>CM069433.1:117673675-122473675 GCA_035610365.1 Aquatica leii
TTGATTATTATTGATTGTTATTGTTATTATTATTGTTATTGTTGTTATTATTGTTATTATTATTATTATTGTTATTGTTATTGTTATTGTTATTGTTATTGTTGTTATTATTGTTATTGTTATTGTTATTATTGTTGTTATTGTTGATTGTTATTATTGTTGTTATTGTTATTATTGTTGATTGTTGTATTAATATTATTATAATTATTGTTATTGATTGTTGGTATTGTTATTGTTATTGTGTTCAGTATTGGTGTTATTATTATTAGTGCTATTGTTATTGTTATTGTGTGGATGATTATTGTTATTATTGTTATTGATTAATATTGATGGTGTTGCTGTTGTTATTGTTGATTGTTGGTGTGATTGTTGGTGTTATTGATTGTTGTTGTTGATTGTTATGATTATTGTTGATTGTTGTTGTTATTGTTATTGTTATTGTTGTTGATTGTTGATGATTGTTGATTATTGTTATTGTTGTTGTTGTTGATTGGTATTATTGTTGATTATTGTTGATTGTTGATTGTTGTTGTTGATTGATTGTTGTTGTTGTTATTGTTATTGTTGATTGTTATTGTTGATTGTTGTTGTTGATTATTGTGATTGTTGTTGATTGATTGTTGATTGTTGTTGATTGTTGATTATTGTTGTTGGTGTTGATGTTGTTGTTGTTATTGTTGTTGATTGTTGTTGATTGTTGATTGTTGTTATTGTTATTGTTATTGTTATTGTTGTTGATTGTTGATTGTTATTGTTGATGTTGTTGTTATTGATTGTTGGTGGTGTTGTTGTTGTTATTGTTGTTATTGTTATTGTTGATTATTGTTGTTGTTGATTGTTGTTGTTGTTGATTGTTGATTGTTGATTGTTGTTGGTATTGGTATTATTGTTGGTGTTGTTGTTATTGTTATTGGTGGTATTGTTATTATTGGTATTATTGTTATTGTTGTTATTGATTATTGTTATTGGTTATTGGTATTATTGGTATTGTTATTATTATTGGATTATTGTTGGTATTGTTGTTATTATTATTATTAATTGATTATTGTTATTGTTGTTATTGTTAAATTGATTGTTGATTGTTATTGTTATTGGTATTATTATTATTGTTATTGTTATTATTGTTGATTGTTATTGTTATTGTTATTATTATTATTATTCTATTATTGGTATTATTATTGATTATTATTATTGTTTATTATTGTTATTGTTATTATTATTATTATTATTAATTAATTGTTATTATTGTTTAGTATTGTTATTATTGTTATTATTGTTATTGTTATTGTTATTATTGTTATTGTTATTGTTATTATTGTTGTTGTTGTTATTGTTATTATTGTTATTGTTATTGTTATTATTATTTATTATTATTTATTATTATTGTTATTATTATTATTTATTATTATTATGTTATTATTATTGTTATTGTTATTGTTATTATTGTTATTATTGTTATTGTTGTTATTAATTGTTATTATTATTATTACGTTATTATTTATTATTGTTATTGTTATTGTTATTGTTATTATTATTTATTATTATTGTTGTTATTATTGTTATTGTTGTTATTATTATTATTGTTATTGTTATTATTTATTGTTATTATTATTGTTATTATTGTTATTATTATGTGGTATTGTTATTATTATTATTATTGTTGTTATTGTTAAGTATTGTTATTATTATTATTATTATTATTACAGTATTTATTATTGTTATTGGTATTATTATTATTATTGTTATTATTTATTAATGTATTGTTGTTGTATTATTATTATTGTTATTATTATTATTATTATTATGTATTATTATTATTTATTATTATTTATTATTATTATGATTATGATTATTAGTTATTATTATTATTATTATTATTATTATTATTATTATTATGATTATAGTTATTATTATTCATTCATTATGTATTAGTTATTAATATTATTATTATTATTATTATTATTATTATTATTATTATTATTATTATTATTATGTATTATTATTATTATTATTTATTATTATTATTATTATTATTATTATTATTATTATTATTATTATTATTATTATTATTATTATTATTATTTATTATTATTAAATATTATTATTATTATTATTATTATTATTATTATTATTTATTATTATTTATTATTATTTATTATTATTATTATTATTATTATTATTTATATTTATTTATTATTATTATATTATTATTTATTAATTTATTATTATTATTTATTATTGATGTATTATTATTATTATTTATTATTATTTATTATTATTATTATTTATTATTATTATTATTATTATTATTATTCATTATTTATTATTATTATTATTATTATTATTATTATTATTTATTATTATTGTATTATTTATTATTATTATTATTATTTATTATTATTATTATTATTCATTATTAATAATATTAATATTTGTTATTATTATTATTATTTATTTATTTATTATTATTATTATTATTATTATTATTATTATTATTATGTATTATTATTATTATTATTATTATTATTAATATTATTATTATTAATATTATTATTATTAATATTATTATTATTATTATTATTATTTATTATGTGTGTGTGTTATTATTGTTGTTATTAATTGTTATTATTGTTATTGATTGTTATTGTTATTGTTATTGTATTTATTGTTATTGTTATTATTGTTATTGTTATTATTGTTATTGTTGTTATTATTTATTATTGTTGTTATTGTTGTTATTGTTGTTATTGTTATTATTATTATTATTGTTTGATGTTGTTATTATTGTTGTTATTGTTATTTATTGTTGTTATTGTTATTGTTGTTATTATTATTGTTGTATTATTAGTTACATTTATTGTTGTTCGTTATTTATTGTTATTGTTATTGTTATTGTTGTTTATTGTTGTTGGTATTGTTATTGTTATTGTTATTATTATTATTGTTGATTGTTGTTTATTTGTTATTATTGTTATTATTGTTATTGTTGTTATTGTTATTGTTATTGTTATTGTTATTTGTTGTTGATGTTATTATTATTGTTATTGTTGTTATGTTATTATTGTTATTGTGTTGATTGTTGTTATTGGTGTTATTGTTATTATTGTTATTATTATTATTATTATTGTTATTGTTATTGTTATTGTTATTGTTGTTGTTATTGTTGTTATTTGTTGATTATTGTTATTGTTATTATTACATTTATTGTTATTTGTTATTATTGTTATTGGTATTGTTGGTGTTGATTATTATTGTTGTTGTTTGTTGTTATGTTGTTGTTGTTATTGTTATTTATTATTGTTATTGTTGTTATTATTATTATTATTGTTGTTGTTATTTGTTATTAGTTGTTGTTATTTATTATTGTTGTTGTTATTCAATTATTGTTATTATTATTATTGTTAAATGTTATTATTATTTGTTGTTGTTGTTATTGTTATTGTTGTTAGTATTATTATTATTGGTATTGTTATTATGTTATTGTTATTGTTGTTGTTGTTGTATTGTTGTTTATTGTTGTTGTTATTGTTGTTTATTGATTTGTTATTTATTTATTATTTATTTATTTATTATGGTTGCTGTTGATTGTTGTTGTTATTTATTTATTTATTTGTTGATTGTTGTTGTTGTTTGTTATTGTTGTTGGTTATTTGTTATTATTGTTATTTGTTGTTATTGTTATTGATTTGTTATTGTTATTGATATTTGTTATTTGTAGTTATTGTTATTATTATTATTATTATTGTTGCTATTATTGTTGTTATTGTTAGTTTGTGTTGTTGTTCATTATTGTTGATTGTTGTTGATTGTTGTTGATTATTTGTTGTTGTTGTTGTTATTATTGTTATTATTCATTATTGTTGTTGATTATTATTATTGATTGTTATTGTTGGTGATTTGTTGTTGTTGTTGTTGTTTGTTATTGTTATTGTTATTGTTGTTATTGTTGTTATTATTTGTTGTTATTGTTATTTGTTATTTGTTGTTATTGTTGTTGATGTTGTTATTTGTTATTGTTGATATTGTTGATTGATTGTTATTGATTATTGTTATTATTGTTGATTATTATTATTATTGTTATTGTTGTTATTGTTGTTTATTATTGTTATTTGTTATTGTTATTATTGTTGGTATTATTATTATTATTATTTAATTGTGTTTATTGTTATTGTGTGTGTTATTATTATTATTATTGTTGTTTATTGTTATTTATTATTGTTGATTGTTATTGTTATTTGTTGTTATTGTTGTTATTGTTATTGTTGTTATTTGTTATTGGTGGTATTGGTATTGTTATTGTTGATTGTTGTTATTTGTTATTGTTATTTGTTTTATTTATTTGTTATTATTATTGGTATTGTTATTTGTTATTGTTGTTGTTCTGTTATTGTTATTGTTGATTGATTGTTGTTGTTATTTGTTCATTGATAATTGTTGTTGTTATTGTTATTTGTTATTTGTTGTTGTTGTTGTTGTTCGTTATTATTGTTGTTGTTGTTGTTGTTATTTGTTGTTGTTATTGTTATTATTGTTGTTGTTATTCCGTTGTTGTTGATTGTTGTTGATTGTTGTTGTTATTGTTGTTGATTGTTGTTGTTGTTGTTGTTGATTGTTATTGTTGATTATTGTTGTTATTGATTGTTGTTGTTGTTGATTATTGTACATTTATTGTTGATTGATTGTTGGTACATTTGTTGTTACATTGTTGTTGTTGTTTGATTATTGTTATTGTTATTGTTGATTGGTATTATTGTTATTGATTATTAAAATTGTAATTGTTATTATTGTTATTTATTTATTTGTTATTGTTATTATTATTGTTGGTATTATTGTTATTGATTGATTATTGTTATTATTCATTGTTGGTATTGTTGGTATTGTTGGTATTATTATTATTATTGTTATTGGTGATTGTTGTTATTATTATTATTATTGTTATTTGTTGATGATTTATTGTTGATTGTTGTTATTGTTGTTATTGTTGATGATTGTTATTGTTGTTAATTTGTTGTTGTTATTTGTTATTGTTGTTGTTGTTTATTGTTGTTATTGTTGGTGTTATTATTGTTGTTGATTGATTGTTGTTATTGTTCATTGTTGTTATTTGTTATTGTTATTGATTATTGTTATTGTTATTTGTTATTGTTGTTATTGTGTGTTATTGTTATTATTGTTTGTTTGTTATTGTTATTGTTGTTATTGTTAATTGTTGTTATTAATTGTTGTTGTTGTTATTGTTATTTATTGTTATTGTTGATTATTTATTTATTTATTTTATTTATTTATTTATTTATTTATTGATTGTTGATGTTATTTGTTGATTATTGTTATTGTTGTTATTGTTGTTATTGTTATTGTTATTTGTTAACATTGTTGTTATTTATTTATTTGTTATTTGTTATTATTATTGATTGTTGTTATTGTTATTGTTATTGTTGATGTATTTATTATTATTGTTATTGTTATTGTTATTGTTATTGTTGATTGTTATTTGTTGTTGATTATTATTGTTATTGTTATTGTTGATGTTATTATTATTATTTATTATTGTTATTGTTATTGTTGTTATTGTTTATTTGTTGTTTGTTTATTTATTTAACAACATTTATTATTATTATTTATTTGTTGTTATTGTTATTTAATTTATTTATTGGTATTGTTATTATTTAATTACATTGTGTTATTTATTGGTATTGTTGATTGTTACATTATTGATTATTGATTGTTATTATTGTTATTATTATTGGTATTGTTGATTGTTATTGTTGTTATTGTTGTTATTTGTTATTGTTGTTGTTATTGTTATTGTTGATTGGTGTTTATGATTGTTGTTGTTGTTGACCATTGTTGTTGATTTATTTATTTATTTATTGTTGTTAATTGTTGTTGATTATTGGTGTTGTTCGTTATTGTTGATTGTTGTTGTTGATTGTTGATTGTTATTTATTTGTTGTTATTGTTGTTGTTGATATTGTTGATTGATTATTGTTGATTGTTGATTGGTGATTATTATTGTTGTTGTTATTGTTATTTGTTATTTATTTATTTATTGTTGTTGTTGTTATTGTTATTTGTTATTGTTGTTGTTGATTATTATTGATTGATTGTTATTATTATTATTGTGTTGATGTTATTGTTGTTGATTGTTGTTGTTGTTATTTGTTGGTGTATTGTTGATTATTGTTGTTGTTATTTATTTATTTATTTATTGTTGTTATTGTTATTGTTATTATTATTATTATTATTGTTGATTATTGATTTGTGTTGATTATTATTATTGTTGTTATTGGTATTATTGTTGGTATTTGTTAGTATCATTGATTGTTATTGTTATTATTGTTATTGATTATTATTATTATTATTATTATTGTTAATGTTATTGTTATTGATTGTTGGTGGTATTTATTGGTATTGGTATTTGTTGTTATTATTATTATTATTATTATTATTATTGTTGATTATTTATTGTTATTTATTTATTTGTTATTATTTATTGTTATTATTGTTATTATTATTATTATTATTATTATTATTATTATTATTATTTAATTATTATTGTTATTGTTGTTATTGTTATTTGTTATTATTGTTATTATTATTGTTATTATTGTTATTCATTATTATTGTTATTATTGTTATTTGTTGATATTATTTATTCTTATTAATTTATTATTATTGTTATTATTATTATTAATTATTGATTGTTGATTATTATTGTTATTTATTCATTAGTATTATTATTATTGTTATTATTATTGTTATTATTGTTATTGTTATTGTTATTATTATTATTATTATTATTATTATTATTATTATTATTAGTTATTGTTATTATTATTGTTATTATTATTATTATTGGTTATTTATTGTTAATTGTTATTATTATTATTATTGTTATTATTGTTATTATTATTATTGTTAATTGTTATTGTTATTGTTATTTATTTATTGTTATTATTATTATTGTTATTATTGTTGATTATTATTGTTATTGTTGTTGACAATTATTATTATTGTTATTTGTTATTATTGTTGTTATTATTATTAGTGGTATTGTTATTGTTATTATTATTGTTATTGTTATTATAATTATAATTTAATTGGTATTGTTATTGTTGTTGTTCATTGTTATTTGTTGGTGGTGGTATTGTTATTGTTATTATTATTGTTATTGTTATTTGTTATTATTATTTGTTATTTGTTGTTATTGTTATTGTTATTGTTATTGTTGTTGGTATTATTGTTGTTGTTGTTGATTATTGTTATTTATTGTTGATTGTTGTTGTTGTTGTTGTTGTTGTTGATTGTTATTGTTGTTGTTATTGTTTATTGTTTGTTGTTATTGTTGTTTAATTGTTTATTTATTTGTTATTGTTATTGTTGTTGTTGATTGTTGATTGTTGTTGTTGATGATTTGTTTGTTGTTGTTGTTGTTATTTAATTGTTATTTATTTATTTATTTACATTGTTCATTTATTTATTTGTTGTTGTTATTGTTATTATTATTGTTTGTTATTGTTGTTGGTGATGTTATTATTGTTATTGTTGTTGTTGTTATTGTTGATTATTGTTATTGTTATTGTTGTTATTGTTGTTGTTATTGTTACATTTGTTCAAATTGTTGTTGTTCTTATTGTTGTTGTTATTGTTGTTATTGTTGATTGTTCATTATTGGTACATTGTTATTATTGTTGTTATTGTTGATGTTGTTGTTATGCTGTTATTGTTATTGTTGTTATTGTTGTTGTTATTGTTGTTATTATTATTATTATTGTTGTTATTGTTATTGTTATTGTTGTTGTTGTTATTGTTTATTGTTGTTATTTGTTATTGTATTATTAATTATTCATTGTTGTTGGTATTGATTATTATTATTGTTAATTATTATTATTATTGTTGTTATTATTATTATTATTATTGATTGTTATTGTTGTTGGTGATTAATTTGTTATTGAATTATTGTTTATTATTATTTGTTATTGTTATTATTGGTATTATTGTTAATTATTATTGTTGATTATTATTGTTATTATTAATTGTTAAATTGTTGTTAATTATTATTATTGTTATTGATTGTTGTTAATTGTTATTATTATTGTTATTATTATTATTATTATTGGTAATTGTTAATTTATTAATTATTATTATTGTTATTATTATTTATTTGTTGATTGATTATTATTATTGTTATTATTATTGTTATTGTTGTTATTTATTGTTATTGTTATTGTTAATTATTATTATTTATTTGTTGTTGTTTGTTGATTATTTATTATTGTTATTTATTATTATTGTTATTATTGTTGTTATTGTTATTATTATTATTATTATTATTATTGTGTATTTGTTATTATTATTATTTATTATTCATTATTATTATTGTTATTATTATTATTGTTATTGTTAATTATTTGTTAATTATTTGTTATTGTTATTATTAATTGTTATTATTATTAATTATTGTTATTATTATTATTATTATTGTTATTGGTACATTTATTGTTATTATTATTTGTTGTTTATTGTTATTTATTTGTTTGTTATTATTATTATTATTATTTATTGTTATTGTGTGTGTGTGTATTATTATTATTATTATTATTATTATTATTATTATTAATTATTATTATTATTATTATTATTATTATTATTATAATTATTATTATTATTATTATTATTATTATTATTCATTATTATTAATTATTATTATTATTATTATTATTATTATTTAATGAATTTATTTCATTATTATTATTGTTATTATTATTATTATTATTATTATTATTGACCCCATTTGTTTATTATTAATTATTTATTATTATTATTATTATTATTTGACCCCATTATTATTATTATTATTATTATTATTATTATTATTATTATTATTATTATTATTATTATTATTATTATTATTATTATTATTATTATTCATTATTATTAATTATTATTATTATTATTATTATTATTATTAATATTATTATTATTAATTATTTAATTATTATTATTATTAATTATTATTATTATTAATTATTATTATTAATTATTATTAATTATTATTATTATTATTATTAATTATTATTATTATTATTTATTATTAATTATTATTATTATTATGGTATTATTATTATTATTATTAATTATTATTATTATTATTATTATTGTATTATTATTATTATTATTATTATTGATTATTATTATTATTATTATTATTATTATTATTATTATTATTATTATTATTTATTATTATTAATTATTATTATTAACTTTGGTAGTATTTCATTAATGTAATTGATTGTTATTGTTAATTGTTGATTGTTATTGTTGGTATTATTGTTGTTGTGGTATTGTTATTTGTTGTTGTTATTTGTTGTTGATGTTATTGTTATTTATTGTTGGTATTGTTATTGTGTTATTGTTGATTATTGTTATTTGTTGTTATTGTTCAATTGTTATTGTTATTATTATTGTTATTGTTATTTATTATTGTTATTATTGTTGTTGTTATTGTTATTTGTTATTGATTGTTATTGTTATTTGTTATTGTTGTTATTGATTGTTAATTGTTGTTATTTGATGTTATTATTGTTATTATTGTTATTGTTATTGTTGTTGTTGTTGTTTATTTATTTATTAATTCTTATTGTTATTCATTTATTTGTTATTATTATTGTTATTGTTGATTGTTGTTAATTTATTGTTGTTATTGTTGATTATTGTTATTGTTGTTGTTTAATTGTTTATTGTTGATTGTTATTGTTATTGTTAATTATTATTATTTATTGTTATTATTTGTTATTGTTGTTATTTATTGTTGATTATTATTGTTATTGATTATTGTTAATGTTTGTTATTGTTGATTATTATTGATTATTGTTCTATTTGTTGTTACGTTGTTTATTATTATTATTATTATTGTGTGTTATTGTTGTTATTGTTGATTATTGTTGGTATTGGTCTATTATTTGTTATTGTTATTGTGTTATTGTTGGTAATTGGTATTATTGTTGGTATTGTTATTGGTGTTGTATTGATTATTGATTATTGTTGTTGGTATTTATTTATTGGTATTGATTTATTATTATTGTTATTGATGTTAATTGTTGTTAATTATTTATTATTATTGTTATTATTTATTGTTATTGTTGTTATTTGTTAATTATTTATTGTTTATTTATTTATTTGTTGTTGTTATTGTTGTTGTTGATGTTGTATTATTAATTGTTATTGTTGTTATTGTTATTGATTGTTGTTATTGTTATTGTTATTTGTTATTTAATTTATTGTTATTTGTTTGTTGTTATTGTTAATTGTTGATTGTTGATTATTGTTATTTATTTGTTATTGTTGTTGTTATTTGTTGATTGATTGGTATGTATTGTTGTTGTTATTTGTTGTTGTTATTTATTGTTATTAGTTGTTGTTGTTGTTGTTGTTGTTGATTGTTATTGTTATTGTTATTGAACGATTGTTGTTGTTGTTGTTGATTATTGGTATTATTGTTGTTGTTGTTGATTGTTATTTGTTATTATTGTTATTTATTGTTATTGTTATTATTTGTTATTTGTTGTTGTTTGTTGACATTTGTTATTGTTGTTGTTATTTATTATTGTTATTGTTATTGTTATTGTTGTTGTTATTCATTGTTGATTATTGTTATTGTTGTTATTTGTTTGTTGTTGTTATTGGTATTGTTATTTATTATTTATTGTTATTTGTTTGTTGTTGTTGTTGATATTATTGTGTGTTGTTATTTGTTATTGTTGTTATTTGTTGTTGTTGTTTATTTATTTGTTGTTGTTTATTTATTTATTAATTATTGTTAATTATTTATTTATTTATTTATTGGTATTTGTTATTGTTAATTGTTATTATTATTTATTATTATTATTATTGTTAATTATTGTTAATTGTTATTATTATTAATTCTTGTTAATTATTGATTATTGTTATTATTATTGGTAATTATTGTTATTATTATTATTTGTTGGTGTTGTTGTTGTTGTTATTGTTGTTATTATTGTTATTTGTTCGTGTTGTTATTGTTGTTGATTATTATTGTTGTTGTTTATTTATTGTTAATTGTTGGTATTGTTGTTGTTATTTGTTATTTGTTGTTGTTGTTGTTATTTATTTGTTGTTGTTGTTTGTTGTTGTTGTTACACACTAACATTTGTTGTTTGTTATTTGTTGTTGTTGTTGTTGTTGTTGTTGTTGTTGTTGTTATTTGTTATTTGTTGTTGTATTGTTTATTTATTTATTTGTTGTTGTTGTTGTTATTTATTTATTTATTTATTTATTTATTTGTTATTTGTTGTTGGTGTTGGTATTACCTTTGTTATTGTTGTTGATGCTGTTATTGTTGTTGATTTGTTGGTGATGCTGTTGTTATTGATTATTATTGTTGATTGTTGTTGTTATGACACTTCATTGTTATTGTTATTGTTATTATTGTTATTGTTATTGTTAATTGTTGATTATTGTTGATTATTGACATTTGTTTATTTAATTGGTGTATTATTATTGTTAATTGTTGATGTTATTGTTATTTATTTATTTAGTTATTTATTTATTTATTTATTTGTTATTATTATGTTGTTTCTTTATTAATTATTATTATTATTCAAATTGTATTAATTGTTATTGTTAATTATTATTATTATTGTTATTAATTATTGTGTGTAATTATTTAACATTTATTGTTATTATTAATTGTTATTGTGTGTGGTATTTATTATTGTTGATTTATTAATTTGTTATTTATTCATTATTTATTTGTTATTATTATTGTTATTTTCAATTGTTATTATTGTTATTGTTGATTGTTGTTGTTGAATTATTGTTGATTGTTGTTGTTGATTTAATTTGTTGTTATTGATTATTATTGTTGTTGATTGTTGTTGATTATTGTTGATTGTTATTGATTGATTGTTATTGTTATTGCTTTATTTGTTGTTATTGTTATTGTTGTTATTGTTGATTGTTATTGTTGTTGTTGTTATTTATTATTGTTGATTGTATTTATTGTTGTTATTGATTTGTTGTTGATTGTTATTGTTGATTGTTGATTGTTTATTTATTGTTGTTGTTGTTGATTTATTTATTTATGTTGTTGATTGATGTTGATTATTGTTGTTGTTGGTGTTGTTGTTGTTATTCTATTTGTTGTTGTTGTTGTTGATTATTGTTGTTGTTGTTGTTGTTGTTGTTGTTGACTTAGTTATTTATTTGTTGTTATTGTTGTTATTGTTATTATTATTGTTATTTGTTATTGTTGTTGTTCATTATGTTTGTTGTTGTTATTATAAATGTTGTTATTGTTATTGTTGTTGTTATTTGTTATTGTTGTTTATTTGTTGTTATTGTTATTGTTATTATTGTTGATTGTTGATTATTGTTATTTGTTGTTGATTGTTGTTATTGTTATTATTGTTATTGTTATTGTTAATTTGTTGTTATTGTTATTGTTATTGTTTATTATTGTTATTATTATTATTGTTGTTATTGTTATTGTGGTGGTATTGTTGTTATTTATTGTTATTTGTTATTGTTATTATTTAATTATTTGTTGTTATTTATTTATTTATTGTTAGTATTCCATTGTTGTTGACTGTTATTATTGTTATTGTTATTGTTATTATTTGTTATTGTTGTTAGAAATATTGTTGTTATTGTTGTTATTATTGTTATTATTTATTTGTTGTTATTATTATTGATTATTGTTATTATTGTTTGTTATTGATTATTTGTTATTATTGTTATTGTTATTTATTATTGTTATTTGTTAATTGTTTATTTATTGTTATTTGTTATTTATTTATTTGTTGTTATTTATTGTTTATTTTATTTATTTGTTGTTGTTGTTATTTATTTTGTTATTTATTTATTATTGTTATTATTATTGTTATTGTTTATTATTATTGTATTATTGTTATTGTTGATTGTTGTTATTGATTATTATTATTATTATTGTTATTATTGTTATTATTATTATTGTTATTGGTATTATTATTATTATTGTTATTATTGTTATTGTTGTAATTATTCTTCTTATTCTTATTATTGTTATTGTTATTATTATTATTATTATTATTATTATTATTATTGTTATTATTATTATTATTATTATTATTATTATTATTATTGTTGTATTATTATTATTGTTATTATTATTATTATTATTATTATTATTGATTATTATTATTGTTGGTGATTATTGTTACTTATTATTATTATTATTATTATTATTATTATTATTATTTATTATTTATTATTGTTAATTATTGTTATTGTTATTATTATTCTGTTTAATTATTGTTATTGGTACATTATTTATTGTGTTCATTATTAATTTATTATTATTGTTGTTCAATTGGTAAAATTATTATTGTTATTGTTATTTATTGTTGTTGTTGTTGTTGATTACTTTATTGTTGTTGTTATTTATTGTTATTATTGTTGTTCATTATTGTTGTTGATGTATTGTTGTTGTTATTGTTGTTGTTGATTGTTATTTATTCATTGTTAATTTGTTGATTATTGTTGTTATTTGTTATTAATTTATTTGTTGTTGTTGTTGTTGGTATTGTTTATTGTTATTATTGGTATTGTTGTTGTTGTTGATTGTTATTGTTATTGATGTTGTTTATTAATTATTAATTCATTGTTATTGATTGTTTGTTGATTGTTATTATTGTTGTTGATTGTTGATGTGATTGTTGAACATTTATTATTTATTGTTGTTTATTTATTTATTTGTTGTTATTTATTTATTGTTGATTGTTGTTTATTAATTGTTATTATTTATTGATTGTTGTTGATTGTATTGTTGTTGTTGTTGTTATTGTTGTTGTTGTTATTGTTGTTGTTATTGTTATTATTATTGTTGTTGTTATTTATTTATTTATTTATTTATTTATTTATTTATTTATTTAATTGTTGTTGGTAGTTGTTGTTGTTGTTGTTATTATTTATTTATTATTATTGTTATTCATTATTATTTATTATTGATGTTATTATTGTTGTTGTTATTGTTATTGTTGTTATTTATATTATTATTTGTTATTATGTTATTGTTCATTGTTGTTGATTAGTTATTATTGTTAGTTATTAATTGTTGTTGATTATTGTTAATTATTTAATTTGTTTATTTATTGGTATTGTTATTGTTATTATTTGTTATTGTTGTTATTATTAATTTGTTATTGTTTATTGTTATTATTACATTATTATTGTTATTGGTGTTAGCTTATTATTATTATTGTTATTGGTGTATTGTTAATTATTGTTATTTATTTATTGATTGTTGTTATTGTTGATTATTATTATTATTATTGTTGTTGGTGTTATTGTTATTGTTATTGTTATTTATATTGATGTTGATTGTTATTGTTGTTAATTATTGTTATTATTGTTAATTGTTGGTATTGTTATTTAATTATTGTTTGTTATTTTATTGTTATTGTTGATTGTTACATTTATTTATTGTTATTTATTGTTTATTATTTATTGTTTATTGTTGTTTATTGTTGTTTAATTTGTTGTTGATTGTTGGTGTTATTATTATTGTTATTGTTTATTGTTGATTGTTATTGTTATTACCCATTATTTGTTATTGTTATTATTGTTGGTGATTGTTGTTGTTGTTATTGGTATTGTTATTGTATTATTTGTTGTTGTTGATTGTTATTGTTATTGTTATTGTTGTTGATTACATTGTTGTTATTACATTTATTTGTTGATTGTTGGTATTATTGTTTGTTGGTATTGATAATTGTTGTTGTTGTTATTGTTATTGTTGATTATTTATTACGGTATTGTTGTTGTTATTATTGTTTATTTGTTGTTGTTTAATTGTTGTTGTTTATTGTTGTTATTATTGTTGATTAATTATTGTTAATTACAATTATTGTTGTTGTTTATTGTTATTGTTGATTATTGTTATTGTTGTTGATTGGTGGTATTTATTGTGGTGTTGATTGTTATTCATTGATTGACGTATTGTTGTTGTTTTATTGTTGTTGTTGGTGTTATTATTATTGTTATTATTATTCATTGTTTATTGTTGTTGTTGGTGTTGTTATTGTTATTATTGGTCATTGTTATTGATTATTATTATTAGTTGTTATTATTGTTATTATTATTATTGTTATTATTGTTGATGTTGTGTGATTATTGATGTTTATTTATTATTATTATTATTATTATTGTTTATTTATTAATTATTATTGTTGGTATTGATTCAATTATTGTTAGATTGTTGTTAATTTGTTGTTATAATTGATTATTCATGTTGTTATTATTTATTGTTATTGTTGTTGTTGTTGTTCAGTTCTTGTGGTGTTGTTATTTATTGTTTATTTATTTGTTGTTTATTATTGTTGATTGATTGTTGTTGATTGTTATTAGTTGTTGTTATTGTTGTTGATTGTTGTTGTTGTTGTTGTTGTTGATTGTTGTTGTTCGTGGTTGCTTGATTGTTGTTATTGTTGTTGATTGCGTTGGTTGGTATTAGTTCTGATTATTATTGTTAGTTGTTATTATTGTTGTTGTTGTTGTTGTTGTTGTTGATTGTTGTTGATGTTGTTGATTGTTGTTGTTATTATTATTGTTATTGTTGTTGTTGGTATTGTTGTTGTTATAATTCGTTGTTATTGTTGTTATTGTTGTTGGTATTGTTGTTGTTGTTGTTATTATTGTTGGTATTGTTATTGTTATTGTTCTCATTATTATAATTGTTATTATTATTATTGTTATTGTTATTATTATTATTATTATTATTGTTCAATTGTTATTATTATTATTGTTAGTAGCATTCAATTCATGGTGTTGTTATTACATTATTATTATTAACAGTTATTATTGTTATTATTGTTATTATTCAATTCAATTATTATTGAACATTATTATTATTCTTATTGTTATTGTTGTTATTGTTGTTGTTATTGGATTGTTATTATTGTTATTGTTATTGTTGATTGTTATTGTTGTTGATTATTGTTATTATTGATTGTTGTTGTTATTATAATTGGTTATTGTTGATTATTGTTATTGTTATTGTTGGTGTTGATTATTGTTGATTATTGTTATTGTTATTGTTATTGTTGTTGTTGATTGATTGTTGTTGATTGTTGTTGATTCGTTGTTATCGTTGATTATTATTATTGGTGTTGTTATGATTATTGTTGTTATTGTTGTTGTTGTTGTTGTTAGTTGTTATTGAAATTGTTGTTATTGTTGTTAATATTATTGTTATTGGTGTTCGATTGTTGTTGATGTTGTTGTTGTTGTTATTATTGTTGTTGATTGTTGATTGTTATTGTTATTGTTGATGTTGTTGATTGTTGTTGTTGATTGTTATTGTTGTTGATTGATTATTGATTATTGTTATGTTATTGTTGTTGTTGTTATTGTTATTATTATTATTATTATTATTATTATTATTATTATTATTATTATTATTATTATTATTATTATTATTATGTTGGTATTGTTATTATTGTTGTTGATGATTGTTGTTGATTGTTATTGTTGTTGATTGTTGTTGTTGTTGTTGTTGTTGTTGTTGTTGTTGATTGTTGTTATTGTTGTTGTTGTTATTGGTATTGTTATTATTGTTATTGTTATTGTTGTTGTTGATGATTGTTGATGATTATTGTTGAATTGTTATTGTTATTGTTGATTGTTGATTGTTGATTATTGGTATTATTCATTGTTGGTGATTGTTGTTATTGTTATTGTTGATTATTGTTATTATTGATAGTTGTGTTGTTATTGTTATTATTGTGTATTGTTATTGTTATTATTATTATTATTATTTATTATTATTATTATTATTATTATTATTATTATTATTATTATTATTATTATTATGTTATTATTATTATTATTATTATTATTATTATGTATTATTATTATTATTATTATATATTCTTACCCAATGTATGTGTGTGTGTGTGTGTGTGTGTGTGTGTGTGTATTTAACATTTGTATTTAATGATTGTCTGGCCATTCCAGCCTACAATGGGTTAAATTACCCTTACATCTTCTCTTATCCCTTACTAATATAATTTGTACAGAAATTTGTAGAATTAAAAAACAAAAACAAAAAAACTTTTATCCCTAAAATCTTCCCATCACCATCTTATTATTCTAAATCGATTATCCTAACCCTCCCCTCTTATCTTTCTTTCCTTTACTGCTTTCATCTAATCCAATCCCTCCCCCTCCTCCCCAAGCAAAGCCTTCCTACATCCTCCTTCCAATACTTATTTAGATTCTCCTCCCCATCAGATACTTAGGAACCCCCCTGGACACTATATTCCCATACCTTAAGTTGTACTTTCCTTCCCTTATCTTTCCTTCCCTCTCTTGCACCTGCGAGTCTTTATCTCTTCTTACTATCTCCTCAGTATTTAACCTTCCTTTCTCTCTCCTTCTTTCCACCTTTTCTATTGCGAAACCTCCTCGTTGGTAGTAAAGTTTCCTTTCTTCCTGCCCATATATGTTTTTGCTGTATTTTACCGTCCTCCAGCAACATTGCAAAATTTTACATTCTCTCCTTTCCTTCATTTTCTCTTCATAACCCATCGCCCTTTTTCCTGCTTCTATTCTAATCTTCTCTAACTTCCCCTCCTCCTCTATTATGTAACCCGGCGTCTCCCTGTCTAAACCCAGTATCCATTTCCAATATTTTATTTGTACCCTTTCCAATAGGTTCCACTCTTTCCAACCCCATATCTCCACCCCGTACATCATCACACTTTTAATCAATTTTTCAAACAGCCATCTTCTCTTATCGATCTCCTTCCCAAATACTCTTTCCCCTAAACTCCATACCTGCCCTAACACCCTGTTACCCTTCTTTGCTAACTCCCTTATATAGACATTTTTTGTAACAAAATCACAATCGTAACGTAAACAAACATCCATCACCATCAGAATTAAGAACAAATATTAATTAAAAAAATACAAATATACAAAATAATAATTAATAAAAAAGATAGATAATCGAATTAAAGTAAACACTAAGACAAAAGTTAAGAATAAAATCAGTATAACCTTAATCTCAAAATTTTTTTAAATAATTTAGCCAAAAGCGGAAAATAACTCTTTATAAATTGTCGTTCTTATTAAAATCAAAATAAAATATTTCTTGTGTTCGTCACAGTTACTATGAAATTTGTCCTTTGGGGTATTTTCATCTTTACAAATTAAATTGTATATGTAATTACCAATACCCCGGCGCTCAGGCGATTTCACAAATATTTTATATTTAACCACATTCTCCTTTGGAAATTTCAAACTAGTGCAAGGGACCTGAATATTTTCATACAACTTGTTTATAATTAGTGACTGACTGTCATTATTTAAGGGTCTGTCATAGGGTAAAGTAACACAAAAGTCGGAGTTTCCTTAGTTGCAGAGCAGATATTCAATGGATAAATTTAAAATCTTTGTAGGTTACTCGGTTCGTATGTTTATATATTGTACAAATAATTTAAAAATAAATAATAAATAAAAAATAAAAGCTAAGGCTTATATAATTATAAATACATTCTATAAACTTTCGATTGTAGTTGCTAACTTTTTTTATGATTACATTCCAAATACACCAATTAGAATAAGTTTATTAATAAATTATAATTAATAAATGGTACAAACAAGTATATATACAAGTTTTATTTGGGTTACCAAATAATTAAAGATTTATTGTGCTATGCTGGTTTTCTTATAACAACAAAAAAAAGAGGCAACGGCTAACACAGTTTCCCCGGAGAGGGAGTCGCACGCTTTGTGATGCTAAATTATAGATTAAAGCTTAAAAAAAAGGCGCCAAGACGATGGAATATTAAATTAGGGAGATATCGGCTAACTCTACCCATAGCTGAAAAAGAACAAATAACACGACAGAAGTAATAACACAGAATATATACTTATTGTATCACAGAAGTAGTTGAAGAGGACGAAGACGGTACATAAGTATAGTTATATAAACGTTCTAAACAATATTACATGGGTTGATATCACAGGTCAAATATAAGTTACGCCCTTTGTCTGGGCAACACGTCACACATCTACGTGCCCTAATAGATCTAACTTTTACGTTTAACGAAGGAATGACTTTATTAAGTTAAATTTCAAGAATACGAAAATCGAAGTATCGAGAATCTAAGCGCACCCGATAAGTATGTGACACACAAAAAAGAGTTTACTATTAATTGTGATTACAACCTAGTATGTATGTGAGGCCATTTCAATAATCAACATGACCAACGAAGTAAAATAGAAAATGCAATACTTACAGTTGTATATTACCCAGTAGGAGTTTAGCTAATTTGTCACAAGCGTACATACTGTGTTAGCACAAGTAATTAGATTTAATGCATACAATATTTGACGTTAAAGAATGCACTTGAGCTACATAATTAACTTCACTTTTACTTATTTAACTCTTTCTTCCCATATAGTATTTGTATAACCCTTAGCCTTGAGCGATCTGATCATTATGGAAACTTTTTAGTATTGAACAGGTGTTACCAGCATCTCTAATGAGATTACAGAACAGAGGATACAAATCACTAAAGAATTAATTTAAGGTCTCAATAAAAAACATTGGTGGTAGCAAAGGCTAGTCTGTGCGGTCACTATATCTCAAAGGAAATAGTTACATTATCTCTTGCGACGTCTGGAAGTTCAGCAGTAGTAACCTCTGGTACGAATTGAACCCAGCTCAACTTTGTGGACATAGTAGACATTATCTATTTGGTTTTACAGAGGAAAGAACCTAAATAATAAAAAAAAAACACACACAATATGCAAATATTTCGCTAACAACTTATATATTGTTGTTTTCGAGTGTTCCGCGGTGTCAATTGGTTTTGGGTAGAACTCTTTTCTACCCAGAACCAATTGACAAACAAAAAACAAATTATGACACAACTAACAAAAAAACAAATAGTTATAAAAAACGATTTCGTTTAATGCATATAAGATTGTCTACGTCACTGGCCGTAATACTACTATTTTAATTTTCCTTCTGACTTGCTACTACTACTTCTACCATTCCTCTCTCACCCGGTGTTGTTAAAACGAGGACTCAAAATTGCTAACGCAGCACCAGTGGCATGTTATTAATTTAATTGTAAGTATATAGAAAAATTCTTTTTTTGTAACGTAATGACTGTTACAATACTTGTTCCTGCAAAGTAATTCTTTACTGCTACTACAAGTAGATAGGAACGAGACACTGAAACTTTTCGCAATTGTGGTAATATGAGAATATTTTTAGATACACTCCTTTTCCTAGTAGCAACTTCACAAAGGTTTTTTGAAAAATTCGCATTAAATAATTTGTGTACTCTATTTTTTTAATCATATGGACACCATAGGGACGAGCTTCTGGAAGCCTTTTTGTAATATTACTATAACCATCTACATGCTTTTTTGAAATCCCCCAACAATTATGTCTGCTTCCATTGCTGTTGAAGGATTTGTAAAATTTTTGAAGCATCGATGACTATCAGGTGTCTCACTCTTGGTTTCGGCTCGAGCAGATACGCAACAGTATTTATTACGAACAAAATATTTTATCTGTTCTTTTTCCAATTATACAACCCTGCATTCCAAAAATTAAAACACTACACTCTTCTTTTGCTTTTTGCTCAATAAAAAAGTTTCTAGTATAAAACAATTGAAAGTAATGTAGATGCTCGTAAACTACTATAACTAATACCTAGTTAATTTGTTGAATAATAATAAGATAGGTACTACTCCTGATAAGGCATTGCAATTGATATTGTAGGACCGTTTAACTTAGACCATGCACCATCTGCAATAATAGTTTATTGTAGGTATTCCATCAGAGACAACTTTTTTCCCATTAATTCTGGCTAGCTCTGCTTCCTCTTTTACCATTTTCTGTAATATTTTTCAGTGCTACAAAATTGTAAATTACATTACTCATTTTGAATAATATATTCTTACGTGTGGTCTTCAGAAATAATTTAATAAATTAACAGATGAAATATTTCTATCTGCAGATGACTCAGTGGTTGTAGAAATGTTGAAGTTGCCATGTTCAATGAATGCGTTTATGTGTCTAAATTGTGAAGCAAACAATTAAATTCGTCTAGTTATTTGCATATAACTAATTACAAGTGATTATGAATAAATTTTGAAAACATATTTAAAATAAGACCATGTGTAATCACGTATCTTCTAATTTGAGCCATTCTTCTACTCCGCGTTATTGATTGAAATAGTTTTTTTGCTGTTTTTTTCTGTTACGAAATTGAAGCTACATTTGTCTTTTTTTATTAGTTAATCAATAACATTTAAACAATGCTTGAGTATTGAAACATAAAGATGACGACTACTGTTATAAACTCATTTTTCACTAACCAGGTTTTACAATAATCGCATGAATATTTATCTATTGTTTATTTACACAAATATCCTGTAAAATATACCGTTGTACAATCTTCTTTTGAAGAAATATGGTTACTGATATATACTACCAGAATCCATTTCGTCATGTATCTATGTCTTCTGCTAAGTTCTCGCCTTCAGTTTCCACTGTACTTTTAAAACTTAAAACACAATCTTCATCAGGTTTGCAGTTTGCGCTAACTGCTGGTTTCATTAGCGAATTGATTGTGTTTATTCTGAAACTAGTTCTAAATGTGCTTGCCGTTGGATTTCTATTGTATACGCCTCGTTGACATATTATTGAAAAGAAGTTTTCTTGACAGTATGTATTGAATATTTGCATCATTAGCTGTTTTTATTATTATATTATGTTATAATAGCATTAATACTTTGTACAAATCCATCAAAACATAGAGGTCTGCTGGTTTTAAATTTATAATCTATTTTTTTATGGTTAGCATAATCTTTTTAATTTCTTCTAGTGTATTTTGGATTAATGGCATTTGTTTACATAGTGCACAGTTGTAGGGATTCATATAGAATCTGAATTTGCTATTGCGCAAATCGAGCTCAAAGGTTGACTGAAAATTTACAATGCTAATTTACACGATAACTTTTGAAAAGGAATTGGCGATATACTATGTTTATCTGAATGTTTCGGCAAGACTTTAGCAGTTGTTGTTTAGGTCAAAAATGTGTAGCTTAGAGAATTATTCTTTTTTACATTAGTTGAGAGGGGATGGACATTAACCAAGGTGGTCAGTGATTATTAATAGCAAGGACAGTTGTCACCTACATCATAAACAGACATTCGACAGACGATTCGTTTTTAAGTAAGTGTTTGTAAGAATTCTAGAGTCAATAAAAATATTCAGTACACATTAACAGTTGCGCTTTTCTTATCAATTTCATACACTTGCTTAATGTTGTCATATGAAATTGTTTTATTATGATATACGAAATTATTCAATATCAAATTGTTTCTTTTATAGATGTGCGGTATATAAAAAACAAAATAAATTTTATTACAAAACATGATTGTGTAAGGAGCGTCTCTTTTAACGTTCAAATACTTAAACGCTGTAATATTTTTAAGACTCGATCGGACTACAGCTTTTATTATCATACCTGTACTTTTCAAATGTGTAATTGCAGTTTTGATAAGATTACCCATTACGTTACATGTGTAAGTAACGCCAGTATTACTGAAAAAATAGGCAATTGGTATTTTCCATTTAAAATATAAAGGGCGAATTAACAAAACTATCACTTTTTTAGCGGTTTGATTGGATCGACCTAAATGTCCTAAATTTTCAAAACCTTCAATGAGATCCAAGTGTTGTGAATATTCTAATAATTCCATTACAGATATTTCATCTAACAATAATATACATGATTTTTCTAATGTAGAGGTTCCATCTACTTTTATCTTATTTTGCAGGAGATTTATAATATAAAGATATAGCAAAATTTCGTTCATCGGTAGTGAACATTCTTTTATTGTTTCGTATTTGCATTTTTACGATTGGCTTCTTTAGATTTCTAGTTATAATTTTCAATTAACAAATGTATGATGGTGGTCGTAAAGTTAAGTAATCTTATTCCACGTTGTCTTATTTTAGAAATTTGAGATCTTTTATTTTTAAATAAACCCCTGGTTTTGAATACTTAATTTCTGATGTTTTATTTTTCAACTTTTTTGTGTTGTCACATTATTACTGATTTTTCGTTTTTTTTTTTTGGTGCCGAGCAAAACATTGTGTGCAGTTTCAGGACTGCCTGCCGAAGTTGATGGTTTTGGAGAGCAGGAAAGAGTCTGTTTGGCCGCAGAATACTGTCTTGGTAAGATTTCATAATTAATACCACATTTTAATTATGAAATTAAGTGCTTCTTTATATGGAATGGGAACTCCATTGCTGCTCAGCCTATTTTCCTTGCACGATCTAAAAGCGTCACTTGTAAAATGTGTTTTACATATAAATATTTTTTTTTGTGAATTGGCAGATTATACTAAGAATGCGGCATTTCCTAAAAATAAACAATGAATGATATATAAATAGCTGTAGAAATACGTGATATGGTGTAGGAAGAAATAAAACGGGGGGAGAAAGAGAGGAGAGGCCGGTAGTTCACGATTTTTCTTATCTTGGCCTGCCGAAAAGACAAAATTAGTACAATTTTAATTGATATTTAATACATTTGTTTTTAGGAAAAGACCTGAACTTTACCCTGAACTTTACTTTACGTAGATCGTAAACTTTCTGTTTTTTATTTGTAGACGTTAATTGATGTTTGTTTAACAGCAAAAAAATTAATTCATCAACGCTAACCTGCATTTTGAGTCCATTGACACCTTTCCAGGGTTGCCAACTGTGAACTTGGAAAACGCGGAAATAATAATGTTCAAAAACACCAAAAAGCGCCACATGTATGAAACAATAGGGCCAGTGGCGTAGCGTGAGGTTTAAGTTAGGAGGGGCGTAAATGGGAAGGAAAGTGGATTGGGAGGCGAGCGCCGCCCGGGGTCTGGGGGCGTAGCCCCACTCAAAGTGCACCGCAGGCGAAAATTTTGAAAATTTGAAGGACACGCACTTTCCTGACGATAACATTTTGTACCCTATTATAGGGCCTTAGAAATAAAAAATAAAAAAACTATTCATTCCGAAATTCAGAAAAAAATTTATTCAGTTACATGACATACCTCGCAAACTTATTGTAGGTGTATTAAAGTAAGTTTTTATGAAAGGTATATGACTAAACCAAATCTAACATTTCTATATCATAGTGATCGTGATCATGCACATTTAATGCTATATCATTGCTAGTTGTTGCTCGTGCATACACAGCATTTGTAACAATCAATTTAAGTTTGCAGTCAGAATTTCATATGTGTCACAACACTTATTGTTTTTCTTTAAACCATACCTTATGTACAATAAAGAGTTTATTGTATTATTGTGCAAACGATTACGTAATTTATTTTTAACAATATTCATATGACTAAAAAGTCTCTCCACATCAGCATTGGAATGTGGTAAAGACAAAGCAGCCTTAACTAATTCACATAATGCTGAAAAAGGGTTTTCTCCCGATGCATCTCTGTACAAATTCACCTCAGCCCAAAATTCTTCAGTACCATTTGTTTGACACCATTTTACACACAGCAAATTTGTCCATTGACTCTCTATTTTATCAATAAGTAAGGTATCACTGTAAAATTGTTCCGCAAGTTTGGTGATAGACTTTTATCATGAAGTTTAAGGGCTTCATCTTTTGATAGAATAGATAGTTCATTTAATAATTGTATATTAGATGGCAAACGAGTTCTAATTTCATTAATTAGCCGAATAATAAAATTTTTACATCTTATTTTAATGTCTGTGATTGTATTAATATTTAACTTTTCATTCCTACTGAAAGACTCAAAATTATAACCGAAGTATGGGTTTGGATCTAATTTATCTTCAATGGGATCATTAAAGTAATCGAATCTCGACAGCCGACTTGGAATTAGGACTCTAGTACACAAGGATTTAATTAAATTGCCCAAATCTTCCAATAACTTTGTAACATCAACATTTTCACCCTCAAAGAGTTTGTTACATTTCTGGACTTCTTGTAAAATTGGTTGAAGGTAAAGCAAGTATGCTTTAATGCAATTGTCACTGTACATTGAATGTAGAATTTCAGCAGTGTAACAATTTTCTGCAGGACCGTGCAAAGTCAAAATGTAATTTTAATTCCGACCATTGACTAATTATTCTGTTAACAGCTGGCTCTATTGAAATCCACCGTGTGTTTACACATTTTGGGAATTTTTAATGGATTCTTATCATCATTCATTGCTTTGTACATTTGTTTATATGAATTTTGTCTATTTGAGGAATGGGAAAACCAACTATAAGTTTCTCTAACCAAGAATTCTATATTTCTTGGCAAGGTGTTTTCTGTTGCCTTCGATAAACTTAATTGAAGTGAATGGCAAACACAGCGTGTTAGAAATAAATTAGGTAATTTGTGTTCCCTTTTTAATATCTGATATACACTATTATTCGATCCAATCATAACAGATGCATTATCTGTGCCTATACCTTGCAAATTTTTGATATTGATCGTTAGTGAATCTAAGACTTTGATTAAAGCTGCCACAATATCTACAGCTGTACCTGAACTAATTTCAACTAAGCCTAGAAAGGCTACAACAATTTTGTTATTACATGAACTATAGTACCTTATCACAATTCCAAGCATTTTAGTAACACTGACATCTGTCGATTCATCAATTATCAAACTAAAGGGATTGTTCCCCACATCCATCACTAAATCCTTTACAAAATGATCACTAATAACATTGGTAATTATTTGTGAGCATTTTGTGCGATGCAGTTTAAAACCTGAAGATTTACTGTCTGCAAAAGATTTGTTGCAGATATTAGTCAAGTGGTCTACATTTCTGTATCGATGCATGGGCAGCCACAAAAGTACAAGTCTTGCTTCTGCCTGCTGTTTAGATGTTACCTAAACACAACATACTTAATTTTAATTTATGGTTAACAGTGAATAAATGGTAAAAACAAACCTCATTTTGTGTTGGATAATTTAGTTTTGTTTGACGTGAATTTGAATATGGTTCAGCTGCACGAGTATGTTTTTGGGTTTTGGTATGCCGGTGTAAGTCATGCAATTTTGCTAAAAGTTCACATTTGCAAAATTTACAAACTGCTTTAGTATTATCCGTCTTGTTTTCTGAAAGCCAATCTTTAAATTGGGCTATCTTTTCCCATTCCTTCCTATATTTTTGCAATGGCATATTAACAATTATATAGGTTATTATAGGTACCTAGAGAAATTACATTAAAATAAGGGAACTATTTACTGTTGACGTTACCTTGCACACAAAAATAATATAATACACAAATAACGAAAACAAAATGGTAAAGTAAAGTAAAAGTAATTAACAAATTAAGATTAAGTTATAAAAGTAAAGTAAATTGGTAACCTTAAAGACCGAGTCGATTCAGGATTGTCCTTTCGTCCGGCTCCGGTAGTCCGGTCGGTAACAGGAAAGGAAACTGCTACTGCGTGCGCCGCACTGCGCTGTACAGCATATTAAGCGACTTACACTTACACATTACCACAGAATTAACAATTAAGTACTTCCATTTATTCTAATTCGTATTTCAATTAAAGCGCCATAATAGCACAATAAAAAACACCGTAAATGAGCGGGCGCTCAAAGTTATACAATTTCGCGCAATTGGGAATCCAAAAACACCAATATTAGCGCGGAAACCACTGTGTTGGCAACCCTGCACCTTTCAGAATCATTAACGGGAAATCTAAATAAACTTAATTTTACTTTAGGTAATTTCTTACTATTAAAATATCTACACTTATTTCCACTCATTGTGCATCAAGCCGCTATTACATAATAAAACAAACAATTAAAAAATCTAATTTCAATTAAATCCAATTTATAAACGTTTAATTATGAAATGTTTGAACAAACGATCAGACACCCGCTAACCCTTCTTTTTAATTTTTCAACTCGTCACTACGAAATATTATTTTAATCTTTAATTCTCTCTCAGTAAAAAGAAACTAACTGAAAATCGCGAGTCCAATTCGTGGCTCATGATTTTTTTTTACGTGCTTCTCTTATGGCACATTTTAATTGCTGGGCCACGAAGAAGAATGTTGAGCTTTGGCTACTGCATAGTGTAAAGTGAGACCTACAGAACGATATATTTGGGCCAAGGAAAGGTCTTGTAATTTTCAAGATATGTAATTTTTAAAAAGTACAAAAAAAATTGTTTTTTATAAATCGTGAATATTGAAGCAGTCGATCAGAAAGTCTCGTAAATTCGCCATTGACTGTTTAGCTTGTAAATTAGCCACGCGTTTACAACAGATGTCCCTAGTAGCAGCAAGAAAGCAACTTTATGAAACCAACGAATCGTTTTGCGCAGCGGCGTATAATAAGAGGTCATCTGATCTGAGAGATCCACGCTTTGCTTCCTCCTGTTGTAATAGGTAATAACTGCTGGCTTTTTTACTGTTTCGCCTTTTCTATTTTTTCCGGTAGGTACCATTTCCAAACTATGTTTCGTTGTTATGAATCGCACGCCCTTTTATCTTTCCAGCAGCCGACAACAATGCCGTCATCGCTTTCAAGTCCAATAACCTCTCCCACTTTTAATTTCGCATTTAAAATGCTTTTGGGAACGTCTTTAATCCTCGCCCGCAGTGTACCGATTAAATGTGTGTTGGACTTCAAAAGTTTTGCAGCGATTTAGATATTTGTGTAAAAGTTATCAACAACTAAGGTCCTCCCTTCGTTTAGATAACTCTGCAATAACTCTAACACCACTTTATTACTGTGTCGCATTTCCACTGTATTTTTTCATCTTCTTTACCAGAATAAACTTTAACATTGTACTATGTATAGCAATCGGCTCCACAAGCCTTGTACAATTTTACTCCATATTTATGTGCGAAATTTCAACCTACCTCTAAAAGGTACCATGGTAATTTTGAAAATTTGTGTTCATAATGCATACTAAATCGCGCACTTTCTTTAGGCTAAGCGTAAAATTTCTTCAAACCTATTTCGAGGCATTGTGCTGCGCACGAATAGATTTACGAATTTTCTTTCACTCGACCAGTATTTTTTTAATGACGGATAAGAGATCAAACCAAAATAAAGCAGAACGCGATAAATTTTTTCAGCTCCGACTCAGTCACAGTTTTCCATTGGCTAGGTTTATTTTTAGATACGAAATATTTTTCTCCTGCCTTGTTTGTGCAGTATAAATGAGGCGAATGATCTCACTGTCAAGAAAAAGTAAGTAAGCATCCATTTCTTTACTAACTTCATTAATATTTTTGAATCTTGTATTGCCCGTAAAAGTAAATGTTTTCAAAAAATTTCCTGTTATGCTACTCCAATTTCTACATAGAGATGTTTCTGACGTTTCTGGAGACTGTGGAGAAGGCGGGCCAGAGAGGACATCATCATCAGCGTTGTCGTCACTTTCAGAAATTTTGGACTTCCCCTCGTCTTCGACTAGTTCATAATCGCTGACATAAGGAGAGTAATCCCCTTCATTTCCTGATTCTTCTTCCGAAATTTTCTGAATCTCAGATATGGTCAAGCGTTTGCAGTTTCTAGGACGATTCATCTACAACAATAAGACAAAATAAAAATAACAAATACTATTTACTGTCATAAGTTTAGGTTAGGCAGACAGGAGAAATTGACAGTGAAAATACAATTATTATAGATAAAAAAAGTTAAAAAGTAGTTGAAATTACTAGTTTTGCCCTTTTCGACTCTATGCAGCTTAATAATTCAAGATGAAAAAATAACGAAAATAAAAAATTCCATTTCTATTTTAGTTATAAAAAGGTAATACCAAAAAAATGAGAGTCGAAATCGTCTCACAATTTTTATCATTATAAATGGATTTATTAGCATCTATAATGACTTACCTTAGCAAAGAGATCACTAGCAATACTTAAAAAATTACATAATCGGAAATCATGAGTTGGGCCACGCCGTGGATCGAGGTCAGAGCGCAACTGAACAATACAAGCATGTGGACATCGAGTACTCATGGGCTCCTGTCGATACCTGTCGCGACCCGAATTCAACTCACGCGGTAGACTTGGCACTTTTTTGTGTGAGTCGATATCGATTCATTTGGTAGTGAACGTATTAATTTCACTCGCGTTTCTTTCTATTCCCACACAATCTTAGAAAATATTTAACCCATATTGGTTAATTCTTAGTGATTAACTTACAAAAACTAAACATTTTAAACATAATTTATGACAACACAAAAAAAAATAATGCACGTGCAGCCATTTCATAGCCCTATGTCAACATACATATGAAGAATACAGGGAAACAAACGTGAAAATTAGAATTTTGACATCATCTATTGCTTAATAGAGAATACTTCCATGTTATAAATGTCAATTATATAAATGTGGTTAAGCCACAGATCTAGACCTCGTTTAATATTTGTATATTTTATAAGAAGGGGAAATGTCCAACGTAAACAGGGAAAGAACGGGGAATGTCCATCGTATCTAGGTACGTGATGGGTTATATTGCAACCTCCTCGTTTGATAGCCATTAAACGTATTAGTTAGTATTAATTATTTCCTTGTGTAGTTGGTGTTTTATTAACGATTTAGTGTAATTTACTTATTGTCTTATAAAGTTACGTTATTATAAATATGTCTAAGTGTGACGCCGTTAATTGTAATGCAATGAGTACAAAGAAAAAAAGATTATTTGGCCGATTCAGTGATAGTAATAAAAAACTAGGCTAAGTTGCCATGCCCCCGGTGAAAATTGTAAATCTGTACGTTTGAAATGTAGTCTAAACGTAATTGACTACGAAAGGCTACATATATTAAAACTTCAATGTAATGAACGATCACACTAGGCAAAATTCATATTTGTGCAGTTTTAAGGTCAGCGCAAACAGTAAAGCGTAGACGTACACGTCAGGACGATGGCCAAATTTCACGAAAAAAGTTTTTCATACCCTGTATACTCTTCAGTCGCTTTCAAGACCGTTTGTAAATATATTTGTAATTAGCCAATTTAGTTATACTAGAAAGTTCAATAATTTTATTCATATTAAAGCAGTATGTAGTTTCGTTTCGTTTGTTTCGTAATTTTGTAATGTTAGTTGGCATTGAAGTATCACTTGTCAATAATAATTATCGATACGGCGATTCGCGTATTTTCCATTATTTTGTTCCGAAGTAACGTTTAACAAACCACGTTGTGTTTTGGTAAAAACCGTCTTAACTCGACAGGTAGGTTTTACTTGTTATAAATCGATAATTACTAAAAATTATTAAAATTATAGCTAATTGGGATCTCATCAACTTATTAGTTTGAAGGATCAAATTGAAATTGGCTTCATTGGTAAATGCGAGTAGATGGAGTAAAACAATTTAATCACACTGTCTGAAATCTTAAAAATTGTTGATTGGAAGTCGGAATACTCGAATCATTGTAAATGACAAGAAAGTTTATATTTTTCACCTGTCCGAAAACGCTAAAGATAAGGTCAGATGTACAGTTCATTTATGCTATATTTGTGTTGATAAAACCAGTCGCAAAACTGTGTCGTACAACTAAGTAGAAGTAGAAAACGAAAATAAATTATTCCACCATTTTTAGCTGGACGCTCACATCTTAAGCCTGTTTGACACGATGCTAAATTTTACAGAAAATTTATATATAAATTTTTATAAAAATGATATGAATGGTTGCATACAGAAAAAAAGTCTGCTAAATGTTGTGTAAAATTTTCATGGAAATTATTTAGGACAAGTTCTAAATAAGTTGTTAAAAGTGCGTGAAAATCTGCGCAGAACTAGAATATTTAAGTGACTAGTAAAAACAAAAAGCAACTTTACCGCTTTTTTACACAAACTAACCTAACTTTTCGTAATCGTAAGTGTTTTCTGTTTTGTGTTTTCGTGTTATTTAACCTTTTTTAATCTGTAAAAAATGTCTTGGTCAAGGGATGAAGTAGCTCTATTAATCGAGGAATATAAAAAATATCCGTGTTTGTATGCTACAAAATCTAAAGAATACAAAAATAAACATGCTCGTGGAAGGGCGTTGCAGAATATCGAAGCAGAATTACGTCTGATAAAACCTGATGTAACGGCAAATGACATTAAAGTAAAATTTCACGGTATCAAGACAAATTTTCTGGCGGAGCATCGAAAACATGCTAAATCCATCCATAGCGGTGCAGGAGACGATGATGTAAGTTTGTGTTTTTAAAACAAATGATTTTTTCAATACATAATTGTAGATCTACATATATACCAACGCTGTGGTATTTTGATAAATTGCGGTTTGTATTGGAACACTGCATTCAGCGAGAAGCAATTGATACTATCAATGGCAAATCGTCCTGTGCTGTCGAACGTGAACCAGAAATTGATTTCAACAATTTTCCATACTCGGTAAGCATAATATGATAAATTGTAATTGAAAATGTGATAAGAACCTTGTTTTCCACTAATAAACTACTTATTCAGTTAACACATACATACGGAATATAAACAGTTGTCTTTTGTAGTTGCAAGAAGACGAATCGTACACATACGAGGTGGATAATGTCAACACCCTACAATTTGTTGAATCAAGTAAGGTTAATGCAGAGAATAGTAATGGGGAAGGTGTACCGTCGAGAACCCCCAAACGTAGAAAAATGGACAAAACTAATGTTCTCGAAGATGCGGGTAAAGCAATAAAATTAGTCGGCGAAGCATTGCAACAACGCACACAAAATAAAAAAGTATCTAGAGGTGAAGTAGATATTTTTGGAGATTTTGTGGCTTCGCAGTTAAGGAAAATTCACCCCGAATTGAAAGATGATGTAGAGCAAGAAATTGCAATGGTGTTGTTCAATAACATAAAAAATCAAAACAATTGTATAATAATGAAACTGTTTTTTTAGATAAGTCATTTTATTGTACATATTATACTTATAGCCTTAACTAATTCTTTATTACATATTATTTGCTTGCACTTGGTCTTCTTGCCAATCCCTCGCTCCTGTGCTATTGAAAAATATTTTAAATTCTTCTCTGATATCTTTAGCATTTTTGCTGCACCGATTACCATCTCGCACTGAAATATGCTGTAAGTTACTGTCTTCGATGCTGGCTTCTATATCCAAATAGCTTATACTATTTTCAGTTGCTAAGAAATTATGTAATGCAATACATGCTAATGTTATCACTTCAACTTTTTCAACACTTAAACTAATCGGATTTAAAAGAATCCTAGATCTATTTGCCAAGATGCCAAATGCATTTTCAATTATTCTGCGAGCCCTGGATAATCGATAATTGAAAATTCGACAATCATGACTGAGGCCTCTATGTGGATATGGTTTCAATAAATATGATGATAGCGGAAATGCATCATCTGCAACTACTACATACGGAACGGAACATGACCTTCCAGGTAATGGCTCAGGTGCTGGAAAATTCAGAGTGTTGGTACTCAATGCTTCTGATAAGGCACTATTTCTAAATGTTCCTCCATCACTTATTCGTCCATTTGTTCCTATGTTTGCATATATAAACTTATATTCTGCATCCGCCAATCCCAACAAAACTATGCTATGGTCACCTTTATAGTTATAATAATATGACCCCGCCGATCGTGGGGGGCTAAACTTTATATGGCATCCGTCAAGAGCACCTAAACAGTGTGGAAAGTCCCATGCATCATAAAATTTGTTTGCAATTGTTTGCCACTCTTCTACAGTGTTAGGAATCTAAAGTTTGTAGCAATAACATTAGTTTACTAAATGATAATATGTTGTATACCTTTAGATAAGTTGCTTTTAAGTGTTTTTTAAGCACGACAAACTTCTGGTATAAACCTCGATATGGTGCTTTCATGTATTCGTGTCGAATACATAAGAGATCCAAATGTCTCTCCTGTCGCTAAGAATCTAAGCGTTACTTCTAATCTAAAAATGAACTTATACATATTAACTAACAGGCTAAATCTAGCACTACCTGTTTTGAGCTGTAATACTATCACGCATTACCGTATCCTGTTTTTCTATATCCTTCTCAATTAAATTCAAAAGCATTGTAAATAGAGGATATGGTAAACGTACAAAATTCCTATACGAAGTAGGATCCTCAGGTAACAACTCAGTGTTTAGCATATTTAAAATTCCATTTTCACTTCTTCGTTGTAACCATTTTCTAGACCATTTCTTTCTTTTTTGTTTTTCTTTTTCTAGTAGTAATACTGAAGTGGAGAGCACTAATGCTGCTGAAGCAAATTCAATTTCACTATCACTACTGCTATCGATCATTATAAACAGAAAGAGAAACTAAACTTCTTTATAATTATTATAAAAGCGGGAAAATTTTCTGAGGTTATATTTAAATTTTTTCTGCAAAGAATTATGGTGGTAACTCAAATTTACCTAGAAATGGAACCAAACAAATGATAAACTTTATAAGAAAAAATGCATAGGTTGCAAACAGGTTACATTTTCAGTTTCCGAATTTTTTTGTACAAAATTTTCATACAAATTAATATGTAAATTTTCTTTAAAATTTAGCATCGTGTCAGACAGGCTTTACAGCTGAAGAGGAGCTGTTTACGAAAATGTCGCATTCATGTAGAGCGTTCTATTCAGAAAATTAAAACCTATCAAATTCTTGCAAAACCTATACAAATAAGTATGTTACCGATCATTTCAAATATTTTCAATATTACATGTTTTCTTGTAAATTTTGAAAAACCATTAATTTCATAAAAATTACATATTTGTATTTTGTACAAACTAAATAGTTTAAGAATTATAATAATACAAGTGATTACAAATTATTTTATTTCATACACTGGTAAATTTCTAGGTACTTTCATTAAAAACAACTCTGGTATATACATTTCATAGTATCGTTTTTTTAAATCAATAAGTTTTTTATGAATAATATCATGTTCCACATTACTGATCCTTATTTTAATCACTAAAATATCAACACTAGACCAAATGATAAAGTCACATTCTGGCACTTCAAAAACTAACATAGATGTTACAATTTGGTACATGTATGGATGATTTGATTTTTAAAAAAATTGTCCGTTTTCTTCATACAAACAAAAATTATTTAATTGTTGCGATGTCAAAACATTGTGAAAATGAATTGGAATTTTTGTTTTCTAAAATTTTGAGGCATTTTATCTCGATAATCCGAATAATCGATCCATTTTCTGTCACTACACCATCTGTACTGCATGCTAAATGGGGATAATTTTTGTTTACATATAAACCGACCAGTTTTAGCTCTTGGCTTGTACTCAAGTATTTCTGTATATATTTATCGCTTGTTTTATTTTCATTTCGGAGTCCATATAACATTGCTGGCATTACATAATTTGGTGTGAGTTGCCATACATTTTTTTTTATAAAATTAAATATCGCAGAAGGTGATGAAAGTGAAACAGCAATTTTCACGTTGGATGCTGTAAAGAAATAGCTTCTCCATGAGGACCATCCTTGAGAACCTTGTTGCTCTGCCTCTCTTATTTGAAATATAGGAGTATCATATGTAGCCATATAATCACACATTATTTTTAAACATCTGTACTTGTTCTTGCAAAACAGCTTTTTCTTGTAGATTCAAATCAAAATCTTGATATGAAAGTTTCAATACCGTCTCGAACATGGTAAGTTTCATCTCACGTTGCAGATCACAAATAAAATCATTATTATTAGTAAGCCTTGTATACGTCTCAGGTCTTGGGTCAAACACACTTCTCAATAGAGGCTTAAATCTTTTAGTTGGGGAATTCTTTTGATGCCACTGGACCTGGATGTTTACGGGTGCTTCCTAATCCCCATTTCCTAAGTTTACTAGTACTGGATTCATGGTCAAATCCACTTCTTTCAGTGTACCGTGCCAAAAACAGTAATAGTGCACTTACGTGACTACACTTTCCTAAAGCCGATTGCTTGCACTCATATTTTCCATTTATCACTGCACCTGACATATTATTTAATGAAATTTGCACCAAATAAACAGTTTTTTTATTAAAAGAGGCAAAACACTTTGCTTTAAGAAGATAGCATTTTCCATATTTGGCATCATATACTTCATGAATATGATCACTATCGACATACTGCGTTCTTCTTCTAAACGGTTTTTTAGTAACACCAGTTATTTCACCAGCTTCATAATCTTCTGTTTCAAAATGGGTACCAACTATATAGTTGTAGATGTGACCCTTATTAAAATAATGTGGGATTGGTTGCGCAGGAAATTTAATCCACTTAATGGATTTAAAATCTTCTATAATTACTGCAGAAGAAGTAGAAGCAATTGGTATTAACCTACGTTTCGCATCGTACCACTTTCCACCATCGATGCCAAGAAAAATATTATTATCTGTACCAGCCTTTATACAATTGCTTACGCTAAAAATAAATAATTTTTTAAAAACATTTTCTACGATGTACAATTTCACTTACCGCTGCACTAGATCAGATTTGGTACCACCCTGTTTTAAACATCGACATGCTAACCATCTTTGCAACTGTAACTTGGTGTGATTTTCAATGCTCAAGTTCGGACTTAACAAAACACCCGGAACGTCGCCTGGTTTAAGAGTTATCGAAGCATCCACTAATAATAATTAATTTAATAACAAATACAGATTAAACATTTACAATTACTTACTTATCAAGTGTATAATATGGCTGTATTAGTCTTGAAAAAGACTGTTTTGTTAAAAGGTAAAGCGGTACAGTGAAGAAAGTCAAACTCTTGTTTAATAACAAAACTAATTAATTTTTTGTATATAACTTTTGAATAAAAACTTTAATTTTAAGCCAGTCTTTATTATTCAATAAATCTGTGTATTGGGATTTTAACTTATCACATTCATTTCGTTTTGGAGGTTTTTTCTGTTTAATGTGATTTTTAAAATATGCAGTAACCACTTTTTTTGGTTCTGTTGACCATGGTATTAAAACTCGTTTTTTATTTTTTGTTTTTGGCACTTTTACTATAGTCTCATAGTTTATCATTTTGGTTTCTTGCTTATGTGACAGTATCTCTTTTACAAAGTGATCTTCTCTTTGTTCATCGATAATATGATCGTCATCGTCATTATCATCAGTATTGTTATTTAAAAGATTTTCTTCTAAATCTATTGGAATTTCGTCTAAACATTTGCCTTTATATTCCCCCGCCTGACCTTTTTCCATTAACATCAATAATTTAGAAATTTTTGCTGTTTGATAGACATCGTCGGGTAATCGGTAAGAGTTTTTGTGAACTTCAGAAGTATGGCCCATAAAAGTTGACAGTTGTTCAATTTCATTCTCAGTTAAATTAAACAATTGTGTTAAAGTTGCTAAGTGCTTTCGTAGTTTTGTACACGTGATAGCTTCTGGATTTTTGGCACCACAAGCCAATGCATATTTTGCAATAGTTTTGTAACCGTATATTGGAGTAGAAACGCCGGGTTTTCCAAACAAATACGGATTTTCTTTTCCACAAAAATTTGACCTAAGCTTCAGTAGCTCCGTAATGTGAGTTTGTATATCAGTACTAAACATGACGGGAACGCCGCGACCTCTTTTACCTCTAATGACTACTCTTTTCAATTTTTTAAGTAATATTTTTTCTGTTTCTGTTACTATTTCACTAAATTCTTCATAGCTTTCATTTTTCTTTTCTGAATTTTCATATGTATGGAGCAACATTCTTTGTAATTCACCAGGTCGGCGTCGGTTCAACAATATCACTCTACAATATATTGTTTCTAAGAGAATATTGTATGCAGTTAAATTAAAAGCATTTTGTTTAAGGTTACTTAGATCCTTTTCTGCTTCTAAAATTAAATATTTTTTAAGTAATTTTAGATCACTGGCTAAAGGAACTATGGTTATTTTATTAATTTTTTTTATATTTAAATGGTTGGCCGCTTGACTTGATATATCAAACCGCCAATTTGATTGTAATAAATTAATCATTGTTTTCAAACTTGCTGTTTCAACGGATGCTTCTTGTTTCACAACCATGTGGATAGCAATATCACAACATTGCTTTAATGATGTATATATATTCATTGCATAAGTTGGTGAGATATATAAATCTTTATCTTTTTCATATTTTGCAACTACTTTTGTAACTTCAACAAATTTGTCATAAAATTTTTGCTGTAAAGCTTGCAACAAATTTGTTATAGATGGTTCTATTTTTTTAAATTCTAAATCCTAGATAATTCTCTCATTTTTCTACTTGTAACATTAATGAAATGTTTTTCGCGATGTAATTTAAGATATCTAGCACCGAATGCACAAATTAAAAAATCATTTTTTGCTTCCAGAGAAATTTTGTCTGCTCTCATTCTGGGAAAAACTTCGTCTTTTAAGCGTTGGTCAATTCTTTGATTCTTTAAAAGAAAGTTTTGAGCGTTATCTTGAGCATTTTTAGATGACTTTTCTTGACATTTTTTTCTATGTCTATATAAAAACTTAGACCTGTAAAATCCAAGACAATTCGAACATGGTAGAAATGTCCTATCAGCATCAAGAGCTTGTTTAACGGGTTTAACACATTCAATGGAATTTTTAAGAAAGTTGCCCTTTTTTTTAAAAGTGCTAATAATTCTCTTCTGTCTTTTGTCATGTTGCCTTTGGAAAATATTTTCTGTACTTCTAATTCATTAAAATGGTTTCTTCTTATATGCCTTGCAAAATTGAGGACGTCTGTTTCACAAAAATAACACATATCTTTTTTTCTCTTATAGGTTTTTTTTTTTATTTTTATGGTCTTCAATAGCTGTAGGTTTATAAGAAATTAATTATTTATTATCACAACTATCTCCATTCAGATTCAAAAAAATTGGTTGTTTTGAAATATTTTCAGTTAATTTTTCATTCGTCTTGATAATTGGTTTAGGTTTAAATGTAGGTGATTCAGATTGAAAAGTTATTGAATTTGTAAGCTGTTCCTAAAACAAATTTTGGTATAAAATTAAATACTATTTTATATTCGATCATAAAATTGAAATACCTTGACCGACGTGGGATATTTCTGCTGTAATCCTGGGTGAAGTATTATATTTTGCAGTATCTGAATCTAAAATAAAGGAACTCAATTAGGGTTTGTCTGTTTTTAGAACTATATGCAGTTAAAAATATTACTTGGGTACTTATCTTATATTATTTATAACTTGTGTACGAATCCTTCTGCCTTCTGCTAAATCGGGATTAATTCTACCTACAGCTGCTTTAATTTTTTCATCTTCCACATTCACTTGGTTAGGTACTTCTTCCGCATCCGGTATTTCTTCATCCGGCATTGGACATTGTTTACAATACACATGTTGTGTAAAACAACACAAGCATTTACAATTAACGCAACAGTCTTAGTGCTATCATGTAGTACACGATGCTTCAAAAGGCAACCAAATCTTTGCTTTAGAAGACCGATGCTCCTTTCTGTTATACTACGAACTAATTTATGATGTTGGTTATATCGTCCTTCTGGTATATGCGATGCAGGATCATTTTCTATCAGCCAGTCATCAGCCAGGGGCGCAAAGGATACCCTGAGTCTCCTAGTCACAATATCAATGACCTTTTTATTATAGCTTGGTAAATTGTTAACACCTAATAACTAGAACATGTTTCTTGTCCTATACAAATCGTCTTGAGCAATTCTGACATTCAAATGTAAGAGTCATCGGAACTTCCTGGAAATCTTGAATTGACATTAAGAATTCTTAAAGTATGATCACATATTTGAAAGAGAGTAAATGTGTACATAGCTTCTGATCACGTTTTTATATTTAGCAGTTGCACATTTAATGGGTAATATTGCTTTCTATTTACAAACACATGTTCATCTCGTGTTGGTGGAACTATTGCAACATGACTGCAGAGTATACATCCAACAACTCTAGGAAACCCGTACTGCCAATGAAATCTTAAATGAAATTAATTAATTGTAACAAATGTACATACATACTTTCAAGTTGGTGGTTTAATACTCTCTCACGTCTTTTGCTTTGCAAATCCTCTATTATATTTGGAAACTTCTCCTACTGATTCATTATTTGGGGATTATTTAATTACTTAATTAATTATTACTTCCTACATCCATTTGATAACTGCCACCAACGTAAAACTTTAGTGCTACTAGTTTGGATATCTAATGCAGACTTTCTGCTTGACGGAATGGTGTAACGAGTTCTATTAGGCTGCGTACCATGTCTTTAGTTAACATAAAGATTTTTATAAATTGAGTATCTCCTAACGTGAACTCATCATTTCCTTGAAAAAATTGCCGTTCTATTGGGGATCTTTTCTTCCACTGCTTCTACTTTAATGGCATGGAGCAGAAGTATGAATCCTATATTTCCTGCATCCATGATGTTTTTGTTTATGCAAATGGTTATATAATTCTATTTAATAGCATATTAAGACAACTTGTGCAACTATGCAATACAACTGCCAAACTATTAACACTAAAGATTAAACTATAAACGACAAATTGACAATCTGTTGTCAAAAATAACGACGAATCGTTTCGCTACAATGTTACCAAGAATGCCACTTGCGCATCCAACAACGAATGAACGTACAACTTCCAGAATATGCAATTTGAAAGTCGTGCATTCCAAAACCACTCGTTTCTGAACGTATACGTTTATGAACGAGTGACTTCCAGAATAGGGCCCCAGTATTGTATGTAATTCGAAGTTGTCACAATGCAGTTCATTTTTGGTATTAACTTTTAACACCTTCAGATTGCAGTAAGTTTAACTTTTTTATCACTAGAGCAAACAAAAATAAACAAGCTAAAAATATGTTTTCGAGTGATGCCTGATATTCCAGGCATGTTTATCCCTACATGTGTTCCTAATGGGTTGCCAACTTCATATTCATCAAAATAAAGAACAATAGGAAATAGCTTGAGGGATGAAACATAATTCATGGTTTGTTTTTCCCAGAAGTCGACTTGTATTATGTTACTTATAATGCTGGTTTCATGATTTAATGATTTAATATATTTTATAGCAGAATCAAAAACATTGTCAATTTCAAAAAAACATTTTAACAAAGACTTCATAGAAACAATTTCAGCGTAAAACAATGAGAAGAATATTAAACAGTATTTTAGAAAAATGAACAGTATCTTATTTATTTAATGTTTTAAATACATATTTTTTAGAGCTTCTCGCACAACTTATTAATTCACAGTCTTTTTTAAAAACTTCATACGCCTCACCACAATTATAACTAAAATTAAAATAAATGAGGAGCTCATTTTTTGTTGCTCTATTTCTATCCTCTCGCCATTTTGCATTCATTACTGAAAAAACTCTTTCAGTAAATGCTGAGGTGGCGGGAACAGAAAGTAGATACGAGACAATTTTAGTAATATTTTTAAATTCTTCTGAGGTGTTTACTAATAAATGGTTCCACTTTTGGCCAGTACTCATTTCAAGAAAACCTTTGTCTTCTGATACTTTTTCATAAATTACTTTGAAATTTGTTAATTCTGAATATAAACCATCCATACTAATATTGAGTTTATACAAATTTAGATTATCTATAATTTTCTCAAAATGATCAAATGTGACCACAGACTTTAATGACAAACAGCTAATTAAAGAAAGCCAGTTAGTCTGATTGAAATCGAACCATTTCTCTAAATATAAATTAGCCTTATCAATAAAAAGTATGAAGTTATTAATAGTTCTATTAAAAACTTCTTGGGAAGACTCTGTAATAGTTTTTAATATTTTTTTTGTTTCACGGCCAAAATACTTATCATTTTTCCTTTGAATTAGCTCAGTCTTTAAACCAGTCATAATGTTATAAACATCTAAAATAGTGACATTATTTCCTTCTAATTTTTTGATTGTTTTATTGAAAACATTTAATATATGACTAGCATAAAGAAGGTAACAATGAACTACATTATTTTCAATTTCTCTATCCAACATTAATAAATTTTGTATAACCATTGTACAGTCAACATCTAAACTAACAAAGTAGTTACAAATTGGTGTCCAATTAAGTAAAATTGTATCTATTGCTGGTAAAAGAGGTAGCCAACGAGTTCCTATGTGTCGTTTTATTTCATGAAACTCTCCTTCAGCAAGCGCTACAAATGTTTTTAATTCTTTTCTTCTGCATGCAGAAACAGAAAAATGGTTATAGGTTTTTAATATAATGTTCTCAATGTCATAATTTAAACAACTCAAAGCATGTTTTACTGAATAGTGCACAAAATGGGCATGACAATTTCCTTTTATTAAATCTGGCACAACCTCTAATATATTTGTGTATAATGAATGATTATGTTCAAAATTTGCATTTGTATTGTCAGCACTAAAACCAGATAATTGGCTGAAAGAAAGTTGATAAGACTCTAAGGAGTTTTTGATGGCTGAAAACATCCCATTGGCTGATTCATTTGCATTTTCATAAAAATCAAGTAACTTTTGTTGAATTTCATTCTCAGGGGTAAAATATTGAACTACCAGAGGAAACTTTATATTTTTATTATTGGAGGCATCAATTTGTAGACAATAAAATACATTGTCTTTGTTTAACTGGTCAATAACAGACTGAAAGGAGTATGGGCCAAGAACTTCGGTCACGAATGCCTCCATTTTTGTCCTACCCAATAGTATGTTAGTGGCTGTTTTGGAATCAACATAGATAATCTTATTTAATTTGACATTACAGTCCTGGCTATTGTACGATAAATTATGCTTCACAGTATGGTATGTGGTCGCTAACTCGGCCGCTGTTAACTTGTTGTCTTCATTAGAAGGGAAAGACAAGCCTGATGCAGAAGCAGAAGTTTTAGGAAAAAAACTTTTGTAACAATCCACTAGCTTTTCTCATTTCCGTTTTTGGTTTGTGTTTTTTGCTGGCCATGTGCTGTTTAACCTAACAACATGGAATCAAAACATGTATTTTATGCAAAATAGTTTCCTAATTATCTAATAATGTATGCATATCAGCATATCAGAAAAGAGACAAGAGGAGACCAACCAAGACGCTAAGAAAAGTAACAAACCTGCCCAACGCGTGCGTGAGAAATAGTAAATGTTAAAGCACATATTTTACATTTAGCATTAAATTCACATACAGGATCACTCGTTAAGCAGTCATATTGGTATTCCCATTCGTGCTTATATTTTTGTTGTGCCTTCTTGGCGTAGTAGGAGGAGAAGGTGATTCGTTTTCACTTTCCATCTTTTATGCACTAAAAACACTATACGCAACGCAACACAATTATCTAATTACTTTAATTAAAGTTGACTAACCTTCAAAACAAAAAAAGGTCCACACGAAAACAAGTGAGAACGCGCATGTCGCACACACTCGCATGTCTGTGTCACCAACGCAGCGTAAATCAAAATGAGCTTTCCCGCATTCCCGCTCCGTTAAACCTGTTTAACCGATGCGCCGTAGCCGTAGCGATCGCGTTTGACAGAGAAAGATTAAAACGTTCTTTAAACAATTTCACTTTGTTTGTGGCTGCGCTGCACGCTGCACTGAGCGTCTAACACGTATAGTGTTAAGCATTTTGATGCTGAAAACAGTATTCTGTATACTTTAATTTTGTTCAACACTAAAAAGTATAATGTAGTGAAAAATATAAAAGTATAATTTAACAGTATAGTTGGCAACGCTATTTCTAGGCAAATATTCTGGAGTATATAGTTTAGATATGAAATGAGACGTTTTATTTTTGATAGATTCTATAAATACCGCAGTTGAACCTTTAGTTTTAAAAAGCTTGAGGTGAATTGGGAATATCTTCGACTGTATTTGTAAGTTCTAATGGAACAACAAAAATTTTTGACACGTGTTTTTGGAGAAACATTTATTTTTTGCCTATTGAATTGCAGATTTGTGTTTTGCATACAAGTGCTTTCTGAAAGAGTTTAAACTGCGAAACATTCTACTAAAATTATCTCCTTGACAAATGTGTTAATCAATAGATTTTAATTTATGAATATATTTTAAATGTAATATTAACGTTTTGCAATTAAATTGCTCTTTACACAAAAAACTAATCATAGTACCTCAGTATTAATTTGGATTAGTACATTATTCGATTTAATTAAGTTTTTTTCAATACCGCTTAGATGCGTTGGAATCAATACTATTTTCAAGTTTATAGAGCAACTGGTCAACAGTTTGCCATACCGCTTTACATTCTGGTGGATATTGTAAGCCATTTTCAACAACATCAGGCTACTTCACGATTTCCGACCACGACCCGTGTTTCTACAACACGGTGATTAAGCAGAAAATGATAACCTTCGGTTCGAAAAGAACATCACCATGTGGCCATTTTCCAATTCGAGGCCAGCAGACTTCTCAATTAAATCTCGGTCATCGATAACATCCCCCAACTTCAAGCCGCGGTTGACATTTTCACAGAGCTTATCCAAAGATGCATCTCAAAAGCCACTAAAGCTATCACTAAAACCAAGTCCGATCCGCTCCAACTCACACTTCAATTTCGTGACCAGATCAAACCCCCCATCCGAATTCAGATCGAACAACATTGCAATCTTCTTTGCAATGACAAACTTCAGTCACTGAATCCAAAAGACAGCAGCGTATGGCAAATGACCAACATCCTTAAAAATAGGAACTAGTCTCCAATGTCCACCATTCACGGCCACCGAAGTCTGATCTATACGGATCCAGACAAAGCCGAAGCTTTCGCCGACATGCACGAACTCCAGTTCAGAGAGAACCATCCAGACGACAAAGGCTTCCGCGAGGTAAGACGCATCCTGATGTCCACCACAAACAATCAGGCACACTTTCCACAAGGAAATTAAAGCGGAAATCAAAAATCTCAAACCGCGCAAAACTCTCAGGAGCGACGGCAATCACAACAAAGCCCTCAAACCCTTCCCGTCGTGAACGTCATCGGCGGTGTCTTCCTCAATATCTAGAAGCCGTTCGACAAGGTCTGGAATCGCGGTCTGCTTTACGGATGCACCGTCTAGGCATCAACGCTCCATGATCCAACTCATCGGCTCCTTCCTCAATCGACGCTCGTTTGCGATCAAACTTCGCACCGCCAAATACACTCCATGTCACATAGAAGCCTGAGCTCCTCAAGAATCTACCCTATATCCCCACTTCTATACAACATTTTCACGGCAGATGTCCAAAAATCGACGGACCACGTACACCTCCTACGTCAACGATACCGCCGTTTAGGCAACATCCTGCTCGCTGTATTTACTTGTGAAATTCAATTGCAATCCTACCTTAGGTATCAATTCTTTAATTGCTGTTTTAGTTAATAACTGAAAGAGCTGTTCATCCACCAAATTTTCTAAAATTCATAAATATGTATAACAGGATCATCAACTTTACATGAAAACGCAATATTTTAGCAGCTACGGTTTAGTTGCAAATGCTAAGTTTCAATTAAGAAATTAGTATTTAAACTAAGATAAACATAATTTTTCTTTCAATAATCATGTACATTTAATGAATTAACTTGAGTAATCACTTCCTTTTGTTCGACATTTTGTTTAACTGGTTACACTGAATTCAATTAGGTTACTATCAGTTACCGTTGAAACTAGATATCGGATCTTCTAATTCCCATTTTTTCAATAAGTGCAATAAAAAATTATATGTACGAAAATTATTAATTTTAAATACAATTTATCATTTATGTTTATAAACATTTATCTAAGACCAAAAACACACAATTCTTTTGAACATTGAAGACAAATTGGTTTTTTGCATTGAAAACATAAGTAACCAGTTTCTCTTATTAACTTTGGGTCGCAGATAAAACAGTACTTCCTCTGATTTCTAGGCAAAACGTCTTGAGCATCAGCTGTTGTCTCAGGTGTCACCTTCAAAATTCTGAAAATACCGGCTTTCAATTCTCTTGGTAAATTTGCCTTCTGGGATCTTTCACGTTTTGCTAATACTTTCAAAAAATGTAGTCTTTGAAGTTTATCTACGTTGGCACAAGACTGATGAATAACAAATGCATTTACTGTGTTTGAATTTTGAATTTATGTTGATATATTGCATCACGCATGCTTGACGTGTGTAAAATTATTACTATTTGTAGTTGAGTTGGCATTAAACTTTCTTTGAGTAACAATGTGTTCTAAATAATTCAACTTAAAGAAATAAATTCAATTTAACTTTATCTGGTGCCACTACGAAGGTGTAAATATTAAAACTACCCCAAACATACTGAGCTCACATCCACGATTCTATAGAATATAGCCATAGGCCAATGTCGCGTTCTCCTACTACAGCAATATTTGGTGGTTTTTTCATCTACGGCATCCACTCCAGACTTTGTACTATTGTAAAATGCATTTATTTCCGGCAAACCGTTATCATCTTGTTTGGAATGATGCATAGAAGAGATCAAAAACAACGGCTTAGTTTTTCTTTGGTACTCTGGATATCAATGTTTTGTTATTTGTAAAGCCTTATAAGGTAGATCCCACCTCTCTAGTTTTGGAAGGTAAAAATTCTTTCGGTATTTCCCGTTTGTTTATTTTTGAAAAGATAATCTGTGAGCTCTATCGAGGAGTACCAATTATCGCCTGTCACATTTCTGTTGCTTCCAAATATTGGTTTACAAAGACGAATAACAGCTTGCGTTGGAATAGAAAACCGTTTTTCTTCATCATTGAGATCCTTCAACGAATCACTTCCTTTATCACAATAAATATATGTATTGTATATGACTACGAGCATCGACAAGGCATTGCACTTTTAAACCATATTTTACAGGTTTGCTCGGTAAATACATTTTAAATCTGCACCTCCCTCTAAAGCCAATCAGCATTTCATCAACCGTTGTATTGGCTCCCACACAGTAAGCTGATTGCGAATTTTTATTAAATTTTGCAAGAACATGCGAGATTGCTGCAGCTGGATCAGTTTTTACTCTCATCCTTATCTCTTCATAAGTATCGAACCTTAGGCAAGACAATAAAACGGCAAATCTTTTTGCTGACATTACTATACGAAATATTTCCCAAACAGTCCCGTCTGTTGAAAAGATGGATTCAATTGCTTCATTATTCGACTTAAAAACTGCAGTTAGTAACAGAAGTCCCAGAAAACCATTTATTTCGACAGAATTTGTTTGCTTATACTCTGTGCGATTGTGATTGCCTGGCTTATTAGAAAATTCCTGAATTTTTAAATTTGTACAGCGCACAACGATATCTAGTATATCTTGTGAGAAAATTATCTGCCATGCTTCCAGCGCTTCAATTTTTTGTACATTTCTTTTATTTCCAGGTAATTTTAATATGTTGTGAGATGGAATTCTCACATTTCGGCTTGGTTCAGTGGCAGACCATTTATATCTATTCTGACCATAGAAATATGTTTTATGTAGATTACTAGTGGCACTGTCCTCTAAACTTCCACTAACCACCATCTCTTCTTCGTCATCAGATTCATTGCTAGAAAGTTCACTCCCTGTTTCATGATCACTTGTAATAATATTTTCAGTAGTAATGGGGCTCTCACTATCTCCATCTTGATCTGAAAAGTCACTGTCACATTCCGCATACCACCTAAGCACAGTTTCTTCAAATTTAGGATCCGTAGCTAGGCAATTCATTCGATTTTACCGACATAGTCACTGAATAGAAATGATCACATTAACAGCGTCACGGAGTCCCTCGGACTCTAAGGTGTATGTAAATCGTACTTGCGTTGGTGATAGACTGAAGTAGTTTGGCTACAAGGTACATCGTCCCACCACAAGAAGCGCAGACTTCCAGGTATACAAACATAAAAGTAATTAAACATTCCGTACTTGCAAGAGTCCCAGAGACTCCGCAACGCCGGTTAAGGGTTAAACAATATAAAACAATCTCGAATTGTCAAACGAGCGTGTTATGGTTATCGGTAATGTAGTTTACTTCACTTTAAAGATAACATTGGGCCGCGGTATTGCATTGTCTATCAAAGTTCGTGAAATTATCGTGAAAAAGCGGTACGAAGGAGATTTCTTGCGTAAAATTGCTTCGGACCTTAATCTGCCAAAGTCCATTGTTGAAGGAATAATTAAGAAATTCGTTGAAAAGTGCAGTATTAAAATTGCTGGAAAAAGTACTGGACGCCCTCCAATAGTTACAAGTCGAAATAGCAGACTGTTGGTTAAAATTTGTAAACAAACGCGATGTGCATCATTAAGAGATATTACCCGTCAACGGAATCAAGAAACTGGCTTGAATGTGTCTTGAGAATGCTGTAGAAAGTGGATACGCAAATGTGGTCTTGGTTTTATAAGGTAAACTTACACTAGTCGTCGATAATACATCTAAAATACTAAATATATCTTTGCTACAGGCCAAAGAAAAGCCATTATTAACAGCCAAATAAAAAAAGAAAAGGTTAGCATGGGCAAAAGAAAGACTCCAGTGGACAGAGGAAGATTGGACTAAACATATAGATTTAAAAATGTTTTTCAACTATGAATTTATTTATTCATTGTATCAGAAATTGTTAAACATTGTTATTGAATGGTAATACAGTTATATGTAAAAATTAAATGAATTAACAAGCAATAAATAAACATTCACTTGCAAAATAAGTATGACAAGAACAGTTTCAAATCTTTGGATTAATAATTGAGGAATAAAGACAAGATGTATTTAAAATTAAATTTAAAGTTTAACTATTTCGTTTCTTCTTTGATCTTGTAGTTTTTTCCGTTCTTCAGCTAACCGTTTTTTTTCTTGTAGTAATTTTTTAAATCTTTTTTCTTGCTTTTCTTTTTTTATTTTACAATCAGTTTAAGTTGTAAGTTGCGTTCGTTACGCAACACGACAGAAAGCAATTAAAGAAAGTTTAATAAACACGATTTTAATTCTACTTTATTTTACAACTAATATATTATACATATTAGTAACAAGTCGTATCAATATTAATATAACACGCGCGACGTACTTAAGCGTAAGCTGGTCGGCGATCCTCCAGACTCAGATGACCAGCGATGCCAACACTGCCGAATAAAATGTATCAAAGCGCATGCCCAAATTGTATTAAAAAGAACGAAAATGTACACTCGGTAAATTAAAAACAGTAACACGTAACACTGCAGTATGGTTTAATAGATTAAATGAGTGTATCTACTTTAAGGATTAGTTTTATTTTAAAACGGTAAACTAAAACAACTCTATGTAAAAGGCTTTATAAAGCACGTGATTGGGTCATTAAAAAGTAATCGTTTATCAGTTACAGATGTTTTTTGCTAAATAGTAAACGATGTGAGAAGGTCAAGTAAGATACTAATCCATAAAGTAGAAATGCTCATTTAACTCAAACCATAGTGGCACAATTTTAAACTTATTTATTTAATTTCAAATATGAGAAAACAAAAACTTATTTTGAACAAATTTATTGCTAAAAAACTAACTAGTAAAATGTATTCATAACATCCTCATACTTATACTTTTATATTATAATCTAGGCTCTTAGTCGTATTTGATTTTCCTGTTCAGTAAAGATTTATCAGGTTCCCATTCATAACAAACATTATTTCCTAATAAACCTTTAGACATAAGCAAAGCGTTACAAGTTTCTGGCAACAATCTATTGCGTGTCTTTGTCTTAATTAAAGTAAGTTGGGAAAAAATTCGTTCGGCCGCAGCACTACTGTGAGGAAGTGATAAAATAGAAAAAACAAAATTGCAAATATTAGAAAACAATTTTTGATTTGCAGAATTCTTATATGTATTGAGTTCAAACCAAAAGTCAGCAAAATCAAGTGATTTTAAAGCTAGTTTCTGTTCCTTGCTTAAACTCGAGATATACCTACACTCAGAGGATATATCCTCAACATTATTATTTATTAAATGTGGTAACTGGTCAAGCAGAGGCGTTATTAAAATAGGTTTGTCTAAAACTACACTTGGATCTAACAAATTAAAATTTGCAAATCTTTTTCGGATTTGAATACTCAATTCGATATAAAAACTCAAACAATTGTTGTAATAAACTGTTAAGTTATGTATATCTATATTGTGATATTTAATTAATAAGGCAACTTTTTGTCCAAGATAAATTTCATTGTTTGGCAAATATTGATGTACATTTAGAGGATTAATTTCTAGAACATTATCTTTAGAGTCAACAAATTTGCTGGCCATGAAATTTTTTAATATAACTTCATATAAAGTCGTTAAACGGTTATATAAGAAGCATATTTTTGGCTTTTCCGATTGAAATTCTAAATTTAATTTATTTATTTCTGGCAAAATATATGACAAAAATTTTAGATAAAGCTCGATTTCTAAGTTACCAAACGACTCCATTATTTTTTGCGGTCTCTGGTAACCTGTTTCCTCTATTGACTCTACTTTAAAAAAATCCAGTAGTGATTCCCATTGCTCGAGAATACGCAACACAACAGCCTGAAACGAAAACAAAATTATGTTTTTAAGAATACATTTATGCATATTACTGTACCTCAAGTGATAGCCATCTAGTTTGGCTCAGTCTTAATAACTTATGAGGTTTTATCTCTAGAAAATCTTGAAAGTCTTTATAGACTTTCAGTCTTTTTGGACTTCGAGACATATAATTATACACGTCCTGTACAAATTGTTCTACTTGAGAAGGAATTTTATTTGCAGCATTAGATGCGCATAGATGTAAAGAGTGACAGATGCAGCCAAGCACAAAGAGGACCATTAAGCGCGAGAAGTCTTTTTGCGTCAACCAGTCGAACATCTGTTACCTTCAGTGTTGCCACAGCTACGAAAAAAATCGTACTAAAATTCAATCGAAATTAGCACTAGATTTATAACAAACAGTACTAAACTGGAAAAATAATAAAAATATTTTTTCAATATCACATTTATTTACCTACATAACATAACACTTGCTTAATACAAAAAAAAACAAAGATAAAAATACACTCTCCAAATAAGTTTAATCAAAAAGTACATCGTTTTCGTCTTCTGTTTCCCCACAATTATCCGTCTCTCTAAACATATATACAGGTACATCATTGTTGGGGTTCCATGTATAACAAGTTACGTTATTAAGATTCAAATACTCTTTGCATAATAGTAATGCATTACATGTATCCGTTTTTAATTTATTTCTTTTCTTAATTTTAATATCATTTAATTTAGAGAATATTCTTTCTGTAGCTGCACTACTATGGGGTAAACAGAGTAGAGTTTTTACGAATTTTGTTATTTGGGAACATAATACTATTGGTGTTATCTTTTATTTCTCCAACTTCGGTCCAAAATAATTCAATACTATCCCAATGTTTTATTAATTTTTTTGCTTCTGGCATCAAACGCCACTCACTGTTTATATTTTCAATCAAATTTATATCATCAGTAATATTTGGAAATAATTGAATTAAAGGAACAATTGAAGTAACATTGCCACTTACAGCACATTCTGGATTTAACATATTTAATTGTCTTAATATTGGACTGTCAAAATTAAATCTCTTTCTTATTCCAAAACATAACTTTTGATAGAATCGTAAACATCTGATCTGTAATGAATGTATGTCATTTTTATTGGCCTCTTTATTAATTGTCGAAAGAACAAGTTCCGTTTGCGCCCCTAAATATAAAGATTTTAATGGTAAGATTTGATGGGGATTTTCAACGTTAATTAAATGTAATGGAGTTTGGGAAACATATTTTGAATTTAAAAAGGATTTTAGTATTAAACGATACTGAGATTCTATTATGTTTAGCAAACTACATATTTGAGGCTTCTCAGATTGAAATTGTAGATTCATTTTATTTACAATTTTTAATACATATGACAAAAAGCAATAGTACGCTTTGAAAATCGGATTATTCAGGGCAGATAGAATGGTAAAAGCAGACTGTAAATGATCTTCTGCTACAGCATTAGTAAAAAATAAAGTGAGAGCAGGCCACTGTTCTAATATACGATTGACAACAGCTTCTAATGAGAGACATCTTGTTTGAGCAACAGCTAATAATTTGTGTGGCTTTAACGAACAGAAATTTTGATATAATTTAAAATCTTTAATTCGTTTAGAACTATGTGCAAAATATGCATATATGTCTCGTGCTAAATCTTCAATGACTTTAGGTAATTCAAGACAAGCCTCAGATGCACATGTGGCAGATGCATCCAAATACAAATATATTTGGTATCAAGTGCTGAAATCTTGATTGAATACTATTGTGACGGCCCATCATGACTGCAGCATTATCTGCTGCCAGGCCAATTATATTAGTTGAAGGTACTTTATGTTCAGCAAAAAAATTGATTATAACAGTAAAGATACTTTCAGCAGTAGAACTTTCAAGTTCTAATAAAGTAATAAACATATCGTTAACAGTATTATTAAATAATGATCTTACAACTACTCCTAACGATTTAGTAGACGAAATATCTGTGCATTCATCAATAATAATTGAAAATTTGTTATGTTTTATAACATCAATAATTTGAATTAAACGTTTTGGTGCCAAAGTTTTAAGCACAATGTTTGTTCCTTTAGTTCTACTACAAGATATATTTTTCGCAACCAAAGAATCAGGACAAATTGCCTTAATAAGTTGTGGCAAATGTTCCAAAGTTCGAAATGGGACATTATGTTCAGCTACAAAAAATCCTAACCTCAAATCTGCTTCCCGAAGGTTTTTACTTAAAGAATTTTGTTCTCTCCACTTTTTTGAAAAATTGTTAATTTGAATACTTGTTGTAGCTAAATTATAAGATTTTTTATGATGAATTGAATTTTCATGTCTCTTCAAGTGAGTAATAGAACCATGTAACACTTTTTTGCACACTTTACAAAATGGTTCCTGAGATTTTGTTGACATTAACCATGTTGAATTTTTTAGGATTTTTTGCCATTCTTGACGATACTTTTGTTTATAAAATCTCTTCTTTAATGGTTTATTACTAAAAATATTTATATTTACACACAAAGTAGGCATTGCAATTTCTTACCCAGTAACTGTATTATTGTCAGTATTCTCAACAATCGTAGAATCGGTACATTGGTTAATAATTTTGTTACCAGAAGTTGAAGGAGTTAAAACAACTGATTTTGTAATAACAAATCTATAATAATAATAATAAGTGTCAGTACAACTTTTGGTGCTACACATTTATTATTCCGCCCCATTATTGGATAAAATATAATACCAACCTGTCCATATTTTTAAATGCAGATTTCAAAGCAGCACACCGGCTCGACAAATAAATAACCACAAAAGACAAAAACCTTATAGCGACGAATAATTAATGCAGTACGTGGTGCATTATATTAAAAAAAGCAACTATCTAACCTATCGAAAAAAGTCAAAGAATGAAGTTCATGAATTTGTCTTTTAAATTACACTACCGTGTCATACGAACTACTATCTGCTTACAAACCTACTGACATACAGTACATCTACCGTCATTGAATTTCAATGTCATTTGCAATAGGTACCTGATAATAAAATACATTTTTTTTATTGTTTTATAATTGCTTTTCTACTAAAGACAAATGTGTACTAGATTAACGTTCGAAATCACTTTTCCACTAAATCTTTACAAATTGTACTAGATCTAGTACAATAGTACTAGCTGTGGCAACACTGGTTACCTTACTTCTGCCGGTCAGGAATGCTGTTTTTATCTATTTTCTGCAGGATCAGGGGACCACCTCCATCGTCGCGTTGCGTGTTGATTGGTTGCGCCGGAAGGACCTTGCGGCAAGCGGATGGCCCTGGTGGGGACAACACCCCCCCCCTCCCCGTCCGCTCCATTACTAACGCGTCGTCCTCGCCGTACCGTGCAGCGTTGCCATACTAGCGAATTAGTCGCTAAAACTAGAGTTTTTTCAACTTATGATAGCGGCTTTTTATTTAAACTGAGATATGTCGCAAATCTAGCGAATTATAGATAAGAACGGAGACTATTTAAAGAATTTTTCGAAAACATACAAAATTCCCAATTTCTACCAAAATCAACTTCAAATTTGGAGCGCACAGTTGTTCTCTTGTTTTTATTACATTTTGATTAGCAATTGCGGTAATTATCACAGTATTCATCTATTCTATATATTATACAGTTGACATTGGCAACACTGAGCGATTGAGCAGCACCGGTACCGTTACCGTTACAGTACATTGTACATTTAACCTCAAATTTAAAAGCACCTTTTTTTTCAAAAATAAATCAAAGAATAAAACAAGTAAGTTACTCTTATTAATACTACACATTAATTTTCATTTGTACTTATTTTTTTAGTGGCGCCAACCCATTACTTGCAAAAATATAGAGAAGGTTGGGAGAAGATAGAAGATTTTAAAAATTGGTTAAAACCTGTTCAAAGTGATGCAACTAAGTCGTATTGCTTTTATTGTAAACAAATTTTAAACGCCAAATTGAGTGATTTGAAAAAACATTTACACAGCAGGAAACATAAAACTGCATCTGAACCATTTTGTTCACAACGGCAACAAAAAATTAATTTTAAACCAGTCGGATATATTAGTGACAAACAAATTACAGAAAGTCAACTATGTTTATACATTGCAATGCATAGCACAATAAACTCAGTTGATCATTTAAGCAATCTAAATAAAACCAAACTTCTGGATATTTCGCTTCATCGCACTAAATGTGTGAACATTATTAAAAACTTGATCGGACCACATTTTTTGAAAGATTTGTTGAACGACATACATGGTGGAAATTATAGTTTAATCATCGATGAATCGACAGATGTCACTACACAAAAAATGTTAGGTCTCGTAATTAGATACTGTAGTACGAGTATGAAAAAAATTGTTTGCACATTTTTAGCTTTAGTACATATTGAAGATGGCACAGCAAAACAATTGTGGTTACTATTAAAGAGGTTTAATAAAGTTTAATTGGTATTCGAACCGATAATGCTTCCACAATGATTGGAATAAATCATAGCGCATACACACTCTTAAAGGCTGAAGTTCCCCATCTAGTCTTAGTAAGATGTGTTTGCCACTCCCTACAACTAGCAATTTCAAGAGCATCAGAACAAACTATACCTAGAAATGTTGATTACATAATTAAAGAAACATATAATTGGTTTAGCCATTCATCAGTAAGACAGGTGGCTTATTTACAAATTTATACTTTATTGAATGAAGGTGAAGTACCTCTTAAATTAGTGCAATTATCTACCACACGCTGGTTGTCCATTGAATCTGCAGTGAGAAGAATTAGAAATCAGTGGCATACACTAAAAGTTCATTTTGAGATTGCACGACATAAAGAAAATTGTTATGGAGCAGAAATGCTTTATCATATGTATTCAGACAATAATAACAGAGTTTATTTAAATTTCTTGTTGTCAATTTTGGAAGTAGTTCAAAGAACTAACAAAAATTTTGAATCAACTTCAGCTGATTCGTTGAAATTAGTTAAAGATTTAAAGCAGTTATATATAACTATTGCATCTAAAATCATTAACCCAACTCGTTTATCAAAAATTAATTTAGTGAATAATGACATTGAACAATACTTGGATCGAAACCCTTATTTGGGGTATGTTTTTGAAAATAGTTGTAAGGAATACGGTATATCAACAAGTGATCGTGAAATAATGAAGGAGAGAATAAAGTCTTAAATTAGCAACTGAAATAAGTAATAGATTGCCTGATAATGTGCAAATATTAGAAAATATGAGTGCATTTTCAGTAAGTGAATGTTTGAAATATAATAAAACGTCAATAATTGACTTAGCGAAACAATTTTATTCGAACCCACATATTATTTCAAAAATTGAAACTCAGTGGGCAAACATTCATCTTACTCCGTGGACTGAAATAACACATACAGAGAAATTTTGGATTGAAGTAAGCATGTATCAAGATGCTGCAAGTGAAAATCCATTTCATGAGTTAGTTCAGTTAGCATTTACATTTCTATCTTTACCACATTCCAACGCAGATGTGGAACGTGTATTTAGTGCTATGAATTATATAAAACATAAAATAAGAAATAGAATGAAACTACCTCTAATTAATAATTTATTACATATTCGATTTGGTTTAAGATTAAAGAACAAATGTTGTGATACCTACAAACTGCCTGACATTGTACTTGAGCAAATAGGTACAAAAAATACTTATGAAAAGGAAGCTGAAGATGGGGAATTTGGTTTAGATATTAATGAATTAATCTCGTTTTGTTAAGGTTTTTTGTGTAATATGAAATAAGTAGTTATAGCGAGCTAATATATCATCAATGGTTATACTTTTCTATATAAGTTTATGAATAAAAATTTCCATAATACAATGTATTGTTCTAATTACCACTAACTAAAACTCATTAGTTAATGGTAGTACTTAGCAAAGAAATAAATCTAGCGTATTCTAGCGACTTTTTTATTGCAATGTTGAAAATTTAAATTCTATGGTGGCCTGCTGGAATTTCGACGTTTGTATCAGGTTCGTCAGGAATATTTAGCATCTGTAATAAGAATAACTTTTGTCTGTTCATCATTGAACAATTTCTATATAATTTAAAATTATCTATTTACAGGATTACTTATTTGAGTGCAAGAAGTCTATTAATAGACTATTAGTATAAAATTAAATGTTTTAGTAAAATTTACCATTTGGAGATCAAGTGGTCGAAAAAAAAAAATTTAAAGTTTAGAAGACAACAGATTTATGTTAAGAAAACACTGAAAATTTCATTTGAAATGAAAAGATAATGTTTTTTATTGTTTTTTTATTAAATTTTACAAAAACTGAACTAAACTAACCTAAACCAATATTTACACCTATACTAAACTAATACCATACTTGTTCATATACTCCTTACATAATCTTAATTCACTAAATAATTGTTTTTGTTTTATTAAGTCTACTTTATATTGTTTTTCTGCTTTCACTAGTTCACTTTTAAGTTTTAACACTAAGTTTTTGCTACCACTACAACGTTTTTCACTATAACTAATCTTAGATTTAATGTCTTTATAATTTTTTTTCATTTCGATTACAAATTGTTTTTCGATTTTTAACACTTTACTATGCCCAGCCAAAATCGAATTTTCCTCCTCCTCTTCACCCTCATTTCTTTCTTGGTAGAGGCTTTTTAGCCTCATCCAATTCTTCCCCCTAGATGGCTTATTATTCGATGGTTCAGGAGGTTGATCCTGCGACTCAACGAGTATACAATCGCTATCACTGTCAAGCGACTGAAACAAAATGAAAGATGCAATTTAATAAAAGAAAATTATAAAACAATAAAATTATTTACCTCGTTTGTCACATTTTCAATCTGGTGAACAGAAGGGGGCTGAGGATTCGGAAACACCTCAAATAACAAGTTATTAATTAAAATGAATTTTGTAATGCAAAAAAATTAGCTTACTTGGCCGCCCACAAACAACTCATCTAAGATCATCTCAAGTTGTAAAAAAATGTTATTAACATTGGTTATAACATGATAATACCTATTATTAATTACAGCAAACTTCAAAATATGAACAAATATAAGTAATAATTCCGTATACCGAATTGTCGATGGGCACCAACGCCGGCATCTTTGGTTGGGCACAGACACCACTCTATAAAAAAATTGCATTAGACTTGCTTTCAAAATAATAAATTTTTATATATAATTTGAACAAATTATTTAAAGAATAAATATAAACAAAATATAAAAATTAACTTACCTTTATTACAATATCACTGATGATATTTATTTCTGGGTTTTTTGTAGCCGATAATGATAGAGACATTTTCTGTTTTAGAAGTAGCAGAAGACTAAGTTAAACTAATTAAGTATTAGTTTATATAATTATAAAAAATCCATGAATCTACAAAAAGTATTTTCTTTTCAAAATCAAGGTATATGAACTTTGTAGTTAACTCAGCGTTATGATTGTGGTTGAACTTTCAAGCGGAAATGAAGTAGACACCATAAGTTCATTATGGAAAATTTGTCGATTCATCAGAAAAATGAAATTTGACACCCAAGTTGAAATCTGACACCGACAAGTAGTAATTTAACACCGGAAGTTGAAATTTGATACATATTTTAAACTTTTCAGAACCAGGTCGAGTTACATATCAAATTTCTTGATTTGAAGTGGGTAATCCGAATATATTATAAAATTAGGTAAATTATATCGTTTTATCAAATTTAGGAAATTCACTCCCTTTTAGAAATCTTTACCGAGTTTTAATGTACATTTTGAATTCAGTCACTTACGACGCATATTTTTTACATAGCTAAAAATTTGATTTGGTTTTTAGTTTTAAAGATAATTGCATTATTTTATAAAAAATTCTTTTTCAAATTTCATTGATACCTTACATACTATAAATTAAGAACTAAAACAATACAGACTATGAAGTGAGAACTAATTATTTATTACCGCATAAAACCGTTTCTTATCATCTTTTGAAGATTTAATTTTTTTTATGAAGATTTGACAGTTTTCAACTGCATGTATTTTCCTTTTTTTTTTTATTTTGTTTAAAGTCTGAAGCGGTGCAGATTCAACACGTTTTGATTTTAGGTTTTGTTTATATTTATTGTTAAGAGAAGAGAACTCAGTATTTTTAACCTCTCATTGATCTGATATAGTTTCCAAACGTTTAGTTATAGGAAAAAATGCTTTTTCCTTTATAATTTCGCCTTGTATTAGTAATTCAAATTTGTGATATGAACGCATTCTGGTTAAATCTCAACATAGTTTTTGTTTTTCTAATATTAATTGAATATACTTGTACACTTCTTTATAAATCGTTCGCAAATACAACTATTAGACAATTAAACAGCCTGCAAGCCGAGGAAAATGCTAACCAACAGTAAACAATATGGTTTGTTCAACTAGGTGATTTGTGTACAAACCATAGATAAATTAAACAGTTTTGTTGTTGAGCATGCAAATTATCTATAAATTAGGAAATCATCTATTGTTTATCTATATTGACGGCTTATACAGTTTTTAATCTTTTATTTTGTGATATGTTGAATAAAAAAAGCAAAACTTTTTCTGTATCTACTCGAATTAATATCTCTTTCCATATTGATTACTAAAAAACCATAATTATTTATCCATTCGTCAAATGATAAATTGGCGCTTACATTATTCTTAGAAATATGTTGTAGATTTAATACATCATGTTTGCAGACTATTATAAGGTTAGCATTATCAAGAATTAATTGTTTTGAAATCTTATAGATTTGACATAAGTAAAAACAAACTATCTTATTGTGACTAAAATATTATCTCATTCAATTTTGTTTATCGCACGCCACATCATCAAAGAATTTGATTTAGCTTTAGACGGGGGTGGTATGTTACTTTCTAAATTGAAGACACAAGTTGCTGAAGGGCCTATGTAACAAAAACATACTTTCGAGATATTTCAGTTTAAAGTTTCTTGCTCGGAACTTCTACTAGAAATAAAATTTCAAACTAACTATTTACTTAATAGAGGTCATTTATGCACTAATATAACTAAAAATAAAATGCTAACCTTAAATGGAAAAAGGGCTTATATTGTTTATTTCTAATTTATTTTCTTCTTTTTTCCTTTTTTTACACCTAGTTCTTCTGTTTTGATATCACCTTCATCTTTGTCTAGAAATATTTCATAGAAATATTTGTATTCTTCATCGACGTACTTTAACTGTTCTCTTATATTAGCCTTTTTTTCTTCAGACACATCGTTACGTTTTTTCTTATGGCCTGCAACGTAAAACTGGCTGGATTAATTTTTTTAGAACCACGTTTTAAAATATCCACTTTGTAAAATGGCGTATATGGATCTAGGCAATGTTTGTAATAATAGCTTCCGTATTCTTCTATGCGAACCCATTTTACATTATCGCGAAAATTAACCTGCTGACTAACTGTATTGGTTTTCGTGTTTATTTAATGCAGCGATTTAATAATGTCTTCCATGTCTTTAAAATGATGTTCCATGTTTATAACAATTGAGGATTTTATACTGGACGATTTAATTATTTCGCGGTATTGTTCAGGAATGAAAATTTTTTCCGTTTTTTGTAGCTTTTTTTCAATTCTACCGAAGTCACGATCTGAATCCAAATATGAATGTCCGACTTCTGGAAATTTATGATCGATAACTTTAAATATCCCTTTCATAATAAGGTACTGATATAGGGCAATAATATTAAAATTCTTATTTTGTCCCGAACACGAATCTGACCACAGTATTAAATAATGGTCTTTGTTGTCTGCAGATGATTTAAAATGTTGTGCAAAAGTATGAATTGCGCTACCAACTTCCAAACTCCCTTTACTAGCGATATCCTCAGTCCAAGTAAAGAAATATGGTTTATCTCCAGCACTTGTTATAGTGTGTATGTTCAAATTATAGAACCATAGCTGCCTGAGATAAAACGCTTTAGACGTTGTTATCTTTGGTAAAGGTTGAGTTTGCTGTAAGTCTACTGTTGCATAACACACATTATTTGTACCTCTAGCGTACGCTCGGTCACTCTGTTGTTGCTCGAATGCATACCGATATTGCTCTTTATGTTCTTCAGTGTTTAATCCAGCGTCGCATGTGCTGCACGTGTCGCTTCTTGGTTGTCCAAAGGATAAATTAAAATAGTTGCAAAATATCTTACTATAAGTGCATTGTTTAACCTTATACCTCTCAGGAAAATCGTTTATGTTGCAATTCTCTATATACAATTTATACATTTTACTTAAGCTTAATTCCGGAGAGAGGTATTTTTTATGAATATTTTTATGTCTTGATCCCATCATTTTTGTTCGAACAACACGAAGTTTCTTCTCAGAAATTTGGTACAAAGAACAAATAGCGCTTTTACATACCGTTACTACTTCTTTATTGTATGTGACATTATATTTAAATGATGCTGACTTAGGTTTTTTTATGCCTTTTCTGTGTCTCTTGACTTGTCCGGCTATAATGCTTTTAAATAACAGTGCATTTTTTGCGTTTACATCTAATCCATAAAATTTATTAAATATCTCTATCCTTGCATCTGCATTGAATTTAGTGTCACATGATAATCTGCACTGTGTACTCTTACATAAACTACCTGTACTATTAGCTGTCTTAGCCGGATGCTTCTTTCCGGTCTGCGAAATGTAACTCTCGCCTTTTTCTCTGGCTATTGCTGCCTTATTTCTTTTCCAATTTTCTGGAAATCTCTTTCTTTTTCTGGAAGTTTTTTCAGGCAGAAAAAAAAGTTTCTTCTTTACATTTTTTACATTGGCATGTGTAAACGTATCAGTTGCCAACGCTGGAACAATATTTGTCGCAAATGCACGATCTTCTAGAGTGTCTTCTTTGTACGCAACTTCCTCTTCATCGCTGCATGTATCTGAGCCATTTAACTCGTTTAAAGAATTATCCGGAATAAAATCTATAACAAAAAAAGCTCTTTATAGTAGCTAATTATTAATTAAAAGCCTTACCGTAATCAACCACATTTGTTAGAGGTGTAAAAACCTTTTGGTTCTGATTGGTTGATGTTTCAACAGAAACTTCTGTAAAAAATATTTATTTTAAGATTTTTTACTTTTGTAGGTCTCATAAAGACTAATTCTAATAAAAAGTACTAAAAAAGTTTTACCTGATCTAGTACATTGTGGAGGAGTATAAACTTGCCATTTCCAAACGTACACAGAGAGAAATCTTTGTATATTTTATCTACAATTGTTAATCAAAAGCACACAAATTGGGTCTGAAAAAGTGACAAGACCAATTTGTGCAGTTTTATTGCATTCATTTGTGTAGAATAAATTGTACAGTTTTTTTAACAATTTGCAGTAAAGTTTTGCACAATGTTGTGATACCTTTTTAAAACTATGCTTGAAGTATTTTTACCCAATGGTATGTTAAATGTCTAACAGCGTTACGTTATCTAGACCCATATTCTCTTTGGTTAATTTTGCACAATATTGTGCAAATTATTATTATTTCGTTTAGCTTCTTATTGTACAACTTTATGCATCTTGGTTAAATGTTATTTACTTAAAAATAACATATATTGGGTAAATTGTCAATAAAACATTACAAATCTTAAAAGCATTATTTATTTACATTTAAATGGTATACTTATTTTATATACTTATTCTTTTCGTCGAGGGATATCTTAAAATTCCATTATTTGTTGTTATCGATTCACACAGATTTTTTTATAAATGTGGTTGATTTGCCCGCTACAGCTACAGCGGGTAGTAGTCACATTTTTAATAATGTATTTTGCTTCGAAATGATGGTTTTCTTCAATTTCGATTTCATGTTGATAAATAACAGCTGAAACAATACAGAAAGTAAGTAATGTAAAAATCTCCAGCAAAAATTAGCTGTTGTTCGTAGAATTAAGTTAACACTGGAATTAAATACAGATTTTAAAGCGATGAATGAGGTTATGCAAAGGTTATACTTAAAAAATGTTATAAATACACTTACCTGGTTCAAATAACAGCGTTTAAAAGTCTTGACAAAAACTGACTGAATAACTACGAATTTTTCAGAAAACAGGAGGTAAAGATGTAAACAAACCCAACGCAATCAAGGAATTTTGATTGTAGACATTTTTTCAAGCGGATATACTTGCTAATTGTGATTGGTTGAAACATTTATCGCTTCAAATTTTAGTTCACATATTTTCCGAGAACTTTGTTTACTTCGACGCTCTGCATGCGGTCTGTAAGTGTCGACATCAGCGTCTTTACATACAACGCGTTATCGCTTATCGTTATCGTTCAATTTTTTTTCTTTGTTGCGAGTTTAAAAGAATTGCATAATCTTATTGTAATTATCAAAGCTGTACGAGAAACTAAAACAAAATTGTGCAAAATACTAGCACATTGTTGTCGAATACAAAACATACTAAAGTTTATAATATTTTTCAAACAATTTGTCAAATAAAACTTCATAACCTATTTATCCAAACGTATTAAACAAAAGCGTGCAAGCCTATGGTATAAATATAAACAATTGTAGTAATATCATCAACAATACAGTTATGCACAATGTTGTGCAAAATTGTGATACAGCATTTCTCTCTGTGTACTTTCTGCAATAAAGATGTAAATAATAATTGGCGATAAACACGAAATTGACATAAATTTACCACTATCGGTCGAAGCAGATCTCGATAAATGTTCAGTATTAGCTTCTAAAAAGAATCCTAGTAAGATCAATTAAGTTTAAACTTAAACTGGTTGTGGAATACACATACCTCAGAAATTCAAGTGAGTTTTATCATATTATAATGTTAATTAAAACTGATTATTAAAAGTGCGTTTAACGTTTTTTTATTTAGCTAGACTTTTACTTATATTAGATTAAAATTATCTGTATTTTGTAATCAGTTGAAAATTTGCATTTATTAGATAATATTGTTAGTGATAAAAAATTAGTTTATTTTCAGTTTTTTGTCATAATTCTAGTATTCTAAGGGTGGGTTACGGAACACGAATTAAGTAAAAATTAAGGTAATCGCGATTCAATTCAAAATCCTGATTTATGATTGGTCGTTCGTCAAAGTTTATACAATCACGTAACGAATTAACTTTGATTTCAATTAAATATTTAATTCACTTTCTTTAAACCCACTCTAAGTTGACTAAGTTTAAGTCAAAATAAGATATTTACTTACCTATAGAGTCCTCAAAAATTTCATCGTGGGCTGCTTTTGCCATTTCCAAAATTAATTTACTTCTAGACATATTTAATTTACTTAAATTGAAAAACACAATTCTTTAAACTTATGAAGTAAAACAAATAAATGAAAATCATTCAGACATAACCTGAAATACCGCGATGCACAACGTGCCGCATTAAAATAATATTTAGCGAACGTAAGAAGGACTTAAGAACGTATGTGTTTGTTACATAGGCCTTTTATCCGCAATGCGACTGTCAATTTTTAAGTACTTAGGTCCTTCATCCACTTAAAAATCTTACGTTCGGAAAATTTTTAAATGGAGATAAGGCTTCTTATTGTTATATGCACATTAGCCATTTATCCATAGTTACGGTGTATTATTGCACAGTACATAGGTCCTTTATCCACTAGTAACTTCTTTATGTGATGAAATATCGTAATGAAAACTAGTTGGATTGAATGTTATGTACTTCTGCCTTTCATTTATGCAAAAATATAAAATTTTTTAAAAATGTTTCATAGGCCCTTTATCCACTTGTGTCTTCAATTACTAAAAGAAAATGAGATTTAGAGTAAACATTAACGTTTTTGAAACGCAATACGTTCAATTAAGGTAACCATTACATTGGTTTTTCTACAATTTGATGGTTCATTAATAAGACAACGAATTAATGATGATAATAACTCTTCACGTCTCCTATAGGTTTAAAAATTTATTATATTATTATTTGTGATTGTTAGTAAAAGTGGTTGTTGTAGTATTTGCCATTGATAAGAAGTAGTGTGCAACGTACGTTGATGTACCTCCTTTAGGGTACAAGGTTCGTTAATTAAAACCCACTATCAACTACATTTTATTTAAACATTTATACAACTTATTCTTAATACTACCATCCTAATACAACTTGAACTTTGTTTAGAATTTAACTTATCGATTCTTATTGAGGTGAGTTAGCTATTTTATTAGACGGGAAATGCAATTACGCATCTTTCTAAGTGTAAGTTCAATACCCACAAAGGTCAATTAACTTATTAAACTAAATGTTATTACTATTACATTACACCTCCATTGGCGGAGAGAAAAAATTAAAATCATAATGTATTTAATTTTTTTTCTACTCTGTATAAAGTTTAATTCTATTTTTATGTACCGTAACTAACTTATTTCCTACTTTAATTATTACATTAGAAGCCTTATCTTGAATTACTTTGTAAGGACCTTTATATGGCGATTCAGTTTTAGAACCTGAGTCGTTTTTTGGCATAACCTTATCATTAAATTTATCAAATATACTGTTACTATTTTTATCGAATATTCGTTTTCTATTACTTTTTGATACTAATAAATTATCTTTTGCTTCTTGCCACGCTTTTTGTAATCGGTACTTAACTTCTAACAGATAAGAATCAAAATCATAAAAAGGTTCAACCTTCTTGCAAAGTTTGGACTGTAAAATATTTAGTTTTCCAAAGATTAATTCATATGGAGCGTAACGAGTTTCAGTATGTACCGTATTGTTGTATGCAAAACACCAATAGGGTATCCACGTACTCCAATTATTAGGATTTTCATGCGTAAATAAAAATCTAAATTTTTATGCGAGTTTTCTAGAGATCCAAGAGTTTCATGATGATATGTTGTTGAATTCAAATGAGAAATTTTTAATAATTTACATGTTTCTTTAACCCTTAACCGCCTAAGTCTCAAAATCCGGACGTTCGTACCCGGGACCGGTCACTGAGACCGCAACATTTCTTGTAAAAATATACAAAGTTTAAATTATTATTTATGTGCTGTAAGTAGCTTAAACTATTTATTAGGGTTGGTATGAGTAATTGAACCACATAAAACCTTTGCATTTTTTTAAAATTTATAACAAAATAATTTGTTTTACAAAGCTAACATTTATTTGCTCTTTTACAAGAGATCTAAATAAAAATCGCTCACATAAAAACTGGTATGAAAAAAAGACTAAAGCTACAAATTTGTTTTAGTTAAGGGGTCAAAATAATTAAAAATCATAAACTGGAAAAGAAAAAACAAAGTGAACATAAAAATTGCAAGGCTTTAAAATGACCCTAAATATTTTCGCTGCAGTTACGACAAATCTTATTTGTGCAATCTAAACACATTAGTTTCTTGGAGCTATGGCATAAATAACATGTTTTTCATTTTAACTTTGGATCACACATGTAACAGGTTTTTCCGAGGGTTTTTCACTTTGCCAGTTTTGCGTCTCCTTGAGGAATTGCTGCTTGAATGCCTAGTACTCTACGACTTGCGTATACATGCTCGAAATTCATACGTTAAATGGAAGTCCTCATGCCTTCTTTGCATATGCGGTGTTAATAACTGCCTTGCCAAAAATGATATAAAATCAAATCTTGTAGTGTTTGGATTGTCTTTATAAGAATTATATAGTACAAATGCGTTATTAGCACTTATATCGAGCATTCTAAAAAATAAAGCTCTAAGCCAACGCCTAGTACGACGTTCAGTTGATAAATTGGCACATTTTTGATCTAGAGAATTAACCCCTCCTTTTGTGTTGTTCTAGTACATAACTATTTTACAAAATTGAAAAGTCCGCACAGCGCACATGTGCAAGCGTTTCATACACATAAATACTCGGGTCCGGTCACAGTGACCGATGTAATATTTAAAAAGAATTTAATTAATGTTTACAAATAATTAATAATAAACGGACATTAGCCATTTGATTGTTATGATGTAGTGAACGATTAGCTAGACGCTGTATGCTGTGGGTGTTGCTTGTAAAAAAATACACACGATTCGTAAAATCGTTCCGGTCTCAGTGACCGGACCTAGGTGGTTAAGGGTTAAATACTAAAGTCATAAATTCAAAACCTTGATCTGTTACTATTTCCGTTGGAATCCCGTATCGCAAACTAAAATTTCGAACGAAGGCTTTAGAAACGGTTACCGTCTCTTTATTTGGTAAGGGGTAGCTTTCTACATATTTTGTTAAATCGTTAAAATATACTGATTATTGTATACATCTGGTTGAATAGAGGCGGGAACACACCATCAATAACTAACAGTAAACTATATAATTTGTTTAACAGTTTGTATTCAACTAGGTGATTTGTATACAAACCATAGATAAATTAAACAGTTTTGTTGTTGAGCACGCAAATTATCTATAAATTAGGAAATCATCTATTGTTTATCTATATTGACAGCTTATACAGTTTGTAATCTTTTATTGTGTGATGGGTTGAATAAAAAAAAATCAAAACTTTTTCTGTATCTACTCGAATTAATATCTCTTTCTATATTGATTACTAAAAAACCATAATTATTTATCCATTCGTCAAATGATAAATTAGCGCTTACATTATTCTTAGAAATATGTTGTAGATTTAATACATCCTGTCACCTGAAATCGGTTTGTTGAATCGGCCTAAAAATCTATTTTTGTTTGTTTCTTTTTTAATTTTTTTAATTGTTAGTACTAAGTTTAATAAACTAGTTAATCCGTTTTCCGATTCAACAAAACGATTTTAGGTGTCAAATTACAAGTTCGGGTGTCGAATTTCAATATTTCGGTTTCAAATTAGAATTTACAGACTAATGAAACAAACTAATTTGGTATTTGGTCAATCAAGTGGGTAGATAAGTGTTATTAGAGGTGGGGTTAATGGGCGTGGCCAATTCTAATTGGTCTAAAACAAGATGCGGAAGCCACCTCAACAAACCAAATAATATTTATTTAACCAATATAACAAACCGATTTCCTTTTGACAATCAAATTGTTAGATGGATGATGTTAGAAGTGGTGTTAATAGGTGTAGTAAAATTTGATTGATATAAAGGAAGATGTGAAAGCTGTCTTAACTAACGGATTAACCGTAAAAACCAAAAAATTGCAAATTGACTAGCTGTTAGTAAACAAACCTTAAATTTGAATTACGTGTTAGTTCGGGTAGGCTTGTTCGAATGAGATCGGGCAAAATTGACTTTCGGAAAGGGGTGAGGGGTAGTAACCATATTAAACACGCGTCACTGCCAAGTACTGTTTACACATGGTGGAGAGTGTATCCATTTTGAACGAATTAAGTATTTCGTTTAACTAATGTTGCAAACTATGCGAGGTTTAACTAAAAATTTTATTATTGTTGTTGGATAGTTGTTTTGATAAAAGCTCAGACAAATGTTTGATCCAAGTGAAATGAAAGTGTAGGGCATCAGATGGGTTGTTTATATCTATCTAAATAAGCCACCATTACTTTAAATATTCGCAAATTATCTATAAACTATGCAGTGATTTGTTATTAATCTATATTGAAAAATTAATTTTTAATCCACTTGAACAAACCAATCTTTAAACCAATGTAACAAACCGATTCAGCAATTATTCGAATGGTTGGTTTTTGAATTTCGGTTTTTGAACGATTAATTAGTTTTTAGACTGTTTAGCTTGGTTGCTAATAGTTGTATAAAGGTTTAAAATAAAACAAGATATATGTGATATATTCTTTTTTTATTGTCATTAATATAATATTTACAATACATAAGATAATGATTTTTTTGTGTCTCCATATTAGTAGAAGGCCATCTTACTGAATCTGGGCCGGATGTTCAACCTACTATAGCATCTCGATGGTGTGTTCCTGCAATGAATATAGAATTTATACCGCTCCAAACCGTTGATATTGATAACCCCACGGTCTTGTTTCAGTACTATTAAAACTGAGCATGCGTTTATCGTCATAAGGACTAAGAACTATTTTACTTTGTTTAACGGAAAACACGTTGTGTTTTTTAGATTTGATGAGTCGTTGATCAGCTTCAAAAATTTTTTTATCAAACAAACACTTTTTGTAGTCGTCAAAGGTAATTGATTTGATTGAAGACTTTTTAGAGCCCTTGGATTTTTTAATTAATTTTTTAGAAGAATCATCATCCACAATATATGAGTACATTTTTGATGTAAATCGTACAAACTCCAGCATTATCTTTCCATTATTTTCGTCTTTCATTAATCCCGGTTGTTTTTTGTTTTTTGGTTGTATTCCATAAATGTTATCAATATCATAGTCGGAAGTGTCAAAACGATCACTATCTTGTTTAATATATCTATAAATATCTATATTTTGGAAACTATAAATTAAACTATCGGTATCTGTATATAATAATTTCGCATTTTTGCCAAAAGTTTTTATAACATAATCATAATGAAATTCATATAAAAAAATTTTTGAAATATCCAATATGCTAAATCCCGCATAAATAGGTTTATTCATACGTATTTCCAATTTTTTCATTTCTATGATAACCATATCTTCATCAAATACAACAGAGCTATGAAAATTTGGTTTTGAGATAAAGGCTCGTGCTCCCCATTGTCCATCCCATTGTGTTATTAAACGGATATCTCTATGCTTCCTTACATTTTCCATACATTTGCCATAAATCGCATTGATCATTAACTTGTAGAAATCTTTTTCAAACTCATTTTTAGATTGTTGACGTAATTTTGTATTTAAATCTATGTACTGTTTTAACCAAGGAGATTGATGAAATTTAAGCACTCTGTGAACTTTTTTTAATAGCATACCTAAATACATTTTTAAGTTCCTATAGTGAATGATATAACGTTCTTTTGGAAACAACGTTAATAACAGTTTTTTAAATTTAGTGTTTGAAGTCGGGGGAATCATATGTTCTGGTGCTAATGGCAAATCGCTATGTAAATTATGTAATTGAATTGGATAATCTAAATGACATTCAATAATATATCCAAACATAAAATCGTCAGGTGTATTTAAAATTTCTTGAACATCAAAAGTTTCTATAAATTCGAAATTTCCGTATGGCAAATATTGTGACATGGCCGCTCCATATAAATTATTTACATCAAAATACATTAAATATGTACTATCTTTAGTTAAATCAAAGCCATTTTTCATATAATTATTATTTGCTTTAGCATATCTATTGGAACATTGAGAAACGCCTCCTCTAATTCCTTTCTCAATAAACATAAGCATATCGATATCGGTGATAAGTTCTAATGAAGCGTTTGTAGTCTTCAGCATTGCGTCAAACGTTAACCCTGGCGCAGTATAATAGTGTAACGGATCTAAAGTATAAGTTTTCGAACAAGTTTGACGGAAAGCTTCAAACTCATCGGCTAGTAAAAGTACATCAGTTTTTAAATACAAATCTGAATATTCACCTAAATTTCGAATTTTGAAAACTTTCCAAACATTTAGTGCATGAGCATAATCTTCATCGCTAACATTTTCATCAAGCAACTGACTATAGAAGTTTTGTTTACTTGGTAAACATGTTTCTTCTAATTTTGTCCAGGAATCTACATAATCATAAGAAAAAATTCCTTTCCTATTTAATAGATCAGGGATTTCCAAACCGCGGCCCGCGGCTTTCCTGCATGCGGCCCGCGGCTTTCATTAATAGTAGCTATATACATATATACCTATGCGGATGCGGCCCCCTATTTACTCCATGAATCTAATGGCGGCCCTCGGTCACTCATAAGTTGGAAACCCCTGTAATAGATGAAACTCCTCTAAACTATTACAATAAGACTTTGTAATCTTTTTTTCATTATCCAACAAATTAGAGGATAGACGATCTAAACTTTGTGACATAAAACGAAATGAATCTATAAACCTAAGAGAAATATTTGTATTTGGTATTGACTTTGTAAATGAAATGTATTTTTCCTTATTTATGGGTAATAATTTAATATTTCCTTCAAATATTGTAGATAATTTTCGAATAATAAAATGCGCGTCATACCCACTCATGTTATGAAAAACTACAGGTATACAATGTTCATCTTTATAGTTTAAGTTGCAAGCTTAATGAGCAGCTCCTCTAAATAATCCCGTTTGATGATTATGATCTCGAACTCTAACTTCGTCTTTGTCAAAGGGTTTTTTGCAAATGTGACATACTTTAGAAGTATAAAAAATTTGTTGTTGTTGATTTAGTTTTTCCATTGGAACAATCTTATTAAGTTTTTGATAACACACATCAGCAATATTTTTCAATTCATATACAAACCAATCGATGCAATCTATTCCTCGATATGTGCAAAACTTTGATAATGTATCATCGTATGAACATTTTAGGTAATATGCTATGCTGAACGGTATATGTTTTTGATATGATTTAGATTTAGTGTTGAGTAAATTTAAATCGGCATCGTTACAGTTTTCCAAAATACATTCCAAATCCGCATATATAACAAATGGAACTTTTTCTTGATAACGATAATTTTTAAATGATAAGAATTTCTCTGATTGTTTTGGTAACCTCACGCAGCATTCATGAGAATTCGTACAGTAACTTCTATGTTTGTTAAGTTTATCTTGAGTTCTAAAATAATTTAAACATCGTTCACAAATAAAAATCTTATGATTACGGGCGGATAGTTGTTTCGATAAAAGCGCCGACAAATTTTTAATCCAAGTAAAATGGAAGAGTAGTTGGGCATCAGATGGGTTGTTTATACCTATCTGAGAGTTCAAAGGAAGCATTAGAAGATTTATGACCTTAACATTTATTTCACAAATCTTTTTATTTTCGATACAAAACAAATTAATTGATAGTTTGTTAAGTTTTTCAAATTTTCTTATATCTTTTATAGTTACGGGAAATTCAATACCATCACAATTTAAAACATCATTGAAATGGGGATATGAAGAAGGTCTATTAGAACTTCTCTTAGCGGGATATAAAGCTGATATTACAGACCAAAGAAAGCAATATGGATCATCATTATTAACGTTCACAACAGCATGTTTCTTTTTTATATAATCCGGAACCGACACAAAAGTTGAATAACCTACTTTAAGAGGATCATATTTGTTAATGTTCACTTTAAGTCCTAAAAGTTCTTCTAAAGCCCAGCCACTGTCTTTTTCAGCAAACTCCTCTAATTTTGTTGCAATTTTATCAAACACGTGTTCTTGATACCACTGTTTCAAATTAGTTGTACGATCAATTACATTATTTTTAGTGCAAAACGTTTTCAAATCTATTTCGGCAGTTTGAGGTTTAATAAAATTAGCGCTTAAAATTACGTTTATTTTAAGAAGAGATTCTCCGAGAGCCTTTTTAATTTTCATATTAAAACATTTAAAAGATTTTTTCAAAAAAATAATGGGATCTTTTATATTAATGCTTGATATAAAACCAGTGCAAATTCTGTTGTTGAAACACGATTCCGCATCTTCCCAACTAACTTTACACTTGTTTCGTTTTAAGTTTGTTGATAGACCTTCACCCGATTTTATCACTAAAACTTTTTTAAGTTCTCTAAGTTTTAAACGATAAAATTTTAGATATGATAAACTTGTTTCAATGGAAAAAGGAGATTCCAATATATTATCTTCGTGTATTTTATTTTTGATTGCTTTACGAACAATTTGTATTGCACGATTAATATAAAGTTTGAGATTATTTACTTCATTTACCGTTTTTATGTTATCAAAGTAAACACGCGTCACTGCCAAGTACTGTTTACACATGCTAGAGAGTGTAGCCATTTTGCACGAATTAAGTATTTCGTTTAACTAATGATGCAAACGATGCGAAGTCTATTTATAAACTTTTAAAGATTTACGAGTCTGCACGAGTGTGTACGAACTGTCGAAGGTTTACGCTTCAACTCAAACTTCACCGACCGTTATCGAACTTAAGTAGTGCTTTCCCGACCATCACATCGAACGCAATTAGATTATATGCGATATTATTTGTTTTAGTGTACATTTGTTTTCTTTATGTTTGTACATATTGGTTTAATGAATTTAAAATAAAATTAGTGGTATTAGTTTGGAACGATAAATGGAGTTTATTGTAGATTTATTATCTAACTAACAACAAGTATATATGCTATAAATTAAATAAATTGATAATTTTTTCATTCATGAAATTAATATTTTATCAGCTTTAAAACATTAATCGGCAAAACGACCTGCATGTAATATAAAATATATCAACTGTGGGAATAAAAACATTTTTATGTTAGTCTTTATAAAAATTGATTTATAAGTTTTAATTGTAATTTAACCCTTTCAAGGCAGACTTTTTGATTTAAATTTTTTTAATGATTACGCTAATGAAATAAGGTTAATATAATTCAAGGAGCATAAAAAATAATGCAATTATTTTTTTTGTATATTGGAAAAAATTATATGAAGTGGTATCCACCATAATACCACCAAGCAGTAAAGTAGTTTCGAAAAGTACACTCGTATCTACATATTTATTAATTTATGACTACAATACAAAAATAACTAATTTTTCTCATAATGCATTATAGAGGAAACTAGAAAAAAAATTATTTTTTGTCATGAAATCTTAGAAAACAGTTCTTTTTGTCGGTAAGGCAGAGCCCTACTTGGCAGATAGTACAGGACCATCTGGTTCGATGCTGGTCGGACTTGGTACTGCACAATCCACATCTTCTTGAAGTTCCATGGACAGGCATGTGGGCCGCCTTGTCCCATCTTCTTTCCAGAGGAATATTTTTTTTAAATTTGCTTACTGGATTTTCTCCACTCGGTCTACCCTTTTTGATTTGATCAGGGTCGGCTCTACGAGCCCATTTACAATTGCAATCCTGAAGGTTTTTAGATCCATAGTTCTCTCTCCAGACCTTTCGGTGAAAATTATAAAAGAGTTAACTATTGCTACATCTAGAAAATGCCAGACAATCCTGTGCCACCACTTGTGACTTTTCCTGTTGATTTCGTAAGTCGTTTTAAGTTGGTCTGCCTTATCAACAAACCCCATATTGGTATTATAATCTTTTAGAATGAGAGGGCACTGAATAGTCTCTTTCTCCCCATCCTTCTTTTTTCTATCCACCGTATCAGCCAGGTCAGGTCTATGCCAATTGCTTGCCAACAACACAGTTTTCTTATCCATCCATTTTACAAAACAGATTCCATCATCTGTGATTCGCCAATCAGAGTCACCCCGTACCATGGTTTTATCAGCTTTCAGGTCATCTGGTATTCCCCTTCTATTTTTTCTTATTGTCCCACATGCGTTTATATGGTCTTTTTTCAGTTCACGTAAAAGTGGTAGGGACGTGAAGTAGTTATCGAAATACACATGATGGTTATTTCCAATAAGTGATCTTGTCAAGTCCGTCACAACTCTAGGTCCTAGTTGCTTTTCAGAGATGTTTCTCACTTTGCCGGTATAGATCTGGAATTCATCAATATAACCACTAGCGGAAGCTCGGGCCCAGACTTTATAACCCCTCTTTATTGGCTTGTTTGGCATGTATTGTCGTAAAGAGGACCGACCTTTAAAACGAATCATAGATTTATCTATGGAAACGCGTTTTGATGGCGCATAAAATGTGGAAAAGGTCTCGGAGAGTTTGGTCAAATAGGGTCTAACCTTATACAACTTATCAAAATTCACGTCCTCACGTTTAGGCTGGAGGATATTGTTATTCATGTGCAAATTTCCCAACAGCCAATCAAAGCGAGTTCGTTGCATCAAACTGGAAATATAGTTATCTCTGAGTTCTACCCTAGTTGACCAGAAGTCTCGATAACTTGGCAATTGCTTTATGCCCATCATGATATTGATTCCAAAAAAAGTTTTAATTTCGTCGCCTTTGGTAGGAATGAAAGACTTTCCTGTTCTAGCACTGCACTGAGTCGCATACAGATTTGTTTGGTACGCGATGTGCTCAAATAAAATGTCTGGAAATAAACATAGAAACACATCTATAGGGAGTTCGACACTTTCAGGAAGGTTTCGGGGCCCACACTCTTCACTGAAATCAGCAGGTGTGATATAGTTGACTACTTGGTGTCTCCAAACAAACTTGTTCCTATTCAGTTCAGCTTGTATTTCAGAAAGTGCAATGAGGTCTTCGTCACTGAAATCCTCATTGCTATCGTAAACGAAATTGTCATTCGCTGGAGCTTGAATGTCAACACTTTGATTCAGAAAATGTTGCGCATTATCAGGTTCACCATCCTCTTCACTGCTTTCATAACCACCTACTTCCGATTCTGGGTCGGATGGAATTTCCTCAATTATTAAATTCTCGTATTCCCGATAATCCATCTTCTCCAGGTCTTGATAACTCCAGTTTCTCCCTAACATAAAATATATACAATATTTCTTACTTCATTTGGTAACGGACATCAAGCAGATGCTGCTTGGTGGTATCGTTTGAAACCACCAATTAGTATACAAAAAACTACTCGCAGAAGGCAGATAACAGGTACGTGACATAAAATGTCACAAATCGAAACGATATTGTATGGATATATATGACTTACCGTCCATTTTCTTCAAAATTCACAAAAGAAACACTCAACAACTTTATGAGTAGTAGGTATTTGCCGATTCTGCAACCTCCTCTAAAAACAACGAAGGTCACTGCGACCTTAACGTTGTTTTTAGATGAGGTTGCAGAATCGGCAAATACATGCGAGGTTGCAATGCTGTGAATCCGGTTCCAAGTCGCGTTGCAATTACTGAGGTGCTAAGAATGTAAACTTGTTATTGTAGGAGGAGGTAATTAGAAATGTACTACAACATTATGATGTTGCTTGTACGACGTTCATCGCAATACTGATAGATAAGTATCAATGCGGTTTAATTGTATTAAAATGTACATAAATAATTATTGCAAATGTTACTCACTAACGTAAAACTTGAAAATAATTTATGCACATTTGCATATTCACACGATAAAATGTTGAAAGTTGTTTTCTGTTTTTAGAAGAGGTTGTAGAATCGGCAAATACATGCGAAGGTTACTTTGGTATAAATCCGGTCTTAAGTTGCAATTACTGAGGTTGCAAGAATGTGGACTTATTGTAGGCGGAGGTAATTAGAAATGTACTAGTACAGTATGATGTTGATTGTACGACGTTCATCGCAATACTGATAGATAAGTATCCATGCGGTTTAATTGTATTAAAATGTACATAAATAATTATTGCAAATGTCATTAACTTACGTAAAAACTTGAAAATAATTTATCCACATTTGCATATTCACACGATAAAATGTTGAAAGTTGTTTTCTGTTTTTAGAAGAGGTTGTAGAATCGGCAAATACATGTGAAGGTTACTTTGGTATGAATCCGGTTTTAAGTTGCAATTACTGAGGTTGCAAGAAAATGTTATACACTTACGTAAAAACTTGAAAATAATTTATGCACATTTGCATATTCAGAAAGGTCAAACAATGACAGTAAAACTTGTTTTTTGTTTAAGTTGGTTTTTACATTAATTCTTTTATCGATGCGGTTTAATTGGATAGAATGTACACAGGTTATTGCAAATGTTATTGACCTACGTAAAAACTTGAAAGTAATTTATGCACATTTGCATATTCTGAAAGGTCAAATAAGCAGACGATGACATTAAAACTTGTTTGCTGTTTAAGTTGTTTTTTACATGATATTTATTATCGATGTGGTTTAATTGTATGCAAAGTTGCATTGTGGTCGTTTATACATTATACATACATTTATACATTACATGTATTACTTGTATGTAGAATAAGTACTCTCCCCACTTAGTATACGAGTGTGGTGCTAGTATTTAAGTTGAACGGAGTGAGGTACTATGTTAGTTCGAATTGTGGTTTAATAGTGAAACAATACAATTTAATTCTTGCAAAATGGAATGTGAAAATTGTAAAAAAACATTTTCGCGTCGTGATAATTTGAAGAGACATCAGATGACAGCGTGTGCCGCAAAGAGACTCAAAGTAGAAGGTGGTGGTGGTAATAGTTCGAATGACGTGTGGTGCGAATTATGTGAGGAATACGTAAGAAGACAGTGTTACTCTGCGCACTTACGAAGTAACGCTCATAAAAGAAGAGCTTTTACCGTCATCGATAATGGAGTAGAAAAAATAGCTGGTGCGTTTGGAGACAAGATAGTGAGTTACAGGATTAGCCAAGATGGACAGATGATTGTGGACATTGACGAATTTGGCTACATTATTCGAGAAAAAGCACTAAGTCTCATTCAAAACACTATTGGTGTGCATGGATCTGTAAAAGTGAATATGGAATGTTTTGCGGTTTATTTCTTGGCAACAAAAATGGATACAGAAATAAAATCGTTTAACACCAAAAATAAAATTATAGGTATAGCGTCCAACCTATACGATATGTATGGAGTGTTTGTAGAAGAAATTAAACAGAAAATGTCGGAATTTCAAGAAAGAGATTCAGGATGGTCTTTAGTCGAAATTATATATATGGAAATTAACTTGAACAAATATAATCCAATTAAAGGATCGAGTTATATTGATCTTCCGTATGCCATTAAAGCAAAGCATGCTGTGATTAATGTTCAAAATGCCGACAATGCTTGTTTCGCATGGGCCATAACGTCTGCTTTGTACGAACCAACAGGTTTACCACAAAGAACTACGTCCTATCCTGACTATCGTCAAACAGAATTGAATTATTCTAAAGTACAGTTTCCCATGCAATTGTGCAACGTACCAGCGTTTGAAAAATTAAATAACATTTCGATAAACGTGTATGGTATTAATGAATATTTTAACAGCGATATTCAAGCAATGACTCTACATATTGTCACTTTGTACGTTTGTGAACAAAAACTAGTGCGACACGTAAATTTATTGCTTGTAAATGATGATAATGGAAATAGTCATTACTGCTGGATTAAAAACTTATCTCGATTAATTTCATCGCAAGCATCTCGTAACGGACATGAAAAATATATTTGTGAAGGATGTTTAGTGCATTTTTCGAACGAAACGAATCTTATTCGCCATCAAAATGACGATTGCAACAAAGTGAAAGTGATTCTGCCAACCACAATGACAAAAATTAATAAATACGGATGGACAGTGAGAGAGAACGTATTACAATTCGAAAATTTTGAAAAACAAATGAAGTTACCGTTTGTAGTGTATGCCGATTTTGAAGCGATATTAAAACCAATTGTAGAAAACGTAGAAGCAAACATAAACACGGATAATAATTCGTCGTACACAGTACGATGTTACGAACACGAACCGTACTCGTTCGCTTATTATATTAAATGCAGTTACGACGATTCATTGTCAAAATTAGAAACGTTTCGTGGAAAAGATGCTGCTAAAGTAATTATGAATAGACTCGAAAATGACATCATCGGAATTTATAAAAATTATTTGTCAAACAAGAAAGTTATGATTCCTTTAACCGATTCGGAACAATTGTCACACATCAACGCCGATTATTGTCACATTTGCGAAAAAGTGTGCGTCATGGAGGAGAAAGTATACGACCACGATCATCTTACTGGTTTATATCGTGGTCCAGCTCATTCGGTATGTAATATAAATTACAAAATCCCAAGATTTGTACCAATTTTTTTTCACAATCTCTCTAACTATGACAGTCACATGTTTGTAAAGGATATTGTTTTAAAAAAAGAAGAAATAGACGTAATTGCTCAAAACAAAGAAAAATATATAAGTTTTTCGAAAAAGGTGCACGTGGATGATGTAACCAATTGTAATGGAAAAAAGCAGAAGCTATTTATAAAGCTAAGATTTGTAGATTCGTTTAGATTTATGGCTTCCTCGTTAGAAAAACTTGGTTCGTATCTACAAGACAATCAATGTATAGAAACTAGAAAATATTTTTCTGAAGATAGCAAATTTGATTTAGTCCGTCAGAAAGGAGTATTTCCGTATTCCTATGTAGATGCATTTGAAAAACTTGATGTTACAAAATTACCCGATAGCAAAGACTTTTACGACACTTTGAACGACGAACACGTTTCGGAAGAAAATTATGCACGAGCGAAATTAGCATGGAACATTTTTAATTGTGAAACAATAGGTGATTATAGTGACGTGTATGTAGTATCGGACGTATTGATGTTGGCAGACATTTTTGAAAATTTTCGCACGATATGTCTTCAATACTATAAGTTAGATCCTTGTCATTACTTCACGGCTCCAGGGTTTGGTTGGGACGCTTTATTACGAATGACTGGTGTTAAACTAGACTTGTTAACCGATATCGATATGTTGCATTTTTTCAAAAAGGTGTGCGTGGCGGTGTGAGTATGTGTAGCAAACGTCTAGCTATAGGTAACAATATGTTTATTCCCGAATACGACAACGCAAAACCATCTTCTTACATATTGTACTTAGACGCTACAAATTTATATGGGCACGCGATGCGTCGTAAATTACCAACCGGAAACTTTAGATGGCTAACAAAACCTGAAATCGAAGAGTTGTCTATTTTTGATATCGAAGACGATGCACACGTAGGATATGTATTCGAAGTAGACTTGCGATATCCCGAAGAATTACATCACGAACATGACGATTTACCGTTTTGTCCGGAAGATATGGTTCCACCAGGAGGAAAGTTTACCAAATTGGTGCCAAATTTGTATGACAAGATAAAATATATAATACATTACGTAAATTTAAAGCAATGCCTTCGTCACGGTTTGAAATTACTTCGAATTCATCGAGTATTAAAATTTAGACAATCGGAATGGATGCAAAAATATATCGATTTTAATACCGATAAACGTGATAATGCTAGAAACGAATTTGAAAAAAACCATTACAAATTGATGAACAACATGGTTTTCGGTAAAACTATGGAAAATGTCGAAAACAGGGTAGATATTAGATTGGTTACGCATTGGGAGTCGCATTATAGGAAACCAGGAGTAGAAGCGCTAGTAGCAAAACCCAATTTTAAGTCGACGAAAATATTTTGCGATAATTTAGTAGCCGTAGAAATGAACATTTTGGAAGTGAAGTATAATAAACCGCTATATGTTGGATTTTCCATTCTGGAATTGTCGAAGACGGTTATGTACGAATTTTTATGACTACGCCAAGAAAAATATGAGAAAAACGTCAACTTATTATATACAGATACCGATTCGTTAATATTGGAGATAAAAACCGAAAACGTGTACGAAGACATGAAGAACGATATAGATAAGTTTGACACATCAAATTATCCCATCGATAATATCCACAATATGCCTATTGGAAAACCAGTATTGGGAAGAATGAAAGACGAATACGCTGGAAATATTGTAACGTTGTTTTTAGGAACTGGAGCCAAAGCGTATTGTGTACAATTGCTGTCGGAATTAATTAAAAAAGCTAAAGGCGTAAAACATTACGTAATAAAAAAACATTTAACATTAAGTGACTACAAACAAGTGGTAAAAGAAGGGAAATGTATTTACAAAAAAATGTACGTGTTCAGGTCACATTTGCATACGATGTACACAGAACTTAAAAATAAAATTGCACTTTCGGCACGAGACGACAAGCGTTATGTATTGAAAGATGGTCATCACACGCTGGCGTGGGGTAACAAAATGATAGAACAGTTATACAAAGAAGCTGAAGAGGAAAGCAAAGTAGATAAACGTCTCGATACGTTACTCAACGCGTTTTAACAAGATTACCATAATGTGTTATTTAATAATAGAGTACTAAAATGTGAATGTTTATTAGGGCTGTTCGATGTCGATGATGGTTATATATTACAAATAATACATATGTAAATAAATATTAAACTACCACTTATATAACATTTTTATTTGATATCCAAGAATTATGCTTAGAATCCATTCCCAACCATTTAACATAGACTTTTTTTCCTTTTCGTCGAAGTACTTTCTCTACCAAATAAACATGTGGGTGTTTGACTCGTTGTAATTCTTTTTCGTAAAATCCGCCTAGAATAACGTCTCCTATAGAATCTTCAAGTATGTATGTTCTGGGATTAGAATTTTGAACTTTTGAAATACGAAAAGTTTCGTTTGACCAATTAGGTGTGTAACCTTTTGTAAAAGCATGTCTAATCTTGCTAACGCGCACGTGATCACCTTCTTTAAATTTAGAAACAGTAGGATCCGTAATTTTTATAAAATTATATGCCGTTTTTAAAAGACGAGAAGCGTTTCTTTTGTTAACGGCGTTAGGTTTCATACCGATGGTTCTATGAATAGTATTGTTGTATTGCCGAAGCAGTTTAGGCAGCAGTTCTAACCAACGATAGTTTCCCTGCATGCTAAATTCTTTCCACATTTGTCCTTTTAAAGTTCTGTTGAAACGTTCGACGATTGAACTTTTTACATTTGAAAACGTACTGTAATGATTGATTCCGTATTGCTTCATTAATTTCTGAAAATCGGCGTTATAAAACTCTTTTCCGTTATCCGTTTGTAAATTTTTTGGAAAGTTGTTTTTTTTATCGAGTAAAATTCGTTTCATGGCACTTGATACTTCTTTAGACGATTTATTTTTTAGAGGTAACGCCCAAGCGTATTTCGAAAAAGCGTTAATCACGACTAATATGTATTTATATCCTTTGTTGTGTTGTGCGTACGGTATCATTTCTACCAGATTTGCTTGAAACAAATCCGTTAAACCTTTTAGTATTGTTCGCCTGCGTTTAAACGTTTTTCTAATAGGTACATGAAGTTCGTTAACCACGTCTTGTTTAATCGTCGACATAACGGATCACTATTAGAATGTTTCTACATGTACCGACCTTTTAAACTATATCGAAGTAATAATGGGAACTTTGAGATAAAACGCTATTTTAGGTAAGATTTCAAGTGGATTACGTAGCCGAATAGAAATTGTATCGTTCTTTTTCAAAGTTTGACCGACTATCGTATTAACGTTGTGTTGGTTATTATTTATGTATATATAAAGCCAGTAATCGTGTGGTACCGTTGGGTCATCAGGTTCGGGAGTAGCGTCTACAAACGTAATAATTGCCGACTGCATCATAAACTTGAAACCCAATTTTTGATTTTGTAAAAGAAAATATCCAGTCGACATGAGGCGTACTGTATGCAAGTACAGTACAGTTTCCGAATACAAGTCGGTTAGTTGTTGTGACTGTTTTTGTTGTATAGTTTCTTGTAAATCTTGTTGTAATTCTTCTTTAAACTGTTGAAGGTATTGTTGTAAGTTACGTTGTATGAAATCGGTATTAAGATGTTTGACCATTACGCTACTATGAACGTCGTTACCAAATTTATGCATAGTCATTTTACCGTGCGTGTAATTAGAAAATTTATCTAAAGGCATCCCGCTTACATCAAGACTACAAGGAAATTGAGTCAACACAATCTCAAACGACGTATATATATATAATTTATTTGATAATTTTAGCTTCTCGTAATTCTTCGACTATCGAAATGATTTCGTTATCATGACCCGTATGACCGGCAGCTTTCGAAGCAACTAGAAGTCGTAATCTTTCTACAAGTTCGTTCGGATCGTCCCAATATCGATAATCTGTTGTACTGTTAGATATGACTTGTTTTTGGAGATGTTGTGGTTGTAAGTTTCGTCTTTGCAAACCAGCACCAGTTTTCCAACGAGCTGCCCACCAAACATTTGGTTTGTTTCCGTTTAAGATAGGTTTAATAATATTAACGTATTTATAACCTTTACTTGCCGATATGGGTTTATTAGGATCGTAATTAACCTTATAAGAATGGGTACGTCGTAATATGTCTCTGTATTCACGCACGTCTTTAATGTTAAATTGCCCCGGTTGTTTTTTAAATAATAACTCGTACAATCCGGGCGTCCCTTTGTATTTTAATCCACCAATGACGATGTCGCGATCGTCTACAGTAAATTCGCTGTGTCCTACAAACAAATTTCCATCTACCTCACGAACGCCGTATTTAGTATCGAAGTTATTGTCGATATCGGCTTTCAATTCCGTTAAATAGGTTCTAGGTAAAGTATGAAATTTGCTTAATACAGATTGCACGGCGGGACTGGATAAGCCTTCTCTTATTTCATCTCGATATGATCGTAAGCGTTTCTGTACATCTTCGTACGCTGAGGAAATATTAGAATCTGTGGTGTCATGTAATTCTTCATTATCTTCGTATGCGGTTGGTGTTGTATTTTTATTCTCCTCGGTGTTGTCGATTGTTGGATCGTGAACGAAAACTTCTTCATCGTCGACAAACAATTGTGGTTTAGTAGACGACCGCGTTTTGGGAGTGGATGTTAATAATTTAGACGAAATTGCAGATGGACGTCCACTTCGTCTTCGTGTTGCAAATGACCGTCCACTTACTCTTTTTGTAAATGGTTTTTTTTGTGTAGATGGGGTACGAATTTGAGGAATAAAAGAAGATTTCCTTTTTTTAATTTGAAATGATGTTTCTCCAGGAAAAGTGTAAAAGTCGTCAGGAGGTATATCTTCTTCTTCTTTTTTTATTTCGGTAGGCTCAACTTTAACGTCGACGCTGGGCACGACAGCCTCCAGTTTTGTCGCTATATGCTTAAGTGGTTCGGTAATGGGAGCATAGGCTGCATCAAGATGCAGTTTGCTTTCCTCTATGTCACCTTTCAACGTTCGAATTTTTTCTCTCAAGGCTTCGCGAGCGTTTATCAAATCTTCTGTAAGTTTTTTATTCATTGTTTCGTTGAGCAGTTACGTAGTTGTTTCATCAAACGCGTGGAAAGTACTGAGCCATGAGTTACTTTAGATACACATTTAAAAGTTACATTGCAATAAATGTATCGAGACCTTTGCGATATCGTCCGTTCTCTTTAGAACAGTCAAGATCGATCACGACAATGTCGTATGGAGACTTCCAACAATTGCTACAAATCCGTTTGAATTCGTCAAACGTCATATCGTTAGCAATGTGGTCGTCGTAAACGTGTTTTAAATTAGTCAAATCTTGCTTGAACAAAATTAATAAGTTGGAATTGTCGCGAATTAATTGTTTAGGAACGGCACTATAGCTTTGACACAAATAAAAACAATCAATGTTTTTATGACGACCATATGAAAAATATTCCCTAATTACGTTTTGCCCACTACAACATACGTCGTCAAAAATGACGACAGAATACTCTGTGATTTCCGAAGGTGCTATAAACTCATCGATATTACAACTTTCAAAATAGCGACATTCTTGAACAGTTCCAAGTAAACGTCTAAGAAATTCGTATTTGCTTTGATACAAGGAATTGGAACAAATGTATATGTTAAAGAAACGTAATCCATTTGAAGCCAGCAAAAGAGATAACATGACGTTTGTTTTCCCACAACCCTACGGTCCGATTATTAGTGCTCTTTTACACTCACCACCAAATAATGCGCTATGTCGAGTAAATGTTTGCGTTAAAGTTTCCGCAAAATTCATAACCGGTAGTGATAATGGTTGACATACAAACTTCATTTTTAACAGTAAAATATTTAAAACATAATAAATAATCAAATATAATTTATTACTGTATAACAAAATCAAATAACAATAATAAATAATTGATTTTAATGTATCTCGCAGTGAACCATGAAAGTGTCAGCTCGATGGTGTTTTGCATTGTGGAAGTTGTTGATGCTATCATTCTTTAAATGGTTGAGGTAACGACCCGTTTTGTGTGATCACAGTAGAAAGGTGTTGTTACTGCGATCCTCTAACACGTATGTAGTTGTGTTATTGGAAAACTAGAAATTTGTTATTACTATAATCCTTTAACACGATTGTAACAAACATTACCAGATTTTAAAACTCGCAGGTATGTGGTGCGGTGATGACGATGGTGGTCGAGTGGACTACAGTAGCGTACTTTTTGAGTACACTAGACTAGAAAAGTGTTGTTACGTATTATCATCGTTTAACACAAATTTAGCAAACGTTACCTGACTCCACTCGTACTACCACTCGGTATCCGGACTCGATGGTGAGTCGACAACGTACGGCGGCGGTGCACTGTCGCTACGTTGAATTGATGGAATGTTTTCTATGGTAATTTGTAGCGACCGCACACCGTTGCGGTACGTCGTCACCACTACTCTGCCGCCGCTGTTGGTGCTCGTGACGCCGTTGGTGTTTGACGGCGGCGTCAGCACCACTTCTGTTTGCGACGGCATAGTGCTGTCGATCACCACCTTCAAGGACTGTTAATGTTAGTAACTATTAATAATTGCTTGAATTTTGTCGATGCGTGTTATTTGCACTTTCATTCTATGCGTTAAAGAGTCAAGCGTAGACACCAATGGATGATAAACAGCATCCCGCCTTAAAATGCTCGCGAATGATTCAATTTGATATAAATTAGTACGCAGATTTGTTAATTGGTTATTAAGCCGAACGTCAAAATTTTTAAGCATAACATTACTGTTATCAAGCAAGTTATCCTGAATCTTTTCTGTAAGAGCAGATGACAGGCAACTAAGAAAAGAGGGTAAACTAGAAGAGGATGAACTAGAAGACGCAAGCGGTGCTGATTGCTGCAACACGGTCGTACCCGGCGGTATTTGTTTTAATAATTCTTCTTGTGTTGTAGCAACCTCTAATGTTTGTGATACCCCCATAAGGTCTAACGTACCACACGCTGAAACATATGAAAGCCGGGTACATCTTTCATTTGTTTCAGAACGATCTTCATGTTGAGGCGCCGGAAAAAAAGGAGAAACTGAAACAGTGGCTGTTGCTTCCTTTTGTGGTCGTGGTGAAAATGAACAATTTGTTGATTGAACACTTTCACTAGATCCCAAAACAGAACGCACGCGTTTACCTCTCTGCTTCTTTTTCTCTTGGTTTTTCTGGCGCTTTTGCAATCTAAAGGCGCGATATTCCTCACTAGGTAATCGCAATTTACAATAAGCTGCTTTTGATTTAATTAAGCGAGGCGTCTGAGAAGAAGGCAAACTGACAGCTGTGGTATTAACTGTAACATCGGTCATCGACGTAACTGGTACCTCTGCCAAGGCAACTACTGCAGGAGGTACCTCTGAAAGTACCTCTGTTGATGGAAGTGCAGAAGGTACCAAGTCGAAATCACTCACACCAAATTGCGAAATGTAAAAATCAATATCGTCTTGCGTAGACTTTAATAATAAAACAATATATAAGCAAATAACACTGAACATAAACAAATAAAGCAGTGAATATATAAGCATAAATACAACATAATTAGATAAATGAAAGTGTACTTACCGTTTGTTGTTGGTTGGCTGATTCGTTGTTGTTCATTTTGAGACTCGATGACAACTGATGCTTTTGCTTAGAAAGGTGCTGAATTTATACAAAACGGAGTGGATCAAATTAGAGTGGGAATTGACTGGGAATGCAGTAAGATAAAGCGTGGGGGGAAATTATTTTTCGACGGCGAGAAGCGTTTTCTCGTAAACGTAATTTGAACTAACCTTTTCATTTATTTAATTTTTTTTACAGCTTGCAGTAAAACGTGTTTTTGTGTTTTTATTGTAATTCGTAACAAACAAAAACGATTTTTAACTTACTATTTATTGTTTACACTGGTTATACAATTTTAATCACTATATATTACACATACTACACTGGTCTTTAGATGAGGGAGGACCATCCCAATGGTCACGCCATTCGGGTAAATTGTAATGTTCGTAACATGGTAATTTGTTTTGTAACTGTTTGTTTTTTCGATAATCTCCACCATATTTCATTCAAGTCCGATGGTCGCACCTTTTGTAAACAGTATTGGATTGGCAAATATTGTAATTCGTAATTTGTTACGTTTTTAAACGAACAATCTGCTTCGTATTTAAACATTACTTCGCACACTTTATTGACGATCACTGGTAGGAACCCAAATATCGATAAACATCGCAAAATATACTCCATAATGTACACTGGATCATCAGCTTTACGTATATGTTGTATCGTACTGTTTGCGTCTTTATATAATCACTGTTTCCCTTCTTGTTTATTTTTTTTCACATCTTCAGTTACATATTTGACATCATTATTTTTTGCAATCATTTGTTCATACTCGGGTTTTGCAAATTGATACAAAAAACCCACGTTTGATAAGGCACACACACTAGGACTTTTATTGTGAAACGAGCATGCCGGATTACTACTTTGCAATTGACATGCGTTTTCGTCTAACTCTTGAACAGGTACTTCTAATATTTTTCTCAAAAATGTCGCTTTTTCTCTTCCTTTTACGAACACCATTTTCACTGAACGACACAACCAATTGATAATATTGTCAAACTGAGAACCGTGCACGAATCCATTTTTCCAATCGATACAATGATGATAAGACATAAGCCATTTAGCAGTATTTCGATACTTTGTTGGCAATGATGCAAAACTTCTACTCGGTTGAAAAACAAAATGACTCAACCGATGGAAACAGTCGTAAGTAGCTAATTCTTTTGGTATAAATTCTTCATCGCCTACCTTCCAACCTTGAATATCTACTACGATAAAATCTATATTCCCCTGAAAACAATAATCAACTTTTTTTGCCATTGTTTCCATTTTTTAATTACCCTGTCTACGTCGCGGCCAAAGATCTACTGAAACGATTACTTCCTGATGTCACAACTTAAATAGTAATGTTACCACAATTACGATCTAAATTACACTAACTGTTTAACAATTTTTGTCAAAGGAGAATACTGAAAGGCTTTGTCGTGAAGTATTAAACAATACGCAGTCGTTTCTTCCGGTATTTCCTTCTTTGTCGTATATTCGATCTTTATTTCTACTCCGCTCTTATGCAAAACGTCAGTTTGGTGTGTACAATCTATTCCTATAAGTGGAGCGTGTCTTTTAAACTCGATTGGAGTTAACATGGGTTCTGAGTCTTGATAATAATATGCATTCTGAAAACGAGCATACATATCGTACATTATTGCATAACGATTGCTGTCAAAGTCGACGTTTAGATTATCGTAAGGGTACCGTTCGCCGTTCAAAAACACTGTTATATTAGTAACGTTTAAGTTGTCAAACGTAGACATATTTTTCTTTATTTTTCCTTTTCGGCTTGTTTGAAATCCAACAATAATAAATCGAGGAGTTTCCAATTCCGGTGCTGTCTTAACAGCCCAAGATTGTTTATTGGTTTTGGGCAAAGATGGATATTCATGAATTTCCCAACTTCTAAACGCCAAGTTCAAATACAAATTTTTATCGGATAATTTTGTTAATGCCAATTGTTCTCTTAACCCTACTGTCACGTGAGGAATTCTCCAAACGATTTTATCTATATTTAACTTTAGCCTTTCCTCTGTTGCTCCCGAATCTGGTTGAACAATCACATCTTTATCATCACTATTACGGATAAGAATGAGTTCTTGTCGGGTGTTCATTATAATCTTTTTATAATCTTCAGCAAATCCCAATAACGTTCTCAAAGGTACGCTATATGAAAAATTACCTTTATCATCCAAACTGTTGAGATAATACTTTTCTGTTTCCCAACCGGCATTTTCCAACTTTGCAATTTCGTTTTTTATAAATGAAAAATATCCTTTCATGCAAGACGTTATACCGACGTTTCTTACGGCATCTATCTGAACACCGTTTAATAAATATCGTATATCACTAAACATAAACGCTACCGGATTGTTTGCTAAATAAGCTGTAGCACTTGCCTCCTTAGTGACCGCACCGTCTTCCCCTACTTTCCTTAAACTACCTTCGACATACAAATAACTTTCGCAAGGCAACGTATAATTATCAATTTCGGGTATAGAAATACGAATTTCGTCATTGTTACCGTAACTAGTCGATCCAAAAGGTTGATGTGAATGATACTCGTAACCTACCACGGAGTTATCAACTCTCATTTTGTCCGTCACGTTTAATATATCCATTACGCAATTACTGTGTAACCTAATTGCAATAAAAAGTTTCGGTTTCTACGTGTTATTCGTCGAACGAATTTTCTTTTACTGCCGCTATAACTTTGCTTTCCCCTGCCTTTATACTTTTTTGTTGGTGTCCGTTTAATATTAACTGCTTTCTTTATATTACGTTTTGCAAGTGTTCTTTCATATATCAACGCCATGACGTCTTCAATCTACCGATCGCAAATGAAGTCTGATTGTAATTTCTTCACCTCTTAAATCGACACGATTTCTATTTTGATCCAATAAACGTACCGTCAGATTTCCGATTACTTTCGTTGACACCGGTAAATAAATAGGTTGCTGCGGCGATTCTATTATTTTAAATCCAGCTGGAACGTTTGGAAAAAAATGATACAAAATATGCACTGGTTCTCCGTTATGATAAGAACCGTTTATTATATTACAATATATCTGTAATGCGTTAACTCGATTTATATTTACGATGTTATCAGAAGTATGTTCAATGTTCGCAAGCAAAACTCTTTTCTTAAAACCTAATAAAGAGCCGATGCTCTTATCTACAGTAAAATCTATTGTTGAGTTACTTTGTAGATGAATTTTTTGCGTGTTAGTGTTTCCTACGATGTTCACTGTCACTCTATCTTTCGTATCTTCCTTGACTCTACTCGCAATATAAACCTTTAGATCTCCAATATCGTATGTTCCTGTTTCAATTTCGATAGACTAGTCGTACACAAACAAATTATTCTTTTCGTCTACGTTTGCGATGGAGTTAAACGTCTCGAAGTTTAGTAAAGCCAATTCGTAATTTCTATTCTCGTCTAAATATATAGGTGGATTAAAATCACAACACAATTCCGTATCACTTCCTGTTAGTGTAAACGTGTTGGACAACGGTGGGTTTTCTTTCTCCATTGCACACTTATTTTCAACTGGTGGTTTCCACTACGATATAGTTCTATTTATCTATCAAAAACCGTAAACACAATTGTCCACAATTTACGTCTTTGACGTTTTGATATCTTTTATAATTGTAATTTATGTCGCTGTCTCTACCATCTGATGATAAATATTGTATAATTTCTAATGGTGGAGGTAAATCGCCAAAACTATCAAAATAATGAATCTTATTGTTTACTTTTTTATACGCTACCCAATGGGTTCCTTCTCCATCCGCCTCATCTAGATTTACAATTCCCCTCTCGTATTTTCTTATTTTACGTGGAAGCGCGTTTCGCATAAATACTCCTCGAAAATTAGGAATTTGATATTTTTCAGCATATTTTTTTAATGAAACGTTAGTTAACGCTCGACGAGGCAAATTAATTAGTTTTTTGAATAGCCATTCATAACTAATCCACATCCACTTTTATATGGTTTTATGTAAAATCCGCTGCCAATCGCTTTAGCTTCTATTGCACGGTTATGTCTTTTTTCTTCTTCCATTCTTTCTTTAGCGTTTTTTGCGTCGTTAACAGACTTCGCTATCGCAGCCGCACCGCCACCTAAAGAACCCAATGCTCCTAAGGCGGCAAACAATGGTATCAACGGTAAAAATCCACCCTTTTTAGGTAGACGTAGCGTCCTACTTCTCGGAGCTTTAATTTTTTAAGATTGCCTCTTTAATGTACCATACGCCGCTTTAACATTTTGAAATAAGTTATTACTACCAGAACGCGCTACTGCTTGTCGAGCTAGTCGAACAGCTGTAGCAAAACTTAATGTTCCACCACGTTTTGTTGACCTTCTCTTTTTAGATTTCTTACGTCTCCTTCTTATTCCCATGCCAACCGTTGTTTTAACTTTCATCATCGCCGCTACCGTGCCAGCAGCAACCTTTTCACCTATACTTGCGTCTTTACTGCGTAAACGATATTTTGCCGACTCGTACAACTCTTTGTCCGCTTCGTGACGTTTGTTCAAATCTTTATAGGATTGATACGCAATGTCGTGTTTCTTGCAAGCTTCGTCTAATTTATTAACTCCGACGTCACCACGCTCTAAACGCTTCTGCAGTTTTGTTCCGGGACCGCAGTAGTTATAACCAGGTATATGCAATTCCACCGGCAACTTATTGATCAATGTGTTTATAATTCCACGTCCAGTACGACAGCACTTCTGCTTTTTATTGTCTGTTTTCTTAGAGAATCGTTTTTTTAATCGTTTACCCATGCGTAAATAAATAGCTTTCATCTACGACATGTGTACACGTTTGTAGTCAAACACTAAATGAATGAAGTTTCATTATTGTTTCTACATTATATATTTTATCGTTATTCGTTTCGTTGCAAGAAACGTTCCTCGTAAATTTTTAATCTGTGATTTTCCTTCAGAACGAAAGCAATATTTACTTCTGCGTCTTTTATCCTTCTTTCAAATCGATATCTATCTACAGCCATTGTCATCCAATTACCAATTCTTGCCTGTCGATGAGCAAATTTCTATGTTACCAAATATTTTACTTGGCATATATCATTAAACTGCACTCTCTTCTCAGCATTCATAATGTTAATTGTTACCAGCGCGTCGACAAATAAATACACTTTCATTTTAACATATCTTATAATTTATTAAGCGTTACAAACAGGTACCTATGTATATTACAATTCTTTGGTAATTACTTAAACTACAATTTCATAATGTACATTACCATAAATTACCTATTTTCTTATAATAACCTAATTGTTAACATTAATTTATTTTACATGTTTAAATTTATTCTTCCCTGTCTTCTTCGTCTGAATTATTTTCTATATCTTCGAGTAAATTGTCAACCTCGTATGCAAATGATGACGGTGATGATACTGACGATTCTGGTAATATGTAGTCTAGCGTTTCTTCCAACATCACGGTATCTGCATCGTAAACTTCTTCTGCATCCATTTCGAATCTACGGCGCAAATCTTCTAGTTCCGAAACCCACTCGTGTCTTATTACGCAATCATTCATTTGAAAAGCACCATCTACATACTGGAATTCATGTCCACCGTCACCATATGCTTCAAACATGATTGATAATGGATGTTCTGCTCCTATGTACCATTCGTACGATAAATCTCGCACTAACATCGCTCCTCGAGACACCCTAGCAATATCGAACTCGTCCAAAAACAATATTCTATTCATAATATAATAATACATTGTTTCTTCTCCTCTTTTTCACTAACTTATGATCTAAAACCTCCAATCGTCTTACTACATATACTAAATAACTACCCCCACCATTACGAATTTTTTTATTTCTTGGCTTTATTTACACTCTTACGTGTTCACGCAAATCGATATCTAATAATATTTTATCCATACCAAAAATTAGCAACTCCTTTGTAATGCAAGAATATTCAGACACACAAATTTTCGAAACAATTCTTATTATACCTTCTTTACGTCACCACCTTTCAACGCTATGGTATCTATTATGCTATCGTAATAACGTTTATATTCCAACCTTTTAATAATTCTAATCGGGTCATAATTAAATCGCATAATTTCCACATTTCGTGAACTGAATCGTAAGCCAAGTAAATTGTCTCTTCTGCGCGTTGCATTTTCAATACTTTTTTTGCTTTATTCATCCATTCCATTGTTATCTTTACACCACAAACTTCATGATACGAAGGAGTAGTTGCGTATCCTGCAAAACTATTTGTTATAATACTTCTATAGCACACCAACGTTTTCCATTCAATTTCCGTTAACGTGATGCATTGTCCTTTTCCCATCAATTTTACTACAGGATCGAATTGTAATTCTGCACATAATCCTACTGATATCCATTTAGTTTGACTTTTGTTTAATGCAAACGTGGATTGCGCATATAACCGGGCGTTACTTCCTTTTCCAACCTATTGACCATTGCTTAACGTCAACGGGTCACTACACTTTGGATCATTTGCATTTACATTGTTACTTATTTCGCTAGTACTTGTCATATACGCCACCGGATCGTTATTTGCTAGCATACTATCCCATTCCACGGCAGGCACAAAATTTATAACGCCCTGAACCGCATTTTCCACTTTGGCTAATGAATCATTACTGTTACGTACATCAGAACCCGCAGGCATACCTGTTGAATTTCTTGGAACATTTTCCGTTTTACATTTTCGTGGTATCAACTTTTTCTCCTTACCACACATACATACGTTACTTCGTTTTGAAGATACCTTGAGGCTTGTTTGTCACTATTTTATATTGAAATAATTTAATTAATTCTACAAAAAGTTTACTTATACTTACTCATTCCTTCTTGATAATTCAACAGTTTACTTGCACAACTTTATTCAACGTCACTGTAGTTTCGCCAACTACTAATACTAGTGTACTGATTACCAAGACATTATTTCACGCTCTTTATAGCAACGACAGGAATGTTAAAAAGACAAAATGGAATCAGCATGTAAGCAACAACAAGTTCGTACGCTATGTTAATGACCTGTCTCTCTGACCTCAGTACAATGTGCAAACGTGTACAAGTATCTTGAAGTCAAACGCATTTTCATTACCTCCAGCGAAATTTACAATTATACAAAGTAAATAACATTTGTAATAACTTTTCATACAATTAAACCGCATCGATAATAAATTAATGTATAAACTAACTTAAATAAAAAACTAGTTTTACTGTCATTGTTTGACCTTTCTGAATATGCAAATGTGCATAAATTACTTTCAAGTTTTTACGTAGGTGTATAACATTTGCAATAACCTGTGTACATTTTATCCAATTAAACCGCATCGATAAAAAAATATAATGTAAAACCAACTTAAGCAAAAAAACCAATTTTAATATGTCATCGTAAATAAATATAACAAGTTTAAATATTTTATCGTGTGCATATGCAAATGTGTAAAAACAACTTAAACAGCAAACAAGTTTTAATGTCATCGTCTGCTTATTTGACCTTTCAGAATATGCAAATGTGCATAAATTACTTTCAAGTTTTTACGTAGGTCAATAACATTTGCAATAACCTGTGTACATTCTATCCAATTAAACCGCATCGATAAAAGAATTAATGTAAAAACCAACTTAAACAAAAGACAAGTTTTACTGTCATTGTTTGACCTTTCTGAATATGCAAATGTGCATAAATTATTTTCAAGTTTTTACGTAAGTGTATAACATTTTCTTGCAACCTCAGTAATTGCAACTTAAAACCGGATTCATACCAAAGTAACCTTCACATGTATTTGCCGATTCTACAACCTCTTCTAAAAACAGAAAACAACTTTCAACATTTTATCGTGTGAATATGCAAATGTGGATAAATTATTTTCAAGTTTTTACGTAAGTTAATGACATTTGCAATAATTATTTATGTACATTTTAATACAATTAAACCGCATGGATACTTATCTATCAGTATTGCGATGAACGTCGTACAATCAACATCATACTGTACTAGTACATTTCTAATTACCTCCGCCTACAATAAGTCCACATTCTTGCAACCTCAGTAATTGCAACTTAAGACCGGATTTATACCAAAGTAACCTTCGCATGTATTTTTGCCGATTCTACAACCTCTTCTAAAACAGAAAACAACTTTCAACATTTTATCGTGTGAATATGCAAATGTGCATAAATTATTTTCAAGTTTTACGTTAGTGAGTAACATTTGCAATAATTATTTATGTACATTTTAATACAATTAAACCGCATTGATACTTATCTATCAGTATTGCGATGAACGTCGTACAAGCAACATCATAATGTTGTAGTACATTTCTAATTACCTCCTCCTACAATAACAAGTTTACATTCTTAGCACCTCAGTAATTGCAACGCGACTTGGAACCGGATTCACAGCATTGCAACCTCGCATGTATTTGCCGATTCTGCAACCTCATCTAAAAACAACGTTAAGGTCGCAGTGACCTTCGTTGTTTTTAGAGGAGGTTGCAGAATCGGCAAATACCTACTACTTTTATGACAGCAACAACTAACAAAATCCGGCGGGAACTTGATGAATTACAGGGATCTGTGGTCGTTTGGGATGGATAATGGCTACAGTGTATTTTTTCTCAGAGAGAGGACACCACTGCACAGCTATTCAATAGGTGGTACCGGCTTGAAACCGCAGCGCTGCATTTGAAGTAATTTTTAGAAAGGTGGTGTCATTATGATACCACAAAGCTTGAAAGGGTTACATGAAGTTAACTGTAATACTATTTGAATTGCATATAATAATTACTTAAATAAATTAGTGATTTTCATTGATTTGATTTTATAAGTGCTAATAATGCAAATCGAGTTTTTTTAACATGTAATAAAACAATTTATATTATAAACATTTATCAAAGCTGAATAATGCAAATCAACAAAATTATGAGTGTCAATGACTCGTTATATGCTGAGAAAACACTTTTACGTGAGTCTTTATAAAAAAAAATGTTATAAATTTTAATATGCACCGTTTTGTATAGATTTCAGTTATTCTTTTATTCAAATTTACCGGGTGGACCTTATAAACTTAGTAAATTTTGTTATTTTAAGGTGTTGTTAGCGTAAAAACTAAGTCAATAAAAAAATATATGCTAACGACCCTCGTATAATATAACATCTGTGGAAAAAACAGTTTCTTTATGTTACTATGATTTCATATGATGTTTTTATAAAAAATAGTTATAATTGTAATGTAAGTAAGTAAAGTTAAAATATTTCTAATACTATAATCTAAATTGAATAAATGGATTATTTTTGCATTGAAGAAATTATATAACTTCATTCTTCGCAATGTCTAGATTTGTAACATGAAATTTACTCAATAGTTAAATCAGTATTTTGTTTGTGTATATAAATAGTAATAGCTATGAATGGAATTTATATTAAGAACTAATTGCTCATTTTTTAAATTTACATTCTAAATTAAAATTAACTAAACACTTTTAAATGCATATAATATATTAAATGTAACATAATCATGGAGTTCATTCGACTGATGCCGCCATTAACGCAACGAAATTATTTAAAAAGATATTTTAAAAATTGCAATCTCAAACCAAACGCATGCATATACTATAAATTAAATAAATTGATAATTTTTTCATTCATGACATTAATATTTTATAAACTTTAAAACAAAAATAATTGCTAAATGTAATTTTATTGTAAAACAAAAACACTTTTACTACTAAAATACATATATATATAAAAAAAAACTTAAATTGCTTTTTTTTTTATTTTACACATCGAACATCTACTTCGAGATATAGGTGGTCCATCAATCTGATCTTCACCTCTGTTGTAATGTTCAACACACGGCAGACACTTCTGTAGATCGATATCTTCACGATACTTTGCCGGTAAATCTTCCCAAACTGCTTTTAATTCTATAGGATGAGCATTTTTAATTAGATACTTTACAGGAAAAAATTGTAATTCCCATTTAGAAAAAGATGATAATGGTCTTTTACGTCCATTGTTCAAGACACTATAAGCTAAGATAACTTCGCCTACTTTTTGAATAACCTCCTCATTTGACATTGTGAGGAAATCTGCGTGTTCTAACGTGCCCGTTCTTGTGTTACATCGAAGCAAGTCGAGCAATCGCGACTTGTGTAAAGTAAGTCATTCGTGAAAAAGGGAAACTTGAAAAATAATGAATTAATAATACATAAACCAATCTTTTATTGATTTGTAAATTAGAATATTACATTATCTAAAGTAAATTACATGCTTCCTACAATGATACAATGATCTTACTATATTATCATTACTAACTCTAAATCATCGTTAAATAAATTTAAAAACGTTACAAAAGATAAACCATGAATTCTAAAATATAAGTATACTAAACAGTAAACTCCACAAACGTCAGAATGATAATCTTGAAGAACTGAACCGTTATAGTTTAAATGTTTAGAGTTGTTTCTAAAAAAACGTGAGTGCGTTTGAGTTGGTGCTCGGTCAAAGGAGTCAAAGTATTCGCCAAACCCGTGTTGGTCGATATAAATAGCCAGCTAATGGCTTCCTGGTTTGCTAGATGGATCGGTGTTGACAATAATTGCTGCAGGTCTTTTTATTTTCTTTGGTAGCGCGTCCGAAACACAGACAAGTGGAAATACATTCATCGTCGAGGAATTCTGAACAAGTCGAAGGGCTTAATGAGATTGTAGCGAGTTCATTCCGGTCGCTAGTCTGTTTCCATTCGTTGAAAATTACAGCATTTTCTAAAGCGCACATAGGTGATTCAATACTGTACACATCTAAATGCTTGAATATTCTGTTTTAATTTACGGATAGTAGGGCAGCCGAAATCCTTCAGATTCAAGAGTTTCACCGTCTCGGTCCTTATATTTATTTATCTCTAGATTTTCAAACTCTCTCCTCATAACAGGTACGTAATGTACAGGCGAGAATACTGAATTTTTATGGCTACCATAATTGTAATTATCAGAGGTAACATTCACAATCCTCATAAGCGGCGACAATATGTCACCTACTAGCTGTGATTCTACAACATCACAGTAAATAAACATCTGGGACGGTAGTCCGATCCAGATATTGGCAGGATGTACAGCTTTCGGTTGTAAAACAAGATTTTGATTAGGCGTGTACCCCAACTGTAGGCTTAGTCTATTGGACAATCCAAGTACCAGAAGATCTGTCTTCATATTTAAATTAACGCGTTTAGTCATTTTGTGATAATCAAAATGTATTATTTTTTTAATTAACTCATGATTATTTATTTCTGCAATAATACCATCGATTGTTTCATAATTTCCTGAGGAAATACGTATAAAATGCCATCCACCAGATGAATAAGTAAATTGTTCTTAGTTCATTCGAGAAATATTCGCTGGAAATTCTTGCAAAATTTTCCACACTCTCGTGCTCTGGCTCCGGAGAAGTGTTTCTATAATAGAGCAAATTATCACTACCACTCACGGCTAAAAACGAACACGGATATTGAATCTCGGATATTCCTACACTCCATTGACCACTTAGCTGTATACATCTAGGTAGCTGCGTTATAAATTTAGACGTAATGTTCTGAGGAAAATAGTTCATGGAGCTGTTGCTTAGTAAAGTTAAATAAAATTCATCTACAGAATTCATATTTTTTGAAGATCTGATGCAGAAACCCACGAGTTAAATTTATTACTGTATCCTCGCCAGCTAACGAAGTATTTTTTATTTCTGCCACGACCCTTCTCGTCCAATATTTGATCAATCTTAAACACCGTATCGTCGTCAATCGTGACGGGTTGCAATTCCTCTTCGTAAAATGTACCCTCTACGATTTCATCTTGTAAATCAGCTATTTGATAAACGGGCGGTTTTCTATATATGATTTTGGTTATTTTAAACACTTCTTCACTCCAATTTGTCTGATAACCTTTTTCAAAGACGTGTTTATATCTACTAATTCTTACTTGCTGACCAACCTGGAATTTAGGGGCTCTTTTCACCCCTACCCCCTTTGAATATAAATTCTGCCATACTTGTAAAATATTTCCATTATTTACACTGGATAGGGCCATCTGGATGCTCGTGTGGTACTTGTTATTATACGATGATACCAGATCTTGTAATACGTCGACGTATCTATACGAATTTGAGTATGTAAAATAACGCCACATTCGAGATTTAAGAGTTCTATTAAATCTCTCTATCACAGCAGCCTTTACGTCGGGATTGTTGGTTGTATAATAGTTGATATCGCATTCTCGAAAAAAATTTTGTACTGCAGAAGCAACGAACTCTTTACCTTTATCGGTTTGAAGATTATCTGGTATACTTCGGCAGTTTTTAAAAATATCTGAAAATGCATCAATTACACATTTGCTGTTCTTTACTTTAAGTGTTCTTGCCCAGGCCATTTTACTAAACACGTCGATTACCGTAAGTATGTAATTGACACCGTCGTTATATGTAGATAAAGACCTCATATCACAAAGATCTGCTTGCAACAATTCAAATATACATTTCACGATGTATCTATTGCACGGAATTTTTTTCTTTACAGGTTTATGAACAGTGTAGGCATCTTGCTTCTGTAACCACTTTTTCACGTCTTTGCGGTTTACAGTTTTAGGTACACTTGAAATCAGAGCGTTTATACCTCGAAGTCCTGAGGGATGTACTGGATCATAATATATTACATTTAAATCCATTTTAAAATTTTAAAGGTTTCCAGTTTAAAAGTACTGCGGCTTGCTGGGATTTTGTTACAGAACGCATTTCACGCTTATCTTTTGACGTTTCTGGTGGTGGCGCTGGTGATACATCCAATTTCATTGAAGGACCTGCATCATGCTCCCTTTCCTCGTTGAGTGGCTCTTTGTGCAAAAATTTAACTCGACGTCTCACGTTTCCAATCAGTTGATGGGGAATGTTAGAATCTCGAATGTATTTAAAAAAAAAATCCCAGCCTATGGGGTTACTATCTTTTCTCGGTCTAACTACGTCGTGAACCAAGTCAACAATGTTTGATGAGGGACCTTTTGTCGTGACAACCCTATTTTTATTCCAGGTTATATCTCCGTGAGCTATTAAGAAGCGTAAAAAGTTATCGGCTTTCTTTTTGTAAATATCCGGTAATGTGTTTAATATTTCGATATTTGTAATACTAGATTGTGGTTCTACCGACAGGCGTATAGGCTGTCTCGTTCGCAAAATGTAAAAATCTCTGAAGAATTTCATTGTATCGCGTTCATTTGTCGTGATCCGGTAGTTTACATTTTAATACTTCATATCCCTGTCAAGTTGCGATAAGGTATCATTTCCATTAATTTCTGCAGACTTTAGTCGTTGTATGAGTTCCGGTGGTACTAACACCATTTTCTTTGCGTGCTCCATTTCAACATAGGAACCCTCCTAATACACCGCTAAGTAGAGGCCCCAGAATAAGAGGCAGAAAAGCACCCCCGCGTTGCACGAGTATTCTTCGTTTCTTCGATATAGGTTCTCCGGGTTTCACTAAACCTCTTAAAATATTTTTATGCTTAGAAAGTTGTCTTTTCTGTGCTGGCGATACAGGTATTTCTCCAATTAACGTATTGTAGATACATTCACAAATACAATGTATTTGTTTGTCGGTTATGCATTTGAGTAGAGCAACTCGCTCGCTACTGTTTAATTTTGATAGCGCTCTCAGAAGCTCAGAGTTTCTTATGACCGTCTTAACTATCATGCACTTATTATATCTATTGCACCTGAACGCCCGTATTTATACCCTTTCTTGGGTATGTAGCAGTAACTTCGCTGAAAATTGAAGATCTGTAACGAAGTAAATCGGGCGTGGTTTGTTTTAAATCTAGAAGTAGGTAGCCGTGTGGCTTTGAGGTGGCGTCAATGTAAGCTTCTTCTAAAAATTTTGACTTTTTTTGTCGAGTTAAGTGCTTTATTTGAGCTTTATCACGAGGATTTTTAAATAAAATTATGTAATGAGCATTTAGAGATTTATCGCGTTCACCTTTTCCTTGATGAAATATATTTTGTGTTAAAAAAAAGACACTTAGGTTTCTGTGGTGACAACCCTTTTGTAAATATGTTCACTACTGATCCGTTACTTTCACGCATTAGATCATCGATTATTATTAAGGTTGTTTTGCTACCATCAAACATATCTATCTGCGGTAGACCGTTATGAAATTCAACAACGTTGGCTAGATTCTCATACAAAGGCTGCCATTCGTCGTAACACCAGAGCACTTTTTCAAAAATAACTGATGAAATATTGACATAGTTTTTAAAAAATTTAAGATAAAGTATGATTTTCCGCTACCTGATGGACCTGCAACAATAGCGGAAAATGGATGCTGAAATTGTGTTTCCATCGCTATGGTTTCTACCAAACTAAATAAAATAAGACTTTAGTTTACTACATATATTTAAATCAGTGATAATACAGGTTTTGATACTTAAATGGTAAAACTGTTATACTACTTATACAAATGACGGTCGCCATAATCCTCCATATAGTCTTTTATTTTACCTATTAGAAAATTTGGAAACTTGTACACTAATTCACTTAAAATAATGTCATCTTGATGTCGACTACATAAAACATTAACAACATCTTCATTTTCTACACACGTTTTTTTTTAATTATTAAGTACATTTACCACATCCACGATAAAGCCGTTAAAAACATAATCAAAAGATTTTAACTTCCTCACCAAAAAATGTCTTATATTATCAAGTTTCTGTAGCGTAGTTGAGGCTAGGTGTATATGGAAGTTATCGCTCTTGTTTTTTGGTACAAATTTTGCTGTCGGTATCGGTACCTCATCACTACTTGTAGTACAATAAACTGTATAATCTGCAAGTTCATACTTTTATTCACAGTGGCATCGAAGTGACTTAATAATATTTTGAAGGCTGTTTATAAACTCGATAAAACTTGCATAACTGAAATTAACACAATGATCTAATCCCAGTTACTGAATTCTTATGCACGGATTGAAATTATCGAACACATCTAAACCTACACACACCAACTTTGACTCACTATTATTTAAAAACACATTTAATTCACTGAGGAAATGTGAGCTTTCGTCTCAATATCTTCGATTTTTCATCTTCGTTACTATGAACCCCATACTTCTTACGTGCTTCTTCAAAAAGTTTAAAGTCTTTTTCTACAGGGCAGTACTCAGGTGAGAGGACCAGTTGTGGATGGATCCTCCTTGCAGGCGTTGAATGTTTTGGTTTTGCATAAGGTACATAGAACCTTTTTTTAAGCTGCAGCTCTTTAGTCGCGACACTCATCACTACAGGCCCGCCTAACAAAAATAATAAGCACACCTCGCCCGCAAAAAAAAGCACTATAAAATTGGTAATAAAATAGCGACCTCTATACACTCGCTGTGACCAGAATAACCCTAACTATAAACTCGTTCGTGTATTTATCACTCTTTCAATACATACGTCACAAACAAGTAAACCAAGAGTAAACAAAGAGTAGACTTGTTCCAGCACGCAGAGCAGGATTTTCAGATGGACATGGAAAATCATTTTAAGTACAAATTTTCTAATTTAATGATAATAACTTATTCCATATTTGAGCCGAATTTAAGCATTTAACAAAGAAACAGTAAACAAAGAGTAAAGTTTTTCCGACACGCAGAGCAGGATTTTCAGATGGACATGGAAAATTATTTTAAGTACAAATTTTTTAATTCTATGATAATAATTTATTCCATATTTGAGCCGAATTTAAGCATGCTAATTTTCTTATCGTAATTAAAAATCGATTATGACGACGTCATTTCAATCTAAATAAAGTGATCACCCCATTAATCAGAGCATTTAATTTCAAGCCCCGATTAATTAATTAGTTCAAATTTTTATTAATTTAATTTTACGGTTCAATTAAGTAATTAGGTCCATCGGTATTCAGGTGCCATACTTGATTAAAAACAACATTCAGTCATTTAGCCGTCGTTGTCATTTTTATTCATATGTTACATAAAACTTAATTAAAAGCACCGTTATTAATTCAATAATCATCGACATAACTTTAGTCGTGCTTTTGATGAAAAATCGCTATTATCTGAGTCATTTTTATTATCGTCCTAACTAATATTTAATTCAATTTTTTAATGTCATTGTTCATGTAAAACACCCAAAACAACTTGCAACCTCACAGTATACACTCGTTTGATTAATGTATACTTTTATAATATAATCACCGATGTCATTTATTTATATTTGATTCATCGATCTTTAATTGAAAAGTACCATTGTTAAAAAGTACTGTTGTATACTTTCTATTACATAACTTCAAAATAACCGCCAAAAGAGTAGTAACATTATTAAGAAGTTTAAAGGCAATTTCTACAATGCCCTGTTGGTTCGGTGGTTAAGTATCCGCTTTTGCAATAAGGTGACCCGGGTTCGAATCCCGTGGTAAAAAATCTGGTGACGTCAGAGAACAAATTCCTACTTGATATATCATACTGGAATATACGTTCGATGAAGTCACTGATTGATGCGCCTCAGATTGAATTAATTAGATCCCAATCTAATTAAATTTGATTCATGGTTCAATTGATTTGATAGATTAATCTGATCAAATGAATTAATGGACCAAATTAATTTAGATCGGTCTAATTAAATTTCAATTAATGAAATCGGAAGTAGACCAATAAACCAATTTGATCGAAAACCGGAAGTTAACCCCCACTTCTACTAACGAGTATCAAAAATCAGCTAAAGAAGCAAGAGTACAACTAAACATAAATGAGGCTAAAACTATAGACCATATAGAGACGCTAACGTTCGCTCCTGAGAAAACCTTGCCTCTCCCAAGATTACCCGCAGGAAAAAAGCGTCAATTTTGGCTTCTTTATAACATGGGAATTCATTCTAGTAAAACCAATACATCGCACTGGTCTGAAGGTGTTGCCGGCAGAGGATCCTAGGAGGTTGCTTCTTGCCTAATAAAATACATAGAAACATACGTTAGAAGAGAAGTTACAGAATTAAATCTTTGGTCAGCGGCCAGAATAGAAACATAAAACTAACGCTCTTAATAAAAAGACTCTTACGTAACCACCATTCTCTTCAAATAATCCGTATCCGATTTTTTCGTTTCTGGCGATAGTTTTTTGATAAATGACGAAGGGTTCGCAGATATAGAAAAGGCTCTCAAGTAGCACCAAATAATTCTTACACCCGAAGAGTATCGAGTAGTTATGCGATAGCAAGGAATGAAAATCCTCTTGTCGTGCACGAAATGAAAAAAGTTTTTTTTTGTGTTAAAGCTTTAAGGGTATGTTTGTGAGCAGAAAACTGGACATAGATTACAACAAAATTAGTTGGTTGAAAGCGAGAGAAATAGTTTTAAAGAAAAATTTGCCATATAGCCTGTTTTATAATAAAACATTTTTACCTTAAGAGTTGCTTGAAGTAAATTCACAAGGAATGAGAGAGGGAAAACACACGAAACAAAAAACCGATTTTGATAAAAAGCTACCGTTATTGTGGTCAGAGGGCAAAAGAATTTCTAGTGAAAAACTTAAAAATATTAAAGAACTTATGGTGTTAGTGGAAAATCTTAAAAGTGAATATTATACGAATTTATTGGCTAATAAAAATGTAGTTGATGATATTGATGGCTACAATATCGGGGAACTAGACTTTGAATTAAAACTTGAAGACAGTGATTAATAATATTTTTATGTTGTTCTACTTTAATATTTTGAATAAAAATAGAAAACTGTATTAAAGATTTGATTGCACTTAATTAATACTGCTAATTAATAAGCAGATTTTTTATTTTTAATGTTTTAAAGCTAGTTTAAAATTATTATTTAGAACCAAAGTAAATAGGTTCCATTTAAATTAACAAATTAATTAAAATTAATTTTGTTATAGGAATCAAGCGACAATTATTTACATAAAAAAGGAATCTTAACTGAAAATGAATTTGAAATATAAATTAAACTTTTCCAGAATGCATTTAAAACCGTTAATCAATTTCTCGCTTCTTATTTAACTCAAAATCAGTATTTGGCGCATAGTTTCTTGTCTGTTAACGCTATCCAATTATGGTTTATGGAAGTCTCAAATTCTCACTATTTTAAGCTAATCTAAGTGCTACAAAATTTGAAAAAAAGTGTGAATAGTATTTTCTGATAGATACGTCACAGTGTATATTGCAATATTACGTGGGAATTTCAAATGCAGATTATTTAACACCTCTTTACAAAAAGACTTTTAATGATAGTTCACATTTTCTCTTAGGATGTGTTTAACAATGATCTATTTTATAGGGAATGCAGCCAAACACATTTAAATGCATCGTACTAAATGTTCTGCAATTATAGAAAACATTCTTGCTCCAAATTTTATTAAAATATTGCAGGATGATACTGGTGTCGTTCACTTGGCATTTTAATATACGAATCTACTGATATTTCTGTTAATAAATATTCCGGATGTTTCATTATTTATTTTAGTATCCAAAAGACAAAAATTGTAAGTACATTCTTAGCATTAGTGTAGCTAAAGTAAGTTAATGCAGATGTTATCGTAAATGCGTTATTAAAATTATTGCATAAATTTAAGTTAGATATAAACAAAATACAGGCAATGCATCTGTAATAGTTGGGATTAATAAAAAAGCTAAACGATTATAATCCAAAGTTAATGCTAGTACCATGCATGTGCCATTTTTTGCAATTAGCTGTTTCGGCAGCTACAAAAGAGTTAGCTAGAAATTTTGAGTTTTTGATTCGTAAAACATATGACTGGTTTTCACAATCATTAACTAGACAACTGAAATATAAAAGTTTGTATAATGCAATCAATAATGGTGCAGACCAGCTGTTAAAATAATATATGATCAGTGGTTAGAGTTAAAGACTTATTTCCAATTAGTGAGTAGAATGAGCATTGTTACACACCATTCTTGATATTATATATATTTCAAATGTTTTCTGATGTGCATACATTTGTTTCCTGAAGCCTATGCTGCCAGACGTTCTGCATTTTAAAAGAATAATTACTTGATCAACAACATTGATTTCGTAGATAACCGTTTTTCCGGTATTTAGTAGCTTAAGGCCAAAATGTATCTCCTTTTTAACTACTTTAATTTAGGAAATAATAAATAGAACACCAAACAAGATGAACATATTACAAAAAATGCCCCTATTTTCAGTATCTAATGCACTATGTCAAACCTAATTTGGCGAAATTCCTTTGTGTTTAAATAAAAGTAGAGAAGAAATTAAAATTATTAAAAATCAATGAACAAAGTTACACACTTCATAAAATGGATTAATGTAAATAAAACAAGTAGTTTTTGGATAGAATTTTTAAGTTATAGCAATGTAAATATAAATATATTGAACAAATTAGTCCACACAGCAATTCATATATTAACTTTACATCATTCAAATGTCGAAATTGAAAGAGTATTTAGCCAAATGAATGTAGTCAATTTTAGACTGCACAGCACAATAAAATTAACAATGCTAAATCTAATTCTTACAATTGGTTATGGGATGAAACAGTTAGACAAATGCTGTTATGATTACATGCATATTTACCCCTACAAACAACACAAATAATTAATTGTAAAAAGAAGTTTTAGAAGTCTGTTTTAGAAAGCGACAATGATGACCTCTATATTCTACTTTAAAAAACTTATGGTGAATTTATGCAGACATATCCTACATCAAATATATCATATATCGTATCATATATCGCATCATATATCGCATGATATATTGTATCATATATCATATCATAATATCTTATATATCATATTATATTATATGTATAATATATTATTATTATATTACATTATAATTGTATTATACTATAGCATTCTTTTAGGCAATGCTTCTGAACAGCGCCAGTGGTTCCATGTGTTGCGTGCAAGTTATAATGTCGAACGTTAACAATACGAATTATTTTATCTGGCAGTGACAGTAACAAAGATAAGGAGTTATATACTGAATTTTCTAGACAGTGACATTGGGACACAAAATTATCGTGTCACGAAAAAAGAGCGCGGAAATAAAGGCGCAAGAAGTGAGAGCGCGCGAAAATTAATCGCGGCGTGGTATGATCGATATGAAATCAGAGCGATACGAAAAATGAGCGTCGCGCCATGAATGAACGTCACGTAGGAACGGAGATAAAAAATGAATTTGTTGGTACAAAATTAATAGAATTACAATAATTATACATATGTATCAGAAAGTATAATAAACATAAAAGACAAAGAATTTTTTTTATTGATATAATGACATCAATGAATAATGAATAAACATAATAGGTTTAATAATTAAAATTTTTACAATAATTATACATATCAGAAATTATAATAAACACAAAACACAAAGAATTTTTTTTAGCTATATAACATCACTGAATTATGAATAAAAAAAAGTAATAATAGGTTTAATTAAAGAAAAATTTAAACATTCATAGTGAAATTATGTGCCAATCCACGTAAGTAGTCTAAAATTGGTCTATTATTATAGTCTTCAACAATTCGTTTTATCCTAGCTGCACAATCACGGTATACTTTTCGGGGACGTGTTCTTGCTTCTCCTGCGACTATCTGTTCAATTCTCACTTCGTTCAAGTGTTGCTCTTTCTTTAAACAATTAATAAATTTCCATATAGTCGGATGACAAGCACCTACCACCTCTGAAAATGCACGATGCCATCCTTCTAGCGAATTGTTTGTTTTAGGTAAATCATTTAATACTGCATCATAACAATTCCATAAATCTATTGAAAAAGTGGGTGCTCGTCTTTGCCCTCTTCGAGTTAATCTACCAATCCATAAGTCCTCAAAATAATCAAGAAGCGGTTGTAACAGTTCTTCATTTTCAGAAGAAATTGCTCCCCAACAGCTGTGTAAACGCTTCTATTACGTTATTAGTAGGAACAAACGCCAAACTTAATAGCATTCTTAAATTTAGAGCAAATTCAACGTCATTTATGTACCGTATTCTAATTTCTCCTTCGTTTTGAATTTTTCTCCAAACACATTGTCCAAAATGAAAAAAGCATCCGCGGTTCACAGAATTAGGAAATTGTCGAGTAAAAGATGTAATCGATGCTATTTCAAAATCCGTCAAGAACGATTCAGGGTTTAAATGTTGATTGAGATTTTTAATATTTGAAAAACGAATCATAGGTTGCAGCACTTTTATTAGGCAAAAGAGCAAAAACAAGCGGAATATTGACGTTATTACGAAGACCATGAATCGTATATAGCTGTGCAAATAACGGCGGTGAGGTTTTAAAAGTACCGTCTCCAAACCAGTGATGCTGATTGGAAAGCAGTTCCAAATTACGAACGGTTGAGAAAACTAAGATGCGATTGTCTACTGGACCACTATCATGTAATAAAAACTGTTGACCATTATGAGTAAATTTGTATTCATTTGGAATTTGAAGATCCAGTAAAGTCGTTGGCATTGGTAAAAATCCATTATTGCGCACTCGAATATTTTGCACTGTTCGCTTCATCGTATTAATGCTGGGAAGCTGTCCAGATACAGCTTGGCTTATGTTGGCTGTCGCTAAGTTAATCACCTCTTGGGTATTATTTGATGTGGTTTTTGCAATAGTCCGAATTTTACCTCTAACTTCTTTTGCCTTTACTTTAGCCAAGTTTTGGATATGGTTGTGTGCTGTATACTTCACCACAGTATCATTTTTTGTATGACATCGTCCACGACAACCATGTATTTGATATTCGATACACTTCCACATAATTTTATTATCACTGCCCACTTTTTCTTTGCGAAACAAATATCCGTCATATTTAAGTAAATTTCCATCTTTTTGACTTTTAACGTATTCCAATGGCATAGTTGAAATTTACAGACCGTACACTACACCAACGTTTATGTATCAGATGTATGTAAAAACTAATTTAACACACTTCAAATACCTGTCTTTTATAGTTCAAAAACAAAAGACGGTTTTCAATAAAAAGAAAAATTACATTTAGAACAGGTTTTATGGGGAATACGAAATATGTTTACAGGCATCTATCTAACTAAATAGTAATAGGTAAATTTCTATTATTGTATTCAAAAACAACAGAATGTATAAGCTCCTTAAAAAAACAAAGGATAAAATCCTTTAATTGTTAGATGTCCATAGACCTTACTCATTTGTTGCAATTATACTATTCAAAAAACTATAGTATTGGATAAACACAATGTCTGCCTAATATTAATTTAATTAGCTATTACAGATCACAGCAATTTTACAGATAGTATTTTCAACGAAGCCAAATAAATATTCATTAAATTCTTTAATTTATTTTACGTTTTTGGTTATTTTGATTTTCCCGTTATTGTGCTTCTGTAGCCGCTTTTATTTCGTGTACGCGCCTATTTTTCTTTCGCTCTTTTCGTGCAACGCTTTTATTACGCGTCGCCTTTTCTTCTTCGCCTTTTTTTCGCGCGCTCTTTCTGTAGGCGCTTTTATTTCGTGTAATCCAAAATTATATATTATCAATGCTAGCAACGGTGACAGTATTGAAATGTAGGTTTGTTATGTGATGTGTAAAATGTGACTAGTGCAGGTTTAAGTTCGCTTTATACATCGTCAGCTTCATCTGTTTGGAATGTGGTGGAATCCATAATGATGACTGCTGACGATGTAGCAGTAGAAACTGTGCTACAGGAAGACGTTCCTGAGTCGAACTAATGCACATCCGGAGACGAGAGTGATGTAGTACTAGAAAAGGAGACAGTTACAAAGTGTTGAGACATGACAACTGTGCGTTCACCCTATGTATAAAATAGTAGTTCATTTTATTTCGATTATAAAAACTATAATGGCGAAGGCTGTCTTTGTATTTAAAATGTATGGAAATACTTAATTTTTTTCATCTGCAATCAAGTTTAACAAATTTGAATAGGTTATGGGCCCAGAGATTAAGTGCTAAAATTAAAATTACAAAAATCAAAAAAGTGCTTGATTTCTATAGCGCAATGGCGGATAAAATTGAAAAGTATAGAATCCCACTGTTTGATGGAACCAATTTCAACAACTGGTAGTTTAGAATTGAAACATTGCTGAATTAAATGGCTTTACTTTGTTTTATAAACATATCTATACTCAAATAGTAACAACAACGAGTTCAGGTACAACTGAAGACTGCACAGATAAGGAATAGAAATTATTGGAATTGGAAAAGAAAGAAAGAAAATGTTAGTCACATATTATACAAAGAATAGCAGACAGCTAACTGGTATATGCAAAACACGAGGAAACTGCCTATGAATTGTGTTCTCGCTTATGCGAAATGTTTAAACGGAAAGGTGTTAACTAGCCAGCTACTTATACGTAAATCTCTATTGACCATGAAATTTAATTCTTTAAATTCGTCACTACGTTTAACGGGCACTACTTTAGAGGAAACGTATATTGTTTGCTATTTATTGTTAACGATGTCTTCTGAATAAAGTCCAATTGTAACTGCTCTTGAAACGATAACATCGGAAATGCTAACGCTAAGTTTTGTTAAAATTAGACTACTTGACGAAGAATCAAAAAGGAATAATGCTAAAGAAAAGGGTTACCGTGATGTGCAGCCATCTACTGCATTTTACTCACATTCAAATAACTTGAACTCCTATAACGCACACTTAAAAAAATTTTTTTTATTTAAGAAAATACATTTTTGAACTTTATTTTGGTCAAAAGTAATAACAAAACACAAAATAAGTCTCTATGGACACTTATTTTTGCAGTTATAACTATTACCAACGCTATTACATACTACACCAGAAAAAAAGTATCAACACTAAATCAATAATAATTATAAAAAATAATATATAATTATTGTATTTATAATTTTCGGAAAGAACGTTTTCTTTGTTTTACGATTGGACAAGGGATTATACCAAATGTACGTAATACTACGTAATACTCTAAAATTTATGTAAATACGAATTTTTAATGCAACTGCTTGTTAAAAACTTAAGCAATAAGGGTCATAAAACTCTAAATAACAGGTGTCAATAAACTATGAAAAGATGAAATAAACATAATAGAAATAACCGCCTTTATTGAACCCGTCTTTATAAATTCGTCTAAGAGTAACATGTATATTTTGGAAAACACTACATTTTATTCTTAGAAAAACAAGTTTGATAGCTTATAATGCAGATGTAAATAATAAATATCAATAAAACCAATTTTTTTCTTATGTTTTGTATGCGTATTTTCTATTCTCGAATATATTCGAGGGTCACAATTACAGCAGCATCAAATGCGATACTGCTCGAATTAATTCGAGCGTGCACATTTTGGGCGGTATAGCGCGCTCGAGTTAACTTGAGCGTGTACGTTAAGGTGTTAATCATACGACGTTGAACAAAAGTGGCAATACAAAAAAGTAATTGGTATTCTAATAGCAAATTTGAATTTCAGTGTCATAATTGTGGCCAGAAAAGTTATATGAGAAAAGACTCACAGGAAATTCCAACAAACTAAAAAATTTGGAATTAGTTCTGCTAACCTGGTTTCCGATAGAGAGTTCTGATTCTCTGCTTATACTGAAGGTGAAGAACATTTTAGATTCTGGAGCAACAAAACATTTTTAGTCAACAGTAGTGTGCTGCTACAAAATATTATAATAATAGACCAACTTATAAAAATTCAAGTAGCGAAATAGAGTTAGTAGTACCTTTTAGTCAAGGAAAAAGGGGAAACTAATGTTAAAAGTTTACGGAAAGAAACTGGACATACTCTTTATTACAATTTGTTGGTAAGTTTCAATTGAACAACAACAAAAAGAAGCTTTACACTACTTTAAAGTTTAGGTAGCAATGGCAAACACGTATTTTAACTCAAAGCTAAGTAGATTTCTGTGTAAAAATGGGCGTGATACGATACAAATGAAACGAAAAGGTTCTTTGAGAATAATGGAATACAGTTTGAATTTACTGTCAGGTACACTTCTCAACAAAATGGAATGGCAGAAAGAACAGAACCACTATAGAAAAGGCTCGCTGTTTGATTTTGAAATCAGGTTTAGGTAAAAGTTTTTGGACAGAAGCAGTTTTATGCACCGTATATATTATAAATCGATTCTTGACATCTGTCTTAAATGGAAAAGTGCCAGCAGAATTATGGTATAGCGATTTATTCAGGTTTAAATGAAAAACCTAGTGTGAATAAATTGGGAGTATTTGGATGTGTTGCGCTTCTAAAAATTCCAAAGGAACTGATAACAGATAAACTTCAACCTAGATCAAAAAAATGTTATTTTGTAGAACATTAGAAAAATGGATACAAAGCATGGTATCCTGATGATCAAAAAATCTTACATGAAAGAGACATTGTTTTTTTAAGAAAATAAGTATTACTTTGAAGGAACAATTTCGGAAAATTGTATTTACAATCAAGAATTTGGAAATGTTAGAAATACTGAAATGGAAGAAAAACCATAGGAAAACAAATCACTCAATAAATTAGAAAATGAAGAAGACAAAGAAATTGATATCAATGACAAATGCAAATATATATCAATATCAATTCGACGTAGTACAAGAGAGGTAAGAAGACCAACCTATCTTGATGAATATTCTTCTAAGCAGGCAATAATGAATTTTATTCCCATATACAAATTTAGAGGTCGCGTCGTATTGTTGGTGATGTGCATATATGACCTTCTCAAAAGTGACAAACGTATTCCCATCTTTAGAAATTCGGATTTGTTTCCTTTCCCTCGCCTCATATATACAAATTTTGCAAAAACAAGTTGTAGGAAAGAATGTTTAAAAAAAGATAGTGGATATATTGGGGCTTTAGTCAATTGAAACAAAAAACAAATGATTTTATTTCCAATATATTGTTATGAATCTTACTTATTACGTATTAATTAACTTGTTTATCTTTTCATTTGCAAAATAAAATATTATATGTATCCATTAACTATTTAATTGTTACATATCTTAATAATGAAACGAAATGTTTTATTTATACCATTACGTTTTCATGGCAGATGGATAATATTGAATACCTGGCAATAGTTTTCTATTATGATCAACTTTTTTTAATAACAATTGTCAATATTTTCAAAAAGAAAAGGTATTTTACTCTTGAGTAAAATTTATATTTTTTGACAAACCTACACGGCTCAAAAAAATTTATATTTGATGGTTATATTTCACGTTTTAAACCATGCAGAACTTTTTATAAAGATTGACTTTTTTCATAAAACTAAAAATAAAAAAGTTTCCCATATGGTTCCAACTTAATTGGACACATGGTATATATAGTTATGTGTACATCTTGTATATTACATTTATTATATAATTGTTATTTATTTAATTGATGTTTATAGGTCTAGTTCATTAAGTTATTATTTATGGAAAATAAGGTAATTAGAAAGTCGTTAGAATGTTAGTTTTAGTAGTATAAATAGGTGTTAGAAATAATTATGTCAGTCAATATTTTGCCGAATATTATTGTACTCGGAAATGATGTTATCAATTAAATAAATAGCTATTAAAAGTTAAAGTTATTTAACTGGCGCTGCAAACAGGATACTCAGACAGCATCAAGCACGAGATCATTGGAGGTCTTCAGGCGCTTACCGAGTATTCCAAAGAATCAACATTCAACTTCGAAGATGCTCATTATTTTATCGTTCCTATCCATTAGTCATCTTACCTGCATTATGGTATCTCCAAGGAAGTACAACAAGATGGATGAAACAATGTATAATGAAAGTACATTACACTATTTGTTATAAGGAAGTCCAAAGTAAATGTAACATGACGAACATCACATCTTGTACGATAAGCAAGAAGATCAAGTGTTTGCAGTTACGAATCAAGGAGTAATAACTAACTTCTCTCAAGCTGAAGAAATTATTGAAAAGTGTTCCCATCAGATAATCCAAAAGAAAATACAAGGGACAAACTTAATAAAATCAAGTTGTGACATTTTATTAAAGGGACAGTTAATAAGTAAAAATTACTTAAATTTTTCAATTGAACCAGAGTGGAAGTCAATAAATATTAAAAACACACATTTTGTACATTTCAATAACGATCACCTGCTAAATGCTCACCAATTACAAATAGACGCTAAAGAATTAGATGAAAATATTACAATAATTAATCCTATAATTCATTATGTACATTATGCTTCAACTTGTATAATTATATTAATATTAATAACATGTTTTACGTTTTTGATACGGTATAGAAAAGTAATCTATAAAAACTTATTTAAATCAAGACCAATTATCCGAGACTCAAAAAACGAGTTATAAGAAGCCTCAAAGCATATCCTTTAAGCGTAATTCGCACTAGGCTAGTAACTTAGTATAAACTAAATACTAACTAAAATACTAACTAAAATACTCGCTACTGCCCAACAATCGTTCGCACTTCATTCAAGTACAGTTCACAAGTGACTGGTTTTTTAAGATAAACAACCTGCAACGCAATAAAGTAAATAAACTGATTAAGCTAATCGTAATGGCTATTTTAGAAGAGGTGGACGAAGAAAACTGTGTGATTAGTAAAAAGAAGCTATGGGTACGAAAATGGATCAATAGAAGAGATAAACTAGGAGCTACGAATTGTCTTCTGAAGGAATTAGCATTGGAAGATCCCAAAGAATACTTCGGTACTTTGAGAATGTCCGAAAGTTGTGTAAAGTTTTTGTTAATGAAAATACACTCTCAAATTCAGCGTAAAGATACCCTTTTAAGAAGTGCCATTCCGGCAATTACAAAACTACAAGCAGTTCTATACTTTCTTGCTACTGGATGTAGTTTAAGGACACTCACACATATATTTAGACTCGGAAAATCAACGATTTCCGAATTCCTCATAGAAGTTTGTGAAGCAATCTATGAATCATTACAGGAATTTATCAAGGTAAGATCAAATATAACAGATGTTATGAATCATTTATTTATTAAGAAAATATATTTGTTAACATTGTTAGGTATAAGTTTAATAAAAAGTGTTTTGTCTGCTCCCATCGCTTTTGATAATCAACATTAGCGTTCTGTATGACTGTTAAAATTAAGTCATTTGATATACTTGTAACATTACTCTGCGTTTCATCACTGTTTATATGACCAGATGGAAACATATTGGAGGAAAGCTGAAAATTCGCAACATGTTCAGGCGATGAAATTGCTTCAGTTGCTTGCTCTTGAACAGTATAGTTACTGGTGTCATTATAATATATTGAAGCATCGCTACATGGTGATTCTGTAGCATACGGCGACTGTGGCATCCTGGCCATTCTGTTTTGTTCAGATGCGTTCAGGTGCTGCCGTCGAATTCTATTTAAGCACAGTTGGATATGCTCTTGTGCTTCTAATGCCAATTTCGATTTCGAAAGCAGTGGAACTTTCCAGGATGCTGTGGAGCAGTCGACGGCAAACATGTCGTCATTAAAGCACCCCCGGAATCAGGAAGTTTATACTATAATTATAAAGAGACAAACAGCATTGCCTTAATGGCTGTTGTGGATCATAAATATTGCTTTAGTTATATAGACGTAGGGTGTAACGGAAGGGTTTCAGATGGAGGTGTAATTCACTAAGAATTAAAAAACGGTATTCTACCAGAGGGTCTTGTCCTAGTCGGCGACAATGCATTTCCCTTGAAAGGAGATTTATTAAAACCTTTTCCAGGAAACCGATTAACGTTACAGCAAAAAATTTTTAATTATCGTTTGTCAAGGGCTAGGAGAATGGTCGAAAATGCTTTCGGTATATTAGCTGCCAGATTCAGAGTCTTTGAGAAACCGATGCCCTATAGTTCTGACAAAGTTGTTAAGATAGTAAAGGCCTGTTGCGCTTTACATAATTGGCACCGACAAACAAAATTACAGAATAATCAGTATGAATACACAGTAGACACATAAAATTATGAAACAGGAACTATCTCCAATGGTAATTGGAGGAACGAACCAGAGCCTCTAGGAATACAACCGCTACCAATTTCTTTCAGCAACCGTTCATCTCAAAGGGCTACAGATCTTCGGGAAAGATATGCAAATTATTTTGTCGGAAGCGGATCTGTCCCTTGGCAGACAAGAATGATACATTGAGAACTACCGACCCACCAACACTAGGGTATAATAGACATACCGACGTACAGATGCATGTATTATATTGTATTGTAATAATTGGTATAGGTCGATATAGGTACTTACCAAATTACATTCAGTTTGTGTCAGTACTGAGGTTAAGTTTCGCAGAGATGCATCCAATACTGAACCATTTTACTGAAGGAACATAAACTGTGTCAGTTCCAGCGCCTGAATTTTTGGAATCCTTTATTAAATTAAAAGATAACTAATGTTCATTTCTGTAACAGCTAATAATTAAATGTTTCTCCAGGTTATCTACTAAAAAACTCTTTCTTCGATCGCTCAATATTGTTTTGAATTGCAAAAAACTTCGTTCTACATCTACACTTGTTAATGGAGCATATTTAAATGTAGGTTATAAATGATCGATTAATATCTAGACCTTCGACAAAATCTCTTTTTAAAACACAAATATTTTCTAAAATTTTATATCCTACATTTTTTGACAACACACTAGTTAATTTATTTTTTCATACACGTCCCTGCACATTTGAAGCTGCTGTTTGGAAGTTATTTACTATTCTCACAGCCTCTGGTAAAGTAAGCCCTTTATGTTCAAGGTCTTGTATTGATTTGCTTTAAAATTTATAGTTGGCTATAAGGAATGCCAAATTTTGCTCAACTTCCTTATTCTTGAGGACATTCTGACATTCTTTAATAGCTTGGGATGCGCATTCGGGAAATTAAAATAAAACTGATTTAAACGCATCAAAATTCTCTGCATAGTACATTGATGCATCTAGCCATGTTATTATCGGCTGAGGAGGCAATGCAACACCAGGATTTCTTTCCTTAAACACCTGAACCCTTAATGGCGCTTTTAAGAATACTTTTTTCCCATATTTAATTAAATCGTCTACTAACGGAAATTGTAGTCTAATACATTCAGCAACACGGTTTAATCCGTGTGCTAAACATGTGCAATGAATTACAACTTTTAAAGTTGAAGCTGTTTTTATCATGTACGCCGCAGCATCAGAAACCATTATTAATATTTTTTCACAGGGTACTGGATCAGGTAGCAACACCAGCAAACCAAATATAATTGGTTGCTATTGTACTTTTTAATTCACACATTACCTGCTTATAAACTGAATCAACATAATTTTTACGTATAGTAGATTCTGACGGAATATGTCTGTTACAATATTTTTGCAAAAAGTTTTTAAATTGTATATTGGACGAAACCATAACCGTTGCATAAGTCAAAATTAAACGTTGTTTGTTCATCGCGCGAAGAGCTAGCAATGGATTCTAATATAGTTTGCTGCCTCGGTGCTTTTGAATTAAATTTTTCTAAGCACTCTTGATGGATTGGTGTGTTGAATGATATTATATTTTTTTTCGCATTTAATCTGCAAGAGATAAAATTATTTTCGATAGGAAAGTGCTTAATATTGAAAACTTACTGTTTTCTCACATGCTCTGCAAAATAATCTATTATTGTCAAATTTTAATTCTGGGAAATTTCTTATCCATTCTTCAACGGTAGGTTTAATTTTTGGCATTATTACAATTAAGTTACGGTGTTTCGAGATAGAACAAAAACGTTTTAACGAAGAGTACGCACTTTACCTTCCAAATCTCAAATATATACTAGCGTAAGCGTAGCGAAGATATGCATAAATGTACAACGGATTTTGCGTTATGAGTCATAGGCTATGAAGACCTGCGACGCGACAGGTGTACAAAGGGGATACTTAAAAAAGCGCAAAATAAGCATGAAATTCAAGAATAGGCACAAAAACAGGAAAAAAGCAAAATAAGCATAAAAGACATTGTTTTAAATGATAGCTGTACTCATGATTCGTATTTATTCATAAGAGTGTTCGTGTTGCTGCTAATTATTACGTATAACATAATAGCTAGAAATCCGTGCTTTAGTAGAGACTCAACATTCATGTTCTATATATTTGGAAACAAATTTTAAAGTTGTGAATAGCGACGCGTGGTGGGGGGCGCTACTCGGCCGAAAAAATAGAACCAAATTGATTGACTCGACTAAACGATTTACTAAACGACTCGACTAAATTTTTGTAGTTCGCACACGTTTAGTTGCTAAATTACTCGCCACTCGACTAAATTACTAGCCTAGTGCGAACCAGGCATTATTGACTGAGGACAGCCAACATGATTAAGTCGTCTTTGAATTCCGATCTGGTAAAACGTAGGCTTGGGCGTACTTTGAGAAAGCGTCCACCATTGTTAGTATTATTTTTTGATTAATAAATAATAAATCGCAATGTAAAGTTTGAAAAGGTTTATCGGGAGTTGGGGTTAACGCAATTGGTAACTTTTTAGAGTTGCGGTCTACTTTAGCTAGGTTACACGTCTCACAATTATTGATGTAGGTTGTCACGTCTGTCTCCATACTAGGCCAATAGTATAATTGCTTTAGCGATTTATGAATTTCGATTATTCCACGATGTTTAGTTTTTCCCGTATGATAAAACTTCATTAATTTTGTTTGTTCTTCTAGGTTTTCTATGTCGTCTAGGAATTTATTGGTAATGTTAATTTTTATTTAGTCATTGAAATTTTTCCTTATAATTTTTAAAATGTCCCGTTCCATATTTCGATTCTTAAAATAAATACTCATAGTAACATTTGGTTTAATAATTTCTTTTAAAACGTTCAAAACTTCATTATTATTAAGTGCAAGTAGTGAATTACAATAAATTCTTTTTTTTGAATTTTTAAAAAGATCAATGTGTTTTATAATGGGATGAAACGAGCTATTGTGGATATCAATAATAATTTGATTCTCTGCTACATTCAATGATGAATCTTTATAAGGGATATCTATTTGTACATTTCCCGTTGATGTGTGAATTGTTGCGTTATCGTCTCTTTCTTCTGGTCCTAAACTTTCCAATATTCTGTCTAATTCCTCGATGTCTTCGTCCGAAGGTGTTTCTGCATTTGCTATCAAACTGTCTAAATCCCGATCATTGATGTACACTTCTTTTGGAGGTTTTGATAAAGCGTCAGTTACATAGTTTTCTTTTTTTTTAATATTTGATTTCGTAATTATACTCCATTAATTTTAATTTCCAACGTGTTAATTTGGAATTGGTTTCTTTTAATGAGAACAACCAGGTTAGTGGTTTATGGTCAGTTTCGATGATAAATTTGTTTCCATATAAATAGGTTCGGAAATGTTGTGCTGCCCATACTATTGCCAATAATTCTTTCTCGGCTGTGTTGTAGTTCTGTTCAGCTTTATTTAGTGTTCTGGATGCATAAGCTACCGGGTGGTTTTTTGGGTACTGTTCCTAATGCTTCATTAGAGGCGTCTGTTCTTAATGTAAATTCTTTGTCCATATTCGGATATTTTAAAATAGGGTCATTCATTAGAAGAGTTTTGCATTTATTCAACGTTTCTATAAATTCTTTGTCAATCTTAATTTCAGTGTTTTTCTTTAATTGTTTATTTAAGGGTCGTGTAATTTTTGCAAAGTCCTTAATAAATTTGCGCTAGTAACCAACTAGCTCTGAAAATGCTCTTATATCTTTATAGCTTCGATTTTTTTTGTTTGGTTTTGACACCTTCGCTTGTAATAATGTAAGTAGTTATGTAGTGAGGATGCTGGCTCACTCGGGTAAGATCGGTCGGAGATCGTGAAATTTCGTTGCTATCGTTTCGTTTCGGGTATGCTCGAGTTGCATTCGGATTTTGTAAGTCGGGATATATCGTATTGGTGGTGTGGGAATCGTACAGAATTGTAGGAGTCGTTTCGTTTCGGTAATGATCGGATGTAGGTCAGTCGGCGAAGTTCGTAGTGATGGTAGATGTTTTTGGTGGGGATGCTATTGTGTGTATATAAAGGTAACATTTATCATGATTTAATATTAGTATTTTAATAACTACGCTCAAATTATTGACAAAAATTGATCATTTTTGTATCCAAGTCTAATGCTATATTTTTTATAGAGTGGTGTCTGTGCCCAAATAAAGATGCCGGCATTGGTGCCCATCAACAATTCGGTAAATAGAATTATTTTTTATACTTGTTCACATTTTGAAGTTTTATTATTTTATAACTAATGTTAACAACATTTTTATAGATTGACATGATGTTGGATGATGGGTTCATGGACGGCCAAGTAAGCTAATTATTTTGCATTACAAAATTCAATTTAATTAATAACTTGTATTGTTATTTCAGATGTTTCCGAATCCTCAAGCTTCCATTCCTATCCCCGAATGCGAAAATGATGGAAACAAGGTAAATCTTTATCTATATTTTTTAAATAATTTTTACTTATTAAATTTAAAACTTTATTTTGTTTCAGTCGCTATACTCAACATCCGAGAGCGAGTGTATGGGTGTTGAGCCTGAAGAAGAGAGGCTCAACAACCATCAGCCATCAAGGAGGAAGGGTAGGAGGCGATTAAAAACCTATACAACCAAACTAAGAACGAAGAGGTGGAGGAGGAGGAGGAGGAAACATTAACGCCGTTGGATGGCCACAGTCAAATTAGTTTAGAAGACGATGAATTTCTAGTAACGAAATTACAGAACAAGTTTGTAGACGATTTGAAAAAAATTTATAAGGATTTAAAAGTGAAAATTAGTGATAGGGAAAAACAAGTTAAATTTAGTAAAAACAAAGTGAATAAATTAAGAAGTGAATTGATGAAGGCGGAAAAACAATATAAAATAGATGTTAGGAAGCAAAAACAATTAAGTAGTGAGATAAGGTTATGTAAAGATTATAGTAATAAGTTAGGTTTTAGTTTAATATAGTTACAAATATTTATTTATGTTAGTTTGTAGTTAATAAAAAATATTAAAAAAGTAAACTTGACTATCTTTTTATTTAAATTAAAATTTTCAGTGATTTTTTAACAACATAAATCTGCTGTTTTAAGTTCTTTTAAAATATGATAAACTTTAAAATTAAAAAAATGGAAATTAGTTTATTAAATAATCGAAAAGTATTATAAATTTAAAACATCGATCAATAATTCACACAATTAACAAAGTTTAACTCTAGTGTTTTCTTTCTAGTTTCAGTTTAAAGTAATTCTTATATTATTTATTACTTGAGATCATAAGTACTGATTATTATTTGAAATAAAGAATTCTTTTCAATTACAATTTAATATGCATAATTTATTTCTGTTAAGCTTAGTATAAATTTACAACACTTTATACATTACAAAACATTATTCAATGTTATTCCTCATCGCCGTTTGGAGTACTTTTCTTCATTAACGTTGTTTTTGTAAATATTACAATAATTTTATTTGCAAATCGTTTGTTTTGCTTTTTAACGTTTTTATTAAATACTAATTTGATGAAAAATGTTTACCTCCTTGACCTCTAATTATTTCATCAAGGGAACACAGCAAACATTTTTTACCTTCTATGTCCGTCTCCCCCTTACATTTTGGACAAACAAATCTTACAACTACAGGCATGTTGACTTTAGAGCAGTTGAAAATGTTTTAAACAGTTCAAATGAATTATTGTATTTATATATTTATTTACCAAAAACATGTTAAAATTTATCATAAAGATTATTACTCGCGTTAATTACTTACCTTGTTTTTTTCATTGCATTTGCTAAATTTGTATTGATTTTAAATAGTATTTTAATCTTAGTATATAAATTTATTTTAGAGACAAAACCAAACTCACAACTATAATTTTTAAGCAATGTAAATTAGTTCTATGTTTATATAATTTACATATATTTATGCAAAGTATAACACTTGTAATTGTAAAATTCAAAAACATAATTACTTCAAACATTTATTGTTCACTTTATTTGTACATTCTTTAAATTCTTAGTGATCTCATACAATTTAATTTTACTAGATAACTTTTCTAAACCTTCCAAATATAATTTTAACCTTACTTTATAAATTTTTCTCATGCGCGCTCCTTTTTCATTCATTTTTCACTCTAGAACAAATTCAATGTTTGTTGTTTCGCCAACAGCCCCCCTGCTAACGAGATAGATGTTTTTTCCCGTACTAATCGCGCTATTAATTTTGTTTATGTCCTCTATTGAAAACTTGTTGATAAATCTTTGTGGTAGAGGTACTTTGAAATCACCACATTCCACAATCACTTGCTCTCCAAATTTTCCATCAATTTTACTAAAACACTTAATTTTATACTGCTCATTTATTGATAGACTTCTGGCACTTACATAAGAAACCAAATGTGATGTCTCGTTCAAGTTTGTAAAAAATGCTTCCATCGTAATTTATTAAATTAAGAAATTATTAAAACGAATAAGAGTTATTAAAAAACTAATATTAAATCATGATAAATGTTACCTTTATATACACACAATAGCATCCCCACCAAAAACATTTACCATCACTACGAACTTCGCCGACTGACCTACATCCGATCATTACCGAAACGAAACGACTCCTACAACTCTGTACGATTCCCACACCACCAATACGATATATCCCGACTTACAAAATCCGAATGCAACTCGAGCATACCCGAAACGAAACGATAGCAACGAAATTTCACGATCTCCGACCGATCTTACCCGAGTGAGCCAGCATCCTCACTACATAACTACTAATGTATCTTAAAAATTCGGTTTCTTTTTGCAAAATTCGCATTTATCTAATTGAAATTTTTGAAATATTTTTTCTAAAGATCTTTTGTGCTCTTCCAAATTTGGTGAAAAAATAATTTTATCGTCTAAGTAAACTAAACAATGAGTGTTGAATAATTCGTTTAAAACGTTACTCATTAGTCGTTGGAATGTGGCCGGGGCGTTCTTTAATCCAAATGGCATTCTATTAAATTCAAAATGACCAAATTCGGTATTAGACGCCGTTTTTCGTTTTGACTCTGTTTCCATTTCTATTTGATGATATCCCGAGGATAAATCTAAGACGCTAAAATATTGTGCTCTTCCTAACTTGTTTAATATATCTTCTATGTTGGGTGATGGGTGTCTATCATCGAATGTTTTACCATTTAATTTTCTGTAATCTATCACCATTCGTGTTTTTTTTACTCTTGATGCATCCGCCTCTTTTTTCACTAGATGTACAGGGAATCCCCATGGTGAGTTGCTTGGCTTGATAATTTTTTGTTGTAACATCTCGTCTATTATTTCTTCGTTTAATTCGTTAATTTCTATTTCTTGTTCTACATTAGTGGGATTTTCTAATAAAAGACTTAGATTTCCATTATATACTTTATATAGTCCTTCGTTTATTATTATTCCGTTTAATTCTTGTTGAGGTATAACAATGTCTCGATTTGGTTTAGTGTAGGCCAATGTGTGAATTTGTTTAATTTCTGGTAGAATTTTGATGTTTGCGGGTTAATTAAAATGCAAAACAAAATTATTACCATCGCTACGTGTTAATAAATTATTTTCCAAATCTATATTAAATTTCAAATTTTTTAGATCACGAATACCAATTAGTGCGTCGAAATATTCATGGAAATTTAAAATGAATGAAATGAATTTTAAACTTCTAAATGCCTTAAATTCTTTGAAACAAAAAATACCAGCTAATGTTTTCACAGCGCTTGTACCATTAGCGGTGTTAATTTTTAAATTTGTGGGCCGAGTACAATTTGGATAAAATTGTGCAATTATTTTAGGATCGATTATGTTTATTTCGCTCCCTGTATCAATGAGAATGTTTAAAAGAGGGTTATTTAACTTAATATAGGGTAAACGTGGTGTCAACTTGATTCAGTCATTTAGGAAACTTCTAAAAAATGTATGTCCGATTCAGCTTCGTCGCTTGAGTTATTTGTCAAGTCATTAATAGTTGGTGAAGGCTCATCAGCTTCGTTTTGTTCAATGTTAATAGGGGCGTAATATTTATTACCAACCCCTACCAGCTGCAGTGGGGTAGTAATAATGAATGTAGAAAAATTCCAATTGGAATTAATAGTCACAAGAATATTGCCCTAGCTCAGGAGAGGGGAAGCAGGTTAGAAAGAAAAATGCAGCCGAATTTCGAGATAGCTTATATAATAATAAAATTAAATGCACGTTGATATTTAAGAGATTAGAACATACCCAGAAATACAGGCGCTAGGTAGTTTATTTTGAATTAACAGGTGTAATTCTGGCTAAATTACCAAAGCCGAGCAAAGAAATACATATACAGTAAATATACTTAACTACTTAAGGATACAATAGATATAATAATATATACATATAGTAAGCAAATTAGACCTAAGGTAATATGGACTCTAAATACATACGAGTCGAGAACACAAATTAAAGAAACTTAGTAATTTCTACCGTTAGGGAATAATTTCCCTCGGTGCAATCATCGTCGAAACAAATTTCTTACTCGTAGAGTAATCCAAACAAATTAAGTAAAATTAAGTACGATTAAACACAATTAAATCATACGTAGTAATCTTTAAAGAAAATTTAAGTAAATTGAAGTAATAATGAGGTAAACGTGTATTCAATTAAAGGCTTAAGCAAACTTGATCTAGTCGCAATCACACGACCAATTATGAATCGTTAAAAACAAATAACACTACATAAAATGTAAACAATAGAATACTACCTTACTGTCACCGTAACAATGTTTTACATACACCGATCGATCGACTGACTTGTCCAGAGCTCTGCCCAAGTGTGCGTCCTTAGTGGTCGGAAAAGAAAATAGCTAAAACAGAACAAAAGTAAGACAGCACTCCCACAATTCACATTTAATGTAGGTTAGCACATAAGCAAAAATTACAACAATAGATAGAAGCTGATAATTGAAGTGACGTTTACTTAACTTAAACAAGAAAATTAGCCTTGTAAATTTCCATAAGCTGCATTCAATGAAATCTTGTAGAAACGATCATTCGCCGTAATTATTCCAAATCGAACAGTAAGGATTAGATAAATTGTCTCAATCAGATATCGTAATTATAACACATAACGGCACTCGTCGCCATCTTTAGCATCGGCGCAAAGAAAGTTGTGCGAAGTTGCCTTTCACCCGCCATCTTGTACCCTTTTATTCTCGGTAGACGATTACATTTAGTAAAGCAGCCAAAGGAAATAAAGAAAATCGGAAAGATCAAAAAAAAAACCCTCAAGCTAAGAGTTGACCATTTAAAATTAAATTTTTATAGCAGCGTACAAAACTACGTGTGCGTAGTAACAAACAAGTTGACAAGACAAGCGCGAAATACAAGTAACGCATGCGCTTCACTTTGGACTTAGTTCAAACCCGCATCTAATAGTAAAGGCACATTTTATATTTACGTTACTGAATAAGAAAACTGGTGCGTTCATTTGAGAACGTTACTAAATAAAAAAACGTAACAGTCCCCCCTAGCAAGATAACAGACCGGAGCATATAGAAAAAGAATGAGAACAAATACCACAGAAAATTCTTGAGAGCAATCCAAGAAGAACGAAGGTGAAGAAAAAGAACTTTTCCCAATTCGCAAAGAATCAACAATCCACAAGGTGCAAAAGTCGTATGAAGCGGAAAGATACTCCAAAGAAACAAGAAAGGAAGTATCACAAAAAGGTATGCGTTGAAAGTCGACATTAGTCGGTACGCTATAGAAGCAAGAAACAACGCAGTCCCAAAACACCAGTGAAAGTTAACCCTAAACAAACCAAGAGAAAAAGAAGAGGTATAGGACAGAACGAAATTTAGACCACGGTCCAGGACAACGCCCTAAAATCCCTTGAAACCCCAACCCACAGAAACAAAACCCGCCCCTGAATATAACTCCTAAGAAGCCCCTTAGGAAAAGGACATGGTATTATAGGAAAATGGAATAGGAAAGATACCCAAAGAGACTAGGAAACGTCCCAGGAATCCTATCGCAGCCTAAGGTTTCCTCGTTGAAGTGCCGGACGATTGTGTGGCGTCAAGGTCTTAATCCCACCTCAAGCCCTCGCGACAGATGTTAAAGCGCGTCGTTGGGCCCCCCAACGTTAGTCCACACAAGCGCACATCACCGCAACCAGTACTCGCTTGCCCACAATAGTCTTCCTCCCACCCAGGAAGGAATCTGATCACCGACCAGAGGGAACAAGACCCAGGAAATCCCCCCACCCTGAAAGTAGATAAAAGAAAAAAGAAATGAAGCAACCCAGAATATTGCCAAAAAAAGCAAAATAGAGAGGACTACAGCCCGCAATTGCTCGACTGTAGTCGGCGGTGCCCTACTGTACAACCACAACATCCTATACGCCGGTTAAGAAGAATTGGCCACCCCCGCCAAGCTCCACCAAGTCCGCCGTACGGCCCCCGAAAGGTATAACGCCTGGTCCAGAGCTTGGGGCTACCGGGTCGGAGACAGCCAACCTTCCCGGACGCATAGCCGTCAGGTTCCCACAGCAGGCGCCCCCCCACTTCTGGTGACAGATCGAAAGAAGAGAAAGAAAGACAGGAAGACAGAAGGAGAAAAGAGGGTACAAATGTTGTTGTACCGATCGACTACCTCTCCCTAGATAATCGACCAAGACCCAGCCTACTGCCCAAAAGATTCACAATTGCCGAAACTTTGTCTGGATCTACCAAAAGTCCATGTTGATTAACGACATAACCGAGAAATTTAAGTTCGGGAAGACCAAAATAGCATTTATCTTGACGCAAAGTCAACCCTGCTTCGGTCAGTTTATTCAAGACACTTTCAAGTACTTCCAAATGTTGAGAAAAAGTAGGAGTAGCGATGATGATGTCATCTAGATAAGCAAAGCAAAATGGCTCAAGAGAAGGTCCTAACACTCGGTCAATTAACCTTTGGAAAGTTGCAGGTGAATTATGCAATCCAAAAGGCATCCTAGTGAACTGGAAAAGTCCCCTTTGAGGTACAGTAAACGCCGTGATTGACTTCGATTCTTCGTCTAAAGGTATCTGCCAGTAAGCAGAGCGAATGTCTAAACTAGACACGAATTTAGCATCGAGAAGTCTATCAACTATAGCCGAGATATAAGGCAAAGGATATGCATCTTTCTGAGTAACCGAATTGACTTTTCTGAAGTCGACACAAAATCGGTAAGAATTGTCTTTCTTTTTGACTAGCACGATAGGGCTTGACCACGGGCTGGTAGATGGTTCTACAACACCTAGAGCTAACATTGCATCCAACTCTGCATTCACAATAGTCAACATAGGTGGAGACAGTGGGTAATACCGCTGTTTAATAGGTTCCCCAGTGGTTCGGATTTTATGTTCCACTAAAGAAGTACACCCCAAGGTATCAGAATTATGAGCAAAGTGTAGATCGATTAGATCTTTGAGAGAAGTACGCTCGTCGTTAGAAAGTTCGGTCAGAGGTAAGATATGAGAATTACTAGTAGTATTCACTAGAACAGAAAGACCAGTGACCATTACGAAGATCTGGGACAAAACCCATTGTTTTCCAGAAGTCTATGCCGAGAATAAGTAATTGTGGAATAGAAGGTATGACGAGAACATTAAGAGTTTTCACTCGTCCCTCCAAAGAGATAGGAAGCCAAAGAGATCCTAAGATAGAGCACTTAGTCCCATCAGCAATAGTACAAGTCGTAAAAGTTTCATTTGACAGTGATAAATTCAGCGAGCTAAGTATTTGCCAACCAGGTCCTCCAAGAATTGTGCGAGAAGATCCTGAGTCTAAAAGACCCTGAAAAGAATAACCCAAAATGGATACACTAAGAAAAGGACGTTCATCGTTTCGAGCACTAGAAAAAAGAAAGCTTAAAAGGATACGCTGTTCGTCAGAAAGTCCATCAAACGGAATGGTCGAGAATGGAAGTAGTTCCAGATCTCCCCTCGACTAGCAAGATCAGAACCTAGTTTTTGAATGGTGAGAACACCTAGGACACCTAGATTTGACAGTGTCTGGTTTCCCACAGCCATAGCAGTGTAAAGTCTGCGGTTTAGAACAAGAAGGCGAGACATGTCCTTGCTGATGACAATTCCAGCAAGTAACAACCTTTCCAGAAGGCGAAGAAACAACAGGAGTAGGACCTGCACGAGGTCGAGTCACAGTAGGAGTAGTAGAACGTGTAGAAATTTTAGGTAAAGTTGTCTTAACTTCAGAAAATTTAACAGTACGTGTTGATGTTGACGAGTCAGATTGTTCACTGACGTAGGCTAAAGTTGGTTCCAATAAACAAGAAGATTTACGCGAAGGTGGCGGTTTAAACGTATCCACCCGATATTTGTTCAGCTCTAATCGTTTTCCGAGAGCCAGTAACTGAGTGATGGAAGAAACGTCTACTAACGCTAGCGAAGTTTGATAGAACGGAGCGAGATTGCGAAGAATAATAGTCAACTGTTCTTCTTCGGATATTGACTTGGAGAGTCGGCTAAAAAGACTGCATGGTAGCAACATATAAAGCCAGAGTTTCAGAAGATCCCATAGTACGAGAACGAATTTCATTCATCAGTCTTTCGTCATACTCCACCGGTAAGAAGTCTGCTTTTAGCATAGCTACCACCTCTTTCCACGAAGATAAAGTTGATTGTTTACTTCTAAAAAGTAAAAGAGCCGGTCCCCTTAACAATTCCGCAGTACCCAGAAACAATTGCCGATAAGACATCTTCTTTGTCTCTCGCAATTCCTCCTCACGAATTAGAAAGTCCAAGAGAGAAGAAGACGAATCGCCAGAGAAAGTTAATCCTAATTTAGAAATAGCCAAAGGATAAGAATCAATTCGAGAAACATGTTCTGGTTCAGTGTCTGACCCAGAAGATAAAAGTTCAGGCTCATCTGTTGAAGGAATGTTAGTAGAATTCGCTTGAGGGCTAGCAATAGAAGTACGAGAACGAATAGTACGCTTAAAGCTAGTAATCTGCTCTTCGACAGTCACTTTTATAGTATGTATAGCAATAAGAAGTTGATTGCGGTCATGAAGTTGTTCTTCAGACTCAGCATTGAGTAATTCACAACGTCGTTGCGTGTGTAGCCACAAAGTAACTAATCTAGGAAGAGAAGCAAAAGAAAGATTTCCATCAAACGCCTTGCTGAGTGTGTTTAATTCAGCGAGAGATTGATCCAACGCCATCTTGTCGTCTTCAAATGGCAATTTATGCTTCAGTTGAGTAAAGGATTTGTTTAGTTCCGCCTGAATGACATTTCGAACCATTCTCCTAAGAGAATCAACCCTTTCCTCTATCCCAACTCCCCTAGAAATAAGTTCATACTCTAGTTCAGGTTTGTGTAAACGGTTTATATCCCATTTCCACAAAGACATTTTCGAAAGCAAAAAGAAAACTAGCAATCACCAGTAAAAGTCAAAGAACGCAGATAAGAAGAAAAAGAATAGTAAGCTATCTCGAGGCCTCACACGTTGGTCGCTACTTATTACCAACCCCTACCAGCTGCAGTGGGGTAGTAATAATCAAGGTAGAAAACTCTCAATTGGAATTAATAGACACAAGAATATTGCCCTAGCTCAGGAGAGGGGAAGCAGGTTCGAAAGGAAAATGCAGCCGAATTTCGAGATAGCTTATATAATAATAAAATTAAATGCACGTTGATATTTAAGAGATTAGAACATACCCAGAAATACAGGCGCCAGGTAGTTTATTTTGAATTAACAGGTGTAATTCTGGCTAAATTACCAAAGCCGAGCAAAGAAATACATATACAGTAAATATACTTAACTACTTAAGGATACAATAGATATAATAATATATACATACATATAGTAAGCAAATTAGACCTAAGGTAATATGGACTCTAAATACATACGAGTCGAGAACACAAATTAAAGAAACTTAGTAATTTCTACCGTTAGGGAATAATTTCCCTCGGTGCAATCATCGTCGAAACAAATTTCTTACTCGTAGAGTAATCCAAACAAATTAAGTAAAATTAAGTACGATTAAACACAATTAAATCATACGTAGTAATCTTTAAAGAAAATTTAAGTAATATTGAAGTAATAATGAGGTAAACGTGTATTCAATTAAAAGGCTTAAGCAAACTTGATCTAGTCGCAATCACACGACCAATTATGAATCGTTAAAAACAAATAACACTACATAAAATGTAAACAATAGAATACTACCTTACTGTCACCGTAACAATGTTTTACATACACCGATCGATCGACTGACTTGTCCAGAGCTCTGCCCAAGTGTGCGTCCTTAGTGGTCGGAAAAGAAAATAGCTAAAACAGAACAAAAGTAAGACAGCACTCCCACAATTCACATTTAATGTAGGTTAGCACATAAGCAAAAATTACAACAATAGATAGAAGCTGATAATTGAAGTGACGTTTACTTAACTTAAACAAGAAAATTAGCCTTGTAAATTTCCATAAGCTGCATTCAATGAAATCTTGTAGAAACGATCATTCGCCGTAATTATTCCAAATCGAACAGTAAGGATTAGATAAATTGTCTCAATCAGATATCGTAATTATAACACATAACACATAACGGCACTCGTCGCCATCTTTAGCATCGGCGCAAGAAAGTTGTGCGAAGTTGGCTTTCACCCGCCATCTTGTACCCTTTTATTCTCGGTAGACGGTTACATTTAGTAAAGCAGCCAAAGGAAATAAAGAAAATCGGAAAGATCAAAAAAAAAAACCCTCAAGCTAAGAGTTGACCATTTAAAATTGAATTTTTATAGCAGCGTACAAAACTACGTGTGCGTAGTAACAAACAAGTTGACAAGACAAGCGCGAAATACAAGTAACGCATGCGCTTCACTTTGGACTTAGTTCAAACCCGCATCTAATAGTAAAGGCACATTTTATATTTACGTTACTGAATAAGAAAACTGGTGCGTTCATTTGAGAACGTTACTAAATAAAAAAAACGTAACATATTGATTAGTTTCTGGATCGTACACGATTGATCCAGAATCAATTTCTTGAAGATAATTTTTTACCGTTGAAATACCAGACATTGGTGTCGGTTTAGGTAAATTGATATTTTGGTTAGGTCTGAAAACGTTTAAATTTGATGTGGAAAATTGTTGAACTTGTGGTTTATTTTGAAAATACCTTTGTTGATTTCTTTGTCTAAATTACTTTGAAATTGAGTATAGGGTATTTGAGCTACTGGTTTGGAATTATACGTTTGTTTAGAAAAAGAGTTAAAAGAAGGTGGTTTTACCAATGTTTTTGTGGGGTTACTTAATCCATTTAAATAACTTCCAGAACTTTGTGCAAAATTTATTTTTCGTCTTGTGCTTGTTCTAAACTGTTGGGTTTTCGTGAACGAATTTGCATCGGTATTTGATATGGAATGATGACTAAAAACCTATCTAACGCATTTGAGATTCACATTTCCTGTCGGAGAGGTTTATGCTCCAACATTGATAAATTTAGTTTCAGTTTAATTTTCCTAATGCTATTCTAATCCTATTTCCATAATCTATTAAATTTTCGTTTTTATTCATTTTCATATTACTACTATTAATTGTTTTAAATCGCGTGAATCTGAAAAATGTTCAATGATTGCAGTTTTTATTTGAGTCCAGTTGTTTAAATCGTCGCGAGGGAATAATATTTCTGATGCTCTACCTTTGAATTTTCAAAAAATAGCTGTTCTAATAACTGTTTGTACTTCTAGGACGGCCTTATATCTAACATTAATATTTTCGCACGCTTTACAGAATGCGTTTAGTTGAGTTTCTTTTCCATCAGACAGGAATAGTATCGAGTTCAATTTTAAATAACTAATAATTGATGGGGTAGTCATCTTATTTTTTATTGTTAATAAATTTAAAGAATTTACTAAATCCTTCAGGTTTTTTATTTAAATTAACGCGAGTTTTAAATTTACGTTTCTTTTGTTTCTATTAATTAAATTTGTACACGCATTTTCCAATTAGTGGAAAATATTACATTAACTAATTAAAAAGAAGTACCTTTTAGTTATAATTAATAATGTGAAAATTAGCTTGTCCTACCTTATTATAATTTTCTTTTGTTTTTGTTACTCGTTGGTTCCTTGGAGCTGATCTTCAACCAATGCCACGATGCACTTTTTGATGGTAATTCGGTTGTTGTTTGAACGTATTTTGCGATATCTCCAAATGTCCTCGTCCACCGGTGCTGGGATGCACTTTTATTGGTCACTCCGATGGGTTAATTACCGCGTTTTCGAGTTCATTTATTTGACTAGGGAATTAAAATTCGCCGATTCTTCGCACTTTTTGAATCGTGTCACTTCAATCCTACCTGCGCCAATTAAGTTCTGATTTAATAATGTTTATTTTTAAAAAGTTTATTTTCTACAAATTTAATGTATAATAACGTATAATGTCAATAATCGGCAGACAAACTAATAATGCTTTTCTATTAATTTTTACTTCCTTAAATAAACTTATAATTATGCTTATTCTAGAATTCCTTCGGTCACTGCACTAGTTTCCGTTAATAATGTTTGATCGGCAAATACTTCTACTTTAGGTTTCCGCGAGCGTTGTATATTTAACTGCTGGGCTTCCGGGATTGGCTACGCGTTATCGTTGTAATATGATTTGTAAACAAATCGTTTGTATTTTGACGACGTTTCGGCAAAATCTCATTTGCCATCTTCAAGTCTTCCTCGTTTGAGCTGCTGCTTTAATGCGTGTCAGACGTGGACTGGTTTTCGTTTCGATCGTTAGTTGTTTATATCTGCTTTTTGTGGTACGTTTTGGTGCGCATAAGTGATTATCTGCATGGTTCGCTGCTTCCAGAGAAAGTGGTGTTGTCGGTTTTTTATTTTTTTAGTATTCCGCTTCGGTAAATCTACCGTAGCTATGTCTTTAATTATTAGTAAGGTTGTAGGTCTTCTTGTTCTGGCGGTGGTGAGTGCTGGTTTCCTTGCTGTTGGTAGTCTTTGTGTATCATCTCTAGTGTTGAGACTATTTGGCAATTTCTCAATTTCAATTACTTCTCTGATGATCCTTTTTGTTTTGTGTTCAACATTCGCAATAACTTTTGTTTCGTCTAAGTTGATTTCATTAGAAGTTTTTCTCACATGCTCTACCAATGATGATGTTGATTCTTGTTTTATTATGGCGTTGCGTTGTTCTTCGCGCTCTTCTATTGGTTTGCCCCACGTAGGATTCCAAGTGATTCCAATTCAATCTTGTTTTTTGGATTCGAAAGAATTTGATTTATCTTATTTACGGTGTTGAAGATGATCTGAATGTTGTGTTTTTTTAAAACTTTGCTGATCTTATCTGTGGTACCTTTTATGTATGGAAGAAAGGCTGTGGCATCAGGTTTGTTTTCGTCTTCTTCTGTATCTTTGTTTCGACGTGGTCTTAACGCTCTTCTGATGTGGTGTTTAGAGAATCCGTTTTGTTGTAATGCGGTTTGTATTTTCTGCATTTCTAGTTGTTTGTGTTCTACGTCAGCTAGACGTTCTGATATTGTTATGAGAGTTTTTACTACTGACTGTAGTTGCGATGGATGGTGATGAGACCTGGCGTTCAAGTATCGGTCCGTATGTGTTGGTTTTCAATAAACGGTGTGACTTAGCTTTATGTTGGTCGTCTTTTTTACCAGTAGGGTCAGTGTGGGTAAATGTAAACGCTTTGGAAATTTCTATTTCAAAAACCATAAATTGTAATTTAAATAGTTTACAACAAATTCCTTCAACAGACTATATTGTCCATTTGCTTTATAAATTATTTTTAGAGGATTTTCAAAAAAACTATCATTTAGACAAAATTAACGGCTGTTTACATTTACCCCCAGAAAAAAATAAATTTTGGAAATGTTGGGGTAAATGTAAATCTTTTTGGGACAAATGTGAACAAGTTACATATAGCCTACAATTGGTAATATAGTATTTTACGGGGCGATTGTAAACAAACTGACACTAAAGCTTCACACTGAACTCATACGTTAGTAAATTTCTTGTTTACAATTACCCCTTACTTGTCTGTTCTTCAACATTTTATTGATAAAATTCTATTTTTACCAAAAGAGAAAAGCATGTAAAATTACAATGTGCAAAAATATTGAACGTAAACGAAACAGTTATAAAAGAAAATATAATAGGTAGGTAGTTGGTAGATAAATTGTTAAAAGGTTTTGTATAGCCCCCTTAAACTCATGAACTACTTTTCTATTAACAAAATTTTGTACTGGAATAGACAGGACAGCATTAATCATGTCCATTGTTATGGAAGAAATATCATTTTCAACAAGTAAAAATGCTCTTCTCTGTTTGTCATTCGCTTTAAGACCTTGCACCACAATTTGTCTATCGTCGTCATCCACAGATTGCAGTACACACACATACTTATAATGAGTAGCATTTCTCGCACCACCAAGGAAATTTACGAGTAAGAAGGTATCTGGTTTTATATCTTCCCACTTTAGTTCTAGATATTATAATATTATAAATTATATATATATAATAAATATAAAAGTATTAAAAATGTTTTTTTATTTAGTTTCACTGCAACCAGTGAGATGGAAACCCATTTTCAACATCCCTTTTCTGCAATTATAGCAGAGCCATCAGGTTGTGGAAAATCATATTTTGTTGTAAATTTTTTACAAAATATAGCAACTATGTGCAACGTTAAATTTGACAAAATAATTTGTGTTATGATGAATGGCCGCCTTTGTACACGGATTTAAGTAATGCTCGATGGTGCAAACCCGATATTTGTAGTCATTGATGATTTAATGCGTGAAAGTGGCTCATTGTGGACATATTTACGAAATGATGTCATCATAGAAATCTGAGTGTATTTTTTATAGCTCAGAACATATTTCACCAGGTAAAGGTCAGCGAGATATTTCTTTAAATGCTCACTACATAGTTTTATTTAAAAATCTTCGAAACAGAACTCAAATTAGACACTTGAAACAACTATTCTTGTCAACTCTAAAGCACGTTTATCAACACCGAGGCACCAAAGCGCTTCGGGGTTGAGTGCCTCGGGGGTGATAAATCAGATTACAATATTTAAAAAACAAACAAATATTTGGATTACATGGCTGAGCATTTTAGGCAACGTAATTGACATCTAAACTATTTATATCAAATAGAAATCATTTAAATTTAAAATATATATATATTTATAAATAAGACTCGGTGTTGATATATTAAAAAGATACGCTTACCTTGTTGACTACACAATAATCTCATAAATCAGTATAAAACATCCGACGTACTCTGACCTCGAAGGTTCATTCTCAACTAAATAATTCGTAACGGTCGAATATGCGTCAGAGGGGAGAGCTGGAAATATACTACTAAAAATGGCGCGTTTTTATGTGCCTCGGTGTTGAAACACAAAGTTGGTGACAAATTTTGACCTATAAAAAGGCGAATATCTTTAATAATAGAAAGTTATTATCTAAATCTAAAAACAGAAAAATATAAAGCTTTCTTTTGCTTGACTGACTGGGATTTGCAATTGATTATCGATTTTTCTTAAAACACGGTTTGACATAATAAAATGCTAACTAGTTACAGCCTCAGAGTTGATATTTTCAACGTGTAGAGAAGAAAACTCTTATTATTAATAAAGCTACTGTATAAAAATCATTATATTTAAATCACGTATATTTCTTTCTAAATAATGCCCAAATAAATATATTTTTTAAAAATTTGGATAAAATATTAGCGAGTTAACGGAATTGTCATGTTTCGGTAGAATGACCCATAAGAAAAAAAAATACAAAAACAAAAACTTAAAGATCTATAAATAAAGAAAACAGAAAATTTAATTTATAACTGTAAGGTAATGTAGCGTATGTATCGTCTACACGGCGTCTTTTCGTGTATTGTACACTGTACTTTTTTCTTTCACTTTTCGACAACACCTCGTAAGCAGAAGCCCGAAGTATTTTTCTGTCAGACTCTATGTACTCATTTCTTTTATTACATCAAAATTTTCTTTTTTAGAATAATTGAAGTTTAAGGATATACCTTTTACTTTACATACCATCTGATAACGGTTATCTTCCGCGTAATATATATTGTAAGCGTAATTTTTAGGGCTGCCACTTACAAACTCTGAAATAAAACAACTTTTTCTAAGCGGGGATATTTCATCCGTTAAATCCCCGAGGAAGTCACCTATATCACGAACCCATTCCCCTGGTTTTTCCGTGAAGATGACCGAGTCCGTATCAAAATAAAGAACGCGATCACCTAATTTTTGTAAGTAATTATATAATTACAACCTTGCGTTAGCTGTGGTATATGCGGCTAAAACAACATTAACTGTCTTTAAAGGTACGACGCTGCCCTCAGATCGCACCCAGTTTAAAAGTAACACATCATCGTCTATAAACTGCATTGAGCGTAGTTCAACGGATGGATTATTTAAAAAGTTTATAAAACTCGGCTGCGTCGTCTTCAAACTTCAAACATTTGTTTCAACCTTCGTTTTTTTTTGCATTGACTAAGGATGGTATCATATATAGGCTGCACTTTCCAAATCTTATCATTCGGATTATGATCTCCCAAATTGTCAACACAATCTAAATTTGTTTGCAGTTATACCCATTGATTCAGGAAATAAATCAACGTGTAACATTCTGTCCCAGTACATACGGAGACGAGTGAACTTCAAGCAACCAGTAATTATATGCAGACCAAAAAAAAATCTTCATTTCTTGAAGATTTACCTGCTGGAAGATTGTCTGTTTAATTTGATTGGCGTACAAATTAGTATAGTTCACAAACAAGGAATCAGGAATATATTAAAAAAATATGTCTTTGTATATTCACTATGGTGTTCGGAACTGGTCAGCATTCATATCTTTATGTTCTTCTGGAAAATTTCTTATTAGAAACTGAAAATTGAAAACCGACAGAGTTATCAACGTTATCGATAACTGCATCATCTACATCACAATTTTCACACGCATTATCTCCACGCGTCTTGGAATAACATAACATTCATCATCGTCATCTTCATTGTCATCTAAATCTTCCATATCTGAGAGCCCCAGTTCTAATTCTTCTAATAATCCCGCTTTAGTCAATGCTCATTGATAGTTTTTCTTTTTTTGCACTACAGGAAAATATGTTCTATGAAATTATGTGAATTTAGAAAGCAAATACTGCACATTTAAAACGCTAGTAAGAAATACGAGTCAGACTAAAAGTAATAATAAAATAAATAAATAAAATAAAAGTAAGTAATATTGTCTACAAATGCGCACACCCTTTTTGGTAAGCGCAGCAAACCTACTTGAGCGTTTCTTATCCTAACCATTACAAAAGTATTAAATTTACATGTTTTTAGTACCATTATAATAACAAAATTTAGAAAATTGTCATCGTCCTCTTCACAATTAGCACTAGATGAAGGTCCTAACATACTATTACTTGCCTAAATGTTAATCTGAACATTTTGCAAAGGGTTTCTACAATAACCTCTCTTTTGTCGTATAATTGAACAGAAATTTCTAATTACGCCTTAGTTTAATCTCGTCATTAACAAATTCTTTCCATTTTGTTTTTCTTGTTCATGAAGTAAAATAACTGCATTAATAGTTTGAACAAATCCATCAAAACATAGGGGTCGAGCCAGTTTTCGATCAAAGGATAATTTTTTCATTTTTAAAAACATATCTTTACTTTTTTAAGATTTTTTTTTACTTGAGGACTTTCTTCAGATAAAGCACACAAATATGGATTTTTATGAAATCGTATGCGACTATTTAAACAATCAAACAATTTGTTCATTTCATTCACAAAATTTGCCGTTTCCTTTGCCGTAGGTGTTTTTATATCTCCAGTTTTAATTGCAGTTTACATCTCCGCATACACTCCATGACTAAAAACTTGAGCAGCTAGTTTAACAGATAACTTTTCAAACGCATTTGGGTTCATATCCGCTTTTGTTATTTTCACTAACGGTCTACCTTTTTCAGATCGGTTATCAATTTCGTAAGTTTGTTAGATATCGGCAAATTTAATGGTTTAATTGTCTACAATGAAATCTCCGTTCAATAAATTATTTCGAATACTCTTAAACAAATGTGGAGCATCATAAAAAACAAAATATTTACACTCGTCTATCACGATATACAGTTTGTCAAAAGTTATTTCTAATCGTGTCAACACATTGCTGTTATTGGATCCTTGATTACAAACTATTCCTTTAACATCTAAACCAATACTTTTTGATTCCAGAAGTTGAATTTGCAGATATAAAATAGGCTAAAGGCATTTTCCATTTAGAGTATAATCTACGAATCATAAATACGAGTGCTTCTGTTCCAAATTTGTTTGATCGTCCTAAAAAACCGAAATCTTGAATTCCTTCTATTTCATCTAATGCTTTAGAATACTCTAAGCATTTTTTAATAGACATTTCGTCAAAACTGATAGTGCAAGTTTTTTCAGCGGTTTCCATGCTTCCAACTTTACGTTAATTCGTAAAAAAATTTATTATTTATTCCGGGAGAAAATTAAAAGATCCGATCAAGTTTTTATTGTAGACAATGATGGTAAAATTATATTAAGTTTTTTGAAATGTTTGTAAGCACTTGGTGCTCGATAATATAGACTTAGAGACAATATTTTTTTACCTTTTTGCCATTCTTTTTTGTTTCTTCGGAGCAACTGTACACAAAACTATTATGTTGACAAATATTAAATTGTACTTTTGCAAGAACATTTTTTAAAGCTGAAGCCGTTTTTAAGTCGTTATATTTTCTTTTCAATTTTAAATAATTATTCTTTGTATATTTAAGTTCATTTTTAATCTCTTCCAATTGTTGTTTAAGTTTTACAAAAAATCTTCTGGTGTCGATTGCTCGGAATATTGCGTTGAGCATTGAGACCCACAATTCTTGGTTAGTGTGACTACATGAAAATTTTCTATAGGTTCTGAGTTCATATTAGAATTATAATATTGTAGGAAAGCGTCTACTTTTAAATAACCTGTAACTGAGTATGCCTATTTTATAAAATGATTTTCGCAAGCGTATTTTTTTTTAATAGTTCTTGGAGACAGGGATCTTAGTTAAAGATTACCTAAAACAAAATATTCTGTCACATATCTATTTACTGTTATATTCTTTTAAAATTTTTATTTCAGTCGTAGCGTGATTTTAAATTTCGTTTTTATGTACGTGCGTGAGACGTGTAGTCAAATACGTATAATGTTGTTGTAATGCGATACCGAATACAAATGCTCGGCGAAAGCCTTGTTAGACAAAAATGTACGTACCGACTTCCATGAAAAAACGTAGGGGAGAGTGGGACAAGTTGACGGCGTTAAGGAACAAAAATCGTAAAATTAAAACGCAAATATTTTTTGAATCAAAACTGTATTATAAAGAACACCACACATGTTGCCAATTTAACTAAAAATTTAAATGAAATTCGCATGGAAAAAAATTATTTTCACAGTTTGGTGCATTTTTTTCATCTTGCCCCACCGATGGGGCATGATGACGTACATATAGGGGTAAGATAACCATTATCGGCAGAAGTCACATATAAATGGCCCGTTCTGTTCATAAACTGTGCATGATTCATGCCACCATGCTTCGCAACAGGCACACTGAATCCAGTCCTCTGTTGGGGGTTCAATATATCTCCCCTCACAAGCCCGACAAAAAATTTCTTTGTTTGTTTCTTTATTAGCTTCAGATGCTGAGATTGTCCCAAATACATTTTTCTTTACCATCTCGCACTTTCTTTTTTTCAGATTAACTTTTCCGCTTGATTGCCGTTCTTTTTCTTCAACCTCTTCCTTATTTGGAGTAGAGGTTATTACTGACGCCTTCTGCTTCTTTCTTTTGATTTGATTTAGAGGGCGATTATATTTTAGAAGTGGTCTAATTTGAACGAGGGCTTTATGATCTTCCGCTATTTGCTTTGAAGTTGAAGGTTGAGGGAGTTCTTGGTGTAATTGCTGTCCAGATGGGCCTGCTACAGCGCAGTCCGACAATGCATTATTGTCAGGTTTATTTATCAGAGGTTTATTATCACTGGAGGAGTCTTCCTCAGCAGTTGTTGGGTAAGCGGTATTTTGATTTTCAGCGATATCTGGACGTTCACTTACTAGGGTTGGCGCAAAATCTGTCGCATCAAACACATCCGGGTTATATGGTTCAATCCCGCACTTCAAGAAACTTTTAACAGCAGTTCCAATGGTTGCAGCTTTTAAATATGATTGTCCAAAAAGTTTCCCTACGTCTTTATCTGTTATTGTTTTTCCAGTGTTATTTACAAGAAAATTGTCACAAACTTGGCTGTAATAAGTGTTTAAAGGAGCAAAAAATCCCACGTCCAAAGGTTGCATACGGTGCGTCGTATGTGGAGGTAACCCCAACATTCCACTATCTCTACATAGGTTGATCGCTTCTAAAGAACAGTGGGAAGAATGGTTGTCTACAATCAGCAAAATGGGCACTTCTTTGGAAGGATGGGTAAATTTTATAAAATGTCGAAGATACTGCACAAAACTTTCACTGTTCATCCATCCACTTTGCTGTGCAATAAATCTACCTCCACTTTTTGGTAGTTTTTTGTTTCGGCGGTGTTTTTTAACGTATCTCCGAAGCGTAAGCTCTGGTATTTCGAAAAGTAAACTGGCATTATTAACGGTCTGACGTTCATGTTCAACGGCATTAATTGCAGCAATCAAACTATGTTTCGACTATGATCGACGATCTGTTCTCCTCTTATAATTTCTTACCATCTGAAACAAAATATTAAGGTATAATCCGCCATTGGGGCAAGATGACGAATTCGTCATTTTGCCCCCTTCATCTTGCCCCTCTGGCAATATCAAAATACAATTGTTTGATAACGAACGCAAGAGGAAATTTATATACCAAAATGCCCTCAAATCTGTTTATATAACTCTAGTAAATAAAATAGACAACAAAACCAATTATTCTTACCTTTGTTTTTGAAGCAAACGCTTATTTTCAACACACAAAATATTATACACATGTGCAAATAAAACTGTTTACAGGTAACAATTAATGCAAAACTAAAGTTAGCGCCATCTACGCGTCTAAGGTATAACTACAGTATAGGTCAGGGGTGGGCAAATGTTTTGATAGTCGGGCCACATTGCAGATGAAAATTTGACCTCGGGCCAAACAGTTTTTTTTCTAATTTTAAGTATAGTTTTTGCTAAGGATGTCAATTAATGAATTTTAAAACCAACATTTTTGAATCAAAATATTTATTTATCAAGTCATTTGAATAAAAAAATTGAAAAGAAAATTTTTAAACATTGATATCAGATAATTATCAAACTGTACAATTATCATACAAAGGTGTTATTAAAAGTGTTACCACTATCACCTATGCTTAATAGATTGAGTCACAAACAGTCACAAAAAACATGAAAAACAAATGCTGGCAACACTGTGGTGATTTACATAAACTATTAATTTGACAGAACGTCTTCTTAGATTGTCAATTTCTTAGATCAAATATTTCACTTCATTAAACATAAACAAGTAATATGAAAGAAAGATAAGTTATGTTTTATGAAGAAAAAGGTAACTACAATAAAATATGTATGCTGAAATGAAAACAAATCTTCCAATAAAATTAAATTGATCAGATTACAAAAACTGTTCTAATGACATTTGCGTTTTGGCATATTATAATTTTCATAGCCAACATTCAGTAATTTTTGAAAAAAAAGACATAAAACAATAAACAATAAAATGAATGAAAATTAAAAAGAAATAATTTTAATAACATAAATTTTAATGACTAAAGTGAAATTTTTTAGCATCACCAATAAATTTTTTGAAAGTCTGGTGAAAATTTGGTGGTTGAAATTCTTAACACTGCTTTTAAATGTTCATCACTAATACAGGATCTGAACGGATTCTTATTAAAATTCATTAATGAAAATGGCTAAAGTTTTTAAATTAGAAAATTTATCAGAGTCCAAAGATTTATAAAAGGAGCATATTTATTCACTTCTATATAAGTCTTTTCAATTATTATTGCACTGTAAGTCTATGATTTCCAGTTGAAATTCACTTGGTATTTTTTCAATGCCTACAGAAAATGGTTCATGCACAATCGACAACAGATTTTCTATTTTACCGAAATCTGCAAATCTCCTAGAATACTCTTCGCTTAATTTAGTAATGATATCCAAATATTTAGTCAATTTATTCGTGGAAATATTCAATGTTTTTACTGAAATGCCTTTACATTCGTGAATAAGTTGTATGCATATTTATTATTTCCCTGCAACGCTTCGTTGAGGACATTTAAACGTGTAATTATATCGAGTGCAAAAGCAAAATTACAAAGCCAGTTATAGTCTTTAAGTTCTGAAAAATCGGATATTATTTTCATCTCTAAAATAGATTTATTTCATTTTTCAATTCCCATATCCGACGCAGAACTTTTCCCAAACTTAGCCTACGAATGTAGCTGTGATAAAGGACATCTGTATACTCGGAATCGAGATCCTGGAGAAATCTAGTCAATTGTCTATGATTCATACCCCTTGATCGAATAAAATTAACTAACTTAACAATACGAGATGTAACATGTTCAACCTGTAGCACGTTTTTACATAAAGCCTGCTGATGTAAAATACAGTGGATTGTAATTAGTTCCTTATCACTTTCCTCACTAATTTTGTCCTTCATTTTCTTCAGAACTCCCGAATGTTTGCCGGTTAAACTTCATGCTCCATCAGTAGTCACACTGACGGGTTTATTCCATGGTAATTTATATTTGATTAAGCTTTTCTCTACTTGTTCAAAAATATCATTTCCAGTTGTTTGATCCTTCATAGATTCATTGATAAAAGTTCTTCGATTATGTCAAAATCAGGGGTAGATGCTCTTATAAAAATTAATAATTGAGATCCGTACTCTCATCGAGAGCTATTGAATACCATGTTATCGATTGTAGTTTTGCCAACAGTTGCATATTCAGATCATCACCAATACATTCAATTCTACGTGTTATTGTCCGTCGAGATAAAGTTACATTCTGTAATTCATTTTTAATACTCGGACTTACAATATCAGCAGCTGCAATCATGCATTCCTTAATATATTCACTATCAGAAAATGGTTTATTTTTCTTTGCAATTATATGGGCAATTACATAACTCGCTTTTGTAGCATCTTCTTCTTCCTTAGTCATCCGCGTAAATGTATTTTGTTGCAAGGAGAAATTCTAAGCTAATTTATCTGCTGCTTTCGATCGAGCTTCCGAATTAAATTCTGAGTTATATCTTTTATGTTTGGAATTGAAATGTCTTTTCATATTATATTCTTTTAACACTGCAACACTGTCGTGGCAGATAAGACAAATAGCTTTATTGTTAACGTTAGTAAAAAAGTATTTTGTTTTCCATTCTTTGTTGAAAACGCGGTTTTCCACATCGACCTTTCTTCTCTTATTCATTTTGGATGTATTATTTATTGTATATTTTTTTAAATAATTATAATAATTAATTCTCTTTTATTGGTATGTAATTACGACTTTTTCAACACGAATCAGAAACAACACTTTAATTTGATAAACAGTCAAAAGGCAGTTGTGTTTTGAAGATCAAAGTTTTAATATAGATATGTTAACGTGACAAAACCAACAAACAAAGTGATAAGCAAAACTAACTTACTATAGTTACAAAAAGAAAATATGATTTCAGGAAATTTCTTTTATCGGTTAAGTTTATTTTCGCAGAAAGGCACCAATAAAAAATAAATCATATAGTAAGCAAGTCGACCAAATGTTACTTGGAATTGCAACAATAAGTTACAACGGACAAAAAGCCGCTGTTTTTTTTATAACTTTTCAGAAAATTAGTTCAGACTCTTCGAATTGAAAAGTATGTTAAGCAAATACATCAGTTTCAGTTTCATTATTTCTTTAGTGTTTTACGATGCATGCACCCTCAGTAGATCTAAATCTGCTTTTATTTCGTTTAATTTTCGGCGAATTTATTGCGGAAAGATATTTCTCCAAATTAAAATTAATATAAAATAACTTGCGTTCTACTATATCGCAGGAGAAAATGGCGGCTTTAGATTTAAGTTATTTTGTTTATTCATGCAATAATGTGATATAATAAGTATAATAACTAATAAAATTGTGCGACTATTATACATGCTGTAATTGTTTAATTATCATAATTATATTTTCGAATAGGAGGTGTCCGGGAGAAAATTTTGGCTCCCACCGGCCCTGATAATGTGTATAAGTATTGCTTAATATTTTATCTAAAATTGTTTATGCACCAATTTATGTTAGACAAAAACTAATATTTGTGTTTTTAATAATAATATATACAATGCTTCACGGGCCAGACAAAATGCTACCGCGGGCCGGCCTGGTATCGGTAGATTGTCGTAAACTGTAGGTATAGTTTATAACAAAGTGTTTTTGGTTTTTGTAAAAACTAAATTCATCGTCTTGCCCCGTACGTCATCTTGCCCCACCTACTTATGGCCTACCTTTCAAATCCTTCTTTGTTATAGCAATGGTTATAGTAATTATTAAAAAAAAAGTACTGAAATCTGTTACAAAAGTACAGACGTATAGTAATCTCAAAAGTAGATGAATGCCACGTGACTTCAAATTTATGACGTCAGAATATGTAATGTTACCAGTTCTTATGTTGACATTTTATTGAGGTTAATTTAAAATTGGTTATGTTTTACATTTCTTTTAAATAATTTTAAAAGCGGTTTGTTCTATTAAAAAATACACAAATTTATATTTTTAAGATTGGCAGAATTAATATTTCAATCATCCGATTTGATTTGTTTAATTAACCGAGTGGCTTTCGACTTTGCATTAAGGGTGAAATTGTTTTTACTTTTGATTAAATCAATATCAAATATCAATTTAGTTGATGTTACAATTATTCGAGTTGATTGTAGAATGGTTTTTATCTGAATTATCCCGACAGTAGTTATTTCATCGTTGTAAAATAATATTTATCATTGAACAACCAACAAAAGAAGAAGCTACATATATTTTGTGAATAATATGAACAATCAGTACTAACTACTAGCCGTTTTGGAACACGAATTCAATAAATTGTTTGAATGAACAAGTCGTCTGACAAATAAATTGCATTTATTTGAATTATTCCAACACTCGATGTTTTTTATATAATCTTTTTTTTTGTTACATTACTACATAGGTATGAAGTATAATTTTTGGAACTAAAAAACAAAAATTAATGCAATAGTTATTTCTTCTAGCAGCGACTATTTATTAAATTAACAAACAATGTTTGCACCTTGGTTCTGTTTCTTACTCTCAAGTCACCAGGTTCTCCTGCAATAACTTTGACCCAGACATGATCGTATAAACTTATTAAACCTTTTTTTTAAGAAATACTAGATGAAAAAGAGAACAATGCTACTGAAGACACAGAGAACATTGTTAATGCCAATTTATTTATAACGAAAATAATAAAAACAGGAAACTAACATTAACAATTATTTTACATGCTACATTGAAAAACAAATGTGCATATTTTTTTAACAAAAAATTTGAATGGTAGACAATTTGCATTTTAAAGAGGGCATCATTAATTTATATAATTTTTTAATCAGTCAGAGTCACTATCATCATTTAAATTAATAATCAGCGGCGCCACGTCCCCGTCGTCGAAAGCTACTTCTCTCTTCCACCAATCTTCTATTATTTGTTCGCAATGTCGAACAGAATTTGCCCATGCATCTTCTGGCACCGCCATTAAAGCTTCTTTCCACATATTTAAGCAGCTTTCAACTGATTTTCCATCCCTCCCTACATGTTTATTATAATAAGTTTTTGTAATTCCCCATATGAGTTCAATTGGATTGAATATACAATGATAGGGAGGGAGACGAAGTACCTTATGGTTATATTTTTCAGCCAATTGATCGGCTGCATACATTTTTTCAGGTTTATTCCTATGAATCAAAATTTTAGTTTATTCATTTACAGAAAAATATTAATTTACCTTTCAACAATGTGTAGTAACTCCTTCTTTAAGCAATAGATTTCAAATGAAACATTTTGTTCTTTTAACCATTTCTGGATATCTTCTTTTTTCCATCCACTATTTGGAGTCTTCGTAACCAGAGTACTGTGGTACGGAGCATTGTCCATTATAATTGCAGAAGGTTTAGTTAAATTTTTCAGTAATTTATTCTCAAACCAATTCAAAAAATTTGCTTGATTCATTTCCCCGTGGTAATCTGAGTTTTTAGTCGAGGAACTAAACACCAAGTCTGCACCAGAAATAAATCCATTCTTATTACCGGCATGAAGTACAATATACCTGTTTTTAACAAATTTTAATAATAGGCATAATAAGAGTTTTATCTAAGTTACCTTTTGCCATCGACTTTGGTAGTTTTTACAGTTTTTAAATCGTCATCCTGTCAAGAACGACCCACTGTACTATTCTGAAAAATCCAGGTTTCATCCAAATAAACAAATTCATAAGTTTTTGCTTTTTGAATTCTTAAATACTCTTTTAAGAATCGAATGCGTTTGATTACAATGTTTCGTAATTCCATTAAACATCGTCTAGGATTATCTTTTTGGTACTTAAATCCTATGTTTTTGAGAACAGTATTTAATGATGTTTCACATCCTTTAAAAAGTTCGTCAGCAACAAATTTCTGTCTCAATAATTGAACTGTTACAGGTTCACCTAAGTTAATTAAAATTGTTAAATTGAATTTTTACTAATTTTACAACTTACTATTTTCATACATTTTATAAATTGTGTTTCGAATAGCAACCTTGGCAAAATTATCAATCTTTGTTACTGGCCTTGGAAGTTTTCGTTTCAATTGAGAAGTACTCGGGATACTTTCATCGTTAACTTTCTGCGATGCTCGGTTTACGGTGGAAATACTTATCTTTAAGGCAACTGCTACACGCTGTAATAAAATTTAAAAAGTAATTTTGTTCTTAATTGTAATTAGTTAAACATACCTCTCGAACATTATTCAAAGATAAAAACGGTCCACCTGCATCACGTTCTTGCTCGAAAAATTCGATTAACGAAACTACCAACTCATAACCACGTTTTCCTAATTCCGTACCAGGCATATTAATAAACTCAACTCGCAAAATAAGTAATCAAGACAATTGTTCTGAAAAGAACAGTTTTAATATAAATAAGAAACCAAAACGAATTTAACCTAACTTGACAATAATAAGTACGCGAAAAAGTGACAACACCGTGTTGTAATTGGGATTTCAAATTAAGATCGCAGCGACATGACGGATTGTTCGCGAAGTAATCTTTTGTACATAGTTTCATAACCTCACTGTTTGGTAGTATTGTTCAGTATTGTTTTGGAAGTTTCCCAACGTTTTTGGCTATTTTCTTGTTTTTTAAAATATTGTTATTATTGTTATCGTTAGTTTGTTGTTATATTTGTTATCCTTTTAAACTATTATACTTATTGTGACTGGAAAATTGAATTGTCTTGTCCGTTACCTTTGGTAAGTTTTATTATTTTTGTCTCAATGTTTTAAATTTAAATATTCTTATTTTAGAACGAACATGGCTAAAATAAATCTTAGTTTAGTAGAGTACATCAATTATGTTGGTGGAAATATAAATTCAAGATGTGTGGTTGAAGGAGAAGAAGTATTAAATGCTGGTCACATTATTTTACATGGCAGAACAGATTATAGTTCTTCTCACATTAAATTGGTTGCCATTTGTCTGCAGACTAGTGCTCTGCAGTCGGAACCTCATCAAATTAATGGAGAACTTGTTATTTTAAATGGATCAGCTAAAATAAAATCAATAGTTTGTTCTTGCAAAGCTGGTGCTGGTAGACATTGCAAGCATATATCAGCATTTCTAATTTTGCTGACTAGGTGTGTTTTCTAAGAAAAAGCAATTAAATACAAAATACTGTTTTATTTTTGTTTCAGGAAAGATCTGTCCAAATTAGAGGACATATCAAAAACACAACTGACCTGCGCCTGGTCAAATAAGAAGGGGTCTGTAAGAAAGAAGTACAAAGCAGTGCCGATTAAAGATATGTCATGTATCCAAGGCAAACGTAATGTTGTTTCAGAATCGAGTGATGTAAGAGATTCTATGTTACAGTATTTTATTGAAAACTTGCCAAATTCTACCATTGCAAAGCATCGGTAAGCATGATTGTTGCACTTAAAGAAAAAAATTTTTTTAAATGTTTTATTGAATATATAGGAATGGACGTTCGGAAGGCCCAGTTAATATGGATAATAAATAAAAATGTTGAACCGATTATTGACAATATTGAAATCCTCAATAACGCTGCACAATCAGTCATAATGATGGAATTGGCTGCATATTTATGTTATTTTGTAGGAGATTGCTGTGACAGTTTTTATAAGAGCATCTTAAATGAAGATGTATATCAAATGTTCACATTGGTTCAAAATTCTCACGAATGGCATAATGCGCGAAAATATCGCATTACTGGATCTCGGTGCTATCAAATTTTTACGTATAGTGGTACTGATTGGGAAATGAAATCAAAAAAGTTTTTTTGGCCTAAAACCTTCACCAACAAATTTGTTCGACACGGATTAAAACATGAAAATGCTGCCAGAACAGCTTTTGTTAAAAACACCAGATTGTTTGTCAGTGAGTGTGGTATGGTAATTAGTCCACAAAATAAATGGTTAGGATTTTCACCCGATGGCATTGTTCTGGAAGCAGCCAACAAAAACCCAGTGGCCTTATTGGAAATAAAATGTATTTTTGCTGGTAAATGTGTTTTCTAATTAAGTTTATTACCCTACAATGCTGTAACTTTATTTTAAGATTTTTTGATTAACGTTTTTGAAATTGTTTAGTACATTTTGATTTCAGGTGCTTCATCGTCTATCGAGGATGCTGTTCAATCAAGTTCATTTTTAACCAAAAAATGGACAATATTATTTAAAAGAAAACATAGCTATTATGGTCAAATACAGCTTGGCCTAAGCATGCTCAATTTAAAAAAATGTTTTCTTGTTTTATATGCCTCCTTTGATGAAAGTTTTATGACCATAGAAGTCGATTTTGACTATGTTTTTTCGATTACAATGCTAAAACAAATTAAATCTAATTATTTTTCGAAAATGTTGCATATAATATGTTCTGAAGGTAAAAGTTGATTTATATACACTAATATAATACCTACAGTTTTTATTCTTTATTATTATGCCCAATTTTTTTATTACTAAATAAAACATAATTCAAACAAAAGTTTTATTTCAATTATAATTAAAACAAAATTAAATAAATCTTTCATCGGACAGAAGTGGGGCTGAAAGATTTGTAATGCCACAGATTATTGTAAAAATTTCATCAATTTTAGGAACAACAGCCCACTGAAGTTTACCACTAATCATTTTAAAAATTTTTAATCTCTGATTAGATCGCTCTATATGAACCCTGGCAGAGGCAATTTCTTGATTGAGATGTGCCTCTTCAGTTGAAAATTGTTTTTTATTTCTTAAAAAAGGTGGCCTTATTAGTTTTATTTTATGCATTGCACAAATTTCATCAATTAAAAATCCCTTATCGACCATAAGTGCATCTCTATTTGGTAATAATTTGTTTATTAAATTGCTTTCTTCAAAAATTAATTTATCAGAAGCTCGACCACCATAAGCATTACTAATAAAAGTAATCATTCCAGCAGGAGAAACGCCAGTCATAACCTTGACGGTATTATTTTTTTTGTACTGAGAATAAAATTTTATTCGGCAACACAAGCATTTTGGTGTTTGTATAAAAATTTCTGTACAATCTAATACTACACTGCAACATTGAAAATTTTTAAAATATTTTGGCAAGTTTTTTGAAATTTCTTCAACAGAAGGAAAATATATGCAAGATTTTAGAATGTTGCTTAAAATTGTCAAAGTGTCAAAAAAGTATGTTTTACATAATTGGCCAGATATATTGAAAAGAGCACCCAAGGTAACATAACTAAGGTCAAGTTTTAATTTGGTCATTGTTAGAATAATTCTTTCTTGTACACTAAGTCTATGTGACCGTGTATCTTGTTGCACTCGCTTTGTCATCTCCACTATACATTCCAAAATTTGAAAATTGTTTATTCCAGTAAAACCTCTTAAAGAATTGTCTGTTTTTAACAAGTCACTAAGGGTTGAAATTTTTTGGGTGTTTACTTGTATTTCAGCATCACGCACCTCCACCAAACTATTAGTAGCACTATTTATGTCTATTTCCGTGACATCTTGTTTACTGTTGAGCAAATTAACCAAACCCTGGGCAGCTAGTATCTCAGCCTCAGTATTATTTTCGTCAATTTCAGATTGATCACACGGACCATCTGGATATGCTTCCATCAATTGCCTGTTCCAGTATCTTTCAGCCCGATTGGACTGTAAAGATTGTGCCTTCGAGGTAGAGGACTCTGTTGTAAGTGCAGGAAGGTTTTGGGAAGGAACCGCTATTTTCTTTAACTCACAACCCCTACTTCCTGATTTTTGCCCTTAAAAAAAATTATATTTTAAATGTTTGAAATCATACATCAGAATTTTTACCTTTGTTAAAATAATCTTCTGCCTTGAAATGTAGAGAGCAAACCTTCATAAATTTGGTCACAGGCTTGCCAATGCGTAGTCTAATTATCCAGGCATCCCTTCGATCCACTAACTGTTTTCCCATTCTGGACTCAAAATACATTTTTCTTGATTTTTCTTTAGGAAAATGATGAAAACTCAATCCCTTTTTAGGGTCTTTTTTGGCCCAGGAATGGCACTGAGGGACACAACAGTAATGGTTGGAAAGCTTGGAAGAAGACATTTCTGTTTTTCAGCAAACAACAAAAGTTCCGGAACTTAACCGACCAACTTAACCGCAAAAATAACAAAAACAATAACCAAGATAACAAATAACAATAATGAAACAGAAAAAATAATTATAATAACAGTAAAACTAACACTCAAAATCGGCGAACAGAAAATGTAAACAAATACGTCGAATCAATGTAATGTACAAAAGATTAGTTCCGTATTCGGCCACCAGAGGTCATATCGCTTATCTTGAATCGCCTATACCAACCTCTTTCTTAAAATTCATGCGAAAATAAACACAATCTTAAACTGTTTAGTGTGGTATGATTTTGACGTCATATGTCACCTGGCATTCATCTACTTTTGAGATTACTATACTTTTAGTTTAGCAAAAGTACTGAACTCAGTACGAATGTAATGACTTCGGCGACATTGTTTGTTATTATTACGTCTCTGATATATTTTTGTTATTTATTTAGTCGCATGGAGAGATACAATTTACAAACATTCGATAACATTTCGTTTAGTCAGGAGCAATCGAAACTCAAGGTTGTCATGTGACGTGAGTGAAAGAGAACAATTGAATGTGTAAGCTTTAAATAGGGTTACATTTTAAAACTACCGCTTTAATTGACGCTATAATCAATTATTTTGTAAAAAGTATTATACCTTAAACTACAATGCTTAAACTTCAGTAAAGTTCTATAACTTTAAAGCGTTGTTGTGTTTTGTTCATTTTGATTTTTTACAATAAATAACAGAAATAAATGTCATTTATTTGACAAAAAGAAAAACACAAAAAAACTAATTTTTATACTAATAAATAGCTTATTTTAGAAGTTCAATTACAGAACTAAAACAATCAGACAAGTAATTTAACATAATGTGCTTGGATGAATTATAACTACCAATAGAAACAATTGCATAATTAAAAGAATAATAATCGAAATATTAATACAATCAAAAGAATCGATTGAACAGAAAGTACATCTTACTAGGCACGAAACGTATTAGCATTGTCAATTTAAACTTTTGGAGTTAAAATTTAAAAAAAATTTAATTTCACTTACCGCAACGTTCAATCCATTTTACTGATCTTAAACTGTCATGTTTGTCTGACGGAATCCGATGAAATTTTAATTCAGGCGTTTTCCTTTTTGAATACTCACAATTTTTGTAAACACTTTTATTTCCCGACATGTTCTACCTAATCACCTATTTGATTAAAGAAAATATGATCAATTATTAATGAAGATTGGAAATTTACCATTTTGTGATTTTGTTGTATGGTCTCCAAAAGAAATTTTTCGAAAGAATTTATTTTAATGAAGATTTTTGGACTGCCGAATACTGGAAGGCTTTAGACTTTCACAGAAAAGTTATTTTGCCTGAACTTCTTAGAAGGTGTAAATCTTTTGATGATGGACGCCCTATGATTAAATGTGAGAATGATACATGTAACATTCAGTGGTTCCATCTCGACTGCGTCAACTTAACAGACGTATCTAACATTCTGTAGATATGTAGTGCGTGTGTTAATGTATAATACAATTTATGCTTAAATAATAATTTAGTTAAGTTCAATCGTCCCGTATTTTAATTATTATATTGCTTTATGTAAGTTAGCAAATAATCAGAAAATAGTATAATTTTGAACTTACTTTTTTGCATTTATGTTATGCTTAAATCGCCTTCAAAATTTGAAAACTGAAATCTAAGATTCTGTGGTAACATCTTTGTATATGATTTAAATTCTTTGTATGTTTACATATTTTATGTTTAATCTTACCCACTAATATTTCAAAAATAAAACAATCTTTGTATTTTTGAAATTAGTTTATTTTAAGAAGGTATAATAAGTGAACACAAATTTACCAAAGCACAATATGTTACAATTTTGTCGAGTATGGGATCTGTTTGTCCTCGAGATACTAGACTCATCGGAACAGTGTCCTTCAGAATTCTGTATTTTTGTCTAATAGTTCCAATAATTCTTTCCACATGTATGCGCACATATGCTAAGGAACGCGTTGCTTCAATATCAGTTGGGTGTAACTGATTTTTGTCTTTTATGAAAGCATGTGTTATTACTTGCGCTTGCAGTAAATATTCGTTAATAAGAAATACTCGATCTGCCAAAATGATATCGCCTGGATTTATGTGATTTAAAAGCTTGGAGTTTTGTACAATATATTTATCCGAAGCACGCCCTCCTCATGCTTCACTAATAAAACAGACAGTTCTTTAAGGATTTATGCCAATTAAAAATTTTACATGTAATTATGTTTATAATTGGACCAACACTGGGCTGCCGTTAGTAAACTAAAGGGTTTTTCGATAAACAACTCGCAGCAATCAATAACTACAGTCGTCTTATCAAAATATTGCAAAATTAACTGCCCAGCAAATACTGGATCAACTTATTTCAATTATAAAAAACATTTCTCAATAGTGCTACAAGCCATTGCAGATGCAGATTATCAATTTATTGTAATCGAAGTTGGAGGAGCAGGAAGACAGAGTAATGGGGGTACATTTCAATACTCTACTACTTACCAGCTATTAGAAAGTGGAAATTTTAACGTTTCCCAGGACAGTTATATTCCGAAGACACTGATAAAAGTGCCAAACGTTTTAGTAGGAGACGAAGCATATCCACTTAAAAGCTATCTTATGAGACCATATCCACAAAATAATTTAACACCAGAAAAAGCAGCATTTAACTATAGACTGTCAAGAGCTAGGAGATGTGATGAGTGTGCATTTGGAATTCTTTGTGCCAAATGGAGAATTTTAACGAAGAATATCGAAACTAAAACAGAAAATGCCTGCGATATTATAAAAGCATCTTGTATATTACATAACTTTGTTAGAGTCTAAGATGGGTCTAACATGTTTATTTTGTTAATATTCAAGGAGGTAGCACACGATCTCAATCACATATCATTGGGCGAAACAATAATCCTACTGTAGCGGCTAAAGAAATACGACAAAAATTTACTGACTATTTTAAAGATTTTCCAATTAATAACAATGGTTGAGTTCATACATATTAACTTTTAAACTACAGTAGAATTATAATTAAAAATTAACAATAAAAATATATAGGTTGTGAACTTAAATTATAATTTATTATTAATTTACCTACCTGAAATACCCATGTGCTCAGCAATTTCAGACCATAATTTTTCTAAAGCACTTCGATTGTGATGCTTTGAATGTGAAACATCCCAAATTGGTCGGCGAGTATATACTTCGCTAATTAAAGTTTCGCAATTCATTTTGTACGTCCACAAATCACAAAACTTCAACTCGAAATAAAACAATACGCGCAAAAATATCAAATAAATTTGAACGCTCCGCAACCATCTAGCAGGTACGCGTAAATCCGCCCCACTTCCCGCAGTATGTGTAACCGCGTACGTTTACTTTCATGCCATTGAACGCTCCGCTGTCCTCTCCGCTGACCGCCTTATGTATTGATATTCTTTTATTAATATTTTACTATACTCAAAGGCATTTTTGCACGTTTGAGACCACTCGAATTCTGTATCTTTTTCTAATAACGCACATAATGGTGCTAATTTTAAGGACAATATTGGTATAAACCTGGAATAATAGTTAGCAACCCGACATACGATTTCAGTTGTATGGCAGTTTCAGGACCCGGTGCTTCCATTATAGCTCAAAAATTTCCTAGTGTAGGATGAATTCCTTCCTTATTTATTCTATGATCTAAATATACTACAGTATTTTAGAAAAATTTACATTTCTGTAGATTAACTTTTACTGCCTCTAGCTAAAGGGATACTATATGCTTTTTTAAATACGGGTTTTACATCTTTTACTATTAGTTTCACTTCAAATTTCTTAACCGGACTAGTTAATTCCACATTGAAAACTGACTTATAAGTTTGCTTTAAATCTTCGATCGTTCTAACATTCAAGTTACATATCTTAGCTAATTCAAAGTTATCTTGCCATCCAGGAAATAAAACATTCAACCAATCTCTACCCAATAAAGGTGAAAAGTTATTTTCTGATTCTACGATTGTTAATGGTAACACAAATGCCTAATTCCTCATTACAGTTTTGCATGCACCCGTATCGACTTCAAACCCTACCTTCTTGTCCGCCATCCTTAAAGTTAATTTATGAGGGACACTGTCCTCTTTTTCGACTACATTAATGTTATTCAAAGGATATAAATTCGCATTTACCTCAGAGTTTTCTTGATGCTGACTTCTACCTTGCTGCACTGCATCAACATGGACTACTTTAATGTATTCCTTATTTCTACGGACTTTAAAGATGTGACCCTTTTTCTTACATTTTTAGCACTCTCATTGACTTGCTGGACAATTATTGGGGTTATGAAATTTGCCACTACGAAAACATGCAATGCCTCAGAATATAATCCACAAACCAATCTCTCTCGTAACGCTTCATCTAGGAGTATCCGAAATTTGGATGTATTTGCTTATTTTTTCAGTTCTACAATATACTCCGTCTGACTTCTGGATAAATTTATTAAACTTAAATCTTTCACTTATTTTCGACTTCTCTCGTAAATAATGACATTTTAAGATATCTATAATTTCTTCGTAACTTTTTTCTGACGGATTCTGTGGTGCTAACAAATTCTTAAGTGTTCCGTATACTACTTGAGTTATGAACAACAACACTTTCATATCTTCTACCACGTTAACTTTAAACAGATGTTCTATTCTCTCAATATACATTTGAAATTCCTCCACATTCCCATCGAAATTCTCAATCGTACCGATTAAAGCCATCTCGTCGCCACTGTTATATTTATGATAGGTGGCAGCACTTAACACACTTTATTATACATAAAAAATATATATCTATACTGAAGACCTTGACACCATTTCAGACCACCTGTTAGCAGCTTAACTTTCTTTTTACAAAAAGATACAGGGTCGAACCTCATCTAGGTTCGTACTTCATACATAACAATTATTAAATAAAATTGCAGAAAATCGTGATTTTATCAATAAAGTTTTATGGACTGGCGAATCCAACTTTTCCAATTGTCTACGGCGCAATCAGGGTTCGTTTCGGCTATAATGTTTTTTGTAGCATATTGGGAAATCGTTTAGTTGGTCCTATAATTTTTGATGGAAGTTTATGTTTTTTGTGGCATATTGGTTAATCGTTTAGTTGGTCCTATAATTTTTGATGGAACCTTAATAGCCTTACATGGAAATTCTGCAAACATATCTTAAATATTTATTAGATGATCTACCTTTGGCACAAAATGTTCAAGTATGGTATCAGCAGGATGGCGCTCCCTCACATAATGCTGGTACTGTTATCTCATATTTGAATGACCGTTTTGACAATAGAGTAATTGCCACTAATACACCTAATCAGTGGCCAGCCAGATCCGCAGATTTAACGCATCTGGACTTATTTATGGGCCACTATAAAAAATAAAGTGTATGGTAGTAATATTCATTGCAATAGTGCAAAAGTACTACATATAGGAGTGGTGGCGGCCTTTAATGGTGTTCATCGACGTACATTGCGAATAGTTACTAACAGTGTAAAAACGGTATCGATTGTGTGTAATGAAAACGTCCAGCACTTTATTGTAATGTATTATGGTTTAATTTGTTTAATAAATAATTTTTACTTGAAAATTGTTAATCATGGCTACTTGGTTTAAAATGAAAATAATTAATATTTCCCATAATTTTTTGTTCGTACTTTGATCTGAAATTTTTTTTTATAATTACGGAGAGTTCTGAGTTTTTAGAAATCGAACCCGGCCCAAAAAATGGCACATTATTGCCCATATAACCAAATCTCTATCTTTAATAATAATAAAGATACCAATAGTATCCTACTCTACTTGGGATACCCTGTATATCATTTGGCAACCGATAGTATGTTTTATGTATGTTAGACGTATGTCCCATAAATTGAGCTAATTGTTCTAAATTGTGTTCCTATAAATCTAACGTGCTTGTAAATTATTTTTGAGCCCGTAATACTTGAAGTACATTTTACATTTACAAATAAATATGGATTTTATTTTGGTACAAAATTGTCTCTTAATCTAAGTAAAAAGTTTGTGCGTTTTAAAATGTGTTCTGTAAACAATAGTGGTACTCCATGTCGTCGTTTGCCTCGAATAACAATTCGTTTAAATGAATTCATTAGCACATATTCATTTTTACTTAAACACTGGACAAATTCTTGTGGTGTCTAATTATTTATATTAGTTTTATAAAATGTTATTCTTACTCGTTGTAATTCACCAACTCTTCTCTTCATAACTAAAAGTTGAATGTAGGTTATTTCACTTATTTCCTGCAAATTTACAAACGATTTTGCATAATTTAAATTACGTTCAAAAACTTCTACATTCTTTTTACTTTTTGAAAGTAAATAGTAGTCATTTATTGCGAATATAGATTCATTCATATCGCCATTCGTTTATAATAAGTTATTTTAAAACTTTTAATTTTGTAATATCTTCAGATTTTGATCTTGATGATTTAATAACTAAATTATACGCAACATCTATACATTCTTTTATCATTGTTCCCATGGCACCATAGGTTTCTGTTTTGAAGTCATATTTTGCGATAGATTTTGTAGACCGAACTAACAAATCAAAATTTTCTGGTTCTAACACACTTTTTATTTTTTAATATTATTGGATTTTCTTATTACCAAAGTTTCTTTCAGATGTTGGTGAAGTGTATCCCAACGCTACCACCAATTTTGTTATGTTCTTTTTTCCTCGAGTTTCTTCAAGTGATCTTCTACACTTGTTGCATAAATGACAATGTCGTCTAAGTACACGAAGCACTTGATTCCTTGAAAACCGATTAAACTTTGAAATGTAGCAAGTACATTTTACAACCCGAATGGCATTCTCTCGAATTGATATGTCCTAAAGGTGTAGAAAAGAAGCTGTTTTGTACATGTCTTCTTGTGAATAGGGGTTTGATGGAATCTAGAAGCAAGATCTAAACTTGTAAAAAAGTTTGAATGTCCTAATTAGTCCAATATATCAGAGACATTAGGTAAATGGTATGCATATACAACAGTGATATCATTCAGTTTGCGATAATCTATGACTATACGCCACGTCCTTTTTCCTAATGGACTAGTTTTCTTAGACACGACCGATACTGGAGAAGACCATGGTCGATGATTTCTTGTCTTAACATGTTATCAATTTAAGTATTTACTTCTTGTTTGTGAACTTCTGGGTATCGATAAGTTTTAGAAAAAAATTGTACCTGAGTTGTGACCGGTATATTGTGACTTACCGTACCGTACCGTACCGTACCGTACTAGGTTAACAAATCGCCCTCTAAATGAAATATATGGTAAAACTCATGACATGTTTTAATGAGTGATTCCTTTTCTTCAGAATTTAAATGATCTGAAGGAAGCTTGTCAGAGAGTTTAATATTCAATTCTTTTAATTTAATAGTTTGATCACGATATATTAAATCGTTCCCGTGAATGGATTCAATTGTTATTAAAGAAATATCTGCTCCAGTATCAAGCAAAATATTTAGTTTATTGGATTCATTAGAACTTGTACTTGTACTAGAAACAGAAATATAAGAAGTAGTTGAATTTATTAATGAGAATATTAAATGAGGTTGAAAAGAAGGTTCTGTATTGATTTTAACATCACTATGTGTAGATATTCATGTTTCCTTTTTCATTTCAATTTCCTACAATCTTCAATTACATGGTTTCGTTTTTTACAATAATTATAAAAGACATTAAAGTAATTAATTTTAAGATTATTAGTAATTATATTATAAATTCTAGCTTCACTTTTATAAAATGTATTTTCATTATCTTTTATATTAATTGATTGATTGATTTAATCGTTTACTATTAGCAGTTGAATGGTTGTTTTTTTTACAGTAACTACAATTATTTAGGATTTTTAATAACTTTTCAAGTGACTGATTAATTTTACTTTCATTTTCAATTTTTATGCAAAAATATCAAGATTCTTGTTAAGTTTTAGGTTCTTTTATTGAAAGCTAAGTTTGATATAATGGTAAAACTCCTAAAAATATACGATGGCAAATAATTGTCTTTCATTTTTAGACCTCAGCCCGAAACCAAAGCGTAGCGATGCCAAACGTATCAAAAGACCCTGAACTACCCTGGCTTGTGTGATCCTATAATGCGTCAACCTCAACTACGTTAAGGGTTGAAAACGTGTCTTTGAATGTAACGGTAGATTTAGTTCACGTTTGACAAATCCTACGCCAACCTGGCGCGAGTGATTTGTGAATTGACTTACGGACTTCGGTTGTACCAAATAGTACTCGACGAAGCGGAAGCTTGTAATCAACTCTGGGAAAGGGCATTTTGACGTAACAGAGGGTTCTTATACACAACAGAAAATTAAATGCAAAAATCGTGAGAGTAGCAGGAATTGAAAAGCCGGTCTTTGTTATTTGGTATGAGTCGAAAATATCCGGGTACGATAGCAGGTCTTGGTGAATCGGTTTACACATATTTACGTCATCAGAATCGGTTCGAGAAAAAGTTAGCAGGATGCAAAGCATTAAGTCGTGAAATATTAATCAGGTAAACAGCAAGTATCAGGACTAGTTTTTACCAAGACTAGGTTGTGGAAGAGAGTATTTCTTGGGGTTTAGACGTCGGCTTATATACTATATTACTGGTATGTTCTGGTTAAATGATTGTTCAGCAGAGTAGAGTCGCGCGCTTCGAAGAGGTAGAGGTAGTATGCATCGGCAAGTGCAAAGCTCACGCGCAATTGAAAACAATTTTCACACAATTTCAAAACCATTTAGGATCACCTCTGCCGTTTCATGAATTTATCCTGAAAGACCAGAAGATAGCAGTGACCTTTATTTAAGCGAGGGAATGGGCCAATGTGGTCGCTGCTCACGATTTCCCACGGGTGGTGGCAGTGTAAGAAGTGCATCTTACAGACGGTCAAGCCAGCTGCTTCTTTAAAAGTGTTACACTTCTGACACCTCGGGACGTGCGTACGAATATCTCTTACAATGCCGGGCCAATAGTAATTTTGGAATATTCGTTTCAGGGTTTTCGCTACTCCCAAGTGACAAGCTGTAAGGGCGTCATGGCATTCGGCGAGTGCTTGTTGGCGCTGGGGTTTCGGTACGCACACTTTCCAGCTCGAGTTGAAACCCTCACCTACCTCGTTACTATTGACGAGAAAGTTTTAATAGAGCTGATCCCTTTGTATTCGGTACTCGGGCCAGTCTTCCGGATATTCTCTTACCCTGTAACGCGTCTGGTTGTACCAGTGTGTCGTGGGTTGGGGCTGAGTCAGGGTGGAGACGGGGCTAGTAGTGTCGGGTTCATGTAGGTGGGGCAAGGTGTCGGCTACTACGTTCTGGGACCCCGTCGATAGACTATTTCATAGTCAAACTGCTGTTGCTCGAAAATCCCGCTAGCTTAGCGTGACGTTGAGTTTTCCATCGTCTTCAGCCACTTAAGAGACACCGATGGTTGTTAATTACCTGAAAATGTTAGCCTTCGAGGTAGCCTTTTAGTTTCCGGACCGCCCACACTACCGCTAGACATTCTAGCTCTATGATGGAGTAATTCTTCTCCGCGTTAGTCAGGACTCGGTTGATGTAGGCCAGTACGCGTTCCTCGCCATCTTGGATTTAATCCATTAGTGCTGGCATCAGTCGGCAAACACAAGGGGACTCTGAAGTCAGGTCAGGCCAAAATGGGTGCAGAGGTAAGCACTGCCTTTAAGTTGTTAAACGCTTGTTCGTAAATCGGCGCCGAGCTCTGCGATTGCGTAAACTTTCTTCGCATCCGGCCGTATTCCGTTGCGGTTAACTCCGTGACTAAGGTATTTTAGTTCTCTCTGGCAGAACTAACATTTTTCTTCGGATAACTTAAATCCCCGGGCCCGCAGACGCTGAAACACTGTCTGGAGGTTGGCTAAATGTTCCTCGAAGGTTCATCCTAAAACAATAATATTATCTAGGTAGGTCAAAGCTTTCGCATTCATCTCCGGGTCGATCACCTCATCAAGCAACCGCTGGAACGTGCCCGGGGTCGAATATAACCCAAAAGACATCACCCGAAACTGGAAGAGATCACGGACGGGTACGGTGAACGCCGTGATTGGTCTGCTATCGGTATCCAGGGGTATTTGCCAATATCCGTCCTTCAAGTCTGTGGTGCTGATGTATGGGGCTCCGCGAAGTTTGTTCAGGATGAACGAGATCGGGTAAGCATCTTTGACAGTAAGGTCATTTATTACCTGGAAGTCTATACAAAACCGATATTTTCCAGTTAACTTACGCACCAGTACAACGGGTGAGCTTGTTACGTGCTGAAATAGGTTATTCGTACAAATAAGTAAACAATTGCCCGATCGCTCTGTTAACGGGAACAATATGGTCGTGGGACACAAAGAGCAATGCTGTATACAATCCAATAATTTAAAGATAGAAATTCTTATAAGATTCAAAATAAATGAGCACTATTTCAATATCGTACTTTAATACAAAATAACTAAATCTTCACACATATGTAAATCAGTCACATAAGGTTATAAAACATGGTAAAATAATTATCAAATCTTCGGTTAACTATAATAGGAGTGTTAACAATTTCGTACTCCTTAAATTGGCATAAAATTAGAAGTCGGCATATCATAATACTTCCAAATGTACATAAGAAATCGCTTACCCAGTTACTTTATTTAATCGTCGTCCTGCGAAGACCTCTTCGAAGGTCGCCCAATTATCCAATATCTGAAAATTAATCAAAACGCTTTGGAAATATCTGGAATAGCTTCCAACTCAAATAATAACCTTGAAGTTTAAATTAAGATGTTTTAACCAAAGAAATGACTATAAACGATTAACTATTTTTCTTTTAGATGTGACGATAAATTAATATGATATACAATTTGATTGACATCATTTGAGTTGACGATAATTAACTGTTTCCATAAACAATGTAAGCAAAATGTCTTTATAAAACTTGAATTATTTAAATTGTTTGTTACTCCCTCCGGCGGCGTAATTTGAAACTATATTAGATTAACAATGGCAGATGTCGTGTTGAACCATAAATTCTTGATCTTAACAACAGGTGTGCCCAATATACAACCTGCTAACAATAACCAGATAGATAAGCGAATACACGTAGAATCCCATTACTCTTGTTAATTAATACATCCAAGCACCGTTATTCCGATGATTACAAACTTTATTCCGATGTTAGAATTTGTTGTTGAAAGCTATGACAAAATAATACGAAATAGAATCGAAATCTCCCATTTGATATCCACAATTAAAGTTATACACGCAACTCACCTCCACTTGAAGCTGTGTCGAGAACACGTGGCAATACGAATTTTACTAAAATCCTTCACACGAAGATAATACTTCCATTTAAAACTTTCCAAAACTAATTAGACCAACATGGAGTATTTTAATTTCCAAATACCAAATTAAATCCGAGTGATTACTCGAGATGAAACTTATTTCACAAAAATATGGCGTCGAAGCAAAATCAACTACCACTGTTCTTTACAATGAACTTTTCAAGAAAACTACAGACATGCGCCAATACCTATGCTCAGAAACTTACTTATCAAAACGTCGGCCGCATTTAACAACTTAATACAAAATGTCATACAGGGTAAATTCAACCGTTACAAATTCTGGGGCTGCAGGAGGCCTCGATAACCTGTTCCCTTAACATCCTATCGATCTCCTCATTCATTACCTGTTGCATAGCTGGATTGCGAGGGTAGTATCTCTGTTTGACGGGCCGAGTTCTAATTCGATTTGTAGGAACCGGTTAAGGATGAGTAGCTCTGTTTCTCAAATGCTGTAATGGTCTCATTACAGAGTATCGGTTCACCGTTCAACAGTAGCACGGATGTGTTTCATTACCTTGACGATTGTATTGTGTCGCTGTAAAAAATCTATCCAACCAAGATGCCCGTAGTAAGATTTTTTAAGAGCTGACAGTCAAACGGGACTGTTTGTCTACCAATCTGGATCGGAAATACGTAATTTCCACTGCTGTGTACGATTTCCCCGTTAGTCAATTGTACACGGTCGGAGTTCGTCCTCTTCGAGCGAATGAAGTCGAGGACCAATGTAACTTCGGCGGCACTAGTGTCAACCAGAGCGCGAAACCACTGTCTATGCACGCTAATGGGCAGTAATAACCGTGAATTGTGGTAAGCTAAAGCGGAGGGAGTAGTTGGTGAACGTAAGCAGACGTTTTTGACGGTTCTTAGTCCACTCGACGTAATTTGTAAAGCCTGGGTTGGCCGGTTTGACTAGCGGAAGCTCGTTTGTTCTACTCGGCCGTTTCCGTTTCCTGCTTGGGGGCTTGGACAATCCGGGATCCCGTCCTTACAGCAACGAGAACAAAACAGCCGGAAGCGTCCGCGGCACTGGTTCTTGAAATTTCTCCGTCGGCCTCATGGCCAACATATTTCGGTTCGGTTAGAGGACTTGGGTTGTTCCTGAACAGCATCTGCTGGTGGAAGTTTATTTTAATAAGAATTACGCACATTTTGGCCAAAATATACGTAAGTTTGTTGTTTGTCTTTTAGGTTAAGTCACGAAGCCGGTGTTTACAACTGCGTGTGTTTTATGACGCGTTGGCTGTGGCTCCACGCGCACATTCGGTTTGCTTTTTGGGTTCGTAAACATATACATTATACACAGTGAGTCGGTTTTTAAAATTAGTATTCAATACACACAAAATTTGTTGGAAATTTGTGATTTTTTTGCGACCTCGCCCCGAGAAATTCTTTTTGTGTTGTCTAACACGGCCTGAAGAATCCCAATCCCTTCTTCAGGCTTAGTGTGGTCATAAAGAACATATTGCATTCAAAATTCAATAAATAAAACAACGCTTTTACAAATTCTTTACCTCTGCGCGTAGCAAAATATGTTCCTGAGAAACAATTGAAAACACTTCCGTTAGTAGGCGCGCGTGGGTATAAAATACCCAGACAATGTTTAAGCTTCAACTGTGACGGCTCAAGTGCCATATGTAAGTAATTTCCATCGTAAATGAACCCAGACGAGTCCACTCTTGGAATTCATAGGGGTGGACTTATAGTTCTTCTCAATTAAGAAAAGGAGGATAAAAAACAATATGCTTTGGGTAAATTTTACCCACGCGCGCGTGCTGACGGGTTAAAGTTACTCACAAAGTCGTCCCAGTTTGACCATTGGTGTTTATTATTCCGATAACGCAATTAACATAAATTTACTAAAAATGTATTTATTACAAGTAATCTGCACAGTTGAGGTAGTTTGATTCCCCTTCTGCGCGTCGGCGGACGCCCTTGATCGATTTCAAGGTTCTGCCGGGGATGCGAGTCATGAGATGTTGGTTCATGAACGCAACCCCAGTCTCAGTCGCAGCTGCTTCCTCGCTAGCCATAAGCCTTAGTTCTTCATCACCCTCTTCATCGGACCTTCAACTTGGGTAGCTAGATCTCGTTGAACGCGACCCTTTGAGGGTTGTAAAGGGCCGGCTGCGCTCCTGGCGTTTATTTGCGCTCCTGGCGTTTATTTGCGCTTACCAGTGTACCGTGGTATTCATTCCCACTGCACACTGGCTTTGGCCGATCTTCGAGGAGATCTTGGAGACTACGACTGACCTCTGTGCTCACCTCCCTTACCTGTGTTACACTGCCAGTGTGGTTGGTCCCAAAGAGTCATACTTACTCCCGTAAGTATTTAATTTCAATTACTAATATGACGAGTGAAGCTGGGACAAACGTGGCAATGTCACCGCTGTGGAGTCGTTTCGAAGTGATTTTGTTTAAAAACACATTTTTAAAGGCAGTCAATGGCTGCGTTCATCAGAAATAATCTGCTTTAATACGATTAATGTTGCTTTGTTGAATGCTCTCCGTTAGTTTTTTTAATTCCTCAATACGATTTGCTCCGAGATCTATTACTTGATTGCCAAGTGAATATAGTAGCCTACCATTTTCTGCTTTCCTTTTTTTAGTAGAAACTTCTTTAGTAGGGGTAGAACTACGAGAAGTAGGAGTATCTACACCACTATTATCAGAAATGTCATTTTGTTGATCTATGACACCTTGCCTGTGATTAGAAGGTTCACGACTACTTAAAGTTTCACCAAAATTTATTGTTTTATCTTCAGCAAAAATATTGTCCATTGCTTCAAAATATTCCCATGTTATTCGAGCACGGTCAGTCTTTTTTCTGTTGTTATCTTTTATGGTTCTATACCTTTTTTTTAAATATCGCATTTTTCGATCTCTTCTGTTATACCAATATGCCCTCTTTCAAGGATCGCTTTTTTTATAACTGTCCAAATACTCTTTTTTCTTACTTTAGGATCACGAAATTGTTCCTTTTTCTCAAAGTATTGTGCGAGCAGCACTTTACTTGCTTGTCCAGACCACTTAAAACTATTTTCGGAACCTAGCAGAATAAATACGACAAAGATAATACAGATTTTCTAGAATTTGTTGATGTAGCAGAAGCAGAAAATGCAAACTTACAAAGGATGCAAAAGCAATATATACGCGATATTCAAAATCAGATAGAATTCTACTAAAAAGATGAATTTCCGCGACATTGTTTAGATTCAATAAAAATACAGTTTAAATACAATTTTGTTTCGGAAGGGTTAACAAAAGTTAACAAGACTGGATAGTATTTTTTCTGTGGCGGTAGTCCTCTTCCAGTTTTTAAAGATGCATAGTGCTGTTTTTTGGTTGCTTTGTTTTCTATAAGTGTTTTAAATACAAAAGTAATTACCATTTTAACGCAGATGTTTAATTTACCGTTGTTTTAAACCATCCAGTTTTTTAGTTGCGCGTGTGTTCTAGTTCAATATAACATCTGTGTGAGTATTATATTCCATTGCAATCTTTGTTCAACCTAAATGCTTTTGCATTCAGAGCAACCGTTTTCTTGTTTTCTACAATTTTATACTTGCCAGAAATCTTGTTTTCCATTCTATAATGTTTAAAACAAGGTAACAAATCATTTTTACTAATGTTCACGATGTATGATATATGATATTAACTTATGTTTTTACTTCGATAGGTAGGTATCGTACCTACTATAAACCTAAAATTTGTCTAAACACAAAAAAAATTATCTGACGTCTACCACTTAAACTTGACGTTTTTTAAAGGTTAAACTGGCAAATATCAAGACGACAACGTAGCGCTTAGGAATTAATTTTAGCCAGTAATATTAGACTCCTCCGAGAATATCCGATGTTTTGATTATCGGTTAAACGGTTAAGCGAGTTGGAGTGATTACTTGAGCTGGACTTGACCAAGTAACACTCAAGTACAAGGTTGAGATTGGATGGGCGTTAGCATTACCAAGCAGTTCTAAGCAAAATGCATTAAAATACGCAGAAAAATCAGCATGTGGCGTACATTTGTACCCCCCTCCGGCATCCGAAGGTTTATTTAAGTAATTTTTAATGTTGATAAATACTTGAGAAACATAAAGTAATTTTGAGATTATGTTCAAGTTTATCTGATGATAGTTTCATACCACTTCCTTAAAAAATCGTGAAATATTAAATTACTTTGGTGCCAATTTTACTTAGTGTAATGACTATTTGTAAGGTCTCACATAAAATTAAAATATAATATTTAGCTATACTGTAATGATTATTTCACATAAAAGACTATTTAAATCGTATGCAGTTATATTACAAATAAATCTATAGAGTGAATAAGTAGTAACAAGTAAAAGCATTATGTATTACACGCCTTTAGACGGTATGTTAGATAAGGTCTGCTGATTTTTGTGCACAACTTCTAGATATGGGGCAAACTTTGTAAACAGTTTCTTACAGAAGATACAAAAATTCTTTTTTTAAAAATACCGTTTTCTACTTCCGGCAGTTGATGATGTTTGGGATGACAAAACTATAGAACGACTGTCTACTGTATTTTTTAAATAAAATTTGTCTTTAGTTTTTTTAAAACTTTATATTATATGTCAAGGACCCTTAGTCTAAGCAACCAAACACACAAGCATGTTGCAAGAGTAACCACACATCTCCCTTTTCTTTACAAAACCATTGAGTAATAATTTAAAAAGAGGGGCAAATAGTGTGTTAAAAATCGTACTGTAGTTTTATCTCTCTTGTTTTTCTTTTTTTACCGGTTTGCGAACTTACTTATTTGTTATTAAGTAAGAGTTGGAACCTTTTCTTATATTTGTGTTTACTTTACCGTTTACCTCTTGAAAAAAGGTTAATATCATAAACAAAAGCTTGTACTGTTACGACACAAGTCAATGTCAAATAAACTTCATGTTTTATATTTAAGAAAATAAAAAAGAGGATGTACATTCAAATATTTATTTACTTTTGTAAAATATAAATCGAAAACATATAAATAGCTAAAACAATGCAAATTAAATTAAAGTTAATAAAGTTATTGATCGATTCATCCTTTAAAAGGATTTTGACGGAGAATCCATTTGTCTCACTCTGTTGCTTATTTTAGAGTCGGCACTTGACGCATTTGAACACACACTTTGTAGTTGTACTGGTGTGGCAGGTTCCAGTTCTAGTATCTTCAAAATGTTATAAGACGTATCTTCAACTATAAAACATAAATATTAAAGAATTACTTATTATTGCTCGTCTACTTATACCTTCGTTGAGTGAACTGGAGCTGTAAAAAGAATAAATTTATTTGTCTTCACGGTCGTCATCAATAAATAACAATGGACGTTTTCTTAAGTATATTTGAAAAACTGCTACATTTGAGTATCTTAGGTTGATGTTCATATCAACAATGACAGCTTCTGTAAAAAAATATACTAAATAAGTAATTAAATAGTATTTTAGAAATGAAGTTTTGAAAATGTATTAGTATTTTCAAAATTATTTGTATTGAGTGCTTTCAGCGTGCTAAAGTATAATAACAGAATTTTGTTTATGAATTTGTTTTATTTTTTGAAAAACTAAGTATTTATTAGACATGGTGCGAAAAAAATACGGCCATAAAACTTAAAAAACAATATTTTTACTCGACATATGCCAACATTAGCAAAAAACATTTAAAGCAATGGCCAGAACCATCAATTTAAATATGATTGCAATCACGACGAATCGATCATTATGCAAAATAATAATCGCGATCATCGAGCGTCTATACAATAACAATTGCAATCATGAATCGCTTATAAAATAACAATTGCGGTTGCGGAAAAAAAATCATTACTTTTAATTATCGCACTAAATTTTGCGAAGCGATATATCGTCGATTAAAGTCAAAATACATGAAAGTTGGTTATCTTCATATTTTATATAGAAAATTCATCACAGCATATTACTATTTTAGATGCCACACAGTGAAGAATGGGAAAGTATTGCAAATGGTTCAATAACATTTCGCAAGTTCCAAACTGTCTAGGAGCACTAGATGGAAAACATATAAATTTCAGACCGCCAATATCAAAACCTTCTTATTATTATAACTACAAAGGTTGTAGTGGTGGTGCTCCCGTGTCGTATTGTCGACACCTGGACGGCCACGCCACGGATCGAATAAAACAAGTATGCGGTACTAAATCCTTTATTATTGATAATTGGGGCGGTGTACGTCTGATCGCCGTGTAATTAGGATTATAGCCCCAACAGGACCCTCTTGCTAATCTTAATAAAAACAAATATTACAATTTGGTCTAAATTAAATTAATTGATTTGAATGCAGTTGCATGCTTAAATATTTATAAGGTTGTATTTTACAAAGTGCCTTAACCGATGCAACTGCTTCCAATCAATGCTAATATAAATTCACTTAATAAATACCTTAATTTTATATAAATGCATATTTTTATTTAAGTGTTATGACCACAAATATAATTAACAATTTACTTACATTATCAGTATTAATACCGCACGACTGTCTTGTCGAATTGCAAGAGGAAAACAGGTAATTCTAAGTATTTCGCGCTTCGACAAGGACGTTTAATACTGATAATGCAGTATCACAATTACAATACAACATTAAATAGTTTGTACAGGGTAACACTCCCCCTGCCACAAGAAAAGCGAAGCGTAAGATTAAAAATAGATTAATAAATACAATACTTCGCAATTAACATCTAAGAGTTGCTTTCTTTATATGCGCGTAAAAATTGAATGTGCGATTTAGTAATTTCATTGCTATCTGGATCTTCGAGGATTACGGAAACAGGAGTAGTAAATCCTTTAATTATTTTAGGTGAAGACCATATTGGTGTAAATTTTTGATGAGTAGTACGGGGAATTGACGCCGGAAACTGTTTTACTAATACCTTTTGGTTGACACGAAACTTAGTTTGCGGAAGCTTTCCCTTATTATAATATTTTTTCGCTTTAACGTGGGCTTTTTGAAGATATTCATGGACTTCGCCTAATGTTGGCTTTTTCTCAGTCGACAAAATAGATTCCAAATTCCATATATTATCCAGCGGAGTTGTTATATCTCTGTTTAGAAAAATTGATGATGGGGAGGTTCCGATGGCATCATGATATGTACTATTGTAATTTAATACAAAGAAAGGAAGTAATTTATCCCAAGATTTATGTTGCATGGAATATTGTTTAATTAAAAGTGTCAAGTTATATTTTAGATTTCGGTTGCAACGTTCGCTAATGTTAGAACTTGGATGATAGGGAGACGAAAATGCTTGACGTATACCCCAATTCATGCAAAGTTGTGCTATGATATGGCTAGAAAAACACTTTGCGTTATCCGATACTAATGTTTTTGGTGGACCGTAGGTTGAAAATAAGTCTGTTAAACATTTGGCAGACACCTGTGCAGTAGACCTACGAGTAGGATAAACCTTAAGCCATTTGGAAAAAGCATCGACGCAACACAACATGAAACGATATCCATTTTCTGAAGTAATCACCGGACCAACATAATCTATGTAGATTTTATCCCAGGTTTTAGTAGGTGGAGTACTAGCAAGATACACATTTACTTGGGTATTAAGTGGCTTGCACGTTTGACAAAGATGACATGCCAAAACATAATCTTTAATATGTTTGTACATTCCGTGCCACCACACTCTTTTTGCGATCGAACGATAAGTTTTTACTATAGAGTTATGGTTTCCTATGCGCGAATCATGATAATAATAAATTATAGTGTTTTTAAGGAATCTGGAAGAACTACCCTCTTGTGCCTATTCCGCCCTACAAAACGAATTAACAAACCGTCCTCAATTGCAAAGTTATTGACATCCTCTCCGTTTAGAATACGGCCTCGGATGAGTTTACAATATTCGTCGGCTTGTTGGTGTTTCTCGATCGAGATAAATGATTCGGGTATCTCCAGAAGGGAATTGCACAATAGTAAGGATGAATCTAAGTCACCAGTAGTATTATTTTGAACTGAATCATCAAATAGACGCGATAACCCATCGGCGGCATTATTTAAGGTGCCAGGAATGTGTTCTATAGTAAAGTTAAACTTTGATAACTTCAGAAGCCATCGGCCAAACTTTGACAACTGATTCGGATGATTAGATAACCATCTGATAGCGTCGCAATCAACTTGTAAAATAAAGTGAGAGTCCGTAACAAAATCTTTAAATTTATCTAGACTGAAAATAACGGCTAGTGATTCCTTTTCATAAACAGAATATTTCCTTTCTGTGTAAGACAGTTTTTTAGAAGCAAATGCAATCGGATGTATACCGTCGTCAAATTGTTGGAGCAAAATTCCGGAAATTCCTATATTACTGGCATCGGTTCGAATTATAAATTTTTTGCTGAAATCTGGTAAACGCAAAACAGGAGCCTCTGTAATCGCCTTTTTAAGTTTTTCGAATGCGGCTACATGACTATCGGTAATAATAAATTTGACGTTTTTCTTTTTTAATTCATTAAAAGGAGCAACCATCTCTGAAAAATTCATTATAAATTTAGAACAAAATGAGACTATTCCGATAAATTGCTGTACTTGTTTGACATTTTTAGGAATTAGTAACTTAGTAATAGCTTCAACTCGTTGCGGATCAATTTGAATACCACCAGCAGAAATTATGTGACCCAATATTTTAAGTTTTGCCATTGCAAATTTTGCCTTATCAGGGTTTAGGGTAATGGCACAACTACGAAAACGATCTAAGACCATCTTTATATGTTGAATATGTTCCCAAGGATCTTTGGAGAAGATAATAAAATCGTCGAAATAATTTAAGAAGAACTTAAAACGAATATCAGAAAATTCACGACAAATAAGCCTATTCAATCCTGTGGGACTTACTTTTAACCCGAACGGAAGAAAATTATATTCATAATGATGTGTCATTGTAACAAATGCGGTATATTTTTTGGAAGTTTCTTTTAAAGGAATCTGATGAAAAGCTGAATTCATATCGAACAATGTAAATATTTTAGCACCTTGAAGGTAGGTAAATATAGCGAGTTGGTTAGCTGGAGGAAACGGATCGTACTGGATGATTTTGTTTACGGCCCTGTAATCCACAACAAGACGTCTGCTAGAATCTTTCTTTGAAACGAAAAAAACTGGACTAGCGTATTTTGAAGTACTGTAACGGATAATTCCACTTTCTAGTAACGTATTAAGATGTTCATCTAGTTCCTTTTGTTTAACTGGATTTAGATAAAAGGGATTCTTATAAACTGGTTTCTCTGAAGTAACCTGAATTTCATATTCAAAACCCTTAGCAAATCCCATTTTCTTAGATAGAACATGCGAATAATCAGAAATTAATTTATTAATTTGTGAATCTTGAGCGTTATTTAAATCATATTTACTTTCGCATATTGAATTTGAAAATATACAATTGTTTTTTTGGTTGTGGGGTTTACAAAAGGGAATAACAACATCCTGCGCAAATTTAAAAGAAACGCATTTGTTTGAAAAATTTAAGAACAAATTCATTTTATGAAGTGAAGCGGCTCCAATAATTAAATCAAATTTTAGGTTTGGCATTATATAAAATTTTAAAGGCCATGATAATTTAGATATTTTAATAAACAATTTTACAGCTTTGTTAACGATAACTGTAGATGAATTAGGCAACATCACCCTTTCAGAAACAGAAGTAATAGTGAAACCTTTTGTTTTCGATATTTTAGAAACAACTTTAGATGAAATAAAGTTATTACTCGAACCAGAATCAAGTAAAGCTAATAAATTAATATCGTTTGCAATAACATAAATTAACGGCATACAACTTAAAACTAGAATTTGTAGATCCAATATTAAAATAAGAAATTAGTTTTTTGGATAAGAATTTCTTCTATCCCGAAGCTTTTTGCAATTGTCGATTATATGCCCGTAGTTACGGCAATAACGACAATACAAGGAATGAGACTGCCGTTGGTTAGCAGGAGATGGACGAAGTTCTAGACTTGAGGAACTAGAAATTGGTGCAACGGTATGTTGAAACGATTGGTTTCTTCTGGCGATTGATTCTATTTTAATTATAATATGATCAAGTTCAGTGAAATTAGAAGGATGTGAAAAATATTTTATAATGTCATAAGTTTCTTGGTTACAATGAGCCCAAATTAGTGACACTAAATGCTCTTCCGTGTATTGAAGATTTAATGCAAGAGCTTTAGATCTAACATCGGACGTAAACGTTTCAAAACTCTCGTTAACTCGCTGAGACCTATTAATGAATTTATCTGATAAGAAAATTATATCAGCTTTGTTAATATATTTTTCACAAAGGGTAATTTTAATTTGATGCCAAGGGAAATTCACCACCGAAGACCACCACTCAGATATATGGTCATCAAGTTTGATAATTAATGCTGTTAAAAAACTCGGCATGTGTAAATTTGGAATTTTAAGAATCTTTTCAACCGACTCGATAAATAAAACGATCGACTCCGGATTATTATGCTTGCAAAAATTAACATTAGAAATAATCTCGGTAGGATTAACAGAAAACTTAATGTCATTGGAAGATGAAATCTTTTGTGCTACATCAACTATAGTTTTGTTGAGATTCATTATAGCCTCGTGATTTTGATGTGTTAATTGTAAATCACTAGCTATCGAAAGCAAAGAAGCTTCTAACGAATTTTTTTTTGATTTTGTTTGATCGCACTTTTTCGATTTTTTACGTGCTCCTAAAGCAGTAACTAAGGTGGGACCTGATGATTTAGAGCGACCAAATTGACAAGTTTCGTAAGCAGACATAACAGTTTCCGTAATTTTTGTTTTATAAATTAAATCGGTCTTACCAGAAGCAACTACTCCCTCACTTTCTACTTTGTGTAAATCGGTGGCATCAACGACTGAATTAGCTTCCATTACGAGTTCGTTCTTTACCGTAGGAACTGCCGTAACGCTAGTTTGTGTTTGGAAACGCGTTTTTGGCGGCATGTAAATTCTGTTATCTAGAACAACCTTATGTATATCTAACGATTAGCGCACACAAAACAACTCTTATACTAAATAAATTACAATTGTTAAACAAACAAACAAATGTATAAATAACTTAAATAAATTTATATAATTAAGAAATACGTAACGTTCTGCTACCATTTGTAGTGGTGGTGCTCCCGTGTCGTATTGTCGACACCTGGACGGCCACGCCACGGATCGAATAAAACAAGTATGCGGTACTAAATCCTTTATTATTGATAATTGGGGCGGTGTACGTCTGATCGCCGTGTAATTAGGATTATAGCCCCTCTTGCTAATCTTAATAAAAACAAATATTACAATTTGGTCTAAATTAAATTAATTGATTTGAATGCAGTTGCATGCTTAAATATTTATAAGGTTGTATTTTACAAAGTGCCTTAACCGATGCAACTGCTTCCAATCAATGCTAATATAAATTCACTTAATAAATACCTTAATTTTATATAAATGCATATTTTTATTTAAGTGTTATGACCACAAATATAATTAACAATTTACTTACATTATCAGTATTAATACCGCACGACTGTCTTGTCGAATTGCAAGAGGAAAACAGGTAATTCTAAGTATTTCGCGCTTCGACAAGGACGTTTAATACTGATAATGCAGTATCACAATTACAATACAACATTAAATAGTTTGTACAGGGTAACAAGGTGATCATTTTATAGTGCTCCTAGCTCTGGTTGATGATACTTACAAATTTAGATATATAAATGTGGGAGTGAATGGTCGTATTAGTGATGGTGGTGTATATAAAAAAAGCCAACTATCATCAGCTCTTTATGATGGGTCTTTAAATTTACCAAAAGCAAGAAAGTTACAAAGCCGACAAATGGAAATTCCTTATACCATTGTTGCTGATGATGCATTTCCACTAACAACCAAATTAATGAAACCTTATACATCTAAACAATTGGAGCATAGTAAACGAATTTTTAATAACAGACTTTCAAGAGTCAGAAGAGTTGTTGAAAATGCTTTTGGTATACTTGTGAATAGATTCAGAATTTTACTTAATACAATTAATTTATCGGCAAAAAAGTTGAAACTATTACACTAGCTTGTGTTACTTTACTATCTCCAAGAATATACAAATTTAGGAAATTCTGAAATGAATGTAAGTTGTTCATTAACAAATGTAGAAAGACAATGTTACAGATCTAAACCTTGATCTAATGCGCAAACGATTAGAGACGAATTGAAATAATATTTTCTTTCCCCCCAAGTGAATGGTTGAGTGGCAGGAACAAGCTGTTATGACACATAATATTTGACCATTTTAGTTTAACATAAATAAACGAGAACCAATTTAATTTATTGTTTGTTCTCTCTATCCTTTTTATACATTTTCATAAGTATGTCTATTACTTCATCTTCCGCTTCAGCTCGTATTAAATTACTTTTAATTCCTCTCATCTTACTTTCTACGTATTGGGAAAATACCTTGATATGATCCTGGTATGGTTGTTTAATTGCTTTGCAAATACCTTCCATAGCCGAAAATGCTTTTTCTATGACCGTGACTCCCAAGTCAATTTCGACTGTTGTCCGTTTTTTTTTCCTTTCTAGACCAGCAGTACTCGATCTACTGTCAGCAGTTGTACTGGTGGAAGAGCTATAAAGTTAATGCACATCTTCATCAGTTGGGTATACCATATCTTCCATCATAGTAATCTATAAAAACAATTTTTATCAATCTGTAAAATCAATAAAAAACCTAAATATTTTTAGTAAATCTTTCTACAATTTAAAAAAAGATATGTGTTTACATTATCAACTTCTGTTTCTTCTGTCCATTCTTCTACGGTTTTCTCTGGAATTACATTCTCAGTGTCTGCTGTATTTTCTATGGAATCCACAGCTTCTCTTGCTTCTATTCCGCTGCCCTCTAGAAGTTCCGACATCCCCTTATAATAATAAAGATTCGGAATGTGAATCTATGAAAATGGAAACAATAAATATTAGATAAAGTTAAAAAAAATCGAATATATATTTTAGTTTGGTTTAGGCATTATTCTACATTACGATCACAAAATTTATTTATATTTATTTATTAATGCTGCATACAAAACTACTTTTAGTTCTGGATTTTGTTTGAATTAAATTGTGAAACAATTTGTAAATTTACTTACATCGGATGTACCAGCTCCACTTTTCTTAAGACGACACGACCTTTCGTCTTTCTGTCAGAAACGTTTGGCGGAGCGAATTATATTTGGCTTTCGCTTCTGCAGTGGTAGTCTCAGACCTTACTTTTATTAATTCACAGGTTATCTTCTCCAGAGCTTCGTTTCGAGCATGCATATTTAGTAGATTTTCAATTATACAGGTAACGGTACAACCTTTATTGATCAACAAGTAATAAAACTTGTTCCCTTGTCCAAGACATTTAAAAAAATATCACACAATTCACAATAACTGACAAAAATAAATAACTCCAAAAATACTAATCACATCTGATTGTTTTCAGCGGCCATATTAGTTTGTGTTCATTATTTATGTTCTGCGCCGAAACGCGCGCAATATTTCTACAAGAAAATGTGGTTTTTTCATTTTTTAACTCGCGATCGGTACCGCCTCCTACAATTACGCGATCGGTAACGCGTTAGATTTCATCTAACATAGTGTTTTTTAATTTTATTCACTATATTATGTAAACACTATTATTGGTGACATTAGCAAGTGTCAATTAGATCAATTTTAAACAAAAATAAAACAATACATCTTATTTTTAAAAGTTTTTATCATGTGAAAATGACAACTAAAGCATACATCAAGTAAGAAAAACAAAAAAAATTCAAAAAACAAAATTTATGATTCCTCTCCTTGGTTTAAGCATACCGTGCACGTCAAAACAGTTTTAGCTGTATGTTCTTTGCATAGTGGCTTTGAACATTCATTACAATAGTGTTGCGTAAAACGATTTTTTCTTTTCGGACAATAAAAGCATCTGGATTTAGCTTCTAACTGACGTGGTTCTGCGTCTGCAACTTTTTCGTGTTGGTAACCCAAAACATTTTTGATTTTCTGCTTTAGAGGAATAGACCAAGAAGTTATACTAGATCGGCGAATAATATGCGGTGTGACAAGTTGTTTAGCTAGATCCGTCAAATACACTCTTCGCTCCATCTTCTGATTCGTGTTCCCAAAAAAAATGATTTGGGAATTAATACCGCCGATGTTCAGTAAACTGCAAAATACTGTAAGTGGCCATCTGTTGCTCATTCGTGTAACACTATATTCGGCCTTCATTCTGTCTACCACATCTACCGCCCCTTTGGTAAGGTTATAAAATGTTATTACTGAGGGTTTCATCTGCTCTCCAGTGTTTGCATCTATTTCATCATCCTCGTGAAAAGTTGACAACATCAAGACATTCTTATTTTTTTTAGGAATATATGAAGTTAGGAAATATTTGTTAGAATCCACTCCCCAAGCAAACATGCTACTATGTACAGGCCGTACCTTTGTTTCTAAAAAAATTGACGGAATCTCTCTGTTGTTTTTTCGTAACGTACCCACCAAAGTGAGTTGGTGGTTCTTTAGAAGGTCATTTGCCAAAGGAACCGAGGTAAAATAATTATCAGTGGTCACATTTCTTCCAGTACCACTGTAATGCTTTAGCAGGCGCATTACAACACTGTGCGCATCATTTTTCAGTTGGAATGGGCCGATGGGCTGTTTTCCGGCGTATATTTCAATATTATGGGTATAACATTCTAGCATCTACGGCAGCATAAATCTTGATACCATATTTGGCAGGTTTTTTAGGTATATACTGCCTAAACAAACATCTGCCTCTAAAGGCTTCCAACATTTTATCAATTGTTAAGTAGGAGCCAACTCCCAGCTCGCGTATCCTTGTCGTCAAATCTAATGTTTTGGACTAGAGCGTGAAAACGACGTTGGGACATAGTTGCTGAAAAAAATTCTGGAGCCGTTCCATCTGTAGCCCACAGTTCCGACGAATTTAGGTGTTGGGCCCTCTTTACACCTGTTAGATATAAAATGCCCAAAAAGGCACCAATTTCCTCGAAATCTGTTGGCGAATTATGTTTCTCGGCTCCAGTAAGCCTTGTTCTAGCAAACTGCTTGTTTGTACAGTCCGTAATATGAGCAATCATTTCATCGGAAAAGAAAAGTTTCCAGCAGTCAATAACAGTCTTAGCATTTTTAGCTATTTGTTTTACCCCGGGCAACTGTGTTATTATATTATGACGTGCAGTTTTACCTTGTTGCCTGGTCTCTTTATGAACATACCATTGGGTTATACCGTCTTTACTAGTATATAAAGGACAATTTTTGACTCTTCTTTCCGTTTGGAGAATTTCGGGGCTTTCATCATGATCAGAAATCGACTGCTCCGTATCGGTATTATGGATACTGTGATCAAATGGAGCGTCTTCATCTGATAAACCACCTTCCATTTCACGCGACGTAGATGGCTGATCATCATCTGACAAAACTTCCTCCCAAAGCATTTGCAAACGTTTGTATTCCTTCTCGTACGACATTACACTTCCACAATTAAACAATATTGTCACAAAACTAAAGTTTTTAATGTCAAAAACCTCCAATACGCCCTTTGATTATATTTTAAACGTAGTCAAATTACGATTACGTGATAGGTACCGCGTTAGATTTTAACTAACATGTTTACCGGACTTCAAACAAAGATGCACTGGTCGCTTACGCCTGAATCCTTAAATAAACTAGTAGAAGGGATGACTGTGGGAGGTTCTTAGGGAGGCATAGCTAGGCGTCCAAAGATGTAGGGGTAACTCACTTAACAAAATATGGATAAATGTAAAAATGTTAGATAAAATCTAACACCGGTACCGATCGCGGGTTAATGTCATAACTTATATAAGAAACTATAAGCCTGTATAATATTATGTAGTATACGTTCATATAAAAAAATATACAAGAAATTGTATAAAAAATTTCATAGAGTCATACGGCCATTATGCATATAATGAAAAATTGCTCACCAAACTAACAGTGCAGTACTACCAAAGAATACTTACTAACGAACAAGAAGCGACACTCGCGGCGGTACCCTTGATCTTTCTTATACCAATTCTGTTAACCTTCAAACCAAAACTCCATTTTGTTGGGGTAAAAGTACGCCAATTTCAAATTTGGCAAAGAACGCAAACATAAGAAAAATGTACTTATTTCATATTAATTCAATAAAAACTTAGACACAAAAAGTAAAACTAATATTTATTGTTTGTTTCTACAAATTAAACAAATGTAAAGTTTTCCTTTGTTTTTTTCGAATACTTTTAAGTTTCATATTATAATTTTTTAAAGTATGAAAAATTTTCATTCTAAAAAATAATTTTATCACATATTCCTTTGGAAATGAAGAACAAGGTGGAACATATTCAATCGTTTTACATAAATGTACAAGATTCTTTCCAACATAAGGCAAAGTTGCTAATTGTTCAAAATTGTTGTTAAAAATTGTTTCCATACACCTTACGAAATTTATAAAATCTTCCCCAGGTAAACACAGACCACCAAATATGTTTTTGTCTTTTGTTGGATACGCTTTGAAACTACAAAATACATTTGAAGAGTTTAATTCTCTATTTTTGTTGGACTCTTTTTGGCATATTTCACAATTCGAATGTACCTCTATACATTTTTTAAATAAATAACCACATAGGTAAGTAAGAGCGTTTTCGGCTAATATATCTAAATCTCTGAAATCAGTACAGGCAACTGATGTTAAAATACCTACATTTTCTTCTGATTTTTGGTGAAATATTTCTGTTAAAGTTGCCTTTGCTTCGTTTGAACCTAAACTGATTAACAGTGTATCAAAATCTTCTTCACAATTTGTTTCTTTACTATGTTGACGAAAATTTGATGCAAATACTTTATTAAATATATTAACAAAATGATTTGCAGTCGGATTAGTGCTGTTCCCACCATGGCTTCTGATAGTCGCAAAAAGGTTTTCCAAGCAGTCCTGATTTAGTCGTTTCGTACACAAAAAACTGAATTTTTCATTCTTCAGTTCCTGCCATAACTGTATAAGAAAGTTTATTGAAACAGACCAACCTCTGAAGCATTTAATTTGATGGGTTATATTTTTTCCATTTATATTTTTTATACAAATAGATTTCAATAGCGTAATCATTTCTCTTAAAAACGTAACTTGAAAATTTGCACCCATGAAATTTAAATTATATTTTTTAACACCCTTGGTTTTAAAAGAATTAAAGACGTCGAATGGTTTATCAAAATTTTCTAAAAATGTAGCACTACCTTCGGCTTCATTTGGAAGTCCTTGAAAAGCAACATATGTGGATATACTAACAGCTACTGTCTCACTTATTACTTACTTTGCTAGCCGAACACGCATTTTTTCAAATTGTGAGTGCGCAATGTGAGCATCAGATAATTTTGGTGCCAATCTTAAAGATCTTTTTTTTATCAGCAATATAAAATGTCTTAATATGCTCCCACTTTGCCACAGAATTATTAAAAGAAATGTCATATTTTGACAAATTGTTTCTCACTGATTTTATTAAATGCGGTGGATCGAAGATATAAAAGATCTTTGTATCTTCTACAGTAAAATATGGCTTGTCTTCAGTTATTCATAACTTACCCACCAATTCAATAAAATTTGATCCTTGATCGGTAATAATAAATCGGGATCTGCACCACAACGAGTACGTAAGTCTTTATACAGCTTCAATAACTATATCGTGTAATACTGCTCCCTTGCACATTGTTTTTGAAAATACAAATGCTAATGGCTGTTTCCATTTGCTGTAGAGGCCCCTAACCATTATCGCCATTGCTGATTGTGCAAGCGAAAAGGTTTTGCTCTTGCTTTCGTCATGAAAGCCAATAATTTTATCTTTAGATAAACTGTAAAACAGGTTGGATTTTAATGACATCTCATCGAAGCAGATTGCACAAACCTTTTCTTCTGGTTTTAGATGGCTCAACTTAAGTTTTATTGCTTCAAACACAAAATTGTTGAAATAAGTTTCAAAATGTAAATTTTTTGTAAGTCTTTCTAAACTTCGAATTGCGGGTAGAGTAAAAGTCCTTTTTAAAAGTCTATAAGCTTTTGGGCTGCTGAAATATAATTGCAGTGCAAATTGTTTAAACTCAGGAGTCTATCTTCGCCCCTGTACTTTCCTGTTATTGAGAGTACTCTGCCATTGTACAAACTTTGCAATACTTTCTGGCAAGAACTTGTTACAAAGTTTGTGAAAATCCTTTAATGTTACATCAGTTGTATTTTCTTCATCTTTCTTTATAGTTCGCAACTTTTTTTGTAGTACTCTGCATCGCATCTGTAATTTACGTTTCCGCGGAGTTGATTTACTTAAGGCGGTTCTTTCTTTTTTCTTCAAATACAAATTATACTCTGGTCCGTAAAGAAAACATTTACGTCGTCAACGTAAGCCAACATCTCCAGTGAAATAGAGGTTCCAGATAGTCAGCCCGTTTACCGACGATATTATAACTAAGCGCTGCAGAAAGTTTGCATGGTAGGCTGTAGTCGTGAATCCCGGGTAAATTTCTTAGAATATTGATATCGAACATACACAGGGCTGCGTTCCGATTTCGGGTGCGTCGTCAAGACGAAGTTCATATCTGGATCGTTCTACGTCATCATATTTTGTCCTTTCTATTGGAACGACATAGGACGATCCGCGAGTAAATAACCTAACCTCATTTTATCGATTTTCTGTTTACATTTGATAAATAGAAATAAATGTACTTTGTAAAGTTGTCAGCCACTTAATATCATGAATTTTGGTGATTTACTTTATACTAGCTCAAGTTCAAGTGAAGAAGAGGATGAAATTGAACTGCCATTGCGATATATTCATAATCAACTTCAAAATAGAGGAGAACCATCAAGAATAAAAAATTTCCTCGAAGTTACAATACCAAATTGTACAGACAAAGAATTTCAAAATCATTTCCGTGTAAGAAGACAAACTTTTCAAAGTATTATTGTACAATTAGCCCCCTTACTGGAGAAACAAGAAGGTATTAATGGGAGAAATCCTATTCCGATTGAAAAACAAGTATTATCAACTCTGTGGCTATTAGCTACTCCCGATAGTTATAGGTATTAATTGCTTATAGTATGTAGTAGTTGTATGTATTTATTTTTTTACAGATCTGTTGGCGATAGATTTGATTTAAGTAAATCGTCCTTATTTCGTTCTTTTACCCGTGTTGTTCAAGCTTTGAACCACATTGCACCGCAGATAATTAAATGGCCTGAAAGAGCTGAACGGCAGAATATAAAAATCTAAAATAATGTCGCTTTCCATCGCAGTGGAACTTGCATTCCAATTTTTGAAACAGATATGTTCCTTTCCTCCCATATGACACATCGCACAAAATTTATTCCTTATGCCCAAATATAAAAGTTTACCGGTTCTTTGTCAAATTATACAAGCAGCACCAGAACGTGCATTGTAAGCGGTGCGATACGATCTCTTGCACCAAGCTCCGTCAGCTACTACTGTAACCATAATAATATTGTTCTCGTCAACTTCGTTATTTTGTCTGGCTCCGCTTCTTCCATTCCCGCTTCAAGCATGCACTTCCACGACTCTTGTTCAATTACTTCTTGCAAATTCTCTTCGACAGCTTTATAACGTTTGTACGATATTTCGGGAATGTTTATCGTACTAATAAACTCATTGAGCTGTGAAAACCCACAACCAATACTTATGGCACCTAGTACTGCAGCCCCGTTTGTATTTAATTTCCCATCATTTTCATCTGATGTAACTTTATATTCAACTTTGCATAAGTCACATTTTAATGTAAATTCGGAAATAAAACCTTTACGAATTTCTTTTACAACGTTTACAGTTTTTCCAACTGTTCCAGAAGAACAAGCAAATAACCCATGATGAGGAAAAGACAGAATTTGATTTATAAAATGTTGTATCTCAACAATTCTACGACCTTCCAGCAAGTCATTTTTTTTGTTGTTGCTTTCCGAGGTATTCTCAGAAATATGAGAAGTCCTGGGTTCTGAAATTGTTTGACTGCTGACTGAAGGTTCGTTTAGACTGCTTTCCTCTTCAATAACTGTAGATTGTAGGTAGGTTTTGAGGGCCTCTTGTTTTTGAGGCGTCTTATTTTTTGCCAGCCTAAAAATAATTTAGAAACAATTGCTTTAAAAAGTATAGAAATGATACAGATTTATTTCTGAAATATGTATTCTTCAAAAATTCTAGGATAACCTTGCATTTTTTAATGAAATTAGAACTTTGGCAAATTTTAATTAAGAAAAATTTGTTAGGCAATAATTTGACATAAACTATTAAACACTTCAAATTGACGGTAAAAATGACCTGGTACGAGAAGACGTAAATCGTAAATTTCTACAAGAATAACGGACAACAATACTGTTGTTGTTTTTTTCGTTTTGAATGAGTTTTGTGTGAGTATTACCAACAGCACTAATTTTATTATTATATAAAATAATTATATAGTCACTCTCCAAGATGGGCGTAACAATTTGAATTGAAATCGACTATACCTCCCTCAAATTGACATTTAGATAATATTTTTAATATGATGTCACTTCCGGTTATATCGGAATCACCAACAAAATTTTATCACTAAGATACTTTTTCAAAAATTTTCAATGTGTCAAAGGATTAGTTATAAGCCAAACTCTTATTAAAATATTTTTAAAAATAGATTTAAAGATTTTTAAACCATCAGCGCAAAATAAAAATTGAAATTATTCAAAAACTAATTTATTTACTAAAAAAAATTATTGCCATTTAAAATAACAATGTTCGTACCTACATCCGGCATAACCGGAACTGACACCATATTGAAAATATTTTCCAAATGTCAATTCGAGAGAAGTAAGATCATCATCATCACTGCTAATATGTCTATTGACCCATTTTGGTGAATGACCCTGTATAGTAGGCGAGCGACTTAGTCCAAAAAATGAGATTTGAATATGAGCTAAAACAATATCACACTGCAACGGTGTCTCCTTGTAAAATTTTTAAAAACCACTTTAGGTACATACCTTCGTATTGTCATCAATCTTTTATTTTTTCGGTGCTGAGTGAGACCCAACTTCTTATTTTTGCTTCTTCCCATGTCGGGACAGATCACGATTAAACAACACAACAAAGTAATTGATATTGTTTGTTCACTAATAACTATTATCACAAAGCAATAAGCAAAAGTAATTCACCACTGAAAACAGAATGCTAATTACACACTTACCGCGTGGGCGCCGTGTAATCTAATACAAGCCTGGTGCACTACTTTCCTTTTTATTTGTTATCAGTTTTATGACTCGTCAAGTTTGCCGTCTGGCAAACACGACGAAGACGGAAGATAAGAGAGACAGCATTTAAACAGTGCGTTTTCAGAAAATAAAGGGGTAATTTCAAAGTGATATTGCGGACATAAAATGCAATGCTCGTCTTAGCGCTGATGCAGATTTGTTATTAAAGGTTAAATGTAAGTCGCTTGATTATTTTTGTTTAATAATTTTAACAGAAGACATTGAAAATAAATGTGGATTTTAATGTGTTTTTGTCGTATTTTCGTAATTTTTTGTAGGAATAACTATCACTTTTTTGGCCTAGTTGAACAATTAGCGACCTTCAGTTATACTTAGCATACATGTGTTTTTTTTCCATTAGATTTGGTGATTTGGTTTTGCTGTAAAGTCTATCAAAAAATGGGGATAATTTTGCCTGATTTTACATAGGAAAGAATCCCCTTAACAACTGCTCTGTTTGAGTTTCCGTAGTGGATAATACTGGTTCAGGAGTTCTAAAATGTACATGTACATACAATATTGAATTAACTAGAAAAATGTACAGATCTGTCTTTACCTTACTACATTGTTAATATATTCGCTATCAATTACTTCATTAGCTACTCCATTATCACCGAACAGTGAAACGTGCGTGCGGTTGGGTGTAATAGACAAAGAAGTATGAGTAGATAATATAAGATTAAAAATTCAAATTATTTCTGTATGTCAATCACAGTGTTTTATATTATTTATACCTTGACACAGTGTTAGCAACTTCTGATGGTTGTGGTTTTATAATATCCATTGGTTTTATTACTTCCAAATTCAAAACATTCGCAACATACAGCACCGGTTTCGCATGTGGTAGTAGTCGTCTTTAAGATAATTTAAAAACATTTCCTTTTTAAAATGTTTTGCACACACCCTTAAATTGTTGTAAAAGTAGTTAAGAGACTTGCTTAATAATTCTTCACGACTACACATCTTAAGCCATTCGTGACACCTTTAAAATAAGAAATTAATTACAACTAAGTTGAAATTGAAATCATGAAATTACCTATCCAAATCGTTCTTAGGGAACCTAAAAAACTTATTCGTCCATCATTTTTAGTATCACAGCATTTAACTGCACAATAATATCCACGTTTACTCATTTTTTAAAAACTATAAACTATTTTCACCTACGCTAATAGTTCTATATTACAGTATAAGAATAATTTACACAAAAGCAGACTTTGAATACACAAACAAAAGCAAAAGCACGAAAAATTTATGTGAGGTTAGCAAGTTAGCATTCACCCGACGTTGCCGGTAAGCATGCGCACTGAAAACTGGTACTGGTTTTTATTTGGAGTGTTGCTTCTTGTTTGTTAGTAAATATTCTTTGGTACTACTATGTTTGACCGTTTCCTACAAAGTGAAAGATCTGCTTTGAAATCATATTAACCAATTTCATCTCGGTCTTGAAAATCCTTATCGATTAATGAAAATCTTTATCGATTAATGAAAATCCTTATCAATTAATACGTTTGCACACCTAGCACGAATTATGTGGCCGCACACTTCAAAACAATTAAAACTGACTGCCTTAATTTCGTCACGATATACTGGGCATATTTGGCGGCGATTTTCTTTCAAATTTAAAGTTAAGTGTGAAAATTTACAAAATTGCCCTCGATCACACGTGCCACGCATAAAATCACGACAAACGTAAGGGCTTTGATTTGTACGATTAGCTTCTTAAAACGCAGTAGCACGGTCTATGGGTTCATAGATATTTTGTTCCACTGCTGCTTGCATAAATCGACAAGTTGCCCATCTTTTACATTTACCATTTTGGTAATCATGGCAATAAAATCATTTAGAACTAGATGTTGAAGGGGTATCCATTATTACCTGTAAATAGATTATTGTGAGTTTAAAGCTAGATATTTCAAATAATCAATTATTAAATGATAATGATTAGTATCAATTACCTAACTCAGAGTTGAATGAAAAATTTGTTTACATTGATTTAAAGCAGGGGTGAGCAACCTTTTTTATCAACGGGCTAATCCAAATTTTGAAATTTTTTGACGGGCCGCACACAAATTAATATTTATTAATAATTTATAAAGCGTTATTTATAGGTATAACAAACATTAGAATAAAACGAAATTTGAAAAAAACATTAAGATTTCATAAATTTTAACACAATAAAAGAAGAAACGAATAAAAAAAACGAATTTGCTTGAAGTTTTTAATGAGAAATTTGGCACTGTTTGTTAGCTACAAGTTGATCAACGTTAGCTGGTATTGATGAGACAGCCACACGAACGCAGCTTTCCAATCGTACATCACTTAGTCTTTACCGGTGGTCACTTTTAATTATTTTCATGGTTGAAAATAATTGTTCGCAAACATAGGTGCTTCCGAACAGAGACATCATTTGCTTTGCATTACTCGTCAAAAGGGGAAATTTCTCAGGGCTCACATGTTTATAAAAATTTTCGATATCCACTGAGAAAAATACATTTTTCATATCGGTATTGTTCTGCATGTCAATCAATTCCATTTGAACGTCTTCGGGAATTGTATCCACGTCGACATTAAATGGCGAGGAAAAGATTTTCATGTAAACCACAGTCTTCTCAACTTTGAACATTTGGAATCGTGACTGAAATTTGTTGATTAAGATTTCTACATATTCCGCATATTTTTGAGAGTTAGGAGGGTTTTCTTTTTCTAAATATGGAAAATGGGACACATTATTTTGCAAAATGTGCTGTTTCCACAATTTCAATTTGCATTCAAAGCCCTTAATTTTATCATACAAATTGTGGATAAACTGTCCTTTGCCTTGAAGTTCCACATTAAGATCATTGAGATGCTGAGTTATGTCGATAAGAAAGCCAAAATGGCACATCCATTCTTTATTATCAAAATAAGGAAAAGCATACCCCTTCATATCCACGAACAATTGTATTTCGCTTTTTAAGTTGTATACTCTTTTTAGAATTGCACCTCTACTAAGCCAACGTACTTCGGTATTGAAAATCACGTCGCCATATTCAGTTTCTAAATCTTTTAAGAATTCTTTAAATTCACGGTGATTTAATGCGCGCGATTTTATAAAATTGATTAGTTTTATTATTGGTACCGTGACTTTTGGCAAACTCAAACTTTTCGCACACAAATTTTCCTGGTGAATTATGTAGTGGTTAACGATTATTTCCCTGTCTGTAACTTCATTAATATCTTTAAACAGCCTTCCCGACACTCCTACCTCCAAATTTGACATTGCTCGTGCTCCATCTGTCGATATACCAATAATCTTTTCTAATGGAATTGAAAATTTTTCCAACACAGACTTTAGTTCACTGTACAGGTCTTCGCCGGTCGTAGTCCCTTTCATTGGAATGAGTGAACACAATTCTTCCGTAATATTAAATTTGGTGTCAATACCACGTACAAAGATAGCCAGTTGTGCTGTATCGCTAATATCACAACTCTCATCAAGTGCCAAAGAACAATAGTCAAACTTTGCAATGCGTTCACGAAGCGTTGTCGCAATGTTCTCGGATAAGTCTTAAATCCTCCTTGCAATGGTGAATCTTGATAAACTAAACTTTAAAATAATATTTACTTTGTCAGGAAATGCTGTTTCTGCAACAGCAGTCAAACATTTTTTTATCATCTCCCCATCCGCAAAGGGTTTCATTTTTTTTGCGAGTATTTGACTGACAACGAAACTAGCATTTACTGCCGTGTCTGATAAAATAGCGGCGTTTTTAAAAATAGATTGTTGTTTTCCCAAGTTGTTCTCCATTTGATTAAATTTATCTTTACGCAGTGGTCCTGTTATGTTCTTATATTGGTGTTCATGTTTTGTGTCGTAGTGCCTTTTTATGTTATATTCTTTTAATGTTGATACGGTCTCTGAGCATATTAAGTATATAGCTTCATCTTTAACGCAAGTAAAAAAATAATCAAATTTCCACTTTTCTTGGAATTGCCTGTGCTCATCCGCAATTTTCCGTTTTTTTGTTTGTTTTCTCGCCATGCTATTATGAATAAGGAATTTGTAGAAAATAAATTTTGACTTAAAAACCCCATTATTACCTTTTTAATAAGAATAGGTATTGCACTCACGCCTTTCGAGGTACACAACACAAGTATTGCTAAAATTGCTACTTAATACCCTGCCTGGCGGACAGATTGCACTGACACCACAAATAGTGCTCATCTGTGATCACGCTTTCAATTTTAGCTTGCCTTTCCCCTACCTCGTTCAAGCACAGACGCCGCGCGTGCGCATTCCTATTGCATGTTTGATAGGTCGCTGACAAGTGGGTGGGCCGCTTCAAAAAAAATGTGTGCGTGTACTAGTGTACACACGTAAGAAGTGAAACTTCTTTATGGCCTTATTTTTCGCAAAATGATCTACATGCAACTTTTCAGAAATTGGTTAAATAAAGTTAAATTAGATAAAGTTTAAACAAAAGGATTTTATTATCATAGACATGAATGCAAATAATACAATTATTTCACTTTAACTTTTTGCTACTAAGATTATTACGGCATTTCATTAATTGTAATAGAATTATTACTATCATTGTCATCGTTATTATATATTTTTGTAATTAATGGCTTATGGTAACTGAAATATGAAATATATGGTTTACATTCCACGAAATTTAGTGACCGAGTAAAAACTCCATCAATTGTAGTGCCAGATCTTGTTGTTGAAGTTTGAGGACTGTTTTTAATAAATTATATAATAAATATTAAAAATTATAAATATTAAATATAAATATAAAAATATACATTGACCGATAGTTACAATCAGAAACTGAGGTTAACCTTAAATATCTTAAATTTAAAAAAATAAATACCACAATCCCACCCAAGTATTAGAAAAAGAGATATAATTACTTACTTTTGTTAAAAATCCACTGGAATTAGAATTAAAATAAAGCCTTTGATTTTGTTGATCACTTTAGTATTGATATATTATTTATCACGTCGCTATTGCGTTTCAGAAATAAATAAGGGTGCAAGAAAAAAACGTGGCTTGACCCTCTCACGATTCTGGGTGACTGGAAGGGGACTGCACGTGTATTTTTGAACGGTAAAGTCTGGTGGTGGGAGTAAGTCTGCTTAAGCGACATGCTATCCCTACTCCGTTGGAGAAAGTGAAAGTACTCTTCGTCTGAACCAACCGTGGTAGGGGCAAGAAAAAGATGGCGCGTAACGGAAAAATGTGACGCGTAACCGAAAAATGTGACGGTAAATTTTTTTCCAACGCCGATAAAGAAGTTTCACTTCAAAAATCTTTTCGATTTAACTAGTATGCATTATTATGTTATATAAATTATAAAGTAAGATTTATGCTTTAATTTATAATTAATTTAATAACAGTATATTGACGGGAGAAAGTCTGTAATATAAATAAAATAAGTTCAATTTTGAAAATGCTTGGCGGGCCACATAATTATATTCGACGGGCCGCTCACCCCTGATTTAAAGCATTTAAAACAAGTGAAATATGTTACACTTACCTCCCTAGTAACACTACGTTATCATTCAACGTGGGATAGACATGTGTTCAAAACTGTACAGAATCTGTAACTGCAGCAGTGGCCAAACCGCACTTATTTTAATACCCGAATATGCTTGACGATATCGTCACTGTACTTTTAAAGTATTGAATACAAATACGTGACATATTGTTTTAGTATCTGTAACCGTTTAAATAGCATCGTGACGGTTTTGGTAAAGCAATCGTTATAGAATTTGTATAAAATTAGGAATAGATTTAGTGAAGTCAAACCATAGTACATATTACGTATTCTTCACTAATTTTACACACAACGTAACGAAAACGTCGGGAGATGTATACACGAGAATATGACGGATTCGGTGATCCTAGAGTGGCATTCATGAATAGATATCATTCTGAGTCAGACATACCACTTTGCATTTAGCCATTATCGCTTTGACAATCTGTTTAACAATTCCAGAACAACCTTGTAATTAAATTGTTGAGAACTGCAAGAATTGATACCCTTTGATTCTAACACAATATGTGTACTTTTTCTTTAAATGGAATGAAATATCAAATGCATTTATGTAACTATGTATTTATAAAAAAATTGTATAACTTTGAACTACAAAAATATGTAATTATATACTTTATTATAGTTTCCTCATTATGCTCATTTATGTTGCTTTGCCTAGAAAATTAGTAACAATTAACTTAAAAGTATTAAACATTATTGTAAGGTACAAACATCTGCCTTCACCCTGTCATAAGTGTGTTGAAATACATATTTTATATGCTTTTCTATTTCGGTTTTGGTAATTTGTTCGGTTTCCAATACAATTTGAACAATAACTTCTACGAATTTAGTATCTTTTAGACAATACTTGGCATTCGCACCAGACCAATTACATTTAGGTATGTTGTGTTTCTACTGTAAAATAGTTTTTTATTATATTTGCAATTGTGGCTTTGGCATCCTTGCCGCCAATTCTTTTTGCTCTGGTAATCTAAAAGAAAAAACAAATTAGTCATTATCATTTCTTCTAGTAAAATTTACTTACAAAATATGCTCTCTTATCATTTTCCATTAAAAGTTCATTCAGTACTTTTATATTATCAACAGATGACAATGGAAGTAGTTCTTGAAACAATTGTTCTAATTTATTATTACCGTTGTTTCCAATTGCAAATTTTATTACTTCCCACTCACGCTTGCTTTGAATTATAAACTTTTCTGAAAATTCACCATACTTATGACACTTTTAATATTATTTTTTTTAGAAAGCAAACATTATTAAAGTGAGGCTTAGTTAATATGAGTAAGTGATTGGTTCTTATGGTTCATAATAACAAGGGGGGAAACTACCATAGTAAAACTACGGATCCAATAAAAAACTCTAACACTGTTGTGCACTCCTTTGAAGGTTGTGTTATGTTTTAAATTTAAATCTTTAATTTACGCCTGATGATAGATTTTTAATCTGAAGCGGTAGCGTTTTTATTACTTTATTATTTCATTAAATTTGTAAGGGAAGGTTTTGGGTTTTTGATTGGATCCTTTACTATGGTTTATGGTTACCTATTAGAGATGAATTCTCAGTCACTGCTTTCTTAAGGTTTTCCTCGACTTTTAGGTTTCCTACTTCGAAGTTTAATAATGTCTTTATTTCTAAAACAGTACCTAATTAAGTTTTTATAAAAATAGAAATGTACTTCTTACCAGAACATTTACAGAAAGGTTCAAGTACTATATCAGAAACATTAAAAGTCCCATTGGCAGCAGCAATTACTTTTGGTACAGAACTTACACTAGTACCTCTAATTTCTTCTTCAGAAGGTATTAGAGTTTTATCAGCTTCTCATTCGCTTGATGTAAATGGTGAATCAGGCAGATCATCAAGATTATCATCTTCGAAGTATTCAAAGTCTGAGTTCTGATTTATTTTCTTCTTACATTTTTGAAGATCTGCATTGTTGCAGTCAGATGAGTCAGTTTCATAAAGCAATAAATTAAATTTTTTGACGCTTCTTGATAGGAGTCTGAAATAATTAGAACTTAACATAAAAATTGAACATATAGCAAATCATACGTACCAAAAACGCTATCATTATATCTTGTCTTACATTTGTATAGTTGCCACGATGATTTTGGATTAAAGTTTTTTAGAGCAAAAGCTTTAGCAGTTTTGGCCCATGTAACCTACAATTTGTCTTAGTACCTAGCTGTTAAAACACAAAAAATACATTACTTTATTATCCTTGATCCAAGAAGATGGTACCACATCCACCTCACCAGTTCCAAATTCAAGTACTTTGTACATTTTTCTAAAATTGCGTTTTTTTATAAATACATACTAAAAAAATTATAAACTACTTTATAGCTATTCTACAGTATGAATTAGAGGCACAATAATATAATTGTTGTTGCTGTGATCTGGTAAAATCATCATTTTTGATGCTATGTCACTTATTTCAAAATTTATTTCTTTTTCAGAAAATTTGGGGACTCCAATAAACAACTTCGTGGAATTACATGGTCTGTTAAAGAAGGGCTCCAAATGATGCATTTTAAAACCTCTAAATTGTTTTGCCTTGGGGTTAAAACTTGATATTTTTACAACGTCTTCATTTTTAAGTTTGACAAAATTATTGCCTGTTTTTAGTGAAACTGAAAAATTTGAACACGAATTTGAAACATATACTTATATATGATTTTTGTTTCTATGAACTTCAGTTCTATTTACATCTACAGAATTCATTTTACAAATTCTGTTATAAACTTGCTGCAGAGCATTAGGAGCGGTTCTTAGAGGATGCTTAATTTGACCTAAATAATTCTCGAAAGGAAAAGCACTGAATAAATCCAAATTTCCATATAAATCACTATCTTTTTGAAGGTGGATTAAATTGTGGACGTTATAAGTCATGTTGGATTTTCCATAATATTTAGAAAAATTTTCAACAAAATAGAGAAGAAGTTTACCAGCATATTCATTATAAATTTGACAATACTTTCTAGATATGAGAACATGGATAGCTAGACTTAAAGACATAAAGTGTTTATATTAATCTAATTCCAAAACAGTTTTTAAGCATACAGGTCCAGTATATAACAGAAAATTCCGAAACTCTGTGGCTTTCCATTTTCTAAAATCCTTTAAACTTCTAGCTCTAAGTTTTTGGAAATGTTATTTAGAATCATTGCACTTTGCTTTCCATTGCCTGGTTTTCCATGCCAAATTTCTATAACTTTTTTAACGACTCCCAAGCACACCAAATGCATGTAATCCAATGGAAAATTGAGGACCGTATCCATTGGTGAATTTTCCAACATTGACTTCTCAGGCTTATGATGGTCAGAATAAGCACGAGATCGAAAGCTGGCATCAGTTCTTAATGTACAATTGGTTTCATAAAATACAAGGCCCGTATTCGCTCCTTATTTTATGTATTGGTACATATTTTCAATTGTAGTTCATATTAGTACATATTTATCAAATTTGGTATTTAAAAGTACATATTTTTGCAGTTTACGTTTTACAAACAATAAAATTATTGCGTTGCGTAAAACAGCCGATCGGCGCCAGGCGGGGGGCGGTGTGAGCGAGAGTGAGAGCGATTGCGGCGTGTTTCGTAGCATTTTTGTGTTTTCCCACCCAAAGTACATACGATAAAAACTGTCTTAAAATTTGCATTCGTTTCATAAGTCGTATTAAATTTAAAATATTAGTTTATGTGCGTTTTTGTGGCATACAGTGATTTTTAACTTGTTTAATTCAAAATTACTTGCAATTATGGAACCTTGTCGATTGAATGCAACGTGGTTGGATGAAAAACATTGCAATGGTGTTTTGATAAACACGTGGCCAAAAGTTGTTACGGATAAAAATAATTGTCTTTATTGTTGTGCATGCGAAAAAACGATCATGATAACAAGAGGAATATATGCAGTACAACAGCATGCAAAGGGCGCACAGCATCAGAAAAATTATAAAACAAATTCCCAATTACATTTAAATTCTACTCAAACTGTATGTGTTATCAACGAAAGATGCCAAGCTACAAGAGCGGAATTGTTGTGGACGTTACGTATTATAAGTAAAAATCAATCTTTTGAATCCACGGAAGCGTTAAAAGAATTTTTACAAAGTATTTATACAGACAAGTCTATGCTGCACTTTACATTGGGCCCGAAGAAGTTGGCATATTACGTTAATTATGCTCTCGCACCTTATTTCTCGAAGCGATTGATAAATGATGTTGAAGGTAAATAATTAAAATGCCACACTAATGTTCCTTACAAAAATTTGTTTTATTTTAGGTTTAGTCATTGTAACGACAATAAATGGACTGTAATTATATATCTTTGAATTATATTAACAAAGGGACTTACCATCAGTAATTGCACTTTATCTTCGTAGTCAGAGCTCTGACGCACCACCATCAACTGGCACTTCCCAATGTCAATAAAAATATAAATTAAATAAATGTTCAAAACGTTTTATACCGAATATAAATAATTAAAAATTGCACTTCACAATGATTGTACTAATACTTGTAATAATAATTGTTTTTTTTTATATTTTTGTATGACAATTTCAAAAATTATTAGTAATAACAAAAACAAACTAAACAATAAACTCATTGATTTTTTTTATATAAACTATTTCTTAAACAGTCATTATTGTATGATGAGACTGTCAATAAGTCTTCTCAAAAAGAATTGCAAATAAAAATATTATACTGGTCAACAACGAAGAACGAAATGTTATGCAGACATCTTCAATCGTTTTTTATTCAACATGCAACAAGGGAAGACCTTGTTAGAAAAATTAATGATGCTATCATAAATTGCAAATTAAATATCAATAAACTACTTATGATAGTTAGCGACGGGCCAAATGTCAACAAAAAGGTATTACAGACTTTTAACCATGATTTAATTAAAACGCGAGGTGTAGGATTAATCAACATAGGCCCTCTAGATTTGCAGATTATGAAACTGTACAACTGAAATTGAAAGTTCCTAACCACCAATTTATTAAACATGTGGCGAGAGGTGGCTTACTTTAGAACCCGCCATCAACCGACTCATCGAGCAATGGCCTGCGATTAATCAATATTTTTTAAAATTCATACCTACTAAATGTCGGCAGTTAGAAAAGACTACTGCATATAAAAGTATATATAAAATTTTACAGGATAAGACCATATTACCACAAATGATGTTTATAGTACACAGTGCCCGCATTTTTATGAGTTTCACTAAATTTTTGAAAGTAGTAAACCCCTCATTCACATGATGTACGACGAAATTAAACACGTTGTATTAAATTTAGCTACCCGGTTTTGTAAACCAATAATCTTACAATCTTTACACGATTGCTATTTTGTTCATGTAAATTTACTTAATGATGTTAATAATTTAATTGCTTTGGACGAGTATAGAGAAATATTAGGCACTGAAATAGTAACTAAATTAAATGAACTAAAAATTCCAGAAAATGAAAGATTTATGTTTGCTAACCAAGTGAGAACACATTATGTGGCAGCATTTAAACACATAACAAAAAATATTCCTATACTGAATACTGAGAGTACTTTAAAGAAATTGAGGTGTATGCAACCACAGTTCATTAAAGGTACTGGTTACTCCGATATAATTGAAATCTCCAAAGATATTCCAAATTTTTCGAGTGTAAGCCATTTAGAAAATGAATGAAAAATGTTGCAATTAGAAAATCTAATTGTTAATCGAGAAGAGAGAATAGATCATTTTTGGCAAAGAATTTTTCAAATAAAAATAAATAATAATTCAAAATATCCAAATATAAAAACTGTTGTTAAGGCAATTCTTTCACTGTCTCATGGAAATGCAGAGGTTGAAAGGGGGTTTTCTTTATCTGGACGAGTACTAACCAGAGATAGAAATTCCATGCAAGAAAAAACGCTTAATTCCGTTCTTATTATTTGTGACGCTCTTAAGTGCATGTACGATGGTAAAGCGGAAGCAGTTGATATTACTCCAGAACTTGATTCTCTAGCAAAACATGCTCATGTATCATATGAAAATTTTCTAGAACAAACCCGAATAAAAGAAAAAGCTGCTGAAGATGCCAAGATTAAAGAAAACGAAAGATTACAAAAGGAGATAGAAGAACACAAAGATAAAGAAAGCGAAAGATTAAAAATTAAAGATTTAGAAGAAAAACTTAATGCTCTCCATAAGGTACAAGTTACTAAAGAGAAAGCAGCTACAGAACTCTTAATTGTATTTTAAATACAACATTATTTTCATAAGATCCATGTATTATACATTTGTGACAACTGTTGTATCCACTATGTGATTGCACACCAGTAATAGAAGCCCTGGCTGGAGCATCACAAATAAATGCATTTATTTTTATCATGTATTCTACGTCACATATTGTTAACTTGTTCTCTAAAATTTTAGCTAACTCCAACATAAATGGAGTTAAAAACTCATTCATATTGTGAGGTTCACCTGGGCCTTCATAAATGCTAATTATAAATGGTTTCATATTAATTTCTTCTGCCACTTGGCATAGAATGGGCCAAAAACTTTTATTACCATCCTTTGCAATAGGTAAACCATCTACATTAAAATTTAATTTAATCATTTTATTTTTTGGCAGATTCCATTTTAAGTTCTGAATGAGACCAATTTTAAGACCAAAATGTATGAATTTTCCTTGCCCTAAATTTTCGACAATGATTTTTTTTGGAGTGGATAATAAAGTCCTGGCATCCCTTGGCAATTGTGGCCATTTTTTATTAAAATATCTAATAACTCATTAAGATGATTGTGTCTAATTTGGTTTTTTACAGCCCATTCAAATAGCGGAGTCATGAACAGATCCTGGATATCTTGCATTGATTGCTAATATTTTTAAGTTTGAATTGCAAATAATTTGCACATTTATGCTATAAAATTCCTTGCGATTTAAGAAAACAATTGCAGGGTTATTTATATTTCCAACCGGAGGTGAAACAATCGCAACATGGGTACAATCGATGGCTCCAATTATACCAGGAAAGCCATTCGTCATATTCATAAAACCTTGTTTTTCAATTCTACATTCCTCTTCAGTTGTAGGAAATTTTATCAAATGATACAAATTTTCAAATGCATCATTTACATCACGTATACATCTACTAATTGAAACTTGGCTCATTGTTGCAAAATAATCTTGGGCTATGGACTTTTGATAACTGCTTTGAGAATAAAATTGTAACGCTGTCACGATTTTCAAAATGTTTGGAATATCAATTTCATACCTCTGTTGATTAGGTAGAAATGGAGATAGATTATTAATGATATCAAGTGCTAATTCTCGCGATAATCTATATATACCACGAAAAGCAGTTTCTGGTAGAGAAAGAGGATTACTGGTATCACGCAACTGCTGACGATGTAAACGATGTTGATTCCTGAATAATTACGCGAAACTATAATAAAATTTTAAATCGTTTAAGTATACTTACATCTCTTCATCGTTTTCAATAACATTAATCAATAAAATGAAGTCAGGATTATTCATATTTTTCATTTTATAACCTAACTTTTTATCTATACAATTGAAATATATGCGTAATATTCCTTGCTACGCTTTTCAATATTCAAGTAATGAAATTGAAAAAAATTCAATTTAGAATAGTTACCTGAATACTAATATATAACAGTTCTTGAAAAATTTGACAATATTGAAAAACTTGTCAATGGTCACCTGAATAAGGGTGAATAACCTAACTTTTATTTGAAAGTACAGTTGGATAATTCCAATGGAAATTATCTACATAGTTTATATTATTACTATTATTGAATTCTTAATAAATGGTTTTATTCATTAGAATGATTGAAGTCTGTTGATCATTTTTGTTTTTATTACACCAACATTGAATAAGCGGTTATGTTTAAAATTATAAGCGACTTTCGGCGTAGACCGCGTCGTAGTAAAACACCCAGACTTAGGCTTGGTCATAGTCTCTTCTTGAGAGCCAAAACAAGAAGTAGAACTTGGCCTTTGCCGTATTGTCGTTCGTGAACCCAAATAAACTGACGTTTCGCAAGACATTGCAGCTTGCATCTTCAGAGTGGTGAATGTCACTGAAAGAAAAAGTGTAAATGACGATATTTATACCAATAGCGATTAGCGTGAATAACGAAACTTATCTTTCCGTTACCGCTTGACTGACTTCGTTATTACTCGGAGTAAGTGTTTGTGTCCTTTCCAAGAAGGTCGATCTTTGTCTTAGAGGATATAATACTGGTAGCCAAGATTTGCTGAGTCTTAAACCGTCTTCTCGGTTCATATTACATGGATGTTTTTCTATTTTCACAGCTTCGCGAATTAGTCTGGGAAAGTAGAAAGGAGTTTTAGACAACATTTTAGTTTGGTCAAAGTTCAGCGTGTGTCCTTCCTTGTTTCCACACGTGTTCTGCAACTGCTGATTTAGTAACTCTGCGTTGTTTGCAGTCAGTCATATCTTCTTTTACTCTAACTTCAATAGAGCGTCCGGTCTGTCCTATATAACTTGATCCAGCTAGCATAACTGCTTGCTGACAGAATCCAGTACTTTGCGTTTATTGTGAATTTCCGAACGTAACAGTTCGAAGCCAGCTTTGCGAAAAATTCGCTCAGTATGAGAATTACATTTAACATTTAACTTTGTCTAACAAATTAGAATACTCGATATTGGTAAAGATAGATGCTATCACTACGATACAAGCTAACAAGAGTTATGAACAATCAAAAATAAAACAAACTAAGAAATTCGAGCGATATTCACCACTCTGAAGATGCAAGCCGCAATGTCTTGCGAAACGTCACTTTGTTTGGGTTCACGAACGACAATACAGCAAAGGCCAAGTTCTACTTCTTGTTTTGGCTCTCCAGAAGAGACTATGACCCAGCCTAAGTCTGGGTGTTGTACTACGACGCGGTCTAAGCCGAAAGTCGCTTATGAATTTGAATAAGATATGTTCGAAACAATTCAGTATTTCACTCGACTCTAAAGAATTCGATTATGTTTTCGATGCAAACTTATAATACGTAATGAATCTGAACAGTTAATATTGTTCGGAGATGGAGCTTTTATAGTTATTTTAACGATGATTCTAGTGATAGTTATTTTATTTTAATTATTGCTACTAACCGAGTTAACAAGAATTTGTTGTATATTATTTGAATTATGCTTAATTATATAGTTCAAAGTGTATTATGTACATATTGCATATGATCAAAGAGTTTGATATGATTATGAAATACATTTAATTTTTTTAATGATAATTTAATTATTTAAATATTCAACTGTGCCCATCACTAGTTATAGTCATAATCGGAAGTTATAACTTTGTACATGTGACCCATAACGTGGCCCCTGCTTTTGTGTTTATTCAAGTTTGTTTTGGTTTATTTTTCAGACCTCAAGCGTTTTTCAAAAGTAAAACAAAAGTTAGGTTATTGTTTTGTTTTGTTCGTTTTGTTGTCAAGAATGCCATTTACTTAGGGAGATTGACAAAAATTCTAGTTAGTTTAGGGTAATTGAAGGTGCTGATGTTGCAATGCCGTTAAAATGAAATATAGCTAGGGTAGAACTTTTCTCTCTCTCCGATTTAAAAAGAAGTCTGCTATTAGAAAAACGTACATCATATGTGTCTACTTCTAGTTTCTAAAAATAACAATAAATATTTTTCAGAATTTATCTTGTATTTACAACTATAAATTTGATGATACGGAAAAAACGAAATTATCCCACATATTATACTTTCACAATCTCACGTCCCTTGCTGACACAGAATTATAAAATAAAATAATTCTACTAACGCGGTGATAAAAATGGCAATGTATTAATTTTCACACCATCGGAGTTCAGATTTTGTTACAAAGTTTTGCTTTACTTTAATTTAAACCAATATCAAATAAAAATATTAAACGTAAAATGGAAAACAGAAGAAATAGTAGTTTATTTAACGAGTTCCTGTGTAAATTGGACGCTTTTTTCCCAAGAGGGCTTTTTTAAACCCGAGTGAAACGAGGGTTTAAAAAGTCCTCGAGGGAAAAAAAGCGTCCAAATTAGACAGGAACGAGTTGAATACAACATTTTATTGTTCGAACACAGACTAGGAGGCCCACAAAGTCTCAAAATCTATCAAAAATAATTTGACGTTTATGTTGACAAGTGTGCCAAAACTGTCAAAGACGGTTTACAATATCGAAAAATTAAAATTTATGACAGTTAAGAACAATAAAAAAATTTTACACCTTTAACAAAAGAAAAGTAATTTGGTCGGCATTATAATTAGTAGTTCATATCTCACGAAAAATACAGCTGCAAAAACAAAAATACTAATTTATTATCGTTCAACAAAAAACAAAACTGGAATCCATTAGAATCCTTTGTGTTGGATAGATAGAAACCTACGCAATTTAGGGCGGTCTTACACTGACATAGCAGAGCGGGTGGGTCAATTTGCACGCTCTTATTTTTGCAATCACACAGGGCGGTCTATATGCTAAAGAGATAACGCTTTTTTATTTCGCCATATCATATTTAAACCTAATGCCATTGAACTCAAGGCATTTTGACAGTTGCATTTTTGACAGTTGCATGTTAACCTTAGTTGCCATAAACAGCAGAAATGGTTAAAAAAGTGTTATGTTTGCATTTTATTTAAAATAATGAAATTGCCTCTAATCTTATTAATTATTTAAATCTCGGAATCCGACAAGTTATTACAATTTTTCAGAAGTGAGATTATTATTATTCTTCATCGATAAAGAAAAACAGTGGGTGTTTTGGTAATCTACGTGTGATAACGTATTGTGAACTTATACGTGCGTAGATATAAACATTGACTGCTGAAAGTTCTTAGTGAATTGAAGTCGTGTAGCAAATAAAAGGTTTACGATTAACTGTGAAGTACAATTCTTGCAGACGAATACGGATTTGATTTGTTTTGCGTTAATTGTTAAAATCAAGAAGTCTACGAACGCGAATGAATCGAGTGGAGTTACTGACATCCGCGAAGTTAGTCCAAGGTATTTTTGAAATGTTGATAAAGTTTTACCAGAATTTGACCCAGTTAAAAATGGCTTATCTATTCAAGCGTGGTTGGATAAGATGGGCGAATTTGGTATCATATATGATTGGAATGATATTGCTATTAGACATTATGCATTGTCAAAATTATTCGGTGTAGCGGCGAAATGGCGTGATAGTATTGTGAATCCTCCAGAATGATGGCAAGGATGGATTATATTGCTGAGAGAAAATTTTGAAACTGAGAAGAGTACAGTTTATTTAAGAATGGATGCTCAAAACTATAAATGGGAATTTGGACAAAATATAGTCAAGTAAAATGGATAATCGGGAATGCATTGAATGGATTGTAGACGGTTTGAATAACGTTCGATTTAAAAACTACTTAGTACCTTTGTCGCGATATAAAAAAACCTTGCTACTGGATTTAAAATCAGGTGCTAAACATGTAATTGAATCTAATAATCTAAGTGTGAACAAAAATATTTCAGAAAAATCAAAATCTAAACAAACTATTGTCGATTTTAACCGGGATAATAACACAACAAAATTGTCAACGTTCAAGTGCTTTAAATGTAAATTATCGGGACATTTGGCGCGTAATTGTCCACAAAAGAAACAAGAAACTTTGTCGTCAAATGAAGTTACCAGCAGTACGAGTTCGAAGGTTATGATAATTCAACCTCAACAAAGTCACTCAAAATTTTTCAAAGATGCTTATGTAAATGAAAAAAGTGCAGAAATTATATCGATCTAGGCAGCATCTGCGTTGGTTACGGTAAAGGTATAGTTAAACCTTTAGGATTGTTTACGGCTACGATAAGCGTAGATGATGTTTCTGCAAAGACAAAAATTCCCGTCGTGCCAAGTGAATCGCAGTCAATTGCGTTAATCATAGGACACCCATTTACTGAACAACCAGACATCGTAATTATAAGTAAAAGTGACGAATTGATTATTCAAAGTGACGTTAAAGATGAACTACCATTCTTAGTTCGCATACAAATAAAACAGTTTTTTTGGCAAATGAAGCTGAAGTTATACCTAGTAACTATTTGGGACACATCGCGGTTGGGACAAATCTAGACAATTGTGAATTGTGCATCGGGGGTGGAATATGTGAATCGGGACAAGTGATTACTGGATGCATAGTAACAACAGATGAGACTGGACAATTCTCTTTACCCGTGTTAAATATTTCGGATAGTGATTTATCGATCGAAAAAGGAAAAATTTTAGCGCGAGGTGAGGTATGTGAAGAAAATGACTCTTTAGTGGTACGTGACAAAAGACAAGTAAACAAAGAAGACCTTACATTAGATTAAATAAATACTGATTTAACAAATAATGACGCCGATAATTTGATAAATTTAATCGACGAATTTAAAGACGTTGTTGCGAAAAATATTAGACAAATTGGATGTACCGATAAAATCGAAATGAAAAGCGATTTAGAATCGGATAAACCTGTTTATTACAAACCTTACAGACTATCATTTTTTGAACGGAAGCAAGTGCGTGATATTGTGGACGAGTTAAAAGAAGCCGATGTGATTGAAGATTGTGAATATCCATTTGCCAGCCCGTGTCTTTTAGTAAAAAAGAAAACGGGTGATATTCGTTTATGTATTGATTATCGGGCGTTAAACAAAATCACGACTAGAAACCGTTACCCGTTACCAAGGATCGACGATCAGTTGGATTGTTTATATGGCAAGATGTATTTTACGAGCTTGGATTTAAGAATTGGTTATTACCAGATTCCAATGGACGAGAATTTGAGGGCCAAAACGTGTTTTGTATTCCCGAGACTCCCGGATGGATCTTATTGTTTTAAAAGAATGCCCTTTGGATTGTGTAATGCTCCATCGGTATTCCCGAGACTTCCGGATGGATCTTATTGTTTTAAAAGAATGCCTTTTGGATTGTGTAATGCTCCATCGGTATTCCCGAGACTCATAAATATCGTGCTTAAACACTTAAAAACCACAATGGCTTTAACATATTTAGATGACATTATTGTGCCTTCGGAAAGCGTGGAAGACGGTTTGATTAGTTTACGCGAAGTACTGTTGACTTTACGTGAATATAATCTGACAATAAGGATTGATAAGTGCAACTTTCTTATGTTAAAATGTACAAATTTAGGATTAGAGATAAGCAGATTGAGTATTTCACCAGGGAAGGTTAAATTGAACTGTATTTAAAATTTTCCGGTTCCGAAAGACGTTCGATTAGTAAGAAATTTTGTAGATCTCGCGAGTTACTTTTGCAGATTTGTGAGAAACTTTGTCATTATCATAAAACCAATCACGGATTTAACAATAGCTTTTGTGTCGGAATTCGTGTCTCATTACGGCAGGCCGGAAAGAATTGTCAGTGATCGGGGTACTTTTCGCGGAGTTCTGTAAGAAATATAATATTACACATGTGAAGGTAGCATCGGGTTCACCTAGATCCAATGGACTGGAATGGAAAGGGTTAACAGCGTAATCATTAATTGTTTTTCAACAAGCGGTGAGAATTTAGCAAACGATGATTGGACTTTTAAACTATTAGATGCTCAATGGGCAATCAATAACAGTGTTCATAAAATAACAAAAAGGACTCCATCCGAGATAATATTTAAATTTAAACCGATACATTATTTAGACAATTCGCTAACGAATCAAATAATAAACTTAAATTAAAGGTTAGGAAGCGAAGATACGTCAAAGAAGTCAGTTGCCGAGTTGTTAAGCGATAATCGCGAATAAATGAAAGAACGATTCGACCAGAAAAGAAAGAAAGGACATTGGAATGGTTCACTCGATTAAAAAGATTAGCTGTCAATTGCAAGTTTGAACATTTACAAAGCACGCTGCTGGATAGATTTATTTCAGGTATGCGATCGGGAAAAGTACTTGACAGGTTGGTTGAGGAAGGTGTCAGTAAAACTTTAGATGAAATGGTTCAAATTGCAATAGCGAAGGAATCGGCAATGCAAAACTTTTCAAGTGCAGTTGGCAAGATTCAAGTCTTAAACAAAGCCCAACAGAAATACAAGGTCAATTCGGGGGTTAACGATGCAGCCACGGGAAGCCGGGTAATGCAACATGGTAATGGACATGGTAATAGAAATTCGTTTCACCAACAGAAACAGGGAGGTGTGTGGTTTAGATGCGGTAAGAATCATGGAAACCAATGCAGGTATAAAAATTATAGATGTAATGCTTGTTCTAAAGTAGGTCATTTACAATCGGTTTGTAAAAATAAAAAGATTAACATAATAGAAAAGGAGAATAATTACGACAGTTCAAGATAGTTTCATTAATTGTATAAATGCTTTGAATAGTTATGATAGTACAAGTAATCCATTTATGTTAGAAATAGAAATTGATAATAAGCATTTCACAATGGAATTAGATAGCGGTGCTGCAATTTCAGCAGTAAACTTAAAGTTTTATAAAGATAATTTAAGTAATTATGATATTAAAAAAACTTTAACCAAATTTAAAGGATATACGGGCGAAAGTATAATTTCATTAGGTTATGTAATAATAAATGTAAAATATAGAAATTTGTGTCATCCAATTATGTTTTATGTGATCGAATCAGGATCTGTATGTTTACTAGGTAGGGATTTTATCATGAAGTTTAACCTTATCATAGATGTTTTAGAGTTAAATCAAGTTAATGCGGTAAATGTAAAAGAATTGTTAAGGTATGAGTTTCCAAACGTTTGTAATAATAAGTTAGGGAAATTTAAGTTTGCGTCGATTTCGCTCACGCTAAAGAAAGATGCTATACCAGTGCATCAAAGACCGAAACCAATTCCGTTAATGTTAAAAGACAAAATTGAAAGTGAACTCGAAAAATTAGAATCACAGGGTGTAATAACGCCAATTGTAGCAAGTGAATGGTCTTCTTATATTGTACCCGTAGTTAAATTAGATGGTTCTGTTAGAATATGTGGAAGTTATATTGCATTGAATACACAACTAGAAGATATATTCTATCCACTACCAAGAATTGAACAAATACTAGCTGCTTTATCCGGAAATGTGAAGTTTTCCAAAATCGATTTAAAAGATGCCTACAGGCAATTCGAACTGGATGTAAGTTTAAGAAAATTAGTAACAATATCGACTCATAAAGGTTTATATGAAATGAATCGTTTACCATTTGGAGTAAAATGTGCTAGTTTTTATTGTCAAAAATATATAGAACAATTATTTCAAGGAATTGATAATATATTTGTGTTCCAAGATGATATTTTATTAGGACATAAAAATAATGAAGACTGCTTGGCAGATATCGAGAAAGCTTTGAAAATATTAGAACATGCTGGTTTACCCATTAATTTAAATAAATGTGAATTTTTAAAGGAAAAGGTGTCATATTTAGGGTATGATTTAACAAAAGATTGTTTATACAAGAATAAACACAAAGTTAAAGCAATTATAGAGTTGCCACATCCTACAAATGTTACACAATTACGTTCATTTGTTGGAATGGTAAATTACTATTCTAAATTCATGAAAAACATTACGCAGATGTTATCACCAATGTATCAGTTACAGAAAAATTCGACATTTCAGTGGAACGATGCATGCAAAAGTGCATTTATCGAAATAAAAAAAGCTTTGCTTTCTGATCAAATTTTAATGTACTTTGATCCAGAACTACCGATAGTCGTTACATGTGATGCTTCAGAACAAGGAATAGCTGCCGTTTTATCACACATTATAGATGGAGGTGAAAGAATTGTTGCATGTGCATCGAGGACATATTCAAAAGCTGAGAAGAATTACTCGGCTGTTCACAAGGAAAGTTTAGCTTGTTAATTCGCAGTGAAAAAGTTTGAAGATTATTTATATGGTAAAAAGTTTACTTTGAAGACTGATCAGAAGGCTTTAGTGTCTATATTCGGCAAAAAAGAAAGTAATCAAACGTATGCTAGTAGAATAAAGAGGTATGCTATTTATCTTTCAAATTTCGACTTTAAAATAGAACACATAAAAGGAAAAAATAATTATGTAGCCGATAGTTTGTCAAGATTACCGTTATGTGAAGAAACGAATGAACTACAAGAAAATCTCAACATCTATTTTGCTAATGTGGATTCGCCAATGAATTATGATGAATTGGTGGAAGAAACGAAAAAGGATAAAATTCTATCTCAAGTAATAACATATTGGAAGTCAATGGCCGTCTAAAATTGACAACGCTTTAATAAGATATTACAATCGTAGATTTGAATTGGACGTTATAAATGATTGCTTATTTATACAGGATTGTAATACCTCATTCACTAATTGACCGGACATTGAAAGAATTACATGCTACACATGAAGGCATTGTAAGAACAAAAGCACTAGCAAGGTCACATTTATGGTTTCCAGAAATTGATAGGAAAATTGAACAACTTTGTAAATCGTGTGAGAAGTGTTTTAGTACAAGACAAAATCCAATTAAAACAAAAGTTTCATGGCCAGAAGTAAACGAACCTTTTCACACAATCCACATAGATTTTTTTTTCATTTAAACAACAAGAATATTTAATTCTAATTGACTATTTTTTTAGATGGTTAGAGGTTATACACGTTCAAAACATCACTACAAATATAACTACGAGGATGTTTTGCAAGGTATGTACTACCAGTAACAGTGGTATCAGATAATGGTCCATCCCTGGTATCCGAAGATATAGAAAGATTTTTTAAATCAAATGGAATAAGACACCTAACTATAGTACCGTATAATCCACAAAGTAATGGTACGGCAGAGTGTGGGGTAAAAACAGTTAAATCCAAATTGGCATCAGCATTACAAGATAACGCTAATGAAAATTTGAGCATCCAAACGATGATATCAAGATTCCTGCTAACTTATAACAACACGCCGCATTCAACAACTCATATTGCCCCAGCAAAAAGAATGTTTAACAGAATTCTGAGAAGCCGGTTAGATGTATTAAAATACATTCCAAAATTAAAAACATGGAAATTAGTTAAATCGAGAGAATTTGCGGTAGGAGACGATGTAATTGTTCGAGATTACAGAAGCACAAATGGAAATAAATGGACTAGAGCAAAAAATTGAAAAAAAATTGGCCCAAACGATTTATTTGTGCAGAATAAAATCAAACAACGCAGTATGGAAACGACATTCAAATCAAATATGGAGGGCGCACGAAATGGAAGCTGAGGAAGACAAGCTGGACCATCAACAAGACCAAATGCGTGACGCGAGAGAAAAAAAGATTGCTTGTACAAATAATATATTCGTAGGTGAAAACGGTAGTACAATAAACGTTGGCAACTCAAACCTAAATCGTAACTCTGAGATTAATATAGAAACCCAAATTTGTAACGAAAATAGTTTAGCTGTTAAGGCCAAAACGATGTATAAAATTGCCGCAAAAACTATTAGATTACCAATTAAGTTGACTTAAAAATAATATTTTGTAAGACTAGCAACTAGTAACGGTGGAGATGTGGAATGTACGATAAAAATGACAGTTTGGCAACAACGCCAAGCACACACGACATACCGGCAAATGGCCGACTTGTTCAACACAAAAGATTTGTAATCAATCAATGTTAAATGTCGTAACAATTAATGTATAAATAAACGTAGTATACAGTACCTTTTAAGTCTAATGTTGACGATTTAGTGCCGGTGCGGTCAGAACCACCTAGACAGGCGAATCTAGGAAGTTAGAAACGAAATAGTGAAAGCCCTAGATCGTGATCGGTATCTAATACAAGATATCGAAGGTGAACAGCAAAATTCACGTTTGTATAAAGCAATCGTGGCAGATAGACTAAAATCGATTCCAAAAGTGTAGTGTTAATTACTTTTATCGTCAATGTTTAATAAAATGTGACATTTTATGTATTTTGCTTATTTGTATTACATTCTAATAATTTTGTTTTAAAAAAAATGAATTATGTATACATGACGAGGTCGTCACATTTGTCAGAAAAGGCCGAAGTATAAGAGCTTTTTCTAAGAAGTGTAGACTTCATTTAATTAAAATTTAATATTTAGGCACGTTTTATGTGTCGTGAAATATTGAGAGCTATGCGAAGTAATAACATTCTGCTGAACTTTCATTGTTTATTATAATAATATACAATAAAGCGTCGAAAGTGCAAGATACGTAAAAAGCGACGTGATAGAGATAAAAAAACACAGTTAACGCTAATCAAATTTGGCATAGATTGGTAAAACATTGTGGATTTTAGTCACTTTAAGTAAAGAATATTGAATTTTATAATCTAGCATACGCAGTATCATTGTTTATGAATAATCTAGTTACGCAATACTTATGTAAAAATTTCAGTAACTGTAACATATGCAGCTTTCCATGCACCATCGAGTGCGTGACTAAGGGTGAAATTCATCAAAGATACTTGAGTGAAACTTACACTTTACTAGCACTTAAGTCGATTATCGGTATTCATAAAATTTTTTACATTACTGACGGACGCGTATTAACGCACATTCGGCCCTATCCTAATTCAGTATCGTTACAATAAGCAACATTGTTAACAACTAATCTTTAGCGTCAAGCTTAGCGACGAACATTAAAAATGCTATTCTAAACGGTACGTCGTTAAAAAGTACTACCCACATTTTTAACGTGTTGCACCGTACGGCAACAGTGTAAATTATCAGCTGTTGCGAACTTAGCTTTGTTTCACATGTGTAAAGTTATGTTAGTTATATGTGTAAGTGTGTATTTATTTTGTAATTGTAATCAGAGACGCGAGGATGAATAAACGATGATACATTACAATCGGTAAGTCGTGTAACATGTGTTTTTCAGGTACTTAGTGTTGTAATGTAAACTAAATGAATCTGGCAACGTAGCACATGTTAATAGCATAGGCACCAACTTCATAACGCATATACATAAAATGTCGACCATTGTATAACCATGTAATATAAGTTAAGTCGTATTTAATAAATCACAGTTCATCAATTATAGTTATTGATTTAATATAAAATAAGAACAATAACAATACAACATGGCGCTGCGAACTACGCGAAATAATTAATATTTCTAATAAAAGTAAAATTAGAAGCACGTGTAAAATGGAATTCAAACCACCTAAAAATTTAATACTGGAAGGTGATGTAGAAGCAAACTGGAGAAAATTTATGCAAAGTTATAACATTTACTTAAAAGCAAGTGGCAGAACTAAAGAATCGTCCGAAAAAAAGGCTGCAATGCTACTCAATTTCATAGGTGAGGATGCTCTTGAACTTTTTAATACATTTAATTTAAAAGCAGAAGATGAAAACGACGAAACTAAAATAATTGCCGCATTTGAAACTTATTTCAAACCACAAAAAAACTTAATTTATAATAGATACATATTTTACAACAGAAGTCAAGGTGAAAATGAAACATTCGATTTATTTTTAAAAGACATTAAATCGTTGGTAAAATTATGTGAATTTAACAATGAAGAAAATAATATGCTTCGAGATCGTGTAGTGCTTGGAATTAAAAATCGAGAAGTGCAAGAAAGACTATTAAGAAATTCCGAATTAACATTGGCAATAGCAGTTTCTACATGTCGTACAGCTGAAATTAGTCGACAACAAGTTAATAATCTACACAATGTAAATACTGATAGTGTCAACAAAATGGTTAAATGGAAATCTCAAACGAATAATAATCCTAATAAACACAACAGGAGAGAAGAAGCTAGCTGTTCTAATAAGTACCATTGCAAGAAATGTAATAATGAACATGCCCCACGACAATGTCCAGCATACGGAAGACAATGCAACAATTGTGGTAAACCAAATCACTTTGCTATTGGGTGCAAGATACCATCGACAAAATAAAGTACAAGAAATTGAAGAGGAAGAAGGTATGAATTTGTTTTTAGTTGAAATAAACTCTATCGAAGCAGAAACACTAAATATAAATTCAATAATGGAAGAAGCATGGTATGAAAATATACAAATAGAAGATGCAGGTTATGTTAAATTTAAGTTAGATACAGGATCACAGGTAAATTTATTACCAATTAAAACTTTTAATGAACTAAAATTAAGTAAAAATAAAATTAGTACTAACATTATTTTAAAAGCATATGGTGGTTCTAAGTTGTATCCATTGTTTAAAGTAACATTGTCAATTACAGTTAATGATAACAAAGCAACATTAGAATTTTATGTAATAAAAGAAAATGCGCAACCACTGCTAGGTTTAAAAGCATGTGTTAAATTAGATCTTATTAATAGAAACGATGTTAAAAATGTGTTGGCGTTAGAACATAAGAAATATATTGATAAAAGTTCATTCATAGATGCAAATAAAAGTATTTTTGAAGGAATCGGAGCATTCCCAGATAAATATAAAATTAAAATTGACGAGAAAAAAGAAGGCGTAATAAGACCTCCGCGTAGATTACCTCAAACTTTAAAGAATAAACTAAAAATTGAACTTAACAAATTAGAAAATAGTAATATTGTTTCTAAAGTAGATGAACCAGATAAATGGGCTAGTAACCTAATCTTAATACAAAAACCTAACAAAGAAATTAGATTATGTCTTGATCGAACTGATTTAAATAAAGCAATAAAACGAGACTTTTATTTGGTTCCTACTTTTGAAGAAATAAGACCAAAATTGCTAAATAAAAATTTTTTCACAGTAATTGATATTAAAAAAGGATTTTGGCATATAGAATTAGATAAAGAATCGACAAAACTTTGTACTTTTAGCACACCATTTGGTTATTATAAATTTAATCGTTTACCTTTTGGTTTGTCATGTTCACCTGAGGCATTTATAAAATTAAATCAAAAATACTTTGGTAACATAGATAATGATAATATAGCCATTTATTTTGATGATATATTAATAGCCACCAAAACTGAGGAAGAACATGATAGACTATTAGAAATTATAATTCAAAGAGCAAAAAAATATAACATAAAATTTAATAGTGATAAAATTCAATATAAAAATAAAGAGGTAAAATTTTTAGGTCACATTTTTAATGAACACGGTGTAAGTCCCGATAAAGAGTATGTAAAAGCAGTTATAGAGTTAAAAGACCCAACTAATAAAACAGAACTGCAACGCATACTCGGAATGATAAATTATTTAAGAGAATTCATTCCTAATATGTCTGCAGTTAGTGCACCTCTTAAAGAATTATTAAGAAAAGACAGTATTTGGATATGGGAAAATAGACATAAAATTGCACTAAATAAATTAAAAGAATTAATAACGCAACCACCTACTTTAAGTCAGTTTGATTCAAATCAATTAATCACAATACAGTGTGATGCTTCAAAGGAGGGGTTAGGATGTTGCTTAATACAAAATAAAAAAACCTGTAGCTTTTGCTTCTAGAAGCATGACAAGTAGTGAATGTTTATATTCGCAAATTGAGAAAGAACTTTTAAGTTTAATATTTGCTTGTAGAAAATTCAAAAATTTTATTTGGGGAAGAAAATTTAATGTTCAAACAGATCATCAACCGTTAGTAAATTTACTTAAAAAAGAAATTATAAAAATACCATCAGGAAAATTACAAAATGAGAATTAAGTTGTTAGATTACGAATTCAATATTAATTACATACCTGGTAAAGATATGCACTTAGCAGATCTATTGTCAAGGAACTTTTTAAATGAAGTACATGAAAATGAACTAAATATAGAAGGACACATACATTCAGTAATTAGATTAGATCATAATTTAAACAAAATGCATAATTTAGGTAATGAAACACAAGCAGACCCGGTACTTCGACAGATTTATGAATATTGTATGAATGAATGGCCAAAAAATAAAAATGCAATACCGGAAAATGTAAGATTTTACTATAAGTTAAGGCATGATCTAATAGTACATGATGATATAATATATTTTAATGATCGTATAGTAATACCTAAAAATTTAAGAGTTAAAATGTTAAAATTGCTTCACGAAAGTCATATGGGAGTTACTAAAACCCAAATGCGCGCGAAAAAATTACTATATTGGCCGGGTTTTATGAATGAAATAGAGCAAATGATTGTCAGTTGTAGTATTTGTGAAAAATTCAGATCGAATAATAAAAAACATGAACTAATACCACACGAGTTACCCCAATTACCTTATGAAAAAATAGGGGCAGATATCATGACATATAACAATACCGATTACTTAGTAGTTATTGATTATTATTCGCGATGGATTGATGTCATTAAATTAGATTATAAACATTCTAGTGAGTTAATTGATAAATTTAAAACTTTATTTTCAAGTTATGGTATACCAAAAATATTAATAGCAGACAATATGCCTTTTGCATCGTTACAATTTAAAAAATTTGCAAAAAACTGGAACTTTCAAATAATAACCAGTAGTCCCCACTACCCGAAGTCTAATGGTATGTCAGAAAAAGCAGTACACATAGCTAAACAAATAATCAAAAAATCTATAAATACAAATACCGATGTACAAATAGCATTATTAGAATATAGGTGTACCAATTTACCCGCCTTAGGTATATCTCCAGCCGAATTATTAATGAATAGATTACTTAGAACTAACTAAGATACCGGTAAGCAATGAACTATTAAAAACAAAAGTTCCCATTAATATGACAAATGTATTTTTACAAAATCAAAATAAGTATAAACTGTATCACGATAAAACCGCATGTAGACAAGACCAAAAATTTTGTAGAGATCAAAATGTATTAATAAGGAAAGGTAAAGAGTGGGATAGAGGTAAAGTTGTCAAACAATGTGACACGCCAAGATCATACATAGTTGCTGACAGTAATGGTAGAATACTTAGAAGAAATACGTATCACTTAAAAAATACTTTTAATGAAACTGTTATTACTCCTCAAATAATAGATCAGGATATAACTACAAATGATCAAACAAACATAAATAGCAATTTGTCAAATCAAAAAGTCAGCGATCGTGTAAGACCTAGACGTGATATTAAACCGCCTGTAAGATTCAAAGATTATGTAACTTATTAATTAAAGAGGGCGATGTTGTAATGTAAACTAAATGAATCTGGCAACGTAGCACATGTTAATAGCATAGGCACCAACTTCATAACGCATATACATAAAATGTCGACCATTGTATAACCTTGTAATATAAGTTAAGTCGTATTTAATAAATCACAGTTCATCAATTATAGTTATTGATTTAATATAAAATAAGAACAATAACAATACAACACTTAGAAGTTACAGTAAATCCAATTAAGTTATATTACCATCTACAAATTTTTCTATTTGAGGGACAGATAAATAAACGAAAATACATTGCAACTGGTAAGTAGTGCACTAACAAGTGGTTTTCAGGTACTTGGAACCTATAGTAAATGCAATAAAGTTATATTACCATCTACCAATGTAAGGTAAAGTAAAAGACGTGACAACATGGCAAGTGTCAACCATCAGGGTGTGAGCTGGGGGTAGACAATTAAGATTGATGTTCATGAATGTAATGTTTAACATAATAAATATACATAATAACATGGTGTCGGGTGTGAAAATATAACAAAGTGATTCGAGAACAGACTAAATATTTAAAATTACATAGCCACGGGTTTTTTTTTAACAAGTAACCTTAAAATTACAAATCGTTTAATCAAAGATGGAGTTCAATTTACCGCCTAGATTAATAGTAGAAAACACTCAAACATGGTCCAATGGAAACAAAAATTTGATATCTACTTGAAAGCATCAAAAAAGGTAGATGAATTGGAAGATATAAAGATCTTGTTAAACACAATAGGAGATGAAGGGGTCGATATATATAATACATTTAGTGAGGAACAAAAGAAAACTCTGAATTCAGTACTTAAGGCTTATGATGATCATTTTATACCAAAACAGAATTATACGTTTGAATCATTCAACATGTGGTAGTAGGAGAATATATTGATTACCCAATAAAAGCAGTACCTATTAAAGCATACTTATTTGTGTCAAGATTAGACCCAGCAACAAAGAAAGAAAACATTGTCAATTTATTAAAAAAACAGTTTCCAGAAGTGGAAGTCGAAGAAATACAATCTACGTTTCCTAATATGTACAGAAGGTTTAAAGTATCGGTACAAATTTGAGAAAGTTATGTGCCCTGCAATTTGGCCAAGAGGAGCTTATTTGACAAGGTTTTTTCACAGACGAAAGATAAACGACGAAAAGGTATAAATAAATATATTAACCCCTATTCGTCAAAACAAACAATTTTTGCAACGTATTATTTCTTAATATACAAAGTATTAACAACAAATTACTAGACGTTGAAATCCTTATACCGTTGACTGAAGAGTCAACGCTTATACATAGTCATGATATACATATTATTTGTTTTAGTGAAACTTGGGCTAACTCAGACAAATTAGATTCCATCAAGATTCCCGGATATACCTTAAGTTGCTTTTCTAGCAGAATTGTTAATCGAGGAGGCGGTACTGCAATATGGGTAAAAAATACAATCAAGCCAAACGAAATTGACTGGACAAATTTTTATACAGAAAAGGATTTAGAAATTTGTGCGGTGACGTGTTAGGTGAATGATAAAACAATTCAAATATTCTGGACTGGAATATTGACTTTTAAAAAACAAGTTACTTGATCTAATGTCGTCATATAACTTAAAATATCTGGTAACTGAACCTACACGTGTTACAAAAAGCACTAGCTCTTGTATAGATAATATTTTTTTAAACATAGATGTTGATAGTAAGAATGTTAGTGTTCATGACACATATATTACGGACCACAGATATTTACTTCTAAAGCTCAATATAAATTTACCACAAGATGATGTTTGTCAGTTTAGAAGAATATATAATAAATCAAATAAAAATGATTTGTATTACTATATTTCACAAGAAACTTAGAAAGATGTTTATACTGATTCGAAAGTGGACGACAAATTAGATTCTTTTGTAGATACTATAATGTACTATTACTACCAGTGATTTCCCTTAAAGAAATATAGTAAGATTGGCGCATTTTACAAAAATGGTATCCTGTTTTGAATCCTGTATACAAAACATTAAAATCTAGGTATAAAGTCGATATCGAAAAGTGTAAAAAAGAATACTATTCTAACAGAATACACAAATCAGCAAATAAGAACAATGCTATGTGGAACGTTTTAAATGAGTTAAAAAATACTAACCCCATCTACAATGATTATAAAATACACCTTGACAATAAAATATTACAAGATCCTTTGTGATTGCAGAAAATTTTAATGATTACTTTATAGATAGTGTTCAATCTTTGTCAATGCCAACTACAGATACCATATATACATTTCCTACAGCTTTAATCAACGATAAAAGTATATTTATAAAAAATATGGAAAAATATGAAATATGCAATATTCTTAGCAAGTTAAAAAAAAATATGCTACATTCCAATGCGATTGTTGAAAGATTTTTAACATTGCTTCGTAGCACCGTTGACCCGTGTAATTAATTCGTCATTGAGACAAGGTATCTTTCCGACAAACTTAAAAGTTGCTATTGTAAAACCCATACACAAGAAAAACAATAAATGTCAAATGTCGAACTACAGACCCATATCTCTGCTGTCAAATGTATAGAGAGAGTAGAAATATGCATTTGCATGATAGTGCATTTTTTTTTTACATATTTTGTAGTTTTAAAGCATATTTACATGTATGTGCATTTTTGAACTACAACCGGCATGTTTAATGTAATGAATGCATATTTTATGATTTTTACTTAAAAATGTTAAATTTATCAAAAATAAATATATAAATTATATTCAACCCTTGAAAATAAAACAACACAACTTGGTTTTAAAAGAGGCTTTTTCTTTTCTTTGTGGTATTAAAACAAGTTTTAGGTAAAGCGGTTACCTGTTGTCATTATTAGTTGTACACAAGGGGTTCTATTGTTTAAAACTTAATGTTATGTATCTGTTAATCGTAAACCTTATTTCACGTGATTAAACAAAAACCCATTTGCAAGTACTTAAAAGCTTGCTGCTTATACTAAAGAATATCTTAACTTGAAAGGTTGGATTTGGTTAATTTTGGAGGGGTTTTCATTCGTTCTTTATACAAAAATGTAAAAGAACCCAGTAAAATAAAATTTTCAAATTACAAACACAGTAAGCAGTAAGACAAGTAGGTGAGTGGTTGAACTGTTTTAGCGAATTCGGTACTAGAGCTATGTAAAGTAAAATCGTGTCCAGTATAGAAAATTGGTTTTTATTGTTCATTTTTTGTAATTGTCACAATGCCAAAAGCAGGATCTAGTCAAAAAGATCTTATGACGAAATGGACAAAGGAAATTAAAGAATTGGCGATTAGTGGTGATAAAGTAATCTGCACTGTCGTTTTTTTTTTGATTAGTTTTAAGTTTACCAACATTCTCATCATATATATTTAATTGTTTATAAATAAGACATTTATTCGGTATTACTAGAAAACTACATGTTATCATAGAACGTATTAACAAGTAATTTCATTTGTCTACAATTTCAAAATGTTAAATTTTATTTTTTTTTTATTCTTCTAGATAAGTAGTGAAAAGAAATTTCAAATCACACAACACGTATCAACTCAAATACACAAGGAGAACCTAATAAAATTTGGTGCCCAAAAACAAATCCTGTTGACAACATATGCGTCTACTTCCAATACATCTTCAAAACCCAGCGACTTCAATGCAGAATTATGTAAAGCTTTAATAAGTGCAAACATTCCTTTAAAAAAAATCGAAAATTCAAAGTTTCGTGCATTCCTGGAAAATCATATTAGTAGACCAATACCAAGTGAAGCGCTTTTAAGAACAAAATACGTTTCTATTAATTATGCAAGTATGTTCAATGAAATAACAACTAAAATAGGTGACAATTTGATATGGTTTTACGGTAGATGAGACAACCGACGCAAAAGGTCGGTACATAGCTAACTTATTAATTGGAACACTAAATAATGAATGTACTTCTGGTCCGTATCTCATAGCTGTAAAAGAGTTGCCAAAAACAAATAACGTAACAATTGCAAAATTTGTGAATGATAGTCTGAATAATTTTTATTTACCTGTTGCTGCTCCAACAGAAAAATTTTTGATAATGGTAACTGACGTAGCAAGTTACATGAAAAAGGGATATTTATCATTAAAAATATTTTATGAAAACCTAATCCATATTACATGTTTAGCACATGGTTTAAATAGAGTTGCAGAATGTATAACAAAACAATATATTGATATATGAAGTCAATGAATTAATTAACAATGGAAAAAAAGTATTTTTGAAAGCTCCTCTCAGAGTGTAACACTACAGAAATAAGTTACCAAATCTACCTTTACCGCCCCAACCTATTCCAACACGCTGGGGAACTTGGCTAACGGCAATAAGCTACTACAGTGAAAATTTAGAGAAATTTTTTGATGTCATTAAAGATTTTGATGAAGAATCATCTAGGCCTATTGCAAAAATCAAGAATTTAAGCAAAAATCAGAAACTAAAAAATGACTTAACTTATATTGTATCTCATTTTATGTCAATTGTACCTGCAATAACAAAACTTGAACAAAAAAAATTAGCTTTATGCGAATCTATTCAAGTAATCGAGAAGTTAAAAACTCACTTAAACAAAGTTCCAGGCACTATAGGACAAAAAGTATTAAAAAAATTTAGTGAAGTGTTGGAAAAAAATGAAGGGTACCAAATAATCAAAGGTGTGAATAATGTTTTGTTAGGATTAGAAGTTAGTGATTTTCAAACTAATTGGACACCAAATATGATGTCAAAATTAAAAAATGTTCCGATTACATCGTGCGACGTAGAAAGATCGTTCTCGGATTATAAACATTTTTTATCTGATCGTCGACACAATTTTACAATGGAAAATGTAGAAAAAGATTTGATAATATATTTTAATAATAGAAACATGTGAATAGATTTTAATTACTGTAAGTAAAATATAGGGTAGGATGTTACGATATAATTAATTGTAATTAATAAATAAGTTTTGTTAAATTTAATATACAACAAATGAAATAAAAATTATGAGCATGTTTTTACTTTTTAGTGCATATTTTAAGCATTTTTTACTACTTTTATTCTGCATAATATGCACATATAATCGCATATTTCACCCACGTCAAAAAACAATCAATAACTACGCTGTTCAAACAATAAATACTACTATTCAACGACAATACTCAACAAGTTTTCTAGGTATTCAAATAAGTGAAATGTTGACATGGAGCGAGTTTTGTGACAAAATTGCCAAAAACATAAATAGCAAATGTTATCTGAGTGTTCTAGACGACAATAGCCTATTAACTTTGTATTATTCTGAAATAGAATCGAGGCTAAAATACGATATTTTACTATGGGGACTATCGGCATATGCAGAACGCGTTCTGTTAGTACAAAAACGGGTTGTAAGAAACATAGCAAGAGCACACTCAGAGACACCATGCAGGCCTTTATTTAAACAGCTACAAGTATTAACAATAGCCAATCTGTACATCTTTGAAGCAGCAATTTATGTCCACAAAAGAAAAACAATAATTCCTAGAAATGATCCTGGATATAACACAAGATCAGACTTAATACAATTATCAAGGCACACTTTACTCTATCTAGTACATCATCGCACATAATGGGTGTAAAAATATATAATCAAATTCCAGAAAACGTTAGGAAGTTACCAGAGCACATGTTTAAAAAACAATTAAAAAGTATTCTGAAAAAAAATCCTTTATACAATGTCATGGAATTTTTTTATTTTAATTTTAATAAAATTAAAGTGCAATAAATATAATATGTACACCTTTGACTTGTCTAGCACATCAGTTGTTATGTTTGTTAGATTAATAAATATTATTATTATTTAAAAAAAATAATAATTTAACACAAAAGGAAGATCTAAGCATAGAGGATTAAAAAACTGAATTAAAGAAGCAAGCTCAGCAGTGCAATTTTGTGTGTTCAAATGAAAAATCTAAAAGAAGCTACGAATATAGAATGATCAGGGATCAAATAATAATTGGAGTTTATGATAAACAAATGCAACAACGCTTAATTCGAGAGGCTGAACTAGACGTAAATAAAGTTTTGGCTTATTACAAGTTCGTAGAATTAAGTAAGCATCATTATGAAGTGTTAAATCCGAAGAATGTAGTTGAAGTAATACAACAAAAACCTAGTAGCTCAAAGAAAATTGACTGTAGCAGATGTGGTTTTCTACATTATCCAAATAAATGCCCAGCTTATCATAAAACATGTGCTAAGTGCCAAAAAAAATCACTATGCAAAGATGTGTAAATTCGCGGGGATGCGAGAAAAGAGAACAGATGTTGCAGAATCGAACATTATTCAGGTACGTTAAGAAATTAACCACCCTGACAGTGTATTGTTAATAGATGAAAGTTCAAGTTCCAAACAAAAGGCCTGGTTTCAATAAATCCTGGTTGATAATCATCGAATAAAGTTTAAAGTTGACACTGGTGCAGAAACAAGTATTTTACCTGAAATGGAATTTAAGAAGCTAAGTGCAGCAATACAAAATAAAATAAATCGGTGATGTTAATTGTATATGGAAACTTTAAAATTAAACCCAAAGGTGAGATTGAAGTGTTTTGAAAATGTAATGATACAAAAAAGCTTGTTAAGTTTATAATTGTAGACTGTGATTCTCAGTCAATTTTAGGTCTAAATGAATGCATGAAATTTAAATTGGTTTCTAGAGTTAATCTTCTTAAAAATGTGATTACACTACCAAAAAGTAAATTTGAAATACAAAACATGTACTCGGAGACATTTCAAGGGTTAGGTAAGATACCAGGTTATTATAAAATTGAATTAAAAGTAGATGCAATACTAGTCATACAATGTCAAAGAAAAGTTCCAACGTCCTGCATGCAAAATTGAAGGAATGTTTAAACAAACTTGAAAAAGAACACATTATAGATAAAGAAAATTATCCAACTGAATGGGTCAATAGTTTGATAGTAATTGAAAAACCTAATAAATCATTGCGCTTGTGCTTAGACCCAAAGCCACTTAATAAATATATCAAACTGGAGATTTACATGATACCGACGAATATAGATATAATTAGTAATTTGACAGGTAAAACAATGTTTACAGTAATGGACATGAAAGATGGTTTCTGGCAGATACAATGTGATAAAAGTAGTTCAGACTTGTTCACTTTTAATACCCCTTTTGGGAGGTATAAATTTAACAGATTACCACTTGGCATTTCATCTGCCCCAGAGGTATTTCAGAGAAAAAACTGTGAAATATACGGAGGAATTCCAAATGTTGACATTTATTTCGATGATATTATCATATCAGGGCATACAGAATTAGAATATGATATAGCATTAAAAGAAGTGTTTGAAAAGACTTTAGAAAATAATGTAACATTTAATTTTGAAAAATTTCAATATAAATTGAAGAAAGTTGTCTTTATGGGACAAATTATTTCAGCTAACGGTGTCAAACCATGCGAAAATAATATAAAAGCAATAAATTCTATGAAATCTCTAACAAATAAAATGGGGTATTGAGATTTATAGGAATGGCAAAATTCTTTTCTAAGTTTATACCTAATATGTCAAAGATTACAGTAAATATGAGAAACTTAACAAAGAATAATGTCAAATTTGAATGGAATGTTGAACATGAAGATGAATTAAGTAACTTAAAAGCATGTATAGTTAATTTTCCTACTTTGCAAATTTTTAATGCTAACAATGCTATCAATCATACAATGTTATGCGTCAAGTGAAGGATTGGGATGTGTATTAATACAGGAGGGTAGACCAATCTCATTTGCTTCTCGTTCATTATCAAAAAGTGAAAAAAGATATGCACAAATCGAAAAAGAATTGTTTGCAATAGTGTTTGCTTGTGAGAAATTTCATTATTTTATTTATGGTCGTAAAGTAGTAGTACAGTCAGATCATAAACCTCATAAACCTTGATGCAGTTACAGCTCGTTTGCAACGTATGATGTTACATACATAGACACAAATACTGAGGATGATCCCGAAATGACGTATATAATACATTCTTTGTCTAATAACATACCAATGAGTGAAAATAAAAAAAAGGCGTTTTGTGAAGCGATAGAAAATGATCCGGTTTTATTACAAGTAAAACAATTTTGTAATTCCTCATGACCAAATTCATATAAAACTGTAGATTTAGAACTTAGACAATTTATTAAACTAAAATGAAAAATATATTTATCAAATGATCTGTTATTTTTAAATGACAGATTTATTGTTCCAAAATGTCTTAGAAAAGAAATGCTTTACAAAATTCATGAGGCTCACTTTGGAATAAATAAATGCAAATACTTTACTACTATAATACTGGAAACTTCTATCTTTTGCATAGTATTTCAGGGTGACAGCGGTTTCAGCGCCATCTATTGGTATGAGGTGATAACTAACAAGCACATTATGGCAAATTCAAACATATTACATTATTATAGATAAAACAGCGTAAATTGTGACAATAATTATGTTGAAATTAGTTCAAAATATTTGTAAAATTGTGGGAGGAATGTAATTTATTAGAAATTATGGAAATTGTGTATAGAAAAACATTGATCGAGTACAAAACACCTTTAATTTGAACTTGTTAACAAACACTATTTTATTTATGTGTAAGTTTATTAAACTTTACATTTTTTTTGTAACTTTAAACTTAGGAACTGAATCATTTTTCCTCTAAACTACACAGTTAAATAATACATTTAAATATTTAATAATTTAATAATAAACAGCGTCAATTGTGACAATAATTATGTTGAAATTAGTTCAAAATAGTTGTAAAATTGTGGGAGGAATGTAATTTATTAGAAATTATAGAAATTATGTATAGAAAAACATTGATCGAGTACAAAACACCTTTAATTTGAACTTGTTAACAAACACTATTTTATTTATGTGTAAGTTTATTAAACTTTATATTTTTTTTGTAACTTTAAAGTTAGGAACTGAATCATTTTTCCTCTAAACTACACGGTTAAATAATACATTTAAATATTTAATAATAAACAACTTGTGGCAGTCACTACATAGCTCATTTAATTGTACATTTTCTGTAGCTATTTTATTTATAATTTTATGTTTGACACCTTGTCGATCTTTACTAAAATATCCAGGAAAGCAAGATTCAAAAATAGTCTTTAACTGAACACAAAATTTTATAGCGGTGCACAGTGGGTCAATTCCTAGAACTGGCCAAAATTCAATAGTTGCAACTTTTGCAGCGGTAGCTAAAATTTACCTGAAAGCAAACAAAAACCTTCAAGGGTAAAGGAAACAATAGTTTTATTACTCTAGAGGTCGTTACCAGTTGACTAGAGTAGAGTGAAACCAGTGCATTTGTTGAAGCGGACGCATATCTGTTTCGTGCGTGAAACAGAGTTGTTTAATTCTAATTAATACGGTGTTATCCGTGGATAATTAATATAAATTTATTATGGACAAACAAGACAAAATTATGTACAATATTTAGATTTATTTAATAAGTCAGTATTTAATAATTTATGAGTTCTATAAACATTACAATATGAATAACATTTGAGAACGAGAAAAATAAACTGTTTCATTCAAACAGAGTTTTAACTACAAATCGGATTCAATCGGATCTAGATTCTTATCTTTTTATCTTCCTTAAGGATCGTAGAATCACTTATTAAAAAATTGGCTGCGATTTCGTGCGATCATAAAAGTTATAATTGTTTTTGTTTCTAAAGACACCACACCGCACGCGTTGCAGTGCAAAAAGTACGACGAAACTTTATCTAGGTACACTTAATGAAAGTACACTACAAGTGCGTATTATTTTATTAAAATTATACTTAAAATGTGATACGATTACGTTTTCATATATGTTATCATGTAAAAATTAATGTAAAGTAAATCGTATTTCTACAACAGATTAAGGTTTTTTTAATACAATTTTATTAATTTTAATACAATGCATTTATTGCAATAAGATAGTTAAAATCAGTCAGTTTTGTTGTTAATTATTACAAATAAAAGTTTCGGTGACCCCTACAATGACTTCAGAGTTCATAATAATTCAGTTCGCAGCGCCTCTCTAGCAGGTCAACGGTTTTGTACCTTTTTTTGTAAAAATGTCAGTAGTATAGTGAGGCCGGTTCTGGATCACTCGGGTAAGATCGGTAAGAGATCGTGGAGTTTCGTTGCTATCGTTTCGTTTCGGATATGCTTGAGTTGCATTCGTATTTGATAAGTCGGGATAGATCGTATTGGTGGTGGGGGAATCGCAATACGTCGTAAGAGCCGTTTTGTTTCGGGTATGTTCGGTTCTAGGTTTGTCGGAGAAGTTCGTAGTGATGGTGGGGATGCTGTTGTGTGTATATAAAGGTGATATTTGTGAAGATTTAATATTAGTATTTGAATAACCTTTATTCGTTTTAATAAATTTAAGAAAGAAGTTAAGATGGAATCATTTTTTGCAAACTTGAACGAAACTTCTCATTTGGTTCCTTATGTAAGTACAAGAAGTCTATCAATCAATGAGCAGTATAAAATTAAAGGTTTTAGTAAAGTCGATGGTAAATTTGGGGAACAAGTGATTGTGGAATGTGGTGAATTTAAAGTACCTCTTCCACAAAGATTTATAAACAAGTTTTCTATTGAAGACATAAACAAAATTAATAGCGTGATTAGTTCGGGAAAACACATCTATCTAGTAAGCCGAGGAGCTGTTGGTCAAACAACAAACATTGAATTTGTTCCACAGTGAAGAATGAATCAAAAAGGATTGCGTATGAAAAGAAATTATAAACTAAGGTTAAAATTATATTTGAAAGAATTAGAAAAGTTATCAACTAAAATTAAAATGTATGAAATCACTAAGAATTTAAAGAATGTAAAAATAAAATGAACAATAAATGTTTGAAATAATTATGCTTTTTCATTTTAAAATTACAAGTGTTATCATACTTGTAAAAACATATGTATATTTTATAAAAAGAAAAAAGATTAAATTACTATTTAAAGTCAATAAAAGTAAATGCAATGGAAACAGTAAAATTAGTAAGTAATTAACACGAGTAATAAACTTTGTGACCAACACGTTTTGATAAATATATAAACACAATAGTTTATTTGCACAGTTTAAAAAGCTTCCAACTGCTTCAAAGTCAACATGCCTATAGTTGTAAAATTTGTCTGTCCAAAATGTAAGGGGAGACGGACATAGAAGGTAAAAATGTTTACTATGTTCCCTTGATGAAATAATTAGAAGTCAAGGAGGTAAACATTTTTCATCAAGTTAGTATACAAAATAATTTAAAAGACAAAAAGAAAAAAATATGAATGTTTGCAAAAACCAACGGTAATGAACAAAAGTATCTTTCCAAACGATGATGAAGAATAACATTGAATAATACTTAGTAATACATATTTTTTTTAAAATATAGTATACTAAGCTTATTTGATAATTTTTGTGTTTTGGAAATTTTATTACTATATATTTTTTATTTGAGAAGAATAAAAGTTACTGTATAAATTCAGATAATAAATAATATAAAAAATTACTTTAAACTAAAACACTGTTAAATTTTCTTAATTGTTATATTATATATAATTATAGATTGTTGCTTGAATTTTATAAAACTTTTAGAATATTTAATAAACTTATTTCAAACAAACATCGGATTTATAATGTTAAGAAATCATTAGAAATCTTATTTGGAAGAAAAAGATAATAAGTTAAAATAAATTTTTTTATTATATTTGAAAACATTAAATTACAATCTTAAAACTAACCTAAATTAAACCCCTGCTTATGAATAAAAACTTTACATTATCTAATCTAAACTAAAACCAAACCTATTACTAAAAACTGTACATCGTCTTATTTTATTCACGTACTGTTTCCTTCTCTTACTCGCTAATCTACAATATTGTTGCGCGTCTTCTAATCTTAACTTTAGTTTGTTTATTTCTGTTTCTAATTCTATTTTTTATCATTTACACTTAATTTAGCTTTATTGTTTTTATATATTTCTTTAATTTTGCTTATGAACTGTGTTTCAGCTTCATTTTCTTTTGTTTTGTTATCCAAGTCCTCGCTTGTCTGAGTGTCTCTATCCAATGTGTTTGGAGCATCCTCATCCTCTTCCCCGATAGAGATCTTTTAACACTTCTAGGTTTTTTCCTCTGCAGGGTGGTTTCTTATGCTCATCGTGAGGCTCCATAATCATAACACAATCGCTATCAGAAAGCACCTCTTGCGACTGAAACAAAATAAAGGATGCAATTTAGTAATTGGAAAGTATAAAGAAAAAAATTATTTACTTTTGAATTATCCCCGGAAGTGTGGGGTGGAGGAGACGGAGGACTTGGAAACGCCTAAAATAACAGTACAAATTATTAATTAAACTGCATTTCAAAATGCAAATGAAATAACTTACTTGTCCATCCACGAAAATCTCATTCATCATTATTTCAAGCTACAAAAATATTGTTAAATTACTTGTAAAATGATAAAACATTGTTATAAATTAGAACAAACAACAACTTTAATATCTTACATGATCGTTAATCGGTGCAAGAGGCGGAGGCAGCATGCTACAGACACTACTCTATAAAAAAAATAAGATTAGACTTGACTACAAAAATTATCAATGGATTATATACAATTTGAGCAAATTATATAAAAAAAAAATTTATTAAGGAACATAAAAAATTATACTTACTTGTAACACAATGTCCTGCAAGACATTAATGCGCTTGTTGTCATTTTTTTTCAAACTTAATAACGACATGATTTAATATTTGATGTTAGTTGTCGGTGATTAAACGAAAACTGAATTAAACTAAGTACGTATTAGTTTATATAATAAAAAAATTCATGAATCGGCAAGAAGTTATAGTTTTTAAAAAACCGAGGTATATGAACTTTCTAGTTAATTCAGCGTTAGTGTAGATCATTGAAGTTGAAGCGGAAATAAAGTAGACACCATAAGTTCATTGTAAAAAATTTGCTGATTTATCAGAAAAATCAAAGGTTCACCATAGGTCATGAACTCAAAAAAATTTGCTGACAATGCAATGGAAATTTGACACCCAACGTAGAAATTTGACACCGGAAATTGAAATCGGACACCGGAAGTCGAAATCTGACACCGGAAGTCGAAATCTGACACCGGAAGTCGAAATCTGACACCGGAAGTCGAAATCTGACACCGGAAGTCGAAATCTGACCCCGGAAGTCGAAATTTGACACCGGATGTTGTAATTTGACACCGGAAGTTGAAATTTGAAACCGGAAATTGAAATTTGACACCGGAAGTAGAAATTCGACACCGGCCGTAGAAATTTGATACCAAACTGTGAAATATGATACTTCAGAACAAAATTTAACACCGAGGTTGATATCCGCGTATCCGGAACATTGAGACAGTAATTGTTGAATTTACTATGACTAAAAAAATCTACCCTCAGTTTTTGGTGGGGCGGAAATGATTTTTTTTTTACTCTTTATTGGTTGTTAAATACTATGCAATTACTTATATAAAATTATTTTTGAATACTACTAATATTTTACAACAAACATTCACATTGATTTATTGTTTTGCGTCATTATTTGATAAAAAATTTTTAAATACTACCGCTTGCAATGATAGAAAAATTTTTTAACTGTGCCAAAATAATACACTATATTTATTATACATACTAAAAATTTAGATTTTTTCTCAAAAAAAATTTAGGGTAGTTTTTGTAAACTTTTTAGAACTATATCGAGTTTCATATCAAATTTCTTGATTTGAAGTGGGTAAACCAAATATATAAAAAAGTTAGGTAAATTATTTCGTTTTATCAAACTTATGAAATCCACCCCTTTTTAGAATTCTTTAACGAATTTTAATGTACATTTCAAATTTAGTCACTTCTGACGCATATTTTTTACATAGGTAAAAGTTTGATTTGCCCTTTAGTTTTAAAGATAATTGCATTATTTTATTAAAAAAATTTTCCATTTTTCATTAAAACCTTACAGACTATGAAGTAAGAACTAAAACAAAGTGTAATATTTTGTTTATTTATTTATTTTTTAATATTTATTATATAAAATTTGTGTTAAATAAAACAAAAAAAGTATATATATATATATATGTATAATTTCTAATTGTTTTATTGGGAAGTAAAGTCTGAATTATTTGTTTTTTTTATTTTCTCAAGCTTTCGCAACAAATTTGTTGCTTCATCAGGAAAACTAAAAATTTATAATATAATTGCACAGAACATTATTCAAAAAATATTAATTTTACAATTATAAAAGTTCACACAAACTTCGACAGCGTTATTAAATTGAAATATGTCAAATTGACAAATTAACAAGTAAATTGATAATTTAAAAAAAAATTAACTGCAAAAATATTAATACATGAATGAAAAAATTAATTTAAGAAACTTAAATATAGAAAAATAAATTATTTAATTATCTGTAAAAGATAAGAATAAATAATACTCATACCTTCAATGTCAGTTCTTTTGTTCATTGAAGTTTCACACCTAATAATATGTAACATTTCTAAAAAGTTTCTTTTTTGTTGGTTATTTTCTTCTTCTAAAATTTTGATACAGTTTTAATCTGGAGAATGTAAATTTTGATTACAATAAATTGATAGCATACAACTAGGATTGTTTAATTTAATGTCACTTTTATGCAAAGTAATTCTGTCAACTAATAATCTTCCTGTCTGACCAATAGAACATGAATTACAATCGAAACAAGAAACTTTATAAACTACATTCGATTTTAAGTTTTGTGGAACAATACCTTTTAATTTTGAACTAATAGAACATTCAAATGCTTTTGTAAGCAATTTTAACGTTAGGGTTACATAAATTTATATATTTGTTTTAACTTAAAAGATAAATCTTTGACATAAGGAATTGAAAAATATTTAATTTCTGTAGGAATAATTTCTTGTGAATTTCTAACAACATTAGATGTTTGAAATAACAATTTATTTAATAATTTAATTGGATATCCATTTTTTAATAAAATTTCTCTTAGTTTATGAAGATCATCATTTATATATTTTTTATGAGATAATTTTAAAATTCTTGATTTTAAATTAATTATTAAATTAATTTTATACTTATAGTCATGGTATGATTTAAAGTTAATATAACGACCTGAAAAACCAGGTCTAGTAAACCATGAAGTTCTTAATATACCATTTTCTTGCCTATGAAGTAATAAATCAAGAAAAGATATATGTCTATCTTCCTCTTCTTCAATAGTAAATTCCAAAAATTTATTATAATTATTAAAAACATTCAAAATTACATTAGATTGATTTTGAGGAACAGCAAGAATTATGTCATCAACATATTTTTTTTATATTATTTTTTCAAAATTAAAAGATATTATTTCACAAAACTTAAAATCAAATGTAGTTTATAAAATTTCTTGTTTTGATTGTAATTCATGTTATATTGGGCAGACCGGAAGATTATTAGTTGATAGAATTACTTCACATAAAAGTGACATTAAATTAAACAAACCTAGTTGTATGTTATCAATTCATTGTAATCAAAATTTGCATTCTCCGGACTATAACTCTATCAAAATTTTAGATGAAGAAAAAAACCAACAAAAAAGAAACTTTTTAGAAATGTTACATATTATTAGGTGTGAAACTTCAATGAACAAAAGAACTGACATTGAAGGTATGAGTATTATTTATTCTTATCTTTTACAGATAATTAAATAATTTATTTTTCTATATTTAAGTTTCTTAAATTAATTTTTTCATTCATGTATTAATATTTTTGCAGTTAATTTTTTTTTTAAATTATCAATTTACTTGTTAATTTGTCAATTTGACATATTTCAATTTAATAACGCTGTCGAAGTTTGTGTGAACTTTTATAATTGTAAAATTAATATTTTTGAATAATGTTCTGTGCAATTATATTATAAATTTTTAGTTTTCCTGATGAAGCAACAAATTTGTTATGAAAGCTTGAAAAATAAAAAAACAAATAATTAAGACTTTACTTCCCAATAAAACAATTAGAAATTAATTATTTAGAAGTCGAATAAATATTTAACATTATATATATATATATATATATATATATATATATATATATATATATATATATATATATATATATATATATATATATATCAATCCCACGTTTCATATGATCCCGGAGGAAACACTACAGGCGGCGGAATCGACGTTATGGGTTGACGTTCTCTTTGTTGCTCTTCCCATTCCGCCATTTTCCTTTTGTACTCTACTGCACTCTGCCTTTTTGTCTCCTCCGGGTGACACTTCCAAAGATGTTTAGCTAATCTGTGCTTTAGCATAACGTGGAATTCATTGTGTGGACACACAACCATATCTATAGCAAAGATGAACAGGTTTAGAACTAAGTTAGTAATTAAAAATTAAAAAATTCTTACCGGCTCTCAATACATTTTGAGAATTCATTTTTCCTTTTTAATTTGTAAAACGCAGTACAGAATGATAATCACTACCAACGTTTCTCAAATATATACAACTTTCTCCTTCTATTTTTATCCCCACTGCACTGTTTCCACATTTCAATATTGGTGGGGACTCGTCAACGATCGCTAATGATCGTGAATCTTCTACATTTCGTCAAGCATCGAGCGGATTCGTAATTCTATACTAACTCGTATACCATCGTGTAGAATCGTAAATCTTTAAAAGTTTATAAATAAACTTGGAATCTCTTGCAATATTCATTCGTGCAAAAATGGATACCGTATCTAAGTTGTGTAAACGATACTTGACCGTGACGCGTGTTTACTTCGAAAACATAAAAACGCTAAACGAAATCAATAATCTTAAAGCTTATATTAATAGTGCAATACAAATTGTTCGTAAAGCAATTAAAAAATAAAATACACAAAGAAAATATATTAGAATCCCCTTTCTCAATTGAAACGAGTTTAGCGTATTTTTAAATTTTATCGTTTAAAACTTAGACAACTTAAAAAGTTTTAGTGATAAAATCAGCTGAAGGGTTATCGGCAAATTTAAAACGAAATAAATGTAAAGTTATTTGGGAAGATGTGGAATCGTGTTTCAACACCAGAATTCGCACCGGTTTTATATCAAATCTTACCATAAAAGACCCTTTAACTTTTTAAAAAATCTTTTAAATGTTTTAATATAAAAATTAAAAATGTCTTAAAGAATCTCTTCTTAAAGTAAATGTAATTCTAAGCGCCAATTTTATTAAGCCTCAAACAGGCAAAGTAGATTTAAAAACGTTTTGTACTAAAAATAACGTTATCGATCGTACTACTAATTTAAAACGGTGGTATCAAGTACATGTGTTTGATAAACTTGCAACAAAATTAGAAGAATTTGCGGAAAAAGACAGCGGCTGGGCTTTACACGAACTTTTGGGACTTAAAGTGAATGTTAACAAATATGATCCTCTTAAAGTAGGTTATTCCACTTTTGTATCGGTTCCGAACTATATAAAAACGAAACACGCTGTTGTAAATGTTAAGAACGACGATCCATACTGTTTTCTTTGGTCTGTAGTATCTGCTTTATACCCCGTCAAGATAAATTCTAATAGACCATCTTCGTATCCTCATTTTTATAATGTTTTAAATTGCAATGATATTAAATTTCCTATAACTATAAAAGGTATAAGAACATTCGAAAAACTTAACAAATTATCCATTAATTTGTTTTGTTTAGAAAACAAAAAAATTTTACCTTGTTCTCTTAGTTCTATTGCCGAAACAAATGTTAGAGTCATAAATCTACTTATGCTTCCTTTAAACTCTAAACCACAGGTGGACGTAAACGATGTATCTGAAGAACCGCTACTCTTCCATTTTACTTGGATCAAAAATTTGTCGGCGCTTTTATCAAAACAACTATCGACCCGTAATCATAAGATTTTTATTTGTGAACGATGTTTAAATTACTTTAGAACTCGGGACATGCTAGAAAAACATAAAACTTACTGCATACATTCTAATACGTGTTGTGTGCGATTGCCGAGACCTTCTGAAAATACTTGTCATTTAAAAATTATCGTTATCAGGAAAAAGTTCCTTTTGTTATTTATGCTGATTTGGAATGTATTCTAGAAAAGTGTAACGATGCAAACTCAAATTTACTCAACACTAAATCAAAATCATACCAAAAACATATACCGTTTAGTATAGCATATTACTTAAAATGTTCATACGATAATACTTTATCAAAATTTTGCATCGTATCGAGGAATCGATTGCATCGATTGGTTTGTACGTGAATTGAAAAATATTGTTGATATGTCGCATGAACAACTTAATATAATTGTTCCGATGGGAAAACTAAATCGTCAACAACATCAAAGTTTCTTAATTTCTAAAGTATGTCACATTTGTAAACAACCTTTCAATGATGATCAAGTTAGAGTTCGAGATCATAACCATCAAACAGGGATGTTCAGGGGAGCCGCTCACCAGAGTTGCAATTTAAACTATAAAGATGAGCACTGTATACCTGTAGTATTTCATAACATGAGTGGATATGACGCACACTTTATCATTAAAAAATTATCCACATTATTTGAAGGAAACGTTAAACTATTGCCAATAAATAAAGAAAAATATATTTCTTTTACGAAATCTATACCAAATACAAATATTTCTCTTAGATTTATAGATTCTTTCCGTTTTATGTCACAAAGCTTAAATCACCTTTCTTCTAATTTGCTAGACGATCAAAAAAAGATTACAAAATTTTATTGTAATAGTTTAGAAGAGTTTCGTTTATTAAACAAGAAAGGAATATTTCCTTACGATTATGTAGATTCTTGGAAAAAGTTAGAAGAAACGTGTTTACCACGTAAAGAAGATTACTATAGTCAGTTGAACGATGAAAATATTAGCGATGAAGATTATGCTCATGCTGTAAATGTTTGGAAAGTTTTTGGAATTCAAAATATAGGCGAATATTCTGATTTGTATTTAAAAACGGATGTACTTTTACTAGCTGACGTTTTTGAAACTTTTCGCGAAACTTGTTTAAAAACATACACTTTAGATCCATTACACTATTACACTGCCCCAGGATTAACGTTTGATGCTATGTTAAAAACTACAAACATTTCGTTAGAACTTCTCACCGATATTGATATGGTTATGTTCGTTGAAAAGGGAATTAGAGGAGGTGTTTCTCAATGTTCCAATAGATACGCTAAAGCAAATAATAAATATATGAGAAATGGTACTGATTCTACTAAAGATAGTATATATTTAATGTATTTTGATGTAAATAACTTATATGGAGCGGCTATGTCTCAATATTTACCATACGGAAATTTTGAATTTATGGAAAATTTTGATGTTCAAGAAATTTTAAATACACCTGATGACTTTGTCGTTGGATATATCGTTGAATGTGATTTGGCTTATCCAATTCAATTACATAATTTATATAGCGATTTGCCATTGGCGCCTGAACATATGGTTCCTCCGACTTCAAAAGCTAAACTTAAAAAATTGTTATTAACTTTGTTTCCAAAAGAACGATATGTCGTTCACTATAGAAACCTAAAAATGTATTTAAGGTTAGGTATGCAATTGAAAAAGTGCATCGAGTGCTCAAATTTCATCAATCACCCTGGTTAAAACAATACATAGATTTAAATACAAAATTACGCCAACAATCTAAAAATGATTTTGAAAAAGATTTTTATAAATTAATGATTAATGCGATTTACGGCAAATGCATGGAAAATGTTAGAAAGCATCGAGATATCCGCTTAGTAACAAAATGGGACGGACAATGGGGAGTGCGATCTCTTATCTCAAAACCAAATTTTCACAGCTCCGTTGTATTTGATGAAGATATGGTTATCATAGAAATGAACAAATTAGAAATCTGTATGAATAAACCTATTTACGTGGGATTTAGCATATTAGATATTTCAAAAATTTTTATACGAATTTCATTATGACTACGTTATAAAGACGTTCGGAGAAAACGTGAAATTGTTATATACAGACACCGATAGTTTGATTTATAGCTTTAAAAATATAAACATCTATGAGTATATTAAACAAGACAGTCATCGTTTTGACACTTCTGATTATGACAATAATAACATTTATCAAATACAGCTTAAAAACAAAAAACTACCAGGATTAATGAAAGATGAAAATAATGGAAAGATAATGCTTGAATTTGTAGGGCTTAGGTCAAAGATGTACTCTTACATTGTTGATGATAATTTTTCAAAAAATTAGTAAAAAATCTAAAGGATCCAAAAATCTTCTATCAAATCAATTACTTTTGAAGATTATAAACAATGTTTATTTGATAATAAAATTTTTGAAGCAGATCAACGACTTATTAAATCTAAGCAACACAATGTCTTTTCAGTTAAACAAAGTAAAATCGTTCTTAGTCCTTACGATGACAAACGCATGCTCAGTTTTGATAGTACCGATACAAGACCGTGGGGGTATCTATATCAACCGTTTGGAGGGCATTGATTTATAAAATCGTTGCTTGTAAAATCTAAACTTCATACGTTCAGTTGCAATTCAACGGTTTACAATCATAATATGATGGATATCAGTTTACAAATTGCTTTAGAAGCTCAACAAGCTAAAGAAAAAGTTTACGAAAAATATCTCAAAAATGCAATTCGTTTTAATGTAACTGATTCTACAAAAGAAACTCTGACATTTTTGTTGAAGAAAGAAAACTTTGTTGTTCCAAGCGATATTATTTCTTTTGCCGCATTGTATGGAAATAAATTAAGAGTGGATGACTTGTGTCAACTTTTGGACAAGAGACGAAGCCTAGACAATTATGTCAACAACATTGTGTCTCTTTGCAGAACAGAAAAAATTGTATCGATAAATTTAAATAAACTAGACGATATATTAGTTCTACATAGTTTAGAGCGCAATATTTCATTCAAATTATATATTTTAAAGCTACTATCTAACTTTAACATTATCAATGCGTGTCATTTAGATTATCCTGTAGAAAATATTTTAAAAAATCATAAAGATATTAAATCGTGCATAGACGAATGCATTTGTAATGCATCATACCTTGCTGACATTCAAATTCTAAAAAAATTTATTACCGCTCTTATTTGTCGAAACATATCTTTTAAATTTAATCCTTCAGAAAACGAAAAACATGCGGAAATATTGTTATGGATACAGAAGAATATAAGTAAAGGAACCCACCATCCAGATGCTGTATTAGGTTGGACATCTGGTCCAGATTCGGCAAAATGGCCTTCCACTAATTTGGAAGATTACAAAGAAACGTTATCTTATCTAATGTTAATTACACATTAATAACAATAAAAACTATTATTTATATTTTGTTTTATTTTAAACCTTTTGATATACATCCTATTTCTACTACCTATCGCAATATCCTTAAATAATAATACATAAAATTTACATACATGATTCACTATACTAATGATATAATATTTTTTATTGGCACATATTTTACAATCCTATCGTGAAGTATTAAACAATATGCGGTTGTTTTATCAGGAATATTTACATTTGTTTCAAATTCAATTTTGATATCTATAGGACCTCTTTTCAATTCCTCCTTTTGCTTAGAACAGTCTATAACTGCGATTGGGGCATATCTTTTGAATTCTTCTGGCGTGAATATCGGCTCGCTATCTTTGTAAAGGAATGAGCTTTGAAATTCGGTAAATAGTTCATACAACAAAGCATACTGGCTTTTTGTAAAATTTAAATTTAAATTGTCGTAAGGATATACTGCATCATTAAGAAAAACTTTAATATTAGTCAAATTGCAATGATCAAAGCGACTGCAGTCTTTATTTATTTGATTTTTTCTATCGGTCTGAAAACCAAAGATTATACATTGAGGCTTTTCTATTGATGACTTAATAACCCACGTATGTTTTTGTGTTTGTGGTAATGATGGGTATTCGTGTAATTCTCTACTTCTGAATGGAATGTATAATTCTCTTGCACTTTTAATAATATCGAGCAGTTTTAATTGTTCTTTAATTGAAACAGATATGTGTGGAACTCGCCAACTGACCTTATGTAGCTGAACTTTGATAGTTTTTATATTGTCATTACTTATTAAAGCGTTATTATCGGTATTACTGCGAAGCAACACCAATTCTTGTCTACAATTGATCACTACCTTTTTAAAATCTTCGCACGATCCTAAAATCATTCGAAGAGGTATAACCGCATCAAAATTTCCTGAAGATATATCCAATAATCTTGAATTGCCTATTGGAAACCAACCACCGTTTTCAAGAGCTTTGCTTTCTTCTGTATTGTACGACACATAACCTTTTAAAACAGACATAATTCCCGGATTTCTAACGCGATCGATAACTTCTCCAGAAATTTCCAAACGAATCTCGTCAAACAAAAATAAGATACCCATATTAACAAATTGAATATTGGGCGTTTGAATCTTTGCGTTGTTATCATCATATGCTTCTACTTTTCCTTGTACATGAAGAGAGCTATACCAAGGTAACGTATATAATTCTTGTTGTTGTATAGGAATTCTGATTTCATCGTTGTTGTTAAATGAACTTGATGCATAAGGTGGATGACTTCGTTTTTCTGCATATGCTATTGTGGTATCAAAAACTGGTGGTTCGTTTACTTTTAAAATTTCATAATTCATTTTTACGTTCGTAATTTTAGTCCTAAAGATTCGAGAAATGTTTTATTCTTTCGTGTTAAACGATTGATTTTACCAGACCGACTGAACAGTTTAGCTTTCTTTTTTGGATTTATATACTTTTTGATTGTCTTGGTAATATTAATATGTTTACTCCAATTTTTATTTTTATTAAACACGATTCCCATTATAATGGTTTATTGTATTTTTTAAGATGTAGCCTAACCGTTATTACCTCTCCTCTAAAATCAACTATATTTTGATCTTGATCCGTTATTTTTATAGTAATTTCGTCTATTTGCTTCGTGTTAATTGGTAAATAAATTACGTTAGTTGGAGTTTCTATAATTTTATATCCTGGTGGGACTGTAGGAAAAAACTCATGAATTACATGTACTGGCTCGCCGTTTCTGAATGAACTGGTGACGATATTGCATTCTACGCATAACGCGTTTAATCTAAAAATTTTACAAGGAAAATCTGATGTGTTTCTTGTATTTGCTTTCAGAATTCTAGGTTTGAAACCCAATAAATTACTAATTGAACCTTCCTTAGAGAAATCGATGTCCAAAGTGCACTTAAGTTCGGAACGTAAAGTATTATTATTTCCTTTTATGCTTATTGTAGGAGCAGACTGAGCTTGATTTATGTTTTTGTTTTCAAATATTGAGTGTTTTAAAAGTTGTTCATCTAAATAATTATTCAAATCATCAATTTCATAAGAACCTTCAGGAATTGCTATGCAGAGTTCTGTGCCATTTTGAAGTATAAAATGACATTTATTATTAGAGCTGTCTATATTCATAATTGAATTAAACGTTTCTAAATTTATCAAACCCAAAACATAATCTTCATCTTCTAATATGATAGGAGGATAATACTTACTAGAAAGAATGGATTCTGCTCCAGTCAAGGTAAATGTGGAAGACATTATACTGCTTGTAGCTTACTAAACTGTTAACTCAAATGTATCAGGATTATATAGTAATCTTAAATGTTAAGCATAAACTCTACTTCTCAATGATGTTCGAATATTATTACCTAAAACCTTATTCAAACTCGGATTTGAACCCGGGGCTTCTCGGTTACAAAGCAAACATCTCCCTAGATGAGCCACCGAGAAACCTATCGTAATTATATTTATCTAAAAATTTTAAACACAAATGTCCACAGTTGACAGTATTAAAAGATTGGAAATTATTGTGATTGTAGATTATATTACAAGGACCGTTTCTCTTTAAGTATTGTGTTAATTCCAATGGAGGCTGTAACGTTCCAAAACTATCAAAATATACTGCGCGTGTACCAATTTTTTTATAAGCTGTCCAATGTGTTCCAGCTCCATTTCTATCATCCAAATTTATTATACCACATTCAACGGCAGTTACTCCGGATTTAGGTAGTGCATCTTTCATAAATACTCCGCGAAAGTTTCTTATTTTTAATTTTTTGCATATTTGTATAAATCTATGTTAGTGAGCGCTCGTTTTGGGAGTTTTATCGTAAGTTTTTTGTGTTTTTCGCCGTCCTAAAAAGACCAAATCCTTTTTTATATAGTTGTAAATCAAATCGGTTCTCAAATTTATTTAGTGTTATTGCTTTCATAGTTTGATTATGTTTTTAATTTTTTTAAGTTTATCTTTAGCATCTGTAGCACCAATTATTGTTTTTGCAATAGCAGCGGCACCGCCACCTAACGATCTTAATGCGCCAAGAGCAACAAAAATAGGGATTAGCGGCAAAAACCCACCAACCTTTGGCACTGGTATTACACGAACAGGTTTTACTTTTTTTCGTCCTTTTAATGACTTTACAGCAGTAATTGCCGTACTGAGAGCATCTTTAGCGTTTAGAAATTTTTTTTCTTTTAATGCAGATTTAGCACTTTTTATTAAATCATGGAATTTTAATCCTTTACCATGCTTTCTTTTTGCACTCCTTGTTTTTATACGAAGTCGTTTAGTGCCAGATTTATAACTCATACCAAGTTTTATTTTAGCTTTCATAGCAGCTGTTACACCTAACGCAGCTAATTTTTTTCCTAATGACGAATCAGTAGAATACAATCTTTTTTTAGCTTTTTCTAATAATAAACCGTCAGCTTTATGTCTACTTTCTATGTTTTTATAATTGTTATAAGCTATGTCATGCTCCTTACAAGCTTCATCTAATTTATTAATACCTTGATCTCCTTTTGCAAGTCGTTTTATTAGTTTAGTTCCCGGTCCACAAAAGTTATATCCAGGAATGTGTAATTCAACTGGTAGTTTATCAATAACTGAATTTATAAGACCTTTACCCTGATATTTATTCTTTTTTTGGGGTCGTTGGTTAATAATTGACTTTTGCATTAACATGTCTAGGATTTATTTATGAGCTGGGATGCACACACTAACTGACTGAATTGAAGTTTAGTTACATTTATATGTTTGACAAACACGTTTTTTTTTTTAGTTTTTATCAAAATGCGAATAGTGCAACAACCAATTACACTAACAGTTGCAAATAATGATATAAAAAATTTGGAAACCTATAAAAGACACGGTCAGTTATTACCATCAACTATTCGTTGTCTTATTGTTGGACCATCAAATTGTGAAAAAACCAATGTAATGGTTAGCTTAATTGAACACATTAATGGATTGCGTTTTAAAAACGTTTATGTTTATTCTAAATCTCTTTTTCAACCAAAATATCAATATTTAGAAAAATTGCTAACGCCTATTGAGGGTATAAATTATTTTTCTTTTAGTAATTTAGAAAGTAACATACCTCCACCATCTAAAGCAAAATCCAATTCCGTATTTATTTTTAATGATGTGGCGTGTGATAAACAAAATCTAATGAGAGAGTATTTTAGTTAGCATTGGTCGTCACAATAACATAGATTTTTTTTACATATGTCAAACCTATAGCCGCATTCCTAAACAATTAATTCGCGATAATGCTAACTTTATAATAATGTTCAAACAAGATGTATTAAATTACATCATATTTATGAGGATAATGTCAGCACCGATTTAACATTTTACGATTTTAAGAAGATGTGTTGTGATTTTGTTGGAACGATAATTATGGTTTTTTAGTTATCGATAAAGAAAGAGATACTAATTCTGGCAGATACAGAAAAGGATTTGATTCTTTCATTCAACCCATTCCACAATAAAAATATAAACCATTATATTAATTAAGTTATTAATACGTTAGCATATTTATTCTCAATATATATTTATAACAAATCACTGCATGGTTTATATATAATTTGCTTGATTAACAATAACAAAACCGCTATAGTTTGTGCGCAAACCGTTTTACAAACCGTCTACATTGAATGTGGTTTGCTTAAAAACTACTTAACACACCGCTTATTTTATCTACGGTTTGTGTGCAAACCGCTTTACAAACCACCTAAATTGAATGTGGTTAGTTTGCAAACTGATCAATAAACAGTTTCCATGTTTGTAAGCTATTCAGTTTGCAGATAATTCTTTTTGTTAAACGTTTATAAGGAACTGTAGAAGCATATTTGATTAGTAAGCAAAAAAATAAACGTACGATAAGGTTCGTCCAGAATGCAATCATACAATAATTTATCAAATTTATCAAATGAAGAAGAATTAACTAAAAGGTTAATTAAAAAAAGAGAAGAAGTAAAAAAAAAGTTTGAATTACTAAAACAGGGCGAAATTATGAAGGACAAAGCATTTTTTCCTATAACTAAACGTTTGGAAACTATCTCAGATCAATTAAATGCTAAAAATACAAAGTCGTCCTTTGTTAACAATAAAGATGAACAAAATCTAAACTCAAAAAAACTAAAACATGAATATACTGTTGTGGAATCTACCCCCATTCCAGCATGGAGTACAAAACTTTCAAGTCTTCAAAAAAAATTTTAATCGCTAAAAGTTGAAAAATTACATGAACGGAAAGATGAAAATATTTTTGATCTTAATGTCCCTCCAATTTCGAATTTAAAAGAAGACGTCATCATTTCAGAACCTTCAGTTGAGGTAGACGATTATGAATTAGATGATTTAATTGAACATTCGGTAGAAGAAAGTAACTGAAATATAGAAAACATTCTTGATAGCAATATCTATAATGAATACTTAGCAGAATTTGATGAATTGCCTAGAAGATATATAGATGCTATGGTTCATGATAAAAAGGCAGTTTGATCACAGAACTGGAATAAGGCATGATAGTTTTCAAGAAAAGTTTTTTATAGGAACATCAGCAGTAGACTTTATTGGATCAGATATAAAAGTAGATGGAAAAATATACAATGGAACCCCTGGACTGTATGAATTATTATTTAAAAACACTCCTGTAACATATACTGAAGGAGATTTGCATATATATAAAGAAATTTTAGATATTAGTAATGCTTGCAGAAGTAACTTTGATCCTAATGGTCACATACAAGGAACACGATCTGACAAATATAAATCTATTATTGCTCCTCTATATTTTGTACAGCCTGGGTATGTAGAAACACCAAAAAGATTAAAAAAAACAATAGGAAAAGGAATGTTTAAAGAAGTTAACAATCATGATACCGATTATGTTTATTGGGATGATGTAAAATGAATTAGTTGACAGATTGAGGTTGTTAGTAGCATCTGAAACAGCAGGCCATACAGGTCACACAAACGAAATCGTCTCTATTATAGAAGAACTACGCGAAGCACAAATAATTGAATAAGACAATGACTTTAGATAAATTTGGTCGCCATATAATTAAACATACTCAAATATCTGTTGAAAAAGTGCAAAATGATACACATAAAACAATGTTTTACAACCATATTTTATTATTTCAGACAAACAGACTTCTAGATAATAAATATCTGATATGGTCAGACAAAAGTTCTTATTCATTCCCATTGGAAAACGGTATAATTGATAATTTATCTATAAATCTTGAAAACGTTATACTAAAGATAAATGGAAAACCTTATACAAGCGAGCAGGTTACTAATCGTCAACTTAAATTAGGAGACAAGATATCGTTTGAAGTACGCAATCACGAAAATCAAACTGCTATAAGATATTTGAAAACGTTATATGTTGAAATAGTAGTTAAATGTCCTGTCAAAATAGAAAGTGGTTCAGTGTAAAAATGCCTAGACGAAAAGAAACAAAAATCTGTTCCATCTTCCATAAAAAGAGATATAATTTTAGAATTGCATAAACCAGCACGAAGAAATTTTAAAAGACGTCGGGTTATAATAAAAGGTATTAATGAAACATTGCAAGCTGATCTTGTCGATATGATTTCGTTTTCAAAACAAAACAACCAATTTAAATACATACTTGTTGTAATTGATTGCTTTTCGAAATATGTATGGACACTTCCTTTAAAATTAAAAAATGCAAATCATGTTACTAACGCAATGGAAAAAATATTATCACGTTTAAAACATTTACCAAAAAACATACAAACAGACGAAGGATTAGATTTTTATAATAGTACATTCAAAAACTTGATGAAAAAGTATAATATTAATCACTATAGTACGTTTAGTACAAAAAAAGCATCAATTGTAGAACGTGTTAATCGAACTTTGAAAAACATAATGTGGAAACGATTTAGTTTACAGGGTAATTACAAATGGATAAACATATTAGATGATATTACAAATCTATACAATAACACTTATCATCGTACAATTAAAATGAAACCATCGATGGTTAACAAACACAACGAAAAATCTATTTTAAAATCTGCATACTCACACATAAAAATAGCAAACAAAAATAACAAATTTTTGTTGGGGGATTATGTAAGAATTAGCAAACATAGGAATGCATTTGAAAAGGGGTATACTCCTAATTGGTCTAATGAAATTTTTATAATTAGGAAAGTTAAACTAACTAACCCAACTACTTATTTGCTAAAAGACATAAAAGGGGACAATATTTTAGGAGGTTTTTATGAAATGGAATTGCAAAAAGTTAAACATCCGGATACGTACTTAATTGAAAGAATTTTACGAAAGAAAGGTACTAAAATGTATGTAAAATGGTTAGGCTTTGATGAATCTCACAACAGCTGGATAAACAAAAACAGTATTGCATAAATAACAATACATCAAACTAAAATATATTATTTAATTCGAATCAAAATGTTATAAATTTTCTATCTCTTCCCTACTATCACCCACTGCTTAATATATTTACTAAGGTACGATAAAACTTGTAATACTGAAATAAAAAACGTATCATTAATTCTAACATTTATTGTTTATTTCAACTTTACATTTATTTATTAAATATTTATTTAAATATTTACATGTCATACATTATAACTCTGTTATTTTATTTTTGAATAAATTCAATGTTTGTTGTTTCACCAACAGCTCCTCGGCTCACGAGATAGATGTTTTTTCCCGAACCAATCAAGCTATTAATTTGGTTTATATCTTCAATCGAAAATTTGTTAATAAATCTTTGTGGTAGAGGTACTTTAAAATCTTGACATTCGACAATCACTTGCTCCCCAAATTTACCATCCATTTTACTAAAACACTTAATTTTATACTGCTCATTTATTAATAGACTTCTAGCACTTAGATAAGGAACCAAATGAGAAGTTTCGTTCAAGTTTACAAAAAATGATTCCATCTTAACTTCTTTCTTAAATTTATTAAAACGAATAAGAGTTATTGAAATACTAATATTAAATCTTCACAAATATCACCTTTATATACACACAACAGCATCCCCACCATCACTACGAACTTCTCCGACAAACCTAGAACCGAACATACCCGAAACAAAACGGCTCTTACGACGTATTGCGATTCCCCCACCACCAATACGATCTATCCCGACTTATCAAATACGAATGCAACTCGAGCATATCCGAAACGAAACGATAGCAACGAAACTCCACGATCTCTCACCGATCTTACCCGAGTGATCCAGAACCGGCCTCACTATACTACTAATGTCTTTTTTTGCTTCTGAAATGTGTTTTAAAATATAAAACACTTTGAATGAAAATGTTACACAATAAAAATCAGAAAATTTTACTTAACAAAATTTGAATGAATCACAAAATCTATGCAACAAATTTTCAGTCAAAAAGTATTTTTAAACAACTTTTATTTGATACTAAATCTCTGTTCCAGATGATTACTATAGAACTATATTTTTCGATAAATTGGTAATCCGATGTATATATTTTTTCATTTTCCTTTTTTAATGAATTTTCACCTCCAGTAACCTACTTGATTAGATTGTTTAAATATTTTTCTAAAGTAATGCTCATTATTTTCAATACCTATTAAATTTTTTGCAGCCTTATTAATTTTCGTCTATAAAAACTCAACCCCTAAAGTGATTTAATTTTTTTAAGTATTTTTTCATGAATGTTTCTTAATTTCAAAGTCGTCTGCAACATTTTTTCGGTTTTTCTAGTATTATCATTTTTCATCCCCTAATTACTTGGCCCCCAATGTGATTTTTAAAAAAAAATATGTTTCCCATAAATAAATCTCTATTACTGGTACGTATGGGAAGTTTCCGAATTTTGGCCAGAAATTATGATTTCTGACCCACTGTGCGGTGTAATATAGTTTTTGCATTATCATACTTCTTCATATCTATATGAATATTTCGAGAGTCTAAGTTGCAATTTGTATTGCTAGATATTGCAGCCTTACAGTCTTCGTGCAAAAGTTTACTACAGGCCCATCCTTCTACATAACTTATTGCTTTCTCTTCTATTACAACTTGTTTATCGTCTCCAGCAGGATTCAAATTTTTATGCAAAATTATTTCTTTTTTCTGAATTTTGAACATGATGTTTCTTTGTTCAAAGTCTTGTTTTTGCAATAAAAACTGTGTCGAATCGATTTCACAATTGCTATCCTCTGACGGCTTTAACAATTGGTTTGTCATGGTAGCACGTAATGCAAAGCTCAGTTTGGTGGCATCAGAAGTTACATTATTTCCTCCTTGGCTCCCTAAAATAGAAAATAAATTTTCCATCGAGTCCTGCGTCAAACGTCTCGTTAATAAGTATTTAAAGCCATAATTGTCTCTTAAATCAGGCCATAGTAATTTCAACGCTGAAATATTTTCTAACCAACCTTTTAAGCACACATAGTTTGCTAATCTCTTATTTTCAATATTTAAATTTTGTAGAAAAATAGCAAGTTCATTCAGTTTCTGGAAATGAGGCCATTTGTCGCTCAAACATCGTCGATATACTTTAGCATAATAACACTGCGAGGAATTGAAAATATCAAAAAGTGTATCGAAATTCTCCAAAAATTCAGCTGTATGTGCTGCTGTACTTGGTAAAGAATTAAAAGATACATGAGTTAAAATTCCCCTCGAAACTGAATGACTTAACACTCGTACAGCCAAACATACCCTCATTGGGGAAAACGGTTGTAGTTCTATACATTTGTTATTTATTTTGGGTGCTAATCTGGGGGTCATAATCCTATCACGTTTGTAAAATTCAACAATATCCGACCACTTATATGTTTTGTTTTCTTTTACATTTTTTATGTCATATTTCTTTAAATTATTTCTGATTGACTTTAATAAATGAGGGGAATCATTAAAGGAAAAAATTTTTTCCTGCTCAATTTCAATGTAAGGTTTTTCAGTTAAAATCCCTAACAATGTCCTAACTTTCCTGTTGTTAGTGCCTTGATCACACACTACAGTTTTTGGTATAAATCCTGCATTTTTAACTTCATGCAGCACATAAAGCAGAATCTCTTTTAAAATAGTTCCATGCATTGCATCTCTTGATAAAAAATATCCCAACACCTGTTTATAGTTCGTGTACAGACCTCGCACCATAAACACCATCACTTGATTGCACAGTTGTGGATTCTTATTTGGCACAGCTGCTCCAAAATCTTCGTAGCCATCAAAAATGTCACATCTGCAATCATACGACACTAGTTGGTTCAAAGGCATTTCGTCAAACATAATAGACACAACTTTTTCTTCTTTTTTTATTTTTCGGCTTTTATTGCCATCATGCTGAGCACCATTTGATTAAGTCCAGGTTTTACGTGAACATTAAAGCCAGTTGCTTAGTGATCGTATAGTGAGCAAGCAAAAAGTTTGTCGCAGAAATTTGTATGATTTTGTCGAGCAGTAATACAATGCTAATGCAAATTTTTTATCTATATCGGAGTATCTGCGGCCCTGAGGTTTACGAGACTTTTGCTCAATCTGCATGTTAATAAATCGTCCAGCGGTATCCTCCTTGGTTACTGTGGCAAGCGCAGATACATTTTTGACCTTTAGTTCTGCGATTTATTTTTTTCACACTTCTTCTTATATTTATACAAAAGCTTTTGTGCACGCCGTACCTTTCTGCGCATCTGTGGACATCTTCTACACAATGTACTCGTATTACTTTGGCTTTCCATTATACCATCTTGTAGTTCTGTATTTTCACAAGACATGTTCATCGGTTCTATTTCAGGAGAATCCTCAAGTTTCCGTTTTGTCGGACTGCGTCTGGTACTATCAGTGTGATTATATAATTGCAGGGAGGGAACAGCACCAGGGTAAATTCTACAAAAATATGTACTTCTTAGAATCAAATCTACATTTCTGGAAATAATATTGTTTACCCTTGACTAAACAAATTCTTGTTCCTGAAATCTTTTATGGTAAAATGGTCTGAACAAACTGTATAATTTTTGTATAAATACTCAGGACCTTTTTCTTTAAGAATATCGTCCAGGTCTGCCCTTTTGCTTCTTGCAACCCATACTCTGCAGCTACAAATTTTAATAACATAGTTAGGAAATGAAACATCTAAACACAGCTAAAATTCTTATTGATCATAAAGCACATGTTACTTACATTTTCTTATTTTTGGGAAACCTGTAGAAACACTTTACTTCTTTTTGTATTTTATAATTATTACAACCATATATGGCACATATTAATCCCCTTTGACTCATTTCCAAGTATAAAACCTTTTCTATGGTATAAAATCGATTTAAAAACCAAAAAACTGTCAGACACTAATGTAAATGTAATGTAAGCACTAGCAAGAACGATGTAGTTATCAACTCCTACCGCTAGAGGGCGTTCACGCGCGCGTCTCCGGAATTTTTTTCAGTTTCCCGTATTATAGTAGTAAAGTATTTGATAAATGTAAATTAAGAATGTTTAGTGATATAGAAACTCTTAATAGAAAAAACCAAAAAGCTAATCAAAAAGAACCATTAATTAGTCATGCAATTTCAACTCGTCCATGGCAATATTTGTTCTCAGATATATGTGAATATAAAAATAAAAGTTATGTAATTCAAACTGGTTAGAAGTAACGGAACTAAAGAAAAATCGTCTGATTCGGTAATTAAATTAGAAAAAAAAGACTGCTATAGTAGATTTGGTGTTCCAGATTGTTTATATGCGGATAACGTCCCTTACAATAGTAAAAAACTCAAAGACTTTGCTAGCAAAAGGAATTCTGAATTAACATTTTCTAGTCCACATTATCACCAAAGTAATGGATTAGCTGAAAAATATGTAGGAATTCTTATTTAATGGAAATACAGAAACCCGCCACTAGTTGACACAGGGTATTCCCCAGCACAAATAATGTTAAATAGAATACTGAAGAGCAAAATACCAACCTCTGAAAACTGTCTCAAACCTGTATACATTAAACTAAAAAAAATAGTTCAAAAATTAGCTGAGAAACAAAGCATACAGAAATCATACTATGATAGACATAGTAAAGAACTTTCTAAATTAAACATAAATCAATACGTATTATTTCGAAAAAATGCAAAATGGGTAAAAAGAAAAATAATTGATACTGTTAATGTAGATCTTATTTAGTAGAAGATGAGTTTGGAAGTATTTACAGGAGAAACAGGAGATTAGTAAAACCTATGAAACTAACTTATAATAGCAGAAATTGTTTTCTATATGATGATATAAATGATTCTCTTTTGAATACGCCAACTCTAACAAATTTAGCTAGTAGTAATAATGACAGTGTAAGACCTGTTAGAAGAAGAAAATTACCTAATCATCTAACTGATTATGTAATCAACCCAATTTATGATTATAACTTAGCTTAAGAGGGAAGGTATAAGGTAAAGTAAAACACGTGACAACATGGCAAGTGTCAACCATTAGGGTGTGAGCTAAGATTGATGTTCATGAATCTATTGTTTAACATAATAAATATACATATATAAAAACCAATTTTTGAATTTGCTGGTGCAAATAAATAAATGAAAATACATGACAACTGGTAAGTTGTGTAATATCTGTAGCAACCTACGATAAATTTATAATGGCCGCAAAAAGAAGTACTCGTACTACAAAGGCTTAATTTGAAGTCATGTTGGGTTTCCTCGAGTCCAATAAGGAAATTATATATCAATCAAAAAACCATCCTTTGTCGGAAAATATTTATAAGCAAAAATGGGAATTGCTAACAAACAATTTAAATAGTAGTGGATTAGGGCCTATAAAAACTGTAGACCAGTGAAAAAGAGTACGTTTTATGTATATTAATTGCATATCTTTAAAAGTAGTAATAAATGTTCTTTAAAGGTGTTTATAGAATTAAAAATAAATACTAAACGCCACTATCGGCAAGTGCGTGAAGGATTTACTGGGACTGGAGTTGGTGCGAAGAAGGTAAAGCCTCTTCTAGATTACGAAGAACGATTGTTAGATTTATTAAGTAGAACTTCTGTAGATGGAACTGATCACTTAATGAAATATTTTACAGTATACTAAAGAAATTCAAAGACAACCAAAACTTAGAAGGCAAATAAGAATAAGTAGAGTTTCTAGGCTTGATAAGAGTCAAAACCAAATTGAGGTACAAAATTAAACTAGCTATAAGTACAGATAGGCTCGCAGCTGCTATTGAAGCACTTACAGGTAGCATTTCTAGGGGCAATTTAATTAATTTTGTATAATATTTTATGATTAAGGTTTAAGTTTATAAATAAATCAGTTTGATTTTGATAAATTATTTTAAAGCTTAAATGCACGTAAAATAAAATAAAAAATATTTCATTTTAAAGTTTTATTAAGTAATCCATTAATGAAAGTTGTGTCTTATAAAATTATTTCTTATTCTTTTCCCTTCTTGCAGCAAATTTTCGCCAGCTGGATCTGTAAGGAAAGTTAGTTAAACATTTGATACATCGTATTGATACCTATATTTTCATAATTTTCTTCTAAATTGTCGTTGCCATATAATCATCATTATTAGCATAGGGATCTTCTAAATTGAAACGCCGTGCTAAATTATGTAAGACTAAACATGAATATATGATTTTTCCAGGTCTGACTGGATGATAATTAAGTGTCCTTGCTTTAGTTAAGCATCGAAACCTCACCTTTAGGACTCCTATGCACTTTTCTACAGTATTTCTTATTCGACAATGGCTATTTGTGTAACGTGCTTCTGGACTATTATCCGGTGCTTCCTGAATTGGTGTTAGTAACCATGGCTCCAATGGATAACCAGAATCACCTGTTAATTTGAACTATAAAACTATCTTGCAGAAATAATAAATAATGACAAACCGAACAGCCATGAATTATGATTGCCCTCCTCATACTTTTGATGTAAAATGTCTTTTTATTGCAGAGGATGCCCATATTGCAGAATCATGTGTCGATACTGGAAATCTTGCATTTGCATTCATAATAATCATGTCTGCATCAAAAATCTTTAATTAAATACATTTAAAGTATATTACCAACATCTATAATCGATATCACATACCAATTGTACATTTATGTTGCACAAGCCGTTACTATTAAAATATATTGCCGGAGGATGATTTTCATTGGCTTCTGATGGTGCTATGATTGCAACATGTGTACCATCAATAGTACCTATAATACCATCAACTCCAAATTATTCAAAGAATTTACAGCAATTTAAAATATTTGTTATATAATAACTGTACAGATTTTATTCTAATACTTATTTACCTTTTCTTAATATTATTAAGTTCAAGATCTGTTGGAAATCGGATATACCGGTTTAAAAAATGTTGATTGAAAAAATCGGAAACCTCTTTAATTGCTCGACTAACCATTGCTTGCCATAAACCTAAATTTGGTAACTGGCGGTAGCAAAAAATGGCAGTTAGTATCTAAAACGGGTAAGTAATAATGTGAAATTTGAAAAAATATGGTTACCTTCATATGGATCGGTGTTGCATTTGAGTAGTGGGAGTTTCTCATGAAAGGAGACACACATTATGGTAATGATTTGAAGCATCATTTCTTTTTCAAATCGAAAAAGCTTTTTAAAAAAAGTGTTTGGTAAATCATACGGATTAGAGTTATCCCGTAACAATGTTTAAATTATGTCTAAAACAAACCAATGGTAAATGATGCTATCGACATTTGCAATTCAATTTGACATACAATTCTTCCAGATCTTCAATTTCATCAATTAACGCAGCATTTATAATCATGTTTAGTGCCATTTTAATTAAAAATTTTAACGCAACACTTCACTTCTCACAATCGTTAATTCTTAACAGCAACGAAATCGTCGTCTTTAAGATGAGTAGTTAAAAATAAGTTTTAGCGGCAGTATCGTTAATAGAGAGTTATTGAAAAACAGAATATACTGCTTGGCAGTAATTGTGCTGACATTACATAAATAGTGCGTTATCATTTATCGAGGTGCAAAATTGACAGTTATTGAACCACCCCTTAACTACCTTACCTTATTTTATTTCTAACCTAAAATTTGTTTGGTTTTCAAAAAAATCCTCATTTGCAATTTTTTGTTTTTTCTTAAGTGCATCAGCACTTGCTGGCACTTGTAATATTGGCAATTTAATAGTTTGGTACATTTTCCTGGTCACAGCAGGTGAATATAATCACTGGTTTTCTGTTTCAATGGAGTAGTTATGTTTATTTCTAGAACATGGAAGAAGTTCTACAATTAGTTATTTTGGGTAATGCAAATGATGAGGATATCGAATATCTAATCCTTGACCGAATCCTGATTAATAGGGATAACGTTGAGAGGCAGCCTGACAATTTTAATTTAAACGATCTAACTAATGACGAAATTAGATTAAATTTTCGTTTTGAGAGAGGCGATCTTCATCGACTGATGCAGGCTCTGGGAATTCCTGAAAAAATTGTGACGGAGTCTGGCAATAGAGTCAATGGTAAATAAATATACTATTTCAAAAACAAAAAAGGTTCGTCCCAAAATATATTTATAATTTTTTTAGGGTTAAAGGGATTATGTATACAATTAAAACGGCTAACTTATCCAATACGACTTAATGGTTTAAGCTCATATTTTGGTTTATCACCACAATCATTGTCCCAAATAATCAAAACTCTTGTTGATTTAATAATTACTCAGCGAGGACAATTTTTGTGTAACTTAAATGCTTTGCAATGGCTGAATAGGGAAAAAATGAGATATTATGCTGAGGTGGGGAAAGTACCCTTATCTAAGTTGTATTTAAAAAATTAATGTTTAGGCTGTTAGGGCTAAGGGTGGAGCAGTGGACAACTGTTGGGGATTTATTGACGGGACAGCTCGTCCCATATGCCGACCAACAGTTGATCAAGATCAATATTATTCTGGACATAAAAGGCAGCATTCTATTAAATTTCAATCAGTCCTATGTCCAGATGGAATAATAACAAGCTTAAAAGGTGCATACCTAGGCGGAAGACATGATGCAGGAATTTTCAGGTAAAATAAACTTGTACGGCCAAATAAAAGATTTTCCATTGAGGCAAAAGTACCTTAGATGTAGAATATTTAGTATATTTCGCAATTTAGAGATTATTCAATAAAATATATTAAAATGTGAAGTATTATGTGAAGTCCACATCTGTACATTAGTTTGCTTTATAATTGCTCATATTTGGCTTTGAACACAAAATGCTGCACTGAATCGAGTAACTAAGCTTTTTTTGTTAGTTGGTATACTTCACCTCAAAAGCATTGTAACATTAATATACCAGACTAGAAAGCAATTTGGTTTTGTTTCAGAGATTCAATGCTATACAATGAGCTAGAACAAAAAGCAGTTTTTGAAGAAAATGAAAAATATGCCCTTTTTGGAGATCAAGCTTATGGTCTTATAGAATTGTTAATCACTCCTTTCCCAGGTAGAGCTCAAGATATGCCTGCACATCAGCGTCAATTTAATCAGTCTATGAAAATCTTAAGGGTGTCGGTTGAATGGGGTTTTCAAAAAATCGTTTCACTTATCGCTTTTGTGGATTTCAAGAAAAATCAAAAAATACTGTTGCAAGATGTAAAATTTATGTTTAAGGTAGCAGCCTTATTAAAAAACTGTTATACTTGCTTGTACGGTAGCCAAACAGCTGATTATTTTAATATGGTTCCACCCACACTAGAAGAATACTTTGGACAATAAACGTAATTTTTTAAAAACATCTTTTTTTTTTAATTTTAAATACAAAAGGGTATTTATTTTACAATAAGGAAAAACATTAGAATTGCCAAAAGAGAAGTTATTTTGTCAGAACATTTACTTATTAAATTTTTCTTTCCACCTTTCAGTATAAAAGCATCAATAATTTTTTGTTGCGATTGTAGCAAATGAACACTCATTTTCCTATCTAGCAGTTCCTCTTGTGCTTTTTCTTTTTCTAACTCCAGTTTCTGCAGCCTTTCTTTAAATTCCATTTCAATTTTTTTTTCGTTTTATTTCTAAGTCCTTTTCGGAATAGAAACTACTAATTTCTTGGAGCAGGCAGTCTTTCTCCGAATAAGACTCTTCTACTCCTGATCTAAAAATATATTTACTTTAAATAAACCCTATTTATTTTTTTATTAAATTAGCAAATATAATACAAATAAGTACTTTGCAATACTGGTGAACGCATTCAGACACTACAACTAAATTGAATGACCGTAGACAAATCTTTTATTCAGAAATAAGCAATTCGTTTTACTTGCCTAATTGTATGTACTGTATCCTTTTTACGCCATATATCAATTAATAATTGCAAATGATATTTTAATGTCCTAAGCGAGAACTTTTTTCTTGTGATTAGTTCTAAATTTCTAGCAATTTTTTCCCAGCCATCACTGTTTTGCATAGGCTTATGCGCCAAAAATTCTTTTAGGAAAACTAGCTGACTGTAGGTCTATTAAATCTACTTGACCTCGACAGTTAAAATCTTTTGATGTAATTGGTTTAACAACGGCTCCCTTCTGCGATTGGTGCTTTTTTGATACACATACTTTACATAATTTAACAAATATTTCAACAACCCTGGGGATGTTAGTTTTCTTCTTTAAAAAATGTAATGCCTTATCTCTGCCCCCGTAACCCGTGACTCTATGAGCTTCGTCGACTTTTTCATAGAATTCTTCAATTGGAGTCACGTAAACTATATCATCAGTTTTTTGTTTTACAATAATTTTTGTCACACCTCGTATGTCCATAAGATAATATTTCCTCATGTAATCATTTTCTTTATTGTCACGGTTCACTTTCTCGTTGCTTTTTTATGAATGATTTCATTATTCCAATTACATATTCGTAGCGGTTGCTATCCCAACTACTCACAGCACTACACACACCATTTTACTCACAGAATAAAACTAATTCTTTGTAAATTTTTCGCGACACACACCAATTTCTTTTTTATGATCTTGATCAAAATGCACTTCATTAGGATTAGACATTGTTTGTAATAATTTAAGGCGTAAATATCTCAAAATAGTCTTTGACACATACACACCGCCGCACGCCGTAGAAGCAATAAATACAACATAAGCTCAAAAATAGCGCGCGAAACCACTGTCTATATTCACACACCATTTGCCATAAATGGATGACTCAGATGCGGGCAAATGTTGAATGACTAGGCAGATAGCAACAGATTATTCATTTTAAACACAGTTTGCTATCTGCCCACGCAAATGATCATTTGCCTTGAATTCTTCGCGGCATTTACTATATGACTGACACACAGCTGGGCAAATGTTAATTGTCTAGGCAAATAGGAAAACGGTATTTATTTTCAGTTATTTCACTATTAGGGCAAGTTGTCATTTGCCTAAAATTGCCTTATGCCTACGACACATACAACACGTATCAACTATGAACCAGTTAGGCAGTTTTTCATTAAGCGTCTTTATAATATTCCGCTTAATTTTTTTGAAAAACGTACAGCTGTCTTTAATTTATCGAAAATTTTATGAAACGATAACAAACATAAATTTATAAAATCTACAATTTCATCAGAAGGACAGATATAAAAAATTATCGGTGTTGTAATTTCCATGTAAAATTAACAATTCATCGGGATTGTCATGGATGAGAGAAGTTTCAATTCTTGTTTTTGTCAATTTTGTCATTCAAAATATTTTCTGGCACTTTTTTCAAAACTAGAACTTTGAGTTGTTAATGAATCTGAAGGTGCTGAATAAGACGAAGCAGAACTAGTACCATCTTTACTACAAGATAGTTTAACGCCTGCGATATCAGCTTTTTCTAAATTGTAATTACTGAAAGAATTAAATTCAAAGATGTTTACATCTCCCTGATGGAGAGATTTACAATTGGCAGAACTTGGTAGCTTCATTAAATTTATCGTAGTATTAATTTTGAAAGCTGCTCTTAATAATTTTGTTGTTGGATTTCTGTGGTACCCTCTTCTTTGACGATAAATAGAAAATTGATTTTTTAGAACATCTTGGTTTAACAATTGAATAATAAGAATGGTTTAAAGTAGTCGTTAATAAAAACGTAGACCCTTTTTTAAACTGTCTTGAAAATATAATTGTATGGCTTTTGTTGTGATCACCATACCATCAAAACACGGTGGTCTAGATAATTTATTATTTTCATTTAATTTTTGTAAATTACTAACTATGAGAGTTGATTATTTCTATTTTCAATTACAAAGTTGAGTTTTTACTTAAAGCGGATTTTGATTTATTTGAATCATACAATTGACTCTTATTCCCAACCTTTATGGCTGGATTTACTTAATTACTAAAATGTTGTGAAGGTAATTTCACCGACATCTTCTAGAATACATTGGGATTAAGATGTTTTTCAGTAATTTTCACCAATGATCTCCCGGTCGTACTTTTTTCATCTATATTAAACATATCGACGATTTCTTTAAAGGATATAACTTTATCATTTAGTACAAAGTCTCCAGATTATAAATTATTTCTCCTCCTGAGCATCGTAAAAACCAAAACAACGATTCCCTTGAATGTAAAAATAAGGACATTCTAGTGTAACCCCCAATTCTTTAAAAAATTATCTGTTAATTGAAAACTGACCACAGGTTACTCTAACCGCCAGTTATCCAATTATACATTATATATCTTAATTATACATATATAATGCACAATTTATGATATATTTTAAAGCAGGGATTTCCAACTTATGAATGGCCGAGGGCCGCCATTAGATTCATGTAGTAAATAAGGGGCCGGATCCGCACAGGTATATATTTATATAGGTACTATTAAATATTGAAGAGCGGTAGTAGTTATATTTCATAATATGGTTTTACTTATTATTTTTGAGCGGGCCGCGTGTTGGAAATCCCTGTTTTAAATAAACACATTTAACGCCATTCGCCGAAATAAAATACGCAATGGGAAGTTTCCAATTGGAATAAATGCCTCGAATTGACAGAACTAATGCTTCTTTGCCTATAACAGAATTAGGTAGAACACCTAATCTCCTAGGTCTTCAAAGCCCTCAATCATATCATATTTTAAACTGTCCAAATGTTGTTTTATTGCCATTTCATCGTATAAAAGAATGTAATGATGTTGCTGTGGACTTATTGTTTCTACTTTTAATTTTATTCTAAAAATGAATGTGTTAATAGAACCTAAGACAATTGTAATCTTCTATCCAAGTTCTAATAGTTGATAAAGAAGGTAAAATATTTCCTTTTCTTTCACTGTTTTGTTTTAAACCAAAGTATTTTATATTTATGATTTAATTGCATTTGAACAATTGTTTTTGGAAGAAAAGGTAAATCCTCGATCGTTCTTACGTTACGTTCTTCTTTTTTATGTAGTCAAAAATTTCTTCTTTCAGTAAAACAGTCTTGCATTTCTGTTTTTAAGTTAAAATGCTTTAATTCATTTATTGATCTCCTAAGTCGTTTGATTTAGGTAGATTCTTCGCTAGCAAATATTTTTCTTTTTACCCCTTTTTGGCGAATATTTACATGTAAAGTTAACTCTATCAAATTGTCTACTGATTTTTCAGGAGTACTTCCACCTAGAGAGGGATATACTTGCATTTCTTCTTTATCGGGAGTTAAAAATGCAGCTATCTCTGTGTTTGAACTAGATTCTTCATTGTTCAAAGCTATGGAGACGAAAGCGTATTAAAATTGTAAATAACTCAGGCTGAATTGTGGGTCCAACCATTTAAATATCATTTAATAATATTCCACTTGAAGTAGCAACTGAACCGTTAAAAACCACTTGTAATTTAGTACTGGTGCTGTCTTCCTTCAAGACACCGTGATGGAGCACGTAATACGACGTTACCGTATCATTATCACTTGCGTCATGTAACCTAAATCACTGTATTCGCGCATGAAGGCATGGTATCTTTTTAACAATTCTTGATTGCCTGCGAGGCGTCTTTCCAGTGCTAGAAATCGTTTTTTACCGTGATCTACTTCTTGGTAGTTTCATGTTACATTCTCAATTTTTGGAAATTCGTTTTTAAAATTATTAAGAATAAACGAAAACATGGTCTTATTCCTATATTGTGTAGACCGAGAGTCACTGAGGAAATGCACTATTGTCACTGCACTCTTCTGATTCAGTACTTGGGTTAATATTGGCAAAAGGTGGGCCCATATAGCTGGTGGATTATGTTGTAAAGATTCAGCGAGTGTACAAAAACATGAAGTCTCCAACGGCCCTTCTGTTTTGGAATAAACAACAACGGTGTGCAACGTTATTTGCTACCTTGACCCCCCAAAGTGATAGGACTGCACCTCTTCTGCAAATTTCAAATTATAATTCTCGCTGAAGTCACAATGCATCAATATGTCATATTCACTCAAATTTTCTTTCAGCTTTGCAATTGTGTTGTACTGATGATTAATTCGTCCGTCGTGAGCCAAAAAGTTTCTGAACTTTTTTTCAAAAATTTTCACCAAGGTGAATAGGGATACACGCAATTCTTGTTTTGAAATTTTTTTTACGAGTTGGTTGTCTTATTTTTTTTTTATCATAATACTGTTCTTCTTTACTACCCAATTGAAAATATGTAACATTTCTGTGTTCGAAATGATTGAAATTGACGTTCGAGTCTTTACAATATTTACAATCCTCAAAAAGGCATGCTTCATTATAGAAATCGCAACATATATCTTTTATTAAATCAGAAGGTGTCTTGCTTTCAATAATGCCGTTTTTGTGGAGACAGGAAACCATCAACTTTATGTTTGCATGTGTTATGCACTTACACGTTACCATGTCTATCACTCTCATAGCCTTAACCCAAAAAGGACGTTGTTTACAAAAGAACGTGCAACTAACTTTGAAGGAGGGGTACTTCTTCAAAAAATCTGAGTGCAGCGTCTGCATTGTCTTTGTTAAAAACCGTTTCTGTTTCGTAACTTTACTTTTAGTCACATATTCTTTTTTTCCGGGGCAACATCTACTATTTAAATCTTCTTCCAGAAACGTCTGTATTTTTTCCCGTGTCTTCATAAGTTCAACTGTTTTACGAGTTGGTCTTCTTTGGTAGCGCAGTAGTGGTATGTTAGTATCCAACATGCATTTCAAATTCCGATACTTGGAACAGTTTCCCGCAGTGCGTTTGTAAATGGTACTTTCTGATTAAGCTGCCTGTGAATATTTTCTTGAAAACTTGTTTTGAGCGGTCTGATTTTAAGGTCCGATAAGTTTCAGAAAGCTGGTCTTTTATTACTTCTCCAAAGAATAGTTTTTTTCTCACAATTTCAACCTTTGTTTCGTCAAATCTAGAACTATCCACTAATTTATTAACCCGTGTATTTGGTGTTATATCAGCTGAACCATTTGGTTCATCAGTCTTCTGATTTTCCTTCATTTGCTTTTGTCTGCAACGAATTCTGTATTTGTTAACTTTCTTTTTCAAGTATTCTATTTCTTGAAGCAGCTGTTTCTTTTTACGACAACGATCAGTTTTGCTAGCATTTCTTCTTTTTGTGATGTGTACACGCCTGTTAGGTAGAACTTCATCTTCAGATAGGGGCGGAGTATTGTTTTCAATAAAACGTTCAACTATACGAGCTTATTTCTTTCGATCGCAGTACTTCTTCGAATTATCCTTCCATTTCCTCTTCTGAATTTTTTCGCGTGGAGTTAATTCCGAAATGACTTCACTATTTTCTTTTCTTTTTGTTTTATATGTTTTTGATGATTTTTTTGTCTTTGCTCTTCGGGTTTTACTGGATCCTCTTTAATTCTTCGTCTATCACGTTCTGCTTGCCTTTTTTTTCGCGCCTTTCTCCAATGGTCAAATTACGTTGTTTGGCCATTTTTGATAATTTCTCACTGCAATGGAATGTTTTCTCGTTATTTCCTCACTGTTAAATCATAATACGTCATTGTCATGTAGAAATCGTCATTTGCGTGTGCCCACACTAACACAATGACGAGCACGATAATGACGATTTTAACGTTTTAGTACCACAAAATTCTTATTTAGGAATTAAATAGAACTTACGAGCTACCATTTATTTAACAGTCATGCAAGACATGTTTTCTGATAGCGTACTTTTTTTTGTACTATAAACTTTGAAATAAACTTACCCCGGCAATGATGTAATCTAACGTAACAAGTCTGTTATCTTTTGTTTCGATGAACTTCAGCCCTCACTCGTTGAATAAATGCTACAGACCGTTACACGGACATGTAGTCAATATAACAGACATTCGGAAACAACCGGAATTTGCCGAATTTACCACGGATTTAAATACGAAATTACCGCATTTTTTTAAGGGAGCACGGTAATGACGCTTATGGGCGTGAACACACTTTGTGGCAATATTAAAGTACCAAATAATAGTATTGTATTGGATTTCTTAGTTGCATTGAAACCTTTAGTATTTTTTTTCCTGTGCTAGACTTAATATTTTTAAGTTTAACGTTTAAAGGAGTTAAACAAAATTAACCGTTTATGTACCTCGATGTAAACAAGGCACGGTAATGACGATTGCAACACAAAAATTCAAAATATTTCTTTTATTATACTCGTCTAAATTAAAATAAGCACAATGCCAAGTGAGGCCGTTTCATTGAGTTAGACAACAAGTTTATATTTTTCAGTGGCACTTTAACTTTTGGAATGACAAGCCGGTACCGGCGAAATGACAGCTTTCAAATATTCACCCATATATGTTTTCATAAAAAATCGATACACTAATCGCGCTTATCAGTTAGAATCCTGTTAAATTAAAAGAAGAAGCGGGTAACTCAATCGTAGCTATAAATACTTCAAGATTTAAGCAGAAAGTATCTGTTAATGTAGCAGCTAATACAAATAGAAATCTTTATAAAAATAATAAGAAACCTGTATTAAATGTAGTATGTGAATTTTGCACACCGGAAATCACAAAATATAATTTCTATGTTAAATTTAAAAACATACTGGTTCAACAAAGAATCAATTATATTAATAACAAAGGATTTTGTAAACAGTGTTTAAGTGAGCATAATGGAAAATATTTTTATAAATCTTGATGTTATGTGGACAATTACATAACGGGTTGCTTTACATTGAGGAAACGCAAAACGCATTATCTAGCCACCAAACCGTTGTATCCAACCCTCGATCCAACTTTTGCATATCTCAGGTACTTTTACGTACAGCTCAGGTAAAAGTAAAGACAAATGGTAATGCAAAATATATAAAGTTAAATGTTTATTGGACTCAGGGTCACAAGCGTCTTTTATATCCGAAGAATTTGTTAAAAAATTTAAAATTAAAGTAAATGAAAACAATTTTCAAATAAATGGGATTGGTCAAGGAATTACAAATGCAACTGGTAGTGTAAGCTTAGAATTAAGTTCGTTAGTACACAAATACTTTAGAAAACAATTTTTTTTAATAATTCCGAAAATTACAACGATGTTACCGCAAAAATGTTTTAATACTAAATTAATTAAAATACCAGATAATATTACTTTAGCGAATGTTACGTTTAATGAAACGTCACACATATCAATGTTATTAAGAGCAGACGTTTTCTTTGATATCATTCTTGACGGTAGATACCTTCAAGTTAGGACTGAATCAACCGATTTTGCAGAATACCGTCCTTGTATATATAATAAGCATGTCGTTTATGTACAAAGATAATAAAATGTAAGCTTCGCTATTAATAACATTGCACGCTTTAAACGTAAATAATAATAAAGACATTGAAAATAATAATAATTCCTTGTTACAATTAGTTGAAAGATTTTGGGAAGCAGATTCTTTGCCAGAAGACAAATTAACTTCTGAACATGAGATTTGTGAAACCATTTTTAAAAATACGTTTTTAAAATTAGATGGTAGGTGTCAAGTAAAGCTCCCTTTAAATTTCGAAATCAAGGTTTAATATTAGGAGATTCATATTCAATAGCATTGAAACGCTTTGAAAATTTGGAAAAAAGATTTGCTTCTAATCCAAAATTATATTTAGAGTATACAAAATTTATTGAAGAATACGTATTATTAGGTGATGCAAAAATTATTGACATAAATGAATATAAGCTAAAAAGTAACCCCGTATATTTTATGGTTCACAACTTGGTAGTGCGCGGAGAAAGTAAAACTGCGAAATTAAGTGTAGTATTTGATCGGTCGATGAAGACGAAAACCAAAATTTCGCTTACCGATGTTATGTATAATAGGAAAATTGTTCAGTCAGAACTTTTTGATGTTTTAATAAATTTCAAAAAATATGAGTTCATTTTTGTAACGGATAATAAACAAATGTACCGCCAAATATTCATACAGTGAGTAGGAAACTCGACACTTTTCCCCCACCACTTTCACTGTTGTGACCTCGGGGGAAACATGCATAATGTATTTCTTGGGAAATTTTATTTTCTTTCTCACATTTTCTCTCTCACTTTCACTAACGTCATTACTGACCTCGGTGGATACGTTTTGGGAAATTGTATTTTCTCTCTCACATTGTTTGCATGTTACGTCATCGCATAATCGGTATGTTTGTATGCGTCATAGATTCGAGTGAGAATTTTTATTTAAAAAAAGCTGAGAGTGTACTCGGACTCGAACCCGGGCTCTTCGATTACGAAGCGGCGACTTTACCACTGCGCTACAGAAACTGTTACGTTTAAACGGTTAATTGTTGTTGTATACAGTTTTATTATTAGTATTAAACAAAAAAACATTTTTTTTTTATAAAAGATTCGTACTAAAATGGCGGAATAGCTTTTAGAGAAATTTAAAACTACTAGATTACTTATATAGTTACCCGAAAGTTAAAATGATTGAAATTATAAACAGATTTACACGTTTGTAAATATTTCAATCGTGTTTTCCATTAAAAAACTCTACATGAACAAAATAATTTAAACAATAACTCAATATAAACAAGATAGTAAAATAAAAAAATTGTAGCAAAAATTATTTTATTTTGTTTTTTTTAAATTACACTTATATTAATCATCTCCTCTATTGCATCCATCACTTCCATAAAACCTTCAGGAAACTCTGGCCATTCGTTTTGGATTTCTAAAAATTAACTTTTAAATTTGTTTTCTAAATATAATGTTAAGTATTTATACCTTCAGATGAAATGCTTATGGTTTCAAGCACTTCATCTTCAACGTCGCTGGAGTTTAATTCGGATAATGAAGGAGGTCCAAACTTGCAAGTTTCGAGTTCGCTAGTGTATACTCCTCTTGCGTTTGGCGTGTTATCCTTTTCTTGATCTGTATAATTTAGAAAAAATTAGACTGTGATAGTAACGTAATTTAAGCATCTTACCACTAATTTCGAAATCTGATTTATTAAGATCTAAAATATTGTTTTTATTTTTAATAGAGTCAAGATACGCAATCCAATTGCTTTCATAGGTATTTGAAATACGTTGTGCATCTAAAAAATAATATTATAACTATTAAAGCAATAAAAAAATATTAATTGTTTTACCTGCACTATCCAAGTTAAAATCATCTTCATAATTTGTTGCTTCAAAAAGATCACCGCTTAAGACAGGTAACTCTTCCATGATTTGTAGTATTAATAAAATACAACTTAAACGCTTTTATACGAAAACTACTGCAATTATGTATCTAAGTCATAGGTCATTAATGTACGAAAATTACGCCAATTAGGTATCTATAGTCATAGGTCATTAATAAATTAATTTGGAATTAAAATATTTAAGTATAATTCAAAAACTAACGTTGTTCAAAAATTCCAAATAGTTTAAAAGAAAACTAATTTTAATAGCATTAGTAACGTAAAAAAAAGATTTAACAACTTTTAAGATTTTTAAAAGATGTAAAATATTTAAAGGTTTACTTTTTTATCCTATTAGTTATAATTAATCAATTTAAAATTTTAAAAATCATTGTTCAAAAAATACTTGTTTTTAATTTGTATTTCACACGCATTTTTCAACTTTTGAAAATTAACAAAACTGGAATGTTTTAAATCAGTTTTTTTTTAAAGAAAAAGCAGATAACTTTAAAACGTTGCAGAAAGCAAAATATGTAAAAATTGTAGGTCATTAACTAAATTAATTGAAAGTTATAAATTTTTACTATAAAAGTTTTATATTTTGAAAATATTTTCCTAGTTGTATATATTTTTCTAGATAAACTGTAGTTTAAATGTAATATGCTAAAATTTATAGTTACTGTTAAAAATACAAAGACATAGATGAACTTGGATATAAAAAGAAACAGTTTTTTAAAATTTACTTTTAATTTTTTTTTAATTCTTTACAAAAGCATAACAACCATTAATGTAAAATTCCAAAACTATTGCTGTTTTATAATTGTTTGCTTTTAACTTACAAGTCAAAGACATTTATAGAATTTACGTACAAAAACTTAAAATATGAGTTTCCACAGTTTTAAAAAATTATATCAAAGAAAATATGTGAATATTTCCATCCAATTACTACTATTAACATTATCATTATTGTGACAAATTAGCTAATAAAAATGTAAATTTATTGTTGATGAGTAACGGCTTAATTTGTAATTACTACAGCTATTCGCAATGACAATGCAATTAAGGTGCAAATTGCAGAAATTATGTAAAGACGTTGAAAAGCTTTATTTTTTTTTCAAATTATTAAAGATTAAGATGCTGATAACCAAAAAAAAAAGTAAAAACGTAAAAGCTTTACCATGTATTGAACAGAACAGAAAACAAGACATATAAGTAAATATTTTACGAAGACGTTTAGTCGAGTACTTTTGTTTAGTTTTAAAAAATTATTAAGAATCGTTTACGCAGAAGCAATTACTGAAAACAAATGTAAGCTGTTCTGTAGGTGGGAAATTAGTATAAAAGTAAAAAATTTTGAATGCATAATTTATTGTTTTTCAATTCTTGAACAAACAATTTGTTAATAATGTCTCTTTCGACAATTTTAAATTTATACTCATGTGGCGTATTCAACGATTCGGAATTGTTGCAAGTGTACCAAGATATTTGCGACCGTCTTGTGTTGGAAGGAGGACGTATTGAACCGGAAGATGAAGGAATCCTTCTACAATTAAGCAATAAAGTCATCGAGATTATGGTAAGATCAATTTTAATTAAATTATCTATTATTATTATTATTAAATGTATTTATTGCAGAATACAAAGGCCTTACTTGATTCGTCGCAAATTACCTCTTTCATCGACCCCCAACCGTCTACATCTCACTTAGATGTAAGTTACTTCTAAATAGATATATTTAACAAATTTTGAACTTGAAATCATTACAGATGCTTGTCGGGCAAGGCTTACCGGCTAATGAAGAGTTTAAGCATTTAAAGATAATTGGCGAAAGAAGTAAAAGAATAAAAAAATTTAATACTTTAGCAAAAACTATTGATTTTAAATTTAAATCCGTGGATAGATTAAGCAACCCCATTGTCTGGCTACGTGTAAGTTTAGATTCATTAATTTTAACGTTGTTATAAAACTAATACATAATATATGTTTTAGAACGCTTTTGACGAATTACTAGAACATCTTTTAATTGATGCTTTACCGACGGATCGTGTTGGATTGGTCTTACGGAACGCCTCATTCCCAGAAAAACCAGTCGGCATCTCCTTTAGGCGTGTGAACCAGCTGTCATCTAACGTTATTATGACAACGTTAGAAAAGATCTTGCAAAGTAATGCCCAATTCTTTGCAAACGACCTTCTAACATTACATATGGATCGGGTAACGCTACCTGTGGGATACGGTCGACAGCGGTTTACGGGTGTCTCATTTGAAAAGTTTTGCAGACGGAGACATGGAATTTTGACGGTCGAAAACTCCGACACGCTGTGTTTAGCACGAGCTTTGGTGTTAGCCGTGGCCTGGAAGCGCAACGATTCAGACTTGCCTGTAGTAAAAAACAAGCTGTATTCGGAATGTACTAGAAGAGCTGTCTCGTTGTGTACTAACGCCAATGTGAATTTATCTAACGGAGGTACTCGGGAGCATATACAACAATTCCAGGACTACTTGACGGACTACACCATTGTTGTTTACAACCATCGACTTGGACAGACCGTATACTATGAAGGCCCTCGATCCTCAAATAGGCAAGTTTTAAATTTGATATTTGAGAATAACCATTACAATGTTATAACCAGTCTGACTTCTGCTTTTGCTGCAAAGTACTTCTGCGAACTTTGTCGTACCCGCTTCAGTCAAAAATCACTGCATAAGTCATGTAAATATATATGTCCCTGTTGTCACTCTTCACCTCCATGCAACAAAACTGAAACCCTTATTGTTTGTGATAAATGTAATCGTGATTTCCGTGGTCAAGTATGTTTTTCAGAACATCAAAAATCTTTATGCAAGACTTTGATACGCTGCAAAACATGTCTTTTAAGTGTATGCGTGGATAAACGTAACAAGCATAAATGTGGTTACAAATATTGCGTTAACTGTGGAGATCAGAAACAAATCAGGCATCTGTGTTTTATGACTCCAAATAAAGTTAACACAAAGCAGTCTAAAAAAACCGTGTATCTTTGTCTTTTACGACCTTGAATGTCGTCAAGATACACTGCTGGATGGTTCCACCAACAAATACAAACATATCCCGACCTTATGTGTGGCTCAAAATGTTTGCACCGTGTGTATTGATATCGAAGATATCAATCACACGAGCAATTTTTGCGGTGTCCGTCAACACGTCTTTAAATCAAAACCCGTTGATGAATTTCTAGGCTACCTTTCAAAAATTCGCCCAGGTAGCGATGCTGACAAATCCGAAGTCGTAGCTCTTGCACATAATGCAAAGGGCTACGACAGCGTATTTGTTTTGGAAAAACTGGTTCAACAGAGAGGTAGATGGAATCCGAAGATAATTTCAAATGGAATCAAGCACATGTCGATCGAATGCTCGGGGATAAAATTTATTGATTCTTTAAATTATTTACCGCTACCTCTCGCAAAACTACCTAAAACTTTTAACTTCCCCGGTTCTAAAGGTTTCTTTCCGCATTTCTTTAATACACTTACTAATCAAGATTACGTAGGTCCAATGCCACCCATGCACTATTATGGGGTTGATGAAATGTCTTCTGCTTCCCGTGACGAGTTTATTTCTTGGTATGCAGGTGAAGTCGAGAAAGGTACGGTTTTTAATTTTCAAGATGAAATTTTAAAATACTGTATCGATGACGTCAGTATACTTAGAAAAGCTTGTATTGAATTTTGTAAAAGATTTAAGTCTTCTAACGCTGTTGATCCCTTCCGCGAAGCCTGTACGATTGCAGGTGCTTGCAATAAAGTCTTTAGACGCAACTTCTTATCTAAAGACGTTATTGGGCTCGTGCCACCGTCGGGTTACAGAATGGCGGATAATCAATCAAAAATTGCTTTACAATGGTTAATGTGGGTTGAACATTCATCTAATACTCAAATTCAACACGCTAGAAATGGTCGTGAAGTCAGGTTACCCGAAGGTCATCTAGTAGACGGATTTGATGCAGCCTCGAACACCGTCTATCAATTCCATGGTTGTTATTACCACGGCTGTGAAGATTGTTTCCCGACCAAACAGCCATGCTTGCTGACGATAAGATGGATAAAATGTTTATGCGTCGAGAGAAAACGGAGGCCGTAAACACTCGCATCCGATCCTTTGGGTACAATTTGATTGTAATGAAAGAGTGTCAATTTAAATTGCTCATAAACTCACACACGGAGATTCAAGATTTTCTTAAGAATCACCCTATAATTGAAAAGAAACCCCTTAACCCACGCGATAGCTTTTTTGGGGGACGAACAAACGCCGTCAAATTGTATCACAAGGCTGAAGGTGAGGAGAAGATACGGTACCTTGACTTATGTTCGTTGTATCCGTTCGTCAACAAATATGGCAAGTATCCTGTTGGTCATCCCAAACTTCACATAGGTGCCCACACTTGTAATAAACTAAATGTACAAACAATTGAGGGGATTATTAAGTGTACGGTTCTTCCACCAACAAATCTGTACCATCCGGTTCTCCCCACAAAAATGCATAATAAACTAATGTTTATCTTGTGCAGAACTTGTGGGGAGAGTTTGAATAAAGATGAGTGCAACCACGACTCTGAGCAACGTCAGTTTCAAGGAACTTTTGTTGCTGACGAGTTAAGGAAAGCTATATCTTTAGGATACAAGGTGGTACAGGTTGATGAAGTTTGGGAATATGAAACTACCCAGTATAACCCCAAGCAGAAGTCAGGCGGTTTGTTCACTTCTTACGTTAACAACTTCCTCAAAATGAAGCAAGAATGTAGTAGTTGGCCTTCATGGTGTTCTGACAACGAACAAAAGGACAAGTATGTGACCGAGTACCTCGAAAAGGAGAGTGTGGAGTTAGATAAATCCAACGTTGGTGTTAATCCAGGTCTTAGGTACATATCTAAGCTTTGCCTTAACTCTTTCTGGGGTAAGTTCGGTCAACGGGAGAACTTGATGCAATCGTCCATCATTACCGATCCTGCAGAACTCTTTAAAAAACTGACTGATCCGTCTGTAGACGTACACGCACTAACCACCCTTGACGAAGACTGCATACTCCTGAACTGGAACCGGCCGGAGGGTAGTATACAGCCGCTAAAGACCGTTAATGTGGTGTTAGCGGCATACACCACAGCTAACGCGCGGTTGGTACTATACAACTACCTGGAACGTCTCGGGGATAGAGTGCTTTATTTCGACACGGATTCCGTCATATTCACCCAGAAACCGGGAGAGTGGACACCGACCACAGGTGACTTTCTAGGTGATATGACTGACGAAGTAGAGTGCTACGGGGTAGGCAGTTACATAATGGAATACGTCAGTGGTGGACCCAAAAACTACGCATTAAAAATTTTTTCTACAAATGCGAATAGTGCAGTGTACGTATGCAAGGTAAAGGGGATTACCTTAAATTACAAAAATTGCGAGGTGGTCAACTTCGAAAGTCTACGGCGGATGGTACTCGAAGGGGCAGAGATCACGTACGTTGAGACAGATCGTAAGATCTGTCGCAGCTCAACATTTGACGTAATCTCTAAACCTGAGAAAAAACGTTACCAAGTAACGTACACCAAACGCCGTAGACTTGAAGACAGCATGGAACTGTGCCTTATGGTTTTAGATTTTAGTTTTAAAGTATTTATTTATTTATTTTATTTATTTAACTATTTATTTTTATGTATATATATATATTTTTATCTTTGTATTTTATGTAAATTTTTGATATTGTTAATAGTTTATTATTATTGTTTTATATTATTTCTAAATAACTAATGTTTATGTATTTTTTTTACTGTTATAATATTTATAAAATTTCTTTTATTCTTTGTAAATACTTAATTTTTATTATATCATATAGTAAACTTTATCATTCTATTTGTATATGATTAAACATTTGTCTTTCAATAAAACACTTAAATTTTATTTTACTGTCTTTTATTTATTTATGTACAATAAATATTATAAAACATGTAATACATTGATTTTTTTAAAAATAAAAATTATACAATAAACTAACGCATACATCATTTTTTATTAAATCATTATCAAATATTTCTAAAAATTCTATCATGTTTATGTTACAAAGTTTAAAATATAAATATACAAGACAATATTGACCGCAATACATAGAATGAAAATCTTGTAAAATTTTACAATTAAAAGTCCAAGTACAACAATTTTGTTCTAAAAACTTTTTATGATATCCTAGGGGTGATCTTCCAAAAGAATCAAAATATTCTCCATGTCCATATTCATTAATGTAAAACGCTGCCCAATGTTCACCAGGTTTATATGAGGGGTCGGTGTTTGCAATAATAGCACAAGGTCTCTGTATACGCCATGGTAGTTGATTAGAAGCACATACAAGTCGATGTATATTCTTGGTGGTCGGGATATTCTTCAAACATTGTTGAATTTGTTCATTTTTCATTTCATTCATCTCTGCTATTTTTCTTTGACCATTCACATAAAATTAAAGCGTGTTCCAGAGCACACGAAGGGTTTTCAATGTGATGATGTAGACATTTGATTGCTTGCATCTCTTTTTTTAGTTCTTTAAAGGTTGGACAACATAGCCCCTCCATGTTAACTACCGGTTTATTTAAAAATTTTAAAGTGTTTTGCTTGTCACAGCCTTTAACAAAAATACCGTTGAAAGGCATTAATAGTTTTCTAAGTTCGTCTTTAAAATCTTTATAATTTATGTATCCAGCACTCCATCGTAAACCATGAAAATAATTTTCCAAGTAATAAATTACGTTTTTCACTGATTTTGATAAAGTAGAATAAGGCATTGGTGGCTTTATAAGCAAAACTTCGCAATAGTCACCATCTGACGAAACAACTGCAACTTCTTTAGGAATAAATTTTTTGTCTTCTCCACGAAAACCTTGCAAATCAACAAACGCGTCCATTCTTCTTGAGTGTTAATTAATAACTAAGTCGAATAAAGTGTCGAGTATTCTTAACAGTAGTTATATGAGGCCGGTTCTAGACCACAGTTTCCCGCGTTTTTAAAAAATTTGAATTTCGTTTAAGTTCGGGCGTGATCAGAATTTCTTCGACTGTGTTCGTGTGCGCTCGTAATTTTCAGACCTATTGTGGTGGCGGAATCGTAAAATATCGTAAAAATCATTTCGTTTCGGGTATGCTCGGATGTAGGTCAGTCGATAAAGATTGTAGTCATGGTGTGTGATTGTAAAATATATTTTGTTATGGATACTATTGTGTATATAAGGATGTTTTTAATGTTTCAATATTAGGTTGTTAATAACTCTATTATCGCTTATGTGCAGTACAAATTATCTAAATAAGTTAATATAAATTAATTTCCATTGATATTTTTCATGTATTTATGGTTACTATTACATTTAAATATTGTGTCTTCACTTACATTTTTTTTTAATGTTACAGTGTAGACATTACAAAGAATGTGCTTATTTGATAATTTCTTCACCTACTTTTATGTTGCCATACGGTAAAATTTCGGTTTTGCAAATTACTATAAATATTATTAAATATATAAGTAATATGTATCAGAATATATATAAAAATAATAATCCAGTATCCAATAAAATTTCGGTTTTGCAAATTACTATAATTATGAAATTTATGTAAAGAAAATAATTAACTGTTTTATTTTTAAGATTAATTATAGGTATTTGTATACAACAAATGGTTACTATTACATTTAAATATTATGTTTTCACTAACATTTTTTCCAGTGTTATAGGTGTAGACATTACAAAGAATGTGCTTATTTAACAATTTCTTCACCTACATTTATACTGCAGTTATAGACATTCCAATGAAATTATTAATTTTGCAATTCTGTGCTTTTAATTACAATATTTATGTTTGTATTATAATGTGTTAAAGATATAAAATTATACTAAATCATTCTTAAATACCCATGAAAATGATTTATTACGCTTGAAAATATTTGGCATCTGTAATAAGAATAACTTTTGTCTGTTCATCATTGAACAATTTCTATATAATTTAAAAATTATCTATTTACAGGATTACTTATTTGAGTGCAAGAAGTCTATTAATAGACTATTAGTATAAAATTAAATGTTTTAGTAAAATTTACCATTTGGAGATCAAGTGGTCGAGAACTATCATGATTTTTCAAGTTTAGAAGACAACAGATTTATGTTAAGAAAACACTGAAAATTTCATTTGAAATGAAAAGATAACGTCTTTTATTATTTTTTTTATTAAATTTTACAAAAACTAAACTAAACTAACCTAAATCAATATTTACACCTATACTAAACTAATACCATACTTGTTCATATACTCCTTACATAATCTTAATTCACTAAATAATTGTTTTTGTTTTATTAAGTCTACTTTATATTGTTTTTCTGCTTTCACTAGTTTACTTTTAAGTTTTAACACTAAGTTTTTGCTACCACTACAACGTTTTTCACTATAACTAATCTTAGATTTAATGTCTATAATTTTTTTTCATTTCGATTATAAATTGTTTTTCGATTTTTAACACTTTACTATGCCCAGCCAAAATCGAACTTTCCTCCTCCTCTTCACCCTCATTTCTTTCTTGGTAGAGGCTTTTGAGCCTCATCCAATTCTTCCCCCTAGATGGCTTATTATTCGATGGTTCAGGAGGTTGATCCTGCGACTCAACGAGTATACAATCGCTGTCACTGTCAAGCGACTGAAACAAAATGAAAGATGCAATTTAATAAAAGAAAATTATAAAACAAAAAAATTATTTACCTCGTTTGTAACATTTTCAATCTGGTGAACAGAAGGGGGTTGAGGATTCGGAAACACCTGAAATAACAAGTTATTAATTAAAATGAATTTTGTAATGCAAAAAAATTAGCTTACTTGGCCGCCCACAAACAACTCATCTAAGATCATCTCAAGCTATAAAAAAAAATGTTATTAACATTGGTTATAAAATGATACTACCTATTATTAATTACAGCAAACTTCAAAATATGAACAAATATAAGTAATAATTCCGTTTACCAAATTGTCGATGGGCACCAACGCCGGCATCCTTGGTTGGGCACAGACACCACTCTAAAAAAATTGCATTAGACTTGCTTACAAAATAATAAATTTTTACATATAATTTGAACAAATTATTTAAAGAAACAAATATAAACAAAATATAAAAATTAACTTACCTTTATTACAATATCACTGATGATATTTATTTTTGGGTTTTTTGTAGCCGATAATGATAGAGACATTTTTCACTTATTCTGTTTTAGAAGTAGCAGAAGACTAAGTTAAACTAATTAAGTATTAGTTTATATAATTATAAAAAATCCATGAATCTACAAAAAGTATTTTCTTTTCAAAATCAAGGTATATGAACTTTGTAGTTAACTCAGCGTTATGATTGTGGTTGAACTTTCAAGCGGAAATGAAGTAGACGCCATAAGTTCATTATGGAAATTTATCGATTCATCAGAAAAATGAAATTTAATTATAGTAATAGTAATTTGACACCGGAAGTTGAAATTTGATACATATTTTAAACTTTTCAGAACCAGGTCGAGTTACATATCAAATTTCTTGATTTGAAGTGGGTAATCCGAATATATTATAAAATTAGGTAAATTATATCGTTTTATCAAATTTAGGAAATTCACTCCCTTTTAGAAATCTTTACCGAGTTTTAATGTACATTTTGAATTCAGTCACTTACGACGCATATTTTTTACATAGCTAAAAATTTGATTTGGTCTTTAGTTTTAAAGATAATTGCATTATTTTATAAAAAATTCTTTTTCAAATTTCATTAATACCTTACATACTATAAATTAAGAACTAAAACAATACAGACTATGAAGTGAGAACTAATTATTTATTACCGCATAAAACCGTTTTTTATCATCTTTTGAAGATTTAATTTTTTTTTATGAACATTTGACAGTTTTCAACTGCATGTATTTTCATTTTTTTTTATTTTGTTTAAAGTCTGAAGCGGTGCAGATTCAACACGTTTTGATTTTAGGTTTTGTTTATATTTATTGTTAAGAGAAGAGAACTCAGTATTTTTAACCTCTCATTGATCTGATATAGTTTCCAAACGTTTAGTTATAGGAAAAAATGCTTTTTCCTTTATAATTTCGCCTTGTATTAGTAATTAAAATTTGTGATATGAACGCATTCTGGTTAAATCTCAACATAGTTTTTGTTTTTCTAATATTAATTGAATATACTTGTACACTTCTTTATAAATCGTTCGCAAATACAACTATTAGACAATTAAACAGCCTGCAAACCGAGGCAAATGCTAACCAACAGTAAACAATATGGTTTGTTCAACTAGGTGATTTGTATACAAACCATAGATAAATTAAACAGTTTTGTTGTTGAGCATGCAAATTATCTATAAATTAGGAAATCATCTATTGTTTATCTATATTGACGGCTTATACAGTTTTTAATCTTTTATTTTGTGATATGTTGAATAAAAAAAGCAAAACTTCTTCTGTATCTACTCGAATTAACATCTCTTTCCATATGGAATAAATTGGCGCTTACATTATTCTTAGAAATATGTTGTAGATTTAATACATCCTGTTTGCAGACTATTATAAGGTTAGCATTATCATGAATTAATTGTTTTGAAATCTTATAGATTTGACATAAGTAAAAACTAAAATATTATCTCATTAAATTTTGTTTATCGCACGTCACATCATCAAAGAATTTGATTTTGCTTTAGACGGGGGAGGTATGTTACTTTCTAAATTACTAAAAGAAAATGAGATTTAGAGTAAACATTAACGTTTTTGAAACGCAATACGTTCAATTAAGGTAACCATTACATTGGTTTTTCTACAATTTGATGGTTCATTAATAAGGCAACGAATTAATGATGATAATAACTCTTCACGTCTCCTATAGGTTTAAAAATTTATTATATTATTATTTGTGATTGTTAGTAAAAGTGGTTGTTGTAGTATTTGCCATTGATAAGAAGTAGTGTGCAAAGTACGTTGATGTACCTCCTTTAGGGTACAAGGTTCATTAATTAAAACCCACTATCAACTACAATTTATTTAAACATTTATACAACTTATTCTGAATACTACCATCTTAATACAACTTGAACTTTGTTTAGAATTGAACTTATCGATTCTTATTGAGGTGAGTTAGCTATTTTATTAGACGGGAAATGCAATTATGCATCTTTCTAATTTCCTACAATTTATGTGTAAGTTCAATACCCACAAAGGTCAATTAACTTATTAAACTAAATGTTATTACTATTACATTACACCTCCATTGGCGGAGAGAAAAAATTAAAATCATAATGTATTTATTTTTTTTTCTACTCTGTATAAAGTTTAATTCTATTTTTATGTACCGCAACTAACTTATTTCATACTTTAATTATTACATTAGAAGCTTTATCTTGAATTACTTTGTAAGGGCCTTTATATGGCGATTCAGTTTTAGAACCTGAGTCGTTTTTTAGCATAACCTTATCATTAAATTTATCAAATATACTGTTGCTATTTTTATTGAATATTCTTTTTGATACTAATAAATTATCTTTTGCTTCTTGCCACGCTTTTTGTAATCGGTACTTAACTTCTAACAGATAAGAAACAAAATCATAAAAAGGTTCAACCTTCTTGTAAAGTTTGGACTGTAAAATATTTGGTTTTCCAAAAACTAATCCATAAGGAGTGTAACGAGTGTCAGTATGTATCATATTGTTGTATGCAAAACACCAATAGGGTATCCACGTACTCCAATTATTAGGATTTTCATGTGTAAATAAAAATCTAAATTTTTATTCGAGTTTTCTAGAGATCCAAGAGTTTCATGATGATATGCTGTTGAATTCAAATGAGAAATTTTTAATAATTTACATGTTTCTTTAAATACTAAAGTCATAAATTCAAAACCTTGATCTGTTACTATTTCCGTTGGAATCCCATATCGCAAACTAAAATTTCGAACGAAGGCTTTAAAAACGGTTACCGTCTCTTTATTTGGTAAGGGGTAGCTTTCTACATATTTTGTTAAATCGTTAAAATATACTGATTATTGTATACATCTGGTTGAATAGAGGCAGGAACACACCATCAATAACTAACAGTAAACTATATAATTTGTTTAACAGTTTGTATTCAACTAGGTGATTTGTATACAAACCATAGATAAATTAAACAGTTTTGTTGTTGAGCACGCAAATTATCTATAAATTAGGAAATCATCTATTGTTTATCTATATTGACAGCTTATACAGTTTGTAATCTTTTATTGTGTGATGGGTTGAATAATAAAAATCAAAACTTTTTCTGTATCTACTCGAATTAATATCTCTTTCTATATTGATTACTAAAAAACCATAATTATTTATCCATTCGTCAAATGATAAATTGGCGCTTACATTATTCTTACAAATATGTTGTAGATTTAATACATCCTGTTTGCAGACTATTATAAGGTTAGCATTATCATGAATTAATTGTTTTGGAATGCAATCATAGGTTTGACATATAAGTAAAAACAATTTATGCTATTATGGTGACCCATACTAAAATGCTCTTTCATTAAATTTTATCACACGCGACATCTACAAACAGCTTTGCAAACCAACCGCTTTGCAAACCGACCATTTTGCAAACTGACCACTTTGCAAACCGACCGTTTTGCAAACTGCTTTGCAAACCGACCGCTTTACAAACAGGTGGTTTGTTTGCAGACAACTTTACAAACACGTGGTTTGTTTGCAAACAGCTTTACAAACAGGTGGTTTGTTTACTAACAGGTGGTTGCTTTGCTATTTTTTTTTCTTTTTGGTTTTTAAATGGTTAGTTGGTTGGTAAGGCAGTTTTCGCTTCTTGCTTTTGTAACCACGCCCATTAACCACACCTCTAACAACACTTATCTATCAATTTGTTTGATCAAAAACACATTGGTCCGAAAGTTCTAATTTGAAACCAAAATATTGAAAGTCGACACCCGAATATGTAATTTGACACCTGAAATCGGTTTGTTGAAGCGGAAAACGGATTAACTAATTTATTAAACTTAGTACTAACAATTAAAAAAATTAAAAAAGAAACAAATAGATTTTTAGGCCGTTTGAATGTTTAGAGGTTTATTTTGACATTCTTTAAAAATATCTGCAAACGCATCAATAACGTTTTTAGCTGTTTTAGTTTTTAGTGGTCTAGCCCAAGCCTTTTTACTGAATACGTCAATTACGGTTAAAATGTAATTATAATTATCGTTATATTTTTTCAAACTTTGCATATCACATAAATCAGCCTGCCATAATTCAAACATATTGTTTACGATGTATTTGTTTCTTGGAAACCGTTTTTTATTAGGTTTATGTATAGTATACGATTCTTGTTGTTGTAACCATTTTTCAACACTAGGGCGATTATGTTTATACTTTACTGATTGAAATAAGGCATTTGCACCCGCAAAGGCGCTAACGTGACCTGGGTCGTAATATACGGTGTCCATCATCAAAGTTTGGAAGATTTCCAGTTTAAAACTCTTGACCTGCGGTTTGATCTTCTCGGGGTTTCAGTTTACTGTCTGCCTTAACTCGTCATCGCCATCATAGTTTGGCGCAAAACTTTGATCACTTCTAAGTGGCGAACTTGCCGCTAGTTGTTCATTTCTAGTTTGTGAAATACCTCGACGTTTTAAATTTCCAAAAAGTTCTTGCGGAAAATTAATTTCTTTCATATAAGTTGCAAGCTGTTGCCAGCCTTTAGGACTGCTAGTTTTTCTCGGTCTTATAGCGTCATGCACCAAATCAATAATATTTGAAGATGGTATATTTTCTCCTTTTATTGTTACAACTCCATTCTTATCCCATACTATGTCTCCTGAAGTGTTCAAAATCCGCAAAAAGTTTTCTGCTTTTTTCTTATATGTAGGAGGTAGCGTGTTTATTATATCAACATCCGCCACCTTCGTCATCTTTTCATCTTCAACTGAAATGCTAACAGGCTGTCGAATTTCGCCGACAAAATGTAAATACCTTTGAAGAATCTGATTATACATATTCCATTTATCGTAGTCTGGCAGTTTTGAATTTAAAACTTTGTTCATTTCGATGTCCAACTCTGACAACACATTGTTTTGCGTAGGTTTGGGATTAGTTTTTAACCGCTGTATTAATTCCGGGGGAACAATGATCATCTTTTTAGCGTGTTCCATATTAGTTAAAAAGACTTCCTAACACACCGCTAATTAAGGGTGCTAAGAGAAACGGTAGAAATGCACCTCCTTGTTGTAATAAAATCTGTTTTTTGTTTTTAATGGATTCTCCCTGTTTTACTATTCGTCTCAACGTGTTTTTATGACGAGAGAGCCGTCTCTTCTGCGTTCCTGACAATGGAACTTTTCCTTTTAAAGTATTGTAGATGCATTCACAGATACAATGTATTTGCTTATCGCTGGCACACTTTAGCAAAGCATGTCGCTGATTAGGTTCTAATTTTGTCAAAGCCCGTAGAAGTTCCGCATGCTTACTGAGTATGTTAGTCATTATGATGTCAAATTTATCTGAACTTGTGTATTCAAACCCTTTTTTAGGAATGTAAATGTAGCATGCGCCGTCTTCGTTAAAAATTGATGTTCTAAAACGTACAATGTCAGGCGTACCTTGTTTTAAATCAAAAAGTAAATATCCATGTGGATTCGATGTTGCATCGTTATAAGCTTCTTCTAAAAACTTGGGGTTTTCCGGGTATACCTCGTTAAATGTTTTATTTGTGCTTTATCTCGTGGATTTTTAAACAGAATTATGTAATGGGCATTTAATGATATGTCGCGTTGTCCTTTACCTTGGTGAAAGACGTTTTGAGTTAGGAAAAATACGCGCTGAGGTTTCTATGATGACAACCTTTAGTAAATATATCCACAACAGCACTGTTGGTTTCGCGCATTAAATAGTCAATGATTATTAAGTTAGGTTCTCTTCCATCAAACGTATCCATAGACGGTAATCCTTCTTGAAATTTTATTTTTGGCAAATCTTTGTACAACGGTTGCCACTCATCATAAAACCATATGACGTTTTCAAATTTAGTCTCACAAACATTCATATTTTTTATAAAGTTTACAATAAAGTAAGATTTACCACAACCAGAGGGTCCTGTAACAATTGCTGAAAAAGGATGTTGAAATTGATACATGTCATGTCGTTATCTTAACGAAGACTGCGTTCAAAATAAAACAAGTTTTATATACGAGAAAAAATCTTTATTTTTATTAGTTATATTTATTGTATTACCTACATGTTATTATAGTTAAATACTAAATTATCTGTACAAAAAACGGTCGTCATATCTTTCCATATAATCCTTTACCGTAATGTTCATAAAATTTGGAAATTTGTGAACTAATTCGAATAACATAAAATTTTTGTTATACTTTTCTTCGAGAACTTCTACGAAATCTTCATAACAGGCTTCTTGTTTTTTCTTTGCATCTACAAAATTTACCACATCGTGTATAAATTCTTGAAAAGGACAATCACAGTTTTCTCGGTCGCTCAGTAGTGACGTAAAATAAGATTTCATTTTTCTAATAACTTGTAACGAACTAAGGCCTACATACAATTGAAATTTTTCTTCCACATTTTTAGGCACAAATCTAACAGCGTTCACATCAGTTGTGTGCACTATATAATTTTCAAGATCATATTTTCCCACATCTTTGTGATGCTGGTCTTCTTTCATGTTATCCAATACACTTACAAACTCGGTAAATTGTGGTAGCGTGAAGTAAACCCCCGAATTAAAACCGGACTTTATTATTTTTAGGCACGGTCTGAAACCATTGTAAACATCTATTCCTAGACGCGCAATTTTTGAATAACTGTGATTTAATGGAATAGATACCTCATTAAACAATTCGTGTTTTTCGCGTACTTCTAACTTTGATTTATCTTCTGTGTTGCTGATACCGTATGATTTTTTGGCTTATTCAAACAGGGTGTAATCTTTAGCGGTAGGTACGTACACTGGCGATGCTGGTGATCTATAATTTTTCTTCCAATCTTCCCTTTTAGAATAAGGTGAAAACTTCTTTACATCACGCTGTGGTGTTTTAGCTGCCATCACAACTTTTAAAATGAAGCACTGGTTAGAATCGTTAACAAAAACTAAACAATGTTTATTATAGACGTGCTTTTATATCTTTAGCGGGGGAAAAATGTTAAAAAGTATTTCTTGCAAAAATGTTTGACACGTGATTCAGTAGAAAAACAGGTTAATGATTCAATTATTTTGCCTTTCGGCAACTATATAAGTACCTAAACTAGTAGTTTTACATTTCTCTAAAAGTTATTCCGCCATTTTAGTACGAATCTTTTATAAAAAATTTGTATTTTTGTTTAATACTAATAATAAAACTGTATACAACAATTAACCGTTTAAACGTAACAGTTTCCGTAGCGCAGTGGTCAAGTCGCCGATTCGTAATCGAGGAGCCCGGGTTCGAGTCCGAGTACACTCTCAGCTTTTTTTAAATAAAAATTCTCACTCGAATCTATGACGCATAAAAAATTACCGATTATGCGATGACGTAACATGCAAACAATGTGAGAGAGAAAATAAAATTTCCCAAAACGTTTCCGCCGAGGTCAGTAATGACGTCAGTGAAAGTGAGAGAGAAAAAATGTGAGAAAGAAAATACAATTTCCCAAAAAATACATTATGCACGTTTCCCCCGAGGTCACAACAGTGACAGTGGTGGGGGAAAAGTGTCGAGTTTCATACTACAGTGGATTATAAAATCACTATTAAATATTCTTTGACTGTGGGACAAACAACCGATTCAGTGTTTACAATTGCAAACCGTAACTTACGGGTTCAAATCAAGTCCTCATTTAGCTACTAGATGTTTACTTGAAGCTGCTCAACAAGAGGCAATCAGGTGGCCACTTGCTTTAAAAGCTGTAATAAACAATTGTTACATTGACGATTTTTTATGTGGAGCCAATAGTTTAGAAGAAGTAATGCTCCTTCAAAAAGAATTAATAAATCAACTTCTACTGTTAAATTTGAGCTGTATAAATGGTGTGCAAACCACCCCGCTCTCTTAACTAATATACCTGTTAATAAAAGGCAAATCGATTACATTACCATAGGCAATGAAAAACATTTAATTAAAACTTTAGGGTTATCGTTTAATATTAATTCAGATAATTTTAAGATATCTTGCCCAGTGTCAGAATTAGACAAACAGTATAACAAAAGATATATTTTATTATTTATTTCTAAATTTTATGATCCTTTGGGATTTGCACGACCTGTAATAGTTTCTGCAAAAATAATTATTCAAAAATTATGGTTAGCAAATGTATCGTGAGACGATGAATTGCCGCGTAACCTTGCTCAAGAATGGCAAAAATTTGCAAATTCTTTACTAAAGATGCCAATTATTGAAGTACCTCGGAGAGTTATATTAAATAATGTAAAAAAATGTGAGTTAATCGGATATCGCGATGCTTCTTCATATGCTTATGGAACATGTGTGTACGTACGCGAGATATATAATGATAAAATTGGCACTATTGTCTTCAAAATCCAGGATTGCTTCATTAAATACAGAAATTACAATTCCAAAATTGTAGCTAAACAGCGCAGTATTTTTATCCAAACTGGTACTGGTATTGTCTATTAAAAGATCATGCAAACCAAGTATTTTTATATTCGGATTCGACAATTTCATTAGCGTGGGTTACTAGCAACTCATTAAAATTAAATGTATATGTAGCAAATCGAGTAAAAATTATCCAAGAATTAACTAAGTCTTTTAATTGGCTTTATGTGCGGACACAGGATAATCCTGCGGATTGTTTATCGCGAGGCGTCGACGCACAAAATTTACAAACACATATGTTGTGGTGGAACGGGCCAACTTTTTTAAAAAGTTCAGATTTTAAACATAAATGTGACAATATGCCACCTGTTGAATCGGAGATTAATGTATTTATGTTATGTTTAATAAATACTCTAGTATTAATCAAATACAAAGAATAGTTGCCTATTGTTTACGATTTTCAAACAATTGTAAAAACAAAAATAAACCTTTAAGAAATCTGACAGTTACAGAGTTGCAAAAAGCTTTAATTATAATTTCCTTCCTGAAAAATGTCATATTACGACACTAATAATCAGAAATGAACATTTAGCGTTATTGCATGGGAGTGTAAAAATAGTATTAGCTAGTTTAAGAGAAGAATTTTGGTTAATAAATAGTAATAGGGAGAAAGGAGCACACGCACTGAATCGACCCGGCCGCACCGTCATCGGACGGCCGCAGACGGACGTTTTTGCTATACATGAAATCAAATGAAGTCCAGCGCATTGAATCGGAACTGTCGGACGGCATCAGTTGGTTCACAACTAATTGAACTCAAATTTATTCAAAAAACTTAGACAAAGTACAAAAAAAATTAATAAAAAATAAATGAAACAAAGAATTACGAGTATTACTCAATATCAATCACTAACTTCCTCTGGCTCTATCGATTGCAGATAGTTCTGTGATTTTTCCAAACATGTTTTGCACAAAGGATTGACGTGCTCTTTGCAAATTAGTTTGTCACAATGCATACACGAAGTTTGAGTTTTGCGGTCCTTCTTTTTCGGACAATCTTCGCATCGTCCTTTTTGAACTTTTGGACGTTTTTGTACAGGCTCCTCACTGGTCTCATCTTTAGAACTAATCATCTGAATAATTAACTTTAGATTAGACGGCAGTGTATCTATCAATCTACGATTTTGCAACTGGTCATAAGTGAGTTTCAAAGCTATATCCTTCAAAAAATGTCTGCGTGATATAGGTTTATCGTCATTCATATTGGCTCTATATATAACCAAAGCATTTATTGCTGCCATATTCATAAACCCAAAAAAGACGGTAAGAGGCCATCGACGACATTTTCTAGATACCTACAGAATAATTGCCGCATAACTCATCTACAGTATCTACTTCGCCTTTAGTAGAATTGTAAAATGAAATCATCTCTGGTTTCTTTTTGTCTCCTGATGATGATGCATCGTTGAGAGCAGTACAACTACTTTTACTTTTTTGGGAATATATGATACAAGTGTCATATCTTTGGTGAATCCAAACAAGCTTGAACTGACTTCTCTTCCTTTTGTAACAATGAATTCCTTGGGTATTTCGGCTTTATTTTTTCTAAGTGTTCCGACACAAGTTATTTTGTGATCCTTCAGTAAAATTTGAAATAAAGGAATACTATTGAAACGATTGACTTATGTAATTTGTCATACGTAGCACAATATCAGATGGTTTATTACTACATGCATGTGTGCCTTCCCGTTGCTTTCTGGCATATATTTCAAAGTTCGCAGTATAATATGTGTTTGCATCAGATAACAAGAAAATCTTGATTCCATATCTTGCTGGTTTGCTGCAACAGCCCTTAAATGGCTCCAATTTTTCATCGATAGTTACGTATGCACCCATCGTATAATTTGCTTGAAAATTTCTTTTTTTTTTTTATTAGTTTATTTTGACCTTAGGGTTAACCCATTAGCCACAGAATGTATACACTAAACTCAAATAATTACATTTGCATTTTTAAAAAACTTAATAATATTGTGTATAACATTTATATTATTTAAACTAATTAGATAATTAACATTAACAGGCAACGGTATACCTAAAGCTAATAGTGATTGCAATAACGTATTACATAATTGCGGATAATTGTTACACGAAAACATAAGATGATTAGCATCACCATATGAAACATTGTCACAATTACAATTTGCTTGATTAACAAGTCCTAACCTAAATAAGTGTGCCGGAAATTTGCCATGATTTATTCTTAATCTGGAAATGCAGCTGGATACAAATTTCGAAGCATGGTAGGTTTGAATATGAAATACTGTCTTCGGTAATGTAGGATTAAGAAGAGTATAGTTATTTTTACGATTAGTACTATAATTGATCCAGAGTCTTTCCCAACTTGTTCTCATCTGTTTTTTTAAAGTGTTATAGGTGTCTTGATAAGGTAAGAAGTTAATATTATCCTTGTTTGTTATCGATACTGCTGCTTTAGCTAATGTATCGACGATTTCGTTTTGTTTAATGCCCGAGTGTCCTTTTACCCATATGTATATGACATCTGTGTTGTGTTCTTTTAACTGGTGTTCATTGAGCTTTATGTTACATAGTATTTCGTTGTTAGCATGTTTTGCAAAAAAATTTGAGACAGTTTCTAGCACTGATTTTGAGTCGGATAATATTACTATTTTGTCAGTGCAATCATTTGAAGAACACCATTGTAAAGCTTTCTCTATTGCAAAAGCTTCAGCAGAAAAAATACTACTTTCTTGATGGATCTTAAATTGGAAAGTTTGATTAGTACTGCAATTGATGAAAGCACATCCTACTCCCGACGATGTTTTGGACCCGTCTGTTGCAAGAATAGTAGAATTCTGATAATTATCCAGAATTGCTTTTAGCAAACTGTAGTTAAGGTTGGCGTTGTTTGAATATTTAGGAAATATAACTGTGGATTTGGTAGTGTATGCAATAAGATTCATCGAAAATAAATAAAGTTTATTTGTTGACGTCATACTTGAATAGCATAAGGTATCTGAATAAGCCTCTACTATTGGCGGATTATTTTTCTTTTGAAAATATTTATTAGTTAAACATTCAATCATAAGAGAATGAATTTTTTTTTGTATTGCGTTGTTAAAAACTTTATACTTAATTACAAGTTTTTTTGCTAGATAATGTCTTCTGAGTCTTAGTGGAGGATCTTGAGATTCTGCTAGGATGACTTGAGTTGGAGATGACGTCATTACACCAATACATGTTCTTAATGCTTTGTATTGGACTCTGTCTATTTTTAGAAGATTGGAGTTCGATGCTGAACCGTATAGTATGGAACCATAATCGATTATTGATCTAACATAAGACTTGTATAGTAATAGGCTTGTAAGTGAATCTGCTCCCCATTTTACTTTGGAAACATATTTTAACAAATTTATCCCTTTTTCGCATTTTTCCGTGATTTTCTGAATATGTTTAGTCCACAATAATTTGGAGTCTAGTATAATGCCTAGATAATTATATGACTTTACGCATTTTATTGAAACATTACTTATGCGTATAGAATTATTAATGTCTAGTCTATGTCTTGTAAACGTCATTAGAGATGTTTTTTCTGGTGACAGTGAGAAACCGTGTGTTATCATCCAATTATTAAGGGAATACATTATATCTTCTAAAATTATCCTGCAACGTTCGTATTTATCATGTGTAAAATAAATGCATAAATCATCTGCATACTGTATGCATTGAATAGAATCAGTCCACAAGCTGTGTAAACTAGCTGTATATATGTTGAATAGTAGAGGACTTAAAATTGAACCTTGAGGTATTCCTTTATTTACTATTTTACCACCATGCAGATAATTGTTTTGATCTTTAATAAATATTTTCCTATTAGTGTACAGATTAACAATATTAAGAGAGGACTTGTCGGATAAGTTAAGATCGACTAACTTTGATTTTAATATTTGTAAATTGACGGCTTCATATGCACCTTCTAAATCCACAAATAAACAAGACAAATATTTGTTGTTACTAAACGTAAGTTGTACATCTGTTACCAAATGAGTAATGGCATCTATAGTACCAAACCCTCTACGAAAACCGTATTGATTTACAGGTAATTTAGAGTAGTGTTCGCAATACCATTCTAATCGACATTTAATCATCCGCTCGAAACTTTTTGTAATGCATGACATTAACGAAATAGGTCTATACGAAGAGATAAGAGATGGGTTTTTAGATGGCTTTAGTAGAAGTGTTATCACTATTTCCTTTAAGTCTGATAGGTATATTTGTTGTACCCACCACTCGTTATATATTTTCAGTAACCAATATTTGCCTAGCTGAGGTAATTGTGTTATTATTTCATACGTTAAACTGTCTCTACCTGGTGATGTATTTTTCGAGTGACGAAGAGAAGATTCAAGTTCATCATATGTAAATGGTTTGTCTAAAAGTTGGTTAGTATTAGTTGTATTCTTCTGAAAATTATTAGAAACATAGGGCGGAGCAAATCTATCAAGCAGGTCATTAATAAGTGGTTCCGATAAGATACCAAATTTTTTGTCTTTATGCTTAGGAGATACGTGTTTAATTCGCTTCCATATTTCTGAAAGTGGTGTATTTTTATTTAATGTGTTTAAATACTCTTTCCAGCTTGTTCTGCTTTTAGCAAGTAGTAAACGTTTGCACGCTGCTTCTACATTTTTATAGTTGAGGTAATTACTTAAATTAGATAACTTGTTGTATTTTTTTAAAGCTTCCTTTTTTTTGTTTATAAGGTCAGTGCATTCTTGATCCCACCATACAGGTGTACGACATTTAGGTATGAATGGTTTACTTTTAGTAAACGATAGATCACAAGCATTGTTAATTGCATTTACAAACTTGTTATAATTGTTTAATTGAGAACTGTCTGTTTCGTCGAATTGTGACAAGCTATTCGTTACACTATTTTTAAATAAATACCATTTTGGGTTCTTGAAGTTCCATTTACAGTAAGGTGTTATTATGGTATTTACTGTATTTATTTGCAGGTCAATTAGTATTGGAAAATGATCGGAGCCCAGAGTATCTTCCAAAACGGACCACGAGATTTTATTTACCAGATTTGCTGAACATAGGGTAATATCCAAAACTGAATTTGAACGATTAGGTAGTGGTATTGTCGTAGGGCAACCGTCATTAAGAATAATAAAGCTTGTTTGTTCTATTGCTTCGTCCAGCCGTCTACCTTGATCGTTATTTATGGGGGATCCCCAAGAACTGTGGTGACTGTTAAAATCTCCACCTATAATAACTTGACCAGTAAATTGTTGGACTAAATTAGACCAATCTTGTTGAGTTGCAGTGATATTGGGAGGCTTGTAGATAGAAACTATTGTAATTTTACTAACCGTTAGTTGAATAGCACATACTTCAATGCCTTGATTATAATTGTTGTTAATTTCAATCGGTTTAAAGGAATAATTTTTTGCTATTAAAATGGCTACACCTCCGTAACCATCTTGTCGGTCTACGTGTACGACATTGTATCCGTTTAATTTAAAATTTGACCATGGCTTTAGCCATGTTTCAGATATGATAATTATTTGTATATTATTCCTTGCTAAATAATTTGACAAAGTTGATTTGTTTTTTAAAATTGATCTTGAGTTCCATTGTAGTATTTTTAAAGAATTAACTGTTTGGTGCTGCGCCATTGTCGTATAATTTCGAATTTTCAAAAATTGAAGAAATGTGTTCTTTGATATTAAAACTTCCTACTTTATTTTCTTGTTCCATTGGAAGAACTGTTTTAATCATATTCGTAACCAAAGTTGTAATTTGTTCAATCATATTTTCTTTAAACTGCATAAAATCCGGACGATAGGGGTTGGGAAGAACACTTTGTGTGACGGCTTTAGAGACATCGAATAATGGAGGTGAAGTAATTGTAGATATGGGTGAGATAAGAGCTTTTCGTTTCTTTGATAATGTCTGCGAGGTGGAAAGTTGAGTACTATAATTATTGTTAACTACTTTTGCATATGGTTTTTTGAGTGTTATATCCGGCTTGGCCAATTCAGGAAAATTTTCTAATGTATTCAGTAATGAAAATCTATTATTGTTTATTATCTTGCAATATGACGGATTATTTACTAGAGTGTCGGCTTCTTTAAAGGAAATATTTTTAATTGCCATAGTTTTTTTAATTTCACATTGCTTTAAATAAATAGAGCAGGTTTTATCAATGGATGCGTGATTATTAGATTTGCAGTGTACACAAAATAATTGTTGTGAACAATTTCCTTCGTCATGAGAATTTCCACAAGTTATACATCTCATTGAACCTCTGCAAGTATTAGTGCTATGACCGAACCGTAAACATTTTCTGCATTGAATTACAGGGTGGATATATGGTTCTACAATAAAGTTTACGCTGTTTATTCGTATACTTGTTGGGAGGGTATTTCCGAGAAAGGTAACTATAATATTTTGTCTTTTAATGTATTTATTGATTCCATCTGCGTCGGTTATACGTTTTGTCATTCTATCAACTGCTACAACTTTTTTTGTAGATTCAATAGAATCTTTTAAATATTTTTCGTCAAAAAATGTATCAACACCTCTGACTAGTCCTTTACGTTGTGTGAAAAATGTGGGTATATAGGCAATCAGTTCATTTTTATTTATTACATCGTGATTGATTAGATTATTAGCATCCTTGTAAGAATTAAATATTACTTTAACTTTGTTAGTTCCTAAGGATTTTATGTCAATGATACTATTTTTAAAGGTCGTACATTCATGAAGATAGTATCCAATTCGAATAGGGAATAAACGGCCAATGTTTTTATTTTTGTGTTCAATAAACACATAATAGGGTCCAAAATCCGAAGAATCATATTTATTATTTGTATTTATATATGCTTTCTTATTTAACAAATTAAATGGTGTTTTATCGCTCACCGCATTTACTGATTTTGTCATATCGACGCTGGTATCTTCGGGCGACCTATGGCCGCCCGTATCTGCCTCCATTATGATTAGTCGATTGCACTACACTGTCACTTTAAGATCACACTAATTAAACTTGTTTAATAAATAAATAACTAACTAAATAACTAAAGCAAACTATTTAGCGATGTTCTCACGACTTATAGTTTACGCAAAATGTTGAAAATTTCTCTGGAACAAATTAGAAAGTTTCCTGATTGGTGCCAACTTATCGCTTTTCTTTCTTTCTGACCTGTCGTGGACATTGTCAAATCTCACGGTTTTTGACAGAAAAAGAAATCGCTTCATGGACATTGTTGCAATAAATATTTTGATACCGCTCCCATCAGTCGACCACAAACCCTTTACATTCAGTTTACATCCTTTTAGTACACCTGCATAATATAAAAGTCCCATCCAGGCTTCAATTTCAGTTACATTAGTTAGTTTCGTATCTCGTTGTCTTGAAAACCGGTGTCTAATTTTTTCAATATACATATATATATTTGTGCATTTCACAACAAGGTCTTATATTTTTTTATCTATCATGCAATTCCATGCATCAATTGGAGTATTTGCATTTCTTGCGTTTCCTTGTGGACCAGCTGCTGAATGAATAATATTATATGAAGGAGTGCGACCACATCTTGGTGGAGTTTTGATCCATATTGTACCATCTTTTCCTTTGTAACCAGGTAATAACGACTGACTAATTTGCAAATGGCATTCGGAATCAGAATCAGCTGCAAGGTCACTAACAACAGTTTGATCACTATCAGTTTGATGGTCACTTTCATACAGCTCATCTATGTACCTCAGAATCATCAGTTTCACTCGCTATTACCTCATCATCAACGTCGTCGTCTTGAGAAAACATATTGGCTACTATTTCACGCAATTCATGCTCAGATAATGGCCGTTTCCAATCACAACGCGATGTAGATGGACCAGAATTCATTTTGCAGCTAGAAGAACATATTGCATTCAAAATTCAATAAATAAAACAACGCTTTTACAAATTCCTTACCTCTGCGCGTAGCAAAATATGCGTGTGCTGACGGGTTAAAAGACAATTTACTTAAATAATTTTTTCTAGCTTGCACTTTTATTGGGTCACATAAAGTTAAATTCATTTGAGATTGTAAAACTCTTACAGATTTCTCATCGTTTCCCTTTAAAATCCTATTAGTTATATATTGTGCTATCAATAAACCAGTTGAATTATGGTTTTCACAATTAAGCACGTTGAAATTAATTACAGATAATAGATGCGTTATAAGAAGATTACGAATCTTCTTTTCATGACAATGCCTTGGAATTAAATAAAATAGAATCGACAACGATTGGGTTACAATAAAGTACAGATAACTCCCATGTGCTGTCAGTCGAGACATTATATATTGTTGTTGGTTTACATAAACTTCTTGATGAATTTCGATAGTTTTATTTTAGTTTTACAGTATTTTTATATTGTACATACATGCGACACTTCTGGCTGCTGATGTTGCTATATCTTCTGGGTAATTTTCCCCCTTAACCTTCCCTAGCTAACATGATTAATTTTAACAAGAACGCTAACATCCGTCTCTGAAACCGACTAAAAAAACCTAACTAACAAGTGGAAAAAAATATGACTTGAAATCTTATACTTTAGGGCAAGGTGGTTAAAAAGAAAAAATGGAAAAATTGTATTGGTTACACGATTTTTAATGAGATTAAAATAACAAACAACAAACATAGTATTTTTAAAATTTCTATAATTAAAAACAGAAACAGTTTCTATGGTAACTAAACTAATTATATTATTTACAAAACATCAGAAAACATTAAAAATAAAAAAAATTGCACATTCATTAGATATAAACTGAACACAAATATACAAACTTGGCCTTAAATTTCAACACACTCCTTACAGATAGCAGATAAGTGCTCTAAGCACATGAATTTTTTACATTTATAGCAACTAAATCTGGTCTTCCTACTTTTTTTACTAGAGCAGTAATGACATCGACCATGTGTAGGTGGTTGATTTTGTACGTTTTCAGTAGTTGAAATGTTATAGATTTCTTGAATCACAATCTGGACGTTCTAGGAACCATATAACAGTTTTGCCAGTGTTTCTAAGAATACTTTCCTTGGAATGTTTTTGTCGATATTGTTATTTTTATATATAATGTAAGAATTAATACCTGCTGTATCCAACAGGCCATAGAAAAGGACAAGAGGCCAGCGGCGGTTAATCCTAGCGCAGTTATAAGCTGCGCATAACTTGTCAACCGTATCCACTCCGCCTTTGGTCTTGTTATAGTCGATTATAATCGATGGTTTTCCTGTTTCCCCATCAATGGAGTCGTCAAGATGCATAGTTGAAAGAAGAAATACACTTTTTCGTGGTTTAGGGATATACGATACTAAGGTACTTTTCTCTTCAAATGCGAACATAGTCGTCTTTTCGGGCCTCTTTATCATCATATTTGGTGGTATTTGCGGTTTATTCTTTCTCAAAGTACCTATAAGTGTCAGTTTATGCTCTTGGAGAAAAGTATATGCTAATGGAATACTTGAAAAGAAGTTGTCTGTTGTGAGATTCCGATTAGATCCAGAAATTGGTTGGCATAATCTTGGCACCAGAAACGTATTTGATGTGTCTGCATAAAATGGCCCCTCTGGTTGTTGACCAACATATATTTTCATTTTCGCAGTATAGAAAATTTTTGCATCTACTAATGCATACACTTTTAGGCCATATTTGTTGGGTTTCGATGGTATATATACTCGAAACCCACATCTTCCTCTGAATGCCCATAACACTTTATCGATTGTTGTATACTGCGAAAGGGAGAAGAATTTTGGTAGGTTATTGTTAAAATCTTCAAAGAACTCTCTAATCGCTGCCAATTTATCATATTCTTTTCTTGCAGGTCTTGTTTCTTTATCGTCCAGACGAATGTTTCGAAGCAAAAATTAAAACCTCTCTAAGGACATGGTCAACCTAAACATTTCTAAACCCATACCGTCTGATCTGAATAGATCAGCAGCATTTTGAAAATTGCTTTTCATTACACTACCAAGATATAATAGCCCCAGAAATGCTTTCAATTCATCGATATCTGTCGTTCTTGCTGTTCTATATAATTCCGAATAATTTTTTGCCACGATATTTTTGTTGGTGTTAAGAACAATATTTTGTAACATTGCATCTGTAATAAATAAACTCCAGATTTCGATTGGTGTTTTTTTATTCTTTGCTTCACCCTTTACTCCTGGTAACTGGGTTACGATATTATGGCGTCGAGTTCTTACATTGGGATATCGGTGACAATGTTTTCTCCACTTGGTTCCATCTTTTCCCATCATGCAAGGGTATACGAGTTTCTCTTCTCTGTTCACAGCTTCCACTTCCATTTAGTTCGTTATCTGTTATATCTTGTTCACTGTCGGAATATTCTTCTTGAATCTCAATATTGTCTTCCCCCAAACTTGAATCGCTATCTTCTGCTACGTCTACGTCCGTTTCAACTTCATCAAACATACGTTGTAGTCGTCTTTGTTCTTCTTCATAAGTTAAAGAAGCCATATTTACGGAAATCTCTAAAAACAATTAATAATTAGTACAATTCTTACAAAATAAAATAAAATGTAACTTACCACAAAAGTTACTAAACTAAACTAACATTATTTGTAATACTAAACAAAAAATAGTTTTCTTAACGGATAATAAAGAAATATTCTCCACTTAAGTTGAATAATGCCTAAACTAAAAAAATTTTGTTTCAATTATTCCACTGGCAACAGGCACAATTTGTTAGTTGCTCTTTCAAACTCGCCACTAGCATATTTAACCGTCACTACTCTAGTAACTCCATCACTGCCTTTATGCAGCGGAACAACTCGACCCAAGCGCCAATTAGCTGGAGGTAAGTGAGATTCTTTAAGAGGAACAGTGATCCTAATTTGATATTTGCTTCATTCAGCTTCCATTTAGTTCTTTGTTGTAACGTTTGTGATGTATTCCCTTGACCATTTTGTCCAGAAATGTAGATTTAATTGTTGCAATAATTGAAACCGTGTTAACCGATTTTGCGGTAAGTCTTTCAGGTTAGGATCAGGAATGTTGGTAAATAAACGACCAATTAAGAAATGGGCTGGAGTAAGACATTCAAGATCGTTTGGATCGGACGATAAAGGTGTAAGAGGTCTTGAGTTAACTCTACTTTCAATTTGGGTCAATAGTGTATGAAATTCTTCATAGGTAAGATTAATGTTTGACAAGATTCTTTTAATATGATATTTGACATTCTTTAAAGCACTTTCCCACAACCCACCAATTGTAGGGGACCCTGGAGGTATAAAATGCCAATTGATGCCCATGTTAGATACTGAATCTAATATTCCCGTTTTGTGTTGTTTAAAAAATTTGAATAACTTCGCCTACGAAGTTAGTAGCATTGTCACTGCAATGTTTGTTACGCGTTACGAAATTAGAATACTGTCACCTTTAATGTATTTATTTGTATATCAATGTTACAGTTCGCATTACGTTTTCACGTGTGTCGTCTTTACATGCCGGTCGTGGAATGCCGTCGCTGTTTCCGGTTGAGGTTTTGGCGCTAAGTTCGATTATCTCGTTACATACATTACACATTCCACCCCTTATTTTAAAAACTATATAAAGCTAAGGTTACTTAATATACATATAACTTTAATCTCGATATCTTATTGGTTTTACTACAACCCGCTTATGACGCTGAGTTGATGGTGCTGAAGATTGAGTTCCAGACGCAATATTTAATTCGTTACCGCGCTCTAAAGGCTGAGGATCAAGGTTGGAATTAACCTTTTTTTTTAAAAATACACGTCTAGTTGCTACAAAAGAACTGTACTAAATGAACTGCGAAACGGCTGAAGGCGGCCGAATGGTCCGAAGCAGTGCGCGGTCTACTTACCGTGGCCGTCTGCGGTTGGGCCGATTCAGTGCGTGTGCTCCTTAAAAGAGTTATACACAAATAATGTGTAACATGTTTCGATTGAAAGCAAAAGCAGCTCAACAACTAATGGGATCTTTGCCTGCTGATATAGTTAAGGTTTAAATGCTACATTATTTAATCTACCCTACAAAAATTCTTAATGTATTCCAATGTGACTTACAACCTTTTTTGCAATTAATTCAGTTTTAGACGTCATCGTTAAAGATTCAAAATAATTAGAAACTGATGGAACTAGAGAGGCTTCAAACATATGTTTTAATGGTATGGTAGCTGATTTAAGCTACTATAACTTAAGCAGAAATCAAATTTTTGGCCTGATAAAATCTTTTTCAGCAAACTGTTATTGTGGTATATGTCTAATATATAAACAGAAGCTAAAGAATTAAGTATTCAAAATGACAATTTGCTTAGATATAATAAATTACATGAGGAACATTGTTCTCAACTTCATAGGTTTAACCCCGAAAAGAATTATTTTAAATTGTGCAACAATCCTTCTGTTGACACACAGCACGATTTGCTAGAAGGTATAGTGCAATTAGCAATAAAACTATTTATAAAATTCTTAATATCCGAAAAAGAAATAAAAATAAAGAAATATAAATATATAAATAAAAATAAATGATTAAAAAAAAAATAAATAATATCAATTAATGATATTAGCAAAAGTATCTAATCCTTTAATTTTGGCATGAGCTATGATAGACCAAATAAACAAAGTCCAGTATGCATAGATAAAACAGGACATTTAATAGGTAACCGAGCAGTACAATTTATGTATTGATTAAAGTTCTTATCATTAATTTTGACTGATGTAGTATTTAAAATACAAACATAAGCGACTTTTGGCTAATCGCTATGTATAAATATCGTCACTTACTTTTTTTAACAAGCGCCTCAATTTTTTACTTTATATTTTTATTTTAAAATTTTTTGTTATGTCACAGCTGATACATTATATATTATAAAAATTTAAAAAATGAACATATAACTAAATCTATAACAAAATAAAAAAATGTAAGTATAGAAGTGATCAGGAATCGCATTACAGTCAAGAGGATATATGCCAGTAGCTTTAAATCCGTTTACACCAATAAGCTGTCCAGCCTGATACCTAGTAATATTACGATTGGCATTGTGTTTCATCCATATGTAGGCCTCCTGGTTAAAATATGTTTTGAGTGCAATGACTTAGTAGACACAATAAAATTATATCATTCTCATCAGCAATACGTAACATGTCTATGTCGGTGCTGTGTGACGTGTGACCGTCTAAAATTAGCAAACATTTACCAGGCGGCTTGTGCGGAACGAAAATCTCACACAGCCAACGAAGAAACAACTCTGAATTAATGAAGGAGGATTTCTTGTTGATGTAAACTTTGTAACCCGCAGGTAAACCGTCCCCGAATTCTGGCTTGCGATTAACTCCCTTCAGTATCAATACAGGAGGAGTAAATGTACCATCTGCACTACAGCATGCAATTACAGTGACGTTTTCACCTCTTTCTTTTGCGGTTAATAAGTGAACGTCTTTGGAACCCTTACTGGTTATTACCTTTCCAAGTTTATTTAGTAACTGAACCCCAGTTTCATCCATATTAAAGATATGGAACGGTTTATCGAACAAATTATGTTCTGTCATTGTTTGTTCCAAAAGAGTAAAAAATCTCTTTACATTCTCTCGGTTCATACCGCGAGCTCTTGCTAATGATAGGCTTTCTGCTTGTCGAATAGACAGTTCTTTATTTCTATCTAAAAATGATTGTAGCCAGGTTTTTCCTGCCATTTCGTTTTTCTCTGAGAACTTGTGGTGTAAATTTAATTTTTGTGCAAATTTATACGAAAGTTGTCTAACTGTTCTTCTATCTGGGACAAACCCGGAAGCTGAGAGTCGTTGAATGTGTGCCGCGAGCCTTTTTCATTTTTCGTGCGTAATACACCTAAAAAGTAAAAGAACCATTGATATGTGAAAATGTTTGTCTTCGTGAAAATGTAATTACCTTCGGGGCCAAGAGCGCCTTTTTTTAAATTTCCCGACTGCAAACGTCTTTTCAATGCTCTAGGCGCGATGTTGTACCTGCGATGTGTTTCTCTTTGACTGATCTCCCCATTTTTAACCTTTTCAATAGCCTCTGCTAGTTGCTCTTCCGTCCAAATAGCCCGAGGACATACATTTTCCTTGCGTTTATATTTACGAGGCATATTTATTCTTGAAAACTAAAAATTAAAAGTAATTTTAAATCATTTTATATGTAGATGTACAAATAAAAGTATGCGGCATCGTTGAATGAGGCATCTCTCCTTTTTTATCGGGAGAGACGCCGCACCCCTCTACTTTTACTGTCGGTATGAATATAACCTAAACCTGCACAGACTATCTTTAGGAGAACTCGTAATTACTTCCTCGGCCAAACAAAGTACAAAAAGAATAGTACTTTCCCCTACACACGTAAAATACAACATGGAAATAAAATTTTATGAAGTTTTCTTACCTTATTCACTATTATATCTCAGTTATTACGCAGCTATGGTCGCAGATCGCAATACACATGCACTACTTTTAACAAAATAACTCATATGAATAACAGATTACCGCGGCAGTGCCATCTGGTGATCACCTTCGTAACTACACCCCGTGTGGCATCTCTCCCCACGCGGCATCTCTCCCGTCGTTACCCTAATGTATTTCTAGATTCCAGTTATTTTAAGCTAAATTCCGGTTTTGCTTCTTGCTTTATATTTTACCTTAGGCACTTAGGCCACATTCACATGCATCCGTTTTTCGATGTCCGACGGTACGAAACCTGTTCTCATCGGTTAATTTTCAAACATGTTTTGGCGGTACAATCTTTCGGACATACTTTCAACTTTCATCCGACGTCGGATCGAGTTGAATTTAGTTTAACTTTTTCCGATGTCGTAGCTATTCCAACCTCACTTTTAGTACTGATACACTTGTCATTAATTTGTGCTGTCTATGTTAACAATGAATCTGAATGTTTATATTAGAAATACTACCAGTATACTTTTGGCATCATTGTATTTGGTTAGATTAAAAAGAAAAAAGAGAAGACCACGCAAGAACTGGATTCGTAACATTTTTAAAAACCGCAAATTACAAGGAGCCTATCATAATTTATTAAAAGAAATGCGACTCACTGACCCAGAAAAACATTTCAATTATTTAAGAATGTCAAGTGAAAATTTTGATAAATTATTAGCTATTGTAGGTGCAAAGTTAGAAAAACAATATTGCGTACGAGAGCCCATTTCACCAGGTGAGAGGTTAGCATTAACATTAAGGTAAGAAATATTAGACAATGGTATTATATCATTTATTATACCTAAATGCGTGTTTGATTTTTAAGGTATCTTGCAAGTGGGGACAGCATGGTTTCCATATCTTATGCTTTTCGGATTGGTGTTAGCACCGTAACACAAATTATACAAGAGACGTGCAATGTTCTATGGGACAGCTTGCACAAAAATGTTTTATTGACACCCAACGAAGCTTCCTGGATGAAAACAGCAAAAGATTTTGATGCATGTTGGCAACTTCTCCATTGCATAGGCGCTTTAGATGGAAAGCATGTCATAATTCAGGTGAATATTAATGAAGCTATTTGTAACTTTTCTAATGTTTAATGGTAGGCACCTGCACATTCTGGATCGACATTTTATAATTATAAAGGGTGCCACAGTCTTGTTTTATTAGCATTATGTGATGCTCATTATAAATTTACACTGGTTGACATTGGTGCTCATAGTGATGGTGGTATTTTTAGAAATTCTGATATAGGTAAACTGTTGGCCAGTAATACCTTGCATTTGCCACCATCTTCGCCTATAGAAAATTGCAGGTGATCCAATCAATTATTATATAGCAGCTGATGAAGCATTTCCTTTAACTCCAAACATTATGCGCTCTTATCCTGGACACTACTTGCCGAGAAATAAAAGGATTTTTAACTACAGGTACTATTTTTGATTATCACAATTATTTGCCTACCATTTCTAGATTATGTAGAGGCCGACGAATAATTGAAAATACGTTCGGAATTCTCGTTTCAAGGTGGCGTATTTTTTCAAAACCAATAATATCAAGTTTATCAACTGCAGAAAGTATCATTAAAGCTACTGTGTGTTTACATAACTGGTTGATGATTAATGAGTCGAACATTGACAACAAACTAAAACGTTACTGTCCTACATCTTTTATAGATAGGGAAGACGAAGATGGGCAACTTATTCACGGTGAATGGCGCAGTGCCAATTTTGTAAATAATAACTTAATGCCTACACATCGCGTAAGCAGCAATATGTACTCAAAAAATGCTTGTTTAATGAAAGAAAGGCTAACTTCATTTTTTATGCTTGACGGTGCTGTTTCATTCCATAATTGGTATAAATAATATAATGGTATAATAGGTATCAATAATAAATGGTGAAATTTTATAAAGGGATGACAAATATGTGTTATTTTCCATCAGCTGTCTCGGCTAAAAAGCAAATCTTATGGGAATTGAATAAATAAAGTCAATACAATTAGCTTGAAGTCGACCAATAATGTTAAATAATAACACAACATATAGATCGCTTCTATCTATCTTGTTCATAAAAATGTAAAAACTTTATTGTGACTTCTCAGGGGACGGAAACCTGTGGTGGCGGGTAATGTTTTTAATGCAGATGAGCTGGACTTTTGTCATAGTAGTGGGAGAAAAAGAATTGTCTTTGCGCGCAGCTTATAGTCAATTAGTACGTATTCAACCAGACTGGTTTTATGGGGTTTTGTAACGAATATTGCTTTAGCATTTATTTCAAGAAATCGATTATAATATACGCAACTGCAAGTGGAGTAAAACTACCTGTAAATTGTATGTGTATATTATGTTTTTTGTTTTTTTCAACAAATTTGTTTCTTTATGTAAGTTATTATCTAAGGGAAGATGGTTTTAAACAAAATAGCCGTCGTTATAATAACGATAATTATTGAAACGTCAAAAAAGTAACTCGAAACCTAGGGCTCGGGATTTCTTATTGACATTTTCTAGTAAACCTTGAATCCAAAATTTCAGGTAAGACATTTTAAATAAAAGTTCACCAGTTTTTTTTCCGTTTTATTTCGCAATAAATAATTGCGTGCAATCTAAAAAATTTGCAAATAATAAGTAATTTATCGCAAAATTGTAAAATAAAAATGATCTTTTGGATTTTTATTTCGAGGGGTGTCCATACTATGAAGTAGCAATCTTGATTATTTGCAATTTCTATTTGCCCTTATATTTTATACATGTAAACGTGCTCAACTTTTAAATGTATTTCCTCTTCTCCCATAGTTGCAAACTTAATTTTTTTGCAGTTTATAGCCTCTTTTATAGTCATGCCCATATGATATAACTGGACATTTGACTTCTAAAATTGTATTCGTTTCGTTGTTTATAATTATACCATCAGGACTTGCTCCCACAAAATTGTATTTCTTGTGGATGAACAGACCACAGTCTTGAACCTGTAGCCCAGTCAACTCAATAAATTGTAAAATGGCTGTTAGTTCATGTTCCAAACCATAGCGAATCGCTGCATTACCAGTAAATGAATTACATAATAAATTTTCTACGGTTTTCGCACATGAAGTGGTAGCTCTTAGTTTGCAAATTTTGCCAAAAACCGAAGCAGTTAAATGATAGCTGCGTTCTTCTCGCCACATTACATTACTGCTTTGTCCTCTACTGTTAATTTCTAATTCCATCCTTTCGTTAGTAGCTTTTTCCAGGTTTCTCAAAAACCCTTGCTTCTTTTGTTCATATACATCTTCACTTAGATTTGCGATTTCTTCCAGTCCATAATTCTCGTTAGCTTTTGCTAATGACTTATTGTTCTTTTGACTTCTCACTTTTTTTATTGCATTGTACTGTCTTTTCCTTACTTGACCAGCAATGATTTTTTTTAGTATGCTTTCCCAGGACTTTTACATGTAATGGCCTTATGTAATTTTTCATAGTAAATCCCTTCTAAATTATAAGACAGACCAGCAGCTTTGCAACGTGTTTGATAAGAACCTTTTAACACAAAGTTAATTCTTTTTCCTCTAACAAATTTACACAAAATGGCATTATATAATTCAGCGGCATTATTGTCCATGTCCAATATAAGGCTAGGAGCATTATGTAATAATCTGTAAAAAAAATACATTATGGCGTCGTACAGACCACACAATTTAAAATCGTCAACTTTGTTATTCGTATGTGTACTTATTTTATCACAAAAATATTTTATGTCTGCACAAGCCAAATGCTCCCCAAAAACAAGACTTGGTGCGTTAACAAGGTCTTTCTTTAAATTATTTATTTTTTTAGTCATTATCGTGTTTTCCTCTTTTTTTCTAAATTCTATTGCTTTTGTTACACCATTTCTTAGCCTTTTTATGTTGTTCTGTAAAAATTTTCTTAACATTATTGGTACATCACCTTTGCTACTCATTTTGTTTTTAACAATTTCTTTTAATTTAGAACAAAAATTTCTTAGTAGATGAATGCGGGCGGCATTTTATTTTTTCGTCATAAATATGTCCATACGGTTTTGCGATTTTTATAATGCTGCTATCGCCGTCACCTACCGGTCTAGTAAAAATTATTCCATGAATTTCAATGGGGTTTTTTAAACCTTCCACTATAATATCCGACTCCATGGATGTGGAGGTTCCCAACTAGTTTTGAAAGCATATATGTTGTAGAATATTTTCTTGTTTTGCCCAAGAATATATGGTACAATACTTATTGCGTATTCCCAAAAACAATAGTTTGCCAATGCGTTGACCAATAATACACCCCTAAACATTGTTTATTATAGTTTACATAAATCCTCTAATTAAAAATACTTACAACTCCTGAAGAAGCGTTGTAATTAACTTTATAAGAGCGTCTACACCAACTTCCATCGGCAATCACCGTTATAAAAGGAGTTTCTTGGTGGTTTACATCCACAACTTTTTTCGCTAACCTTGCTTCTTCCTCGCCGGCTTCCTTCATACATTACCAAGCAGTGTTTCTGATCACTTCCGCAATGTACGTACTGACAGAAAGATATTTATGATTACTCAATGATGTTAATTCAATGCTGCGCGAGTTTCCGTCATTTGAGAAAAACCATTTCCAGTGGAAATACATCCTAATACCGTAGCTTCATTGACATTAATTTCATCATTAGTTGGGTTGTCGGAATAAATATTGAACGTTATATTGCACATTTTACATTTCAACCGAGTAGTAGTTTCTAATCCTGATCTGCTTTCGGATACTAAGTACACATTTGTACATTGCATGAAAATGGTGTATAAAAACCCATCGAAAACATTTGTGGAAAGAAATAAGAAATATTTATCAGACGTCTTCCAGAAGGCGTTTCATCTTCATTTGGCATAAATTGTTCATTCGCTTTTCAGAAAATGTTGGCGCTGCGTAGTCCAGAACGTTATTTGCCGTGGAAAGCACCTTTTCTATATTATAAGAAGTATTATGTTCTTATCAATTGGCCAATTTAATTTGGCTTCTGCAATTATACTAAAAAAAAAAAAGTTAATGATCCAGTATCTAGGTAATTATTTTTTTTACGATTGCTTAGAAATGCATACATATTTTGTTTGTGTATATTGTTTAATTTCCAGCAAATGAATAAGTTCCTAGCAATATGACAAAAGTATTTTTGACGTTTTTACAATTCCTTTGAGTAATAGTTGCAATCGTAAAAGGTAAGCAACCCATATGGGATTCAACACGCGCAGAAAATTCGCATAAAACAGTGTTTGAATTCATGCTGGTTGCAAAGTTACCAAGTAGCTGAGGTTTCTTTGCAATTATCTGCTTTGCACATCTTTATTCTAAAAAAATATAATTTGCAGCTTATAATGCTGTGTACAGTTATTATAATGATACTTACAACCTCATGTTTGCTTTTAAACTTTTTCTTTTTATGAAAACAGCCAGATTTTTGCTTTTTAAAACATTTATTTGGTTTCCCCATCACTGCAAATAGATCAAACAATTTTAGTGATAGTTTAACCCATTCTCTCCCAACGTTGCGTTAACGCATGATGTACTTTTTTTTTGTTGTCTAAATACTTTTATTTAATGAAAAACTTTGAATGTCATTTAGAAATACATATATTCTTGTTACCATAACATAATTTTAATTAAAGAATTAATACTTAGCAACGAATTTATATCGTAAACAATTTTAAGGAACACATGGCGTAAAAACATTTGTCTATATTTTATTCAATAAAATACTCAGCATATAATATTTTTACAAAGATTGTAAAAAGTTCTATTCCCAAGACTTATCGGTATGTTTTATCCGTGTAAAATATTTAAATAACTTGATCAGTAAAAGTACAATAATTAATAATTGTGTTTATGTATCACTGGGAAGATGTGTATAATCATGTTATTTTCTGGATAAAATACGTTGCCACAGATTCCTATGTACTGGTCACAGAATGGAGACAAAGGTATAAATGCGGTTAAAGAGTGTATGAGCAGAAATACATTTCAAAATATCAATAGAAACTTACACTTTGTGATAACAGCTTACTTGATAAAAACGACAGGTTAGCAAAAGTGCGACCATTTTTAGGCAAAATGAACGAAAAAAATTTACAGTGGGGTATTTTTTTCACATAATTTATCAATTGATGATCAAATGGTGCCACATTTTGGAAGGCATTCCTGTGAAGTGTTTATAAAAGAGAAGCTTGACCGATTCGACTTCAAACTGTGGTGTATTTGTTCTACTGAAGAATATTGATTCAAAACTATACCATATGGAGGAGGGCAGCCCAAGAACGCTAACAGTGTGCTTGGATTGTGCAGAAAAGTAGTAATAGATTTACTTGAAATTCGTCGTACAAATAATTTAGTTTAAAAAAAATCTGTGTCTGTGATTCCATCATAGATATTTTATTGATATTAAATTTTTTTTTAAGTTTCATTTTTTAAATTACCATAAGAAGACTGCTTTAAATAAAAAAGAATAAGAAATAAAAACAATTTTTCAATTTTTCGAATCTTTGGAGGTAATCGGTTAATAGAAAACGTCAATAAGCGTGCGTTAGTGTAGTGATGCAATGTAAAGTAAGAGTAACTAGTGTTAGAGTCATTCCATATAAAATCATCATCGATAAAGCTAGCATGTTTTAGAATTTGCTTAAATTTTGTGGAAACATTTTAGGGAACAAACCGTATCGTGATTTAATTTTTGCACACATCACTTCCGATCCACACTAAAATATAACAACTAAAAAATCGCATTTTTGGGAGTTACGGTTTTAGGTGTACATTTTTTTATTAGAGATATCTTCTTGACTAAGATGACAATTTGAAGGTAACAGATAATAATTTAAAAAAATAAACATTCACATAACCCATGCCACTAAAAATAATGTGGTATTGAAAATTCGTGTATTTTTTTCTTTTTCTGTACCTAGACGTACCACAGTTTTGCTCCGCTTTCTCACGGTCAATTAAAAGTTAGAAAGTTTTCAGCTTCTGAAATCTTTGAAACTATAAATACTGTAAAACCAAGTGCCTAATTAAAAAAATAAAATAACACCCAAATCTAAGATTTTCAATTTTACTTAGGTATTTATTAACTTATTTAATATATCTTTGGGACTCTAAAAAACATTTCAACAAAGTTTAAACAAAATCTAGAATAACAAAGCAACAATTTTTTTGTGTTGTTATGATTTCATAATGACACGTTATGAATTTTGTTACATTTATCACTACATTGACACTTTATGCAATACTTACTTCAAAAATAAATGGACACTTCAATTCAAAACAGATATAAAACACACACACTAAATTCATAGATAACCAAATTACCAAATTTGAAGGAGGTAAATCGCAAGTGTTAAATCTCGACCTTATAGATAGAATTGAAAAATCAACACAGATATACTTCAGTGCGTATTAAATTACTATGGTTGGATAGAACAAGAAAGAGAAACTTTATAGTGAGTCAAATGTATAGTATAATACTGAAATTATCTGTTTGAGGTTGTTACTCACTTTCGTCTACTGGCACGAAAATCAAACGCAGATGGCACTACCAACTCGTTGCAATTTATAAGAATTTTAAAGATTTCATGTATCACAAAAGACTAATATTACTATAAAGGGGAAAACTTAAAAAAAATTTAAAAATTGTATTAATTTTAGAAATGTTTATGTCTATCCGCTAAAAGGACAGTATTTTGATCAAAGGCTTTATAAGTTTGTAATAAACGTGAGAAAACAGTCTAATTTAGATCACTTCTCACGGACGTGGCTTTTTTTAGGAAAAGATTACAAAAAAACTTCATTTAGCACAAGAGGGTTACTATTTTTCTATAAGTTACATCTTGGCAATAAAGCTGTAATTTTTATAATCACTCCACAAACAAAGGTAAAAGAAATAATAATTAGATAATAAATAATCCACGGGATTAGAAATAATGTGATTCGGAACCAGAGATCAGAATCTCGAAGATATCTTCAGCCTTGTGACGCAAAATGGTTAGATAGCAAAAGGAATTGGGAGAATATAGAAATAAATGCAGTAACGGCCGGTGTATAATCATTTTTAAAGTGACTAACTCATTTCTGCGTTCTATAATAATTTATAAAGTCACTATACTGTTAAAGTACCTTTAAGACTTTAAACCATTTCTTAGACCATTTAAAACATACTTTAACGCAAAAAGCGGACTTTTAGCACGACCTAACCTAAAACTGTTGTCTTTCAATCGTTCTCATAATTTTTATAGTATTGTCATGTTTTCTTCTTCAAGTTCAATTTCTTCATATGAAAAAATAGTTAAAGCCCCAAGGCGGCGAAAAATTTACAAGGAAAGGGTTTTTTGAAAGGTTTCGTTTAACTAAGGTAACAGTTGAAAGACTGCTACAACAAATTAAAGATAATATAAAATTACCGACAAATAAGTAAGTATACATATAAATATGATCCTGAATGTAAGAAAATATGTTTATTGATTTACTTTAGAGGTGGTAGTGTTAAACTAATCATTCAATTGCTATTGACGCTAAGATTTTACGCTACAGGTAGCATGATGTTGACTATGTAGGATTTTATGGGCGTTTCAAAAGCTACCTCAAGTTTAATTATTGCAAGAGTGACACATGATACAGCGTATCAGACTCCAAATGAAATGGCCGAAGCTGCTGCAGAATTATATCGTATATCTCGTTTTCCCGGAGTTATATATATATATATATATATATATATATATATTTATATTGTTTTTAGTATTTTCACGAGTACAATTATTATTTATTTTAAACAAATTTTTTCGGATTAAACCTCGTGTATTTTTATTAAAATTACTTTATGTGCTACGTTTCGGTAAGGTCACACTTACCATTTTCAAGCACAAATTAAAATGAATTCAAACTATAACATTAAACTACAAACTAATACGTCAATGTCTACTTTGACTTCTTGTCACCGGTCGATGTCGTACTTGATTTATATAACAATTTCTAACAATGGTAGGTTCCGGTACGTTTGTTTCCTTTATTATACATGGAAGCACTGTTTTAATTTGTGCTTGAAAATGGTAAGTGTGACCTTACCGAAACGTAGCACATAAAGTAATTTTAATAAAAATACACGAGGTTTAATCCGAAAAAATTTATTTAAAATGAATAATATATATATATATATACGTATATATAAGAATACAATCACCAGGTTTGTAGCATATTTGCCTACACAATAAGTTTTTATTACATACATGTCTATAGGAAATCAAGATGGGGAAATATACCAAAACAGGAAGGGTTATTTCTTCTTAAATGTGCAAACCGTATCAGATGCGAAACTAAGAATCCGAAATATATAGCTAGGTGGCCAGGGTTAGTGCATGACCAAACAATATTTATTAACAGCTCAATCAAACAACAATTTGAAAATGGTGTTTTTGGCCAGTTTCTATTCATTAGTGACAGTGGTTATGCCATACGCCCATACTTAATGACTCCGTTGCAGCATACACAGAATGCAGCAGAAAATTTATACAACCCAACAAACACCACACTAACGGCCGTTAGGCGGGTTTATGTCGGCAATGACGGTAGCCTGCTGGCATCGGGCACACAGTATGGTAAAAGTGCTGATAATTCAACGGCAAACATCAGAAAAACGCGTTTGAAAGGTATGTATTTTTTATTTATTGTACATTAGATATTAAAAAAAAAACTTATTAATTTCTGCAAAAGAAACATTAGAGAATTTGAATACAATAACGCTTTTAACGTTTAAAAAATGTTTTTTTTGTATTTTTTATGTTTTTTATTTTGGTGCCCTATATGTAGGCAGTTATGTGTCTACCACAATTTTTATAATTTTAGGGGGTTTTCTCTAAATGATGCCCTTGCTATGATCGAAGATGTTCATGATTCAGCAAGAAACGTTGATGGGATAGTTATTTTTCCCCAAACCAACGCTTGTGCAGATAACGGATGAGGATTGGGGGGATGAAAATACGGTTTCCATAAATAACTTGCCCGGATCCCATTTACAAGCTGCTGCCGAGCTTTTTCGGGCTTCAGATTCTTCGTCCTCAGATGAAGAAGACGACATACCCTTGTCTGAACTGCAGTCACCACAATCTTCAACATCGAAATCAAAATTTATTCAACATAAAAAGAAATAAAAAAGTTTATAATTGGGTAGAAAAAGATTTAACACTTCCGGTTGGCAATCAGTTTCCGTATGTAAATGAAACAACCAATCTCCTGTCGAATTGTTTTCAAAGTTTTTTGATGATGAGTTGTGGGGTAATGACAAACATGACTAACAGATACATTCAACAAAAAAACAAAAACCAAATTATTACCAAAAGTGAGATAAAGTGCTTTATAGGAGTGTTAATTTTGAGTGGATACGTTGTCTTGCCACGTCGGAGAATGTACTGGGAACAAGACAAAGACGCACACAATGAGATTGTCGCAGAATCCATAAGTCGGGATAAATTTGAATTTATTTTGTCTCAGATTAATGTAATCGATAATGGAAATTTATCTCCCAAAGATAAATTTACAAAAGTACGTCCTTTGTTCGAGAAATTGAAAACCAAGTTCTTAGAACATGCACCCCTGGAAAAAACTCACTGTGTAGATGAAGCCATGGTGCCATATTTTGGCAAACATAGCTGTAAGCAATTTATACATGGCAAACCGTTTGGCAATTACATCGTAAACAAAGAGATCCTTTAGATCAGCTGGCATTTAGGAAAAGACTTGCAAGTGTAACGTTTACATTTTTTGATTGAATACTTCTGATTTAATTTAAGATTTTTGGAGTCTCTGCGTGCGCAAATCGCTGATGCACATTACTCATGCGTGATTCGTAGCCATTTTTGTTTTAAGTCATCTTCCGTTGAACTTCCAAAAGAAGCGGACGTTCCTGCATAACCTGCAGAAAATTTCCTCATGTTAAATTTGAACTGTGGAAATCTGCGTTAGTAGTCATGCACTGAAAATATCCGCTTTAGTCGCTTTATTTTCGCTTTCGTCTGTTTTATTTTCGCCTTCGTTTGTTTAAAGAAACCCATAATCTAAAGGGGTAAGTGATTTCTTTGTTCTGTACACGTGGTGTGTAACCTTTGGATTTTGCGTTTTAGTTTTTTTACTATGGGTTACGATATACTCTGGTTGATAAGTTCGATTTGATTTGTTTGAATACGTACAACTAGATGGTTTACGGTGTGCGTTTTTTTGAATACGAATATTACGATTTATGTACGATAAGATGATGGAAAATTTATGATACGTACGATCCTCCTATACGTTTTATGAAGTTATGGTTAATGATCATCGATCTAAAGTGATAGGATAAATCAAATTATACGAAAACAATAGAAAGTAAATCCGGAAGATTTCCAAGTATTGCGTAATTCAATTAAGTCACATGATTACCACGCCCAATGCGCTGAAGTTACGAACAGCAACAAGTGATAACTAACCTTCAATGACACGTATGTAAATAACTTAATTAAGTATTAGTTTTAAGATTTGTTTATCTGCTTTTTTGGTTTCAATATTTAACCATTATAAATAAAAAAAAATATTGTGGCGTCCAAATTATATTTCAAATTATGTTAAATTAGAATTTTAAATATTAGTGTACGAGTAGAATACCCCGACCCTGATTATAATTAGTAATATTGCTCATCGCTCTAATTTAATGTTTGTGTGTTGATTATATGTTAATAAAACCATAAAAGCTAGCACGGTGCATTATTATTATTTTAATACGTTATAAAATGGCACGATAAATGTTAGTAGTTACACAAGGTCATTACTGATGGGAAATCAGAAACCCAGATCTTACTCTAGAGAACGACCTTCCACATCATCAGACGATTCACTTTATGACCTAATTGACCATTTCGTCACACAACAGGAAAAACAAACCAGATGTGGACAGTGTCATCAAAAGGCGTTGACAAGATGCATTAAGTGTGACGTGGCAGTTCACGTAAAGTGTTTTATCGAATTCCATACTAAGAAATAATGAATCAACGGAACAGTCGTACATGTGCCTAACGTCCTATATATAGGACGGCCTTTTTTTGTTATTATTATTATTGTTTATATAAAAGTTGTTCTCTCTCGCTTATAATAAAGCATTTAACATAAATAAACGAAAATTGCAATTAATTTTTTTGTCAAAACGTTTTAGGCATATCTAGGTTAAATGACGAATGTAGTGAGGTGAAAGATGATGCATTTTACCCGTGTGAAAATAACATTTCTCCAACTTGTCATGTTAAAGATTTGAATGAAATATCCAGTGAAAAAATATTGAATTTGTGTGATGTATAGGTATAGATAAAGGTATAGCTATAAGCAATACTTTTGCGGAAATAGAGGGTGTTAAGCCGCTCAAATCTAGAGATGCGAATGAAAGTGTTGATAGTAGTTCGTTTTTAAGAAACTGGGCATTAACTAACAACGTCACTCATACAGCTTTTTCTGAACTACTTTCTTGCATGACAACAAAGCCAGATTTGTCTAGTTTGCCTACAGGTGCTCGTACTCTGCTAAAAACTCCTATAGTCATACACATCACTCACTTCACTACTGGAAAGTTTTACTATTTCGGTATAATAATAATAATAAATTTGCTTTATTAGGTTACTAGTGAAGACAAATAAAAAAAATATAAATATTGTAGAATACACTGATATTTTATTCACTAGACCCAAAAGCGAAGTTCAGTCAAGAATACTACGATTCTTTCCCGCTCTTCCACTTAACCCGAAAATATTCATTGTTGTATCGAGGAACTATCACAATTTAATTTATATTTACAGCATGGAACACATATATACTTAATTAAGGTACACACATAATTTAAATTAGGCAAAATAAGAATCACAGCATAGACAATCGCGTTTTGATTTTAAAACTTCGCAGTGAACATGATTTCAATTTGGGGGTAAGGGTATTATATAACGTTACGATATTATATGAAAATGTTCTAAGATACATTTTTGTAGATTTAAACTTAAAGGGTGGCATCGACAATAACCCCTTACCACGAATATTTATTTATATTATGTACGTCTGTCCGATAACGAATTTGATCATTAAGATATTTCGGATATCCTGTAGTAATTACAGCGTGAAACATACATAATGAGTGTAGTTTTCTGTGTTGAGCCATATTTAGCCACCGCAATTCTTTCAGTTTGCTAGATACATGCTCATGATGTTTAAGACCAAAAATGAATCTTACGCAATCATTTTGAACTGTTTGTATACGGCGTACACTAACAGCATCCAAACAGGGCCCGTAAACTGTATCAGAAAAAGTAAAGTTTGATAACACTAACGAGTTGCATAGCATTTTTCTTGTTTTCACAGACAAATATCTTCTATGTGGATATAACATTTTTAGGTTTCCATATGCCCTACGTATGTATTTAGTAGTATGTTCTCGAAACCGCAATTTGTCATCTATATAAAGGCCTAAATTCTTAGCTACTGGAGTTATCGGAATGTTCACATCATCAATATGGAGTATCAACTGCGAACAATTGGCATTGCCAAAAACCAATGCAGAAGATTTATTCGGATTAATGAGTAAGTTATGAACTTTTGAAAAGTCATACAACAACTTAAGGTCATCATTAATTTTATTGAATGATTGTTCTATTTCCTCAGGGGAGAAAGATAATATAACTGTGTGTCGTCAGCATAAAGATGATAGTTACATGTTTTGAGAACTTTATATAATTGACTGGTGTACAAAGTATATAAAACTGGACCTAAAATTGACCCCTGCGGAACTCCTGATTTCATAGGTAGCAAATCTGAAACCGTACCATTTCCTAATTTAACCATCTGATGTCTGTTACTGAGGAAACTATTGATTAGTTGAACAGCTTCTATTCCAAAACCAACGTGATGAAGTATGGACAAAAGCAATTCATGATTGATTGTGTCGAATGCTTTACTGTAGTCAACTAACACTAATACTGAGATATTAGCTTCGTCAAGACCACATAGAATGTCATCTGTGACATTAAACAATGCTGTACAACAGCTATAATTCCATCGAAACCCATGAAAGGAACATTAAGAAAACTGGCTGATCGATACCAATTATGGGGAGGTACAATAAAATTAATCTTTAATATTGATGGTTTACCAATACATAAGAGTACTAATGAATCTTTTTAGCCTATTTTATGTCAAGTTGCTACTTGCAAAAAGGAACATCCATTTCTGATAGCAATTTTCTGTGGAACGTCAAAGCCACCATTGGATTCTTTTTTTGACCAGTTTGTAACCGAATTAAACAGTTATTTAAAGGAAGGGCTTAGTTGTTATAATAGTCAATTAAGTTTGGAGATCAAAGCATTTTGTTGCAATATGCCGGCTCGAGCATACATTCGAAATGTAAACGGCCACAATCCATATAACGGGTGTGAAAAATGTTGTGTGCAAGGAATATATTTAAATAAAAGAATAGTATTTACAGATTTACAAGCACTTGTAAGAACTGATGAAAGCTTTGCATTGCAGATTCAAAAAAATTATCATAAAGGGGAAACGCCGTTATCTAAAATTAATATAGGATTAATATCAAGCTTTCCAGTTGATTACATGCATTGTGTATGTTTAGGTGTAATGCGAAAGTTACTGTATACATGGCGAGATTGTGGTCGGTTATATGGGTTAATTTAATAGAAAGCCACGGTCACTGGTAGACTTGGAGCGCTGGAAAGCCACCGAATATCGACAATTTGTATTGTATCCTGGTCCCATACTCCTAATAGACTTTCTTTCCAAAAATTTTATAGCAATTTTATGCTATTCAATTTCGGAATAACCATTTTATTGAATCCTGTATTAAATAGAAATTATAACCAATATGTCTCAGAAATTTTAAAACTGTTTGTGCAACATGCTATTCGCATATATGGGAGAGAATTTTGCGTATACAATGTACATGCAATTAGTCATCTTGCAGAAGATGCAAAGCAGTTTGATTTACTTGACGGTGTGAGCTGTTTTCCGTTAATGTTGAAGAAAATGCTTCGAAAACCTAATATGCCATTAGAGCAGATTGTTAAACGTTTACTTGAGGCCCGTAACGATCAAACAACCATTGGTGCAGTAAATATTGGTCTCACAGGCCTTATTAATGACATTGGTGATGAAATAAGGTGTTCCTTTCCTTGAATTTATTATAAAAAATGTTTTTCAAGATTTTATGTTGTCAAACAAACCGGGAGATGATTGTGTTGTGTTAGTTAACACTAAAATTATAAAAATTGTGGCTTTTGTACAATCATTTAAACTGTAGGAATATGATAGGGGTAGAACTCGATGTAATAAAATCATTCACAGATTACTCCACCGATTCTGCTGTGCTAAACACTAATGAAGTTTCTAAAAATAATTTAAATAGATGTGCTGCCTACCCTCTGAAAGATATTTTGTCTAAAGGGTTGTTGCTTCCATATGGAGACCATTGCGTTTTTTTCCTTTATTACACTTACAAAGATAATTATATAAGTTAGTAAATTCAATCCTGCTGGAACTTGATCAATGTTTTTATGTAATTAACACCATTAATAGTTAGTTATTTCAAGTAATAGTCATTCTTTTTCTAGCCTATATTTTGTTGTGGAATTTCCAGAAGAAGTTGACGAAAGTGGTCTGGTGGCCATGGCCGTGATATCTAGCAATTGGACAATTATAGAGGATAATGTTAGGTACTGCATGTGGCCATATTATCTTAAGACAGATGCAATGAGGACGAAAGCAGTGGTTAATCATACGGATTTGGATTTCACCAAGTGTGCGAAATGTGAAATAATTGTAAAATATAAAACTTGTGAGTTATTGATTGGGGCTCGAAGGAAAAAATATATATAAAATTATTTATGTTTTAGGTATATATAATGTAGCAGTAAGTAAATTAAAACGTTTGGAGGATGCATCAAGTGTATCTCAAAGCGAAACAGAAAATGGCCCAAGGAAACGGCACAGAAAAAGGAACACTTTATTATTGAATTCAGATTGTGAAGTCTCAAAACAGTCAAGCTCGGAACAAACAGATGACAATGCACCAGTTACCGCAATATTAAGACCGCTCATGTTCTACAAAAAAATGTGGATGTACAAGAATCAGCAGGATCTTGTAGCAGTAGTTCAAGGAGTTTCAAATCATTGTCAAATGGAACAAAACTTAAAATATTTGGTTACCATGTTTCAACAGCAAATGGGAGCTGATCTTACAATAGTTAATGATGGGAACAACGATTTGGGATTACCAATTACTACTGTAGGAGATTTCACTGCTTTGAACAATCGCCTGGAGGACGTAAATGAATTAACGAAAATGGTACATCTTTTTTATTAATATCTGTATATTTATTGAAAAAAAATTATTTCACTGTCAATTTTTACAAACTGTTGGTGGGAAAGACATTCAGGATAGAACACGAAGGGTTCTTTCCCGCATGCAACGGCAAATACTAATCAATAATCATTTCGCTCAATTATAATAAGTACAATGTTATTTTATTACCTAATTAATTATTATTAACATTTTAGCATATAATTAATTAAACGTACCTATAAAATCACAATTGTTTTCTTTTTAATTCCATTTCAATTTTTATTAGCTCCATTCTTGCTCGATGGTACTCTTCATCCATAACTAACTGTTTCTTTCTATCTTGTCTTTCCTCCTCAAGTGCAGTAGTTTTCACTAAGATATATTTTTCTTTGAGATGTACAACTGTATTTTGTTCGTTTACCATCAGCTTCTTGCTTTTTCTTTTTAATGTTTGAGGAGTATAGGACCATCGTTCTTTGCCTGAACGTATCGGTTGTACCTGCGGTGCAGCTGTTAGTGTCCCTACCTGTTTACTTTCGTTATTCGTCTCTGTAGTAATATATTGTTGTTCTCGTTCTGGAATCGTGCTAGCGATCCCGTCATCTTCATAAACTACATCCATAGCATTAAATTCATCGTCTGTAAATTCTAATAAAATATCAACCCTTAACTGGTGATGTGACATTTTTGCAACATAACTGGTGACTTAAGTTTAATATGACCCTACCATTAAATTTACAATATTCTGAACATTTTTGAAAATTAATAAAAAACACTCCGTTCCTATAGATTTAACATATTTTATTATTGTTCTATTAACATTAATAATAATAATAAATATTTCAATTGCAAAAACAAGTCAACAAATACATTCATTAAAAAAATTGCGAAAATAACACATCTTGATAAAAATGTTATTATTTGAAAATAAGAAAAAACATATATGAAAATAAATGTGATGAACTTATAATAATACATAAAAACTAATAAAAAAATGTTTAAACGTGTAACCTGCGTTTGAATTATTTTTGTAAAAGACCCCGTAAATAGATTCTGCTGGCTGAATTTTCTTTTTTTTTTTTGGTTTTCTTCGATTGATTGCTTCAATATTAGCATCAAAAACGTTTTGCTCGTTATTTTATTGCGTGTGATTTAAGTTATTGGTATTTCAAGTTGTTTTACAATCCTTACTGGTATTTTTTTTGAATGCATAAAGTTCCGTGGTTTTGATTTTGATTTAGTATTTTACTTGTTTATCTCAGTAAAATAACAATTCTATATAATTTACGACTTCCTTTTGAAATGTAATTTGATCCATTTTTCTTGGTATCTATACTTTGTTTATGTTGGGTTCTTTTATAAAGCGCGATTGCGAACCACCTGCAATTAAGTAAACGAAGCGTTTTTGATGAGAAATGTTTCTGTCGAAGGTCTACGTGACAAGATGCACATGGCCAATTATATTTTTCATCTTTGTTAATTTAGTTCGTTTAATGTTCTATCTTTTACAAAGATTTTACAGCGCAAGTTCAATTAGTTAAGTAGGGATACGAAGTTTTAAAAGAGGTAAGATTTTGGTTTTGGAGGAATCGATGAATCGTTGGTCGTAATTAAGAAATACCGGATACCGTGAGGTAGTTGGGTGGTGAGGGTACTTTTACCCTATCGTTATGTAATGCCGCGGAAGTTGGAACCGTGAAAATTAAGTGTAGTGGTGAAAAGTTTGATTTTTCAAATTTCGTAATTTACGGTTTAATTAGACTTCATGGTTTCCAAAAAAATAAACAATCACGTTCGAGGGATTTAATGTCGATGTGTTATGTGGAAAAATCCTTTTCTTCGCCGTTGTGCGGCTTAAATTATATTGTGAAATAAATCTTCCGCCGGTGTTCTATTGTTTGGGGATTCCATCGAGCTTGTATCCAACTACGGTACACCTGGAGCGGCCGAAGTCAATCTAAGGTCGTAGCTTTCGGAAACCACTGTGATCCGCAGTTCACCTGGAATCTACATTTAAGTAAAGGTATTTATCGATTTTGGTTATTACCGTGTAGTGAACCGCGATTGAAATGAAGTAAAAGCTTTGAATTTGAGCCGACTGAATTACGACTAACGTTAAATTTAATTATTTCAAGTAACACTTAAAGGTGTTTGCGTGAAGTTAAATGTAATTAGTTTCGTTTTGTGCGTATGTAAAAGTAAATCTTATTCACACATAAAAGATAATGTAACGATTTGTAAACTATAATTTGTTTGAACGTTTAGTTCGAAGCAAAGTTTCGGACGTATATTTTATAACTTGTATTTTTAGTTTAATTGAATTGTTTATTACTTATGCGGTCAAGGCCTTGAAGTTTATTTGTATTATGTTTTATTTGAAAAAGTCGAGTTAACGCTATTATAGTATTATTTGCTTTTTATATATTTTAATTTTTGTGTTTAGATTGTTCATTTTTTGTTTGTTTTGTTTGTCTTGCTTATGATTATTTCATTTCTTTTATTCACATTTGTTTAATATTCATTATTACTTATTTTTTTTTATTATTCAATCAATAAATGTTAAATTGTTAAATGTAAAGAGCTTTTATTCATTCAGCTGCCGCATACGTAATTTTTGTTTTTAAGTGTATTTCAGAATAGTTACAACTCAAGGTAAGTTCCGGGGTTGTAACCAACCAGATGAGCTTTCGGGTAATCAGGGGTCCGGAAGCTACCCTCATCGTGACCTTGATTGGCGCCCTTACTGACTTTTGAGTCTTTTACCGTTTTGGTTCGATTTTGTGTTTTCGTCAAGTTGATCCAATTCAATCACGAAACTTTTAAATATAACCCACCCCGACTCCACTGAGTAACCGGCACAACTTCGTTTACGTTACCTCATTTCAGGCAGTGACGTTGTTTTAACTTTGGCATGTAACAAACGTCGAAGAAATATTATGCTAAATCAAAAACTACAAGCGCTAAAAAATACAAATTTTGATTTAACTTTTCATGCACTCTTTACAAATTTGTTCCATGCACGTAATGCACACAGCTTTTCCACAACTTTTGCATACTAAATTTGTTTTCCTGTCTTTTTTATATGGGCAAAGTACACATATTCTTCGTTTGTTTGAAGGTTCCTTAGCTGGAGGGAGTAAAGGTTTTCTAAGGATTCTTGAAATTGTGGATCTTAGCTCTCTAGGTAGTCTGGTATTCAGCAATGGTTCATTAATATGTCTTTCAATAAGTTGTTGAGCTAGCTGTTTTATAAAATTGAGTCTTGTAATGTTTTTATTAGGAGGGTAATAATTAAAAGCAGTGTAAAATATAGCCATTGGCCAGCGACGAGTACGACGGTTACAGCTATAAACGGCACATTTTTGATCCAAGGATCTACTCCTTCTTTTGTTTCGTTGTAAAAAATGTTAACTTCTGGTTTATTCGTCTCTTTGTCTATGGATTGTGAATGATGTAAGGATGAAATCAGAACCACAGATTTGTTTTTCTTTGGCACCAAAGACACGAGCGTCATTTCATTGGTAAACCCAAATAATGAAAAACCAACTGGTCTTTTACTGGTTGGTAAAAATTGTTGAGGTATTTCCTTTTTATTTTTTTTAGTGTTCCAACGTAAGTTAGCCCTCTTTTCTTTAGTTCCTTTACTACTTTTACTTTATATTCTATGATTGCTTGCACACCATATGGTAATGGTTATGTGCCTTGTTAAGAGATGTAGTATCCCAAAAATTTGACTTTAGGTTTGCCAAAAACACATATTTTGAAGTTCATGACACAGACGGATATAATAAATATAATATGTAATGAAAATAACTACATCAAGACTCGTAATGATGCAACTTTAACTTAAACATTAGATTCTGGCTTGATCTTCAAATAAGGTTACTTTGAGAGAAATTTTTAAGTTCAGGCGTAAATTATAACGCTTTGCAATATTATAAAAAAAGATCTCTGAAATGAGGTATGTCTATGCAAAGGAATTGTGAGTAGACATTTATTCTGAATATTAATGTTATGAACGTCTGTGCGGAATATGTAATAATGTTGTAATATAAATAATGCGATGTTTTAGTTTTTATTATATTATGCGAATAACAGAGAAAATGAAAATATCGAGCCATCGCCGTTTTGTGTTGTTCTTGCGATGACGAAGCAATTAAAACGTCGGCAACATAAGGAAAACAGAAGCCTAATCATTTAAATCCTCATAAATAAATTTTTGGTTTGAGATGCATTCCAAAGACGGAATTGCATTTTCGTTAATTCAAATAACCCAAATGGTGTAATTATTGCAGAAAAGTCATTGATGTGAGGACAAGGATAACTGTCTGTATAGTACAGAAATTTAATCTTCTGTGGTCACCACAGATTCGCCATTCTCTTTTTTTTATGAACTATGTGGAGCGGTTCTCCCATGGAGATTTCGAAGGACGACATATTACCTAGTCCTTAAATTCAGGTTTGGCAATTTTCAATTTGTCGGCAGCTAAACGACGTGCTTCAAAATAAATTGTATGGTGAGCCTGTAGTTTTCAATATAATGTTTAGTATTATGTCTGATTCCTTTGACGTTTAAAAGTTGCTGCCAGGAAATTGTTTAATGATGTCCTTAAATTTGTTTTGCGGATGAATTAAACTTATTTATTTGTCTTATGCATTCATTGTGGAATTATTTCCATCATATAGTTTGGGACCAGATTGTTCTAATTGTTTAATTAAAAATGCTTTTACGAACCAAAGAAACATCTGCCCCGTGTCGATCAAAAATACTAAATTGCTAACTCTTATAGCTAACGTAAAACTAGAATTGTCCTCACTTCCTAAACTACATATTGCAGTCGAGGAAATGTCCTTGCTCCCTAATGGTTTCCGTGGCGGCACAATTATTTTTAAAAAGCTTACATGGAGCAACTCATTTTTTTACTATTTTCCTTGAATGAAGAATGGTACCAGTACACCTTAGTATATTAAGTCGATTGACTCGTTCTGGATTTGGAGTGGCTTCTGCGAGGGTGTCGGTAGGCTGGACGTCTGCTGTGTCGATCACTTTGAGATGCCTGTTACCTGCGGTTGTTCTATTTCTGCGATCTTGTCAGTCATCGCTGCCAGCTTGTCGGTTGAGTCCACACTTGTGGCCAACATTTATTGTATGTGCAACGATAGACGTTGCAGCCACAGGGTCTTCAATAGATCGTTAGGTAGTGACGTACCTCGTAGTCTGGCCATCTCGGTAAGAAGTTGTGATGGCCGCTTATCACCGAGCTCTAATTCGGATACCAGGTTTTTAGCTTTTTGGCGTTGGAGTCAGAGTGTATCTCGATCAATCTCGTCTTATTTTCATTGTTCTCCTTAGATGGATTAATAATGAATTACGATATTTTTGCAAGTACCTCCATTTCGATGGCGATGGCATGTGGTTGAATTTTGTCTTCTCGTTTTTAATGTTGTCGATTTCGAATTGGGACTCCATTTGGACAAATCAAAACCTTGGGCCAGTTTTACAGAACGGCGGCGTGTTGAGGCTGATTCTGTCGACTTGCAATGGTTCGAGCACGTGCTCTTCGTTATGAGACATTTTTGCAATCACGTCAGGCTCACCACTTACTTGTTTGCTAATTTACAGTAAATACAAACGCTAATGATTGCAATCGTTTCTTTATTGTGTTATCAGTAATAAGCTTTTATTACACTTTGCTAAATATATAAATACAATATTTTATTTACACGGTTTAAAAAAACTTAAATAAAAAGCATTGAAGGTGGAAGCATTCTTTAAAAACTTAAACGAGCATATTTAGGCCTGTTATTATTTACATATATTATTTATACGGTTAAAATAACTTCCAAATGCGTGCACAGCAAATTGTTTTTAAGTAATTGAACGGTGGTTAACGTATATTAAACATTAATTTCTTCAATGAACATAACCCATTTATTTAAGTAATTTTTATATGCATTTAAAAATAGTACTAGAATTTAACTTATTTAAATTACTATTAAAATTTATAATATATAATAAATACAAAAATAAACAAAATTTATTTACACAAAAACAAATAATGTCGGATATGATCGGGTTGCTTTCGGATTGAGGTCAGCCAATGATGGTCATGAAAATTCATATTTACGTTCGGTAACGGGCTGTTCTTTTTTTATCGTACGTTCACCATTCACTGTACTAACGATATATAGTTGTTATTGGTACTTATTTTACAATCCCATCGTGAAGTATTAAACAATATGGGGTTGTTTTTTTAAGAATATTAACATTTGTTTCAAATTCTATTTTTATGTCCACTCTTTTTTAGTTCTTCCTTTTGCTTAGAACAATATAACTGCGATTAGAGCATGTTTTTTTAATTCCTCTGGGGTGAATATCGGCTCGCTATCTTTATAAAGGAACAAAATTTTAAATTCAGTAAACAGTTCTATAACACAGACCATACTGGTTGTTTGCAAAATTTAAATTTAAGTTGTAAAGGTATACAGCATACGTAAAGAAAACTTTAATATTGGTTAAATTGCAGTGATCGAAACGACTGAAATTTTTATTTATTTGATTTTTTTTTATCGGTCTGAAAACCAAAGATCATACATTGTGGTTATTCTACTGAAGACTTAATAGGCCAAGTATGTTTTTGTGTTTGTGGTAATGACTGGTATTCCGTACTTAGAATAATGTATACTTATTCTGCAATTTTAACAATATCGATCAATTTGAATTGTTCTTTAATTGAAACTAATTTGTGTGAAACTCAACAGATCACTGTATGTAGCTGAACTTTTATAGTTTTTGTATTGTCATCTACTACTAAAGCTTCGTTATCTGTATTGCTGCGAAGTAACACCAATTCTTGTCTACAATTGATCACAACCTTTTTAAAATTTTCACAAGATCCTAAAATCAAAATTCCCTAAACATGTATACAATAATCTTGAATTGCTTTTGGAAAACCAACAACCGTTTTCAAGAGCTTTGCTTTCTTCTTCAACTGCAAAAAAGATTAAAAAAATTAGCAAATTGAGTATTAGGCGTTTGAATGTTTTTATTTTTATTGTTTTCTACTTTTCTTTGTGTATAAAGAGACCTCTACCACGGTTACGTATACATAGTAGTCTCATAAATGTTGTTACAAGAATAACATAAAATTATTCAGAAACTACAATTTATTTTTCAAAAATTAATATACATTTTTTGAAGATTGTTATAACAAAGTAAATTATATAAAATTTATTCAAATTGTCCTCCATTTGCTTTCACACAAGCTTGTAGACGATCTGGGAATTCATACATTGCACAACATCCATGGGAAAATTAACTGCTGTCTTGGTCAAAGATTTTTTTTCTAAAACTCTAAATTTTGGTGTCGTTTAGAGCACACCATACCTTCTTAGACCGACCATAACTTATAATCCACAAGATTTAAGTCTGGACTTTCAGAAAGCCAATCTTCTGACTTAATGAAGTTGGAACGTTATTTTGAAACCACTTTTGTGTTATTTTAGTTTTGTTGTAACGTTTTCGTTATTTTTTTTATTATTTCGTTTTGAATTATCTATATTAATTTAGCAAATTGTTATATGTGTTCCTTCTTTTATTTTTAATTTTATCCAGTCGTCACTTTCTGGCCGAAATTTAACTATGTTATGAATAATATACTTACCATGCCTAGTACATCACTATATAACTGAATACATAAATGATGACAAAAGATGCTTAAAAGAAGGAGAAGCGTTGTTAAATGCTGGACATGTCATTGGCTGTGGTGTAAGTAATAAAAAAAAACTGAAATTGTAGGTTTGTGTTTGCAAACTTCCAATCTAAAGGGTGCACCTCATTCTCTTAAAATAAAGTTGCATTATGGTAAGTGTTATTAGATGTTTTAGTTATACTGTGAATACTAATTTATCACTTATAGCTATTCCTAAAGAATGGATCTGTACGTGCAGTTGTAAAGCTGGCTCAGGAGAGAAATGCAAACATATTATTGCACTAGAAATGATTTGGATGAATTAAGTTGCACCGATTTAGAGCAAATATGGGGGCAACAAAAGAAGAAGCTTATGATCGAAAATACAGTACAAAACTTTTGTCAGGTTAAGCAACTAAAAACATCTAACGCTTCAACTGTTGAGAGTGAACCTCTGGAAAATTTTTAAAGAATTACTGTCTGGTAAGAAGTAATGCCACTAGTTATAGTCATTATTTATGTGCATATATACACATAAAGTAAAGAATAACAAATGCATGACTTATAAGTACTGTTCATAGATTGTTCTGATTTTAAACATCCATAATTTAGTAAATTTTAAATTGTTCTATGTAATTGCTAGCTTGTTTTGTAGGTATCGTTGCAGTTTCATTTTATCTTTTGTATTTTTGTGTATACTTGAAACTGAAATGCTGTTAACGATATGCAGATTTCCCAAATTCAGAAGCTGCATTACATTATAGCCAGTGCCGTAAACCTTTATTGCATGATTTATCTGAGGATCTACATATACAAGAAACATTTAAGTGTCTTTGGAATTTACTGCTACCAGTAACAGTAAATTCTAATGCCAAACTTTATTTTAATGCTAATGTAACGATAGGTATGGAAGATGCAATAAAGATTGCATTAGAAACAATAGTTCAAAACAATTCTATTTGGAAGAGTGAGAGAAAATGCAGAATAACTTCATCAAAGTGCTATGAATTGTATACTTACTGGTCAAACAAAAGTCCAGGACCGCGATTCTAATTGCAAGTCAATACTGGAAATCAGTGCGAGTCTTAGCCACCTGTTGGTAAGTTACCAAACCTTTGCAAAAACGTCACTGATGACGTCATAACATTGCACGCATTGAGACGAATTCCAAGAGTAAAATTACTGTTATAATCTGCGGCGACTGTGGTAAAGTTGAATTTTGTGGTTATGTTATTTATTTTGTTTGAATGGTTTTTTATTTTTTTAATATTTTTATAATAGTGCGTGCATTTGTGTTTTCAACATTATTAAGCTATTTTATATAAAAGAGGTAAGTGAATTGTGTATAATTAAATTATAATAAATTAAAATAGTAAAATTTTAGATAATGACCTTTTTATATGCCCAATTACTTATTGTTGAAGAATTGGAAAGGCAGGAGCAGCTAAATGCTGTGCGAATTCTTCGTAGAAGATTAAGAGATGGGCAAAACGCTTTTGACATACCCGAAAATGAGTTCCGGAGAAACTTTCGGCTGAACAAAGAAGCATGCCGAGACTTAATAAATGCAATTGATGCACACTTGGGACATGGTCGCTATGCCTCCCGTAGACGAAATATATTTAAAGTATGGAAAATTTTATGTCTTACCGAAATTCTAGTTATTTTTAAATTTTGTTCGTTTAGGTTTTTAGCAGCTTGCGGTAGGCAGTTACCAGCGCAGTGTGGGTAACAGTTTTCATTCCTGCTTAAGTCAGCCTATTATTAGTCGAGCAATACGAGAAGTATGTTATACATTGGTCAGACATGTAATGCGAACTTGGATACATTTTCCAAAAAATAATCGTGAAAGGTAAGAGTGCAAGGAAAGGTTTGTAGAATTACTAATAATTAATACAAACAAAATGTAATTCGTTTATTTCCATTCAATTTTTATTAGATAAATACTGAAGAATGTCATTGTTTGAGGTTTTTACGAAATCATGGCATGCCAAATATAATTGGAGTTGTAGATGGTACCCATGTGGCTATAGTCAAACCTAGGGAAAACGAGCATAACTATGTTAACCGAAAAGGCTACCACAGTTTAAATGTGCAAATCGTGAGTTGTAATCAGAGCTGGGCAGTAGTTAACTACAAAGTAGTTAAGCTACTAATCTAACTACTTTATTGTTAACGGTAGTTGTATTCTACATATTCAAGTTACTTTAATTTAATAATAAATAACTTATAGTTTAGAATACAACTATTGAGTAGTTAGTAACCTAACTACTTTTCGATTTACGGTAGTTAGTAGTTACCCAGCAAACAGATTTATATATAAAATACATATAAATTATGTAAGAGCTTGTTAGATTTATATAAAACTGGAAGAAAAATAAGAGATATTTAATGTCAGGATATCAGCAATTTTCAAAATAATATATACGTATTTTAGATGTAAATTCTTCTATATCTGTAGTACATGAATTTATATACGTTTTATGTATATGCGTTTACATAAAAAATACGTATATTAGATGTAAATTCTTCTATATCTGTAGTACATGAATTTATTTACGTTTTATGTAGTTATATGGATTTACATAAAAAATACAGATGAAAAATTACATCAATATTACATATTAATATTTACTTAAATAAGATATATGAACAAGACATATATTTTATGTTAAAAACGTTTATTTTTCATATTTTGTTTACAATAAAAAAAAAATTACAATTGAATAGCTTGATTTTGGCTTTGTTTTGGTGTAATTCGCAGTTTTGCTAACTGAAACCATTCACTGCATATAACCTCAAATTGTTTTTGTGTTATAGTATATGTACTTTGCATAACATCTGTAAAAAAATGTAGGTATTAGTTGAATCTCACTATTGTAAAACTATCAACGGTACCTTTAACAGTAGTAGTTGACGCCAAGTCATATACGCAAAAATTTCCTCTTTGGCCCAGCCATGAACATTTTGTAGCTACATCGTTTGTAAAAATGGTCTTTAAACATCTGTGAATATTGTTTTTCACCTCTCTACCCCCAATTGTCGATATAAAGTTTACCTATGGTAAATGGAATATTATACTTTTATTTTTACTTTAACATTTTACTTACAAAAATGTTATGCTTTTCATTGTCAGAAATGAATTCTTCAAATTCGTTTATGTTGGTAATATTACATAAGGGTAATTTCTTTTCGCAAGTCCTTCATGTTATCAGCATTATCAAGGGAGTGACCATTTTCCAGCTTCTCCAATCTGGTTACGTGCGAAATTTTCACAACGGAGTACCCTGTATGTCGACTTAAAAATTAGTTTCTGGTTTTGACGCCCTCTGCCGACCTTGTTGGTTGGCTGAGAGGCCATTTTGAAGCTGTCTAACTACGTGAGCCGGTCGGTGTCGAAAAATTTTGACCTAAGTCCTAAGATTTTAAGTGCATCCATTAGGATGAGTACGAATTTATAAATCAATTACGAATTTATTACAATTTGTTCGGCACAGGGTAAGATATTTTGTCTCCAGTTTATTAAGATTTCTTCGTAATTTCTGTATTAATTTGATAGCCGGTTTCGCCACGTTTCAATCACCTGTTCGCTTCAACAAAGAACAATGATGGATATTTACGATTCATAAAAACCGTTACCGAACGTATAAGCTTTTGGAAGGGCATACTACCCCTACGAAAACGAGGTCTCGACGAGCAATGCGTTGGAGATGTTAATTCTTGTACACCAGGCGATTGCGTTACTACCCACCTGTTCGTAATTACAACCAACAGCATTCGATACAACGGGTTTTTATATCGCATGTAATGTATTATTATTAATGATTTTGTAGTTTCCTATCTTCGTTAGTTATTGTGTGACACGCTTTGCTATTCAATAATTATTCTAGGCTGCTACCGGTGGGAAAACGTTTTCTTTACGCAAGCAAGCACTGGATTTGGGTAAGTCAATTTGATTATATTTTTTTCGCTGTCATAAAAGTCACTCACGGAACCTTGATTACTGTCAATGCCTGTAATTACGTTTACTGTTTACATACCAATAAGGTAATTTCCATTATCAGTTAGAGTGTATCGCATGCTGTGGACAGACAATATTTATTACGAAATTTACTTCGCTATCTCGATGTAATTTAACCATATGCTTTGTGTGTTGCCTATATGTCTGATATTTATGAATCGAGAAATTAAACATACTCCTGTAAATCTTTTACGTTGCTAAGTCCAGGTTTCTACACCTGTTAATCATACTTGTTAGTTTTTCTAGTATTTATGAATTGAGAAATTACATATATTCCTGTTAATCTTCTACGTTACTACATTAAAGTTGTTATACTTGTTAAACTTTCTTTTATGGCAATATACCTTTCTCTTTTAATTGTGGCTACCCGAACACCAGAGTAACAAGGATTACGAACCTCAAAATTAGTTACAAGTTTGGACCGTCTGTCGTGAACGAGGCAGAAGTATTAATTAGGATTGATCTGGCGCATTTAAGTATAATTTCCTTGAACCTCCCCTATCTCCGACTGTGTGAGTTGGCCGTGCAAGGTCGTAAGACCTAAAGCTTGTAACATGGTGGCTATATTTTTTACATACAAATTGGTGCTTATAAGCAATTCATATATTTTATCTGGAAAAAAGACAAAGATTAATTTTTGAAATGTTGAATATTAGTGCGAACATTTTTAATTTACCTAATTAACGCCAGTATTGGAACTGGAAGTGCTTATGGGGTCTGATAGTAACGTAGCTAAAAGCAAGGACAGTATTAATTTACATAATTATTACACCCAAAAATGTAGAACAAGTGTACGAAATGTATTGTACGAGTATGGTAATATTGATATTAAACTTCTGAACTGGTAATATGGATAAAATAAAAATATCATACCATCAACAGTCTTGTTAGGGTAGGTTCAGAATCTCGTGGCACTCGAGATGCGCGGCGGGATTTTTTTAAACGCGATACTATGATACTAATATGAAGTTCTATAAATAGTTACACCTATATTTATGTACTCTATTTGTTTAGGATGGCATTTTACCTACCAGTGTTTCTCTACGTATAACGTCGTGTCTAGTATTCGAAATTGTTTAAAGTCCCGCCACGCATCTCGAGTGCCACGAGATTCTGAACCTACTCTACTAGGGTATCTTTTAAATATAAAAAAAAAATTACTTGATGCAGTATCAGACAGTGGCACTAGAACCGATACATCACTTTCATCGAGTACCATGTTATCCTCCGTGAATATTTTTGTCACTCGCTCATCTAAAAATAAAAAAGATTATATAATATAATATGTAGGTCATATTTTAATGTTCGTTTATTACAAAAATGTAAAATATTAATACTCGAAATTAGCTTACTTTCAGTTCCAGAATTTGTCCCAGAAAAACCTGGAATATTTTCAACCTCATAATAAAAGGCATATTATTGAAATCTGTAACTGTAAGGGTTCCTTCTATCATTTGGGGTGGTGGTGTAACACTTCTAGTAGTTGAATGCTCTGAAAATTGAATTTCCGATGTAAAAAGTTTAAATTTCAATTGTATTTCTTGTCAACCTTCGCCACTAGTACTATCTTGATATTCAATATCTGAATATCTTCTTCGTTTTCGCTTTCTGATATTTTCCTCAGAAGAAGTGTAGTCCCTATCTTGCGCCATTTTTCTAGCTTTTTCTAATGTTGCTACAATATAAAATATTTACAGATAAAAAAAAAAAGAAACATACGGTAAAATCCTTCCACTTTAACTTTACATAATATCCATGAGGAGGGATTGGGTTGCACTCCTCTAATCATATAATTAGACGGTGTTTTGAACTTTGGCCACCAACACATGGTATTATTCTTGGTTAACCAAGATACTGGCACCTCTGAGTAGCTTTCCTTTTCCTCATCAAAGGCTACCACTGCAAAAGCCATCTAAAGAAACACGTTTTTAAATAAATTGTTTGTGAATGTAGTGAACATAATTATGTACAATAATAATAAATAACAACATAATACTTAATACAGTAACTACTTATGATAATTAATATGTAGCTATGCTTATCTGATTGAGCAAGCAATGTTTCAAAAAACTAACAAATTTTGCATGAATGTATAAATAACCAATTAATCAGAGTGCAACAATGGTACAACAGCATACTTATTATCTTCACCTAAGTCAAATAACAAGCATTTCAATTTGATGTAACTAATAGGAATACAATGTTAATCTGACATGTTTGTGCTTGTTACTACAAGTATATTTAACTTAGAAGACATACACGGGTTCTTAAAAAGATCTTCTTTCCTTATAAAATATCTAATGTTTACATACAAATGGTCGTTTTGGTTCAATATACTATACACATTTCCTATTTCATTATTGGCAAACAAACAGCAATTATCATAAAAATTAGTAGACAATGTAAAATGTGAGAATTCAATCCGAGTAATTACATCACCAGTTTTATATACAAATGGAAATTCCTTAGGTGGTGTAGATTGTGAAATAGTTTGTTCTTCTGAAATTCTATTGAATATCTGCTGCAATGGTCTACTACTCTGTTTTACACGTTTTTTTTATTTTATACATATAACTCTCATATTTAAAGGCACTACAATTCTCTAAAACACCAAACCGTTTAACATCACTGCAGACATGTATTAAATTATGGAGATTGTAGGATGCATACTGCAAACCGTAAAATTGTTTATATTTTTCAACAAAGTATATTAGCAAATTGTTAGCATAATCGATATAATTTTTAACATATTCTTCACTACACAGGATTCTTTACGCAATGCTTAAACTCAAAAAGTGTTGGTAAAGAACATGTGGTAGCATATTTTTTAATACAATTGGACCTGTGTATAACAGAAATAGCCGGAATTCTGTTGCTTTCCACCTATCCACATCCTCTAAACTTCGAGGTTTTCGAGCAAATTCACCTGTTAAGATTTTTTAATTGATAAATATCTGCTTGATACCTCTTGAAGCTTGCATTAGATTGTACACATATAAAACTTCAAAGTCCAGATAAGTTTATAAATATTGACATAAAAACTATCTGTAAATTACAAAAATTTTAACTTGTAGGAGGACCAAATGCAGAAGTTTTTCGAAATAGAAAAGGCTTCTTTTCACTTAATGTTCAGAGCATGTGATGCCAATTATAAAATCAGAAATATTGTAGCTCGATTTTTGATAATTCAATTATAAAACAAAGATTCGAAAGAGATGAATTTGGCAATTCCGTTTTATTGGGTGATAGTGCATACCCTTTAAGACGCTACTTAATAACGCTTATTATCAACCCACAAAATGATGTTGAAAATTTATTCAATGAATCCCAAATACGTAGTAGAAATCCAATAGAAAAAACATTTGGGATTTGGAAGCGTCGTTTTCCTCGTCTTTCTACTGGAGTCAGGTGTCAGATATTATTGGCGCAAAACATTATTGTTGCAACAGCAGTCTTGCACAATATTGCAAGAAATAATAGTCTAGAAGATGATGAGGCAATCTTCGGTAATAACAATCTAGAAGAAATTGAAGAAGTTATTCATAACGAAAACAACAATTTTTATAGAGCCCAGTTTTTAAATTATTTTAGAAATTTATAATTTATATGTATAAATAAAAATGATTTTTTGTAATTATTTTATGATTAATTATTTATAAGTTCTTTTTGTAATTGTAATAACTCCATTTTTGTTTTATGCTCTTCTAGAGCTAATTGCATTTTTAGTTTGTGCTCCTCTTCTTTTCGACTATTTTCTTTTTCCATCATTTCCATTTCTAACTTAAATTTAATTAATTCGTTTCTGCTACTTTTTTTTGAATGCTTATTAATTCTGCGCGATTATCAGCTAACGATGAATATTTATTTGAAATTTGACTTCCTTGTCTTGTTTTTAGTTTTTTGGATTGTGGTGTCTTCAACCTAACTGGAGTCCAAGAATCCCATTTTTTGCTGAAATAAAATGTAATCAATATGAGCAATTGTAGCATTGTACAGCAAAATACCTTCACTTTGTGCTGTTTAGACTTGTATATCAGTTTGGGTAAATGATGATGTAGGCACTGGTGTCTCGGTTTCTAACATTACCACTTCCATTACTTCATCGTTACATAAATTATTGATAACTTGTATATCTGTCTCTGGTGCAGTAGCTTCAACTAAAGAAATAAATGAAAATTGTAAAGATAAAATGGGTGATAGTTTACCTTGGTCACTATCATTTCCACTTCCGAGCCCTTCCACATTTAAAGATATTAATCTTAAAAGTGTTTCCTCCCATGAGGTATATGTAGTGACTTCTGCACTACCACCTCCCGTTTGGAACATATCAGATATGCATCTGTTATACTTTTGCTTAATTATTCTTTTAATGCCATCATATTTAATTTTCAGCATCTTGACACTTCGATTTGTTGACTGCATTGAATGTTTCGGTCAACTCTGTCCAGGCATTTTCTTTTTGCTTCCACGTGACTGCATCTGTGCGCTTATTCTCAATCACAGATGCTCGTTTGAGAATCTCACCAACAAGGCATTCTGTTTCTGCCACAGTAAAATTTGTAGAACGAGATCGCTTAGATAATACAATTTCATTCGATCAGAATATATAAATATAAAAAGTTCTGTAATATATACCTGAGTTAGACATTTTTTGTAACAAAATCACAATCGTAACGTAAACAACGAATAATATAAACAAATACACCCAGCACCGAAATCAATAAAATAATATGAAATACCTAACACTACAATGAATTAATACAAACATCCACCACCATAAGAATTAAGAACAAATATTAATTTAAAAAAATACAAATATCCAACACTACAATAAGAATTAATAAGAAAAATAGATAATCGAATTAAAGTAAACACTACTAAGACAAAAGTTAAGAATAGTCAGTATTATAACCTAAATCTCAAGGTAATTTATACAATAATTGTGCCAAAAGCGGGAAATAACTAACAAAGTCATTGGTTCTTTCTCTTTCTTAAGAATGTGTATAGCTGTGTTTCTTTTTCTTTAACTGTACTACGTCGATGAAAACATCAACGCTGATCGGTAAGTGTTCAGTGATTACTTGACGGATAAAATAAGGTGAATATACCCAAAATTCTTACTGGATACATAAATATTTACTGAATACTTAGTTAACGGATACTTTACTGAGTAGATGAATATACCGGCCTTTACATGAATTTCTAACTACAGTGGATCGTCAGATCTAGCAGTAGATGTAGAGGGCACCTCTTCACTGTCTTGTGGAAATCAATTATCTTCAATGCCTTCCACAGCTTCTCTAGATAGAATATTTAAAATTCTTTCTTCGATATCGCTTAATACGTCAGTTAGTTGCGGTCCTCCTCCAGTCCCTTGTCGATGGTGTGCAATTTTTGCAGCTTTGCGTTTGGCTTTTTTTTAAAGTCAGTCCAAACCTGTATACAATGAAAAATATATACTAAATTATTATTTACTGAACTGTTATGAATTAAATATTTGTAAAAAGTACTTACACGTTGCCATTTATTGACCACTTTCGTTGGTCCATTGTTATTTAAATAACATCGAGTTGAGTCCACAACGTTTTTCTATTTTTGTTGCCTTCGGCGCCACCTATTAATTTACCACTGGCAAAATCGGTATGGGCCTCCATAAAATCTAATAACAACACTTTTGTGCGCCAGTCACTTTTTCAACATTTTTTCGATCCATTATTTACGTGTTTGTTTCTTTTGTTCGATTTCAACAATACACGCATAAACTAAATACACGAAAGAACTAATAATGTGACCAACTTCAAAAGAAATACGCTTTACAACTTTTAGGTTGGTAACAACATCGCAATGAAAAAAAACTTCACTCAAGTCAAGCTCGTGAAATATTTTAAATTTGCCTCTCAAATATTTCAAGAGAAAATACATCACAAGTCAAGACTTTTTACTCTTGAAACAATTAGAATCGGGGTCCAGATTGGGAAAACAAAATTACATTTTTCATTCAAGCTCCATTTAAGGGAAACAAAAATACAAGACATGGTCCAACTTATGAAGCTAAACCAAAAGCTACATGTGAAAACCAATTTGGAAAAGTTCACCAAGTAGGACTAATAATAAACCCATTGTTTCCCTGGCTTGCGTGCAGCCCTGATGGGTTGAAAATGTATAAAAATTTCTTTCATCGATTAATAGAAATAAAATATCCCTTCTTAGGTTCTAAGAAAAACATTAAAGATATCACAGCTACCTTGCCATATGTAAAATGTGATTTCACACAAGCTTTTCCATATTTGTTAAACACAAAACATAAATATTATGATCAAGTGCAGTTGTTTATGGCCATATTAAATTTAGAGCTATGTGATTTTGTTTTATACAGCTCCTGTGATAAACGAATAGTAGTTGTTGAAGTAGAAAGAGAAGAAGTATTGATAAAGGATGTACTTTCTAAATTACAATCTATGTATTTATATAATTTTTTATTGCAAAAATTGTCATTAGATTTTAGGAATTAGTAATACAAACTATTATAGATACTTGGTTTGTTAGCATAATAAAGAATATATTTACATAAGTTTGTTATTTAAATGCATTTTATAGATTTCCGTTTGCTTTTTCAAGTTTATCGTTTTCTTTCTTACCTTTTCTGAGTTTAGAATCTGGCTTGGTTCACAAGTTGATTACCTAACTTTTGAGAAGTGTTTAGTTAGATTTCGGTTACTTATTTGAGTTCTTCAATTTCTCACACGCCCTGATGAAGCCCCTTACGAAAGTGGGCGAAACGTTGGTAACTTCGGTTACAACATTGACACGGTCCAAACCCGGAAGACGTTCTTATCTTAGTATGGGTAATTTATTACTTTAATCAGCCATTATTCATAATGGCTAGTACAGTTTGGATAAAGTAATAAATATTTTCAAATGATTAATCACTTTGACTAGACATTATGAATAACAGGTAACATGGGTGAGGAAGTCACGTGACTCTCCTCTTATATCTCTCTGTCTATTGACCGCGTGTAACACAATCGGTACAATACTTCCAGTGGATGTAAAGTGGGCTAAGTAGTGCGTTTGCAATTAGATTGGGTCGTTATAGTTAGTATTATTTAAAGTATCAGTCCACCAATAATAAAAAATTCAATCTTTCAAAATGTATTTAACATATGTTTCGAGCTTGTAATTATAAAGCTCATCCTCAGAAAACTACAAAAAATATTATTAACAACTTATAAAAAGTTAAATTACAAAAATTTATTAAAAAACTTACATTTTTTGAAAAATGTCAAATATGAGAAATTGTAACTAGATATTCAAAAAAATAAAAAATGTAAGTTTTACAAAATGTTAAATGTAAATAAAAAGAAGATGGTGCAATTTAGAAACAAATCTAAGAAAAATTAAGATTAAAATCACAATTAAAATTGGTTTGATCGTTCAACAAAAAATTTTTATCTGATATTTTAATATAAATCAACTCTAGCAATTCCAGAATTTGTTTGTTATTAATGTTGTTAAAAGGATGAAATAATTTGTAAGAACAAAGAGAATGACATATGTTAAATACATTTTGAAAGATTGAATTTTTTATTATTGGTGGACTGATACTTTAAATAATATTAATAATAACCAATAACAATGTATCCCCTTAACAATTTAATTATAGTTAGTGTTTAGTTTAGTGGTGTGTTGTTAGTGTTAAGCACGCAAATTGTTGATAGCTGTTAAAATGGCCGACAATATGAGAATTCGTTTTACTGAACAAATAAATAAATTTATTGAGAACAAAGGTAAAAATAATCAGTTGTTTACAAGCGATCAGTATCGGTCGCTGATAATGAAAGTGAAAGAGGCCAAGAACATAATTGTTAAGAAGACACCTGAAGATTACCAACGTCTTGCAAGGTATGATATTGTTAAAATCGGAAATTCTGAAAAACTCATTGTTCCTGTGAAAAACGAAGGTGACTCAATAGTGTATTATGCTTATTTGGAAGAAGCTTTTGAAATAATTCACTATTGTCATCTCAACATTTGTCATGGTGGTTGTGTCAGAATGATGAAAGAGGTGAAAACCAAAAATAAAAATGTGACTGCTGAACTCGTTACACTTTACTTGAGCTTATGTGAACCTTGTCAGAATAAAAAAGAATTTACCGAGAAAAGGACTGGTTATCAAGCCAATAGTCAGATGTCAAATAGATTTGATCGACATGCAGTCACAGGCTGACGGGGATTACACATTCATAATGGTATATCAAGACCACCTTACAAAATTTGTACAGCTGAGACCATTAAAATCCAAAAGAGCGGAAGAAGTTGCTTTCCACTTGCTTGATATATTTACCATTTTTAGAGCCCCTTGTTTTTTGCCAAGTGACAATGGGAGAGAGTTTGTAAATAGAGTGGTCGAAGAATCGGATGTCCTCCAAAGTTTTCAGTACTGTTAATGAATACTAATTATATTAACTATAAGAAATATAAATATTAAGGCTAAACAGTTTTTCGCAACAAATCTGTTAGTAAGTAAAAATTTACCTACTGTTTATTTCAAAATAAATTTTTTGTTTCGTTAATAACATTTTAGCGATTTTCCATTTGTTGTAAAGTCCTATAAAAGCAATTTAGATAAAGAAAATTAAACGAACAGGTAGCGGAAACATGACTGAAAGAATATGTTAAGTATATCCGTATCCACTTCTGCTCGTCGCCTGTACCAGCTTCTAGATAACGTAAATAAAGTTGAGAGAAAACCCAACCATACCACGAGTTGATTATAAATTATTTCGATTGTAAAGGAATTTTGCGTAAGTAATTAAACAAGTGGCAGGAGTTTCTATAAAAAGTAATTATGGCACTTGTTCGATTACTCGGTAAGTTTTGAAAATCTTAAGATTTTGAGAAAGAATGTAGGGTAGGGTTCTGATTGGATTATTGTTTTTTTAAAATTTATTTAGGTAGTTAGTATATTTACGTATAGTTACGTTTAGGCGGTGAAAGAGGAGGGTTGTGTAGATATGTAAATTGAATAAATCTAAAATAACGCGTTTAAACGGTATTAAAACTTAAGTAAAAATTTAAAGGTTGATAAACGCAGTAGTGCATTTATAACGTAGTCGTTCTGATTACGAAATAAGGTGCGGCGTGCGGATAAGATAATATAATAATCAACGTGGATTTTCCGGCGTTTATATATTGCATTTGTATTCATAAAATATGTGGAATTTTTTGGTGAATTTAATTAATTAACATTTCGTAATCAGAAAGGGTAGACAGTTAATTAGTGTAACGATAAGAGGAGAAGGGAAATTATGTCGGATTCCGAGGAAGGGTGGTCTGAAGGAAAAAGAAAAAGGCAAGCTACGGTGGAGGAGGCGTTTAGGAAGAGTACCAAAGTAAGGAAATCACCGGTAGCGGAAGGAAAAGAGAGAAAAGATGGTGAGTTAGTAGAAATGTGTACAGAACTGTTCAAGGAGGTAAAGAGTATAAGAGAGGAACAAATTAAGATGGGTAAGAAGTTGGAAGAGAATAATAAAGAGGTAAAGGAGATGAAAGAAGAATTAAGAAAGACAAATGAAGAATAGAAGAGGAAATTTGAAGAAATGGGAGAAAAGTATAGAAAGTTGGAGGCCAGATTGGAGAAGATAGAGAGAAGCTGGGAAAAAACGGAAAAAGAAAAATAGGAGAACAAACATAATCATAAGAGGTATGGAAGTGAAAGATGGAAAGAAGGAGCAAAAGGAGCAAGTGGAAAATTGGACCAAGAAGGATTTAAATATAGAGAAAACAGTGGTAGAAACTAGAAAGCTAGAAGAGTGTGTAATGTTAGTAAGGATGGGTACATTTGAGGATAAGTTAGATGTATGGAAGCAAAAAAGAAGGTTAAGAGGTACGAACATTTATTTAGACGATGACATGACGAGAAGGGAAATAGAAATACAAAAGAAGATAAGATATGAGGCGCGTAAGATGAAGGGAGAGGGGGAAAAGTATTAAAATAGGATTCTTGAAAGTGTGGGTGGAAGGTGAAGAAAGGTTTTGGGATGAAGAGAGAGGAACTCTAGTGAAGAAGGGAGCAAAAAACTAAGAGTTGGGGGAGGGAAGGATGGATCAAACGATGTTGGCTTAGCAAGTTTTAAGGAAAAAGAGATGGAAATGCAGAATCAAATGAAATTATTGTTTTGGAATGTGGCAGGCATAAAAATAAAGGAGAGGATTTCTGGAGATACGTAGAGGGTTTGATATGATGGGAATGTCGGAAACATGGTTGGAGGAAAAAGACTGGGAAGTATGGAAGGAAAAATTACTAGAGAGGTATACTTGGAAGGTGGAATTTGCAACTAGAAAAGAAAGTAAAGGTAGAGCAAGGGGAGGAATACTAACGGGTATAAGAAGGAACTGGCCGGTGGAAGAAGAGGAGGGAGACGAGAAGCAAGGGAAAGGAATCGTAAAAAATTATGTGGTCAGAGAAGGAAAGGAAAAATATATAGTGTTAACAGTTTATGGGCGGGATATGAGGTTGATAAGTGAACAGATTGAGAAAATGGTACAGGGGGAGGAAAAGGAAAAGATTATTATAGTGGGTGATTTTAACGCGAGAACAGGAGAAAAGGGAGGAGTGATTATAGGAGGGGAAGTAAAGAGAAGAGTTAGCATGGATAAGACAGTTAATAGGAATAGGAAAATATTAGTGGAGATATGTGAGGAAAAAGGGTGGTCAATTCTTAATGGAAATATAGAGGAGGGGGACAGAGGTGACTACACTTATATGGGAGGGAAGGGGGAATCGGTAAACGATTACGTGATAGTGAGTGGGGAGATGTGGGAGGTCATAGAAAGGTTTAAAGTGGGGGATGAAGAGGAATCGGATCATCAGCCACTGGAAGTGATTTTAAAAGGAAAAGAGCAAGGAAATAAGGAGGAACAGAGGGGATGGGGAGTGAAAAATGTGTGGACCGAGGAAAGCATAGAAAGATATAAGATGAAGTTGGAGCAAGTGAATTGGGGAGATGTAGGGGGGGAAGACGGATTAAAGGAGTTGACTGCAAAAATGGAGAAGACAGTAGAAAAGAAAAGGTTTGAGAGAAGACAAGAAAAAAAGAGCAACCAAAATAGGTGGTGGAATAGAGAATGTAGAGAGGCAAAAACAGAGATGAGAAATGCTAGAAGAAGATGGAAGAAAGGTAGAATAGATGTACAGGAGTATAAGGGGAAGAAAGTGAATTTTAAAAATGTATGTTTTGAGAGAAAGGTGTCTTATAAAGAGGAAATGGAGAAACAAGTAAAGGAAATAAAGAAAGAAGAAGTGTGGGAATTTCTAAACAAGGAGAGAAGAAGAGGTAAGAGGAGAGGAGGTTTAATGGATTTAAAGGTGTGGTTGGGTTATTGTATGGAGCGTTTGGAGGGCACAGTAGAAGGACCAAGGCAGGTGACATTGCAAGGGGTAAATAAAATACAGGAGGGGTGGGAAATAACGAAAGTGGAAATGGAGGAAGCAATAAATAGACTAAAATTAAGAAAGACGGCAGGAACGGACGGTACGCAAGGAGACCAATGGAAATATATAGGAGAGAGAGTGAGAGGAAATAGAAGAAAATTTTTTAATATAATATGGAAAGGGGAGGAATTGCCAGGGAGTTGGAAAGAAAGTTTAATTCTTCCGGTTTATAAGGGAGGGGATAGAAAGGAGGTAAAGAACTATAGAGGTACTAGTGTCACTAATGTAAGTTATAAATTGTATGCATGATTATACAAAGGAGGTTGGAAAAGAAAGTGGAAGAAAAAAGGCTATTACCAGATTGGCAGATAGGATTTAGAGTGGGAAGAAGGGCAACAATGTTCATATATTGAAACAGTTGGTGAATGGAGAGCTGGATAAGAAAAGGGGTAAGGTATACGCGTTCTTTATGGACATAGAAGTTGCGTTTTGATAATGTGAATAGGGAAAAACTATGGAGGGTGTTAAGGAAAAAGTGAATAGAGGAACAACTAGTGAGGAAACTAGAAGAGATATATAAAGAGACTAAGAATACGGTAAAAATAGGGGATAGTGTTAGTGAAGTGTTTTGGACGAGGAAGGGGTTAAGGCAGGGTTGTCCTCTTAGCCCTATTTTATTTGCACTGTATATAGGGGACATAGAGGAAGTGTTGAAGGGAGGACAGTGTGGTGGGGTGGTCATGGAGGGAGGGGTTGAAGTGTGGGTGTTGGCATATGCAGACGATATGGTCATGGTGGCAAAAAATGAGTTGAAGATAAAAGGTATGATAAATACGATAAAGAGGTACCTGGAAAGGAAAGATTTGGGTTTAAATGTGAGAAAGTCTAAGATGGTAGTTTTTCAAAAAGGGAGAGGAGGGAAGAAAAAGGAGGAGTTAAGTTGGGGAGAACAGAAGATAGAGGCAGTGAATGAAGTGACATATTTGGGATATAGGCTAAGGTATGATAATAAAGATGATGCGCATATAAGGGAGTTAGCAAATAAGGGTAACATGGTATTAGGGCAGGTATGGAGTTTAGGGAAAAGAGTGTTTGGAAAGGAGATCTAGAAGAGAATATGGGCTGTTCGAAAAATTGCTTAAAAGTGTGATGATGTACGGGGTGGAGGTATGGGGTTGGAAAGAGTGGAACCTATTGGAAAGGGTGCAAATAAAATATTGGAAATGGATACTAGGTTTAGACAGGGAGACGCCGGGGTACATAATAGAGGAGGAGAGGAAGTTAGAGAATATTAGAATAGAAGCAGGGAAAAGGGCGATGGGTTATGAAGAGACAATGAAGGGTAGGAGAGAATGTAAAACTTTGCAATGTTGCTGGAGGACGGTAAAAGATAGCAAAAATATATATGGGCAGGAGGAAAGGAAACTGTACTACCAACGAGGAGGTTTCGCAAGAGAAGAGGTGGAAAGAAGGAGAGAGGAAGGGAGGTTAAATACGGAGGAGATAGTAAGAAGAGATAAAGACTCGCAGGTGCAAGAGAGAGAAGGAAAGATAAGGGAAGGAAAGTATAACGTAAGGTATGGGAATATAGTGTCCAGGGGGGTTCCTAAGTATATGATGGGAAGGAGAAGCTAGGAGAGAAACGACTTATAGCCAGGTTTAGATGTGGAAATGAGGAGAATTTAAATAAGTATGAGAAGGAGGATGTAATGAGGAGATGTAGATTATGTGGGGAGGGATGGGAGGACATAGAGCACTTGAGTGAGGAGTGTGACGAGCTAAGGGAAGAAATGAGGGGGAGGAAGGCTTTGCTTGGGGAGGAGGGGGAGGGATTGGATTGGATGAAAGCAGTAAAGGAAAGAAGGAAAAGAAAAGAGGGTTAGGTCAAACGAAATAGAGTAGTAAGATGGTGATTGGAATAATTTATTGGAGAAAGTTATTTTAGTTTTATAAATTTTTGTATGTATTATATGTATTACATTATTATGTAAAGGGAAAAGGTGTAAGGGTAACGTAATCCATTGTAAGGCCGAATGGCTCAACAATTATCAATAAATAATAAAGTATATTACCGAATGTCAAGAAATTTTTTTTATATAGCCCGTGTAATTATTGGTTTGTTTTGTTCCTTTTACACTATACAAGGTTATTAAGAATTTCTAATGTTTAAAAAAATTTTTCTTCAAGTTTTTAAATGAGTATTAAAAATTTGATGGCGCCCTATTATTGTTGTTCTTTTTGTGTACTTATAATTCCTTCTGTCACTGTTTCGACCGAAAGCGAGCAGACCACGTCAAGCATTCCCAAGCAACCGAGAGCAGCCGGTGAGTGTGTAACATCTTAATTTATTTTTTTATTAACAGCTTAAAAAGGGGTTACACTCACGAGTTTTAACTAAAGCGGAGGCTAACTATTCTATGATTCACAAAGAGGCCTTGTGTATATACTGGGCGATACAAAAGTTCTATCAATATTTGGCAGGTAGATACGACTGTATCGCATCATTAGCCACTGAATGCATTATTCGGTGAATACAAAAGTTTGCCACAAATGACTCAAGGACGGTTACAGCGGTGGTTAATGTTTTTATCTAATTTCGATTATGTTTTTAAGTACATAAAAGAAGTTATAACGTTAAAGCAAACGTTTTATCGGGTCAGATCTAAAACCAGACGCGATATTACATTAGGGCAAGTATTTAATTTTATAAGGTACGGGTTTTCGGCTCATGTAAAGAATGAGTTTTTAGGTCATTACAAAGAGAAAATGCTTTTAATAATAATAGATAGTTTTTCTAAGTGGCCAGAGGCATTTGTAAGGAAAAATACGGGCTGTGCTACAACAATTGAGAAATTTAGAGAAGTTTTTGCAAGGTTTGGCTTACCGAAGGTAGTGACGGATAATGAAGCTCAACTAATTTCTGGTGAATTTCTATCAAACAATAATATTAGACATTTAACCTTCCCTTCTTTTCATCCAGCAAGTAATGGGTTGACAAAAAACATTATAAAAATTTAAAAATTAGCATAAAAAAAGCATTATTAGATGATGCAAATGTTAAAATGTCATTTGAAACAATAATGAATCGTTACTTATTTACTTATAGAAATTCGGTACATCTTACCACAAGTGTTACACCAACTAGTTTAATTTTTAGGCACAAAGTTAGGACTAGATTAGACTTATTAGCTAAGAAAGATGGTGAAATGAAAAACATTAAAGAAAGTTGTAAACGGAGAAGAGAAGATAGATGTAAGGTTAACGATACTGTACTGTACTGTATTGTAGAGTTTATCGAAACCCAAAAACGCAATAGTGGGTAGAATGTAAGATAGATAAAGCATTAGAAGATAGAACATATTTTTGTAAACTTGTAAAAGAGGATTAGTGTGGAAGAGGCACTTGGATCAAATCTTACGGGTAAATTGATTGAATCTAAATTGAGAACGGATGAGATAAATGTTGAAGATTGTCATGATAAAATAGTAGTATTTGATTTTATTGTGCAACCAGTTCAGATTGAATCGACTAGTTTTAAGCAAACTCCAAATGTAAATGTAGAGATAAGTTTAAGTGAAAATGAGGACAATAATATTAAGGAATAGATTGAAATAAGCCAAAAGGCAGCCGCTCCAAGTCAGTTTGGAGGCAGGCAAAAAAGAACTATAAAGCCGCCTATACGTCTTGATTTATGAAGGAGGTATTGCACTGTATTGAATAGGTTGGCAACAACTAATAAGCAATACAGGAAATGGTAGTTTTAGTTTCATAAGGTTTTTGGTTAAAATAAAAATAATAAATGTGGTTAGTAGAAATGAAACTTTTTATTATTATTTTATCTACGACCATCTCGAAAATATTTGTTGCCAGACATATTAAGAAAAAGGGATACTTAAATATTTTCTTGTTAAATAATTTGTGTGAAACATGACATTCGGATAAATCGGCAGGTTTCGAGAAACGACAGACTTTGTGCTGCTGTACGTTTTCAAAAAAAAAGTTCAAAATCATATAAAAGCAATGTTCTAACAAGTTTTGACAAGTTGAAACTTTGACAAACTGGATGCGGGTATAAGAAAACGAAGAAGGGAGTTGATTTATATAAATATACTTAATAAGTGCAGTGTGTTAGTGTTTCGACAGTTTTGAAGAAGAAAAAACAGTTTTATAATGGTTGGTTGTAAAAACAACTAACAGTGGAACAAAATATTAAAAAGGAGTATGGAAAGAACATTTCAATTTCCTAAACCCGTAAGTAACTTGTTTATATGCAATTAGGTTTATGGGTACATGTATTTAATTTAATGCAATAGTGAGTAGTAACAACATTTGTTTTTATGTGTTTAGACGAAACGTATTAAACCAGAATTTGTGAAGAATGTGCGAAAAGCAGTTCAATACCTGAAATGGTATATACAAAAGAAGACGAACGCATTTTTCAAGAAGAGGTGATTCCAAGTTATGGACTTACTCCTGACTGTGAAGTTTTGCAAGAAAAATTTTGTGTAAATGAAAAAGAAACGACTGTTGGTTGAGATGCGATTGCCACTTAATAACAGCGGAAGTAAATGAGTGTCAATTGTATTAGATCTTTTTCGCAATTATAACCAGTAGTGCGTATTCTAAAACGTTACGTTGACGAGATCTTCATATGAAGAATTTTCGCGTGATTTAAGTGCTATTGTAGATTGTATATAAAATTACGGATTAAACGATACTTATTTTGGAGATTATAAAATAACTTTTATACGTGGACGCGAAATGTGTAAATTTACCAGAAAAAGTTTCTTATAATCAATTAATGATTTTAAGTTGTTTGAGTTGTGTATTATGCATCAGAGTTTGGATAATTTAGTTAAGGTGATTGAATTTATTTTAAGTAAATTAGACCTTATTTCTGAACTTGATTGTAAATTTGAATGTTTCTGTAATCATGTATTAGAAATTCTTGATAGTAAACTTAATGATGTAGAAACTGCAATTATGTATATTTTCTCGGGGCTGCGACAATATTTTACTCCTTTTCACTCAAGCCTTACTCCCAAAATCGCTTAGTTGACCAGTGTATACGACAAATTTTAAAATTGTCCCGTCAGGTTCCGTCAAAATATATATTGACGCCATATTTGTGGCATTTATGTTTAATGAACTGTCGAAAAGATAACCTTGCATCTCACAAGACCATCGATTTATCCAGAGACAGTTTTTTTACCGAGATAGTACACTTTTTCCATTTTTTTGTTGAAATACTCAATCAACGGACGAATGCTTGAATAATCTGTCATGGGGTTGTGGTGTACTTTCATTTGGGATGGGTGCAAAATGGAGACATCTAAATAAAAAATGATATACCTATTTGAACCGAGAAATTACTACCACTCACCTCAAAATTATTTGAAACCTGTCTTTTCTCATTGGAGCAGGAAAAAAAGGAATACTAAATAGCAATGACGTATTCCAATAGTTTTGTATTCTATTCGTATTGATAGTCCCGCGCGTAATGCGCGATGACTGCGATGTCTTTTCGGGTAGAAACACCTCTTCCGCATATTTGTTGGTTCCTTCTGTTATTCTGTTAACAGTCGCAAAAAGTGAATTAAAACAATGCATTGGATTATTACTTGTAAAAAAAGCGTGTGCATGTATTTTTTGTATGGTGTAATAAAAGACTGCCCACATTGCTAATTCATGCAGGTACTTATGATGTGAATAACATCTTCCCCAAAGAAAACCAGGTAGCAACTGAGAGCACACAGCTTTAAATTTACAAATAAAGTATTGTAAAAATACCTTCAGGCACAACAAGTAGTTCCTGTCTTTGGCAAAAGGAATTTCCTTTATTGATGGATTTTGAGTCCATTGAGGGATAACCGGAGGTGGTACAACATGTTGAACAGTTGGGAGCTCAGATTCGCTGTTTGAGGCTATTTCCGGTTGATATTCTTCCACGTCGTCAGCGGCAGTTTCAACATCTCTATTCTTGATGTCTTCGTCCGACTCATAAAGCATTTTTTCTAATTCTGCATCTGATAAATAAACATTTTGGGTGTTTTCTAGATCTTTTTGCAGAAGATGACCCTGGTTCGCTGTCCGCCATTACAAACTTCGCCAGAACTTTTTTTTGCAAAATTAAACTATTCCGCATACGCTCACCGCTATAGAGCACCATAACTGCAAAGCTGAATCTTGTCTGGTCGCTTAAAATTGCCTGTGCAGTGCACACATGGCATCTACATGTGCCATCAGAACTCAACGTGTTAACGATCAATTACTACACGAGTTATATTTTAAATGTAAATATTTTGTAGTTACTACTATCAAAAAATTAATTAATCGTTATATCAAAATAATTTTTACCTTTATATACTATCCCCTCTCCTAATTTGTCAAATCTAAAATAAACTACAAATATAAACAAACAAAAAACAAAAAATTGCACCCAGCTGTCAAAATTAGGTAAAAAACGTTCTGCTTTACTCAAATGCATGAATGATAAATTAATTGTATTTGTGAATGTGTTTTTAATTAGTTAAAAGGAATAATATCGCTATCAAGTTTGAAAAAAGTCGCCTATGTCGTCATAAAAAGATTTTAAGAAGACTGGTGCAAAAAGGAGAATACATATAAAATAAAAAACAATTATTAGTGCAACAAGGTTTCTCCTTTTCATCTTTAGTCGTTTACTGGGTGATATACTAGATAGCATTTCTAATTAATATAACTAAAAATGAAATATACAAAAAATTGGCTATTGTACCCTTGCAGTTTATGCAACGTTTAAAATCATCCGAAACGACATAAAATAACGTTTTAACAGAATTGGATAGTGAAATGCATAAAGTTGTATCGCAAAAATCGGGTAGTTTTAGATAAGCGAAGAGTGCGCTAACAAACGATGTAAAGAAATTAATTAAACAATTAGAAAAATTTGCCAAAATTGGTCAATTAACTGCCGAAGTCAGGGATGCCAAATAGTTACATGTTTGAGACCTAACTATTAAAGTCTAAACTGCAATAATAAGAAAGAAAGTAATAAAAAATATAAGAAAAACATCTATTAAATAAAAAAAAATTATTATTCTATAATCGATAAATCAGACAAGAAAAATAAGTACATAACTTAAATCAAAAAAGTTAAAAACCTATTAATGCATGATTAATTAAACTTAATCCTAAGAAAATATCGGTAATTCTTTACAGTATTAAGGAAAACAATTTTTAGCTAAATAATTTTAAAAATAAATGTGACAACTAAATTCGCTTTTACTTCAAATTAAACAATTAAGTAAACTTTACATACTCCAATTCTTACAGATACTTACTTAGTAATGTCATATAACAAGCGATATCATTCTAGTATTAAAATGGCACCTGTCAATGTAAATGATCAAAACATTTTATAAGTATGGCGGATTTTGTATTCCAGAGGAGTGGGGGTTGAACGAAAACCAAGATTAAAAATAGGCCAACACGTTAAAGCCCATTTACAACCACTTCATTCTCGGCACACTTTTAAGTCAAAGTATGAATTGTGCCAAGATAAAATTTTATGCAATTTACAATCACGCCAACTTTAACTTAGACATTGAATTTGTGAATGACGCCATCTGCTAAGGCAATAGTGTATTACTGTATTTTCAACCGTCAAAGAATATTTTTTAGTTAATTCTTTGGTTAGGTTTTGATGTTTCATTCATAGATAAGAGAGGTTTTCATTGTTCCATGTTATCGACAATTTTGCAGAGCTATTCTACAAACGTGTCAAGTTATTTCGTTACTTGTTTAAAATAATAAAATTATAAAAAACGGTCTACGAGCTGTACATCAATAATGGGCGAACATGAACATAATATTAAGATTAACGACCAATTGTTACTAGAACTTTGCTGGCAATCGATTTCACAATCCATGAAATTGCCAGGTATGTATGTTTAGGTACATATATATTATTAACAATTCTAAATTTCCTACTTACAGTGTCAACACTAAAAGCCCGATTCAAATCACTACCGGAAAAATATAGACGGGAAATCACCATATTAAAGAGCCTGGAAAGGAGTGGGGCTCCTGCTAGTGCACGACCCCCATGGCCATTAATGAGTCATTTTAAATTTATGATGGACCATTCAGAGCCTCGACAGTAAGTTTGTTGTTAATCTTAAAGTAATGACTTGGCACATTTTTATATAATTACAGAACTGTAAGCAATTTTGAGCAAAACACAGATCACCAAATTGAAGCATTGGAATTGTCAGACTCCCAGGTATTCCTGGAGGACGTGGATATAGATCAGATATCAATTGAATACGATGAATCTGTGGATGAGCAACTTGCAACAGTATCCCCTGCCATGTCACCGAGGTCTAATGGCTCAGAAGTAGCATCCACATCATCTGATAAACGCTCTGTATCTTCTAAGCGGAAACAAAAAACAAGTCGTAAAGAAGCTGTGCAAGAAATTGACAGCGTTCTAAGAGATGTTTCGAATGCTGTCACTTCACTAGTGAAAGTACCTGAAATAAAAACAAAATTGAACCATTTTTGTGATTATTTAGTAGCAGAACTGCGGGACTTTCCCTTAGAAATTGCAGAGATTTTTATGGATGAAGTAACTGGAAAGCTGCTGCAATATAAACAGCAATTAAGAAACAAAAAACAACGGCGGTGGTAGTTTCTATTTTAATTAATCAAACATTTTATTGGGAATTTGCATATTAAATGACAACAAAATTTTATACATGCATTCTATTTTTTTTAATATGTGCCCACTGCCACGGAGCAACTTCTGCACCTATTCCATTTACATAATTTTTTATGTGCTCTCTGTAGGAAGACGCTATCAGTGTTGGATTCCTAGATCCTATTCGTCTTGAAAGAGGTTGAAGTGCACTGGTTTGTGGTGCATCATTTCGCCATTCACCTAACAGCATTTCACCATTAATATCTCTGTCAACATAATTTGAACTGCAATAGGTCGAATTTTTTTCTGCCCTTATGAAGTTGTGTAAACATACACAAGCTTTAATTATTTGATCTACAGTTTCTGGACTAGCATTAATTACCCTATGAAATATTCTAAAACGAGCAACTAATATTCCAAATGTGTTTTCAATTATTCGACGAGCTCTGCTTAAGCGGTAATTAAAAATTCTTTCAGCTTCATCCATTGTTCCACTTCTACTTTTGCTGAAAGGTCTCATTAAGTTCTGTCTCAGTGGAAAAGCTTCATCACCAACGAAATAAAAGGGAATCTTCACATTGTCACCTGGTAATGGTTGCTCTATTGGTAAATTTAAACTGTTATTGAGTAGTTTCTGACCAAATTGTGATTCGTTTAAAATTCCTCCATCCGACTGGCTACCACATGCTCCAATATCAACATATGTAAAATTATAGTTGGCATCGCATACAGCCATAAGCACAATACTAAATGCTTTCTTATAATTATAATAAGCCGAACCACTATTTGGGGGTGCTTGAATGACAACATGTTTGCCATCAATTGCGCCAACACAATTTGGTAACTGCCATGTCGAATAAAATTTCCTTGCAATTACTTCTAGCTGTTCAGTATCTGGACACTTTAAATAAATAGGTGACAATGTATTCCATAATACACTGCACGTTTCTTTTATGATACGACAAATGGTTAAAACGCCCAGTCTAAATGCAAATGCCAAACTAACATAGGAATCACCTGTTGCCAGGAATCTGAGTGTAACCGCTAAACGGCATCCGGGAGAAACAAATTCACGTTGTGAGGTTTTCTTAAGGTGAGGTTCGACTAGTCCCAACAATTTATCGAAGGATACTACAGACATTCGACAGAAATTAAAAAAAAGCGCTTCATCATACAGTCTCATATCTTGCAGTAAGTTGGAATACTGTCCCTGGGACTGCCGCTTCTGCAGAATTGGGTGTACCCAATATCTTCTTTGTTTGCGTTGTTTTACTTTTCCATCAATGTGTTGTCTCTTATACGCTAGTGAACAAGCTAGAGCAGCTAATAATGCTAGTTATGATAAAAGGTAAAAACACAATAAAATAAATTTCGTAAACAAAAAATTTATAGGTTAAGTAACAGAACACGGTTAAGTATAAACAAAATTTACGCCTTGTTTATCGTCGAACTGCGCATGCGAAATTTTCAATTCAACTAGACTTGAAGTGAAAATTTGAGATTTGCACAGTTCCACGCTGAAGTGAAAGTTGAAGTTCGCTTAAGCCAAGAGCCAATTTTTGTTGTGAATGGATTTCTGAATCGCCGTATGCTTAGCACGAAATTTACACTTTGATTTCAAATTGTGCCGAGAGTCAAGTGGTTGTAAATGGGCCTTTAGAATTAGTAAAAGCAAACATGTTTTTGAGAAAGGATATGAAAGTAATTCGAGCGAGGGAATTTTTAAAATAACTACAGTAATCAACAGGAAACCGCCTGTTTACAAAATAGTCGATCTAAATCAGGAATATATAAAAGGGAGTTTTTACTAAGAAGAGCTGGAAGTCGTAGAAATAAATACAGGCACAGTGTTTAAAATCGATAAAATTTTAAATGAAAGTGGATGTAGTAAAAATAAAAAGTATTTAGTAAAGTTGCGTGATTACAGTGATACGTTGGATGCCAATACAATACATGAACTATTGCAACATTTAAAATCATTTGATTTTTTTGTAATACCCATTAACAAATAAAAAACAAAAATCATCGCTTGTGCGGCATTTGGGTAATACCGCGCATGCTGTGGGGGAATTGCACGCAGTGAAGTAAAATGTTCTAATGCATTTTAACTTTGACTTTATTGTCCACAAAATACAGGTAAGTAAAAAATAATCAATAATCACAAAAAAATCAAAATCAATTGTTAGGAATAGTAGTCACATAGGTAAGATTTCCCTTTTTTTCACTACAAGAGGCATGTGACCACTTGGAGCATGAATTGTAACGATACCAGACCTCGTTATTCCTTTCGAACTCTCCGCAGACTAAACAGATGTCTTCATGGGTTGGGGTAAGATCAATTTCCTCTAATCCATCACAAATCTCGCTTTCGGAATAACTCTCAGGTTCAGTGTCGCTCTTATTAAATTTAATATTGCGAATGTGTTTTGGTTTTTTGATGATATTTTTTTCTATCAAAACTTTTGAAACTTTTCTTTTTTTCCCATTTACTTCTTTTTTCTCTCGTTTTTGTTTTCTCTTTTCTTTTATAGCTTCCAATTCTGATTTAAGTGAAGTAGCTGTCAAAATCTTTGAATGTTGTTTAGGGTGTGATTTTGTTGACAATTTTTTAGTTTTAAAGCTGGGTAATCATAGACCTTAATGAAGATGTAGTGCATTTTATATTTGATGGTCCAGGTTGAGGTTCAATTCGTATATCTTTCGCAATATTCCTGCAATGTTGTTCTTTCCAGGTGTTCTATGTTCAAGCTCCAATGACATGGGATTCTGTACTTGTAAATTTTCGTTTTCATCTTGGAACGACTCTTCCATAGAAATTGGCATCTCTACGATATTTACAGTTTCATTAAGTTGAATAAAATCATCATCAGTAAATTTCTTCGGATCCAACGGCCAAATTCCCGCTGTTTTGAATCCAGATACCCCCTTTTCTATAGTAGCGGCTCTCATATATGCTTTATTAAAAATTGAAGCCAAATCGTAATGCGAGATTTTTAAGTGCACATGAATCCGTAAATATAAATCGCAATTCTTTGTTCAAAGCATTATTTAATGGTCTGAAAAACGTCAGATCGAGTGGCTGCAACATATGTGATGTATGTGGTGGAAGTGATACCATTATTATACCAACACTTCTACAAAAATTATATCCATCTAGAGATATGTGACTCGTGTGATTGTCCAATATAAATAAAACTGGATCATCTAGTGATGGTTTTACACAATTTTTAATTGGTGCAGCCATTTGTGGAACAAAGTTTCGTTAATCCATCCGTTTTTTGAACATGTGTAGATTGCCCCGGGAGGACCGTCTTTTTCTAAATGAGTCATGCGAGCTCTAAGATAAACGAACATAGAGGACACGTAGTGGCCAACTGCACTAACGGAACTACTGTAACGTTCTTTCCTCTCTCCCATGAAATAACTGAACCCACTTGCTTCTGACGTTTCGGTGCTAAAATCTTTTAAGGCTTTTGAACGGTTGAAATACCCGTTTCGTCAACGTGGTATTCCCCCGAGCAACATATTCCAACATAAAAATTTACATCATGAAAAGTACACATTTTATCGGTGATCACTTGGGGTAACACTTATTTATACACTAGCAAGTGGACAGAAAATGTTTTATCTTTAATTATACACAGTAACTCACTGTTTTCAACCGATTAATTTAAGTAAAAGTTAGATCAGAATTCCATTTGGCACAAACACGTTCACTGTCAACTTACGACTAGCGGTCATTACTCGAAACTTTTGGTGCACGCATCATATGTCAACTGTAAGATTTTGCGACGTACGCCGGTGTATTCTTGGTTGAAGTTTTTTTAAAAAATGCAACGTGCGGTATTCCTCCGTCTTTTCCGTCTTTCAGTGTAACTAGCTTTATATATTTTTTTTTCTGGTTTTGAAATGACATCGTATTTGATGTTCGAATTATTTTGCGGTCATTGTGCGCGAAAACGGGATAAGAATTATTGCAAACCACTTTAATCATTTTTTCAAAATGTATTATTTGAGTGAGTTTAAATAATACTTCTTACTTTAGTTACAGTAGAATTTGTTTCTGTAACAGGACAATAAACAAAACTGTCATTTTTAGCTCTGCCACTGACAAATTCTGAAATGCAGTATTCGGGGCCATAAGTATAAGTTCATTTGTCATATTACCTAAAAATTTACCTGTATTTGGTAACCAAACCTCCTTTTTTTTGCACAAATGTTATGCTATCAGTGTCCACGTAAAATACTCTGCGGTCTAATTTTTTTAAAAATTTGTACAATTCTAAGTGAGCGTGCGCTGTTGTATATGCTGCTATAGCTACATTTACTTTTGGCGACTGTTGTATATCATCGCCTTTTCTATCCCAGTTTAATAATACTGTGTTATCGTCTACTGGTATTAGAGAATAAACTTACACTGTCGGATGTACCATTAATTTAAAAAAAGCTGCCGGATGTGAAATAATCGAATTTTGCATTAAATTTTTGCGCTGCCCAAATTTCCCCCAAAAACTGTTTAGCATTAATTTAGAAAGATATCGTAAACCCGCATTTTTTGTATTTTTTTTTAGCTAACGTTATTTTCTGTTTCGCAAAATAATCAGCAATGTATTTATTTTTGGTTTTATCGTCAATGCAATTTACGAGCCACCCTGAACATTTCTGTTTAATTTTTAAAAAGTTGTTTACGTACTCACTAAATAAACCACCCGACTTAATTTGTTTGTTATATTGTACAACGTCGTACGGCCAAACCTTCTAAAGTTCTAAAATTTTATATTGTAATGATATTGCTTTACGTAGCTCATCTGCTACATACGTACCTCAAAAGAAAGTTCATCATCATTATGGATGCATTCGTTCTAATTTTCCGTTTCACCACGACTGTATAAAATAAACATTAACTTATTATGCATTCGGATTGGAAGAACGGGATGATATAAATTTCGCGGAGGCAACACTTTACATTTAACTAAACCTTCTAAAGTATTTATACATAAAGTAGAACACGCATCTTTCTCTAAGTGTATAGTAGGGTGACCAATAGGATATTTACAATATTTATTTACAAATGGATCTAATGTCTAAACGTCAAAATAAAATATTTTTTCATTCGGCTGACATTTATAGTATAATTTTAGTGCGTTAGTTCTTCCACCAAAATAACAGTCTCTCGGATTTAACGGTTCGATTTTCAAAATATCATCAGCTATCTCAAGCATTTCGCAGTTTGTGCTTTCGGAAGTATAGCCATCTAGATTTAAGAGACAATTTCCAGCTGGTTTGTCAGGGATGAATTGTTCTTTCAACCAATTTAAAAACAGCTCATAATTAATGAATCATGATTTCCTGTTCATGTTAACCTTAGAACCTGCAGATAGACTATCTGAAAACTCCGGTTTTCTGTTATCCTTCAACTAGTGGCTACCTTCTGTAAAACATGACGGGTGGCTTGGATTACTCCGTACACCATCCGCAAAAAAACAATGTTTTTGGTTAAAAACCAACATTGTTGATTAAAAACCAATATGATAAATGCGACAATGTATAAAAAAGATTATGTTTTAAAAAAAATAATTATTTACGTAACAAAGCAAAAAACATTAATTATTAAAATAAACAAATACGTAAAATTATTAAATAAAAACAGAAATTAACCAAAAATTAATTTTTAGCTATTCGCTTTGATTTTCGTTGTCATTATCATTAAATAATATATTACATTCCATACAAATAATAGTAGAATTCTATTGCATGTATGGTATGAAATTTTTGCTTCTTCCACACCAATAGCAACGTCCCTCGTTTTTTTGCCTTTTTTATAATTCCTCAAGAATAATTTTGTGTCTGCAGATAAATTTTGAAAGTCTGCCCTTTCTGAAAGATGTGGTTCCATTAAAGATATCGATATTTTTTTTAGATAAATTCTTCGGTATTTTTGAAGATTGTTTGCATTTACCGCGTTGTATATAATGTGGCTGTTAACTCCTGCTATGTTTAGCAGCTAAAAAATACAACCATCGGCCATCTCCTAGTTGTTCTTTTTGATACCGAATATGTGCCGCACATCTTGTCAACGGTGTCGACTCCTCCCTTATGACAATTGTAGTCTAGTACTATATGGGGTTTTTCCGTTTCGGAATCTACTGAAGGATTGCTATGCATGGTTGACAATAAAGCAACTGCTTTATTATTATGTGACACGTATGATACTATGGTGACGTCTTTTTGAAATCCAAAAAGAGATGATCCTACTTCTCTATTTTTATTTGGCAAAAACTCCAACGGAAGCTCGCGTTTATTTTTCTTTAGTGTGCCAACCATGGTTATTTTATCTTTTAAAATATCAATGGCCAAAGGGATACTGGTATACCAATTGTCACATAAAACGTTTGAGCATCACATAATACAAATACTTTTAAACCATACTTCGCAGGCTTGCTAGGTATATATTACAGAAAACTGCACCTCCCTCTGAAAGTAATCAACATTACATCTATTGTCATTTCTTCTCCTATGCAATAGTTATTGTTGCAGTTTTCGACAAAACGGTCAATTGTAAATCAAATAGCAGCAAGCTTATCGATTTCTTTGCGCTCTGCAATCCTTGTTATCAAACCGTAGAGCAGAAAGCAAAAATAAAAAACGCTGATAACTCATGCATGCCCTAAATATTTCTGAACCAGTTCCATCGTTTGACCACAATTCAAGAAAGTGTTTGTGGTTTTGCTTTTTTGTGCCTGCAAGGAATAACAATCCTATAAGTGCCATAATTTCAGTTTTTGTAGTATCTTTCGCTCTTCTTGGTCGATCATAATTCATTCTCAACTTTGTTATTTTTAAATTTGTACAATCAACAATATTTGCAATGATGTCATCACTGAAAAATTTTCCAAATGCGCTTATTTCATTTGTTATATCACGTACACACCTTTTTGGCCCAGAAAATATTTTTACAAGGTTTTTCTTAGAAGTTTTGCTGAATTTACTCAAAATAGGCTTTCTGTGCCATTTAGATTTTTTGTTTTTTCCCAAGAAGTATTCACGGCATTCATCGAGGCCTGTACTGTCGTTATTATCATTATCGCCATCGTAATCTGAATTGTTTACATTTTCATCTGAAATATATTCCATTTCAGAGTCAGTATCATGGTCCCTCTGATCTATAATTTCTTCTTCAAAAGTGTCTCCTCTAACTTCCTCTTCTGATTCTTCATCGAAGAAAACTTGAACCATAGCTTCAAGTTCATTTTGAGTGAGTTTTTTAGGATTTCTTACTTTTACAGGTTCCCTGTAAAGAAAATGTCTTATTTTGTCCGTTTCACATTTCTATCATATATAAAATAAGCATTTTAGCATTTTCTTAGCAATATGCGACTCTCGTATAGCATTAACTCTTTGTTTTAAATTTTTATCATGCTTTTGTTGCATATATTTAAAATTCAAGAAATTTACCCTTATATAAATTCTGTTTTACAAATGTCCGTAATACAAGGTGTCCCACGAGGTACTGTACATACTGATATGGTATGCTCCTTAGGTCAATTTAAGTAGAAAACGTCCTATAAGCATAGGTCCCATTCGCCATAGTTACACAGATACAAGCGTTCAAAGTTTATAACTGATCACACATTTTTTGAAAATTAATGATTCTTAGTCAACTGGGAAACAAAAGCCGAACAATATGTCATTTATTGCTTTCTTTTCTACTAATGTCACAGTCGATTTTATTAAATGAAGTGTAATTTAAATGCAAAATGCCTTCTCATTTTTCTAACGAAGAGTATGCTGATATCATTTACATTTATGGATTTTGTGATGGAAATGCGAGATCTGCCGTTAGGGAATATGAACGAAGATTTCCCAACAGGAGGGTGCCAAATCACCAAACCTTTTCTTCTGTGTTTCAACATGTACGGACTCATGGTTCATTTCCATCAGTTTCAACAAGATCTGACCGTCCTGTGCAGTTAAATGTGAATGAGCAGGAAAACATTCTACAGATGGTTGATCGGAGTCCAGGGTTGAGTACTAGAAGAATTTCTTCTCGAACGGGACTCCCCCGTATGTCAGTATGGCGAACATTACATGATGGGCTTTTGTATCCCTATCACATACAACACGTTCAGCATCTGGAACCTGGAGATTTTGCTGTCTGGTTGAATTTCTGCCACTGGCTACAGGTAAATCCACAATTAGTTCCATTCATTTTATTTAGCGACGAGGCGCAATTTACTAGAGATGGAGTGAACAATACACGTAATTCTCATTTGTGGTCATATCAAAATCCACATGGCACAACAGAAACTAACTTTCAGCGCAGATTTTCTGTTATCGTATGGTGTGGCATGATTGACGATCAACTTATTGGACCATTTTTGTTTGAGGAACGTCTGACAGGAGAAGCATATGCTAACTTTTTGCGGAATGAATTGCTACCACTTTTGGAAGAAGTACCTTTACTAACAAGACAACAAATGTTTCTGCAACATGATGGAGCTCCTCCACATTTTAGTCGGCATGTGACCGAATATCTAAATGTTGCTTACCCCAATAGGTAGATTGGGCGTGGAGGCCCGCATGCTTGGCCACAGAGATCGCTCGATCTCACACCTTTGGACTTCTATCTTGTAATGAATCGGAAGCTATATATAAAAAGAAACGATTATACGAACCTGGCTGAATTACAACAGTTAGCTCACGACTTCGAAGAAATACACAAGCCGAACTCCGTCCAACGCCAAGCCACCCGTTCTGCACCAAATCCTCCACCGATGAACGTTGTCCAGAGCCCACAGACGTCTGATCCTTCCCGATTGTATAATCGCACAGCAGTATGCTGGCGATGCGGCCAACGAGGTCATTTTAAGACGCAATGCCGAGGACAATTCAAGCTGTTTTGTTCGCGATGTGGAAAAGATGGAATCTACTCCAGAAATTGCCCATGTCCCCGGTCGGGAAACGGACAAGGCCGGCTAGAATAGCGGAGCCGCTACTAGTCACTTCGGCCAACCCAGGATCCACCAATTCCGCCGAATGGACCTCCTGGTTAACAAAGATTAAAAGTTTCTTCTCCAGATCAAAACCGACGGTACCTGCCCTAGCCACCATAGATTCCCGGTTATTCTTGCCCATACGAATTTATGGACACTACTTTCAAGCCCTTGTAGATACTGGTGCAGCACGCAGTTACATCAGCTCACGGCTACAACCCCTCGTCACCCAGGATATGCGACCAACAAACGGACAAGACAACCGCGTGCAATTGGCCAATAAACATCCTACAAACTAACGGAAATTACACGTTTCCAATCCAGGTAGGATCACAAACCTTACCGCTCAATTGTCAGTGTTTAGACGGCTTGACTACCGACGTCCTTGTTGGCTGGGATTTCTTGTTAGATCACGACGCCATTATCAAAGTAAGAGAAAACGTTGTCATCTTAAATAACGAACCAGTCCCGTGTAATAATAGTAATAATCCAGGCCTCGGAGGCATCCGTAGCATTTCAGAATCCGAACTACCCGCTCTCAATTTATTCCTGGAAGAAGAATTAGAAAAATTTAAGTTGTTAACAGGACCGGCTTCAGGTATCACTCACCGAATAACGCTGAAACCAGGCGTTGAACCCGTGAAACAGAGATAAGTCTTCAACCGCTTAAGAACTCGAGGACTTCGATTACAAGAAGACAAATGTTCCTTTTGCCAGTCCGAGTTAAAGTATTTAGGTCATCTTGTTAATAATACAGGTATCAAACCCGATCCGGAAAAGGTGGACGCTATTAGTCAACTCTCTGCTCCTACTACGACGAAACAACTGCGAAGATTCCTGGGAATGGCCTCCTGGTATAGGAAATTCGTACCCGGATTCGCCCAGCTTGCCGCACCTCTAACCGAACTCCTGAAGAAAAGCGCCAAGTACAGGTGGACTGAATCGCAAGAAACTGCATTCGAAGAACTAAAGAAAGCGCTTACTACAGCTCCTGTCCTGACGTGTCCAAACTTCCAAGTGCCGTTTTTACTCCAAACCGATGCAAGTACTAGCGGTTTGGGAGCCGTCCTGATCCAGGTTCACGAAGGAGAAGAGCATGTCGTTGCGTATATTAGCCGAGCCCTAACCAAAGCCGAAAAGAATTATTCGATTATCGAATTAGAGTGTCTTGCTGTGGTTTGGGCCATAAGAAAATTGAAAGGATACTTAGAAGGGTATCGTTTTCAGGTAAGCAGCGACCATCGTAGTCTCAAGTGGCTTAAAACCATGAAAAACCCCACGTCTCGTCTCGCCCGATGGATCCTGGAACTACAACAATTCGATTTCGAAATCGTATATCGCCCTGGAACCCAGAATGTTGTAGCCGACACCCTGTCCCGTCTCCATGAAGAAGAAGAGAAGCCACACCAAATTGCCACCGTGTCCGAGGATCCGTCTCCAGGTCGTTGGTATCAGCAGATGTTTCGAAAAGTACAGGAGAAACCGGATGAATGGCCAGAATTCCAAATACACAACGACCAGTTGTATAAGAATTTCCCGATGGTGAGTCCTGAAGTTAGCGAAGGGCTACAGTCTAGATGGAAGTTGTGTGTCCCAAAGCCACAACGACGCCAGGTCCTGGAAGAGTGCCACGACGCAGACACGGCTGGACATTTAGGAGTCGCCAAAACGTTGAAACGAGTGTTCCAGAATTATTATTGGCCGGGTATATCTCGCGACGTCCGGAACCACGTACGCCGGTGCCAGAAATGCAACGAATATAAGGGTCAAGTAGGAAAGCCAGCCGGAAAAATGCATTTCTACCCGAGTCACCAACCCTAGGAGATCGTGAGCGGTGATTTGATGGGACCATTTCCGCGGTCAAAGAAAGGTAACTGTCACTTATTAGTGTTGCAGGATAAACTCACGAAATGGACCGAATTGCGACCATTGAGAGCTGCTACCACTACCGCAATTATCAAAGCCCTGAGAGAGCAGATCCTCTACAAATTTGGCACGCCTAAAGTCATAATCACCGACAACGGACCGCAGTTTACAAGCAAAAGTTTCCGCGAGGAATTAGCGTCCTTCGGCATCTAGTCTCGCCTTACACCCCCGTACACCCCGCAAGCGAATCCAGTAGAGCGAATGAATAAGGTGGTAGGCGTCATGATCGCTCAAACTACCGGTCCGGACCAACGAAACTGGGACCAAAGCCTGGACGAAATCGCGTTTGCCGTAAATACGTCGCACCACACGTCAACCGGATTTACTCCCGCGCTGCTCAATTTTGGCCGAGAATTGACAGCACCGAACGCCCTGCACCGAACCCTAAATCCGGATGTTCCGACAGGCGAGCCCGATGCTTCTGAACACGCCCAGGTAATCCACAAGTTACAAGATTTATTTCAGGTTACTCGTGATCGACTCACGCAAGCCTTCGTGCAACAAAGTCACTATTATAACCTGAGACGCCGACCGTATCGCCCTCGAGTCGGAGATGCCGTTTATAAAAAAGAAAGACCCCTGTCCGACAAAGCCAAGGGATTTGCAGCCAAATTAGCACCCAAGTATTCCGGACCGTTTATAATCAAGAACATTCTCTCACCAGTAATAGTCGAGTTGAGGCCTCCAGATTCACGCAAGACGATAGCCCGTGTCCACGTGAAAGACCTCAAGTGCGTCTCCGATACGCAGGAAACCCCCTCTCAGCCGGCGTTGGAAACGGCGAGGACTGACGTACTTGAGCCAGTCGCCGTCATTAGTCGAGTACCACTCAGTATGGCACCACACAAAGTTTATAAGAAGCCCAGAATCACTCCATGGACACCCCAGTATTGGAGACGTGGGAGAGAACACTTGCCGCCCATATTCTTAACCAACCACCAACCAGAAACCAGTACCACCTATCCGCCGACTTCCGCAAGTATGGAGGCAAAAGTAGAGAACCTAAGAGAGAAAATGGAATTGTTGTTTGGCAGTACTCCACCACGGCCATCCACTCACCAGGGCGAGAGCAGTCCAGGCAAAACCAAGGAAGTGGAGTTGCCTTCGCCAATGGAATTACTGCCAAGCGAAATAGAATTCCCCAGTCCGACCCTGCTGCAAGCCATCCAAGAAGACCGGCCTGCCTTGGACCCAACGGCGCCCTTTTTCATCTCCATACCCCTGGAGAAAATATTTCCACCGGTACCCCCCACAGTGGAGATAGAGGAACCCACCGCGGTTCCACACCTTCCTGACGCCGCCGTCCAATTGATAGCGGCCTCAAAGCTACCGCCACCGAATCCCACGCGGATCCAGAAGGCCCATCTCCGGCGAAATCGACGTCGAATTTTAATCCATACCGGCCCCGGAACCTTTATCCGGATGAAAAGGGACGTGGCCGCCGAAATGGGCATCATCCCGCTAAGCGACAAGACAACCACAGAGGTTTCGTTTCCATTACCACCGGAACAGCCGTGGTAAGACCGGAGAAAAGTTGTAAGTAAAAACCTAGTTTGATGTCTCTCCCTCAACCCCTGTGTTCATCTTTTCCCCCAGGAGAGGGTGGTATGTAATGAATCGGAAGTCCGCCGCATATTTGTGTTCATAAATTTTTATAATTTCAATCAAAGTACGCGTGAACTTAGGACCTTGTGCATGTAAACCACCTCCAGACCGACGAAGCGCGCGCCATACCCCACTCATGTGTCCTCGTACGTGATAACCCGCTATAAAAGGAGATCCCCTGAAAACAAATTTCACTTAGCCTTAATCCTGTTTACCTGTGCTCTACTTACCTGTAAACCGAATTAACCTGCCGAAATCCAGTAACGACAACCTCGCACCGTCTCTTGATAATTCTCTGTCCGTTTTAATAATTAACCAGACCAGCCGCTATTTACCTTGCTAATTCTCTAATCCGTTTATTCAACAACAACCGCTACGTCTTGGCCTTCTCTCCTGAAACCGACTAATTATTCCTGTTACCAGAACCTGTTACACCGAACTAACCTGTTGAAAATTAATAATCCTGTTAACACCGAACCTCGCACCGTCCCTTGATTAATTCTTTAGTAATTTCACCGATTAACCTGACCAAACGCGATTCACCTGGCTCATTCTTTCGATTGTTTTGTGTTACGGTAAATCCTCGTACTGACCAGATTTCTTGTATTTATTCATTCACGATTGTTGACCTGTTAGTAAGTTCACCGTTTAATTAATTTCCAGTCCAGCCTTGTACCGAAACCAGTAGCATCGCAGTGCTAGAACAGTAGGAGATTAAGTGTACAAAGTAACTAAGCCTTTTGTATCGGGGCACTCGCTACAACTGCTTATTTACAATTGTTAACTTACCCTCGACAAATTCTGTTACAGACTACAGTTAACTCGGTACGTTTGTAATCGTTTAACCACCTAGCGTAAACTCTCGAGTTTAACAAAAATAGTGCATCGGGGAGCCGTAGCGTAGATTTGTTATAATTCGTTGGTTTACCCACCTGCAACGTATAGGTTCACAAGAGCTAAATCTACGAGTATATTAAAACAACAATCACCTGAATTCAAGTATCAATCGTAGTATGTTCAATACGTTTTCCTGGTCGAATTAAATTGTATTAACTTCTCGAATCACCCTTGTACTCAGAATTAATTACCTGTAGAAATACCGTTTGTAAATAAGCCTGTAGTTTGTTAAATACCTACCTGGCAATCAGCACAAAGCACGTGTTAACATTAACCTCAACAAGCAATCACACAAACTTCCCGTATTATTGTCAACCTGATCCGAAATAAATATTGTAAATCCAGTTAATTTGCACAGTAATCCTTTCCCATAATTATCCGATTAACTCACCACGTTCTTTATTGTATTTATTCGTAGTTTTATCAGCACTAAAATTGTTAATTTACAGATACAAACGGAAGTCGATAGTAGCGCCACCACTACGTGGAAAATACAGGACTGGTTAAATAATATACAATATTTTTATTATACTACATACAGTGTATACCGAAAATAAATGCAATTGTCAACTTTGTAAATTAATTAACTCTTAAATTAATTCTCTACCTTAGCTGAGCTACCCCACCAGTAACCTGAGCCAGTACGTATCAGTACAATCTGTGGGGTCATGTGAAAAGTTTAGTATACGAGGTAAAAGTTAATACCAGAGCTGAACTAATACAGCGTATCCTGGATGTGTGTCAACAAACACGGAACAACCAGCAGGTGCTTCGAGCGGCTACTCGGTTCATTTTAGATCGCAGCCGTCGTTGTATTAATGCCGAAGGAGGTCATTTTGAGCATTTGATGTGATTTTTTTGTTTGTTTTTTTTTATGTTTGTTTTGTAGTTCGATTTTCTGTTTTCAATAATAATAATTTTCAAAAAATGTGTGAGCATCTATAAACTTTGAACGCTTGTATCTGTGTAACTATGGCGAATTGGACCTATGTTTATAGGACGTTTTCTACTTAAATTGACCTAAGGAACATACCATTTCAGTATGTACAGTACCTCGTGGGACACCCTGTATAACGGCGTCAACAGATGCTGAAGTGAGAAGTATTTTATTCTTAATTGATTTCTTTATATTTTTTTTCCTTGGAATTCCGTTCCAAACACATTTTATAAATTCAACGTCTAATTTTTTTATGAGCTCTAGAAAATCAAAAGTGGGAGTAACTAATCCACCAAAAGACAAATGTTTCACCCAACTAGGATATGCATAATTATGATGATCTTTTGTATCGGTGTTTAAATTTAAATAAGCATGACTGTTTTTTAATTTTTTTGCAATCCAGCCGGCAAGATATTCAAGCCCATATTCTTCGGATAACTTTTTGGTGTCACAAATGTCCAATACTAAACTATTGTTTTCAATAAGAGTGCTGCTGCTTGATTCACTATTAGTCTCAATGCCACTTTGCATTAAAGCTCTTCCCATAATAAATTCATCTTCTCCTTTGTCGATTGAGTTTGTTGTTTGCATTGTTGTCGACTTACCCAATATTTGTATACGCAAACGATAAAGTGCTTTTAAAGGGCTTGGATGATCATTTAAGCCGCCTCTGGTGCGTAACTGGGATAACAAGTTTTCTAAAACATCTTGATTTAATCGATGTGTCAACAAATATTGCATTTTTGTATTTTTCACAATGTCTTGATGTAACCCTTTTAAAGAATTAATAGACATTAATATACCTTTTTGAAATGTTTGAAGAACATTTTTATCAACACATCTCATTTCTAATATTGTGGTATACATTTCATCTAAAAGTTTATTTTGCTCAAGCAAGAATTGACCATACCCAGCTTTTGATGCTATGAAATTATTTGGTGGGTATGAATTCATTAGATCGAACCAATTGTTTGTTAATTCAATAAATTCCGCTGTATCTCTCGCAACTGTATCGTTAGACTTATAACGTTTGCGATGCAGTTGCAGTTGTATGAGACATTAATTGAGCAGCGAGAGCAACGGTTTGTTTTTTAAAGCCTTCACATGTTATGTGTTGATTATTAACTTTAAAAAAAAACTATTTATTTCGGTATCTGTACTATTAATTAATTCCTTTATAGGTGATGAACGAATGATCTTATTGTTAATAATAAATCCACTGTCCAAGAACCAATTTCTAACTAATTTTAGCAAGTGTGGTGCATCAGCAAAAAAGTAGATGTTTTCTCCAGTGCTTTTGTGCTTTATATAACATTTTTCATACGATAATCCGAAATCCTTCCATAATCCCACATTACCGCCACCACAAACACATGCAACAACTTTAATTGAAATGGCATACAACTTGTTAATGATATTGTTCAAGATTGACGGTGTCATTTTGGTGTCGAAATTGACATATATGGGTTGCTTCCATTTAGCAAATAAACCTCTTATATTCACAACTTGCATTTGAGAATGTGGTCCTATAACTTGATCCCTTTTTTTATCATATTCATGCATTTTTGCTACTTTAACCTCATCGAATGATAAAACAAAAATTTTTTCTTCATCTTCCATAGTTTTTGCCAAAATTTCTAAAAATCTCAAAACAGTAGATAGCATTCCAGGTGGTATGTTAAACTTTGTTGCCCATCCTTGAAGTGTAGAAATTCCTGTAAATAATGATTAACATTAATTGATAGTAAACCGATTATTAGAACGATGTTACCGGGTAAGGGGTATTGTAATTGATTCCTCGAAAATAAGAAAAAGACTAATTATAAATTAAGGTTAACTACAACGTATAACAGAATTGCAAAATCTCGCGCCAGGCCAATGACGTCAAACTGTCCCCTTCTACTACAAACGGGATCAAACCATTGAGGATACGGTAAATAGGTAACCTTCAGTATATAAACCTTGGGTAAATATAACACTACAATGATAGGTTAGATCCAGTGATTTAAGTGGGGGAATATTTTATGCGCAAACGGCAATTAATTTAAAACGCGTGGTGTACTGCGTACACCGTAGCCACTAGTTAAAGGTTAACCCCTTTAAATATTAGAACAAGTAGAATAAATTTTCCATCACCACTACAGCACGCACTAATGGTGACATTTTCACCTCTTTCTTTCGTTGTCAGGAGATGGACATCTTTACTTCCCCTCTTTGTGATGACTGCCAGCTTTGTTTAACAACTTTACACCCGTTTCATGCGTATTGAATATATGTGATTTTTCCAGTAAGTGACTACTCAATGTCGTTTCTAAAAGCTTATAAAATTCATTGACGTCTTGCCTGTTCATAGCCCGAGCTCGAGCCAACGAAAGACCTTCTGTCTAACTGATAACCCTGGGTTCCGTTCTAAAAAAGATTGCAGCCAGGCTAAACCTGCTATTTCTTTAACTGCGAAAAAATTGTGTTGTATATTCAACTTCTCGGCGAACTTATAAGCAAGAGTTCTAACAGAAGTTCGGTCTGGAGCAAAACCCGCCACATAACCTTTTCTCGTTGACTTTACACAGAATACCTGCAAAGAAATACTGTATTTATTTGTCTAGATTAATTTTAGCTTAACCTGACGACGTCAATAATACTGAAAAAAGCTTACCATTATTAAAAAGTATTAAAATGTATAATCCATACTATTTATATGATTAATAAATAAATAATCCTTAAATAACGAAAGTATAACAGACTATTTGCCTAAGGCTTACCAAGGAGTAGATCACGAGTCTCGTTTGGAAGATTATTTTTTAGCAAATTCTGACGATTCAGTAGTACCAGAAACTTATTTTTAAGGTTTTTTTTGGGATCATGCTACTGTAAAAATATTATTCAGACATGTATTAAAAGCAATAAATAATACCAACTTATCTATGAAAAATATTCTCACCCTTGCAAGTGACGTACCAAATACTAATAAAGCAGTGTTTAGACTTTTTAATAAAGAACTTGTCCAAATCTAGTTGCCACGAAGTAACGAATGAATGATTTAGTTTTTGCTACCAGTACTGGTAAAATTATCTCAAAATAGTAGTAATTGTTGTTTAGTGCTGTAAATTATCTTCATTATTGCATATTTATAATTGTTGTTAAATTTGCCAAAATATTCAGGTAATGAAAGACTAGATATGTAGAATATTTATATTCGAAGTCATCCGTAATTCAGTGACTGCTTCGCGGAGTACACAGTATTGTATCCCGTAAGAACGCAACCAAACAAAAACATATTTCAACGTTTGACCTGAATGAGTTTGGTACTCTACGCAACGTATATCATCGTACAGTGATTGAAATTGCTTTGGTGTTTATATTGTCAAAATCTGGGGTTCAAAAAATTCTGAAAAACATAAATACCATGAAACTTTCACCATAAAACATATTAAATTATTTTTAGGGTAAATGGTGTATTATTTATTTAGAAATATAATTGCTAGCTTTCGAACCTGACGAAGAACTTGGATAAAGTTCGAAAGCTAGCAATTATATTTCTAAATAAATAATACACCATTTACCCTAAAAATAATTTAATAAATACCATGGTTTCAAGTTTAGACGGGTACAAAACTTGAATCCAGGAGATTCGAATTTTGTCATTGGTTTCGCGATCAATCTTGTGTTCAGTTCAGTTCAGTAAAAAGTATAGTGTACGATAGAATCATCGAAAATTTGGAACACTTACAAACACAAGTTAAGCAAGTATTCAGACCATCACACCAGCAAGCATTCAGAATTCAGTGAGGAACATGGATCAAAGATCAATGTTTTGCATAGAACGTAAGGGAAAACATTTTAAACAATTCATGTAATCGTAATGGGTTGTTATAGTTTCTTTTTGTTTCTTATTTCGTGGTAACTAGATTTGGATAATATACTGTTAAATTGATGTTTTCATGCAGTTAATAAAGTTAGACGACTTGTGGGTGTTACATCGTTGAATTCGTATTTTTTTCTCTATTTAACAGTATAAAAATGCAAAAAAGCGGCTATAAGAAAATCAAAAGTTGGCAACGAAAACATAAAGATCTTTTGAAACGTTGAGTAGATAGCCGATATCCACTTATGTAAATTTGGTAGATGTCATCTAATACTATTGAGATAATAACAAAAATCGACTTTTGAGGAATCGAGTCGACGAACACGAAAAAGAATGGCTTCAGACACGAGCGAAACGCGTAGCGTGGATGAATTAGCTTTAGCTATGAGAATTAAACTACTTTCCGCAGGACAACCCGATGCTGCTGAAGTTAAGACATAACAACGAAATCTCCCGTAAGAGCTGCAAAATATCGAGGACATCGATGGAACCACAGCAAACTGAGATGTCCGGAGATGACGCAATTGTGGATTTCATAGATGCAAAATTAACAAAACAGCAGCATTAAGACAATCGGAAATCTTTTGAGGACGAAAAAATATATTGTATATCCATCGTTCGAAAAAGTTGCTGCCGCTGAAAAACTGTGTTACCCTTCAGATTTCACAGTAAATGAAACCTCAGCCAAAGTAAAATTACAGTCTTTACTGGATCATACCTGCACTAGAATTCTGAAGTTGCAAGCAGCCGTGATTATACCTTTGAAGCCTGAAGTAACAGAAAATCTACGGTTACTTTGTAAATGGGGTTGCGATGGAAGGTCCGGACACAGTGAATACAAGCAAAAGTTTACAAACGAGGATAGTTCTGCGATCTAACAACTTATTATATTTTTCATCAATTTCATTTGATGTTAGCGACTTTATGATAGTTGTAGGTCGTCGTCGACTTGCACTAAAATTTGACTAAAACATGTTATGTAACTGCTGAGTATAAAGGTAAATAGTTACCTTCTGATGAGATTCCTTTTGTAAGAGATTAGTTTGGGACCTAGAGGTGCTTGTTTCATTTTGAGTTTGTATTTGTAAAAAACGAAGATAATTACAATACAAAATTTTTCTTTTCAAAATCTCTCCGAGTAAATGAAAGTTCCTGCACAATTTCAATAAACTCTGTGAGTTTTACTATTTTCCTCTTTTAATGGTGATGCCTCAATCTGTAAATTAAAAACGCCAGCAATATATATAGTTAAATATCTACAAAATGTATCAAGTGCATGATTTCCATTAAACAACAAGCCTATTAATTAAGAGTTAACAAATAACGTCTGCACACAAAGAAAAAAGTAGATCTTACCTGATCCGCATCAAACTGGTTATTAAAACCAATAGTAGTTTTTTTTATTTATTATTTCTAAAATTAAATCACCTTCAGATGTTAGTGTTGGTTTTGGTAAATCTCCTCCTATAGTTTTTATGTCACACTTAAGTAAACAGTTCTGATCATTTGTTAAGAACTATACCTGTTAAGTACCGTAAAAGATGGTCACTTGAGATAATCAGTTCGTCTTGAAACGTCAAAATTGCTTTTATTAATACATGGACCGACATCTGACAAGTAGAATTAGAAGCTTCAAATTTTAACCAAGTGTTGTATGGATGTATAGTTGCCTATACTGCAAATTTAAACAAGTGAAGTTGTATAGTTGTGAATTGAGAACCTATTCTTGTTAATGATAAAACAGGTGTTTTTAAAAGTGTTGGTGAGTGTTTTTTTTATTTCAAGGTTTGTATATTCCTGAAATGTAACCTAATTTTAAATCTATCTAACAATAAATACTAAACGACACAGGGCCGGAATTAGTAATTTTGTCACTTTCAGGGGCGACTTGAAATAGAGTGGTTAAAACTTATAAACGCAAGGTTGGTGCGATACCATACCAAAACTACGACGAAACTGTAGCAGAAAGGGCTGTTCATACAAAAATGACTACCAATAGGAGCTACAACGATGTTTCTAAGGAATTTGGCATTTCTGCGGCTACTATATTCAGAAAAGTAAACAAAAAACATTTAAAAAAACCTAGAGGACAAATAATTTTAGCAGAACAGGATGAATTTGCGATTAGGCATGCAATACTTGTTGCTTCAGAGTGGGGTGATCCATTTGAAAGTGAAGACATTAAGTTGTTTCTGCAGTCATATTTGAACAGAATGGGAAGGCGTGCAACTACTTTTCCTGAAAACAAACCTGGAGAACAATGGTATCAAAATTTCATGAGTCGCCATAGAGCACTAACCTGTAGGTTTTCAAAAAATATAAAGGCAAGCCGCGCTGAAATAAGTCCCGAAATAGTTAACAATTATTTTGATAAACTCGAATCAAATCTTGTTGGAGTTGTAAATCATGATGAGACCAACTTTTGCGACGATCCAGGTAAAAGTAAATTGATCGTGAGACGAGGTACAAAACGGACAGAAAAAATAATGGATACCTCCAAATTATCTACTTCTGTTGATTTTAGTTTTACGCACAGTGGATTTTATATATAATACCTTATTTCTGATCCTTTTACTTTATTTTACATGAGATTGTTACAATGCTGATACACCCTTTTTTTTTACTTCTATCTCTCTTCTTACTAAAATAACATTACACGTACATTCTAATCCTATATGTATGCAACTTTAACTACATTTATGTAACTTTAGCGTATACACAACACCCCTCCTCGCTAAAGTTTCTTAAATCTAAAGACCATCTAAACTTATCGAACAAAACAGCCGGTAAGCCTTTCGTCAAAATATCGGCTTGCTGATTACAAGATTCTATATAACTTAAACTAATACATTTTCCCTTAACTTGATCACAAACAAAATTGTATTTCAAATCTATGTGTTTAATTCTCTTATTGTTAGCAGGATTATTTATTAAAGCGATGCAACCCTGATTGTCTTCATAAACGATCAAAGGTTTGAAATTTAACCCAAAATCTTTAAATAGTTTTAATAGCCATAAGCCTTCACAGACGGCAGTACACAGTGCAACTAGTTCTCCTTCTGTGCTAGACAAACATACACAGTTTTGCTTACGTGTAGCCCATGTAACGGTATTACCAAATACTTTCAAAACAAACCCAGTCACAGACTTCCTGTCAACTAAGTCTCCACCCCAATCTGAATCTACAAAGCATTCTAAACTAGCATAATTATTTCGATTGTATACTAATCCTACATTTTCAGTACCTCTTAAATATCTTAAAATACGTTTTAAATAATTCCATAATTCATCAGTCGCTTTATCTTGATATCTACTAAATACATTCAATAAATAACACATGTCTGGTCTTGTACCAAGCATTAGATACATTAAGCTTCCTATCAATTCTCTATAAGGTTTATCGGTTAGTTTACTATTGCTACTGTTCATTTCTAACTTTAGTTTAGGATCAATAGGTATTTGTGAAGGTTTACAATTTTCCATTTGAAAGCGTTTTAATACATTTTTAATATATCGTGTTTGACTTATTCTTAAAATTCCTATTTCACGTTCATATTCAATTTCCAATCCAAGAAAATTCTTAAGACATCCTTTATCTTTCATCTTAAATTTTATCATTAGTTTTTCTTTTATTGTATTAATCATTTTTAAATCTGGCCCTAACAAAATAATGTCATCAACGTAAATAAGTAAATAAATCTTTTGAATTTCATGATCTAAAATATATAAACAAAAATCATTCTCTGATCTATAAAAACCTATTTCTAATAGATAATTGTTTATTTCGTCATTCCAGCATTTAGATGATTGTTTGAGTCCATAAAGAGACTTCTTCAATTTTAACACTTTGTTTTTGTTACATTTAAATCCATTTGGCGGAAATATGAACACATTTTCATCGATTGAACTATTTAGGAACGCCGTTTTTACGTCTAATTGTTGAAAGTGATATTTAAATTGGTTTCCCATTATTAATAATGACCTGATCGTTGTCATCCTAGCTACAGGTGAATATACATTGTCAAAATCTTTAAATTTTTCTTGTGCAAATCCTCTAACAACCAATCTCGCTTTATATTTGTTATTTTCATCATTTTCTAAAATTTTATAATTAAATACCCATTTTGTATCAAGAATCTTCGTATCTTCTGGTAGTTCTACCATTTCCCATGTATCATTTTCTTCAATTGCTGCTAATTCTCTATCTATCGCTTCTAACCAATATTTCTTATCTTCCCTGTTCTCTAAATCATTAAAATCTTCTGGTACATTTTCGACAAATAATGTTGCATGGAAAGCCGTATATAATTCAAAGTCATTGTATCTTGTTGGTAATTTAATATTACGTTTAGTTCTCTTATTTTCATCTTCTGAGTCCAATTCTGTCTCATTTTCTACAGGTTTTGGCTTTTCTTTATTTTTAGTATCATTTCGTCCATTAGTGTCTTCATTATCACTTTGTTCTGATGTTTCTATGTCACTATCTATACTCATTATTCTTTTCTTAAAATAATATTTGCCTTCGTCAAATTCCACATCTCTAGAAGTTATTAATTTTTGTTTTTCGATATTCCAAAGTCTATATCCTGTTAGAGCATAACCCACCATTACGCATTTTTCCGTTTTCGAATCAAATTTGTTTCTAAATTCCTTATGAATGTAACTGTACGCTGTACAACCAAATATCCTCAAATTACCTACGTTCGGTTTTGTTTTATTCCACATTTCAGCAGGTGTAGTCGCTGTTGGATTACTCAATGATCTGTTCAAAATGTAACATGCAGTTCTGATCGCTTCTCCCCATAATTCTTTAGGAACACACGAATCTTCAATCATAGCACGACTTTTTTCTACTAAACTTCTATTCATGCGCTCAGCTTTTCCATTCTATTGTGGAGTGTATGGGACCGTGTAGTCTATACTTATTCCTTTATTTTTACAGAACGTTACCAACTCATTTGAAACATACTCTCCTCCGTTGTCGCATCTCAATTTGGAAATGTTGTAATTAAACTTTGAGTTAACCATGTTAACGTATTCTCGAAATTTTTCCGGCACCTCATTCTTTTTTTTCAATAAATAAACTACCGTAAAGCTTGAATAGTCGTCGATAAACGTTATAAAATACTTAAACCCGTCATGTGATTCTGGAGTAATCGGACCGCAAATGTCCGAATGTACTATTTCTAAAATCCTTGCACTTCTTGCACGTGTTCCAAAAGGAAAACGAGTAATTTTTGCAGCTACGCATGGTTCACAAAAATCAATCCTTTGAATTTTAATACTTTCATCACTGCTTTATTTTTAATTATTTTTTCTAAACTAGAAAACCCAATATGACCAAAACGTTTATGCCATTTCATAAATTCATTATTTTCTTTCTCGATATTTAAACATTTAGGCTACAAAAATTCAAATCTAATCTCATATAAGTTGTTTCTTTTCCCTATTTCTATTATTCTGTTATTATCATCAGAAAGCTTAACATTACCATTTTCAAAAATTACTTTTATATAATACTGGTCTAACCTCTAACTGATAATAAATTTTTCCTCAAATTGGGAACATAAAATACGTTCTTAATTGTACACCTTATGCGTTCTCGATTTACTCCACTAATTACTTCTATATTTCCAACCCCTGTGGCCAACGAAAAAATATTGTCTTTTGCAACTGCAATTTTAATTGGATTCTCGAAAATCACTAAGTTAGAAAAATAATTTTTTTTGTTAACCAAGTGATCAGTACAACCCGAATTGATAACAAAATTTAAATCGTTTTCTAATTCTATCTCTTTCTTAACGTTAACATCTCCCATAAAACATACGCTTTTGTCTACTATTACATCATCTTTTGTTTCAACATGATTACTAAAATTATTTCTATAACTATTAAATCTATTTGTACCTCTGTATCTACTGCTTTCTTCTCTTTCATACCTGTGTTCTTGATTGTAGTCGTAGTGGTTCTGTTTTGATGTTGACGTATGATTGTTCCCTCGATTGTACCCACGATTGAATCCACGATTGTACCCACGATTATACCCATGACCTCTGCTTCTACAATCTCTCTTAAAATGCCCAATCTTGCCACATTTAAAACAACCATTCTGCACCTCAAATGTTATTGGAGTTGCAAATTCTTTTCGTCCTTCAGTCGATACTGTTCTTTTTTCATATTCAGCTAATAGTTTTGTCTTCACCATTTCAAATGTCAAGTCCGGTAAATTTTCAATTACTGTAACCATTGTTTCATACGAAGGTGGTAAACTTAATAATAATGTACAAGTTAAATCTTCATCCTTTAATTCACTGTCAGCACTTTTCAATTGTCTCACAATTTCTTCAAAATCATGTATACATTTTTCTAATGATTCACCTTCTTTCATTTTCATCGAAAGTAATTTTTTCTTCAAGAACATTTTCCCTGGCAAACCCTTCTTTTCATACTTTTCTTTTAAAGCTATCCACATCTCGTACGCTGTCTTTTTATTCCTTAAACATTCCAATTGTGTATCTTCCACGCATTGAACAATTATTGATTGTGCCTTCTTATCTTTCCGATGCTTTTCAATCTTCCGTGCTTTATCCGTTATTGTATCATAATTTTCTGCTTCTTCTATAAACTCACTTATGTTCTCTTGTGCCATTAACATTTCAACTCTAAATTTCCAATTGTGATAATTCAATTCATTTAACGGTTCAATGCAAAAATTCTTTGTTTGCGCCATTTTCTAATTTCGTTGTGCAATAATGTTCAATTCGCAATTTTTCTTTATTTAAGTTACTAATGTTTTAATTCTTACTTTTCTGTTAATTCTGGGTCCATAACCTGTTGATTTTAGTTTTACGCACAGTGGATTTTAATTATAATACCTTATTTCTGATCCTTTTACTTTATTTTACATGAGATTGTTACAATGCTGATACACCTTTTTTTTACTTCTATCTCTCTTCTTACTAAAGTAACATTACACGTACATTCTAATCCTATATGTATGCAACTTTAACTACATTTATGTAACTTTAGCGTATACACAACAATAATGTATAAAGCCGATCACATTTGGCAAAGTTGGACGGAACGAGGCCCAGAAAAAGCTAGATACAATAGAAGCAAATCCGGGTGGTTTGATCAGAATATCTTTGAAGATTGGTTCTTTACTATTGCACTCACATATTTTAAGAAGTTGCCTCCAGGACCGAAGGTTCTAATAGATGATAACTAGATACAATAGAAGCAAATCCGGGTGGTTTGATCAGAATATCTTTGAAGATTGGTTCTTCACTATTGCACTCACATATTTTAAGAAGTTGCCTCCAGGACCGAAGGTTCTAATAGATGATAACTTGGCCAGCCATTTGTCTCTGAAAGTGATCACCGAATGTCAGACCAATGACATCAAATTCATTTTGTTCCCGCCGAACAGTACACATTTGTGCCAATCTCTCGATGTTAGTAGCTCCTTTAAGCCGATAAAGGTGGTTTGGAAGGGTGTTCTAAAAGCCTGGAAAAAAAGTCATAGAGGTGTTATTAGAAAGGATATATTTCCCAATCTTTTAAAAAGGGCAATGGATAAAATAACTGCTAATCTGCAGACGCCATAAAGTCAGGTTTCCGTACAACAGGCTTGATGCCACTGGATAGACAAAAAATCTTGAGCAAACTGCCGCAATATATTGGACAAGAAGATGCCAATAAAAATGCGACAAATGTGTTAAGAGATATTTTAAACGAGGCAAGATATCAAAAACCTAAAAAAATTGCCAGAAGAAAGAAGTTCAACATCGAACCGGGTCAAAGTGTGAGCGCGGGTGATCTTGCTGCATCCACATCACATCATCATAACTGATGAAGAATGTCAAATATTAGTTGAAGGAAAGGAAGTAGCTGAATCAACAGCAGTTTGTAGAAAAGAATCGCAACAGAAAGAAAGAGTAAATTGTTACATGCCAAAATTAACACAAAGTCACTGCCTGCAATGTGGTAACATAAACGGGGGGGTTGTGCCACTAGCTCAATGGAGAAGGGTGGGTTTTATTTAAAATTCCGTGAAAAATTGGAAACGCGATCGTCGTAAAAATGGAACTAGAACGGTAAAATAGTCAAATAATCGATAAGGGCGCCAATCAAGGATTTCTATAAGGGGAAGCTTTCAAACCCCTGATTACTTGAAAGCTCATCCGGTTGGTCATAACCACAGAACTTACCTTGGGTTATAACAATTCTGAAAAACACTTAAACAAAAATTTACGTATGCGGCGGCTAAATGAATAAAAGCTCTTTACATTTAACAATTTAACATTTATTGATTGAATATTTAAAACCAAGACAAAATAAAATAACAAGTATTAATTGATATCAAATAAATTTGAATAAAAGAAATGAAATAATCTTAAGCAAACAAAAATGAATAATTTACACACAAAACATTACATTAAAATTTATAAAAGAAATGCTACTACAATAGCGTTAATTCGACGTCAAATATAATTAAATCTCAAGATCTTGACCGCATATTTATAACAAACAAATAAAATAACACACACAAAAAAACAATACAGTTTATAACATAAATATGTCCGAACTTTAATTCGAACTAAACAAAATATAGTTTATAAGTCGTTACATTATCATATATTCGAAATACGAATCACTTCTCAACGCACAAAACAAAGTTAATTGATTTTAATTTTTGCGCAAACACTATACGTGTTCATTAAAATAATTAAATTCAACGTTAGTCGTAATTTCAATTGACTTAAAAAAATTGAAAGCTTTACTCCATTTTTCATCGCGGGACACTGCACGATCAAACAACAAAATCGATAAATACCTTAATTCTTAATTGGTGACACCGGCTGAACTTTGGTTCCCAGTGGATTTGAAAGCTAACACCTTGGATGGACTTTAGCTGCTTCCCAAACAATAGGTTACCAGTGGAAGATTTATTAATCCGCCCCAAAGGCGAAAGATATGAGATTGCGAAACAAACTCACGCACAAATTCACGTAACGAAACATACGATATTAATTTAGGTAAAACAGTGATCTTAATTAACCGTAATTACGAAAAAGGAAAGTTTGATTTTCCACTTAAATTCACTGCACCCTCTTCTTTTACTTCCACGGTAATTATTAGAACAGGTGAATTATCACCTTCGTTAACTACATTTTTCCGGCCGTCAACCAACTAACTTCCCACTACCACATTTTCCAAAAACACATCTATATATCAACTTTCGTCGACTGCCCTTTCCACAAAGGCTGCGTTCGAAACTTCAAACACCAAAATTCTCTCGCGCAAAGGTGCAATAAAGAGGCAAACAAACATATTACGTCATATTTATATAATTAGGACACAGCGTTTCGCTTGTACGTGAAACTGTCAATTTGACAAGATATTATATTACAAGAATTTAAACTGCCTAATAAATTAAGATAACGACTTAATTTTTCCACGTAATCTAAACGTTTGACATAAAGAAATTCAAGTACGAATGTACTCGAACAAAGAACTCATAAACCAACTTAAAATAAACAAACGGTGAAAATAGATTTAATTACGATTATATCTCAGAAGGAAAACATAAATCACAACTGGAATTTTTCAACAATCCAAGTGAAACATTCAATAAGCAAAATCGCGAAATCAGATGGTTTACCGCGTAACAAAATACAAAACTTTATCAACAATTACATTGTAACTTCGAATTTAAAATCGTAAAATAACTTATTAAACTCAATCTAAAATTCACATTAAACCAAATTCAAAATACATTAAATGAAAATCGTCAATCCAAATACTGTGTCCGTTATCAAACATTACTCAATCAACCAATCGATTCTAAACGATGGTTACACCTCCCTACTTAAAGAGGGATTTCTTAAATCGCTCTCTAAGCAATAGACTTAAGACGAAACGAAAACCCATAACCCAACCCTCACATGGTCACAAAGCGACAAAAAACGAGACCCAGCCGTAGTGGTTTGACCAAATGACCCCAACCCACCACAACGGAACCACACTGTAGCAGTGGACGCTAAAACTGATTGGGGAAGCCAACCAGGGCAATTAACGAAGCACGAATGAACAGGGCAGTACCCTGGGCGGGAGGAGAGCGACTACACGGGTGCCGTATCGGCGGTGCCCACAAAAGAGTACTACCAGTGCCACGGGCCATCAACGTAAAAATTTCAAAAACAAAAATCTAATAAACGAAAAACGTTTAAAAGAGCGTAAAAACGCGTCAGGCACAAGGGGGTTGGTTTTGCAAAGGACACATGCCCAGTGCTACCCCCAGGTCCTAAAAGAAAACATCAAAGTAAAACCGCCAAAGCCCACCACGGTCGAGCGACCGAGGTACGCGAGAGGTCCTGACTAGGCTTGGGAATTCGGCCAATAAACCCCAACTTAAGGTTACCTAGACAGTCCCTAACACGATTTGTCCAAGTACATAGCGAAAGAGTCGTCAACAAGAGGCATAAAGGGCGCGGGGCTTCCACGCAGAAGGGAGTCGCTGGACATAAGGAAGAACGAAAGAAGAATGGAAAAGAAAGGATAGATAGCAGAAGAAGAGAAGAGTCGTCAAATCCGGTAAATAAAAAAAAAATAAACGTCATAATCGGTAAAAATGCATCACGGAAGACCCTGGGAAGTGTCTGGCTCGACACGATGTATCCGACATTGACAAAGGAAGAAGGCACGCCATGCGTCACGGGATCGGCATGTTGTGAGATCCTACAACCCATAACGTCGAACCCAAAGCACCTTACCCATTGACCACTCTCAAAGTCAACTGCGGCAAGTGTCATCACAAAGATAATGTAACTACTAACTAGAGATAGTGTTTACTTACAACTAACTACCAAAACACAATAAACGATAATGTAACTATAAATGCAAAAATAAAACGAAACTAAACCTATGGCTCTCGCGATCTCGCAATCCTCGAGAACCCCTAACGAAACTAACGGAACGAAACGAAAACTAAACGACAAAAGAAGGGTAGCATATGTTTGGGTTCGACACAGATCACTCGATGCTGCACAATAGAAGAGGGCGCGCTGCGCTTCACGAGATCCGCGCATTGCGTTTTTCCCACAACTAATGCCCTCACCGAGCGATGGCACCTAGCCACAAACACTACAGAAATAAAAGATAAGGACAGACAAGATAGCAGAAGAAAGAAAAATGGAAATAAAAGAACCGTTGTTTAGTCGCCTCTTACGACAAGTGGTGTCCCCACTGTAGAGAAATATTCTTAGTCCGTCTCTACACGGAACCCAAAAACGAAACTAACTAACCTAAAAAAAAAACGATAGAACAAAAACAAAAGAAAAAAAAAAATCCAAACGGTAAAACCTAAAACTATTTATCCCCAGTCGGGTTCAACTTTAAGTCCTTGGCGTTCCATATGCCTTTTGATGCTCCCGTGTCATCAGACAACTCATAGGTCTGATACGAAACTTTCCGTTTCACGTAGAACGGACCGATAAACTTAGGTGCCAGTTTGGCCGAGAAATATCGAGATGCATCAGAAAGGACATAATTCTTTCGCCACACTGTGTCTCCCACCTCAAAAGGTGCTGGACGACGACGTAAATCGTAATAATGTTTAGCGCGGACATAAGCGGCATTCAAGCGATTCTTAATGTCGACGTAAACTTCTCTAAAAGCTGGGCCTCTTTCGGCCAAAATGTACGATCAGCAAAAGCTAGATCGTCGATAGTGTCGGAATCGGTAGTTTTCCCATGACGTGATCCGTCGAGACAGATTTCACGTCCAAAATTAGCGAAAAACGGCGTTAAGCCGGTGACTTCATGTACAGCGGTACGAATAGCACATGCTACTTTAGCAAGATACTTATCCCAATGTCGATGGTTGTCTTCGATATATGACGATAGCATTGTCTTCATGACTCTGTTGACTCTTTCTGTTGGATTCGCTTGTGGATGGTAATTAGCGTTAAAAATAATTTTAGACTTATATGACGAAACCATTTTCGTAAATTCTGAACTACGAAACTGTGTGCCGTTATCACACAAAAGATATTGAGGAACTCCAAACATTAAAAATACATCTTCTTCAAGACGTTTAGTAACTGCTGCGGCAGTAGCGGAACGTAACGGGAAAAATAAAACAAATTTCGAAAAATAATCTGCAACCACAAGAATATACGAATAACCACTCTTAGATCGCGGTAGTGGTCCAACAAGATCGGTAGAGATCAACTGCCAAGGTTTGTCCACAACAGGATGACGGGTCATAAGGCCAGCAGGACGTTTCTGTTCTGGCTTATGCGTGATACAAACTTTACAACCATTGATGTAACGAATAACGTCAGCCTTCATCTTAGGCCAGTAATAAAGCGGAACTATTCGTTCGAGAGTCTTAAAAATACCAAGGTGTCCAGCGGTAGGCTCATCGTGAAACTTAGACAATATTTCGAGTCGTTTAGACTTAGGCACAACTTCTCTCCAATTGTCATTCTCAGAACGAAGATCGGGATAGTCTACGGTAACATGCTTAAATAGCTTTCCGTTACTAATTTTCCACTGTGGAAAAGCGTTAGGTTTTGAACGTACACGTTCCATAAGTTTCGTTAACCATTTGTCCGAAGACTTAGGTTCGGTAGTGTCACAATCGGTAGTAATGTTGTCGATAGCTGGTACTGAACGAGATAGTGCGTCAGGTACGACATGATCCTTTCCTTTACGATGAATGATCGTAAAATCAAATTGCTGCAGTCTAACAGCCCATCGTGCTAGACGACCGGTAGGTTCCTTTAAATTGTGTAACCAGACTAATGATGCGTGATCGGTAACTACAGTGAAAGTTGTTCCTTCAAGATAAGGGCGTAATTTTTCAATAGACCAAAGGACAGCCAAACATTCCTTTTCGGTAGTTGAATACTTGCGTTCACACTTTGTGAGCGACCTACTATTATAACAAATGACACGTTCTTCACCGTCGATAAACTGTGTAAGAACTGAACCGAGACCAAAATCAGAAGCGTCAGTTTGAACTGTAAACGGAACATTGAAATCGGGGCAAGACAAAATAGGTGCGGAAACTAAACAATTCTTAATAATTTGAAAGGCTTCATCACAATCACTAGTCCAATTAAAGCTGGAATTCTTCTTTAACAGAGACGTCAATGGAGCGATAATTGTCGAAAAATTTGGTACAAATCGGCGATACCACGAGGCCATGCCTATAATTCTTCTCACTTCAGCGACACCAGTGGGAACTGGAATACGCAAAATTGCATCGACCTTTTCCGGGTCAACCGACAAACCAGTAGAATTTACTATAAAACCAAGATACTTAAGTTCAGGTTTACAAAAATGACATTTGTCTTTACTTAGCATCAAATTAGCCTCTCTAAGGCGACGAAGAACTTCAGTTAACACTTCCATGTGTTTCTCGAAGGAAGGAGCGCAAATAATGACGTCATCTAAATAAACAAAAACGTAAGGTTCTAATTCGGGACCTAAAACTCGATCAATCAACCTCTGCCAAGAAGCTGGTGCGTTAGCTAAACCAAACGGTAAACGCGTGAATTGGAATAACCCACGGTTCGGAACTGTAAAAGCGGTAAACTGCTTAGACTCTTCGCTTAAAGGAATCTGCCAATAAGCGGACTTAATGTCGAGAGATGAAATAAACTTAGCGTCACGAAGACGATCTAAAATAGACGAAACGTAAGGTAAAGGATAAGCGTCCTTTACGGGAACCTTGTTGACTTTTCTAAAGTCCACGCAAAAGCGATAAGAGTTGTCCTTCTTCTTCACCAATAAGATCGGGCTCGACCAAGCGCTGTTTGATTTTTCTACAACGCCTAACTTCAACATTTTCTCTAACTCCAGATCGATTTGTTTCTGGATAAACGGCGAAACTCGGTAATACCGTTGCTTAATTGGTTCGGAAGTAGTCTTGATCTGATGTTCGATCAAGTTGGTGCATCCAAAATTTTTATTCGACGAAGAAAAATGATTACTAACTAAACTGTCTAACTGATTGAGCTGTTCTGAAGAAAGATCGAGACGAGACTGAATAACGGAATCTTTATCTTCCAATTGTGAAATGGTGTCCATATTTTCGAAACGCCACTCACCTTTTCTAAGATCAGGAACGATACCTGCTTGTTTCCAAAAATCAACGCCTAAAATTAAATTATGCGGAACGTCAGGGACAACTAAAACTTCCAAAACAACAATTTTTCCTTTAATTTCGATTGGGACGAGAAGTGAACCTAAACTTTGTACTGATTTACCATTAGCGACAATACAATTAACTTTAACTGACTTATTTAACTTTAAACCTAATTGACTAAAAATTTCCCAACCCTTAGAACCAACAATAGTGCGAGAAGCGCCACTATCTAATAAACTTAAAATTTCGTGACCAAAAACTTTAACGTAGACAAAAGGTCTTTCGTCAGACTCAGCAGACTCTAAAACATAATCCAACACGACTTTATTTTTAACAAAACTCTTTTCTTCGAAGAATGTAAACTATTAAAATAGACAGCCGATTTAACTTTAACCTCTGACGTCACTAAACGGCTTCTTAGTACGTCCTTTACTCGTTTCCCGAACACTTAGAACAAGTGCGGACCGTAACGTTAGACTTTCCACAACGATAACAAAATAAACCTTTCTTAGGTTCTTTGCAAGAAGCAGCTCGATGGTTAGGCTTCCTACAATTCCAACACAATTGCGGACTACTTCGATTAGAAGAAGCAGGCGCATTAACGATAGCTAACCTTCGTGAAGAAGGTGCGATATTCGAAGACGGTAATCGTAAATGTTGTCTAACAGGTGGTGTAGATTTTTCACCACTACTAACGTTATTCGAAGAACGAGAAACTGCAATGTCCTTAACTTGAGATGTTACGTAAGCGAGATCAGGCTCCATGTCCTGCTTTCTACGAGACGGCGGCGTGTAAGCTTCAATAGCTTGCATGCGGTCCTCGATAATACGACCAAATTTAATTAACTCCTCAATTGAAGTAACTGACGACAAACCAAGCTGAGTTTGATAAACGGGAGAAATATTTCTTAATAAAATCTTTAACTGCTTTTCTTCAGAAAAAGGTTCATCGAGACGTGAAAACATGTTGCGAATAATTGCAACGTAAATACCCATAGGTTCATCATTAGCTTGAGTGCGACGCTTAATTTCTTCAATAAGTCGTTCGTCATAATCGGTAGGCTGGAATTGTTCACGTAAAAACTTAACTAAGTCTTCCCAAGAATTAACTGAACTACGAATGGATCTAACAAAAATCAATGCATGACCTGTAAAAAGATCAGTACACTCCAAAAATAACTGATGACTTGAAACGTTACGCGATAATTGAAGTTCGGCAACTCGTTCTAAAAATGCATTCAATGAAATTGACTTTGCGTCACCTGAAAACTTTAAGTTCCATTTAGAAACTGAAACACTCTTAACATGACTAATAAAATTTTGACTAACAGCAGAAGACGTCGGTAAAGCGTTATCAACTACAGAAGGTTGAACGACAGGTTCGATGACTTCATCGGCGGAAGTAGACGGATTTGAAACTACAATTTGTTTATCCAAAAGTTCGTACTGCGAAATTAAAACAACTAAATCTTTTAAAAACTCATCTTTAACTTGAGAATCGTCACCTTGAATAGGAATTGAATTGCCAATACGGTTTAACAAATATTTAATTTTGGTTTCAATAGTAGAAGAAATTTTTGTAGTCGGAGTAATTTTTAATGAATCTATTAACTTTCTAAGCTCATCGATACCTTCACGAATCGCTAACTTATCTGCATTAAAATCGAACGGATACACGGGACGAGATAATTTTCCGGTAGCTTCTTCAATAAGAAAATTCTTGAGTAAACCTCGTAATACGACAACACCTAAAGATGCATCACCGCCTCTAATCAAAATTTCATAACGTAATTCGTTATGCGATAAACGATCAACAATCAACTTGTAACCCATTTTAAAATGTAATTACAAAACGGTAAAATCTTCCAAAAATCACGAAACTTAACAGGCAAACTAAAATTCGAAAAAGGCCACACGCTGGAGACGCCAAATTATTTATGTTACATGCCAAAATTAACACAAAGTCACTGCCTGCAATGTGGTAACATAAACGGGGGGGTTGTGCCACTAGCTCAATGGAGAAGGGTGGGTTTTATTTAAAATTCCGTGAAAAATTGGAAACGCGATCGTCGTAAAAATGGAACTAGAACGGTAAAATAGTCAAATAATCGATAAGGGCGCCAATCAAGGATTTCTATAAGGGGAAGCTTTCAAACCCTGATTACTTGAAAGCTCATCCGGTTGGTCATAACCACAGAACTTACCTTGGGTTATAACAATTCTGAAAAACACTTAAACAAAAATTTACGTATGCGGCGGCTAAATGAATAAAAGCTCTTTACATTTAACAATTTAACATTTATTGATTGAATATTTAAAACCAAGACAAAATAAAATAACAAGTATTAATTGATATCAAATAAATTTGAATAAAAGAAATGAAATAATCTTAAGCAAACAAAAATGAATAATTTACACACAAAACATTACATTAAAATTTATAAAAAGAAATGCTACTACAATAGCGTTAATTCGACGTCAAATATAATTAAATCTCAAGATCTTGACCGCATATTTATAACAAACAAATAAAATAACACACACAAAAAAAAACAATACAGTTTATAACATAAATATGTCCGAACTTTAATTCGAACTAAACAAAATATAGTTTATAAGTCGTTACATTATCATATATTCGAAATACGAATCACTTCTCAACGCACAAAACAAAGTTAATTGATTTTAATTTTTGCGCAAACACTATACGTGTTCATTAAAATAATTAAATTCAACGTTAGTCGTAATTTCAATTGACTTAAAAAAATTGAAAGCTTTTACTGCATTTTTAATCGCGGGACACTGCACGATCAAACAACAAAATCGATAAATACCTTAATTCTTAATTGGTGACACCGGCTGAACTTTGGTTCCCAGTGGATTTGAAAGCTAACACCTTGGATGGACTTTAGCTGCTTCCCAAACAATAGGTTACCAGTGGAAGATTTATTAATCCGCCCCAAAGGCGAAAGATATGAGATTGCGAAACAAACTCACGCACAAATTCACGTAACGAAACATACGATATTAATTTAGGTAAAACAGTGATCTTAATTAACCGTAATTACGAAAAAGGAAAGTTTGATTTTCCACTTAAATTCACTGCACCCTCTTCTTTTACTTCCACGGTAATTATTAGAACAGGTGAATTATCACCTTCGTTAACTACATTTTTCCGGCCGTCAACCAACTAACTTCCCACTACCACATTTTCCAAAAACACATCTATATATCAACTTTCGTCGACTGCCCTTTCCACAAAGGCTGCGTTCGAAACTTCAAACACCAAAATTCTCTCGCGCAAAGGTGCAATAAAGAGGCAAACAAACATATTACGTCATATTTATATAATTAGGACACAGCGTTTCGCTTGTACGTGAAACTGTCAATTTGACAAGATATTATATTACAAGAATTTAAACTGCCTAATAAATTAAGATAACGACTTAATTTTTTCCACGTAATCTAAACGTTTGACATAAAGAAATTCAAGTACGAATGTACTCGAACAAAGAACTCATAAACCAACTTAAAATAAACAAACGGTGAAAATAGATTTAATTACGATTATATCTCAGAAGGAAAACATAAATCACAACTGGAATTTTTCAACAATCCAAGTGAAACATTCAATAAGCAAAATCGCGAAATCAGATGGTTTACCGCGTAACAAAATACAAAACTTTATCAACAATTACATTGTAACTTCGAATTTAAAATCGTAAAATAACTTATTAAACTCAATCTAAAATTCACATTAAACCAAATTCAAAATACATTAAATGAAAATCGTCAATCCAAATACTGTGTCCGTTATCAAACATTACTCAATCAACCAATCGATTCTAAACGATGGTTACAAAATATGAAACGACGGAGTGAAAAGGAAAGCGAAACTGACGAAGAGGCGAGTGAATCTGATGGAGATGTTGAGGAGATATTTCTAGATGATAATAGCAGTAATGGGGAAGAAAATGAAGAACCAGAGGCTGCAGTAGTTGTTGAAGGAAAAGTCTGTGTTAAAAAAATTGTTGTTGGTGACATTATTTTATGCGATCTAACCACATTAAAAGGAAATAAGAAAAGAATTGTTGCTGAAGTCGTGGAAATGGGAGACCAGAAGAATTCATTTCAATGTTCTTTTCTGAGACAGCATTCACCAATTCACCAATCGTTGATGAAGTAATGGTAACCAAAGATGAAATAGTAAAGACTCCTCCAACGCCTGAAAAGATGCGTTCGTTTCAAAGGCATCGTTTTGCAAGTCTATTACGTAATAAAATATTTTTTTAAATATTAATTGTGTTTTAAGTCATCCATATATTATTTATACATGAAATACGTGAACAAAGTCAGATCTATTTCAAGTCGCCCCTTTTCAGAGGTAACTTGAATTATCCTAATTTTTTTTTTAAAAGTGGGAGAAACAATCGCAAAAAACAAAACGAGCACAACAAATGTGTTCATTTGCACTCTAGATTTCGATAATGCATGTATCCTGTTTTTATTTCAATAATATTTTTCAAAATATCAGCAATTGAATTTTAAAACCGTTTCAAGTGACCACCTTTTACAATATCTTTGTTTTGTTTCCTCTCCCACCTTTTTTCGAACCTTTTTTTTATTATTATAAAAATTTTTTAAAGATTGTACAGAGAGCGTCTTCTATCTTCTGGACAGCCCGCATTAACTTCTGTTTCTATTTTTTCTCAAACTTTTGTTTTCTCGTCATTCGTGGTTCCATCCGTTTTTTAAATTTTCTAATACCTCCTATTTATAAACGAGATTAAGTAATAATTGTTTTTCATTAACACTAAAATTAGGTGTTCTATTTTTCGTTTTCAAATTTGAAGCCTACAAAAAATTGTACTATCATTTAAAAAGCGACTAAGACACTTACATGCGGTTCCATTTTTTTTGGTTTCAAACGCGGTTAAACGTGTAAACAGAGTAAAAAGTAATTAAACGATTAAAAATCAACTTGGTTTCTACATTGTTGTCATATATAACTCTATTTAAGTAATTCTTACCAAAGTGATTCTCAAATTTCGTTGCAAACACATGAAAAATTAAGTATTGCTTAAACTTAAATTAGTAAAGAATGACTTAAGAATAAAACCGCGCAAACGGGAATTAGTTCACGTAAATATCATGTAGAGTTGCTGTACATAATTTATAAGTTATATACAAAGGAGTTGATAGTATTTTATTAAGCCCGAAGTCTAGCAGCGTTGCTCAGATAAAATGTATTACTGATTAAGGTCATCCCTGTAAAATTTCTTAATTTTTTTTACAGTTTTTGCATTATATTTAAAACAACTGCAACTAAACTTAAATGGTTCTTTAATTTATTAGAGTACGAAAGATTTAGTTACTTCTAAAATTGAAAATTACACCGAACAAAGAAAATACTATTTAATTGGTGACATTTAATGGACAAATTCAAATTTAATAGACAATAATGCATTTTGATTTAAATGCTAATAAAAATTCGAGTTTAGAGATAACTATTTTTTAGATGTATCTAAGATTTATCTTTAATAAACTGTTTACGTTAATCAGTCAATAGCTCGACCTTAGGTTTTTAGGTGGAATCTTTTTTTTTATATGAACAGCGAAGGACTTAGTTAATTTTTTTTTGTTCTTCCGACTATCTTACTCTTTGAATTGTTGTCTTCCTTGTTTTAGTTGAAATTTACTGTGATTGTTTTTTCTTATTGTTCTATAACAAAAGTATATTTCAACAACAACAATCGTAAGTCTTCAGATTCTGATTTAGAGTTTGTAGAATTATCTAAATTCAAATCTTGACAATCTAAATTAAGTTTATAATTTGATTTTCAGCACGGGTGCATATGGACCAGTATTTATTTCTCACGCCAAGGAATAATACTTTTCCTATGGCTTTTCCTATGATGATGGCCTGAAACAATAAATTTCAATTTTTCAGGTTTTGATGTGTATACTATGCCTACTACGCCAGAATTCGAATTTTAGCTGCGACCGTAAGAGCGATGGCTCCTACCTCCATCTACATATACTGTGGTCCAGACAACTCCATTAGTATCTACCTGACCGTTTTCTAAAGCCATTGCATACTCTTCTTCACCTGCCTTGGTAATGCTGTTGGATAAATTGTCTTCCTAAGCTTCGCTCAAGTAAATTTCGATATTGTTAAATAATCGATATGACATAGGTTTAATATCCATAAGACATAATCGTTCTCTCAAATTGGAGTATGCATTTCCTGTAGAAATTGTTGACGATACTGCACTTACGTTGATAAATGTAAGATTCAAATTTTCCTTCTTTTAATGTGCCGAATTAACGGTCTCGAACCCACAAAAATCACATTTAAAAGTTAGTTGGCTAACAAGGCCACAACAATCTTCTTTAATTAATTTCATACGGCCTAGAGTACATTTTTTGCTATGATCCACTTGCATTTTTAGAGACCAACTAAGGACATATCCCAACTCAACAATCCTGTTGCCAGATAAAATGGATTCATCGTTTGATTTAGTTACTTCCATTTCTAATTCGTGTTGCATTATGCTACATATAACATTTGAATTTATAATGAAACAAGTAGAAAAGTTTATGTCTTACAGATATAGATATAGAATTACAATCAAAGAACTGCACCCGTGGACAGAGCCGTCTTAGGGCAGGCCGGGGCCCGTGGCAAAAAAAATAAAAAAGTGAATTATAAAAAAACATTTTTTTGTTATGATTTTATATTTATAATGGGTAATTGGTACAAATCAAATAGATACATTTAATTAACCGTTTTAACGCAGTAGCACTTAGGTGTTATTACATAAAACCCTCCAGGTTTGAATTGGTAATAGTAATTTATTTGTGTTTATGTACAAATATAGGTACGTACCAGTGGCGGCTCGTGACTTTAACATTTGACAGTGCTGCAGAGTACAGATGACAAATATCTTAAAAGTTAATAAAAAATAAAATTCTTATAGGTATACCGAAATACAATTAAAATAAATTTACAAACATTTGATCACAAACAAAATCTCGAAGGCGTAAAAACTAATTTTCCCGTTTTAGGTATTATACTAGTTTTTTAATAAAAATGCTTTCTTACAACAATATAATGGATACACAATCAAATTATAGTACACTAGTTTTTTAAAAAATTAAATCAATGCGCCTATTTTTTTTTTGAAGCAAACTTGTCAATAACTTTTTCATTAAAATTGACAACCGATCGAATCATCTTTTGCTCAATTGACATACAAGCTAATGCGTTGAGTCTTTCTTGGCACATGGTACTTCTCAAAAATGTTTTGATTCTTTTTAATGTAGAAAAATGTCTTTCTGCTTCCACGGTTGTCATTGGCATCGTAACAAGTATTTCTAGTAGTTTAATGGTCTCTTGAAAAACTTCTTAAAGGTTATTGTCAATTAAAAAATTGAGAAGTGTGGCACAAGATGAAAAATTCCTATATTCACAGCTAGAATACAGAATACTTAGTTCCGTTTTTAATCTTTGTTTTTCTAGTATTGGATACGACTTAACAGTTTGTGTAAAATAGTCTTCAGGAAAACGTAAGTCATAAATTTCAGAAATAAATAAATTGGCCGCATTTAACTGTTCAGTATATTGAAAACGGTCCTCCGCTACATTAATTATGATGCCACAAACCTCAATTGCTGATGTTCTCCAATTGTCTTTGTTTCGTTTTCTTCTTTTTGATTCTATAGCTTCCACAGCATTGGCGTGATCCAAAATATCGTGCATTTTTTGGTTTCTAATATCAGTTATATTTTCCTTAAATTTTTTTAAACACTTTTTAACTTCTACACTATCTATTATGCGTTTTTGAAATTGGTTAAAAAGAATATCTACATGTGGCATTATGTGGTTAAAAAATGTTAGCCAAAATATAAATGTCTTCTCTTGTAGCATTCTTCTTATTGCAGACGCCTGATTCTTTGTTATATTATTTACGCCAGAATTTTCTTCAATTTCTTCCATGCACTCAATTAGTTCTTCCCGATTCTCATAAACAACATTGACCGTACGACTTTTAAAATTCCATCTTGTAGGAGCAGATCTTGGAATTTTACGGGCAACAACCTTATTGAGAAAAGCAGTGCGTTGATTGGAATTGGAAAAAAAAGCTGGTATATCAGATAAATTACTAAAAAAAAAGGCGAACTTGGGTATTTTGTGAAGCTGCCTGAGCCATAATTAAATTTAGCTTGTGAGCATAGCAATGCGCAAAATGACTCAATGGATATCTTTCCCTAATCTTCGCTTGAACACCCCCATGTTTACCGCTCATTACTGCTGCGCCGTCATAGGATTGTGCAATTAACTTATTTCGATTTTTTCTTATTACAAGATCAAGTTCCGTGAGAATGAGAGAACTTAGATCATCCGCTGTTTGCTGTGTGGCTGTAAAAAATCCCCAAAAACGTTCAACTGACACACCATATTTAACGTAGCGAAATACTATAACAGTTTGCAGCTGTGTAGAAGCATCTGTAGTTTCATCCGCTATAACTCCTAGAAAATTTGCATTATTTATTTCCATAGAAACTTCTTCTCGGTAAACCACAAAAATATAATCAAGCAAATCATTTTGAATTTCTTTAGATGTTCCTTTAAAAACCGTTGCTGTTTCTAAATGTTCTTTTAAGGTATTGCCGTGTAATTAATAAGATCTTGAAAAATTCCAGGATTTTCTGATATCTCACTCTCATTGTGTCCCCTAAGCGCAAGCTCAAAAGCTCCACAGAATTTTATAGCATCTATGACTTTAGAAAGTAAAAATCTGTTTTTAGCAACAGCTTCATTGTACGTGGCGATGTTTTTCCAATAAGCACTGTCTAATTGCTCTTGTATATTTGCTTTTCCTAACAAAGTAAAGCGCATTTCATTAGTTAGATGCTGCTTAGAATTTCCATGCTGCTTTGCTTTTTCAATTAAATGCACTAAATCGGTAACACCACTACTTGTCCAATGTAAATCACCTCCGCAAAACGCAAATAAGACAAAATAAACGGTTTTTAATTTCACAACCACAAATCCAACGGTATTTGGAATAAATATTTGCATTAAATTTGCGTACATAACTTTTACCGCGACTCGTCGATGAACACTCTATAGTTAATTCGGGGGTTGGACGTCCATTTCGTTTAATTTCTAGTTTTTCATGTAGAATTAGTTGTGAAAAGTTTTTAATTTTATTTACTAGATCTATTATTACTTTGAGACAAAACAAAATCTTTTATACCATGAAGCATAAAGAATCTCAGTTAACTAAAAAGTGCAGCGTTTTGATTTTGTTCGCAATTTTAAATTCGCTCTTAAATATATCAATTGCATTACGTCAGCCCGACATGTATAGCGAAATAATTAAATTTATTACAAATAAAATATTGTGAATCGTAACTGCTGTAACCCTCTAATATGTAACATGACCCGTAACGTCAACAGTTACGACGAAATTTACTTAACATAAAACAAACGCATAACAAATAAATGAATTAATGCACCAGCCAGCTCACAAAAATATTTATTTAAAACACACATTAAAGACACAAACAAATAAGAGCAATGAGAAATTTTCATATTTATTAAAATTAGAGTCGTGGGAATTCTTACGTTACTTAAGATTAACATTTTTAACTTGATAAACACAAAAATTTTATAAATTGGACGCCACAATATTTTTTATCTACGAAGGGTTAAATATTGAAACCAAAAGATTTACACATTAAGGTAATAACAAAAAAACATATTTACATATTTGACAGTAGCGAAGATTAAGTATAAAATCAAAGTTACCTGATTTCAAACTTTAATGCGCAAGTCAAATTGGTGGGGTCATTTACGCGTTTCTCATCTGATTCATGCGATGACGCAACATTATGAAATTCTTGAAATGCATATTTAAACTTCCAAATTTTCCGTATTTATCCTGATTGATCTAATATTCGTACAGATCCATTAACCAGAACATCGTAAAACAAACGTAGCGTATGATAATCTTCATTCGCAACATCCAAATCAAATTGTCTCAGACGTAACACATGAATAATTATCGATTTTCACTCATGAAAATCATAATTCGTAGCGGAAATTTTTCGACGTTGTGACTAACATCAAACGTGCTGCGTAATCCATATCTCAATATCGCATTTCATACATCAAAATCGTAAAAAGGCGTACGTATCCAAACCAAATTTTCGTAACCATAAACGAATTCACACGTACATAAATCAAAAAACATCGAATAAATCAGAAAGCGTAGTCGTATATCAAAAGCAAAAACTTCCAGTTCGAACGTAAAAAAATAATTGCGCATCTTTTTATTTGGGTGTGGTCATCATGCGACTCATTGAAATGACGTAATATGATGCAATTCCCGTAAATCGTATACTTAAATTCTTTTACGAAGATTTGAAACCAAGAACCATAAACAAAAAACTAAAACGTAAATTGCGATGTATTACACAATGCGGATCAAAACAAAAATGACTTACCCCTTCGAATTATCGGGTTTTATCTTTCCAAATTTTACCAATTCAACAAACGCAAGCTCAAAATCAACAAACGCAGGTGCTACAACGAAACGCAGACGCTACAACGAACGCCGGCTTAATTAATTTTCACCATTAAGGCAAAAATTCACAAACACAAATTCAACAAGTGGTCATTCCACTTTTCGTAGCACGCAAAAAAATGTCCGCTTCGCCTCATTGCGAAACTTAAGATCCAGTAGGATGACTTAGTACTTAAGAAGAAGGCTCATAACGCATGTGCAGTGCGTCAAATGCATTGCGCAAAAGAATTTACATAAACAGTGAACACAAAAATGTTAATTAATATCAGACGTATTCAATCGAAAAAATGTGCACGTTACACTGCTCAATATAATAAATAAAAGTCTTATTTTTTTGTAATTAATAGGCAGTGCTGCAGCTCTTATTGAAAATCCGCCACTGATACGTACACTCGTCATTAAAATTAAATTATTAAAATATAAAACATAAATGTAAGGCAAACCGGGGGAATATGGCAACGATTATTTTTAGTGACGCTATATCAACCAATTTTAAGATTAGAACTTAACCCTTATTATCCCGAATTATGATATTTTTATTTTATTACGTATTTAATGTTTTAATATGATCTGATTAATACTAAGGAACACATATTACCCGTTATCCACTTCAAAAAATATACAGGGTGTGTTTTATAAGCTGTTACATATGTGTAACGCTAGGATATTATGTATGCAAAATGATACATCAATTGCTACTTTAAGAAATTTTATTTATAATGAGAAAGCACAAAAATACATACATAAAATATTTATACAGGGTGTTATTTTGTATGAAATGGCAAATTACAATCTATGCAGAGACCCAGATCACATTTTCTACACATGGTTCGAACACTGGAAGTGCAGCTTTCATAAGCACAACGTCTTCTTTTTTTATTTGGAATGTAAACCAAAATGTGATTCAGTTGATCGTAACGTATATCGGTGTTCGCTCTGTTAGAATTCAACAAGCATGACTTGGGTCTTCCTGCCCCTTTAGATTCTTATAATATAAGTGGTAGCTAAATTTCTTCGAAATTCTAGCTGCTTTCACGACTTTCCGGTTTTGTTGTAAACATACCATGCATTCTCTAAAGAAACGTCAAGTAACCACGTAAATAGTGGCCACCACCATTTTTTTGATCTAATACCAATTCTGTATCTCGATACATTCTGGTCCATTAGATCTGTTCCGCCCATTGAACTACTATATTTTGCTACTAAATAAGGTCGTGGTACCTGGATAACTTTTTTGTCTTTTTGGGAAAACCGTTTAACGTAAGAAATTGGTTCCTTCCCAAAACACGTTGAAGCACATGTCGCGACGTTATCAGACCAGCGTACAAACATGATCCCACTATTGCGATCGACTATTGTTTGTAAGTCACCTCAGTGGGATTCTTTTTTAAAACAATTCTTCTGAGTAAAAGGTATGTTTTTGGGCACTCGATTTTCTCTAATGGTTCCGGTACACCAAATACCCTTTTCCCGCAGATCTTCAAGCAGATTGACGCTGGTAAACAAATTGTCCACGTAAAGTTTATATGGTAAATTCTGTTTATCAGCAGGAAGTTCTCCATGCATGTGAATTAACGGAGCAGTACATTTTCCATACAGTATTTCGTCATTTTCGATACTTCTTGGATTCTTCCCTTGATAGATGTCGAAATTCACAAGGTATCCACATTTTCTGTTCAAAGGCCACATTTTGAATCCGAAGCGAATAGGTTTCCCACGGATAAATTGTTTACACCCGTGTCGTATTTGACCATTGATTCGTCGTAGTCCAAATCTTCTTCTGGTGTAAAATGGTGTAAAAACTTCTCTTTCAAGTAGTCCATTAGCGGGCGAATTTTCCATGCCTTATCGGATGTGTCGACTTTATTATTATCCACCAAGTGTATAAATCTCATGATCTGCTCAAACCTATTCCTTCGCATACCATTTAGAACCATCGGATTTCCCTCATCTGCTTGCGAATCCCAATAGTATAGTTTCCCTGGTTTGCTGTCGTAACCACTCAAAATCATTATGCCGATATAACATTTTAATTTTTCTATTGTTATGTTGGGGTAAGGGCAGTTTTTAAACAGGGCGTATTTTTTTTGTTTCTTGTTTTAAGTAACAAAAAAGTTTATTATCCCAAAATAATTCGAAAAGTTCAGTAGGACCCAGCTTTGCATATTGCATAAAGTCGGAAACGGGAAATTCTTTTTTAGAAGGAACAATATCTCCATCGAGCCACGAAAACTTTCTGTTCCCTTTTTTGCCTTTCGCTCTGTTACTTTTTATATTCACTGGTACCTTTTCCTCGCTCACTTCACCTTTCCGCTTTACTTCGGCCTGAGCACGTAGCTGTTGACCAGATAGGTGATCCAAATCACCATCTTCATCTTCGTTACCCGAGTCCGAGTATATTTACTTCTGGAGGTTCTATATAAATAGCATTAACTTTGTCATCTTCGTAAGCAATTCGTAAAGCTTCCTCCAAGGTTAGACCATCACTAATGAAAAATGTAAATAGATTTAGATTTAGATGCACGAATTAATTGCAAAACAAAATTTATAACATAAAATATTTTATAGAATTATTTGGTAGCACATTGTCTAGTGTTACTTATATGTAACATCAGAATACAATGGCCTGTAAAGAAACAACCAACACCTTTTGACTCGATATAGACGTGAACAATAAAAGACTAACGATATTACTATCTAAATAACATTATTTGAAGTCATAATATTTAGCGACCTAAGAATTACAATACTTACAGAAATTGAACGTCCATTTTCACAAAAGTAGATATTCACGCGTATACAAGTTAATTCACAAAATTCAATATAATCACTTGATACACAAAACCGTTACAAGAAGCACGTGTAAATATAGTAGACCAAACGTTACAGTGGCGCTATCTATCAAATACGGCTGTAAAAAGTACAGGAATGGTAAAACAAATACCGCTAATTTGCGTTACATATATGTAACGCTAGGATAACAAGGGTTAATTTTAATGCTTGATAAATAGTACGACTAGTAAACTATCATATAGCAGGAGTCGTCGTATCAAAAAATAATTAAAGACTCAGAAAAGATACAATTAAGAAAAAAGAGAAAATTCCATATTACCCAACAACCTCGGGAATATGGCAACACTCACCTGGGTAATATGGCAACAGGGTCTACGAACACAATAAAATTGAAAATATTTTTTATTATCATCAATGTTACAAAAAAAGTTTATAATAGTAAAACGTAAGTAATGATTAGTCTTAAAAAACAAAAAATTGAAATCTATTGATTACAGTCTTCGCAAAATGTTTCAGAACTTGTGCAAGTTTCGTGAACCCAGCGTGAACATTTTAAGCACTGTAACCAATCACATTTAGGGCCTTGCTTATCAAAAAAGTACCCATTACAATGTTTGCAGTACTCACTTTCATCAACGATATCTTGATCATCGTCAGTTGAGTGTACACTCATTTCAACAGAGGAAGAACTGCTTGAAGATTCAATCCGCTGTCGGAGCTTTTGGTTTCTTCCTTTCTTCACAACAGTTTGTTGTGAATTTGTCTTGGTTTTAGTAGCTTGCGACTTCTTTTTAGCGGCATTTTGTGCTTTTTTTTCAGCAGTAGCTTTCATTTTTTCTTTTTTTGCGCGTTTGGCAGCAATGACATCAGGGGACGTCAAAATTTCTGCATGTTGTTTGCGATTAGAAGCTCTCCCACTGGGACCAGAAATTGTGGGAATTTTTTGAATAGCGTTAAAGCTGGTAGAGGGAATAGCAGCAATACTTTCGAGATCGACAGGAGCAGTTGGCAATGCAGGATTGGTGGTAATTTCTTGGTCCTTAGCAGTATTTGGCAAAGCAGGATCAGGAACAGTCGCCGGCAAAGTAGGTGAACCAGTAGCTGCAGCAGGGGTCAGTAACCCCTGCTGCAGCTACTGGAGTTGTCGATTCATTTTCATTATATCGGTAAGCATAATCCGGAATAACTGATTCGTCTAGTGGGTGAATACCACAAGCCTTGAAACCTGACACCTCGTTTTGTACTGTGGAAGCTTTGGACCAAGCAGTATTAATCAGGGAAGGGAACTGGTAGCGAGTGAGTTTTCTGCCTGCATTATTCCGTATCCACGAAGCACAAGCATCACGCCAATATGTCTTTAGTGGCTTAGAAAAAGACCGATCCAAGGGTTGCAGATAATGGGTAGTGTGGCTTGGGAGACACATAAGAACCACATCATTACTTGCGGCCTAATCAAGTACATCTGGGTGAGACATGAGTCGAATGACCATCAAGTATCAAAAGTACTTTCTCAGGATCTTTTCTAGGCACAAATACGTTTTGAAGCCACTTTAAAAAGATGACTGAAGCAACATAGGCGCTCTTTTCGCCCATTATTACTTGTCCTGGTGGTAACCCGTCTTCAAACTCTGGTTTTTTATTTTTCCCTTTAAAAATGCAATACGGTGGAAGGAAATGCCCTTCAGCATTTACACAGCTCAGCACCGTAAAGGTTTCCCCCTTATCAGCGCTGGTTACTGAGCATACGGCCTTCGCTCCTTTGGACGCAAGTACTTTATCTGGAGGATTGTTAAGCTGTACACCGGTTTCGTCAGTATTATATATTTTTCTGGGGCAGTTGTAAAACCCATGTTCATCGAAAACATTCTTCAAAAGGTCAAAGTAATCGTCAACTTCTTTCTTATTCATGCCTTTCATCCGGGTAATTGATAGCCCTTGAGCCTTGCTGATTGTTATTTCTGGGTGTCTTTTTAATAATCCAATAATCCAGTCATAACATGCCTCTTGTTTAACATGGTTGAAAGTGTTTGGTATGGCGTTTCTGGTCACAAACTTATATGCCAAGATCTGAATGTCGCGCATCGTAGCTGGAAAGTTACATTTTTCTAATTGTTTAATATAAGCAACCAGTTTTTCTTCGTTTTCTTTGCCCAATGTACTTTTTCTACCCAGCTTTGGCGGTTCGATATCGTTGGCTTTCATTCGTCGCATTAAAGTACGTACTGGTACCTTGTATGTCCGGGATATTTCCCTAATAGATTCTTTCTTGTCTCTTATGTCCATAATTGCCGCCTGCAAGTTTTCCAGGCTCCATTGTGCCCGCAAATTTCTCTTGACATAATTTCGAGGCATTCTGTAACAATCGCAATCAAAAATTTTTATACATAATGCATCAACACCCAAATCATCCCTAATATAAGAATGTCGGGAAATACGCCGCATTTATAGTGCATGCGGCATATTACCCAACAGAAGTGTGGCGTATTACCCCAAACTATAAATATGAGAATAAATGCTACTACCTCAAATACAACAAAGTGTAATGGCGGCCGGGGCACACGCATTGACACGGGCTGAGATATACAATCCAACTTTATAACACCGATCACGCTACAAAAGGTGGGTTTTATATAAAATTCAGTTGAACACCGCCCTTGAGAAATTTCTAGGGTAATTATTTTAGCACTAACCTCGAAGTTTTCACCAAAACTCGATTTTTTTGTACAACACGGCGGAGCACTTGCGAACTACGATGACTTAATAGCCGACTGACAAACCGTTTTAGTTTACGGCGCTATCAAGTGGCAGTTGATGGATTTAAGATGTTTAACGTGTCAGTGCGGCGTATTACCCATCTTGCCATATTCCCCCGGTTTACCTTATATAACATGTATATCACATATCAAACGTATAAAATTCTTGAAAATCAAAAAACGCGTTGACTAGTAAAAATGTTTTAACTATTTCTCTAAACTTACTCATATGGTATATATCTAATGTGTTCTGGTAACATGTTAAAGAGCAACTGAACCTGAAACTTTGGACCGTTTTGGGTCTTAGTGAGTCTACATCGATCAGTTCTAATATTGTTTTTGATTTAGTTAATGATAGGTAGATAATGATTTCTTTCGAGATTTCTGTTCTGCAAAATCTTCTATTATACTCTCGAAGTCTATGGTGTGAAAGACATCACTTTCTATGCACATAATTGACAAATTGGTTAGCCGTTTTTGTAACATTGTCGTTCATAATTCATTTTTTATTCGCTTCAGTTGAGAAACATGCCGCTCTCCACTACAATTTGGTAATCATCAAGCAAAGGAATATTCTTGTATAGCGTCTTCAATATTTGGGAAAGTTTCTTATAAATCTGACTTGATCAAGTTATGTAAGGCTGATATACTCAAATCCGCCGATTCCTTTGCCTTGTTTTAAGTACTGCCCTAAATGAAAACATTCTGATTTGAGCTCAGAAGCATCAACATCTTCATGATGAAATTCTGCAAATATTTTGCATTTTTTTGTCAACTAGTTAGAGTCGATTGTTGTTAATTGAGAAAGAAAACTAAAATGTTTGTCAATTTCTTGATATGCTGCCGAATGCTTTTTTAAATGAGCATACAATGTGTCTATTATAGGAACAAATGTAGGTACTGCGAATTCTTTTTGTTTTAGACTTATCTTTATAGTCAGCATTTGGATTTTTTTCTTTAGCACCCGATTCTTACTGTCGAAATTATTGCGTGCAATAACTAACATAATCGATCAGAGATGAATAAAATTTTGTTGCAACGTCCATGGTCATATAGTGCTATTGTGTAAACTAATACTTGATTTATTTGTAATTTCCAAAAGATCATTCCATATCTCTATGAGCGCAAGTATTGTATCGGCCTTCCGGGGCCTCCTGAGGTCGGGGGCCATGGACACCGGCACCCGTGTGCCCTTATTGCCCGTGGAGTGCGAGGAAACGCCGCGCCGCAAGTTGATTGCGCGGTAAACGCAGTGTACAGTTCCTTGTGATCTATTTTTTTTGTTGCCTTGCTTGCGTTGAATTTCCCTCAAAATGTATTGCGGCTCCCGGATAGACATATTACGAGTGTGCCGCGGATCGACAATTTCAGGCAGTAGACACAAAATAAAACTTTTCAAGTTTGGGTAATATTGTTGACCTAAACAGTTTTTCTTTAAAAATTTTTTTGGTTTTCAGGCCAAACGGGGTCCATACGGCCAAAACACAAAATTCCTTGTTTGCGATTACTAATTGTCCCGGAATTTGATAATACCAATTATGATTTTTGTTGATTTCAAATGCGCCATTCTTAGTTTTTCTCCAAAACGTAATTTTTTTATTATCAAGCTTCTTCAGGTGTAGTGTTTCTCGCTGAAAATGGACATTTTATTTCGAGAAGCCCATCTGCACCTACAAGACCATCGGGAGTTGCTCCAAGATATGGAAAATCTTTGTTTAGAAATAGATCACACTGTTTAACATCGATACTTTATGTTTTCATAAACGTTTCCTTTACAACCTCTTCATTTATTCTTCCGTATTCCAAAGCAGGGCTATTGATAGTGTCGGTATACAACAAACTTTTTACTAAAGCTGCACATTTTGTTGTGGCTTTACGCTTGCAATTGTGCCAAACTTGGAAGCGGTTTACGTCGTTCGTCTATCCACTCTATATTGTTTGCTTGTTGTATCGTTCTACGTTCTATGTTTACTATTTTATTTCCTCTTCAATTTTACGTAAAGATTCTAGAAAAATATGTTTTGCTGATACAAATTCATCATCTGCTAAATCAGGCTTATTACATTCAGGTGCATATTCTCTGTCTTTAGTTGCTAATGTAGATTTAAATAGTCTTCTTGGCTTTAAACTAGTTAATTTTTGTTTTATTTTCTGCCTAGCTTGGTACTTTTTAAATATTTTGCTGGGTGGGCTGCTTTTATACAGGAATTTATTAATACTGTAGTAATTTTTTTTTGTATTTTGGGAAATTACCGCGGCACTGCACCTGGTACTTGCATATTATGCTGTTGAACTGTTCCACCACGTTATTGTCAACATCGTAAATTAAACTGCGCGAATGATTGGACAAAGTTCTAAGGTAGTCAGCTACTTTTGTATATATATACCTGCTGCAGTTAGTTCAGGCAGTATGCAGTTTTCATCTGGCACTTTCTTCTCGCAAAAGTCAGTAGAACAACTTTTATGTTCCCCAAAAATATGGCTAGCTACATTTATAATATCTTTCTTGAGATTAAAAACTTTTTCAATAAATTGCAATTCTTCATGTTTCCTAAATTTAATTGCTTTCACAATTACAACTCGTATCTTCAGTATTTTAGCGGCCAGCTTATTTCGTAGTGATTTAGTAGCACATTTACTGTTGTTCGACAATTCTTTTAATTTATTACAAAAATTTCGTAATAAATGATTTCGGCATTCAATTATTTCAACGGTTTTTTGATAAGGACGAGACTCGAAAATTTTTTTGTAAGTACTACTATCCCCGTCAGCAACAAATTTAAAATATCTGATTCCGTAAATTTCCTCACTTTTTAGAAATCCTTCGGTCAATACCGCTGATTCCATAGCAGTCGAAGAGCCTGGCCAGTTTTTAAAACATTGAACGAAGTGAAAAGGTGCATGCGGTAAAAGATATCTGCTTTTGAAACTTTAGTTTTTTGTAGTTTTACAGACTTTATAATGATGTTTTGTGTTGTGAATTAAGGTGAGGTCATCTAAAATTGATTTTTATTTTATATTCATATATAGCAATCCATCAACATCTTCCAGTTCCGCTGATAATGAGAAATCAACACCTTCAAAAATTACCAGAACGGAAAATATGAGTCAACTTTCGAAAGATGCTTCACTATGGCCAAAAAAGTTACGTCCTAATAATATTCAAGAATTAGTAGAACGTAGCCCTGCTCATTATTAAAACAAAAAGAATATTTATCCGAGAGATAGTTCGGAGTCGGGATGTAAGTTTTCCAATAGTTACTTCTTTAGAATTTTACCGGACAAAGAAAAAATTGAGCATTTTTGGTTGTTGTATTCCGAAACAAAAAATTCATTTTATTGCTTGCAAAATTTTTAATGACAGAGATTTGAAATCTGTTTGCCTTAGTTCTGGTTACAATGACTGGCAGCATTTAAGTTAACATTTAAACATTCATGAAAAGAGCAAGCTACATATCGAAAATGTTTTAAAATTGCTAGATCTTACTAACCGTTTTAATAAAATGATTCTGAAATTCAAAAAGTAATAAACAGAGAAACTAAATACTGGCAAGCTGCTATAGAAACACTTTTTTTCTGCGTGATTCAGTTTTTAGGTCAGCAAAATTTAGCTTTTCGTGGAAGTAGTAATAAATTGTTTGAGAAAAACAATGGTAACTTTTTAAAATGCATAGAAATGATTTCCAAATTCGACCTGATTATGGGAGAACATACAAAACGCTCTCAAATAAAAGATCACAAAAACTATCTCGGGGATAAAATACAAAATGAAGTAATCAACTTGATAGGTGAAAATATCAAATCCAAAATTTTAGAACTAACTAAAAAGGCAAAATATTATTCCATATTATTAGACTGCACTCCTGACTCTAGTCACCAATAACAAATTTCAGTTTGTATAAGATTTGTTAATTTTTAGAGCACGGGAATTAGTATAGAGGAACATTTTTTATTATTTTGTCCTATAGATGATGTGTCGGGTGAAGGCTTGACAAAATTTCTTTTGTCGGCGTTAGAGAAGAAGGCTTAAATATCAACGATTGGCGGGGTCAGGGTTACGACAATGGGGCAAATATGCGCGGTAGGCATAATGGCCTACAAAAAAAATTTGGATTTCAATCCGCGAGCTTTCTTTGTTCCTTGTTGCAATCATACCCTAAATTTAGTCGTTAAATTTAGTCGTCAATGATGCCGCAAAATTGAATACTTTGAGAATCAATTTTTTTTCTTTAGTTCAAGAGTTGTTTGTATTTTTTTCAGCTTCTACTAAACGCTGGTCAGTTCTGAAATCTAATTTATCTAATGTAACAAATTTAACCTTAAAACCTTTATCGGATACTCGATGGTCTAGTAGAATAGATGCAATAACTCCTTTAAGGTATCAACTTGGGGAGGTTTATGATGCTCTGTTTGAAATAAGCGAAGGAAACTTTGAAAATAACGTAAAAAATTTGGCCAAAAATTGCAAAATTTTGAGTGCATTTGCATTCTTATATTGTGGTATAATATTTTAAGTAAAGTTAACGGTGTTAGTAAAATTATTCAAAAACCAAACTTGGATGTTGCTGAGTGTTGTAATCATTTAAATAATTTGAATAATTTTTTGATACTTATTGCTCTGATAAAGGTTTTAATGATCTATTGATTGATGCTGAAGAAATAGCATCCAGTTTAGACATAGAACCTAAATTCAAAAAACAGAGGTCTAAGACCGCGAAAAATAAAAAAAAACATTTTGATTATGAATGTGACAATGAACGGGCCAGCTAAAAGAATTAGACACCGAAGATTTATTTAAACAATTTGCAAAAAATTAAAGCACGGAAAGCTCAATTCGCTTAGCTAAAATATTAATAACAATACCTAATACCTGGATATTAACCTTCAAAAGGTGGCATGTTGCATTTCTGTTATATGTTCGTTCGTTGTCTATTTGTTTTTTTTTAATAATAAAGTACTTAAAAACCAAAATGCCATTTATTTAGCAGCCATTATTAACATTGAAGTCTTGCTAACTTGATAACGGAAAAGTAAACATGTTGTTGACCTTGTTGCCAGCTTTACTTAAATTTCTATTATGTTACAGCATTATTAAAATAATATATTGTTTTGTTTTTATTTGTCGATCAGTTTCGTCCTGTGATATTGTTACAAGCTTTAGGTCTTGCGAACCTTGCACGGCCAACTCACACAGTCGGAGATAGGGGAGGTTCAAGGAAATTATACTTAAGGGCGCCAGATCAATCCTAATTAACACTTCTGCCTCGATCACGATAGACGGTCCAAACGTGTAACTAATTTTGAGGTTCGTAATCCTTGTTACTCTGGTGTTCGGGTAGCCAAAATTGGTTAACGGGTAACGACAATTAAAAGCGAAAGGTATGTTATCATAAAAGAAAGATTAACAAGTATAACAACTTTAATGTATTAACGTAGAAGATTAACAGGAATATATGTAATTTCTCCACTCATAAATGCTCGAAATATTAACAAGTATAATTAACAGATATAAAAACTTTAATTTAGCAACGTAGCAAATTAACAGAAGTACGTTGAAGTTCTCAATTCATAAACTTTAGACAAACTAACAAGTACGATTCATAGGTATAGACACCTTGAATTAGCAACGTAAAAGATTAACCGGAGTATTGTCTAATTTCTCGATTCATAAATGCCAGACATATCGGCAACACACAAAGCTTATAATTAAATTACATCGAGATAGCGAAGTACAGTTCGTAATAAATATTGTCTACTCCCAGCATGCGATACTCTAAATGATATTTGAAATTACTTTATTGGTATGTAAACAATAAACGTAATTACACACACCGACAGTAATCAAAGTTCCGTGAGTGACTTTTATGACAGCGAACAAATATAATCAAATTGACTTACCCAATCCAGTGCTTGCTTGCGTGAAGAAAACGTTTTCCCACCGGCAGCCTAGAATAATTATTGAACAGCAATTCGTGTCACCCAATAACTCACGAAAAAGGAAACTACAAAATCAGTAATAATAATTCATTAAATGCGATATAAGAACCCGTTGGGGCATTCCACGGTGACGGTCGGGACAATTTGACTCATTTTCTGACATAGTTTTGAATGTATAATGGTTACTAGAGAGTAATTCTCAAAAATTAAATATGTACATTTGAGACTATTAATTGTGTTTTATTATGGCTACCTAAAAATTACGAATTTTCGCCGTCTGTTGTGTTAAATTCATGTCTGACTCAGTGTGACGGTCGGGACATTCACAAATACGCCCACCGCGGATTAGTATATATTACCTCGAAATTCAGCCAAACCAAGTATCATAGAGATTTGATTTTTTTATATAATCGACATGAATAGTGCTGTAATAGGGTATTGTTAAAATTAACTATGAAAGAAGCTACCAATTATTCATATGAATTTTCAAAACCTGTGACGGTTGGGACAGGGAGTTGTGACGGTCGGGACAAGTAAGAAAACCAGTAAACTAAATCCAAACTAACTGTTATTTTTATTAACAAATAACATTACAAACATGTTTTTAAAACAAGGACTATGAAAAAATTAATAGTAAACATAACGAAACTTAGTAATCAAATTAAATAAAATTTAAAAGAAAAAATAAAAGACATTATACTTCAAAATCATTCATAAAATGGTAGTATATGCGGTTACTGCAAGTTTTGATGGTGGGTTCTTTAAAAATTTTTAGAATTTGGCTGATATTTATATCAGAAATGTCGTTGTCATTCATCACAAATGTATTTTTGTTTTTAGATTTAGCACTTTTCATAAACATAACTTTAACTTCTGAATTTTCTACTGGCCCTTGTCAAACAGCTATGTATTTAGATTCTTTTTTTGAACCTGCTTTTTTATTGTTTGATTCAAACCTCACCAATACATAAGTTCTTATGCCTATTTGAGTATCTGTGTTACCACTAGTTACAAATCTTGATGATTCAGCTATATCACTGCTTGTACTTGGCTCTGGACCTGGTCTTCCTGTACTGTGGTTTAGTGTTGGTGGTAGTTCTTTTTGATACTCATTCTCGTGTATTGGTTCTTCTTGATCTACGTTCATGTCGGTTTCGCTGGATGTGTAAACGTCATTGTAATTCAACTTGCCTTCTTGAGTCAACAGCACTTTCTTCTTAGTGGAGTTACATGTCACACCATATGTTATGCTGTTGAAACTCAGAGCCTGAAAATGGTGGTGTTTCTGAAGGTATGGGATAGGAAGGATAAGTTCCCACCTGCTTTCAAGTTTTTCACGGTGCTCGTCAATGTCTGCGATTGCAATGAAAAATATATGCACCCCTTTAGTGCCTTTAGTCTTCAAATAATCGAAACATTCCCAGCAGTTGTTGATAATTGCCTTTCTGCTCATAATAGCGGACCACAACATACGTTTTGCTGTAGCTCCCACCCCATCGACTGCACCTTTCCCATGACTTGATGCAAAGAAACTCCACTCCACATGGACACCCCAATCAGACTGAGAATGGCATATATTAGATAGAGTAAATCGATTCTTAAACTGCGCAGCGCAGCCGTCCGAAAATATCAATACTTTCTCAAGTGATGGGTAATGAATTTTCAAATCCTGTACAATTTTCTCTAAAAAGACCCACACTGCGCATTTGTCATGAGACATTTTGTTGCTAAATATTAAGTACGAATGCTTTTCTTCGCCATTATTTCCCCATAAACATCCTGTGAACATGGTTGCTTGCGGATGAGACCAATGCGCGCTTTGTATCTTATCTTGTGAAAGAATGGCAAAGTTTTCAGCAAAATCGACCTGTAACACAATTTTAGTTGAAGAGCTTTCCTTCTTTTTGGTTTCGAAATGTTTGGCTTGTACATTTTTCACAAAGACGTGATGCTTAAATTTGGGCATCTGCTTATGAAACTCTGCCAGGAGTTCCTTCACGGTTCCAGGTATTGATGTTATCAGTTGCTGGTTGTCCTGTTTCGTCCATTGCTTCCAGCTAACTCTACTTGATTGATCTAGCTTCAAATCAACAATGTCGTCAATATCGAAGCAGTTTTGGCATTCACCAGACATGCAATGTTCGGAAGTCACGTCGCAAGCTATTTTATTTATCAATTCCCTTGAAGTCGAAGGAAAATCTGGTAAAATTTTGTAAAGAGCTTTAACCATGTAATTAAAGTTTGCATGATATATGCAAACACAAACATTGTGAGGCATTTCGCTGATAGGTCTAACATGGGGAGGACGAAACTGAAAAAAATTGCTTTTACCAACTTTCACAGTAGGGTATTCTTCTTTAAATAGGCGATAAGCTTCAGAAACAGACATTACCATATGTCGTTTCGCCACATGGGTACGTGTTCCAGTAATAGTGTCTTTTATCGAAATCGTATCTTTCCTTCCAGGTGCGGCACGACTAATATCGTCTCTTTCAAAAAATGACTTCACAATCTTCACGCTTTGATCAGACATAACATCAGACCTTCTAGGCTTATTAATTCTAGATAACTAAGGAGTAAACGCGGGCAACACATCTTTTATCAATTCTAATACAACAGCCTTCTTTTTCCTCGGACTCTCTGGCATTGCTTTCTTCGTTTTCATAACAGCTTTACATAGCGTATTTTTGGTTTTGTATGAGCCCAAAGGTGTTAAATTAATAGATTCAACTTGAACCATCTTTCTCTTTTCTCTGTATTTCTTTTTTCTTACTCTCTCTTTCTCCTTCCACAATTCTCTGACGAGATCATCTTTACAACGTTCTTCTTTAGCTTTCTCTCTTCTCTTGCGACTTCTTTCCTTCTCCTTAATCAATTGCTCCCTCCAAACATCTGGGTTTTGTTTTATTTTTTCCCTTGACAGACGTTTTCTTTCCGCTGAATCCATATTTGAAAAGGACCTGCTAATAGATAGAAATCAAAGCTAGCAACAAACACCATGCCATTTACAACCACCAAATCTATAACCACTCAATAGGCTCAATAATAAGCGTCCTAGGAGATATTGATTATCTGTGACGGTCGGGACAAACTTCAAACTTCAATTAAGTATTGTAGTCAGCTCCCACAAAAATAAAAATAAGCCAAAACAGTGCGTTTTAAGTGCTTTCTTACTTTAAAAAGTTTATTAGCTCACTTGCATACAAATTTGTACGTTAGGAAAAACTATTGTCTAATTTGTTGTGACGGTCGGGGACTAGAGACGCTTACGTATTCAAAGGGCGATAAATCCGAAAGTTACTGACCTTTCCTAATAATCTTTTCTGCAGATAACAGATAAAAAAAGGCCTTTGAAGAATACAATAACACAACACTTCACAAGCGAACCCAAATGGAGGCAAACAGTGTTGCCAACTTATAGAAAAAACTACTACCCATAATGCATAGACGTCGTCAGTGTTTCATTCGACAAAAAGTGAAATAATTGGTAGTCTCTGTAAAAAAAACTTGAACATTCTTGAAATATACAGTCTTTACTAAACTTTAAGCACTAATAGAAACGTATTATTGCAAATTAATTTTTCACTAGTGCGTTCACTGTTACTGTGGAATGCCCTCGTTGTATCGAATGCTGTTGGTTATAATTACGAACAGGTGGTTGGTAATGCAATCGACTGTTTTCCAAGAATTAACATCTCCGACGCATTGCTCGTCGAGACCTCGTTTTCGTACAGGTAGTATGCCCTCCCAAAAGCTTATACGTTCGGTAGCGGTATTTATCAATTGTACTTATGCATCATTATTCTTTGTTGAAGCGAACAGGTGATTGAAAAGTGGCGAAACCGGCTATCAAATTAATACAGAAATTACGAAGACATCTTAATAAACTGGAGACCAAAATATCTTACCCTGTGCCGAACAAATTGTAATGAATTCGTAATTGACTTATAAATTCGGATTCATCACACGGGATGCCTTTAAAAGCTTAGGAATCAGTTCAAGATTCTCGACACCGACCGGCTCACGTAGTTGACAGCTTCAAAATGGCCTCATCAGTAACCAACAAGGTTGGCAGAGGGCGTCAAAACCAGAAACTAATTTTTAGGTCGATACACAGGGTACTCCGTTGTGAAAATTTCGCACGTAACAATATATAAACGAGTATTTTTTAACGTTTTAAATGTTTTTTTTTTATTTCCTGTGCTTTTGTATCATATATTACATTTGAAACTAAAATACAAAAATTTTGAGTTGTAATACTGTTAGAATATATTCCTGTTTTCTATAAGTTTATAATTATGTTTTGTACCTCAATGAAAAAATACTTGTATGGCTTATGCCTTGTACTTTTTAAAATGAGTTTTTAATAGTGAATAATAATACTTAACTTAACCCGTATCTGTACTCACATATGAACGTAATACAAATTTGGGGCGTTATTTTAAATTTGCACAAGGGCGCCAACACTGCTAGGCGCGGGCCTGTGTAATACATGATGTAACTGTAATGGATTGGTACCAAACATGTCAAATAGTTAGTAGTAGTAGTGAAGCAATTAAATGTAAATTGGACACGGGAGCACATGTGTGAATGTATTACAAATTTGAAACAAAAATTACTGGAAAATTAAAGCATGCTAATATAAAGATTAGAAATTTTGGGGGGAAGAATTAAAAGTTGTAGGATGTTTTTTGTTGGATATAATATTAAATAATGAGTCACATAAAATCAAATTTGTGGTAATAGACACTCAACCAACAGCAACCCCAATTTTAGGTATTAATACTATACAAGAATTTAATTTATTAAACGGATCATGTCTATGATACATAATTATGAAATTTAATGAATGTTTTCAAGAAATAAGATTTATTAAAGTAGAACCTATAGATTTTTTTCTTAAAAAGTGATTACTTACCAGTTGTTACTTCTTGTGGAAAGATTGCATATCAGTTGTGGAATCCAGTTGAGCAAGAACTGGATATAATGATCAAAGATAAAATAATTTGCAAGGTTACCGAACCTACAGAATTTGTTAATCCAATGGTTCCAAAAAATTTAAATATTGCACTGAACCGTGAGTATTATGTATTTCCAACTTTTGACGATATTATACACGACTTGCATGATACTAAATATTTTACAGTTCTTGACGTCGATAAAAGATTCTGGCAATTACAATTAAATCATAAAGCTTCATTGCTAAAAACCTTTGCGACAACTTTCATGTAATTATCGATTGTTAAGATTACCCTTCGGAATATCAATAGCTCCAGAAATATTTTTTAGAATTTCCAAAAAAATCTTTGAGGGAATTGTTGGTCTTAAAATATATATTGATGATATTATAATTTTTCCTAGAACAATAAAAGCACACATTACATTCTAGAAGCAGTGTTAAATAGAGCTTTGAAAAAGGGAGTAAGATTTAATAAACATAAATGTGTAACTGGGGTACAGGAGGTCAAATACTTAGGACATAAAATTTCTAATAAAGGTTTACAACTAGATCAAAACCGAGTGAATGCGATTACACAAATTAGTACTCCTACAGATAGTAAGGAATTAAGTAGATTTTTAGGGACAGTTGCTTTTGTATCACGATTGATACCAAATTTAACCAATCGAACTTCAAATTTAATACAGTTATTAAAAAAAGATGTTATATGGAACTGGAATGCAATACATGAATCACAGTTTAGACGTTTAAAAGATATTTTATTAGAAAAGCCAGTATTACAATTTTTTGATGAAAATAAACCAATTATTTTATCAGTAGGCAGGTGCAATATTGCTACAAAATGGTAGGCCAGTACCCTACGCATCAAAATCACTAACGGAGACTCCAATTACATATGCACAAATCGAAAAAGAGACATTAGCAATTTTATTTGGTATTAAAAAATTCTTCCAATATTTATATGGTTGGGAATTCACGGTCGAAACTGACAATAAACCATTAGAGTACATATTCAAAAAGACATTAGACATAGTTCCGTTAAGAATACAAAGACTTTTGATTTCAAATTAGCCTATAATTTTATAAACCGAGTTAACAATTATATTTCGCAGACGCACTGTCTCGAGAAAGTTATAATGACTCAGAATTTGTTATTGAGGAAAATGTTATAGAGTCACCATTAAATTTAATACATTTAGATCATATAAGCATGCAGAAATTAGAATTAATTAAAAAAATTACCGGTGAAAATTTAGACAACGTTTTCTTAGGCCAATTACCTAAACGTTGTATTATTGGATTTGTTTCAAATAAAGCGTTCAATGGAGATTGCGCTACCAACCCGTTTAATTTTCATCATTATAAAATTAATTACTTGTCCTTGTATATTAACGGATAGCAAATTCCTTCAAAACCACTTCAACCAGATTTTACAAAATCAGGCTTGTATGTGCGAGCATACCATACTTTATACTCCGGAACCGGCATTCATTTCTTAAATGAAGGAAATGATATATCTCGAGAAGATTACCCTAAAGGTTACTGTTTAATGGCTTTTGATTTAACACCAGATTTATCGGCAAATGCAAATACTCATTGGAATCTTTAGTGGAGCGAAATTCGACCAAAAATGTGTCATTTTTTTTTCTGAGCGTACAACTAAATGAGACCCCCTAGATATTGTAAAGGAAACAATTTCACACATGAAATGGCAAATTACGACATTTTTCTGTGGTCGAGGACCTTTTTATTACAAAAAAACATCAAAAATTTGGAATTTCTAAATTCCATGAATCTTTAACTATACACTTTCATATCTCGAAATCCACTCGACCGATTTCCATCATTTTTTTTTGTAATTATGCTACAAAAATGAGCGCCCGCATCAGTGTAAAAATTGTTTACAAAAAGTTTCCCTTAATTTGTTTAAATAAACGCTAAACCTTGAACTTACCATTTTATGTATGCAAATTTTCAGCATGCGGAAAACTTTTTTATTATTAAAAATTTTGGTATACATGCAGCGAGACACATGAAGCCAAAACATCAGAAAAGTTTTTAGAAAAAAAATTTCGTTAATCCGAGCGTTAGTTTTCGAAATACGAATTTTTTATTGTGCTGAGCCGTTTGAACTCGTGCAATCATGTGAACAAGACGGGACGACGACTATTTAATTCTTACTATACGTGAAGGCGTGTTGTTGATTGCTACTTACTTGACGGATTGTCATAATTTTTTTTTAAATTATTGTACAGAGATGAGCGCCCGCATCAGTGTGAAAATTGTTTACAAAAAGTTTTGCTTAATTTGTTTAAATAAACGCTAAACCTGGAACTTACCATTTATGTATGCAAATTTCCAGCATGCGGCAACCTTTTTTACTGGTAAAAATTTGTTTATACATGCAGCGGGGCACATGAAACCAAAACATCAAAAAAAAATTGTTTGAAAGGAGTTTTCGTTTCGGAGTTATAAATATAATTTCGCCCTACAAATAAACAAATCTACATTAACACAGGTCATAAGTTTCTTACATTTAGCAAATATTTACAACCAGATATAAGACGGAAATGAGACAGTGAGCAATAAGAAAAAAAACGGCAAATAACCAAAAAGGTTCACAAATTACCAAAAAAAATAGCGTCTATTTCCCAATAGATTTATACCAATTATATTTTTTAAACAGGGATATACAGTCGGTACACTTAAAAAATAGTTTCGTTGTCGTCGTCACATTCATCAAGTTGTTGATTTTCACAATATCGACATTTACACTGTTCCCAACATTTTAAGCCTTCTTTTACGCAAGAACATTTTCTGCTGTTACAGTTTTTATCAGCACAATAAATATTTAAACATTCTCGTACTACGTCTGGTACTGGCGACTGATCAGACAAAACGGGACTCCAACATTCATTTTCAAAAACCCATCCAGAACATTCCGTGTTATGTTTGGCTGACGGACTATTGTACCAAATCTTTAGTTGACGAATACATCTAAAATCAAACAGTTGCTGTGTTAGCCAAAAAATTCTTTGTAGTGAACAAAGTAATATGTAATCGTACTTTTATTTATATTTCATAGTTTACTCACCTTAAAAAGTGTTGATAAAAAGCTGCATCTGTTGGTGGAAGCTCAGGTGCCGGTTTATTAGAAGTCATAGCTAATTTTAAGCGCAAATCATTAAGAGTCCGTACAGTAGGGTTTTTATTTTTATACAAAAGAAGCATATATTGAGTAGCTACTTCTAAAGCCTTATCTTCTGGTAATGTAGGTAATTTTGACAAATTTTCAAGTATAGCAATATTTCTTTTTAGAACGTCAAATGCAGATTTTTTCCCTATTTTATATAAAGCACTCGTTGTATCACATCCAGTCAAACAATGCATGGACATCAGGCAAGAGCACAGTAAGGCCCCCAACTGTTGAATAATTTTACCTATACATAAAAATTGTCTATTCGTACTACGTCCAAGTTGCATATATACAGTAATAGTTTCTAAATGAGGAATAGTCGAACAGAAGTGAATTAATAAAAGTAGTACATCGGTATCTACAGATTTCACTAATATTTGTTGAGTAGATCTGGATTCGTGTAATAAATGTAAAATAATACGGGTGTCTGCTTCTTCTTGATTACTGTAAAGATTGTTTAAAGTTTGTGGAGGCTCATTTTTAGAATACAATACAACTTTTTCCGAATTTTCGAAGCTTCCCGCAAGGATTAATATTTCGCCATCTTTCAACAAATCTGGGCTGTATTGAGCAATGTACTCCGTGAGGAATATCAAGAGCGATTTTTTGTTTTTAGAGGACTTCAGAAAAGTACGAAATTTATACACTTTTCTGGTGCCATTAACAACAAATTCGGAAATATTATCATCACCACGTCTGAACCTCTCAGTATCTTTAATTGAATGTTCTTTGTAGGTATCAAATACAACGGTTATTCGCAAACACTTACAACTTCGTCCTAATTTCAAAACATTCTCAAAAAATATTTTCGCCAATTCGTTGTAAGTAATGAATTGCTTTTCGTGCAATTCCTGAACTACTACCATACCGTCTACTAACACAGATTGTACTAGAGGGCAGTCAGATACGGTGTTAAATTCATTTTCTATTTTCGTTACTAATTCCGATTTTGCCGTTTTCCGCATGGAACCGTCTTCGTGAAATAATGATACTGGTATTGAAGTAAGTTCATACGATAATATTGTTGACAAATCAATGGCGTGTATTTGTGCAGCACACATTATTCTACGAAACATGAGTTCAGATCCAACAACAATATTATTTTTTGATTTTTCGTTTTACTATTGCTGTCGTTGAATGTTAATACTTTGTTTCGTTTAACTGGATTCCAGAAATCGTTACAGTTACCGATATTTTCTGGTATACTTTTATTATTTTGAATGTCATCCATAAAAGTACATAAACTACTTTCTACTCCTTCAGTGACTTCTTTTCCTGAACAAATATTTATTAAAGAAGTGGGAACTTCATTTAAATCAAATGGATTGCACCAATCAGTTCTGATTTTTTCGATTATAGCTAAAACCTCGTCTTCGTTTCTTTTTTGGAGAGTACACCATCCTTTCCTTTCTCGAATTCGTAATCCGGATGTGGCTTCTAAAATAAACCAAACAGTAATATTTTCTAACGATAACAATTAAACATCTTACTTAAGAAATTTTCTGAATACTGACCCATGGTATGTCTGGTTATAACCCAGCGAAGAAGAGCATTTGGTTTTGCGAAAATCCAATTATCCCAGAGCTACTCTTACATTCTTTATTTATGGACTGCTCCAGGGCCATATCTGATGCTATGCAATTAAATTTCTTTTCGTTTGTCTTTTTGACAACAAAATTTCCGGCTGCCAGAAAATCATACATGTATGGTACTCGTTGTTTAAGATCTTCCATATCGTTTAAATATGCAGGAATCCATTTTGAATACAAGTTCCGACCAGCAGCTTTTAAATAAGGCAATATATCATGCGTTGCAGCTAAGTGAGAATCGAAATCACCAGTTCTTTCTGCGTACAACATTGTCCAAAGTAAGTCAACTGTATCAAGAAAAAAATGCCAGTATTTAAATGTTTTAGACGCATTTTCACCTAATTTAGTAAAATCTTTTATGCTTGTCTCAAATCTGTCGATTTTCGTAGTGAGAACTTTCAAATTGTTATCATCAACTGGGGGTTTTTGCACCATAGAAACTAATGAGCTTATTGCTTCATTCAGTTCATCATGAGTAAAATTCGAGCCTTGAGTATTTTCGCACCATTTGATAAACCCGTCAAAAAAAAGACGAGATATGGCATCAGCAGCTAGCGTTAAACCACGCAAACTTCGATAATATTGTTTTCCTTGCAGCATAAGTTTACAAGAATTTTCTGCAAATATTTCGGATTCGGTGAGTATTGAAGTAAGCCCTCCTTCCGCAAAAATGTATCCAATACTAGCAATAAACGCCATCGTTACATGCATTCCTCCAAGTTGTAAAGTTACCCTACCATTTAACTCTGGAGGATTGTTCCATAATATTTCACGTGCCTTTGAATATATGCACAAGTCGGCTGTTATAATAATGTGCTGTTGATTGAGCTTTTTCGCGAGATGTACTAACCGAACCATTGCAGTATATATAGTATCGAATTCTGTAGGGGGAGCATTTAAGAAGGGTAAGTAGAATATGGTACTAACTGGGACCTTATTCTTACATAAAATGTTATTGAATTCGGCCCAACCTATATAAAAATCTTGTTTAAAGTATTGCAACCACCGCCATAACAAATTGGTTTTCACACATTGTTGGAAATTTGTACGATCTGCTGTTCTTGCCGTAATAGTTGTAGGTTTTGGACGACTTTTAGGCTTGTTATATTTTAAAATTTGTCGAAAAGGCAAATCAGTCTCCTCTAGGGTTAAAGTATATTTATGGCCTTTAAACGTATTACTAAATATTTCTTTATCTGTTTGTTTCTGGAAAACGACCATGGCCATAGAATGAGTGGTATTTTTACCATCAACTGTATTTTCATTCAGGTCGAAATTATCTATACTGGCATGAATGTAATTGTTTTTTGTTGCATCGACTTCTTCCATATTTATCGGTACGTATACGGTATCCTCATTGTTAATGTTCTTTTTGGCCAAAGCGGTCGTTAACTGGCGTATATTATTATAAGAGCAAGTTAATCCCAGTTGTGACAACGTGTCCAAAATGTGTTTACTACCAATTTTATGGTAGAGATGTAGACCCAATCCAACATGAAAACAATTTTTCTGAAAGGTTTTTTTAAAGAGCCCCATTATAATATTACTTGGAATAACAGCTAAATGACTCGTCCGCTCAGCATCAGCCTACGAAAGTAGTAATTAACACTAGAGTTCAATATAATTTCATGAAAACGTTTTTATAGTACACTTACTTCTAAAAACAATTTTGCATCAATTAGCCAAGAGATAAATAAATGTAATTTATTGGGAATTTGGTCCTCAAACTACTTTTTATTAATAGACTCCGGTGTAGGAAACTCATCTGTTTGTCTATCAAATGCTATCATGGCGTCTCGTAAAATTCCAGCAGCTCTAAACAGAATGTGGAAATCTGACAAATCATTTGTTCCAAACGTTGTATTTTCATCAACACCACTCCCATCTGATTCTGAATGGAAGTCAATTAAGTAATTTGACTCAGTTGTGGTGGATTTAGGTTTTACATGAGCCGCAATATTTCTTTTTCCTATATACCCACAGTAACAAGATCTGTGGTATTTCGCGTCATATGCAAACAAGTCTTCATAACTACAAAGTTTCGCAATCATGTTAACGCCATTTCGTTTTTTTGCGGCTTCAATTATTTTTCTGTGTAGATTTTCCAGACCCTATAATATTTTTAAAAATGGAAATCTGAGGTATTAATTACAAAAATAATTTATTTACCTGTTTGAACTGCTATTAAATTTTGTTTTTTCTTTGTTCCACTTTTATCGCAAATGAAGCACATAGTTCTAATATCAAACGAAAACTCTTTACGAGTAACCGTTGATTTATTACCTCCGGAAAATTCACCTTTCTCCGCCCCTGAATATACAATGTTCTGAAGACTCGTATAACTTTTTCTGCAGTTATAATGAAACTTCACTTTTACGTTTCCACTTAAAATACCGTCTTTTTGCTGTAAAATTCGTTTTCCAGCTTTGTCTTGCCTTTTTTCAGCATATGATAATAACGAAATTAAACCTTGGAGTCTAGGTTTATGCACGACAGATTTATCCGCATTGTTTACTTGTTTTTCGCATATAATACACTCCATTGTACTGAGAAGTAATAACAACAACAAACAGCAATCAACAACACGCCTTCACGTAAGAATTAAATAGTAACTATACTAGTAGCCGTCCCTTCTTGTTAACATGATTGCACGAGTTCAAACGGCTCAGCACAATTTCGATAACGGCGAAGTGTAATTGCGCAAGATAATAAATTCGTATTTCGAAAACTAACGCTCGGATTAACGAAATTTTTTTTCTAAAAACTTTTCTGATGTTTTGGCTTCATGTGTCTCGCTGCATGTATACCAAAATTTTTAATAATAAAAAAGTTTTCCGCATGCTGAAAATTTGCATACATAAAATGGTAAGTTCAAGGTTTAGCGTTTATTTAAACAAATTAAGGGAAACTTTTTGTAAACAATTTTTACACTGATGCGGGCGCTCATTTTTGTAGAATAATTACAAAAAAAAAATGATGTAAATCGGTCGAGTGGATTTCGAGATATGAAAGTGTATAGTTAAAGATTCATGGAATTTAGAAATTCCAAATTTTTGATGTTTTTTTGTAATAAAAAGGTCCTCGACCACAGAAAAATGTCGTAATTTGCCATTTCATGCGTGAAATTGTTTCCTTTACAATATCTAGGGGGTCTCTTTTAGTTGTACGCCGATTTTTTTTTCTCGAGAACGGAACGACTTTTTGCTCGAATTTCGCTCCACTACTTGTGAAAAATGGGTCGTTGCACATAGAAGTTTGATTCGATGATGCGTTAAGTGAAACTATAAACTGTTTAGTTTACGCAGAATTTGACAACGTCATAGAAATTGATAAACATAGAAATGTAATGGTGGATTTTAGTAGTTAAGTATACTCGATACTTTACTCAACTTAGTTATTAATTAACACTCGAGAAGAATGGACGCGTTTGTTGATTTGCAAGGTTTTCGCGGAGAAGACAAGAAATTTATTCCTAAAGAAGTTGCAGTTGTTTCGTCAGATGGTGACTATTGCGAAGTTTTGCTCATAAAGCCACCAATGCCTTATTCTACTTTGTCAAAATCAGTGAAAAACGAAATTTATTACCTGGAAAATTATTTTCATGGTTTACGATGGAGTACTGGATACATAAAAATTATGAAGATTTTGAAGACGAACTTAGAAAACTATTGATGCCGTTTAACGGTATTTTTGTTAAAGGCTGTGACAAGCAAAACACTTTAAAATTCCTAAACAAACCGGTAGTTAACATGGAGGGGCTTAGTTGTCTAACCTTTAAAGAACTAAAAAAAGAGATGCAAGCAATCAAATGTCTACATCATCACATTGAAAACCCTTCGTGTGCTCTGGAACACGCTTTAATTTTATGCGAATGGTCAAAGCTTAATAGCCGAGATGAATGCGGTACAAATTCAACAATGTTTAAAGAATATCCCGACCACCAAGAATGTAGTACATCGACTTGTATGTGCTTCTAATCAATTGCCATGGCGTATACAAAAACCTTGTGCTATTATCGGAAACACCGACCCTTCCTATAAACGTGGTGAACATTGGGCAGCGTTTTACATTGATGAATATGGACATGGAGAATACTTTGATTCTAAAATAATAGTTAAAAAAAATTATAATCATTTCAACAGTATCTAGTAAATTAAAGAAAGAACCATTATAACGTTACGTTCTATATCCATACGGTAATGTATCTAGGCTATCTTCTGCAGGATACTGCAGTATACTTCTTTCTTTAATATTTAGTACGTGGAAATTACCACGAGGTGGAAACACCATTTGTAATTTATAACCTTTATAGTAACTAAAGAAAACGAAATATAATTTATAAAAAAGTATTTACTTTAACTACTTAATTTGAAATATTGTTACATTTTATTACAAAATAATATTTTTTAGGAAGTTTCGTCGGTAGTTTCGTCACCCATTTGGCAGTTAATACATACCATTACACAATATTTTTTACAAGCCAGTACTTTACAGATGTGACATTGTATTGTAGTCAGTCGCATATTTGACATTTACCTCTTATTTTGTTTTGTAATTGTACATTTTTATTAGTTTCTTTTTTTGGTAAATCATTTTTTTTCAAAAATAGTTTTATGTCAACAGGTAAAGTTTTTATTTCTGCTCTTTGCTGTAGATAAGGTTTCATAAGTGAAAGTGATAATTCCTTCAAAAAAATTCTTCTTGGATTCACGTCTTGAGAACAAAAATTGTATATAATATTAGCATTTATACCTGCTACGTTTAAAATTTGAAAAAAATAACTAATGGCCACCTTCTTGTTCTTCTTTGTACGGTATAATTTCCGCACATTTGGTCTACAGCATCGATGCCACCTTTAGTAGAATTATAAAATAATACTATTTCAGGCTTTTGAGTATCAGCATCTACTTGATCGTCCTCATGCATTGTTGACAATAAGAGTACTGCTTTATTCTTTTTCTTGCTGTAAGATACGAGAGTCATATCTTTTTGAAATGCAAAAATAGATGATGGAACTGGTCGCGATTTGTTTGGAAGAAGTTCACGAGGTATTTCGGTTTTATTTTTTTTAATTGTACCAACCAACGTAATCTTATCTTTAAGAAGATTTTTGGCTAAAGGGTAGCTGGTATACCAATTATCGCACGTTAGGTTTCTATTTTTGCCTTTATAAGGTTCTACTAGTCTGTGAACAACTTCAGCTGGAGAATTAGAATATTGGTAGGGGCTGTCGGGTTGTTTTCCGCAATATAATTCCATATTACCAACATAGAACGTTTTTGAATCGCAAAGGCCATAAACTTTTAGCCTATATTTTGCTGGCTTATTTGGAAGATATTGGATAAAGCTACAACGTCCTCTGAACGGTATCAACGTCTCGTCTATGGTCATAAACTCTCCAATACAATAGTTTGTTTTACAATTAGCAACAAATTCTTCGAAAAAATTTCTAATAGGAGCCGGTTCCATCTTTACACCATAATTCATTAAAATTGGTGTGACTCTGTTTCTTTAAACCTGCCATGTAAAGAACACCAAAAAATGCTAACATTTCTTCTCGAGTGGTTTCTTTACAATCCCTACCTCTGGAATATGCGTCTTGTTTCGTACGTATGAAAATATTTGTGCAGTTAGTAATTTCATCCACAGTTTGTATTGTTATAAACCGAAAAAATGCCATCATTTCATCTGCAACATCTTTTTTTAGTAAAGATCGAGGAAAACTTTTTACGATATTACGCTGACTCGTTTTCTTATATTTGGAAGAAATTGGATGCTTTTTCCAGTTAGTTTTTTTATTTTTACCTATGAAACATAAGAATTCGTCTGCATTTTCGATTGTTTCAACTTCTGCACTTTCAAATTCTTGCCTTTCTTCATCTTTTCTACTTTTATCGCCCTCTTCTTCGGAATCAGTATTGTGCTCGCTTTCGATTATTTCTTCCTCTGAAGCATCGTCTTCTACGTCACCAACTTCATCCTCTTCTGTTGATTCCTCCATAATAGCTTTCGCCATATCTGCCAGTTCTTTTTTGGAAAGTCGATTAGGATCTCTAACGGGTATCGAATACCTTAAAAGTACAAAAAAACAAATAAAATATTGATTCTCGACGTTAATTTCAATCCGCCTATTGTAAAACGTAAGAACACAATACTTACATAACTAGTCGCTACGTGTACGCAGTACACTTGACACGATTGCAGCAATCAAAACTCGCGTAACTTTTATCAAAAACACCTCTAACTCAGACGACTGTTGAAGCATAACTAGCTTCAAAGATAACTAAGCGCTCAATGCCGAGAATTGAAAAGTGGGAAAGTTATACGCAGACGCTCGCGTTTGGTGTACTGAGTACACCGACGCGACTAATTAAGGGTTAACTTTACATACGTATTGAAAATTGTTAGATTTTCTTGAAAATACCATAAAGGCATAATTCTTTGGACCGCCGCTCACAAATTCAACAATCTTACTACCAGGACCGTAACATTCGATCTCGTCAGTCATATCGCCAAGGAAATCTCCTGTTGCGGGAACCTATTCTCCTGGTTTCTCTGTAAAAATGATAGAATCCATGTCGAAGTAGAGTACACGTTTGTCTAGTTGTTTTAAATATTTATACAACTCTAAGCGTGCGTTGGCAGTAGTATATGTGGCTACAACTACATTTACCGTTTTCAAACCTACAATTCCTTCAGTAGGCCTATCCCAGATTAAAATAACCGTGTCTTCATTAACAGCGGTGAGCGAATGGGCTTCTAACGAAGGATCGGTTAGCATCGTAAATAAATCATACGGGTCCTGTATGATTGAGGATTGCATTAGATTTTCCTTTTGAGCGAACTTGCCCCAAAAACTATTTAAACACAATTTAGCAATATAACGTAAACCCGGATTAACAGAGATATTTGTTTTATCCAATGCAATCCCCTCTCGTTGAAGACATTCAGACACATACCGATCCTTTGCTTGATCATCCGTACACCACGAAGGCCACCCGCTACATTCCTGCTTAAGTTTTAAAAAGTTGTCAACATATGTCGAAAACAAACCTCCGGATCTAGAAATTCTACTATATTGTGTAACTTCGTACTCCCAAATTTCATAAATTTCTATTACTTTATATCCTTGTGACAGCGCTTCTCGAAGTTCGTCCGCAACGTAAGTACCGGTAAACTACGTTCATCGTCTGTATGTAAACCATTGGAATTTAACATTTGTTCCCCACAAGCTCTACAGAGAATAAACATAAGTTTACCGTGCATTCTACAAGGCAAAACGGGATGATATAAATTAGTAGGAAGAAGGACGATGCATTTAATAATGCCTTCAACGGAGTCTAAAGATAAACGGCTACAGATGTCATTACCAACATGAATTTTAGGATGGCCAACAGGATATTTACCATATTTATTCACAAATGGATAAAGAGAACAAATAAATGTCTAGGTAGCGGATAACTTCATTTTCTTCTGCCTTGTAATATAATTTTACAGCATTTGTACGACCTCCGAAAAAGCTGTCACGAGGGTTTAAAGGTGTATTCCGAACAATGGCGTGACTTGTCGTAAATTCAAATGCCTCAACGTTCATTTTGAGATATTCTTTAAACTCACATTCTTTCATCCTTACTAAGTTGTATCCCGAAGATCGGATTCGAGCTGCAGTAGCTTCAGTTTTTTCACGTCTTGCACACATGGTATCATACTTATCGCCGCTAAGTTTAGCTGTTTGATCGGGAGAGCAAGTTTCACAACCGTGAAAATAACAACCATGAAACTGATACACCGTGTGTGTTTCAGTACAAAAACCGTCAATTAAGAAGCCCTCTTTTAACCTAACTTCACGGTTATTTCCCGCATGCTGAATTTTGATATTTAAAGAATATTCTAACCAAAGTAGCCACTGAATAGCAATCACAGATTGTTTATCTAACATCTATACAAGCTTTTCGTAAAATATCTACGCCGGCAACACAATACTTTATTATTTCCGTTATTGTTTACTTGTTCTTCGTACCATTTCAAAAAGTCATTTCTATTGGAAGTCGACATTTCGTCACAGTCATAATAATGTGCGGGGGGCATAGGTCCGACATAATTTTGATTTTTTACAGTATTAAAGAAATGAGGAAAATAACCTTTAGTACCTGGAAAATTAAACGTTTTGGGTAACTTCGATAGTGGCATTGGCATATAATTGATTGAGTCTATAAATTTTATATTGCCATCGCAATATATCGACATTAATTTGGTACCGGTAGTAATAATTTTAGGGTTCCATGCACTCGGATTTTTAAACAACGATTTTAAAATAAAAGCCCCGTCGTACCCTTTCAAATTATGTGCCAATGCCACAACATTTCCTTTATTAATTTTTTTTCTTAAAGCCGAAACATAATTTAGAAAATTGTCGACAGGATTATCAGTAAAAATGTGTAGTCGTTTACCACATTTTATACAATCTTGATTAATGTCATCAATATTAATACACGACTTACACACTTGCTGTGCTACACATAACGTAGGAATATGCAAAAAGATATTAGAATTATTATTTATACAGGTATCTTGCCGACATTCAAAATCATAAAAAATGAAAACAAAATTTTGATTTAACTTTTGTCGGTTTGGAGAATTTTTACTCATAAAATATTGATGACGAGTAGGTTTCTCTACTTTGCAATTACTACAATATTTGTACCCGCATTTATGAGATTTGAACCTATCTACCCACACACTATTTAGACATGAATTACACCGTTTTCAAGACTTACACAATTGTTTGGCGTGTTCTGCCAAGCAATTAGGTCCCCGAAAGTCTATATTACATGTATTGCATAAAATAACGGCAAGATCTTTATTACATGGAGGTGAAGAATGACAAGCCGGACAAATGTACTTGCAATTCTTATGTCTAGTTTTATCGTTTGTACGAAAACGACAGATCTCACAGAAAAATGCAGTAGGACATGCTGAACATAAATTTGTGATAACATTGTAATGGTTATTTTCTAAAATTAAATTTAAAACGATTCTACCTGTGATGTGAGGTCCTTCGTAATACACCGATTTTTCTAAGCGACTATTATATACAACAATTGTGTAATTTACCAGATACTGTTGAAATTGATAAATATGATCTCTACTGCCTCCGTTGGTAAGATTTACACTTGCAGCTTTACATAAATCTAATGCTTTGGACGTCATCAAAGGATTGCCACACTATACCAAAGTTTTCAAATTATCATCTTTGGTGGCCCATGCTACAGCTGATATCAAAGCTCTTGCCAAACATAGGTTATCTTCGTTTGGAATTAAAATAATCCCTTGTTTTCTTTTGCAAAACTCTTCGTAACTTACGCCTTCCATCCTGTTGTACCCGCCATATCCGATCGGTAACGCAACGCAATCGAGTTGCACACTTAAGGCATCAGACGCAAAGAAGTTGGCGTTACTTTGTAAAATTTTTTCTAATGTCGCCATAACAAATTTAGAATTCAACTGATCTCTACGTCTAAATGAAATACCAATTGGTTTTTCGGGGTAGTTTTCGTTGCGTAAAACTACACCTATGCGGTCTGATGGGGCAGCCTCAATCAGCAGATATCCCATAATTTTATTAAACGCATTCTAAAAAGGTAATAACATTAAACAAAACCCAGTATGAAAAAAAAAAATTAAAATACCTCTAGCCAGATCATTGGATTCGTAGATTCGCTAATTTCCTTAAATTTAAACACCATAGAGTTTTAAATTTATTAAATTTAAATATGCTTTTCGCCTTCGCTGGTAACAATAAAATGCTTAAAATGTTTAGGGATTATTACGCTTCCTCCAACAAACGTTTATAATAGTGATATAAAATTTTATAATTACGTTAAACATAAAATTTAAACAACTTACATCTAAATCGCTATTCTTGGATGTTGACGGCTGTATCTTCAATTCCAAGGTTCCCCTTTTCTGTAATTAACGTACATTTAGATTAACAAAAAATCAATTTTAATTTAAAAAAAATTATTTACCTTAATATCGCTGACTCTTTGTATAAAGTGTTCAAAAATTTGCTCATCTTCCGGTTCGATAACGTCGTTGTGCAACACAATCCTTTCACATAAATCTTCATAGGTTTCGACTAATTCGTCATCACGGAACACGCCACAAGCAAAAAGATTTAAAATAGTTGAAGCAGACATTATTTTACGCGTTTGATTCAAAATTTGAAAAACACTAATGAAGAGTGATTGAAAAATTTGCTTTTTATACAATTCTTCTTGAAGAGTATTGTTAGATAAATGTGAACTTGCGCAAATTAGGTTTCTTTTTGTCTTTGTCTTAATAATCTTTATTTTAGAAAACAATTTTTAAACTACAATTAACTGACGTGAATCAATATTTGATTATTACAAAGGAATGTTTTTACTTTTATGAATCACTACTCTTTGTGGGTAATTACATTGAAATTGGTTAATTTAAAAATTTGGTTTTCCGAAAAACAGTAAGTGCGATTTCTTAAAGTCAACTTTCACATCTTCAAGTAAATCGGTTTTAGAAAGCAATGACATTGGGAAATAATTATTTTTAGTACGGTTTTAGACGTGAATGTGTTAGCATGTGTGTTTAAACAATAATAAATTAAAATTCGAATATTTGAACAAAGCTTGTGTACATTTTTCTACTGGTAAATCTATTTTAATTATTTTTTTTTAATTGTTCATACTAGTTTACTTTACGATTGTTAAATACAATATTTTTTGTTTTATTTACTTGAATTAATTTATGAATATTATTTTGACTTAATTGTTATTTCTGTTAATTTAAAAACACTTGAACCCTAATTTGAAATATTCACTCGCAAATTAATTTTGTTGATTTGCAGCTTTTTTAAATTTTTTTTTAATCTAAACCTATTTATTATTATTTATTGCACGTTAAATTTTAAATTTACATTGTTTTTTTCTGTTTTACTTATTTGAATTCATTTATTAATATTATTTTACCATAATTAAAGTTTCTTTCAACATGAATCTTGACGATATAAAATTATACATTATTTAGAATTTTAATAGATATATGTATATCAGAATCATTATTTAACATAATTTTTGAAAACATTAAAACTTGAATTTGAAAAATAAACGCGCAAATTAATTTAGTTGTTTTACAATTTTTTTTTTCATTTCTTGTTAATCTAAAGCTATTTATTGCATATTAAAACCTAAATTTAAAATAAATACTAGGTACTACATTGTTTTTCTGTTTTACTTATTTAAATTCATTTATTAATATTATTTTACCATAATTAAAATTTCTTTTAAACATGAATCTTGACGATATAAAATTATACTTTATTTAGAATTTTGATAGATATACATATGTATATCACAATTATTATTATTTAACATAATTTTTGAAACCATTAATACTTGAATTTGAAAAATAAACGCGCAAATTAATTTACTTGTTTTACAGTTTTTTACAATTTCATTACTTCTTAATCAAAAGTACTATTATTAAATTATTTGCACATTAAAATCTAAATTTTAAAAATTCTTTTCTATACTCTTTTATTTTTAGTGCTCGAGCAATTTACAAGTTTCACATTTATCTAAAAATTATTTTGTTATTTTAGTACTAATCTTTTATAAGAAATTCTTAACTGCATTTTTTTTTATTTGACGATTGTATTTACAATCATAGATAATATTGACCGTTTAAATTTAACTATTTGCGTAGCCCAGCGGTTAAGTTCGCCGCTTTGTAATCAAGAAACCTTAGTTCAAATCCAGGTACACCCACAGCTTTTTTAAATAAAAATATTTTCTTTCTCGCTCGACATGAGACTTTACAAGAGAAAAAATTCGCTGTGAGAGAGAGAGAGAAGAAGAATTTCATTGTGAGAGAGAGAGAGAAAAACAACACACGTTTACGTCGAGGTCAAAAGGTGAGTAAATCAGAAAGTCTTATGACTCATAAAAAATTACCAGTTATGCGATTACATAAAATAAAAAAGGAAAATTTGAGATACAAAAACACTGTCACGAAAAACGCTTGTGCACGTTCACGCCAAGGCCAACAATGAGGTCATTAGAGGGTTTTCCTATCAGTTAATTAGCGATGACTAATTATCTGATAAGAAAATCCTCCTAATTTTACTTAAAACTTTTGTTGTAACGTGAATAGCGCGTGATTTCGGTTATATATTGTCATTAACTTAGGGGTTAAATAACTTAAGTTATGAGCGATAGTGAAAATATTATGGATTGCACACCACCGGAAGTACGCCAAGACGCTAGTGAGGCATCGGTAAATTTACTACCAAAAAAATCTAAAGCAAAGTATGAATTGGCATACTTAAAATTTGTCAATTGGGCCCAAACAAAGAAAGTTTCCAATTTTACCGAAAATGTTTTATTAGCATATTTTCCAACGTATCCTAATAAAAAGTTTTTGTGGTCTACGTATTCGATGTTAAAGGCGTGCTTAATTTTACACAACAACGTCAATATTTTGAATTATTCAAAATATCCAATAGCGGAACTTAAAATATAAACAGTATAAATGTTAACATTTGTAATTAAAGCAATCATCCGTGAAATAATTATTCAACTGGATGTAATTATAATTACTCTAGTCCCTGTTGTTTTGTTACAGATTATCAAACATTCCGTTTCCTTGTTCTTAACTTGTAAAAGATTTAAATAAAAATTACGGAGTAGGTCAACAGATGAGAACAGCCAGATTACTGCTGCAATCAGGGTAGCCAGATACAAATGTTAAAATTCTCATTCGATTTATAGTAAAAAAAATTCCTCCGCCAATGTTAGGTTATGATATTTCAATACCTACGAAAATAAGAATAATCGTCTAATATTATTGCATTTATTTAAATACTTACATTTTCTGATTATGTAGTAGCAAATTTGATAACATCGATCTACTAACACAAATATTTATCAATTACTTATCTTCAGTTATCACACAAAACATATTTTTACCAAATGTTTACCACCCATAATTAATTGGTGTTGCCAACTTCATTAATCAAATGCACTAACCTTATTATTTAGAATATCAAATATTATTACAATTTCGCCACTTTATCTTAGTATTTGCAGGAAGTACACTCCAAGAAATCATATTTTCTTATTTTGAATATAGTTTTTAAATTAATACTGTAGAAATGCCAGTGTTTTTTTCAATGTTCCCGCACGCTGTTTGACGTTTGGATGCGGGAAATAAATGTCATGCGGGATGCAGATGTTCCTAATTATGCGTAGAAGGCGGTAAATGGCATCGAACAGTATATGAGTACAAAAAAGTAATAATTAGTAGTAGTAGTAGTAGTAGTAGTAGTATTAAGTTAACATGTTAAAACAATAAAAAGTGAGAGATGCTGTATTAAAAATTAAAGTAGTATTAGGCAACGTCGCTATTAAGCACCAGCAGCAAACTGGCAACGTTAACTCATTATAAGAAGTTGCCATCTTAACAAGATCCGGTACCGTCATCCCACATGTAAAACAGTTAAGTCTTATAATAAAATTATTAGAATAAAAACCACTTATTTAAAATGTAAATAACGTAACCAACACCAACAACATTTCAAGTAGAACACCAATTTCTAGTCAAACTTTTTTTACCCAATAGTGATCACGCCAAATAGCCTGACATATTTGTAGATTGCAAATAATTATTTTAGTAAAATGCTTTTGCAATTTCAATTTGGTTTTTGCTTCGACTTCAGAAAATTGGTCGAACAAGCTTAATAAAATGTTCATTAGCCAAATTGTCTATTCGAAAACCCTTATCAGCCATAATGGCATCTCTGTCTATTTCTAGTTTTTGTATGATGCTACTTTGTTCAACAATTACATTATCTGATGCTCTACCACTATAAGCACAACCAATAAATGTAGTAAGCCCTGCAGGACTGACACCATTGAGGTATTTGATCGTGTGGCGCCCTTTATAATGTGAATATGTCAAAACCTACAAGACAAACATTTGGGTTTTTGAAGTTTAATTTTAGTGCAATCAACAACGACCCTTACATTCTGAAACTTTGTAAAACATATTTGCATATTTTTCTGGCATTCGTCTATTGTAAGCCAAACAATTCTAGATCGAAGTAAACAAAAGTTTTGAAATAGTTTCTTCAAAAATTAATTTGCATGTTTTACTGGTTACAGTATTAAATAATGCTGCTAGCGCAACATAAGGCACGCCAGGTTTCATAAACATTAAAATAACACGTTCTTTGATTGTCAATTTACGTGTCTTTATGTCACAAAATATTTCAGAGTTCCACAATAATATTCAAAATGTAAAAATTCGCGAAACCAATGGCACTAAATTTGTAACGTGTAAATTTCTACTGCGAGTCAAAATCCGCCTGAGGTTTAGGCAACTAACCGTAACATCGGTGTCCTCGAACCGTAGTTCGAAATCACGCCTACGGAGGCGCGAAAGTTGTTAGTCGTCGACGAATTATATTCATTTTTATGCTGTTTGTGGTTCGATTTACAACAGGGGAACATCGGAGAGGTGAGGTAAATTGAATTTCTTTTCATCTGGTAACATCTTCTACACCGACGTTTATTTTAGCCTTTTGGAAATAAATCCGATTGAACCTCCGGTGCAAATAAAATCGGCACTATGTCTTGTAGACGGCCAGACACATAAAGTGGGTTAGTATTCTTACACGTGTTAGTAATGGAGACCAACCAACTAATCTTCACAATTTTTAGCTTCTTTCTTTGGGTCTTTTTCTGTCCTTGTTACGTTACGGGTGATATTAAAGTGGATGCTGGATACTCGATCTTCGCTTTGGACGTCTTCGTCTGTTGTTCTGAGGTAGATCTACGTGTGCTTTGATCTGTAATCTAAGGGAAATGGTGAACGCGCTAAACCAGTTCGGATGTTCGACAAAGTAAGGAAAACTACTACGATACTCGAGGTATTTATGACACCTTTCTATTGGAGTCGCGGGAGTCTCGCTGTCGACCTTATTTCGACCGGACGCTGTAGCCTTCGTTTAGCAGCGGCCGCGGTGCGTGCATGAGGAAACCAAAGATCGTGTTCGTGTCGCCATTTTATCACATATTTCAACTAAGATCGATCCTCGTATAAATATATATAAATGATTGCGGAAGTGGGAGACGACGTCGAGTATAATTGTTTTCTTATTTAAGTTAATATCCCCTAACGTCAAATTTTATTGTAATTCATAACCTTCTTATATACAATAATTCTTTCAAATGTTAAAATCACCTAACGTCAAATTTTATTGTAATTCATAACCTTCTTATATACAATAATTCTCTCAAATGTTAAAATCACCTAACGTCAAATTTTATTGTAATTCATAACCTTATTATACAATAATTCTTTCAAATGTTAAAATCACCTAACGTCAAACTTTATAATAGTTCATAATTATTTTATACAATAATTCTTTCAATATTTTTAACTGTGTAATGGTCAAGTCATTACAATTATTTATAATAACTTCTCAATCACTTACAGTAATTATTAAATTTTATCAAAGGTAGAATTTTGGGAGTTACCCGTATCTCTATATTTAGATTGATGATTATTATTTACCGGTCTTATGACGCTTGATCAAGTTGTCCCCCAGACTGTACGATTAATTAGCGGGAACGCGTTTAATTAGTAAATCATCGCTACCGTAGCCGCGGTAATTATTAGCTACGTAAACGATCTTAGCTTGTGTGGCTTCCAAACTCTATTTATTGTTACTTATTATGTGTACTTGTAATTGATATTTGTGCTTAATAATTTTTCTCTGTGGGGTTATATAAATAATTGTCAGGAGTTACCAGTGGCGTAACCGTCGCAGTTGTGTTGCTTCCGTTGGAAGGAGATAGTGAATCATTTTTTTTTAATAAATGATTATTGTGAATACTACATATGTTTTCTTTTGGGGAGACTTCGAGTCTAGGCTTTCCTTTTCTCTTCCCTAGACCATAATTTCTGCGGATAACAGTTCGAGAGAAGGTGGCGCACTTGGGCATTCAGCTTACCGGAACTAATTAAGTATCTTAGGATTTTCTTTAACCCGACGACCACCTGCGGCGAGGCTAGCCAAAAAGGTAAGCGATAACATCTGGTTGATTACTTTGAAGTGATACTGTTCTTCATTCCTTGTTTCTTTCTCCACCTTTCCCCATTAGATCACAATAAATATTGTAACAAATATTTCTGGCACCAGCAACGTGAGGCCTTCGACGATTTTCTTCTTGAACGGGTTCTGACGGTGAATAAGTGCTACTGTTTACTGGCTCAAATTTCTTATTATACAAATTCTTATGAGTTACTTGTTTAAATAGTGGACGTGTGTATTGGTATTAGAGCTCAAGTTGTACTTTTCTGAAGTTTTACTCATTAGTTGCTTGATTCTAATTTTCTACCTAGTGGGTGAAATCTTTTTTTCTCTTGCGAGAGTTTCGAATATTAATACGTGGGTTCGCGCTTCTAGTGAATTACAGTACTACCTTGTTAGTTTAGTATTAGTAGATTTAGGTTGTTGTTTCGTGTTAGGATAAGGATTACTAATGGCTGCTCAGTGGAAATTGGTTGTAAATCGTCTAAATAAAAAGGAGCTGCTTTATGAATTAGGTTCGAGAGGGTTAGACTCGGACATTCCTGGGAAAGAACTTCGCTCAGCGGTACGCAATGCTTTACATTTGGAAGCTAATAAAACATTTTCTCCAATTAAATATCCGTTTTCTTTTGAAGAAGATAAGATTGCTGTAGAGGATGCTCTTGTTAAATTACTGGAACTTTACGGAAGTTTTCAAGGGGATGCTACTTCTTCTACTTATCTACGACTTACTTCGTTATGGGTTCATGCCCAACGACGATGCGCTTTGCTTGCTGTGGGTACAGAGGAAGAAGGGGTTCTTCGGAATCAACTACTACTACGATTTCAAGATTTGTTTAATAAAGTCAACTCAAAATGCAAAAAGTTTCGGAGTACAACGTTTGCAGATTTTTCTTCGGTTCCTGCCTCTAGTCCTAAACCAAGGGATGCTCATACTGAGGAAGATTCTCCTGACTTACTTTCTTCAGAGTCGGATTCGGAGTCGGTTCCGGTAGGGGTGGCAATGGCCGCTTCGCCTTACTCGCTGAAGTCTGGATCCGTTGGTAAACTAAACCTGGTATTTAAAGGGGATGGCTCGATTTCGCTAGGGGAATTTTTAACGAGGGTGGAGGAGTTAAGTGTCGCTCGGGGCATTACTTCTCATCAACTTTTTACTTCTGCTCCTGAATTACTCGCGGGGAAGGCTTTGTTACTGTATCGAACTCGCAAAGACTCTTTAACTTCGTGGAAGGATGTGGTCACTCTACTGAAATCAGAATTTCTGCCTACTGACTATAACGAACGCCTGTTAGAGGAGATTAAAGCTCGAACTATGGGACCTGCGGAATCGATGGGTTTATACATCGCAACTATGCAAAGTTTGTTTCAACGTTTGAGTGATCCTTTGTCTGAGGCTCAACAACTTCGTATCATTCGACGTAATATTACGCCGTACTTTCAGACAGCATTGGCTCTTCAGGAGGTTAGTTCGATTTCGGAATTACTTCAGTTAGGAAAAAGGTTAGAATATAACCAATATCTGACTCGATCTTTTAAACCACCACCTTCTCGACGTTCATCTCAATTACTAGAACCAAATTTAGCGTATGTGGAGACTGCTACTTCTACTTCTTCTTCGTCTTCAACTTCTAATAGGTCGGTGACGACACCGAAATGTTCTTCAATGAATACTATTCGTACTGGGGAAAATTTAATTTGTTGGAATTGTGGTACTAAAGGACATCTCTCTCCTCACTGTCCTAAATCTCAAATTCTACATTGCTACGGTTGTGGAAAGCATGGGGTAATAAAACCTAACTGTCAACGATGCAAAACGAAAACTTTAAACCGACAATCGGGGTCTCGAGTCGAGTGATGGGCTCCGATCATTCTCTAATCTCGACAAATGCTTTTGATGGTCTCGACGAGAAACATCGTGTGCTGTTAGATTTTATGTTTGCTAATGCGCGGGGTGATGAACGCCCGTACTTAAATGTATCTATTTTCGGTATTTCTTTTTGTGCTTTACTTGATTCAGGCGCAACGCGTACTATTTTAGGGACACCTGGATGGAAAATTCTACAATCACTTAATCTTTCTATGACTCAGGAAGGGATTTCTTCATGTTCTGTGGCAACGGGAGCGAAATGCTCGGTGAGTGGATCTTTGTGGTTACCGATTACTTTGGAGGGCAAAGTAAAGGCGCTGAAGGTATTGGTAGTTCCGGAGATTTCACAAGCTTTGATTCTAGGTATCGACTTTTGGAAAATGATGGGTTTTGTCCCAGACTTTCGTTCGGGACAATGGTCCTTTTCTTCTCCTATTTCTTCTATAGGTATCGACGAACGGGCTTCTAGGTTTAATCTAACATCAGAGGAACACACGCTACTAGCGTCAGTGATTGATAAATACTTTTCTTCTCAAGTCACCAGGCTAGGGCGGACGAACTTAGTGGAACATATTATTCGAACTACTGCAGAACCGATTAAACAACGGTACTATCCAATGTCTCCTACCATGCTACAAGTGGTTAATCAAGAACTAGACTCTATGCTGGAATTAGGCGTAGTAGAACCATCGGACAGTCCTTGGGCTAGTCCTATTGTGCTCGTGAAAAGAAAGATGATACTTATAGATTTTGCGTAGATTTTCGGAAAGTGAACGCCGTTACTCAGAAAGATTCGTATCCTATTCCTTATGTGTCTGCTATTCTGGATCGTCTCAAAGGTGCTAAATTCTTATCTAGCTTAGATATTCGCTCGGCGTACTGGCAAATTCCTCTTTCTACGGATTCGAAACCAATTACTGCTTTTACTGTTCCGAATCGTGGACTTTTCCAGTTTACTCGCATGCCGTTCGGATTGCATAACTCACCTGCTACCTTTCAACGACTTATCGATCGCATCTTAGGTCCGGAATTAGAACCTTTCTGTTTTGCTTATCTCGACGACATTATTATTGCTACTCCGTCGTTTGAAGAACATCTTCATATTCTTTCGTTAGTGTTACAACGTTTAGGGAAAGCGGGTCTCACTTTACGGAGAGACAAGTGCTATTTCTGCCGACCAGAGCTAAAGTATCTAGGTTACGTGGTCAACCAACATGGCCTCATGATGGATCCGGATAAAGTATCAGCTATCCTAGAGATACCTACACCTACATCAGCGACCGAGGTACGACGCCTGTTAGGAATGGCTAGTTGGTATCGTAGATTTATACCAAATTTCTCTTCTATCGTTTCTCCACTATCGTTTCTGACGCGGAAAAATGTTACGTTCCAATGGAATGAGTCCTGTGACGTAGCGTTTGATACGTTAAAGGAATTATTAGTTTCAGCACCGGTCATGTCTTGTCCTGACTTTTCACTCCCATTTACTATCCAGACCGACGCTTCCGATTTCGGCTTAGGCGCTGTTCTCTCACAAATGTCTAACGAGGGAGAAAAGGTCATCAGTTACATCAGTTGCTCGCTGAAAAAGAACGAACGAAACTATTCCACGACAGAAAAGGAATGTCTCGCTGTGCTATGGGCTATCGAAAAGTTTCGACCATATGTCGAAGGGACAAAGTTTACTGTAATTACGGATCATCATTCTCTCATATGGCTTAACAAACTACAGAGTCCTTCTGGACGTCTGGCGCGGTGGTCGATCCGTTTACAACAATATGATTTCTCGATTGTTCATCGAAAAGGGAAGGAACATGTTGTTCCAGATGCGTTGTCTCGATCTGTACCAGTGCTAGAGTCTGTTATACCGGAAACACCTTTCTCTCCTGCTGGTCTTTCTCTTCCTATTACAGACGTCTGGTATCAGAATTTATCTCGTCGTATTACTTCTTCTCCTCGCAAATTTTCGAAATGGTGTATTGTGGATGGTCTCATCTATAAGCGTACTCGTCCTATCTCTCCTTCTGAACTGCTGAATGAATGGAAATTGGTCGTACCAAAAGATCAACGATCAAAAGTGATTGGCGATCATCATGATCCTCCTACATTTGGTCACGGTGGAGTTAAGAAGACTCTGGGGCGCTTGCGTCAATACTATTACTGGCCTCAGATGCAGCAAAAGTAGCGGAATATATCCGTCGATGCACTGTTTGCTCAGCTCAAAAGGTGGAACAAAGGAAACCTGCTGGTTTGTTTGCTCCTAGGGCTAAAGCGACTCGACCTTGGCAAGTTCTGTGTGTAGACATTGTAGGGCCTCTTCCTCGCTCATCGAAGGGACATGCGTATATTCTTGTGGCAGTGGATAACTTTACTAAATTTTCTTGCTTCTTTCCTATGAGATCTGCGACTGCTGCTACGGTTACTAGACTTATAGAGGATAATATCTTTCTACTATTTGGTACTCCCCAATACATTATTACTGACAATGGTGTCCAATTTCGAAGTAGAGAGTTCACTCGGTTGTGTTCTGCTTATCGTACTAAGGTATTATTTACGGCTCGTTATCATCCACAGGCTAATCCTGCGGAGCGGGTTAACCGCGTTCTTAAGACCATGATTTCTGCTTTCGTAAAAGAAAACCAGCGGTCCTGGGATGCTAATTTGTCGAAAATTGGGTGCGCCATTCGCACTGCCGAACATGAAACTATCGGGTGTACTCCTTTCTCTGCTCTGTTCAATAGGGAACATATTCTTTATGGAGATCTAATGGGGATTCCCCTCCGGATCAAATAGAACTGCCTGATCCTGATCGTACTCTTACTACGTCAACTAACTCATACGAGTCTTTACGTGTAAAGATTCTCAACAGACTGAAGAAGGCTGCGGCAAAGAACGCACACAATTACAACCTGCGTCGTCGCCCTATCAAGTTTAAGGTAGGCGATAAAGTGTGGAAGCGTAATTATACCTTGTCTAGCGCTGTAGACTTCTACAATGCGAAGTTAGCTCCTAAGTTTGTTGGACCCTATCGGGTTAAAACGGTGAAGTCGCCATGGACGTATGAGCTAGAAGATGATCTCGCTCGATCTCTAGGCATCTGGCATGTCAAAGATCTGAAACCTGATTATACCAGTCCGGATGTTTCCTCATTATCGGTTGGACCTCCTATTTCTCTTTCACTTGTAGATCGCTCGTTACGATATCATCGACGTCGTAAAAGACCTAAGTTGGATGGTATCTAGGGTGCTCTAAGGGTTAGACTATTCTGCTATATTTTGACGTATCTTACTCGGAAATGGAAAAAAATTAGTATTACGAATTAGATTTGTGGTTGTCTTAGGTTAAGTTGTAAGTTTGTACCAAGTTACTTCACCCTTTTACTTTTTGGGTTAGTTAGCTGTAAGGTTAGGTTAAGGTCTGGTGGATACACCAATTCTTTTTTTTAGTTTGGGATTAGTTCTTTATTAGAACTGCTTTAAGATAGACCGACACTCCCGACGGCATCGATACTTGATGATGTTCCTGCTTAGTCAGTTTCTTGGAGTGTTCAGTCAATGTGAGGTGGCTCGTTTCTTTTATTGGGAAGTTTACTAGGTAAACAGAATTTCCTTCTAGTTTTGTTTTGGCCCTTGAATCGAGGTGCTATCGGGTTACTGTAGTTTAGTTTAGGTTGGTTCTTAGATTTAGGATTTACTTGGGACACCTCATCCGCTTAGCGGGTTTTTTTTATCTTGAAGGATGATTTTTTTTTGGGGTAACTTGTGTCACAAATTGTCTAGACACGTATTGGACGTGTGGAACTCTATTGCTTCGGGTGGTTGGTTGGGCAGTAGGCTGGGTCCTGTTGGGTCGACTACCTAGGGAGAGATAGTCGATCCGTACAAGAACATCGTGTACTCTCTTTTCTCCTTCTGTCTTCCTGTCCTTCTATCTCTTCTTTCAATCTGTCGCCATGAGTGGGGGGGTGCCTGTTGTGGGAACCCGACGGCTGCGTGTTCGGGAAGGTTGTCTGTCTCCGTTCCGGTAGCCCCAAGCTTCGGACCAGGCATGATACCTTTCGGGGGCCGTACGGCGAGCTTGGTGGAGCTGGGCGGGGGTGGCCAATTCTTCTGAACCGGCACGTAGGATGTTCGTGGTTGTACAGGAGGCATCGCTTCCGGCTACAGTCACGCCATTGCGGGCTGTAGTCCTTTTATTTTGGAATTAGGGCAAAATTTTAGGCATGCTTCCTCTCTTGTTTCTTTTATTTACTTTCAGGGTGGGGGGAATTTTCCCGGGTCTTCTTTCCACTGGTTACGATCAGATCCTTACCGGGGTGGGAGAAGACTTGGAGTGGTCAAGTCAGTACGGGATGCGGTGACGTGCGTTTGTGTGGACTAACGTTGGGGGGCCCAACGACGCGCTAACTCCATCTTGACGCGAGGGCTTGTGGTGGAGAACAGACTCCGACGCCACACAACCGTCCGGCACTTCGTCAGGGAAACCTTCGATCACGACAAGGCTTCTAGGGTCGTCCTAACTTTGGGGGTCAGGGATCTTTCCCATTCCTTTGTTCCTAACCACACCACGTCCTTTTCCTGCAGGGTTGATTGGGTTATAGTAAAGGGGGGAGTTAACTACTAGGGTTGGGGTTTCATTGGGACTTTAGGGCTTTTGGGTCCTTGACGCTAGTCTAAACTTCCGTCTTTTTCTCCTCTTCTTTTTTTCTCTTGGTTGTCTTGGATCGTCGCTCCGTACTTGGAGTAACGTCTCGTTCTTTATTCGTACCCGGAATCACTATTTGGTGGCTTTAACGAGCACGTTAGTTTCGTGATATTGGCCTTCTAAGTTCTTTGGAGTTTGGTTGCTCAGGCAGTATCATTTTGCTGTATGCGTCTCTAGTCCAAGTTAGGTTTGATTGATCTTAGGGAACTTCGAAAGGTTCTGTTCCTTCATCTATCGGGTTGGGTTTCTGTGGTTTTTGGTTCCTGGGGTGGGTTATGGTTTTCAATGTGCGTTTAGTTGGTAACGAACTTCATGGCAAGTTCCACTCTAAGTTCTTTACGGCTGCGTTCGGATTTGATTTCGACCGTGGGTCTCACTTCTTGCTAGGGGGGAATTTGTAACGTGTAAATTTCTACTGCGAGTCAAAATCCGCCTGAGGTTTAGGCAACTAACCGTAACATCGGTGTCCTCGAACCGTAGTTCGAAATCACGCCTACGGAGGCGCGAAAGTTGTTAGTCGTCGACGAATTATATTCATTTTTATGCTGTTTGTGGTTCGATTTACAACAGGGGAACATCGGAGAGGTGAGGTAAATTGAATTTCTTTTCATCTGGTAACATCTTCTACACCGACGTTTATTTTAGCCTTTTGGAAATAAATCCGATTGAACCTCCGGTGCAAATAAAATCGGCACTATGTCTTGTAGACGGCCAGACACATAAAGTGGGTTAGTATTCTTACACGTGTTAGTAATGGAGACCAACCAACTAATCTTCACAATTTTTAGCTTCTTTCTTTGGGTCTTTTTCTGTCCTTGTTACGTTACGGGTGATATTAAAGTGGATGCTGGATACTCGATCTTCGCTTTGGACGTCTTCGTCTGTTGTTCTGAGGTAGATCTACGTGTGCTTTGATCTGTAATCTAAGGGAAATGGTGAACGCGCTAAACCAGTTCGGATGTTCGACAAAGTAAGGAAAACTACTACGATACTCGAGGTATTTATGACACCTTTCTATTGGAGTCGCGGGAGTCTCGCTGTCGACCTTATTTCGACCGGACGCTGTAGCCTTCGTTTAGCAGCGGCCGCGGTGCGTGCATGAGGAAACCAAAGATCGTGTTCGTGTCGCCATTTTATCACATATTTCAACTAAGATCGATCCTCGTATAAATATATATAAATGATTGCGGAAGTGGGAGACGACGTCGAGTATAATTGTTTTCTTATTTAAGTTAATATCCCCTAACGTCAAATTTTATTGTAATTCATAACCTTCTTATATACAATAATTCTTTCAAATGTTAAAATCACCTAACGTCAAATTTTATTGTAATTCATAACCTTCTTATATACAATAATTCTCTCAAATGTTAAAATCACCTAACGTCAAATTTTATTGTAATTCATAACCTTATTATACAATAATTCTTTCAAATGTTAAAATCACCTAACGTCAAACTTTATAATAGTTCATAATTATTTTATACAATAATTCTTTCAATATTTTTAACTGTGTAATGGTCAAGTCATTACAATTATTTATAATAACTTCTCAATCACTTACAGTAATTATTAAATTTTATCAAAGGTAGAATTTTGGGAGTTACCCGTATCTCTATATTTAGATTGATGATTATTATTTACCGGTCTTATGACGCTTGATCAAGTTGTCCCCAGACTGTACGATTAATTAGCGGGAACGCGTTTAATTAGTAAATCATCGCTACCGTAGCCGCGGTAATTATTAGCTACGTAAACGATCTTAGCTTGTGTGGCTTCCAAACTCTATTTATTGTTACTTATTATGTGTACTTGTAATTGATATTTGTGCTTAATAATTTTTCTCTGTGGGGTTATATAAATAATTGTCAGGAGTTACCAGTGGCGTAACCGTCGCAGTTGTGTTGCTTCCGTTGGAAGGAGATAGTGAATCATTTTTTTTAATAAATGATTATTGTGAATACTACATATGTTTTCTTTTGGGGAGACTTCGAGTCTAGGCTTTCCTTTTCTCTTCCCTAGACCATAATTTCTGCGGATAACAGTTCGAGAGAAGGTGGCGCACTTGGGCATTCAGCTTACCGGAACTAATTAAGTATCTTAGGATTTTCTTTAACCCGACGACCACCTGCGGCGAGGCTAGCCAAAAAGGTAAGCGATAACATCTGGTTGATTACTTTGAAGTGATACTGTTCTTCATTCCTTGTTTCTTTCTCCACCTTTCCCCATTAGATCACAATAAATATTGTAACAAATTTATCGTTGGTATTAAGACCACATACAAATGGGATAATGATACCTCCACTTGTCACTTGAGTTGCTCGATGTTTCAAAGCAAATTCAACTTCGATTCTTGGAATTTTGTCCACTCTACGTGGTAGTTTAGAAGAGAATACTAAAGAAAAGATTAATTAATGAAAGAGTAATGTACTCGTCATACAATGTATTACCTGGCAATATAAAATCATATTCTTTAAAATGTAACGAGCAAACTTTCATTGCATATCCTTATTAAAAGGTTCAACTCCCACGCTTTTCTCCTCTCATTTTTTTCTTGTATTCCCAATTTATTGATTATCAACACATTATTACTGTTCTTTATAGGAAACTTATGGAAGCTAAGATGCTTATCTCTTCCTTTCTTCGTTTTTCTATTCATGTTAAGCTGTTACGATCGGCTTTTCTGTAATACATGTATTTTTGTTATTAATTGTGAAATAAGAACTTATGTAAACTTACAATTGATATACACTCATCAGTGTAATTAGATTTGAAAAAAAACGTTTTTTTAATGCCAAAAATCCAGAAAAACGAAAAGCAAAGTAAAAACAACCAAACACACGCAGCAACCAAGGACAAAACGACCCTAGTATACTTTCTTCAGCGGCCATATCGGCAACAACACTAGCGCCACCATTGGTAATGCAAATTCCCAATTGTATTGTATTCTTTCAAAATAGAATGATTTGAAATTGAATTAATATCATCATCACGATGATGTATAATCAAGAAATAACGTGTCTAAGTAAAAAAATACATTTGGCCCTGGTGTAATGAACCGGATTTTAGGGGCGTATTTGGATATGAAATGTATAAGACTTTGCCGTAAAAACGCGGGAACGTTGACCTCACTGCGTATAAACCACCTACATCAGGAGTTTTTTTCGTGGTGTTGTATGAATAGCATCGGAAACTCTTGTGCTGTCGATGGCAATATTTTTGCTGTCCTCGTCAAGTATGGACTACGTGGATTGACTTGGACTCCAAGAATGAATATTTCAGTCACCAAGGACAATCATGAATACATTGTTACAAGCTTATAGTGATTTACGAACCCTGCACGGCCAACTCGCTGTAGGATTGAAACAATACCTATCGGAGAGAAGCAAGGTTCAAGTGATAAGTTGTAACGTTAAAATAAGAACTTAGTAGTTCAATTCGCGAGTAGGGAAAATGTCTCGGTAGATATTATGAAACTTGGCAGGATCGTTCTGCTCTTGCGCCAGACTGTCACAATTATGACAGCATATCCGGAGTCATTCTACATTAAATCTTTGCCGAGTTTACTTTATTTGTTTGCCCGGTTTAGCCTTCACCGCTAAATTGTGTCACGCTACAAATTTCTAATGCGTTTATTTGTGGAAGGTTGAAACGGGGTAAGTGGTATACAATTTTCTTTATTGAGGGTCTAAATTGACACCTACTAATTTTCTGTAGCGGATCTTGGTAGTCACCAATTGTCCGGCGTTATCAATTAAGATAACCAACAGGTGGTCGTATTGGAAACATTCCATGACGTCGAAGTAGTGTTACGTACTGATAATATCCACCGTCGAAGGTTGAGAACCGCCAGGACTATTCTTTTCTGTTATGAAGTCAAACATGGGGAATTTACTCGATTAAGCCACAGGGAAACGCTGCGCACTTACGTTCGTAATAATTGGATGCTAACCAAACCTTTTTTTGTTACTTGTGTTAAACGGATATGCCCGTTCCGATCGGGGTTTAATAGTATTGTTTTAGGTGTACCGAAGTCGGAGGTTAGCTAACAGTCCGAGTAAGGTCCAGCTTGTAAGTATTACTATTTAAAATTTGTTATTCGTGTTTCGGGGACTAGGTCGTTAAGGACCGTACGTGCATGTTAACTTAACACAATTAATTATATTTTTGTGCTTCGCGAATCTATCGTTTGTGCACATCGAATCTCGAAAACTTAATTGCTTGATTTATCTACGATTTATGTATATGTATTTATCTATTTAGACGCTTTATGTATGTCATTATCTAGTCCGACAATGGCATTTTGTTGCATAGTGTGTTGCTCGCCACTCGGCACAAATTTCTAATTTAGTCAACTTACGTGTGTATGCTTTTCAAGAATTTATACTTCTATACTTGTTTCGACTTCTGTGATACAATAAATATATATATTTGGTGTTATTATTTTTGTAAGGTTATTTATTCTTCGTGTACTACGAGGCGAGTTAGACGGTCTCCCTCGACTTTAATTTTTCATCGTCTTGGCGCCTTTTTATTAGTTTCACGTTATAATCACACATAACAAAGCCTGCGATCCCTCTCCGAAGAAGCTGTGCTGGCCGTTGCTTTGTTTGGTTACGAGAAGACCGGTGGAACTTTTTATTTGGACATCTCAACTCTAGGAACCCGAGTTTCTCGTAACAAATTTTGGCACCCAACTGTCTGGGCCCGATTTCTGTGTGTGCGATTATAATTTCTTCTAGTTTTATTGATTCTTTTACCTTTTCTTAGTCTTTCGTGGGTTCGATCTACTTTGCTTTGCTCTTTTAGTTATTGCTGCAAGACTGGATATGTCGGAATTACTTCACTTATTGTACTTCTTTGATTTTTAGTGCTGCGATCTGAATTTATATTAGCAATTTACTTAATTACTTTTCTATTGATTGGATTACTGGTCAGACACGAGTCGTGGGACTTTGCTTTGATTTTTGGATTGACTCGACTACGTCGGTTAACCCTTTTGCTTATTAGATTAGTTATTAGTGATATTACTTGTACTGTTATTTTGTTTTGAGTTTTAGTGAGACGTGTTAGCAGCTTTCTGCTTTTGATTTACTATTTTGATTCTACTGTTTAGATTTTATCGTAATTTTAGTGTGTTAACTATGTATTCTTCAGATGAAGAACCACCACTTCTTACTTCTTCGGACTCTGATTCAGAAACGAACTTAGGAAATTGGAATGTAACGTTTTCTGGTGAAGATCCTTCTTTACTTATTGAATTTCTTATTCGTATTGACGAGTTGTGTTTATCTCGTGGTGTTTCACAACATCAACTTTTTCTTTCAGCTTTTGAAGTTTTATCTGGCAAAGCCCTTCTTGTTTTTAGGACGAATCGAAGTTCGTTACGTTCGTGGAATGATGTTGCTGCTTTGTTGAAGTCGGAGTTTTTACCTTTGGATTATGATGAGCGCTTGATGGATTCTATTCGCAGTCGTACGATGGGAGCTAACGAAACCATCGGTACTTACGTTACCAATATGCGATACCTTTTTCTTCAGCTAGCAGAACCGGTCGCAGAGCAAATGCAGCTCAAGGTTATTCGCCGGAATCTAACGCCGTTCTATCAACTTCCTTTAGCGTTGATGGAAATCAAATCTATCGCTGAATTAATATCTTTAGGCAAGCGTTTGGAGTCGAACATCAATTCTCGTGATTCTTTCCGCTTCTCAACAACAGAGATTGGTGACAAAGTTCAAAAGTCATCTGTAGTCTTTGCTAGTAATAGTTCTACTTCCGTCTCTTCTGCTATTCCTGCTACTTGTTCTCTTAATGCTTCTACACTTTCTTCTTCGGTGTCTCCTTCTAATTCGAATACTTGTGTTCGTTGTCGTTCTCAAGGTGATAAGCCTTTACGTACTGTTCGTTCTCTTCTTTCTCTTCCTCCTAATTTCTTTTCAGTTTCTAGGATTATTAGGCCTACTACTGATCCTTGGTATTTAGGTATGATATCTAAAGTTACTGCTTCTCCTCGTCGTTTCTCTCGTTGGTGTGTTGTGAAAAATCTTTTATGTAAACGTGTACGCATTTCCTCTTTTGATCCTTGCGTTTGGAAGTTAGTCGTACCATCGGACCAGCGCAAGCAACTTATCCAACATTACCACATTATATCTGGTTCGGATCACCTCAGTGTTAAGCGTACGTTGGAAGCTCTTCGATGTCACTTCTACTGGCCTCATATGAGACCTAAGGTTGCCGAGTTTATACGTTATTGTTCTTGTTCGAACTCGCAACGAAGCAATCCTATTAGGTCACGTCACGTTTTGCCAGCAACGACGAAGCTTTCCAACACTAGTGTCGCTACAAGGTCTACGCGTCTACATAAGGATCGTGCTGTTTCTCCTGATGTAAAAGCCACTACTCTTACATCCATTTCGTCAATCACTTCTGCTTATTCTTTGCTGTCTCCTTCTTCTAATCGTTCTCTTCTTTTTCATCGGCGTCGCAAGCGTCGTAAGTGCTAGTTCACTTTTTGGGCTTTCGACTTTCGACCTTTGCTATTTTTTTGGTTATTTTCTTTCGGTGGTTCCATTCTTTCAATACGTTATTGGTATCTTGTTTGTTGTGGTTGTTGCTTTCACCCATTTTGCTGCCACCGATATTCTTTCTTTTTGGTTAAGTTCTGCTAAACTTCTTTTTGTTTCTTTCTTCTACATCTTACTTCAGGACAGACTACCTTTCCGTCTGTATATATTTATATCCGCTTAGTCGGCCTTTTTGGATCGGTACGTCATATATAGAATTCTCTCTTCTGCTTTTGGATTTGGTTTTTTCTTTTCTTGAGTTTTCTATTCCGCTCGTCGGCATTAAAGTCTTGGAGTATACTTTCCAATTTGGGACAGCAATTGGTACGCTTTCGTTCTATGATTAACTGATATCTTTTCTTTTTCTTTTCTTTTATACATTTGGGCGGTTGGTTGGGCATTGAAGGGCTGGTCACTCCCTTTCGTTTCTTCTACGGAGAGAAGAACGAATCAAACATTTACACCTTGTCTTATCTTTCTCCGTCTGTTTCTTTTCTTCCTTTCTTGTTTTTCTTACTTCTTATTTTTTCCCTTCTTCTTGATTTGTTGGTCACCTACATGCCATATCTCTTTCTTTCTTCTTCCTCCTCCTAAAGGTTTACCCCTTAGGGCGGTTGGTTGGGCACCGTAGGGTGGTCTCTCTTTTCATTCTTCTACGGGGTGAAGAATGAATCAGGCATTAAGATCAAGCCTTAGCTTTCTCCGTCTTTCTCTATCTCTTATCTTTCCTATTTCGTATTTTTTCTTCTTAGGCTTAGGGATTTTCTATGTGACATCAATTCTTTTTTTTTCTGTTTGATCTTCTTATGGTTCACCTCTTGGGTGGTTAGTTGGACATAGAAATACCTAGTCTTATCTTTCTTGTCTCTTTTGTTTTTTTCTTTTATCTTGGCTTGTTGCTTGAACACTTCCTTTTTTTTTCTTTTTAGTAACTTTCTTCCTTAGTGTTCACTGCAACTGTGTTTCTTTTTTTTTTCTTTTCTTTCTCAGTTACTTCTCTGGTTTTATTGGGTTTAGTGGGTTTTTGTTTTGTTGGTTTTGGTTTGAAACTTGGAATAGACTGCAACGTCGCTTCTGGTACTCTGTACTTCCGCTTAGTCGGCATTTTTGATGTTGTTAGTCACCGTTAGGATATTTCTCTTCTTTGGGTTTCTTTTGCTCTTGGAATATTCTAATCCGTTCTTCGGCATTTAAGTTCCAACGTGACATTCTAACACAACGAGCACTGACTCACGACGTTCAATTAGCAAGTGAAGTTTTCTATTCTCTATTGGTTCTTACTTCTTTTCCTTTCTTTCTTTTGGTTTTGTTTTGGGTTTCGCGGTTTGGATTTCTTTTGGATTGGCACTCGTTTAGTGTTTAGCTTTTTGGTGACTTTGTTATTGTGACTCTGGGATTACTGATTCTTTTCTCTGCCTTTTTGGTAGTCCGACTTATGTCGACTTTTAATCAGAATCTTTTTTTGCTTGAGATCTCTTCGTTGGTTTTCTTTGCTTAGATCTTTAGGATCTGTTTGGTTTTTTTTGTGGAAGAATCTCATATCGTCTGTTGACGACTTTTTGAGCACAACTGCATTAGTTTTCTTGTTGACTTTTCTTCTAAATCTGCGTATCCCAATTCAACATCTAGATACTTTTTTTCTTTTTACTTTAGCTTAGTTAGCTTTGGGGACTTATATTTGGGATGGGATTGGTATTCATGGGCTGGGGTTTCAAGGGATGTTAGGGCGTTGTCCTTGACCGTGGTCTAAACTTCTTTCTTTCCTATACTTCTTCTTTTTCTCTTGGTTTGCATAGTATTGTCGGTCAGTGAGGTCTATGGGACTGCGTTGCTTTCTTGCTTTATAGCGTAACGACTGTTGGTCGACTTTCAACGAGTACCTGTTCTGATACTTCTCTTCTGTTGGTTGATTCTTTTGGTTCTTTGAAGTATCATTCCGCTTCATGCGACTTTTGGACACATCTGGTTGGTGATGCTTAGCAAACTTGGAAAACTTCTTTCATCTACGTTTCTTTTGGGGTTGGGTGTTATTGTATTGGGTTGGTTTTGGATTTCAGGGTTTTGTCCTTGGCGTAGGCCTAAATTTCTATTCTTGACTTTAGCTAGTGTCCACTTCCCAGGTTTTCATGTTGCTGGGGGGGAATTTGTAACGTTAAAATAAGAACTTAGTAGTTCAATTCGCGAGTAGGGAAAATGTCTCGGTAGATATTATGAAACTTGGCAGGATCGTTCTGCTCTTGCGCCAGACTGTCACAATTATGACAGCATATCCGGAGTCATTCTACAATAAATCTTTGCCGAGTTAACTTTATTTGTTTGCCCGGTTTAGCCTTCACCGCTAAATTGTGTCACGCTACAAATTTCTAATGCGTTTTATGTGGAAGGTTGAAACGGGGTAAGTGGTATACAATTTTCCTACTAATTTTCTGTAGCGGATCTTAGTAGTCACCAATTGTCCGGCGTTATCAATTAAGATAACCAACAGGTGGTCGTATTGGAAACATTCCATGACGTCGAAGTAGTGTTACGTACTGATAATATCTACCGTCGAAGGTTGAGAACCGCCAGGACTATTCTTTTCTGTTATGAAGTCAAACATGGGGAATTTACTCGATTAAGCCACAGGGAAACGCTGCGCACTTACGTTCGTAATAATTGGATGCTAACCAAACCTTTTTTTGTTACTTGTGTTAAACGGATCTGCCCGTTCCGATCGGGGTTTAATAGTATTGTTTTAGGTGTACCGAAGTCGGAGGTTAGCTAACAGTCCGAGTAAGGTCCAGCTTGTAAGTATTACTATTTAAAATTTGTTATTCGTGTTTCGGGGACTAGGTCGTTAAGGACCGTACGTGCATGTTAACTTAACACAATTAATTATATATTTGTGCTTCGCGAATCTATCGTTTGTGCACATCGAATCTCGAAAACTTAATTGCTGGATTTATCTACGATTTATGTATATGTATTTATCTATTTAGACGCTTTATGTATGTCATTATCTAGTCCGACAAGGGCATTTTGTTGCATAGTGTGTTGCTCGCCACTCGGCACAAATTTCTAATTTAGTCAACCTACGTGTGTATGTTTTTCAAGAATTTATACTTCTATACTTGTTTCGACTTCTGTGATACAATAAATATATATATTTGGTGTTATTATTTTTGTAAGGTTATTTATTCTTCGTGTACTACGAGGCGAGTTAGACGGTCTCCCTCGACTTTAATTTTTCATCGTCTTGGCGCCTTTTTATTAGTTTCACGTTATAATCACACATAACAAAGCCTGCGATCCCTCTCCGAAGAAGCTGTGCTGGCCGTTGCTTTGTTTGGTTACGAGAAGACCGGTGGAACTTTTTATTTGGACATCTCAACTCTAGGAACCCGAGTTTCTCGTAACAAAGTTTATTTTAATGGGCGCCAGATCTCTTTTTGCATATATAGGTCCTGCTAGAACAGTACAGGAGGCCCAAAACTTGTATAAACTTTTTAAGGTTCGTAAAGCTGGAGCAAACGAAGAAAGAAACCAAATCGTTAACATTAATTGTACTTTAATCACTTTAACATGTACTCAATTCGGCACTTTTCTTAAAAGTCAGCAGTCTCTTTGTATTGTTCAACTTCTTTCAAGGCAGCAATTGTAGAACAATGAAATATGTTTTCAGTTAACGTTATAAGTAGATATAGATGCACTTGTGACGTCAGAAGGCACAGGGTGTCAATTAAAAAGGGGCGTGTCAATTAAAAGGGGGCGTGTCAATTATAAATGGGCGTTACGATCGAATTTATTGAATTTTAATGGATCAGATTAATTCCAATTTTCATTCATGTTATTTTTAATCACCTTATTTAATTTGCACTTTAATAGATCATTTTAATTAGAAATTTAAGCGACCAATTTCATTCAAATTTTAATTGATACGATTTATTAAGCAGTCGATTTAATTTCAACTTTAATCGACCAATTTAATTCAAATTTTAATCGATTTATTTAATTCAAATTTAGAGCGATACGATATTTACTTGTCGATTGAAATAAAAACATTAGAGAATCGGGATTCGAACCATTGTCCATAAGGTTGTCAGACTCCGGCCTTTACCACTGTGCTAAGTGGATTATTAGTGAAATATGTTTTTATGATTATAATTTTAAATTTTTGTTGTTTATTTTAATATTAATGCATGCACAAAATTTTAAAATCTCAAAATAAAACGTAACAAATACAAGAATGCATTTCATTTCTATTTATTTGTTGAACATCATTATGGCGATTCGTGACGTAGTTTTCGATTTAAGGTATCTATCAAAAATTACTTTTAAATAAAATAATAAATATAAATTACATATGATGCAACCACTAAAAAGAAATACCAAGTCCCCACTTGTTAAAACTTGATTTTCTTTTACTTATTGTATGACGTATATCCATAGAATAATAGTTTTTGTTTAACATTTTGTATATTGCATTTAGAAACAATAAAGCAAAAGGCCGATTTCAGGTATTAGTAAACAAACCAAACAAAAAGCAACCTGTAATATTCTAGGTACTTAGGTACAATAATAATAAAGGCAATGAGTAAACCATCCAAACAATATAGGAACTTTCCAAATTGAATTTAAAAAAGAGTCCTATTGTATCAAGAACATTATTTTCAAATATTATTTCATATAAATTAAGAAAATCTTCATTCCATTAGCCATTTCTGTGTTTTCAATTTGACGGTTTAGTTGGTACAACGGTGTATCTAGAAGTTTTGTTTCGGGGGGTAATAAAAAAATGCAGTTGAGAAAAAACATACAGATTATAAGATATAAAAGATACTTTAGCAGTGTTATCAGGAGATCCACAAACTATTTTAAGTGTACAACAAATTTTATACATTTATATTAATTTATTATATATGTTGAGGAATTGGTTTGGATTGATCGCTGATTCTTCATTTTATATCTTTTCTGCAACTTGACACCATGTGGCACCATTTAAGAATAATTTTGCTTCTTTGAATTCGTATTACGTAAATAAATAAGACGCTACCAGAGTGTAATAGTACACTTACTTTTTATTTCACTATTTACACTAAATTTAATATAAAAATAACTTGGCTTGGCTTTTGACATAAATTGAAATGTAAGGTCGTGTATGATACAGCAATAGACCAAGTGTCGGATTTTTACCCACCGGCATCCCTTGCGTTCTCATACGAACATGCGCAGTATAATTGCATTAACAATATACATTTATTGAGATCAAAAGGATCCATATTATCTTTCGTTATTTGAATAAAAGTCAAAGCTTATAGCCTCTTAATTCAATCATGTTCAATGATTATGTTCAAATAAGTAAATGCCATAATTATGTATTTATTCTTAACAATAATAGAACAGTTCGCCTCTCGGTAATTATTATACTCTAAGTTGATCAAATTAATGATCCCTTCTTTTAGGAGGTTGTACAGAAACAACTACTTCAGTTTTTGTGCGAGGTTTCGTGTTCAGGATGAGCACTTCATCAGCCTCGCTCCTTTATTGTAAGCATCAAACATTTTTAAATTATTTTATAAACATAAAAAACAAAAATGTATAATTACATAACTAACAAACATGACCGTACTTTAGAAATTTGATACATTTTGAACTAACATTATTATATTATAAAAGATTATGAAATTCAATAAAACATTTTTTCTTTATCTTTTTGATGACTAACCAATAAAATAAATATAAAACAAAGGATAACAAGCTTAAAACAGGTTACTTACCACTGAGTCAAAGAAATTTAAGATATAAATAAAACATTTAATTAGAAACTCATGATTTTCGGTGGCATATCGTGAACTTTGACGAACGTACAACGATTTCAATTTTTGGTAATAATGTATAAAAAGTGAAAGGTTATTGATAGAAAAAGAATTGTTGATTGGTAACGGTAGATAATACTGAATTATAAAATAACCACACTAATTATACTAATTATACATTTTTTTACAGATGTTATAAGCGGAGCAACTCTTAGTTTTAGTTATATTTAAGTTGATTAATTAAGAAAGGTAGTTAGTTAATTAAGTAAGTTAAGATTAGAACATAAGTTAGTAAATAGTTAGATAGTTTGTACATATTAGTTTTTGTTTGTTTTTTTATTTTCTTAATTAAATTATTATATACTGTACTGAGTTTTTGAGTGTCTGTTCTAAAATTAAAATTTTATTGCAACTGGGTATGATGTAAAAACAACGCGGTTTTATCGGTCTTGTAAACTTTATTAGTTTTTTACAGTCATACATGTGATTTTGAATACGGTTTTTTAATTTTTGTTTCGTTTGACCAATATAACATTTGTCGCAATCATTGCAATCAATTTTATAGATAATGAAAGATTTTTCGACATCAATGGTTTTATCTTTTAGTTTAGTGTAAAATTTGTTGTATACTGTGTTGTTATTATATAACGCTATATTGATAGTATTGTCTTTAGTGCTTTAATGATTTGATGACTCAGGCCCGAAACGTTAATTAAGCTACCACACTCCTTACTCTCAATGTTGGTCGTGCTTAACACAGTAGTCATCGGTGTAGGATCGGGATTGGAGTGTTAGTGGTGACTAAACGTTTAATTACCTAAGAAGGATAATTGTTATTATGTAGGATTTTTAGGTTTTTTTGATGAAACTGAGGACTGCTTAATGTCAAGATTTTCTTTTTAATCGATTTTATTATGTTTAATGTTAATTTTTTGGTTATGGGGATATTTTGAAAGAAAATTGATGATTCTATTGGATGCCATGGTTTTTGAGTACCAATTTATTAGGATATTGTTAGAATTTTTAATCAAAAGGATGTCTAGAAAAGGAATTTGGTTGTTGTTTTTAGCTTCTATGAAAAATTGTAAGGACGGATTGTAATTGTTAAATATGGAAAGGGTGTAGTCAATTTGGTTTTTAGGAATGCATGTTATTACGTCATCTACATATGAGAAAAGAAAAAGCGGAGTGAAGTTTAAGTTGTTAGTAATCCACGTTAATGAATAATGCTTAGTGAGAAAAAGGATTGTCCGTTGCAGTACCAAAAATCTGTTTACAAAATTGCCATGTACAAATAAAATAACTCGACTCAAACAAAAAAGTAGTAATATCTATAAATTCTTTTTGACTAAGTGTAGTAAATTCTGTTATCTCTGACCGATATTCATTGATTAGTGCTATCGTAAGATCTTTTGAAATGTTAGTAAATAACGACGCCACGTCAAACGATATAAATATAAAACTATCAGGTACAATAACGTTAGGATTTTTTTCCTTTAGTTCAAATGAGTTTTTTACATAAAAATTAAAAATATGTGAAATTTTAACGACATTTGACATGAATTTAGATAAAAAATACATAGGTGACCCTATACATGAGACAATTGGTCTAAGAGGATAGTTTAATTTATGAATTTTGACCAACCCGCAGTATTTAGGGGGTTGACCTGCATAGCAAATCAGCTTTTTATACGTATGTTGGTCTATGTGACCCTTCTCACAAAGAGACTTAACAATAATATTGTTTTTCCTTTGAACACTACTGGTTGGATCAAAATTCACTTTTTTGTAAGTTTTTATATCATTTAATAAACTATCTAATTTGTTGTTATATTCTTGTGTAATGATCAAAATTGTCGAATTTTCTTTGTCCGATTTTGTGCAATGAGATATTTCTCCTTTTTAAAAAAATTACTCGTTGAATTTATTTTGAATATAAAATGGTCTTGGGAGTTTTGTTTCTTATTGTTCTAGTCCGGGTAATAAAAAGAAGGAAAGACTAGATGGCGCCCAATTTAAAAAAAAATTAATTAAACCCACGCTAAATGTTTACACGTCAACTACGAGCTGCTGCGCAGTGTGACGTAAATAGAAAGAAGAAACACACGTTACAGCACATAAAAAGTCCCTAAGCCTAAGAAGAAAGAAATGAGAAGTAGGAAAAATAAGAGATAGATACAGACGGAGAAAGATAAGGCTCGATGTTAATGCCTGATTCGTTCTTTACCTCGTAAAAGAACGAAAAGAGTGACCACCTTACGGTGCTCAACCAACCGCCCAACAATATAAAAAAAGAAAGAGAAGAGAAAAGATATCACAGTTAATCATAGAACGAAAGTGTAGCAAATGCTGTCCCAAATTCAAAAGTATACTTCAAGACTTTACTGCCGACAAGCGGAATAGAATACTCAAGAAAAAAAACCAAATCCAAAAGTAGAAGAGAAAATCCTATAGATGACGTACCAATCCAAAAAGGCCGACTAAGCGGATATAAATATATACAGACCGAAAGGTAGTTTGTCCTGAAGTTAAGTTGGAGAAGAAAGAAACCAAAAAAATTTTAGCAGAAATTTAACCAAAAAATAATATCGGTGATAGCAAAATGGGTGAAAGCAAATCCGAACCACAACAAACAAGATACCAATAACGTATTCAGAGAATGAAACCACCAAAACCAAAAGAAAAGGATCAAAAGAAGAGCAAAGGTCGAAAGCTTAAAAAGTGATCTAGCACTTACGATGCTTGAGATGCCAATGAGAGAGAAGAGAACGATAAGCAAAGAATAATTAGATGCGACTGAAGAAGGAGATGTAAAATCAATAGCAGCGGCTTTTACGTCTGAAGAGACAGTACGATCCCTGTGTAGACGCGTAGATCTTGTAGCAGCACCAGTGTTGGAAAGCTTCGTCGTAATTGGCAAAACATGACGTGACCTAATAGGGTTGCTTCGTTGCGAGGTCGAACAAAAACAATAACGTATAAACTCGGCAACCTTAGGTCTCATATGACAGCGAAGAGCTTCTAAAGTGCGCTTAACACTGCGGTGATCACAAACAGATGTAATGTGGTGATCCTGAATAAGTTGCTTGCGCCGGTCCGATGGCACAACGAACTTCCAAACGCAAGGATCAGAAGAGAAAATGCGTACATGTTTACCTAAAAGACCTTTCACAACACGCCAGCGAGAGAAACGCCTAGGAGAAGCGGTAACTTTAGATATCATACGTAAATACCAAGGTTCAGTAGTAGGCCTAATAATCCTACAAACTGAAAAGAAATTAAAAGGAAGAGAAAGAAGAAAACAAACAGTACGTAAAGGCTTATCACCTTGAGAACGACAAGAAACGCAAGTATTCGAAGTAGAAGTAGATACAGAAGAAGAAAGTGTAGAAGCATTAAGAGAGCAAATAGCCGTAATAGCAGAATAGACGGAAGTAGAAATCCTACTAGCAAAGAGTACTGATCTCTTGAACTTTTGTCACCAATTTCTGTTCTTGAGAAGTTGAAAGAATCAAGAGAGTTGATGTTTGACTACAAACGCTTACCTAAAGATAATAATTGAGCGATAGATGTGATCTCAATCAACGCTAAAGGAAGTTGATAGAACGGCGTTAGATTCCGGCGAATGACCTTGAGCTGCATTTGCTCCGAGATCGGTTCTGATAGCTGAAGGAACAGGTATTGGATGGTGGTAACGTAAGTACCAATGGTTTTGTTAGGCCCCATAGTAGGCTTGCGAATGTTCTCCATTAGACGATCGTCGTAATCTACAGGCAAATACTCCAACTTCAACAAAGCAGCAACTTCATTCCACGAACTGAACGAACTTCGATTCGTCCTAAAAACAAGAAAGGCTTTGCCAGATAAAACTTCAAAAACTCACAGAAAAAGTTGATGCTGTGAAGCACCACGAGACACACACAACTTGTCAATACGAATAAGAAATTCTATAAGCAAAGAAGGGTCTTCACCAGAAAACGTTACATTCCAATTCCCTAAGTTCGTTTCTGAATCAGAGTCCGAAGAAGTAAGAAGTAATGGTTCTTCATCTGAAGAATACATAGCTAACACACTAAAATCACAATAAAACCTAAAACAGTAGACTAATCAAAATAGTAAATTGAAAGGAGAAATCTGCTAACACATGTCTTATCATGCAAAATAAGTCGATAACTAATGTTTAGTCAAGCCAATGTACTAAAAACATGAAGTAAAAGTTAGTGAAGTAACTCCGACGTCAGTCTTGCAACAACACCTAAAGAAGCGAAGTAAAACTTCGAGCAAATCGAACCCACTAAAGACAAAGAAAAGGTAAAAGAATCAATAAAACTAAAAGGAACTATAACCGCACACATAAAATCGAGCCCCACGTTGGGCGCTAAATTTGTTACGCTGGTTTACTCATAACAAAAAAGAAGGCGACGGTTAACTCAGTTGTCCCGGAGGTAGAGTCGCATGCTTCGTGATGATAGATTATAAACTAAATCTTAAATCAACCTGCAGCTGAAAAAGAACAAATAACATGACAGAACTGATAATACAGAGTATATATTTATTTTATCACAGACAATAGTTAAAGAGGACAAAGAAGGTACACAAGTATAATTATATAAATCTTTACAAACACTTAGCACATGGGTCGGACAAAATATAAGTTTTTTACATTCAAAGAAGGAATTAGTTTATATTCGTAAATTCAAAATCACAAAAGTATATAAAAAATAAAGACTTAGACACTCAACGCGCACTGCATAAGACTTTGTGACGCACAAAATGATCTAATAATTAATTGTGTTAACAACCTAACATGTACGTACACTCATTTTTACAATCGACATGACCAACGAAATACTAATAGAAAAATAGAAATTGTAATAATTACAGTTATGTTTTATCCAGTAGGGTACTAGCTAGTTCCGTACCTGTATTACCTAAAACGTAATATGAAATCTAACACAAAACCGTACATACGGCGTTATCACAAGTAAATTCCGTTTTTAAATCATACAATCATTGAAGATAGCGAAAGCGCAGCGTTTCTCCTTGACTTAATAATATCCTAATTGGTGGTAAAAGTTCTTTCCAAAAGAAAGTAGCGGAAATGCCTCCAACCCCTTGACGGTTGTTATCTCAGATAACAGATAAAGGAAACGTATGGGGGTATGGAAAGCCGCTATACACAATTATGAAAGAATCAATCAATAATCCTGGCAGATAAGAAACAATTAAGTCCCATTGAAATAGAATCTACACGTCATATGGCCACTATCAGAATTGGTAAGACAGTGATTAGTAATGTTATATCCAATCTATCTAAAAGTTTCTTCCTTTGTTGTTAGTTAGTAAGATGATCCCTAATGTGTACTATGTGCGTTAAAATCGACCGGGATAGGAAGTTGTTCTATAATTTTAGTAGTTCTTCTAAGCTTAACTGGTAGTTGCGTGGTACGTAAACATAACAAAGTGTTTTTTTGTTTTAAATAGAGAACTGTGGCTTTGGAATTGATTCAAAATACACATCTAACTTGATAAATTTGCATACTCCACCTCTAGCATGTTCTGTAATACGTGGTTTGTTGTGAATGTTGTATCCTTCAAGGTATGGTTTGTGGTTTTCTTTAAAATGTGTTTAATGAATGCTTAATGCTACCGGTTGGTATTTAGTAGTAAGTATGCGAATGTTATTTATATGAACTAAAAAACCGTTGCAATTATACTGAATAATATCGTACATCAGCGTCGTCTATGTATGATTCTTGAGAAGAACTGCTATATTCGCTGTCACGTTCTCTTGTTTTGCGTATGAAGTTTATTATTCGAGTAAAGCGGTATTTTATCTTTTGATAGATGAAAAGTGGATATAAATCTTTTAATATGTTGACAAATTTGTCTATATGAGGCATAAACGACATTGCTATAGTAGTAATTACGAGAGCTCGAATATGACCGATAAGATTTATCTACCTGTGTCACAACTAGTAATATATGTACGAGATACATTTTCTGTTGTTTAATTCATTTGCTTTTAAGCAATGCGTTATACTCGAGCTCTCGTAATTATTACTATACCTCTAATGGGTTAGGTAAAATTTGTTATAACATTACTATACCTCTAATAAGTTGGGTAAATTTTGTTATAAAAACTTTTGATTTGAGTTTTTCACGTATGATTCAGCTTTCTCAGCTTGTGGTTGTAGCTGTTTTGCCAGGTATCGTCCAAGTTGTTGTAATGGAGATCCTATCGAACTTACAATTGGTCTTAAGGTTACGTTGATATTGTGAATTTTTGGAAGACCGTACAATTTTGGGCACCGTGAAGATTTTGTCCTTGGTATCAGATATTGCTGTATATCTTTGTCAATCGCGCTGTTCTTGATTTTAGTTTTTGTGGTCTTCTCCAGATATGTCGTTGGATCGGTGATCGTTCATTTTTTCGTCGTAGTCTTTTTTGTTTAATACCACTGTTGCATTCCCTTTTTCGGCTGGCAGGATGATGATACTGTTGTTATTCCTTATTTTTTGTAAGGCTATATATTCGTCTATCGTCATGTTCCTTTTTGGTGGTTTAGCCGTTCTCAATACTCTGGATACACCTTGACGGATTGTTTCCGCAATATTTTGATCTGATGTTGGTAATTGCCGATTCTACGCGATTATATCTTCCGTTGGTATGCGGGTAGGTGCGACTCCGTAGTTAAAACGCATCTGTAGCCGCGGTGCTAAGAACTTATTTAGACATGTTGTGTACAATTTTTGATGATGTTAATTGTTGAATCTCGTCTTTTGGTTTTTGATATGTACACAAACGTTCGAATTTTCTTTTGTGTTTTTCTTTAGCAAGGCTGACATCTGCCTCGGCTCGATAGTTTAATAATTTGTCGACAGTTTCCCGTATCACCGGATGGATGGTTGTACTCAAATTTAGATGTATGTGCAGCAACTGTTTGTTTAACGTGTCCTGTGTTTTTCTCGTATCATGTATGGCGTCTCTCATTAATGCGAAACTGGCTTTTTTGAGTATTTTGTTGGTTTGATGAGATCTTGTACTAAAGTTTAACCTCATGGTCTTTGCAATCAGTTTTTCGTCTTGACAGCGTTATAGTTAGACAGTAACGTGTTTCTTTTTGAGCGTAACTTTTCGAAGTTCTTCATCTAGCGTAGTATCTCTACCCCGTACAGGCACTGTATGTTGTTTTTCGGGTTTCTGAGGCTATTATATGACTGCTGTTGTTTCGGGTGATGTTCCGCGTTGTCAGTTGGTTCTGGGTAGAACCCTTTTCGCCATCTTCTAATTTTACACAAGATTTAGAACAGACTTTAATTGCTCTAAAACGTTATAGAAAACTTGTAGGTACACAATGGACTATAGAACTTGGAAGCCTTGCTTTAAAAAATTTAAATGAAAAAGCTGCTGTAAAACCTCAATTACTTCGATTAACAAAAGACATAATGAAATTAAAGATCTTTCTAGAAGAAAAATCCATGTGTGCTTATGAAACATTAAACACTTTGAAAACATCAGACGCCTATAAAACATTAGTAGAAACGACTTTAGTTTTAAGTATTCTTCATAATCGAAAAAGAGTAGGTGACATACAGTGCTTAGATCTAGATTCTTACTGTCACCAAATAAAATATAAAACAAATATACCAATACAGGACGAACTTGAAACGTCTCTGCATTCTACAAGGTGCCTTAACCCGATGCAGCTGCTTCCAATCAATATTAATATAATTTCACTTAATAAATAACGTAATTCTACATAAATGCATAAATTTGTTTAAGCGCTATGACCACTAATATAATTAACAACTTACTTACATTATCAGTATTAAAGCACCGCACGACTGTCTTGTCGAAGTTGTAGGAGAAAAACAGGAAATTTTCACTATTTCGCGCCTCGGCGAGGACGTTTAAAACTGATAATGCAGTATCACAATTACAAATAGCGACTTTGAATAGTTGTTACAGGGTAACACGTAACAACATCTTCTCGACTTAGAAAACACATTGCTACTGTTACACAAGTTCTTAATTTAAAAGCAAATGAAATTGACCAAATGGCAAAATTTATGGGTCATACCCTCGGACTTACGAACAGTTTTATAAGTAGGTCATTTTTTATTTATGATACTGTTTTTTGTTTGAAGATACATTTATTTCTAGATTACCTAAAGACGCGTACCAAGTTGCAAAGGTATCAAAAATTTTACAGTTAATCGAGAAAGGAAGATAACATGTGATTTTGTCAAAACGTCGTCATTCTAAATTATCAAGGTTATTTATTTCTTCATTAAAGCGGTATCGCCCCCGCCGTAGATTTTTTCCTGTTACAATATTTTTAATAATATTTTTCGTAACAACTTATTTGTCTTCAACAAGGGGAAAAACAAAGAAGACTTTTTTTCTAACTACTTTTCTGAAAAAAAATTATTGTAAATTGGTCACCATTAATTTTTTTTTTGGATTTTACCAATGAATAACCTGGGATTTTTTTGTGTAACAAATTCTGTCAAAACAAAATCTCCCTCCTTTAAGTCCAGTTCAATTTCAGCCTCTGTGAGTATCTTGCTTTCATTTTCTTCAAAATCGTTTTATTTATTCGAATTTTCATCCGACCAGTTAGTCTGATTTTTTTAGAAATAGTTCCTTTATTATTTCCACTTCTGTTACCAATATCAGCGGGTTGAACACTTTTTCCAGCTTGTATATTAATTCTTTTGTCCCTACCGCGTTTTTGTCGTGATTGTTTGAGTTGGCTAACAAAGGAGTCTGTCCATGACTTGTCAGACATTTCTTGTTCGTCCTCTCTAGGAATTTTTTGAATCACCTTCTCTGGACAAAATGGAACTATTCCACAAGCTCTAAAACCGACAATCAAGTTTTTTGCAAGCAACCGGGGGAATTCAGTCTTTGGAATAACTCCACGACTTTTTTTTTCTATTGTTCCAAATTACTCCGCCAAGCACCCTTAAGTGGTCTAAAGTAGGCCACATCAAGTGGTTGACATAGGTGTGTGGAATTTCGAGGAAGTGGCGTGAATCGTATATGATATTGTAAAGATTCCTCAAGTACAGATAATGTAAGGTGACTGGATAAGTTGTCACCTATTATCACCGTGGGTGTGCCTTCTAGAAGTCGTCGAACGTAGGGTAAAATAATTTTGCGGAACCATTCTTCAAAGATAAATCAAACCAACCGGAGGGATTACTGTTATATTGTGCTCCGGCAACTCCTCCTTCCATCCAACCGGGATACACATATTTTGCTTTATATAGCACGTAGGGGGGTAATAAAGTTCCGTCAGCTATCCCAGCTATCATAACATTATCAGATGTTTTAGAATGATCCATGATTCTATCCGCATGTTTCACACCACGTTTTACTATCACTCTGGTGTTGCCGGGATCGTCCGTAAAATTTGTTTTGTGATAATTTATTATATGACTTGCTGGAACACCTTCGAGGGTGGTCTTCAAATTCTTAAAATATTCGTTAATTGTTTCGCGCGTTACAGCAGCTCTAACACGTTTAATATTTTCGGACATTTTCACAGTGAGTTCATGGTTTCTCTTAAGAAAAATTTTCACCCATTCTGTGCATTTTTGTTCGTATAATTCGGTGATCCGCTTCACCCTGTAACAAGCAAACTTTCTTAACACTACCACGCTGGTTAAAAAAAATTAACCTAAAAATTTGGTACCTCTTACAAGTGATTGATAACATGTTTGTTCACGTTGTCCATTCTATATTTTTGTACGTATATGTTTGAGTATTCATTCCCAATAAGGTTTTTCAAGGTTTTGCTAACATGCATAATATAATATCTACAAATAAATAAATTATTTAGACATGTTGTGTACAATTTTTGATGATGTTAATTGTTGAATCTCGTCTTTTGGTTTTTGATATGTACACAAACGTTCGAATTTTCTTTTGTGTTTTTCTTTAGCAAGGCTGACATCTGCCTCGGCTCGATAGTTTAATAATTTGTCGACAGTTTCCCGTATCACCGGATGGATGGTTGTACTCAAATTTAGATGTATGTGCGGCAACTGTTTGTTTAACGTGTCCTGTGTTTTTCTCGTATCATGTATGGCGTCTCTCATTAATGCGAAACTGGCTTTTTTGAGTATTTTGTTGGTTTGATGAGATCTTGTACTAAAGTTTAACCTCATGGTCTTTGCAATCAGTTTTTCGTCTTGACAGCGTTATAGTTAGACAGTAACGTGTTTCTTTTTGAGCGTAACTTTTCGAAGTTCTTCATCTGGCGTAGTATCTCTACCCCGTACAGGCACTGTATGTTGTTTTTCGGGTTTCTGAGGCTATTATATGACTGCTGTTGTTTTCGGGTAATGTTCCGCGTTGTCAGTTGGTTCTGGGTAGAACCCTCTTCGCCATCTTGTCGACGTTTCGGCAAAATCACATGTTATCTTCCTTTCTCGATTAACTGTAAAATTTTTAATACCTTTGCAACTTGGTACGCGTCTTTAGGTAATCTAGAAATAAATGTATCTTCAAACAAAAAACAGTATTATAAATAAAAAATGACCTAGTTATAAAACTGTTCGTAAGTCCGAGGGTATGACCCATAAATTTTGCCATTTGGTCAATTTCATTTGCTTTTAAATTAAGAACTTGTGTAACAGTGGCAATGTGTTTTCTAAGTCGAGAAGATGTTGTTACGTGTTACCCTGTAACAACTATTCAAAGTCGTTATTTGTAATTGTGATAATGCATTATCAGTTTTAAACGTCCTCGCCGAGGCGCGAAATAGTGAAAATGTCCTGTTTTTCTCCTATAACTTCGACAAGACAGTCGTGCGGTGCTTTAATACTGATAATCTAAGTAAGTTGTTAATTATATTAGTGGTCATAGCGCTTAAATAAATTTATGCATTTATGTAGAATTACGTTATTTATTAAGTGAAATTATATTAATATTGATTGGAAGCAGCTGCATCGGGTTAAGGCACCTTGTAGAATGCAGAGACGTTTCAAGTTCGTCCTGTATTGGTATATTTGTTTTATATTTTATTTGGTGACAGTAAGAATCTAGATCTAAGCACTGTATGTCACCTACTCTTTTTCGATTATGAAGAATACTTAAAACTAAAGTCGTTTCTACTAATGTTTTATAGGCGTCTGATGTTTTCAAAGTGTTTAATGTTTCATAAGCACACATGGATTTTTCTTCTAGAAAGATCTTTAATTTCATTATGTCTTTTGTTAATCGAAGTAATTGAGGTTTTACAGCAGCTTTTTCATTTAAATTTTTTAAAGCAAAGCTTCCAAGTTCTATAGTCCATTGTGTACCTACAAGTTTTCTATAACGTTTTAGAGCAATTAAAGTCTGTTCTAAATCTTGTGTAAAATTAGGAATTTTGTTTCGTAAAATTAATTTTGTAGCTAAATCACATAGTTTTTTAAGTGTCGTGCCAAAATGCAAAGCTAGAGACGCAACTCCAAAACTTTTTGATTCAGTCTCATATCTAGATATATTTTTTACGTCGTCAACGGCGTCATCAAAGCGTTCTGATTTAAGTATCGATAGTAAGTCATTATATTGGCTGTGTTTTCTTATTTTTAACAAAAATCGCGCACATTGACGCAATTTGTTTAAGATGTGATATAAACTACGCTTAACTTTATTTTTTTTTTTGAGGAGGTCTTCCCCAAAATTCACAATTAAAATATCACTAGTTGCAGTCGTTGTTATAATATCCCCTTGTATTTTATTGAATATTGCTTTTGTTACAGACAATTTATTTAAAATTTGTTTGTACTTTTTTTACAAGCGGTATACACAATTGACTCGCTCAATGGACGTAAATGTTGTTTTTTTGTGGTTGTATTATTAGAAAAACATTTTTTGTTGTGGCGACTCAAGCAGAGTCGTTTAAAATAACCATTGCAATGTATGCAAATGGCGTAATCATTGTTCGACGCGACCAAGTTCTCGTTTTTTAGGAATTATATGTTCATACGAGATAAAAAAATTGTGACACTGGCACTTCATTGTTTATTCTTATTCTAAATTATCAAGGTTATTTATTTCTTCATTAAAGCGGTATCGCCCCCGCCGTAGATTTTTTTCTGTTTTAATAATATTTTTCGTAACAACTTGTTTGTCTTCAAAGTAAGACTTTTTTTCCAACTACTTTTCTGAAAAAAATTATTGTAAATTGGTCACCACTAATTTTTTTTTTTTGGATTTTACCAATGAATAACCTGGATTTTTTTTGTGTAACAAATTCTGTCAAAACAAAATCTCCCTCCTTTAAGTCCAGTTCAATTTCAGCCTCTGTGAGTATCTCACTTTCATTTTCTTCAAAATCGTTTTCTTTATTCGAATTTTCATCCGACCAGTTAGTCTGATTTTTTTAGAAATAGTTCCTTCATTATTTCCACTTCTGTTAGCAATATCAGCGGGTTGAACACTTTTTACAGCTTGTATATTAATTTTTTTGCCCCTACCGCGTTTTTGTCGTGATTCTTTGAGTTGGCTAACAAAGGAGTCTGTCCATTACTTGTCAGACATTTCTTGTTCGTCTTCTGGCTGATCCTCTCTAGGAATTTTTTGAATCACCTTCTCTAGACAAAATGGAACTATTCCACAAGCTCTAAAACCGGCAATCAAGTTTTTTGCATTATTTGCACCAACTGTCTCAAAGGCTTTTGCAAGCAACCGGGGGAATTCAGTCTTTGGAATAACTCCACGACTTCTTTTTTTCTATTGTTCCAAATTACTCCGCCAAGCACCCTTAAGTGGTCTAAAGTAGGCCTCATCAAGTGGTTGACATAGGTGTGTGGAATTTCGAGGAAGTGGCGTGAATCGTATATGATATTGTAAAGTTTCCTCAAGCACAGATAATGTAAGATGACTGGATAAGTTGTCTTCTATTATCACCGTGGGTGTGCCTTCTGGACGTCGAACGTAGGGTAAAATAATTTTGCGGAACCATTCTTCAAAGATAACAGAATCAAACCAACCGGAGGAATTACTGTTATATTGTGTTCCGGCAACTCCTCCTTCCATCCAACCGGGATACACATATTTTGCTTTATATAGCACGTAGGGGGTTAATAAAGTTCCGTCAGCTGTCCCAGCTATCATAACATTAACAGATGTTTTAGAATGATCCATGATTCTATCCGCATGTTTCACACCACGTTTTACTATCACTCTGGTGTTGACGGGATCGTCCGTAAAATTTGTTTTGTGATAATTTATTATATGACTTGCTGGAACACCTTCGAGGGTGGTCTTTAAATTCTTAAAATATTCGTTAATTGTTTCGCGCGTTACAGCAGCTCTAACACGTTTAATATTTTCGGACATTTTCACAGTCACTTCATGGTTTCTTTTAAGAAAATTTTTCACCCATTCTGTGCATTTTTGTTCGTATAATGCGGTGATCCGCTTCACCCTGCAACAAGCAAACTTTCTTAACACTACCACGCTGGTTAAAAAAAATTAACCTAAAAATTTGGTACCTCTTACAAATGATTGATAACATGTTTGTTCACGTTGTCCATTCTATATTTTTGTACGTATATGTTTGAGTATTCCAATGAGGTTTTTCAAGGTTTTGCTAACATGCATAATATAATATCTACAAGTTAATACATTTTTTAGTACTTACTTGTAATGTAAATACACCTGAAAATTTTATCCGGTATTATGTAGTATGTAGGTAACGAAGAAATCATTTTAAATTTAAAAGAAACCTCAAACCACCGATAGAGGGCGCAACTATTTAAAAAAACTTTAATGTGATCCGCTTCCCCCCACTATAACTGCTTCACCCCAGTTGACGCTATTCAACATAAAAAGTTGTCAATTCTATAAAATGAATTTGTTATTATACTGCTTGATTTACAGTGACCGGTAAAATAAGGGAGCAATAATTTTTTTTTGAAATGTTATAAATTTTAGTAATCAAAACAGATTTTAACATTACAACATTATTTACGGTTATAACTTTTATAATAGTGGACCGCGTTTCGATACTTTACATATCATCTTCAACGACAAAATAGTATTATTATGGTCAAGAGTTTTAGGTATACCGAAAGTTAGTTTTATCTTTATTGTTTAAATTAGACACAATGTATATTATCTATTATAAACATGATGCAGATATTCAAAAACTTTTATGAAAACGGTTATAACTATGGTGTGCAATTAAGACATTAATAATTTGATTAATTGTTTAACTGATTAAATCGCTGAGAAAATTTGATATTGTTATCTAAATAATCTAGTATTTCCGAATAGGGTCTAATTAGAAAAAAGTGAGAAAAACAAAGATGTAACTGATTTTCAAAAAGCTATAGCTCTATTTCTTAAATATAATCTTTTCAAAATGAGTTGATTTAGAGAATTGTAGTTTAAATTTTAAATCTAATATTATACAGCGATTCTTCATTTTCTCGTCTTTCTTTAAAACATATTTATCGGGAATCGCTAGGTGTTGATACAAAATACATTTAAGACGCCACCCTTTGAGCAATTATTAGTTGTTATAATTAGTTTAACAGCTTTACATTAATAAAGTTAGATTACTTCAACATTATCTATGTATGTAACATCTTATATAATATAATTAAAATTTTAAGTACTGTCAACTTCATTAAGAAATCCTAAATTATCTGACACTTGTAGATGTACGAAATAGTGATCTTAAATCAATTGCATAATTAAAAATCGAATCATATATAAAAGTTGTTACAATAAAAAAGACGGTGTTACGTTTCGCTGAACTGGAAGACGCCGAATTTTTTTGAAAATTATTCTCTAGATACTTTTAACGTACCAGTAACTCCAAATCACGCTGTAAATTTTTAACTTACTTTGTTAAAATAAAATACGGTATTTGCAAAATAACTATGACTTAGAAAAGTAACAAATGTACATAAGAACATCGAACTGTACACTTCTTTGTCGAGTTATTTTTATTATTTAGAATTTTTAATAAAAATAAAATTATGATTATTAAAATTGCGTATTTTTTGTAATTACGTATTTAATATTTAGAAAACTGAATAAATTATTTTTAGATATTTAATAATTTGAGCGAAAATAACTATAGCTAATTCGTGCTACAACGATTGTAATTATCATAACCAAGTTTATTATAACTAAAATTTATTTAAAAAAGTAAGCACATTTATTCAACGTTTTTATTGTAAAACAAACACAGCATACATAAATATCTTTTATTTGATGTATATCAGTCAGAACACTATATGCAACCAATGATAAAGTAAGTAATTAAATCTTACAATGTTGATTCTAAAAACTTAATTATAGTTTTAAGTGTGTTTTACAGATTAATAGATTAATTTCGTTGTTGTATACATAGGGGAAGGTACTAAGTGATACAAACTTTTAAAATTTGAATTACCCGCTCAAATTCCAATTGCAAATTATATGTGGACAGTCATCACTCTACAAAATAGTGAAAGTCTGGATCTGTGACAGTTTTACTTAAGAAGGTAAGAAAACAAAACTGTTTTTGATAGTAGGTAGTTACTTAGTGCATGTTTTTAGTGCAGCTTTTAACAGATTGATAGTAATTATATTTAATGAATTTTGCACCAATAGATGAACAATTATGTAAACGTAACCTATAACGCCGGCCAACTTTAAAAATAAAGTCCATATATAGTTTTCAACCATTTAAATGCAAATGCTACAAAAGTACTAACTGAAACAGCAGTGGTGGTACTAAGTGAAATAGTGTGTCAGTTAGTACCTATCATTTTTTCTTAATTGTTTCCAACTACAATCTGTATTTTTTCCAGATGCCTAGTAAACTGAAACCACGAAAATACGGCACAGCAACAGCTGAATCAATGTCAAAAGCTGTTGATCTAGTTTTGAATAAAAAGTATTCAGTAAGACAAGCAGCAGTGTGCTGTAATGTTAAATATCCAACTTTGCAATGTTACGTTATGAAGAAACAAAGTAATTTAGAAGGGAATATAAGAATGAAACTTAATTATTATCACCGACAATTGTTCAAAAACGAACACGAAGAGGTTTCAGCTCATTATTTGGAAACATGTAGTAAAATGGCTTACGGATTAACAACAGTGGATGTAAGAAGGCTAGCCTCTGATGTTGCAATAGTGAACAATGTGACAATTACAGAGTCCTGGAGAATATCTAAAATGGCTGGCAAGGACTGGTTAAAAGCCTTTTTAAAACGCTGAAAAACTCTGAGTATCAGAAAGCCAGAAGCATGCAGTCTTGCAAGATTAACGTCGTTTAACCGACATAATGTACAAACATTTTTTACAAATTTGCGTAATATTCTGGAGTAAAACCCAAGCTGAAGTGATGGTTCCAGAATATTCAATTTAGATGAAACTGGAACTACGCCCGTCCAAAATCCAAAAAAAAATAATCGCATCGAAAGGTGTCAAGCAAGTGAACCATTGCGTTAGTCGGGAACGTGGAGAGCTAGTAACGACATGTGGCATTATATATGCATTGGGAACTTTCCTACCGCCTGTGTTAATATTTCCTCGGAAATATTTTAAAGCACACATGCTTGTAGGAGCTCTGCCGTGTACACTGGGATTAGCAACGTCATTGGGATGGATGAACTCTGAAATTTTTTTAATAAGCATTCAAACTCCAGCAAAGAAAACCCGAGTCTACTTATTTATGACAACCACGAGAGCCACATTTCGGTACAAATAGTAAATAAAGCTAGAGAAGCTGAAGTTCAAATTCTTACTCTACCACCACATTGTGGCAACCGTATGCAGCCACACGAAAGAGAAAATAAAACATTGATACATCATTCAATACTTAGAACTATTCATAATGCTTGCAGTGTATTTGTAAATAAATAATTCTCCTTCTGGATAATGGATACACTTTGTTTTAATATTAATGGGAAGATATAAAACATAAAAACGCTTCCTTCAAAAACTCACATAAACCAAACAACCATTTTCTTAATTGTACACCCAGGCTTGAGCTTTATTTAGACAATATATAAATCTCGGCGTTGCCACTTTTATATATTTTAATACTTATACTAAACTAAATACTTAACATCTTTCCCCTGTTAAGTAGAAAACAACTTTAAATCTAATCGAATAGGTTTTCATTTTATTCTTATAGGCCTAGTATGAGAGTCACTAGCAATTTGACTTTCCTCATTACCTTGTTTAATGACTATCGTACTATACGCTGTACGACGAAAAGATAAGTTAAGCCCCTTTTTCAATTTAGTATGATAATTTGAGCCAATGTATGAAAAGACACAGGTCAAAATAGTAAAAGTACGAAAATTCTAAAATTATGTAATGTATAATATCATAGGCATTAAAGATTAAAGTACGTAAGAAAACGTATAATTTTCAAATGTACAAAATTATAAATTTCTACTTATAACAAATAAATGCGGTTACAACTTGACTTATTAATTTAGTTACACGAATTATTTTAAAAATTTATCAAATAACATTTGGAGGGAACAACTAAACATTAGAAACGTGTTAAACGAGGGCTTCATAAGATTTTTGCATGTTAACGAACTTAACAAACTAAAATTATGATTTACTATGAGAACGATACAACTCCTCCAAAAACTTAATAGCTTGGTAGTGATTCTATGCGACTATAGATCCTTCGATGTGGAGGATAGGCACAACTCAGCAAGTAATTGTGGCTACGTTTTGTTGGCTATTGTGCCAACTTCATCAGGCCAATCTATATTGGATGGTAATTATAATTAATTATACAAGTATATAAGTCGTACATATTTCAATTGTCAATATAATTAAAAACTTATGAACTAGAATAATAAATTACAAGTTACAGTAAAAATCAAAAACACCTACCTAACAGTAGAACGTTTAATTTCTGCCCATATATACAAAAAATTAAACATGGACAAAGTAGGTAAGCACGAAGACATATAACCTTATACGACACAACACATAAGCTGAATCTCAATGATAGAATAAAAGTAATGTACATTTTAACAACTGATAAGAGTGGAAATTGTATTTGTAATGATAAGATTAACGTAATTTTGTTAGTTATAAATATTAAGTGACAAACAATTTAGTAAATACGTTTACATTTGCTAATAATGTTGTTATAAATGGGATTCAGATTTTGAGTATCCTTCTTGAAATTCACATTATCATTATATAAATTAATAAAGAGCATCTCAGATATTAGTCTTTTTTTTAAATTTAGTTCTACATCCAAAACTTGTGGATTGTCAAAATCATGATTGTCCTCGACATGATGTTAGGCCAGTATCTACAGTTCTTTTATTGCAATCATAGTATTGGTTTTTAATTCTATTGTTAAGCTTTTGTTTTGTTTGACCGATATAATATTTATTGCATTGTTTACAATTGATTTTATATACAACGTATGATTTGTCTAAGAGGTTAGTTTTGTTTTTTAGTTTCGTATAGATAGTGTGGTATATAGTGTTATGGTTATAGAGAACAATTTTGACATGATCAGATTTTTTTAAAATGTTAATTACACTTATTATTCAATGGTACTACTCATTTATTTTTTCTTTCTGCTCTTGCTCTGCTTTGTAAAATACTCTTCTTTCCCTAAATAACGATATGGTTTTGCCATAATGACTCGTTAACAAACTAAAAATTTTGTCGAAAGTTTTTTTATTAGGTAAAGTAGGGTCACATAAGTCTCTTAATATGGTGTAAACAGAATTAATGGTGTTAGTAAAATAGGTAACCTTCTATCAACTGCAACTGAGTTTGCTTTAAAAAACTGATCTAAACGTTCTTTGAAAATTATAAAATTATCATGGATGTCAAAACACGGCACGTTACCGATTACCGCCATGAGTTCCCTTTTTCCTTAAACTGTAATTCTTGAATTGTTTCTTTCTTCCTCGTCGCCAATGTAGTCGATTTGTAAATAAATGATTCTCCTTCTGGATAACCGATACACTTTATTTATAATATATTAATGGGAAGTTATAAAACATAAAAACCTTTCCTTCAAAAACTCAGATAAACCAAACAATAATTTTCTTAATTGTACACACAGGCTTGCGCATTATTTAGACAATATATAAATCTCGGCGTTGTCGCGTTTATTTGTTTTAGCCTTGTACTAAACTAAATACATAAAATACAAAAATTTTTTTATTATTTAACAGATACATGTATTTGACGAGAATATATTTAAACATAAAGTTCACTTAATTTACGTTTAACTGCCATTAATGTCGCAGTGATTAGAAACTGTAACAATAAATATTTTAATATTACAGTTTGCTAAAGGTACTATGTAACAGTATATATAGGATGTTTCTTCCAAGGCATGCAACAAGAAATTGATTCGTAATATTTTTATTTTTCGCACTTAACTGAATATTTTTTAAATACATTTTTTTAGTTTATTTACTTTTTGCCAGTGGTGTCAAGCAGAAGCTTTTTTTGTAAAAAAAGTACAAAAATCAAAACTTATGGTTATTCAAATTGATGTTCATGAAAAATTATTATTGTTTTAATATTAGACCAAAACGTAAACCTTGACAAACAGTAAAAACTAAACTTACACAGTTTTCAAAAATGTTTAGTCTCTAAAAACTGCGATTTACTTTTGAAAATAGTTTGAGTATGTAATAAATCATTTAAAGAATTGTATCATTGTTCTTGTAAAAAATATTTTGACTAACAATGATTAAACACACTAAACTATAATTACAAATCATTTCTTATAAGTGTTCAAAGTTTTAATTTAATTCTGATCATCACACACACCAGTATAAGAAAATGACTTGCCTCTTTGCAAACGTCTTCCTTGAGTATCAATTTTTATTGAACCAACGCTTCTGTTTTTAAATACTGGGTATTTTTCTTGCATGTTTCGTATTTCAGAATTACTATGTAATGAACTTCCGTGCAAATGTTCTTTAAAAACATGAAATAAAGTATTTTTCATTTTTGCCTTGTTACAGCTAAAATCAATTTTTAAAAGGCGCCTTACGTATAAAATAATCAAAACATACCATTATTCTTAGTATCGTTATTGTTTACATGGGTTTTCTGCTTTGTAATTTGGTTTGCTATCCATAATTTTATAGATTGCGGACTTCTCAATTTTAAGTTTACATTAGAACTAATAATTTTTACCATGCGTTCAAAACTTGGTAAACTACCAGATTTAAAACAATCAGAGAACTCTTTTAACACCGAATTCTTTTCTTTTTACGACCAAGGTGATTTAATACTACTAAAACGGCGAACACCTAATAAAACGAAAATAAAATTTTTGCGTAACCTACACGATTTCAGAATTTTACATGGTCTATGTTTTCGTTTTTTATTCGATTCTACATTATAGCTCGTGATAGTCTCTAACTCCAATTTCTCATCGAAGTTTTGATCGAAATGTTTTTGACGTGAAACTGCAAGACTTATAAAAGTAACATTAGTATAATCGGTTGCGCTAAACTCGTCATTCCGTTTATGCTCATTTTTTCTTTCATCTTCTACTTCGTCATCATCATCATTTCCTTGTACTTTTGTACGGACGACATTTGAATTATATTCAAGGTATGCGTTGGTAATGTAAATATATTTTTATGAATGTCTTCAGCGTGGCCCAAAAAATTTACCACATCTTTAATCCTGTTTTTAGACATATCTAGAAGAACACTGTTTGAGGTAGTTTTATTATGTACATCTTCGTAGTGGCACCAGATAAAGTTTAATCGAATCTATTTCTTTGCGTTGAAAAATTTATAACACATTGTTACCCAAAGAAAGTTTAATGCCAACTCTCTTAGAAATTGTAATCATTTTACACAAGCCAAGCATGCGTGATGCAATATAACAACATAAAATTCAAACAAACACATTGAGTTGCAATATGTTTCCGTAAAATAGTAACTCGTAACAAATGAGGTTCTTTATGCAACATTTCGTCTCATAAAGGCCATCGCAGAACCATAAAAACTAATTTGACTGCTTGCGTGGGTAAAATATACATGCGGGTAAATCTAGGTAATTTTAACCATTTTAAAACTAGAATTAAAATTGCTGCTGTGCGTTGCAGGCTAACTTTTTTCATTCCGTTCACGCCAGATGCAGCTTAACTGTTCTTCTAATAAAACATACAGAATAAGTACTTTGTGCTAATATCATAATGGTATTACTATGTATCTAGATTCTAACCAAAGTAACTCAAAACGTTATAAGTAATTAAAGTAAATTATACAAATAAGTAGCACCTCCTGTCTTTTCTCAAATGAGGAAGATTTGCTTGCAGTTTTATCTTTTTTGAAGGCTGATCACTTTATTATTGCAGTAAAGATATGAGAAAGATAAAGATATTACAGTACATACTAAAACATTTACTGGAAATTACGTCCGCTTTTCGCTCTTTGTTGTTGATATTTGTTTATAACCTCATTGTTTTACCCTACTTATTTTACAAAAAATGATTTTGCTGTTTCTATTGATTTTAAAGGTAAGTTGTTTTAATTGTTATTAAAGTTAAATATTTAATGAAATCATTTGTAGTTTCTTATAATGTGCTAAGCAAGTAAGTCTACTCTTGTAAAGAGTTGTCTTAACAAAGGATGCTAGAGAGATTATTTGGAACATCTACAGCTTTTTTAAAAGGAAACTAAAATTCACAAGTAAAATATAATTTATTAGTAGCTACAATAAATATTATTTTGTTTTACATGATTTCATTTTTATTAGGTAATCTTTTGAACACGCTTGTATAAGCAACGGGAGTATCTAAAAGTAACGTTGCACATGTCTTAAAACAGGGTCGTGCAATTGATTGTGGTGAGAAAATTTCATTTGTGATTTTAACCTCGATACCGAAAACTTCTCTCTCGCACAATGCCATGTGCTCGGACGGATGAATTACGTGGAGGTCTTAAATCTGCAGTAGCAAAAGGAAAAACTTATTGTAATACATGCTTGTTTGTTTACATGATTTTTTCATATTAAATTTGTCATTTACTATTATTTATTTTAGGAGGTGAAATGGGTTTTATCGATAATGTTTTATTGATATTAAATCGGACAAAAAACAGAACATTATCATGATGACATGAACTAAATAAATTATAAAAGGTGGATTGAGGACCAATGCAAATTACCATAACGTGTCAGCTGTGAAACATCGAATTTCGACAAGTGTAAAGGCAGAAATGGGTACATGGTTAATGGAACGTGCCATCTCATATTACAAAAAATTAACACAACCACAATTAATATAACTTATTAAATTAAACAAACCAAATTACATGCTCAGTATTGGTCCAATGTTTGCATTTTCATGTAAAAGAAATTGAAGAGGATTACATGAAGTAGGAACATATGGATACTGAATATGAAAAGTTTATACTACACATAACTGGTGATACTTCTGATGAAGACCTCGACTGTACGTCTGATTTTGAGTGCTAAAGAAACTTCTTACGTAACTGCTTAGTATATGTATTTTCTAATTTATGTAACTGAAACAAGTGAAAAAAAAAAGTTTTAAGATGTTAAACTAATCGTAATTATTTCGTATTAACAAATCTTAAGCTGTTTCGTATTAATGATTACTGTTTAAATAAACTACTCTGTTTATTTTTGTAATATTACTATTCACAAGTACTTCTACATGTTTGACGTCCAAAGTTTACAGTCGTTTTAATGAAATCTTGAAAAATGAGTTCTAAGTTTGTTTAATCAACTTTAAATTAAACGTTGTAATTAAAAACTATTTAAAGTTTACCACACAAATAAGTACCTACAGAATAACATAACCTGACTTTTATATTACAATGTTAAAAAAAATTTAGCTTTAAAATTTTCAATTCAAACTTAAAAATAAAACAGAAGCATAATTAACTAAGAAATAAAACTCGTAAAATGATTTTTTAAATTTGTTGAAAACTTATATTTTTAACACGTTCGCTGCGTAATTATATTCAATGAGTTTTTTTTAGTGACAACGCCAGTCGCATTCGACTGGTAACATTAGTTTTTATTCTTGATATTACCAGTCGTTTCTATCTGATACAGATCACACAAATCAAACTTGTTTTATTTAAGTACGGTTAAAAAAACTAGTTTTAAATAAATTTCACTGATTTTTGTTGGTATTTAGTAATCTAAATCTCAAGCGGTTTCATATTATAATGATAAACATTTATCTAAAACATGTTTCAATTTTAATAAATCTATTAGCTAAGAAATGGCATGTAAACAATGTGTAAATATAATATTAGTATTCATAAGAGTTGCAATAATGTTATACTTTATAATTTAACGTATTTAACAGAAAAAAATAAAAACTTTAAAACTTAGTAGTAATTACAGATTATGGCGATTATTGAAACAAGTCAGGCACAAAGCTGGTTTTCGTTCGCATTCGCTGCAGTATGTAGTGATCTTAGGCACTTTCTTATCCGCTTCTTTCTAGACTTCGTTTCTCTCAATTTTTTATAGCATTCTACACAGTTCCGTCTTTTCTTAGTTCCGGGACCCTCTGTTTTGGCTAGTATATGTATTCGTTTTTTAGAATGTGATGAAGTTGCAAGAAGTTCGTTAGGTTGCTCTGTGTTGACTAATTGATATACTAAATTTTCTCTAAACTGTAGAAGTGGTAACTTTTTTTGTGAATTAATCATGTTGTATAATATCCAAGAATTAACAATAGCCGCTCCAAAAATTAATTCAAAAGCAACCTTTTTATACCACTTTAGAGATTTACGTAAACTTGTGTAGTTGTACGCTGACATTTGGTCGCTATAATCTACCCCCTTTTTAGCTTTATTATAGTCGACGATGCATAAAGGTTTGCAAACATCTTCATGTGTTCTATTTTTTCGTCCGGTATTTTGAAGAACGGTACCTTGTTCCGCTTAACTCGTAAGCATCAGTACACACAAAAAAAAATTCTCAAATCAAGGTAAATTACATTACTTTAAGTAAATAGTGACTTTCATATAATTCTAAGACATATTTCCTTAAAATAAGTATTTCTTCAAAGTTATTATCTTACAAGAAAGAATCGACGGATTGAAAACAAGATAATCTAATATTCTCATTTTAATCCATGAATCCTTTTAAGATTCTCATTCTCTTGTTGAGATGTGCAAAATCTTTAATTGGAACGACGTTATACATTGTATAGAAAATCTGATTTTTTAAATAAAATTCATCAGATGCACCATTTAAAGTACATTTAAGTGGTTTGTGTATGCGAGTTTTTTAATTGAATGTTGACTGTATTTTGATTTAAAATCAAATGTTCATTAGAAGAAATAATACAACTTTTACAATAAAGAAACGTTTATTTTAATTTTAATAATACAAATATCCATAATAATCGTAAAAAATATTATATGTATATATAATAAAAAATAATACATAAGCATATACTACAACTATAATGTTTCATACTTTATAAGTAAATATTTAAACAGTTCTAAAAAACAATTTTTATGCTTGCTGTTTTATGCGAATGATCGTGTCGAGTTTGGCAATGAAAAAATATTTAATGTATTAATAAATGAACTCAAGTTTTTAGAAAATGAAGGTATTTCAGTAAATTTAAAAGACGGTTCGAATCGTAAAATAAAATTTTCTGTTATCACTATAACTGGGGATAATGCTGGCTTAAGTTCTATTCTAGGATATAATGAGAGCTTTTCGTCTACTTATTACTGTAGAATCTGTACGTCATCTAAAGATATTAACAGAATACAAACTTTAGAAAAAGAAGAATCAGATTAAAAATACATTATACAGCAGATTTGTGTAGTAAATAAGGATTAAAAGAAAAATGTGTATATAACAACATTTTTTGTGACGTAATGCATATGATATGGCCTTAATTATAAATAAATTAATAGAAAAAAAAAGACTTTACGTAATAATGAAAAAAATGTAGCTCCTGGATTTTCACTTGAACAACTTTTAAAAAACATTATTGTCATTTCTGCGTACGAAATGTGTTTAGTTAGAAATTTTAGATTCATTATTGGCGACTGTGTTCCTAAAGACGATACGACTTGGCATTTTTACCTTCTTATTTATGAGATTACTGAAATTTTGACATCTCATTCTCTTAGAAAAACTACTTTAGAGTATCTGCAAATTTTAGTAGAGGAACATCATTCATTATATCTAGACTTATCAGGTTCTAATTTAAAACCTAAATATCATTTTTTAACGCATTAAGTTAGAATTATTTTAAAATTAGGTCCCTTAATGACGCTATCTTGTTTAAGACCAGAAGGGAAACATCAAGAGTTGAAAAACGAATCAAAAATTACAAAATGTAGAAAAAATATACCTTACACTTTATCTTTAAAAAATCAATTAAAACAATGTTATAGATTCATGTCCCTTAAAGGTTTGGAAGACAAAATTAATTTCGGTAAAATGAAAAACATAGATTTAAATAATTATAAACAATGTAACCATACTCTATCACTTGAAAATTTTAAGTCTACTTCATTTTATGAGATTAATAGTTGTAAATATGAAAAACATACTGTTATATTACTAGATTATAATAACGATAGTCCAATATTTTGTGAATTGATTGATATTTTAATACATCATATTGATTTTAGCAATATTTACTTTTTGTGTTCAATATGGTATTCCGAAATATTCAATCATTACAAAGCATATAAAATTAAGAAATCTAACACGACAAAGTTATTTTCCAAGCGTATATTTGAAAATGATGCGCCTGGTATAATATACAGAGTTACAGAAAACGAATTTTATGCTCCTATTAATTAAAAATATATTTATAGTTTTACGACAATCAAACAAAATATGTTTTCTATATATGTTTTCGAAAACTCGACTTTCGATCATAACGTCTATTACATCCTTCAATAGGACACTTGCAATAATTAAAAATACAATGGCGAAATTCTACGGCTGATTAACCTACAATTAAAGTTTTTCAATAATAAAAAGTTCATGATTTACAGTCAAAACTAACTAATAAATTATAGCTACGTTTAATTCAAGTTTCGTTTAACACAAAATTATTAAAAAAATAATTATTAAACAAAAATAATTATGTTGTTCCATTTGTCGTCTTCTTCCTCGAGTAGCTTTGAAGACAGCTTTGCAGCATAAGGTTTATACGAGATAAAGAACATCCTTTTGAATTGTTAGACGACATTGATTTCAAGAAGAGGTTTCGATTAAATAAGGCCCCCATAATAAACTTACATGTACATGCAACTAAAGATAGAATCGAACCAACAAGCTATCGAAACTAATCGTTTGATGCAAGAGTACAAATATTAGCATATCGTAAATGAAATGGTCAGGCTCTCCCATCAATATATAAAGATGTCTAGAACTACCAAAAAGTTCATGCAAATAAAATAATGGTTCTTTCGCATTTCTGGTTTTTTATGTGTTGTGGGAGCTGTTGATTGCACACGTGCATATACAATCACCCGATAGACTAAATGCTGAATCGTATCACAACAGAAAAGGATATTTTAGCATTAATGTTCAAGCGACTTGCAATGCTGACTTAAAATTAATGCATTTTATTGTTTATTAGCCAGGATCAGTACACAACAGTATTATTTTCGATAAATCTCTTCTTCCGGTTGAATTTTGCATCGGAAGATATGGCAACGGTTACCTATTAGGTGATAGTGAATCCATGTAATCATCATCTGCTTACATTTAGCAAATGTCAGTGAAGTAGCATAAAGCATAGCACATATTATGACAAGTAATACCATAGAAAGGTTCTTTGGAATTTTGCAGAGAAGATTTCCTTGCTTGCAATATGGTTGCAGACTCTTAATTAGCACAACATTAATTGCAACAGTTCTTCATATGCAAAATGTATAAAAACAACATAATTTATTGTAATTTTTTATTTATAAAATTAATACTGTGCTTTATATTTTCTTAAAACTTGATTAAATAGTATTACTTCTTTCAGTAATTCACAGATTATAATTTTTTGCTTTTGAAATTTTTCTTATAAATAACTCGGGAGGAGTTGACAAAGGTTCTGCAGTAAATAGGAGTGTGTGAAAGACAAGAATACGAGATAATACAGGTTGAAGTTCAGCCACATATAATGATTCTCATTTGCCCATTTTTACTAAGGATACAAATTAATATTAGATTTCATTGTAATTATGTCCCAATTTACCAAAATAGTAAGCTGTAAAGCAATTCAAAGCAATTTCTAGGTGGCTCACTTTGGTATGCAATGTTCGCCAGCAAAACCTCCTGATCGGCAGTTATTAAGAGGTTGAAAACTCCACGAGAAACAGATTTTTTCATCATACATAGTACAACTTTTAAGTCCTATCTTACATGTCCTGCTTCACAGATCTGTTTTATCTTCAGTTTCATATATACAAACAAAGTTTCAGGTATTTTGCTGTTCGGAGGCCTATTTTAGTCGATACATTATATTCGTTGGTGATGCTTGTTTCTTTTCAACTATAAATCCTTTAGCCAGTTACTCCTTTATATTGTTATCTAAAGTAAAGGATAAAAGGAATTAAGCAAGAAATTTTATAGAATTAGAAATTTGTTATCGGTAAACATAAAATAAAACTTAGCTATCGATACAGAAGCAATATTTTCCATAATGATAATATAACTATTTATAAGAAAACGTGAATAATATAGTAATACGATTGTAATACTCACTTTACTACAATATTTATTAACGTTTCTTTCTTGATTTAAGTAAATATTTGTAAATTTTTCGGTAGTCATTTTTGTTTCATAAACTGACAATAAAACGCGCGGTTGTCAAGTTGACTAGCAGTTAATCGTCGATTAACTAATGGACCGTTAATCATAGATGAAATTGTTTTGTGCAACGCAATCGAATGTTAATCAACCATTATCTTTAATCGACGATTAGTAAATCGCCAATTAACCAGACTTTTGTGCAACCGGCTGTAAAAATTATTAATTATGTACACTGTTACGCTACTAAGATACAACAACTTAGTGAATCATTATCATCTCCGTTTCCTGCTCCACTACGTCTACTAGAATTGTATTTTTTATATTCTGTGAGAAAATTGGTTTTCAGTCCGTTAAATTTTATCTTTACATCGTTCACGGTGACTGAAGGCTTTACTTCTTTTAATCTTCCAACAATATTTTTATAAGCATTCATGCGAGCATGCTTATTTTTGTATGCAGGTGATTTTACTACATATAAACACGGGTATTTTTGGAATTCTTGAATTAAAATTTGGCACTGCTCCCTTGACCACGACATTTTAGAATTTTAAACGCGTGGTTTATAATTATGTTTATATTATTATTATAACGGATAGTATTCTAGGTTATGTCTGTATACTTTGGTTATGTTAGGAAATAATGCGCCGTCACGCTACGCGCAGTTTTTGTATAAAAATTTTAGAACATTTTCTAAAAAATTATGTAAATACAAAATTTTGTAGTAAATATAGTACAGTGTCAGAAGGCCTTTAGTAACTAATATAAAAGTATATAGAATAATATTTCAAACTTATCGAAAGATCAACAGAACTATAAATCAAAACAAACGTAACTAAACTAATAAATCCATAATAGTAGGAATAATTTTATCTACTTTGAGATTTAGTTTATACACACCTTTTTGTATTAATGTATATACAGTGTGTAAAAGCCAAATGGAATAAATTCATTATTTCTCTTACTGTACATATTTTTGAAAAAACCCGAAACACGTCAAACTTAAATCATAAAATGACATTCTATCACGTGAAATTTTCATCCCTACCATCAACCCCCTCCGAATGACAGGTGCAACCCCTAATTTTTTCAATGGGAAGTATAGGCTTGTGATACATCGTTTGAAAGGTCTCTTCTTTCCCTGTACAAAAGTGTTATCTGGTTTCATTTTATTGCAGGAATTAAAAAAAAAATTATGATTATACCGAAATTTGCTATAATACAACAATAAACGAGAATGTAATTAAACGAAGAAAATAAAAATAAAAGTCAATGAAGTAGATGTTCAAAATCCACATACTTCGACTAGACAAGCATCCGCAACATTAAATGTTAGTCATACATCAATACATATCATATTGAAAGAAAACAAAATGCATCCCTACAAACTGGTTCCTACTCAGGAGCTCACGGAAGACGATTTTGATAGAAGAATACATTTTTGTAAGCAAATGATGGACATGTTGGATAACAATACTATCCTATTAGAAAATGTTATGTTTTCGGATGAGTGTAGTTTTTCACTTCACGGTCATGCTAACCGTCAAAATTGTCGCTACTGGTCAACGGAAAATCCTCACTGGACGAGAGAAGAACGCACGCAATACCCTCAAAAGGTGAATGTTTGGGCAGGGATTGTTGGGAACCATGTCGTTGGTCCTTTTTTCATTGACGGAAATTTGAATGGCGATAATTATTTAGCATTACTTCAAAATGATGTCGTCCCAAATTTGGCAAATTTATATCCGAATCCAACAAACCGTAGACTTCCAGCAAATACGATATGGTTTCAGCAGGATGGAGCACCAGCACATTACCAACGCAATGTCCGGCAGTACCTCGATGCCACATTTACGAATAGGTGGATAGGGAGGCGAGGATCTATAGAATGGCCAGCACGATCTCCTGATCTTACCTCATTAGATTTCTTTTTATGGGGATATGTGAAGAATGTTGTCTACCAAACTAAACCGCTCGATCTAGATGACTTAAGACAACGAATAACGCTCGCGATTTCGTCGGTCACGCCTGATATGCTAAGCAAGGTGAGAAGACATTTTTATTTAAGATTAGGATGCTGCCAAGAAGTTCGCGGGGAGCATTTTGAACATCTACTTCATTGACTTTTATTTTTATTTTCTTTGTTCAATTACATTCTCGTTTATTGTTGTATTATAGCAAATTTCGGTATAATCATATTTTTTTTTAATTCCTGCAATAAAATGAAACCAGATAACACTTTTGTACAGGGAAAGAAGAGACCTTTCAAACGATGTATCACAAGCCTATACTTCCCATTGAAAAAATTAGGGGTTGCACCTGTCATTCGGAAGGGGTTGATGGTAGGGATGAAAATTTCACGTGATAGAATGTCATTTTATGATTTAAGTTTGACGTGTTTCGGGTTTTTTCAAAAATATGTATAGTAAGAGAAATAATGAATTTATTCCATTTGGCTTTTACACACTGTATATGTAGACTTTGAACGGGATATTCAGCGTTGAATACGTGAAACAACTTAAAAACCGTATCAAACGCTTTACAGCTTGATGTAAATTGATATTTAACTTTGTCAACGATGATATAGTCAGTTAAGGATGGTCCCACTACTAATATATATGGTTGGATTGTTCTGCCCTTCTCATATGCACCATCTATTTTATTTTTAATAGCAGCATGGATACTTCCAGGTTCCTAAAATTTAGAATAATTAGTTATTTATTAATTAATCAATTTGAATTCTACAATAATTTCCCGAAAATTTTGTGTATCTACTATAAATTGTATCATTATTTGCTGCTGTTTTGACATAAGGTATAAAAATAATAACACTATCAAAATTACTCAAATGTGTTTCCATAAAGCGGGCTTACCTTGACATGAACAATTATTCCTTCAATACTTTCTAAAGTTGAAAACTTCCACAATATATTCCCAGCTTTTACTTTTCCTGTCGGTGGAACCAAACAATTTAATAATACTAATTCAGCAGCAACTTTGTCACCTGCAAAGCATAAATGATTAAATATTACGCAAAACCTCTATTAGATTTTTGTACAAGTCTCATCTTCAATAAACTTAAGAAATAGATAAGTTTTATTTTAATTGCTAACCGTGCATGCTTGTTTAAATTTGCTAACATATATATTATGAATTGTTGATTATTTACCTTCGATTTCTCTAATTCCAGTCATTAAATCTAAGACGTGTGGTTCTTTTAAATCGCGTCCCCTTCGAGAATGAACTATTTCAAAGAAAGTATCCCAAAACAAATGGAAATTTAACTGGGCTTCTGGAAACAACTTCTCAAAATCCAAATTGATCTAAAATTACATTATTTTATTTTTGATAATTATTTATTTATTTCGCTACTTTAGAAAACTGTTTGTTTTTAGTTAAAAGTTGCGTCATTTTAAAACGCCGATTAACAAAGAAAAGATTTGAAAATTTTAATTAAAAAAAATAAAAATCGCTGTTATTTACTTTAACATTCATATTTGCTATTTGATTTAAATATACAAACGTTTGTTACCCAATGCGACAATTAAACAAAAATATTAAATTAAAAAAACCAAAAATTGGTAAAATTATGCTAATTAAAAGTAATTACCAGAATTTCAGCACGAAGATTGTTCAATATAGGCCATTCCTTTAAAAATTCATCTACAGTGCATTTACTGAAAAATGAATGTCTAGCACAAAATGTTGTATTCCATTTTTGTATGACTATATCCCATGGTTCTACGTTATGTTTTAACCATAATTGATTTTCAGTTGTATTAATGTCTAAAAATCATATAATTTGTATATATTAACTACAGTCATCGTGTTTGTGCAACATTTAAATTAGAAATGAGCAAAATGTGATAGGCCAGATTAAGAAAATAAATACCATTATTACTCAATTGAACTTTTTTCTTGGAAGTACAAATATTTTCTTTATTTTCGTTCGACATTTTTCTCTTAACCGTATCCCCTGACAAAAATCTTATGTTTCTAACAGAATTAGGTAATTTTCCTCTAGCTTTCTGGGATTCCACAGTTGAACTGTCTGCTTTCCTAATCGGCACAACACATAATATATACCTAGTGCCTCAGTTGGAAATAGAGGGATAATTTTTGCAGTCAACTGAACATAATTACTGTCTTTTAAAGAGCTAAAAAATGTTTTCACAATTATTTTTTACGTAAATTTTAACATAACACACACTACTCCATGATCGTTTTGATTGAAAAAAATATGTAAACACGCACACTTTAAACTCTTAAAACACGCGCAGGCGTTTGTGCCTTCAATCTGTCGACCTTCAAGTAAACGATCATGCACTTTCAAATTCTATTAAAACGAATATCATTTTTTTTTAAATTTAAGCAGTATACTATAACTAATTTTTTTGTATTTTATTATTAGTATTACCATACTTAAATCCGATATCTACTAAAACGACAAAGCTACGAATTAATAATTGACTTGTTTTTTTTGTTTCTGATTGACTTGTACAATGCAATCACCTGAGCCGTATGCATTACACTTTTGATGGTCTTCTAACAAACGGAATCTTAAACATGTTAAACTTATGAAATATTTTATTAATACAATCATCTTTAGATTTAAAAAAAATGTCAAAAATTGCATATTTTTATTGTTTCCAAACTAGAATTTTTATTTGATTTTAACGAATAAATTAAACAGTAAATGAAACATTTCATTTTTAATTATATTTACGAGATGCTCATACAGCAGAGAAGTAGTGTAAACAAATCTCAATGAAGTTTTAACATATTACTAAAAATGAAACTGTGATAAAACATACTCAAACGCGTTAATAAGAAAATGTTAGGTGCTATACGGGCTACTTATTTTACCACAATCACCTAATCTTTTAAAAAATATATTGACTTTAAGGCTGGGGAATTTCCTTGTTACGAAGAATTAAATAGATAGATGGCGCAGCACGTACAATTTTCTGAAAGGTATTTTATACTCAAACCTTCAACGTAATTTCAACTATCTAACAATACGAAGTGTTACGGGTAATTTGCGACAAAAGCCGATGGTCATGAATTTATTATTCAAAAAAATTTTCAGAAGTGCATAGCAGGGGGTGGATTATCTGTGGCAGGTATATTTTCCAAGAAGATTCATCACGTTCGTTTTCGTTTTACAAATGGGCATTAAAAACTTATAATATCAATCAATTATTGTAGATCCAAAATAATGTCATTATATTTTTAACAGAAAACAAGCAAATACATTTTGTTGAAAACATATTTTAAAATGCAATAATTTAGTTCCACCGTATCCGACTTTAAATTCATTGTGACGTAAACCAATACAATCGTTACTACAAAATACAAAATAAAGGTTGAGTTGTCAGTTTTTGGCTTTCGTTTTCCACAATTGGTAAAATGTTAATTACACCAAACAGATAAATAGCAAAATGATCTTTAAATTTTCATTATTGCATTAAATGCTAAATAATAATAATTTTGTAAAGGAAAGTTGTTTTGTAATCTAAAGCCAATACTAAAGTGTAAGTTGTCGGACAATCTTACCATACTAAATTATTTTTTTTAATATTGAATTTCATTATTTTGATCATAAAGGTGAATAAAATAAATCAAAAAGCTGCTAGTAACATTTTGTTCACTCAATACAGTGAATAAAATGTTTGTAGTCAAATTATGTAATCAATATTTTTTTTTAAATTCTGCAAAATTGGAAAAAAAATTGTAGGATACACGTGAATAAATACAATTTTATCAACTCAAAAACATTATCGCACAAACCATCTTTTCTTGGATAATTTTATTTATTCAGTTATACTATAAATAGCTATTGCTGTTTTCACTAAGGCCTGAAAATCTATGACATAAATATAAATATATATATTTTTTTAATTTCATTTTGTAATTAGCAACCATGTTTTAAAGTTAACTATTAATCATTTTAAACGGTTTATAGAGATTAGGTCATATTTTCATTGTTTATATAAGCAAGGACTTGCTGTATTCAATAGGGTTCAATACTACTTGCTTCTAAGAATAATTTCTGCAGGTATGTACCATCTGTATTACCAGCAGGTAGGTAATACATATAACTAAAGAATAATAGGATTAGAAAAACCAGTCGGCAGTACAGGAAAAAATTCAGTTATCGTAAATATCTCCTTTCGTTCTGAATGAAACTATACTTTTATATTATAAGAAATATATTTCCAAAATTGAATCATTGTTGTTAGTGCTAAAGTTTTGTGATTGTGTAATATAAGTAAGTATATGTTTTTATATGTTTCACTTACAATAAAATGTTTAAGTTAGCGAAATACTTATATAAAATGCCAAAGAGTCGATTGCCTATAAGTCAACGGAAAAGAAGTAGATCGAAACGGGCAAAAACTGTTAAACATTTATGGTGTTTACGTAAAGAAAACCAACCTGATGTAATTCCTACTATGACTGATAACGAGTACAAACAAAATATTTATATTGACTTCATTCATTCTCCAATATTGCTTAAAGATTTAGAAGATGTTTGGAATATAAAATCTACTACTGACCAAACCAATAAAGACCCATGGGGTAGTGATACAGAATATAACCGGTATTAAAAAAAATATTTTGAGGTAAAAAAATCTGATTTCAATATTTTCAGAATTGTAGCCGAAGAATTACAAATTGAAGCAGATCAACCTGAAGAGCCTGCTATAAGTGGAAAAAGAATTGTTAACATTGGTTTCTTAGAACAAGTTATTCAATTGTCAGAAAATCATGCGAGGTCATGTACAACTGGACGACTAAATATTGATAAGGAAATAAGAAGTGGTTTAAAGAGTACAATAATACTAAAGTGTATAATGTGTGAAAAAACTTTTTCTTGTTCGGCAATTGACAAGAAAGTAGATATAAACAAAGAAGCTGTCTGGGGAACTTTTGCTATTGGAAGTACTTACAAGCATACTGAAGAATTTTTGAGTGTGATGAATATTCCACCGTTATCAGGAACAACATTTTATACAATTCAGGATGAACTATCTCAGGTAATATAAAAATACTGTGATATAAAGAAATCTATATATTTATGCATTAGATATGGATGAATTCGTCAATTAATGATATGGAGGCAGCAGGCAAAAAAGAACATCAAATGGCTGTTAAAAAGGGTTGTGTTGATAGTGATGGTATTCCATGGATTAGCGTATACTTAGACGGTGGTTGGTCAAAGAGGAGTTATGGACACAACTACAATGCTGCTTCTGGAGTAGTAAGTACATTAATAATCTGTAATTTTTAAATCAATAAATTTTTAGGCCGTAATAATAGGACGAGAAACAAAAAAAGTTTTGTATTTGGGCATCCGTAATAAATTTTGCATTATATGTACCAAAGCTACAAATAAGGATATAGAACCAGCACCTCACACATGTTTCAAAAACTGGGCAGGATCATCTTCTGGTATGGAATCGGATATAATTGTTGAAGGCTTTTGTCGCAGCATAGAAATGCATAACTTGCGTTACAAGCAATTTATAGCAGATGGTGACTCATGTGTATATGATTATATATTAGAAGCGCAGAATAAGAGAAAAAAGCGCAGTACAGAAACTATTGCATAAAGTATCTTTCCGATTTTATATTTTTTAGTAATTCAGTTATAAGCGGTACGTACTAAATAGGTAATTCCTTTTTCTTAATCTTTAGTACCGGTATCAAAATGTATCATGTATTTATTTATTTTTCACAGCCCGACCTTACATCTGATCTGACTGCGACGGATTTCCAAACCTCTGGTGGAGATCTTATCCTGTAACGAGTAAGTGAAACAACGGAAAACTATAGATCTTTTGTTACAGATTTCGGATCGCCGTTTTCAATCGTTTGAAGCGGATGTCATCCAAGTGTCTATATCTGCAATCATCCCAACACGAAGATTATTGCCCGTGGATTATACCTCTCGGGGAAACCACGTAAAAAAAAATGCGCCAATTACTCTACCTCTGCGGTGGTGTGGAAACGAGTTTTATTTACGATATTTCATACGTAAAACTGAAATCTCAATAACTACATAAACGTTTGTTTTATTGTATAGAACACTAAATAAATGTTATAATTTTTGTAATAAAAAAGTTTTTAAAATCTATATTTTTCTTATTTTTATATATTATCTATCAAAGTTACTTATAAAGTCGGTTTCCACAAGATGCAAAACAGATCTTTTTGCAATATTTTGCCGGCATAATAAATACAATAAATACTTTTTTAGTTTACTCACAGATAATCCACCCCCCTTATATACTGTTCGAATCTGTAACGAAAGTTATTGTCTTTACTGTTCGCAGGTGTTAGAGTTGTTACGGTATTTTTAAATAGTAACATAAATACCCTTGTGATTCATGCTTGATAATTTGACATTGTTTTCAAGAAAGTCTATTCCTTTTTAGCAAATGTTTGACCACGCCGGCAAAAAATAATAAACCCTAAACGGGTTTATGTGGCAAATGCAAACAAGATATACCTACTTGAAAAGCAAATTATACAATTTCATGCAGTTTAGATTTTTATAAAAGAACATGCATAATAAAGTATATTCTAAAAACACAAATTATATATTTTTTAAATTCCTTAATGGTAAAATACCAGGTAAAATAGATAAACTTTGCAAGTATCACCTGAAGGCCATATAATTCTATCTTGAAAAACTAGTTTTAGTGTTTGACATGCAACAGATTTTAAATTCTACTACATAATATCGATAATACATATATTTAAAATCACTTTAATTAGATTTTACCATCTTTTATGCTTTCATATAATTAATTTTCAAGGAGTTTAAAAACCAGTACGTATATGCAATTATTCTGTAAAACAAATATACAAATAGGTAGTAGCTGGAAACTTGACATAATAAATGTTATAACTAATAAATAATCATAACCAAAATCGTATTTTTATCTAGAATCTCATCAGTGTTTAAATGTGCTTATAATAAATATATATTAATTTTTACAACTTTTTGGCCTTTCACAATTCTCGAACCGGGCGAAAGTTTACGCATATACACATGAAACCGTTATCCTGTCTGCTCATAAGTTATAAAAGAGAAAAGGGATATTTTAATCTTCAAAACGAACATTGCGGGTTGCGAACAATACAAGTGTTGGAAGCGCTCCCTATACTTATATCTTCAAACTTTTTCTACACAATCTCTTCAGAAAACGGGTTGAAACTTAACTACGTACCGTAATATTATTTTTTATTTATGTAGGACTTCACAATTAAATAGACAACTTGATTAATTTTGCTCCAGTATTAATTGTAAGTACATCAACTCTTTTAAAACATTTCCAGCTATGACATGATAGGTAGTATAAAGCGTTTAAATATAATAACTCTGTAATTAATAAAATACAATAACCTATAAACATCAATATTTGAATATCATTTTATCAATTATAAGTAATTATATTAAACTAAAAAATGTTTTAGGTCACCGTTTAATGCATTTTTTCTCTGTGTTGAAAAAATGAAAACAAAATATTTGATACTTTTTGAATTGTCTACTAAGTTAGCGGAGTCTAAAATAAGCTCAAAATTCCCCAGCCTTTGTAATACACTGTTAAATAAAATCACAAAAAACAGCAAATGTTAAAATTGAACTGCAATTCTTATAATCGAAAGATTCGATTAGAAATGCATTTTGTAATAATCGCTTAAAATTGTTATATAAAATCGAAGTAGCGAAATAAATGTACTTGATATTTTCAAATTAGCACAAATAATGCAATAAATTAAAAAAAAGTAGCATACATACCTGCAAAGTTATTTATAATTTCGTCAGAAACGTTCCAAGTTCTAAAAGTATCTCCATAATCAAACGCACATTTGGAATCTTTGGAATACAAGATCGATATAAACAAATATTTCACAAGAACTAATCTTTGTAAATGATGCGATCATAATAAGTTTTTTTCACACGATACATGCAACGATGCAACGCGATTCAAAGAAATGGTGATAACGCGATCACGTAACCGCTTACTAGACATTATTTAAAAGTACCAATCTCAAAATAAAACATTACTTTATCAATTCTAGCATATTAGCGTTTCTAAGTTTCAAACAGGGTTGTATTGTTTAAATTGCACAGTTTTGTTGATTTTAGTATCATATTTCATTAATTCTACAGTATTTACTTAACATGAGAATAATTCTTAAAAGCGTAAGTTTTATATATTAAAAACTTTAAATATCTTAAAGTAATAAAATGCTCTTAATTTGATTCCGCGTTTCATTAAATCTAGTAAAAATATTTGAGAGAATATAGGCCTTCAATTCAAGATAACTTTTTTTTCTGTGTACCGCACGCTTGTCTTGCCATTCAATAATTTTGACGCCATTGTTATTTGCAATACCTGTAACATCGTTTCGTTGAAGTTTTTTTGAACAAAACTTTTAGGAAGCCCTCTGCGATTACTTTTTAAAGTACCGCAATAAAGTGTCTGTCTCAATAATAATTCTTCTGCCAGTGGTATGCTAGAATAGAAATTATCTGCATACTGTTACATGCCAGAATTAACACGAAGTCACTGCCTGAAATGAGGTAACATAAACGGTGTTGTGCCACTAGCTCAATGGAGAAGGGGGTGGATTATAATTAAAAGTTTCGTGATCGAATTGGATTAACTTGACGAAAACACAAAATCGAAAAGTAATAATGTCGAAATCAAAGGGCGCCAGGAAGGAGTAAAGCTTAATGGACTTCTGACCCTTGCCAACCATAAGTCCGCTTCTGTAGAATACACCCTAAACGGACTTACCTTAATAGAGTGTATTTCACTAAAATCTGAAATAAGCTAACAAAGTTACACACGCGGAGGCCGACGGAATTAAAAGCTCTTTACATTTAACAATTTAACATTTATTTGAACAAAATAAAACAAAATGGATAAAATAATAAAATAATTGAATTGAAAGTATCAAAATTAATTACAAAAATCAGTAACAAAAGATACGTGAATGCACGTTTGATCAAAACAAATTTAAAGTTAATGGGATAAATAAACAAACAAAATAATAAAATACAAAACACAGAACAAAAGAAATAAAACAGCACAAATTAATAAATCTTAAATCATCTACAATCACGGCCGTGTGCGCGTCGAAATAATTCAATAACAAAATGAAATAAACTTATAAAACTAATATATAAATATAAAATTTGAATCGATAGTTCGGTTCCGTATAACAAATTTTTAAACTTGGGATTATAACAGTACCGTAAAATACGGTCATTAATCAGTTACATTAACGTTAACTTCGAGACACTTGAAATTAATTTCTTAAAATTCAAAGCTTTTAACACTTAAATCACGTAAATAATATCTTCACGATTAAATAAATGGTGCAACATAAATACCTTGAATTCGTCGTAACTGCAGGAACGTACTTGTGGTTAGTCCGAAGTGGCCAAGCGAAAGGTACCCCAAATAATTTCTATGCCGGCGGAAGAATTTCCTTTTTAACACTTAACAAAATCCGCACAAATGCGAAGACTGGACGTAGTACAACCCAACGATTGCATATCCAACTTAAAACGTGAGTTTTAATTTTGAAAACCATGAAATCTGCTTAACCCGTAAATTACGAACTTTGGAAAAATCAAACTTTTCCAACACTACGCTTAATTTTCACGGTTCCAATTAACTTCCGCGGTACGGCATAACGATAGGGTGAAAAGTACCCTCACCAAACAACTACCACACGGTAACCGGTATGTTTAATTGCGACCAACGAGCGATTGCTTAATGAATCCCCAAAATCAAACTTTACCATTCTTTTAAAAACTTCGTACTCCTACCTAATTTATTCAACTTGCGCGGTAACATTTACGTAAGAGATAGTGCATTAACAAACGAACTTAACAAAGATGACAACTATAATTAGCCACGTGAATTCCATCACGTAGACCTCGACAAAATATTTCTCATCAAGATTGCGGAGCTTGCTTTTTTGCAGGTGTCTTATGATAGCGCTTAATCAAATAGCCCAACATAAACAAAGTGTAAATGACAAGGAAAATGGATCAACTTACATTCCAAAAAGGAAGTCGTAAATTATATAGAATTGTTATTTTATTGAGATAAACAAGTACAATACTAAACCAAAATCAAAACCACGGAACTTTATGCATTCAAAAGAAAATACCAATAATGATTGAAAACAACTTGAAATATCAATAACTTAAATCACACACAATACAAATAACGAGCAAAACGTTCTTGATGCCAACACCGTATCAAACGACGAAAACAAAACCAAAAAAAAACGAAAATTCAGACAGCAGAATCGATTTACGGGGTCTGACATAAAAAGATAACTGCTGAATTTCAAACGCAGGTCACAATACACATAAACATTATGAGAATGTCCTTTACTTGTTATAGGATCCTCTTTTCCGCAATATATTTTAACTTTATAAGTCTACCCATTACCCATCAGTTGTACAGACTTTATATAATTTCGCCCCATACTTATGGCGCTTGTTTTGTATGTATTGGCGCATTCCTAATCTACCTCGCCAGGGCACCATACTCTCATCAATGACGACATTCCTTTCTGGCGTTAGTACCGTTTTAAATCTTAAGTTTAGTTTATCTAATAGTGGTCTTAATTTGTAAACTTTGTCATTAGATGTTGCTAACCCGTCATTATTATTAAAGTGTAGGTACTTCAAAATCAATAGAAATCTGTCCCTTGTCATAACACCTGATATAAAATTGTTGTGATATAATGGACTTTTTGACCAATATTTTTGTAATGTTGGGACATTTACTAAGCCCGTGGAGTTTTTTCATTTCTATTGCAGATACGGAACTCCAACATTTTTGTCTTGATTTGGGTTTGACTGAATTATTTAAATGTTATCCGTTATAAAACAAGAAAAAAAATCAATAGGTTCTTTGCAATTCTCGTAGTTAAGAGGCAAGTACATCACGTGACTAATTTCAAATTCAACTTATTTTTGTTCATTACGCTCATATTGGAGTGGGAAGAGTAAAATATACGTCAACAAAAAGTAATCCTCATGAGATAGATAGCTAAAGAATACAGAATAAAAAATAATGTCGTAACTTGTTTCACACAAAGTTTACATACATTAATATGACAACATTGTAATTTAGTTTAAACATATGATTTATTAGGGTTATGTTGTTTGCGTTTTTCTTTTTCAAATTTACTTGTTTGTGTTTATATTTCAAATAGAAACTGGGATCAACAATAAACTTGTTTTCTTATTATTTATATTGTTTATTTCGCAAAATTATATTTTTTCACAAATGCCATTTTTTTAAAGGAATTTTACTGTTTCGCTTACACTATATTTATTAAATAAATAGTTTTTTGATATTTAATACTCGTTTATTTAGACTATAAATTTTCATTAGTTTTTAAAACATATATATTATCTTATTAATAATTTACCAATAACAGGTTGTCTGGATAGCTTCCGTGAAATATTAAGGACAATCCTAATAATTTAAGGTTATCTGTGTTTATTTTTTTGTTTTTTTTGTCACAGTTTCTCTAATGGGAAGTCCTTTTGGATATTGGGGATCGACTAACTCTGGTAATAAACACATGAAAAAGAATTTCTTTAATGATGGTATCATTTCTTGCCAAAATACGTCATCCCGCTCGATCTAACAATAAGTACAATAAAATCTTATAAAAATATAAATTAAATATAAGGTGAAGTGGGGTAAATGTGATATAGTTTTTTAATAATTCAGAAACAAACGAATAAAACTTACATTTTTTATGGAACGAAAAATAAATAAAAATTACTCCATGCTTCAAATACACTTCTTAATCAATTCTAAGACTGACATGTTTCTAGTTCCTTTTTGAAAAATGTTAGGTATTTTTTTTAAAACGATGTTAAGGTATGCGACCTACGTACCAATATAAAAGTTACTCGAAATTAAATATGGCAAATGTATAACAATTGTAGTTTTCTTATTAAATTGCTTTTTACAAAATTAAATTATATCAATCGCGCGCAAAGTTATAAACTTTATTCAAAAACTAAAAAATTAACTTTCTTTGTAGTTTAAACAAATATTATAGCAAATGTAAGTACAAATATAAACTTAAATATTTCATTAAATACTCAAGAGAAAAATATGTCTCCCACATTAACAGCCTATGTAATAGCCTTCAAATGACACTGAAAATATAAAAGAACCACGTCTATTGATAGTGGGCTTCGGCAAAACCATAACAATATCAGTTTGCTCTACAGTGTCTATATCGTCAACAACTGGCCATGAAAATGTATTTTTTGAAAATTTTGCGAACTTAACTACCCAACCTTCATCACATGACTTTCTTGGTGCAATATTTAACTAGCACCCAAGAACTAATGGTTACCGTTTGATCAACATCTTCAGTATTATTCATATTTCCATCTTCAAACTCTCGCCAAAACTCTCCAGAGTTGTCGGAATCCATATAAGGTGGAGACTCGGGTTCGATATCTTCACTACTTGAAGAAATTGATGGTTTTTTCCTAATTCTCTTGGCTGGTTTTGACTGCCCTGTTTCTTTTACTTGTTGTGGTTTTTTAAGTCTTTCTTTTAGTCTATCCAATGCCTCTTCTGAAGTTAATAATTCAGAACCAGGACACACTTTTGATTTTTTTTGTTGTTCTGGTCTAGGTGCTTGGCGAACTGCGGACAGTAACAAGTTCTCGAATGATGTACTAGCACTGGGTTCGTCTCTCGCTTGTTCTCCTTCTTTCGAAGTAGTAGCCACTGCAGCGTCATTTGCCATTGAATTTTCATTAATAGCTACAGCGTTTGTAGCCACCATGACTTCCTCGATGTGCTCATTATTTTTCAAATCATTCCACCTTTTCAGAGCTTCCGGTGAAAAAACTTGCTCTGGTATAACATATTTATTAAGTGGTGAAATTCCGCCTTTCCGGAAGCCACTCTTTATAACCTCCGTTGAAATACCTTTCCAGGTTTCACAGAGAAACTGTGAAAATATTTTCTTTGGCAATTTCTGGCCCACATGCTGTCGTTGCCAAGCTATTAACTTTTCATCCCATTTTAATTTAAAAGGCCGAAAGACAGAAATGTCCAAAGGTTGTAGTAGATGGCTACTATGCGGGGGTAGTTTTAATATTGTTATATTATTCTCAATTGCTGCTTCAAGTATTTCCAAAGTTACATGGGTTGAATGACCATCATAAATTATCAGGACAGGACGTTCTGGACCAAGTGCTGGAATCAACGTTTTTAGGAAGTAGTTAGTAAAAATGTCACTCTCCATCCAGCCTTTTTTGCTAGCAGCATAAACGGTGCCAGGGTAATCTTGTTTGGGAGGAGCAAGCCACTGGTCCCACAAGTGTTTACCTTTATATATTATTAATGGTGGAGCTTTACCACCAGCTGCATTGCACATCAAGAGAATGGTTGTGTTTTCTTTACCTGGAGAACTTATTGTCCTGGAAGACGGTTTGTTAACTGCACCGACCACTTTAGATTTTCTCGGGTCTATGCTTAAACTGCTTTCGTCTAGGTTCCATATCCTATGGGGCTTGTCCAGAAGCTGAAGCTCTATCATAGTTTTTTCCAATAGGTCAAAGTAGGCGTAAATTACAAATGGGTCTAATGCTTTCTTCCTAGCATATTCCACATTTTGTGGGATCTTGAGAGCTCATATTATGGCGTCGCTTGAAGTTAAGGAACCAATCCTCACCAGGTACTCCATCTTTAAAATTTGTTTTGATTTCATTTTCCCTTACAAACTTGCCAACCACTTCAAATACTTCTTTTCTCGACAAACCGAACCCCCACTTTTCTAGTGTCTTCAAGCCATTGGCTAACTTCACTTCTTCTGCGATTGGAATATTTGTTGGACGACCTTTATTCTCTTGTTTGTTTCCCCGAATACCTTTAACACGACTGTACAGGGTTACATAAGGTATTTTAAATTGTTTACAAGCCCCATATATCGTTATTCGTCCTGCCTTCACTTCATTTATCGCTAAAGTTAAGTCTTCCTTCGAATATTTAATATCAGATGCATTTCTTTTTTTAATATACGTTCGCACCATGGTGTATCTAGAACAATGGGGTAAATGTATTACATATATCACAATTGCCCCAAATTCACATTTCACATTTGCCCCTAAAAGCATTTCTTACGGGGCAAATGTGACATAATAACAAAAAATACATCAACGTGATTGTTTAGTCATAATCATTTGTACACACTCTATAGAACTATAAAGAATCAGTTGTAAAACATTAAATTAGACTTACCTCAGAAAATATGAATTTTACTTCAAAATGTGTAAACACGTGTAATCTAGAATATTGGGTTATGTTATGACTAATAGTTGACTCGCCACTTGCAGCTGTACTGGATGGAATATGGTTGCGCTCTAGTATTGGGCTTATTATTATGCAAGTTTAAAGAGTTGTACGGTAGATGGCGGTACTAGTAATAAATTGGCATTAAATTTGTGAACCATTATCACATTTGCCCCATTATCACGTTTACCCCACTTCACCTTACGTGACTTTTTCTACAAGTATCTTCGATGGACTCTATATACAAAAATAACACCAACTACGCTTTGAAATAGCTAGTTGTCCCTGAACCTGATAATAATAATTATGCCTTCTGTTTAAAAATAATTTTCCATCTTTCATAATCGCAAAGGTAATTTTTTTTTCATTTATACCTTGTGTTGGTGTCATTTTTGAAATAACCGATGGACACTTTATTTCAACAAATTCGTCATCACCTATAAGTCCATCAAGATTAGCTCCTAAATAATATTCCTCTTCATCAATAAAAAATCCACATCTTCGAACTTCTAATTTAAAACGTTTTTCTATTTCCTTTATGGCATTTGGTTCATTATCACAACCATACTTTGTCGCTATATTTCCCAAAAATGTACTATAACGTAAAGATTTCACAGTATTTGCAGTTGATGTTGTACTTCTCATTTTGCAAATTCTACCAAAACTAGAAGCCGTTAATCTTATAGATTTTTCCTGAATCCATTGGGGATTTCCACTTTGTCCAACTGTGGACTTCTGTATATCGTCAAGTTTCTGTTTTGTTTTTTTAAGTGATTTAAAAAATTCGTCCTTTTTATGTTTATAGATATCATCATCAAATGATAAAATAATATTTGCCGCTGGACCATAGTCTTGGTCTGGTGATGCGAGTTCCTTTTTTCGTCGAAAAACTTTTATTTGGTTTGTCTTCTGCGTTTACTTCTCATAACAAACTCCTTGGTATACTTTTTTGGACTAACGCCAGTAAAAGCTTTGTGCATTGTTCTATAAGCACCAGAATTAAATGAAATTGCAGCAGCTTCACACCGCGTTTTATATGATCCTCTTAATGAAAAATTCACACGTTTACCTCCAATAAATTTACAAACTATTCTATTGAAGTGTTCTGCTAAATTATTGTTCATATTGAGTAAGAGGCTAGTAGAATTCGTAATAAGTCTATGAAAACATGACTGAATATCTTGATACAAGCAACATTCTGTCATGCTTAAAACAAGGTTTGTTTCATTTTCTTTCGGGTTACAATTAAAGTAGCTAATATGTGCAAATTTAGCGTGCTCCCCAAACACGTGTGACGGAGCATTTTTAAAATCATTTTCCAGTTGTACCAATTTTTCGGAGTGATTAATTTCTTCACTTATTCTGTAACGTATGGCTTTTGTTATTGCTATACGAAGTCTTTTGGAACGATTCATAGCTTCTTTTTGCAGATAAGGAGGTACCGGTAGGTTTTTTGAGCAACTTCTTTTTCTGTCTACAATAATACGCGTAATTATTTAAGCATTGTATAGGTAGCACTTACTGCATATTTCCCTTAGTTTTGAAGAAAAATTTCGCAGTAGATGGTTCTTGCACTCAATCTTTTCCACCAATTGGTTACCATATGGTTTTGAGTCTAAAAGTTTCCTGTATACCGAGGAATCACCATCACCGATCATTTTGGTATATTTCAAACCATGCATTTGCATGCTTAACTTAAAACCCTCCAGGATAATGTCAGACTCCATTGCAGTTGAGGATCCATGCCAATTTTTATAACAATTGTGACACTTCCAAGTTTATATTTTCATAGTTTGCACAAATTGAACAATATTTATTTCTAACACGTAAATATAGTAGCTTTCCAGTTCTGTGTCCAATGATGCATGCCTGTAATTTCCCGTTTAATAGAAGTTTTATCTCATTTAACACACACTTACCACAACAGATAATGCATGATAATTAACATTATATGATCGTTTTCCCCAAGCTCCATCAGTCACAACAGTTATACAAGGGATTCCATATTTATCAACTTCATTAAATTGTTTAGCTTTGGCTACTTCTTCACGTGCTGCATCTTCCATCACCTTCCATACTGTGGACAAAATAACCGATACTGCTTTATGATTAGTATTAAAAGTGGACTTGGTCATCATAGGCATTAGGGTGGGCCAAAAAAAACTTTTAATTTTTTTTTTATTAGTTACCATGAAAATATCGTCTGAGATGACGAAAAAAAAATTCTGGTAAAGTTTCAGCCCTTAATATTAATATTAAGAGGTGACTCATTGTGATTTTTGATTTCCCATTTAAATAACATAGGAATTTTTTTATTTTTTGTTTGAATTTTTAATGCACTCGAACGAATAAATGTCTCATGAAATTCAAAACATATTTTTGTAGGAAATTTAACGATCTACAGAAAAGGTCTGAGATGATTTTTTGCTAAGTAGACTCGTTTAAAAGTTACTCGAGGTTAAAGTCCAACCTCAAATCGTTACGGATAACTTTTACAATTTCTTTTCTTCTCCCATTTTCATGCCATTTATTACTTTTTCATGCTCGTGCAAAATGATTACGGCCTTGACATTTAGCGCAGGTTTTATTAAAAGCCGACACTCATACTTTTCATGTGTTGTGAAACACCTGTCACAACGTATTAAAGTCATTGTCTATGCACTGCATCTATTTCAGGATTTAGCTCCTTTACATGCTTCTTACTTAACTCAATAGATGTAATGTAATCAATTCAATTTGTTAGTGTTAATTCTTGTTCTCTAATTAATTTTCTTTGAATTTGTTTGTCTTGAATTCCCAAAATTAAACGATCTTTAATCATTCTTTCTTCAGATACTCCTTTATATCCTGCCCTTCTTGCTGATTAATTCCATTAAATTTAAACGTTAAAATTGTTAAATTATTTGTGTCTTCTAGTTTTTTATCGATTGCTTCTAGTTTGTTTGCGAATTCCTTCTTTTCATCCTCTGTACATTCATGATAAAGTTCAATACCCTAATCACCAATTGCGTTTATAAACAAGCAAATTTTCACTTTTTGATCGTTATCGTCTTTTAACAGGACCGCGGCTTCCAAATAAAACTTAAACTTTTGTTTCCATTTTGTCCATTCCTTATGTTTATCTAGTATGCCTTTAATTACCAAAGTACCCGGTCTTTGTAACTCCATTTTGGTTTATAGCAACAACAAACGTGTTCCTTTTAATACTTGAAGTCTCTGATTCTTCGTTAACTGTAATTTTATTTCATTTATTACACCTGACAACATGTTATATCTCGTTTAATTATTGTTGTAAAAACACTACTTATTTATTAACCCTTTAACGGGCTCAACGATCTGGCAAAGGAAAAATAAAACTAATATTGGTTTTACATAGCTTAATAAGGTAGAAACCAAAAGTCAGTTTTATTTTTTTATATATTTATTATTTATATGGTGGTAAATATATTCCCTTTGCCCGTCCCGCGCTATAGATTGTTACTATATATTAGTATATTTTGTTTTTTGTAATAAATAAGAACAGTTTTGAAATTCAGTCTACTTTATTATATAAAAGTTTAAACAAGGACTTAATAGGAACATATAAGCAGCACCAAAAATATGCTACTGCTGTTGTCTATGATGAAAAGTATAAAAACAAGGAACAATGCACAGTGGCACTTCGCATTTTTGGCACATTATTTTAGAGCGCTTGTAATTTGCTTTGGTGCTGCAGAGGCGGCATCGTTTGTAAGTTGAGGGTGGGCAGGGCATATGGTCTCCCACATTTGTATAACGTCGCTCTTCGGCGACCACATGAATAGCTTTTTGGCGCGTTGTGTCTGCAAAGCCAACTTTCTTCCTGACTATATAATCGGCCATGGTGGAACGCCTCTTACAAAAAAAATAAATAAATACATTTTGGGATCCGCTGATTCTTGAGACCAATAAAGATTTTCAATTATGTAGAACATTCAACTGACTACCGCCAAAAAAAAATATTTGACAGCTGACAACCTACAAATGTCAAAACAGTAATATCTGGTTAAGTTGGCAGCATAGATAAAAGAGAATAGAATATAGTAATCTCAAAAGTAGATGAATGCCACGTGACTTCAAATTTATGACGTCAGAATAAGTAATGTTGCCAGTTCGTATGTTGACATTTTATTGAGGTTAATTTAAAATTGGTTATGTTTTACATTCTTTTAAATAACTTTATAAGGAGTTTGTTTTATTAAAAATACCTAGTTATACACAAATTTATATTTGTAAGATTGGCAGAATTAATATTTCAATCATCCGATTTGATACTTGATTTGTTTAATTAACTGAGTGGCGCTTGATCACCGAAAAAAATTCAAATATGTTTTGATTTTTTTGTTTTTCGTTATCACTTTGACAGCTTGACGTTTTGATTGCGTTTAGTATTCACCGTGAAATATTTTCTACTGTGATTAACGTCTTTTAAGTGTATAATAATGGTCGGTTTGTATTGTGCTGTTTCTGGTTGCTAGAATTCAAAAAAGGAAAGTAAACATCGTTTTCCGAATCCGAGAAAATTCAAGGCTTTATTTAAAAAGTGGATCGATTTGTGCCAAAATGGGAATTTATTTCAAATGAGCCCAGAAAAAGTGTATGCGAATAGACTAACAAAAACAGCATATCCACAACTAAAATTACCAGGTAAGTTTTTAACAATATTGCTTTATGCAATTAAGATAGGTAATTGATAATTTCAAATGCAGTAGAAGGTGTTTTCAGTTTCATTTTTATTCTACTACAATTTTTCTTTATTTGCGCATTATTTGCAAATTTGATTAATTTCTTTTTACATATTCCCGTTACAATTTCGGTTGCACTATTACATTCTTTATTTACATTAATTATATCTAGATTTCACATTCGATCTCCTCTTTTATTACGTTCCTTGCCCCATAAATCTTGCCATTATCATTTTTCTTCCCTTTTACCCTTACCTTTTCAATTTTTTATTCTTTAGATAACTTGGTCTCAATAATCGACATCGTTTTGACTCTAGCTGATGAAAATCATGGTATCTCTATTTCTGTGCCACATGAAGTCGAAGATTCGACAGTTACAGAAAAACGTAAGATTAATTTTTTTAATTCATATTTTTTTAAAGCAAAATTCCGACCTTTTTCTAGTTTTAATCATGGATGATTCACTACCACCATCAATTGAAGCTATTTCTATTACAGAAAGCCATGAAGAATATTTTCCTAAAATTGTTGAGCGGTCTGACGTATTAGCCACTCCACCACCATCCACATGTACGTTTTAAAAATGCAACCTCTATCTTAATTAAAATTAAAAACTTTTACTTATATAGTTTATTAATATAAAGATTACTTGCGGGGTAGGACCGTGTCAATATTGAAAAAATCAACGTTTTCCTCACTTTCGTAAGGGGCTTCATCAGGATAAGTGTTCATCTTCCATTTAATTTCAGTTCCGAAGCAAGTTTTACGAATTGTGACAAAAAAATTACTGATACCTACTTGAAACTAGCAATTTTCTGTAATTTTGATTTAAATTGACACTAACTACAGAGTTATTTTTAAAAAAGTGAATTGCAACAAGCCCTGAGCAATAGCCTGAACTGAATGTGATTCTTTTATCTAGTTTTTTACGAGTAAAAACTAGACAAAAGGAATGTACACGACAATCATAGCACAGAGAAACTATAATTCGCTGTACTTAATTCCATATGTGAATTTTTTGTTAAAAAATTGTATGCATGTCATTGTAAAGAAGTTCGATCCTTGCAAAGTGGGTGATGTATACTGAGAGGTACTAGTGATTTTATTCGCAATATTGTATGCATTTATTATTTGGTTTTACGAAACACTAAGTAAATTGATATTCTTTTAACGATCCCAAGAAAGATCTACGTTACTACATTTCATTGGACTTTCTATGAAAAAACATTTATCACCAAAGAAACAATTTTTATATCATGAAATTGTCAAGATAGAAGAGAGGCTGGAAGCATGAAACAATCGTCTATTTCTTTTAGAGATAGACTAAAGAAACCTGCACAACTGCATCAGGGAAGCAGAGTTTTGCAGACAATGAATATGGATCCTGTGGCTAAAAGATTCATTGAATGTCAATTTGAGAATCATAGGAAGACGCCAAGAGGACGGAAGTTCACTAAAAAACAAACACTAGCTGGCTTTTTAAACAAAGCGGATATTAAACCAGGTTTTAATGAAGTAATATTTCAATTGCTAAAATCTACTTTTGCAAAAAACAAATGTAAACTGGATAAGTATGTTATCCTTTTGTTTGATGAGATGAGCATACAAGCACATCTAAATTACAATTGCAAAGAAGACAGAGTGGAAGGTTTTTAAAATTTGGGCTTCAAATCTACAGCTGAAATCGCTAATCATGCACAGGTAAGGTAAATTTTTGTTTATTTGAAAACGTATCCCCTAAAAGCCTAGATCATATAGCTATCCTTATACCAGGTGGAATCCTATTTATTTTTACTACCGGCTAACTAGAAACTAACAACGATCCAACAATGGTCACACAAATATTAATACCGTATTAGCCCGAATATAAAGCAACCCCGAATTTAACGCGACTCTGAAATTTTCATAAAGATATTTAAAAAAAATATACAAAAATTCAATCAGATAAGCATTTATTTCGGTAATTATAGGTAATAACACAGGTTACATTCATGTCAATAAAATTACACCTAAGTAATGTAAAACAAAATTAGGTGAAAAACAAAAAACGGAAATGTTTATTCAGAATCTGAGTTGTTTTATTACAAGAGTATCGTCAGTATTTTCAATCAAGCTTTCAGTCTCCCACAAAATGTCATCTTCCGTCCGATTTCATTACTTATAATTACTTAAACCCCGAATTTAGCGCGAGTCCATTTTTAACGAAAAATATTGAGTTATATTCGGGCTAATACGGTATATTGTTAATGTTTCTATTGATGTCTGGAAATTTTACTTTGATGTGCCTTGCAAAATTATTAGAACCTCAGCTTGGTACATAAAGATATAGGTATAGTCGTAATTGCGAGAGCTGCCCTATGATTCATACTTTTTCGAGTAGAAAATTAAGTTAACGTTATATATTTATTTCACTTGGCGCGAACGTTGGGTGTGAAAATCTGTATAATGATACATTGTCAGAAAATATCCACCATAAAATACAAATATATCGTTATATAGACATTAAAACGTAAGCCATTGATCAATATTGTTTTAGGTTTTAATGATTAAGAGCATAAAAAGAAGGTGGAAACAATCTGTTTTTTATGGTTTTGTTACTGGGACTACAAAAACTGTGTGATCTTGCCATCATAATACAAGATGCGGTAAAAAAATGTCATGGCAGGTCTTCTTGTGCTGGCAACGGTGTGTGACCAAGGCTCCAATAATTGCGCTGCTCTTAATTATCTAATTTCAAAAACAAGATGGAAAAAAACTAAGAACGGACAAGAAATGGATATTACTGAAAAGTACTTTGAAGTAGATGGCGTTAATAACCCCGTGTACCCGATATTTGATCCACCCCATTTAATAAAGGGGATAAGAAACAATTCAATGGAAAAGGATCTTGTCTTTACTAAAGATGGTAAAAATAGAAGGACTAAATGGCCCAGACTTTAAAACAGCGTACCAAATGGGTCCATTTTTTGGAAGTGTTGGATTTTAACTAAAATTACGGAAAAACATGTTAACCCAGGCCATCAAATGAGGGTATCCATTTGCACTTAATCAATGAGTAGAACATTAGCTCAAGCTATGTTTGTAATGGTGCGTACAAGTAAGTTCTAATATAATGTTAGTGAGAGGGTTTTAGTATTTAGTACTAATTTATTATGAGTAATTTTTTCCACGATTTTTTAAATTTTAGGTTATACTGTGGAAGTTGGAGGAGAAATGTTGAAGTTGGACCAATCTGCTAAAGATATTGCCGAGGTTTTCATGTGTTTTGATAACTTTTTTGACTCTTGTAATGGTAGTGGAAGATCCGTAAAACCACTCAGGCCCAGAGTAACACCAACATCGGCCCATTGGGAGTTCTGGCCTGAAGCTATTACTCTACTTAGGAGCATGCACTATGTAGTTAACAAACCACATGAACAAGCAGTGCCCAATTCTTTTACAAATTTTATCTGGACAATAAAAAATGTTCAGCTTACTTTAAAATATTTATTTGCAAATCAATTTAAATTTGTTATTTTACGGAGGTTTAATCAAGATGGGTTGGAGAGGCAGGAGACATGTAAATCCAACAGCGGAGTCTTTTACGCCATTATATAAGAGTCTGCTTATTAACAAGCTCTAATCCAAACATGCTCCAGGAAGCAATTGTGAAGATGACAAATCAAAATATTTGATTTCCTTGCAAAACCTTTTTGAAATGGTAAACAAAATTTATTTTTCGACAGTAATAAAATAATATTAAAGCCCTTATAATTCTAATAAGCACTTATAGGACACATTTACAAAATTAATAATCTTTTTTATTATTTTGTAATCTTATAATAGTTTTACTATTTCTTTCTAGAATGTTATGAACACCACGAGTAGCAACAATGATTTTGGTCCAGATAAACGCCTAAAAAAGGGGAAAATTTTCAAATAGAACGGCAAGCCTTAGCATATGTAATTGGAATGCCAAAGATAAAAGGTTGTGACACTTTTAAATCAGCCATATTTGCAACGAGGGAAGAAGAAGATCATGAAGATAATCTTTACACTAGAAATAAAGACTATCTTCTTCAGAGAAAAAGATGCTTAAAGTATGTAAACCTAAGTTTCAAAAAGAAAATGGCATATTGTTACACATTTACAAAAAGTGTATTATCTTCACACATTCATAAAAATTACTTATTACAATATATTTTGAAGAACCTCACAGATATTAAAGTAAGCCCTTGTCAAATTCATGATATATCTTTAATGATATTGAAAAGATTAATTGTCCTTAATACCTTCAATTGTTTAAAACAAATAAACCTAGTTCTTAAAAACAAAGACAAACGTCCTGTTCTGAAAGATGCAGATCCAATTTTTAAAACAGCACAAAAGTATGCCCAACGTCTTTTTAAAAAGAAAGTAATTGCGTACTAAATGTACTTTTTTAAATTACTAAACATATGTTTTAACAATTATTTTACCAATTCATAATTAGCATTTTTCCCCTCTATCTTTTATAGTGAATAAAATAGCATGTCTGTGAAGTTATTTATTTCGTTAAAATCAACTTGATATCTGTTATGGCGTTCAACATAAGTACATAATAATTCGTTACGTTCAATATTAAATTCAGCAAATAATCTGTTTTCAACGCAGTAATGCTATTAATTAGTTTAGGTAATTGTATTATTATAGATTGTTAAAAGCAGTTGGGAGTGTATTAAATAATATTGTTAGTATAATATTTTTATTAAGTTCGTTATACACTTAGTTACCTATCAGTAAGTAATTATTAATTATTATTGTTTACAATTAAGTATCTACTAATAAGATATCTTATAAGGTTCTGAACTCACAAAGGGGCGTAAAAGATAAATTGACACATAGTGTGATTTCCTTCAGGAAAAAATCGTTAATTAATATGTACCAATTTTTTAATTTAATCATAATATTATTCAATATACCTAATGTCCCCCTCAGGTGAATCTAGTGGCTAACCACGTGTTGTTATCTAATTAAGTTATTGTTTTCGCCATCATCATATAGTTCCTTAAGCATCATTTAATAGTATAGCTTCAAAAATGTAGCCAGTCAGGTTTCGAAACATGTCGTCTCGTCTATAAGAAAAATGTTCATCAAATTTGATAGTCGCTAGGTACTAAGTGTTGGAAGTTATCCACATCGTAGGTAGATAATTTAACCGACAAAATTTACTCCTGCTAGGTTGTGTACTAGCTTTACCAGGAACTACAAGTAAATGGGTAGAAAATAAACTTCAAACTTGACAGTGGAACGAGTCCAGCATCATTCCATTGTGTTGCGGTAAAACACCAAATTTAATATTCTTTAAAAATACATTTATTCAATGCACGTTTACATTTCTTCTTTAAGTTTTTGTGGATATTTAATATTTAAACAACTAATCTATAACTCATTCTTCTTCGACTTTTAATGCAAGAATGCAAGTATGCCTCCTTTACAAAAACGTCCCTCAGGCTAGCGCAGGCGTACAAGCTTATACAAAACTTTTAAAAAATAAAATAAAATGTAAATAACATTTAACACATTGAAATACTTAAGAATATGCTGTGGTGAATACATGTCGGTCCAACCTACTAAAATAACTCCTAATTTCATATGGAAATAAAACTGCTCCTTTTGCTCACTCTTCATTGTAATTGTAAAGATGTAACTCGTCCTGTTAATTTTATTTCAGTTGATTTTGAATCTGAACCGTTACTAGGATTGAATTGAAAATTGTCTTAGAAAAACAAAATGTAATATCGAATGTCGACTAATAATAATTATTAATAGTCTTATTATTGTGGAGAAACCAAATGGTTCTTTGCGATTATGCATTAATCCAAAGCCCTTAAACAATTTTATTTGTTGTGAACATTTCATGATACCTTAAAGTGAAGACATTTTATCTAAATTAAGAAACAAAACAGTATTTACCGTAATAAATATGAAAACATGGATTTTGGCAGTTAAAACTGTTAAATGTGAAGAGAGTTAAAATTATTGTACTTTCAATACGCCATGTGGACGTTACAAATTTAATAGGCTACCTTTTGGTATTAGCTCTGCACCTGATATCTTTCAGTAAAAAAATTTTAAAATCTTTGGTGATATACCTAATGTTCATATATACTTTGATGACGTTGCCTTAAAAAACGTTTTTGATACAGCTTATAAATAGAAATGATGTACAGTTTGCTTGGACAGTACAACACGAATTTGGGTTTCAAGCCTTGATTAGTAGTAAACCAATATTTAAAATATTTGATATAGACAAACAAACAGTTATACAATATGATGCTTCAAATAAAGGTGTAGGCTACGTACTATTGCAACAAAATTTAGTAGCATTTACTTCAAAATCACTTAGTAAAGCAGAAACGAAGTACGCGCAAATCATAAAAGAACTTTTAGCTATAGTATTTAGTTTTGAAAAGTTTCACTATTTCGTTTAAAAACCAGTTATTGTTCAAATGGATGATAAACCTCTTGTAGCAATATTCAACAAGAAGTTATATAAAGTAAGTGCGAGAATACAAAGAATGTTGTTAAAATTATTAAAATACAACATAAAAATTAAATATTTGCGGGAAGATAAACGTATGTTGCAGACGTATTATTACGTTTTGTAAAAAATGAAATAACAGACGACGACGACAGAAGACAAAAGAAAACTTATTTTAGAAACTCAATTGATGACGATCGCGCATTATCTACCTGTAAACACTATTGTAAAAAACAGGATGGCCGAAAAATAGTAGAAATGTAGAATCGGATTTTAAATCCTACTTCAAATTAAAAGATAATATTCATTTATCGAATGATTTGTTATTCCTCGATTCAAAAATAATTGTTCCGAAAAGCTTAAGAAACGAAATGCTCCAATTGATACATCAATCTCATTTTGGCATTGAAAAAACCAAATTACAAGCAAGATAAATATTTTATTGGCTCCGTTTAGCTAATGACATTGAAAATCTCGTGAATAATTGTGAAGCAGTGTAGACAACACTGGAAGATGGTGCTCGTGTCCATCGCTTGTATAAGTTGTAAATGTATAAACAAATAAATAAATACATGCTAATGGGACTACTAAATCACGCAAGCATCCCTTAAAACAATGGCAAGAAGTCTTTTAAGAAAATACATTTTGCCATTGGGTAATCTTTTCTCCTTTTGACTTTGGCCCACCTTTTATAGCACTTTTGGTGATTAGATAAATTAATATCGTTCTAATGTGCGTCACAGTTTCCACTTTGATGTGATAAAGTTTTATTGGAACGTGCAGTACTAAATAGCTCACAACAAAAACAGTAAACACTATTGTTTTGTTGAGAATGGAATAATCAACGTCTTTTAATTTTTCACCATTTGGAGCCAGTCGATAGTAAAATACGTTAGAAAATGATCTCTTTGTTCCATCTTTGGGATATTTCTAAATATATACCTTTGAGCTATAGTGCAATCACAATCGTTTGAGTTAAGATGTGTAGGCCATATAGAAGAATCTTTTAATGGAAATGAAACTGTAACATCCGCCGAGATGCGACCACCATTTTCATGCTCTTTCAATAAATGAGTTACGGTTGCAGGTTCTACACCTTGAGAAGTCTTATCAGCTTTACTTGTTGCGATTTTATGAATACTTCTGTCAGTTTCTAAACTATCTCTACACTATGATTGTTTTAGTTCTTTTCGCTTAGAGTGCTCACCTTTTTTACTAAGATTAGGTGCGCCAATTAAGACTACGTTATTTTTAACTACAATTTCTCTATAGACACGGTTTTGTGGTTTTGATAAATACTTGCACAGTCACTTCTTTTAAGGATTTAGCTTTCCGCTTCCTATTTTGACATCGAGAAGGTTTAGAAAACACTTTTGGTGTATTAACAAATCAACATCACAAGTAGAGTTATCAATTCACAAAACAAAACTAATATTTATTACAAAACCAATTATGTCAACTTGACACGACTACTAGTGAGTACATACATATCAACCGAGTAAACAAAAGCTCCGAGGAGGCGTAACGGAAGTCGCTGTTTTTTGATAGGTACACACCCCAGAAAAAGTATTAGCGCGGCAAATTTTAATCTAATTTGTGGGATGTTTCAAAATTTTGTGAACAAGTTTATTCCTATTTAAAAAATAAAATTTAGTAGAATTAATTAATAAAAAAACTTATACGAAGGCACTAATTATTGAAATTTGAATTTGAAAACTAAACATTTAAACAAAAACAACATTTAAAACATTTTCTACAAAAAAATAACACATTTTATAGTTCTGTACTTTATGTAAAGTTTTATAATTTAATAATACATAAATACAAATATTTTTAACAAAACAAGAAAAACCTTAACTTTTAATACAGAAGTGAAAGAACTTCCTAAAAAATAAAATAAGAACCATCAACATATTCTGGTCACAACTAAAACCTTAGGAACAAATAATGAAGAAAAACAAAGTATCTCATGTTCGACTAGTCATGTATAAATTATAATGATTATTGTGAATAAGAAAAATTAATTGATATTAAAATAAAACACTAAATTAAAGAAACTAATAGTCTTCTTCTTCTTTAGAACTTTCTTCCTCTTCATCTGATGAACCTGTATTTACTTAAAATGATAAACTTGCTACTGCCTCATCAAGTCATCCATCACGTTCCCAGATTTTATCAGCCACATGTTCAACATGCGCAGAACATTTTTCCCAATCCGATACATTTATCTCTGCAAATGCATTTCCCACAAAACTTTCGATTTCACTATTACGTTGAGATACATTGTTCATCGCAACTTTGCGCTTTGCCAGTTGTTTTAATAACTCATCAACATAATATGTTTTATTGGTTAAATTTCTTCACCAATGTTATCAACTCAGCTTTACGGATGTCACTTGTTGGTATTCCATTTTCTTCTAGCCATTCACACATATTTTGTTTCCGTGTAGATTGATTAGGTGGCTTATTAATTTGAACGCTATGATAGGGTGCATTATCCATTACTACAATGTCATTTGTAGGTAAATTTGGAATTGATTGTTTTTGAACCCAATTAAAAACATTTGTGTAGTTCATATCGTCGTGATAATCTCCGGATTTACATTTCTGCACTACAATATGCCGTGGACCTGTCCTGTCAGTTCAGTAAACTTCTAGATCCTCTTCAGATTGCCAGCAACTGCCGACTCCATATGAGGGATGAATATAAGTTTTATCCAAGTATGTTACTGCTTTCTTGTTAACACCCAAGTCATTGTTCTGTCGTAATTTGCGTAAATAACGTGAACACCATGCAACAATGTCATTTCTTTCCATTAATAATTTTCTGTTATTCTGGCACTTTTTAAATTTAAGACCGATTTGGTGTAGATGATGTAGTGTTTCTCGACTCACAAAATAACAAGTTTTCTTCTGCATTATGTTAACCAACATATTAAACGTAGGAATATTGTTATCTATTGTAGATTTCATAAACAGTTTGTTTTAATATGCCGGAATCCATACTGTCAAAAGAGATTTTCGTAGAACCACCACTTCTCTTTTTTTTAGAAGGAGATTTTTTGATGCCACTTTCAGATGTTGTCTTTTCAGCTCTAATAATAACAATGATTATTTACAAATTACATTCAAAATCACCTAATGTTTTTAATGAAAGAAACCAATTTTCCTGTCGCAGCAGCAGCTAACTCGGTTGCTTTCTCTAATGGAAATGACCATACACCATCTGCCTTTTGTCTATCAAAGAACTCAACAACGTTCTTAATAATTTGGTTTTTTGGAAGAATACAATTACAGCAAATTCGAATTAAAAATATATTTTCAATTAATTTGTTACCTTTCGCACTACAAGTGCTTTTTCAAACATCTGTAAAAATAAACTGTGAATTCTGTGATTCTACAAGAAGCGGGACAATCTTAAACGTAAAGCTGACGAGAAAATAGACGCTATGATGAAAGGCTCGGGATATAAAAAGCGGCGTTTTACTCCTGTGCGCCAGTCTTTCTAAACTCCTGGTAGAAAAAAAACACACCAAAACTAAAAACAGTGCTTCTGCAGTAGTAAACTACAGTGACATTTTCAGCAATCGTTAAAAATGGCATTTCTTCATGCACAATCATGTGAATGCATAAAATCTGAACTAGATTTATTTGCTCTACCATCCACACAGACAAGTATAGAAAGCGGAGAATGGATATTTTACAAATCTGTATCGTCTCTCTCCGATGACGCACCTATAGAATTTGTTGTTCCAGGAAGTGGAAACGATTATCTCGATTTAAGTCAAACGATGTTATACGTAACAGTCAAAATTGTTAAACAAGATGCTTCAAATTTAAACGAAGGAGATTCAATAGGACCTGTAAACAATTGGATGCACTCTTTATTTAGTCAAGTTGAAGTCTATTTAAATCAAAAATTAGTTTCACCACCCAATAATACCTACGCTTATCGCGCTTACATTGAAACTCTTTTAAACTATGGCCCTGAAGCAAAAAATTCTCATCTAACATGTACATTATGGCATAAAGATACTGCTGGAAAAATGGATACAGTTACAGCTGATAATGAGGGGTTTATTAAACGTCAAGCACTTACTTCAGAGAGCAAAGAAGTAGAGATGATTGGACACGTTCATTGCGATATATTTAACCAGGAAAAGTTTTTAATAAACGGTGTTGAAATCAAATTAAGTTTGTCAGATCTTGAGATTCTTTTTGTTTAATGGGCGCTGCCGGTAGCACGAATAAAGTTAAAATTTACTTGTAAGGAGAATAAGAATCAACCCTACAATTTTGCTTGTTCACACTAAAACGCTAGAAAATTCTTCCGCAAAATATGCACTTACAAGAGTAGACGTAAAAATATTAACAATTCCCGCGGGTATACAGCGAAAGTCGTTGGATAACATTTTTCTTGGTCAACTTCCAAAACGATGCATTATAGGTTTTGTTTCTAATAAAGCTTTCAATGGCGACGTAACGACTAATGCATTCAATTTCAATCATTATAAAATTAACTACTTTTCTTTGTATATTGACGGACAACAAGTACCATTCAAACCACTTCAATCAAATTTTAACAAATCAGGATTGTTCGCAAGGGCGTATCATACATTGTATTCCGGGACTGGTTTGCATTTCCTAAATGAAGGCAACGATATAGCACGAGTAGAGTACCCGAACGGACATTGTTTGTTGGCTTTTGATTTAACACCAGATTTGTCAGCAAATGCTAGTACTCATTGGAACCTGGTAAGAAACGGTTCTCTACGTATAGAAGTCGGTTTTGAAGAAGCTTTAACAGAAACAGTTAATTGCCTTGTGTATGCTGAGTTTGACAACGTTGTAGAAATCGATAAACATAGCAACGTTGTGGTAGACTTCAATAGTTAGGTAGTCAATTTATTTTAAGTTAAGTGAATCGGTTAATTGATAATAATTTAAAAATGAACGCTTTTGTAGACATACAAGGTTTCAGAGGAGTAGATAATAAATTTATACCAAAGGAATTTGCTATAGTTTCCGGCGAAGGATCTTCGTTAATAACATTGCTAATAAAACCTCCAACTCCTTATTCATCGTTACCGCGATCTATAAAAAAAGTAGTAAATTTCTTAGAAACTCACTATCAAGGAATTCGATGGAGTTCAGGATATGTTCCGTTTGACAACTTTGAAGTTGAAATTACCCAGTTGTTAAATCCTTTTGACAAAATATTTGTCAAGGGATCGGCAAAAAGAGATTTTTTAAGTTTTCTTAATAAACCGATATTTGATTTGGAAGAATTGGGATGTCCATCTATTCGAAATCTAAAGAAAGAAATATTAGCTTATACATGTTTATATCACACTATTGAATCGCCTATGTGTGCCTTAGAAAATGCATTAATGATTTACGAATGGAAACAAAACTGCAATCAACATGAACACACTACAGCTACAGAAAACTATAAAACTAATCCCAACACCGTGGAAGGAAATGACTGTGTTTCTGCATGTTTGTGCTTCGGACAAGCTTCCACGTAGAGTTCCAAGACCTTCTGCAATAATTGTTAATACAGCGGCCTCTACTTCTCCTGGAGAACATTGGACAGCTATGTTTATCGATCAACATGGAAATGGAGAATATTTTGATAGTTTTGAAAGATATCTCCAAGGATCATATTTAAGATTTTTAAAGAACAATTCAAGATTTTTTACTTATAATTCTCAAATTTTGCAAGATTATCATTCAGACGTTTGCGGTATTTATTTTATAATGTATTTGTTTTTTAGAATTAACTCTTTTCCTGCAGTAGAATTTATAAGTTTATTCAATAAAAATTTTATAGAAAACGATGAAATTGTAAAAATATTGTTCTATTTGTCTTTTACAATAAATGATTTTTAAATATTTTGTTTTGATATACGCAGATAAATGTTTGTAATAAAAACAAAAATAACAATTATTACTGAGTTTAATTTTTTCAAACTTGATACAGTTGGTTTTTTTTTTTTTGAATTGGTACTCGGTTTGTATCGTTAGACTTCGCCTAACTTTTAACTTATCTTGGCGGTTGTCGTTAAGAAATGTATACTTATTATGTCGATCGAAGAAGTTATTGATAAAGTTGGTGAAGTAATTGCTGCGTTGAAAGAAGTTTGAGAAACAAGATCTACAATATTTTCCGCTAAAATACCTAATTAATAATGTACGAGCAAGTGAATTGAAAGAAGTATGGAATGACTTACCAAAAACATATCAAGAAAATACAGACCTACAGCAGTGTCTACCATGCGTTAAACATTACCCTTCTTCAAGCAGAGTACAGTTTGATAGACCACCACCGTCGATAAAAATGTGCATTTTTTGTAAAATTAAACAAAAGACTACAAACATATCATTTGTGTATTAATATATTACATAATTTACAACATTTGTACATAAATTACTTAAAATAAAATTTATACTAAAAAATAATAATTTTTTAAATAATACGATTTACTAAATATAAATCTGGTACAATAAAAAAAGGTTCGAGTAATTAGTGTTTATATATAAGTATATAAGTGTGTCATAATTTTCTATTCGACGCCGTTTTGTACATTTTACTTGATAAACTTTTTTTTCCGGTTCTGATACGACATCAAATTTGTAAGTACGAGAAATTTTTCTATCTGTTTCTACAAATGTGGAAGGATCATCGTTAACTACCATTGCTTTTAATTGATCAAAATTTACCGCTTTAGAGTTTTTAAAATTTAACGTAATTCCTTTCACCTTGCATACAGATTCAATACTTTGTGTATTAGTGGAAAATATTTTTAAAGCATAATTTTTTGGTTCTCCGCTAACAAACTCTAAAATTCTGCTACCGTTTCCATAACATTCTGTTTCGTCAGTCATATCACCTAAAAAATTTCCTACTACCGGAACCCACTCACCTGCTTTACAAGCAAATATTATAGAATCTGTATCAAAGTATAAAATTCTTTTGCCTAATTTTTCTAAATAACTATATAATACAAGTCTAGCAGCGGCTGTGGTATATGCCGCGATAGCTACATTTACAGTTTTTAATGGTGTTATTGCTTGATTTGGTCGAAGCCAACTCACTATAACAGTATTTTCGTCAATGCATGTAAGAGCATGAACTTCTACCAAAGGGTCTGTCAGTTTTTGGAATAATTCTAGCGGGTTTGAAATAACGGTGGTTTGCATTAAATTCTCTCTTTGAGCAAATTTGCCCCAAAAACTATTCAGACAAAGCTTTGAAATATATCTGAGCTCAGGGTTAATTTTAATATTTTCTTTATTTAATTGTATTCCTTCATGTTTTAAATAATCTACAATGTAATTGTCATTAGTTACATCGCTTGTACAAGATAAAGGATACCCACTGCACTCTTGTTTGATTTTTAAAAAATTATTCACATATTTAGAAAAAAGACCCCCTGATTTTGTATTGCGGTCGTATTGACACACTTCGTACTCCCATATTTCGTGAAATTCCAAAATTTCGTATTGTAACGATACAGCTTTACGCAATTCATCTGCCACGTACGTACCGGTAAAACTGCGTTCGGTATCATTATGTGGACAGTCACTGTCAAACATTGTTTTCGTACATGTTCTACATAAGATGAACATTAATTTATTGTGCATTTTAACAGGTAGTACGGGATGGTACAAATGCGTTGGAGGCACGATTGTACATTTTATGATGCCATAGACAGTATTAGTTTGCTGGCAAAAACCGTCAACTAAAATTCCTTCTTTTAGTCTAGCTTCGCGAGAATTACCGAAATGCTGAATTGTTAAATTAGATGAGTGTTCCACCCACAAAAGCCATTTGCACGCAATCACAGATTGATTATCAGACATTCTGTATCCATTTACAGGTATAAGTCCAATGGTATTATCAATTAAAAAGTTTCGGCTAAAAACAACACTACAGGCTCCGGCAATTGTGCAAGCTTCTCTAAAAGGTTCTACTTTATTTGTTTGAGTAAAACGTTTTCAAAACTCTACAGAAGCCTTTCTTAGTATATTAACATCTATAGTACAATACTTTCTTACTTCATATTCAAAATTAAAAACTACGTTTTTGCTAATCTCGTTATTGTACCACGAAAGAAACTTCAGTCTAGTTTCAGAAGACATTTCATTAATACCATAACTTTCTACAGATGGTAAGGGGTCTACATAATCATGATTTTCAGGTATATTGAAAAAATGGGGGAAAAAACCTTTACTTTCGGGAAAATTAAGTTTTTGGAAGTTTACTTAAAGGCATTGGCATATAATTTAAAGAATCTAAGAACTTTATGTTATGACATGAAATAGACATCAATTTTGGTACCAGCAGTAATAATTATACGCGGGTTCCATCTTCCAAAATCTTTTAGTAATGACTTTAGTACGATGGGGCCATCATATCCTTTACTGTTATGAGCTATTGCTACAACATCACCGAGTTTGCCTAACCGCGCAACATAATCTAAAAAAGAATCAACAGGATTGATACTAAAAACGTGTTCTCGTACACCGCAAAAATCACAATCTTGTGCAATATCATCCATACCGATGCAGATGCTACAAACGTTTTGTGCAACACATAATGTGGGCTCGTGTAAGTATATATTAGAAGATCCGGGTAAAAGTGAATTTTGGCTGCACTCCAAATCATAAAATATAAAAACAATTTTTTTCTTGTTTGATATTTTTGACTTATTTGCGCTTATATAACAAAAATGTCGGATAGGTTTAATTTTATTGCAAGTTCGACAAAATGTCTCCCCACACTTGTGTGACGAACGTTTATTTACCCATATCGTAGTTAGACAAACTGAGCACCGATGTAACTTCGAGCACAATTTTTTTCTCTTATGCCCTATAAAACAATTGTCCCCGCGAAAATCTCTATTACACGCGTCGCATTTTACCAATTGGACATAGTTCTTATTACATGGTGGCGAACCTTGACATGCAGGGCAAATATATTTACAAGTTCTGTGTTCCCGTTTGTTTGAAATGCGGACTTCACAGAAATATTTTGTTGAAAATGCCGACGTTAAACTAGTTATTACTACATAATGATTGTTTTCTAAAAGTAAGTTTAAGACTACTCTTTCAGGTGTTCTAGGACCTTCATAATATACGTTAATTCCTAACCTATGATTATAAATTACAATTGTACAACTTACTAGAAAATCTTGAAACTTTTGAATATGTTCTAAATCTCCACCATTTTCTAAGTCTACTCCAGCTTCTCTGCATAAGTCGACGGATTTTCGTTCTAGTAGTACGTGTCCTTTTAACAAATCTTGTAGATCAGGATCTTGTCTTCTCCATGCAGCTGCAACTACCAATGCGCGTGCGAGACATAATCTATCATTGTTGGGTAAATCGATTATCCCTGGCTTGCGACGGCAAAACTCTTCATAAGAAACGCCTGTCATTCTTTCTCGTCCATACCCCGTTGGTAAAGATACTCTGTCTAATTGCAGGCTTATCTTGTCATTCGTAAAAAAGCTAGAATTGCTTTGGAGAATTTTATATTGAAACGTCCGAGAAATTACTTGCAAATGCAAGAGCCTTCTAGAAGCTGTTATCTAGTTTCTAGAAGATATAGCGAAAAGTAAGGAACGCTCGAGAAGGATTCGCCGATGTCTATAAATACGTAAGAAAGAAATCGTAGGTCAGTTATTGCTGGAATGTGAATGCATGCAGTATTAAGAGGATTATTAAAGTGAAGATAAATAAGTGATTAGCACGTGCGAGAGTTTTAAATAAATAACAGTGTACACCGAATCAAGTAAACGTGACTTACAGTGTGAAATCCGAGGACGTTATCTTATCTCGTGTTAGTTATCGTGTTATACAACGGTTATACATAAATTCGTATAAGTGTTTTCATTAAATATTATTAGATTTAATTAAGTTCGGTTTTAATTTAATTTAAAAGTGTACATATTTCTATTTTATATATATATATATATATATAATATATATATTTCTAGATTAAGTAAACATAATTTTTAGTCGTTTTAAATAAATTAGTTTTTAATAAATAAATTCGCAACAATATAAAGTCTGCAATATTACTTCCGATGATAATTGGTCTACCCGGCGAAACGAAATTCCTATAGGTTTCTTTGGAAAGTTTTCATTTTTTAAAACCAACCCAGCGCGGTCTCCTGGAGTAGCACCATGAACTATATATTCCAGAATTTCATCAAACGCATTCTAAAATAATTAAAGTAATTACTAACATGTACGCAGAAATTTATTTATTAAATATTAGGTTAAACAATATTTATTTACCTTAAGCCATGTCAGAGGATTGAGAGATTCTTCCATTGGTTTAAATTTAAATTCAACTGTTTTTCCAACAAAATTCTCGGATAATTTCAAAATATTTGAAATGCTTGCCTTTATCTTCTTTAGAAATCTTCTAAAAATAATATGCGTTTTTAACTTTTTCTTAACAACCAGAAAAGAAGTTATTACGATTCCTCCGGTTTCCAATACTGTATTTGACGGCTTCGCCCAAAATGAACACCCAGGTATTTCCATATCCTAAAAAATAAAGTATAAATTTAAAAGTTGTGTAAAATTAAATATCTAACTAAATACTGTTTTTTTTGTAAAAACCACATTAATAATAACTACCTCAATCGATTTATTTCATTTTACAACGTTGAGGAACTAGTAAATAAAGATAAAGCGGATTTTTTAACCGGTGGTTGGAATTTTGACGAGTTCTAAAATTAGTTTTTTTGTAAAAAGTAAGTTATAACGTAATTATTTATTACTTACGTTAATCTCTAAATTACAGGAATTTTTAGTATGCACAATGACCACTGAATTTCTGCATCTATAATTCCATAGTGAAATATTAAAATAAAAATTATTTAAAATATATATCTAAAAAAATCCTTACTCCTACAACCCTAAGTTTCAAAACTAATCTTATTTCTAGAATTAAACAATTCCATTGTAAAACCTAAGAATAAGTTATACTACGAATAAGTGTGAGTCATTAAGGACAAATTTTAATTCTCGTTTTTATAACGATTAAGGGGGGTTTCTGTCATATTTAGCCAATTGACAAATTTTGCAGTTGTTGACGTAATTAGTCACGTCTTTAATCATTTCTGGCCAGTAGTAATTTCTGTCAAGTGACGCTTTAGTTTCGCTTATACCTTTGTGGCAAGTTTTCTCTTCATGGTGATATTTCACTTTATTAATCTGTTCTTCGTTATCTGTTATGTCCTGTAGTAAGGTGTTGGATTTTGTAAATTTGAATGAAGCGTTTTTAAAATGGTTTTGTATCGTCCTGTTGAATTTTTCTGCGACGTTCGGGTCTTTAAAATAAATACCGTAAGTTTGTTTAGGATCAAAGTATTGTTTTAGTGTGTTAACTAGATCGTTTTCAAAATCATACGTGGGTATTACTATTAGCATTCGATTTTTGTCAAAGATTTTTTGTATTTTTACATTTGGTTTGATTGCATTCTGGTTGCAACTCATGATGGCTTGATTTTTATATTGGTTTACGGCTCTCTCAGTTATTGGCATTTCCATTATGGGATTTTCTATCGCTGTATGAGCTGTTTCACCATCTGATTCATTTAGTTCTTCATCATTATTAATATGTCGTTCTTCGGTCGGGTTGTCGAATATTGATTCTACTAATTCTCTAAGCGTCGGGCTATCTGGTGTTGGATTTAGTTCTGGAAATTGTTGGTATAATTCTATGATTGAGGCTGGATCATCTGGTAGAACAATGGTTGACAGGGCGTCGATGTCTTCTTCTAACGTGTTCACTTCTATTCTTGATAGAGCGTCTGCGTTCGTGTTCTGTTTACCCTTTTTATAAATGATTTCATAATCAAACTCTTCCAGTTTAAGTCTCCATCTTACTAATCTTGAGTTGGGTTCTTTCAATTTAAATAACTCTTCTTTTTCGATCGTACTATAATTATTTTCGGCTGGGTTTAAGGTCCCCGAAGCATATGAAATGGGTAGGTCCGATCCAGGTTTTCCTTGGCTTAATATGGCTCCAATTGCAACATTGGATGCGTCAGTAGTCAGTAAGAAGGGTTTGGAGAAGTCGGGGTACTGTAAGATTGGTTCGTTACATAGTATATTTTTGCAAAGCTCGAATGTTTTTATAAATCCTTCTGTGTGCTCGATTTTCTCACCCTTTTTTAAGCACTTAGTGAAGGGTTTGGTAATCTTGGCGAAATCCCTTATAAATTTCCTATAATATCCTAGTAGTCCTAGGAACATTTTTATTTCCCGTGTAGTCTTGGGTATTGGAAATTTTTGAATCGCTTCTATTTTCTTTGGGTTTGGTTTAATTCCATCTGGTGTGACTACATGTCCTAAAAATTGAACGTCTTTCCTGAGGAATTCGGATTTGTCTAGCTGTAATTTAAATCTAGATTCACGTAATTTCTTAAATATTAATTTTAAATTTGAAACGTGTTCTTGTAGTGACGTAGAGAACACAATTATGTCGTCCATATAAACGAAGCATATCTTTCCTTGGAGTTCTTTTAGAACGTCGTCCATGACTCTTTGAAATGTGGCTGGTGCGTTCTTAAGGCCAAAGGGCATCCTTACAAACTCGTAATGTCCATTTTCTACGTTAAATGCTGTTTTTTGTACTGAATTAGGATCCATTTCTATTTGGTGGAATCCTGATGCTAGGTCCAACGTAGTGAAATATTAACATTTTCCTAATTTGTCCAAGATGTCGCTTATATTTGGTAGTGGATAACGGTCTTCGATCGTCTTTTCGTTGACTTTGCGGTAGTCGATTACTATCCGCCATTTTTGTTTTCCGCTGGCATCTGTTTTCTTTGGAACAATCCAGATGGGGGAACACCAGGGACTTTGCGAAGGTTTTATGATTCCGTCTTCTAACATTTTTGAGATTTGTTTTTGTACTTCTGGTTTGTGCACGAATGGGTACCTATATGTTTTTGAATGTACCGGTGTTTCGTCAGTCGTCTTTATTTCATGTTTTACTTTATTAGTAAATGATAATTTGGCATTATCTTGGTAAAAGATGTCGGAGAATTCTTTGCATACTTTACTTATTGCATCGCGTTCTTCCGGGTTCATATGTTCCATTCTTAGTTGGTTTTCGATGTTGAAACTTTTTATAAGTTCAGTTCTGTTTAGAAAATCTTCTACTTGATACAGCTCGAATTTATTCTGTACCTGATTCGGAAATGGAATTGTTTTCAGAGGTGTGTTAATTGTAATTGTTTCCCTATCGTCAGTTACGTTATGTATTTCTACGGTAGCTGTACCGCCGTTTGCTACAGTTAACGTTTCTGGGATGTGTAGTTTACCGATTTTTTGTTCTGGTATATCACCTTCAGAATGGTTTACAGGAATTTTACTTCTAAGAATTTCTTTTGATCCTACACTGATAGTGAATGATTATTATTGTGGAGATCTATAGAAAATTGGAATAACTACTCTATCGCTAATTAAGCATTTATTAACTAAGTCTATTTTAAATTTCATTTCTTTGAGATCATTTATGCCTAGGATTCCATCGAAGAAATCGTGGACATCGTGTATTAAAAAGCCTATTTCTCTATCAGTCTTAAATTCTTTAAATGTCGGTACATTAGCTCGGAACCTGATTAATTTCTCACCAGTAGCGGTTTTAATCTTCGTGGGGTCATGGTACATTGTTTGAGGATAAAATTTTTCAATTATACCGGGTCTAATTATTGAAGTAGAGCATCCCGTGTCAATTAACAATTTTGCAGAAGGGTTTTCAATTTTTACATAGGGCAGGGAATTGTATGAAGAAATATTGTTTATTTCGCAGGTTATGTCATCTCGTCGTATATGAAGTCTTTGTGAAAATTTTCAGATTCGTCAAAGTCTTCTACGCTTTGTTCTTCAGGATCGTAATTTCTGCTACAACCTGGTTTTGGGTTATCATAATTTACCGTGTCTTGCGAATGGTAGAACTTTTGTGTATGATCTTCATCCGTTTCATAATATTCGATTTTGTTTATTTCCATTGGGGTGTAGTTTCTGGTGTTACCGTTGTTGAAATGATTGTGGTTGAATGGTCTATTAAAGGGTTGTCTAAACGTGTTTCTAGTCGAGGTAGAAATGGGTTCGGGATCATTTTCCGGAACTCTATTCGTAGGCTTAAAAACATTTTCCGTTTTTCTAGGTCTGAATACTTGTGAATTAGTGAAGTATTTCTTTTCTATCGGTTCTGGTGTAATTTGTATCGGTTGGCTAGGGAAGTTAGATTCTCTAGGGTTTTGGTGGTAATTAAAGTTAGGATTAGAGTGAATATTTTGTGGTTGATACCATTGGTTCTTGAAGGGGTTTTGATAAGATGGTCTAGGAGAAGAATGAAATGATTACGATTTATTTTATTAGGTACCGTAGGTTTGTGGGGGTTGTTACAGTTATGATATTGTTGAGGTCTAGTTTGGTACATGTTTGGAGAATTTTGCATGTAGTTGAAATTTTCTTCTTCGATAACGTAAGAAATCGCGTTTTCTAATGATGTGGGGTTTCTTAACCTAATTATACTTTGCATGGTACCCGTGAGTCCGCGAATAAATGTTTTTAGAGAGATGTTGTCGTATTGTTTTAAATATATTTTCTTAGATTCTTCAGCTATGTCGGTAACGGTTTTTAGTTTTGCCGATAATTTGCTACGCGTGATTTGTATGCGTTTTCCGAAGTCTAATAGGGTCTCGTTTTTAAATGGTTGCAAGGATATTAGATCTTGTTCTAAACAATCGAGATTTCGTTGATCTCCGAAATTAAGTCTTACCAATTTTTTTAAGGAAACCCAATTCTTTAGCTCGTTACTTCTAGAACCTATCAAAATTTGGGCTCTATCTACGAACCTACTAATCACAACTCTTAATAGATAATTTTGTACATCCGCGTTGTTAAAAATATTAAATACGTGGTCACACGCTGATACAAAAGTTTCTAAACTGTTTTCGTCCCCATTATAATATGGGACACCGTGTCTACGTAAAGTTTCAAAAGTTGATAATCTGTCGCCATTTTACTTCCTTTTATTTCTAATTTAGCAAGGTTTTGTAATAACTGATTAATATCTGATTCTGCTGTTGCAGCAGTCATTCAACGTATTCGAAATAAAAATAAAGGACTTATAAGAAGGGATTACTCAGACTCACCCGATTGTGGTACTGCTTGATTGCCAGTCTTCTTGTTTCCTTTTTCTTTTTCTGGGTTCTTTGAAGTCTCAGCTGCTCGGATCGTTGATATCCTCGATAGATGGATTGTTCGATAGTTCTTAAAGAGTCGAAACTCTAATCGCGATAAAATTGCACGATGCACTGGTTTTTTTCTGCGACGAACTATCCTACCGACTGCGCCAATTTTATTTCTCGTTTTTAATAATGATTTAAAAAAAAACGTTTATTGTACGATACGACTACAGCCCAACTCTGAACAGAACTGTCCTTTTTCAAAGATTCGACCAATATTTATCTTTTTCAAAAAGGAAAGTTTTACAAATTTATCTTAAGTCCTAATAGTTACAAAGCTCTTAAATTTATTATCTATTGGTATAATATTGGCGTAGTATACAATAATAATGTTATTATCTTTGTGTCAATATTATAACTTGCTTTTGTTATTTTGAAAGAAATACATCATGACTCATATTTGCTTTCTATGAAACGAGATACTAGTACTTGTTTAGTATTAGTCTTTCTTGATAGTTTTTCAAGACGAAGGAAAAGATCTTCCAAGTCCAAAATAATACGAAATTTGTGTAACAAATCGTAAGTAATTACATTGAAATCATTATTTTTAATACATACATATTTAACCTTACTACTTATATTGTTATATACATAGATATCCGAAAAATGAATTGCCTGAACTTGAAATGGAAGTTGATGAAAATCCACCGTTGACAATGTTTGATGTTATAAAAGGAAGACGAATTATTGACGTATCTTATGTGCTTACGCAATACGAACACATTGCAAACCATAAATGTATCTGTACCATGGGAAAAATGAATATTCAAAAAGAAACAAATCAGGGATTATTTACATTCTTGGCACTTTAAATGCGATGTTTGTGACAAGGTATCCATTATTTGTTCAGAACCACCTCAAAAAAAAAGAGAAATAAACAAGGAGAGGCTGTTTGAGCATTGGAATTGGACATTCTCAATGTCAAGAGCTTTTTGGTGTTCTAAATATCTACAATACAATTTTTATATCAACTGGGTTTGAAACGTTATTGTATATTTTAGGAGTGGGAAAATCGACTTGCCGAAGAGATGAAACTTGCAGGCGAAGAAGAAAAACGTTTGGCTATTGAAGCAAATCATTGGATTGACATAAATCATGATCGATTTCTATACATAACCGTAATTGTCGACGGAGGGTGGTCTAAAAGAACCTATGGTCACGGATTCAATGCGTTTTCCGGAGTAGTAAGCGGAAATAACTAAATCCATTTGATTTATTTTTGAACAATTTTATTTTAGGGAGTAATAATTGGTGCAACAACAAAGAAGATCTTATTTGCGGGAATAAGAAATAAAATATGCTCTACGTGCGGTTTTTACAAAACTCGTAATCTGGATATTAAAAAACACGAATGTGTTTTAAATTTTTCGGGACCTTCAACCGCTATGGAGTCTCATATTATTGTAGAAGGGTTTGCAAGAAGCCAAGAATAGCACGGTTTGATTTATAAAAATTTCATAGGTAAGATATAATAACCTCATCGATATCCAAAATTTATATTTTTAAAATAATATTTTTTAGGGGACGGAGACTCGAACGTTTATGTCAAAATTAAAGAACAAGTTTCATATGGCCTATATGTAACTAAAATAGAGTGTGCTAATCATATAACTCGATGTTTAAGCGAGAAGTTGCACAAACTATCGAAAAATACTGTTTTTTCGTTGAGTGGTCGAAAATTATTAAAAGAAACAACTGATGGTATCTCTAGAATCGAACGATTGGTAAAAGGAGTAAGAACAACAATAAAAAATGGTAAAAATAATAACGAAAAAGCGTTTCAATTACGGCAGAAGTTGTTAAATGCTCTTTTTCACGTATTTGGTAAGGATAAAACTTCAAATTATTAACATTTTCAATAGTTTGGAATTTATGAATTTTAGTAAATCCTTTTGCAAGCATGATAGAAATGAGACAAATATTTTAGAATTAGAAATAAGTACTGGAGTTTTTTCAGAAGTACAAAAGTACATGAAAAAGATTATTCAAAAAGCGGATGGACTAATGTTTAACGAAACAACCAATCAAGCAGAAAGGTGAATAAAAAATTGTCTTATTATTTTAAAAAAATAATTTTATTTTAGGTTTATGTCGTTAGTTTCTAAGTGTACAGGTAGCAAACGGGTAAATTTTTCTAAAAGATTTTCATACCAAGCACGCGTAAACGCTGCTGCGTTGTCGTTTATGAATGGTCCTTCTTAGCATAATCATAATTTGCTAACTATAGATGAGCGTTATATGATACGAAAGAAAGTGTTCGTTAAAAAACATGCGATTCTTGTAAAACGAAGAATTAATGTGCAACAAAAGAAATATAAGAAACGCTGTCCAGGATCCTCAGACATGTATTACGAACCCAATGCCGCACAATCTGAGATAGAAGAAGAACTGCTACAAATAAAAATGCAAGAATTTAAGAAAAAAATTTCCTAGAATCAATTATATCGTCAATAATATGTTTGAGTTGTGGCAACTAGAACTAATTTTATACTAACGGTAATTGACGTTTTTAGCAAAATAGCTTCGGCTAGAACACTCAAGATAAAATAAGCAAAAAGCGTCATCGTAGGATTTTCAAACATTTTTAACGAATGCGATAACAAACCGTTAAATAATATTGGTGAAGTAGTTTATTACTTAAACTAGACAAATTAATATTTATGTATTTTATAATTTTCTTAAAATAATCTCCACGATTATATATTTACAGCCGTATGCATAGTCCCTAGTTTAGAGCGTTCCTAGCAGCCAACTTGTTAGTAGCCACTAACATGTGACTAACTAGTACCTATGCATAGTAATATTTAAAATCCTTTTAGTTAGTTACAAGTTAGCTTAGTAGAATGGTTACAAAACGTTTGGCAACGTCGAAATTTGGGAAAAGTCACTATATGTCAAATGTTTAACTAAGATTTTTATTATACCGGTATAATCAAAAATAAGTTAACACATTTTTTACGAGTATGAACAAAGAGTTTTTAAGTTAATTTAACTTTCATTTATTGTAAATATGGTGAGTTCATATTCTTTCAAAGTTAAAACTCAACAAGAAGGAATAAGCCTCTACTGAATAAAAATAGATTTAGAAAAGTGAAAAATGAAGTAATTAGATTAGTTGTAGTTCTAGTTTTATTAATAGAAATATAAAGCTGTATCAGATTAAATTTATTTTAAAATTATTACACGAAATAATGCTAATTCAAATGTTGATTTGTTATTATAGTCAAGTAATAAATTTTCAAATGTTTGTTTAGTAAATGAAGTTTCTCAATTTTGTCGTGATTTGCATCAATACAAATGTTTTATAAAATTGCTAATGCAATAATTGCAGTTTCTAAATTTAGCTATAATTTATTGAGAAAGCAACATAATTTATTTTAAAAATTTCAACAGTGTTCTTAGTACGAATATAGCTTGTATTGTATCTATCCTTTGCACGATGCACTGGTTTTTTTCTGCGACGAACTATCCTACCGACTGCGCCAATTTTAATTCTCGTTTTTATAACGATTAAAAAAATGTTTATTGTACGATACGACTACAGCCCGACTCTGAACAGAACTGCCCATTTTCAAAGATTCGACCAATATTTATCTTTTTTAAAAAGGAAAGTTTTACAAATTTATCTTAAATCCTAATAGTTACAAAGTTCTTAAATTTATTATCTGTTGGTATAATATTGGCATAGTATACAATAATAATGTTATTATCTTTGTGTCAATATTATAACTGGCACATTCTATAAGTTTACTACAAATGATTCATGCTTATTGGCAGTATACCTTATTCTTGGTATGTATGTAGGTACTTTCGTTGTAGAACCCATCATTTATACTACTGTGAGCCAGGTAGCGCAACAAAAAATATTATAAAATGTGTAAAAGCTGCAATTTTTTACGAATAAAGAAGTTACACTATTGAAAGCCAGGTGGCGCAAAAATTATAAAAGTTTAGTGGTGGGAGTAATTGCGATTATTCTCTTGAGAATGTTCGTTATCGCACGACTATCATTTTTGCGATAGTTATATCAGTTAGCAAGCTAAATGCTTCTATCAAGGGATTTTTATTACAGCAAACATTCTTAAGGCTTTGTGTCCGGAGCAGAAATCGTTTTTACAATTGTAGAATTGGAAAGATGATTCTTGTATTCAATTTTTTTAATTAAAATGTCATTCCCGCATGGTTTATCTGCACACAAGTTTTTGCAGACACTACTATTTCCACAGTACGCTTAAAACCCTCTAATATGATGTCAAATTCCATTGCCCTAGATGTTCTTGATCAGTCTTTGTAACATTTGTGTTCGCCCACTGTAATATGTATTTCTTGGTTTTGCCCTTTCCCACACAGGGCAACATTTGTTTCTAACGGCGACAAATAATAATTTACCAGTGTTGGCACCAACAATACATGCCACACCAGAAGAAGCAACATACTTTGTCTTATAGGACCGTTTCGATCACGCTCCATCGGCAACGGCCGTTATATTTACCTATACTAAAGGATTAAAATTAAAAAAATAAATAAAAACTACGTTAATTTGCAATTTTTTTTGTTTTGATCGCTTGACACCATAATTGGCCGTTGAGTCTTACAAATTTTAAATTTTCTTGTAAAATGTTCTACAAAATTTCTTTGTATCAAATTTTTTCAAGAAATTTGCCACTCTGCCAAAATGTTTAAATTTGGAAATGTATAACGCCTATGCATACTATTGGTATCATAAACTTTCATTACGTAATTACCGCACTATGTTTAAAAAAACAACAAATCAAAATTTGTTTCTATTGTCTAAATCTTACTTCTATCGTTAGCAAATCGTTTATAAATTATGCAAGAATACAGTACACGCTCACAAATTGTTTGAGGATCAACTTACACAACAAATAAAAATTGTTTTTGATTACACCGGAATGTTACTACTACCACCTCTTTATCTATGCATAGTAGTAGAATACGATATGACACATGATTTTGATTATAAATTATGCAAGAATGCAGTACACGCTCACAAAAATTTTGAATGCTCACTGGCTTTTAAAAAGAAAGTTCTATGATATTGTCAGTACTAAACGTACTAAAAAGGAATTACCTTATTATACATTTCATTAAAGTAAAAGTAAATATTTTAGGTAAAACCATATTACTTCTTGTAAATGAGAGAAGTAATCCGTTTTTAAAGTAGTCAGAAAATATTTCTTTTCTAGTATTCTTACTAATGAACATCTGTGTGTCGCTCCTAAGGTCATTTCGCGCTAGTTTGTTTTAATTTTTATGACTAAGAGCAATGAGTATTGCTTTTTTTCCACAATCGCTACTGTTACTTTATAAGCGAGTGATGTTTACGATAGTTATTTTATAGGCAATCGATGATTTTGACAATTTTTTATGATCCACGATTGTGATTCCGATCGGTTTTTTGAAGAGGCTGCAATGTTTTACAAAACCTGTTTATATTTTCTTAAAAGCATTTTGGCAATAATGAAGTTTAATTTTAATGTCATTACTAGTTTGTAGGCCGTAAATTTAAATTTGAATTATTTCTCATATATCTACACTTCTACAAACAAATGAAACATAATACATAGTAATACTATCTTAATAATACATTGTTTATCACTAAGGAGCGGAAGTTGATGCAGTAAAAATCATCAAATAAAATATAGATAGGTACATCCAATTTACAGCGCTCCCTTCGAGAAGTAGTTGAACTTTTATACAGCTTTACTTCTACAAATATACCGCTAGGTTCGCTCTGCAATGAATTTAACTAGTTTATTTTGATTTGTAGCGTTAATAAGCAAAATTAGCATTGTAGCTTGAAATATGTTACAAACCGCTAAATTTGGCAGGGGATGATACAATTTTAAATTACGTAAAGTAAAAAAAAAATTCGAAATATTCAATATTTAATAATTTATTGTGGTCTTATTCTAATTACTATTTCTATAAAAACAGTGTTAGCCCCAAAAGCTAAGAACAGTCTTTAAAGTAAGCTTTAGTTTTTATGAAAATTTTGCGTTATAAGGCTAAAAAAGATTATTTAAAATCACATTTGATTTCACCAGTGGCGCCATCTCGAGGAATTCGTGCTGTGGAGCCCTCTCTTAAGATAATCTTATTTACAAAGTAATTGTTAATTCATTGATCGAAATTACATCATTTTTAAACTAAAGACAACGATTTTACTATATGCAACAGATGGCTCAACTAATGAAAATAATAAAATCGATTTTCATTTGGAGCGAAATAGAATTCCTAAAGAAAAATTTTAATGCGAATCAAAAATCATTTTTACTTCAATACTTTTTTCGCAGAAACTAATTTTTATTAGCTTAAGGGTGTTCATTGTTAATTTTTTTTAATGTAAACATCTTTTCTTTAATACATTTTAAAACTTATATAATGATGAGTCAAGTTCCAACTAAAATTTACCTGCCCTTTTTCGCTGGAAACGCATCAATACAAATTCTGCGTCACAACTTTACCGCTATCTGATAAATACGTCATCTTAATTATACGTCACAATTTTTTTCTTTCTTTGATAAGTACAGTACACAAAATGTTATGCATAACATTTATCATAATTAATAAATTCAATCGAACCAAATTAAATTCTATTTCATTGATTTAAATGAAATCAAATAAATTAATTAAATCTGTATAAACACGTCCTTTTAATTTTACGTCACAACTTTACCGTTATTTGATAAATGTGTCATTTTAATTAGATGTCACGATTACATTGTTTAGTACAGTATACAAAATGAAAAATATTTATCATAATTAGTAAATTCAGTCGAATCAAATTGAATTCTATTTCATTAATTAAAATGATGTCAATTAAATTAAATAACACAAGGTCTAGCACAATAATACAAGTTTTAAACGAGTTTTACCTACTGTCGGTTTAGCTCAGTGGTTTAGTGCAGGTATACAGGCACGGAAATCCAGGGTTACCTGATGGCAGTAAAAAAAAATCGTCACGTGGTGTTGATTTAGATCGATTCACGGAATTGGATTTAGACCCCATATACAGTGGGCACTTTCCAAGAATCATGATCCTAAATTAATCCGCGAGTTTAATTAGATCATGATACGATATTAATCATGACTCCGATTAAATTTGTACGATTCTGCGAAACCAAGCCCCGATAAATACGATGGGTAGATTTCAAAGATTCACACGAATTTAATTATTTGATTCGCGGTTTTAATTCGCGGGTTGATTCGCGAGTTTAATTCGCGGGTTTACTTCGCAGATTAATCGAAACCGGAAGTGATTCAATTAATTTAATCGAAATTTGATTATGCCCCGAGGCGACCGGAAGTAGGGGTACTTATACTACTATAAGATACCCATATTAACAAATTGAATATTAGGCGTTTGAATCTTTGCGTTTTTATCATCATATGCTTCTACTTTTCCTTGTACATGAAGAGAGCTATACCAAGGTAACGTATATAATTCTTGTTGTTGTATAGGAATTCTGATTTCATCGTTGTTGTTAAAGGAACTTGATGCATAAGGTGGATGACTTCGTTTTTCTGCATATGCTATTGTGGTATCAAAAACTGGTGGTTCGTTTACTTTTAAAATTTCCTAATTCATTTTTACGTTCGTAATTTTAGTTCTTTTTTATTCTTTCGTGTTAAGCGATTGATTTTACCAGACCGACTGAACAGTTTAACTTTCTTTTTTGGATTTATATACTTTTTTATTGTCTTGGTAATATTAATATGTTTACTCCAATTTTTATTTTTATTAAACACGATTCCCATTATAATGGTTTATTGTATTTTTTAAGATGTAGCCTAACCTCTCCTCTAAAATCCACTAAATTTTGATCTTGATCCGTTATTTTTATAGTAATTTCGTCTATTTGCTTCGTGTTAATCGGTAAATAAATTACGTTAGTCGGAGTTTCTATAATTTTATATCCTGGTGGGACTGTAGGAAAAAACTCATGAATCACATGTACTGGCTCGCCGTTTCTGAATGAACTGGTGACGATATTGCATTCTACGCATAACGCGTTTAATTTAAAAATTTTACAAGGAAAATCTGATGTGTTTCTTCTATTTGCTTTCAGGATTTTAGGTTTGAAACCCAATAAACTACTGATGGAACCTTTCTTAGAGAAATCAATATCTAAAGTGCATATATGTAAGTTCAGATCGTAAAGTATTATAGACTGAGATTCATGTGTATCTTTGTTTTCGTACACGGGGTATTTTAAAAGTTGTTCACCTAAACAATTATTCAAATCATCAATTTCATAAGAACCTTCAGGAATTGCAATGCAGAGTTCTGTGCCATTTTGAAGTATAAAATGACATTTATTATAAGACAGTGGCGGCTTTTTAATGAGAGCAAGTGAGCAATTGCACCCCCTGGAATTTTAAACAAAACAAACAAAGCGACGGCTAACTGTGGAAGTGTTTAATCAAAGAATAAATACACTAAAGTATTTATTCTTTGGTTTAATTATTACGTATTCATGGTTTGCGGACCGCGCGTGACAACAGTAACAACGTGCGATGGTCTACTGAAGAGTGAAGCGAATCGAGGAGCAAAACCTGACAGTTGCTCAATACAGCGTTTAAAATTACATTGGAGGTGGGGATACTTGTATTTTGCTCGTTTTCAATGCTGCAATATACATAGCGATTGAGCAAGTATTTAGTTTGCTCACGGTAGGTACTCGGAAGGCAAATACAATGAATTCTGTCGCTAGTTTAGTGGATAATGCGTTTTCGCGATTAACGTATGATGAAAAAATTGCAGTAAAAAATCTTAAACGGCCGATGCCTCAATTATGTTTAGAAAATAAACAATCTGTTAAAGGTAAAGACGTTATAAGAAAATTCAAATTGGATATTTATAAGAAAAATGTATTAGGTATACTTTTTAATTTTGAAATTATGCACCCCCAATGTGAACCACCCCGAGCCGCCACTGTTATAAGAGCTGTCTATATTCATGATTGAATTAAACGTTTCTAAATTTATCAAACCCAAAACATAATCTTCATCTTCTAATATGATAGGAGGATAATACTTACTAGAAAGAATGGATTCCGCTCCAGTCAAGGTAAATGTGGAAGACATTATACTGCTTGTAGCTCACTAAACTGTTAACTCAAATGTATCAGGATTATATAGTAATCTTAAATGTTAAGTATAAACTCTACTACTCAATGGTGTTTGAATCTTATTACCTGAAACCTTAAAACTCGGATTTGAACCCGGGGCTCTCGGTTACAAAGCAAATATTTCCCTAGATGCGCCACCGAGAAACCTATCGTGATTATAATTATATACAAATTTTGAACACAAATGTCCACAGCTGACAGTATTAAAAGATTGAAAATGATTGTGATTGTAGATTATATTACAAGGAACGTTACTCTTTAAGTATTGTGTTAATTTCAATGGAGGCTGTTAGTTTCCAAAACTATCAAAATATACTGCGCGTGTAGCAATCTTTTTATAAGCTGTCCAATGTGTTCCAGTTCCATTTTTATTATCCAAATTTGCTATACCACATTCAACGGCACTTACTCCGGATTTAGGTAGTTCATCTTTCATAAATACTCCTCGAAAGTTTCTTATTTTTAATTTTTTTGCATACTTATATAAATCTATGTTAGTGAGCGCTCGTTTTGGAAGTTTTTTTGTGTTTTTCGCCGTCCTAAAAAAAGACCAAATCCTTTTTTATATGGTTGTAAATATAATCCGTTTCCAGATTTATTTAGTGCTATTGCTTCCATAGTTTGATTATGTCTTTGGTTTTCTTTAAGTTTTTCTTTGGCATCTTTTGCCGCAATTACTGTTTTTGGAATAGCAGCGGCGCCGCCACCTAGAGATCCTAATGCGGCAAGAGCAGCAAAAATAGGGATTAGCGGCAAAAACCCACCAACCTTTGGCACTGATATTACACGAACAGGTTTTACTTCTTTTCGTCCTTTTAATGACTTTACAGCAGTAATTGCCGTACTGAAACCATCTTTAGCGTTTAGAAATATTTTTTCTTTTAATGCAGATTTAGCACTTTTTATTAAATCATGGAATTTTAATCCCTTACCATGTTTTCTTTTTGCTTTCCTTATTTTTATACGAAGTCGTTTAGTGCCAGATTGATAACTCATACCAAGTTTTATTTTAGTTTTCATAGCAGCTGTTACACCCAACGCAGCTAATTTTTCTCCTAATGACGAATCAGTAGAATACAATCTCTTTTTAACTTTTTCTAATAATAAACCGTCAGCTTTATGTCTACTTTCTATATTTTTATAATTGTTATAAGCTATGTCATGCTCCTTACAAGCTTCATCTAATTTATTAATACCTCGATGTCCTCTTGCAAGTCGTTTTGTAAGTTTAGTTCCCGGTCCACAAAAATTATATCCTGGAATGTGTAATTCAACTGGTAGTTTATCAATAACTCAATTTATAAGACTCAATCATTTTAGAAAAAAATTACTTAACTCAGTGTGAGCGAGCCTATGCCAACTTTATAATAATGTTCAAACAAGATGTATTAAATCTACATCATATTTATGAGGATAATGTCAGTACCGATTTAACATTTGACGATTTTAAGAAGATGTGTTTATTTTGTTGGAACGAGAATTATGGTTTTTTAGTTATCGATAAAGAAAGAGATACTAATTCTGGCAGATACAGAAAAGGATTTGATTCATTCATTCAACCCATTCCGCAATAAAAAATTATAAACTATATAAACGATTATATTAATTAAGTTATTAATACATCCGCATATTTATTCTCATTATATATTTAAAACAAATCGCCGCATGGTTTATATATAATTTGCTTGATTAACAATAACAAAACCGCTATAGTTTGTGCGCAAACCGCTTTACAAACCGCCTACTTTGAATGTGGTTTGCTTAAAAACTCCTTAACAAACCGCTTATTTTATCTATGGTTTGTGCGCAAACCGCTTTACAAACCACTTAAATTGAATGTGGTTAGTTTGCAAACTGATCAATAAATGATTTATAGTTTACTGTTGGTTAAAATTCTGCTATGTTTGTAAGCTATTCAGTTTGCAGGTAATTGTTTTTGTTAAAGGTTTATAAGGAACTGTAGAAGCATATTTGATTAGTAAGCAAAAAAATAAACATACGTTAAGGTTCGTCCAGAATGCAATCGTACCATAATTTAACAAATTTATCGAATGAAGAAGAATTAACTAAAAGGTTAATCAAAAAAAGAGAAAAAGTAAAAAAAAAGTTTGCATTACTAAAGCCGGGCGAAATTACAAAGGACAAAGCATTTTTTCCTATAACTAATCGTTTGGAAACTATCTCAGATCAATTAAATGCTAAAAATACAAAGTTGTCTTTTGTTAACAATAAAGATGAACAAAATCTAAGCTCAAAAAAATTAAAACACGGAAATACTGTTGTGGAATCTACTCCCATTCCAGCATGGAGTACAAAACTTTCAAATCTTCAAAAAAAAATTCAATCGTTAAAAGATGAAAAATTATATGAACCGAAAGATCAAAATATTTTTGATCATAATGCTGCTACAATTTCGAATTTAAAAGAAGACGTTATAATTTCAGAACCTTCAGTTGAGGTAGACGATTACGAATTAGATGATTTAATTGAACATTCGGTAGAAGAAAGTAACCGAAATATAGAAAACATTCTTGATAGCAATATCTATAATGAATACTTAGCAGAATTTGATGAATTGCCTAGAAGATATATAGAAGGCAGTTTGATCACAGAACTGGAATAAGGCATGATAGTTTTCAAGAAAAGTTTTTTATAGGAACATCAGCAGTAGAATTTATTGGATCAGATATAAAAGTAGACGGAAAAATATACAATGGACCCCTGGACTGTATGAACTATTATTGAAAAACATTCCTGTAACGTATACTGAAGGAGATTTGCATATATACAAAGAAATTTTAGATATTAGTAATGTTTGCAGAAGTAACTTTGATCCTAATGGTCATATACAAGGAACACGATGTGACAAATATAAATCTATTATTGCTCCTCTATATTTTGTACAGCCTGGGTATGTAGAAACACTAAAAAGATTTAAAAAAATATTAGGAAAAGGAGTGTTTAAAGAAGTTAACAATCATCATACCGATTATGTTTATTGGGATGATGTAAATGAATTAGTTGACAGGTTGAGGTTGTTAGTAGCATTTGCAACAGCAGTACATACAGGTCACACAAACGAAATCGTCTCTATTAAACTATGTGAAGCACAAATAATTGAATAAGACAATGACTTTAGATAAATTTGGTCGCCATATAATTAAACATACTCAAATATCTGTTGAAAAAATACAAAATGATACACATAAAACAAATCCTGAATTTGTCGTCGCTTCTAGAATCCAATCACCAATTATCCCGAATAATCCATGATCCAAAAAACAATTAAGAAATAGGAATAAAAAAAAACTTAACAAAAAATTCAAACGCTTTATTAAAGAAAAATATTATTTAGAAAAACTAAAGTTAGCCAAATTTGAGTTACATTAAAAAAAATTTTACATGTTTTAGATGTAAAAATTAAAAAAGAAAATTTAAACTTAATTCGTGATCAAAGATCAAAGCTTAACAAATAATTTCTTTAAATTCAAATTAATTTGTTTATTTTGGTTTTCTTATGAAAACTGTTAATACAATTTGATCCCTGACTACTGTATTTTCATTTCTTAAACTATTTTCAGGTTGTTCATGTATGTCTTCTGCGTTATAATCCACATAAGGAAATTCAAACATGTCATCATTAAGCCCAATGTTGTGCAAAACGGCACAGGCTACAATTATATTGAGAGTAGTTGGAATTAAGTTCCTTAAACCTAAACTAAGACATGGAGAACGTCTCTTTAAAATGCCAAAGCATCGTTCTACGACATTGCGTGTTGCACAATGAGCGAATTTATATGCCACTTCTGCAGGTGTTGATGGACGCAAAAACGGTGTTAGCAGATATGTTTGACAAGGATAACCGCTATCTTCTAGTAGAAAGGAATTTACATTTTGCCCATTCTCTAAGTCAGCGTACAGTGGAGAATCATTAAAAATTGTGCTATCGTGTGTAGAACCAGGCCAGCGTGCTATTATGTTCATAATGTTTAATCTAGCATCACAAACTATCTGCACATTTATAGAGAAATACTCCTTTCTTTTCCTGAATAGTTCAGCATTATGCCCCCCTGGAGATTGAATTTTTGTGTGTGTGCAATCTATTGCACCTAAAACCCTTGGTAATCCTCGAATAGCAAAAAATCTTTGTTTTGTTGATGTTAAAGTGTCGTTATCTGGCATTTTAACCCTGCGTCCGACAGGTAGAATTGTGTAACATTTTTAGACAAGTGGGGTGTGAGAAACCCCAATAACTTTAATAGTTTAAAATTTTTAATTTGCATATTTAGGAATAGTACTAATTTTTTTCATGTTCTATAATAACCCGTTTGCGAAATAAACATTGCCTAATTTGCAAAACAAGCACATAATATTGTATGGTTGCTTTACAATAAAAAGTGATTTTTATTGAACCAAGGAAAACATAGGTTGCTTTAAAAATTTTTTTTGCATGTGTAACATTAATATAATAAGTAAATAACATGAACACACTAAAAATAAATCATTAGAAAACTATAATACAAAATATGTATATACTGGTAATAAGAATAAAAAAGTTATTGGTTATCTATTTCATTTATTTCTGTACAAGTTTCGCAGTACATTTTAGCGTGTTCCAGGCATATAAACCGGTTGCACCTATCACAAACGTATTTTGTTTTGCGATCACGGACACGAGGACAATCTTGACATCTTTCTTGCCTATTTGGTTTTAATTTTTTGGTAGGGGGTTCTGATGTTTCGCCTCGTATTTTGCGGTTCGCATCTCGCAGTTCTCGAGGTAGTCTGTCATTTACCATCCTCATCTTCTGATGATCGCGTATCAATTCGAATCCTAATTGAGTTAAATAGTCACTTCTTTTTGTACTTTTTCCATTATTATTTTCTCTATACATAATTTGGGAGTTTATGCCAGCAGTATTGAGCAAGGAAAAAATATAGTCAAAGGCCACCGACGACTATTGCGTGATACATTGCACAAAGCTGATAATTGATCAACGGTATCTACTCCCCCTTTAGTCAAGTTGTAGAACGACACAATCTCAGGAAGTTTCTTTTCTGAATTATCCACTAGCCCATCGTGGTGAAGGGATGACAATAAAAGGACAACTTTTCCTCTTGGATACATAGGAAAGTAGTGTATAATTTTGTTGATATCCAAAGAGACTTGAGTATGTATCTCGATTTCTCGCATTTACAAAGTTTGCGGGAATCTCCCTTTTGTTTTTGCGAATGGTTCCTACAGCAAGCAGTGAAGCCATGCTCTTGGTACTACTTGATAAAGAGGTCGTAGCTTGTGTACTAGTTGTCGAGAGTAATGTTTCTATTTGTTCTTGAGACGGGAGCAACCAACCTATCAACTATATCTTTAGGACTGTTGCTTGCACAGAACGGACCTTCTGGCTGTTTACCTACGTAAACTTCTATGTTGACTAGGTAGTGTGTTCGGGCGTCTACCAGGGCATGAACCTTTATGCCATATTTCGAAGGTTTATTTGGCATATATTGACGAAAAGGACATTTACCCTAAATGCCTCTAATTTTTCGTCTATTGTTAAATATTGCCCGGTGTATAAGCACTTTTACAATTATCAACAAACTTGTTCACTATAGCTCTAATAGCAGCTAATTTATCACTTTTTTGTCGCAAGGGGCGGTTCTCTTTGTTGTCGAAACGTAGGCGGCTAAGTAAAAATTCATAGCGCCTTTGCGCCATCGTAGTGCGAAATATTTCTATCCCTGTTCCGTTGGTTTTCCAAAAGTCTTTCACTGAACGGCGGCTATCTTTGAAAACTCCTGATAAATATAATAAGCCTAACACAGCTTTTATCTCGACTTCATTCGTAGCTTGATAATGCGGTGATTCTTTCCATTGCCTTGTTTTCTCAATGATCCTTTCATTTGTATGTATCACGATGTCGGTTATCATTTGATTATTTATGAAAAGTAGAAAACATTGAAGAGGACTTTTTGCATTTTTTGCAAACAACTTTACACCAGGTAAGTGCGTTATGATATTTTCTGACCTTGTTCGAACAGATTTTGTAGGGCACGTCTTTCTCCACTTAACGTCATCCTTACCGAAATAGAAATTTGTATTTCTTTGTACCGAATTTTCTTCATTTTTGTTTTTTCTGCTGTTGTCTTCATTTTCTTCTACACTATCTAAATTTTCTACTCCGGCATCTTGTTCAAAATCTGAGTAGTCACTACCAATGCTTACATTATCACACTCCTCTTCACCATCAGATCCACTGATTTCGTCATCCCTTTGTGTTTCGTTCCATAACGCCTGAAGACGTTCCATTTCTTTTTCGTAATCTCCCATTTTGCTATTTTGTAAAATACTTTAAATATAGACAAATATAGTAGTTAAACAAACTTTTATTACCTTGAATTCTAAAGTCACAACTTGATTTAGTTATCTTGGTGAGAATAAAATATTCAAACCTATTGAGACAGGTGGGGTATGGTACGTCCCAGTCGACTTAAAACGCTTCTGAGTCAAACACGCGCTCAACGGCCACTGATTTTAAATGCTAATACCGCAGAGGCAACTATAAACGGAAGCTACCGAGCATTTCCGACTCCAAAGTGCAAATTTTAAAAAGTTACATGCAATTTTCGACGCTTGGGGTTTGTCACACCCCACATGTCGGACGCAGGGTTAATATACCCGGGTTTTAATGAAGCGATTCATTTTGTAACCCGTCGAACTATTCGAGAAACTGTGGATTTATGTACGTTTATATGATCCCCAATTACCTGAAATTATCAGCAAAGTAAATATTATATTTATAGCATCATTTAAATAATTTACCTGTTGAAATGAACTAGTAGCTAAAAATCTTAGCGGAATTAACAATTAATCTTTACTACTGATTGATTTATTTCTAAATGTAGCTGGTTCAATTTGGTTTCCAAAAAGGTTCAGTAATTCCATTATTGTTAATTTTAAAAATCGGAATCTATTTTTAAAATCCTGTTCATCAAAAGTTTGGAATACATCGTTCCTGTCTCCAATAAAACGAATTCTTGGAATTTCTTCTTCGGAGTCGCTACTGCATAATGTTATTGAAAAATCAGTCATTTATAAGGATTATAATAGATTTTATTTAATACCTGTATAGCTTCATCTAAACATTATATAAATATATAAGTATACACATATATATTCTAATGATTTGAAATAAAATAATATCTTTAATAAATTAGTACTTGAACTTACCTTTGACTTTTTAAATTTTTTATTATTGTATTTGTATTAGAATTTAACAAAAAAATTACTTCAAACGAATATTTTATATGCCAACGTTATTGTTAATTACACAATTTTCCGTAATTATTGTGACAACGATTCTGACAACTTGTTAGTACTTTAATTTGATTTGTTCAACGCAAAAACCAAATTAAACGCATCTGACAAGTGATTATTTGAATCTATTGTCAGAAATGTAATAACTTGTTACATTTGATTTGATTGGTGATGTAGCAACTGATTTCAGAAATAATCAGTTGTTACATTTTTGATTTGTTTTGTGCATCCGGCCCTCAGACTGATAGCTAACTGACAACTGTCAAATAGAAATAAAAACATAAGAAACAATTCAAATGTAATTATAAATTTGAATAGAAAAATTGTAAATAACTCTGTAATCATTGATTTTACGTATAGGAATATGGTATATTAATTTAAAGGAAATTTATTTCTGCATCGAATGGACTGATAAATAAATAAGCGCTTTATTTGAAAAACGAGACTTTTAAAGTTATTCTTAAGTCTGGAAATAACGTCAAATATATACGTAACTGCGGGCAATTTTTTATTATCTATTGCAGACAATTGTGTCTCAAACTTTTGACATTGAGAACCTAAAATCCCATTTCCGTAACTTTTACCACTTGGATTTTCAATTTTATTTCCTAAACAAGATTTTGAAGTTTTTCAGTAAAAAAAATTTTTCCTCAACAATCTAAATTGATACGCCGATTATTTTAAGCATACATGCTAAACATTTTATGACACATCATACTGTGAAAAAAAAATGTCTGGTTTGTATTTAAAATAAACATGTTGATGCTCACTTTCGGTATTTTCGGAAGTGCTGCCATTTGGAAAATATTTTTTTTTAATAGATTAAACACGGCAAGTCGCATGTGCAAAATTTCAAATTTCTAGCTTTAACAGTTCTTGATATACTTCTGACCGACGGTCACCGTGAGACACCCGGTATATGGAAAAGAACACCCATGGAGAAAATGTTAATTAAGCATAGGCCACCAAGGCATTTTATACTACGGCCAGTAATATCACACACTCTCAACAAGAAATGACGCTCAATGTAATAACCACACGTGATTATAGTTTACTTTGAAATTACCTACAGAAACCTCTGTAGATTAGCTAAAGACAACTCTAAAAACAAATTCCGAGTACCTCTCGCAATTACCCAAATCCAAAGATTCAGCATTACTTCAAGTGCCAACATGTACATATAATTACACTGATTACTCAATATTATATTAATCGAGATCTATTATTGGTCTCATAGGTTATAATTGCATATTCTAGACTAAACTACAAAGCACACAACTCTACCCAAATAATACATTCGAAGTAACTCTGCGAAACCAAGAACAGAAAATAGATCAAAAGTCCACGTATGAACACCTCGTCATTGTAAATGAATCATGTTGCCTAAAGCAATTCTTACTACGCCCCCATAAGCAACAACCATGACAAATGTAATAACTCATTTACAATATGAACATAAATCAAACGACAAAAGGTACCCCATTGAAACAATACTGTATCGACACAGAAAACATATTCAAGAAACACTTAAACGGCTCGGAACAAGTTATCAGTCCTAAATAGATCACCTTATTAATCACTGAGATTACATATAACATATTTTAAAATAAGCAAACTAAATAAGCAATTACGAACTACACATTAAGTGAACAAAGAAATATATCATAAAACAAAAACAATTACGTCACAACGGCTCACATAAAGTTCATCAGCCTTTATAAAGACATCCACAATAAAATAAATATAAAACATTACTTAAAACTAAAAATATTAATTCCGTAATAATATTCGTAATATCTCCACATAATGCGACACAATTATTATAACAATTGTAAAACTAGAAAGTCGTTCAATGGCGATTCATTATTGGGAAAAGAAAAATGAGTGATGGTCCCTTCGAGTTTTTCTATTTCCAATACCCCCCATCAAGACCGTCACATAATTGCCCAAACGTCCGCAGTTGTTCACTCGCATACCATGCTAAAACAAAAAAAACATCGCCCCCAACACCCTGCTACCGTCCGGGAAATCTCTACCACTCGAGTGTTCCAACTTCTATATAAAGGAGACAATAGGGTTAAAGAAAATTACCACTCTATGAATAACGTAAACTACATTTACTTGAACGAAATATTATACTTGCCCTTAAATTTATTTGAAGCACAATCCACGAGTGCGTACACATTCGGATGAGGTTTTCCAACTACCTAATAAGGTCCCGAAAATAATGGACAAAACTTATATATAATTTTATCTGCAGCGCTAGAAGTCGGACACTTTCTTAAAAGTACCAAATCACCTATCATTAATCTGTCCTTTCCCTTGCCTTTTTTATGTCGGCACCGGACCTACTCCCTTACACGTTCTCTAACTTTCCTTCTTATTTCCCCTACATCTTCCTTACGTATCCCAAATGGTAACCAAGACTTAAACAAATAACGCATTGGATCCACGGCATCCAAACCTTTCAATATATCCATGGGAGAATATCCAGTACTAACATGTGAAGTAGCTCCTCTATACGGGGCAAATATTGTGCCCAGCTAAAATGTGATTGATGACAAAAAGTCCTAAACAAACGGCTTTCATTACCCTTTCGACTGGGTTAGACTCCGGGTGACGAATCGAAGTAAAAATAGAGATAATGCCGTGTACTTCTAATAGTTCTAATGTAGTCTTCCAAACTCGGGACACGAATTGAGAACCATGATCATATAATACGGTTTTAACTGAAACATATTTGCAGTAATCATTCACTATTTTTAAAGCGGAAACATTAGCACGCGCCTTGCGAAGAGCATACAGTTTAACAAATTTCAAAAAAATGTCGATCACAACAAACACATAAATAACTCTATCTCAGCCTTTGGGTAAAGGACCATAAAAATTAACAGCGACCAACTCCCCTGGGTTATCCACAAAAATTGGGTTTAAAGGACCCAATAGTCTACGATTAGGGAATTTCATGTTTTGGCACACGTCACACGTTCATAAAACATTTTTTACAGTCCTGTGTATATTCGAAAAATACATTGTTTTCTTTAAAATTGTATTAATTTTGGTCGTTCCAAAATGTCCGTATAGTTCATGATAAACTATAATTAAGTTTCAAATAATCGAGGTTGGAATAATGATCTTATATAAATTGTTAGCAGGATGACAACATAATAAAACTCCATCATAAAGCTCACAAAACCCAAAAAGTTTACTCTAGAATCTGTCGAGGACACAAGGCTCTCCTTTAATATGACGCATAATCGGACTCCAAGTCGGGAAATAACTTCTTTAGTACTAAAAATTTAAGTGCATGATGATCGGTTTTGATCACCACTCTACAACCGAGAATAGGGGTACGAAATTTCTTAAGGGCAAAAATGATGGCAAGCAACTCCTTCTCCGTGGTAGCATATAACAGTTCTGGACCATGTCGCATTCTGCTGGCATAACTTAGGACTAAATGATTTCCTTGGTCATCTAATTGATAAAGCTCAGCACCTAAGGCCGTTCCTGAGCAGTCTGTCTGAAGATAAAAAGTTTTCGTATCATCTGGAAACTGCAAGAATACAGTTTTTAACAAACAAGTCTTTTATACGGTTAACAGCCATCTCATGTTCTGGACCCCAAGTCCAACGAGTTGCAAAGCCCTAGAAACGCTCTGAGTTGTTTTACGGTGCAAGGTCTAGGAAAATTACGAATTGCCCTTCTCAGGATCAGCACAGATACCATTGCGGCTTAAAGTATGCCCCAAAAACTTAACTTTTAATGGAAAAAACTGAGTTTTTTTCAATATTCACAGTCAGCTGGGCGACCATTAGTGCACTAAACAATATGTCTAAATGTTTAAAATGCGTTGGAATATCCGTCGACACTATTAATAAATCGTCAACATATTTGAACACAAACTGTTGTATTTCTGGACCTAAAATGACGTCCATAGCTCTGGTAAACGACCCTACCGCTTGTTTCTTTTTATTACTTTATTTTGTATTAATACTTCATTATATATAACTTAAATACTTTATTGTTTAAACATCTTCATAACATAACATAATTTTTCAACTTAACATTCTAATCAATCCCACCATGATAATCACCAACTTCACTTATGTACATTTTATTATTTTAGCGCTGTTGCCAGCTTCATAATTTGTGCATACTCATTAAGACTTTCCCTTTCAACTATTTACAAATTTAATCTAGTTGGTGGTTGTATTTACCGGTTTGATCTTCTTAATTGTACTTCACTAGAACTACCAATAGATTCATTAACATTATCATTACTAGTATCTGGCATTTCCAAGTTGACCACTTCTCCATTTTTAATATATTTAATATTTCTACGATAATATTTTTTATTTAATGTTTTTACTAAATATGATCTCTTAGACATTTGTTTAATAATAATAGCTTTTTCCCACAATTTAGTGGGTACATAGTACATACAGTAGTACATCTTGAACCCAAATTTTTTGAAATTTATGGAGGTGTTGTTCCCTTGGTAATGCGTGTTTATCATAGTACAATTTTTGACGTTTTTGTCTATTTACAATTTTCTTATAAACTAACCCTCTATCAATAAGTTTAGGTTTAAGAACATTTAAATTACATAGAATTTAAGACCGTAAAACTCTGCTCGACATTAATTAAGCTGGTGAGTAACTTAAATCCGCTACAGGCAAGTTCCTATAATTTAATATATACAATTCTATGTCTTGATTAATTTCTTTTGCCTTTTTTAACATAGTTTTCGCCACTCCTACTGCCTTTTCCGCTAAGCCATTACTCTGAGGGTGGTGAGGACTAGAGGTTTTAATTTCGAAATCCTAAGATTTTGCAAATTTGTTCATTTCATAACTATTAAAAGGCATATATCCGCTATCATTATCTTAGGGATACCATTTCTGCTAAAAATTTCCTTAAATTTTTGAATAATTGTAAGACTATTTTTACTATTTAATTTCTCTAGTTCTAACCATCTCGAATAATAGTCATACACTACCAAATAACTACAACCTGCATACTCCGCTATATCTGCACCAATTTTAAAATAAGGAATTTCAGGAATTTTATGACTAATTAATGAACTTTTTACGTTTGATCTACTAAATTTAACACATGTTTGACAAGATGCAATGTGATTTTCAATGTCTGCTTTCATAGCAGGCCAATACATATTTTTAGCAACTTGAATAACTTTATGAAATCCTAAATGTGTCTCGTGTAAGATTTTTATCATTAACGGTCTTAACGACTTAGGTATAATAAGTTTATCGTTGTAATATAATAATTCAATTTCTAAAGCGATATCGTTTTTTAGCTTAAAATAATTTTTTAATTTGCCTTCAGCATTACATTTTTTAAACCAACCGTTTTGGCAATTAAATTTAACTATTTTTAAAATTGGATCTTCCGTCGTTTCTTTTTGAAATTCTAACAATTTTTCATCACTAATACTAATCATGCATATGCTAACTGTATGAATAATATAAACGGTTGCTCATTTTCAGTTTCACAACCACTTTCTTCAAAATTTCTAGATAAGAAATCAGCTATATAATTTTGAGGTCCCGGAATGTACTTTAACTCAAAATTATACATCAATAATTTTAATCTCAATCTTTTTAATCTGTTATTTTTAATTTCATGAAGTTGTTTTTTAACCAATGATATTAATGGTTTATGATCATTATAAATTTCTATTTTGTGACCATAAATATAATAATGAAATTTTTGACAAGCAAAACATATTGATAATAATTCTTTCTCAATCTGTGCGTAGTTGATTTCAGCTTGATTTAATGATCTTGATGCATACGTAATTGGTATCTAACTTAAATCCAATAATCTTACCACTTATTACTAAATCTTTAAACCATCCATTATCATGTTTACTTGTTACATTAAATGTAGAAACGTTTACATCGTCAAACTGTTCCTCTTCAACATTGCTTAAATCGCATGTTTTTAAATATTTATTTTTGTAATTACCTTTTTGATAGGATTGGTCACTTCTTAATCTACAAACAGATGCAAAATGATTCGGTTTTTGGCAATATTTACAAGTTTTTCCGTGCACAAAACAGTTACCTAACTTATGACTAAATCCGCATTTGAAACATTTTTTTCTGATTCATAAATTTATTACCACTATAGTTACCTCTTTCACTTTTAAATGAAAAGTCATTTAGTTTTTTAGTTACCAATACATCTTTTTCTTTTGATTCTTTTGTAATTATTTTCATATTCTCTTCGGCTACTTCAACAGATTTGCAAAATTCTATAGTTTTATCCAATGTTTGGTTTTCTCTCAGAAGCCTTTCTTGTAAACTCTTCGAATTTATTCCCAAAATTATTTGAGCTTTTAGTAATTTGTTTTCTTCACTTCCAAATTCACAAGAACATATTACACGTTTTAAATCGGTGTAATACTTTTCGAATGGTTCATGTAACTCTTGCTTTCTCTTAAAAAAATTTATAAATTTCAATTTTTTCGTTGATTTTTGGAGCGCAACGAGATTCTAATTGTTCCAGGATTGATTGGACAGTTTCTTCTTCGAGTTTTAGTTTTGTTATAGTACGGTACATTCTTAATGCTTCTGTACCCATTAAATTCTTGAGCCTTGCTACTTGTACATCATTTGGCTTTTTACCAGTTTCTGTAGCTATAAAATACACATTAACCTCTTCCTTAAATGTTTTTACGTTTTTGGCTAAATTGCCAGACAAATTCAGCATTGAAGGTTTATTAAACTCCATATTAACTTATTAAAACAATTTACAGAAAACGTGCTTGAAGGTTATGTTTTAGTATTCATTAATTATTCCACCAATCCGTATTTATTTCTTTAACTTTCTTGTTTTAAATGGTTTCCTACTGCGCCATGTTTCTTTTTATTACTTTATTTTGTATTAATACTTCATTATATATAACTTAAATACTTTATTGTTTAAACAGTTTTATAACATAACATAATTTTTCAACTTAACATTCTAATCAATCCCACCATGATAATCACCAACTTCACTTATGTACATTTTATTATTTTAGCGCTGTTGCCAGCTTCATAATTTGTGCATACTCATTAACACCGCTGTTTTTAATTCCAAAGGTATAACTTAGCAAGTATAAGTTTTACCATCATATAAAAAGGCCTTCCATTTAGTACTCTCTTTATCCAAGGGAGTTTACCAATATGAAGAACGTAGATTCACCACAAACATACATCGTGCTGAAAAACATCGTTGGAAGATCTCTTCTATATGCCTTGGAACATCGTTATCGCTTTGTATAGACCGGTATGTCCAAGAAACCGGCTAAATAGATGTCGTTAATTCGTGAGAAGTTTAAAAAACCTCGGCATGAGGAGGCTCCAGTGAAACTTCAGATACCTTCTGCCGTATCTGTTCCTCCGTTGCTAAATACCCCATAGGATGCGGGTATGAATACGAGTTCCATTTGTGTAGAGAACGTTCAGAAGTCTCAACCACAGCGCCAACGTTAGTTGCATCAGGAATCCATTTTAAAAGATGTCGGACATCACTATCGAATTCCTATCAAAAACTTGTTATCCTAAAAACTCCCTCCAGCCCATTGGCGATAAAATTGCGCTTGGCGTTGACACTATGTAGCCAATCCATACCGAAAATTAGAGGTCTCACTAAGCCGCAGATCACAAAAACCGAGTATGTAAAAACTCCATCAACTCCAAGAATATGAAAGTCAATCAAAATTTGGTATTTAATTCTGGTATTCTTCTGCCCAGTTGCAGTCTGTAATCTAGTTGCAGACACAGGTAATACTGGAAACTGTTTTAAACCGCACAGTAAATTGAAATATTCTTCTCCAATACAACTACATTTGCATCCAGAATCTATTAAGGCCACCATGACTACACCTAAACTCTTAATCCTAGGGCATGTATCTCATATTCCCCATTTCCTTCCTGTACGTCTCCTCACATAAACTGGAAAGAGCAGAGATGGCAAGCGCCTCCGAAACATCTGGTACCAAAGGCACATTTTTACACACTGTTAAAGGAAATACTGATAAGCATGTTGTTTGTCAAAGCAAATATAATGCACGTGCTTATCTTATCAACTAAATATGCGATATGTTTATAAAAGATACAAGTGGCGATTTAGGTGAAAAGATGTTTTGAACACATCTGTTTACAAATGAAGAACGTTTTTCCAAAAAAAGGGAAAATTGAGATTTGCTTGCTATTTTATGGAACGAAACAGTCCAAGCTCCCGTCACATTCATATTTCTAAAAAATCGTTTTAGTCTCACTGGAATTATATACATTTGTTTAGCATGTATTCCAAAACTGTTTTAAGTCCACACATATGAATATTCCAAAACTAACTTAAGTCCGCGCTCATGCGTTTAAACAGTTATTTTATTGTCAACTGATCAACAACCTACAAGGATTTGCTCACTTGAAGTTACTGATCTGTGTAATCTCGTATTTGTTAGGTTAATTGTGAATTGTGTTATTACAATAAAGAGTAGTGAATAATGAAGTATGTTAGAGAATTATAACGTAAAAGTAACCCCTTCTGAAAAAGGTAGGCGAAAAAAGGAGAATAAAAGTGGCTGGAAAAAGAAAATAAGTTCTGTTAAACGTAATAGTGCCGCTGGTAAACAGCCTTAAATAGCATGCACCCATCAAAGTATAAAGTCATGTCAAGCAAATGAATTGAGTCAGGAAGATATACAAGGTTAGTTACTTTCGTGTAATTCAATATTAATTACTTACGTTTACGCATGTTTCATTTTAGAGTTTTTCAACAAGCTGTACTTACATGAATCGGCAGCAGATCAAAACAATTTTGTTGTAAAATTTATAATGCCTCAATGTCCAAAACGTCACCGCCCAAGATCTGATAATCCTATTAAACGACAACGCAATGATTAATTTATTCGTAAAATAGATGACTCCTCTGTACGAGCATGCGCTAGTTCGTTTCAATCGGTTACTCAACTTTCGCAATTCAGAATAAAAACTATTGCTGCCTATTTTTTTAAGGAAGGCACGTCTATACCTGAACAAAGAGGTGGATCTAGAGCAACCGTTGCCGATAATGAAATTATGAATTCCATTATTGACCATATTAGAAGCCTAAAATCTAGAAGTAGTAGGAGAAATGAAAGCATACGTAGTTACTTACCCTCTGAGTTAACAGTGAGAAAATTTTATAAAATGTGGTGTAATATTAGGCACACCATGAATGCGAGAATCTCGTCATTTAGTAAGTATTATAAAATTTTTATTGGAAAATTTAACCTTGGATTTGGGAATCCGCGAACTAACGTTTGTTCTTTTTGCGAATATAAAAAACGGAGCTCGCTAAAACGACAGATGCGGCGGTTATAAACACTGTTTCAACAGAACTTACACTACATAAGTTACGCGCAAAAAAGTTTTATCAACTCCTTAAGGAAACAGAATCGAATGATGTAGTAAAAATATGTTTTGATATGCAACAAAACCAACCACTACCAAAGGTAAGCATTTCAGACAATTACTATCTACGCCAACTATGGATCTACAACCTTACGTTTGTAATTCTTGAGGATAATCAACATAAACAAAATACATTCGCATACACCTGGACTGAAAATGAAAGCGGCAAGGGATCAAACGAAGTATGTTTCGCACTAAAGCATTTTCTTGATGCATTAGAATTAAGATACGTGGGCGTTGACGCTTCCGAGAAACCGCGAATATTGAAACTGTTCTCTGACTCTTTTCCGGGTCAGAATAGGAACACCGCAATGATTTTTATGTTGTTATGTTATGTGGAGAGTAGTATCTTTGAAGAAATACACCACATATTTCCCATAAGGGGGCATAGCTTTATGCCTCCAGATCGAGTCTTTGGTCGGTCTGAAAAGATAATACTAAATCAAGAGAAAATTCTTAGTCCACAAGGATATTATGATATATTTTTCCAAAATTCTTCGGTTTTACGAAATGGCAAGGAATGGAATATAAAAGATTTTAAAACTTTATCGAAAACGATGGAAAGAGTAAATTATCTTTTAAAATAACGGAGCATCTCCAATTAACAGAGGAAGAAAGTGCATTTTACAAAACAGCTCTAAGTTTGGTCACGGAAAACATTTTAAATGATGCCATAGAAGAAAACGTCGACGATAATGAATCAAAATAACTTAAGTCTATTGGTATATCGTTTGTTAAACAACGATGCATTACATAATAATAAACGGTGTGGCTAAATGTCTGCCGGCGGTATGTAAAACAAACCAATAATTCCGCCGACCGGCGGATTAATTACCATTTCAATAAGTTGTCCGCCGAAAACCATAATATCTTTCCGAGGCGCGGCGGAAAAGTGTTACTTTCGAAAGACTTCCGCCGTCCGGCGGAATGTTCCTGTATTACATTGAAATACCGCCGAATATAACCTATAATTGTCACTCAATGTTGTGAAAACACGTGTGTAATAAATTGTGCGATTTGTGTTTTTTACCTAAGTAATGGAAAAAGGTATAAGACTTAGAGAAGTTTTCGAATCCTATGAAGAATTTGTTGAAGTACTGAATAGATACTGCGATAAAGAATACGTATTCTTTTATAAACGAGAAGCTAGAACTATTTCGGGAGCGAAGAAGAAAACCGAACGATATATAAACCCTAAATTAAAATATTACCAATTGAAATATGCTTGCATTAAAGGCGGTAAAAAGTTTCAGTCGTCCGGAAGCGGAAAGCGAAATACTAGGTAAGTATGTAAACTATTGCAAGCAATTATAGTTGTAGGTGATACTTTAAAATTACTCGTAATTTATGTGGCGGTTTTATCAAAATTCTAATTTTCTATTGGTGGTAGTGGTCATAGTAATAACCACCAGGTAACTCTAGTAGTTAACTAGAGCCTATAAAACTCGGCCTAAATTAGTCAATTGAGAAGCAAAAATAAGCGACTCTTAAATGTGTAAACTTTTTGTTTTTGCAACCATACTTAATATTATTTACGTAACGTATTTTTAGCAAATACAAAACTGGCTGCAATGCACATGTTACATTAAGAGCATCTCAGTGTGGTAATAAATTGCAAATAATTAGTACTGAAGCGAACCACAATCATCAAATTAGAAAGGTACTTTCATCGCCAATTTTCTGTGCTTCTATTATTTACTGGGTTAAATTTTAGCAATTGTATGATCATTTACCACAGCAACGACGTCTTCCAGAGGATATACAGACAGTAATAATTCATTTAACAAAATTGAAAATTAAACGGAAACAAATAAAGTGTTATATAGAAGAAAAATGTAATAAAATTGTCCTCTTAAAAGACATTCACAACCTGGCCAAGAAGTTTAAAAAATCGGAAGCAACCGAGATGACACTAAGTAACAGTATTGAAAAACTGCAAACTAAGTACGGTAAGTTAGGTACTTGTAGTGTTTTCGTAACTTACTGTAGTGTTCTTTGTTAATATATTTATATATTAATAATGCTACTATCTACGATCCTACAACTATCATTGATAGAAGCTCTATACTTATTCACCCGTGTTGATTGTCATCTTTTAAGCGACGAAGAGAATAAGTTCAAAGCGCTGTTGTTTCAGGCTAAAATAATGAAACACTATATGTCAGTTTACCCTAAATTTATCTGCATTGATACTACATTTAAGTTATTAGATATTAGAACGCCAGTGTTGTTAGTTATAAACGAAGATGTTAATGGACTTTCCGAAATCGTGGCCGTAGGTATACTAGTAGAGGAAAACACTGACACCATGCAGTGGTTATTGACTACATTTAAAGATAATAATCCAAGATGGAGAGAAGTAAAGTCGATAATGGTCGACAAAGACCTAAATGAAAGGCGTTTACTGAAGGAAAATTTCCCAAATGCAAACGTTCTAATATGCATTTTTCATGTAATAAGAACTTTCAACAGAGAAATATCAACAAATAAATTAGGTATAACGGTATTCCAACGTCAAACTGCATGACGCATTTTACAAAAAATGGTATATTCTCGTGATCCAGCCACATATAACGCTTTATATGAAGGTTTGTTAAAGAATTGTCCATTAACGGTTATTGAATATTTTAACGAAAATTGGCATGGCATTTCAGATGAATGGACTCTTGGTCCAAAATTTCAACAAGGCAACTTTTTAAACACCACAAATAACAGACTCGAATCTCTTATTGGAAAAATAAAGTCACTAGTAGAAAGATACAGCTCATTACCTGATTTTACTGACGATTTCTTTAAACTGGTTGTAGTTATGAACGATGAACGGGGCCATAAAGCTACTAATTTCATGCACAAAGTTCCTGTAAACTTCTACGAAAATGATAGCACACTTCACAAATATTTCAAATTATTAACCACTACGCTTTCGAGTTTATCAAGTAACAGTTTTTAAAAATAAACAATAACTCAAATTCTAACTACGAAACTACAACCCAGTCTTGTACTTGCGAATCCCATACTTCCATGCTTTTACCGTGTAAGGATATTTTTAGAAAGCGAGAAGAGCTTGGTGTGGATACATATGATGAAAGTTTATGCAACGAACGTTGGACAAAAAACATTATTACTCTAATCAGCGAATGTTTATAACAGATAATTCACTAAGTGAACAAGATTGTGATCTGTTACAGTCTCGAGGTAATAGTCATACTGTTCTAAAAACACCTATTTTGTTAAACCAACATCAAAAGTTTAGTAAAGCATGGATGTTATTAAAATCCCTAGCTAGTCTAATTTCGAAAGAAGGTAACGCCAGGTATCATGCTAAACTTAGACAGTTAATTCAGTTAAAAACGGCATGGGATCATGACAATAATGTAATAATAATGTAACAGGACCAGGCATTAATGGAGTAGAGGCTCAAACAAATATTGATGGTATAGATGCAATGGACGAAAATACATTAACTGACACCCCTGAAATAGCCGACTATGAAAGTTCCGTCAACCAAAACAAATAGATAAGTACTGATTTAACTTTGGACAGTATACCCATTACAAACATTGATAATCTAGAAAATGTTGTGAACTTGTGATTGAAATCATGGATGTAGTAATGGTTGACAGCTCGATACCTACATCAGGCAATAGTCACGGCAACGACTTAAGTAACACCCTTCTAAATAACAATAATGTACTTACTGCAGCTAATGTCATTTTGCCTGTTGCAATAAGAAAAAGAGGTAGACCTAAAGGTCGTAACAATACTGTTATTGGTTTGTCAAAAAAAGAACGACACCCGGAAAACTGCCGCACTCAATACCAACGAAAATAAAAGTTCATCTACATCTGAAGTAGGTACAGTACATACTGAAGAAGTAAAATGATATTCTAAAATATTTTGTAATACATTTATTTACATGTTGTATTAAATAAACAAATTGCTTATTGATTACTTAAGCATTTTGTAAACCTACCTAAGTACGAATATAACTTCTGTAGAAATTAGAAAGCTTACCAAAATTTCCAACCTATATTCGGCGGATCTTAGCTTCTATGCACTAAAATCCGCCGAAAGGCGGAAAATGAATTCTCAACCACGGCGTTCCGCCGCCCTTACTCGATAGTATAATTTTCACGGCGGATTAGTTATCATATGGTAATGTGTCCGCCCAGTCCCAGTTTATATGTAACCTACCGCCGGCGTACATTTAGCCACACCGAATAATAAATTGCTTAATTTTAAATTCGCTTTGTTGATACCTAAATTGTGAATAATACACAGAATAAACTTAAAAAATTTTTTTGTCATTGTTGAAACTAAATTTCTACAAAAAATCTCAATTATCTACAAATTACTATTATTGGACTTAAGCAGTTTTGGAGTAACGCTCTTCAAATGATCTAAGAATGTACTTCCACCGCAAATCTATTGCTTTCAAAGAGTACCTACTAATTTTCTAAATAAACAATCGCACATTAAAAAAGTGGCGTTAAGAAACTGAAATGCATGATCGTACGCTACTGTAGTCTAATCGCGGCTAAAGGGGCAGTATTTTACATAAATGCGTTCTAGCGTCGATCCTTTTTTTAGCTGGTTATAGTTATAGTACAAAAATTATTATATAAATAAAAACATAAAAAAAATTATTAGTTTTTGATAACATTCTCGTAGAGATGAGCAAAATGTGTTATTTGTTTGTACAAAATAATATGTTATAAACTACACCGTACCATTATAACAAAATTTAATTACTTATTTTATTACAAAAAATCTAATGCCATTAATTGATGTATTATGTATTTTTTCAAAATTTAATTTAAATTGTATCTAACCATAATCCTATGTATTGCTGAACAAATAGGTCACAGTTGTAATGAATTAAAATAATGTTATATTTTAGATGCTTACAGCAGAGGATCCCTTGGTAAATTAAAAAACGCCACATCTTTGTTGTTATGTTTATTCATATAACATGAGTTATAAATGCAATATGACCCACGACTCATTTTTAACTTGTTACACAAATTACCCAAGTCCTTGAATTTCAACTCGAAAAATGACAAAAGCAAAGATTAATATCCTTCACTGATCTTACGATTGCTCTAATTACAACACAAGTCTTTGAATTTCAACACGAAAATCACAAAAGCAAAGATTAATATCCTTCACTTATTTATCGATTACTCACAAATATTAATTAACTTATAAAACACAATTACACCTTTGAATATATTCAAAGAATTACACAAACACAGCTAACCAAACTATTAATGAAAGAAATGTCGGGAATCAGCTGCACGTAGGTAAGAAAGGTATTTTCAAAGATTAGGGATTGAAGATGAGTAGTAAACATTTGAAGCAATAGATGACACTAATATCCATATGGTCGTCGTGTTTCCTATCTTAACCTCCGTAATCTGTGCCCATACCATTACACTCACTGTAAACTGAACTATGTTTTTCAAACATTCGTCTTTAAGACGTTCTCCTCTACGCCTTCGTACATAATTAATTCCATCTGTTCTGTGCAGATTGAATTTTTATTCGTCACTAAATATAACTTTTTTCCAATCATTTTCAGTCCAGTTTTTATGTTCCTTTGCAAATTTAAGACGTTTTTGCTTCATTTTCTTAGTTAAAAGAGGCTTTCGGCAAGGACGACGAGCGTTTAATCCCATGCTTAAAAGTCTATACCTAACGGTAGAACTCGATACGGAAACTCCAGTAGCCTGATTCCACTCTGTGCACAATTCAGTAGAAGTAGTAGCACGATTTTTTAAATATAAACGCTGTAGTATTCGATCATCCTTGCTGAAGTTTTTTGCTCCGACCACCACGTTTTTTATTTTTTATAGAACCGGTTTCAAATAACTTTTTTAAAAATCGAGTAATTGTAGAAGGACTACACTTTATTTCATTACTTACAGCTCTAGCAGACAAATTTTGTTTGTTTAGAACTAAAATAACTGCTTTCTGTTCGTTAGTGAGCAACTTAAAATTGGTCATAATTTTGTGAAATTTACGTTTTAAACTCAGAGAAGCAACTAATCAACTTAATTTTTTGTGCAGAACATCACAAACAAGTACAGGTATAAACTATTACGGTAAGAATTATGGGTAACTAAATTTAAATGGAGCGATGGCCGCAGTAGCTCGGTTCTTGTAGGCAAAATGGGGTGGGTTAGAAATTGTGAGGGGAATATTTAAATCAAAGATGTCGTGGTAGATAAGATTAGTCAAATAGTGATTAGAAATTGTTAGAAATGGGCGCCACACAATTTGTTTAGTTACGGTCCTGTTAAGTAAATTGTAAAAGTTTAACAGGGCTCTAGTAGTAGCGAAGATAATACGCTCTTAATTAATCATAAATTACAAATTATCAACTTTAAAATGTAACGAAATAAAGCGTGAGATTAATAACAACAGCAAATTCCCACACGTATAACTTAAATAAATGAAACAGTACCGGATTTAGGAAAATTTGCTCAGGGCGTAACAGAACGCTTAAAAATCCTGTTTTTATAGCTACCCTTTTCAAAGACTTAAATAGATTTATATGCAAAATATTTAAGTGTTGCACTTCATTTTCACAGTACGTATATCGATTTATACGATACTAAATCTAAATAGAAAGGTGAATGAAAGTATGAATAAAAGGAAGAAAGCAGAAAAAAAATAAATAATTAAACCCTGGGGACAAGTAAGAAATTTACTACCTTGTATTTAAAAATAATTAGTCTCACCCTTAGTTGTTGGTCGGGGTTATTAGAGGTAACGGCAATTCAAGTCGTAAATCCGACGATTGTAGAGGAAGTTAAGATCCATTAATCTCAAAAAGGTAATCACTGGAAATCTAATCTCTCCCCGATTGCTTCCAAAATTAGTTAAATCCGTTAAAAAAACGAAAGTGATAATCACTAAACGCTAATTGGAAAAACTTGAGCTCTGTTAAACAGTACTTGAGAAAAGTGAAGTGAAGTTCGAACCAAAATCCCCTCTAAGATGGAAAATGTTTCATATTATCAGGGTCCAATGTAGAAAAATTTGGCCCTTATGGTTAAAGATAAAGATATGGATGTTAAAGCGTTGTTGGTTGTCTATTTTAGGCGTGAAAAATCTTGAAATGAATTAAAATTGTTAAAAATAAATTCAAATTATATAAGAATTGTTACAAACCACACTAAAAAAAGCTCTTCGTTCGTCTAACCATTTTTAGAATTATGATAAATTGCCCCACATGGGCCACCTTTTGTTAACTGACGCGGAAAAATAAACATAGGAGGTATAAAATTTCCAGCCGCAGACATAGCGCAAATGATGGTAACATTTTTTCCGCGTTCCCAACTTGCAGCAGATCCTACTCGTCGTTGTCCCTTTTGTGCTAATATCGTACAAACATCAGGAACTGTGGATATTCCAGTTTCATCGATGTTTTATATTTTGTTGGGAGCAAACTTGTGTTTTCCAATGAGATCCTCTAAATTTGTAAAAAATAATTCTATTTGTTCTCTGTTGAACGCTGTAATTCTGCTTATACTTGTGGACTCTGGCTTACGTATTGATATTGTGGGATTTCTATGAAGGAAGTTATAAAACCAGTCTTTACGTGCTTCTTTTTTTACCCTATTAAAATTATGTTCAATACCATTCTTTTCGGCGAACTCGAATGTGGCTTTGCGAAACTGTTGAGGCCTTAAGCCATAAAACAAATTGTTCAATGATATCAAATGCTCAGCAAGCGCCTTTTCTACTTCATCAGAAAAAGTAGGGTTTCGTCCCATTCGTGGCCCATCTGATTTATGCCCCTTTTTAATTTTTGCTTGCAAGATACTAAACGGAATATCAAACGTTTTTGCAGCACCGCGTAGCGAATTTCCATTTTCGATAGATTTCAATGCAGATTCCAATTGCTCTGCTGTCCATTTACCTTTTCCAGTTGTTCTTTTTCGCGTTCGTGGCATCTGAATGAAATTCCTTTTTTACTTTTCATATAAAAAATTAATGAGGTAATGGTGGTCAGTGACTGTCAATACACCAATACTAACGACCGCCATTGCTGATTTAACAATTGCGCAGAATCTTTGTAAGCAATAGATATTGTTTTTTTTTGAGGAAAAGTAACTCATGGATTAAATCCATCAAAGATCAAGGATTTCATATATCTATATAAGTATTACCTTAATATTACAGAAACTGCCGACACACTAATTTTAAAATCACAAGAATTATACATGCACATGTTGACAAAACAATAATCTGAATTCATCTGCAAAAGAAAGGCTTCGGTTACCCACAGCTATCTGTAAAATGTTTTTACAAATGAAAGATAGATGTCGACACCATGTCTGGATTTTTAAACTGCACCGGAGTTTTAAAAAGCGGGTGACTATTATTACCCGCCGACTGCTATTCCCCCACTTTACCCTAACCGTTATTTATTGCGGTGCACAGTGGTTTCTATGACCCGTTTTCGTGGCTAAAATAAAAAGAAACGGACTTTCACTTTCAGTACAAAAGTGTATTTGATTCGAAAGTAAATATTCCAAAAGGTCATTTTCTTATATTTTATCAAATTCAAGAAAGAAATTTACCTATCCAAGTATACCTAAACTAATTGAACCTTACAAGGTTTCTAGTACGCCATGCTATTAGACGAAAAGTTACCTCTGTTTGAAATTCTAGCTTTCGCTTGTTTTTTAGAAGATTGTCAAAAAGTGTTTTTCATATCATTTGTACAGGTATGTATTTTATTATATATTTTACATTTATTTGTTATCTTACAATACTTTTGTATAAAAAAAAATTTTGTTGGGATGGCGCACTTTCTGTCATTTATAATAGAAACTAAAACTAAAAGTAATCATATACAAAAAGGCTTAACTTTTCTAGGAATATATTTCAAATAAAACTTATGAAGGCAGGCCTCTATTTCTACTGTGTATCGTTTTTAGCTGCAAAAAAGTGCAATAAAACACCATTTTTTTTGTTTAAACATGCATCGCTTTAAAAATAAAGAGCTATTTAAATTGTGGCATCAACAAAGTGATATTAATAAAAAGTAATCTGCTAGTTGTTTTTATATTCGTACGGCTATTGGAGAAATTATTTATAATAAAAATTATTTTAATAATAACGCGAGCAGATCCTATCAAGATTTTTTAAAGAAATATGAACATTGGTTGAAAGGAGAATTAATAATAGACGTATCAGATTTCAGAATAATAAAGAAAATCAACCAACAACCTCATCTGGGAGGTATTCCTTGCATAGAGCAGTCTGAACGTACAAAAAGACGACTTGCATCGGAGCTGTTCAAGACTCAACATTATGAAACGGAGTTGTTATTACAGACTGCAAGTATGTCTGCACGACAACATGGTGGAAACGATTTGGCAATTATTTTAAAAAAAGCCTCTAAATCACCAAACCGCCCATCAAAAATTAAAAAGAAGTTGTTTATTCAAGAACCTCAAATTAAAGCTTATACTCCAGAAGAAGTATTAGAATTTATTCTGGACAATAAATTAAGTAAGCAACAATATATCGATATAAGAAAAGGAGTTATTTCAACAGATGTTTTTATTTATCCGTATTATAAGCAAATTTTGGAAATGTAAATCGGTTTGTAGACCAGCGGATATTCAAGTCATAGAAACTGTTGCAGAAGTTCCCCTACAAAATTTATTAGAACACACAACTAAGATATTGTTGAGCTTCAAAAGAATGTAATAGTACAGGCAATGAATAACGAAACAATAATGAACATAAATATTATATTTAGTTATGGTTTTGATGGAAGTTAAACAAAGATTTGGCGCAAAAGCGATATCCTGATACCTTTCTATTTGCTACCACAGTTGTGCCTTTAAGACTAAAATCTAAGAACACTATTCTGTGGAATAATAGAACTCCTCTGTCACCACGGTTTTGTACACCTTTAAAACTAGAATTTATCAAAGAAAGCAACACATTCTTCAAGAAAAACAAAGTCTTGATTGAGAAATAAACAACTTACACGTACTTGTAATTAATTTGTCAGAAAACAAATCTCTACAAATTAAGTTTCTTTTAGCTATCACACTTATAGATGGAAAAGTTCTAAAAATTATAACAAATACGAAATCCACCCAAGCTTGCTCAATTTGTAATGACAAACCAAAAACAGAAAGTTGAAAATTGGCAATGTTTACTCCAAAAATTGATGCGTTGGTATATGGGATAAGTTCACTACATTGCTGGATTCGATTTTTTGAATTGTATTGTAAATTTCCTATAAATTTCCATTATTGAAATGGCGCGCACAAAAAGAAAACAAAACAATTTTTGAAAATCGAAAATCTTTAATCCACAGTAGGTTTTTGAAGGAAATGGGCGTTAACGTTGACAAACCTAAAGCGGATAGAGCAGGTAACACAAATGATGGGGACACTGTTCGCCGAGCTTTTAGCAATTTTACGGTTTTTGCTAAAGTTACTGATGTTGATGAAGAGCTTATACATAGCATGCACATAATTTTAACTGCACTGTCATGCCAACATGAAATAAATAAAGAGAAATTTGAAGAACATTGTTTCCTTACTGCAAGCATTTACCAAAAAAATATTCTTGGTTTCATATGCCAAGTACCATTCACAAAATTTTGGCACACAGTGGACAAATTATTAAAAACAGCACTTTTCCCTTAGGATATCTTAACAAAGAAGCATTAACCTAGAGCAAAGAACTAGAAGCAGAAAAAAATTAAATATTCCGAAGAAAGTATTAGGTTTACCAAATATTCCTATGACTGATTCATCTGCAGAAAATGAAGAAGACGAAGAAAAAATGAAGAAGAGTTTGATTTTTTTTATTTGGACAATTTAGAATTAGAAACAGAAATTCATTGAAAGAAAAATATAAACTGATATATATATTTACTTAACTTTGGTAAAGTTTTTTCTGCCACAATTTAAAGAAACTTATGTAGTGTTATGAGTACAGAAACTACTAAAACTTATTCAAAAAAAATTTTTACCTCATACCGGGTTGGATACCACTGTGCGCTGGTAATTAATTAGTTGTTTCGAATCTTGTCGGGTATAGTGATGTAAAAAACTTACGCAATGGATGCACGTAACGTATTTAGAGAATCCCGTTACTTAATAACGAATAGATACTATGGGTACCTACCGACAACGTTCCTATATCTATTTAAGTAACAAGTAACGAAGTGTCTCGGCACGAGTACTTGTACCGAGTATTATACCGAAAAGTAAAAATAGTACTAATACCGAGAAGTAACTAAAACTCACACCGCTAGTCTTAGTGCTTCTGAAAATTTAAATGGTGTATGTTGATAATAACACGACTATAATTTTAAAACTCAATTTGTTTCATTGAATGAAGAATAGTGCCCACATTCTTTACTTCAATTAAAGAATTTGCTAGTAATTAATTAATCATATTTTTTTCTTTTTCCAGATTTTATGTTTTCTTTATTTCCGCGTTTCTTTTTATGTTCTTTTTGAGCTTCTACTATGTAAGAAGGATCTTTACTTTGAATTTCTTTTTCTCCTATTTAAAATTAATCACACAATCTAAAAAGATTTACTAATTTTGATCGCCAAATAGTTTCCCAACGTTCCACATCAGCATTGATAGATTCTATATATGTATATAATTTCTGCTACCTGAATATACAATAAAATGGCAGATTTTTGCACCTGTAATTGCCAACTGACCTTGAATCTAAAAAAACATTATACCTACTAGTATCGACTGAACAAACATATTAAGGGCCGGTTCTACAAAGCAAGTATAAACCCTAGAATTGTTATTCTTGGAACAACTTATACTTAATTTTATCCGTGGTATAACTGTGACAGCGTTCTACAAAGCGTGTGCAAGAAAGGAATAGTTATTCTTAGAATAATCGCCTGGTAGTTGCCCTGCAACACATTTTAGTTCTATTGAACATTAAAAGACAGTTCGGCGGGAAATAGTAACGTTTTGTGATTAACGTTTTTGTTGTCGTGTAGTATTTCGTTGTGTCCTGTGATCGTGTCGTAGATTGTTATTTGGATTATTGGTGTGATGGATCAAAATGAGAAAAAAAGATGTACTAATTTCACAAAAAATGAAATTGATATTTTATTAGAATTAGTGGATTTTCACAAAGACATTGTTGGTAGGTGTAAAATAAAATTATTGAAATGTTAAGGAAGCATAACCTACATCATTTATAGAATGCAAGAAAACGGACTGCGTATCTAATGCTGCCAAAGATGCCGAGTGGTGTAAAATAGCTGTAAAATTTAATGCTTTATGCGGCACAGGTAGGGCAGCAAGAATGCTACGAAATAAATGGGACTCTCTTAAGAAAACAACAAAAAGGAATATTCAAATATTCGAATGAAAACCTATAAAACTGGTGGTGGTCCATTCACAGATGTCAAATTAACGGGTGTGGGCAATCGTGTATTGGCATTGATCGGTATTGCAGCTAAAGGAACCAATTCTGAATTTGATTGTGATGCTGGTAGATATATTTTTCTTTTACGCTAATTATACATTACGCTTATCGTTTTGTTAGTAGATTCTGACACAACTGTGCATAATACAACAGCAAATGTTACACAGAGTGAGGTTATTGGTGAATGGGTAGAGATGGTTAGTATATTCTTTACTGTGCAAATCGATACTTATTTATTTATTATAGGAAAATTTAGAAACTGTCACAGAAAACGTACCAATGGATGCTGCAATTGTAATAGAAGGGGCTGAAGTTTTACAAACTGTAAGTTTAGTTTAAGTACGAATACACATACATACTTTTCATATCATTTTATGGTGTAGCAAAACCAAAAGTGGGATTCTTGGAGCCCATCCTTGTTGCGACAACCAAAGCATCCAGTATTGCAAGCAGGGTCTAGCACAATGACTGAAAAACCTGATGATAATTGCATTCCCACAGTTATAACACCTAGTAATTATTTTAACATCTTATAATATTATGTTAAATTGTTTATCTTTTTAGTAAAAGAATCACGTCACATAAGGAAAAGAAAACGTTCAAACATTGTAATACCACAGTGCGAAACTAGGGTTTATGAAGAGCTAGCTAGAAGAAAGATTGAATTTATAGATTTTCAAAAGAGATTGTTAGAAGAGGAATCTAAACAAAAAGAGAAAAGGGATGCAGAAATGCATGAATTAAAGATAAAAATTATGTTTGAACAACATAATTTAAATATAAAAATTTTAGAAGCAGATTTAAAAAATAAAACAAAGTAAAAGTTTATGTACATGTATTAATTCCTTAATAAATTTTCAAAATGGTTATTTATAATAGCCAACCGCATTCTATTGTTTACATTTATATCGTTTTGTAATGGTTCTAAATGAATGACATTATTTTCTATTTCCACAACAGCTGGTGGATCTCCATCATTTTCATTGATACAAATATTATGTAAAACAGCTGTTGCCACAATGATTATTTTTGACAGTTCAGGAGAAACACGCATCCCTAATGATAAAATAGGAAATCTACGTTTCCACACGCCATATGATCGTTCTATACAGTTTCTAGTTCTAATGTGTGCTTCATTATATAAATTTTCGGCAGGAGTATTTGGATTTGGCAATGGTGTAGGGGAAAGTGGGGGAATATCGACCCCTTAAGGAGAATTGATCATAAATCTTTTGTTATAGCTTTAATGTGTTTCTAATTTTTTCTCAAAGCACGTCAATTATTCCTTTTTTGAATTCCGGTTTAAAATTATTTTTAAAATCAATAGAATTATTTGAAAAAAAAAATAGAAAACTTATGACAAAGTCGGGCAAAATCGATCAGTCGGGTAATATCGATCATGCGGCTGGGTAATATCGATCATGGTGGGTTATATCGATCAGGCATGGGTATGGTAATAAAACATAAAATTTGCGTAAGGAACATATATTTAATATTTGGTTTATGTAGAACAATTAACACAAATATATTTATCAGCACTGTCTGCTTCTGCGCAATCAGCATGAGACCACACGCCACAGATGCGACATCTCCACCACAATTCATTTGATCCATATTGCAAGCACACGGCGCATACATCGCTGGTCGCTGATTTTTCACCTCTAGCACTTCCACTGCTTTTCTTCACAACTTTCTTCTTTGTAGCTCCAATATTTCTTTTCACCTTTTCGGCTTCTTTTCTCCATTTTCTTTTGTTTCTTCTGTTCTTTATTTTCCAGTTCGTCTTTCAAAGGAGTTGAAGTCATGATCGTTGAATGCTGAGTTCGCCTGCGTGTCGTTTTTGGGAAACCATAAGATGGCAATGGACATAACTCCGTAAAAGATGTTTTCAACGATGTTTTATTTTTGGGTTTCAAAAGTTTATCTTCATGGTCGTTCAACTCAAGATCTGAGACTTCTTCTAATTCCGATTCGGATGAAGGACATTCCGATGTTGACGATGATCTGGTTTTCCTTTTTAGTTTGTACTCCACTAGGACCTGGTCTTTCTATGTCCTGTATTGGAGGTGGTGTTTGATGCCTCTCAGATAAATCAAGTGTTTCATCTCCACGACCATCAACTTCTGGCAAAGCAGTTAGCTCTTCCTCGTTAAACACATCGGGATTAAATGGACATATTCCTGTTGTTTGGAAACCTTTTACGGCTTTCTCGATAGCCGCCGTCCTGTTGAAAGCATTCTTGACAAGTTCTGCAATATCAGTTGCATTTATTTTCTCGAATTTCTTATGTTTCATGTATTTTTCACATTCTTGGTAATATGCTGATTTGAAGGGCCCAAAAAAGGTGACGTCTAAGGGCTGAAGACGATGAGATGTGTGTGGCGGCAGCGATAAAAGGTGAATTCCCGATTCTCTACAAAAATTATAAGAAGCTAGGCTTGAGTGGGTGGAGTGGTTATCTAACACAAGAAGTACTGGACGATCCTTAGAAGAATTTACATTTTTCTGAAAGTGTTTCAGCCACTCAAGAAATAGTTCCTCTGTGATCCACCCAGACTTTGAACACCGGTATATGCCTCCAACAGGACCGTTCCTATCAAGACCTTCTTTCATTCTATTTCTCTTGAAAATGAACATAGGCGGGATGTATTGGCCAGATGCACTGAGAGCGCATACCAAGGTTATTGTTTGCCCTCTCACGCCACTTGTAATTGCGCCGACTTGTTTCCGGCCCTTTGCAGTCAAAATCTTGCTAGGAATGTGGACATTGCTTACACCTGTCTCATCTACGTTGAAAATTTGATGGCTTTCAAATTGAAAGCGATCAAGGAGGATGATAAATTATTGAAAAATATAAGGAGTTCTTCCCGATTAAAGGCTGTCACTCTGTTGATACTTGTCGCCTCAGGCTTGCGTAAACTAAGTTCTGGATGACGACGCATAAATGAGTAGAGCCAATCCTTACCACATTTTCCAGCTTCTTTTTGAATGGATGTGAAATATTATTTATTTCGGCATACTCGAAAACCAACTGACGTACATTAAGTGGTGTAAGTCCATAGAATGCATTTGACATTTCTAAGATACGTTTCGCAAATTCGGATTCTTGTTCTTGAGTGAACACTGGTTTTCTTCCTAATGTGATTTTCCTAGCTTCGAAACGTCCACCCAGGCGATCTTGCAGAGTTCCATATGGAATTTCGTACAATTTGGAAGCTTTTCTGATTGAGATCTTTTTATCCGCGATTTCTTGCAAAGCTAAATTTATTGCCGCTTCAGACCACGAAGATCGGGTAGTGGTGCGTTGATAATTTCGTGGCATCTAAGAAATAACGATAATATTAGATAAGGGAAATATCGATCATGTCGGGGTAATATCGACCACATGGTCGATATTACCCAAAACTGCATATTTCGTTTGCGAACGCATGCCGCCAAAACAGATAACCTTAAATTTAAATGCTTGCGGTAACTATCTTTTAGAGACGTAGTTGTACATGTACAACAAGCAAAATCGTTAAAACAATTGAAAAAGAAGCTGCTTACCTTAATATTCCACTTAGAAAAGTAATAAGAATTGCTCTAAAAACACAATTTTTTATCTTGTCCGGTTGTTGCTCGATGTGGCGTGGAACTTTTGTTACGACTGCCTTCTACCAGCGACTGTTTAAACATGTATTACAGGGAACTCGCTCTGTGGCGCCAATTATTAGAGATTTGAATGTGATCGATATTACCCGCCGGTCGATATTCCCCCACTCTCCCCTAAGCAAATAATTATTGTTGCCATAACCACTATCTCCCAAAATAACAGAGTTTGGAAATTCGTTGTTTTCAAATCTGGCCTTTATTCTACTGTTATTAAAAATAGTTTGGTCATGAGAAGAACCCTGCCAGCGTGCCACAATGTCAATTATGCGTAATCGTGAATCACAAATCGTTTGCACATTCCACGAGAAATACCCCTTTCTATTACGAAAGTGTTCGGCTTCATCTCCACCAGGGGACTGAATTCTTACGTGTGTACAATCGATAGCACCAATGACATGTGGAAACCTTGAAATTTGGTAAAAGAGTTCTTTTGCTTCTTGCCTAGCAGGCTCAGTTTCAGGAAAGGTTATAAATCGATTACGTAACCGAGCAATAGCCTCGGAAACCTGCTTCACTATCATACAAGCTGAAGTCTTGCTAACTCCCACAAAATCTGCAACTGCTATAAGCATGTTACCAGTTGCATACAATCTTAACGTCAGGAGCAGTTTAGTTGCTGGTGGAATTGCATTATTACGTTCTGTGCGAGATTTGATTGACTCTCGAATTAAATTTAATAACATTTCGCATGTTCTTTTCTGCATACGAAAACGTGTGAAGAAGTCCACATCTGCATACTCTCCAAAATAATTTGGTCTACAACATATCATTGCATATTTCACTTACAAAATATTATTTTCTTACCTGTTTTTAAATATTTTAGCTCTCCGTTGCATTGGTGCTGCTCTATTTACGTACATATCATATTCATCATCAGAATCAAACAAAACTAAATTTCTACCAGCCATTTTTAAAAGAACGCGAATAATAACTCGTATAGGTTATATTTACTCAAAACCATCTACAATACAATGTCAAACGGGGGTAGCCAATAGGAAGCAAGAATAACTTTATCCTAAGTATATCTACTCAAATTCAGAAGGATAAAGTATTCCGTAGATTATACCAAGAATAAAGTTATTCGGCGATTGTAGAACGCATCTTTCGAATCTTAATCTCAGTATAGCTTATTCGTAGAATATACTTGCATTGTAGAACCGGCCCTAAGGGTTGTATTTAGTCAAATAAAATCTTAGTTTTGAAATTTAGTAAACGCCTGTAGTATCTGCAAACCTCATGACACCAACTACCTGGCTCACTGCAGGAGTGCATGTAAACCATAAACCAGCAATTACCATTTGTAATATGATAGACATCTAAATCCCTTTCTTAAACAAACCAAACTTAGTTTATTTGCTTATTCTTATTCAAAATGCTACAATTTTTTTTTAACATAATAAGTCATTGATTAATAATTCTATTATTATTAAATTGCTGTGATTGTTTACACGGAAAAAATGTTTTTGGAAGAAACAAACAATATATTTTTAAATTAGTTACCAATAATGTTTCAGTATTAAAGATATTTTTAGAGTAATAAGTTGTATTTATTTAGAATCATTTAAATGCAAGCTTTCGAACTTGGTCAAGTTCTTCGTCAGGCAAAATTAAATTAAAAAAAATTTTAAAAAAATGTTTATGTATTTTATCATTAATTGTTTTGTTTTTGTTTTATACGAAATATAGATTATAATAACAAATTATAATTAATCATTTAATGAATATTTTACAAAGTTTGAGCTAATACTAATAGGATGTTGAACAACAATAAAAGATATTCTTATTCTTTTAACTTCTTTATTGTCGTTTTGAGATATTGATGATTAAATAAATTTCTGGTAATTATCATAGAGCTACAGAGGTGCATGTAACTTAGCTACTTGATAAACATCTAACATTTGCAATATTGTCAATCCTTTGAAACAATGAACCAATGTAAGTTTATTTATAAATTGTTATTAAAAACGTCCTGCAATTATTGTAAACGTAAAATGTGATTATTATTTTTTTAAGATTAATTTTTGATTATTTAAATCTTATTTATTGGTTGAATCTAATTATAGATACATTCCAGTCTAATATAAATAACAACTTTATTCTACAAATTACTTACATACATCTCATTTAAACAGTAATTACCAAACATAATACGAAGTGATATTATCTGTGTTTAGTTGTTCATTCTTAGTTTTCGAGAATGTGTCGTACAGAGTTTGCAAATTCGAAATACTTGCGGTTGACTAAAACAAGACGTAGTATGAAAGAACAAATGCGTGCAGCAAAAGAAAGGGTGCGCACAGTTAGTGCACCATGTGTATCGCGTGTACACGATGAAGAAAGTGAAGTGAAATCGGCCATTTTCTTCTACTGAAGAAAATTTAATGGATAACGACATAAACTTTTACGTTGAGGAAGGAATATTTTCATCTGAAAAAGAATATTATTTTGAAAATTTCAATGGTTCCAAAAATTTTAATGAAAACCCAACTGACTTTTCTGCGGTTTTAGATATTCCTAGTCCATCAAGTGCTACTTACGCCGTTTACCAAGATGAAGTTTGTCAAATTTATAATCGAGCAGCAATTGACGCGATGAATAAAGCCGCCAAAGAAGAAACGAAACTAGCATTAGAACTAATAGAATTAGACGACCAAGGGTGTCCAAACATTGCAGTTGTAACAGACGGAGCGTGGAGCAAACAGTCGTATCGCACTAATTATAACGCCTTGTGAGGTGTTGCGTGTATAGTTGGACTACGGACAAAGAAGGTGCTCTATATGGCCGTTAAAAATAAGTTTTGTTTGGTGTGTGCACGAAAGGATGTATGAAATATGTAAAATTAGTCGGTGACGGCGATAGCAGCGTGCATCGAAAACTTGTGGAGTCGATGCCCTATGGTACTTCTACTGTGATACAAAAAAATGAATGCAAAAACCGTATTTTGCGTAATTACATAAATAAACTACGAGAAGTCGAAAAACCAAAAACGAACTAAAAGACATTATCTCAGAAAATATTCTCAGGCTTCGTAGTAAAGTTACTAAACTCATTCAATTTAGAAAAATCCAAGATGTGACTACAGATATAAAAATTAAAGAACTAGAACTTGATGTTTTAAATGCACCGAAACATATTTTTTGTGATCATACGGGGTTATTTTTGTACCGGTGCTAAAACCAAAAACAATATTATTCCAGATTTTGAAAAAAGCGGTTTATTTAAGGAAATAATGACTGCAGTATGTCGTGTATCTTACGATTCCAAGAGTTTGATACATGATGTTACCAACAGTTCCGCAGCACTTTAAAATTCCCACGTTGCGAAATTTGTTGGTGGTAAACGTGTGAATTTTGCTTTTCACCGTAGTTATCAAATTAGGAGTAAAACTGCTGTAGCGCATAATGAATTAGGTACACTCCACGAAATCGTGAAAACTACAGCCAATAGTACGTACGTAAGTAGTAGTTATTTTGCGAAAAACAAAAGTGTAAAATTGATTTGCAATCAAAAAGCAATACGTTACCGTACTAAGTACTCTGGAATCGCAGATGCTGATTATAAACGGATGCAGCTGAACCAACGCCGGATATGCTAGAGAAATAATTAAACGAAGCAGCGCAGAAATTTGTACAGAAATTGTTTTTGAAGCGAGAAGAAATTTTGAATAAAACTATTGGTCAACACCGAAGCAGTCGGTGGTACGAAGAGCGGTGGAAAATATTGACAGCGTCAAATTTTGACCGCATTTGTAAATTGTGCAGAGCAACTTCGTATGCAAATGTAATAAAAAATTATACCAACAGTTTATAGAAAGTGCTGCTAAAAGATATGGGGAAAAAAATGAGCATTGAGCCATAGACGATTTTCAAGAGGTCACAAATATAAAGGTTAATCCTTGGGGTTTATTTGTGGATGAAATTCACCCATGTTTGGCAGCATCTCCAGACAAAGTAGTTGATGAAAATGCGATTGTAGAAATCAAATGCCCATACGGTGCAAAAATGTACACTAGTGTGGGTCGCTTTTGTATGGAAAAAAATAAAATTGTCTAATATGTTTTGTAATAGTAAAAAAAACGTGACCCACATGCTTTTATGAAAAAATAACGAAAAAAATTGTTAGTTTAACCCCTTCTACCCGCGCATTGAGTTTGAAAAACTGATTTTTTGTTTTTTTTGAGAATTATTTGAAAATCCATTTCTCGTGGCTCATAGGAAAAACAACTACGTAAACTAATCAAATAAAGTGCTTTTGGACTATTTTTTTTTTATTAAGAAAGAAAAATAAACAAATAATAAGACAAAATAAAAATAAAATATCTTCAAATCACCTTAAAATCTTTTTTACTTTCGAACTTAGGCATAAGCGTTCGTGAAATAATTTTATTCTTAATTAAAGCTTCTCTTGCTGTTTTGTGGCATAGCTGCATAGATGCCTCTGTTACTGTTTTTACAGCCCGCTCCACAGCTTGAGTATGACATGGTAGCCGCAGAATCAGGACTTCATCATCACCACCTGACTCAACTAGGGAATGAAGAGTCTTATCCGGAACATTGGTCAATATAGGTGGTTGCGAGTAAGATTGCTGCCAGTCTATCAAATCGATGTAAGACGAAGCGTTTAAATTTATCTTAGGCACTTCAAAGACTCGAAGCTGAAGGGATTCAGATGATTTCCTTGCCTTTAAAATGCGTCTAGCGGCAAGTTCTCTCACATGTTTTTGTTCGTCAGATAACATAGACAACAGCAAATTCTCTGGGTATGCAAAAAAAGCATTTCGCTTTATTACAGGATCAACAACACTCTTTAATTCTTGCGGAAGATATCGACAATTATATACCAACTTCCAAAAGTGCCTTGCTCCATCTTTACATGTCGGATTTAATTTGATTTCGAACCAAATAGGAGCATATACTTTAGCGAGTTGTTTGAATTCGTTTGTGGATATCTCGGTAGGCACATATAAGCGCAAAATCCTGTTGGCCTTTGTTAGCCACCTAGCATGTGACATTTTTCCCGGAGAGCGATTAGACAAATCAGAAGAGCACTTACCACTTATGGCGGCAGATGTGATATCATAAAGGTAACGTTGATCAGAACTGAGGTCTTTTACATTTGAAATGTTTGGTAACATACCTTCTATCTTTTCAAACACGACAACAGAGCCTGTTGTGGTGCCATCAAGTTTTGCAAATAAATGTCTTAAGGGCAGTTCATTTAAGTGCAAAAGGCATATGATCCATTGAAGTGGTCGGTGTAAACGCTTTTCTAAGAGCCGTATGACTCCGCCGTATTTGCCCGTATTGGTTACCGTCCCATCACAACCTATGGCAAGAGTATCCTCTAGAGACATATTCTTATTCAGTTGACCTGTTACTGTTTGAAAGATAGCAGACTCCAGCCCTTTTGCAGTTCCATGGCTTGGGACGGCATATCCGACATAAACTGATCCCGGTTCTTTAATTATTGAAATATGTTCTTCCACGGATGTTGAGCGGTATTTTTTCCCCCTTTCATAACAATTTTCAGAGTCTTGTCTTTTCGTCCATCAAAAAATAAGGCAGGAATAATATCTAGTTGGCCGTGAGATAAGGTTTCTTTCCGTAATTTTTGTCTCGCTCGTCGCAATTTCGACTTATCGATTACGATTACTTCGTTGTTGATTTTTACATCTTGCAAAACAGCAGAAGCGACAGCAGCAGCTGCTCTGTCGGATATCCCGTATCGGTCACAGATAGTTGACAAATTCTTGAGAGATGCTATTTTACGTTTTTTTGATGCTGGTTTTGATGAACTTGAGGGTGAGGGCAAAGTTTGTTCTTCATCGATACTTTCAGACGTTATAGAGGTATTAGGATTTTCATGAGAAGGGCCCGGTTCACAAACGCTAGAATCGTAATAGGATTTAAGCTTAATTTTTCTATCACTCAGTTTTGTTTTCCTTTTACTTGTCAATAAATCAACAGTTCCTATAATCATTTTTCTCTCTGTTCTCTGATCTATTAAAAAAGCTCGTTCTTCCTTAGGAATCTTTTGGTCTTTGGAACATTTGCATAACTCTAAATCTTTACACTTACATGAACTTAAACAGTCTTTCGGAATTTCTATGAAAATCTTGAATCTTTTCTTCTGACAAACGCTTCAAAGATTTTAATAAATTTTTACACTTCGCGTGGTAACTTTTAATCAATTGCATCACACGATTATGAGATACAGTAGGAATAGACGCTTTTCTCCACAAATATTCAACTTTAGATGACACTTTTTCAGATATCTCATTAATGGATGGCTCTTTTTTTGAATTGTTCTCAAGTTTAAGCTGATGTCTTAATAAATTGTAATATTTCATAATTTGTTTGTAAGTGGGTAATTGATTTTCGTTAATTTCTTCCGGAGCTCCAAAAATGGGACAACTTGTGGATTTTCGGGTATTATTTGAAATCTCCATGATGCACAACGTCACAAAACTAACAAAATCTTTTTAAAATAGCGAAAAAAATAGATAAATGCGTGCGACCTTTCTCCCGGAACTAATTAGGCGTACTGAGACTATGACGCGTGATCGACAGGTTACGCCCTCTTTTCCCACTCCTCCCCCCGCACTATAGGCACGATTATTCTAATATTTTGGTTTGATTATTATTTGTATTACGTGTATCTCTGTTTATAAGAATGCTATATTATTTTACGCCTTGTAGTTTATACAATAAACTCTGATAAAATAAATCAAATTTTAACATTTTTTTCGGATTTTCAAACGTCATGCGCGGGTAATTAATGTTAATATTAATAAAAAATAAATATATACGTTTTTAAGTCTCTACCCAGGTCATGTTTTCCCCACTATTACAAATCAAAATTCGGAAAAAAAAATTTTCGACCCACCCTAATGTACACTCCGATGGAAGCCTTATAAAGAATAAAATCAAATTTTGTCGAGTAGAGGAAATCGAATTAAAATTAAAACAAAATGACAGCTACATGTACCAAATCCAAGGGCAATTAAATATCGTAAGAAAAGACATTTGCTATTTTGTTGTTTGGATTCCTACTGGTATTTCTGTAGAAAAGATTAAAATCGATACTTTGTTTTGGGAGAAAAAAATGCTTTCGAAGCCTGAACAATTTTATTATATAGTATTGTTACCCGCTATTTTGGTTTCAAGACAATCACGACAGCTACCTATTCGAGAGACATTTTTAAATTAATGTATGTGGAAAAAACTGTATCTTCTGAAATTCAATGTCAAGGATGTACAACTGTAAAGTTGTTACTTTTTCCCCTTTTTTAAATTAATTTATATGCATACAAAATAATATACAGGCTGACTTATTATTATTTATACATAGTTGATTATTATTAGTTATGTTTATTTGTAAGATTGTTTATTTATGCGTTGACAACAGTATGTTGGTACCTATTTTGGACTGATGTATTTATTGTTTTAAATTTTTCTCGTCACTATTAACACTGTTAGCTAATATGTCGTAAATAAATATCTTTAGGCAATTTTATTTTTATTCGTTATGAATGAATTTCAATATTCTAATCAAATTGATTACGTACTTGGTGTATTATTAGATTGATTTTAATAAATAAATGCGTTAGCAAATTAAGTAGGTTTCTACCTGCAGTTTACAAACAGTTATAATCCTTTTGTTAGTAATCCGATTGTTTAACAACGGGTGGTCGCCGGCACAGGTCCCTGGTTAATGGGTTGCCTATATTTGTACGAAATTTTAACAAAATTAATAGAACATTTTTTAATCGCTAACTCAATTAATTCGTCACCATGTAGAATGTAAAGATACATCGATGCATGTAGGTCAGTAAAATACATGTATGTAACGGGGTAAAAGAATAAAAACTTATAAAAATAAATTCCGTTCGCAGTATCAATTAAAACTTATGTTTTATTTGTAACGTGATATTATTCATATTTATTAAAAAAAAAACTTTTCGCGATTTAGCCCGTTGGAGAAAAGATTGTTTTAAATAATACTTAAATTACTTTTTTAATCATACTGCTACAAAATTAGATATCTTGATTAGCGTTTCACTATTCTACGGTGCAAGACGTCCTAACTAAATACAACCCTTAATTACCTGAAAATAATACTGATGTTTATTATTGATAGTAAATTTTTCTTGGTTATCATCTTTAACGATTTTTAAAAATTTTACAAGATTATTTTAAACAGCTTTCTTTAAAAGTTAAGTTTGATTTTGTGACGTTAAAAGCACATTTTACTTCTATAATTTCATTTTCAGAAATTACACTATCTGGGGAAGCTCCCACAAACTCATATTTAATATCAATAAATAATCCATTCTTTAGAACCCGCTTACCATTTGGTTTCTCAAATTTGGCAATCGCCTCTTTACTGTAATTTATGGGACGGTTGTCGTGTTTTCCTCTTCTGTCTGATCGTAGGCAGCCTTTTTCAATGAGAGATAACTGAATTCTCTTTTTTTTAAGTTTCTTTTCTATAAAGAAAAAAACTATTTAAATTGAAATAAAATTAAAAATTGTATATGCAGTAACGGCAGTTTTCATTACGACACGGAAGATAATAAAATATTTTTTAAAAGATTGCATTTTACATTGCATATATTGTAAATAAGCTATTTATCCGATATTTAATGCAAGGTTTCTGAATTTGGACATTGACTGCAATAAGTCTGTTGTTGCATTAAAAAAATTGAATCAGCTGCATTTAATAAAGAAAGCTATACCTGAGGTACATTTATTTTAAGGAAATAATCAATTTCCACAATACGATAACCGTCGAGTAATTTAAAAGAATTGTCATTTTCTATACATAACTCATGTTGAGATACCCCAAGGAGATACCTTACAAACAACGGGAGCTTTTATTAAACGTTTTGTCATTTATCTAATACTTTTACCTGCTATTGGCATAAAATTTTACCGTCGGTGGCGCGGCAATCAATTGCAAATGGTTGGCAAGTGAAGTATTCTAGTGATTCCAGTTAATATTCAAGCATTGAATTCGCCTGTGTGTATATTGTTTTTTTGTTAGAATCTAGTTTTTCTTTTAATAAGTGTAGGGTGGCGGGACTTGTTGCCCGGCCGTCCCTAATTGTCGGCCATTTCTCTAAATATTTGAATATAATAGGAAATTTTTTTATCTAACCTCAAACTAATAGTAATCTGTGGGTTTTACGATATTTCATTCATCATTTATCAGAAACTGGGCAGGCGCAGAGCCCAACGGCACTGTTTAGAAATTATTTAATATGGCAGCCAACTCTTGGCTGGAGCTTTGGTTACTTCTTTTTCGTTTAGTTTGCGGAAGCGTCGGAAATAGTGAGTATCTTGACGAATTCTTTTGTAGATGCATGCATAATCACATCAGCATTAAGCTCATGGACAAAATATCATATTTAACGGTTAACATGTTGAAAAATACTTATTTAAAAAAAAAGATTATGGGGACGCTTAACAAGTTCACAAAAACGGTCTTTACCGGCTGTCGGCCAGGGTGGCCGAGAAGTGGTTCTAGGTGGAAATTTTTATTCTGTCCTTGTTTAATACATCGTAAGGTTATGTGTAGTATCTATTTTTTTCTATATTACCAGGTATATTTGAAAATAATCCAGACCAGTTCGCGGCCGCTTTTATTTAGTTGCACAAAAAAAAGAATTTAATGCTTGTTGGGGCTTGTATTATGAGGCCGACAACCGGGTCTTTCTCGGCCACTGTGTTATTACATGTTCAGTATATCAAAATAGATACCTAGGTATTTTTTGTTTCCAACATTTTCAGATGTCGAATCGAGGGAAAGTAGTGAAAAAGATAAAGGACAAAGCCCTTAAAAGAAAATTATTTACATACTCCGAAGAATCCTTGAAAGAAGCTCTTAAACAAATCAGATTAGGTGAAGTTTCAATAAGAGAGGCTACTCGGCGGTTCAGGGTGCCTACCCTGCAAGATAGATTGCATGGCAAACGTGGTGATGCTGTCCAAAAAACAGGTCCACATCCGATAATGGGTGTTGATGGTGAGAAAAGAATAACCGAATGGGCTATTAACATTGCTAAGTCCGGTTTTCCAATTAAAAAAGAGTTTTTAATTGAAACTGTAACCAAAATTGCGAAAGACAAAGGAGAACTGCACCGCTTCCCAAATAGCAGGCCAGGTATAAGATGGTACAAATGTTTTCTAAAGCGGCATCCAGAAATTTCCGTTCGTGAGGCCGAGGGAATTAACAAGGGTCGAGCCTTAATAACCGAAGAACTGATAAGAGCATGGTTCAGAGACCTAACCAAATTTCTCGAAAGCAAAAACTTACAAGAAGTTGTTGACCATCCCCAAAGGATATTTAACGGCGATGTTTGTTTTTCGGACATAACATAAAACATGTCTCATCTGCATTAAACACTCTATCAGGAGACTCAAGAATTTCGAAATAATTCTCTTTTTTTAAATACGTTACAATATCGAAAGTTCGAGGTTCTTCATCTAAAAAGGATTTGACGCTAACTTGCAAGTCCTCTTTTCTCCAAGGGAATCCTTTTCTATAACTGTGCATAATCCAGTCGACTAAAATTTGTTCTTCATCCTGCGATAGAATAGGACTTGGACCAAGCGTTGTTTTAGTAAATTTTTGACTAAGCCGAAATTGTAAAGTTGAACACGGTATTCCATATTTCTTTGAAGCTGCTTTTTTTGATAAATGGTTATTTAGTATATCGTCCAATGCTTTATTCATAGTTGTTCATCATATTTTTTTACATAGTTTGTTCCCTCAGAAACTTTGGGCATGATGACCACTTCTGCAAAAATTACAGTAGTTGACACCCCAATTATACAGTTAATGGTACTGGTGCCAACCACTGTCTACATACCATTATTACATCATAATTCAACAAATTTAATAACAAAACTTTATAAATAAATCTATTTTAGTAAGTACATAATAAAAACGCGTTTTAGTTCAAAATGTAGTTATTGGCACGGGCGTGTCAATAACTTGAACATTGTCAATTGTCATTGTCAGTGATTGGCATCGTTGAAATTATGCTAAAAACATTGAATAAATGACCAATTAACCTTAAACTATCGTTTATAGTTATCTTAATGATGAATATTCATTACCTACTTTTTCTGTTGAAAAAAAAATCATCAAAACAATTACTAATTTCGCAATCATTACAATCGTCAGCATCTACAAGCAACCGACTGGCAAGTGAATTGTGTGAACTTTTGATAACATGCAACATTCCATTTAATAAACTAAATAATGAGTGCTTTAAGAATTTTATAAAAAAACGCTGTTGTAAAAATGGAGATAGCGTTCCTAGTGAATCAACAGTGCGAAAAAACTGCGTCGGTACCCTTTTTAACAAGGTATTAGAAAATATTAAAGTAGATATTGGGAATAATTATGTGTGGATTTCCGCTGACGAAACTACCGACGTATGTGACAGGTACATAGCAAATTTATTAATCGGAAAATTATCTAAAGAAGGTGCTTCAAAACCTTACCTAATTGCATGTAAGCCTTTGAAATAAGTAAACCATTCAACTATGGCTCGTTTCATCAATAGTGCCTTATGTGAAATGTTTAGTACTGATCTTGCAGATAAAGTTCTTGTGTTTCTTTCTGATGTTGCTCCATACATGGTTAAAGCCGGTGCATCTTTGAAAATATTTTATCCAAATTTACTACATGTTACATGCATTGCTCACGGATTGCATAGACTAGCAGAATTAATACGTGCTGATTATACCAATGTAAATAGCTTAATTTCAAATGTAAAAAAAATTATAAAAGCGCCATCCCGAGTGCACAAATATAAAACAACCTATTCTAATTTACCACTTCCTCCCCAACCTATTATTACACGGTGGGGATCATGGTTAAATACATAGAATCAAAAAAATTAACGAATTTATTAATGGTGCTGGCGAAAGTTTAGAAACATCAATTCCAACTGATGCCTATCCTCATCTTAAATTTTGTCCACTAACTTCGGTAGATGTAGAACGCACTTTTTCCGCGTACAAATTATTACTAAATGATAAACGTCAAAGTCTGACACCAGGAAATATTGAAAAAATTTTAATTGTATACTGTTATAAAAATTATAGTTTAGATTAGGGCAGTAAAAATGTAATTATTTTTGTGTAAGTATCAAAATAAACGTGTTAAAATATTGATATTATTTGTACTTTTGTTTGAGCATAATTAGTATAATTAGAAACTTTAACCGAATATTTGTGCACTTCATACCGCATAAATATGCACATATAATTAGTATTTGATAATGCATATTATCCTAGGACTACTGATAACAAACCACGGGAACGTGATCCAAACAAATAAAAAATACTTCAAATCATAATAAAAATTATCCTGAAATGTTTTATGTCTGCACTATCTATTTGTTTGCTGTGATTTATTAAATTACGAGATATTTAATTTCAAAAATAAGAATACCAAGGTTAATTATTGTACAATTACTAGGATTCAAGAATTACGATAATCTTGCAAAAAATTTGCAACGTGTTATTCTGTCTAAATTGAAAAGAAACGTGAATTACTACATGGGATAACAATTTAAGAAGATATTGGAAGTTCTTTAATATTCAGCAGATCCACCGCGTAAACAATAAGCATGGAAAAACATCGACGAGGATTGGTAATAACTGTAACAATTGCAGTAAGTAGCTATTTATCGGGGGCCAAAGACAGAGAGCGGACGAGCTCAGCGTTGATCACCTAACTCGGTAGTAGTTCTTTGTTAGATTTTCGTATGCTTTTTCAAGTTATCGTTTTCTTTCTTACCTTTTCAGAGTTTAGATTATGGTTTGTTTCACAAGTGGAGAACCTAACTTTTGAGAAGTTCTTAGTTAGATTTCAGTTGCTTGTTTGAGTTTTGCAATTTATCTCACGTCCTGATGAAGCCCCTTACGAAAGTGGGCGAAACGTTGGCAACTTCGGTTACAACAACAATGACACGGCTATTATATTAACAATCTCTACGGGGAGAATATTTCTTCTAAAGCCTCCGTATTTTCCAAACTTCGCCACAAACTCGTCAAACGTTTCTGCAATTTAACCTTTCTTAGTTGCTGTCGTGACCACAACATCATTCCTGCATTCCTCAGAATCAAGTTCCACATTCAGACACGTTCTTCTAAAAACATCTTACACCGTGCTAGTCTAGCGTTGATACGCGAACGGATTAAGCACACTAGGCGAGAGTTAGACAACATTTCGAAATAACTCTTTCATCTTCATCTTGAGTTGGCCAACACTCTATCCCCGGATGATTGGAAACTCTTCGAGAACATTACTTACCAGCAGTCTGATACCACTCTACGACTAACCACTGAAGGTCATCTCAAAAAGTTTCAATTATTGGAATCCAAGAATTAACTCCTTAAAGACGGTTGTCAATTTATCTAGTGTAATGTCTGATGACCGAATTTGCCCAAGAAAAACGCAAATAATTTATCGATAAGAAACTCTCTTTATTCATCGAAATACATTATTGATTTATTTCTAAATTCTTGCGCTGCCAACTTAATACAATCTATGTTGGCAATTGGCAATACACTACAACTACCCCCCGCCTATAAATCTAAACGACACGGTGGTTTCGCTAAGCTTCTGCATCGTAGCTTCATTTTCTCTATAGCTCCTTCCGCAGGTGATTTCTCTTTAACCGCGCTACTTTTACCACTTTCACTCAGAACTGACTCGTTTGCCGAGCCTTCAGGGGCAACTATTGGCTGGTCCGAAGAGTCAGCCTGTACCCTATCACTACTAGATGGTAACACTACAGGTTTCTCTGCGATTACATTGTCTGGAAACTCCTGTCTACTTAATCCTTCTGTTTCTGTTAATATTAAACTGTTATTGCATTTAATTATCTGGTCTAAATGTCGTTTCCACACAATGTCCTCACTCACAAGTTTTACTAAATAAACTACATCGCTCATTACTTCATCAATCGTTCCCTTTACCCAACTTTTCTTATTGGGGTTTCGGTAGTCTCTGCAATATACTACCTCTCCCCTTACAAAACTGTTTAACCTTTTTCCCTTGTGGAAAAACATATTTCTATCATGTTTTACATTTCTGTTTAATAAATCTAACCGAGTTTTCGTCTTATACTTAAATACAATAGACGCAGGTGCAACACCAGTAGAGGCGTTTTGCGAATTCCTATAACTAAGCAAAAAGCGATTCATTATTGTATTGAAAGTAACACCCCTATTGGCCTTATCCTCTATACATTTCACTAATGTATTTTTAAAAGTTTTTACCCAGTTCACTGCTTGCCCGTTACTGGATGGATGGTATACCGGCGAAGTCATGAACTTTATTCCATTTTTGGACAAAAAAATCAGTGAATTCAATTGCTGTAAACTGAGTAGCATTATCGGTGACAACCAATTCTGGCAAACCAAATCTGGCAAAACACTCTCTGAACTTTTCAACAGTTTCTTCTGCTGTTACTCTACTCATGATATACACCTCTGGCTACTTGGAATATGCATCAATAATTATTCACACTACTTTACCAAAAAATGGCCCCAAAAAATCACAATGCACCCTCTCAAACGGTCTATTACTTTTCATCCATGTGTTATAGGTAGATTTAGGAGGTTCAGGTCTATGCTTCATACATATTTCACAATTTCGTGCAAACTTTTCTATATTTTCGTCTAACGACGGCCACCAAAAATATGACCTTGCTATCGCTTTCATTCTTACTACCCCCTCATGGTTTGAATGTAATTCACGCAAAAAAAATTCTCTTAATTTAAACGGAATCACTACTCTATACCCCCACATAATTACATCTTTATCTATGTGCAATTCTCCTTGCCTAACAAAATAAGGTTTCAAGGTTTCATCCGCACAAGCCTTTCCAAATCCGTATCTAATTAGGTTATAAACTTTCCCTAAAATTATATCTTTCCTAGTTTCCGACCTCACCTTATTCACCTCAATCACATTAGCATTTTCTACAAAATTTAGATAATCATTATTTTCCTTCTCACTACTAACATTAACAGGCAGTCTTGATAAAGCATCTGCTCTAATGTTTTAAGAACTTTTTATGTATCTGAATGTATAATTAAAATTGGCTAACAACAAGGACCATCGCTGGACCCTTCCCGCTGCCATTTGCGGTAAACTTTTATTTTCCCCAAAAATTGTTTGCAACGCCTTATGATCCGAAACTATTTCGAAATGCCTACCTGCTACATAGTGATGAAATTTTTGGACAGCCCAAACCACACTTAACCCTTCTTTTTGAGTAATAGGATAATTTCGTTCTGCTTTGCTTAAAATACATGATATATAGCATATCGGTTTTTCGCTTCCATCTACCTCCACGTGCGATAAACAAGCACCTATACCATAAAATGACGCATCACATGCTAATCTTAACGGTTTTTCGGGATTATAATGACTTAAAACCTCCTTAGATAGCAAATCTTGTTTGGTCAATTCAAAAGCCTCACTACATTCTTGCGACCAATCAAATGATTTATTTTTTTCACATAATTTATATAATGGCTTTAACTTTAGTGAAATATTTGGAAGAAGTTTAGAATAATAATTTACCATTCCACAGTACGCCTTTACTTCTGACACATTTTTTGGCTGTGGACACCTTAAATTCCTGACACCTTATCCAAATCTTTTTCCAAACCTCTCGCCGAAATAATATGCCCTAAGTAATTTATGCTATCTTTAAAAAATTGACATTTATCTTTATTTAATTTGAACCCAAATTTAGCTAATCTAATGAACACTTCTCTTAAATTGGTCAAATGTTCTCTGTCATCAGCCCCCGTAATCACTATGTCGTCCAAATAATTTATTACTTTTGGAATACCTACTAAAACCTTCTCGACAATTAACTGAAAAATTGAACAAGCTGGTTTAGTACCAAATGGTAACCTGTTCACTTTAAAAATTCCTTGCTCGGTACTCCAAGCTAATACCATTCCTGTTTCGTTAGTTAATGGCAACTGATTATATGCGTTCTTAAAATCTAATTTTGTGAAATGCTGCCCTCCTTGCAAAACTGTAAAAATATTATCTATTCTGGGCAATGGATGATTCACATCCTCTAGATACTTATTTATTGTTATTTTATAATTAGCGCACAATCTGATATCTTTTCCATTCGGCTTTAAAGCAATTACTAAAGGCGTTCCCCAAGCAGAATTATCCACTTTTTCAATTACTCTCTCTTTAACTAATCTTTCTACTTCTAGCTTAGTGGCTTCTTTGTATGCATAAGGAATTTGTCTCGGTTTACAAAATACTGGTCTTACATTAGGACTAATGGCCAAAGAAATTGCTGGACCGTTATAGCACCCCAATCCTATACTAAATAATCCTTCAAATTCATTCAGCAAAGATTTAACCCTATCATCTACCGATAACTCATGTATTTCAGAAACATCAGACATACTTACTTTAAATATTTTAAACAAATCTCGACCCATTAAAATTTTAACAGCGTTTTTTATCACTAACAATTCGCAACTTTCAGTAATTTCTTTTAGCTTAATATTTACTGCAATCTTACCCAGAGGAATTATCATGGAACCATCGTACATTTTCAATTTAGTAGTAGTAACCGATAATGGCACCTTAGCAAAATATTTGGTATAAATTTCAAATGGCATACAGCTCAGACCTGCTCCTGTATCCAATTCCATCTTGAATGGGAAGTCTTCTATCGTACAACTTACAAAAATTGGGTCTACCCTAGAACATGATAAATTAAACATTTCGCTTATTTCCTCCATCTCTTCTACGCAGTGATTTTCTCTTTTACTTTGCTTACATGCACTACTAATGTGTCCTTTTCTCTTACATTGATTACATACAAAATTTTTATACTTACAAAATAAAAAATTATGATTCGATTTACCACATGCAAAACAAACAGCGGTCTCTTTTGAGCCTTCTAATACCTTATTTTTATTCACTTCAGCTTTTCCCTTCTCAACTCGTTTTACTTCTCCTGGTTCTCTTCTGAAATTACCTATCTTGAACTCCTTTTGATTCCTTCCATACGCTTTTTGCAGCTTATTCACTTCCACAATTCTCGACTCCTTCAAACTAGCTTCTTTAGACACTGCCACCTCACAAATACTTCAATTCTTTACTTTCAGATTCCTCACACAACCGATCTAATATTGGGCCCGATTTTAATCCGGTGACAAACTTGTCTTTTACCCTTTCTTCTAATAATCTACCAAACTTGCATGGAGCTGCTGCTTGTTTAACTCTGGCATACCATTGACTAACAGATTCCTCCTCCTGCCTTAAATTATTGAAAATTATTCTTTTCCGAAAACTACTCACTCTTTGCTGGTAATGCCCTTCTAACAACGACACTAACTCTTCGTACGACTTTGTTTTAGGCAATTTTTTAGGGTTTTATACACACTTTCGTCAATCAAGGTCAATAAAACTGCTACCTTTCGGTCGTCTGTAATTAAATTTGCGGTGCAGTATTGCTCCAGCCTCTCCGAAAAAATTTCCCATTCGCCATCGGGTTTAAAACTATTAATCTGACAAATTGTACCACTCACTACGGTTAAATTACCGGTTCCGGCTTCAATTTCGGTCATAATTGCAAATATTGTATCTTGAAAAAAACGTAGTTCTAAAATTTGAGGTTATGCCGCACTTCTGCTGCACAAAATAATTCCATAAAACTAAACAACAACGCTTGTGTTAAATGTTTCAACAAATTTACCTCGTCGCCACAAATTGTAATGTCTGATGACCGAATTTGCCCAAGAAAAACGCAAATAATTTATCGATAAGAAACTCTCTTTATTCATCGAAATACATTATTGATTTATTTCTAAATTCTTGCGCTGCCAACTTAATACATTCTATGTTGGCAATTGGCAATACACTACATCTAGTTTTGCCTCATCTCAGAGCTCTCTAAGGGTTTGAATTTTGTGGTTGCTCCCAAACGTATTCCTAAAGAAGATATTTTATGTGCTGTTGAGTCTTCTATAAGACATCTTCCTCGCCACATTTCAGATCCCATTCGTGTTAACACTAGCAAAATCCTTGAATCATCTAAAATTCCTAAATACAACATTTCTAAGTCGGAAGAGTCAGCTCTAAAAAGTCTTCGTAAGAACCCTGATATTATTGTTCTTCCAGCCGACAAAGGCAACGCCACTGTAGTTTTGAATCAAATTGATTATGTTACGAAAATCAATTCTATTTTGTCTGAGGAAACTTACGCTCTTCTAACTCACAACCCTACTCTGAGGATTGAACGTGAAGTCAGCCAAATCATCAAATCTTCCAATCTACCTCATGAAACTAAATGTCGACTTACCCCATTAAATTCTAAACCACCTCGCCTATACGGACTTCCCAAAATTCACAAACAAGGTATTCCTTTTCGACCTATCGTCAGTACTATCCAATCTCCTACCTACAAGCTAGCCAAGTTCTTGTCCAATATTCTTTGCGAGTTTACAGGTAAAACCTTTTCTCACATCCTCAACTCTCAGCATTTTATTCAACGTCTAGAAACTATAAAACTTGAACCCCAAGATCTTCTCGTGAGCTTTAAGGGGGCTGTAGCCCGATAAAAATAAAATTTATAAATGCCTTAAAACTTTTTTAAATAAAAGGTTGTTACTAATGTCACTACGTCAATTAATTGTAAATGTGAGAGCTGTAATTCTTGATTAAAATTTTTTTTCTGCTTTTAAAAACAACGAAGATCGGTTATTTGTCATTATCTGCCTTAATAATAAAAATATTAAATTTTTTTTTGCAAATGTACTAATAGATATTGTTGATAGGACTTCTTCTATAATTTATAACTGTAGGTTTTTTGATAACTTCTGTATCACAATTTTAATTTCATAATTACGTCCGATTTCAATAAAAATGAGAATATTTTACTAGTTATTAGCTAAAATCGATTGAAACCTATCACAATTCCTAAGTTAAGTGTTTCTCGATATTTTGCGAAAATTTCAAGTTTTAAAATAAACCCATTTTATAGAAAATGACAATTAAAATTTCATAATTATAAAAATTAAATTTCTGTACTATAGACAACCCAACATACTTCTATTGTTATTTAATATAACTATACTGTAAAATCATAATCCCCGGTAATACAACAAAACTGGTTATATGGTCGTTTACAAATTGTCAAATACATAAATAATGCATTTTATGTTTACCTGAAATAAAATAAAAGTTGTTACATTCGTTTTTTTATTGTCGGTGCTTTCGGTTGTTTTTTCTTGTGATGTCGCTTTTAGTTTTTGATTTTTGGCTTGATTCTGGACTTTGATTTTGTATTCCGATTTATTTGTTATAGAGCGTTTTTACTGGTTTTTAATTTTCGTTTTGATTTTGAATTACGATTTAACTGAACCGTTTCAGTGAAGTGAAAAGTTGATTACACTTTTCTAGTTTTATACTATTATATTTATTTGTGCTTGTACGATTGTATAAATATGCCGCGTAGTGTTATTAAAAGAAAAGTTAACCCTCAAGTGCTACCTTCGAAAATTGTAACACTTACACTACCTGCCGGTATCGGATACCGCTATGTAACTTGTTTATTATACAAAGTTAAAGACTCAAAAATACATAGAATTGTTTTTTAAAGTTTTATTATTCATCTAAACATATTTACAGTCAAAAACCTAATCTAACTTAACTAAATAACAACCATTAAATCGAAAAGTTAATACTATTGCTTGAGTTTATCAACACACGTAGAACACATTTTCTTGGCATGTTCCAAACAAATTGGCTTTTCACAATCTCTACACATATAAAATGTTTTTCGTTTCAATCGGTACGGACATAAATAGCATGTTTTTTTTAACGGCAGTCTTTCATCATTGTGCATTTGATGTTCTTGATTTAAGTTACTTATTTGTAAAATAGCAGCAATCCTACTTCTAACTTCTGTAGACAAATTTTGTGTATGGAATCTTTTTGCATATATGGAGCTGTAAGACTTTTGCCAATTTTTTAGGAAATCTAAACGGTGAAGATTTTGTGGTTTTCTTTGGCTTTGATGTAAAATATATGCATTGACTGTAGAAAAATTTACCATCATTAGAAATATAGCCATGGGCCATCTGCGAGTTCTTCGGGAAGGTGAATAGTTGGCGCATTTTCTGTCCAAGCTATCCACCCCACCTTTAGTTAGATTATAGTCTGCGATAATCTGTGGCTTTTCAGTTTCTGGATCATTTTCCTCGGAGTGGTGCATCGAGGATATCAGCACTACTCCTTTATTTTTTTTAACAACATAGGAAAGAAGTGTGATATTCTTTTGATGAAAACCATAAAGGCTACTTTTTACTTCCTTGTTTTTGTTGGGTAAAAAACATTGAGGGACTTCCGGCTTAATTTTCTGAGAGTTCCCAAAAATGTAGAGACCCTTTTTGTAGTTCAAGCACGAGCTCGAGGCTTCCAGAACCAATTGTCGGCCGTAACATTTCGATTGGTTTTTCAATACGTTTTACCAATTGTATTACCGATTGGGTGGGAATTTTTAACTGTTGCTCTTGTGCTGTTAAAGTTTTTCCATCACTGCCTTTGCCGGAGTAAATATACGCATTGTACAGGTAATTGTTTCTTGCGTCTGTAAGACACATTATTTTTAAACCATATTTCGCTGGTTTTTTGGTAAGTACATTTTAAACTTACATCGTCCTCGAAAAGCCACTAAGGATTCATCTACACAAACGTAAGCACCAAGAGAAAAATTATTCTGCGAATTTTCAATGAACCTGTTAAATAGATGACTTATAGCTGCAGCAGGGTCTTCTTCCTGTCTCTCCCCTCTATCCAGAAAGTTATCGAATCTTAAAGCCGAAAGTAACGTTAAAAACCTTCTTTTTGACATAACACATCTGAATACGTCTCTTCCAGTTCCATCTGTCGCAAATAAACTATGAACACTTTCGTTCCCTGATTTGAAAACTTCTGTATAGATGAGCAGTCCCAAAAATGCCTTGAATTCTAACAAATCAATGTCGCTTAAGCTGTAGTGTGCTTTGTTTTTATATTTTTGTCTACAGTGCGCTAGTTTCGTATTTGTCCAACGTATAATTTCTTCTAACATGTCTTGAGTAAACAATAAGTTCCATAGTTCTTCTGCACTTGGGGCATCTCCCAAATTTTTTGCCGGTCCTCGTACACCAGGCACACTCATAACAATATTATGTTTTCTGGTCCTTATATTTAGTGGCGGTGTTTCTTTTGACCTATAACAAAAAAAATAATAAATTTTCCAAATTGCACGCTGAAACAATGTTCTTACCATTTTGTTTTATCTTTTTGTAATTTCTGGCGTCCGTAGTAGAAATTTTCCTGTGTTTGTGCTCCACCTGGACCTGTATCCAAATTTTCATCGCCTTCCTCACCTGCAGACATTTCTGAATCACTATCATGTTCACTTTCTATTATAAAATCCGGATCTTCATCTTCATCACTAATCACACAATCTTCGTCTTCTAACAAATCTGTACACCATTTTTCAAATCCTGAATCGTCTGGATGCATTCTAGAAGGGCCTGGATTTCCAGACATATTTATTCTAGCAGAAAACTTCACAAAAAAGTAATGACACAATTTTATTTTCCAATACGTAAACGCTACCGCCCGGTACCACGTACCGCTATTGTCGATCTAATGCTCAAAAATCAAAGATACGGCTACGATCGCAACGAAATTTATACTGAGGGTATACATCAATATACCCGAGAGGTATGTAGACTGCCACGGCTTCAGGCGGTAGATTTTTGAAATAATCAAATACGAACTGTTAGTAGCGGTATGTGATACCGCTAGGTAGCACTTGAGGGTTAATAAAGCTTCTAAAGCGCAACGTAAACGGTGGACGAGAACAAGAATTGTGCGTGCTATCGAAAACAGTTCCGACTATGTTCCAGAAGATGTACATGTTGAATATTTTAAAAAGTAAGTATTTTACAATTAATATTATTCTTATAAAAACAACAGTTTGTTGTAGTTTACCGGACGAAAATCTTCCAGAATTAGATATTCAAGTTGAAGATCCTGTTACGCTACCAAAATTGAACGGAAACCGAATCGTGGATATATCTTTTATTTTTACGCAAATGGATGTTCTCCAAACTCACAATCAACAGTGTACTGGAGGCAAAATGAGATTCTTTAAAGAAAAGAGAAATGGATTTCAATCAACATTCATTTTTATGTGCAATTTTTGTCAACGCAACATTACTGTTTTATCGCATCCTTCTGAAGATGATATTAATTATTCTTTTGTGTGGGGTGTTTCTTCAATCGGTGCAGGCTATAGTCAAGGAGAAGAATTATTTTCAGTACTTAATATGCCTTATATGACAAGGAGAAAGTATAAAAAAATAGAATCTGTTTTATCTGCCGATTGGGAAAAACGTCTAATCAGTGAAATGCGATCAAATGCTATGGAAGAAAGAAAAACAGCTATAGAAGCTGGTAATGTTATTAACGGAATTCCGTATATTACTGTTGTTGTCGATGGAGGATGGGCCAAAAGATCTTATGGTCATAGTTACTTATCGTTATCAGGAGTGGCATGCATTATTGGACATCGAACAAGAAAATTGTTGTACATATGTCGGAGTGAAAAATAAATTTTGTTATATGTGTGCAGTATCTACAAAGCAACACGTATGTTACAAAAATTTTAAAGGATCTTCTACTTCCATGGAACAATCCATCATAGTAGACGGTTTTAATCGTAGCATATCTGATTATGGATTGCAATACAAATATCTTGTAGGCGATGGTGATTCAAGTGTTTATGCTAGAATAATTGAAACAGTTTCGTATGGACGAACCGTAATAAAACTTGAATGTGCAAACCACGCTACACGAGCATTAACGTCAAACCTTTATAAATTAATTAAAACGACATCGTTTAGTGTAGTTGCAAGGAATATAATTAAGAAAAAAAATTCATATTACACAACATTAATTAGAAAAATTATATCTCGTTCAAACGAAGAAATGGAGTTACAGAGGGACATTAAAAATGCACCTATGCATGTATTTGGGAATCACTCACAATGCAACAAAAAGGTGTGTCAACAAGAAACGTATTTAAGTGAAAATCAAGTTCCTCTTTTGCAATCTTCTGGAATTTGGGATGAAGTTCTAAAAATTACGAGTTACATTGAAAAAAAGCAGACCGATTAGTAGGAAATTATACAACAAATTATGCAGAAGATTTTATGTCGATGATTGCTAATTTTACCGGAGGAAAAAGAATAAACCTTGCACAAAAAAAAATTGTACGCTACAAGATGCTTTGGAGCTGCACTGAACTATAACTCTCGTGGTAATTTTCACAATGCATTCATTAAACAAAATAAGCAGTGTTTATTTGGACAGATACTGCTCAAAAAAAAGAAAAAATATACAAGAAAATGTGATTCGAAAAAAATTCAAAAAAACAAAAATAATTGACAACGGTTCTTCGGATTACGGAAATGCAGCTGCCCAGCCAGATATTACTGAGGAAGAGTTCAAATCAGCAAAAATTAAAATAATGAATGAATTACAAAAAACAGATATCGATACAATTTGTATTACAACTAAAGGTCAACGTGAAAATATTTTGTGGTTCGAAGCAAGACGAAATAGGTTGACAGCGTCTGTATTTGGAAAAATTTGTAAGCGCCGAATAAATACGCCAACAGATGGAATTTTAAAAGAGATATTTTACAAAAATATTTTTTTAAAAACAAATGCTATTACTTATGGAGTAGAAAATGAAGAGAATGCAATTGAAATATTTTCAGTGAAAACTAATTTAAAAGTGGAAAGTTGTGGTTTATTCGTGGACAACAATTTTGTATTTTTAGGTGCAAGTCCTGACGGTGTGATCGATAAAGAAACAATAGTTGAAGTTAAGTGTTTATATGCAGTAAGACACTTAAAAATTAAAGAAGCTTCACTTCAAAATAGAACAATGTGTGTATATGTAGAAAATGAGAAACTTATATTAAAAAAAAATCATAATTATTACTATCAAATGCAAGGGCAAATGTATGTATGTAAAAAAAAATATTGTTATTTAGTATTATATACTGATGTAGATATGGAATATATTAAAATTGAACGTGATGAAGATTTTTGTCAAAAAATGATTACAACTTTAAATAAATTAAATAAAGATCACGCATTGCCAGAATTGGCAAATCCGCGTATTCCAAGGAACATGAAAACCAGATAATGTACATAAAATCATAATATATACTTAATCTTTATTATAATAAATTGAAAATTCTTTGTGTACTATGCATGAATAAGAAAACTAGTTTGTAATTAGTAACAAGTATAAATATGTAAACAAAGTATGTATATACAAATCAATTAGAAGCTAATTACAAGTTGCGTTAGGTAAAGCCGCGCTATACTAAAACAAAAACGTTTTATATATGTGTATGTAAAACATTATTATGTTACATTTATTATTGTACAACCAATCTAGTTTGTAAATTTATGGTATCCAATTCAGAATAAAATAACATCCTTTTCATACTTGTTTACATTTTGCAAATAAAAGGAAACAATAAAGGTAATCCGTAATCCCTTGTAATGATATGGCATAAATACTTAACCGCTTAATACTCAACCTGTTTTGAACACTAAAATTAAAATAATTTAAGCCTGGGTAGGTAGGTAATTGTATTTTGGGTTGCTTGTAAGAATATTTTTACAATATCGCCCTCTGTGCGTCCGATTGCAAAAATAAACGTGGCACACTCCCCCTTAATGTTACTTCACTTTTTACTAAAGTTCCTATTAAGGATTCGCTTATTATCTCAAACAGATTCTGTCTCAACATGGCAAAGACTTGAGTTTGGTTCCTCTTATTGATAAGTATCTATCCTCTACTTACTTCCAATTTGATAACAAATTTTACGAACAAGTTTCTGGTGCTGCTATGGGTTCTCCTCTGTCACCTGTTGTAGCTAACATTTTTATGGAATCCTTTGAAACGGTTGCTTTGAAATCATCAGTATTAAAACCTAAAGTGGGGTTTAGGTATGTTGACGACACGTTTATTGTTTGGTCTCATGGTCATCTTGAATTGTTTCTTGATCATCTTAACAATCAACACTTAGATATCAAATTTACTATGGAAATCGAAAGTAATGGTTCTCTTCCATTTCTTGACGTTCTTGTGACTCGTAAGCCCGACGGACTTCTGGGCCATACGGACAGATACCTTCATGCTTCGTCTCATCATCATCCTGTACAAAAAGGTTCTGTTATTGAATCTTTGGGTTCATCATGCCTTTTTTAATGGCCAACCTGAGAATCTAGACTCAGAACTCCATCATCTTACTAAAACCTTAGTGAACAATGGTTATGTGAAGCGAGATATTTATAGAGTTATTAATCGTCGTCTACATCCACGTAATCGATTACTTAAGGACATTTTTATTCCCGAATCCAACCCGAAGTTGGCCTTTTTATCCTACATTCACAAGGTTACAGATCATTTCCTTTATATACGGAGACTGAGACTATTTCTTCTTGAGTCACTTCTACGGAGTTTAGAATCTGGCTTGGTTCACAAGTTGATTACCTAACTCGGTAGTGGTTCTTTGTTAGATTTTCGTTTGCTTTTTCAAGTTATCGTTTTTTTCTTACCTTTTCAGAGTTTAGATTATGGCTTGTTTCACAAGTGGATAACCTAACTATTGAGAAGTTCTTAGTTAGATTTCGGTTGCTTGTTTGAGTTTTGCGATTTATCTCACGCCCTGATGAAGCCCCTTACGAAAGTTGGCGAAACGTTGGCAACTTCGGTTACAACAACAATGACACGGTACAAACCCGGAAGACATTCTAATGTTAGAATATAAATACGCCAAAAGGTTAAAAAAATAAAATTTAAAAAAAAATTCATCTAAATCGGAGCTGTTCTTTAGGACTTCTGAAGATTGCCTGTTTTATGTATTCATTGACGCTACTAAAAACCGAGCCGAAGTTGGTTGGATACTTTACTCGCTAAACAAATTTCACAGTTGCTGGCAACAATACAGACAAATATCACAAGAATTATATGTTGTCTAAATGAATATTATGAGTATTCTATTGATTATATATTTCAAACAAGCAAATCCCGTTACAATTTTCGATTATTAAAGTACAACAACGCATATGCAAATAAGTTCAGAATGGCGCGAAAAGCAAAATAAATCAAATGCAATGTTTTCAACAGTTACTATTCGCGTCACGTGTAATATAAAGATTCACCCGTTAGGCTGGTTTTGAAAGTAAACTTAAATTATTACTATATGATGAATAAAAACAAGAATAATCACAATCTGCTTCAAATTGTTCAGCACTATTATTCTCACTATTATTATCTATATTATCACTACGGCATAATTCAATTGACGATGATCACAAGCTACATACAAGCTACAAAAAAGCTACGACTGAAGCTGATGAATTTGGTATGTCGGAAGATCGGAATTGTTTATTGAATTCATTAAAAAACTTACGTAAACGGGTTTCTTAGAATAACTTTTTAAATAGTTTTCTACCAAATAAAATTCGTTTCTTGGGACGAAAGTAATAAGTAGGTATGCACTTTCTGCTTCCAATTCCAATAAATAGTGTTGGGTTGTACTGTGAATTACTTTAGTCGAGAATGACGATTGTCATCACTAAAGACCGGATCTTCAGGCATTAAAAATGTTTAAATAAGCAGGCACTTACGCATTAAAGCACATCGAGAACAGGCACTTAATTAGGTAGTTATTGTCTTGAGTTAGTTTGACACGATGTTATTTTTGCTATCAAATATGTTATGAAAAATTTTATAAATAAATAGCCTTGTAAAGGTTACTTCATAAGCAAGAAAATTATAATAAAGTCTTTGATGAGTTTGACACGATAGGAAAAATATTTGAAGAAATATCCTCTGTGATCATGCGCATTTGAAAATTGAGAATCGAAAGTTTTAATATTTCAAATAAAACAGTGCTTAATAACCTCAAACATTGATTGTTATCAAGTATTAAAGAATAATTATTATGAGCAACATAGATGAAGAACGACTATTGAAAATAGCTGTTACATGAGCTCTTGTGCTATTGTCGGAAGCTATTCGAAGAACTCGTAAAATTCGTTGTTGGGCCAGACCATGACTGCAGAGGCATTCTCAAAACCGAGGGGTACTAGATTTACTAAACCTAGCACTTAGAACCTAGACCTACGCTCCTACAAAAACTTTCTAAGGTTGTCAGAAGAGCAGCGTAAATATCTTTTAGAAGAAGTGTCATATATTACAAAACAAGATACGGTATGCGTAAAAGTGTACCTGCAAGAAGCAAGTGTGTAGTTTTGTGTGAGACGTTTCAATCTATGTTTAAGTTGTTATTTTTTAAGGTTGGAGTGGTACTACGTTTTTTAGCTACAGGGGAAACTTTCCGATCTCGTATGTATGCCACCCGAATTCATGAGTCTACAGTATCACAATTCATTCCTGAAGTGTGCAAATCCATTGTTACATGTCTTAAAAATAAATATTTAAAGATGCTCAGAAGAATTCACCAGAAGAATGGGAACAGATAGCGATAGAATTTTATAGATTATAGAAATTTTCTGTTTGTATTGGGGCATTAGATGGTCGCCATATCACCTTCAAAGTCCAATATCTGACGATGCTTACTATCATAACTAATGTGAATTATAAGATTATCAAGGGACAAGGGGTTCCAGAATATCTGAAGGGGAAAGTGAACAAAAGCAAATTGATAGCGAGGTTCAGATATGAGGACGAATAGTTAGGAAATATATACTGGAGAAAAGAGGAAGAAATGAGGTGCAAACTATGTAGAGAAGAGACGGAGGACCTTAAACACATGAGGAACGAATGCAGGGGAGTTAAGGAAACAGCTAAGAAGAGAGGAGGAAAAATCAAAAAAAAGAAGTGTAAATAAATGTAAAAAGAATGTAAATGCAAATCCAAATGTAAATTTTAATTTAAATGTAAAAAATGGGTAAAAATGTAAATAGGGGAAACACGAATCACTTTTGCAACACACAAGTGAGCAAATAAAGATAAACTACTACTTGCTTTGATTAGTGCAACTTACACATTCACATATGCTAATATAAGAATTAATGGGCGTATAAATGATGGAGGAGTATTCTTTCACAGTGCTTTATGTTCAGGTTTAAACAATCATAACTTAAATTTGCCACCACCGAAAAAATTGCCAGGTCAGACAGTTAGAAGTCATTATGTAATAATAGCGGACGATGCATTTCCTAGTTTAATAAATCTTGTGAAACCATACTCAGAGCAGCAATTAACTAAGGATACAATTTTTTTTAACTACAGGTTATCTAGAACACGTCCAATGATGGAAAGCTCCTTTGGCATATTAGCAACTAGTTTTAGGGTTCTGCTAATAAAATGAATTTATGTGCAGAAAAAGCCAAATTGATAATAATATATAATAAATAATTTTTTTCTCTTCAGTATCATAGCGTACCTCATCATTTGTAATACTATTTAATTTTGAAACTATAAAGTTCGTTAATGCTACTTTTTGATCTGTAACGTTGCTTGTAGAATTCGTAGCCCTCAGTTGCATTGCTTTGTTTATTGCTTGGAGTGCACTTGAAGCTTAATAACAGAATCGGGTCCTTCCTCTTTCTGTTATGGGTAGGCATAAGAAGTTGATTGTATTTCAGACTCATCTTCTAGATGCTCCAGCGTCCCTTCATCAGCGATGATATATTCCTGTCGTGTCAATCTGTTCTTTTAAAATAATACATATTAAGAATAACCGTACATAACAACACTTATTTCCAAATTGTTATCAACAACTTTCCGAACCTGCATTTAGCGAATCAAATGAATGACGAACTTCGATATGATCCAGAAGAAAATGCATTTTTGTATAATACTAAAATTAGGTGTATATACCTTGAAACAAAACAACTACTGATGTAGTATGTACAAATATAAAGCAACAAACCTCGTCATCCCCCATCCCAGAGTGAATTGAACGCATACCCTTTTTATGTTCGTTCATAAATGTGACTTTTAACCCAGCAAATTTTGTTTTAATTTCATTGACTGTTACAGAAGGCCTAATTACCATAAGAATCTTCTTTATTTCTTCCAAACTACTTTGGCGGGTACGTTTGTTCGTATATTGCTTTGAATTTACAGCATACAAACAACTATGCTTACTGTATTCTTCAATGAGAATATTCACTTGCTCGTGAGACTAAGACATTTTTAAACCTTATTATGCGTTAATTAATAAGCACTAAGCATATATGTGTAATAGATACGAACTACTAACATAACCAACAAATTGCAAACAGCTGATTTAGGGAAGGGACCCAATGTTGAAGCATTTTGACGCAACTTCTACGCCGATTTGCAGTTAGAATTAACAGTTTCGTTGTAAAATTGTAGAAGTAGTTTTAAAATATCTCATTTTTTGCTTCTAATTTTGCATAAAAAATTATATTTCTATGTGCAATGTTACAATTTTATTGCTATAAAAACCCATAAAAACTGTGTAAAAAATTGCATCGTGTCAAGCGGACCTTACTAGTAAAAAAATATTAAACAATTCCATCATAAAAATACAGACAAACAAAAAATACAAAAATATTTTTCAAAGTAATTCCGTGTTTCAATTTACTATCAAGTATTTTTTTAAATTATCCACAGTTATTCAGTGCGTCATCATTCTTAAGACGGATTAAAACAATGAATAGATTCAAATTATATAATGGTTGCTTAGAATAGAATACTTTGTTAACCCAGGTTTGGGGGTAATGGAATTTTTACGAATACATTTTGACCAAGCTTACAAAAACCCTGGGTAGGCGTTTGGGGGAGCGCGTATCGTACAAAGTATAGTCTGATGAAAAAGTATTTCGGCGCTAATATTTAAAACAGTTTTTAAAATTAGGCAACAAACAAACGAATAGAACTCGAGTGCATAATTGGTTGCATAAGTTGTAGTTAAAAAAATGTTCATATAAAACATGAACAATCTTGATCACTGTACAAATATCTCATTTTAATGTAGTCATTAATTACAAGTACAATAACCACAATTAGTACGGTTTTTAATAAATCCTTTATTGAAAAATTTACATAGCAGAAAAGTGAACATTCGTTTCGGTATAAAATACAAAAAAAAATCATTATCTCTTATTTATTAAATGACGCAATATGGTCAATAATTAATTAATTATCATTATCAGAAGATTCAGTTTCACTTTCATCAATTTCCCAACCGTCCTCATCTGAATCACTATTATTTCTTGTAAATGTCAAACTTTCAACAACCTCATCAACTTAACAATCTTCTTTCCACATTTACGAAGATGTGACACATTGTTACACTGTTTTTCCCAATCTTCATTTGTAATTTCAGAAAATGCATTTCGAACTAAATTTTCAATATCAATTTCTCGTTGTGCCACATTATTCATTACGACTTTTCTTTTTACGAGATTTCATATAAATTCAATTGAATTTAAATCACAATGGTAAAGAGGCAATCTAACAACAGTATGTCCATGCTCACTTAGTAATTTATTGTAACGAAAACTGGGGGTAAAATTTTCCGTTAAATCCGTCACGTTGATATGCGTAGATAACAAAATAAAAATAAAAAATGCAATACAGCTTAATTAAGTAAAAATAAAACCTATACAGGCAATAAACCAGCAATTAGACGCAGCTACCGTCTTGCATTCCAGCAACTATATATTTCACCAGGCGCCGGGTCTGGGCGCGACGACCACCGAGCGTACGCAGGGTACCTACTGCAGAGACTCACCAAGAGGATCGCCGGAATAAAACGATTCGTAGAATGGACCTTCTTTGTCGTGAAATAAATGAAAGGGCTCCCGTAATACAGTTACAATAATTTAAAACTAGCCTATTAAAATACAATAATACATAAAGTAACGAGTTTTACAAGCGCTGTGGTAAGAATTCTCGACAAATACAAATGAAAAATGTACTGGTAAACCGTAACAGTCTCCCCGACGGAAAGAAAGCGAAGCGTAAGGGTTTATTCAACTGTAGACAATGAGGAAAAGGAAAAATAAATAAACAACCATAAGTGAAAATGTATGACTTAAACGTTTTATGAAGGTGCATTAGGTATTTTATAGGCATTTAAAATTGGATGTGTGATTTACATATTTTGGCAGACTCGGAATCTTCCAGGAGCACAGATACAGGCGAAGTAAATCCTTTAATAATTTTGGAAGTAGACCATTGAGGTATAAATTTAGAATCTGAAACTGTGGGAATTTGAGTGGGAAATACTCTAACAAGCACTTGTTGGCCAACGGAAAATTTATTAACAGGAAGCTTTCCTCTATTATAATACTAGAGTGGGCAAATATAGAAAGGATTCGAGATTCCATAAATTATCTAGAGGAGTGTTGATTTCTCTGTGAAGGACAACCGTAGCCGGAAATAAACCGATAGCTTCATGGAACGAAGAATTGTAATTAACATTAAAGAAAGGAAGGACTTGGTCCCATGCTTTATGTGTTAAAGAATATTGTTTAATCAGAAGAGTTAAATTGTACTTTAAGTTTCGGTTACAACGCTCACTAAGATTTAAACTTGGGTGGTAAGGGGATGTGAAAGCTTGTCGAATGTTCTAATGGGTACATGTCAGAGATAAGACCTTTAGGTGGACCACAAGTCGAGAATAAGTCGGTAAGCGCTTTGGTCGTAACCTTTGCGGCAGTACAAGTTGGAAGAGTCTTAAGCCACTTAGAGAATCCGTCAACACAAACAAAAATAAATCGAAATCCGTGTTGAGAAGTAATGATGGGCCCTACATAATCAATATAAATATTTTCGCAAATGGTTTGCGGAGGTGAGCTAGCTAAATATGTATTCACCTTAGTATTAACAGGTTTACATTGCTGGCAGAGTTCACAAGAAGAAACATAATTTCTTACGTCATTATAAAGAGTTCGCCACCAGAATCGCTTAGCTATACTGCGATACGTTTTAGTGATGGAGTTCTGACTTCCAGTGCATGAATCATGGAAATAAAATGTTATCATTGCTTTTAATTTTTCAGGTATAACGACTAGTTTCAATTTCCTTCGTCCCGCTAAATAAATCAACAACCCGCCGACAGTCTTTCAGGGCTAAAGCTACACCATGAGCAGACACGATATGCCCGAGAATTTTAAGAAAACCCATTGCAAACTTTGTTTTGTCGGGGTTAATTGTTAATCCGCATTTCCGAAATCGATTGGGAACGATTTTAAGATGTTCGATATGTTCTGAAGGTGTTTTGGAAAATATAAAATCGTCAAAATAAATTATAAAAAATCGAAATCGAATATCTGCAAATTCCGAGGCGATAAGACGGTTCAGTCCGGTTGGGCTAATTTTTAAACCAAAGCGTAAGAAATTATAGTAAGTAACGAAAGCGGTATATTTTTTTGAATTCTCTGACAAAGGCAACTTAGAGAAAGGCGGAATTCATGTCAAACAAGGTAAAAATGTTTGCATCTTGTAGAAACGTAAAAATCGTTTGTTGATTTGCAGGAGGAAATGATTATAAGTAATGATCTTATTACAACACGATAATCGATAATTAGCCGGTTAGAATTATCAAGAATTACTATATTCATACAATTCAAAATTGGTTGAAAAATTACCAACTGCCTCTGGAAAAAAGGACGAAATTAAGACATTTTTAACCAAACACAATTTACAATTTACCGAGGATATGTTAAAAAACGAATTACTTTTTTATCTGAAGCCAATATTACCAAAACTTTTGAAATTGACATGATAGCTTTTCAGTATGGTCATAAATTTCTTCGACTACCACCATATCATTATCAAATCCCATTGAATTACTGTGGGCAAATGGTAAGGGTCATTATGATAAAAACTTAGGTAGCGAAGCATACGGAGATGAAAAGGTTTTAAGGGTTGTATTTAGTCAAATAAAATCTTAGTTTTGAAATTTAGTAAACGCCTGTAGTATCTGCAAACCTCATGACACCAACCTGGCTCACTGCAGGGGTGCATGTAAACCATAAACCAGCAATTACCATTTGTAATATGATAGACATCTAAATCCCTTTCTTAAACAAATCAAACTTAAGTTTATTTACTTATTCTTATTCAAAATGCTACAATTTTTTTTAACATAATAAGTCATTGATTAATAATTCTATTAATATTAAATTGCTGTGATTGTTTACACGGAAAAAATGTTTTTGGAAGAAACAAACAATATATATTTTTAAATTAGTTACCAATAATGTTTAAGTATTAAAGATATTTTTAGAGTAATAAGTTGTATTTATTTAAAACCATTTAAATGCAAGCTTTCGAACTTGGTCAAGTTCTTCGTCAGGCAAAATTAAATTAAAAAAAATTAAAAAAATGTTTATGTATTTTATCATTAATTGTTTTGTTTTTGTTTTATACGAAATATAGATTATAATAACAAATTATAATTAATCATTTAATGGACATTTTACAAAGTTAGAGCTAATACTAATAGGATGTTGAACAACAATAAAAGGTATTCTTATTCTTTTAATTTCTTAATTGTCGTTTTGAGATATTGATGATTAAATAAATTTCTGGTAATTATCATAGAGCTACAGAAGTGCATGTAACTTAGCTACTTGGTAAACATCTAACATTTGCAATATTGTCAATCCTTTGAAACAATGAACCAATGTAAGTTTATTTATAAATTGTTATTAAAAACGTCCTGCAATTATTGTAAACGTAAAATGTGATTATTATTTTTTTAAGATTAATTTTTGATTATTTAAATCCTATTTATTGGTTGAATCTAATTATAGATACATTCCAGTCTAATATAAATAACAACTTTATTCTACAAATTACTTACATACATCTCATTTAAACAGTAATTACCAAACATAATACGAAGTGTTATTATCTGTGTTTAGTTGTTCATTCTTAGTTTTCGAGAATGTGTCGTACAGAGTTTGCAAATTCGAAATACTTGCGGTTGATAAAACAAGACGTAGTATGAAAGAACAAATGCGTGCAGCAAAAGAAAGGGTGCGCACAGTTAGTGCACCATGTGTATCGCGTGTACACGATGAAGAAAGTGAAGTGAAATCGGCCATTTTCTTGTACTGAAGAAAATTTAATGGATAACGACATAAACTTTTACGTTGAGGAAGAAATATTTTCATCTGAAAATGAATATTATTTTGAAAATTTCAATGGTTCCAAAAATTTTAATGAAAACCCAACTGACTTTTCTGCGGTTTTAGATATTCCTAGTCCATCAAGTGCTACTTAGGCCGTTTACTAAGATGAAGTTTGTCAAATTTATAATCGAGCAGCAATTGACGCGACGAATAAAGCCGCCAAAGAAGAAACGAAACTAGCATTAGAACTAATAGAATTAGACGACCAAGGGTGTCCAAACATTGCAGTTGTAACAGACGGAGCGTGGAGCAAACAGTCGTATCGCACTAATTATAACGCCTTGTGAGATGTTGCGTGTATAGTTGGACTACGGACAAAGAAGGTGCTCTATATGGCCGTTAAAAATAAGTTTTGTTTGGTGTGTGCACGAAAGGATTTGTACAAAAATAATCAATGTCCAGAGCACACCTGTTATGGAAATTAGACCGGTCCATCAACTGGAATGGAGGCAGTCATTTTAGAAAAGGATTTCCAAAAAACAATAGAGATGTATGAAATATGTAAAATTAGTGGGTGACGGCAATAGCGGCGTGCATCGAAAACTTGTGGAGTCGATGCCCTATGGTACTTCTACTGTAATACAAAAAAATGAATGCAAAAACCGTATTTTGCATAATTACATAAATAAACTACGAGAAGTCAAAAAACCCAAAAACGAATTAAAAGACATTATCTCAGAAAATATTCTCAGGCTTCGTAGTGAAGTTACTAAAGTCATTCAATTTAGAAAAATACAAGATGTGACTACAGATATAAAAATTAAAGAACTAGAACTTGATGTTTTAAATGCACCGAAACATATTTTTTGTGATCATACGGGGTTATTTTTGTACCGGTGCTAAAACCAAAAACAGTGTTATTCCAGATTTTGAAAAAAACGGTTTATTTAAGAAAATAATGACTGCAGTATGTCGTGTATCTTACGATTCCAAGAGTTTGATACATGATGTTACCAACAGTTCCGCAGCACTTTAAAATTCCCACGTTGCGAAATTTGTTGGTGGTAAACGTGTGAATTTTGCTTTTCACCGTAGTTATCAAATTAGGAGTAAAACTGCTGTAGCGCATAATGAATTAGGTACACTCCACGAAATCGTGAAAACTACGTACGTAAGTAGTAGTTATTTTGCGAAAAACAAAAGCGTAAAATTGATTTGCAATCAAAAAGCAATACGTTACCGTACTAAGTACTCTGGAATCGCAGATGCTGATTATAAACCGGATGCAGCTGAACCAACGCCGGATATGCTAGAGAAATAATTAAACGAAGCAGCGCAGAAATTTGTACAGAAATTGTTTTTGAAGCGAGAAGAAATTTTGAATAAAACTATTGGTCAACACCGAAGCAGTCGGTGGTACGAAGAGCGGTGGAAAATATTGACAGCGTCAAATTTTGACCGCATTTGTAAATTGTGCAGAGCAACTTCGTATGCAAATGTAATAAAAAATGTATTACACCAACAGTTTACAGAAAGTGCTGCTAAAAGATATGGGAAAAAAATGAGCATTGAGCCATAGACGATTTTCAAGAGGTCACGAATATAAAGGTTAATCCCTGGGGTTTATTTGTGGATGAAATTCACCCATGTTTGGCAGCATCTCCAGACAAAGTAGTAGATGAAAATGCGATTGTAGAAATCAAATGCCCATACGGTGCAAAAATGTACACTCCGATGGAAGCCGTTATAAAGAATAAAATCAAATTTTGTCGAGTAGAGGAAATCGAATTAAAATTAAAACAAAATGACAGCTACATGTACCAAATCCAAGGGCAATTAAATATCGTAAGAAAAGACATTTGCTATTTTGTTGTTTGGATTCCTACTGGTATTTCTGTAGAAAAGATTAAAATCGATACTTTGTTTTGGGAGAAAAAAATGCTTTCGAAGCCTGAACAATTTTATTATATAGTATTGTTACCCGAAATTTTGGTTTCAAGACAATCACGACAGCTACCTATTCGAGAGACATTTTTAAATTAATGTATGTGGAAAAAACTGTATCTTCTGAAATTCAATGTCAAGGATGTACAACTGTGAAGTTGTTACTTTTTCCCCTTTTTTAAATTAATTTATATGCATACAAAATAATATACAGGCTGACTTATTATTATTTATACATAGTTGATTATTATTAGTTATGTTTATTTGTAAGATTGTTTATTTATGCGTTGACAACAGTATGTTGGTACCTATTTTGGACTGATGTATTTATTGTTTTAAATTTTTCTCGTCACTATTAACACTGTTAGCTAATATGTCGTAAATAAATATCTGTAGGCAATTTTATTTTTATTCGTTATGAATGAATTTCAATATTCTAATCAAATTGATTACGTACTTGGTGTATTATTAGATTGATTTTAATAAATAAATGCGTTCGCAAATTAAGTAGGTTTCTACCTGCAGTTTACAAACAGTTATAATCCTTTTGTTAGTAATCCGATTGTTTAACAACGGGTGGTCGCCGGCACAGGTCCCTGGTTAATGGGTTGCCTATATTTGTACGAAATTTTAACAAAATTAATAGAATATTTTTTAATCGCTAACTCAATTAATTCGTTACCATGTAGAATGTAAAGATACATCGTTGCATGTAGGTCAGTAAAATACATGTATGTAACGGGGTAAAAGAATAAAAACTTATAAAAATAAATTCCGTTGGCAGTATCAATTAAAACTTATGTTTTATTTGTAACGTGATATTATTCATATTTATTAAAAAAAAAAACTTTTCGCGATTTAGCCCGTTGGAGAAAAGATTGTTTTAAATAATACTTAAATTACTTTTTTAATCATACTGCTACAAAGTGAGATATCTTGATTAGCGTTTCACTACTCTACGGTGCAAGACGTCCTAACTAAATACAACCCTTAAGTATGTGGGAAAATTATTTACATTTAGTGGACAAAGAATTGTGGATAAAGAAATAGGATGTGATGCAACCACAAATAATTATTTACGTAGGTTACGATAGTGCCACCAGTGAAACTGATAGTGATGAATAAAGTGAAAAATTAATTATTGATTTTTACGATGAATATATTATGAATTAATAGTTTTCCTTACATACGTTTTCAAATTGTATAGCACCAATAAAATTATGCAAAGCTTATTTGAATTGAGTTCTTCTCTTGTGAATAAACGCATATGCGACGATTTCGTGGATTCGAGGTTATTATCAAAGTGCAAAACCAGACTCTGAATGCGTTAACACCGTTACCGATACTAATTATGTATTGTGTAAAATATGCAAGGATGCTTTCGAACAAAAACTGCTTTCGTTTTCAACTCCTTCCGACTTCGTCCGTGCTGTACAGCTGAGAACTGCTAATCTGCCCACTGCCGCCCTACCTTCGAATCCGAAGGAAGCCCGTCTCTGCCGAGGCGGATGCCAGAAGGTAGAGTCGCTATCTCACATCTTGCAGGCCTGCCCAGTTGTGCATCACGATTTCACGCCATAACAACGTGGTGAAGATGATTCTTTCACACACCCGGAAAAAAGGATGGTTAACCGAGACAGAACCCCACGTCCGGCACGCCAATGGGACGCTATTCAAACCAGACCTAGCCATCCACCGAGGCCCCAGGGATCTGATCATCTCCGATGTCCAGATCTCCTGGGAAGGGTCAAGACCACTCTCCGACACTTGGACCCGAAAGAGATTGGTCTACGACAACGTCGCATTCCGCGAAGCCGCTGTTCGCCGTTGGCCCAACCACAAAGTAACCTTCCTGCCTCTGATCATGGGTGCCCGAGGTGTGTGGCCGCTCCAATCTCCCAACCGTCCAGGCCCTGGACCTACCACGACACCTGCCCAGCAACGCGGTTTCCGCAGTCCTCCGCTGGGGTTCAACGCTCCATCGTCGATTCATGGCCGGGGTTTGGAAGCGAAGGCCACCTCCACAGAAATAATGGTTAGTGCGTGCAGTGCCTTATAGTGTAGTGGGTGCGTGTGTTAAGCCGCTGCTAAATGCATGTCGCTTCAGTAGATATTAGTCTATTGCTTTATATATATATACGCTACCCAGGCTACTACGCCCACCTCCCTCCACTCTGCCCACAATCCCACTTCCACTACCTTGCTGTTGCTATCCCGATTACTCTAACATCTTCCTCCATTTCTTCACTAGAAGTCAGCGTCCTTGTATATCACGAACCCCCTAGCTCCGATACCTGGCATGTGCATTCTACCCATTTTGTAATTTACCACATGACCAGGTACTGCAAATTTTTATGTACATTTACCGTACTAACACATTACTGTTTTAGTGTAGTTTACTTGCGCTCTCTCCTCAATTAAATATTTAGCAATTCAAGGATTGGTTATTCGTGGACATACAGATGAAAGTAGTAATTTATTGAGTTTATTAAACCTTAGAGCTACAGATTGTAGTGATCTTAAGCGATGGTTGGCTAGAGATAAACATAAATGGTTATCTCACGATGTTGGCAACGAAATTCTTACCATAATTACTCATAAAGTTCTTAGACATTTTATTGCACAACTAAAAGATGCAAAATACTACGCAATCATTATCGATGAATCGAGTGACATGTGAAGGAGCAAGTGTCAATATGTTTTCGATATGTGTCTACTGATTATGATGTAGAACATTTTTTTTCTTTTTACGAAACATTAAATACTCAGTCTGCTACATTATTAATAATCATTCTGCACGTGCTTCATAGTTTTGATATGCCTGTTAAATTTTGTCGTCGTCAGTGCATGGATAGAGCTGCAAACATGTCTGGTACAGTGACTGGTGTACGAACCCAATTTTCTTGCCTTGGAAACTAGAGCCATTTTTTGTGCATTGCCTAGCTCACAATTTGAACCTGGTTGTCGAGGATAGTATTCAGCTTCAAATAAAGTGTCGAAACGTTTTAGATATTGCTCGAGATATAATTACATTTGTGCGAAGTTTTTCGAAACGATTAGGGATATTTTCTCAATTTCAAAATGAATAGTGGAAATCTTCGTCCTTTTTGTCGTACTAGATGGACAATTAGATTTCTTTCTATGAACTCAATTTTAAAAAATTATTCAAGTCTTATAGATTTTATGTCCGAACTGTCAAAATCTGAAAAAAATGGAGTTGGGGCAAAAGCAAGTGGTTTCCTGTCCATTTAGAATCATTTTATTCTTTTTTATTATATTAATGTACTCGTTAAAGTGTTTGGTCACGTCGATACAACAAACACAACTAGTCAAAAAAAGCCCGTGTCGTTTCAAAAAGGGTTTGCCATGTTTAGATCTTTAAAGACTGTGATAGAATCTTTCAGAGAACAAAATTGGTTTTTAAATTTTTGAGAAACCGTCAAAGCCATTTCACTTGAATTAGACGAAGCAAAGCTTCCTCGTCAGCGATGGGTTACGCGGCGATTAGATTATGGCACAGAAGGCTACACATTTAACAGTGTTATAGATTACTATAGGCAAAAGTTCTTTAAAATTGTTGATAACGTTGTGTCTTGTTTAACTTATAGAATTAATTTAGATACTTTTTTGGAAATTGCAGAACGATTTGTGATTGTAAAAACCTAACCAAGAAAAGGATCTCTATCTGCTAAATTTTTGCGCAGACGACATTGATAAAGAGAGGCTATTGCTTCACAAAAAAATGTTTTTAGAGATCTTACAATCTCGAAAAAAAGTTATTTTTGATGAAGTGGTGAGTTTTGTCAAACACGATAAATTACTTAAAGAAATATTGCCAGAGTTCTGGAAGCTAATTCGGCTTATATTAACTGTGCTTTAGTCATGTGCACAAAGTATCTACTTGATATTTAGTATCTGATACTTTTGCGCAGTAAAAGTATCAAGTATTCATGTTTAAAAGTATCAGATACAAAGTATCTACTTGCAGTAGTCCGCGTATTTGAATTAAAATTACTACTTATATCTTTGCAAACAATGCAATATTTAAGCATTTTAATCCTCCTACGTGTACTTCTTTTTCTTTATTAGTTATCACTTGACTTATTTATGCTTATGTATATATTATATATATCTACTTGTTTAAATTGTTATTGTTATAAATATGAATTATGAAACAGTTCGAAGTAGGTATTCGGTCACGAACTACACATTTCTATTATTGCGTATTAATTTACTTGTTTTATCGCAATTGCAAGTTTTATGATGAGTGATAAAAGACTACGAAGTGACGTTTGGTTGCATTTTACAATAGTAAGTGAGGATAAAGCTAAATGCGATATATGTAAAAGTGTTTTTTCATATAAAGGCTGCGCAACCTCAAATTTAAGAAAACATTTAAAATCAAAACATTTTAACATTTTACAAGAACAAAGACATGTCTCTTCTAGTATATCTATAAACAACGCTTGCTCTACTCTTTCTGCAGCTAGTACTTCCAGTTGTACTTCTATTATTCCGTCCGGCAATGTTGATATAAACTCCAACAATTCTGGTATACGTCCACCTCCATCGAAACAACCTAAACTTTCATCTTTCTTAGTTCGTCCAGCTTCTGTATCCCGTACGAAAATGTTAAATGAGAAAGTATTGAATATGATTGTAAAATATATTCAACCGTTTTCTGTGGTTCAGGATGTAGGATTTAGAGAATTAATATTGGCACTAGATCCTTCTTATCAACTGCCATCGAGAACAACGTTTATTCGGAGTATGCTACCTCAAAAGTACGAAGAGGTTTTAGTAAAAGCTAAAGATATGCTCGCTGAAGCAGAATATATTACGATTACAACGGATTCTTGGACCTCAGTCTGTGTACAAAATTATTTGGCGGCCACAAGCCATTATTTAGATAGAGATTGGAATTTAAGAACTATTTTATTAGATTGCAACAGTTTCCCTATTCAACATACAGCAGAAAATTTAAGAAATGAACTACTGAAAATTTTGCAAGAGTGGAATGCGACTGAGCGGGTTCACACTATTGTAACAGATAATGCCAGAAACATCACCGCAGCCGTTAAATTAACAGGGTGGTCTCACTTACCCTGTTTAGCACACAGTTTAAATTTAGTAGTTCAACGCGCTATTAAATGTATTAAATACCTCCACAGCAAAGTCAAAAGTATTGTGGAATATTTTCACAGAAGCACAACGGCCGCAGCAAAATTATCCGAACTGCAGACTCAGATTTCTGGAACATCACTACAATTAATTAATGATGTGGTTACACGATGGAATTCATCGTATTACATGTTTCAACGCATTATTGAAATACAAGCGCCTTTAGAGGCAGCTCTAGGGATTCTACATAATCCTGTAGATGCTCTGAATGCGGAGGAATGGGTAACTTTAAAAGAGTTTTGTGTTCTCCTTAAACCGTTTGATGAAGTAACAACAGAAGTTTGTTCTGAAACGCACGTTACAGTTTCTAAAATCATTCCAATGATTTCTGGACTGTATGCTTATTTAAATGGCATTGTTACAGTTAACTCTGAAGTAGGCTTACAACTAAAATATTAATTGTTAAGAGGCTTATCTACCAGATTTCATAAAATAGAGTATAACGCAATACTTTCAAAATCTACGTTCTTAGATCCCCGATTTAAAGCTAAGGGTTTTGATGATCCTAACGCCATTACAAAAGTAAGGGAAGCCATAACCGCAGAACTTTCTCACATCACAGATCGCTCGTTCAGAATAACCAGGAGGATAAAGAAAATAATCCAGGAGTATCATTAAAAGAAAAAGATTCGATCTGGTACAAATTCAACAAAAAAGTATCAACAACAAGAACTACATCGGCCACTACGGCGATAATAGAATTTCGCCAATTCAATGAAGAAAGTACCATATTAAGAAATGAAGATCCATTAAAGTGGTGGAAGTCTAGAGAAGTAGTGTACCCAAACTTACATTTTTTTAATAGTTTTTGTATAATATAGTATTTATATATACATATGTGTGTGTATACATTTTAGATAATCATAATATATGTAATAACATTTATTCTTATGTTATAATTAGGCTTCGGATAGTTATGCACTAAAAAAACTTGAAATATGCATGCAAATATGCACAAAAAATACTAAAAATATGCCCTTAAATATGCACCATTTAACATTTTTAAAAATTTGTTTCTATACGATATCTATAATATAAAAAAAAATATTTGCATTTTTTTCTATAAAATACATTACCTACTATATAAATAAAATAGTAAATGTTAAAAAATTGTAAGTAAAAAACTGGTGGTTACATTTAATAATTACTTGGCGAAATAAATGTTCAAATGTAAATTTTCGTCTGTTGTCAGCCAGAATGTTTTTGTACTGCGAAAATATTCTTTCCACATCGAACGACACTATGGGAACAAATTTCAAATCTGTAACATCCGTCGGCGAAAAATGTTGATTGGTTTCATTGAGTACGGCTTGATTTTGCAACGCTTCACTGATGTTTTTCAACTGCTGATAACCCGTATTTTTGAATAACACTTCTTTTAATTTATTAATGAAGTTCCTTTTTTTTAATTTAACTTAAACTACTTACTACTTTTTCCGTTATTGAAATGCTTTCTTGTAAAGGAAGTCCTCTCTCTTCAAGTTTGGTTATTTATATATTTGAAATGCATGCCAAATTTCGTCGAATAAATATTAAATCCCCTTAATTCCCTTCTTTCGTAAAATACTTTGAGCTTCTTTGATGCTCTGTGATTCTTCGGGATCCAATTGATTAAGAACTTCCTTAATCACTTAAAATATTTCTGCGTAGTTATTCGCGGCCTCGATCCAAGTTCCCCACCTAGTAATAATTGATGTAGGCGGAAGTGGTATACCTACGGCAATTTCTCGAAACAGTTGGAGACGACTTGGCGCTTTCAGGAAAACTTTTTTAACACTTGATATCATAGCGTTTACGTTTGCATAAGTAAACCGAACCGTTTCCGCAACTCGCTGTAAACCTTGTGCTAAACATGTAACATGTATCATCTTTGGAAACAGCACTTGTAACCCTCGTATTGATTTACACATATACGGCGCGGCATTAGTACACACTAGTAAAACTTTTTTATATAAAATACCCTCAGGCCACAAAATACACAAACTGTCGTTGAAAAAAGCAGCAATTGTAGCATGGTTTACTTTGTCCAACACTTTCAAATTTAACAAATACGATTTATTCTTTTCTTCGTCAACCCCTAAAATTCCAAATACAATATTTGCTACAAATCTTTGTTCCACGTCGGTAGTTTCATCTAGAGACAGCCAAATTTTGTTGTCTTTTACTTTTTCTCTTATCTTTTCTAAGGTTCTGTTAAATACTTCGGGAACGTAATTTTTTCTAATTGTAGACTCGTCGGGAATATTTTGTTTGGTATACCTTTCTAGAAACTTACGAAATACTTCATTTTTTAATTTAGCTAAAGGTATGTCGGCAGAAATAAAGGCGGTACACAGTTCTTCAGTAAATTCCATCCTGTTTTTGACAATGTCGTAATTAAGAATTGAGTTTTATTTTTGCCTTTTCGGGTTTTATTGTTCACGTGTTTTCCGGTATTCAAATGCTGAATCACTTAAAACTTTTTGGTAGCATTCACACACATTTCACAGAATTTGCAAAACAACACATTTCCATCCGTTGTAAAATCTTTAAAATCGGTGACAAACTGGTTTAAAGTTACAGATACACTTCTTTTTTCTTTTGGCATCTTAAGACGATCTTAACGCTTTTGAAGGTAGCTATTAACTAACTCAAATGTTGGAAATTTGCAACGGTTTTTTTCGAAATAATGTGAAAGCAGGTAGATATGTATTTATGAATAGTGGAAAAATTCTTACATATTTGTTTCTAGTAAAATTCTGGAATGCATTAAGTACCTACCTGCTATTGTTAGCCATCAGGTTATTGCACGCTTTTAAGAAGGCTTAAATACCCATCCGTACACAAACATGTATCTTTTCTTGTCATAAAGTAGGTACATAAAACCAAGTATCCACTACATCTTTTCTCCAAATAGCTTTCACTAATTATGTACAGTTGAGTAGATTACTAATTAATATGATATTTATAAAATTATAATAGGATATCGCAATCAGCTACAAAATGTATAAAAATGCCTTAAAAGCATCCTAATATACTAAAATATGCCAATATGCTTTAAAGAGAAAATACATATATGCATTTATAACAAAAAACGGCAAAAATTTGCATTTGCATATGCAAGTATGCAAATGCATAACTATCCTAAGCCTAGTTATAATTATAAAGAACATTAGGTTTCATACTAATGTTTTCTAGGAACCTACAAAGTTTTACACAAGTCGGATGAATAAACGTAAAACTACAAATATTAGTAGAATTTAGGTTTCCACGGGTTGCATTTGTAATACAATTTTCAATTCTGGATAATTCCCGTGTTGTCGTTATGACACAAGTTGAGCTTTCGTTACACGTCGCAGTGGACATCTTCAGAGCCCGGAACAAACTGTTTGAAGGGGCTGAATATGTTCTGTTGTGATACCTATGTAGGTACAGTGTGTAGACTTTTACGTTGCGCGGTACCTGCACAATACCCTGGTAAGGTCAACAATAAAGTATTATCCTTTAAAGTGATTACGAAGGTGGTAAAACATTTCTTTAGAAAAATGCATAAGCAATTACTGTGATCTCTAAGAATCAAGTTCTTATATTGTCGCATACCTGCTCAAAATATAAATAAAAACTCGTATAATGTCATTACTATACTGAAAATAAATCAATGATTAAATATTGCTTAAAGAGCAATTTTATTTTGACTTGAATATTATTCATTTACATATTTTGAAATTTGGGTTACAGTTATACCACAGGTAATAACATATAAATAATTACGTAATGTATATGACATTACGTTACCCGTTACCTGATTGAAACTTTAAAAACGAAAAAAATAATGTGATTAGAATGGAATTGTAATAAATAAAAAAGACTTAAACATTAATTATTTATTCAGAAATTCTATTGACAGTAACAATGGAGTAAATACAATGAAATTTAAACACAAAAAATGTTTTATTATGGTTTCAAAAAATACGTTAACAATTACCGCAAACTTAAGAATAAATTCCTTTTTAAAGCGTTGCAAATTTAATACTAGAAATATATTAATTCTATAGAATAGTGTAATATCATTGCTAAACGATTAGTTAATTGAAGGCTAAAGATTCGTCATATTATATTTAGATAATCCATTTACACTAACAATTATATTGTAACAACTAAATCTTTCTTTAAAAGAATTATTTGGCATTTGTTTCTATTGTAATTCGGTAATTCTATTATAATCATTTTAAAGATTTAAAAAGTTCGTATATAAAGTGTTCAAAAACAACTGCAGTATCACACTTCTAAAAAATGGAAAATCATGGACATCCATTGGAAATTCGTGGTTTGCATGATGCTGAAAAATCATCAACCGAAATTGCAAGAACACTTGGGGTGCCGGTAAGATTTTTTTAGCCAGGATAATTAATAATAGTTAAATTTTTTGTCTACTAAAGCTTATGTGCTTTAATGTAAAGAATAACTATCATTTGAGTTGAAAAAAATAGGTTTTTGAAATAGTAACGCAGTGACCTAATAGATTAAACAATTATGTTGAACAATTTTATTTTTTTTAAGCACTTTTGGATGCGAACTTGTGTCTTCTACTACTTTTGTGTATTTTACTTTCTTAAATTTGAAACATTTATAAATCAAGATTTATTATAACATTAAAATCTTAGTTTATTACTAGACATCACAAACAACTTGTTTGATTTTTTTAAAAATTATAATACAATTGAATTTTAGATGAGAACTGTTCAGCATTGGTTGAAAAACTACGCAGATGATGGCTGCAACGGTTTAAAAAATAAGCCACGCCACTCTAAACCATTTAGGATATCTCAATAAGAGATGTTAGAAAATATTGAAAATTTTGTCAGTGATCAGCCTTTTGTAAGTTCCTCTGACATAAAAGAACATTTTAATCTACCTTGTCATAAATCGACTATATGCAAACGATTAAAGTCGATAAGATACAGACCTAGACGTCCAGCACAGAAGATAGACTTAACTAAAGTACACCAAAAGCAGCGTGTTAATTTTTGTCAAAGGGAGATAAACAGAGATTGGACAGCAGTTGTGTTTTCCGATGAAAAACTATTTACATCTTCCGAAGATAGTTTAAGGTTAAAACCAGTGTGGCGGATGAACGGCACAAGATATTTAAACAAAAACGTTTTAAGACAAAAAAGAAGTGGAAGAATTTCTGCAGCTTATTGGGGATGGATGACTTCATTTGGCCCTGGTGAAATAGTAAGGATCAATGGCCGCATGACAGGTTTGGATTATAGAGATATTTTAGATGATATAATGCTTCCTTCCGTGCGAGTCATCTATCCAGAATCACATCCGACAGTATTCGTTCAAGACAATGGTTCTGTGCATCGATTGCGAATAGTGCGTTATTAGTTTGATGATCATCCAGAAATAATACAAATCGATTGGCCGCCAAAATCTCCAGATCTCAATCCGATTGAGAATATTTGGGCACTAATGGTTCGTCGATGGAATAACGAAGATCACCAAGGAAATATAAATATACGCACTACTGAAGCTCTACATGCTAATGTGGTTCGAGTGTGGGAAGACTTACGAATAAATAATATGTGTGGAGCATTAGTAAACTCAATGCCAAATAGATTAAGAGACTGTGTAGATAATAATGGTTTGTGGACAAAATATTAGTTTTTTTTTATATGTAGGATATAATCATTATTTAGATTAATTATTAATATTATGTAAAACTTTGTATAAAATATTTTTTTAAATAAACGAATTCTTGTAACAAACTTAGTTAATATTTGAATATTCGGTCTATTAGAATTCCATTATGATTATCTTAAAGAACGTCCCATTGTAAGAATTTAAAATATAAAAATATATACGTTTAAACACTTCTATTTATTATAATTCCATTCTAATCACTTTATTGTAGTCGTTTTCAAATTTTCAAGCGTGTAACGCCTAACGCAATGTCAGATAATACGTAATTATTGAAATTTTATTATTACCTGTGTTATTACTGTAACTCAAATTTTAAAAAAAATGAGTAATATTCAAGTCAAAATAAACTTGTCCTTTAAGAAATATTTAATAACTGATGTATGTATTTCAGCTATACGACAATATATAAGAACTTGATTTTTAAAGATTGCAATAATAGCTTATGTATTTTTCTAAAGAAATTTTGTAACACCTTCGTAATCACTTTCAAGGATGATACTTTATTGTTGACCTTACCAGGGTTTTGTGCAGGTACCGCGCAACGTAAAAGTCTACACACTGTACAAGTTATAACAAGTTACAACTTGTTCTCAAACCCCTTGTCGCAACTTTCTTGGAAAACCATTTTACAGGTATATAAGAAGCACATACCAACGGCAAAGAGAACTCTGTTTCCGGCGTTGCATTTAAAAGCATCAAATCGTTTTAATAAAGTTAAATTCATTTAACACGTTGTTTTTATTGACAACCTCGAAAACTATAGACGAAACGATCCCAAGTAATCGTAGGATTACAACAGTTCAATGCGACGACTGACGTAAGCTCAGCTTCTGTGATAACGACAACACGGGAATTATTCAGAAAGGAAAACTGTATTACTACAAATATTGCTCAACTTAAAATAAAAATAATAACTTTAAAGCTTATTTGGGGTTAAAATAATTTGACAATTACTTTTATAAAAAGGAACTCTGCGACATACGTTTTCAGTTGTTTAATTAATATGCATTTAAGCAATGAATCATACTTGAGCCCTCGTAATTACTGCTATAATAATTTGCTTTCTATATAATATTCCAGAATTAGATTCAATATGTTTAATTGATACGGGTAGTACTCGCATAATTAATGTATGCTATAGTCGTTATCCTTATAACATTTTTAATGAAAACTTCACACGGAACTATGTTTCATAACGAAGTAGCAATTATACCAGTTTCTTATATTTTTCGTGTTCAATGGATTCTTTATGTCAATTGAAAGCTAATATAGATGTAAATCATAAGCTGTTAATTACATTAATAATTGTTGTTGAATCCCAATAGCAGGTCGTGTGGGAGGGTTACAAATTAATTGGCATTAGATTGTTGGCGACGTTTCGCAGACTACACTTGTGTCTGCTTCTTCGGGCCGAATTATTCTATGCAACTGTTTGCAATGAACAAATTAACACAATTCGGACTAGCAAAAAATTCGGATTAACAAAACAAGTAATTTGAACAGGCTTATTCTTCTTAAAAACACATTTTTAAAAAATAGTATATGTATATTATACATTAAAAACTCATAACACAGAAAACAAAAAAATATAGGTAAAAAAACACATCCACGTGATACCCAATTTTTTAAATTTTGTTTTAATACTAGCAAAGATAACATGTAGTTCATATAAAATGTTTTAATTTAGGCTGCATCATTCTCCAAGAAACGTAATCTCGCTCGATTACCTCGTAAATCATGCCCGGTGGGCTCCAAAATACGAAATAACAGAATCTTCATCCTGTTATTTGTAATTGCGCCTGTATTTCATAAAAATAGTCGTGCAACCTTTTGAACTTTGCAGCATTTTCTTGCAGCGATAAATACAATATAAGTTTGCGTTCAGCTACCTTTCTCGGGGATATTTTTAATTTTTTCATTTTGTAAGGCCACTTTATTTCAATTAAATAATTTTCGCCCACCAATCTGTCAGGAGTAGCACCAAGATACGGAGTTTCTGCAGACACAAACAATCTACAACTTTAAACTACCTGTCCAAATTCTTGTAAAAATTGTTGTTTTGCTATTGTCGCGAAGCTTCCAGAAAAAGTTGAATAAAGTAACCTGTTTGGAATTTTCTTCACATCTGTTGTTTGGCATCTCTTGCAAACAATACCAAAATTTGATACCGTGAGCCGCAAACCTCTCGCTTTTTTCCAGAGATTACTTGTACTTTTCCAACAGTATTCCTTTCTAAAGAGAATAATTGATCTCGTGTTTTATTTAATGAATTTAATATAAATGATTTCTTTTCCTCTAATTCTATTGTTGGAATTGGTTCTTCCAGTGAACCATAATCTTCATCAGGTTCTCCGCTTCTTATTTCTTTCTTATCGTGGCTTGAAAAAAGTTTTGCGTTTTGTTTCAGTTTTTTAATATACATCTTGTTGTGTTTTCCTGGACTTTTCTGTGTCATTTTCTTATAAATAGCGCCGCGATATTCGGCTATAAGAAATGCACGCTGCGTGGCATCTCACTTAGTAACTGCTTTTCAACGAAAAGTTTACTTCCCCTCCCCCCTACAAATTTTGCAACAATTGCGTTATATTTCCCCGCGGCATTACTGTTCATGTTTAAAATTAAGCTATGTGCATGATAGCACAGGCGACTACAACAGGCTACAATATCGTACAATAAACCACAATGGATCATGTCTGGCATTTCATTTCTTTCGTTTTTTAGCGCCACTGCTTAAATACTCTTCACAACCGGTGTGGTCTACAAAAACATGATTTGGACAATCAATAATGTCTTTCTTTAAGGCATTTAGTTGCTTTTGAACAGTTTACTTCTTCATCCGTCTGTAGTTTACAGCGGTATTGACACCTATCGCTGGATGTTTGATTTTAATAGATTTCGTAATAGGGACCTTCCGTTTGAACTAATTTTTTGTGTCGATATTTCCTGAAATTCGGTACAAAACTTACGAAGAAGATGATTCTTGGATTCAACTTTATCGATTACAATGTCATTCCCGTATATTTGCACATTAGTTTTTTAAACACTACTATCCCCGTCTCCAACTAGTTGAGTGTACTTTAAGCAGTAAATTTCCACACTTTGCTTAAAAATATAATGTCAGATTTCATTGCCGTAGATGTTCTCGACCAGTTTTTGTAACATTTGTATTTGCCCACTGTAATGTTTCTTCGTTTTGCTCTTTCATACATAGGGTAAGTTCCTAACGGCGACAAATAATAATTTTCCAGTATTGGCACCAACAATACATGCCACACCAGAAGAAGCATCATGTTGAAGGGCTACAAAGTGTAAAATTATCTAGAAGATAGTTGGCAGCATAAGTGGTCGGTGTATTAGTTGCAGACATAGCTTCAACTAGCGGAGGTGCATCAGTCTGATTTGTCGCAATGTTTGAGCGTAACCTAAGAAAATTAATGATTTTAATAAATGTATTCATCATTGTAATTTGTATTCTTTCATTGATATCTGCGGTATACCGCTGTATATTATCGTTTGTACGATGAATAAGTTTAAAAAATACACAAAAAAGTACACTAACCTTTTCATCTTCAATTTAACACTTCATTTTCTATACAACTTCTTTTGCTGACCCTTTGAAGCGTCGCTCATGATTATTGTTTATATGATGTAATATCAATCTGGTAGTTTTGACTAATGACATTCCAGATAAGAGGATTACTAATTTTGTTAATTGGTTTATTTTTTATTTTAAATGTTTGCAAAAATAAATGAATGACAAAAAAATGAAATTGTTGTATACAGTTTATTAATGGCGGAATAATTTTTTTTAAATGTGAAATACTATCATTGTATATAAATGTTATAGTAAGCTAATCCAATGTAAATTTTTTACTCCCACTTTTGGATGCAACAATACGGTAGCGCATTTAATGGTTGCATCCAAAATTAAAAAAACGCTAGTTTTAGGATGCAAACACCAGATGTCACTACGGAAACATTTATTTAAAAAGCAACCTGTTAAATCTGCACAACGAATATTATTATATCGTTTTATATGTATTAAAATATAACCCAAACATAACCAACATTTTTTAGAATACCAAGTAGAATATAGATTGTAAAATCTTCGTAAAATCTATCTGCATTTTTAAATTAGAATTAAATTCTAAACAAGGAAATATTTCTAAAATGAATAATTTAACATTTTTTCTTTAATCAAATAGGTGATTAGATAGAACATGTCGGGAAATAAATGTGTTTACAAAAATTGTGAAAATTCGTAAAGGAAAACGCCAGAATTAATTTTTCATCGGTTTCTATCGACAAATATGACAGTTCAAGATTAGCAAAATGGATTGAACGTTGCGGTAAGTGAAATTGAATTTTTTTTAAATCCTAACCTAAAATGTTTAAATTGACACTGCTAATACAATGCTAATACGTTTCGTGCCCTGTTCGATGATCTTTCTGTTCAATCGATTCTCTTGATTGTATTAATCTTTCGATTAACATTCTTTTAATTGTTCAATTGTTTCTATTAATAGTTATAATTTACCCAAGCACAGTATGTTAAATTACTTGTGATTTGTGAATACAATAAGTATATGTTTTTAATTGGGATGTGCTCAAGTTTAGCCAATTAAAATGTATCGTTTACTTGAAAATACTGTCTCAGTTCTTTCATATAAATTAGAAGAAGTTCAATGCATTTTACTTGTACAGCAAGCGCCACGAGTAGGTATTGAGCATTACATGCCAGGAGAGGGATATCAAGATTATATTAAATGACGATGTAACTTGGGATAATGTGAGGGAATTGGGACGAAAGAAAGGAAACGGAAATGTGAAGTCTTAAAAGTAACGTATCTCTACATCGTTGGCAAAGCGTACACGATGCTGTGTTTGTTTCAAGTGGGTGTTAAGCTTTGCGAAACCACGATTATTTAAATGAATACCATCTCTACAAAGTATTTAATTATTTGCCAAAATATTTGTTTTACTGTAGTGTATTACCTTTCCAGGTCATTCACTTGAATGTGCGAATAGATGTCTACGACTTGTATATGCTTTGTAAATAAACAATATCATATCTCCTCTATATAGAACAAATCTTTAGCTTACGGGAGAACGGGGGAATGGCGGTCACCTAAGCAAGATCTTGCATTAATTGAAAACTAATGAACCAATACTGCAGTTGCAATGTCAATTATTTTAACAATCTTCAAGTATTATACGTTACAAAAATGTAAAGTAAATAGTTTGGTAAAAAGTTTTGAATTTGTAAAAAAACTACTTTGACTGTTATTCCCTCGGAGGTTGGGTAATAACGGCCAGTGGTATGGGTAATGGCGGCCATTATAAAAATGTTGCCAATTAAGTAGATAAATACTAAAGAAATATATTTTCATACTAGATTATAAAAATAAAACATAAAACAAAAGAAATTTACGTAAGTTGGCAACACTTATGCTACGTATTAATAAAACTTGATTTTTCCGTAGCGTAAACGTTCGTAGTCACTTAGTTTTCCTACTATGTCACCTTCTGTGATAGTATTTCGATCTTGCACTTCTGGAAAAACCATAAAATTTTGTTGACCGCGATAGGGCCGCATGTATCTCACACGAAATTCATTTTCCGAAGTAGAACTAATAATTTCTGCTAAAAATTCTTTTTTAATTTTTTCATTTGCAACGGTCACCATAATAAAATCACCTACTGCCAACGAAGAATTTCTCGTAACAGTAAGTTTAGTATTAATTTGTTTATATTTGTTTTCATTTTGGTCGCTTGTTTCTAGCCATTCAACGTCATCTGAAGAATCTTTGCACAGATTAATAACTTGAACATGAGAATCAGAAGAATCTGAAGATTCTTTGGTATTACTTTTTTTTTGGCTTTTGGTTTCGTTTTTGTCAAAAACAGATCGTTTTGTACCTCCGGCAATACGTCTTTTTCTTCCAAAATAATTTTTTCTGGAGTTGCCGTCAACACTTTGGAATGTTGTTTTCTTGCCGTAGATTGGGATGTGGATAGTCTTGGAGCTGGAGACATTTCTGCTAATGTTACTGTTTTTCTTTGAACGTTATTATTTTGTTTTTGTACGGCTTCGGATAATTTGTTATTAATGGCTTCAAATTGGGAAACATTGTTTAATTCTTCTCCGAGGTTTTTATTTACAGTATCTTCCAGAGGAAAGTCTTCGTCTGAAAATACATTAGGATTGATAGGGTAAATACCCGTTGAAGCAAATCCAGAAATTCCTTTTGCAACAGTTGCAGCCTTTTGGAATAATTCGCCTGGTTTACTCTTCATGTAAAGGTCACATTCTCTATTATACGCCTTCTTTAACGGGCCGTAAAAAACAACATCTAATGGTTGTAATCTGTGTGAAGGGTGCGGAGGTAACGATAGCATTGGATGTTGTTTTCGCGGCATAACATGTAAGCATCTATGCTAATGTGACTCCCCTGGTTATCAAGGACGAGTAGAACTGGCTCTTCTTTAGTTGACTTAGCAAATTGTATAAAATGTTTAAGCTACGTAAGAAATAGCGTTTCATCAGTCCACAGCCATGTTTAGAACAAGAATACACTGCTCCAGGAGGTCCTTTAACTTCAAGCGTAAGTGCCAATCGTTGTCGAGCATAAATGAACATTGGAGGAACATATCCTCCAGCCGCGTTCATGCAGCAAATAACTGTCGTAGTTCTTCCTCTTTCCCCTGATGTAACTGCTCCCACTTGTTTCTGTTCTTTTACTCCAATAATTTTTCCAGTCTCTTGAACAGTTGTAATGCCTGTTTCGTCCATGTTATAAATTCTATGCGAAGAAAAACCATGCTGAACCATTACACGTTCAAGATTTTGGAAAAAAAGAGATACCTCAGTTTTGTTGAAGCCTCTTAATCGGTTAAGACTCGTGGCTTCCGGAGTTCTTATTAAAACTGACGGATTCCTTTTAAGCAAACCTTTTAACCAATCATCACCGGCTAAACGTTTTTCTGTGTTGAATCGATGTGGTATTTTTAGGTTTTCGGCATATTCAAAAACCAATTTTCTTAAGCTTCAAGGAGTCAAGCCATAATAAAGATTAGCTAAAGTTTTCAGATGTGAAACAATCTCAGCTTCTTGCATTCTTGTAAATATAGGTTTTCTGCCCATGACCGGACTTTCTGAATTGAGATTCTTGCATAGCTGTTGGAATGAACTGTATGGTACGCCATTCTTCTTTGCAGCTTTTCTTTGGCTTAAACTATTTTCTGTTACATCGTTTAAGACACTCTTTATATCTTCACTTGACCATTTAGCTTTCTCCGTCCTCCTATGGTAATTCCGTGGCATCTAAAATATAAAGATTTAATTAGTTTACGTATAAAATATATGGGGGTAATGACGGTCAGGTGACCGCCATTGCCCTGATGTTTTCGACTTCAAAAAAGTTGTGCAATCAAAAGAAAATATTCTATAACCTAAAATAAAGAAACATAATTTGATAAATAACATTGTACTTACTTTGTAACCGTTGAAAACGAAACAAAATCACACTTAATTTGCTTGTAAAGGGGATCGTAAAAAATTAGAAGTAAAACGCACAATAAACTTAAACTCACATAGACACGAAGGTTTATAAGAAACTGACTCCGCTTGCTTTCACTCAGGGTTGCCAACTGTGAATTTGGAAAACGCGGAAATAATAATGTTCAAAAACACCAAAAAGCGCCACATGTATGAAACAATAGGGCCAGTGGCGTAGCGTGAGGTTTAAGTTAGGAGGGGCGTAAATGGGAAGGAAAGTGGATTGGGAGGCGAGCGCCGCGGGGGGTCTGGGGGGCGGTAGGCCCCTCAAAGTGCCGCAGGCGAAAATTTTGAAAATTTGAAGGTCACGCACTTTCCTGACGATAACATTTTGTACCCTATTATAGGGCCTTAGAAATAAAAAATAAAAACTATTCATTCCGAAATTCAGAAAAAAATTTATTCAGTTACATGACATACCTCGCAAACTTATTGTAGGTGTATTAAAGTAAGTTTTTATGAAAGGTATATGACTAAACCAAATCTAACATTTCTATATCATAGTGATCGTGATCATGCACATTTAATGCTATATCATTGCTAGTTGTTGCTCGTGCATACACAGCATTTGTATCAATCAGTTTAAGTGTGCAGTCAGGAATTTCATATGTCACAACACTTATTGTTTTTCTTTAAACCATACCTTATGTACAATAAAGAGTTTATTGTATTATTGTGCAAACGATTACGTAATTTATTTTTAACAATATTCATATGACTAAAAAGTCTCTCCACATCAGCATTGGAATGTGGTAAAGACAAAGCAGCCTTAACTAATTCACATAATGCTGAAAAAGGGTTTTCTCCCGATGCATCTCTGTACAAATTCACCTCAGCCCAAAATTCTTCAGTACCATTTGTTTGACACCATTTTACACACAGCAAATTTGTCCATTGACTCTCTATTTTATCAATAAGTAAGGTATCACTGTAAAATTGTTCCGCAAGTTTGGTGATAGACTTTTTATCATGAAGTTTAAGGGCTTCATCTTTTGATAGAATAGATAGTTCATTTAATAATTGTATATTAGATGGCAAACGAGTTCTAATTTCATTAATTAGCCGAATAATAAAATTTTTACATCTTATTTTAATGTCTGTGATTGTATTAATATTTAACTTTTCATTCCTACTGAAAGACTCAAAATTATAACCGAAGTATGGGTTTGGATCTAATTTATCTTCAATGGGATCATTAAAGTAATCGAATCTCGACAGCCGACTTGGAATTAGGACTCTAGTACACAAGGATTTAATTAAATTGCCCAAATCTTCCAATAACTTTGTAACATCAACATTTTCACCCTCAAAGAGTTTGTTACATTTCTGGACTTCTTGTAAAATTGGTTGAAGGTAAAGCAAGTATGCTTTAATGCAATTGTCACTGTACATTGAATGTAGAATTTCAGCAGTGTAACAATTTTCTGCGGACCGTGCAAAGTCAAAATGTAATTTTAATTCCGACCATTGACTAATTATTCTGTTAACAGCTGGCTCTATTGAAATCCACCGTGTGTTACACATTTTGGGAATTTTTAATGGATTCTTATCATCATTCATTGCTTTGTACATTTGTTTATATGAATTTTGTCTATTTGAGGAATGGGAAAACCAACTATAAGTTTCTCTAACCAAGAATTCTATATTTCTTGGCAAGGTGTTTTCTGTTGCCTTCGATAAACTTAATTGAAGTGAATGGCAAACACAGCGTGTTAGAAATAAATTAGGTAATTTGTGTTCCCTTTTTAATATCTGATATACACTATTATTCGATCCAATCATAACAGATGCATTATCTGTGCCTATACCTAGCAAATTTTTGATATTGATCGTTAGTGAATCTAAGACTTTGATTAAAGCTGCCACAATATCTACAGCTGTACCTGAACTAATTTCAACTAAGCCTAGAAAGGTTACAACAATTTTGTTATTACATGAACTATAGTACCTTATCACAATTCCAAGCATTTTAGTAACACTGACATCTGTCGATTCATCAATTATCAAACTAAAGGGATTGTTCCCCACATCCATCACTAAATCCTTTACAAAATGATCACTAATAACATTGGTAATTATTTGTGAGCATTTTGTGCGATGCAGTTTAAAACCTGAAGATTTACTGTCTGCAAAAGATTTGTTGCAGATATTAGTCAAGTGGTCTACATTTCGTATCGATGCATGGGCAGCCACAAAAGTACAAGTCTTGCTTCTGCCTGCTGTTTAGATGTTACCTAAACACAACATACTTAATTTTAATTTATGGTTAACAGTGAATAAATGGTAAAAACAAACCTCATTTTGTGTTGGATAATTTAGTTTTGTTTGACGTGAATTTGAATATGGTTCAGCTGCACGAGTATGTTTTTGGGTTTTGGTATGCCGGTGTAAGTCATGCAATTTTGCTAAAAGTTCACATTTGCAAAATTTACAAACTGCTTTAGTATTATCCGTCTTGTTTTCTGAAAGCCAATCTTTAAATTGGGCTATCTTTTCCCATTCCTTCCTATATTTTTGCAATGGCATATTAACAATTATATAGGTTATTATAGGTACCTAAGAGAAATTACATTAAAATAAGGGAACTATTTACTGTTGACGTTACCTTGCACACAAAAATAATATAATACACAAATAACGAAAACAAAATGGTAAAGTAAAGTAAAAGTAATTAACAAATTAAGATTAAGTTATAAAAGTAAAGTAAATTGGTAACCTTAAAGACCGAGTCGATTCAGGATTGTCCTTTCGTCCGGCTCCGGTAGTCCGGTCGGTAACAGGAAAGGAAACTGCTACTGCGTGCGCCGCACTGCGCTGTACAGCATATTAAGCGACTTACACTTACACATTACCACAGAATTAACAATTAAGTACTTCCATTTATTCTAATTCGTATTTCAATTAAAGCGCCATAATAGCACAATAAAAAACACCGTAAATGAGCGGGCGCTCAAAGTTATACAATTTCGCGCAATTGGGAATCCAAAAACACCAATATTAGCGCGGAAACCACTGTGTTGGCAACCCATGGTTAGATATCACTTGAAGCCGAGTATGCGCGTTAGCACGCGTCAGATGTAAAACTGGAAATATGCAAAACTAAGGTGACCGTGATTACCCGGTGACCGTCATTCCCCCATTCTCCCCTATTGCTTCTAAGACTCCAAAGAAAACGGTTGTACTTAAAACTTACATTTTGTTGTTCTAAATCAGCGTATTTCTACACTGGTATTGTCACCAATAATATTTTTGTGTTTCTGCATTTAATATGGCAATTATTCTTTTTATTCCCATTTTCATAGTGTGGTAGGAGTTGCCCTTAGCATATGTTATTATCATTGTAGTATCGATAGGGTTTTGTTACTTACCCTTAAAATATCATCGGTTCCAATTAAAATTATTATAGACTTCTTTAATTTAAGACAATATTTATCATTGTTGCATCCTATTATACGTTTTTGCAACTGTGCTATTGTCTGCCCACCGATAGCAAATTCGCACGCTATTTGATAGTTTGATATTTTATCCACAAAGTCAATTATCTCACACACGGTTAAATAATAATTTTCATTTTACATGCTTGTTTTTCAAGAACTCTTGTCAAGTATCTCCTTAGGTTTGAATCACAGCAGTATTTAACAAAAATTTTATCTGCCATTGTAATGAAACAATTTTACTCCATTAATTATGACAGTAATAAATACGCGAAATTTAAGAATTTCTAAACTGTACCTATTTATGTTTTGTATTCTAATATACCACTTGAAGTTTACATAAAACTTCATTTGACTTCAGAATACGAAGCAGATGAGTAAAATCTCCTGACTCGAGAGGCAATACCTGATAACGTAATTAATACACCAGAAACCGACAACTCTGAAAGAGTAAGAGTTACACCAGAACCAACAAACAATGTATCCGTGCAAGAGATTTTTCCTCTTCCAGAAGAAGCTAGCAATGTAAAAAAAACGTAAGCTATCTCAGCCTGCAGTTATTTTGAGCAGTACTCCAAACAAAAATGAGTTGGAAGCTCGACAACAAGAACGTCAGCACAACGACTAAGTTCGAAACGAAAAACGTCAGCAAAAAGCTTTAAGATCCGTGCGAAATTTGAACAGATCTTCAACAAGTGCTGCCTCTACGAAAAATAAACCAGGACGTTTCAAAGCTACTTCATCAAAACCATCGGAACCAATAACAAACTCTAACGTAGATGTCCCATCTACATCGAAAGATGTAGATGTTGAAATAGAGCTGAACCCAGATGAATGGTATTGTTTTATTTGTGAAGAAACCCTGATTGAAAGTATGTTGCGGTGTGTAAAGTGTAGCCGTTGGGCCCACGAAATGTGTTCTGGAATTAGTGCTGCTACAAAAAAGTACACTTGTGTTGAATGTAAATAAACTGTTCCATCTTAAGGTAAACTTATATTTAAATATCTAGGTATAACATGTAAGTACGATTTAGCCAACCGTAGGTACAATTTACCGAACGAGTTGGGCAAATCGTACCTTCTGCAGCGTTGAGCAATTTATTTTTTTTAATATGATGTTATTCTAATGCATCGATGAATGTATGTTATTTTAATAAACAAATATGTAGTTTAACAAATAGTATTTTTTATTTATCATAATTGTTTCGGCCACACGGAAGTCGAGCAGCGGACTGTATTTAATGTCAAAGAAAGGAGAGGACTTCCGGTAGCAACCCACCGTAATTATCAGTAAACGAAATTGCGTTAAGTTTCTGGTTCTTCTGAAAAATCGGGAGCGCACAACCACCCAAACCCGTAATAAATCAAGGCCTCGATTCACCCAGAAATGAGCGATTGCTCGACTTACCCTGATCTTAATTCCCTGGTTGGTGGAAATAAGTCTTTAGTACGCACAAAAGGGCGCACGGTTTACGCACTAAACATCACAATTAACATTTAAGAAAAATTAACGAAATAGAATTCGAGAAAGGAGACGTAATAATCGGTTCAAAACTAAGTAACGTACTGTCGTATTTATCAAAAACTTGTATTTACAATGAAACTTAAAAGAGGGTACAGCAAGTCACAAAACCAAAAATGCAACGCGAGGATAACGACGATATTCGACAAAGTGGTACGATATAGCCGACTCTACCCTAATAGTATATGCAACTAAAACTACACAAACTCATAAATCTTATTTGGGCGTTCTTAATTTTTTAACAATAGACTTAGGGTACTCGGGTAATTGATAGTTTGCTGATATGTTTGTTTACAAATAGGGACTTGCCGGGATGGCCAGCGTATATCTATTGAAGTATTTTTTGTATTATACATAAATACAATATACAATAATTGCATGTCGCTGTAATATAAATTGAATACATTTTTTTAAAGTTATACAGCACAAGTTCCTTTAAAGACATTGTTTTGTTTGTTATTATCAACCAATAAAAAATGAGTTTTTTTTTCGGATGTTCTGATTTGTTTAGCGCTGGTGGTTTGTATTATACTCTTATCAAAAACGGATTGCACAATTTTATGACGGTATTAATGTAACATTCGGTTTCTTTGGCTACTAGACAATGTTTCCACTTTCTTTTCAGACATTATGCTCTCATTGTATAATTTGCTTTTACAAAAAAAAAAATCTAATTGTATAAGAACGACTTCCTTAAAAACAATTTAATTATTTAGTTTTACAAACAAAAGTTATAATGAAATATTACGGATATACATTTCAATAATTTGCAAACAAAATGCCGTGAAATAATGGTATTATCGTCAATGACACCGTCAGGACTTCCTGCCAAAAAATTATATTTATCGTGAATCAAAAAACCACAATCTTTTACTTTTAAATTTGTAAAACATTCAAATTTTAGAATCGCCTTTTTTCATTCTCAATTCCGTGCACAATAGCGGGTGTTTGTAAAAAATTATTTTTGAAAAATAAACGTTTTAACAAATTATCTGTTGGCGTTGTTTCCCGTCGACAGCAAATTACTCCAAAAAAAGAAGCTGTTAATCTATTTCTTCGCCATTCAAACCATTTGATATTATTTCTTTGACCTCTTGTTTCAATTTCTATTTTTTCCACATTTACACTTTTAATTTCCTGTAATAAATTGTTTTTTAGTCCTTCAAATTGATTTTCGTCCACATCAGGTTGAGCAGCATCTGGTCCGTAATCAAAATCTAAAGAACACTCTTGTTTTTTAGTGTAATATTTTTTTCGCGATAATTTGTATTTTTTTCTTAGCAAACAAAACCGTTTTAAATGAGCTTTTTCTTTATGGACAATAGAGTATTTATGGAACTCGTATCCTAAGTTATACCATTGAATAATAAGTGTAAGAAGAAATGCAACTTAAGGGGCGATATCGTATCGAGTGATTGGATCGAGATATAGAGGTCGCCACGTTCGTATTGGATCGAGATTTTTCAGTTCTTGTGTGTCTGTCGACTTATAAACTTCGGGATTGACTTGAAAGTTTTTCTTGGGTTATCATTGCGATACGATTTTTGAAATTCTGGTAGTAGTAATGTTTGTTCGAACTTTTATTTAGTTTAAGTGTAAATATATTATTAATTTATTTTTAAAATGGGAAAAGTTACAAATCACGGTTGTGTTTATATTAATTGTGAAAATAATAATACCGAAAACAAAGCTACTAGTTTTTTTAATTTTTTTATTAGTGATAAAGTGCGTGCTAAAGAATGTCAGAAAAACTGTGAAAATATAAACATTGCCACAATGAACTTGGAAGATTTGAAACAAAAAAAGATTGTGAGAAGCACCTTTGGAGATAATTTATAACAACAAAAGGAAATTTTAAACACACTGCAGTTCTTGTTCTACACCTTCTATCAGGTAAATATTTTTTTTTCTACCAAACGTTTAAAAATGGTTTAAATTAGCATCGGAGAATTTCCTTGTCCGGATTCTTTTTCTTCTTCTTGTTGCACTTAATTGTAGAATAACTTCAAATAATTACTGTAAAGCAGTGGCTAGGATCGCTATTGTTTTCGACGATCAATGATCGCAATCATGGTATTCACAATTAAATAGTAGTCGACTGTTGCTCAAAAATCGCTCGTGTAAAGTTAGTCATAAATCTAGCCATTAACATTCGATTTTTGTTTTTCTGGATACAATAACGTTTGGAGTATTGAAAATCAACATACCTAAGTATTTTTTAATATTGTTTCTAAACAATAAATAAATTAAAATTTGTTCATATTTAGATTTAAAAAAAATGCAAACTTACGAACAAATAGTTTAAAGCATTAATAAACAACATATTAAAAAATAAAAGTGTCGTTCTTTCGTAAATTAAATGTTTATATTTGAAATTGACCCTGAAAAGATTATTGAGTAATTATAGTCATAACTCCTATTGATATTTGTCTCAAACATAAGATTTATGTATTAGAAATACATTTGCAATTCTTTTCAAATACGTATTGTCATTTGTAGTTAATGTTTATTGTTTTTAACTTCCTGTGTTTTTATGATTTACCTTGGTGTTTATATAAAGCTAGGTATTTTCCCAAAATGCTGAATGTGTGACACAAATTTTACAAACGTTTTTTCCTAGAAGAGTTTTCCAATTCTCTTTGAAGAGAATGCATTGTTAAATTTCTGTAAACAAAAAAAATATATAATTCAATGCTTAAATGCATGTTACTTTTTTATTAAAATATATGTATGTCGTTTAAAATTCTTACGAAGAAAAGAGCAAAGGAGTTTTTTACCTACTTACACAAAATTTTACGATTTTCCGGGAACTACCTGCATACTCAAAGTTTATTATACATTTATTAAAGTAAATATTATAGGTAAAATCGTGTTATATTAGTCTTATTTGTTTTGATCAAGTTTATGCGATAATTAAAAATATGATTTCTTTTCCACCACCGCAATTGTTATTTTATAAGCGATCAATGATTGCGATCGTTATTGTATAGACGATCGATGATCATTATTTTGCTTAATGATCGATTCATCGCGATTGGAATCATATTTAAAATGATCGTTCTAGCCATTGATTTAAATGTTTTTTGTTGATTTTAAAAAATAAAAAAAAATATAAACTGAATTCTTTTATGTTTATTTTAGCATGCTAAAAGCACTTCAATACAAATCCAACAATAGATAAAATATTTTTACAATTGTTTAAAAAAATTTGCAAAAATATTTTGAAAATACTAATACTAATTGCATTATAACATAACATAATAACGCAAATTCAGTAAATTCTACATTTGCACAACATGTTTTGGATAATCGTCATACTCTTTTTTCTTACAAATTATTCATCATCATTTTAATATCAATAACAAACAAATTCTTGAATTACTAGAGTTCATTTATATTAAAATATCAAATAATTTTTTTTTGTTGAACGATCAAACCAATTTCAATTATGATTTTATACTTAAATTTTTTTAGATTTGTTTCTAAATTGCACCATCTTTCCTTTTTTAAAATAATTAACATTTAACATTTAGTAAAACTTACATTTTTTAATTATCTAGTTACAAATTTTCATATTTGAGATTGTTAAAAAAAATGTAAGTTAAAAAACTTTTTATAAGTTGTAAATATTTTTTGTAGACTTTTCTGAAGATGAGCTTCATTATTTTAAAGCTCGAAACATATGTAAAATATACATTTTGAAAGTTAACGAATTTATTATTGGTAGACTGGTAATTTTAATAATTAAAAAAAATGGCGAATAACAATGAATCCCCTTAACAATTTAATTTTAATTTAATTTCCATTGTTTTAGTTATTTCTGTCTTCGATTTATATTTTACGCAAATAAATAAATATTTAAATATACATATTTTTTTGTTTTTTTAAATATAAAACATGATATTGTTTAAGTTTATTTGACATTGACTTGTGCCGTAACAATACAAGCTATTGTTTATGATATTAACTTTTTTTGAACAGGTTAACGGTAAAGTGAACACAAATATAAGAAAAGGTTCTAACTCGTACTTCATAACAAATAAGTAAGTTCGCAACATAAAAACCACGATTTTGCAGATGGCAGCAGGTCTTAGTCTATTAATTAGTTTATGAAAAGAGGGGGTAAAAAAAAGAGAAACAAGAGAGATAAAACTACAGTACGATTTTTAACACACTATTTGCGCCTCTTCTTAAATTATTACTCAATGGTTATACCAAAGAGTATATAATAAGAAGAGGCGCAAAAGTATAAGATTTTGTGTAATAGGCGTATGTTGGGTTGCCTAATCGAATTTTCTCTAATAAATCATAAACGTGTGGTTACGGAAAATACTTTGCTGTAGCAGGTAGTTGAAAAACAAGATTTGGTTTACCTGCTGCGTGCTTCAGTGTTGCTATGTTGCCAAATATGCTTTCTGCGTTACTTGTGATTTATGTCAGTCAGCTAACAAACATTGACGTATTCGGCATTTGTAATTTTAGCGCATATTAGCACCTCGTGTTTACTTTATTACAGGTATTAAAAATATAATTGTGATTTTCCTGCTTACTAGAAAATCAATAAAAAAACTTATCTATATAAATTACGACTATTATAATATAGGGTGACCACACGTACGGATTTTGGCTGTATTATACAGCACTAACTTAGGCCATACAGCATGCGCACGTGTACAGCATATACATTAAGTCGAGCCTGCGCGTAAGTCGTAACGAAGTACGAAGCAGTACGTAGTAAGCAGTCGAGCATAGTCGAGAATCGAACGTAGCCAGGGTGTGTCCATTCTAATAGAATAATTGAAGATATATGTGATTTGTGTGCGTAAACTATAGTTGTGCATCTTTTTAATTCATTTATCTATAAACGTAGCGTGTACACAACCACGACATTTTATGTTATATTAATAATATTAACTTTGTGTGTGTGACAATATACGGTTTATCTTTATGTGACACCGATAGTCGTCGTGTCGTAAGTAGATACCTACTACATATTTGAAAAATGGCGCAAATAAGTAAAAGACGCCAATGCAAGTTTACGGAAGAATTAGCAAAAGAGTTTCCATTTATTAAAAAAGCAAAAACCGAATCTGATGTGTCTTGTAACAAATATCTGAGGTTCTTTTCTGTTGCATCAGGTGGACGAAGAGACATTACGAGACACGTATCATCAGAAAAACATAAAAAATGGTTTCTGCGGCTGCATCTTCTAGTAGCTTAACGAGTCATTATAGAAAGCGTGAATTTGGAATAAAAGAAGCCGATCTAGCGATATCAGAAGCCTTATTTTCTTTTCACGCTGTAGCCCACAACCACAGTTTCCGTTCAATGAACTGCACAAGCAAAATAATTCAGAAAAGGTTTGAAAATAAGTTTACTTGTTCCAGAACTAAATCAGAAACAATTGTGAAAAAAGTTTTGGCTCCATTTGCAGTTTTAGAATTGTTAGAGAAATTAGAAAACGTCCATTACATATCTATTTTTTCAGATGCATCTAATCACAAAGATATTAAATTGTTCCCCACTTTAGTCCGCTATTTTAGTTTCGAGTTTCGTATTTGTGTTAAAATTTTGGATTTTATTTCTTTGCCAGGAGAAACATCTGAACTTATAGCAAACTCGTTAATAGAGATTTTAAAGAAAAACAATTTAGAAAATAAAATAGTTGCATACTGCGCTGATAATGCTAACACAAACTTTGGGTATCAAGAAAAGGCATAAAAAATGTATATCGCAAATTGAATGACAATTTAAACCAAAAGATAATAGGAATAGGTTGTGCAGCTCATATCATCCATAATACAATAAAAACAGCGGCAGACTTATTGGCAATAGATGTCGAGACTGTTGTCGAAAAAGTTTATTTTCATTTCTATATCTTTACAGTACGTGTTGAATCATTAAAAAAATTCTGCAAAGAAGCTGACGTAGAGTATAATAAGATATTGAATAGCAGTAAAACTAGATGGCTTGCGCTCATGCCAGCTATAGAAAGAATAATTCAGCTATTTGAACCATTGAACGCTTATTTTTTGTCACTTAAAAAATGTCCGCTATACATATATATTAAATTTTTTCAATAACGAAACATCTGAAATTTGGTTAAAATTTATGCATTGCCAATCTTCTTTACTTTACCAAACTGTAAAAATTATAGAAGATAATAAAAGTACTGCAGTTCAAGTTTCAAGCGAAATAAATAAATTAGTTTTAAAACTGGAAGCTAGAAGAGATGAAAATGTTTTACCCATCATAATTAGAAATGACTTGAGAAAGCTGTGTTCCGATGGTCAAATAAACAGAGAATGGTTTATTAATCATGTGAACATGTTTTATAACAACTGTTTAGACTACTTGAGTTTATGGAGTGTACAATTTAAAAACATGAATAGCTTCGAATGGACAGAATTGAATAATGTACCTGAATGGAATGTAGTTCAAAATTGTATTTCTTTTATATTATAACGTTTTCCCACTCACATGCTTGATGAAAATCTTTTATTTGACGAAGTTTGTTTTCTTAAAAAATTTGTAACGAATGAAAAAATTACCGAGTGGGATAAGAAAAGTATGTCACTTGAATTACGGTGGTGTTCCATTCAGTAACATTTTGAAAATGGTAGAGTTTTCACTGTGTTTACCAGGAACAAATGCTTCTACAGAAAGAACGTTTTCGATCATGAATAACATTTGGACCAATGAAAAATCTCAATTAACCGTTAAGACTTTAAAAGCTTTACTCATTGTTCGGTGTAATATTGCTAATACATGCGAAGAATTTTTATTAAAAATAGAAAACAATCCAGAATTGCTGAAAAAAGTTCACATTACGCAGAGAAGCATTTATAAATAAATATAATGTATATCTGTAAAGTACAGATGTTGAATGTATTTTTACTAGTTTAAAATAGAACTTATTTTTTTTGTTCAAGTTGCGGCATTTACACTTTTTATATCGCAAATTTTTATTATTATTAGACGTAGTTCAGTAAAATTCATTCGTTTTTATAATCAATTGTCAATGTCATTATGTACCACCTCACAATGTTGGTTTTTGACATTAGGTATAGATGTCAGAATGTAGCACATTCTGCCTCATATCAAAAAATTATATAATAAATTGTAGCTTTTATACGTGAAGCCATGATTTTATTTGTTTATTTTAAGTAAACATTGCAGGATGTGGAATTCGAATGACATTTACGCCAACATTGATCTATAACAACTACATTGCCTATTAGTACCAATTTGAAAAAAAATTGAGAATTAATTTAATAAACGAACGGTTTTTATACATGTGTACAGCATTGAAAGTTGAGAAATGTGGTCACCCTATATAATATAATAATAAAAATAATTTATTTCCTACAGGAATACGGAATGACACGTTATAATTACTAAATGAATTTGTACAAGCACACCACTAATGAAAAATGGAAATAACAAATAAAAATAATTGCATTTATTAAAACAATAAAAAATAAATAAAAAACAAATTAAACTAATTCTAGAAATTAGCGAAATATATAAAGACAATACGAAACATAATAACAACCTTTGTAAAAGTTTAATTTAAAACGGTTAAGGTAAAAAATAATTCAATACGTACAGAGGTACAAATTCATACACAAGGAAAGTGTAAAATGAACAACATAAATACATATAGAAAAACCAGTTTATGCAGAATTGTTAACTACTTGAAAATTCGTCTGATAACATGTAGCTCTGTTTGTACGAGCAGGTTCATGCGCGCGTTTGTCAGATTCTTATTAACTTTTTTTCAGCAACATAATGAAAATAAAGAAATTGAATTACCCTTTCATTACAACTTCATTATAAGTACACATATACATAATTAATTGGCCATTAATTAAAATCGTTCAATAAAAAAATATATAATATAACAAGCAAATTGCATATCAAAATCAACTTCAAACTTGGTACATACCTACATTGTCTTTTTTGAGTACCTATACAATATTACCTACCTATATCATTGACTTTTAACACTAAAGTTAATAGCCTATAAATATGTACAAAAAATTGGACTTTGTATTAATATTCTCATAGAGCAATGTAAAAACTGACGCATACTCCGTTTAAAATGAGCGCTCATAATAGGCTTTACATTGATTCACGGATTTGGCATCCGCGAGAAATTGACTACTTATTGTAAATAAGTAGGTAGATATCTAAATTTCTATAGATTGCTTAAATGCGTATTTTTTTTATTTTTTGTTAGTCCAGCTGTTCGTAAATTTTACAGTTTTAATGTTTTAAGTAATTTACAGTAAAGTAAATGTTTTATTAAAGATAACTTATGTTCATAACATTTATCATCTTCTTGTAACCATTCACCACTTTGTTTTATTTTTTGCACACAAAGCAAGTTTAAGCTTTGTTTAAAACCAAAACACGTTTTATTTTTTTCAAAATATTCACAGAATGTTTTTAATAAATAGGTTACTATATTAACAACTGCGTGTGTTGGTGTTTTTAAGTATTTCACGTTATTATCGTTACCATAATCCCTTGCCACCAAGAGTAAATCGTTATCAATACGAAGATTTTCTCCCACGCAAAGGTTAGATGCGCATTCAATACAATTGAACTGTTTTAAGGTTTTGTGCACCACGTAACCTGCAACATAAACAACTGCACATTTTTCGACATTAATTTCAATATCTACATCCTGAGTAATTTCAAGAGACGGAAAATGTAATTGTTTATCACTTTTATCTACAGAAGGAAGACTATCACACTCACTAATTTCTTCTGTCGGTTGATCGTCGAAAATAAAATTGATATTAATTTTGTTACGAATTTATTTATTATTAACTAATTTATTTAAACGATTAAAGCTACGTTTACTTATTATAGAAATATGTATACTTTTAAATTGACCGAACTACTAAAATCTAATAATAAAAACACTTACACTATAATTTATGTATAACCGTTGTATAACACTTAAGATAAGATTAGATAACGTCCTCGGATTTGTTTACACTATAAGTCACGTTCACTCGATTCGGTGTACACTGTTATTTATTTAAAACGCCGCGCGTGCTAACGATACGTATTTATTTCAACTTGATAATCTTAATACTGCATGCTTTCACATTCCAGCAATAACTGACCTACGATTTCCATCTTCGGCTTTTATAGACATCGGCGAATTCTTCTCGATCGTTCCTCACTTTTCGCTATATCTTCTAGAAACTAGATAACAGTTCTAGAAGGCTCTTGCATTTGCAAGTAATTTCTCGGACGTTTCACTGCCCCCTTCTTAGGACTGTTCTGTCCCAGAACAGGAGACTGGATGCGACACCGGTAAAAGGGATCGTGGCGATAGCGGCAGCTTCCTCCATTTCGGCAACTTCCTTGACCATAAAAGTAACAGTCAATGGACTTTTCCTGACCCAATACTCTCCTCGGTTGGTAACTACAGACCAACACTTGAACGCCTGTTCCTCGGAAGACGACCTCCAACATGTTTCGAACTGTCCTCCAATTCAATTGGTCTAAGCCACAACCAAGCTTGGGTACTGCCAATTTCTTAACATGATGGAACTCCATTTGTCTCTTGAGACTCCATAATGTTCGCCACAGATCTTTGTATAACGGCTTGACACGTGAGTATTTCTTGGTGACCAGATAGAAAACGAAGCGTCCGTCACCACGTAGTCCTAAAACCTTTCCGACTGCCGGTTGCTGTCTTCGTAATTCATCTAGCTGTCCAAACTTCTTTTTAAACACGACTGCAACCCCTTTGGACATGTCAAGCTCCTCGCTCACGCAATGTGCGATGGCGTAATCTTTTGTGTCTGGAACAGGTCTTGTTGTTCCTCGGTGGTAACTCCGAACCTAGCTTTTCCAGAACCTCCGTATAAGTTCATAAACTTTTCGAACTCCATTTCTTCGATTGGATTCCTGGTTCTGCTACTTATTACTCTGGTTCGGACCTGAACTTGCGGATTGTGGTTATCGCCAGCAAACGGGGCTAGACGATCGACGTGGACCACTTTTGGCTTGCCTCTGGGCGGTTTTCGGATGCGGTATATAACGTCGTTAATACGCTGCACGACTTCATAGGGGCCCTCCCATTGCCTTTGCAGCTTCGGCGACAAACCACGTCTCCTTTGAGGGTTATACAACCAAACCATATCGCCAGGTTGAAACCCACCATTTTGCGCCTTGACGTCATATCTTGTTTTCATCCTGTCGCTGGCAATTTGTGTGTTTTTACGAACCTCTTCATGTACTTCGTCTAGCCTCTTTGCCAGCTTGCTGACGTAATCCTCTCCAGCGACTTCTTCTTCCGGTCTTCGTCCAAATTGAAGATCGCATGGTAATCTTATCTCACGACCGAGCATGACACAGGATGGTGTTTGGCCTGTGCTTTCGTGAACGGATGATCGGTACGCCATTAAGAAGAGGTGCAAGTACTGATCCCAGTCTCTTTGATGTTCGGACACTACCTTGGCTAAGTACTTGCCCATTGTTCGATTCATCCGTTTAACCATGCCATCAGACTGAGGATGGAGAGGCGTTGTCCTAGTCTTTTTAATTCCTAACAGTCGGTAAACTTCTTGAAACAGCCCAGACTCAAAATTGCGGCCTTGATCGGAGTGTAATTCCAACGGAACTCCAAACCGGCAGAAAAACTCCTTTACTAATACGTCTGCGACTGTAGCTGCTTCCTGATTGGGTATGGCGTAAGCCTCCGTCCATTTCGTGAAATAATCCATCGCCACCAAGATGTATTTATTTCCCGAATCGGATTCTGGGAACGGCCCTGCGATGTCAATCGCTACTCTTTCCAAAGGGCTTCCTACGTTGTATTGTTTCATGGGTGCTTTGCGCTTTCTCGCTGGACCGTTTCCTGAAGCGCAGACTATGCATTTACGACACCATTTCATGACGTCCTCTTTGCAGTTCATCCAGTAGAATCGTTCTCGCACTTTACCCAACGTCTTCTTAATGCCAAAGTGTCCACCTGATGTCCCATCGTGGAGATGCTTCAACACTTCGGTCACCCTGCTCTTCGGCACTACCAGCTGTAGTCTGTTTCCCGTGTCCTCGGCACTTTCTAGGGATCGCTTAAGAAGACCGTCTTCTACTATCAAGGAGTCCCACTGCGCCCAGTACGCTTTGATATTTTTGCCCAAAGCACTCACTTCTTCCCAGGTTGGTCGTCGGCCGCTTTCTTTCCAGTCCAGGAGTAGTCTTATTTCAGGATCGTCTTCTTGTTCGCGACGTAACTGCTCAGGTTCCCACTCATCATCAACCATAGCAGTTCTCCGGAGACATTCGACTTTTTCTTCCAGTCGCGAACAATGGCTGCATTCCGCTGGACATGGTCTTCTGGACAAGGCATCAGCGTTTCGATGACTGCTTCCGGCACGGTGTTCTGTGTCATAGTCATACTCTTGCAGTCTCTCGATCCATCTTGCCACTTGTCCTTCTGGGTTACGGAACTGCAGAAGCCATTTTAAAGCGGCGTGGTCTGTTCTCAGTAAAAATTTTCGTCCATACAAATACTTGTAGAAATGTTCGATGGACTTAACGACTGCTAACAGCTCCCTCCTAGTGACGCAATAATTCCTTTCTGGCCTGGACAAAACCTTGCTAAAATACGCGATAACCTTTTCTTGTCCATCTTGAATCTGCGAAAGGACCGCGCCTATGGCCAGATTGCTTGCGTCGGTATCCAAAACAAACTTTCCATCTTCTCTTGGGTAACTCAAAATCGGCGAAGTGACTAGGGCTTGTTTTAGTTGATTAAAAGAACTTTCGCAGTCTTCATTCCATCTAAATTCTGCTTTTTCTTCAGTTAATTTTGTTAATGGTTTGGCAATATTGGCAAATCCGGGTACAAATCTTCTATAATAAGTGCACAACCCAAGGAAACTTCGGACCTGATGTTTGTCGATTGGTCTTGGCCATGCTTGCACTGCTCGGATTTTGTCTGGGTCAGCCCTCACTCCATCTCTAGATACGACGTGGCCAAGGTATTGGACTTCCTTCTTAAATACGTGGCACTTCTTTGGGCTCAGTTTGAGGTTAGCCCCACGTAATCGCTGGAACACTTCCTTCAAGTTGCTCAAGTGTTCTTCAAACGACCTTCCAACCACGATCACGTCGTCCAGGTAAACCAAGCACGTCTTCCAAGACAATCCGCGCAAGATGGTCTCCATCAAACGCTCGAACGTTGCAGGAGCGTTACACAGGCCGAAGGGCATTACAGTGAATTGCCACAAACCAGTTCCGATCGTAAAAGCTGTTTTTTCACGATCCTTGGGTTCTAATTCTACCTGCCAGTATCCACTCTTTAAATCTAACGTAGAAAACCACTGGGATCCTGACAGCGTGTCTAGCGTATCGTCAATTCTGGGTAAAGGGTAGCCGTCCTTTTTGGTCACGTCGTTTAGCTGCCTGTAGTCTACGCAAAACCTCGTTGATCCATCCTTCTTCTTCACGAGTACCACTGGGGATGCCCATGGACTACTTGAAGGTTCAATCACGCCTTCTCTCTCCATATCCGTAATTATTTGTTCGGCTTCTTCTCTTTTCGCCAAAGGAAGTCTGCGTGGACGTTGTCGTATCGGCCGAGCGTCTCCGGTATTAATTTTATGTTTCACCACGTTAGTTCTTCCTTTGGAGCCACTTTCCAGCGCGAACACATCTTGGTACTCTTGGATCAACACTTTAACTTTAGCCAGCTGGTCTTGGCTGAGGTTTTCGCATTTGGTGGTAAGAATGTCCAATAGATGTTGTGGACACTTCTTCGGCGACGTATCTTCGTTCGACTTCACGCATCTCACAATTTGTGATACTGGCGTGCATTGGCCTACCACGGTCTTCTTTTTCAGCGTTACAGGATCTGAGTTGATGTTTAAGATCCTTACTGGCATCGTCTTCTTTACTCGTACTAAAGTTCTTCCAACGAGTAGTCCCTTTTCAACTAAACCGCCCTCCATTGGTTCAATCGCGCGTATGTAGCCTTCCCGGAGACTTCCATCCAGGCGTGCCATCACCACACTTTCAGTCCTTGCAGGCAGAGTCACGTCTTCACTCAATAAGACTCGCACGGCTGCCTTCTCTGACGAATGAAAAGGAATTTCTTCATTGTCGATCTTCAGGACATCGTTCTTCATATCCAAATGGAACCCATACTTCTTTATCACGTCCATTCCCAGGATAACTTCTTCCGTGATGTCGGCTACCAGTACTTGATGGTCGAGTACTCCATTTCCCAAACCAATGGTTACTTTGACTTGTCCGTGAGTAGGTATTTCGTCGCCCGTCGCCGTTCGAAGTCGTACTGTTACTGGTGATGTCTTCTCGTTTTCCAATAAGATGTCAGGACGAATGATGGTCTTCGTCGCTCCCGTGTCAACCAGTAACTGGACGCTTCTCCCATTGATCTTTCCATCGAGATAAATGCTATGCAATTGCTCTCTAGGCGATGCCATTTGGATTGTAACCTCCGGAGTTTGACTAGATGAGATTACTTTTTGTTTCTTTCGCTCGCCTCGTTCCAAATTTTCGAGGGCTCTTCTAGTCCTCTTCTTAGGTTTGGTACGATGCCGTCGTACATGGCCTATTTCATCGCAGTTCAAAGCTGTCACTCCTCTTTCCCGAAGTATTCGTCGCGCTATCTCCTCGATGCTTTCTAGTGTCTGCGCGGGTACTTCTGTAGCACAGCAGAGTCTATGACCATCTCGTTGCGATGCTTGTTTTGCTGCTTCAAACTCCAAAGCATGCACCAAAGCGTCATCCAATGTCTTCGGTCGAGTTAACCGGAGAGTCAGCTGTGTTTCGCTGTCTCAGAGGCCATCTACGAAAGTTTGAATAGCTAACTGCTCCAGGAAGGTATCCGGTGCTGTAGGATACGCAAGCCGTGTTAATCTAGCGATGTCAGCCTCAAACTCTTGAAGACTTTCGGCAGCTTTCTGAACCCGACTTTTAATTTGAGCCTGATATACTTGTTGAAGATGAGCATCCCCATATCTCATTTCTAATCGTGATATTAAGAGTTCGTAATTTTCTTGCAGATGGTCCGGAACAGTTTGTAAAATTCCCAGCGCTTCTCCACGTAAGGACACTATTAAAGACGTCGCTTTCTGCTTGTTGCTCCAACCATTAGCAGTAGCTGCGGCTTTAAACTGCTTGTAGTAGGTTGACCATGGAACTTTACCATCAAAATTCGGAGGTACAACTTTGAATTTATGAGTGTTTTCTTCTCGATGGTCCATTATTAAATCTTCACTCGTGACGCTTCCTTCACCATGGCAAATCATTTGGTTCATTCTTTCTTCAAGCAGTTTTATTCTATCCCCTACTGCTTCTATTTTGTCATTCATAGATTCGCAAATTTCTTCTTTTAAATTTAACATATCTATTTGGGTTTCCTCTTGAACACTTTTTATTTGATTTTCTATGCTCGTTTGTATTTCTTCTTTTAAACGTCTAGAATTTTCCATCAATTTTTCTTCTATCTTCTGGGTATTTTCAAATAATTTTTCTTCAATTTTCTGAGAATTTTCGTAAAACTTTTCTTCCATTTTTCTTGAATTTTCTTCCATTTTCTGGGAATTTTCTTCGATTTTTATTCATCGATTCCTGACCATTTTGATTGATTCAAGAAATTCAAATAGCTTTGCATCCATTTTAACTGTTTGCGAACGCGTCACCGGCATAAATTTAAATATAACACGAATATAAAGTTTTTAAATACACTACTTTTTAAAATGCAGTTTTTGTATAACACAAAATTTAATAACTATCCACTTATTAATATTAAACCACTAGTGTCCGGAAACGAATTTAATCGCGATCACGCACTTGTTAAAAGAAAAAGTTTAATAAACACTATATTAACTTTATAAATAAACACGCTTATCGCGAATCTTAACAGATATTTACGCGATGAATGTTTTTATAACGGAAGCGATATTAGATTGCGAACTCCACACCTTACACCAAATGTTACGAATTTATTTATTATTAACTAATTTATTTAAACGATTAAAACTACGTTTACTTATTATAGAAATATGTATACTTTTAAATTGACCGAACTACTAAAATCTAATAATAAAAACACTTACACTATAATTTATGTATAACCGTTGTATAACACTTAAGATAAGATTAGATAACGTCCTCGGATTTGTTTACACCATAAGTCACGTTCACTCGATTCGGTGTACACTGTTATTTATTTAAAACGCCGCGCGTGCTAACGATACGTATTTATTTCAACTTGATAATCTTAATACTGCATGCTTTCACATTCCAGCAATAACTGACCTACGATTTCCATCTTCGGCTTTTATAGACATCGGCGAATTCTTCTCGATCGTTCCTCACTTTTCGCTATATCTTCTAGAAACTAGATAACAGTTCTAGAAGGCTCTTGCATTTGCAAGTAATTTCTCGGAAGTTTCAATTTCATTGTCGTTCTCACAATTTGCAGTTTCAGGTGGTGTTAAAAGCCTAATTAGCATGTTTAACTGTAAAACTTGCCTGAAAGACTTTGCTGTAGGGTTTGTGCAGTTTCCGCCTTTACGCCTAATCGTAGCAAACCAATTCTTAAGCGGGTCTCGGTTCAGTTTAGCTGTGAATAGAAATTGGTAACCTTCTAGTTTCAGATTTTCCCACAATTGCAATACTGCACGAATTGAAAGTATAAGCCCTTTGAAACAATAAACTCCTTCTTTCTCTTTCCCACTTTTTGCATATGTTCAGCATTTTTCTTTAACTGACCGGTATTTACACACGTGTTTATAGTAGCACTCATAGTCCTTGAAAATATTTGGGTGGCGTATTTCACACGCATCTTCTGGAAGCTATTGGGGTAGATGTGTGCATCCGTGACTTTAATAGCCGCTCTAGCATTGTTTGATAATTTATCTAATTTATATGCCTCTTTAATGTCTATCCAAGAAATAGTTTTATGACCTATGCAAATATTTTTCGTTATTAAATTATTTCTAACACTCTTAATTAAGTATGGAACATCATACATTACATATATTTTTAGATTATTCCAAAGAAGATATGGTTTTTCTTCCGTAACGCCCAAGTTGAAAAGTGCAGACCTATTACTCGCTGCCTGGTCACAAGTTATTAATCGAACTTTTAGTCCTATCTTTTCCAAAGCTTCAATATTTTCTAAAATATTTTTTTTTAAATATTGAAATGTAACTGTAACGGCGGAGAAATAATAACTGATTGGTACTTTCCAGTTATGAATTAGACCTTTTGCCATAAAAACTAACGCCTGCGTTGCAACGCTATTGTGTCTTCCCAAATTTCCTAAGTCTTGGAATCCCTCGATGTAGTCCATTTTAGCGTTATAAGCCAATCCCTTTTTGATACTTATTTCGTCAAATAAGAGAACACATTGTTTTTCAACGTCGGACATGCATTGAACTTTAGTTGTTAATTTTTTTAACAATATTGTGCTAGTACCAGTACTCAATTACTTTCAACCAAGATTCCACTGTGGATTTAGCCGGCATAGTGAAGTTAAGTTTTTCTTTCAAAAAAAGATAAAGAGACGGAGACTTATACCACATGCTCAACGCCAACTCCTTTTCATCCTTGGTCCAACGATGTTTTCTCTTGTGAAATAACTGCATGTTAATAAATACCTTGACACTCTTTGGCAGAACATTGATTAAAGCAAAATTGGTTAACTTTGTTATGATTTTTCTTTGTCTACAAATTGTCGTGTTTTTTGCAGCAATATTTTTCTTAAGCGCATGTATTCGCTGTTTGTAGGCAGTTGGGAAACATTTTTTATTATTTTCTTTTACGGCCGGTTCCATATCGATCATAGCCTATACAAAACAATTATTTATAGAATTTTCAAATTTTTTTACAACAGTATTCTAATAAAGTTACATACATATTAGAATTATACGGTGAGGTACCAAATACTAACAGTGCCAAAAAGAAACTAATCGAATTCAGTGCCAACACTTTGATATATTTTATAAACGATATTTTTACACGGAAGAAATTAAATTTAAAAAAAAAATTCACAATGTATACATTCTCATATTAAAAATATTTTAAAAACTTGTTCTGATATCAAAGATAAAAATTATATTTAAACAGTTAGCATACCAAAATGGAATTGGCATTGTTACAAATTGAATTTCAATTGGCAACTACATAGGGGCCTATTAATATGTGCCTAGCTTGATTTCGATAGAAATGAAAAAAAATACAATCACACAAAAAATTAATAATACAACAGAAAATAAAAAAGGATCTGTACTTATCAAAGTCACGTGTACGTGTCACCTTCATTATTATTTATATAGCATGGGACATATTTTTGGAAACAACTATATTCTCTATAGCAGAATTAAGCATTGACGCAAACATGATAATAAAAATTCGAGGCATTGCGTCCACTAATACGACGAATTAGAAAATGTTTTGATACAAGTAAATTAGGTATTCTCAAATGAAGAAAAAAGTAAACTTTAGAATGAAGTTGACGCTGCATCTTGAAAAGTGTGATAGATAATCATGTGAAATTTGTATCAAGAATAGTTACAGAATAGTTTACAAAAAACACTGGGATAATGGGATACTTTGCTACAAACTTACATAGAATGGTATAAAATTTCGTTTATGAGACGCCATTTACCGTAAGTATTGTCAACTAACGTCAACTTCAATTTTTGAACACCCAGACTTTATAGGCTTAGTCCTTGTTTTTCCTAGTGAGCTAAAACAAAGAGATAAACTTAACATGTGCCGTTTTTTCGTTTGTGAACCTAAACAAACTGACGTTTCGTAAGACATTGTAGTTTACATCTTCAGAGCGCTAATTGTTAGACTAAGAATTGAACATAGAAAACCATACGAAAGCTTATGATTCTATGATATAAAATGGCGAATATGCCAAGTTGTGCTAATGCGAGTGTCTCGTGTAAAAAGTGCAAATCTAAGCTTGTTACAGGAATAAAATGCATAAATTGCGATAATACATTTCACGTAAGTTGTGCTAAATTAGTAAAAAACATAAAATTTATAAATGATGATTTAATTACTTGCTGCAGTGAAGCAAGTAGTAATGGTTTTTTGGATGCAATATCCAAAATTGCCGACAATGAAAATAAAATCGATGTTCGTATTTTTAATTACGTTATTGATTTAAAAGATTCAATAATTTTTGAATTACGTAAACAAATTGATTTATTGCAACAGAATAATTCGAAACACGCGATGAAAACACGAGGTCGAATATTATCAAATAATGCAAATACTGATATAAATTCAATACAAATGGATCACAATAATAAAGAGGTATTACAAAGTGTTCAAACTGGTAATCTTACTACGGAAGATCAAGATGCCAATGCTGTTATCAATTCGGGAATTATTGATAAAAATGTAATAAAAAATAAGCTACCTAATCTTCTATTGACTGATAATATGGATAAAAACAATTCAATTGAACTAAATACTATAGCTATGAATAGTCAAGAATGGACCACGGTCACAAAAAAACGACGTAAGCAAAAGTTTAATGCTCCCGTGACTGAGGGATCTTGTGAAAATGCCACTATAAAAGCCGCTGAAACATTTCATCACTTTCACGTCTGCAAGCTAGATGTGAATTGCACTGTAGAAGTACTTACGGATTATTTACATTCAAAAAATATAACATCGGCAAAATGTTGGAAACTTGATGCAAAACATCCAGATTTATATTCGTCTTTTAAAGTATCGGTAAATCAAAATGACATGGACTTAATTAAGGACTCGAATTTGTGGCCAAAAGGAGTATTGCTAAATCATTTTTTATTCCTCCGTCCAAAAAAACCATAATAATTTAATTAATAATGAGTTTAGTGTATTTGTCTTAAATGTTCAATGTCTTCGAAATAAAATGGACGTGTTGGAAGTGTTTCTACAGGATAAACATTTCAATGTGGTGTGTATAAGTGAACACTGGTTAATGAAAACTGATTTAAATTTAAATGAAATAGTGAATCTTGGCGAATGGTATATACTATCTGCGTATGGTAGAAAACATAAACCTCATGGAGGGGTTTTAATATTAGCTAAACTGAAAAACACAAGTTTTAAATCACTTTCACATATTAATGATCTGTCCATCGAAGTACATTTTGAAATCTGCGCAGTAGAATGTAAAAAATTAAATATTGTAATCATTGCATTATACAGATCGCCCAATGGTGACTTTGAAACATTTATCTCAAATTTAGAAAGTATGTTATTACAAGTATCAAGATTTTCGAAGGTCATTATAGCGGGAGACTTTAATGTGCATTTTAACACAAGTGATTCTAAATCTAAGCAACTATGTTATCTGTTCAAATCCTTTGGTTTTGTTCAAACCATATTACATCCGACTAGGAAAGGCAACTGTTTGGATAATATATTTATTAACTTTTCATTTAACAATTACTCGTCAAGTGTGTTGGACTCAGGACTATCCGATCATAGTGGTATTACGGTGACGGTTAAGTTAGATATCAGTTGTGATGTCAACGGCTCATTCAGCTACAGTGTTAGAAGACCAATAACAGCCAGTGGACGTAACATTCTATTTCAAATTCTAAGTTCTACAGTACATGAATATCTAAAAGCAAGAGACACAAATGCAAACACTAAATTTAATATCTTTTTTAACTTGTTTTATAATGCGTTTTTAATTGCATTTCCAGAAAAATTATGTAAATTACCCAAAAATTGTAAATATAATACTCAATGGTTCACTGATGAACTAAAAATAATGCGTAACAACTATCAATCTGTATCTCAGATGTACAAACAATTCAAATCACAGAATCTTTTTAATATCAAAAAACAATTGTATTATTCTTATAAAAATGCTATAAAACAGGCAAAAATTGCTCATAACAACTTTATGATTAAAACGTCTTCTAATTCAATAAAAACCATGTGGAACATTGTTAACTGCCATAGAAAAACAAAAAAAGAAATTACAAAAAATATAACAGTAGATGAGTTTAACGATCATTTTTCTAACGCGTGTAACGGATCATTAGAAAACAATTTACCTGATAATAAATTAAACGCAATTAGTTTATGTAAAATTGAAATTAGTCAAACATTAAAATTTACTTTAAGTTTAACATCTGAGGTTGAAGTAAGAAACAGTAATACACGTGACATATATGGCATCAGTGTAAATTTAATTAAATCAAATATCAGTTTGTATACTGAGCCTCTTACAAGGTTAATCAATGAAGCTCTCGCAGAAGGTGTTTTTCCTGACGCTTTAAAAGTTGCAACAATTTTACCACTCCACAAAAAAGGAGATGAAAATGACGTAAAAAACTATAGACCAATCTCTATTTTGCCAACTTTTTCTAAAATTTTTGAGAAGGCTATTTTGGTGCGTATACTTAATTACTTTGAAAACAATAACATTTTTTGTGAAAACCAGTTTGGTTTTAGAATAGGTAGATGTACGACAGATGCTGTTATGAGTTTTGTTAACAAAACGTTAATGTGCTTTGAGGAAGGTGGTCACTGTTTGGCAACATTCATAGACTTAACCTCAGCGTTTGATTGTGTTTCACATAGTTTATTACTCGAAAAATTAAAATTCGTATATCACTTTGACTCAACAAGTTTGGCCTTGATAAAATCATATTTACTCAATCGATCGCAGTGTGTGAAAATACATAATAAATGCAGTAATACTCTTCCCATCCGTAGAGGTGTTCCACAGGGAAGCATACTCGGTCCATTATTGTTCCTTATATATATAAATGATTTATCTATGTATTTAGAAGGTAACACTGATTGCATACTTTACGCCGACGACACTACCTTTTTTGTTAGTGGTACAAATAAGGAAGATATTATGTTTCAATCAGAAATATCTCTCAATCTTGCAAAAAACTGGTTTGTAGCTAATCAATTAAGTATTAATAATTCAAAAACAGAAAAATTATTTATGTCTTTAAAAAGTCATACTTTTCATAACCCAGAAAAAGTTAGATTTCTGGGTGTATCTTTCGATGCGAAATTAAATTTTAATATACACATTGATTATATATCCGCAAAATTGAGCAGTAACTTGTTTGTACTACGAAGGTTGTCCAAATGCGTATCCGGTGATGTGCTAAAAAATGCATATTATGCTTTATGCCATAGTAATTTTAGTTATTGTATAATTGTATGGGGAACATGCGGTTCTTTAAATAGTCTGTTTAGATTACAACGTCGTGCTATTAGAATTATCAGTAATGTTGGATATCGTGACGATTGTCGTTTTCACTTCAAAAATCAAAAAATTCTAACACTGCCTTCAATATATATATTAGAGTGTCTTTCTCATGCCAAACGCAATTTGTTTAGGTATACCAAACAAATGAATGTACACAATTATGTTACTCGCAAAAATTATGAAATTCGTCTACCCTATTGCCGATTAAGCAAAACATTAAAATCTCCTGAAATAATGGCAAAAAGATTTTTTAATTGTCTACCTGCTGAGGTACAAAATTTGGAGTACATTATATTCAAAAAAAAGATTAAGAATTTCCTTATAAGCAAAGCATTTTACTCATACGATGAATTCTTTAGCTGTAAGTTTGAAAATCACTGTAATTAATTATTATTATTGTTAATATTTTTTTTTCTTCTTATTTGACGTATGTAAGTAACTATATTTACATGGCATAAATAAATTATTATTATTATTATTATATTTTTGAGTGCTACGCTTTCTAAACATTAGAGTGCTAAAAAGAATTGAATATGAATAATCTTAGATATTCATTAAATAAATGACAAATACTATCCCTGTCACGGTATTAAATAGAAAATGAGATCTAAAATGTATGTTTATTAGATACATAGTGTATTGTCTGGACGAATGAAATGAAAGAAATTTCATACAATAGCATTCTTGTTTTAACCTTGATAGATATAAACACTATTACTAATGAATAATTTTACAAATGTATTAGCAGATACACAATTTACAGAATACATTACCTTTTATTTGATTTCAAATAGAATTAGAGATGTAACATTTAAACGTTTATATTGTTATAAACGTTTACAGACTCGCTAAACGTGTAAACCATTTTTTTATGAGACAACAAAAAAACATTTATTTTAAATTCTAAGCTTCCAAAAACTATGCATCGATCGAATTGGTGCTCAACATTTTTTTCTGTGCGTGAAGTTAGCAGAAAACTTTGACTACCTGTAACTTTTAAACCAAGTGTTTACTGGTGTTTTAATATAAAGCACTAATAAGCACTATTAAAGCATTAATTTCTAACACATTTTCAGAATTGGTGCTCTACATTTTTTGCTGAGCGTGAAGTTAGCAGAAAATTTTGATTACTTATAACTCTGAAACCTATTGTTTGCTGGTGCTCCAATATGAAACACTAATTAAGCACTAATTCATTACAAATTTTCAGAATTAGTGCTCAAAATTTTTGTTAATTTCATCTATGAAAAGTTTTACTTCTGCTCCACATAAAATAATCTACTATTACTTACATTCAAATTTCTTGTTGATCAGACTAGTACTTTTGGAAATTCTATTTAACTAAACCTGTATTCTTAAACAAGGAAATTCAAAAAACTGATGTACGAAAAGTATAAAGAATTAAGTATTCTAATGTTGAAAGAATTATGTTGTTAATCACCTGTAGTAATGTTGAATCATCATTAATTTCTGATAAGGGCAATGCAGCTCTTGGATCTTTCGCTACTCTCGATCGTTGATACACTTTGGGAACTACTTTTCTTTTTAAATTTAGTGTTTCGGTGGAAATATTCAATTTTTATCTGCATTTTCTCTCTTATTATAATGTAAGGGCACAGCACCTTGACTTAATCTATTTTTCAAAGAGTTCGTAAAATGTTTATCACTTAAATGTGAAGCGCATATGCGTTTTTCGTATAACTGCGCGGGAGTTAGATCGATTAAATTTATATTACCGCAATTGCTTAACCATTTTTCCATTAAAGAAACTTACGTCTTTTCTATTCTTACGCGTGAAGGTACACTGCACATAAGCACAACGGATTGAGGAAGGTGCCATGATTGGTTAATAGAATTAAAATGTTGAACGCACAACGTAATCAACTACTACTTGAAGAAAACTAGTGCCAGACACGGTTTCTTAAATAAATAAATTCATATTTAAACAAAGAGTATGTATTTTTAAATATTTTCAATTCCAAGCAAGAAAGAAAACGTAGGTACAGGTTTTTATTGTTCTAATACGACTTTCCTTTTATGTGCAGGTTATAACATTCAAGTACTATGAGTCATTTAAATAAAGGAACTCCTTTGTAACAGCAAAGATTACTTAGACTATTTGAATTGTATTTTAAACAAAAGTATTGGAGTATTCAAAAAGTACATCTGACAACAATGCTGCGTAGCAATTGAAAGAAATCGTTGACGTTATCTGTAAATGGTTCTTTACTTAGATTAAGGTTAGTTCGATTCCCTGATGTGTAGAGGGATCGACGAAAATATCCTAGCGGTCGGAGAACTTGCTCGTTTACACTCAAAATCGAAGGATTGCGCCTCTTCTTATTATATACTCTTTGGTTGTACTCTAAACCGGCGCCAACGCATCGATTTTGTAATACTCCTCTTTGTATAAAATTAATTCGTTTGCCAGCAGTGAATTTTGCAACGACGGACATGTATTTGCCAAATTGGTGGTAACGTTTCCCTGAAGCCGGTCAGCTTTACTAATAATTCTGTATAAAACTTTTTTAATACCATCAAAATCCATAACCATATCACTTTTATTAGTAAAACACATTTTTCCGATACATTGGCTGTGATCTCCAAATATGTGATTAATGGAATTATTTAAATGCGTTTTCAAAGTTGTAATTGAATTTTTTGACGATAAGATATGTTATGGTTTTTGTAATGCTTGATTTTTGATTTTAATACATTTCGTTCTAGTGGATCGTATTTACAGTTTTTAATTAACTTATACAGACCTGCAGTAAACGCTGTCGTTGCATGATTGACACACTCTAATTTTACTACAGTTCTTCCGTAACTAACACGTTCTATAATTCTCGAGTAAACATTACAATCACCATCATCGATCATCCATAATCACGTTCACTCGCATTAAATCCATTTACAATTATCATTTGTTCCATTGACGTTGAACTTTCTTTAAAATTTTTGTAGCAAGTGTGTTTCTTGTGCATCTGCAACACAAACATAACAGAACTTGTTCTTTACACCGATGTACAGTAATTTTTTGGTTCTTTTTCCGAGTATACATCCCACACCGGATAATGAAGAAAAACTATGTCCATAGGATCTTTTCTTCTTCTAAATCTCCGGCTTCGATATAGTTTTTTTTTCTATTTCTGCATTATATTTCATATCTCTTATCAATAATTGCTCCCATTTCAGTTGTAAACTCAGTTCATGATTTTTATAAGTTGTTCTTTTCATAAATGGTATATCCAAAATTGAAAACAACTCTTCACCTATGTCAGTATTTACTGTACCTTTATATGGATGGCTAGATACCACAATTTTTTGCTTTGCAATATGTGCAAAAGTATTTAAAAAATAAAGTCAAACCATTTCTTCTTTTGTTTATTAGAATGATGTTCGCAAAGTTACACTTGCTTTTATGCATCGTTAGTTTTAATATCTGTTCAAGGAAATGGTTAATATCTACTACACGGTTTCCAGATATTTTACATATATTTCTGTCTTTTTCGACTTCTAAATCTGGCAATGTTGCACGGAGAGAAATGTTTTCAGATATCATTCGTAAGACGCACAACTTATGCTTAATTTAACCATAAAATACAACTACTACTAGCTATTCATAAATTTATAAACCATCGGTATAATTTGTGAATAGTCATAGTCATATGCGTAATAATCATATCTTTATAAATAATACTCACATACAATGATCATATTAAGAATAAAATTTTAACAAGGTAACCGTAATATGTGATTTAAGTCGCATCTATTATGATTATAATTCACATCCAATAACGAAGTATGTAGTTTCTTTATGTATGCTTAATAATCACATTTTTTTTATTATTAATATTCATAAACTCTAATAAAATAAAGAATAACTTTATAAGCAGCCAATCATAATATGTGATAAATAAAGTATTGTTTATTAATTGATATTCAGAATAGTGGATTAACAATTATGAATATGAATCATAATTTCAAAGTTTTTTTATTTTTTTACGATGATTACACAATTTTAATGCAGCTATAAGTACACCACCATACTTCTACAACTAAATAATTTAAATAGAACACATAATACAAGAACTAATACATAACTAATAACACATAATAGTATCATATAATAATACATATTATTATAAAAAATAAAACATTATTCAAATAAATAAAACGTAAATAATATAAACAAAACTGAAACAGAACTTGAGCAACAATTAAAAAAAATAATTTTACAAGTTGCTAACCACAAACCTTTTCTTCTATTGCAGTCAAGATAATTTAACAAAAACGGTTTTTTATATTGAAGTTGAAGAACATTAATACAAATAATTTTTGTAATAGGTTTACTTATCATATAGGCAGCAACGTTTATCAAATCCATTATTTTAAAGTAGGCATCAAAAGTTTATAGAAAATTATTGTATAAATGCGTAATATTATCCGTTATCAGGCAAACTAGATTATCGTCACCCTCACGATCTACTACTATTAGAAATAGTGTAAGATAATTTTGTTTTTGATGCAAAATTATTTCAGTATGTTTATAACAGTACACACATATCTGCCACTGTTCTCACTTCAGAACTAAAAAACTTCCATGTATCTCTAATGCTAACTTTCCATACCTTATTGTCTATTTTCTTACGGCCTTTAGGTTTAACCACTATTTGCAATACTTTAGTTATACGACGCAAATCTAGAAATAAGAATTATGTGTGTTAGAAAATGTAAATAAGTAGAAAGTGATCAAAATTTATACTTCGGGGTTAAAAAATTTAAATTTTGCCCGGTGAAACCTTGTTTATGATATATAAAGTATATCTTATAAATAATCTGTTAACTGTATAAAAGTTGAAAACAAAATTAATTACAAAAGTCTACTAGAAGAAACGAAATATTACATATATTGGTATTCCTCGGCAATGTAGACAACTTAAAAAATGTGTGTTAAAATATTAAAAACTTCAGATTGTCAAATAATCGAGAAATCAAAAATGGTATTGCTGAAAATAAGCAACTTGTGAAAAAATTATTTCATTGAAGTTATATTCTAAACAATAATTAAAGTTTTACTAAAGGTATCAAAAATAAAACAAATAAGTAATAAGTGTTCAAACTGCTTTTTAATTAATTCTAACTTTAAAAAAACGTTTTTGACGATTTCTCACGAGCTATTAAAAAAATCTAGATCTTGTAGTCAACTTTTCAGGATGTCAAAATTTTCTGAAAATGCCACTATCGCCATTTTTGATTATTTGTGTAGGCTTTTGTGATCATTTTTTTTTGTGCCTTATATGATTTAACGTGTTTGAAAATAATGTTTCAGGTTCATCTCACCATACATATGTATACACATGTACGTATAAGTTAATAATATACTTATTAAATTATTTTTTTAAGGTACTTACTTCTAAAGTAGGTATGCCTACCTATGTGTAGGCGAAAGCTACTATTTTCAATCCTTGCATAAACTGTGCAATTGGGAGTATTTTATTATTTCACCATAACATGGACACAATACAAACAAATATATAAAAGTAGTTCAAAATCTTGTGGACAATGGCTTTACTTTAAAATTATCAATATAGACTTATTTATATTGCAAATAACGTGTCCGCAATTATCTGTTCACTATTGATATCTTTCTTATTATTAAAACTACAAGTTGGGTTAGATTAGCAAAGTTTACTACAATGAAACATCCTATATGTTTTTAAATATTTTAAGAAAACATAAAGTTCTGAATAAGAAATGTTTGTGCACTACTACTTTCAATTTAAAAATTTAAAAAAAAATGAGAGACGTTTAAAGTTGTGATATTTAACCATAATGTATCCAAGCTAGCCATTTTTATTTTCTGTAAAACAACGGTAGGTTGTCGACAACAAAATAAAAAAGTGTTTGTTGATTTTCTAATTTACTACTTACTTAATAATTAATATTTCTTTTTAATTTATAAAAAAATGTTGTTTACACGTACAGAAAAAAACGATATCCTGAAAACATAAGTCATTTTGAGAAAGAATTCAATAAATGCTCACGTACATACGTTGTACTTTTTATGGTTGTATAGATAATTTAGAACTATGAAAGTGTTTTTAAAACAGGATAAAATTAAATTTGTTCTATAGCTTTTTCTAATTCAGTTAAGACTTGATATGAAAAAATGATTTTTTTTACATTCAAGCATGTGTGACAAAAAAATCATTGGAGTAGAGAAAATCCTTTTATAGTAGATCTGCAAATTCCTAAAAATGAATTTAGTCTCAACATTTGGTGAGATATAATAGGTTTGCGAGTTCCGGGACCAGTGTTCTATCAGGGTAGTGTAGCCGAAGAGCTTTATGTCCATTTATTATCAAAAATCTCAAGCGATTTCCTTAATTAATTTTTGCTGCTTCACAGATCCTAATTTTTGATAACAAATGGATAAGCACAAACACATCAATACGTTGACCTACACGTTCTCCGGACCGAACGCCACAAATTTTTTTTTTGCAAAAAACAAAGTGTATAAGCAGCAATACCGTAATGCTTTAAAACAAAATCAGAGAAATTATAGAACGTATTTGAGGAAAAACCATTCTATGGGTTACACGGAATGTAAGGTTTAGAGCACGAACACGTTTTCATGAGCAAAGCAGCATTTTTGAAAATTTGATAAATTAGCTGAACTGTGTCTTTGGTTCAAGTTGATTTTTCTTTTGTTACAATTTGAAGTAGGCACTTCATTTGAATTTTAAATTTAGAATATTAAAACTTGAAACGCATCTCATTTGTTTATTTTTTAATTTAAAGTATTAGTGCGTACGACATTTGTTATTCAGAAGTTTATAAATTTTTAAAACAGGTAAAAATATGTAGTGTCCCATTAAAATAATCGCATTTTTGTGAATATTGATAAAATTTGAGGTTCAATTGTTTTTTTGATTGCACTGTCATAATCCACAAAAAGTGTTTCAACTTTGCTAATTTAACCTAATTCGTAGCTTTAATATTAATGAAAATAGCAATAATAAACAGAACAGAACTTTGAACATCTTGTATATCTAATTCTAATTCAAGATAAAATAACGCATTGCATGCACCAATTGAGATGAACGGCAAATTAATTTTGTACACCTCATACAAATACATAATTTATAATGTAATATATTTTCGTTATATTACATAATATGTACCTACTAGCTTACGGAAGAATTATAAATTTGTATGTGAATGTGTTATAAGTACTAATATTTGTATATTATGTATATTCGCAGAAAATAATTAATATACAAACATTAGAACTCAAAAAACAGAAATATATGACAGTATTACGTTTTGCTTACCTTTTTATCAGTTTATAAAATCACTTCTATAGATGATGCAATGCACACACTATCTGCGTGTGGAATGTTCTGCTGGTTTTGCTAATGTATCATAATATAAGAAGGTTTGTTTATAACTTAAGATCTAATTATAACTATAGTAATAACTAGTAAAATATGAAAACAATTCATAACTTGATTACATTTATAAACCATATTCATAATACATAAATATACGTAACGCATAGAAATTGCAGTCTTAGGAATGCTGTATGAGTATTACGCATAACATAATATAATTCATATTTTGTAAATTTTATTAAATGTGTAATTTATGAACATACTATTCATAACTAGTGATTACAGATTTCTCTCCTTGTGGAGACGGTAAACTAAAACATCACAAAAATAATCAAAATTAAAAAAATCTAAAATAATCAAACAAAAAAAATATGTAGATTAATTAGTAGCCAAAAATTGTTTTGTTAGACTCTTTAAAAATTGTTTAATTAATGCACTATTATCATCTATTACTTACTTTTCAAAATATTTTACGTGTAGATCTTCATAAGCACTAGAATTGTTAATTTCATCTGAAACGCGCTTGCGTTTAAGAAATCTATTTCGTGATTTTGTACTTTTATTTGTTTTTTTTTGTTTTTGCACTACTTCGATGCATATTTAAAAACTAATATTTTTAAACACTATCTATTGCAATTGTCAATATACAGCGTTGGAAACGTAATGTAGCACTAGAAATATGATTTACTATATAAAGTTTATACAGAAAGTTTGCATATGGCATAGTAAGAATAACCTTTAACAGAGTTTTAACAATACTTATTTGTTCAAATATGCTTTATCCGTAATCGACAAAATCTCGTTTTATAAACTCCACCTCTAAGTACCTGCTGTGCACTGTCATTTCAAACAAAACGCGCCATGTATTTTTAATATTTTATAAATTTTGATAGTTTTTCAGAATGATTTTCTAAATAATTGTTACTCGTACATGTTTCAAATTTCACATATACTTTGCTAAATGCATTTACTACGAGTTAACATAATTTCAAAATGATTCTTTAAAAATTAAGATTGTGATAAGAAAAAAACGTTTTTATTTGATGAAAAGTACAATTAAATTGTTCATAACTTCTACAAATATTGTAATTATTGAGAGCAACTTCTGTATTGCCTAGAACACTATATAACCAATTCTTTGTCAAAATTTGGCCTACACAACTTTTATACATTTGTAAAAAATTGATCTGAAACTTTTAATTTTTATATTGCTTATTAATGAAGATGGAGAAGTTTGCAAAGAATGAAAATATTTGTCACAAAATAATTTGTTAGATTAGAATTAAAAAATGTTTCCAAAGTTTATTGTTATTACATAAATTTCATTTTGTTTAGCGCTTTAATTCGCAGGTAACCTACCATTAAAGTTATGGAACTTTACTGAAGTTTAAGCATTCTAGTTTAGGTATAATACTTTTTACAAAATAATTGATTGTAGCGTCAATTAAAACGATAGTTTTAAAATGTAACCCTATTTGAAGCTTAAAAATGTAATCATTAAATTGTTCTCTTTCACTCACGTCACATGACAACCTTGAGTTTCGGTTGCTCCTGACCAGCGTTGCCAGGTTGAGTGAAATTTCACTAGATCTAGTGATTTTTAATCACATTTAGTGAAATAGTGAAAACTTTTATAAAATGGGTTAATTTTAATGATTTTTTAGATTCTTTTTTAAATTACCATTTAAGTTGAAATGAAACCACTTTAGTTTTCATGTTAATTAAATTTCATTGTTGTTGTTAGGATTATTCATAAATATAATTTAAAATTGTAATTAATTTAATTCAAACTTGTCATGGCTGCGCTGACAGTATTAGTGGGGTTAACACATGCGCAAAATGCATATACATATGTATGCAGTTGCTTATAGAATTGTAAACTGATAGGTTGTATTTTACTCAATAAATTACATTGAAATTACAATCTTATTTACTAAAAACCAGCTACGGTTACTACAGAATTGGCGACGAGGATAATGGAGCATTTTACGCTTCCACCGTTTAATTGCAATACAGAAACGGCTACTTTGGGTACAAAATGGGGAAAATGGAAACGAAGTTTCGAAATTTTCATTAGTGCGAAAGGAATCACCGATCATATTCGAAAGAAGAATTTACTACTACATTTGGCTGGTCAACAAGTGCAAGACATTTACTTTACTTTACCTGAATCCGAAGATTCTGCTTCACCCGATTTATACGATATAAGCATCAATGCCTTGGACAGTTACTTTGCTCCAAAAGTAAATTCAGTATACGAACGTTACGTGTTTAGAACATTAAAACAAAACTCTGATGAAACGGTTGAACAATTTATTACGAGGTTAAAGGAACAAGGGAAATCGTGCAAATACATGGATTTGGATGATCAAATTAGATATCAAGTTATAGAAAAATGTTTATCGTCGGAATTAAGAAGAAAACTTTTAGAAAAAGGTGATATTAAATTACAAGAAGTAAGTGAAATTGCAAGAGCTTTTGAAATGACGGAAGCGCAATGGAATACAATGGAAAAACCAAACGTGGTTAATGCGATTTCGTACCGGGATAAGAAGAAACCGAAACAAGAAAGAAAATCGTTTACAGAAATCAGCGAAAATGCCGGAATTACAAAGAAAACCAATCAAAAGTGCTACAGATGTGGAAGCAACGAACATTTGGCGAACAGGTGTAAATATGTGAATGCAATTTGCAATTTTTGTAAAAAGAAGAAACATTTAGCTAGTGTTTGCCTTAAAAAGCAATCACAATTTTCTAAAAATGTAAATTTAGTTTCTGATGTTGCAGGTGCGCAAGAAGATGATCTGAATGCGAATGAGGAAATCGTACAATTGTATCAAATACGGGATTCTTCCAAATTACGCGAATTACGGAAAAAATTTTGATGTACAATGATTGTTGAGGGGTCACAAGTTCAATTTGAAATTGATAGCGGTGCAGCTGTAAGCGTTATGGGTAAGAAAGATTTTGATAAGTATTTTCCTAATCTCCAAACGCAACCTCATACAATTAAATTATTTACGTACTGCGATACTCAGTTAAAAGTATTAGGTTACACTACAGTTCGTGTTCAATACAAAGATAACTTGCATAATTTACGTTTGTATATTTTACATACGGACAGAGAACCTTTGTTAGGTCGGGAATGGATACGTCAACTAAATTTAAATATAAGCGAGTTATTTCAATTACGTACAGAAACTAGCAATACAGTAAATATCGATGCTATACTATCAAGATACAAAACATTATTCGAAAAACAAATAGGGAAAATTCAAGGAATTCAAGCTAAGTTACGTTTGAAACCGAATGCCCAACCAATATTTGTTAAAAGTAGACCTGTACCTTTTGCATTACATGATCGCGTTAAACAAGAATTACAAAATTTAATCAACCAAAATATTTTGGAACCCGTAAATACAAGTACATGGGCTAGCGCGATAGTACCGGTAGTTAAATCGAGTAAAGCTATTCGAATTTGCGGAGATTACAAATCCACTTTAAATCCAAATTTAGTCGTGGACGATTACCCTCTTCCTACGGTTAATGAATTATTTACAAATTTAGCTGGGGGAGAAAAATTTTCAAAAATTGATATACAACAAGCGTACTTACATTTAGAAATACATGAAGATGACCGCGAATTATTGACACTTAATACGAGTTTAGGCTTATTAAGACCAACGCGTTTATTATACGGTGTTGCATCGGGACCTGCAATTTGGCAGAAAACGATAGAGCAAATTTTGCAAGGAATACAAAACATTGCTGTATTTTTTGATGATATTAGGGTTACGGGACCTAACGATGATTTGCATGTACGTACTTTAATTCAAGTTTTTGAAAGGTTTAAACAATACAATGTTAGAATAAATTTTGATAAGTGTGTATTTTTGGAAAATAAAATAGAATACTGTGGTTACGTTATTGACAAAAGAGGAATTCATAGATCTCAATCTAAAGCAGAAGCGATAGATACAATTGCAAGACCTACAAATAAAAATGAATTACAAATATTTTTAGGGTTAGTAAATTATTACTCACGTTTTATTCAAAATTTAAGTACAATGATTTATCCTTTGAATAATTTACTTAAAGATAGTGTCGAATGGCGCTGGAATTCAAAATGTGAAAATGCTTTTGTAAATGTTAAGAAAGAAATTAAATCGGATAATGTACTAATAGCTTTTGATCCAAAATTACCGCTAGTATTAGCAACCGATAGTAGTCAAGTAGCAGCAGGGGCAGTACGTTCACACATTTTACCAAATGGATCGGAAAGACCCATACAGTTTGCCTCACAAACTCTGACAGCGACACAACGTTCATATTCAAACATTGATCGCGGAGCTTATGCAATAATATTTGGCGTGCGTAAATTTTACCAATACTTATACGGAATTCATTTTACGTTAATTACCGATCACAAGGTTTTAGTGCAAATATTTGGTTCTCATAAAGGACTTCCAGTTTACTCTGCAGCGCGTATGCAACATTATGCAATTTATTTGCAAGGATTCAATTACACTATTAAATACAGAAATGGTAAAAGTCATTCAAATGCGGACGCAATGTCCAGATTAGTTAAAAATAATGTTAACAATACTGTTAAATTTGACGAATCCGATATTTTTAATATAAATCAAATTCAGACACTACCAATTACAGTAAAAAAATTAGCTTTAGCAACATGCAAAGATAAAGAACTACTTCCTCTACTAGAAGGTTTAAGATTAGGTGTACCAGTATCATTTCAAAATAGGTTTAACATAGATCAAATCGAATTTGGTTTACAAGAAGGGTGTATCATGAGAGGGTTAAGAGTTGTAGTACCTAGCATTTACAGAAAAACTATTTTGAACGAGTTACATGTAGGGCATTTCGGTATTACAAAAATGAAAGCACTCGCACGTAGCTATTGCTGGTGGCCTGGAATCAGTTACGATATTGAGGAAATTGCTAAGAATTGTTTTTGCTGTGCAAAAGTAAAAAATGATCCACCAAAGGTACAGAATCATTTTTGGGAACGCCCTTCCGGTCCTTTCCAAAGAGTACATGCTGACTTTGCTGGACCATTCCAGAACTCATACTTTTTTATACTCGTGGATGCATACTCAAAATGGCCAGAAATTCATGTTATGAATAATATTTCGTCTAAATCTACGATTGAAGTATGTAGAACTATTTTTGCGACACATGGATTACCCATATGTTTTGTAAGCGATAATGGAACGCAATTTACTTCTCGCGAATTTCAAATTTTTTTAAATTTAAATAACATTCAGTTAAAGTTAACTGCTCCATACCACCCATCTACAAATGGACAAGCCGAAAGGTTTGTACAAATCTTAAAGAACTCATTACGAGCAATGTTTTATGATAAAACTTATGAGTCAGTTAACCAGAAACTTAATGATTTGTTGTTACAATATAGAAAAATGCTTCACGCTAATACTGGTCAATCACCCTCATTTATGTTAATGAAAAGAGAAATTCGTTCTAGAGTAGATTGCATTAAACCTAGTATACATTTGGCTGAGAATCTCAAACGCAATTTAAATTTATACAATCAAACTAAAACATTTAATATTGGTATGAGAGTTGCAAGTCGAAATTACTTTGGTGATAAATGGAGATTTGGAAAAGTTGAAAACGTTTTAGGAACATTACATTACCTTATACGTTTAGACAATGGTAGAATAGTTAAAAGGCATGTAGATCAGATTCGAAAAATTGGTGAAAATATTGAAACTGATTACATAGAACCAACAATCATTGTAAAACCAGCGTGTGTACAGAAAGTTCAAGTAATAAAGATAAATCTTTAGAAAACGAACAACCAAATTCAGTTATAACAACTGAAAGTACGATTCCAACTCCGCAAATCAGAAAATCTTCAAGAATTATTAAGAAACCCGATCGTTTAGATTTATAAAAAAAAAAAAATTAATTTTTTTTCTTACAAGTACCGGGAGTGTTAGGATTATTCATAAATATAATTTAAAATTGTAATTAATTTAATTCAAACTTGTCATGGCTGCGCTGACAGTATTAGTGGGGTTAACACATGCGCAAAATGCATATACATATGTATGCAGTTGCTTATAGAATTGTAAACTGATAGGTTGTATTTTACTCAATAAATTACATTGAAATTACAATCTTATTTACTAAAAAACCAGCTACGGTTACTACAGTTGTCTCGTTCAGAAATAGCTGCTAAGGATAGACGTAGGATAGCTAACATTAACAATAGCACGTTGCTCTAAATTTTCTGGTTTGTTTCTAAAAAATTGTAATTGTAAACGATAAATTAATTATAATCTTTATGAGACTTATTAAATTAAACATTTGTATAATATTTATTGAGTAGGTATTATGATGCGTTTAGAAGGCCATACTACCTAAGGCGGCCCCTAGACGGTAATAAAAGTATTGTGCAATATTATTGTATGACCCCTCGAACCCAAACGATCAATACTTATTGCACAATAATATTGACGGCTAACAAGCGTCAATTCTTTCGCATGAGTAGTAGGACCTCTCTACATAGTGTTGCTTGTTGAAAATGTCGGACCAAGATTTGGCTGCAGCTGTCGTGGTGCTTATTAAACTTAAAAAACGAAACGTCACTGGTCGAAAGAATGGTTCAAAAAAAGGCAAAAATATACTCAAGAAAATCTTTTAAAAGACTTGGCGTTAACTGAGATAAATGACTTCAAGAATTTTGTAAGATTGGATTTGGTGAAGTTTCAAGAGTTACTAGACTTGACTACACCATTGATTGAGAAAAAAAATACAAATATGAGGGAAGCTATACCACCTTTTCAACGCTTATCAATTACATTACGATATCTTGCAACTGGAAACTCTCTCGAGGATTTAAAATTTTCCAGTGCTATTTCACCCAGTCTTTCCTTAATAATTATGGAAACCTGCGATGCGATAACACAAGTTTTAAGGCATTTAATCAAGGTAAGAAAAAAATACTATAAATTAAACCATTTATTTCTTAAACTTTAATAAAAAATACAGAGTTATTGATTTTGAAATGAACTTAAATATTCAGCTACTGAAGTTTCAACATTTTGCTCTTGGTTTATGTTTTGTTCTGAATACTGTGGCGATGGCGTGGAGCTATAATAGATAGGAGTTGGCGTACTGTAATAAGATAGGGGAGTTGGCGTTAATTGATTTATTTTGACCGAATTGCGGTGTACCAGTCCCAATTGTCCTTCCATTATCGATGCCAGCAATAGCATTTTTAGCAAAGAGTTGTTGCATGGGTTCCATTTTTTTTAAGTCGACGTTTTTCCAATGAGGCAAAATTTGCTTAAACCGTGTAGTCAAACCGGATGAACAAAACAAAAAAAGAATATACAACTATCGTTTGTCGCGTGCTAGAAGGATGGTCGAAAGTGTTTTCGGCATATTAGCGTCTCGTTTTGGTGTATTTTAGAGAGCATTTCAATTTGATCCTATTAAAACACGGAAAATTGTTTTGACTTATTGTCATTTACACAATTTTTTGAGGAAATCCGGTTCCTACTTTTCTTCAACTCTTATGTCTTCTGAAGATATTGAATCTGGTATAATACACTCACCATCTCAGGAAGTATTCGAGATGATACCATTAGAAGGTATGAATCAAAGAAATTTACTAAATATTGCGAAGCAAGCAAGGGATGCATACTGTGAATATTTTAATAATGAGGGTGCAGTTTACTGGCAGGATAAAATGATTTCATAAACAAAATGTAGTATAATGTTACTAAAAAATAAAACAATAAAAAACTTACTTGTGTCTCATTATTTTCATCTATGGTATATATCTCTCGGGAATTTTCTTCACTAACCATAGTTTGTAAGTTGTTCATAGTAGATTGCGAATCCGCCGCGCATTCATGGTGTTGTAGAAAAAACATTACTTTGTAATACCATAAGCTTGATTGATATACATCGTCTGCACCAGTTCCTGATTTTAGGGACTGGAGGTGTTTTTTAAGCTCCTTCCGAAAATTCGTTCTTAAAGCGTGTTACAAGCTTTAGGTCTTACGAACCTTGCACGGTCAACTCACACAGTCGAAGATAGAGGAGGTTCAAGGAAATTATACTTAAGGGCGCCAGATCAATCCTAATTAACACTTCTGCCTCGATCACGACAGACGGTTCAAACTTGTAACTAATTTTTAGGTTCGTAATCCTTGCTACGCTGGTGTTCGGGTAACCACAATTAAAAGAGAAAGGTATGTTGCCATAAAATTAAGATTAACAAGTATAACAACTTTAATGTAGTAACGTAGAAGATTAACAGGAATATATTTAATTTCCCAATTCATAAATGCTAGAAAGATTAACAAGTATAATTAACAGGTATAAAAACTTTAATTTAGCAACGTAGCAGATTAACAGAAGTATGTTTAATTTTTGAAGAAAACAATATCCCATACAAACAAAACTTAGTAGGTTTTGGATCAGAAGGAGCTCATTCAATGATGGGGAAAAATAATTCATTAAAAACACTCTTAACAAAAGATGTTCCACATTTATTTGTTATGAAGCGTATTTGTCACTCCCTGGCACTTTGTGCATCTTATGCATCCCACTCTTTGCCTAATGACACTGAAAAATTATTTCGAAGTGTATGCAGCATAGTTTTAAGAGAAAAATTATTACATCCATCCCAGACTAGGTGGTTGTCTTTAAATACAGCAGTCGTGAGAGTCCTAGAACAGTATGATGCACTATAATTATATTTTACAAGCGAAACAAGTGATGGTGTTTCCGGAGCTGCAGAAATTTTTGAATTATTAAACAATTCGGCAAATAAATTGTATTTACAATGTCTAGAATTTTGTGCTACCAATATTTACCGACTTGAATATTGAATTTCAATCAGAGAGGCCACAAATACATTTGTTATACCCAAAAATGGAAGCTGCATACAAATTATTATTAACCTTTTACTTGAAAAAGGAGTATTTGAAAAATACCAACGTAAATATGTTACAATATAGAAATCCAGTACATTATATACCGTTAGAAAATATTTATGTAGGTGCAAAAATAGCAGCAGCAGTTTCCAGTAAACTTATATCAGAACCGGTAAATTCTCTCTCTTAAATTAAATTGTTTAAAATTTTATACAGAAGCTGCCCATCAAATTTATAAACGCTTTCCGTTTAATTCAAAAGAGGTAGAGATTTTAAAAATTAATAATTTCTTAAATCCCGCTAACGTTACAAGTACCCAAAGTTTAGGTCCATTGGCAGTGAAATTTCCTAATATTGTTACGGATATTAATTCACTGGGCAGAGAGTATAGATTGCTAAAAAATTACGAACAAGACCTTCATTTAGAAGCAATAGAATTTTGGAAAAAAATCTGCAATACTCTAAAAGGAGATGGAAGTTTAGCTTACCCCGAAATTTCAAAATTTGTTACATTTTTATTCACGCTTCCTCACAGCAGTGCCTGTGTAGAGAGAATGTTCAGCGTTATTAATTTAAACAAAACGAAAATAAGAAATCGATTGGGAACTTCTACTTTAAATGGAATTTTACATTCAAAACGCATTATAAGTACAACAGGCAGTTGTTATAACTTCCCAATAACAAATGAATTGTTAAACAAACATAATAACACAATGTACGAAGGAATTGTAGACTAAATATTTTTTTTTAAAATTCGAAGTAGTAGATTTTTTATGTACCTATCGTGAAACGTGGCGTCAACAAACCAGCACTAATAAGACAATCCAGAACAAAAAAAAAAACAAAATAATTTCGAGCTGTCAAGGACCCAAGCTTGAAACACACGGTTCCTCGTTGTCCGGCGGCCCCAGCCACAGTGGAGAAGGGGTGAGTCAGAATAATGGGAGACGAGATCAAATCTATATGGGCGCCACGTAGTTTTACGCCGAACAACTACCCACACGTTGCACGGTTTCAATCCTAGTACGGGCCAATCTCAAAGTCTCCAAACGACGAACACGAGATGTGAGATGCTCAAACCCCATATGCTTGGTACTCGAATTAGGTAATTACATAAAACGTAAACCAGTATTCTCAAAGTAAATAATATAATTTACCGTAAATTTTTATACGAAGTTACACTCCAAAAAAACATAAGAATTATAATTATCAATTAAATTTACAAATAAAGAAAAGCCGTCAGCGCCCGTTGCCGACGCAGCATTGGGGCAAGAATATACATAGTTATTATTTGACTTCGCGTTGCATGCGATAAATTGCACAGATCAAAAAAAGATCTTTACTCAGCTTTCCCCGGATACGAGGATACGTGGTGAAATGCGTTCATACGTAGTGTATAAATCCGACGTATAGTCGAGCGGTTCACTGTGGCGCGAAACTGTGCCAACAATAATCTCTAACGAGAAAAGATACACAGGGAACTGATAATTTCCGTCTATTTAGTAAATCCACTAACGTGATGTTTTCAGAGAACATATATCTAAACGACGGCACTACGAATGTACAATTGATGATGGTCGGAATGACGTTCATTTCCTGTTTTTTTTTTTGAAAAGATTTCCCATAAGATATTAAAAATGCGACGCGGGCAGAAAGAGAGTAAATTCAAAAACTTAGTTGTTTCATTTTAACACATACAGCACCTATTAAGAAAAACTCTTGATCCGGTGAACAGAACGTACCTTAATAGATCCGATGAACCGCAATCGACGACCTTCAATGACGTAACGACATTAGTACAGAACCCTAACCTTACATTTTAAGTTTAAAGAAATCAAAACAATAAACATTTGTAACATTTTACCGATTTATTAAATTTAGATAATTAAATGCATAAAGACGTGGATGCTAACCTGAAAAAAAAGGACTAGGGACGTAAACTAAGCGTAAGTGGGATCAAATATCGATTTGAGTGGTAAATAATCCATAGATAATGAGATTTTAGGCTAAAGTTAACAAGTTTAGGAAAATTCGGGTGAATACAAGTTGATTCTACAACTACGAAGATTAGTGGTACAACATAAAGACATTCGAACGCAAAAGAAATCTAAGAAACACGACATGTATAAATAAGAATGTGCGGCATAATGTTGTTCGGACATGTAAGTGTACACGACATTAACAGACCAATTCTGTAAACTATCGTTCATGAACGGTTCGTTACTGACCGATATCGTTAGCGAAATTTCACAACGACAATATGAACGAACTGCTACAAAAATCAATTCTGTAACGGGTGTCGTTACGGATTTCGTTGAGCAACGACAAGGGCAACATATTTAGCGAAGATAGTACGATTGTAACATTGGCAATTTGGTTATTTGGCAAATAATGTGTCTACGCACGCGTATAATTTAACAGCTCGTGGACCACGTGTTTGTTTTGTTTTTGGTTTTGTTTACGATTTTAGCTTTGCAAAGAAACACGTGCTCGATTTGTTTTTTTTTATTTATTCATTTCCATTGCTTTCCAATGGAGGAAAAAAAGAAAAGGCGTCCTAAAACTACAAGGCAGCAATATATGTTATTTCTGGAGGAATTAGAAAATAATGAAAATTTTCGCTGCAACAAATTTTCTCCCGAAACGCCCAACATAATTCAGGATACGTGGGAAAAGTTAACTGTTTCCTTAAACAGTTCTGGAGGACCTCAAAGATCTATGACAGCATGGAAAAAAGTAAATATTTCATACTTGTTAAAAATACATTTAACACAGCTGATTTGTGTGTTTCTACTAACTTTTTGTTTTATGCAGATATTCGCAGACTGGAAATCTTCAGTGAAGAAGCGTGCTCGGTTGATAAAACTACAGTACACAGAAACTGGTGGTGGATCCCCACAAACGCCTTTAACAGATTTAGAAAATAAATTAATAGATAATTTGGGTAGAGTACTGATCGATGGCTTACAAGGCGTTCCTGAAATAGGTATAATTGTGCAAAATGGTATGTTTCCTAAAAAAACGAATCAACTGTTTTACATAACTATTTTTCAGATGAAAATGCTAACAGTCCTATAGAACAAAATATTTCACCTACCGTGGATTCACAATCAGCATCAATAACCAGCATATCTAGTTTAGGCAATTCACTGGAAAACAGATTGGCTAAACGAAAACGTTTCCCGAAAGCACCTGAGCAGCGTAAAAATAATACTTTATTAAGTTCGTTAAAAAATATTTTATGCAAAAAAGATGACAATAGTTCAACGGTATTAACTGAAATAAACAATAATTTATGTCATCTGGTTAAAATAGAGCAGAAGAAATACAAATTAAAATGTTTAAAATTGCAATTAAAATATCCAGATATAGAATTCTGTGAAATTGACGAATAAAAACAATGTGTTACAATGGTTTAATTGTTTTATTTAATTTACTTCACTAATTAATTATAAGAAAGTAATAATATTCAGACAAAATTATGTGCAATTAAATTATTTCGAACAGCACGCCCTTCAGCCAAAAGTTCATTTTGATTTGCAAAATCTTCATCTTCAATTTGATTATTTTCATTTCCTGTAAGTCAGATATGTGTTTATGTTTATAGAAATTAACAATAATTATATGTTACCAAATTCAACGTCTATATGCTCTTCCATATTTCGTGTACGTATAAGATTGTACAACACTGCACAGCAGTAAACAATTTTTGTGGCTACTACAGGTTTATAGTGCAGTATCCTGTCTTTATGTAAGCATCGAAAATATCCTTTTAAAACGCCGATGCAACGTTCCACAGAATTTCTTACTGTGTCTGCGTGTATAGCGTCCTTCTGGGGTGTTGCCATTGGCCCCTATAATTGGTGTTAGTAAAAAAGGCTGTAGTGGATAGCCAGAATCCCCTAATAGCCATGTCCCATGATCATTATTTTGAAAATAATTTCTTGACAATACAGATTTTATGTTGCTGAGCATCCAAATGGCCGAGTCGTGTACAGAACCCGGATACCTAGCATTAATGGCCAAAATTTTTAAATCAGCATCGCAGATCTGAAAGACATCCACATAAATATAACATACATTTTGCAAAAATATTGAACTTTTATTACAATTTGACAATTTATGCTATAAAATCCTTTGCGGTTCATAAAAACATGTGCTGGATTCACTAGATCGTTCGCTGGTGGAGGAGTTATGGCAATATGTGTGCAGTCTATGCACCCGAGCACTCCAGGAAAATCGAATTTTTCATAAAATCTACAAATATATAACAGAACTACACATTATTTATATTATAGTCACCTTACCCATTTTTCACTCTGGTAATGTCTTGTAACGTAGTAGGAAATCGAATATAGCGATGAATAAGATGCTCATTTATAATGCCCATTATTTCATTTAGACAACGACTGACAGATGCTTGTGACAAACTGCAGTGGTAATCTTTACCTACTGGCTTTTGATAGCTGCCATGAGCAAAAAAATGTAGGGCTGTTGTAAACTGGAAAAAGGTGTCAGAGCTATTGTGTTATGCATAAAACAGTAAAGCCTGAACTATACTTGCATACTTTTACAACTTTCGGTATTCTTGTATTTCTTCTAGTAACTTCCATGAACGGTTCCAATTCTCTAAAAAGTTCGAACGCAACTTCTCTATTTAATCTATATAATTTTTGAAATAGGTCTTCGGTTAATTGAAATGGATCACTTGTATCCCTTAGGTTTCTATTAAGTTCTCTAGATTGTCGTCTGCAATGACATTAATAATTTAACTGACAACATAGTAAATTTTTAGGTTGTAAGTATTCAATTCCTTATTTCTACACCTACCTCCTTTCTAATTCGTCTAAAAGTTGTTCCAAAATGTTATCTGCCATGGTATTACGCGAGCTTTATATGTAACTCAGAAAAACCTTTGAATATTGTAAAAAAATATTGGATATCGTTAACGAACAGCTAGATATTTCTCGCCGTTCCTGAACGTTCGCATCCATAACGATATTTTCGTTCGTGAACGACTAAAAGTAATTACAGAATAACTTTAGCGCAACATATCGTTCAAATAACGATAATCGGTGGCTAACGAGTTCGTTAAAGCTTACAGAATAGGGGTGTTAGACTGATTTAATAATTACATATCTATGATTAACAGGTTTATCCTCAATTAAATATTGGAAGGTTACAATCGTGTTTAAAAGTAGGCACTTAAGAATTTTGTTATATTTATTTTATTTTAAATAAAACCATTATTTTACAGAACGCGTAATTCATCGCATTTCCTTTCTTCTAGGGATTTTTGGAAGTGGTATTTGGAAACTTTTATAATAATTGTGACCTGGCAACGCTGCTCCTGACTAAACGAATTGTTATCGAATGCTTGTAAACTTAATATCACGCCGTGCGATAACTAAATAAACTGATTACTCACGGGTCTCGCAAGTAAATTGATTACTCAAAATTCACTGTTGAACAGAAATATCTGTACTTCTATAATTCAAAAAGTGCACTTGTCATTTTTGCACTTACGGTTAGTGAAAAAATTCTCTCCGTGTATACAGTATGACTCCGCGGCGTCGTACGTAACATTCGTAATTTGTAGAAAACATACTTATACATTACATACCAGCCTGCGTAAGGTGGATTTTTACTTTTTCCATATTTTGAACTAGACTTGTGTTTAAATTATTCTAAATTTAGTTTGATTTGATAGATAAAGTGTAGAACTACAAGTGAACTGTTGACGGCATCTAATAAATTTGCAATGGATTTACTATTTGGAAAAAAAAAGTGGCTTTAAAGAAGAAAAGGCTACCAATTTTAAAAGATTGAATTATTGGGAAACCTTAGCCGCGTCCAAGCTAGCTCTCTCGAAGGATGGTGTGAGTCTTGATAAAGGTGATTTACGGGCGCCACAAGAGTTTCTTCTGTGACATCGGTATCTTCCAGACCCGCTTGAAGTTTGGAAAAACTCTACGATAATTAGCCCTAAAAGGAAAAAAAATAGAAAGAGAGAGGAGGAATAAAAAAAACAATTGGTATGACGGTACGCCTTGTTAATCGACACACACAGGCCCTGTATAAACTCATACCTAATTATAAATAAACAAAATGTCTTTAAATCAATGTCTAAAAACATAAAACTCAAAATTTTGGATTGCTTATCAAACGTAATGTACAATGGTTAATTATTGTTATTATGTAGTAAGTAACCTGTATATAATATAACTAATCTAATAAAAAAAGGTTAATCAACTTGCAATTAAATTTAGCTATTGAAGTTGGCAGCAATAAAATAATTCTTTTTATTTGATTTTAAAAATAAGGTTGGCAGTATGAATTATAACCTTAATAGAAATGAATCGTTGCGTTTTGAGTTGTGATATCTGTTTTATTCTGTTACGTTTTAAGTGTTTAACGACTAAACTGCAAGTTATCGCGCAAGAAATTAAACGACAACAAAATATTCTTTACTTCTCTGCGGTAATTAAAACAAAAAGTCTAAACAGGTCCCTGACTGATTCGACGTAGTCGGTAAAACGATATCGCTTTCTATTCCGATCGTCGTTTGGTAAATAGCACCCCAGGAATGAATGCCCCCCTAACTTTAATTAGCTTACAGGATCGTCGATGAACAAATTTTTAATATATTCGCCAACGATACTAATAGAAAAAAAATTGAATTCAAAGTAAGCAAGTTACTCCGGAATTGTACAAAAGAAAAAAAAAGTCTGCACGTATATCGTTTTGTACGATACTAATTCTAACTAAACTACTCAAATTAATTTGTCTTATCTGCTAGATGTTTTTGAAGATAAACTGGCCGGAACTGGGAAATAACCTTGGCACTTGGGGTTGATTGACTTTATCTTGTATTCCGGTGTAAACGGTTGGTGAATCCAAACTTACAATTCACAAAAAGGGGAATGAAAGTATGAATAAGAAGGAAGAAAACAGAAAAATAAACAAAAAACCCTGGGGACAAGTAAGAAATTTACTACCTTGTATTTAAAAATAATTAGTCTCACCCTTAGTTCTTAATCGGGGTTATTAGAGGTAACGGCAACTCAAGTAGTAGATCCGACGATTGTCGTAGAAGAAGTTAAGATCGATTAATCTCAGAAAGGCAATCAATGGAAATTTAATCTCTCCCCTATTGCTTCCAAAATTAGTTAAATCCGTAAAAAAAAACGAAAGTGATAATCACTAAACACTAATTGGGAAAACTTGAGTTCTGTTAAACAGTACTTGCAAAAGTGAAGTGAAGTTCGAATCAAAATCCCCTCTAATTCGGAAAATGCTTCGTATTATCAGGATCCAATGTAGAAAAATTTGGCCTTTAGGGTCACAGATAAAGACATGGATGTTAAAGCGCTGTTGGTTGTCTATTTTAGGCGTTAAAAATCTTGAAATAAATTCAAATTATATGGTGCCCGCGCCTGCCACCATTTCAAACGACACTCATTTCGAGGAATAATGGGTTCTTCTAGATATTGCTTTTTGGTAATTATGCTAATGCTAACTGTAGAATTTGAAGTAGACGCTGACGTTGCCAAAGCGTCAAAATCTTTCCATATTGAGTCGTTATCAGCGTCGGTGTCGCCAGTAGATATAGCTAACGTCGATTCGTTCTCGTTAGGTTCTACAGGCTGCTTATGAAAGTTAAACTCGTTTTGCAGCTCAGTTTTCAATGCATTTTTGGCAGACTCATAACTTGATGCATCAAAACTAAATGCCAACTTCTTAAAACGCGGGTCTTACAGTGCTGTTTTAGATAACACTGGGTGCCTGTAACAATTCTTGAATCTACTTTTAAATTCAGTTATTATTTTATTTGCCAGTTTCTTTCCTGTATCTGTAATATTATTTTTAGGTATCTAAATTGTGAAAAATTCTAATCATACTTTCTGTCGAAGCCAGGATCATTGAAACAGTCCCTTTTTTTCTGAAGACATTTCTTCAGTGAGTTGCTTGAATGGTTTCAGAATTTTTATTATTTCTGGCAGTGTCTGCCATTCGCCTTCCAAAAGATTTTCTACTAGATTGTGTAGGATTCCAAGAGGCGCTCCTAAAGGTTCTTGAAGTGAACAAATCTCAATCATGTCCAGGGTACTGTTTCATCTGGTCACTACGTCCATTTTTAGCTTCAATGGTTTTTGATTAGGCCTCAGTTGCTCCTGCATCATGCGCGTAACTAAGGGGGGATTATTGGGGATATAACCCCCCCCCCATTATATATTGTACCGTTTACTCCAGGGCCAGTGAGTCAGTCAGTTTTGCTCGCTACATTTGTGCTGCCCTGTTCTAATCTTTTGCGTTTCCACGGTCCAGTCAAGTTCGGTGTTTACTAGGATACTGAGTTCTTTTTTCATCATTTTTTTTTAATATGAACCCTAATGAGGAAGTAAAACGTAAAGGTGGCACATCAATATTAAAGTTTTTTAAGAAACTCAGATCAGAGGCGACTAACAATGAGGAAGACACTTTAAAAAATCAAGCTTCTTTGAACGAAAGTGTATGTGTATCTTCAACTTGTTCAACCAGGCCAGTTGCACAGCCAGGTCCATCAGAAGAAGCCAATGATAATGATAATTTTGAAAAAACAGGTAAAATCGTAATTAATTGATTAACATCCCTGACATTGCTTTTATGTTTTATCGTAATTTTTTAATGAATATGAGAAAAACTTATTTACGGTTCAAATAGTGACCCAACTCCTCTGTTTCAATGAAAACAATTTATTTGCTTTTACATGTTGGACGATTTCACTTATATATATTATGTACGATGGGTAATCCCAGTTGAGTTCTGCTTGAGCATTCGCAATAAAAGCATGTATGATATGTAAAATTGTATTATTTCAATTATTTAAAACCTAAAAAATCAACATTTTTTGGCGCCCGAGCTGAAGACGTTTGTCAAATTTGGCAAACACATGAAGGAGTTTTGTATATAAAAAAAAAAAAAACAAAATTTATACAAGTGAATAGTTTCACAATTAGTGATATTTTTGATACGGCGGTATAAACAATTCTAAGAAGATTTATGTGCAAACAAGAACAGAAGCTTTGGAGAACTGCAGGTGTGCAACATTAAAATTGATTAGAACACAGCAATATTCGAAGGGGGTCATGGTCATAGACAAGGCGTTTGTAAATTGGTGATTTGGATTGCGGCGAATTTTAAGAACCGGTGAGTTCCTTTATAATTCCTATTTTAATTCCACATTTGTATCCTTATAACTATTAATTATGGCAAAGCGGTTAAAAGGGAAATTAGAAATTGTAAAGGAAAATTTATCAGAGTTTGTTTTATTTATTCAAAATTATCAACCCTCATTCAAAAGTCAAGTAGCACTTCGTTTGGCAGAAGCTGAAACATTTTTAAAGGAATTTAAAGATATCTATTCAGAATTAAGAATTATAGAAACAGATAAAGATGTTATTGAAAGCTTAAAATTGGAACGTAGTGAATTCCATAATATATATTTTAATGTAATTGCAAGTGCGCGCTCACTTATCACAGAAACTGAAACAAATACGTCATTTTCACATGTTTTAAACAATTCGGTGGTCGAACCAAAAATTCAATTACCCACATTAAATTTACCTACTTTCTCTGGAAATTATGAACATTTTGCTGAATTTTACGATACTTTTAAAGCATTGGTACACAGCAACGAATCAATTTCAAACGTTCAAAAATTTTATTATTTAAGATCATCGTTAAAACACGAAGCTGCAAAAATAATACAATCATTACAGGCAAGCGATGCTAATTATGCAATTGCTTGGGATCTGCTGAGGGAGCGATTTCAGAACTCAAAATTATTAATAAACGGTCATTTAAAGGCAATATTTGAAATTTCTGTACTCACAAGGGAGGACGTCCGAAAATTAAGGGCTTTAACAGATAGTTTAATACGAAATGTAAGATGTCTACAGTCATTGAAAGTACCGGTAGACACATGGGACATTATTTTAATATATATTGTTAGTAACAAATTAGATTATGAATCTAAACGTTCTTGGGAATCAATAAAACATAAGGATAAATTACCTACTTTAAAAGAATTTACAAACTTTTTACATTCTCGATGCGAGTTGTTAGAATCAATTAATAATGGAGGGAAATTCAGTAGTAAAAATTGCATTCTCAATTACAAGATAATCTACAAAGCAATGCAGGTTTCACGCCATCGCCACACGATCGTAAATGTAACTATTGTGGAGGTAGTCATTTAATTTATTTTTGTGAAACATTTGCAAAATTGACATTAGAGCAAAAAAGGGAAAAGGTAAAAGAATTGTCACTTTGTTATTGTTGCTTAAATAATGGGCACATTGCCGGGGATTGTCGTTCACGGGGTTGTAAAATTTGTCAGAAAGGGCATAATGTTGTTTTGTGTCCTCGAAAAAATTCGAATCGAAAGAACTCGCCTGAGTCCGCGAAAGACGCAATTGAAAACGTCGTCGATAATGTAATCGTTTCGCATTCTTCTGATAATATATACAATACCACAAACAAATCAGATCTAAACTCGTACGTGTTGTTATCGACTGTAATAGTTCGGGTACTAGATTCAAAAAACAAACCACATTATTGCAGGGCGTTATTAGATTCAGGAAGCCAATGTAGTTTAATAACAAATGATACGGTAAATCAATTAAATTTAAAACGAGAACCTTGTAATACAAACATTTGGTTACGTATTGGGAGGCAGTGCATCCTGCAATAATATTCATTCACACACATTTATGAGTAATGCATGTTTTAATTGTGTTGAACTAAATAAGTCAGTTGCCCGATTTTGGGAAACAGAGAATATTACAATCGACGAACCTAAATTAAATTACGAACAGCAACTGGCTGAGGACCATTTTAAAAATAATTATTCAAGAGATGTGTCGGGTAATTTCATAGTCAAAATTCCGTTTAACGATAATCTTAAAAATATCGGTAATTCGCGCGAAACAGCTTTGAAACGATTTTTGTCTTTAGAACGCAGATTAAACAAAAATAAAATATTAAAATCGGAATATGTAAATTTTATGAAAGAGTATGAATCTTTAAATCATATGAAAAGGGTAACTAACGATATATTAAATGTAACACCAAATTATTATATTCCCCACCATGCAATTTTTAAGACAGAAAAAGGAATAAATAAAATAAGAATTGTTTTTGACGGTAGTTGTAAATCTAGTACAGGAATATCAATAAACGATTGTCAACATTTAGGCCCCACTATTCAAAACGATTTATTTTCAATATTAATTAATTTCAGAATACATGCTTTTGTGTTTACTTGCGATATAACTAAAATGTATCGCATGATAAAAATGCATTCTTGTTGTAAACAATTTCAACGTATATTTTGGTCAGACACCTTCTAAACCGATTGATGAATATGAATTATCAACAGTTACATACGGTTTAAAAAGTGCTCCATTTTTAGCGATTCGAAGTTTATTTCAATTGGCAATCGACAATGAAAACAAGTATCCTCTCGTATCATATATTATCAAATACCACTGTTACGTTGATGACATTCTGACTGGGGCAAATTCAAAACAAGAACTTTTTAATTTACAAAACGATTTAATAAATGTTTTAAATACAGGCGGATTTAAATTAAACAAGTGGTCATCAAATGTAAGCGGTATTAACAAGGCATTAGAAATTAATAATAAATCAACGGAATTAGGAAAGTCTGAAGAAGAAAAGGTGTTAGGAACTTATTGGAATTCGGCAACAGATAACATACAATTTGTAACAAAAAACCTAAAATCAAATTTAATTAACGATACAAAAAGGAGTATTTTATCTACGGTGGCAAAATTATTTGATCCTTTAGGACTCCTAGGACCGGTTTCGATAAAAGCAAAATTAATTGTGCAAAAAATATGGCAATTAAAGTTAGGATGGGATGATAAAGTTTCTGGAGAAATATTAAATCTTTGGAAAGAATTTAAAGAAGAATTACCACTGTTAGAACGACTTATTATACCTAGACGTACATTAATTAATGATTCGTATTTAGAACTACACGGATTTTCCGATAGTAGTGAAAGGGCATTTGGGGCTTGTGTTTATATTAGGTCACAGAAAACATCGGGAGTATTTGATTCGCGGTTACTTTGCTCAAAAACACGCGTTGCACCAATAAAAACGTTATCGATGCCAAGATTGGAACTTAATGGGATGTTGCTTTTAGCTAAATTAATTTATAAAGTAAAAAAATCGGTTAAATTAAACTTTAAGGGTGAGTTTTTGTGGTCCGATTCCACAGTTGCGTTATCTTGGATACGTCAACCTGCAAACAAATGGAAAACTTTTGTATCTAATCGAGTAGCAATTATACAAAGCATTACTGATATAAAAAATTGGCGGCATGTACGGTCTGGATTTAATCCTGCTGATATTATTTCTAGAGGAGCTACTGCAAGTCAGTTATTCAATTCGGATTTGTGGTTTAACGGGCCTGAATTTTTAAAGTACGATAAATGCTATTGGCCTGACGAATGTATACGTGTAAAATACTCCGATGTAAACGGAAGTTTAGAAGAAAAAAAAGTGGTTAACGTTTTGGTAGAAACTACCCAGTTTGATTTATTTTCAAAATATTCATCATTAACTAAATTACAACGTGTTTTTGCTTACGTATTGCGATTTATAAAAAACTCTCAAAATTCTTTAAAAAATAGACACTTCGATTTTTAACAGTTTTAGAATTAAAAGATTCATTAACTAAATTAGTAAATATATGTCAAACAGTTGAATTTAAAAACGAAATAATCGAATTAAAGAAACACGGAAAGGTTAACAATTCCAGTAAACTAATTTCATTGTCACCATTTTTAAATAAAAACGGACTACTTTGTGTGGGTGGAAGAATTTCAAATTCAGAGTTCAATTTTCATAAGAAACATCCAATATTATTGCCACGTAATCATGATTTGACAAATCTGATTATGATAGAAACACATCTACGGTTGTTTCATTTCATTGTGGTTCTAACTCGCTTCTCTCAGCAGTTCGCGAGCAATTTTGGCCGATTGCGGGTAAGACTTTGGCAAAAAAAATTGTAAGAAACTGTGTACAATGCTTTAAAGCAGAACCAAAATCAGGTTCACCTCAAATAATGGGAAATTTGCCAGCTTCGCGAATAACACCGAGTAGAGTTTTTGAAATATGTGGAACAGACTTTGCGGGGCCAATTTTAATAAAAAATAGTAAATTAAAAAATTCTAAATGTTCAAAAGCTTATATATGTTTTTATTTGTTTTGCGACTAAAGCATGTCATTTAGAGCTGGTAAGTGAGTTAAGCACAGATGCATTTATTTCAACTCTTCGACGATTTACTAGCCGTCGTGGCTTGCCTACAGAAATAAATTCTGATAACGGTACCAATTATGTTGGTGCGTACAATGAATTAAAAGAGTTATACTCATTGTTAAATAAAAATAAAGAAAAAATTAACACAGAATTGAGTAATAAAGGGATTAAGTGGAACTTTATTCCTCCGGGAGCTCCAAGCTTTGGTGGAATTTGGGAATCATTAGTAAAAGTAGTAAAATCACATTTAAAGCGAACCTTACGAGACGTAAAATTGACTTTTGAAGAGTTAAATACAGTATTAACTCAAATCGAAGCTTGTATTAATTCACGACCGCTTTGTCCTGTCTCAGATGATCCTTGTGATCCTTCTCCATTAACTCCCGGTCATTTTTTAATTGGAAGGCCAATCACATCGATTCCGGATCACAACTGGGTACCAATTTACCAAAATAGATTGTCTCGTTGGCAATTGTGTCAACAGCTGATGCAAAAATTTTGGCAGCAATGGACACGCGACTACATTCATGAGCTTCAAAAACGTCAAAAATGGAAGAAAGGTTATCGTAATATTAATCAAGGCGATTTAGTGATAGTAAAAACTAAAGGGTTATTGCCCTTGCAGTGGGCTGTAGGACGCGTCGTGACAGTACACCCTGGGAATGATGGCATAGTGCGCGTAGTGTCGTTACAAACAGCGCGAGGTGTAATAAAACGTTCCATAACAAAAATTTGTCCTTTTCCAAAAGAAGACAACCGAAAAGAAGACATTTAACGAATATTAAATAAGTTACTGGTTGAATAAACATTTTTGTTTTGTGTTTAATTAAAATTTGTTTTCTTTTTAATTATTGGTTATTATGAGATTGAATTATATTTTTATGTTTAGATTTGCTATAAGTTGGTTATTTTAAAATATTATATATTTTCAACGTGGGCGGCATGGACGATTTCACTTATATATATTATGTACGATGGGTAATCCCAGTTGAGCTTGAGCATTCGCAATAAAAGCATGTATGATATGTAAAATTGTATTATTTCAATTATTTAAAACCTAAAAAATCAACACATGTGACGTTATGACACATGACATAAAGATGTTAAAATTTATATATAGAGATGATTAACAAAATTAGGTTTACTTATTTCTATAGTAATTTGCTGCACATATTGACAACTATATTATTTTATAATATGTAAATGATCATAACATTCTTAATCCTATTTTGCACAATGGTTTATTTTTTGGATAACTTTCTGCTGTTAGCAATATGATTTACATTTGTTTTCTGATATGTTATTCTCTATTATATACTTCTAAACCAACTAGCAAAGAGGCGACTTTCCCGTTTTAACCGTTGGTTTTCTTCAAATTTTATTTTTATTTTACTTTATTATGCCTATTGTTGGGACTTTTTATATTAGTAAGTCAAAAAGTGTATGTATCTACCTCTAATCCTTTTTACAACTTGTTTTTTAACTTCAGTTATTTAAAACATTCACATTTACTATTCTTACATTGTTAATGTTTGCTTTTTATTACTGTATCTATAAATGTATTTAATTATATCTGTGGGAGTTGGGTCCCTAATTGAAACCCTAAATGCAATTTTTCGTTATTGGTATTACAGTTTTGAATATTTTATTTTGTTTTATCTAACAAACGCAAGTAAATTAAGAGTTAACTAGTGGAGTTTAAAATGATAAGGTTAATATATAAGATAGTATTTGTCAGTTTTCTGATGCCGCTTATTTAACTGATGTACTAAATAACTGCAAATGATTTTGCAGATTGGCGATGAGAAAAGAAGAATGATAATGGAGAATCCTTGGGTTCCTGAATGTGCCTTCAAATTTCCGGGATCTGGAGCCCGAAATTTTAAACTTCAGTATGGATGATCGTCAAGGTGGAAAACAATTCAATAACCACGAAAATAATAAACATAAATAAATAATATAATAAACGCTATATACTTAAGGCTGAAGATTGGTTAAAAATTTATAGAGGCACGATACCGAGTGTCCAGATGCTACAAAACACAGCTCTCCAGCAACCAATTATTGAAAACAGGAAAGCAGTTCTACCAATAATTGAAACTGTATTGTTTTGTGGTCGGCAGGGTATACCACTTCAAGCCCGTAGAGATCACGGAGAGTTTAATTTGGAAGTTTGTCCTGTTAAAAACGAAGGAAACTTCCGAGCTCTTCTGAGATTCAGAGCTAATTCTGGAGATAACGATTTGAAAAGGCATTTAGAAATAGGATCGAAAAATGCACTTTACCTCTCACCAAAAACACCAAATGAAATTATTTCTGCTATTAATGGTATAATGTTGAAGAAATTGGTTAGTATGGTAAATTCAGCGAAATGTTTTACTGTTATTGCAGATGAAACGACAGACGTCTCTACGCAAGAACAAGCATCAATCGGCGTGAGATATCTACATAATAATGGCATTAGAGAAGATTTCCTCCAGTTTGTTTCTGATTTAAAAGGTAAAAACCTAGCTACAATCATTATGAATTCCTTACGGGAGTTTGGAATCGATAGAAAGTTTTTGAGGGGACAAGGATATGATGGGGCTTCAGCAATGAAGGGAAAATTCATCGGAGCACAGGCCTATGTAACGGAAGAGCATCCGACTGCAACATATGTCCATTCTGCATCTCATAGCTTAAACCTTGCTATAAGTGCATCATGTTCAATTTCTGAGATTAGATTTTGCTGTGGGACTGCAACAAAACTCTGTGTGTTTTTAAACATTCCAAAACGAATGGAAGTTATTAACCTTAGAACACTAACGTACGTAAATTTTACGTGTAGTAGTATGAAATTGCAATATAACTTCAGGTAGAATGGGTTAATCCGCTTGAGCACCTAGGAATGCTATCCCCGACCCTTTACAATGCAAAATAACTTTAACCAGGTAAATTGTTTTCTATATTTATCAGTTTATGTTGGAATTTGTCAGCGCGTGCACGTAAATTTTACGTACGTTAGTAATACGGAAAGTTTTCGAGTGATAGTAGTTTTGAGCACAATTTGTAATAGTGTTATCCATAATGGCACAAAAAGCTAAACGCTATTATTGTGATCAAGAATTGGATAGACTTTTAAATGGTAGTGGTGAATTTTCTGGCAGTGAAATTGAAGATTGTGTGGAAACAGACAGAGACAGTCGCAACAGTGTTAGTGATCCAGATTTTGTACCAGATCTAGAACCGTCAAAAACCAAAAGGTCAAAAAGGAGCAAATATCCAGTCAAGCAGAGCAGTGCTAGAAAATCACACAATTCTTTTTGATGTAGAACTTCTTCAGGGAAAAAATAATTATAAATGGCACACTAAATCTGTTTATAAAGGATATAGCGATAACTTTAATTCTTGGGTATCACCGAACGAATTGCAGCAATTATAAATACAGAGAATGAGTTTTACTTAACATTGCTAAGTAAAAACTCTAGGAATTATTACCCCAACAATTCAACTGCAAATTTTATGACACAATTACCGAAACGAGTGAGATTGAGTAGCGAATGGGTTGTCGGAATTTCTGAAATTCAATATCCGTATTCCTTTTTAGCAGTTGAAGAAACTGATAACTTGTACTATAGGACTGAACCACCCGAAAAACACGAATTAAGTCTCGAAGAAGTGTTAAATTTTGCAACGAGACATTTTCTTTATAATAAAAATTCACTTCATTTTTCTTATCAAGAATGGCATATTGTAAAAATTTCTCCAGGAAACTACGAATCAATCGAAGACATTATTACTAAAATTAATAACCACGAAATAATAGAAACAAACTGATAAACTTTAAATACAACAGAATAACAAAGCGAGTTTTCTTAAAAGTAAACACGATATTATCTGTACTGGGTTTTTCAAGAATATTAGCGCTTCAACTAGGTTTTCAACCCGATCAAAAGTTAGCAAAGAAAAAACTTCAGCTCATTCAGCAAACGTATGGACAGGTATACCATCTCAAATGTTTATTTTTTGTGATATTGTAAAACTACAATTAGTAGAAAATGCCTTAGCACTTTTATTGCGAAATGTCAATGTCACTTCTGATAATTACAATTACGAATGTCACAAAGATGTAGTGTTTTCTCATGTACATTATATATCTCTGATAAAAAAGTAGTTTGAAAATGTAGAAATAAATATAAGAACCGACACGGCAGCTTCTATGCCAGTCGAGTTTGGTAAGTTGAATTTGAAACTTCATTTCACAAAACATAATCAACATGACGTATCTATATCAACAATATTACATTAATTAAGTCGGTAGTGGAATTGGTGTTGAGGACAGGAAATAATATTTTAGGAGATATTGTCGAAAATGGACCAATAAAAGAATCGTTTCAAGATAGAAAGCGCTAAGCCGGTTAGAGTCTGAAACACAAAGCAGACACTAAAATTGAAAATCTGATGCAGGGTTTTGGGTATACAAAACCGCGTCAAAAAACAACCAGTCATTATCTGTCTGTAATTAACAAGAAGACGTCAACTTCTAGACGCAAGCCTGCTGATTCGAAAGTTAATTACAACGATATTTTTGACAGAAAGTAATAATGGTTTTTTTTCACGCTCAATCTTTTGAATGCATTAAATCTGAATTAGATTTATTTGTCCTTCCATCAACTCAAACAAGTATAGAATCTGGTGAATGGATTTTCTACAAGCCACTATCTTCGTTAACTGACGACGCCGCCGATTGAATTTGTTATACCTGGCAACGGCAACCATTCTCTATTTAGTAAAGTTGAGATTTATTTAAATCAGAAACTTGTATCTCCGCCTAATAATACGTATGCATACCGTTCTTATATTGAAACTTTACTAAACTATGGATCAGAAGCGAAATCCTGACATACTTAATCAAGAAATAATTCTTGTTAACAGCGTCGAAATGAAGATCAAATTTGTTCGTTCAAGAGATTGGTTTAGTTTAATGACTAAATCCGGGTCTGCATACAAATGAAAATTTTAGAGCCAGTCTTTTAGTAAGAAGAATGAGAATTAATCCTACAATTCTAATTGTACACACAAAAGCGTTAAAATCTACTTCCGCAAAATATCTCATAGGCAATAACCAAAGCCGATGTTAAAGTATTGACTATTCAATCAGGGATACAACGACAGTCTTTAGAAAACCTTTTCTTAGGCCAATTACCTAAACATTGTAATTTTGGATTTGTCAAATAAAGGGTTCAATGGAGATTACGCTACCAACCCGTTTAATTTTGATCATTATAAAATTAATTACCTGTCCTTGTATATTGACGGTCAGCAAATTCATTCAAAACCACTTCAACCGGATTTTACAAAATCAGGTTTGTACGTGCGAGCATACTATAAAGTTTATTATTAAAACTAATTTAATTATACTAAAAAAATATGTACACGTTTATAACTAACCGAATTAATTAAATCTAAGGATATTTAATAAAAACTTCTATTTATCTAAACACATACACTTATTTACTTTAAAATCACGTACAAGGTTATACTCCGTATATTTATCTCCCACACGCGTTAATTACTTATTTATTTAAACTTGAATAATCTTTTTAACATTGCCGTCTTCACATTACGGGAATAACTGACCTCTGATTTGTTTGCACCGAATTTATACATTTTCGCGAAACGTTCGCGAATGTTCCACATCTTTCAGTGAAAGTTCTGGAAATGGAAATCATATATCTCGAGAAGATTACCTTAAAGGTTTGTGTTTAATGGCTATTGATTTAACACCGGATTTATTGGCAAATGCTAATACACATTGGAATCTTGTAAAAAATTGGTCGTTGCGCGTAGAAATCTGATTCGAACATGCGTAAGTGAAACTATAAACTGTTTAGTTTGACGTCATAGAAATTGATTAACATGGAAACGTAATGGTGGATTTTAGTAGTTAAGAATACTAGACTCTTGACTCAACTTAGTTATTAATTAGCACTCGAGAAGAATGGACGCGTTTGTTGATGCAAGGTTTTTGTGCAGAAGACAAACAATGTATTCCTAAAAAAGTTGCAGTTGTTTCGTTAGATGGTGACTATTGCGAAGTTTTGCTCGTAAAGCCACCAATGCCTTATTCTACTTAACCAAAATCGGTGAAAAACGAAGTTTATTACTTGGAAAATTATTTTTATGGTCTAAAATGGAGTGCTGGATACATAAATTATGAAGATTTTGAAGACGAACTTACAAAATTAATGATGCCTTTTAACGGTATTTTTGTTAAAGGTTATGAAAAGCAAAACACTTTAAAATCTTTAAACAAACCGGTAGTTAATCAAATGTCAGCATTATCACATTGAAAACGCTTTGTGTGCTTTGGAACACGCCTTAGTTTTATGTGAATGGTCAAAGAAAAATAGCAAAGATGAAGGCGATACAGATCCAACAATGTTTGAAGAACATCCCGAGTACCAAGAATGTATATCGTCTTGTATGTGCTTCTAATCAGTTACCTTGGCGTATACAAAAATCTTGTGCTGTTATTGCCAACACCGATCCATCGTACAAATTAATGAATACGGACACGGAGAATACTTTGACTGCTTCGGAAGAGAACACCAGGGAAATCACAGAAAATTTTTAGAACAAAATTGTTGTACTTGGATTTTAATTATAAAACTTTGCAAGATTTTCATTTTGTAGTTGGCGTTCAATATTGTTTAGTTTGTTTATATTATAGAATTAATGATTGTAGCGTTGTAGATTTTTTAAAAATATTTAGAAGAACGGAACCAGCAATTATAAATGTCTTATTTTAATATATAGTTTTCTCTTTAAGAAATTAGACATGAATGATTGTAGAGATTATTTAGTGATAAATAAAACAAATTAGTTTACCAAACAAGCATTTTTATTGTTGAAATCTCTAATAAAATAAACATAAAATAAATTACAACTTAGTCGCATATATATCTAAAATAAATATATACCAAAAAAATTGGTCAATAGGCACTCACTTTAATAACAAATAAAATACACGATTTTCTAGCTATTTACAAACCCATAAGGAAGGGTGTTATAACAATTACTTCATATACAGGCGTACGAACAATTTTGCGATCCGTATTTACATGAACAGTAGCACTGTTCTTACATACCATTTCTCGTATTTTTTCAAAATTTATTACTTTGGAATTTTTATAATTCTAGGTGATCCCTTTAACCTTACATACAGTGGTATAAGTATCTGTAGTTGGAGTATAGATTTTAAAACTGTAATTCTTAGGTCCCCCACTAACAAACTCGTCTATGAAACTACCAGAACCATATTCTTCTAATTCATCTTACCTAACAATTCTCCTGATGCGGGTTTCCAATCTCCTTCTTTATGAATAAAAATTACACTGTCTGATTCGTAGTACAAAACGTTTCGTCCAAGGTTTTCTAGATACTTGTATAGCTCTAATCGAGCGAAAGCTGTCGTATAAGCTGCAATTGCTACATTGACAGTTTTTAACGGTTTTACACTATCATCGCGTCTATTCCAACTTAAAATGATTACCTCGTCATCCACCGGTATTAAACTTTGAACCTACAAATCTGGATCTGTTAGAAGTTTGAAAAACTGTCTAGGATTTGTGATAATTGATGTTTGTGTTAAATTTTCACGTTGTCCAAACTTTCCCAAAAAGCTATTTAACATTGATTTAGAAATGTACCGCATCGCCGAATTTTTACAATTTTTTGTTTTCTAAGCTGTACACTTTCTTTCTGAAAATAGTCCTTAATGTATTTTTCTTTTTGACTTTCGTTTTGGTAACAAACCGGCCAACCCGAATTTTCCTGTTTTAATTTAAGAAAATTGTCTATATATCCTGTAAAAAGCTCTCCCGTTTTAGCAACACTATGATACATTTCTATTTTGTATTCCCATATTTTGTGAAATTCTAATATTTTGTAGTTTAAAGATAGAGCTTTTCGTAGCAAGTCAGCAACAAAAGTTCCGACAAAACTACGTTCACTTTCATTATGATGGCACGTATTTTGATTTAAAATGTCTGCATAAGAACGACATAATATGAACATAAGTTTTTTGTGGAGTCTGTATGGAAGTACGGTATGGTACAAATCACGAGGCGGGAGAATTACGCATTAATCGTTGAACGGTATTTATAGGAAGCTTTGAACACGAATTATTCCTTATATAAATTGTAGGGTGTTCTATTGGATACTTTACATATTTATTTATATACGGATACAAACTAGTTATATCAAAATTTAAAACAATTCTAAGTTTATTACATTTATTATATAATTTTGCTGCATTTGTACGGCCGCCAAAGAAAGTGTCACGAAGCTTTAACGGAGGAATTTTTAAGTTATTATTGTTTTCGACAAAATTTCGAATGTTGCAGTTAGTGTTTAATTGTTTAAATTCGCACTCAAGTTTGTATCCGAAATTCCTAATCGAATCCGCGCGAGCTTAAGTATGTTCACCGCGTAAAAACATAATATTTGACTTACTTTTTAACATCTGCTTGTTCAAAACCACAAGTCCGGTTAGGAAAACAATTTTCACATCCCTGCTAGTAACAACCCAGAAACTCATAAACAGTTTTGAATTCAAAACAATACTCATCAACTAAAATTTCCTCCGGCAACCGAAATTCGCAAGCATTACCACCGTGTTGTATCGATATCTTGAAATTTTGTGCAACCCAGTCCAGCCATTTTATGGCTATTGAGGATTGTTTATCGTTTATTCGGTAACCGCCTGGGTGGATTAATTCGATTGTATTGTTGGTCAAAAAATTTTGACGAAAGGCAAGATTACAAGCGCTGGCTATTAATTATCGTGGCTTCTTGAAAACAATCGACATTGTTTTCGGTTTTAAATAGTTTCCAAAAACGGAAACAGTCTTTAACCAATATCTGGACATCTATTATACAATATTTTAAAATTAATATTAAATTATTAAAATATTAATAAATTGTTAGTAACTCCCGTGAAAAGAACTGAACGTTACTTTGAAGAATCTTTTCAAATGCCGTTAAAATCACTGCCGTATTGAGCTGGTTTGATTTTCTAAATGAAATGCCTATAGGTTTATCTGCAAAGTTAGAATTTCGGATAATAAATCCAACTAAATCTGATGGGTCAAGATTCTTTAAACTATAGTCCTTCAATTCTTCAAACTCTCTCTATAAATACATTTAAATGCATTTTTTAAAATATAAACCAAAAATATGTGTTTTACCTCAAGCCACAGAATAGGATTTTCGTTTTCGCCAGTTGGTTTAAAAGAAATCGTAAAGCATTTCGACCATGTATTAAATTTCTTTATGACGTGGTGAGACTCGTTAATCAAATCCATATATTTAAATTTCTTATCACTGCTTAAGTCGCCATGTCCCTCTTGTTGAAAAACTTCATATCGATATTTCTGAGAAATTACCAATAAAATTATTCGAAATACTTAACATTTTTTAATAATGACTACAATAATGTAGGTAAAGCTTACTTCTGGTTCATCGATGTAATCATTAAACAGCTGCGTGTTAAAATCGTTAACATATTCAATCTCTTTATTACATAAATCTTGCGAATCGGTACTGTAAATCTACAAATACAAGTAGTTTTAATTTAAACTATAACTGCTTTTGTCTTAAATTCATACCTGGTTTCATGAGTGAGCTTTTGGCTGTACTTGATAAGCATTTAATTGTTCGAGAGGTTTCAAGTCGGAAGCCGATTGTTGTATTTCCTGTAAACAGTACCGTAAAACGGGGTTACTTTATACAGGTTTTTGTAGTTTTTTGTTCGTAACTTTTTTTAATGGTCAAAATGTTATCTTTTTTTTGCTCCAATAGAACAATGTGACCTTTGGTCAACAAATGCATAACAAAATATTTCCTTCCCCCCCACACAAAAATATATATTTTTTTTGAAAAGGTGTCAAAGAAACCTCGAGTGTGGGGTTTCTTAACATAACGTTGAAATGTAGGTTATGACAAAGATACAAGTCTTTAGGGTTACTTTGACATCATTTATAAGGTTTTATGTTTTGCGTATGGATTTAGTGGGGAAAAAAATTTTTTTTTTGGTCAATTTTAACTTTTATTAAGGAAACATCTTACATTAAGGTATCACATACTTAAGGCACATTTATAATAAACTTAAACGATAAATTTCAAGAAAGGAAAAAAAATGATTAGTCTGTATCCTCGCAGGTGATGGAACATATCCAGTCTGCGACATAATGGTAGAACCGGAAGTCACACTTACAGATGTAACAGAGGTTGTTGTCCTTTTTGTTTTCATTGTTGCCTTTCTTCTGGCGGCCCAAAGCAATCAATTTCCTTTTGCCCTTCTTCTGGCGGACCAATTTACTTAAGGAAACATCTTCATCGGAAGATGTCTGGTCTGTCGCGGGAGGTGTAGAAGAAGTTGATGGGCCTGGTTCAAAACTTGGGTCATCCTCTATTGCTGGGACAGTCTCAACAACGGAAATATCGTTGTCTATGTCTGAGGCATGATTGATTGATGGGACATCTTGGCTTGTTACAGTGATCTGTGTGCCGGGTTTATGACAGACTTTCTTTCCTTTTCTGTGCCGAATTCTTTCTGAGTTGTAGCCCATTGACTCTCTTAAAAACTCCAGCAGACTACTATCGAGAACACGTCCAGTTTCTTCGGTTTGATCTCCTGGAAGCTTTTTCAAGACAGCTTCAGGATCAAATGGGTAAAGGCCCGTTGTTCTGAATGAGCTCTCGAGATTCTTGGTTATATTGGGAGCCAATGCATCCATTAATCTCTTCAGAAGCATGGAAAACTGTGGTTTTCGAATAAGGCCCCGAATTCTTGATTCTTTTTTCCAATTGTCCAGAACCTTCCTCCATTGTTTCTTTAAAGGACCATAGACACCGACGTCCAGAGGTTGCAACATGTGGGTCGAGTTTGGGGGCATAGTTGTAAAATGAATGTTGCTTCCCACTGCAGCCTGGATGACTTTAGGGGAAAAATGCGAAGCAAGATTATCACCAATGACAATAGTTTTTTTCATTTTCTTGTCTGTGTTCCTGGATATGCGGTAACAAAATTTTAAAAAACCATACCTCAAACAAATTCATGTCAAACCAGCCGCTACTACTGTTTCTATAAATTGTTCCAGGTGGTCCACCTTCTGTCCAGTTCTCAGAAAGATGCTTGGATTTGTACACAACCATGGGAGGAATCAATTTTCCTTCAGCGGTACCACAGAACATGATGCTTACTGATGATTTTGAATGTTCCTGGACTCTTTCGACGCGTTTGTGTCCTCGAGGTACTAATACTTTTATCGCCCCTGGGTCGTCTGTAATGTTTGTCTCATCATAATTATAAATAAGAGCTGAACGTGTCTCCTCCAAAACTGGTTTTAAATTAACAAAAAACTCTTTGATCTCCTTAGGACCCACTGATGCTCTTAAAGCCTTGATATTTGTCGCCAGTCTCTGCGTGAGGTTATTCCGAGCTGCAAACTCATTCACAAAGTCATAGCCCGGCAAGTTATCTTTCCACTGCTTTATAACTCGACCCTCCTTATTTACAAACATTTGAACGACGGTTCGGACATCAGCATTTGCCAACGGAAACCCCCAATTGGCTAAAACAGTCATTTTTCATTTTGAGGCGTTAAAACAGTGGGGTTACCCGGCTTCCCATCATGCCTGTGATGGATCTGGTTAAGAATGGTAGTTCTGTTGATTTTGTACTTTTTGCAGCAGCAGCCTGGGTAAGTCTACCTGCTCTAACTTCTGCAACGACTCTTGCAAGGTCTTCATCACTATAATTCTTATAGGTTCGGCCACCTATTTTTCTTTGATAAATTCTAACCATTGTTAGATATAAATATCTACAAATAAACACAAGATTAACATAACAAAATAAAAAAAGTGTATTACAACAATTAAATAGGTCCTAACTACCTAAACTAACGTAAACAATATCATAAACTACGAGAACTGTATAGAAAAATGTTTTAAGGTGTATTAACGCACCTCGCTACATACAGCAACGATAAACACGTTCGCACTGTTCGGTGAGACGGGTAATCGAAAAGCTAATTACTCCCCGCACTCGTCACACACTACATAAAGTCACGTGAGTTGCATTGCGCGATTGTTTTGCCGCATTTTGGCGCTTTGTTAAAGTAGCCCCAAAAACTGTCAAAGTTACCCGTAAAGTCAATTTAGCCCCGTTTTACGGTAGCATTTACATTAATATGCACATACTTTTAATAAAAATGTTTTGTTCATTTTTACAATTGCATAAATACAAACCTCGACAAAACGTTTGCAATTTACTAGATTAGGAATAAAATCACTCTGCATACTGGTAAATAGATTATCATTGTTGTTGATCTGAAAATGAAAGTTCTTAGTGTCTAGTTTACATTCTAATAAGTAATAATAAAGAAAATAGATAATAATAATAAAAAAATATATTTTACTTATTTAATGATGAATTGTCAAGTTCCCTAAGGCTAAGTCCTCATGAGCGTAAACAATCCGGAAAAGCGTAACGACCTTATTGCGGTCATTTTCCGCTATTCTGGGCGGAACGTACCAATGTGATCCCTGTTATGTTTGTGTCTTTGCTTGTGTTCATAAAATAACTCACTTATGCTTGTGTTTAATTTTGCCATCTATATTCCTCGTATTTTCGTATCGCAAAAAATTAATAAAAATGGAAATAAACAGTAAAACAGTTTTGCTAGCAATTGGAGTTTTAGTTCTTAAGTACAGGAATACCTTTTTATACAAAAGTTTCTATCGCCACAAAATAGCAAAATTGTATCAATTATATTTGAACATCAATAGGAAACAAAAAAAAATAGGAAAATATGGGTTAGAGATATATTTACAGAAGACCAAAGGCTTTTGCAAGGTACCAGTCATAATTTAGTACAAGAAATGCGTGTAAATGACAGAAAAAAATATATAAATTTTCTGAGGATGTCACCAGAACATTTTGACTTATTACTTAGTCAGGTACAACCGTTTATCCAAAAACAAAATTTGGCCAGGGAGTCGATTCAACCGAGAATCCGCCTGGAAATTACCTTACGATATCTAGGATCAGGTGATAGTATGACATCTATATATCATACAACTTTAGGGTGGGAAAGCAGACTGTTTCCAGCATAATTGCAGAAACTTGTAAAGCTATTTGGGATTGTTTGAAAGATCAAGTTTTTATCATCCCTAGTTCTAAAAATTGGAAGCAAGTAGCTAAGGAATTTGAAAAAAAATGGAATTTTAAAAATTGCATAGGGGCAATAGATGGAAAGCATGTTACAATGCAGGTATATTATTATAACTTATTTTTCATATAGGCATGCCACAATTATTAAAAATAAATTAATAGAGTATACCCACACAGCCAAAAGTAATCAAAAGCCGTAATAAAGGTAACCGCTTTGGATTGCCAAATCTGTTCATAGAGTACCCAAAAGCACACCCAATGGTGAACTATGTCCCACTTAATCCCTCCATAGGATACTCTTATACTGACCTTGCGTGTATTCAACGGTCAACCTTTTAGGATAACCCGAAATTAACCGAAACGGACAACTTATTGTCAACTTTTAAAGCTACTCAAAAGATACTTCTTTTTAGTTATTCATTGATCAACTTGTTGGGCTAACCTAAAGTTAATCGAAACGCCCGGTGCATAGTTGAATTTTAAAATTACTAAAAAGATACCATTTTTTGTATGATCAACGTTCAACCTGTTAAGGTAATCTAAAGTTAATCGAAAGTGATTGTTAATGGATGGTATTTAAAACTGCCTAAAAGATACTAATTTTTGTTTGCTTAACGTTCAACCTGTTAGGATAACTTAAAGTTAATCTAAATGGGTATTTTACTATTTAATTTTAAAGCAGTTTAAAATATACAATTTTTGCACTTGTTCAAGACTCAACCTGAAGTTAACTGTAAAAGATTTATAATTGTTGGATTTTAAAACTGCTTAAAAAATACTATTTTTTCAGTTGCTCAACGATTAATGGCTGCTTAACAGATATCTTATAGTTAACACTTGAAAATAAAACACATTAAAATAAAGGTGCAAGTCTTGAAAAACAGATTTTATACGATACGATATAATACATATATATTTATTACTTATTTACAAATTTAAAAATATCTAAAATAAATGTCATCGCCTTTGACCCTTTTTCACATTTTTCTCGATTTTATAATCCACACCTTTGTCGCCACTAAAACGTCAATTTCTGTGGCTGTGGAAACTTTTCATTTTACGGAAGCTGAAATTAGAAAAAATACTGAACTAAACCACCAATATTTATATTTGATTTGATTTTTTACAGGGTTCCCAGCGATCTAGAAAATTGTAAATAATCTGGGTATTCTAAAATTAGGGCAAACATGTAAAATTTAGAGAAAGCCTGTTTCTGTCTTTTTGTATACTGACCGTTCAACTGCAATTATGAATTATGTGTTCTTTTGTGTCTGTTAAAAATATATATAAAGATGTTTTACCTTTATAACTGGAACTTTTAGTATAACACAATTACAGAAAGTTAACACTCGACTTGTACAACACATCAGCAAAACTTGAACAATTGTCTAGCAGGTAAAAAAAACGACGTTCAATTTTAAACTAGTCTTAAAACAACCCGGTGGTTATTTAAAATACTATACCCATTTTCTCCCACTTCAACAACATAATTTTAAATTTTACAAACGGTTGGGCGTTTGCTTAATGTTAATTCAATTATTCTTGAAATCTATTTTTATTAAGTTTAAATTAACCCCGTAACGTGCATGCTCGAGTTAATTCTATTACGCTAAATGGGCCAAAATAGGCACGCTCAAATTAATACGAGCGGTATCGCTATATGAAACATAAGAACAAAATGGCTTTTTTGATTTTTTTTATTTACATCTGTCTTGTAAGCTATAAAATGTTAGAGTAATATTACTTTTCGTCCAGTTGTAAAACAAAGAAACGTTTTTTTTTTTAATTACAAATAGGTACAAGTGTTTATTCTTTTTCATAATTATTTATTGATTTAGTAGTGAAAGACTTTTTTTGTGATGTAATATGTAAAAATTATAAAACTGCAAAGATAAGTGTTTATAGACAGTTATTTTGTGTTTAGTTATTACTTTTGGCCAAAATAAAGTTCAAAAATGTATTTTCTTAAATTAAAAAAAATGATTTTTTGTCGTTTTTTAAAAAAAAATGCTTTAAGAGGTTAAATAAGAAGTTGAGAATAATCAGTACAAATGTCATATTCTCATTGTTAACTGCGACATGAAAACTTGAGTTACAATTTTTTTTACAAAATTTAATTTTTTTTAATGATGTCTACATAATAAAAAAACTGTTGAATTAATTCCAGAAAGTTCATTTGAAGCACTAGATCAATTATTGTATTGTCACTTTCGACATTAATAATACTTTTTTACCGTTTATCGCGAATAAACTATCTTTTAATAAGAAACACTAAAATTTGCCTGTATTACGTTTTGAAAATTGGATATTGATGCGCATATAGCTCCTTTATGAGTCACAGTATTAAAGAAGCTTAAATACAAAACTTGTTCGGTATGTCTGTTTGGAAAAATACATTTTTCTTGTTTGCTATCAAGAGGCCAAGTTTATATTCTAATTGTTTAACGGATTTGTTAAGGTGGTATGATACCCTATTTCAACAATAGTTAAAAATAATCATTATAAGCAACAACAACATTTTGGATAATATCTCGTGTCTTGGTTTAATTTAATTATGATTTAGCAATACTAATGATGTTTCAAAAACGTGTTTTAATTAGCGGTTCTGAAGATACAATTTTCGATAACTACAAGTGCAATTTTAACTCTAGAACATGGGATTTTTAACTACGCATAAAGAATAACTTGTTTTAGGGTATAACAAAATCTTATGTTGATTGTTGCATTCTAAGTTGAATTTTTTTATTTTAATAGTATTTAAATCAAGAGCAAATCTACAAAAAGCGATATAACTTTTTTTCTATATAAGGTAAAAAGTTTTAATTGTATCATAACCTGCTCTGAAGTATTGTGAATATATTCGTATAATTAAAAACTAATTAAGTTAAAAGATAATCGTATATTTGTATAAAATAGTTGGGTTAAAATAGTTATATAAAATTTAAAAAGAGAAAAAAATGTTAGAAAAAGATAAAACCTGAAATTTTTACAGTGGTAAGCGTGTAATTTATGAGTGATGGGTGTTATGACAATAAGGTTTGAAAAAAGAGATTCTCTTTCTACCTGCATACAAATCTTTACATATTTCCACTTTTCTTAACATTTAAAAACTAATTTTTTATTGTAAACTAAGATGACAAAGTTGTTTTTTTATTACTATTATGAGAAAATAACTGAACCATAAATAGATTGCTATACCTATTTAACTTATTTATTGTAATTTACTTGCAAAACGTTATGATACTAAAATTATAAATTAATACGCTACATCTAAAATAACTGATTGTTACGTAATTTTTCTAATTATGTAATTCTACGTTTTTTCTGGGCATTTATTATTAACTCTGAATCCCTAGCTTGTAAACCTCTAGGAATTCGTGGATCAGCTAGCTCTGGTAACATACAATGAAAAAATTCATTTAGTTTTGGTAGCATAATCTCACTCCAAAAAGTCTTATCTTTTTCAATTCGAACAACTTCTACGTCTAAGTCTGTATATAAAACTAAATCACAGTAACTTCTACCTAATATATTTAACTGACCCTGAATTTGGTAAAAATATTGGTGATTTTTTTTTAAATGTAATTTTTCGTCTTCTAGTTTTACGCACATGTTTTTCTGTTTCTTTTCTAAACTTTCCTTAATTTTTTCGTTTCTTATTGAGTACAAACACTTTACTTCTACTAATCCATCTTCATTTATAAGTCCATCAGGACTAGCACCTAAATAAGGATACTCTTTCAAAATAAAGAAACCGCTTGATTTTACTTGTACTTTCATGATTTCTTCATATTTTTCTAGAGCTATTTTTTCGTGTGTTCTTCCATAAAGTATTGCATCTGTTGCTAGATAAGGTGAACTATACAAAAGATTTTTAAGAAAAGAATGGCAAGAAGTAGTCTCTCTTCGATTACATATACGTCCAAAGGAGGAAGCAGTAATTCTATTTCTACGCACTTCATGCCACTTGGCGTTATCGTGCTGACCTATTGTTTCAATGGCAAGTGTTTCTACATCATCATTTCTTAGACGTGACAAAATCTCGTCCTTTTTAATTTTTATTTCATCTTGTGATAAATCTTCCTTGGCTGCATTCGGTCCATAATTAATATTTTCTCCTACATTACAATTTTCTATAGACTTATACTTCTTTTTTGCGTGAAGACGTTTATATTGCGTTTCATATTTTCTTTTTCTTGAATATAAAGTTATCCTATGTCTTTCGTTTAAATCTGGTAAATTGTACTTATGCCATGATGATCCGGAATTAAAACATAATGCAGCTCCATAACACCGCCTTTGGTACGAACCTCTTAGAACATAGTTAACCCGTTTTCCTCCCGAAAATTTCGATACAAGACTCATGTACCTGTCGGCATAATTGGTAGTAACATTTCTTGTTATGCGATTAGCTTTTCGAATGACATTTTCTATTACTTTAATAATTTCGTCAAACAATCCACTAGTTTGAAGTAACGGAATATAGATTTCTTCGTTATTTTTTTTTCTTGTGCAGTATTCATTTCTGCAATTTGAATGATTACCAAAAACATGATATGGTATGTTTTTAAGGTCTTCGCATAACTGTTTTGTACTAACTACCTTTGCTATAGATTTTCTTACAGCCGCACTTAGTCTTGGTATTCTACTTTTTAGTATTCGCCTAGCCGAAATTTCAAATTTAGTATTTTTTACCAATTTGTGCAAGTTTGAAGTATATGCTCGAGTCATATGATTCGCACATTCTAATTTTAGTACATATCTTCCATACGTTACGTTTTCTAAAATTCTTGCGTATACGCTTGAATCACCATCACCAACAACGTATTTATACCTTAAACCATAAATCACTTCACTTTAATTAAATCCCTGCACTATAATATCTTGCTCCATACTAGAGGAAGCGCCACTAAAGTTTTTAAAACACTTATGAGTATTTGGGATAACGTTTTTACTTGCACTTATAGCACAAATCAGGCAAAATTTGTTCTTAATTCCTAAATAGAGAATTTTTTTTGTCTTTTCTCCAATAATACATCCTACCCCAGATAAAGATGAAAATCCATGTCCATACGAACGCTTAGCCCAACCACCATCGACAATTACCGTTATAAATGGTACCCCATGTTCTATATCACCTCGTTCAATAGCCAATTTTTTCCACTTTTGCAGCGTCCGCCATTTCTAGTTGAAGTTTTTTCTCCCAAATGTCTCAATTTCAGTTTCGAGCTTTCTATAAAATTTTGGGCTTACACTAGGTATGTTCATAACTGAAAACAATTCATCAGTTTGGCTGTAACCTATTCCAATCGATGTTGCTCCCCAAACAAACGCTTGGTTTAAATTATTGCTTGCTGGATGCGAAGATATTGTTATGGTTTTCTCGCAAGTATCGCAGTAATAATACAATATCGAAACAACTCCACGTTTTCTTTCTTTTTTAAATTTCATTTTTCCCATAGTACATTTAGCGTTGTGATCATGAATTTTTATTGTTTCTTTAATAAAAAACTCTATTTCAACAATTCTATTTCCTGAGACAGTTTGTTCGTTTTGTTCCAAATCAATTTTTTCGGTTTCTAAATTTGGAAAAACTTCTTCCTTTAAACTACAACAATATATTGATACATATTACATATACATATTGGTAAATTTCAGTAATAAAAATAATGGCAAGTGCAGAAGTAATCCAAACTCATTTAAGATTTTAAAAACCAATTGCATACATCATTTTTTAAAGCAGAATAAATTATAATACTAATATAAAAAACTTACTTTTGAAAATATTCAAGATGCGCATCTTCAGCAACGTAGTCATTGTTCTCACAAGCACTGAGAGCTTTTTCGCGTTTTCGTCGACATCTTTGAGCTTGCGATTTCTTTCCGCGTTTTTTTACAGTGCAAGTGCTTCGCATTTTACAAAAATAACAAATATATCGTTTACAATAACAATTAAAAGTAACAAATATAATAATAACTAAAAATAGAGTAATGATAACAAACAATTAACAAAGAAATGCACTGCACACTCGAATCAAGCAAGAGAAAAAATGTGCAGTTGCATAAATTTAGATTTCTTTAGGTACCTACTTATGCTAATTTCTAAGCAATGTAACAGTATTGTGTTTGTGGGTTATTTATCTTTTTCTGTCTTTTCTGTTCTTGAGTTAACGAAACTCTTGGAAATTTTGTAGTTTGACTTTTAACTATCAATAATCAAACCTAGAATTGAACAATCAATTAAAGATTTTTTATACTCTGAAAGTTATGTTGCATTGCGGGATAGTCATTGTAAAAAATTAAGTATTTTAAACGGGTAATCAAGACGTACGTTTTATACATATTAAGTATTAGTACTACTAAATTACAATTATACTCTAATATTGTCAAGATTAGTATTTCAGTGAGAAAAAAGATTACAAACAAGTGGTAACAGAAAAAGCAGGTATAAAATATTATTTGTAAACATGGTTGTAGTGTAAAAAATAGTAGACCGCTTTATTTATTACCCAAGTATTGTATTGTATTGTCGTAGGTAATAACAGTTTTGCGAAAAGTGCCTTTTAGATGTCATAAACTCTTCTGTATAAAATGCCGCTATATTTTAATAATGTTGAGTTTACGTATTTTACTGGTTTAAAAATTAAACGGAATAGCAGACGTTAAATGTGTTGTCTATATTTAGGGGCAGGTATTTAGAAGTTTTAGCAAGGTACCTTCCACCCTTAAAGCAGAAATGAATATTAAACTCTGCTCAAAGTAATAACGATTTTTTTTTTTAATTTTTTGAGCATCGGCAGAATGAGATTCTTTGAATGAAATTTCCGTTAAAACTGCAATATCTAAGAAAAAGACCTTGAATGGTCGAAGAGACCGACACAATAAAGGGATTAAAGTATCCACAAAGGCTATTGTTTGGTGCCCAGTTGACACACAGTTGCAATGCAAAATAAGTTCTTAAATTAATCATTTACCGTAACGGATGAAACAAAAACAACAAAAAAAGTTTTTACAATCAACATTAAGATGCCATCGCGTTTATTAATACTTTCTCTTTAACCTGCTAAACGCCTTTGAAGAAAAACTTGATATTTTTTATCGATTTAAGGGCGATAATTTGAACTATTATCAATACGATTTTGTATTGATCCACATTAAAAATTATAAAAAAGTTTGTTTAAAAAAAATAATTTTTAGGTTGAAATTAAATTAAAAAAACATTAGAGTACAAACAAAAAAGAACAATGTTTATGACGATAATCGGATTAAAATGGTACGTTCCAGAAAACTGTTGTGCGAGGGTAATGGTGGAACTAAAATAAAGTTTACTTCTAAAGATTTCATTGTTAGCCAATTAGATTTTTATTATACATGTAAGTAGTAACTAAACTTATAAACACTAATTAATAATAATCAATTACACTTACAACTCCACTAAAATGTTTCTTTTTAAATACAAGTTTTTTTAAGATAATTTGGTTGAGCGTATACAACTACGGATCCTATATACTTATAAAAATTACAACAAATAATTAGCGAAACAATGACTGCAGGTTCCATCTGCAGTGCTTTTAAATATTTTTAAAATAAGTGTTTGTCTATTTAAAAAAACATACCCTTGAATTTGTTGTAATTAGAGCTCACGGAGCGACTAACTAACTTCTGACGATTTCGATCAATTCTTTAAAAATTCATAATTTGAAAACCAAGCGGTAACGCACAAAAAGCCAAAATAAGGGTACTTTTTTTGGAATGAGAATCACCAAAAATCAGAAACGCAATTAGTAAACTCATTTCTTAGTTTCTCCTTGTAAGTCGTAATAATAGTAAGAGGTAACTATTAGAAGATAGAAAAGTAATTTTGGTTCAGGGTGATTTTTCTTCCGAGGACGTTTTTCCGAGATACAGTCTTATTCTACACAAAAACATTCTACTAAAAAGATAATTTTTAGGATTAACATAAAATTAACTTTTTAGAATGTCTCTTTCACAACTTTTATAGACATTGATTATAAAACTCACCGAAAATAACATTTATGTGGTTACTAAAAAGACATGTAGTCTCATTCTGTACTATAAGGTTACTAAAAACTTAATTTTTAGGATTAACATTAAATTAATTTTGTAGGATGTCAGTTGTGTAACTTTTTCAAGACATTAATTAGAAATCTCTGAAAAGATATCGAAAAGTTAACTTATAGGGTTAGTAAAAAAACAAGTAGTCTCATTTTATACTTGAAAGCTCTTAATAGGTTAATTTTTATGGTTACCATCAAGTTAATTTTTTAAAACGGCTTTTGAGTAACAATTAAAGTTGTCTATTGAAAAGTTATTCAAAAGTCAACCTCTGTAGGTAAGAAACGAGATAAGTCGCCATATTTTATACTTTAAGCTTATACAAAAAGTAACCTTTACGTTTACAATTTGGTTGATTATTAGGAATAACTATTTGTTGTGAATAAGTTAAACATTAAGGACACGCGGTAGAACTAACTTTTATGAATGACTAAAAGGCACGATAAAGATACCACGTGCTTGTCAACTTTTCAGGTTAAAGTATGATCGCTTTTTAGACAATTAAGGTTAACTTTGGCTTTGTGGGTAGTAGGTATGTATGATGTACATGTAGATTGTTGTGATTTTTCAGGCTCTATCAAAATCTGGTTCAGAATTTTACAACTATAAAGGATCCCATTCAATTAATCTCCTTGCGATTGCTGATGCAAATTACAAGTTTATTATGGTTGATATTGGAGCAGCGGGACAATTGAGTGATAGTGGTATATTTAAAAATAGTCAAATGGGAGTAGGATTTGAACATAATCTTTTAAATGTGCCAACAACTGAAAACAACTTGCCATATGTTTTAGTGGGTGATGAAGCTTTTCCACTTACAAATTATATGATGCGCCCCTATCCTCGCAGAGGACATCTGGATATGAGAAAAAAAGTATTCAATTATCGACTAAGTAGAGCAAGAAGAATTGTCGAAGTGCATTTGGTCTGTTAGTTTCTAAGTGGAGGATTTTTCGAAAACCAATTTTAGCTTCGGAATCTACTATTAAGAAAATTGTTCAGGCTTGTGTTTGTTTACACAATTTTTTATTGGTGCAACAAAATGACTCACATGTTGATAATATGGAAATTAATGATTTCACAGCAACTGCTGATGGACTAAGAGACATTACCAGAACTGGAACTAATACTTTTACTAGGGGTGCAGCTGTAATTAGGGAATCATTTACAGAATATTTTTATAATGCTGGTGCATTTGAATGGCAGTGGGAGAAAGCACTTCAAAATGATTTTTAATTTATATATATCTCAATGTCTAGTTAGGCAGTTAATTTATATTTGTTGCGAACATGTTAATTAAAATATGGAGCTTTGACAAAAATTCTATTTATTTTTCAGATATTTTTTAAATATATTTAGAACAAAAAAAGATTTTGTAGGGAAAATTAAACAGATTGTGTTTGTATACAAAATATGTATTTAATAAGGTTTATAATATGTTTAACTCATCTCTATCACACACCAACTGCATTATCTCGATTTCCAATCTACTTCTTTCTCTGTATGGAAAGCGCTTTAAGCTTTCTCCTAATCTTATCAGAAAGCCATCTAACCCTTGCATTGGTTGTGGTTTTTCGAGCGCATCCAACAAGATCTTGTGGAATTCCTGTTTTTCGTCTTCTTTTCTTTCTAATATAAAATAAATATTTCTTGAAGTAATTAGGTATTTTTTATTTAATTTAACATGTCTACTTTGAGGATAATGGATTGACTTACTTTTAGTGATTGTGGACAACAAATCTTTTTGTTGCAACTCCGCTGGTTCAGTGCTGCTACTTTCTAAATCGCTTGAAACTGAAGGGGATGGTAACGATATAGAACTCACAGTCCTGGAAATAAAAATATTAATTTATGTAACAGTAAAAAAATACATGCAATGACATAAAACTTTCACCATAAAACATTATTAAATTATTTTTTGGGTAAATGGTGTATATTTATTTAGAAATACAATTGCAAGCTTTCGAACTTTGTCTAAGTTCTTCGTCAGGCAAAAATTAAATTAAATAATTTTTGCCTGACGAAGAACTTAGACAAAGTTCGAAAGCTTGCAATTGTATTTCTAAATAAATATACACCATTTACCCAAAAAATAATTTAATACATGCAATGATTTTCTAAAGATTCATTGATGATTTTTAAAAATTTTGATATCTTGTAAACTTAAAATATGTAACAATTATAAAACAGATATTTCTTCATTATCCACATTTTTCTAATACCAAATGTTTCTGAGAAATAGCTTTCACATAAATGAAAAATTCAAAGTATAAATATACATAATAAACTTACTGTTGTCGGGTAATGTTATCATCCAAAAACCTCATCAAGTTAAAATACCTGAACCCTGGATCAGGTGGTGGTTGAGAAGCTGATCCACTAGGTTTGTAAGCATTTATTTTCTTTTTTGATTTCACGTAGCAGTCCCTCAAGTACTTCCATTTTGTCTTCAAGATATCCACAGCAACTTTTTCATCCAGTAAGTGAAATATCTCATTCCATAGGTGGTTTTTTTAAGGCTGTTCTTTGGTTTACGGGTACCTTTAGATTATATAGTGGTGGTCTATCCTGAACATACTTAATTAGAAGCTCCTCCTACGAAACATCAGCATTTGCTGGTTCTGGATTCACCACTTTATCAACTGAAATTAAAAAAATTAAAACTGTTTCCAGGAATAGGTATGTATCTATCGAAAGTTTTTATGATTACATGTACCTATTGTTAAAATCCCTTCTTCATCAGAAACTAAATTGTGATTATTTTGGTTATAATGTCGAAAGCATTCATGTTCTAACACATTATCACAAAAAGAGTTTAGTAAAAAACCACAAAATCCACACTTGTATTGCTGCAAAAAGTAAACATCTTTAGTTAGTTCCAATTTAAAAAAAATATTTTAACCTACCTGACTCATTACTCAATACAAAATTTGCAGCAATTTTTAAAAACAAACCAACATAACCTCAAAGGCAAGCAACGGAATCCGCGAAAAGTTCAACATCAACGAACTTTTTGCGTAACGACAAGGAAGCTGTCTTTTAATAAATATGGCTGATGCTTAACCAATCAAATCGTTCAAAGTTTCCGCATATCCGCGCTGATTGCGTTCATGAGGACTTAACCTAATACTCGGCACTACAATTTTGAATTAGCTATATAAATTCTTTTCATTTATAACACAACTTTCCCAGATTATTTTACTGTTAATTATATTATCAGCTTAAATAATTTCAAAATGCTGTAGGAGGCCATATTTGTATAAATTTAGAATGGCGGAAATACTTAAGATACTGAAATCCATGTTGTCACTGTAGTAACACACTAACGTCCATCTTTAATTTTGTTATTTTATAAACGTGTTTTTCAAAAAGGTTGTTTATTACATTTCGTTTATTAGCAATAATTGCTTTTGCGCATAAGAAAGTAGCTTGTATTATTACGTTCTTTTTCAAGGTTAATTTTAATGGTTTTTGAATGCAAAATTTAAATTAAGGCACATGAACAGCTTTACACGTACATCGCCTTTGATATTCAGTTTTTGCAGTTCAAGAATATTTTATGAAATTGACTATTATTTTATACATAAAAAGCGATTGATTATAAATAACCAAGAATTTACTATTTATGGTTAAATTTAATATTCGTACAATTTCACTTAAACAACTTTACAAAGTACAACTTAAAGTGTATTTCAAACAAACTTGATATTAGTAATACTTAATAATTACTAACAAGTTTAAATTTTATTTAACACACAACTGTAACAGTTTTTATTTTAAAAACTTGTTTTCAAATATTAACTATAACCATTGCTTTTATATACTTATAGTTCCGCAATGCAATGGACATAAAATGAAGTAGTTTACATAGTTCATAAAAACGGTATAGATGACGTATTTACATCAATTTTTAATATTTAGCTTAGAAATTAACCAGTTCGGTAAATTAATCATTTGTTCAAATAACAAAAATACTAATAATAGTTATTATCTATTACTTATAAGAGGGCAGCGGTGCATTTTTCGCCGTCGGCAACGTTTGTCCGTAAATTTCGTAAATTTGATATTGTTTAGGTACTATGATTTATACTAGGTAACATTTTTATTTTAGACTATTCGAATTTGCCTTTCCATCAAAAAAATTTCGGATTCTATTATATCTTGAAATTTTTCTGAAATTGCATTTATAAGATTTAAAATTAGTAAGGTACAATTACTAAACAACCTTGAATTTTATTTGCCCTTAAGTAAAGCAATGGCTAGGATTGATTGTTAATCATTTCAAAAAAATACCAGAACATGAATTTTACTCCTAGATATTAGTATACAATCCAAAAAAATTATACAGTACAAATAATTTTTTCAATATGTAGACATATTTGCATAACTTACTTACATTTAAAAGTGTCTTGTTTTAACAATCCCTAATTTCTAACACTTTGTACTATGTTTTATCATATAAAATAAATGTTTTCCACAGCGTAATTCATTAACATTCATTAATTTTTTACTGACATTGAATGCACGTTTGTATTTTTCAAATTGTTCATCAAACACATTCAAACAAATTCTACTTTCTATAAATATAGCTATAAACATTTGGTTTGAATTCCTGAACGTGAATAATTTTGGCGTTTCTTTAAAAAAAGAAGTCTTGCATTTTAAAATTATAATTTGCCAAAACATATTTTAGCAGGATATTCTACAATATAAACTATTAAGCATTTGTCTTGCGAGAACCGTTTTTCTGTCAGTTGCCGTTTAGACAGTAGTATTATCTTTTAACGCATTTTCATCTTCATCTTCTCATAATAATCCAATGTCCTTGTGCAAGTGGGAGATACTGACACTTCACTGATACCATTTTCTATAAAATATATATCTTCATCATCTTCACAATTTTCTGTTTGTAGGTTTCATCATCATTTATTGTTGTGCAGATTCTAAAAAAAGTATGCAGGATACGTAAAGTTGGGTTACAACTGTATCCACCTTTTTGTCGAATAATGGAAAATAAATAAAGTATATCTTGATTGAAACTATGTATAACATACTTTACACCTTCCTTTATTTCATTATTAAAAAACAACAAAACCGATTTTATGGTAAAACACATACCAGAAAGCTTAGTGACTTTCCCCGTGTAACTTATTTTTGTAAATTAAAAAAAAGGATAAACAGGACCTTAACTTTCAATTCCTTTTTTATTTTGAATTGATAGGGCGCACTTGTCAAGATTTCGATCGTAGAAGGTTTTACTATTTAGTAGTCAAACAATTTATTCATTTTTAAAAGAAATTGTGCAGTATTAATTGCAGAAGTGTTGAACTCGTTTGCTAGTATTGTCGTCTGCATTGATACAGATATTCGTTTACTAAAAATTTGTAATGCTAGTTTGAAACTCAGTTTTTGGAGGTGTTATTTTTAACATTGATCTCGACGAATTACTCCGACTGTCAATTTCATATGTTTTAATTACGTCTAAAAATGAGAACAATTTGTTGTCTGACATACTGTACGTTTAACCAATTGTTTCTCCTAAATTACGAAATGCACTTCGATTATTACTTCCCTGTTTACAAACTAAGACTTGTAAATGACATTTAGAAATATTATCTATAACTCCTTTTATAATTGCAATTAGGTTTTTTGATTTTGTGGGACCTACAGATAAATAGTAACATAACAGTAATTTTCAAATAGAATAAATACCACGTGCCATAAAAACTAACGCAGTTTTAGCTAGATTGTTTGTTCTACCCAAAGATTCAAAGTCTTCATATCCTTTTATGAAATTCATAAATTTTGAATTGGTAACAATTCAAATCGCAATTACAACTATCTTTTAGTTAACGTATAGTAAAACAACTAGTACTTCTTTTGTACTTATAATAACCCATATCCGATTGCGTAATTTGGAAATCGTTTTACTTCTCTTGTGATTAAGTCGAATTGTTGACAACTTGGCAGTGATTGTTCCTAAATAATCATTATCAATTGTTTTAACATAAATCCATGTGGAAATAAACTTGCCTTTTTCAATGGCTATTATTTTATCAAATGCTTCATCACGTGTGAATTTCATTAGAACTCCAATTGCAACATCCAAACGCCATATGTTTGTTTAAAGTAAAGGTCAAATTTGGTTGTTTCCCGATCATTTATCAATTCTTCTATAACAAGTGGCAAATATCAAAATCATCCTTGTTAGTTTCAATTATTAAAGTTTTTATAATTCTAACAGTCCAAATTTTTGTTTGGTCCGTTTTAATTTTCGATAAATTATTTTTCTAGGCTTTGCTTACATGCCAATTGCAAAATAAATGATAATTAGCCGCTCCACAAACATTTGTATACTTATTATAAAAAGAATTAGTCATGTCAGACATAAATACAAGAGATTTATAAATGCCTAAAAGAAAAATTATAAATTGAACCACATTTAAGAAAGAGAAATTTTATTTTTACCGATTTCTTTTTTAATCTCTTTAAATAAAATTTCTATTACTGTTGTATCAGTTCTGTTGCTAAACATAAAACAACATGGTATACTTTGGTTAAGATTATCTAATACCATTAATGACGTTAATTGGAAATCATAACTATTTAGTCCATGACTCGAATCCATACAAATACTGTTACTGCCATAACTTTTTAACATTTCCAATTGAAACTCTGTTATTATTATCAGAGAAAAATTAGCATATTTTGTATTTTGTTTTTTGTAAAAAATGGCAGCATCTTTTAGTTCTTCATCCCGACAGTCCACACTCACAACAGCACTATCATAGTACTTGAAAGTATCTTCACCTGTTACACCAAAGTCTTTGCATATATTGTACAAATCTTGTTTGTTAATTAAATGAATTTGATTTAAATCACTATCTACATTGTTTCGAATATTGCTCAATATTTTATTCATTTAAACGCCTTTTTGAAATTCAATAGTTTTTCGTTCTTGTTTGGTTAAATAAAGAGCTCTTAAATAATGTCCATGACCAACATCAGTTGACCAAAGTGAAACATTAATGCAAGAATCATTTTCGGAGGCTATTAGTTTTGTAGGACAAAATCCGTTCATTTTCGCGCTTCCACGAATTTTAGTTCTTAATTCTTTCTCTCTTGATTTGTAAACACCGGACCTATTACATGCATATTGTATCGAACAGTTACGGCGCAGTATGCCCTGTCGTTCTTCTTTTTTAAAGAATCTGCTGGTGTTTCTCAATAGTGGACTGTATTTTATTATTCGAATAACAACCAAAGATATAACAACCATCTTGCTACACATCCATCTTTATTAATAATCTTAATCATATTATTTTCTTTTTAAACTAGGTGTCGCCAACAACAACAAAAAAAACCAGTGGCGTACGCAACATAAAAATACAAAGTACGATACACCGGCCGCATTGAAATCGTAGATTTCTAAAGAAACAATAAAATAATAGATAATTCAAATACAAAGTAATAAGAGACATACAGTATAAATGCTATAACACAACCAATGCATTTTTTTTGTAGTCGTGTACAATAAATATAACTTGAATCTTATTGTCTATAAGAAATAAAATAACTAAAATAAAAGTTACACAAATAAGGATGACGGCAACTGAATATGCAATTGAGCCTTACATAGGCTTGCTTTCTAAATTGTCTTGTTCTATCTTTTCGTTTGTATGAGGGAGAACACAAAGCTTGTGCACTGCACGCTTGATTTTCGTTTGGTTTGGTAACATTAGTGTAGCTGCACGTACTACGCCGTCTTCTGACCGATGTACTTCGAAAACACGACCCAGGCGCCATTGCAAGTAGTGATGGGATAATTCGAATGAAAAATAACCGATCATCCGATTATGAAAATAATCGTTGTAATTCGGTTATTAGATTTGAGTATTTGAATGAAAAATAATCGAAAACTATACGCCTGCGCCAGCAACTGTCTATCCAGTTATACAAGATGTATTCATTCATATATACAATTTCAATTAGATTATAAAAACCTACAGCATTCAGTACCTAGTAAGTACCCGGTTATGCATAATCGATGTGTTATGACAAAAATGTGTAATCGTGACGAAATGAAACGTAATATCGTTGGAATTTTGATACATAGAATAAGAACTTAAAAAACCGAATAAATTTTGAAAGTAATTATTTATTCAAAAACAACTTTGTTAAGCACAAATCAATATTATTTTAATAAAATACAGGCATTATATTCAAGAAAAGTATCTATACATAAACAAAGTGCAAAAAATAATTTCAATTAAACTGAAAAAGAACATATAACAAATCAAAGGAAATAACGAACATCTCATTTATAATAAAATATGTTTATATAATATGAAAGTAGCTTATCGAATATAAAATAATATTAAAACTTAAAAGAACTTAAAAATATTATTTGCTCTAAGTTTTTAGGTGCTAAACGATTTCTTCTTGCGTTTGTTAACTGGCCGCTTTTAGAAAATATCCGTTCTGATGGAACTGATATGCTGGGCACACATAAATATTTTACAGCTAGTTGATATATTTCTGGTAAAACATCTTTATGTTTTGCCCAATATGCCAGTGGATCGCTTTTTCTGTCTATAGATGGCATTGCTATGTATTGCCTAACCATCAATGTAGCAGTAGTTGTCGGTGTTGAGTAAGATATGTTTTCTAATAACTTATTGTCAAAATAGTTCCAAATGTCATTACCACAAGTTTTAGATTGTGATCGTTCTGAGTATACCTCTGGCTTATTCGTAGTAGGTGTTTGGTGAACATCAATCAGTTGGTTTAATTCTTCTATGATCCATTGTTGAGTATTTGCTGCATTCTCGTCAGCTCCAAAAGCAATTTTTTTAAATCTTGGATCTAAAAATGTGGCTTTTGCAACAATTTTGTTTTTTTCTAAAACTGCAAGTCTTTTTGTGATTGTACCTAACAACTTTGTTTTTAGTAGCTCACATACATTTGTTTCTGTACTAATATCTTTTAGGGTATCTGAAATCCACAAATTAAAGGTATAATTAAGGAAATAGTCGGGTACTGATCTCCGAAGAAAATGATAGTTAAATCATTTGCTGCTTTTAAAACGCAAACATAATCGGCAATAATTGTCCATTCTTCTGCATCAATAAAGTCAGGACACTTGTGCAAACTTGTCACAGCTACACTCAACGGATTTTTTATTGCTAGCAATCTTTCTAACATTAAATAACAAGAATTCCATCTGGTGGAAACATCTTGCTTCACTTTTAGAATAGGCAAATTAATTTCTTTTTGCACCGATTTTAGTTTGTCTGTGGCAACTACGCTATGTTTAAAGTGACCAACAAGGTTTTTACATTTTTTCGGCAATAGCACTTAATCTGTCGTTGCTGTTTAAAGCCTCATTGACTCATAAATTTAAAGTATGGGCAACACATGGATGGTGATGTTTTTGTAGGTGGTCAATTACGGCTTTTTTAATATTAGCACCATTATCACTTACAACTGTAACTATTTTATTAATCAGGTTCCTTTCACTGGTGTGTGATCCATACAAATCTTTTGTTGCTAAAATATTAGTCCACAACTTATCTTCGTGTATAAAATGACATGTGACTGTAATATATCCAATATTGCTGTCTGATGTCCAGATATCAGTCGTAATTGCAACATTATTGATGCTACTCAAAATAGTTTTTAGTGTTATTGATAATTCTTTATAATATTTGGGAAGAATTTCATTAGAAAGTCTTTTTCTACTGGGAGGTGTGTACAAAGGTTGTAAAATTCGCGAATACTCTAAAAATCCGACATTTTCTACTATGGATAATGGTTGAAAGTCGTTTGTTATTAGTTTTAATAATTTTTTATCTATATTTACAATTTCTGTCTCTGAAAGTTCACCTGCCTTTGACGATGTTCCACACAGTTTCAACTGTTTTCTTGGCCTAGTGTTAATCTTTACTTGAGTTTGAACAGAACTAGAAGAGGGGCCGGGCAGCACAATGAACTGCTAATTTGCATTAATGTTATTTTGTTGGTTTTCATTATTTTTACTATTATCCAGTTGTGATGTACTAGCCACAGGCACGATTAATTCCTCGACAACTGGTTTATTTTTTGACCACTGAACTGGATGTATTCTTAATAAATGCTGTTTTAAATTTATTGTACTACCATGATATTTATTTAGTTTTTTACAAATATTGCATGCGGCACACCCTTTATCACTTTGTTTAAAATACATGGTTCCAAACGACTGATTTTTTTTGCTCCCGGTCTCATATTTCTTATTCAAAAATAAAATAATTTAGGTAATTGTAATTATCGTTTTCGTTTTAAATTAGTTTTAAAGAATAACAATTATTTTTAACATTATTAATATTCCCACCACCGTTCTAGAATTAAAACACGCGTTTCTTTAAGACCAACAAAAATACATTAAATTTACGTGTTTATTAAGTTTTAGACCGATTTATTATACTAACAACTGGAAACACAAAATCACTATGATCAAATCGATCATTAATAAATAACTAAATACCAATTTTTAACTAAAAATGGAAGTTGTAATTTTTTATTCTATAAAACTTTATACCTAAGCTAATTTTAAAAAAAATTGTCATTTTACATCTGGGGTCAATAAAATCCCAGCGTTTCAAAAGTAAACATAAACTTTGGACATTCTTTAAAATTCATTGTGTTTCTATTTTAGAACGTGTAGCCAATTTGTTATTATTATGTTTTTATCACCGTATTATCAAACACTTGAAATAACAGGAAAAAAAAACAAAATTCTTTTAATGTTTAGCAAGCTCATCGATGATCTTGTTCTTTTAAATCTAAATTACACTTTTGCGGTTTTGACGGATATAATTTTATTTTTTGATTACACAGTATTGATCTTTCTCGTTTATAAAATATGTTTATATGTGTATACTTATTTAAACTTGATTTAAAAAATTGTTTACTTTTGTGTAGTTTAAAAAAATTCAGATGTTAGGAAGTTTTTATAAGATTGAATTTTTAATTAAATGACTAGGAGTGTATGAAGTGACGAATGCGAATGTGCAATTGAGTAAACGTACATAAATTCCTTCTCTTGAATACACTGATAAATGATTTAAGTGATATGTCATTCGAATGATCATTCGGTTTTTGAAATCACTCAAGTACTGAGTATTCGGTTATTGAAATAATTCGGTTATGCCCAACACTAATTGTAAGGGTGTCAAGTTGTCTTCTTTAATCAGGATTAATACCCCAACTCGTAATAGCTTTGGCAAACGAGAAAACCATTTGACTCGCCGTTGCAGTTCTGGAATCACTTCGACGTTCCATCTCTTCCAGAAGTCTCGTACGATCTTTTGTAAGTGCTGATAGTGTTTAAGTATGATCTCGTTGACAGGTATGTTCGGCTCAGGAAGAGCAACTAATGGTCGGCCGATCAAGAAATGACCGCAGGTAAGAGGAGAAAGGTCTGATGGATCAGTAGAGTAAGGACATAAAGGTCGCGAATTCAGTACGGCCTCTACTTGAATTAAAATTGTTTGAAAACTTTCGTAGGTCGTCTGGGTATTGCACAAAACTTTTCTCAAATGGAGTTTAACACTTTTAACTCCGCTTTCCCATAATCCACCCATATGAGGTGCGTTAGGTACAATGAACTTCCAGACAATTCCTTCACCTACTAAAAAAATAGATATGTCGTCTTGAACGACACGTGATTCTAAAAATGAGTATAAATCGTGCAATTGTTTTGCTGCCCCTATGAAGTTGCTACCGTTGTCTGACATTAAACAAGAAGGCTTTCCTCTACGACCAATGAAACGTCGCAAGGCAGAAATGAAACAGTCGCTAGTAAGATCGGTTACCAGCTCCAAATGAATAGATTTAGTAACTAAACATACAAAAAGGCAGATGTATGATTTTATTAGCTTAGCTTCTCTCAGCTTACGATCCTTGATTAAGATGAGACCGGCGTAATCTACACCGTTTGTAAAAACGGAACGATAGGAACAAAGACGTTCTAAAGGCAAATCACTCATAAACGGATTATGAGACTTCGGAGCTACTCGAAAACAGGTGACGCATTTGTGATATACTTCTTTAGCAGTATTTTTTCCTGAGATGTGCCAAAATTCCTCCCTAATGAGAGCAAGAAGTTGTTGAGGACCGCAGTGAAGTAGCTTTTTATGAAAGTGTTCAAAGATTAGTATGGTGAACTTATGTTTTCTTGGTAACAGAATTGTAAATTTTTTATTATAAAGCAATTGTGATTTACCAAGTCTTCCACCTACTCTTATAATTTCTTGACTATCCAGGAAAGGGTTAAGATATTTGAGAGGGGCAGATTTTATCTGTTTACCTCGTTTTAAACTCGCTATTTCATCACTAAAACCTGACGCTTGGCATAACTGTATGAGTCTTCTTGTAATTCATTCACAGTAAGGGAGCCCTGTGTGCGTTCAGAAGTAACACCTTTTTGGCTGTTAAACGCGAACCGTAAGGACCACGCAATAACGCGTTGTAAACGTGTTAAGTTAGAGAATTTGGAAAATATGTCCCAAGAAGAGGATAAATGTTGTATTGTGTCTTTATTCAAAACTTGTCTTAACATTTTGATAATACGTATATATATCATAGGGATGATGGATGCAGTTATTCCATTTCAATCTGGTTTTATACATAACTTATTACGTATTCCGCCATCTTTTTCGACCTCTACCCATCTCTACCTTTTTCTCATCGCACCAAAACAGTGTTGTCACTTTTATATTTTAACTTGATTGTTACACTTTATATCATCCATCCTCCCCTTACAAACGTTGATTAAAACTACTACATACATATATTCTAACAATGTAACATACATTTTTATTTACAATTTATCTTTTAAATCTAGAGGGGATTCTTACATATCTACCAGAACGGGTAATGACTTGGCTAGATTCTTTGATTTCATGTGTCTTTTGATTTGTCTCATTGCTTAAATTTTTACGTTCATTCTCATTAATTATACTTTCACTATTAGAAACTAAATTTTCATTTTGGTTACTTGGAAAGGAAACATATTTACTTTTTGGCATTTCGAAAAATGGGTCATAATTTTGTTGAACATCCTGACTATCATTCGGGCTTCAAACCATTTAATAGGACCTTTAACATGTTTCAAATTGACCCAAACTCTTTCCTCCTCGCAATATGTTAAACATTTGGAAATACTCGGACTACTAATATCTCGACTTTTTAATATCGACTTTGGATGAGTTGACGGTACGACATTACTCAATGGAATACGCGGTGAAAAGGTTAACATGGACGCCATAGGTGAAATTCCAGTTATTGTACTTGGAGTAGCTCGATAAGAGAATAAAATATCTGCTAAACGTTCTTCGATAGATGAATTCGACTGAGACGTGAACGATCTAATAAGGTATCGCTTAAAACTTTGAACTGCACGTTCAGCAGAACCATTGCTAGCTGGATTCCACGACGGAGTGTTTATTAGCTTAATGTGCTTGGAAATACAATACATTTTGAAATCCCGAGAAGCAAAAGGAGGACCATTATCAGCTACGATGACTTTTGGGTAAGAAAAACGACTAACTATTTCATTGAGTTTTTTAGACACACTACCAAAATTAGTAGTAGGGACTTGACTACACTCTAACCATTTTGTAAAATCATCAATTAAAATCAAATAATATCGAGACTTAAATTCAAAAAAATCTAAATGTATACGTTCCCATGGTTCTCGTGATATTGGGCAAGATTTCCGAAATTTATTACTCATACTGTTTTGAGTAGATTGACAAACTCGACACCCTTGTATAAAACGATATATTTCTTCGTCCATTTTTGCCCACCAAACATATGACCTTGCTAACATTTGTGATCGGGTAATACCAGGATGACCGTAATGTATATTTTTTAAAACTTGCAGTCGTAACAATTCAGGTATAACGACACGATTTCCAAAAATAACACAATTATTTACAACTGACAAGTGATTTCGTACTTGAAAATACTTTGCTAGACTTTCTGATTTCCTGTACTTATACCAATCATTTAAAATTAACTCTCTAACTTCAGACAATACTTTGTCTTTGTCTGTATGTTCTGCAACAACTTTATCATCGATTATAGGTGTACTCAGAAATAAAAAATTACAATCAGGAATACCAGATACTAATTCTGGACTTGGCAAGCGTGACAATGAATCTGCTTGCGGTATATGTATACCTTTTTTATAGACTATTTCATACTGATAAGCAGACAAAATTATAGACCAACGAATAAGCCTTGCTGAAGCTAACACTGGTATACTTTTTGACTCGGAAAATATTGTCTTAAGACTCTGATGATCACTACATAAAAGAAATGATCTCCCATTCAAAAATTTGTCAAATTTCTTAACTGCAAAAACACACGCCAAAGCTTCTTTGTGTAATCGACTATAGTTTTTTTGTGACAGTGTAAGAGTGGCGGACTCAAACATAATAGCATACTCAACCCCGTTGACTAAATGACTAAGTACAGCACCTACTCCATAATTACTAGAATCGACTGTTACACATAAAGGTTTATTAGGATCATACAGGACTAATAAAGATTCGTTTGACAATGCCTCCTTACTATCTTGGAAAGCCTTTTCGCATTCAGAAGACCAATAAAAGGTTGTATTTTTTCTTAATAACCTATGCAGAGGTTCTAACAAATCCGGAGACATTCTAATAAATTGTCTGTAATAATTTAGCATGGACAAATATGACTTTAACTCTGTGATATTAGTAGGTACAGGAGCTGACTTAATTTTTAAAACTTTTGATTCCGCAGGTTGCTTACCTACATTTGACAAAACAAAACCAAGATATTCTCTACTGTTTACAAAAAATACAGACTTATCCCAATTAACTTTTACATGGTATTGATCAAGACGACTCAATACTTTGTGTAAAGTTGCTTTACAAGACTGCATATCTTCACCTGCTAACAAGATATCATCGTAATATGCTCCTACTCTATCTATACCACACAAAATAGTATCCATCACTGATTGGAAAATAAAAGGCGCTGATGCGAGACCAAACACAAGTCGATTAAATACGTATAAACCCAAAATAGTATTAACTGTTAATAAATGACGACTTTCTTTTGAGACTAATAGTTGCATGAATGCATTAGATAACTATGACCTACATATTTAACCTTCTGTACTCTATATTGTAATTTTTCTCTATTAAATTTAATTCCTAACTTTTTCGCCCTTTCAACTAATTTAAGAGTTATATCATGTTCGTTCTCTGTTTTTGTAGCTATTAAAACATCGTCAAAGTAAACAACAACATTTGGAATATCGGCAAAAATTTTTTCATTTATTTTTTGAAAATATTCTGGTGCATTAGAAATCCCAAATGGAAGTCGATTAAATTTATAACATCCATATACAGTGCTAAAAGTGCACAATTTACTTGATTCTTTATCAAGCTCCACTTGATAAAACCCATGCTTTAAATCTAACACCGTAAAATATGCTTTACCGGTTAATTTTTCAGTTATTTCTTCAATGGTTGGAATGGAAAAATAATCTCTTTGTATCGATCTATTTAAATCTTGCGGATCCATACAAAGTCTTAAATTTCCGTTTGTTTTCTCTATTATTACTAAATTACTGACCCATTGATTAGGATTACTAACCTTACTTATAATCCCTCTTTTTCCCAACTCGTCTAATTTATGTTTTAATTTTAATTTAATTTTAATTGGAACCCTTCTAGGAGGCTTTGCTACAGGAATTGAATTAGCTTTTAAAGTGATTTTGCATTTCTCAACAAATTTACCCGTTCCTGTAAAGATTTCTTTGTTTTGTGCTATAAAACTATTTTTATCATTACATGTCACAGTGTTTACATTTCTACTTATTATATTTAATTTTATGCACGATTCTAACCCTAAAATTGGTACAGAATCACACCCTACTACAACAAATTTTAGAATTTGACTTTCATCCTTATAATTACATTTAAAACTTATTTCTCCGACAGTTTTTAAACTATAACTACCATAAGCTTGTAATTTAGTATTACTTTTGCTAATTTTGACATTTGTAAAATTCTGTTTTAATACTTTTACAGGTAATACATTCACTTCTGCCCCTGTATCGATCTTAAATTTAATTATTTTATTATCTAACTTAATCATCTCATTCCACACACTTAACTCATTCAAACATTTATCATTTAATTGTAACACATTACTAACATTGATAGTATTTATACCTAAGACATCATCTTCTTGTTCCACTTCTACATTTTGAACTTTACGAACTTTGCATGCCTTGGCAAAATGGTTTAATATTCCACACTTTCGACATTTTTGACCAAATGCTTTACACTCTCTCGGACCATGTGATTGTTGACACCTGTAACATTTAAATATCTTCACCTCTGGAATTCTTGATTTGTGCTCATCTCTATTTGTTTTCTTCTCTTTGTACTTCATATTGAAAACTTCCCGACCTTGAACACTTTGTACTTGTGACTTCGTAATTTCTGCATTCCTACATTCATCTGCTGCTTTTGTTAAATCAAGTTTGTCGCACCCCAATAATCTTCCTTGTAAACTTTTATCGGAAATTCCTAACACAATACGGTCTCTAATTAAAGAATCTTCCTGTGTTCCGAATTCACACGTAGCTGCTATCTTTTTTAATTCGGTAAGAAAATGATCGAAATTTTCATTTTCCTCCTGCTTTCTACTAAAAAATTTAAATCTTTCATACACGACATTTTTCTTCGGGTTTGTGTACGACTGAAATTCTTCTATGACTTTTGTATATTTTTTACGGTCATTCTCCGATAGTTTTAGAGTATTAAAAATTTCAACGCCTTCTTCCCCTATACAATTAAGAAACAAAGCAATCTTCTTTTCATCGGATTTCTCATTTGCTTCAGTCGCCACTAAATATATTTCAAAATTTTGTAGAAACTTTCTAAAATTTTCAGGAACGTTTCCTTCGAAACTCATTTCCTTAGGCCTTCGCATCTCCATTTTTTTTAATATAAAATTTAATCTTTTGACCGTCACCACCTTTGGTCACTACGAGTTCTTACTTTATCTTTATTTTAAATTTATTTCAAGCATCACTTCAAATCGAGTTAAATTTTTTTTACTTTGTTTACGACTGCGCCATGTTTTATGATGCTTCCAGGTTATTCTTAAAATTCACAATACTTAGTAACCATATTTAATTTATTTAACATACTACAAAACCATCTACAAACTTATTGCATGACCACATTACATGATGCTAAGATGACAATGTATATGTGTGTGGTTATTCTACCTGTTGTTGGTAACGCACTGTTGCCAACTCTATTTTAACTACTCTATATACAACATGATTGACATGCAGAACCGATATGAAAAATGTATTTTTCTCAGTGGACATCGAAAATTTTTATAAATATGTGAGCCCTGAGAAATTTCCCCTTTTGACGAGTAATGCAAAGCAAATGATTTCTCTGTTCGGAAGCACCTATTTTTGCGAACAATTATTTTCAACCATGAAAATAATTAAAAATGACCACCGGTCAAGACTAAGTGATGTACGATTGGAAAGCTGCGTTCGTGTAGCTGTCTCATCAATACCAGCTAACGTTGATCAACTTGTAGCTAACAAACAGTGCCAAATTTCTCATTAAAAACTTCAAGCAAATTCGTTTTTTTTTATTCGTTTCTTCTTTTATTGTGTTAAAATTTATGAAATCTTGATGTTTTTTTCAAATTTCGTTTTTTTATTTTAATGTTTATTATACCTATAAATAACGCTTTATAAATTATTAATAAATATTAATTTGTGTGCGGCCCGTCAACAAATTTCAAAATTTGGATTGGCCCGTTGATAAAAAAGGTTGCTCACCCCTGATTTAAATTACAAAAAGGGAATTGAACGTTCCTGTTGTTAGTGGTAATAAATGACTGTTTGAAGTGTTGTGGTTTGTTAACCCGTTGGGAAACATGAGCGCTATTAGTAGTTTTCACATTCGCCGTTGAACCAACAAAGGATTTGTTTGCTTCAATTTCTTCGAGAAGGAGACAACGCTGTTTAAGAAAATCATCTATCTCTTTAAATGTAGGTATAGCGTTAGGTTTGAGTTCACTAAATTTTTCCCTCGTATTTGGGTCAAATTTATTCATTAGGATGTGGCTTTGGGGGAAACTCATCTAGAAGCCGAAAAATTTGAGTAACTTTGGGAGTGGACTGCGGCTAGGAAAATGAATGAAACTAAGTCATTGTTTTTGCAGCTTATTGGGCATGTATTTAAGAGTAAAACCATGTAAAAATTTTTTGGAAAATGTTTTATTTTACATGTTTTATTTACATGCGCAAATATCGACTTTCGTATTTAGCGGTTTGCGCCGGCCTCTGTAGAATTTCAGGATCGTGACTAAAACAGAAAACAAGAATAAGGCCTTAAAGTTCACATGACAGCGCATTTCAGAGACCTCATTATATGTTGAAAAAAATTTTTTTTCGTAAAAAATTTTCGAGTTGAAAAAAATCACTTTTTTCGCTTTTTTTTTCAACCCATTTTAAAAAAATACTACTTCTGGTTACATTAAACAAAAATAATTAGGTTACCGAAGTAGAGAATTCAATTCTCTATTTAGCCCACGATTTCAAAAACACAACTTTTCAGGAGAAGCATTTAAAGTTTCAACTTCATGTAACCGTATGTTACACTTACTCAAATCGGCTGCAAATTTAGTCAGCTATTCCCCGGCCATAGACGATCTCTTCCTCTTCTTCGAAGTCCTTTAGGGGGCGTAGTTCCGGCTCCGAGCTCGCTGATTGACTTCTGGATCGGCTGCGCCGGTTCTGGCGGTCGATACGCTGACGCTGGAAGGTGTCACAAAATGACTTGCATCCGGTTCCGACGATGATATGAACTTGTTGCATTGTTTTCAGAATGAAGTTGTAACCTGTAATTCGTAATTTATAAACATTGTGTCATTATTATGCCCGTATGAGCAAAAAATAATAACCTTCGTTAAAAGTTCCAGCAGCTAAAATGCAGGCAATTTTCATGATATTTGCCCCGCAGTTAAGGTGTTTTGGAATCAGTCGCCAGACGGTTGGCATTAAAACTTTCGTTGGCGTTTTGCGTGTGACCTCCAAGACATCTTTCCAGTAGATCCGGCCGTGACAAATCCTTGTAAATTGGCAAGATGTGTTTGGCGACGTCTGGATGGAGAGTCTCTGAATGTTTGTACGTGAAATTCGTGGCCTGTGCTGCTTGAAACTTACACCACAAATCCTCTCCAGAAGGACAATGTTCGTGATGCGGCTCTTTATCCGTAGAAGTAAGGTGCAGAAATGTCCCCATAATAGCATTCTTCATGTCTTCGACACTTGTACTATTTCTCCTTATCGCCAGGCCATAGTAGGTGGTCAGTTTCTTTATCAGATTATCAGTTAATTTTCCTCGACCCCCAAGTTTTTCTGTCTTTTTGATTTTTCGCAATCTGGTACCCATACGTTTCTGGACGTGACCGACGCATTCGCTTTTTGTTACTTTAAATTTGTCGCCGTTGGTTTTGATTCTAGAATTGCTTTAAAAGTTTTTGTGTCCCCGTCCCCGATATATGTACCATACTTTTTTACATCCAACAATTCATCAGACCGAGAGAATATTTCGAGCATCGCTTTGACTTCCATCGCGCCAGCCGAGCCTTCGTGGTTGATATTACATTCTGGTGAATGTTCCTCAAGAAACTGTTGGTACTCCTCTGTGTTTTCCTTCTTTTTCCAATAAGTACATGCTTGACAATAAGCCGATTTCACGACAAAATCAATCACTTTGCCTGTTAAATTTCCGATTACAGTTGTAACTCCGTACAAGGAGGAAAACCCGCGTTTTTTCCATGAACCGTCCCCGGATACCTTTAAAATGTTTCTGTCTAGTCCGTTTTGTTCCATTTTGTCCTGTTCCTCGCGTACTGCTTTTTTTTGTGTGTCAGACCAAACACATTGAACCCCTTCCAATAAATGCTTTGACACCGTGTCATAACAATTCTGGCTCAAACCGACACCCAAGTCCATTAACCGGCAAAAAATGTTTATCCCTTGCCGTCTGAGTCCTAGCATTCTCATTACAAAAGTTATCCGTCTGTTAATTTCGAACCCAGTGGTAATAAGGGGACCGGAGTTTATATAAGATAAGTCGCAAAGACACTGAACCGTTACTTTGAAACCAAGGCCTCGTTGTCCACTCTCGCCGAACTTTACTTTCTGCTTGTACTGCTTGCATATCAACATTTCCGAGAGAGAGAGAGCGTTGAAAACACTTACGAACTCGATGATCCGGTAGAAATGAGTCAAAGAAATCATGACATCGTCGGCGCTGCTGGTTTTTAACTTTTTGGCGGACGCGCTGCTGCCCTCCGCTGTATACTCGGTGTGAGAGTACTGATTCCCTTTAAATTTCGCCTTTCGGGACCGATTCGGACGAAAGGTAGGACGAGCCGAATCGCATTTTCGGTTCATTGCACTGCACTTTTCAATTCACGTGTGCAATAGGGTCGTTTAGTGTGACGTCACGCAAAGCGCAAAATTCAAAGTGGAGTCATAACAAAAAAATCCTTTGATAAAATGACCTTTATGTCCGCGGGTAATAAGTTTCACATTTTAGAGATGCTACTTTGAAGGTATTTCCTATCGTTATATAAAAAAAATAAGAAAAACCATGTTCATAATGAAAAAGTTCAATCATTTCTACGACGATACAATTAAAAATATATACATTTACATTAACTTTTACATTTAATATTTTAATTACAAAAATTGACGGTGACGGAGTGCAAATCAGACATGCGTCGAATTGTCAAATTTACCCGCTTAAACTCAATTCCACTCATTGCTTTCATGACATTCCTGTCTTCGTATTATAAAAGTCGTGCTTTCGTTCTGATTATTTTTAATTTCCTTATAGTACTAGTATTGTTCTATTTATTATTTAGTTTGTTAATATAATTTGGTGTTGGTTTTATTATAATTAGTTTAGGTTAAATTTGAGTAAGTGTTTTGTATTTTATTACTTAATTCATTTTTCTTCTATTATTTGGGTTATTTATGGTAATTACCTATTATTAGATATTGTAGTAGTATTGTAGTTTAGTTGTACTGATATGGGTCTGTGCTATGCTCCGGAGTGTAAAAAGATGTTTAAATTTCCACAAGATATCGAATTAAGAAAAAAGTGGGAGAAATTGATAAGGTACGATGTACTATATATTTTATTATTTACTTCACTGTCATTTTACAAGAGGTGACAGAACTCCAACAAAATTTACAGTGGTTTGTTCATGTCATTTCAAAGATGGAAAAAAAGAAAACCTGCCGACAATTTATGAGCGAAATAAATCAAAGTTGATGCAGTTTCCAATGGTTAAAGATCGCAAACGTACCAAGTAAGATTGCATAAATTTAATCATAATGTCTTACAGACCTAATTCTTTTATAGGAAAGATATCGATAATCCTGTTCCCAGTACCAGCATTGATGTGGACGAAGGTTCTACTCGTTCCACTAGTTCACAATCAAGTAGCTCCTTGCAAGCTGAAAACTATTTCTTAAGGGAAGACATTAAGAAAGTAATTAATTAATTTCCAATTAGGTTTTACAATAGAACAGATTGAAAATAATGATAAATTAGTATCCATCTACACAGGATTACCTAATATTGGTCTTTTTAATGCTCTGTTTGATCTATTAAATCAATTTAACATTAATTATTATGGCCAATGGAACGTGCACAACATTTCAAAGAGAAATCAGTTATTTTTATGTTTAATGAAACTAAAATTGAATGTGCTTTATGAAGATTTGGCTGTACGATTTGGAATATCATCATCCTCAACAACAAATATTTGTATTACTTGGCTTTACGGTGTTATTATTATTATTATTATTATTATTATTGTTATTATTATTATTATGTGTTATATGAGAAAATATTGTGCCAAAGGTTTCCTAGTCTGCAAAAAATGAAACATGTATGCCATCATCATTTGCATCCTTCACAAATTGTAGAATTGTATTAGATTGCACCGAAGTTTATACAGCAGTTCCAAGCCAATTAGATAAACAACGAGCAACTTATAGTAGTTACAAACACCGTAACACTTTAAAAGGCTTGGTAGGTGTTTCACCAAATGGCACAATTACCTTCATAAGCAAATTATATGGAGGAAATACTTCTGATAAGAAAATTGTTGAAAGTAGTAATGTTTTAAACTTGCTTAAAGCTGGAGATTTGATTTTAGCAGACAAAGGGTTTTTAATTTCAAATATATTGCCTGCAGGTGTGTCATTAAATGTACCACCATTTTTAGTTGGTCATCAGCTTAGTACAGAAGAAGTTAAACGTACCACTGCTATAGCTCGAGCAATAATCCATGTTGAATGTGCTATTCAACGGATAAAAATATTCAAAATTTTACAAACCATTCCTGCTAATCTGAGACCAAATTCATCAAAAATTTTCCAAGTATGTGGTTGTTTAGCAAATTTTAATTTTCCTTTGTTAAAAGAATTGGAAGATTCATATACTTAATTTTTACATTTATTTTATAACAACTTATTACATGTACATAATATTTGTAACAATTTTTAACATGAATGTAAATTCATTTATTTCACAGTTTACCTGAAATATAAGGTATATATTGATTATAATAAAAGTTTTCTAATATAATTAAATTATTAGTCCAAGTTTCATCTTTTTTTATTATTTTTGACACTGAATCAACGCTTGTGTATATTATTAGAATGCATTCATTTTTGTTAGTTAAATGCAATTGACCCTGTATTTGGTGGTAATAATTATGCTTTGTGTTGACAATATAATCACCATTTTCATATTTTAAAATGTAATCGTAATTACTTAAAACATCAGCCAATTTATTGTTTCTAAATTTAAATGGACACTTTACTTCTACGACAGCATTGTCGACAAATCCATCAGGACTTGCTCCAAGCATTCCAGAACGACTTAGCCAGATACCCGACTTGATAATTTGTTTCTTTAATATTTTTTCATATGCAGCAATTGCAGTTATCTCTTGTGATCTGCCCCACTGGATCTGCTTAATACCATCAAGATTATAGATTCCTAAAAATAATTTATATTTGATTATTTATGTTTTGGTTGGTTGGTTTACATACCAGTTAATACTTTAAAAAGAGATGGAGGAAATTTTCCTCTGGAGCAGGCATTTCAAACTCTTCCAAAGTTACTTGCCGTTAATCTGTTTTTTCTTGCGATTAACCACATAGGATTATCTGATTGTCCTCTAGTTAATTTATTAACTTCAAAAATAATTTCTGCTGTAATCTGACACTTTTCTTTCAAAAACATTTTTTTGTCATATGCACTTGTGTAGTCTTTAGAAAATAAGAGTTCTTCTATGTTTATAATTTGTAATTTACTTGATTTAATTTCAGGTTCTGGGCTCAGTAACCAACACACCCCAGTAGGTCCATATTCCTTAATATTATTATAAAAGGTATTTATTTGCTCACTGCTAACATCTTCTTTAATTGCCTTATAATTAGCCATTTCGTTACTAAGCGGAAACAGTTCTTCGGCAGTTTGAACATAATCATTTTTTTGTTTATGGACTCTCCAACTACAGGCTAAATCAGTCACTGATATATTATATAATCCAAAAAATGCAAGTGCACACATATGGTGACAAATATCTAATCCTCTTGGACAATCACAGGTGCATTTAATAATCTCATTGGAACCTATAGACACCTAACACACTTGATTATTATAAGAGCATTCTAATAATAAATTCTACAAACCTCCACTTTGTAAGTTTTCTTTTTCATACTAGCAAGCACTTCACCTCTTAGTATCCCGAGTTCTTTGTCAAACTGCACTTGTTGTACATGTCCCGAATTAAAAGCATTCTCGCCTTTTGCAATTAATTTTTTTTCATCAAAGTAAGATAGAATGCATGCAAATGAGATAACAGGATTTCGTGCCATGATAAATAGATTATGATGATGTGAGAACACTAGAATTTAGTATAGATTGGTTAGTAACAATGTAAGTTATTTGTAATAGATTAACCTATACAAATACTACTAAACAAGAATAACTATTTACACCTTAACCCAAATTAACCTAAAATTAATTACAAGAAAACCGACACCCAATTATACAAATAGACCAAATAATAAATAGAACAATACTAATACTACAAACAACAATAATAAATAATCAGAAAGAAGAACGAGAAAAAAATACACAAGGCAGCAAAGCAAACAGATGACGATTCGACGCAAAGATTCGACGCGTGTCTGATTTGCACTACGTCACCGTAAGTTTTTGTAATTAAAATATTAAAGATAGAAGTTAATGTAAATGTATATATTTTTAGTTGTATCGTCGTAGAAATGATTGAACTTTTTCATTATGAACATGGTTTTTCTTATTTTTTTTATATAAGGATAAGAAATACTTTCAAAGTAGGATCTCTAAAATGTGACACTTATTACCCGTTAACATAAAGGTCATTTTATCAAAGGAATTTTTTTGTTATGACTCCACTTTGAATTTTACGCTGCAAGTGACGTCACGACTAAACGACCATATCGGCGAACGGATTTGAACATATAAATATAGGTTATGTTTCTGATGTGGTTACGGCTTGTAAACACGATGAAAACATTCCTAGGAATCTACTTTATCAGCAGTCGATATAGCTTCCTATTATAGTTAACGCTGGGTGTCGAAAAAGGTGAATTTCGGTCAGCGCGCCACAGGCGTATTTCAGCCGTCTGACATGGACTCACTAAAATGAATATATCTTTGCAAAAAAGTTCCGGATGGCCATATGCTTTTAAGGGCTCATTCTTAAATATATAAGAAGTAGTTTAAAGCAAAAAAAATGTTTCTAGATGAGTTCCCCCCTTTATCACATATTGTTTTTGAGTGGCAAGAGAGGTTATCTGCGTGCCTCAAGCAATTTTTGCACAATTTTAAAAAAACGACCTTTTCAAACCGTTGCCCAACACTAAGGTCACGAAATTTTTGACAGTGGTTCAAGAAATGATTTAAATTACAAAAAGGGCATTGAACGTTCCTGTTGTTAGTGGTAATAAATGACTGTTTGATGTGTTGTGGTTTGTTAACGCGTTGGGAAACATGAGCGCTATTAGTAGTTTTCACATTCGCTGTTGAACCAACAAAGGATTTGTTTGCTTCAATTTCTTCGAGAAGGAGACAATGCTGTTTAAGAAAATCATCTATCTCTTTAAATGTAGGTATAGCGTTAGGTTTGAGTTCACTAAATTTTTCCCTCGTATTTGGGTCAAATTTATTCATTAGGATGTGGCTTAAGAATACCACAGAATCTTCAATATTTATTTTGAGGTTTTGTAATGCACGTATATTTTTTGTAACTTCATCATGCAAAGCTCGAAGTTGAGTTGCGCTTTCTTTATGTATAGGTTTTAAATCAAAGATATTTTTCACATGACCCTGTATTAAAGGTTTGGATTATTGAAACGCTCACATAAAAGATCAAAGGCAATACGGTAATTTTCACCTGAAGGAGTAATGTTAGAAATCAATTTTTTGGCGTTGCCTGAAAGCGTGCCCGCTAAATAATGAAATTTGTCAATGTTTGGAAGGTTGTTATTGTTGTGTACAAGAGATACAAAGGTTTCATAAAAGGGGGTAAAGTCACATAAGTTTCCATCAAAATTAGGAATTTGAATCTTTGGTAATCTGGCACTCGCCATATGATTAAATGAAGGAACTATTTCAGCAGAAGTTGTTACTTTTGGCATGTTTGTGCATTTATTATAAAGAACTGTTGCTCGTGTGCAATTTTTTATAAACCGTGTGTTAAAATCAGTATAATCACGAAATCTCATTGTGTCGACTTCCTCAGCATCAAGTTTAGTAGTTACATCCTGGTAATCCTGATCTAACATTTTAAAATTGTCAAATCTTAGATTGGACTCAATAAAATCATCATCTTTTAGAAGTTCTGACTCGACAGAATTTAAGTATGACTCAAATGACACAAGTTTATTAACCAACGTTTTACTAGTCGCAAGTAACAGTTTGATTTCCTTGCTATCTGGCATCCTGAATAAGAAATATAGCCTAACAACAAGCAGCAACAAGAAAAATGCACTTTATGTCAATAAAAGGTCAATGACACATACACAAAATTAAAATAAGAAAATTGCGTAGAAGCACATTGTTACGCTTAGAATCATTTAAATTAAAGTAAATTTAGTATAGTTTTAGGAAATACCAAAACACCTGTTGTTAAAGTAATTGAACATAAAATTCAAGTAAACGTGTAAGTGCCGTTTCACATGCAACTGACGATCAGCGCTGACGATCAGTGCTGACCGTCAGCATTATTTACTTCTTTGTTTTCACATGTTGCGGACGATCAGTTGAATTCTTGGTTTAGTTACAATCCGTCATGCATTTGCGACGTAACATAATTCGCATTGTTGCCGCTTCTCTACTTATACGCAGGAGAAGGCAGAAATCGAAGAAAAAAAGAATGTAGGTGCATCCTATTGTGATAGGAAGAAATGTACAAGGTGCATTTGCAACTTTGTACTGCGGTCTAAGGGAAGACGAAAGAAAAATTTTCAATTATTTTAGGATGTCCATAAAGTCGTTTGACGAACTGCATGCCAAATCAGAAGATGGTCTAAAATTTTCAAATTATATTAGAGTTTCAATATCCTCAGTAGAACGACTGTGCGTAGCTTTGAGGTAAGTAAAATTTTCGGTATAATTTTAAAAACTTTTCGTTGTTTTTTATTTCTTTGCCTTCCATATCGATACCCAAGTTCCATACTGTAACAACTAAAAATGTGCCTTATAGAGGAAAAACGGATTTTGAAATTTGCGAAACATACTTCTCTCGGTTACATTCAGAATACGACATCCAAGACAATTAGACTTTGAACAATGCTTGAGAATAATACTGAGGGCTAGACTTCCTTTGTAAAAAAAAAGTTACATAATTGATATTGATTTTATTGACATTTGATTGAAGTTGTTACGCTATTGCCCTACGTGAATGTATGAAGAAGCCATGTAACAACAAAAAATATTTCAGATATTCACTTGAAAAACGTTTAATAGTAATGAAGGAACACATTAATTTCTATTCTATGAACACAATTATTAATTTAAGTTACAAAAATCAATGATTATTATTGTTCTTCGTTATCAGATTCAGGTTCTGAAATTGCATTGGATGTCTCGAGATTTTCATAAAATGGCCAATGCACTTCTAATATTGCATTCTCTTTGCACATTTCCAGTAGGTGTTGTTTTTTTCCTCTTGATATCGGGGGAGGTCTGGTATAAGCTGGTGTTAATGTCAAATCAGTTACAGAAGAGTGACGCAAGCTATTCTTTATCTGGATATGCTTGTATGGTGATAATTGGTCAAAGGATGTCTTGTAAAAAATTATATTTGGATGAGCCTTTTCAACTCTCACTATTTTAACGTCTCTCCATATCACCTTCTCCTTATCAGAATTTAGTGAAAAATTATTTCCAATTTTCGAGATGATCTTCTGGAAATCTAGGACATCATTTGTGGAAATCTCGTCGACTTTGTAAGGTTTTCCTTGTTTCTTTGCGTTTCTCACTACCATTGACCATTGACAAGGGACGTATATTGGGCCACTCTTCAGGACCCTCTTCTTTTCACGTTCAATCGACGCATGCATACTGTCCCCTTCATTCTGTGTATGGCCGACAATTAGGAATTTGTGTGTTATACTTTTTATATTTTCGAATTTTTGAGTGCAATACAGGTACATACCAAATACAAATTTATTCTTGTTCTGTCCCACACAATTGTCAGAATAAAAAACTAAGTTTTCGTTTTCATTCTTCGATCTAAATTTGTAAACACAGCTGCATATTTCATTTGCACCTCTTTTAGCGATACCCTCGTGCCATAAGTAACAATGACCTTCCTTATTTTTCACATCAAAGATGGTGAAGTTATAAGTGGCGAGCTTTCTTTTGTAATAAAAAGAATTCACATCACCACATGGAGTGGGCAAAACTGATTGGAGATCATAACAATAGAGTCGAATTCCATCATTTTCAGCATACTGACTCTTTGCTTCTCTGCTTAACTCCTTCTCTCTTTCGTGTTCCTCGAATTTCTCCTTCATTTTTTCTTTTGCTTCTTGATTGGCGTTTTTATAATTTTCACAAAACGAACATTGATCCTTTTTTGGTGTGTGGAAAGCAATGTTCGTTTCAGTGTTCAAAATGTGCCTGTATGTTGTAAGCTTTGCATACTCTCTGTGACTTGTCTTGCATCGTTCAACGTAAAGTCGATACATTGTTTGGATGTTCAGACAACCATCTAAGTGAAGTTTGTTGGTTCTAGCTCGGCAATAGTGTGAGCTCACTGTAGGAAATGAACCTATGTGATTCCTTATGTCATTCTTCACTTTGTCCGAAATCCTGTCCTTGTTTGACTTTCCCCTTCGGTCCGAGTCTATCATTCCCTGCTGATCCCTTTTCTTGGATGTGGTGAAGATGACTCTGTTATTGATAGCTAGTGTATTCTTCAAGTATGTTTTGCATACTTGAATTTTTTTACTTTCGTCAGTCAAGCTGTATGTGAAATTTTTAGATCGGTTACTTCCTGGCTTCGGATTTCGATAGGTAGGATTCACTTCGGTCATGCAAGAATTTATGTAAACTCTCTGTGCTTCAATATTACCTAACATCCAGAAGTAATCGAAAATGGCTTTCCGTTCCTTAGTGGAAATTCTCGTGGAACATTTTAGTCGGCATTTTTCGGAACAGACTTCTTTCATTTCCCTTCCACATACTTCCTTTCCTTTTGCACTTGTATATGCAAGTCCCAAATTTCTCCTCTTCTTTCTGATATTTTTCTTCCAAGATTCACTATCTCTCAGTCTCTTTCTAGTTAGCTTTCTCTTTGCTCCTTCATCTTCACGTTGCAATTCATTGGAATCATCGTTTTTCGGAATATCTGCTTCTGCTTCCATTTCGTCAACTAATATATTGCTGTTATTGCCGGAACTTTCATCCTCAGAAGGTATATAGTTTCTGTCTAAGATACTATCGTCACTATCAAAATCTTGACCTTCCTCTTCCTCATGATTCATACTGAAATGATCTTCACCATTAGCGTTATTCCTTCTTGCTTCAACTGAGTTTTTAATCTGTAATAAGAATTGTTTTGATTGACCAACGATAATTTCTATTAAATAAATGAGTTTAAATAATTGATTGGCACCAGAATTAGATTCCACATTATCTTATTCAATCATTAGAATAATAATTCAGGAAGATTATTCCATAATTATTTCCATGTGAAAGCAAAACAAGAATTTGGAGGTTATAAATGTTCATTCATTTGTATAGAATAAAATAACTTACGTTGGCTCTATTATCCGTATTCGAGTTATTAATCTCGCTTGCTATTCGAGTCATATATCTTGCTCTCGACTCGAAGGGCTTTCTGTTGAATATTTTATCCATAATAGATAATTTTTGCTTACTCGCACACACACGCGATTTACGTTGACAGTTTGTTTTCAATAGCTTTGTAGAACCACAGAGTAACAAATCGAGTTGTTACTATAGAATTTCACTCTGATTGGGTGTATGTGAATTCCATACTGTAACAACTACAATTGTTACTCTATGGGCTCACAGAATACTATAATTTCATAAAGTAACCAGTGATCCTAGCGGCGTCTCTGTGAATTAAGAGTTGTTTCCTTGTGGCATAACATAAATTCACATATTACGATTCTTGATAACGTGATAACTCAAAAACGACCGTTTTCAAGTTGTTACTGTATGGAACTCAGGTATCGATATGTCAGTGACATTAGCTGTTATGTGTGAGAAGGGTTTAAGGTAGAAACGTAAGATTTTCACTCCCTTAGCTTTTAACGACATACATTACGACCAAATTTAGTTTACGCCAAACTCAGTCAAGAAAAGTGACAGATGGTAGTGTGGAAGGCACACAGTCTGTATATCTATAAGAAAATGTGCAAAAGTATTCAAAAGGAACTTTATTAATGCTAAGGTATACAAAATATTATAGTCTATGACATCTTAAACCCTAGTGACCATGCTAGTGGTAGTGACCATCAAAATGGATGTTTCTAAGTTCAGTCAGTGTAGGCTGTTCCTCTGGCGGTAACATGTAAAGCGGTGATGTTGCTGGAGTTTGTGTGTAAGAAGGATAACTTGAGACTCCTCCATAGCCATGATTATAAACATTGTCGTTTGGAGAATTCGAGGAAGTGCTATGTGTTAGCTGATTATGTGCCCTGTACGTATACGTACTAGAAGATGACGGTGTTGGTGAAGGAGCAAAAGCGGTGGTATAAACAGATCTTTCTGTAGCTTGCCTAGGTCGATATGGAGGAATTTGTTCAATTTCCAACATAATGCGCAAAACTTCTGCACGGAATTGTAATTTTTGGCCTTCGTCGAAGGATTTAAGAGTTGGCAAAAGCGAAGTCACAAATGCTCTATCATCGTCGTCTTCCTCATTTTTGGCCTCATGAAGGAGTGATATTAATTTCTGATCTATGTCATCGTTGCGTCTGCGCTTCTTTCTTTGAAAATTTCGTTCATTCACCTTAGAGACAATTTCAGCTGTGGGCAGAGCACTCACTGCATCTTTACTTTCGGAATGATCTTCACTGTCTTCTCCAGCTGTGCCCGTCAAAGTGTCATCATTGTTATCGTAATTTGTTTCAGTACTACAATAAGAATATAAAATATTTAGACATTTCAACTATATACATAGTCGCTTTTATGTATGGAAATGGTTAAGTATGTCGAAAAATACGCTTTGTAGCAGGAAACAAAAAAATACGTATTACATATTTTTAAACACGTTATCAAATAATAGTAAACAGGACCCTGCATATACGTGTTAATGTTTCTTACGTATTCAAATCCAGGATACCATCGAGAAATTTCAAATTTTCAAAGTAGACATAAGTCTTGAATTTCTTTGCAGCGCTCCCACTTTTAGTATTTCTTAATTTGGCTTTATCTCTAACGTAAGCATCTCGTGCAGTCCATCTTTTTTGTACGAGGTTCACTAAAAATAACAATAACAAAATAAATAAAAAATCCACAGCATTACTTGTTAGGAGTTCCATAACACAATAGGTACAGAGTTGTTTATTATCACGTTCACTGCGGCACAAATTTTCATGTACTCGATTTGTGTGCGTTACATATCCCCGGGGTCCTGTACTTGTTGATTCTTCGTGTGCGTTACATATCCCCGGGGATATGTATTTTGGTTTTTGGAAAATGTGTTTTAGCAAGTTGGTATTCTGTTATCAGGCTAGTTTTATTTTGGTTTTGGGAAGCCAATACCCCATTGCACTTTAGGTCCTGACCGTGTTTGTTTAGTATTATTAAAACACCAAAAATTAAGTATAAAACTTTAATTCACATTATTGCACAAAAATAAAACAAAGTAATACAAGACAGGCGATTATAGGTGATACAAAAGCATTGTTTATGATAACATAAGTGAAAATAAAAAGCTGTAAACTGTTACGAACTTATAGAGAAACATTATTTGTAATAGTTATTGAAGCAAGGAAGACAGTACCCTGGTCGACTGGGACATTCGTTACAATAACTTATGATGCGACGTACCTTTTTATCCGCTTCGCGACTGGACAGCGTCTTCCTTAAATTTTCATAGCATCCTTTGCAAGGCTTCCTCTTCTTTCTCCCAGGTCCTTCCGGTTTTACATATGTGTGTGTTCTTTTTTTCCCTGTTTTAGTTTCAGAAGACTCGCTGCGGGGTACCATTAGATCGTTGATTAATTGCCTCCTAAATTCTATTATTGTCATTTTCGTATCAGCAGTCATGTTGTAAATAATCCACGAATTGACAATAGTTGTGCCTAACAAGATTTCTAGTGCTACTTTTCTATACCACTTTAAGCTTTTTCTTACTGCGGTATAATATGATGACATCTGATCACTAACGTCTACACCTTTCTTGGCCTTATTATAATCGACTACACACTTTGGTTTTAGAATTTCTTCCCCGTTCCTATTCCTTTTTCCAGTTGAAATAAGTTCGTTAAAGTGAGACGGGTCACTTGTTATCATTAGGACTGGTCTCTTATCAACCCATTTTATAATCCTGACGTTTTTTCTTTGACTCCCAAAAATTTCTCCTTTTTTCATTTTCTTAGAAAATTCTTTGGGAACTCCTTTGCGATTTATTCGAAGAGTACCGCAATACAGTATTTTCTTATCTAATAATTTTCAGTTAGTTGTATGCCGGAGTAAAAATTATCAGCAAACAAGATATGCCCATCTTGTAGATTTAGTGGCTGTAGTAAATCAAGCACTACAGTCTGTGAATGGCCAAGTGAAAGATTTGTGTCTCCCTTGCCTGTGTAAATCTTTAAGTTGTGTGTATACGCATTTGGAGAACAAAGTTTGTACAGTTTTATTCCATACTTATGGGATTTATTAGGAATATACTGTAAAAAGTGCAGACCACCCCTGAAAGGCACCATTGATTCGTCTATAACCAGTTCTTTTCCTGGTTTTAAAATATTTCGAAAATTTTCGATCAGAGGGTTAATTAATGGTTCTAATTTATATAGCTTATTATTTGTATCAGCCGTCTCGTTGTCTGTAAAATGCAAGAATCTTAGAAGTAAAAGGTACCGATCTCTGGTGATGTGCGAAGCAATAAAATTATTATAAAACAATGTATCCTTGGACCAGTATAAATTCATACTAGGAACTGGGGATAAACCAGATGCAAGAGTTATTCCTAAAAATTTTCGAATTTCATTTTTGTCCGTATTAATCCAACTCTTAATTCTTGATTTATTGCTGTGTCGCTTATTTAACTGTTGATTTGCATAGTTATTAGTCTCACATACGATGATGTTTACAATATCATCAGTGACAAAGAGGTTAAATACATCAATTGGTCGCTTTACTGTTAAATTATTAACCTCCGAGTCTAGCTTACATTGGCCATGCAGTAAGTCAAAATTTAGAGTGATTGCGGAGATATCCTCCCATACACTGCTGTCATGCAAATTGGGTGTTGACATACCACTTGGTTGTTCAGAATCTGTGATACATTCATATTCAGTCTCTGTTTCTAACTCGGCAGCTTCGTCTTCAGAGGGAGCGTAAGTTCGATCATTCAAAGAATCATCGCTGCTGTAAGGCTCGGACTCTTCTTCAGTGGACGATTCCGCTACATTTACTTCTTCGGCCTCCCTTTCAAACATTTCTGCAGCTAACTGCAGGATTTTAGCAGTACGTGTAGTCATGGCACAGATCGTTTAACTTGACACGAAAATAACACAACACATTCGAAAGAATTCTTAGTAACAAACAACAAATACCGCACTAACCGACTTTTTTCTGTTATCTGCGAACCAACACGTGTAAACAGCTGATAAACACGCGATGCGAAAGTTGCCGAATGACTAAATCGCAACTAAATCAACACATTAAGATAATCTGCATACATATCCCCGGCGTCCCGTACCGCACAGATTAAAAACAGGATTAATTATGTGCGTTACATATCCCCGGGGATATGTACAACCAAGTGTCGCCATCAGTATTCTCTACAAATAATCATTCGATTTGGTACCTACAATACAGAAATCTGTTGAGAAATAAGCATTTGGCGGCAACCGCACATAGGAGGAGTTTTCGGAATTTTAATGACGCACATCAACAACGCGCGTTACATATCCCCGGGGATATGTAACGCAGTGAACGTGTTATACACAATGAATAGTTACTACTACTTAATACTTTATCTCAACATACAGTGTTCACATAGTGGCCAATTTTTCTGAATATTCTCTTAATGTATCCGTTTTGTTGTAGATATTTGGTAAGCGGAAACACATTCACTGACATGCATTGTACATACAGACTAGGAATATCTACCATAAGTGGTATAGCAGAACTTGTGTGCGATCAAGTTTGGGTGATACTAAAAACTGAGTGTATGCCAATATTAACACATTATAAGTGGCTGAAAATATCTTCACAGTTTTGCACGTACGCTAATTTCCCGAATTGTGTTGGGGCTGTAGACGGGAAACACATAAGAATAGTGAAACCTATCAAAAGTGGTTCTCTCTGCTTTAACTACAAACATTTTTTCTCTTTGGTCCTATTGGGAATTTGCGATGCTAATTATTGTTTTACTTATATTGATGTTAGTGCTTTTGGAAAATTTTGTGATTTAAATATATTCACTAATAGCTCATTCTGAAAACGGATGAAAGAACAGACCGTCGACTTGCCACAAGACAGTCCGCTTCCTAATGGCGATAATAATGTACCAATGCCCTACGTAATTGTCGCCGATGAGGCATTTCAGTTAACCCGCCACACTTTACGACCTTATGCGAGGAAGAATTTAAACTATAAGAAAAAAATTTTCATTTACCGTCTTAGTCGGGCCAGGAGATTCATTGATTGCACTTTTGGTATTTTGAGTAACAAATAAAAAAAATAAAAACAATAATGTTGGTATTAATTTAAATAATAAATCTTCTTTCGCTAATCATATATTAGAATATAACCATTGTTTTGATTATAAAAGTAACTACAAAATTCTTCATATTTGCAATAAAAGTTTAAAATTAAATTTTTTGGAGATAAAAGAAATTGTTAAACATAAAAACTCAGACCCAGATGAATGTTTAAATGAAGTTGTTAATTTTGAAAATTATTATCTTTTTCTTAAATAATATTTTTGTTTTTATTTAAATTATTTTTATATTTATTTAATTTTCTTGTTAATAATATTATTATTTTATATACCTTTCGCGATTAATTTATATTGTCATTTTGTTTAATTTATATGTCATTTTGACAGAAACTGTTTAATTTTAATTTATTAATTTATTTATTAATTGTAAGTTTATTAAGAATTTTAAGGTTGTGATTTTACTTTAATTGATAATTTTAGAGGCCTGATGATGACCGTTAGGTCGAAACATGTAGCCGCCAATAACTAATAAATAAAACAGTTACATATATGGGAAAGGCATTAAATTATTTAAAATTATACTTATGACCTTTTTTAAAAAGTTGTATTATGTTTTATCTTGTTGTAAAACAGGTAGCCATGGTAAATGTGTGTTCACTTTAATAAGCAACAATGCTTTAACTGTAGGAACACCTTATCTTCCTCGTTCCGATGTCCAAATGTTAGCCATCAGCGAAAACGCCCTTTCAACTGGCGCTGAAGTTCCTGGCAAACGAAGTATAAATTCAACCACTTTTCTAAGATTATAGTAGTTATTAGTGGCTCTGCTGAAAATCTCAGTCCACTTTTGAATCGATGATTTGTCTTGCGAAAAGTTTAAATTTTCTATTACACAATTCCCACACAGCACACAATATTTTTAGAATATTCATAAATGCTTCAGATTGTAGAAAAAATATTTTTAATATTATTAAAACATTTTTAAAATTATGAGTAAAAAAATTTTTTTGTGAATATTATGAAAATATTAAAATATGTCAAATTTGGAGACATAAAACATTTTATCAATAACATCATTAAAATATTTTTAAAATGAACTTTAATCTTGAAGTAGGTTTTCGTAGTTTTAAAATAATTTTAAATACTATAACAGGGCACAATGAATTTATAACTGTTTTTATGTTTGTTAAACTTACTTCAGCTATTGTTCTTTAGTCATGTAATAATTTATAATTTAAATTTTGCCGCCAATAGTATATACAACGCTTGTAGATCACGTGACTTAAGCACTTGCCGTCCAATTTTTGTGTATTTAACGTTATTACCAACTTTTTTTCTTAAGTTTTATCCGTTTTGTCCTGTGGTTTTGTCGTTGTGCTATAAATAATAATCTAGTGTTAACCTTCCGATTACCATTGGGGTCTTTTTTGACCCCAGACAACGTTGTTTTTGTTGTCTTTTCTTTTTTTACAACTGTCCCAATATTTTTTAGCTGAGTTTCTTTCAACAATGTTTAATAATATATAACGAATTTTTAATTGTTATTTGTTTTGCGACGTAAAAAAAACATTGTTTGGCAGACACAGAACAACACAAAAAGAGGTCGTTGTAAGATATGTCCAAGAGGAAATGACAAAAAATGTTCGAAAACATGTGAAAAGTGCAAATTCTTTGTATGTAAACAACATTGCCAGAAAAAAACTACAATAATATGTAATAAGTTGTTGCCCTCACTAATTTACGTTTACATTTTATTTTTATATTTTTATTAGTTTATATGAAATCTAATGTTAATTTAAAATAATAATAGAGGTTACCATTACAAATGAATCGGTTTTTCTTTATAAAATAAGAAAAAAAAAACTTGGGATCAAATCTGACCCCACTTGGTAATCGGCGCCTCAAAAATTGCTTGGTAATCCGAAGGTTAAATAATGCTGATGTTTTCTGTGAGTTCATTCATTCATATACGTAAAAACTGTTAAGGTAAGTTTAAATATAACTACATAACCTTTAAACATAATACTAGTTGGCAATGTATTTTTAGATATATGTGCGTTGTTACGAGAAAATCAGGTTCCTCGAGTTGGACCGACAAGAATAAATTGTTACGCTGGTCTTCTTGTAACAAAACAAAGCAACGGCTAGCACAGCTTCTTCGGAGAGGGATCGCAGGCTTTGTTATGTGAAATTATAACGTAAATAAAAAAAAGGCGCCAAGACGATGAAAGATTAAGTAGGGAGATACCGTCTAACTCTACCCGTAGCTGGAAAAAAATAAATAACGCCACAGAAGTAATAACACAGAATATATATATTTATTTTATAACAGAAGATGAAGAAAGTATATAAATGTAAGTTTTCGCCAATATTTATACGTGGGTCGAATGAATTATAAGTTGCGCTGAATAGTGAGCAACCGTACAACAAGCTGACCCGGTCGGTTTAAACTTTTACAGAAACATAACGTTTGAATTTATATTTGCAAATCTTAAAATTGTAGACAAACAAACAATTCAAGCCTTCGAGACTCAACGCGCACTGCTTATGAGTTCGTGAAGCACAAAAATATTATTAATTGTGTTAACTTAACATGCACGTACGGTCATAAACGACATGACCACCGAAGTACAAATCGAAGAAAAAAATTGAAATAGTAATACTCACAGTTAGGTTTTATCTAGTAGGACATTAGCTAATTTCCCTACTTAAGTTACCTAAAAAGTAATATTAATCCCAATGTAAACGAGCATATAAATGTTAACACAAGTAAAAGGTCTCCTTAGCATCCAATCATTTAAGAACGCAAATGCGCAGCATTTTCCTTCGACTTAACAGCACAAATTCCCTCAGTGTTTGTCGTAGTTAATCTTCGAAAGAGGGATGATCCTGCAGGTTTCCAACCCTTGACGGTGTATAAGATAATAACGTTATCAATAATGTGACGTCATGGAAGTTTTCCAACGAGGCCACCTGCTAGTTATCTTCGGTGATAACGGTAAACATGTGGTGGGTACAAATATCCGCTATAGACTATTAGCAGAGTCAATTTAAACCCCCAATAAAGAAAAATGTACCACTTACCCCGTTTCAACCTTACAAATGTAACTGCATATTAGCGTGAAACAATCTAAAGGTGAAAGTTGCCCCGGGCGTAAAAGTACAGAACTCGTAGATGGTCTTGTAGGAAATGAAGTAAAAGTGCTGTCTAAAATTTGACAGTCTTGGCGAAAGAATACGGGAATTCTCCTGACAAATTTCATACTTGAAGAGAAATTTTTCATACTCGCGAATTGAACTACTAATTTTTAACATAACAGCGTGTAGTAGATCTGTATCAACAAATTTGTGGAGGTAAATATTATTCCCGATAAAAATATCTAGTTAGTATACCATCAACTTCTTAACAATAAATAAATAATGCCGAAGTTAAAATCTACGAGACAGTTGAATAGGCAACTTTGTGTTGAAACACGTGCTTCAAATTTATTATTAAGTGATGCTGTTAAGAATGCAAATCTGAGTCGCTTGGTAGAGATCCATTGTTTTCGTCAGTTCAGGAACAGGAGATTGTGAGCCATGTTCTGAATTTGGCAAATTTATTTTTTGGCATCACCTGCATAGAATTAAGAACGATGGTATTCAAGTATGCCGAACAGAATCAAATTAAACATAATTTCAACAAAGAAAACGGAATGGCGGGAAAGGACTGGTACCAGGGTTTTATAAAAAGGAATCCTCAAACTTCTTTAAGGAAACCCGAAGCGACCAGTATAAATCGGATAACCGCGTGCAATAAAACCGAAGTGGATCGTTATTTTGAAAACTTGAAAAAAGTGCAGGAAAAGTATAAGCTTCTCCCAAACCGCATCTACAATGTAGATGAAACCGGTATATCTACGGTTCCTAAAGAATCGTGTAAAAGACTCGGACCTAAAGGAATGAAGCAGTTTGGGGTTATTTCCTCGTGGGAACGTGGAAAAAACATTACAGTGATTATTGCGTTTAGTGCATCTGGAAATTATATACCACCATTGATTGTTTTCCCTAGGAAGCGAATGAGCCCGCAGCTTCAGAAGAATGGACCAAGCGGTGCAATTTACACATGCACAGATAATGAATGGAGCAATGAGTACGTGTTTTCTTTCAAAAAAATGTTTCATCTAGACCCGAGAATCCCGTATTAATTATATTGGACAATCACTCTAGCCATATTTCATTTGACATATATAAATTTTGCAAAGAGAATGGGATTGTTATAGTTAGTATCCCACCTCATACTTCTCACAAACTGCAACCCCTGGATGTGACATTTTTTCTCTAGCGTATGGTCGCCATTGTAATTCTTTTTTACAATCTAAAATCAGAAACTCTGAGTTTGAGGACAAAATAACGCCATACGATGTTGCGCCGAGATTTTTAAGATGGCATACGAACAGGTTGCAAATATAGAAAAGGCAGTTTTTGGGTTCGAGGTGTGGTATTTTCCCAATCAACCCTAATAAATTCACTGAAGATGACTTCCTTCCTGCTGAAAATCTCAACAGATTGGAGGGAGTGGTTTCTCCGACACGGGCACATATACCTCGGGGAACTCTTCAAGAAATGACAACTCCTCCGCGAATGACAACTCAATCTTCAAGAATCACCGCGACCATCAACAAGCAAGCAATCGCCCCTTCCAAAACAGAATTTACCAGACAAACGTCCACATGTTTCTATTTCTCATATTTCTCCTGTTCCTGTGCCTAATAAGCAAGTTAAAAAAAAATATGGTCAACAAAAACAACATTCTGAAATATTAACAAGCGCTCCTTTGAAAGAAAGCTTGGAAAAAAAAAGACGATAAAAAAGGAAAAATTGGCAAAATAGCAAGAGCCAAAGAAAAAATTTACTAGAAAAGTATTTGATGATGACGCGAGTGCAAAAAAACGGAATGAAAATAAAGGGAAACCAAAAGTCCAAGGCATAATGAAAAAAAATATCCAAAAAAATTATAGATCACAGCGATACTGAAGACAGCAATTTGGACGAGGAAGCTCTCTGTAATGACGATGAATTGGACGACATGTCGACGAAGCAAGCTTGATAATGTGTAGTGAAAATTTTCATAAATCTGCAGATATGCTCACTTGTGCTAAACAATTAATATATTTTGTAAAGAAAATATCTGAAGACTATGGTTATGATTTTATTAGCTACAATGTCCACAATCTTTTACATTTGGCTGATGATGTAGTTCGCTTTGATAATTTGGATAGATTCAGCTCATTCCCATTTGAGAACTACATGCAATTGCTAAAAAACCTTTACAACAAATAATTAACAGGGTTTTTGAGTTAGTTATATTCAGCAAACACCAAAACATATATCCCATATTGCACCTATTGAACATTATGGAGGAAATTTGCCGGAAAACTGCAGACCTCCTCAGTACAAAACTGTAAAAACTATAAAGTATACATTAAAAACAAATTTAAAAGATTGCTATGTACAATTATTCAATGACGACATCGTCAAAATTAATAATTTTGCCTATTGCAGCGATGAATTAAACATACTTGGTAAAACGTTCTTGGAGAAGAGCAATTTTTTTACAATCCCATGCAATTCTTCTTTATTGGGAATATTTTGTTTAAATTTAGAAAAAATATGCCATGTAGGGAACTGGAAATTAACAGATATTAAATATAAACTGATTTTTGTACCTTTTGAAAATAATTTGGCCGTAGTTTATCCTTTACTTCATTAGTCTTTTACTTATTTTTCAATTCTTTGGTGTATTGTAGCAATTTACGTATCCAACAAGTGAAATAAATTAGCTTAATGAGATTGTAGCAGTAGTTTTATTTGTTTTATTTAATCGCTTTTCGAATTGCCAGCGGTAAAAAACAAAAGTTGGAAATTAAATGGGAAAATGATGATATTTCTAATACATGATTTTTTTCCTGAGATGAGTTGGATTGTTGCATATTTTCAAAAGGAGAACACTGTGGAAGTTGTTCTAAAAGCCTGGACATGTACATCAGATGACAAAGGCGTGGAATGTTTTGGCTTTCAAAATAAAATTAAAATTATAGAATCAGCTCGAACTACAGCATCGCCTCAATGTGATTGGAAGATTTACAGCATAAACATTTTAGGAGCATATGGTAACTATTTATGCTACTTTACATTATTTCATATTTTGATACATTACTTAAGGAGATTTGGTACGTTTTAAGGCCTCTCTTAAATATTTAAATTAGATAAATTTTATTAGATAATTTAAAAATAGCTAGCAAAAGGTATATAAAAAAAAATTTTTTTAAAATGTATCGAAGCAATTAAAAAAGTTATTCACGAAAAAAAGTCTAAATTTGAAAAATTTCAATCAGTGCCACCATTAAAACGGAGAGACTTACAATTATCATATTTTGTATAATCAAACTACTCTATTATGCCTACAACTTGTAATTCTCATTTTTTTCAAATTTTAACTAAATTTTGATTAAACCCGTTTTTGAGTTTTGCAAATTTTTAAGTGAGTTTTTTTATTAGTTTAAACTTGAAAACTAAAATTTCTCAAATGTCAGGTCGTGACTATAATACCAAAGTATCCAAACAGGCAGTTTCAAATATATTGGTCCGTAATTAGAAGCTCTGGGACTGTTTTAATTATTTTTTTAACTAAAATCACCACCCCATATTTGCCACACCTTTTTTCTTTTGTTTACCAATATAAGTTCAGCCTGCGTTTCAGAATAAGCGCAATAAATGAAATGCGTACCTCTGATTGGTAATCAAGTCATTGTGTAAAAGTTCTTTTGTAACAGTTGTTTACAAAAATAAGGTACCCGGATTCAGAAATATTTTTCATAGTAAATGTTTGATTTGGTTAAAATTTAGCAGGCATGTGTCAAATACAAATCTATGAATATCCTATCAATTTAAAGTTTTAATGACAACTAAAATTAATTGTGATTATATGAAATAACATATTAATAGATTAGTAATTATGGTATTAATAATGTTAATCTATATGTGGGTATGCATTCAAAACAATATTTCTCTTGTTACATTTTTTTAAATGTTAAATCATTATTGTATTTACACGAGATATCTCAAGCACAACTATGAAAAAAAACACTTTGTAACGTTTGTGGTAATTAAAATTTTTTTAATGTGAATTCAGTAGTAGTAAACAGTGTCCAAGTCAACCAAATCGTAGGTACGTAGAACGGGGATATATGAAACAATTTTAACAGTATTTTGTGTAATGTTACCCGTACAGAAAACATTAAGTAAATGTACTTAATAAATTCGAATGCTGTTTGCTTTATCTGCCCATTACTTAAAAATAATTTTTAGCAAATGCTTAAATTGTTGCTTTTTTTTTGGTTAAATTGTGTTTCATATAACCCGATATGTGGGGATATATGAAACGTTGGAAAATTTATGTGTAAAACAGCTATATTTTATATGTTGTTTCATAAAGGCTTTCGTTATTACCTTTATGAAACATTATTACACAAAAAAAAATTTCAAAATATATGGAAAACACATTTTATAGTATTAAAAAAAGGGAAAACATAAAAAGCTTCTTTTTACTGTTTATAATGGAACAAAAATTAAGGTACACCCTAAAGAATATAGAACATTATTATTTAAAAATACAAAAATGTTCAAATGACATCGCTACTGAATGTATATAGACCTCTTTTTATTTGGGGCGTTTGTAGTTTGAATTTTATTTGACAAAGTTTCACAGTACTTATGTCCTCAATGTCGGGAAACACAAATTTATTTTTATCGTTTTTAAATTGCCTAAGGCAGCTAACTTTTATATTTATCTTGCCTATTCTTACAATTTTTGCGACGTAGGTTTTTTCATGCTGTTTCTTTTTTCCCATGTCATAAACGAAATTAACTAAAACAAAACAACCTTCGTCAATATCACCAGGACCTATTACACGCATTTTAATATCCTCCGTTTCATGACTATTAGGAGCCACATTTTCATCATGATTTTCAGTCTCGCAGTCGGATAAATCATCATTAGACACGAAGTTTTTAGTGACTGCATCGTCTGCATCAATCTCAATATCATGTGATGGTCCAGCATTGATATTTACACCCACGTCAGCTGCTGATACTGAGCTTCCAGCAGGCACATTTAGTTTCCTTCTTCGAGTTATACGGTTACTTTCATTTGTTTTTGTCAAATTCGTCATGACGGTTGAAAACGCCTCGGTTATGGCAGCATTATCATTGATATTTTGATTGGCCACTTTAGGTTGAATTTTATTTAAAACCATATCTGGGTTTAATGGGTATATGCCCGCTGCTTTAAATCCTGCGAGAATATTGTTTTTTGTATTTTCAGCTGTGCTTTCTAATAACTTCTTTAGAAGTGTAGGAAACTGTTGTTTTGGTACTACACCTGTTATGAAGCTTCCATTCGGTTAAGATTTTTTTCCAGGCTCTTTTCAGAGGTCGGAATACAGCGACATCCAAGGGTTGACAAACATGTGTGCTATTCGTGGGTAAAAATACAAAAGCGATGTTGTTTTGTTCGCATGCTAATAAAACGTTGTACGACAAATGGCTGCCTAAATTGTCACCAATGATGACTTTTTTCCTTCCTTTCTTTTCAAGAAAGGAAGAGCAACCTTCATAAACCAATCTTCGAATGTATCAGCATCGAACCATCCAGACGCTGTTCTGTTATAACGAGCGCCTTCGGGTCCACCCTCTATCCAATCAGGATACACATATTTCGACCTATATACCACATATATTGGTAACAAAGTGCCATCAGCACATGCTGCAAACATAATTGAAGTGGAGGATTTTGATGAATCCATTATTCGGTGTGCATGTTTAGTCCCTCTACGTACGAAGACCTTCTCAGTACCCGGATCGTCCGTAATATTGGTTTCATCGTAGTTAATTATATTTGCAGAATCAATACCATCTAAAGTGATCGTCAAATGTTCAAAATAATCTGATATGGTAGCTGAATCCAAGTCAGCGCGGCATCTTTTATATTTTCAGAATTCCTTCTTGCCAGGAAAGGATGCCTTTTCATAAAATATTCGCACCAATCTTTTCCAGGTCGATTATCCCTAAACGATGAAATTATCACTCCTTTTCGATTTAGATATTGCTCCACAAAGTCTTGTAATACTGAGTTTGTAAATGGGACATTATACTCAGCTGCTATCAATATGGCTTGCGCTATTAGATCTTCCTCATGTGGCTTTATGGCGGGAGGTTTTCCTAATCTATTACTATGCATACCTCTATTTTTTATACAAGGTAGCTCTGGGCACACCGTGTCGCTCGGCTGCTTGCATTAATGACAAATTGTTCTCTACCAAATCTCTCAAAGCATTTTCCATGCTCTCATTTGAGTAATTGCGCCGATACGCAGTTCCCAATACGTGTATATGCTTTCTTGGCATCGTTTCGTATAACCCTACAAAATTACATTTTTTATTCTTTATGCTATTGTTCATAATTCATTGGATTTTTTTTAAATTTTTCTGTTTCAGTTTACTATTGAGGTTATGAAGTAATATTTATTCTATATAATGTATGTTGTATTACTTACCGTTAACTTGACACAAATAGGTTTTTGTAACTAGTAAAAAATATATAAGTAAGATTAATTGCTTATTTTGTTTTTTAGTCTACACTTAATATTTTCTACAAACAAACTTTAATGTAGAATACTACACACCATAATGTAGGTACAATTAAAGACCAGAACGAGGCCGCTAGATGGCGCCGATGACATTTGCGGAGGGAATATTCACAATCGTGATCAAAGTTTCATATAACCCGGCATGTTTCATATATCCCCGTTCTACGTACGTAATCTACAAAAAGTATTTCCATAATCTATTCTTTTTTAACAAGTAATGTATACTTCCGCTAAGTTATGAGCAAGGTTTTTCCTCTTGAATAAAATAGATAGAATTTCAAACAAAGGGATTAAATGTAAGTTTTTCATAAGTGACAATAGCTTTTCATATTAGGTTTTTATACTATGAAAAAACCTAATTATATCTACCTATAGAAACAATAAGATAATGATTCTTACATATAAATTAATAATGCTTCTTAATCACTTGGAATGTATGTAGTCTCATTACGGAAAGTCTCAAGATTCTATTTTTGGAAGGTATTTTAAGAAGTAGTTGAACTTCAGTTCAAAATTATTGTTAGCGAAGTAAAGATTGCAAATTAGTGAGTGTTTGGTGTTTGTTAGTGAAATGGGAAATTTATCTAAATCGGCTCCATCCAGAGCTCGGAAAGTGAATGGGAGATCACGAAAAATGAAAGCTTTATTTATAAAGAGAAGGTAATAAATAACAAATTATTTAATATAATCATTTAGTGTTTTTTTATTTAGTCGCAAATAAAATGCGTATTTATCAATTTGCTTCATTTATAGTATGTAACTCTTCTTTTAGAAGTAACCATGCTAGTAACTGCTCTAAAGCGTCACAAGATTCAAATGAAGGATTGGAAGTGATGGATGATGTTTCCATGAAAAGGTAAATATTTAATGAAAAATACCGGCGAAGATTTTAATATTCCCTAATTTATAGTAATGATTCAATTTCTTCCGATCTACCAGATTTAGAAATAGAAGTAGACACGCAGAAAACAGTAGTCATGAGCGACTTGATTTACGGTAGAAGAGTAGTAAATTTGCCTCATATTTTAAACCAATATAAAGACATTGTACTTCATAAGTACACAGGCACTACTGGCGAGATGAAGTTCGTAGCAGAAAAGAGAAACGGATTATTTTCGATGCTCCAGTTTTATTGCGACAATTGTGAAAAGCATTCTGTTATTACTTCTGACCCAACAAAAGACGAAATAAATGAAGGCCTAGTTTGGGGCTGCTTAAGCTCCGGAATTGGTCATTATCAATGTGAGGAAATTTTTGGACTCATAAATATTCCGATAATGACAGCAAAAACATTTGCAAAAAAAACTTCTGTATTAAAAAAAGTATGTATAGTAATAAAATTTACATTAACTTTAGAGTTTGGTTTAGGCATGGCAAGATCAATTATTTGTAAAAATGCAAGAAGCCGGCAAAGAAGAACGACGCATTGCTTTGGAAAAAGGCCACGTGACAACCGATGGTGTGCCATACATTACAGTTGTTGGAGACGGAGGATGGAGTAAACGGTCTTATGGACACGGTTATAATGCTTCATCTGGTGTGGTATGCTGAATAAATAATGAATTTAGTACAATTTACTTCATTACATTGATTTTATTTTAGGGAATAATAATTGGCGCGGAGACTAAAATGCCTTTATTTCTTGGTGTTCGGAACAAGGTTTGCTCATTGTGCAATTTTTATAGAAAGAAAAAACAAGAACCCCGACAACATGAATGCGCAATGAATTTCAAGGGACCATCTACATCTATGGAGCAAGAAATAATTGTTGAAGGCTTCAAAAGTAGCTTAGATCAACATGGGTTAATTTATAAGTATTACATAGGTATGTCTATTATTCCTTTATAATTTTTTTTTCATAACACTTATGCAATTTTAGGCGACGGAGATTCTAGTGTTTACTCTCGAATTATTGAAAGAGTTTCTTACGGAAGAGAAGTCGAAAAGATTGAATGTGCCAATCATATCATAAGGGGACTAAATGATAAACTTCATAAAATTGCTTCAAATACCCAGTATTCTTTAGAGCAAAGAAAATTACTGACTTCTAAGATCGAAAGAGTTTCTCGAATTGAGAGATCGGTCAAAGGTATTAGGACTGCAATCAAAACAGCATCTGAAAGTGGGGTTGACGCATTGGGTTTGGAAACGCTGTAAATCACGTATTCGGAAGACACACGAACTGCAAGTATTTAATTCGAAAATATAATTTTTGTCTTATTTAATTGTTATTTTAGAAGCACGTTTTGCAAAAAAAAAGACGAGACTATATTTTAAAAATTAAGAATTCGCCAATACATGAAGCGATTATGAAGTCCATTGACCCGCTGGTTCAAAAGGCTGACAGAATTGTATTTAATCAAACGACTAACTATGCTGAGAGGTACTTACATTATTTTACGATTACGAATTACAAATTATGGAATATTTCGGGTACATGAGTTTAGTTGCGAAATGCGTTGGTGGCAAAAGAGTAAATTTCACCGGTCGCTTATCGTATACCACTAGAGCTCAGGCGGCTGCTTTGGCTCACTCCATTGGACCGGGATGGCATTTGGCCACGTGGAAGCATCACACAAAAAAGAATCCTGGAAAAATAATGACAAAAGTATTTGAAAGGAGATCAAAACAGAAAAGATTGGTCGGCAGGCAACGAAAAACGCGAATAGGTAAGTAAAATGTTCTAGAAAAGCTTGAGATTGATAGTATTCGTAAAAATAAATAAGTTTTTATGCGGATTCAAAAAAATGCATAATAAGAGACGTAAAGGCTCTGGAAGGTTAAATTCGCGACAATCACTCAATTGTTACACGTGTGGATTACAAATGACAGTGGCCTAAATTTTTAAATCTCTATATAAAACTTCAAAGCTTTCAAAAAAATTGTTTTCTGTTTTTACGAATAGGAGTCTCCAAAAAGTGTCTACATCAAATTAAAATTTTGACTATAAATTTGATAAATAAAATTTGATTATGTTTTAGCTATCAATGGCCCCGACGCAGATTACGGACCCGATGCTTCTAAACCTGATATGACAACAAGCGAATTGTTAGAAGCTGCAAAAACATTCATTAGCATAATGAAACAACGTGTTGTGGATGAAGAACGATGTAGCGAATTTGAAATTAAAACTAGAGGACAGCACGAAAATCGACTTTGGCGTGAACTTCGCCGTAACTATTTGACAGCTTCCAATTTTGGAGCTGTTATAAAAAGAAGGAAAAATACACCATGTCACAACCTGGTGAAAAGTATTTTATATTGTAGGGACCTCAATACTACTTCAATTGCGTATGGAAGAACCCATGAAGCCGAAGCAATTGAGAAGTATTGTATATATCGCAAAGTTCAAGTGCAGAAGTGCGGTTTATACTTATGCAAGAATTATTCATTTTTGGGGGCATCACCAGACGGCGTAATAAAGAGAAGAAGAGAAGATGGTATCGTAGAAGTAAAATGTCTACCAGGAATTGGAAATAGAACATTTCGAGACTCGGTTTCTGGAAAATCGTGCTATGAAGTAGTCAATGATGAAATAATGTAAGTTATCAATTGTATCTCGTAAAAATTTTAGGTAATAAATTTCTATTTTTATTAGATTAAAAAGGAACCACAACTACTTTTTCCAAATACAAGGGCAACTCAATGTAGTTGAAAAATCTTTCTGCGACCTTGTGTTATTTAGCGAAAACGATTTCCACGTGGAAAGAATTTATAGAGACGAAAATCTGTGGAAAAATAAAATGGTTCCAAAATTGAAATCATTTTATTTAAATTGCATGATCCCAGAAATAATTGATCCACGTTTACCGAGAAATATGAAAATAAGAGAAGTAATAAGTAACATTGACGAACTTTGTATATAAAGTATACCAACTTATAATTTAACTTAATAATTCCTTAATTTAATTAAATATCATTTTGTGATTATACTTATAAATATTTTATTTAAAGGCAATTATACACAAATAAAAAATAGTTTTAATCGTTTTATTATTTTTAATTAAACTATTTTATTAAAAAAAATAATAAAAGTCAAATCACGTAAAACGTATACATTTTTTTAATAGTTTATCACAAAATTAACTAAAATCCTGTCCCAACAAACGATCAAATTAATTGTACTTCAAATAACGAGAATTGGCAACAGCACGTAAAATTTCTATCAGACTTTCTTGTTTCAGGTAATATTCAAAGTGTATACAAATAATACCTGTTGTATTTTGGTGGGCGGAGCAATTGTTAAAAATGCAGTAAAACGTACACTAGCGCCGCGTAGTGGATTTCATTTGTCCCTATTTGGTACTAAATCACCTTAATATTAGACAACTACGGGAAAGCTCAAACCAAATGTAATAAAGCCAAGGACACAGATGATTTGAGCAGTTCGGCAAGTGCTGGCGATGACTTTGGTAAGGGGTTTCGTAAACCGGAAAAAAAGAGAAACAAGGAATACCTTTATGATGAGGAAGAGGATGATTATCTAGATGATCTGCCAAGCTTACCACATACTCTGGTTAACATAGATAATACAAATACTGTGTATGTATATATTTCCATTATTTTGAATTTAGTTACTACAGTTAAACATTTTAGGCACAACGTTAAGTTAAACCAGAAGCAGTGTCGGGTAAATGCGGAACTTACTAATACACACTCGCACTTCCTGCATCAGGTTAGAATTTTTTAATTAATCACCCTAATTAATTTGCAATGTGGTCATAAAAAATTGATTTTGTTCTTAAGCAAATAAAACTGATAAAATTTTAATCAGTAGTTCAGTAGTAATATCTTTTGTGTTGTAATTCTAAACATATTTTCCTTTTTTATCTTTTTTTTGTATAATTACAAAAGTTCATTATTGATTTTAGGCAATGGATGGTAAAAAGTATGGGTGAGTTACACAGTAGCTGTAGCTTTTACATTTGACTGCTTTTTTTATAGAATTCTATAAACAACATACTAGGAAACTTCATCTAATCAAATTAATAGTAAAAGAAAATAGAGAAACACTAGAATTTTTAGTGAAAAGCGGAACAAAGCAAGGAAACTTACACAATCCACCAGAGGAAAATGACATAATGAAAATGATAACCGCGTTACTACCTTTAAAAACTGAGAAAGATATACAAAATTTAGAATCAATAATCGACGAGACCGAATCGAACATGCAAATTTTAGTATGTTTTTCTTAATTTCTATGGTGTAGAAAGTAATACTTAGTGTATCTATATTAACAGATACTGTAAGATATTATATATTTTTATTGTTAACTATTTGTAGGTCAGGGATTTGTCATTACTGGAAGGGTTTACTCCAAAAGAACTTCTAAGGAGAATAATGTATCATACATTTAGTAATAATGCAAGAGCTTTGTACAGTTATGAAAGACAAAAGGAAAAAAAAAGTTTTTAAAACGCTGTTGTTACAGACTGCGATTCTAAGTAAGTTAACTATTCAACATCTGTGTTTTGTTACAAATAATTGTGTTCCATTAGAAGCAGTTTGTGTTGAAATATATCAAAAATTCAAGTTTACCGCCATGTGAGTGTCAACTCTGTAACTAACTTTCTGGGTTCTTATAAATAAACGCAGCCAGTCTGTACTAAAAACTCAATGTGCGCGTTTCGTTGTAACAGTTTGTCGTCAATTTAATGAAGCTACAGATTTGGAAATAGTAAATGGCATTAAATCATAGTTAGTCGCAGCAAAGTTTAGAGGGAAAAAAGGAAACCTTTGCAACTAATAGTCTATATTATGTTTTACATAAAAATTTTAATTGTCTCAGTATCAGTTTTTTAAGAAAAATAAATTGTTTTTGACTAATTGGGAGTCAATTTTCATTATACGCCTTTTCAAGTTGATTTATTAGAACATTTTGTATCAATGTCCGCCGTAACTCGATTGTTAGACATTTTCTTAAAGAGTTCTATAATATTGTGTGTATGAAAATATTTATAAACTGTTGTAACGTGTCTTGCAAAAGAATAAGAACTGGGTGTTGGCTATGACGATAGATCGAGATGCATATCGATCATAGAACCATACGACTAAATGAGCAAGTCTCCCTGATTATGGTTCTAAGAGCGACGTCCATTTCTCGCGTTATTGTCAACGCCAATTCCAAGACTTTTGGGGGGTACATACGTTATTTATTTATTAAACATTAATCTGCGGGACAAATGTTTTGTTGACATTTTTTGGATATATTGAATGTTTTAGAAACATTTTAATATTTTCAAAAAAATGTTTTTCCTATATTTATCATCAATATGCGGGACATGCACATATTTTAAAAATGTTTTATCAATATTTTTTTGTCGATATTGAATGTTATAGAAACATAATATTTTAAGGAAAATATTATCTTAACATTTTAAAAATGTGTTTATGCTGTGGTGTTTAAATGTCACAACTTTATCAAACAGTTCATCAGTATTAATAATTCTTGTATTTAGCTGTTTGTTGATCGTTTCTGCAGAATGCTCAACAGATACCCCAAAATATTTAGGCTATTTTCTTCTGAGAACCATTAAAAATCGATAAAATTCTATGAACTGCAGGAAGTAAACTTAAAAATCTTGTATCAGAATGGCTTAATACTTTTTTGAATTCGATTTCTGCAAATTGACATAATTCTTTTAAATTATTTGTCCTTGCTGTATATATAGAAAAATGCTTATATATCTTGACTACAATACTCTTATCATCAAGGTTGACATCTTATCAACCGAATGTTGTACACAGTTATTTGGTTACAAAAAAAATACCTAACAATAATAGGAACTAATTTTTGATGAAATCTATTTGAAGCGTCTATAGTGACAGTAATAAAATTTACAGATTGTAAATTTTGCGAAACTGCAGTAATTACATGGGGAGCAATTACGTCAGTTAGGATTGTTTCAGTCTTTGTTTTTGCACTGGAAAACTTCGGGTCATAGAAAGGGGTGATTAACTTTGAAGTGCAAATACACGAATTAAAACTAAAATTATGTTGCGCTGTGTGATAAGCAAATGTGGCCTCTTTGGCTGCGCAATTCAAATCGTCGCTGCTTGGGTCGGTCATTTTAAACAATGTAGTAACAGCTTGACTGATTGCACTGATGCACACTTAGCCTTTTTAGGTTTCTGAGTATTTACATGTTACTCAATGTCACGGCGACCACCTTATGCAATTGAAAATTTTGAATTGCAAATAGTACACTTTATGGACTATTCGCATCGCCCTTTTTTATAAATGTAAATTGTTTTTCTAATTCAACAGAATATTAACATTTTCTTTTCCCCATGTTTATTACAAATACTGTATAAATCTTGATGAAAGATTTAAAACTAATACAAACTATTGTTTTCAAACTAACCGTCTATCAGGATGCTTTAGTACAGAGATGGCAAATAGGAATGGAACAAAGTGCCAAAATAGAATAAAATTTAAAGACACATTTTCTCCCCTGCCAGTATCTATTCATTTATTGCAATGGGTATAGATAAGTATAATATAAATAATAATTGTTGAATACAAAAATACAAAACTTATAAATGATACGAAATAAAAATATATTAGTGATAATATGTGTGTACACTTGTACAGGAAGAAAAATATTAAAATTTTTTTGTAGAAACCTTTTGCTTCATATTACTTGCAAGAGTTTTTATGTCCGGCTGGTATGTTGTTGATTGAAGTGTTATACATGCTGCTGAATCTTCTTCTGTCAACCTATTTCTAGTTTTTGAATGTGCATGATTTAATATAGAAAAAAGACTTTCGCAAGCGTAAGTGGAAGAGAAAATCGTCAATAACGAGATTGCTAACTTTTTTTACGGAAGAAAAGGCATCTGGCATGGTATTCCAAACTTCTAATATTGTGTTTTCAATTCTGCATTCTGATTCTTCATTCTCCGACAATCGATAACGTTCCAATTCTTCGATATTCTTCCGCATATCCTCAAATTTGTTTACCCAAATTAGATTAGATTGCAAATCGATCAGCTGCATTTCTAAGTTTGGTATTTGCATCCAATTAAAGAAGTCCTTATCGAAATCTTGGATATCGAACAAATCAGGATAATTAATAATTTTTAATAATTTTTTAAATTCTCACAAAATCTTGAAATCTTAGTAAACATGTTTAATACAACCAAGAATGAATGAAAATTCATGAGTAAAATTCCAATTAGTTTTTTCAAAAATTTGCGATTCATCCAAGAACAATTTTAACTTTAGGAAGTATTCAAATTGACGACATTCGATATCTCTAACGAAAGTATCTAACTTAAGTTCAAACCCTTTTATAAGTCCAAACATGACTTCAATCGTCTTCCCACGTCCTTGCAGTTTTTTATTTAGAATGTTTAAATGTAATGTTATATCTGTGAAAAACATTAACTTTGTTAGCCATTCTGTATCGTCAAGTTCTTTAAAGTCGGTCTTATTATAATCACGTAAAAATAGGCGTATTTCATCCAATCAATTTACAAATCTTTCTAACGATATGGTCCGACTCAGCCAACGTACGCTGTTGCACATTAGAAGAGTATCATATTCGCAATTGATATCATTTAAAAGTTTCTTGAACTGTCTTTTATGCATGTCGTGTGCAACTATAAAATTTATAATCTTATTAACTTTTTCCGATATTTCTTTTAAATCGCTAGTACCGGCTTTTGCACACAACACTTGCTGGTGAATAATACAGTGAAATCCTATGATCGGATGTCCAACATGGTTCTGAAATAGTTTAACAAAACCTATGGTCGGGCGAGTCATATTGTGTGCTCCGTCGGTCGTAACAGAAACATTTTTTTTAAATTAATGGTAAGTTTTTTTCATTTCATTGACAACGACATCACAAATATCTGTACCTCTTGTTCTTTCTGATATATTTGCCAATTTTAAAAGTTCCTCACGCATTTCATTCCCTTTTGGATAACGTGGAAAAATTGCTAATCATTTCTATGGGAAAAATAGTAGGTAGGTACACTAATGTTAAAAAAAAATGGGACAGCGAAATGCAGAACAATATTTCGAAGGCAAATAGTACATCAGCTATAAATACCATATATATACAGGCAATCCAACGTAACCTTAGAAATCTCGCGCACGGAGTAGGGATAAACGCGCAGGGGAAACATGCGTGTATGACAAAGATAAAAGAATTTGAATGCGTGTATGACAAAGATAAAATGATGTGTAACCGCGTTTCCACCCTTTAAATTGCCTGCACGGCATGCGAATTTTTCTAAAGTTACGTTGGACGACCTGTATTTAACTTAAACAACAAGGAATACAAAACGTTAAAAAGAAACAATGATTTATTTATGTCAATACATATTTAAAGCTGATGTACACTTATAACTTTACATTTTTTTTACTTACCAACAGGTTTATAACCACGAAAATAACGAATAACGATGTTTTAAATTTAAAATAACCTTAAAAAAATGACCAACAACATGAAGTAATGAAGATAAACTGTGCTCACTGTATCCTGTATCGATTTACAAGAACAACTGCCGCTTGTTTGAAATTCTTGACTCCCACGCCCGCGTGATTCGTACAATTTGTGACTACAGTTTACACTTCGCGAATATCAAAAAAATTAATAAATAAAATTCATCAGGGTGCCGTCAAAAATCTCTTGCGTGCCAAGTTTGGCACGCGTGCCACGCATTTGCCATCCCTGCTTTAGTAGATAAAAAGTCACAACTATTTTTGTTTAAAATTTTACTAATAGGCCAATTCACTACACATCATCAAATAAACTTAAATGATTATAAACCAATGGTATACCTTATAACCTTACCACAAACCAAAGTAAACTGCGTTTTGAGTTTTGACATCGGAATTACACGCGCAACATGAACTCGGCTACTTCAGAATGATTCAGCATTGTGTACAAAAGAGTTCGCATTGCAGTTGAAATCTTTCAAGAAAATAACATAGAACTATTAAAAAACGGACGCATTAAACAAACGGACCGGACATACGGACACAGTTTAAATAACGTACAGTCCGTTATAAAAACGGACGTATGGCAACACTATCTTGTTCTTTACATACGTTTAATACAGAACGGTTGTCTTTAATTATAAATTATGCGAGAATAAAGTACACGCCGACAAGAATTTCTAGTTCTCACGAAGTGAGCAAACAGCCTTAAGAGCAATTTTAATTTTTCTAATCCATCCATGTTTGCGGCAATCATCAATGTAACTCTCTGTTTACTGTGGTTTCCCCCATGACAATTCTGGTTTTTAACAGTTAAGGTGTTATCTGGGAGGCATTTAAAAAATAACCCCGTCTCATCTGCATTAAATACATCCCTTTCGTTATAAGACTCCAATAAATACAGTAAAAAATCACGTTACTCTCTCCACGAGCCATTTATGACATACATATGTCGTTTCTTTAAACAAAAAAGAGGAACTTTTAATATTAATTTGGACATTTTTTATGTCTGTACATACCTACGTTTTCAATCATCCAGGCAACCAGTACTTGCCTTAAAATTGGGTTCACCCATTTTTTGAGAAAAATCTAACGCTTATTCTCTAATTACCGGAGATAAGTTCTGCCTCCTTGCGGCTTTAAGCCATTCTAAAACTGCTTTGTCCACATTTGCATACGTTGGTTATTTTCGTCTCTTGTCAATTGTAGTGACAATAGTTTGCTTATTTTTTAAAATGGTAGACACTGTACTTATCAGAACACTGTACTTCACAGCCACATCTTTCTTTTTTGAACCACTTTCGACTCCTTTTATAATTCTAAGTTTTTGATCAATAGATAATGTTCTTAAAGTACGTTTAACTGACATATCAACGATAATGAAAAAATTAATACACAGGGACACAAGAACATAGACAGTGCCTTACGAAAGCGAAATGATGCGCCATTTCGAATGAAAATAATGTATGTATTAGGATACCATTAAGCGTCTAAAAGAAACGATTTCAATAATTTGCAATTCCAAACCTCTACGTAAAAATAATATTTTATGATACTTAAGAATATAATTCTAAACTTATTGCAGATGTTTTAAGCAGATTGTATTATTTATTTTGACAACTTTATGGTTAAGCGATTTATTATTCGAAAGGAAAATACCAGTTGTATAGGCAATCCTTCCTATAGCGATACGTTATCTGGTGGCGTTTTTGATAAACAGAAATAATGAGATACAAACACAACCTCGTTTTAAATTTTAATAAAAATTTATTTGCAACGGTTTTTAATCACAGCTTCCATAGAAGATAAATGATAACTGCATCGTTGCCATCGATTGACTGACATTATTTAACATTAAATTACATTTTACGTCTTAGTAATTCAATTTCTGTAAAATTTGAAGTTGTTACTTCATGACGTTGAATACTGCAATAATCGTTTACTTATTGTTGTGTTACAGCAAGAAGTGAGAATAATCAGTTGATTGCACATTTGCACTAGAGCATGTACATTTCAAAGCAGTTTACGGTAACTAACCCAAATGATTTATATTGCTCGAGAAACAAACAGCAACATACGAGAAAAAACCTAAATAGTTTTTATTTAATATAATAATCATAATATTCAATTGTAATGCTTGATTGTGACGATATATGAGTAATATTGTATAAACCTATATTGCAATTAATACAATAGAATCATACTTAAATAACTTAACCGGTACATTTTACTTACATTACCCATTTTAATTAAACTTATTACTCTTAATTCTAGAAAACTTAACATTAAAGAGGATAGAAATAGTTTTAATTTAACTTTGTAACTACTTATAAACACCAAAAAACTACAAAAACTTGAAACAGTATCTCGTTATATCGGGTTTCTATTTACACCACAGTGGCTCTGCGATTTTAATCGAGATTACCTATTAAAGTAATTTAAAAAATGCCATCGTCAACAATAAGTCTTAGAATTTTAGCGGCATCTCATAGGCTTTCTTTATAAATCTAGTTGCTTGTTTGTACTTAATGTTATCTCAGTAAAGCGTTGAGTGAGATCAGCTGTAATCACACTGCGCGAAGATGGTTATTTTGTTCGATAAATTGCGGTCAAATTAAATTTTACTAAATCAACCGTTAATTATACAGTACAGCACCAGCAAACAGGAAGTTTGGCAGATTGTGATTGACCAGGCCCTTCACAGATTACTACTAAAGCGGATGACGAACAAATTAAGTCAATAAGCAAAAGAAATCGTAAGTTAACGGCACCAGAAATTGTCGCTAGAATTAACCGCGACCGCGACAAAGAAATCTCAGTGACCACAGTAAAACATCGATTACGAAAAGCTAATTTCCATAGCCGTTTGCAGCTAGCAAACCAAACCTCAAGTTTTATGGTGTGAGGAATCCAAATTCGAAGTGTTTGGACAGAAGCAACGGATTTTTGTGAGACGATCGAAAACCGAAAGAATGCTCTGCGATTGTGTAGTACCTACTGTCAAGCACGGTGCAGGTTCAGTCACGGTGTAGGGTTATATTGGCTTCTAAGACACGGGCGATTTACGCAAAATTCAAGGCATTATGAGTAAAGCAAACTACAGAAAGATTTTAGAAGTGAACGCAATTCCATCAGGTCTGAGATTAATTGGAAAAAAAATTATCTTCATGCAAGATAACGACTAAAGATACAACCTAAATCTGTAAACAATGTTTAAGCCAAAAACCTCCACAAAGCTCGGACCTGAATCCCATAGAACTTCTATGGGCGAACTAAAGAAACTATGGAATATGTTGGAAACTGAATGACAAAACGTTCCACCAGCACCATATCCAAATTAATCAATAGAATGCCAAGAGTCGTTCGTGCGGTACTAAAAACAAAAGGCGGCTATTTCGACGAAAAAAAAGTATAAATATTTTAATGTAAAATTGACTAGAATTCAGTTATAAAATCTTAAGCTTTCGAGGTTGTTATGTATATATATAATCATAGAATTCAGTTTTTGGATGTTTATTTCTTTTTTATTTTATTCATTCATGTTTATATTAATGATTAGTTATTATAATATCAATAAATTTCTTTTTCTACTGAATTTTTAATTGGATTTTGTAAAAATTACTTAGTGTCCTAACTTCCACGGCCGGTAGTGTACATCAGCTGGAAATAAATATTTTACAAATTGGTACAGAAATAAAGGATTTGGTCAGTAACACATTTTTCAAAATCATAGTATCTGATTGAGATAAACATTGTAAGCACGTTACTCATGTAGTGAAGAAAATGCTAGCCCATAGTAGCCGATGCTTGACAAAACTGTTAATTAGAAATAGTGCTATTGATTATAATTATTTGCAAATTCTAAAATACCTTAATGTACTTGAAGCATAAGTAAAAAAACTGCAGCGTAAATCTTGTTATAGTATGGCACTGTTATGTTTTTATTGTCAACACAGTTAAGTAAACGCATTACTTGTAACTTGTTTGAAACAGGGCATCACAGATTGCTGCTGTTTGTGTCGGTTATTGAATTATATTTTTGATTATGTCTAATAATTTCTTCATTCAAGCAACAAAGAATTTATTTTTAATGCTAATTCACCGGTAACTAATTCCTTAAGATTAATGCTATATTTAAATTTACGGCACTATTGTTTAGGAATGTTTTGTGATTAGCAGCATTGAAAAATTTGATATCTTACTTGTATCTTAGAATTAAGACATGTTTGTAATTCACTTCTATTTTTATTGCAAATTGTATTTGAAGCATTTGTGCACATCTAATCCAGTTAACAAACAGCTCAGAAGAAACTAATTATGTAAACAAATTTATTAGGTAGGTATTATAAAGGAATTATCGAAAAGAACATTACAAATAATTAATTATCAGGACTGTTTTTATGGATATGTATGTTTACATTAGTGATGGTACAATTACTAAATCAAAAGGATGGTTTAGATTAATTATCTATTGCATGATATTCTGTATTCAGATTTAGATTAATGTCGTTGTTTTCTGTTGTCAACATTTGTTTCAGCACGGCTAGTAGAAGCAGAACCAGGATCAATTGAAAGGATTTTTTGAGCTACATTAATTTTGTTTTGCATTGAACCCTCAGCTATATTTGAGGATTTCCAATCACCATGGCGTTTAATTTCTGCGTCTGCTTCAGCATCGGAGAGTATCGACGCAGAAGAACGTCGAAAACAATGCCCAGTGTAAGAGTGGCTGATTTAATTTTAAAAAACTTGTCAACTGGTTGTGCAGAACACTTATTATTTCTATAATTAATAACAAAACATTTATGCGGAGTATGAGCTGGTCTCAATGATATATATTGTCGTATCAAATTTAAAATTGTTTTCTCTTCGTTGTTGACTACTGTGAATAGTCTGCTTATTTTTGTTTTTCTCGTCTAAACAGAAATTTAAAATTTTGAATTCAAATCTTGTAGATCGCCTGTTTCTAATTTTATTAATTCATCTGATCTCATTGCTCCAGCCACTCCAAAAATTAATGCAATCTATTCAAATTATCATGTTATTATAATGTACATAAATTTATGATTTTCTTACCTTGGCTATTAAATAGATATCGTTAGGAGCATCAGCCATAAACTGTTGTATTTGCTGTTTTTCAGGCACTTTGGATTTTTTTGGCATATATCCTTCTTTCTGCCTTTTGATAAATATTAATAATTTTCAAAACATACTGATGTCTACGTTTTCTTTTAAATTTAAAGTTGCTTTTAGCATGGAATATTTTGTCCATAAACATAGTATTAAGCCTTTTTTTGCAATTTCTGAAAAATACGCACAGATTCCGAATAACGCGATATTTGTTTTTGTTTGCACTATGAAATAAGCCATTCTGGCCCGGAAATAAGAGCAGCAGCAGTCGCTCGAGCACTGTACGAATTCCTCTTTGAATAATTTACCCGTTTGCCACCTGTACATTTAGCAACTAAAGCCATATATCTACAATAAAAGATTAATATTAACATATATCTAAAAATTATTATTTACCTATCCGCTTGAAGTGTAGTTTGATTAAAGGCTAACCTATCAGTCTTTTTTACCAGTAGATCCATTTTTTTTAAATTTTGTCAAATAGCTAACATTCATTTAAATACTGTCTCGTTTGTTTATTTTCTTGTACAAAACGTTTCACTAAAATAGAAAGTAAGTGCTTGGCTAGGTTAAGATTAAAGCAATATTACCTGCAATTACTATGAAGTCCAAATACGTGATAAGATGCATTTAGTAACAATTCTCTCAACATTTCACATTGTTTTCCTTCACATTCTTTATGGCGGTTCTTACTCCAGTTACTAATCGCTCCAGTCGAGAAATACCGTCAATTTTCTCAGTGAGTAATTTTCGAGCAGAAAGTGGGTACTTCGTGTTTTTTGATAATTTATGTAGTTTATCATTAACTCCTCGTGTCATTTGGTTTGCACACTTAATTTTGATAACTTGACGTCCTTATGACACTTTTTCAATAATTTTAACATAAACGCTTGAATCACCATCACCTATAACAATATTATATAAACAAAAATTAGCTATACTGTGATAATACATTACTCGCCTATATAGCATCAAACCATGTTGTTCGATACTCAAAGAAAAACCTTGAACAATTATGTCTTGTTCCATTGCCGTGGAAAGACCTTTAAAATTAATTCTGCAGTCATGTATTGGAACATTTTGTCTTTTATAGTAGTTACGAAAAGAGCAAACTGTGTTACGAATGCCCAAATACAATGGTTTCTTTGTGGCAGCCCAGATAATGATATCCTTAAAAGTAATTTACTTATTTATAATGCTTAATTAATAAAATATAACTTACTTATATATCCATGTCCATAACTTCTTTTGCTCCAACCTCTGTCGCCATTTGTTATTGTCATATTGTCATTTGTTATATGCCCTTGGCGTATTTCCAGTTTAACTTTAAGGTTTTTTTAACTCATTATTTTTAAATTTGGAATTTAAAAATTCTATTTTTATACATTCGGTTGATGATTTTCCAGCATCAAGCAAACCAACTGCACGTCCTCAAATTTCCAATGAATGTCCACGATTTTCCATTTTTATTAGAAGTGTGATGCTGCAGTTGTTTTTGAACACTTCATATACGAAATGTTTTAATCTTTAAAGGGATAATGGAATTACCGAATTACAATAGAAACAAATTTTAAAGATTTTAAAGAAAGATATAGTTGTTACAATCTAATTGTTAGTGTAAATAAATTATCTAAACATATGACGAATATTAAGCTTAAACTAACTAATCGTTTAACAATGGTATTACACCATTCTATAGAATTAATGTATTTTTAGTATTAAATTTGCAACAAAAAAAAATTTATTCTTAAGCATTGCGGTAATTGTTGACGTATTTTTTTGAAACCATAATAAAACCATTTTTTATCTTTAAATTTCATTGTAATTACTCCATTGTTACTGTAAATAGAATCTAAATAAATAATTAATATTCAAATCTTTTTTATTTATTACTATTCCATTCTAATCACATTATTTTCTCCGTTTTTAAAGTTTCAAGCAGCCAACGGGTAATGTAATGTCATATACATTACGTAATATTATTGTTACCTGTGGTATTACTGTAACTCAAATGTCGAAATAAATGAGTAATATTCAAGTTAAAATAAAATTCCTCTTTACGAATTATTTAATGATTCATGTTTTTTTCGGTAGTGCTAACATTATACGCGAGTTTTTATTTATTATTTGATAGGTATACGAGAATATAAGAACTTGATTCTTTTTGCAGTAATTGCTTATGTATTTTTCTAAAGAAATTACTTTAAAGGATAATACTTTATTGTTGACCCTACCAGAGTTTTGTGCAGGTACCGCGCAACGTAAAAGTCTACACACCATATATAAGATTAAACTTGAAACCTTAAATTACAAAGTAAACCATTATCTCAGAGGTTAACTAAAATTACATGCATTTAAAGCAGGTAAATTGTACTTAGCTAAAAGTGAAATAATAGTTACACTTATAATTTGTAAAATAAACACTCAGAAATTCACGTAAAATAAATAAAAAATTTTGACATATAATTTTTAATTGTCATTTTAGGTACAAGTACTTAACCAACACAAATTTTTAAATTTAGATTATTTATTTTTCGCGTTATTTGTTCTCATAATAGGTTTAATTTGACTGATTAATAATTAAACATATTGTAGTCGTAGAAAAACTATAGCGTATAATTCGTAAGAAATGTGTATTACCAACTCGTATGTATTGCAAATTTTCATACTCGTTGGCGATGACAACCATTTCTTACTTACTATACAATATAATATTAATAAATACTTTACACAAAATAAACCTACATTAAGTCATTATTTAGTGATTGGAACATTACTTTTAAAAAGGAATGAATTACAATTACTAATTATTTAGTTAAAAAGGAATGTATTCTCATTACTAATTAGTTTTCGTGGAAGGTAATGGATTACAATTACTAATTACCGAAAAAAGTAATGCATTATTTTGAACATTACTTTTGTCGTTATTAAACAGTATAATACTACTAATAATTACTCCACCCAAAAAACAATATTATAAACAAAATTTTATTCTACATACTCCATATTCAAATTTAACAACAAATGCGTTTCAAAATTGTTATCTGTTAGTGCGTGACGTTTCGTTTTAAAAACGTCTGCTGCCACGCTGAACATTCTTTCTACAGCTGCGCTAGATGGCAGTGTTGTATTATATTTCAAAAAAACATCTTTTATAAAACCATATTTATTTAAAATTGTAATATCCCATTTTTTATCTTTTAAGAAGTTGTCAAACAACAATGTTAACTCCTTCTCTTTTGAATCATTATCATTGAGTGAAGGGAACTTAAAAAAATCATCATCATCATCTTCAGATGTGTATGATTGTGAATTGGTTGGCAAACTATTGGATAAATTTAAATGATAAGAATTTAATTCTTCGACCACCCAATTGTATGCCGTTTCCCGTTTATTTGTTTCAATCCAATCGATTTTGAATTTGGGATGGACACAACTAGCAACCACTAAGGAGCGGTTTCACCAAACAGACTTGAACCTATAAAAAGAAAAAACATAAATAAACGGCTAAACGCAACCATCGCGTATTTTATTAATTACCTCAATAAAATACCATCTATTAGTGTGCATACTAAAGGCAAATAAAATTGCAGTTATCGTGTATTTTTAATCTGTTTAAAAGTTGACACTGTTTGATACAGTGTAAGCAGCAAATATCCTAAATACATATTTTTCTCTTTTTGTAAAAGATCCAAAGCTGTTGCCAGTGGTTTCATTACCTGTAAAAATATATGTACGTATTAATTACAGCTGCAAGCCAATTATTAAAAAATGTGACTTACATCAACATATTCCGTTAAAAAGATCACTTCATTTCTAAGAAATCTTGGCAAACCCAAAGTATCGCAAACAGAATTAATTTTCTCCGAACTATCGTTATTGATAAAATCTTTAAGTTGGCTACACGAGTCAAACATGGAGTTCCATCTGGTAATACCTGGCGATTTCAAATAAACTCCAAGAGTTTCTTTAATAGTATCAGCAGCAACTGTCGATAAATTCTGTTTATTCCAGATTGCTCGGCATTTAGCAAAACAATTTCTAGATATTTTTTTAAAAGACAGTATGTGTAACGTTTTTTCTGCATCAGTTGTTGCTACTAAATTTAAGGTACGGCTAGCACATCTATAATGAGGTGGCAATACGATGTAACTTTCGGTATGTTCTGCTTCTGCACTAGTACAAGTAGTTTCAACTAGTGATGGTGAATTTCGTTACTTTTGAGTAATCGTTACTATTCGTTACTTATACTTTTTGTATTCGTTACTTTAATTCGTTACTTTGATTACTTTGATTACTTTGGATACTATGACTACTTTGGATACTATGACTACTTTGACAACTGTATGTTTTTGTGGTAATAAATACGGGTACCGGAATATAATTCCTTGAATCGTTTCGCAATAGGGATTTGATTACCTTAGACGTATGTGCATAAATGACTAGAACGTGTTGTAAAATTCTAATTTATGTAAACATTTTTGACAGTAGCTGATACCGGAGAAACTTATCATTTTAAATACAAAACAGAACATATCTACTTTGGATTGTTAGTATTTTTTATTAACGTTTTTAATATTAATTTTAAGAAATGGAAATACGCACAATATATTATGTAAAAGCTTCAAAAAACAGTCTAAAGTATGAAATTATAAATTTTCGATAATCAATTTTGTTTTTTGCTAAATTTTGAAAAAGATGTTATCCAGAAAATAACAGAATTAACATTTGTATATGTATGAATACGAATAAGTACACTTATACCTCAAAACGTTGATAATTTTGGTTTTATAAATTGCACAATTTAAGGAATTTAATTTAAGAAATCTAAGGTAAGAACAGAGATCACTATTATTCGTATAATAATGTGTTTAAAAAGTTAAGGTTCTGCGTCGTTTATGCGCTCTGTATTCAATATTGTCCCTACAAAATTACAATTCATAAAACGAGTAATGATGTACTATGTGTACTGAGTACAAACGGGCACTGGAACCGATTTTGCAGATGTGAATACTGTAATCGAATGTTACGAATGTAACTATGTAACGAATCCGCAAAGTGCCTTTCGAGTAATCGTTACTTCGGATCCTAGCGAGTAACGAGTACTCAAGTAACGAATAGTTACTTATTCTCCATCACTAGTTTCAACGTCGACGTCGTTTAACAAATTGCTTCATTCGATGAATTCAACCTCTGTTGTAGATTCTTCAAGCTGTTTTCCCTCTGACTCGTTTCCAAATACACTAAAAAATACCAAAATTTTAGTTTAATTTACTTGCTTTATAACAATTATTCTATTATTTTAACTTACGTAAAAGCTTTGGCAAAATTTGAACCGTTATCCGTAGTGACACCAGTAATTTTATTTTGAATTTTATAGTTTTCAAATATCGTCACCAATGCAGAAGCCAATACGTTAAATATATGCCTGCCTTGTACACGTTGGCATGCCAAAGCTGATTAAAAGTAATCAAACGATAACATTGTATGTTTATAAGTAGGTACTACCTTTTTGCTGCCGACCAACAATCAGCAGTAATGCTGACGTATGACACTTCCATCATATTTTGAACAATCTTCTTTCTTGTATCATCTAATAAAGTTTCCAAACGGAATTTTAATGTTTTAGAACACATTACTGTACGATTCGGTTGAAGGCTAGTTATCAATTTTTGAAAAGCTGCACCTCCCTTATTCACAGTATCACAAATAGAAAAAGGTTGCAAACTATTTATTACAAAATTAATAATAAGTTTGTCTACAACAGCTTGTGTCGGCACCAAAATTGCATTGCTGCATTTAGAATAATGATCCAATTTTAATTGCTTACATCGCTCGTCGCTAACATCTAAAGAGAATTTTCGTTTTTTACAATTCTCTATCTTTTCATCCAGTTCTTGAACTCGGTTAGGGTGCATTTTCTTGAAACAAAATATTTAAAAAAGTATGCAAAAATTTTAAAAACAATCCGTAATCTACTACATGAGATAGGTACATTCTATCCTAATGTACTTTTTAACTTTTGTATTAATATTGGTACCTATATATAAACTCTGGATCAACCAAGAATTAGCAAAAAAAATTAATCAACATCCAATTAAGTTTTCCTAAAATGTTACAATACAGTTACTTCATACTGAACAACATTGTACATATAAAATAAGAAAAATTAAAAATTATATGAGCGTTAGGTATAACTACAAATTTGGAATTAATAAGTAACATCCTAAGCACAGTATAGTATTATACAGCGGCGTAGTAGTAGTTGAGTAGGACCGGTTCTGGTTCTCTGTTAGGTCATTTGGTCTATAACCTTCCGGAAAAATAAATAAGGAAACTATTTTATTTACTTTAATATTGCAGAAAATTCGCGTTCAAATCAAATTATCAGCGTTTGAATTTCATGCATTTAAATAATGCTTAATTGAATCGCAACAGATACAAAAACTTGCTAATTTACCCGAAGCTCACAAATATGTGTGCCCGCGTGGATACTATAGTGAAACCGAATCGCAAAGGATAGTTATTGTAGTCAAGATAAGTAGATGCTTTTTTGCGGTCTACATTAAAAAATTATTAGCTAATAATATTTTACAAGTTTCGAATTTAAATGGTCTTCAGTCTTTACTTCAAATTAGACAAATCGGTAAACATGAAAATAAAAAATCTTTGTATAATTTGTCAGATTAGATTTGTGGATTTGAAGTAAGTAATAGATTTTACCGTTTTTATGTTTACTGTTTTCACATGATTGCTTATGGTGCAAAAATAATATTACCGATTTATAGCATTTAAAAGAAAAAGTGAAATAGCAACCGTTATCGGCGAATCACATGAAAAATTGTATAAATTCGACAGCGCTTGCCAAAAGTCAATTAAAGACTCTTATATGATTGACTACCAGCCGTGACTGGTATATACCTACTGCCCTTGTAGTTAGACCATGAGATAGCTTTATATGGAAACAGATTTTTTATTCACGTTCGATGGCGATTGTAAGAACAAGGTATTAATTAAATGCAGTCCTAAACCGTTTTTGATTATTAAAAGATTGCAAACGATGGCACCACAAGTACGCACTTACACACGCTATTAGTTCCGACATACATACGTGCAAAACAATGTTTTTAGTAATGTGTCGTTAGTTAACGATTCGTTCCAAAAGAACGATTCAGTCGAGTGAATTAAATGAATTGGTTCAGTATTTTCAAAAGAATCGATTCTTTACTGATTCGCCGAACTAATTATTTAAAGTTGTTGCAACTCGAGTCGAGCTCGGAAGAATTCATATTTACCGATTACTCTACTCGATACTCGAGCGTTCGAAACTACCACTAAAAGGTATTGTACTTTATTTCTCCAAAATTTTGTTAGCATGCATACCTATAGGGGCAATTTTTTTTATTTAAAGAAATGCTTTTGTATGCAAGCAGAATTTGGGTACGCTTTCTTCGAAAATTATGACCAAGGTGTCATTCGATGCGTAACTGCATCTAGAAACTTTAAAAAAAAAGTCCTACTAAAAAAACTAAAAAAGTTATCAAGAAGTGAGTAACAAAAGGTGGTTTAGAAATTACTAAATAGTTGTTTTAACTTTAATAATGTAATTTTTGACCTTTGATCATAATTTTCAAATAAGACGAACTTGAATTCGAAAAAATGACACTAAATTTACAAATCCTTTCATTAAGATAAGCTTTTACTTGTCAGCAAAGTACATATGACGATTTTAATAATTTTCAGTACAGTGACCGTTTGGTAATAGTAATAAGTAATAAACATCCGATACTTATCGAGTTCCAACTCAAACGGCACATCGCTCATGCTTAATAGGTGAATGAATCAGTTGCAAACAAATCTTACTGAACGAATCTTTTTCTATAAGTGAATCAATCGAATCGATTCACTAAAAAGAATCGAACTTCCCATCTCTAAATGTTTTACCAGTTACTTGCTTTGATTCTTAAAACTCTGAGTCTGCAAAAATTATTCGTACATTCGTTTATAAACAAAATTTATAGAATGAATAAAATCCTGCAAACCTTTCTATAAAAGTAACAGGCCGGACATACGCTACTACATAGAAAAAACGATTTATGTTATCAATTTTCTTCTCAGGTGTGTTTCTATATATGATCAATAACTTATTTTGTATGCATTTTTAGCTGAATTTTTACAATACGCTTGTTTAGAGTAAAAAATTTTATCATTGTACCCTAAAAATAGTTGTTTTGCATTTATTTATTCAAGTTTTTTGATTGATCAACGAAACGTTGTATTATTTAAACATCTGTTCTTCGAGATTTAACTTGGAAAACGTGGGTTCTTAGAATAACAATTTAAATTAACTACGTCTTATGTGACGTTAATTTGTTTTTTATTTTTAGTGTCAGCAAATTTCTGAGAAGAATTGTGTAGTTAAAACAGTGAATTTAGCATCATAACGTTGTTTTTGATTTATTTTTATTAACGATGTCGACAAATGCTCAATTGGCCCAAAATTTGAAATGTTTGACTTGTATTGATGCTTTGCTTTCACCTTTTAAATTAACAACTTGTTAATCACATATACGCTGTATGTAGTTACTGTTTTCTAACAAATAAACTTTTATTTTTTTTCTGAATTTCGGATATTGATATCAAGTCCAACGCGATCTTATTAAGCGTCGTGCACTGTATAATTAAAAACTAAGGCATTCGACCAGAAATGATACCAGCATTGTCTACAATATACTAGACACATGGGTTTTAATTATGTCAATAAACAGAAAGATTGTGCTTCTTAAAAAAGATCTTCCTCAGCTAACCCCCCTGCCTACTCAAATACATATCTCTTTTTAGTCATTTCGTTATTATTATATCTTCTATCACTTTTATCAGCATGCGTACTCATTGATTAGTTAACTTTAATCTATTTCATATCAAATTTGAATAGAAATTTTGTAAATTTGGTAATTTATGTTGTTTTGATTGCTCGAATACTATAAACAAATTAGAAATTGTACATTCAATTATGAAATTGTCTTCTATTATGGGAATGATTATGTTTCTCAGAATATCAGTTTACGTAGACCGAATTTCATAACATAAGTGTTTTATCTTGCACAGATACATTTTCTTTCAAGGTTATTTTATATGTAATAAAAATTGCATCCAAATTAATGTTTCAAATTTTAGAGCAGTCATTGTATAACTAGTATTTTAATTTTTGGAACACAAACTTTGCATTTCTCTTTTAAATTTTTTGAGTTTATTTCAGTGTATCAAAAAAGAATTCAAAGGGTGTCCACGGCAGCCGCAATTCATTATTCGCTTTAGTAGTCATCTTCAGTGAAGCAATTTTAAACACAATAACAATGGGCGCGTTTAGCGAACGCAACATGTTAAGTTGCTGACTACGTTGTGTTCGCTAAACGGCTACGCTGCAAAGTAAGCGCTTTCAGTCGTTGACTAAAATTCGGCAGCGTACAAATTTACCGCTTAGTAGCAATCGCTTTTTTCTTTCTAACTGAAAAGTAAAATAATGGACAATCGTGCATGAAAAGTGTTGCTGGTTAATTATTATGTAATAATTTAGAAATTGTACATCAACGCCTACTGAACTGCATTAATTGCCCCAAACCAACGCCCAAACCAAATAAAATCGTCCTGCATTAAATATTCAGTTAATAAAAATTAGCCATTGCATTGTATATGACAAACAAAAAGCTATAATCACAAATTAGATCAAATAATCTTACATTTGATACTTTCTGAAAAATTGGCACCGCTATATCACGCTATATTGAGTTTAGCGAATCGGTAAGCGCTAAATAGTAAGCGTTCCAGCATGATTAAACGCTGACAGTAAGCAGCTGCTTTTACTAAACGCACCCAATGCTCTTTAGAACTTTAGACAATACGTGCTATTAGTGTGACGTCATGACGCCATTTTTATTGTACCAGGTCATGGTCAGGTTTCCAAACAAACCATTTGCTTATGGAATTTAACATTAATGATTATTGTGAATGCTACTTATAAGTTATAGTGAATTATTTAACGTGTGGTGAGTACCGATTGACATTTGTTATTTTATTACCTACGTAATAGTATATCATACTAGTCAAAACTAATTGTATTTATTTCTATTTTTCAGATACTTTACTCTGGACTTTTTTGAGGTTACCTCGAACATTTTAAAAAAAAAACCTTTGTAAGTAAAAATAACAATAGCACAATCATACTGTGATAATAGGTAAATAGAACCACATAGAGTTTTACTAACATGTATATTATATTTACAGGTAAATACATAGTGATAAATTATTTAAGCGGGTTTCGATTTAAGCAGAGTTTAGTTTGTGAGTATTTATATTTCTCATATGTTTAGAGAGTACTACAAATCTAATTTATTTATAGGTATTTTTAGTCATAAGTCTGTATAATTAATTGTTTCAAAATGGTTATGTGTTGGGCACCCGGATGTAAACATTATAGTGAACGTGATGCATGTAAATTTTTTAAATTTCCCCAGGCTGAAAACACAAGAATACAGTGGAAAAGACTTTGTCGGTATGTAAATTTGTTTTTCAATAACATAAGGATAATGTGAGTTATAACATTATAACTATAAGTGATGCATTTTTAGGCGAGATGTTAAACCTGGTCGTGGAACATCCCTCTGTAGCTGCCATTTTAAAGATGGTAAACGAGAAAATGGGCCCACAATCTTTGCACACAACATAAACAAGAGTTTTACATTTGCTTCTCCTGAAAAGAAAAAACGGAAAGTTACTGGTACAGCATGCATTGGTGAAGAGGTGATTGAAACCATTACTAGTGAAAGGTATAGTACAAATACCACTTTTTGTAGTATTGATTAAGTTAAATATATTAATAGTGATTTACAATTGTACACTGTTAACTGAATCCATTGTTAGAAGTTGTGAAATGTCTAATTTATTGTTACTTTCAGCTCGGTTGCTGTAGAAACAGTAAGCGCTGATGATTGTGAACCTTCAATTTCAAACAGCCAAAAGTGAGTAGCCCTGAAAACATGATGTGCACAATAATTGGTTATTTTATTATAGAAGTGTAGCTTCTACATCTTCAACCTTTGCTGAACCGATATTGACAACAACCTTAGCAGCTGAAAACTATTTTCTGCAACAAGAAGTATCTACAGCCAAAGCACAATTACAACACTTGTCTGTACAATTTTCATATCAGCACGTTTCTGATAATGATAAACTAATTTTGCTATATACTGGTATCCCAACTAATGAAATTTTTATGAGCTTATTGCATATGATAAAGCACGTAGAAGTTAATTATTATTTAGGGTGGAATGTAACCGTCTTATCACGTGAGGATCAAGTTCTTATGACGTTAATGAAATTACGCCAAAATTTTCCTCATCAAGACTTGGCAGTACGATTTAACGTATCACAAGCTACAGTAACAAACATTGTTATCACGTGGATCCATACATTGCATCACATCTTTTTTAAAAAATTAATGGCAGTAATTCCTCCAAGAACCCACAACAAGCTATGCCTGCCAAATTGTTTTAGTTTATTTACCAATTGCAGAATAATTTTAGATTGTACTGAAATTTACACTACGATTCCAAGAAGTAGCATGCTGCATCAAAAATTAACATACAGTACTTACAAACACAGAAATACTTGGAAGACTTTAGTTGGTGTTGCACCAAATGGTGTAATTACTTTTGTATCGGATTTGTATCCAGGATCCACGTCTGACAAAAAAGTTGTACAAAATTGTGGAATTTTAAATCAAATGCATCCGGGTGATTTAATTCTTGCGGACAAGGGGTTTTTAATTAAAGACTGTCTGCCAGCTGGTGTTCATATTAATGTACCTCCTTTTCTAACAACTTCACAACTTACACCGCAACAAGTTCACCAAACGGAATCAATTGCCCGTGCTCGCATTCACGTCGAAAGAGCAATTCGCAGGATGAAATGTTATAATATTTTAAATTTGATCCCCCAAACATTGTTACAACATGCTGATGCAGTTGTCCAAGTCGTTGCATCATTAACGAACTTTCAGTTTCCCTTGATTAAGGAGGTACAACAGTACTATTGTAATGATTAGTGTTAATATGTTACGGATATTTAGAAGTAGTTTGTTACTTATTTTTTATTTCAATAAATAATTATTGGCTCATTTGTAATTTATTATAACTTTTTTACATCCAACAACAATTATGTCTAATGCATATTAGCATTGCAACTAACTTTAAAGGCTATTAAAATGTGGTTAATATAAATTCACTACTTGTGTTAGCCATTTATTAACTAAGGGCCTCACTCCTCTATGATCAACATGAAGGGAAATACCGAAGAATGCGTAGTATATTATTAATATAAACTGAAATATGAATTAAAATTTTTAATTTATGTAATTATTATGTACACTGATACAACTTATATCAAAGAAGCGAGTACACATACCTATGCCTTTTATTAATGTTATTTATTGCTACTGACCACATAGAAATGGAATAAATTTTGTTAAATAAAATTCTTTTAGTGTAGATATATTGCTATTCCATTCTTCGTCCTTATAAATTTCAGTGATTTCACATTCGCTAGGAGTCCACACTACTAAATAGCATTTAGATCTGTTAGTAAAATACAGCTGTCCCTGGATTTGGTGCCAGTATGCATGTTTTTTATTTATATTTATTCGTCCAGTTGGATCTTTAAAAATAATATAATCATTTGCAAATTTTACACCCTCAGATAATGAGGAATTTCTAAATTTGAAGGGGCATTTTACTTCAATAATGCTATCTTCTCCAATCAATCCGTCAGGTGAAGCACCTAGTAATCCACTCTCGTGCATCCATAAACCAGTAGATGTGACATGCTGACCTGTGGCTGCTTCAAATGTTGCTACCGCAACAGCCTCGTGGTGTCTACCCCATTGGACAGCTTGAACTCCATTTAGATCATATCCATCAAGCAAACTTATGAATAATGATTTTGGATATTTGTTTTTACTGCATGCTGATAAAACAATTCCAAATTTGCTGCTTGTTAATCTATGTCGTTTGGCTATAAGCCAGTGTTCATTTGTTGCTTGTCCAATTGTTAGTAATACAACTTGTTTAATTGCATCCCATTCCATTTTGCACATCATGTTTAGAAATACCTCTTTATCTTGTGCAGTACTGTATTCTTTAGAAAGAAGTATATTTTCAATGTCAACAACATTCTGCGATGCTTGCTGTGGAGTTTCTCTTAATAGCCATGAATAGCCTATCATCAATGATGAGACTTCTTTTTTAAAGTTATCAATGGATTCTGATGAGATATTTTTTTTTAATGGGTTGTAGATTTTCTTTTCAGGAAACATGTCTTTTAATTTCCTGACGTCTTCTGATGTGCTTGGTCTTGGTGCACTCCAGGCACATGCTATATCAGTTACACTGATATTGTAATGTGCATGAAAGCATACAGCAGCCATATGATGGCATAGTACTTGGCCTCTAGGACAAGTGCATGTACCTTCCAAAATGCCTTCGTTTACATCGAGCAACATCTACAAATAAGCTATAAATAGCACCGAGTTATCAAATAATGTTGAATAGACAAACCTCTACGTTATATGTACGATTTTTCACGCTTGCTTTAACTTCTCCTTTTAGAAGCGGTGGTTGCATATTTGGTTCATATACAGTTTTGTTAACGTTACCACTACTATATGAGTTTTCTCCACGATGCAACAACGACAAGTTATCTTTAAAATAATTGGCAATCATTGTAACTGACAATATATGTTTTGTAGTCACTAAAATGAAAAATTAAACACATTTTTTACTATTTAAAGTATGCCCTTACTGATTTTATTAATAAAGCACTAAATGCTTCGAAAAATTTAAATCCAATACAAATTAAATCTAAAAATAAAATAAACCGTTATTAGTTATGATGCTACACATGCACACAGATTACTCACATAAAAAGATAATAAACTGCTACTTCTACTGTACAATACTAGAAACAATACAAACTTACGACTAAAAATACCTGTAAATGAATTAAACTTGTAATACTCTCTAAACATATGAGAAATATAAATACTCACAAACTAAACGCTGCTTGAATAACTTAAAACTATGTATTTACCTGTAAATATAATACACATGTTAGTACAACTTTGTGGTTGCATTTACCTATTGTCACACCATGCTTGTGTTATTGTTTTTTACTTACAAATGTTTTTTTTTCAAAATTTATCGACGTAACCTCAAAATGTCCAGACAAAAATATCTGAAAAATAACAATAAATACAATTAGTTTTGACTAGTATGATATACCATTATGTAGATAATAAAATAACAAATAACAATCAGTACTCACCACACGTTAAATAATTCACAATAACTTATAAATAGCATTAACAATAATCTTCAATGTTAAATCCCATAAGCAAATACTTTGTTTGGAAACCTGACCATGACCTGGTACAACTAAAATGGCGACGTGACGTCAGCACTAATAACGCGTATACAATTCACTTACACGTTTGCTAGTTATGTTCGTTGTAAATTACCAATTGTTAATAAGTAAAGACAAATTATGAAGCTGGCAACAGCGCCAAAATAATAAATGTACATATGTAAGTGAAGTTTGTGATTATAATACTACGATTAGAAGGTTAAGTTAAAACATTATATTATGTTATGTCATGCATATTAAACAATAAAGTATTTAAGTTTAATTAATTAATAATGAAGTATTAATACAAAATAAAATAACAAAAAGAAACATGGCGCAGTCGAAAACAATTTAAAACAAGAAAGTTAAAGAAATAAATACGGATTGGTGGAATAATTAATGAATACTAAAACATAACCTTCAAGCACGTTTTCTGTAAATTGTGTAAATAAGGTAATATGGAGTTTAATAAACCTTCAATGCTGAATTTGTCTGGCAATTTAGCCGAAAACCTAAAAACATTTAAGGAAGAGGTTAATGTGTATTTTATAGCTACAGAAACTGGTAAAAAGCCAAATGATGTACAAGTAGCAAAGCTTAAGAATTTAATGGGTACAGAAGCATTAAGAATGTACCGTACTATAACAAAGCTAAAACTCAAAGAAGAAACTGTCCAATCAATCCTGGAACAATTAGAATCTCATTGCGCTCCAAAAATCAACGAAACAATGGAAATTTATAAATTTTTTAATAGAAAGCAAAAGTTACATGAACCATTTGAAAAGTATTACACCGATTTAAAACGTTTAATATGTTCTTGTGAATTTGGAAGTGAAGAAAACAAATTACTAAAAACTCAAATAATCTTGGGAATAAATTCGAAGGGTTTACAAGAAACCAAACATTGGATAAAACTATACAATTTTGCATATCTGTTGAAGTAGCCAAAGAGAATATGAAAATAATTACAAAAGAATCAAAAGAAAAGGATGTATTGGTAACTAAAAAACTAAATGACTTTTCATTTAAAAGTGAAAGAGGTAACTATAGTGGTAATAAATTTATGAATCAGAAAAAAATGTTATAAATGCAGTTTAGTCATAAGTTAGAGTAACTGTTTACTTTTGGAAAAACTTGTAAATATTGTCAAAAACCGAATCATTTTGCATCTGTTTGTAGATTAAAGTAACCAATCCTATCAAAGGTAATTACAAAAATAAATATTTAAAAACATGCGATTTAAGCAATGTTGAAGAGGAACAGTTTGACGATGTTAACGTTTCTACATTTAATGTAACAAGTAAACATGATAATGGATGGTTTAAAGATTTAGTAATAAGTGGTAAGATTATTAGATTTAAGTTAGATAGTGGCGCACAAATTAATACATTACCATTAAAGTTAATAGAAAAATATAAATGGGAAAACAAAATTAGGCCTACTAAAATTAGAATTAACGCATTTGGAGGAGCAAAAGTAGTTCCTGTTGGTGTCATTACTACAGAAATACAGCTCGGTAATAACAATGTAACATCAGAATTTTATATTGTAAAAAATGAAATTCAATGTGGATTAAACACTTGTGTTGAAATTAATTGCTTAAAAGAATCGATAACAACTGTAAATCAAACATTAGGAAAGGATGACATTAAAAGATATAATGATGTATTTAATGGTCTGGGAGAATTTCCAAACGAATATAGTATTAAATTAAAAAGCGATGCTGTACCTGTAACTGCACCGCCTAGACGTATTCCTTTTAAAGTAAAGATAAACTTAAAAGCAGTTTAGAGTCATTGGTTAAGAGAGGAATAATTGTACCTGTAGATAGCCCTGATCAGTGGGTTAATAATATTGTAATAGTAGAAAACCAGACAAGTCATTGAGAATCTGTATTGACCCAATCCAGATTAAATAAAAATATTATTCAGGAAGTTTATACGATACCGTCTTTCCGAAGAAATAAGTCCGAGGATTAGCTAATAAAAATATATTTTGTGTGTTTGATTTAAGAGATGGTTATTTTCAATTAAAATTAGATGATACGTCAAGTAAGCTATGTACTTTTGCACACCATATGGTTGTTACAGATTCTTAAGGCTCCTTTTGGACTTAGTTCAGTCCCTGAAATTTTCAAAAGTTAACACATAAATATTTTGGAGATATTGGAAGGGTTACAGTTTATTTTGATGATATTCTCTGTGCAGCTAGTAGCAAGAGGAATTAGATAAAATAGTTGATCTGGTACTGGCGAGCTAGAAAAACAAAATAAAATTTAATCCTAACAAACTCCAATATTATGTCAATGAAGAAAAATATTTTGGTATTGTATTTAACTCAAACGGCATCAGTCCAGACCCACGCAGAGTCAAAGCAATTCAAAAATTGAAACACCTAAAAACAAACTCAGATTGCAAAAAATGTTAGGAGTAATTAATTGCCTTTAAGAGGTTTTATACCCAATTTATCAGAATTAATATCACCTTTGAGGCAATTGTTAAAAAATGATGTTGACTGGTTGTGGACACAAGTTCATGATAACTTATTAGAAAAAATTAAACAAACAATTAGTAATGCTTCAATGTTAGTTCCGTTTGATCCAAATAAGACAATTACTATACAAAGTGATGCATCGAAAGATGCTCTAGGGTGTTGTTTGTTGCAAGATGGCAAACCAATTACATGTCATCAAGATCATTAAATCAAGCTGAAATCAACTACGCACAGATTGAGAAGAATTATTATCAATATGTTTTGCTTGTCAAAAATTTCATAATTATATTTATGGTCACAAAATAAAGAAATTTATAATGATCATAAACCATTAATATCATTGGTTAAAAAACAACTTCATGGAAATTAAAATAACAGATTAAAAAGATTGAGATTAAAATTATTGATGTATAATTTTGAGTTAAAGTACATTCCGGGACCTCAAAATTATATAGCCGATTTGTTATCTAGAAATTTTGAAGAAAGTAGTTGTGAAACTGAAAATGAGCAACCGTTTAGGGATATTATTCATACAGTTAGCATAGGCATGATTAGTATTAGTGATGAAAAATTGTTAGAATTTCAAAAGAAACGACGGAAGAGATCAATTTTAAAAATAGTTAAATTTAATTACCAAAACGGTTGGTCTAAAAAATGTAATGCTGAAGGCGAATTAAAAAATTATTTTAAGCTAAAAAACGATATCACTTTAGAAAATGAATTATTATTATATTACAACGATAAACTTATTATACCTAAGTCGTTAAGACCGTTAATGATAAAAATCTTACACGAGACACATTTGGGATTTCATAAAGTTATTCAAGTTGCTAAAAATAATATGTATTGGCCTGCTATGAAAGCAGACATTGAAAATCACATTGCATCTTGTCAAACATGTGTTAAATTTAGTAGATCAAACGTAAAAAGTTCATTAATTAGTCATGAAATACCTGAAATTCCTTATTTTAAAATTGGTGCAGATATAGCGGGTATGCAGGTTGTAGTTATTTAGTAATTAATATGACTATTATTCGAGATAGTTAGAACTAGAATTAAATAGTAAAAAAATAGTCTTACAATAATTCAAAAATTTAAGGAAATCTTTAGCAGAAATGGTATCCCTAAGATAATGATAGCGGATAATATGCCTTTTAATAGTTATGAAATGAACAAATTTGCAAAATCTTGGGATTTCGAAATTAAAACCTCTAGTCCTCACCATCCTCAGAGTAATGGCTTAGCGGAAAAGGCAGTAGGAGTAGCGAAAACTATGTTAAAAAAGGCAAAAGAAAATAATCAGGACATAGAATTGTATATATTAGTAGATTTAAGTTACTCACCAGCTGAATTAATGTCGAGCAGAGTTTTACGGTCTAAAATTCCATGTAATGTAAATGTTCTTAAACCTAAACTTATTGATAGAGAGTTAGTTTATAAGAAAATTGTAAATAGACAAAAACGCCAAAAATTGTACTATGATAGACACGCATTACCAAGGGAACAACGACTCCATAAATTTCAAAAAATTTGGGTTCAAGATGTTAACACTAAATTGTGGGAAAAAGCTATTATTATTAAACAAATGTCTAAGAGATCATATTTAGTAAAAACATTAAATGGAAAATATTATCGTAGAAATATTAAATATATTAAAAATGGAGAAGTGGTCAACTTGGAAATGCCAGATACTAGTAATGATAATGTTAATGAATCTGTTGGTAGTTCTAGTGAAGTACAATTAAGAAGATCAAACCGTAAAATACAACCACCAACTAGATTAAATTTGTAAATAGTTGAAAGGGAAGGTGTTAATAAGTAAAGACAAATTATGAAGCTGGCAACAGCGCCAAAATAATAAATGTACATATGTAAGTGAAGTTTGTGATTATAATACTACGATTAGAAGGTTAAGTTAAAACATTATATTATGTTATGTCATGCATATTAAACAATAAAGTATTTAAGTTTAATTAATTAATAATGAAGTATTAATACAAAATAAAATAACAAAAAGAAACACCAATAACACAAAAATATTAAACTAAAAAAGCAATATATGTATTTGTTTAATTTACGATTATTATATTAGGGGAGAATATAACTTGCTATCGTATTAACAGGCAGCGTCGGAATGAGGCGTCGAACAAGTGTCCGATAATATTATAATCTAGATAATGCATATCACTGCCGATAAACTTCCATCAAACGCAACTGTAACCCTTTATTAAAATACTATTATTAAATATGATTGTTATTCAATGATAAATGATACTACAGTTATGCTGCTGCTGATTAATTTGAAATAAGTTCCATTAGCGGGGGCGCATGGTTCCGTAGATAACGCCATGTTTTGCTTTCGTAGCTCATGCCTATCGAAGGTATAATTTTCACGTCTAAAATATGATTATTTATTCTGTTGAATATAAAAGTAACAACAAAAGTAATGGTTTTTTCTATTACATTACCAAAAATAGGTAACGCCTTCACATTACTAATTACTTATCAAAAAAATTAATGCATTACATTCTTCATTACCAAAAAAAGTAATTTCATTACTGTAATGCATTACTTGTAATGCGTTACTTCCAACCACTGTGACATTATTACATATTCCAAATTTCATTTCAATATACATAAGTATTAGTTTTCAAGTTATTGATTTTCGAAATGATGTGATGAATGTACCTATCACACCGCCCCCTAGTCCTAGTGGGTTGTCGGGTACTTTTAAAAAAAATGTTAATGAACCCATTTTATACCACGATGTAAAAATTTTTAATTTTTTTTCTGGAAATAATGATTAATAGACAAATTGAAAGATTATGTAATAAATTTTTTTTGTATTTATGCTCAACATCAAATAAATCAGACGTCCTCATAAGGGGACAATGGGATAATAAGTAGGATAAACAACAAACGACTATTTATTTTTTAATTCATTTTTATAAAACAATTGTTATTGCTCATGATGGCTCACAAAACACGGCCTCTCGATGCATAAAGTAATATTACATTTGGTACACTTCCAGCTTTTTGATGGCATACCTTGTATCTTAGCTGCTTTTCAAGCTTTCCAGGATAATGACCTCCATCACTGAATTTTAAATCTTGAGTGACGCTTCTAGCGGGTCTGATAGATTTTTTGAAATTCTTCAAATAAAATCTTGGTACCTCTCTGGTGAATGCCAGTAAGTCCATGTTTGACTTGGGATTTACAATCTTATATAAATGCCAAGCGTTGACTACTTATTGACACTCTGGTCAAGCAAATCGACGCCACCCATGCAGGAATTATAGTTTCCATATAGTTTCGGCTGTGAAACACGTACATTCGCTTTTTTCTCGGAAGACCAACGTTTTACTGAATTAGGTGGAAATACAACATCATGATTGGCAAGCATCGTAACGACATTGTTATCTTTCCACCGCACGCATAAAAGTCCATTAGACTTATCGACTTCAAACTCAAATGAGCCCTTTTCTATTTTTTTTCATATCCTTACTATTTTTTAAGGGACATTTTCCTATACGATTTTCCCTTACGGTACCAGTTGCTTTGAACCCCATAGTTTTCAGTTCTTTCATGAGATCGTAGCTAGTAAAATAATTATCGAAGTAGACAGTATGATCACTTGGATGTTCGATAACCTTTAGCAAATCTAAAACAACTTTAGATCCAAGTGGGATGTCTGGAGGCCCGTCATAATTTTTTGCTCCACAGTACACAACGAAATTGAAACAATATCCAGTCGAAGCGCAGAGCGTCCTTATAACCGAATCGTACCGGTTTGCCTCTAATGAACTGTTTTGCACTATGGTGTCCATAATAACGCATCATAGCTTCATCTATAGAAAGATTCTTATGGAAAATTCCCCATTGCCTAAATTTTTTGTTCAATAAGTTTATTAGCGGTCTCAGTTTTGCCATTTTATCTCTTTTATCTAACGTCAAGTTATTTGCAAAATGTAAATATTTCTTATCTGTTGAAACCTATTTCTTGACATACTTGCAGCCACAAAGGAAACTTTCGTGTCGTCATCAAGGTTCCAGTAAAGGTGTTCTCTTGGAAGTTTATGGTACCCAGTAAAAATAAGTATACCAATAAAAAATTTTAAGTCTTCAGTTGTCACATCAAAATGGTGATAATTTTTTTGTTTAGCACATACTAGTGATTCATCTTTTATTAGTTCCAATATTTCCACATCAAAATTTTTTTCGAAAATCCGAAGTGGAGAACATTCAGCCAGAACTGACTGACTGTTCTTTCAGCTGATGGTTGCTGTCGAACTCAGTTAGTCCCAGCAAACATACCGCCGTCTGCATTAAAAACTAACGGACGCACGCTACATGCGCAAGCGCATGTCTGTACATGTGCTATGATGCTTTTGCCGGGAACAATCGGAACAATAGCTTATAAATAAAAGGAAAGTTTGGTGGGTTTTTGGTTTCTTGGTTGTCCTTAAAGGAAGCAAGCGGGATAAAGCAGTATAAATTATAAGGTAAGTACAACTACTTGAAATATTAGATTTTTGTACTGAAATGTGTATACAATATAGTATGTGCAAGTGGTGAATTCATTTATGTATTTAAACGAGTAACATAATTTTAAACGTATTTTAGCATCAATTCCATATATAGTTTGGGTTTAATTCTAAAAAACATATAAATTGAGGTAGTTCTTTTTTTACATGATACCAGCTCATTATTTTATAATTTTAGTTAGCCATTACAAAATAATGTGTTCCACTGGAGACGAGCCTCGTATGTAGAAGTAGAATTTTCAAAAGATTCTGATAAAGGTGTAGGTTTAGTAAGCAACACCTGGTTAACACCTCGAAAACAAAACGTTTTTTGGCCAAATCACAAAAAAATGCATCCTTATATAATAAAGCCTTAAGAAAACATGAAATGTCTGGAAATGAGCCTGATTGGAAATTATTTTCTATTGAAAGATGTTTTTTTGAATGCAGTGAGTAAAATAATCAGCTTTTTGGTGATGAATACTTTTGTTTTTTTACAGCAAACTTTGACAAAGCCTCTCGGAAATTAAATGCTATTCAATTTTCTTCTGACATCAGTGATTGTGATATCAATGATCTCTCTCGAAGACAGAATTGTAGGAAACCCCTGAGATTTGAAGAGGATGAAAGTGAGGATGAGTCTTTTGTATCTAAGTTAAAAGCAAAAAGAATTAAAAGAACTGCTGAAATAACACTTACATTCCACTGTCAGGTAAGATTAATTATTTCTTTTACTCAAGCGTAATATTGGTGAACAAATAAGATTTTGATAATTTGTTGTTTGTTTTCATTTTTACTGTAAATTGTAATTTATTATTCTAGTTCGTAAGTTTTTAATTATATTGACAATTGAAATATGTTTGACTCATATACTTGTATAATTAATTATAATTACCATCAATATAGATTGGCCTGATGAAGTTGGCACAATAGCCAACGAAACGTAGCCACAATAACTACAGTGTTTTATTTCTGAGTTGTGCCTATCCTCCACATCGAAGGATCTATGGTCGCATAGAAACACACCAAACTATTCACAATGCAATTAAAGTGTGGTTGAAGCGCTCAAAAAAAAGATCAAAACGTGACAAAGAAAATTAGTTATTGAAAATGGGAATGTATGTTAATTTTTAATTTAGATTGTCTTAAGATTTTAGTAATTAGCATTGATCATTTATTTAGTAGGTATAAGTATCACAAACAGTAGACATGGATCCGAAACCAAAACATTTGAGTAAACGTCAAATGTACAGACAAATATCTTACCATAAAAAACTAATATTAAGTTCTTTAGTGAAACCAAGTACAGATATATGTAGCAAAAATAGTAGTTTTGAGCTTCAATCAGTCGGTGAATAACCAAATTGCGATTGCTTGCCAACCTACTTCTATTGTTCATAATTTTGAATCTGCCACAGTTGCAATTTCCACATCTCCGTCACATAATTCAGCAATACAGGGTAATTTGAAAGATCAATTAAAACATTGGGCTACTACTGATTTTGTAACTTGTCAATCTGTAATAAATATTCTTCATATTCTTAAGCCTTATTTTAATGAATTACCACTAGATAGTAGAACACTTTTAAACACCCCTGTTAACTTTAAATTCATTAAATTAGTTACTGGAGTTTTTTGTCATTTTGGTGTAGATAATATGTTAAAAAGATTTATTGATAGCTTTCTTCATTGCAATTCAAATTTAAAAATTGATGTGAACATCGACGGCCTTCCTTTATTTAATAGCGCAAATTTACACTTGTGGCCAATCTTATTCAAAATAAAAAACGTAAATTCTAACCCATTCCCAATAGGTATCTTTTGTGGTACTTCTAAGCCGCAGCCCCGTGCTGATTATTTGGAACCCTTTATAAAAAAAAGGTCACAGTGGGTATTCTGCTTATGAACGATGTGTGGCTGTTGGTAAATATGTTGACAAAAGAATAATAATTGATACATTATCTGCACCAAAACGGACCGATGAATCTTTTCGACTTCGAATAGATGAGGATCATCATACTGCCATTTCTCCTCTAATTAATCTATAAATTGGTTTAGTTTCAAATTTTACAATAGATTACAAGCATAACGTAAGTTTAGGTATCGTTAAAAAGTTATTAAATATGTGGCTTTCAGGTACATTACGTGTGCGCATAGGCACATTATTAAAAAATGAGCTGTCTGATACAATAGTTAAATTAAAGCCTTTTTTCCTTCAGAATTTAATAAAAAGTTAAGGGATTTTAATGAGCTTCCTCGTTGGAAGGCAACAGAATTTCGTTCTTTTTTGCTATATATAGGTCCAGTTATTCTCAAGAATAAGCTTCACAATAAAATCTATAAAAATTTTTTATTATTAAATTTTGCTGTATCTATTTTTATATCGAACAGTCATATTAATAAATTCGGTTGTGATATAGGCCGCGACATCTTAAAACAATTTATATTAAGATGCGAGGAAATCTATGGAAAACAATTTTTAATATATAACATACATTTGGCTGACGATGTAGAGAAAAATGGCGTTCTTGGTAATTTCTCAGCTTTTCCGTATGAAAACTTTCTTGGTAGATTAAACGTCTTATCAAATCAACGAAAAACCCATTAAAAGAATTAACAAATCGTTTGATTGAAAATAATTTCTTTTTCGATAAGAATTTACATATTTCGAAATTAAGTCATGTTTTGAACATTACTCTGGGCCAACTATTTCAACTTTTATTATTGGCACTAAACAATTTAAAAAGTTATATTTGAGGTATTATCTTCTATCGGTACATAGCTACAGTGCAGCTAATGCTTACTGTCTTGTAACAGGGAATATAACGGTTAGGATAGACAATATTATCCAACATAATGACTGATTAAGTTTAAGATTTTTAAAAATGTATTCATTCAAGCATTAGAATCAAAACAAGTAGTATATAATAGCAATGTAAGAGCTTGTATAAGCAAATAAATATAATAATTAAATACAAGTACTTTAATATACAGTCCACAAATAAATTAATCACACAATCAACATTGGTCCATACGAGTCGGATTGAATTGTGCAAATTAAGAAAATAAACGTTCACTTTAATACAAAATCAAATATATAACAAGTGCCAACCATTGGGAAAACATTCATCCGGTTCAGTGCCAAATTAAAAGTGTATAAAGTGCCAATTAACGAAAATTCAAGTCGTCGATTCAGTGCCGAATTAAAAGTGTATAAAGTGCCAATCAACGAAAATTCAAATCGTCGGTTCAGTGCAAACAAGAAGAAATATAAACTGCCAATCAACGAAAAAGTAAGCCGTAGATTAAGTGCAGACATCAAAAATCTCCAATATCATTGTAAGTACCTAAATCCATAATAATCATTTAATACGTTCCTATAATTCAATTTGTGTTAAGAAAGGCGGAAAGTTTGAGACAGAAACGCGGTCAAATCAAAGCGAGACTTACTCGATTAAACAATTATTTTGAATCAATCGATCGCAACAATATTAATAGGGAAGTAATTACGCAATTATGATGTAGATTAGAAAAATTTAAAAATTACTCATGGGATTAGTTTAATACTATACAATCACAATTAGAAACAACGATTTCATCTGAATCTGATAATGAAGAAAGGGAAAAGTTTAAAAAAGATTATTTTAGTTTAATAGCAAAAATTAAAAATTTATGTTTAGATTATACAGAAAAATCAAATAGTAGCGCATCATCAATAACACCATCGTCTAGCAATAATCAAGTTCAAGTAAAGTTACCGACAATTAAACTGGTTACCTTTGACGGGCAGTATTCAAATTGGTTGGAATTTCGGGACTCATTCAATGCTTTAGTTGAGACAAATAATACGTTGTCTAACATTCAAAAATTTTATTATTTGCGATCTTCTTTAGAAAAAGAACCTTCCCAAGCATTCAGTCTGTAGAGGTATCAAGTGAAAATTATCAAACTGCTTGGCAATTACTCATTGATAGATATGAAAACAAAGAATTAACAATACATAACCACATTCATTCTATTTTTGAGCTACCACGTATTACTAAAGAGTGTCATATTCAATGAAGAAGTTTATTAGATAACATTAAAAAACATTTACGTTCTCTCGACACATTAGGGGAAAAAACTGAAAGTTGGGATAGGTTAATCATTTATATTTTAGCTAATAAGTTTGATGTTGTATCTAGAAGGGAATGGGAGGCTTATGAATCGAAAAATAAATTAAGGGATATAAACGATATGTATAATTTTTTAAAATCAAAGTGTGACCTTTTGGAAAAAATAGAATTAAGTAAAAATGAGAAATTTAAAACCAATATACCGCAATTTCAAAGGAAATATTCAAACTCTTTTGTTGTTAGTACCAATAACTATAGTAATAATTGTTTTTTTTTGTAAGAAAGCACATGCTATTTACAATTTTATATCCTTCTTAGAATTATCTACTGAACAAAGAATTTTCGAAGTAAAGAGATTAAAGCTTTGCTTAAATTGTTTCCGAAAAAATCATGTTTCTGTGAATTGTTATTCTAGTAAATGTAGAAAGTGCGCTAAGCCTCATAATACTCTTTTGCATTAGAAAGGCCTGCACACAATAAAACGATTACTGCAAATGAGTCATCTTCGGTGAATTTAGTTGAATCCCAAGAAACAGTGACAAATCACGTTATAAATAAATCGTCAACGGCATTACAAGTTTTATTATCTACTGCTCAAGTAAAAATATTTAATAATCAAGGCATTCCAATCACATGTAGGGCATTGTTAGATAGTGGATCACAGAGTAATTTTATAACATAAAAGATGTTTAAAACGTTTTGGTTAAGTGGTTAAACAAATTTATGCAAACTTTTGCTGAAAAGGTGTCGCTACAAGCAGTTATTTTACGTACTTAAGTTTTTAGGCAACTTAACCAACACAAGCAAATTCAACTTTTCGCATTTTAAATTTTCAGCGTGTTACTAATTTTGTACATGGCTCCGATTATCGGCATCGTCAATAGTACCTAATCCTTCTTTTACAAAAGGTGTTATTGTCAAGTTGTATTTCTTTTATAACATTTACTTTACACAAAGAGTTAGCATAATGTCGTTGATATATATTTTTTTAAATATAAGTTATATCATGTTGCATGAATTTTTTTATAATCAATATTGTCAAAGTAAAACTTATTATGAAAAACACAAATACAATATGTTTTGTATGTATTATTGTATATATTACATAAATTTATAGAATTATAAAACTAGGAATACAAAAAAAACTTTTTTTTTTAATTATTTAATATTATTCACCGTGTTCTCTTGCTTTCATTCCTCTAGGTATTCTTGGATCTGCAATCTCAGGTAACATACAGTTTTTGTAAAAATTAATTAATTTAGGTAACATTAAATTATTGTAAAACTCACTATCTCTAGTATTTCTATAATTACTAGGTCTGTATCTGTGTACAATACTAAATCACAAGAATTTATTTCAATTAAATTTAATTGACCTTGTACCTGATACCAATATTTGTGATTTCTTTTTAAACTAACTTTATTATCTACAAACACTAAACCTAAAGAATTTTTTGTTTTAGCTACTTCCGTAATGTTTTTGTTTCTTATAGAATATATATATAACACTTCACTTCGATGAGTTTCTCATTTGTAACTTTTCCGTCTGGTGAAGGTGAAGCTGCTAAATACGTATATAGTTTTGATATGTAAATGCCACATTTCTCAACATGAACATTCTTCAGTAGTTCATATTTTTTTATAGGGATACTTTCCATTATTTTTCCATACATTATGGATTTGCTATTAATTAGAGAATTTGAATTTTTGTATTATAATGATTTGAGCAAGTTATGACATGGTGTTTTTGTTCTTCGAACGCAAACGTTATAAACGTTAGAAGCCGTTAGTCTATGTCGTCGCATTTGATGCCATAAAATATTATTCGACTGCTCTACAGTTCTTAAAAAAATATTGTCTCTATCGTTTGATTCTTCTTCTAATGTTTTTAGGATGCTTTCTGTTTTTAAATGTAATTCTTCTAAACTAATATCAGTAGCAGCTGCGTTCGTTCCGTAATCATTATTATAAAGACTAGTGTTTACACTTTTAGGTTTTTTTTTGTTTTTTATTCTTCATTATTTTTTGTTGTTTACTTCGATTATTACAAAAATTGTTAATGATAGGAGTACTGAAAAAATGTTTATGCCATGAAGGACCCGAGTTGAACGATAAACCAGCAGCAATACATCTTCTTTGGTATGATCCGTTTTGCGTAAAATTTATTCTTTTGCCACCTGTAAATTTCGCCACCAATGACATGTAACGTTCTGCATGGTTAGTGGTTTCATTTGTTACTAAACGTTCTGATTTATTTGCTACATTTTCAATTAACCTCATTATCTCGGTATACAATTCACAACTAGTAAGTAAGGGAATTTGATTAACCTCGTTATCTTCTTTTCGTTTACAATAAACATCTCTACAATTTGAATGATTACCAAAGACGTGTTGAGGAATGTTCAATATATCTCGTCGTAATATATTATTTTCTTTATTATTTGATATGGCACATCGCAATGACGTAGACAATCTCTTTAAATTGTTTTTTAGTAATTTGCCACCAATAATGTCAAAATTAACATTTCTTGATAGTTTATTTAAATTAGATGTAAAAGCTCTGGTAACATGATTTGCGCATTCCAATTTGTGAATAAATTTTCCATAGGAAACGTGTTGAATAAGACGAGCGTACACGCTTGAGTCTCCATCCCCTACAAAATATTTATATCGCAACCCGTACATATTTTCTGATTCTGAAAATCCTTGTACAATAATTTCTTGTTCCATACTTGTTGATGGACCGCTATAATTTTTAAAACAAGTATGTTGCTTTTTATTTTCTTTGTTTTTTGTCAGACAGCAGGAAAAACAAAATTTATTTTTAACTCCTAAATACAACAATTTCTTAATCTTCTGACCAATGATACAAGCAACACCAGAGTTTGATTTGTAACTGTGACCATAAGAACGTTTTGCCCAACCTCCGTCTACAACAACAGTTATATAAGGGATTCCTTGTTCAATATTTCCGGCTTTCAAAGCATATGCTTTTTCTGTTTCTGCCGTTTCTTGCATCTCTTGTGCAAGAGCAGTTTCCCATTTCAGTCCAATCTTTTTTTCATTTTTCATAAAGAACGGCTTAGACATTCCTGTTACATTTAAAATGGATAGAAACTCAGTACTTTGAGCGTATCCTTTTCCAATAGAAAGTGTTGCCCATACAAACTGTTCATTGAGGCGATGGGTGTTCTCTTGAGTATTGATTTTGAATATTTTATAACATCCTGTACATTTAATTGCAAATGTGGAATATAAACCAATTTTATGTTCGTCTGATATAATGAGTGAGCCCTTACAGTTATCCGCTTTTGAATGCTGCTGTAATTTCATTATTTCCTTGAAAACATATTGAAAGTTTATTATACGATTTCCGTCAATAAGTATTTCAGCAGTTGAAAATTCGGTTTCCAAATCAGATAGATTTTCTTCAGGAAGACTAAAAATGATATATTTTTAACACTACGGTGTAAAATAAGATTGATGGTTTTGACAAAAGGAGCCAATTTTATAAGAATGGTTTACTGGATTAGATTGTGTGATCATAGTAATACCAGTTATTCGAATTAGGGCATATAAAACATAAATAAAAAGTTGGTAACTTAGGTTAATTAACCTGGAAACATGTTCTTGCAATTATAACATTAGTTAAAATACATACATATTGAATTTTTCAATGTAAGAAAAATAGATGAATTTATAACATAAACGCTTTTTAAAATTTACTCGTTTTAGATTAAATTGAATTAGTAAGTTTATATTCTTGTATACTAGCTTGAAGTACTTACAGATTAAAATATTCAACATGAGCATCTTGTTACATGCCAAAGTTAAAACAATATCACTGCCTGAAATGAGGTAACATAAACGATGTTGTGCCGGTTGCTCAGTGGAGACGGGGTGGGTTATATTTTAAAATTCCGTGATAACTTGGAAACGAGATTGACATAAAATCGAAGTAAAACGGTAAAAGACTCAAAAATCGGTGAGGGCGCCAATCAAGGTCACGATGATCGTAGCTTCCGGACCCCTGATAACCCGAAAGCTCATCTGGTTGGTTACAACCCCGGAACTTACCTTGAGTTGTAACTATTCTGATATACACTTAAAACAAAAATTACGTACGCGGCAGCTGCATGAATAAAAGCTCTTTACAGTTTAACAATTTAACATTTATTGACTGAATATTAAAAAAAAATAAAATAAATAATGAATATCAAACAAATTTGAATAAAAGAAAATCAATGAAATAATAATAAGCAAGACAAAACAAAAAAAAATGAACAAACTGAATACAAAATTAATATATAAAAGAAAAATAATACAAAACAAAAAAAATAGCGTTAACTCGTTTTTCAATACAACACAATAAAAATAAACTTCAAGGCCTTGACCGCATACTTAATTTGTAAACAAATAAAAAAAATAATAAAAATACACAAGTTATAAAATATCCGTCCGAAACTTTGCTTCGAACTAAACGTTCAAACAAATTATATGTTACATTATCTTTTATGCATGAATGAGATTTACTTTTACATACACAAAACAAAATTAATTAATTAAATCGAACTTCACGCAAACACCTTCAAGTGTTTCTTGAAATTTTTAACGTTAGCCGTAATTCAGTCGGCTCAAATCAAAGCTTTTACTTCATATCAATCGCGGTTCACTACACGGTAATACAATTTCGTTAAATACCTTTACTCAATTGTAGACTCCAGGTGAACTGCGGGCCACAGCGGTTTCAGAAAGCTACGACTTTAGATTGAACTCCGGTCGCTCCAGGTGTACCGTAGTCGAATACAAGCTCGGTGGGACCCCCAAACCATAGAATACCGACGGAAGAATTATTTCTCAATTTAATTGAAATCCGCACAAAAGCGAAGACAGGATTTTCACACAACACTTCGAAATTAAATCCAACTCGAAACGTAAGTTTTTATTTTTGGATATCATGAAGTTTCTTAAACCGTAAAATTACGAATTTGGAAAATTACTATTTTCCCCTCACACCACTTAATTTTCACGGCACCATTTATTTAACTTCCGCGGTATTGCATAACGGTAGGGTAAAACATCCCCAACACTTGACTACATTCCGGTACTCGGTATTCTTAATCGCGACCAAAGATTTATCCCCAAAAACAAAACTTTACCTCTTTTAACACCTCGCATTCCCACTTAATTCAATGAACTTGCGCCGTAAAATCTTTGTAAAAGATAGAACACTAAACGAACTAAATTAACAAAGATGAAAACTATAATTGGCCACGTGAATTCTGTCACGTAGACCTACGACAGAAACATTTCTCACCAAAAACGCTTACTTCGCTGAATTATCATGTGGTTCGCAATCGCGCTCATAAAAGAACCCAACATAAACAAAGTATAGATACCAAGAAAAATGGATCAAATTACATTCCAAAAGGAAGTCGTAAATTATCTAGCATTGTTATTGTAAAACAACTTGAAATACCAATAACCTTAAATCACACGTAATAAAATAACGAGTAAAACGTCTTCGATGCTAACATCGAACTAATCAATCGAAAGAAAAAAAACAGAAAACCAAAAATTCAGCCAGTGGAATCTAATTACGGGGTCTTACATAAAAGATCCACTGCTAAAAATTCCAACGCAGGTTACAATCTTCAGGCACATAAGATTCACTTGTCTCGATGTATTTCTTTAAATTTTCACGCTTTCGTCGCAATTTTTGCGCGTGAGCTGCTTTACTTTTTTTATTCCTACGAATGTAACGCCCTATATTAGATGTGTAATATAATAAATAGTAACTACAGGAACAGTTCAAAAAAGATACAGTCAAAAGACCAAAATGTAAATGAATAGTAAACAGCTTTATAATACTTGTAATTGCACCGAAATTTACCTGATCTTCCTACCTTTTTTTAATAACCTGTGCAGATTAAGTGTGCCGATGTTTTAAAGAAAAATGTGTAAGTTGAGTTGCCTACAAAAAAACTAATAATTTTAATAACTTTCTAACACATTTTTATAGTAATTAGAACATCTATTAAAATATACTTTTGTAAAATATGTGTCTTTTTATTGTGAGAAGGTCAAGACGCTGTTTTATTTGCAGTACGGTCAAAAATAATAAAAATACAAGTAAAAAACTATAGTTTCCCTAACATACTAAAATATAAACTAGTGTTATTATTTAAACAATTATTTCTAATTTTATAATTTTTTTACATAACCTGCTCATCATAAATATATACAGCACAGTGAAAGAATTTTTAAAGTATATCACTTCGTTCTTTAGAAAATGTGTAAAAACCGTTTTCTTTTGTTTATAAAAATAATAATTTTTTTTTCAACAAAATTGTAGAAACAGACATATACCAATTTAATAGCAATATGAAAATTTTTTTAGTAAACATTCAATCATCACAATTTTGCTTTTAACGTCGAGCTAAATTCTTGTTTACTATAGCCTTAGTTATGCAGTAAAGGAGTCGGTCAAGCATTATCAAAAATTAATCAGCAGGTTAAAATCGTAATATCTTCCTGTATAAATGATTTTGTAACAGAAATTAACTGTTTAGTTCTACCTATTATTACTGATAAACTACCATAAATGTCATTTGAAAAAGAAATATTAGAAATTTCGAAAAACTTAAGACTTGCTGATCCTAATTTTAATCATTCGGCGGAGATAGATTTATTAATTGGTTCTAGTTTAAGTTGGTCATTACTAAACGAAGGTCGGGTTAATTTAGGTACTAATGTGTTAACGTTACAAAACACTAGATTAGGGTGGATACTAGCAGGCGATGTATATATTAATCATAACCAAACCACATTTACTAGTTGTTTTAGCATTAATGACGATAACAATGATAACATATTACATAAGTTTTGGCAATTAGAAGAAATTAATAATACGCGACAATTATCTGAAGAAGAAAGGTTTTGCGAATTACATTTTAAAAATACGACTCAAAGAGATAGCACAGGTCGTTTTATTGTAAATTTTACATTCAATAACTTAATAAATAATTTAGGTGATTCCAAGGAAGTAGCAATAAATAGGTTTAAAGCGTTGGAATGTAAACTTGAAAACAATAGTGAGTTAAAGAAAGAATATGTAAAATTTATGACAGAATATGAAACATTAGGCCACATATCAGAAATAAATGAAAACATTGCAAATTCAGTAAATGAAGGGTACTATTTACCTCATCATTCAATTTTAAAAAATGATAGTCTCGCCACAAATTTGTGAGTTGTTTTTGATGCATCTTCAAAAACAAGCAGTGGAATATCATTAAATGACACTCAATATAAAGGCCCTGTTATCCAGAATGACATTTTTTCAATAATACTGCGTTTTAGACTACATAAAAACGTTATGACAGCGGACGTTTCAAAAATGTACAGGCAAATTTGGGTTACCGAAAAACAAAGAAAATTTCAAAAAATATTTTGGCGTCCAGATCCTAGCTTAGAATTAAAATGTTACCAGTTAAATACAGTCACCTACGGCACAACTTCGGCCCCGTGTTTAGCAATTAGATGTTTCTATCAATTAGCTATCGATAATGAACGTAAATTTTCTTTAGCTAGCAAGGTTATTAAAGAAGAATTTTATGTAGATGATTTGATCATAGGGTAAAATTCAATTAAAGAACTTAAAAACATTCAACGAGAATTTTGTCAAATATTAGGTAGTGCAGGGTTACAATTACGTAAATGGTCAAGTAATAATAAAGAAATTTTACAAGGAATAAAATCAAATAATGAATTAGAATTAGATATTTTAGATTTAGGCGAAAGTCAACAAAATAAAACACTCGGTTTACGTTGGAACCCAAAATACGACGTTATACAATACTTTATTCAACAACTTTCTTTAAATAATCTAGTAACAAAACGATTTATATTATCAACAATTTCTCAAATTTACGACGCATTAGGCTTGATAGGTCCAATAACTGTAGTTTCAAAATTAATTGTACAAGAATTATGGAGATTAAAAATAGGATGGGATAAAACAGTACCTCAATCGCTACTTTGCAAATGGAATAAATTTAAAAACAGTCTTTATTCGTTAAATAGTTTAAACATACCGCGACAAGCAATCATTTCCAATTATATTAAAATATAAATTCATGGATTTGCGGATGCATCTGAGAAAGCTTATGGTAGTTGCATCTACATTAGATGCGTTCAGAATAATCATTTAATAGTCACGCAATTATTGTGTGCTAAGTCGCGTGTTGCGCCGGTAAAGCAAATAACGTTACCTCGACTTGAATTGTGCGCGGCAGTATTGTTAACAAACTTAATAAAAAAGGTTTTAGCATCAATTAAAATTACATTTGATCAGCGGCATTTTTGGACTGATTCGACAATTACGTTAGCGTGGATTCGCGGTTCTCCAAGTAAATGGAAAACTTTTATTGGTAATCGTGTGGGTGAAATTCAATCGATAAGTCATTGTACAGAATGGTATCATGTTATTTCTTAAGAAAATCCTGCAGACTTATTATCACGGGGTACTAGCTCCAATATTTTAGTAAATTCTAGTCTTTGGTGGAATGGTCCACATTGGTTAGTAAAAAATTATAACGAATGGAAGTTTCAAGAACCAGAAAATATTAGTAATCAAAATTTAGAACAACGTGTTATAGTAAATACAGTAACAAACATTAACAAAGTCGAGTTAATTGACAACTTTTCAGATTTAAAACGTTTACAAAGAACTGTAGCGTACATTCTTAGGTTTAGAACAAATGCTAGTACTGTAAGTGAAAAAAGACAATTTGGTACTTTAACTGTAACCGAATTGAACAATGCATTAATATATTTAGTACGTATTGTTCAAAGAGAATGCTTGTCGTTAGAATACAAGGAGCTGAGTAATAATAAAACCGTGAATAACAAAAGTAAAATACTATCTCTTAATCCGTTTCTTGATAAGAATAATTTAATAAGAGTAGGAGGTAGGATACAAGAATCTAATTGTACATACGACAAGAAACATCCAATTATTTTACCACGTAATAATAATTTAACACATTTAATTTTTAAAAATGAGCATGAAGCTTTACTGCATAGTGGAGCGCAAACATTATTATACTCTATACGAGAGAAAATTTGGCCAATATCTGGCCTCAGTGCTTCAAAAAAGGTAATAAAAAATTGTATTACTTGTTTTAAAGCACAACCAACGAATACTTCTTACCTTATGGGTAATTTGCCATCAGTCAGAGTAAATTCATTTTTGCCCTTTGAAAACGTAGGGGTTGATTATGGAGGTCCTTTTGCACTAAAAGACAGAAAACTAAGAAGTGCAAAATTTATCAAAGGTTACATTTGTGTATTTGTTTGCATGTGTACAAAGGCAGTACATATTGAGTTAGTGTCAGAGTTAACTTCTGACTAAATACCATTTAAAAAGGGTAGTGGGAGAATCAAAACTAACGTTCGAAGACTTTACCACAGTTTTAACAGAAATTGAAGGTATCTTAAATTCCCGACCGCTTTGTCCTTTATCCTCAGACCCTGAAGACATGTCAGCATTAGCTCCAGCACATTTTTTAATTGGAAAATCGTTAACGGCACTACCTGAACCAAATATTACTGACATATCAACTAACCGGTTAAACAAATTTAAATTAATGGAATCATTACGTCAACACTTCTGGAAACGATGGCACAAAGAAGTAGTATCCGAGATGCAAGTTCGTACGAAATGGAAGCAAAATAGTGCAAACCTAATTAAAGTGGGAACACTAGTGTTAGTGAAAAGTGACAACGATTACCCAACTAAGTGGACAATGGGAAGAGTGACAGAACTTCATCCAGGAACAGATGGTATTCTTAGGGTAGTTACCATTAAAACTCAAAATAGTGTAATTAAACGTGCTGTTAGACAAATTTGTGCGTTACCACTAGACACATAAAAAAAACATTTTTTAAAATTTTTATTAAACAAGTAACAATTGTATAGAAATAACTCAGAATTTTAGCAGTTATATGTAATTATTATTAGAAATAGGTTACACTCAATACTATCAGATCACATGTAGATATAGATGTTGAAATTATTCATTTCAAGGCGGGCAGCATATGTTAAATCTTAAAGATACGCCGCTAATGATTCATAGTAAATCACAGTCACCCTAAGTAGCAAGGGTGGGGACAATAATTAAGTTTCAGATCTTTAAAAATGTATTCATTAAAGCATTAGAATCAAAACAAGTAGTATATAATAGTAATGTAAGAGCTTGTATAAGCAAATAAATATAATAATTAAATACAAGTACTTTAATATACAGTCCACAAATAAATTAATCACATAATCAACAATGGCAATGAAACAATACAGTATTTTATCATCGGTAGGCAATTTTTAACTAAAGAATCTTTTTATCGTTATCCGATGGAGTCTGAAGAACTTAATATCTTTGAAGTACGTAATTTGTCAGAAACATATGGCAAATGGCACATTAATGAAATACTTTGTAAATGTTTGGTATACCTTGTGTTAATGATGTGATTGTTTCTATTGCAATTCTACATACTATATAATGTATATGATATAATAGTTGAGACGATACTTATACAGAACTTTTTTTACATATATGTATGGATTAAGTTTCTTTTTGTTATGTAAAAAGTTATTATACTATAATCAAAGGAATAAATGTTTTTTTACGTATTTAACAAACGGTTTTATTAATCCCACAAACGTTTAAATTTCGTCTATCAAATTAGTCATTATGACGTTTCTAACATGTCATTATTTGAGTATTTTGACGTACTGTAGACGTCAACTGAAGTCCTTGTAGACTGCACCAAGACGTCATAAAAATGACGTCGTAATGATGTGACATTTTACCGTCTGCCGTACGCTAATAAGACGTCAGACACGTCGAAAATTACTTTAAAAGGATGACAATTTGACGTCTACATGTTAGCTGGGTTATTAGTGACTGAAGTAGATATATACTTAACAGGTCGTGTAATACCAACCAATTTTATCGAGTTTCCGGATACGCACGATAGCAACATATTATAAGGAGTAGATTTCATAACAACCGCATAAGTATATATTAATTACAAATTAATAGACCATTGGTGGCGTTTCACTGATGATCCCCGTCATAAATATGAACTCCTGTTCGAGCCACCGAATTTGGAGACTCGAGTATCTACTGATATTGTAATATAATATTCTACGCAGATTACGCTAAATACTAAATAAAATAAAACAAATCTTTTCTTAAGAGTTAAAATAATTTCATAACAACTTCTTACCTTGGAACAAATTGTTGCAGATAGCATGCAGTAATCTATTTATATTTTTTGTTTTAATGTTGTTCAATAATAATAATAATAATAATAATAATGTTTATTGTCGAACAAATACAATTTTCGAATATACAGGACAATTTACAAATAGATTATATACAATGTGTGACTTGCTATACGTAATGTGCAATTATTTACAAAAGAAAGAAAAGAGAAAAAAAATAGCTTACGATACTAACTAATAACTTCAACATTTTATTATAGAACTATGCGTAGTACAAAATACATCACACCTATCTGATACACTGTTAATTACGACTGATTATACTTATTGGAGAGTTATAAAGTAAAGTCGTTCTAGAAAAAGGTAACTGTAATGTAACGGAGTTGCGGGAAGGGTACTTAAGGGCAGAAAAATTAAAAAGTGCTAGTAGATTAGAACAATCGATTTTATTATTTATTAATTTATAAAAAAAGATCACACTGTTGATTATTCTTCTTTGTTCAAGAGATTTTACTTTAAAACGTGATAATAGATTAACGTGAGAGTAGCCTCTGACTGGATATGTGTGATCAATTTTGAAGGTCAAAAACTTAAGAAATTTTCTTTGTCCCGATTCAAGGATATGTTCTTGATATTGAAACTGAGGGTACCAAATCAGCGAGCAGTATTCTAGTTTTGATCTGGTTAATGAAAAGTATAAGGTTTTATGCACGATAATAAGGCCTAAAGTAGAAAGAGCTGAGCGAGACATATTGAGAATGTGTTCAGTAAAACTAAGATTAGAGCAGAAGTGTATTCCTAAATCTTTGATTTTGTGACTAAGAGCTAACAGTGACGAGTTTATTGCATAGTTAAATAGTATAGTGTTGTACTTTCTTGAATATGACACTACTTGGCATGTATGAGTGTTTAGTGTTAAGGGATTTAATTGACACCAGTTTTCTATGAGATTGATATTGTTTTGCAATAGAACACACTCATCTTCATTAGAGATAGAAGTAAATATTTTAACATCATCAGCAAAAACAAATGTCTACATGTTATTGTGTCAGATAAATCGTTGATATAAATAATAAATAAAAGAGGACCCAAGTTAGAGCCTTAAGGCAGTCCAGATGTAGGATAAATAGACAACGATGTGTAATTGTTATACACAACAAGCTGAACACAGTTTGTGAGATGAGAAGTTAAATAATTTAAGAGTGATTGGTTACAACCGAATTTGCTAAGTTTATCAATGATTAAGTCATAAGAAACGGTATCAAACGCTTTACGTATATCTAAATATATAGTATCTACCTGGTGTCGTTCATCTAACTCTTGACGTACAAATTGAGTGAAACAAGCAAGATTTGTTACTGTGGATCGTTTTTCAAAGAATCCATGTTGAATAGAGGTAATGAAATTTTCTATGCTGCCATAAATCTTTTTGTGTAAGATGGACTTGTGTAAGAAGTTTAGCAAAATTAGACAAAATACTAATTGGTCTGTAGTTCACAATTTCACGAGGACTTCCATTTTTTAGGATGGGTATAATATTGGTTGCTTTCCGTACTTGGGGAAAAGTGTCATTTTGGAAAGAAAGATTAAATATAATCATAAACGGCTTACAAAGGAGCATCCGACAATCGCTAAATAAAAAAGCAGATATTTGATCTGGACCAGATGAATGATTATTTTTTAATTTTAAAATTGGCGTAATGATGTCGTTTTCCGTCACATAGCGTATGTAAGTATTGGGCATGTTATTTGTTATTTCGGATGAATGCGAACGTTGATTAACCGGACTATAAGGTAAGTACACACTGCTGAAGTAATCTCTAAACGCGTTCACTATTTCTTGAGGTTTATCTATATTTGATGCATTATAACTCAGCGAAGGAGATATCCGTGAAGACTTTATTTTGGAATTTACAAACTTCCAAAACTCTTTAGGACAGTTCAGGATACTAGCTTCAGCGTGTTGGGTGTAGGCCTTGTACGCTAAAGTTATTTGATTTTTGACTAGTTTTCTAATACGTTTGTATTCACTTAAATGGTGGTATTGTTTAACTACTTAAAATTTTTTATAGTGATGTTCTTTAAGACGAAAATTGTTAATTAGTTGGGGAGTGAACCATTTAGGGTAAATGGAAGATTTGTGACGGTATAAAGGAACATACTTATCGAATATTGAATACAAGATATTGTATAATTCAGAGCAAGCTTCGTTGACATCAACACAGTACTCAACGCTCGACCAATTAGTTTCGCTGAGTAAGTGGTCAAGTTCTTTGTAATTCGCTTTATAGAAATTATAAAGTTTACTGTTCTTGTTTGTTTGAAAATTATTTAATTTGGTTTTACAAAAAGTTGTAATTGATAGTGCAGGATGATATAAATCTTCAGTCACAGCAGGTAATACATCATTGTGTGGTACCTCACAGTTGTTGTTGCTAACGACTAAGTCTAGCAATCTAGAATTGATATTTTCAACATTATTGTATTGAGTACAATTGAATAAGGTCATAAAGTTATACACGATTTTAGTTTTGTTATCATTTACATAGGGATAATAGAAGAAAGGTACGTTAAAATTACCAATTAATTATTAATTGGTAATTTTAACGTACCTTAATTTAATATAACTTTTTTGTATAAATGAACCAAAGTTTCCAGGGAATGAAAGAATTGCTCAAATAATTCAACTGAAGTTGATGGTGCTATGTAAATGACCAATAAATAAATTAAATCGCAATGTAATTTACATTTACAACCAACAATATCAATTGTAGGCAAAGCAGATGATAATGAAGTTAGATCTAAAGGTTCGCAGATTATATCGTTCCTAGCGGCAATTAATGAACCACCACCCCAAGCAAGTTTGGTTAAGGCTGGGGAATTTCCTTCTTACGCACGCTTACTTTGTAGATGTCGCTGCGTGTGCGCATTGCAATAAAATTGTTTTCATTTTCAAAAAGATAAATGAACGCAAACATGCCTTGAACTTTTAATAATAGACAACACTGTTTGAAATATACCGCCATTTTTATTCTCGTAAGCAACGAGAGCGTAAATTAATTTCAGGGACAACTCGCTTTTTTGAAATTCACTACGCTTCTACTTTAGCAAATCATTAATATAAACCTTTATATACGGTATGATGGTAATTGTAAGTCGATTAAACCTATATGTCATCTTGAAAAAATGATTTCTTTCGCAAAAAAATGTCTACTTTGGCAATTTTTTTTTGTATTTCTAGTCATCAAATTTATATGACAAATGTATCATTCTATACATTGGTTCACCTTCTACATGTGGTGTAAGTTGTACGGTATAATATTAAGTACTTTAGTAGTTGTTCTTGAAGTTAGGAGTGCCTATTAATTTGTATTACATTACCCAGCCTTAATTCATAGTTTCTGTCACATCGATACACAATGTAATTTAATGGAAAGAGTTCACTATTAGAGATATTAGTAGAAAGTGCAGTTTCGACAAAAGCAAAAACGTCAATATCACAATCACTAGCATAATTCTATATTTTATTAACCTTAGACCGTAATCCACGAACATTTTGGTAGTAGATGTTTAAATTTTGTTTTGTAAAAATACTGGGTTGTATGTTTTTCGAGGGTCAAATTTTTTTTTGTGATCGTAGGCGTTCCTTTAATATATCGGATTGTTAAATCGGTCTTTCCTTTCGATGTACGCAGTGAAAGCTCCTCACGTAATGATAGAAGATAATTCCGTTGTGAAGGAGTTAAATCGGCGCTGATTGTTATCGGGTTGATGGTGTTTTTAAATTTATGCTTGTTTTTAAATATTGAAATTACGTCGTATGATGATTTAAGAGTGACCTTTACCGGCCTGTTTCTACCTTGAATACGATTACGACCAAGTCTGTGATATTTTATATCACTCGTGTCGATATTAAACATTTGTAGCAAAATATTTTTTACAGTACCTGTTTCTTTTGTTGTTATCTCATCGGGAGTTCCAGTAGTTTCCTCTTGCACATTGTATAAAATTATTTGGCGGTCAATTCCTTATCTTTAGTAGAAGTTAATTGAATATTAGCGGGTTGTTGCTGTTTTAGGGTTTCAATTTCTTTTTTTAATTCAAATACAAGTTGCTTGAGTTCGCTTATATCGGAACGATGATAGAGACATTCATTGCAATAAAACGATAATCGCTTATCTTTGGCTTGAATGCATTGAATTTCAACTCGAGATAATCCACCACAGGTAGAATGTATTTTTGTATGACAATCGTCGCAGGAAATTTCTTTGTCCGGATTAAGATTATTTTTGCAAACAGGACATGTAATTACCATTTTGCACTAGAATTCACAAGTAACCACCAATTGAACATATAACACAGCCACTTTCGACAGGTTCAAACTGGAAAAAATTTGTTCTGCACTTGCACTGCTGTGTAAGAGTCTTATAATATTAAATTTAATACAAATTTATATGTTGTCAAAACATTTTTCATTATAACAATTTTTGTACTCATATATTTGCAACTAAAGTCTTGGAACTCTTCGGCGTCGGATCGTTGGGCGGTGGTCGTCAGCACGTTTGATATGACAGGTAAATAATTCATAGCAATGAAGTCTACGGAACAGCGTGCCGTGTGTTAATCCGCTCCTGGTTATTGCAACACATAAGAGTAATGCAGGCCATTGTTGTAATGTGCGTTTTACTACTGCCTAAAGCAGTAATCAAACTAGTGAAACAACGTACGAGGGTTATTCGAAAACTAAGGTACAAATCGTCGTAGCTAATCGAATATCGGGCAAACATTGAAACGTGCATGCGTACCAACTTTCGGCATGCCTTGCTCGTCAAACGACGCTATTTGCATTGGTTGGTGTTGTTGCAGTGTGCTAAGTACTGTGCTACTTCAAAATGTTTAAAACAATCGATCAGCCTACCAACTGTGTAATACGTTCAGTGATTCGGTTTTTGACAGCAAAGAATGTTTCAGCAGCGCAAATTAAGATGCAGATAAGCGACGTGTATGGCCCAAATGCGATGAGTAGCAGCAAAGTGCGTGAGTGGGTGAGAGCTTTCAAGATCGGATGGGAAAATGTTCATGATGAACCGCGTTCATGTCGACCATCAGTGATCACAGATGATTTGGTCAATGTCGTGGATGAAAAGATTCGTGAAAACAGGCGATTCAAAATTTCAACTTTAGCATTAGAATTTCTGAATGTGGGTAAAACAACTGTGCACAAAATCGTTTCCGAAAATTTTGAAATTTCGCAAATTGTGCACACGTTGGGTTCCCAGGCTGCTTACTGAGGAACTGAAACTGAAAAGAATGGCTTGTGCTTTTGATTTTTTGGATCGATATCATAAAGAAGGTGATCAATTTGTAAGAGAGGATTGTCACAGAGAACGGGACGTAGGTTTCTCACAAAACCCCAGAGTCTAAACGTCAGTTAATGGAATGGCGTCACAGAACATCACCAGTCAGAGAGGTCAAGCAGACAATCTCAATGTGCAAGATTGCGACAACCGTGTTTTGGGATAGACATGTGGTCTTGTTAGTCGAGTTTATGCAGCAAGGGACAACAATAAATGCAATCGCTTAATGCGCTACCCTAACTAAACTTAGACGTGCAATACAAAATAAGCGACGTGGTCTTCTGATGTCTGGAGTTTTGTTGCTGCATGACAATGCCAGACCCAATTCTGCCATTCACACCCAAAATCTAATCCGATCTTTTGGGAATGGGAACAGATTGACCACCCAGCGTACAGTCCAGCCTTAGCGCCGAGTGATTTTCACTTATTCCGCTACCTAAAAGAGTTTCTTGGCGGCAAGCGCTTCGCCACTGATGACGCGGTGAAAAAAGCAGTTCAAGACTGATTATTCTCACAGGCGACAGACGTCTACGACTTAGGCATAAAGAAACTTGTAGAACGTTATGACAAATGTTTAAACAAATATGGAAACTATCAGTGCTCGGAACGATACTTTTAAAAAGTAACGCGGTATCGATACCGATATATTAATAAAAAAACTATCGCGATAGCGATACTTGATACTTTTTTTACAAACTATCGCGTTATCGATAGCCGATACTTAAAAAGTATCGCGATACTTTTAACAATACTTTTTGTCACACAGCAAATTGTAAAAATTACAAAAATGTGGTTAAAGAAATAAGTTTAATTTTATTATTTTATAATAAGTCAATGTAACACGCTACACTTACAACTAAATTAACTACGTCACAAATAAAACTTATTTACTTTTAACAGTAACTGTATTTCGAAATTATGATCGCTCAATCCATGCCGTTTATCAGTCAGCACAGAATTAGCTGCACTACAAAGTCTTTCAACTGAAGCACTCGAAGGAAGCGTTGTGTTGTATTTAAGAAATAATTCTTTTAAGTGCTTAAAATCTGAATCATAAAAAATTTTTAACGAACGTTCTCTGTTAGTTAAAAATAACGAAAGAGTTTCCTCTGCCGTTTCATATTTGGCATCTTTCACTAATAAAGAAGGAAATTTAAAAAACCTGTCTTCTTCAGACTCTTCTGTATCACAAGAAGTTGCTCTGATAGGAGACACAACCTTTTCCTGTCTTCCTGCTCCCACCAATTCGAGTTTTATAGAATTTATTTCACTGATTAGCCAACTTCGCGCCTCCTGTTGCTTTTCTTGTGACAACCAATCTAGCTTGAATTTAGGATGCAGACAACTCGAAAGTACAAACTCTCGTTTCCACCAAATAGATTCGAATCGCTTTAAAATGCCGTTTAATACAGATTCTAATAAAGGAGCACAAAATTGTAGTTTCCTGAGCTTAATTTTAGTTAGATCGGATTCCGTCTGGTACAAAGTAGGCAGTAAATAACCTAAATACATACATCGGTCTCTTTGTATGATATCCAAAGCCATGGCCAATGGTTTCATTACCTCCACATATTCTTGTAAAAAGGTAATTTCAGTACGTTGAAATCTTGGCAGTTCCAGGCTATCACAACAGGAATGTATTTTGTCCAATCCATCATTGACCGAAATAATTCCTATAATTTGGTTACAAGCATCAAACGTGGAATTCCACCGAGTAACTGTAGGAGTTCTGAAATAAACCCCTAAATTGTTCTTAATGCAGTCACTAGCCACCGAAGACATATTTTGTTTATTCCAGATACCTGACATTTTGCAAATGTAGAGCGGTGAATTTTTTTATAAGGCAGATCCCCCATTGCGGCACTTGTATCTTTGGTGGCTACCAAATTTAATGTGTGGCTTGCACACCTGTAATGAGGTGGCAATGTTGTATGTTGATCATAATTGTCAATATTACTCTCATCACATAAAATAGTTTCGATTTCTATTGCTTCCACATTTTCATCATCTACTGGTTCTGCTTCTGCATTTCTATCGTGTTTCCCAAAGACTCTAAATGCTTTTATAAAGTTACTCCCACTGTCAGTAGTGGTGCCGGTTATTTTATTTTGAATTTTATGCGTTTCAAATATTTTTGATAATGCGACGGTTAATACGTCAAATGTATGGCGCCCTACCAATCTTTGACATGCAATTGCGGATTGGTGACGTTCAAGTGTTTCCGGGTCAATCCAGTGAGCTGTAACGCCAATATAACTTTTTTTTGCGGTTGACCAACAATCCGCCGTTGTGCTCACATATGAAACTTTAGACATTGTCTCTATGGTTTTGTTTTGCATTTTGCAAAATAATGCAGACAGTTTCGATTTAAGTGTTTTAGAGCACATTACTTTCTTAGATGGCTGTAAGCGAGTAACCAGTTTATTAAATGATGCTCCACCTTCATTATCGACATCACAAATTGAAAATGGTTGCCCACTTGCTATTACAAAATTAATAATTAGGTTGTCGACTGTCGTTTGGTTAATCATCATTGTCCCGTTCAGTTTAAAATGATCAAGTTTCATTTGTTTGCTTGCACCTTCGTTGTTTTCTGACGACTGCGAACGTTTGGTGGATTTTTCATTTCTAATAAGTGTGTCTAATTTTGGTAAATATGGAGCATGTTTACTCTATAACACACAAAGGAATTTTATAAACCACCGTACTTATTTAATAATAAATCGTGTTACTCACCGAAATGTGTTTTCTCAGATTTGCAGCCGTTCGTGTATTACAACTAAGTTCTTTCCGCGGAATACAAACGGTACACATAACTTTGAAATTTCCATTTGCATCGCTAACGTCATTTGACCGAACAAAAAAATTACGGTAAGGGGCCCACGGTAAAGTATTAATAGTATTATTTACAATATTTACAGATCTTTCATTTTTTGCTGCTTCCATTATATCACGTAATCACGACACGATACGGTTCTTATTCTTATAATAATAACTAAATTGTAAATAGTAAATTTCGAACGACGAATTTTAAAGAAACAACTATAAGATACTCGATACACAAGTTTCAAATATATACCACAATTTACGACAACACGAAGCTAAGTTAAGGTTAAGGGTTAAAATAAATAGGCGTTATTAATTTGCATTTCTGTGTAAAAACATCAAAGAGCCCATCCGCAATTCTTAAGTAGATAATTCTAGCTTGAGCATATTACACAAAAGTCAGGAAAGCTGAAGGTAGGTATAAAAGGATAAAAATAGTTAAACATATGCTCTTTGGTTAAACTTAAAACCCTTCGCATTGTTTGCAAATATTTTCAGGTAGTATCTACAATCTACATCTAGTATCAGGTATTTCCATAAAAACGATTACCTAAATCATTTCTAATTTCCTTGAAAAAGTGGTGAGTTTGTAGTAAATATATTTTTTTTGTTAAAGTAGGTATTGGTAGAAAATACTTTTAGCATTAAATTTCAAAACAAAATAACAGCAGTTTGTTTAAAATTATTTACCTATTTAAGTCGGTCTTTGTAATTTATGGTCTTACTGTTACTAGTTGTGTTACTTAATAAGCTGACATTGACAAGACGGTGCCGACAAGACAATAAAATATAAATATTCAGAATTCCGAACTCATTCATTTCGGGTTCCCGTGGATTCACTTTTAAATTTTAATCCCATTCAACACATCTTTCCAAAACATCACTTTTACATTTTTCTACGTATTTCTACGAACAATCATATACAGATGCGGTTGGTATTTCTTTATTATTTGGATGAGATCTTTAGACTATTATTGCAAAACAGTATCGCAAAAGTATCGAATCATGCGATATTCGTTATTTACAAAAAGTATCGCAATACCGATAATCGATACTTTCTTTTAAATGTATCGCGATACTATAGTCGATACTACAAAACTATCGCGATACTTGTATCGCGATATTTTTATCGCGATACATCCGACCACTGGAAACTATATAGAAAAATAGAGACACATGTAAGGAATTTAAAAAATAAAGTTTTTGAAAAAATCTGTAATATTTTATGTTTTATAAGTAAACGGACCTTAGTTTCTGAATAAGCCTCGTAAAACTATGAATGCTTTACTTTCTTCCAATGACAAGTTTGTAATAATCTTTCTAATTCTTTCTTCTTACAGATTTTTTTAAATTTATGAACTCTTCTACGTATAAATTTAACGGAACAATCATGCCATTTATAGCGCTTTCTTTTGCTAATTTATCCACTTCGTTTAAAAAAATCCCATTATGGGCTTTGACCCACATAAATTTTATATTAATTTCAGTTAAATACGATTAATAAAGTTAAGGGAGGATTTACTAGTAATTTAAGTAAATCCTACGCTTCGTTTATAACAATGTTGTCTATACATTTTCTTATGTCTTATGTTGATTTTGTTGAGAGTTTTTACATAAATAAATATTATTTTACATTAAAATAATTGTTTTATTTATAAAATTTAAATGTATATATTTATGTTAATTAATATAACGCTACGGTAGCTTTGTGTAGATTTCTATAATTCAAAAAAAATATTTCTTGGGTCAAACATAGATGTCGATAGTATCGGAAAAAGCATACCATTTTTTATACACGGAGTGCTGCATCTTCCTTACATTATCTTCACACTTACATGTAACAACAATTTCACTTTAATAAGTAGAATTTAGTCTTACTAATTACTTTAGTCATTGACAAACGCAATGTCGTTAATAACAATGAGTTTTTATTAATATACAGTCGGACCTCCATTCAATGAACTCCTATTTAATGATTTTTTCTATTTAGTGATGTTTTCTTTAGGATATTGACCTTCGGGTTAAAATGCGTGTAAAAACACCTCTAAAATATGATGTTCAAATTCTATATTATGATCTTTTTCAAAGAAAATGTTACCCAACTACTTAAAGTTTTCTTGAAATCACGTACAATTTACTTTACCTTTACAATACCGCATTGTTAAACGGATAAGCGGATTATAAGACTTCTTAATTTACAATACAGAAAGGCTATTACTAGGGTACTAAAAATTCTGTACATTTGTAAATGACATAAATGCATGAATTTTTTAGAGGATTGTAGGATTTCCGTCGAGTTTTGAAATGCAATGTCATGTTATTGAACACGTTTCATTTGCAATTTTTTCGTTTTAAGTTGTTTAAGTGTAAAGTTGGTTAAAAATGACAAAACGAAAGTGTTTATAATTAATATGTATTTCTTATGTACGTTTAAATTTGTGTTTTATTTTTTAAGTATAAATTCTATACAATGAAGTTTCTATATAATGATGTTTTTGAAGGGAATTTTGAACATCACTATATAGGAGTTCGACTGTAGTATCATTATTAAAGTTTATGTTATTGTTATGTAGTTTAATGTGTATCATTTCTGAAATTAATCTTTTTTTATATTTTGTTTCTACTTCTAAAATCGAAAGTATGTTCTCAATTTTTAGTCCAATCGCGAAGTACTTTTTGTTGAAATTCGGTGCATAGGAAGACTTTGAGTAGCATCGCCCTAAGTAATTTAAAGACGATGATTTGTATCCATGGAAACAAAATTTTTGACTTATTAAATTAAATACAATCAGCATATTTATTTTAATAGAATTTGATATAATTTTCGGACTTAGTGCTGATTGAATACTAAATCTGCGCTGTACATGAATATGAATTAAACTGTGGTTGTATTAGAGTAAACTGCAGGTTGGTAGCGATTGTGCTGGGTCATTTATGTTTATGTGCTGTTTTCGGCGCTCGGCTGTTCCATGAAAAAACAGTAATTGCATAAACCTTCTTTCCTAGAAAATTACAATTTTATGGAATGGAAAACTAATACTACACACTTCAAATTTGTACTGAATCATTAAAATTAATTTGTAAAGCTTTCTTTCTTGTCTATAACCGTTTATTTTAGGAAATGTGAGTAAAGCGCAATAAACTTTTTTTTTACTATATGATGTTTTACAGTATTCAAACAAACTGCCTGCAAATAACACACTCTTACCTTACTTTAAAATGCGTCAAAAAGGACTCTACGTCAAAACACAGGATATGCTTTTACTGTGTTTTATCTTGGGAAAATATCGTAAACTACAATTTTTTCCCCGCTATTACTATATTTTGTCACTAGTGATAAAAAATAAAACAAAATGAAAAGTTAAAACAAATATATTAATCAGTTTTATGAGAAACAACGTCACTATGAAAGTGAACTCTGCTTATTGGTCATCGCCTTCACTTTCAACATTTTGTTCTGAACTGACTAAGTCTAACGATGACTGAGGCTCTGAAAGAGATTTCCTAAATATTCGCCTATTAAGAGGCATTATGGATAAAAGTGATTTACAAATATTTTCCATTTTAGAAGTGGAGATTTCTCTTGGCGATAAAACTTCAGCACAGAGAGGTAAATTGATTTTCTTTTGAATTAAATCAAGTTCTGTTGGTTCATCATCAAAATCTAATTTATATTTTAGATTTCTACTTCCTTTGGTAAAGTTTACTTCAACCAATTGACTTATTAGAAATCCTTTTAAAGGGTCATCCGTCTTCTTGGTGTTCCTTTGTGAAATTGGGTGAGTTGAAGAACATCCATATTTTTTCTACAGGTTTGAATAACCTCTACTAGCTCCTGAAAGTCACTAATTGTTCGTTTTCGTCCTATTTTTCGTTCATTATTTCCATGGATTCCGTCTGCGCTCATATGGGTGTGACCTTTGGTTAGATACCGGATTGTTATTTTGTTTGGTAGGTAGGTAGATTAACTACATTTAAAAGACAGGTAAACAATATCCAATTCTTATTCTGGCTTGTACAGTTGTCTGCCCATAACAAAAATTCGGTCTTTTCTGCATTTATTATCTTCAAAATGGAATCAGGTATTGCTTCTACCCTTCTGCCATCAATAGCCTCATGCCACAAAACGCAGTAATTTTTTTGCGACTATCTTTATTTAACGTTGCAAAAATTTCGTTAAATATTACTAGCCTGCTAATGAAAAAAGAACTTTTACAAACAGGCATCATAGTTCACTTTTTGTAAGTCCATTGAAAACGTACGTTTTGAGGAAGTATTTTCAATGGCAGCTGCCTCTTCTGCATCTCTTTTATACTGTAAATTAGCTTTTGCGGCTTTATGTTTATGAGTGTCCAATTTTTTCCTCGTTTGATCATCGTTTGATCATCGTTGATGTCTTGCATAATGTCACATTTTTCACAAGCATCTGATTTAGGAGGGCACATGGATATATTCACATCCCTCAGAACTTTTCTGTAAGCTTCAACTTTACATACATTAGGATTTTTTTCATTAAAATCACTGTACAGTTTATGAATAGTTAATTCTCTAGGCAAGTATTTACGTAATGGACATTTTTTCGACGATAGTGACACGCGGGTGAAATGATTCAACATGGGTTTTAATTGTTGTTGTGTCGACAGACTTCTTATGAGTAATTCCTCTATATTCCTTTAGCATTTCCCCACAACGTTTCCTTTTAATAGCTCACGCTAGTTCACTTATAACGGAATCGTTTGTGTATCCCAAGGTATTTAGGAATGTAAGCCGACATACTCGAACGTTAGTGAAATCAGCAAGCGACAAAGAAAATAATCTTGACTCAAATCTATTTCTAGGTGACATTATTCTACGCTTAACAGCGATAAGAGAAACATGTTTGCTCAACCATTTTCTTCTACTTGTATAGTCCAAATTCCAGTAGTGATACCATATTTTATTTCTTTCAGCATCGGATAACTTAATAAAATCTCTTTTACATTTTCCTAAACACAAACTTCTCATGGGGTGTTTCTATTTACCATGTTCTATTTTTCATTGCTTTGTACGGCGATATTTTCGCTTTTGTTCTATGCTGTTTCTGGGAATATTTTCCTTTTCAATAATTAACTGATGAGAACTTTCCACTGATGGAACCTAAAAAATAAACAATATAATTTTAAAATCTTCTATTCATATGCACTATAATATTCAATTTATTATCCAACAGACAATTTTGTCCACATTAGGATACATAATAATAGATAGTTGCATAATATGATAAATATATACATAAATAAATTTTGACAAATATTGCAAACATTATGAATTATTATAAAGTAATCGTATTACTGCAATTTAGCGTAAAGTTTGGTTTTAGCGCAGTTTATGTAATCTGTATAATTATGATTAAAAATATCAATATCAATAAGTATGTTACATATCCTACACATTACAAACAGTGGTGAATTTTGATGTTGATTAGTATTAGGGGTAGCAAAATTAAAACAGAGAGTATTACGAGAAGATTGACGAGGTATGTTGATATTTACTCGGTTTAGAAATTCTATATTATCAACTAATCCATGAACTATTTTATAAAGGTGGGAAACTAACGATAACTCTCGTCGTAATCGTAAGGTATCAATATTGAATTCATGAAGCAAATTTCTATGCAAATAATTTCTTGGAGGGTAATATGTATGCTTAATGAAATAAATGTATTTCAGAAACTTCCGTTGTACTTTTTCTATGGCATCAATATCCTTATTATAATACGGATTCTAAACATCAGAACCATACTCCAACCTACTTCTAACTAAGGCATAGTATAGTTTTCTACGAACATCGACCTTTGTAAATTGTGTGTTCCTACAAATTAAACCTAATTAAACCTTTGTTAAGTTGCTAGTTTCGTAGTTATCATTATCTTCTATATTTTCTACCTCTTGATTATTACTTTTTTCCACATTTTCATATTCAGGTCTTAACAGCCTAGATAAAATGCACTAAAAATTGAATTATTTTAATTGTTTAATAATTATAAAATTTATATTTTCCCTTTTTTGTTTAAGTCTGAGCTTTTTGGATTGTACGTTTCGCCGCGACCGTTTCGCCCCCAGGACTGTTTGCCGTGAAAACGATTCGCCTCGATTACGGTTCGCCGCGGTGACGGTGAATCAAGAAGTTTTAATATAAATGCAAATAAATTGTTTTTGTTTATTTTTATTCTACAATAATAAAGTAATATAAACTTACATAGTTACATTACATTACATTTAATCCATTTCAAAATTATGGGCTATTCCGCGAAGATATTCGATAGTGTCTCTTTCCTGATATTCCCGAACGATACGAATAATTCGTTCATCTGCGTCTCTGTATTTTTTTAATTTTAGCGATGGATTTCGCCGGACCACCCGTTCATAATGTAAATCCCTCCCAAGTTGCACCTTTTTAAGGCATTCAATAAAATTCCAAAGTACAGGATTAGTCAACCCTACTTCGGTATGTAATCGTCTATGGCCTGCCTCCGCATGGTTATTTGTGCGGTCATCCCTTTGTAACGTTCGGTCGTATACATTCCACATTCGCAATGGAAATATGGGCGGGCGACGTCCACCTCCTCTTCGATTTCGTCTTCCAACGTAGTTGTCTTTAAAATAGTTCAAAACAGGTTGAAGTTCTTCAGGTAGAAAGTTTCCCAAATCACCTAGCGCTTCCTCCATGTCCTCTATGGGAATAAATTCCATAGCCGTTATCATCCGTGCCTCTAATGCGAAATCAGCGTCGTTGTTATATAAACGTTGTAAACCTAATGCCGCCACATGTTTTTTTAAATTTTGTGCGAGATGGAAGAAGCACCCACGTATTTCAGAATCGGGAAGTTTTTCGGCAATGCTTTTAAACGCTGCCATTTCAAAATCACAATATATGTTCTGCGGACGCAAATTCGGCATTAAAAAGCGAAGTTGCTCAAACAGTGCATCGTACGTGTTAAACCTAAAAATTTTAAAATGAATATTAATTGCTTAGTTTTATCTAAAATAACACAGAAGTTACCTACCGTTTCATTTGATAGAAACAATTTCAATATTCCGAATAACTTACAATTAGCTGATAATATCTTTCACTTTGCAAACGATATAGATATTTTATTGGGATCAAACGTTTTTTGGTCTATATTGCAAACAAAACAAAAACGTATCGGAAAAGATTCTCTTTTGTTACAAAATACACTTTTAGGTTGGATCGTAGCAGGCAATATTAACTGCACAAATATCAATTTATCGGTAAATCATTTTGCGATTAAATCAGATCAAAATTTAATTGATAATAAATTAACAAAATTTTGGGATACAGAAGAAGTTAGTAATAATAAATCTCTATGGTTATCTAAGCGTGATCAATATTGTGAAGATCATTTTTTAAAAACAATGCAACGCGATAGTTCTAGTCGTTTTACAGTAGATATTCCGTTTAAAAGTTCGCTAACAATGTTAGGAAGGTCACGAGAAAATGCAATTAATAGATTTTATACGTTAGAGCGCAAACTTCAAAGAAATTTAAAATTAAAATCGGAATACGTACAGTTTATGCGCGAATACGAAATTTTAGATCATACGAGTGAAATTTCTGATAATGTAGAAAAAGGGTGGAAGAAGGGTACTACATACCGCATCACGCCGTAATTAAATCTAGTAGTTTAACAACAAAATGTCGTGTAGTTTTTGACGCTTCGGCAAAAACAGACAGCGGTTTGTCTTTAAATGACGTACAGTTAAACGGCCCAGTGTTGCAAAATAACATATTTGCTATCTTATTAAGATTTCGCAAGTGTAAGTTTGTAATAACCGCGGACGTAGCAAAAATGTATCGGTAAGTTTTAGTCAATAAAAATAATAAATAAGCGTAAATTTCAAAAGATTTTTTGGCGAGAGGATTAACCATTAAACCATTAAAGTGTTATAAGTTAAATACAGAAACTTACGGGACTAGTTCTGCTCCATTTTTGGCGATTAGGTAATTAATGCAAGTAGGTATCGAAAATAAGATAAACAATCCAAATGCAAGTAGAGTTATCATTAACGATTTTTATATTGCCGATTTGATAACCGGTTCAAAAAAATGTTACCGGTCTCTTAGCAAGCTCAGGCTTTGAACTAAGAAAATGGCTTTGTAATGATTGGTCGGCAGTAGATCATTTTAAGGTTGACCGAAGTTTAGATTAGAGTGTTTTACATGTAGGTGAAACGTGAAAATAAATAAAACTTTAGGCATTTATTGGAACGCAACAAGCGATATCATACAATATTCGATAAATAACAATTTAGATCGTGTAGATCGCATATCGAAATGCATGATTCTCGACAATTTGTCAAATTTTCGATCCGTTGGGTCTATTATTGCCACTCATAATTGTAGCACAATTAATAATTTAGGAACTTTGGAAGTTAAGAATTGCTTGGGACGATGAAGTACCCCAACACTTATTGAAACGATGGAGTATTTTTCAAAATTCCTTATCTATTATAAATAACATTGAAGTTTCTAGATATATAATAACGCCAGAGGATTCAAAGATTCAGTTGCACGGTTTTAGTGATGCGTCCGAAAAAGCATACGGTGCTTGTGTGTACATTCGTTGCCTTGATGGACAAGAAAATGTGTGTTCAAATTTATTATGCGCTAAATCTCGGGTTGCTCCTGTAAAACAAATTAGTTTACCGCGTTTAGAACTATGTGGAGCACTTTTACTCGCAAGGCTAGTAAAAAGTGTTATTAACTTGTTGAAATTAGATTTTGAAAATATATATTTGTGGACAGACTCGACAATAACATTAACATGGATCAAAGGTTTGCCTTGTCGCTGGAAAACGTTTATAGCAAATCGAGTTAGTGAAATACAAACTTTAAAATTCGATCAAATTAATGATCCCTTCTTATAGGAGGTTGGATGAAAGCAACTACTTCAGTAATTAGCGACGTTTCGTGCTCTAGATGAACACTTCATCAGGCTCGCTCACACTGAGTCAAGTAATTTATATCCAGAATAATTAAGTTATAATTGATGCATTTAAATTAACAAACTAAAAAACGTGAAGTGATTACGTACATCGTGCACTTTTAAACGTACGAACGCAATTGGCATTATGTAAAATCAAATGATAATCCAGCAGACTTGCTGTTGCAAGGAACTAATGCAAGGATCTTACAGAGAAAAAAATTTGGTGGCATAGTCCGCCTTGGCTTCTAATACATGAAAATAAGTGGAATTTAGATAATATTACGTTAGATTTTAATATACCTGAAGAAAAAATAATTGTTAATTTTGCGACTATAAATCATAACATTTTAGATTTATTTAATAAGTTTTCATCGTTAATAAAATGTCAACGCGTTTTTTCATACATTTTAAGATTTATAAACAATACTAGAGTTTCTTCAAAACTAAGAAATTGTGACGAGTTATCGGTTAATAAACTTGAGAACGCTTTAAACGATTTAATTAAATTTACACAAATTATTTGTTTTTCGGAGAAGTATATCCGGTTAATAAATAAACGTGAAATTAAAAAAATAGTAAAATTTTATGTTTAAATCCGTTTATGTATAATGATTTAATACGTGTAGGTGGTAGAATTGTGCATTCAAAGTATTAGTTTGACAAAAAGCACCCGATTCTTTTACCACAAGGTCATAAATTGACAAATCTTATTATTGAACATGAACATAAAAGACTTATGCATTGCGGTGCTCAAACATTGTTATATTCTATTCGCGAAAAATTTTGGCTTATTGCAGGATGAAATTCGTGTGAAAAGGTTGTTAAAAATTGTTCGATTTGTATCAAAGCGAGGCTAAAAACATTTGAATATTTGATGGGCGATTTGCCTGAAACGCGAGTTAATAATTATTCTCCATTTTTAAATGTAGGCGTTGATTACGGGGGACCTTTTGCAGTAAAAGATCGCACTACTAGAGGTGCTAAGGCAACAAAAGCATATCTTTGTCTTTTTATTTGTATGTCTACAAAGGCCGTACATTTAGAGGTAGTGTCTGAATTGTCTACGCAAGCTTTTCTTGCTACATTAAAACGATTAATTAGTAGACGTGGTAGACCAACACATATTTATTCCGACAATGGTTTAAATTTTGTTGGTGTTAATAACGAAATTAATGCAGTTTATAGTTTTTTAAAATCCGAAACTAAAAATATTGCAAACGAACTCGCAAAAGAGAAAATTAGTTGGCACTTTATTCAAGCACGATCTCCTACGTTCGGTGGAATTTGGGAAGCCGGTATAAAGAGTACAAAATTTCATATAAAAAGAATTGTTGGGAACACTTGATTCACTTTTGAATAATTTTATACAATTATAGTACAAATTGAAGGTATATTAATCTCACGACGACTTAGTTGCTCTTACGCCTGCACATTTTCTGATTGGACGAACAGTTACTGTTATTCCTGAAACTAATGTTATGAAATGATCTGAAAACCGATTGAAAATATATCAACGTTTACAAGCTATAATACAACATTATTGGAATAGGTGGAACAAAGAATATCTGGCTGAGTTGCAGACTCGAGTAAAATGGAAACAACGATCCAACCAACTATTAAAAATTGTTTCTATGGTTTTAGTAAAGAACGATGGTACTTACCAAATTAACTGGCAGCTGGGAAGAATAACAGCATTACATCCAGGTAGTGGCAATGTTGTGCGAGTGGTAGACATTAAGGTGCGAACGACGTGCAATGAATCAAATATGTGTGTTACCAATTCAGTGAAAACTTAAATATTTTAGGTTAATTTAAGAAATTTGATTTTATTTATACTTAAATATACAACATGAGATAGATACGTTTATGGTTGTTTTTATTTATGTTGTAGTAATCTATAGCAAGTAATTATTTGATTGGTGACAGAATTAATTTTTTGTTTTTTGATTTAAAACTACTTGTGTTAAAATGTATTAGAATAAGACATATTTTATAATTAATTATATTTATGTATGCTTACCTTGAGTAGAAATAGTTGAAATATATTTCAAGATGGGCAGAATGTTAAAGCTTTTTTAGCTTTTAGAGTTATTTTGATTTTTGGCGCACGTTGGTGGGGACTAATACCAAAAAATGGCGCGTGACAGAATACACACGCACCAAGTTTAAAAATGTAAAATCAATTAATTAATTATGTTTGAAGAAATAAAAAAACCGAAAATTACAGTACACTGGTTTTAATTGTTACCATTATCAGTACGTAACTTTCCTTTTGTCCGGAATAAGAGCGTATCAAATGGGATGAACACCGCCATATTTCAATTCAAAAACAGTATAAACTTGAGCAAATAAGTTTGGACATATTTTAAAAGTTCCATCAACAAATATACTGGTGCAGTCTGCCAAATTGTTGGTGTTACTTTGGCGTCCGAATATAAGGATCCGGTCGTGGTCCGCTATCAAACAGCAAGAAATTCTCTCGTTCGCCTTCTTCAACATTATACTAGCAATATTCTGGTGGAATTACAAGTGCTTCAACGCTGAGAGGATTCGGTGGAACATTTCTTATGGCGTTACGCTTTCTTCGAACCATCGTCCGCAGATGCAGATGTGCTCGGTAAGGCACCTTGGCAAACCTGATTAGCATTTTCCGAGCAGTTATTAATAATCTGCAATGTTAATTCCATTGTATTTTCTGCTCTTTCCTTCATTCTTGTCACTTGGACATCAACCATAACTTTCGCGGCGTTGAATCGATGTGAATGCATGTGATCACCATCGCTTGTATGGATTCTAGCTTTACAACGCCCTCTTCTTTCATATCGCCAAAATTTTACTGCACCATCGGCTGATAGTCGATCAAAAACGTACTCGTAGCCCTTATTCACGAACTTTCGCTTTCCACGTTTGGATTCGATTATTTGCTCCATTATAGGTACAATGTGTAACAATCTAGCACTAAAATACTTTTCCAACATGATTTTTTTTATAGTTGAAAGAAAGTACTTATATTAATGTGATATTAAGGACTCATTAATGATAATCAGGGGTATTAAAATTTTTGTACCGTATTTGTTAAAATAATTCTAATTAAATTGTAATTTACAGTTTAATTATATAAACATAGATTTTATAATTATACCCAAAATACCATTGAATTTACTAATTTGCCCATTAACTTTAACAAAAAAACGCCGAATGCCCAAAACGCCGACTCGATATTTCGTCCAAAACGCCGACTCCCATTCGCCGACCACGTCCAAAACGCCGACCACGTCCAAAACGCCGAACTCCGTATATGACCAAAACGCCGACTCGTGTCCATAATGCCGACAGACGTCACATTGTAAGTAAGCATAGCGTCGGAGCCGAATACGAATCGATACTTGTTTTTAGTACAAAACGTTGTCTTCTCAACATTTCGGCAAAATGTCCACGACCGCACCTATAAGATTGGTCGGCATTTTGGGCAGATCCCACAATACCACAATACCGACAGCATAGTTTTTTGATTTGTTTATTAGATTAATTTATTGTGCTACTTAATGTTATAAGTTATAACAATACCAAAAAACTTAAAAAAAATATAAATCTTTATCTCTAAATACTTTTAACAGATGCAACGATTTTCAATATCGTACTTATCTTGTTAACTCATGTTTAAAGAACGGAAGTTGTTGCAGTAAAAATCTTCAAAAATTGCGCAATAAATTGTATATAACATTTTCAAAAATTGCATTAAAAACTAGAAAAATTGCAGTATAAAAAAAGGATAAAAATGAAAAAAGTGGGTATTTGTATATTCTGCTAGTATAGATAAAAATATAAAAGATTTAAGTGAACATAAGAAAGAATAAAAACATATGATACATGTTTTAAAATAGTACAAATGGGTACGTAATTATTAAGTACAGTTATTCTGATGGTAGTTTATCATTATATAATTGTCTATAAGTTTTCTTCCGTAAAATAAATTTTTGATCAGGTAGTACATTTAATGAAAAGGAAAGTTCCACATCGAACATACTTGGAGTTATCCTAGTAATCTTAATTAGTACAAGACGTCTCAAAACTAGAAACTATAGACATTAGTATAGACACGTATACAGATAACATATTTTATTCGTAAGTTATGTCAGCACATCACAGATTCACAGATATGGTGTGATTACATGCATCACAGACATAAAACTTTTAGATAAGGTAAATATGATAGTCATTACAGTTGTAATTAAGATTAAGAAGAATCAGGGAAAACCGAGAAGTTAAAATACGTCTAAATGTAGGATTTACTTGTAATTTAAATTTCTGTACTAAATGGCAATGTAATTGTTGACAATTGCAAATCTGTACTAAGTTCTGCTCTTTTTTTACTCATGATTTACTATTTGTTTGTATTGCAAAATGTTTAAAAAATTATTTCACATAAATACATTACATGGTACACCTAATCCTTGTAAAGTTATAATTGTTTTTTTTAGCTCTGATATTATGTATTTTTTAAGTTTCAACTTTGTGACTGATCACTCATTAAAAAGAAATCGTTTTTACAATTTTACAAGGCAAGATTACATCGGAGGATTTTCAAAATGGTGCCAAAATTCTTAAAAAAATTATCTTCACCTAGGTACAGAGGCATTTTTTAAATTTTTTTTTCGGGGCCTTAGATAAAATCAAAAAAATTTGAAATTTAAAAAAAGAACTCTGCTACAGACAAATTCACAACGCTTAGAAAAATTAATTGTTCTTCAAAAAAATTCTATTTTTGCAAATAACGTCAGGAAATTGAAAATAAAACTTAAAAAATTTACTGAAATCTATTGTGATATTGTGGTACGACGTCGAATTGTAACTTCGATTGTTGAGATCCGCGCAAGTGTTAACGTACACAAATACGATAAACGATACTGTCTTCTCGGAACGCATAAAACTGATAATGTTACAGAAAAGACGTACCTATCAACATTCGTGGTTTTATTATTCAATGCAAATATATAAATATGAATTTTGTTGTATTATTTTATTTTCTACAACTCTTGTAGATGTAAAAAAATACATGAATATAAAACTAGTTGTAATTTTTTATTTTCTACCTTCTACCTTCTGTCTAAAATAATTGAATCGGTTATTTGGAAAAAGGTACATCTACACTAAATTAAATTTTACACTACAAAGAAAAGTGTTATAAATAAACATTCTGAACTGACTGCCATAAAACACTTCTAGTATACTGTTTTGCACTGTTTTTGTATCAAAAAATGCCTCTACAGAAATATAAAGAACTAACAAAACAAAATTATCTAATTATGCAGTAAACTTGTGTCTTTTTACAAATACCCGATTCAATCAAGAAAACCAACATTTACGTTGAATAGTATTAGTTAAATCCAGCCCAGTAGGTTTCAAACTACGAAATAACAGAATCTTCTTCCTGTTATTTGTAATTGTCTTTGTATTTGATAGAAATAATCGTGCGATCTTTTTAACTTTACAGCATTTTCTTGCAACGGTAAATACAATACTAGTTTGCGTTCAGCTGCTTCTCTCGGCGATATTTTTAATTTTGCCATTTTGTAAGGACACTTTATCTTAATTAAACCATCTTCGTCCACTAATCCGTCAGGAGTAGCATCAAGATACGTAGTTTCTGCAGACACAAACAATCCACAGCTTTGAGCTATCTGTCCAAATTCTTGTGAAAATGTCGTTTTGCTATTTCTTCATGATCCGGGCCCCAATTTGCCGCGACGCTTCCAGAAATAGTTGAATAAAGTAACCAACCTGTTTGCAACTTTCTTCCCATCTGTTCTTTGGCGTCTCTTACAAACAATATCAAAATTTGATGCCGTGAGCTGCAAACCTCTTTCTTTTTTCTAAAGGTTACTTGTATTTTGCCCAACAGTATTCCGTTCTAAAGAGATTAATTCATATCGTGTTTCATTTAATTAATTCAATATACATAATTTGTTTTCCTCTAATTCTTCTGTTAGAATTGGTTCTTCCAACAAACCATAATCTTCATCAGGTTCTCCTCCGCTTCTTATTTTTTTTATTGCGGCTTGAAAAAAGTTTTGCACGACTATGTCGGTACAGGCGTTTTGTTTCCATTTTTTTAAATATACATCTTACTGTATTTTCCTGGACTCTTTTTGTGTCATTTTCTTATAAATAACGTGCTGCTGATATTTCTCACTTCAGTTATAAGAAATGCACGCTGCGTGGCATCTCACCTGGTAACTACTTTTCAACAAAAAGTTTACCCTTTCCCCACCTACAAATTTTGCAACAATTGCGTTATAAGTCTCCGCGGCATTACTGTTTATGTTTAAAATTAAACTATGTGCATATGATATCACAGGCGACTACAACAAGCTACAATATCGTCTAATAAACTACAATCGATCATGTCTGGTATTTCATTTCTTTCGTTTTCTTTAGCCCCACTGCAAAAATACTCTTCAAAATTGTTGTGGTCCCCAAAAACATGCTTTGGGCAATTAATAATGTCTTTCTTTGAGGCATTTAGTTGCTTTTGAACGGTTTTCTTCTCTTAATTTATAATTTAATTAAAATTAAAATTTCAACAAAAATACGTTCATTTTCAAATTTATTTTGTTTTGATCGCTCGACACCATAAATGGCCTTTGAGTCATACAAATTTTAAGTTTTCTCGTAAAATATTCTACAAAATTTCTTTGTATTTAATTTTTTCAATAATTTTGCTACCCTGCTAAAATATTTAAATTTGGAAATATACATTTCTTGGTATCATAAACTTTCATTACATTATTACCGCTACGTTTAAAAACACAACAAATCAAAATTTGTTTCTATTGCCTAAATCTTACTTCTATCATTTTCAAATCGTTTATAAATTATGCAAGAATACAGTACACGCTCACAAATGTTTTGAGGATCAACTTACATAACAAATAAAATTGTTTTTGATTACACCCAAATGTTACTACTATCACCTGTTTATCTTATACATAGTAGTAAACACGATATGATACATGGTTATCAAGCTATAAAATGTGATATAACACGTACACTTACAGTGTACGTTCTTGTTCTTTACATATGCTTAATATAGAACGCTTGTCTTTGATTATAAATTATGCAAGAATACAGTACACGCCCACAAGAATTTTTAATTCTCACCAAGTGAGCAAACAGCCTTAATGCAGTTTTCTAAGCACATAAAAATGATATAAGTTAGATTTCATGTGATAAATATTATCTTTCTGTTAATTAAATCAAAAAAACGGTTTAACTAAAATCAAAGATAGTACATCTTCAAAAACTATTGCTAAAAAATGTGGAAACATTTTACAATTTTTTTTAATACTTTACTAATGTTGACGCAACACTTGCATTAACTATCGCTCATATAAAAATATTCGTTCACATACATTACGTTACTTTCTTGTTTTTATATGTTTTATTGTTTTCAAGCATAAATGTATTGAATGTGAAACGCACAATAACAATTGAAAAACGACTTATGTAGTTACAATTTTAATATATTCTTTTATACGAATTCTGTCTAACGGACAGACAGAATAATCTATAACATTATCGAATGCTTCTTCTTGAGCCGTTGCTGGTATACCTCCTAATCTCTGACTTTCCTCGCAACACTCATCGCATAATCCAAAATGCTTACATGGCAACAATACTGTTGTTGGATGTGCTATTTGGCAAATCATACAGGCTGCTGCTGCTGCTTCACAAACTTCTTGAGGTTCTTGCTCGGCAGCCTCATCTTCTGTTTCTTCATAAATTCCTACGTCAGCTGCGTTAGCTCTGGTATCTAAAAAATAATATCACACCTTACTTGTCATGCATAGCTATATTACCTATACTTGCACATAAGATTATCTACGTATACGTATACATACTTATCGGATACATCTCCTGGTAAGGCCGTTAGAAAAAACTCTTCAGCAGTCTCTTCTTCAAAAAATCATCAGCTACTACTGAATTGAAGTGTCTTTCAACGGAGTATGACACTGTATTTAAAAATCTACCCACATCATTATGATTAAGGAATGCAGCAGTTGCTTCTTTTATCCGCTTGTCAGTTAGGCGATACTTTCTCTTGTTGAGGACTCGGATCTGCAATCCTTCATCTACGAATGCTCGCAGTTCTATTATTGTTAAAGCTGATATGTTACGTATACCGTCTTAAAAAATTACAAAATTAATGAGTACGAAGCGTAATAAGCAAATAAACGAAGAATGTAATATTAGGCAATGTCAAAATAGTGTTAAGTGTGTCATAAATATATCTAATATGATAAAATATAATAGTTAAAATCAATTACCAGTAAACTCCCATATGTTTGGGCCTCTTACGCGTAAAAGTCTTTGTAACGTTGTGTGGAATGCTTCGCTGTTGAAGACCGACAGTGAATTTGCTCCTACTTTTTCACACCATTATTTTTGATGATACCTAAAAAAAGTGAGTTGCCGACTATTCGGCATTTTGGACCAATCTTATAGGTGCGGTCGTGGACATTTTGCCGAAATGTTGAGAAAACAACGTTTTGTACTAAAAACAAGTATCGATTCGTATTCGGCTCCGACGCTATGCTTACTTACAATGTGACGTCATTTTGCGTCTGTCGGCATTATGGACACGAGTCGGCGTTTTGGTCATATACGCGGTTCGGCGTTTTGGACGTGGTCGGCGGAATGGGAGTCGGCGTTTTGAACGAAATATCGAGTCGGCATTTTGGGCATTCGGCGTTTTGGGTAGTTCCCCATAAATCCATAAAACATAAAAATATTTGCGTGAAAACATCCCCCTGCAAACTGTGCGGCGAACCGTAATCGCGGCGAATCGTTTTTACGGCGAACAGTCCTGGCGGCGAGCGAAATGGTCGCGGCGAAACGTACTAGACCCTCTTTTTTTGGTATGTTTTCTTCCTCCACCGATTGGTTACTGCTACTGCTAGGCTGGTAATCCTTATTAGCGTCACTGTCGTCGCAAGGACTGTATACTCTTTCAATATCATCGTCTGTTTTATCTTTCCTAGAGAGATCGCATACATTCTCCGCATCTTTGGATGAACACTGTTTTGTTTCTTCGGGTATTTTACAAAAACTCGCCAATCTTTCTATTTTGTAGCCTGTTCGAATGCAGTACATTGTTATACATTAATTTGTCGCTACTCGGGCACCGTAAAATTCCTAGGGTTTTATTTTCAATATCGTCTTCCGCAAAAAGATGAACAGCGTTATTTAAATACAGCGCAGTTAGATTTATTACTAATTGATTGTAACACCTCTTTACTATTAGAGTTCCACTTTCTTAATTCAAAACCTGCTGTTTTTAAAATACATGTAACTTCATTTTGAATTTTTATGATTTTACTAATTGAATCTCTACCTGTCAACAAGTCATCGACAAAGAAATCTTCCTTTATAACACGAGAAGCTTAAGGGTGAGTTTCATAGTAATCATTTGACAATAGATGCAAACAACGTGATGTCAGGAAGGATGCAGAAGCAGTGCCATAGGTGACTGTGTTTAGTTGATAAGTATTAATGGAATCTTGCTCCTTTTCTCGCCAAACAATTAATTGCCTCTTTCTCTGACTTTCATTTACTAGGATTTGTCGGTACATTTTGGCAACGTCTGCAGTTATAATGTAACGATGTTGACGAAATCGTAGTAGAATTGTAAATATATCATTTAAACTATTTCGACCAGCATATTGGACATTATTTAATGACAACCCGGTGGACGTTTTTGATGATCCATCAAAGAGTACTCGCAGTTTCGTGGTAATATTATTTTGTTTTATGACAGCGTGGTGGGGTAAATAATAATGGGGATTAGATATCGTAATATATCATTCCTGGACTTTGGAGACAGAGAAACGAAAATAAAAATGCAGAGTCCTTCCTTCCAATACCTCAGATAGGACGAAAAAGTTCGGCAAATTGTGAAGCAATTAGAAATGAATTTGCTGAATATTTTATGGGCGAAGGTAGCGTCAGTTGGCAAAATACAAATGCATAAAAATTAGGTGGTGAATAATAATCTTCTGTCTTATTACTGCCTATACACTGCGGTCGAAAAAATCCCCTCCCTATTTTTTTTAAATAATAAGTGTGGCGTCAATTAGAAGTTGACATTTCAACTTTTGACGCATGCGCCACTTCTGATTTTGAACTTCTGAATTGAAAGCATTGAAAAAATTCATTACATAATATGAAAAGAGACGAAAATCTAGTTTAAAATAAGAAATACAACAAATAATATCTCATAATATTATGTTCAGACGTCAGCAGAGGGGGAATTTTACGACCATACTGTGTACAATACATAATATTTGAATACGTAGGTATATTTTATTTGATAAAAAAATATATATTTTTACTTACGTCAGTGTTTTTAGTTTCTTTTGGTATAAATTTGTCCATCAAGAAAAGCTTATCTTTGAAAGCGAACCAGCTAGATTTAAAAATTGTGTCGGTTCCTGCGCTAGTTTTAAAAGAGTTATCGTGTTTTTGTCTCTCACGTCGGAATGACGTTAATAAAGATTCCATTTTCTTTTTGACTTCCCCTGTATCGCCTTTCATAATTTTGCTGATGTCGTCCCAGGCATCAATTTTCTTTATTTTATTTTTGTAATATTTATACACTGGATTTCATTAAACTTCCCGTTCTCGATATAAACCAATAAGTTTTAAACAAGAAAAATTAGTCCACTCCATTATCGCAAAATAGAAAATCAAAACAAATTCGCGACGACGCCGTTCTACACTTTAACTGGAAGCATACACACTAAACACAGCCAAACGAATTCGTTCTTCAATTTTCTTTTGATGTACCGCCCAGTGAGCGAACTCACGCGAAGGCAAACACATGCGTTCGCTGCCGTTTACGGGGTCGTACACATTTACCGAAGGCGTTCGGTCGAATAGCTTCGGCCACATGCGTTCGCCAGATGTGTACGCGCCTTTAGAAAGCGAGTGATTGACATGGGTAATTGCGTGCTCTTCACTAACACTACGCTGTACCGGAGTAACCACGGACTCTTCATTTGTATCCGTATCTCTGTGTAAAAGTACATTGTGCCTGCGTTTACATTTTCTACACAGCTGAAGCTTGCAATTATGAACAGAATCTCCTTTCTTTAAACAATTAAAACACAATTTTAATCGCTTTACTTCTTCCGATTTTTGTTCATGGTTTAAATTAAGAAATTTTGTACAAGAATAAATTTGATGGGTAGTATCTTCACAAATCGGACATTTTGCAGGCTGATTGTTTGACGTAAAATATGATTTCGACGTTTGCTTTACATGTTGGTGTTTACTGTTACTTGATTGAAATAAATTTTGACTCGGTTTGTTAACTTCTAATGAACCTAATTTATAAAATTGAATTATTAGACTCAAAGTCTTTTCCACAAAATATTATATTTTAATTTATTTTATCTTAAACATGTTTCGACATTTTAAAAATGTCATCGTCAGTAATTCTATTAATATTATTAAATTGTTATTTGTTAATTGTTATTGTCAATTTAATAATATTAATAGAATTACTGACGATGACATTTTTAAAATGTCGAAACATGTTTAAGATAAAATAAATTAAAATATAATATTTTGTGGAAAAGACTTTGAGTCTAATAATTCAATTTTATATCTATATATTCCACTTTAAGAATGGATTACTTTAACGTTATAACCTAATTTATGACACCTTTTTTCTAAGAATTCTATTAAATCTGCGTAAGTGTGAAATTCTCCCTTTGGAGTAAGCTGTTCCCATTCATTTACCGTGACATGACTAAATTTAGCGGTAATTATGTAAATGAGAAGCATATCAATTGTTGGTTGATAATATCTTTTCAAACATTCTACAATTTTGATGACATCGTCTAAAAACCTTTGTACACTCGCATGAGTATCCTTTTGAAAACTTTCTAAATTAAATAAGGCCTTGAGATTATTTTTAATTATTAAGTATTTTCTTTCAAAATGGTTGCGCAAGATCTTTAAAGCTAGTTCGTAATTATCGTCGGTAATTTGCAGAGATCTAACGCCGCACGTAAATGGTACAATTTTTGAGCTTTGGATAATCGCGGGTTACTGTCTATCAGCGAATCAAAATTGTCGCGAAATTCTAACCAGTCTTGGAATTCACCACTGAAGGTACAAAGCGGGATTTGCGGTACATTAAAAGCAATTTCGGTACAACTGGCGGGTGTAATATTAATCTTTGAATTAGATGCGGTTATTTCTGAACGAGCTATAAAACCTCTAACTTTACTGATTGTATCAAAGTAAGCCTGATCAAATGTTTCAAATTCTAATTCGTGAGCATCCGCGTTTGTTGAATCTATATTTAAGATATTTACATGTAATTTTTCAAACTCTAAAAGGGAATGTTCACTGCAGGATAGTTGTTCCTGTTATTTATCAATATCTTGGCTTGTAATTGTATCCTTTTGAGAAATATCTAAGAATGAGTTGTTTAATCTGGTAATATGTGATTTTAATTAACTTCTTTGAAATTTCAAATCTTTTAGTGACGCCACGGTAAATTCGGTAAAAAGTGTGGCACACTAACCTTAGTAATTCTGCTACTCTAATTGCTTCGGGAAGCAATTCGCCAATTTTTTTTTGTCGGTAATGGTAACTTGTGGATTCGTGGACTGTATTAAGTATATACGGCTCGACGGATCAAATGTTCCAATGCAGTAGGGTAAAGATACTGTGGTTTGCTGCTGCACTTCACTTTATCTTCGTGTAAATAAAACTTGTAATAAAAGTCTGGTAAAGCACTAAACAAATTTATTTTACACTAATTATTACAAAAAACAAATAAGAAAAAATTGGCGGTAATTTACTGGTTAATTATAAAATAAGCGACTGCTCGGTAACGTGTAAAAATTATCACTCCTAAAGAAAATCTTAAAGTATATATATAAAATGTGGTAGCAAAAATAGTGAGTGGGACACAGGTCATTAACCTAAATTGACAAGGGTTGATTTATAGTTTAACCCTTCAACACACGCGCTTCATTTTATAACTCGAGCACACGCGCTATGGACGAAACCTCCGCATGTACAATGGTGTGTTTTATGTGTTAAGTAATACACAGTTATGAATTTATTAAATATTACATTCATTCGTTGTTTAATACATGGAATAAAAATATGAATATTCTTAATGCTGCTACATTATAGTATTATTTTACTCTTATGTTAATAAACAAATAAAATGTGAAACAATTTAATTCTAAACAGACGAACGCATAAAACTATCATCCTATAAACATATTTCACTCATCTACGTCCATCTCGTTTGTCATTTCATGACTACAATTTGCACACATTTTTGTTGTATGTTTTGTGCATATAAATGCAGAACACTTAAAACACTGAGATTTTGTAGGCCTATTTTTTTTGCGATCGCAAAACTTACATCTTCCTGAAGCTGTCAATTTGGTAAGAGTTTCTTGCTTTGGAATCTGCAGAATTTCGCAAATTCTGTTTTTCGTTGTATTTGGTAAATTCATGGAAAGTCTGTTGTGTATAAGATGACCTTTTATCAATTGTTTGGCCAATTCTAGCAAAAATTCTCTTCGGGGAAGATTTGGCAGAGAATTATTATGTTTATAAATAATTAAACTATTTATACCGAAAATGTTAAGGCAGGTATAAATAATAGTCAGAGGCCATCGACAACTAACGCGACCAACAGATTAAGTTGCTTTCATTTGGTCCACTACATCCACTCCACACTTTGTTTTATTATAAAAACTCACTATTTCTGGCAATAGTTTCGCAGATTCGTTGTCAACTGAATCTTCAAAATGCATACTTGATGCAAGAAGCACAACCTTGTTTTTTTAGGTTTATAAGATAATATTATAGTATTGTCAGAAAAACCAAACATTGACGAAAATTGAGGTCTGCTTTTTGTAGCAACAAATAAAGGTGGTAATTCCTTTTTGTTTTTTCTCAAGGTTCCCATAGCAGATAATTGTTTTTCTAATAATTTTTCGATAAGTGGGATTGATGTAAACCAATTATCGAATGTCAAGTTTCTTCCCGATCCCCATAATGGCTTTGACAATCGTAATACGACGTCGTACGGTTTATTGCTTAGATCGTATTCACCTGGTTTTTGTTTTCCCGAATAGATTTCCATGTTATACGTGTAAAACGATTTAGCGTCAACAAGTGCCATAATTTTTAAACCATACTTTGCTGGCTTTGATGGTATGTACTGTTTAAAAGAACATCTTCCTCTAAACGGTTCTAGCATTTCATCTATTGTTGAATATTCGGATATTGTATAGTTTTTTTGACAATTACTCACAAATTTTTGAAAAATTTCACGAATTGGTGCTAATTTATCGGTTTCCTTTCTGGCGTTTCTTGTATGTACATTGTCAAACCTTAGAGCTTTCAACAAAAATAAAAATCGATTTATACCCATTGTAAGTCGAAAAAGTTCTATACCCGTTCTATCGTTTGCCCAAATTTGATTTACACTTGTATGATGTAAACGTAAAAGCCCTGACATATACAATAATCCTATAAGAGCCTTTAATTCCAATAAATCGGTGTCTCTTGCATCTCTTTCTCTTGAAAAATTTGCACGAATTTTTTTAATGTATATGTTGGTGTTGATCACAACCTCTTGTAAAATGCTGTCTGGTAAAAATGCTTGCCAAATTTCTAATTCGGTTTTTAAGGCTTTTATGTCTTTTGTTGGTCCGGGAACGTCTCTAAATATATTTTGTTTTCGGGTTTTTCGATATTTATTTCGATCGGGAACCATACACCAAACAGAAGTTTCATGTTTCTCAAGGTAACATGGTATATTTTTCTTTGAAAGTAATTTTTGTTCTTTATTTACTTCACTTTCAAAAACAACATCTAAACACTCGTCGGGTTCACTAAAATGTTCAACGTCAGAATCTGAATTTTCGTCACTTATATTTTCATCGCAACAATCTAATCCTTTATTATAGGTTTTTTCTAACGCTATTTGCACAATTTTACGACCTCGAGATAACGCCATATCAAAATAATCAAATATTGTACACAGTAATAAAAATTACAATTCGTAACGGAGAATTCGTCCGCAACTGACTTCTATGCTCGGTTTTACAATACGCTTGCATAAATTTGCATAAGCCCTTCCACCAACACTTACCTAAACCATCTAAAAATAGATAGCTAATCCGCTAAAGAATTTGCTCTAAGGAATGTATACAAATTAACACATTTTTAAATAGTGCGGAGGTTTCCTCCGCGTACGCGTGTGCTCAAGGGTTAAGAAGACACCAACAGGTCTTAATTTAAATCCTGCTACAGCGAAATTTTCAATAATCTGCTTAAAACGGCTGCATGCACCTTTTGTGCGTGGCACGTTCAAAACAGTGGATTTGTAGTAGGTCCGACGTCGTGATGTCGGCCCCTTTGTAATAAAATAGAACCGCTAACTAAAGAAGAAATTTGCTCATATAATTTAAATAGTTAACAATAAAAATAGAATTTAAGAACATAATCTCGTTTTATAATGGGCATTTGCATTTACTGTGTTTTATAGTAGAATATTCGATTCGGTTGAGACGGTTACTGTGTTTGGACATTACAAAATCTTGGAAGATATTGCCATTTTTGACAGTTTTAAACAGGAATTATACGATACGTTACCCAGTAACTCTAAAAATTGGAAAAACACATTTTTTTAGGAAATGTCAGTTACTGTGTTTTTTCACAGCCGCGCTGGTAAACTACAACAGTTATGTTGGTCCACCGTTAGATTTATAGCCTTTAGCATATATAGTTCTGGAATTCATTAAATCGAATATTCTGTCAAAAATTCGATGAAATTCTGTTGTCGCGTTACTTCCTTCAAAGTCAGGATGACCACTCTCCCTTAAAAAATCTATGGCATCTGCTACACTACTACTAATGACCTCTGCTGCCAATCGGACATTCATTTTTTTTGAGAAAAATTAATGTGAGATCCCGAAACAGAATTAGCCAACTTTAGATCTTCTTTTTCTTGTAACTCATGTAATTTCTTAATATATGAAAAAGAAATCTGTCTTTTATCAGAATTTAAATTAACTTCAGCCATCAAATTCCTGCATAATTTCAACATATGGCATGCATCCAATATGCAATAAACTTTTATTTCCTTATCTGAAGGATTGGAAATAAGACCAAATTATGTACATTGGACACCTTGTATCCAAAATTTTGAAAGGTCTTTCTGCCACAACCATCACATGTAATGAATCTTACTGTAACCCCTACCTTAAACAATTGTTTTAAAATAACAATTATTAAATGACGCTGAATGTCAGCCGAAACCTTATTAATAAAAAAATATGCTACGGAAACTTTGAACTTTGTGAAGTATGATACAATTTGAAAAACTAAAGCTTCTGTAGCTAACTCTTCGCTGTTGACAGTTGTCACTCCATCCAAATCTACATAGCCAAACTGTTTGTCTGATTTAATGTCAAACATCAGTTGCTTACGAAATGCCATTGAATCAAAGATCAATGCAACATTTTTTGCAAATAATCAAATACTTCTGATAGAAGTTCTACATTACAATTACGAGTTGCAGGCCACTTGCGCAATATGGATGGATGTGGTAACAACAATTGTTTTCTAAGAAATGTGTAAGCTTTTGGAGAGTAAAAGTATAATGTTAATGAAAATCTTTTCATGATTTCCGTGTAGCGCCTGTGGATTGTAGCTACCTTTCCATTCCTTAGTTGAGATTTGAATAAATCAAGGGGTAAATTTTCAAAATTATTCGTAATAAAATCTTCCAAATCTGTGGTTAAGTTTCCATTTTTTTTAACTGCCTTATTAAATCCTCCATGTTTGAGATCTTTTGATCCCTACGCTTTAGTTTCCTCTTTAATAACTTGCAGTATTTAATTCAATTGCAGATCGTTGCATTTTTTTGGGAGATGTTTGCACACTTGCATCTTTTGTATTACTACTAATTAATCGTAATGCATTATCAGTCTCCATTTCTTCATCCTCCTAAAATGAGAATGCAGAATAGCAAATTAATACAATCGTACATGTTCTGTGTTTAATACCTTGTGCTCCGAAGTTGAACGTGCGTGTCGTATTAATTCTCTACGTATACATGGCTTTTTTCTGAAGATGACTTGGAAAATTGAAAAGTGTTGGGGCAGCATCTTTTTCAAGTAAATTATTCTTAACAGAAGATTCCAAATAGCAGTCTGATGTGAAGTGCTTACTACAGATCACCGTATTTGTATTACGTACAAAATTTTGTAACCTTACTGCTTGAATCCATTTCTCACAAATTGCTGGGCGTTTAAGAGGAAATCTACAAAATATGATTATTACAGAATTTCATAATAAAAAAAACAAGAAAATTATTTGATCAATTAATAAGTATAGCATTCATTGAAAGATTTAGGATTATCATTATACCGTTGAGTGAATCGTTATTCAAATTATTATGCCATAGAATATTCTACTAACCTAACCTCTAAATTGAAATAATTTCGTAAAAATGGTACATTATGCGAATTAAAAAATTGGGTAATTAATTGATACATGTTTTTCGTAGTTGCATCAGCAATAGGAATTAATGCTCAAAATTGGTCTATCACTTTTAAATTCTCTGTATAGCGAACAAGTGCTAAATTTTTTGTTGAAGAATGATCTGTAGATTCATCTACCAATAAAGAAAGTTTTGCAGATTGCAGTTTACATATCAAATTTTCGAATTTTGTTTGCCCAATTACGTTGTTAATTATGGCTGTACATTTCGTTCTTCCACACGAAATTTTTGAAGCTTGTTTCAGCTCTATTCCTGACTGAACAACTGATTTTATTAGCTCGGTAAGATGGTCGGAAACGTTAATACCAATATTATGTTCAGCTATGAAGCCAGCAATTCTAATTTCATTCTGCTTTACAATTTTCTCGCTAGTGATTGTAAACATTTTTTGTGTTAAACTAGGTTGTTTTTTAATAGCAGACATGTTTTTTTGACATATTATGTTTTTTGACTGCAGCTACACTACCAGCATAGTCTTTAAAACAAACTTTACAACCAAAATAAATGTTACCACGGTCGCTTCTTTGAATCCAATTTTTAAATTCATCTACCCAAACAACACACTAATGTTTAAAAGACGTAAAAAAAACGTACTCGTAGATGGTCTATAGATAGTATAATTTACTCAAAGTCGGGCGGATATTCGACATCTAAATGTCCGCGGTATTTACGTATAACTTGGATCTAATTTTAAACGTATTTAGAATGTTTCGATTCTCAACATCTAAAAGATGTATTTAATTGTACTGAGTGGCATCATTATAATTTAACGTACATTTAACGTTAAATTCTGTATGCCAAAAAGATGTCTTAGAGTAAAACAAATTTAGACTGAATAATGTGTACAAAGAATAGTTACATTTTTAGTTTTAAATTTGATTTTTTTATTTGTATAAAGAAACGGTTATATAAATTAGATACATCAAATTAGAAGTTGCTTTAATTTATAAGTGCTAGAGATGTACAAACCTTTTAAATATAACCGAATTGGTAAGTACATTTTTTTAAATAAAAACTATTATAAAAACCTGTAATATATATTTTTATATAAAATAAAGAAGCAAACATATAAATGGTATAGTAAAACTAAAAGCAATACATGTAATTTTATGTAATTTGAAACATTCAAGTGAAAAATATAACAACACCAGAATACTAGGTGTTATTTTTCTTTTTGTAGTTATAACGTTGTGATGCCAACCGAAGCCAATCTTGAATCGCTTTTGTTATTGATAAGTCTGTTAACCCTATAGGTTTATCTGTAGTAAAATGAAGGTGAACTGCCTCTGAAAAGATATTACATATAAGTTCTAGGTTTTTACCACCATGTACATAGTAATGTCTTTTTAAATTTGTTAGAAAAAAACTAGTTCTAGTACCTATTCCAATCAAAAATTATAGAATTTTGTAGAGGAAAAATATATTAAAAATCTTATGTCAGTTTTGTATACAACTTACATCGAATGACTTCTGCACACTTGGTGACCTTAAATGATTCTTTGCCATTATTTCCCGCCCAATTGAATCGTTTCGCAAGTTTGTTGCTTAATAGAAATTTCAACATATTGTTTGTTGCATTGCGAACCGATACGCCGCCCAGTGCCGCTAATCTTTGTTTCTGCAAACAAATTTCTATAAAACAAACGTTTTTCTAAATACTAATTTGTGAATGTTATAAAGGTATTCTTCTTTTTATTACTTGTAAATCAATTAAACAAGTGAAAACAAAATGCTTTGTGCATATATATTGTTTTTTGCAGATTGATGGTTTTGATGAGTTTTTGTTTAAAATAATTATAAAATTAAAAAAATTTCTGCATTTTTATGCATTTTTTCATAAAATTTTCATATTGTAGCTTGAGGTCTTTAATTGAAATATTAGTATTAAATTTGAAAAATATATACACACACATATAATATACCTACCAAATAGTTTTTTGCTGCAGGTTCTGCAATAACATTTTCTAAAAGTTTGAAGTTGGCCTTTTTTTTTATTGGAAATTGCGGAAGGTTTTTTGGCCTTAGAATATTTGCTGTCTCGTTTTGCGAGAGAAGTCGTAATATCTGATGTGTCATCATGCTTTGTTGCTGAACTTCTTCTTCAATTGAAGATAACCTTCGGATTATATTCTCTTCAAAAATTGAGGACGTTCTAGTGCTTCTTGAGAGACCACTACTAATGCCTGATCCCAAAGGTGTATTGGTTCTCGAACTTGTCGAATGTATAGTTTCGGTGTCAGTATGTGCGGGTGAGTTCCATATTACAACTTCTGGTAGTGCGTTCTGAGGCATGTTTGGTTCATCCGGTAATGAATTATTTATTTGATCATTCAACTTTTCCTTTGATGGATTTACTTTTATTAAAGCATCTTGAGTGCCTCCGCTTGAATCTGTAGATAGTTTAATGCATTCGTCCAATCTTGTTTGCGCCTCTTTATAAGAATCTAAACAATGAATTGAAATTTTAAGAAACGTCTAGTAGTGAGCAAATTTCTTACCACAGGTAAACAGGATTTTTTTGAGTTTATGTAAAACCCAAGAAGATTTTGGTGGTACGCATTCTATTACCATTAAATCAAATTTCGAATTAATTCTTTTGGGCCAGTAGCAGTGTTTGTTCTCGACTGTCCAAATATGTGGAACCACAAAACTTTCCCTTTTTTCAAATCCCACACCAGCATACATTCTGCAAATAGGTTCGGTTCGATACCTTACACAAAATTATGTTTATACTATTTGAACTATATGTAAAATGGCAAATAATCATTTTAACGCTTTTTAAAATAAAGGTATATAGATTAACATAAGAACTTAATAATTACTAGACCTATGTAAACAACATTTATTTGATTAAAGTATGCAAAATAGGAAAAACTGCATAACCATCTTTATAACTATGAGCCACGCATTTAAATCGAATCGAAGACACCAGAAAATTTTCAACCTTCCTATCTCATCTGGCAAAATATATATACAATTTTGATGAAGGTATGGGATAATTATATAAATTTTGCAAGTACCTAAAGGGAACACCAGAACAAAAATATTTATCGTGCATAAAGTATATTGTCTGTATTAAAAATATTTTATTTTCTACCATTACTACGTTATTTGGGGATAATATTGAAATGTTAAAATTATCCATAAATAAATGTTTGCATTGAAAATAACTATTGTTTTCATTAAAAAAATATTTGTCTTTGGGCACAATACTTGTTTTTACGGGAGGTCTATAAAGTTTTTGTGATTCAACTATACGGTTATGTAGTTGTTGCAGTGGTTTGTTCGTACCTCTAACAGTTTTTTTTAATTTTCCCAAAAAGCTTTCAAATTTAAAGCAACTAAAAGTTTCTAAAGGTCCAAATCTTTTCACGTCATCACAAATATGAAGCAAGGAATGAACATTATAAACCACAAAACTTTTATTGTAGATGTCTGGGCTTTCATTTACAAATTGTTTTATTGCCTTCTTTGCTTCCTCAAAATATTTTTCTATGAGTAAACTTGAAGATAAAATAGTGACTGCTACGTGCAGATTTAGGAAATGTTTGTATTCGGTGGGTTTAATATGGTTTTTTAAAAGAAAAGGTGAACAATATAGTAAAAAACTTCTATATTCAACTGCTTTCCATCGTTTAATGTTACTTAAAGGGCTTAACCTTCTGCCAAAGTCATTAGTAAATTTAAGTGATTTAATTTTATGATCAAGTTGAGTTATTTTTGAAATTTTATATTTTTTAGTGCCTTCTATCCAATATTTTTGAATGATACGCTTAATTACCCCTAAATAAATTAGATGCATGGGATCTAGCACAAATTGAGTAACTAACCCTATATTTAAAGAAACTAAGGGAGATAAACCTTTAATATGCGAGTCTGTGTTATTTTTATTTACAAAATTAGAATTACGTCTTTTTTTACCCCTACAATTTACAGGATAAAAATGCTTTTTTGATCTATTTTTATTTCCAGAAACATTGTTACTATTTTCCGCGTAGATAGATTGCAACTTACATCTTTCGCAACCATTTTTGCTAGTATGGCCCATTGTTTGTTTAAGAAAAGCTCTGGCAGGTGCGTCACAAGTAAAAAACAAAATTTCTATTTTAAAAATTAATCCATCGCGTTCGTAGTGAAACCCGCTTGTCAACAAATTTTTCATTTCATCAACAAAATTTTCCAAAAAAGTTTCAATTGGAGATGGCTTTCCCTTGCCACAAAAAACAGCTACAGCAAACGGTTTATCGCCCTCAAAATTAGCAACCTTTGCTGAAATTGCCCAGAACTCCATAGAACTGTTATTAAATGGAGAAATGCCATCTACATTAAATTGTAAATAAAGAGTCGTATTGTTTGGTTTGAAAAATCTAAGTTTGTCATGCAACTCCTTCTCAACTCCAAAATATAGCATTTCTCCATTATCGAGTTTATATGATTTGATTTTTCGTGGGGTCTCTAAAAGTGAGCGGGGATCTTTTGTAAGAAAAGGATACTTAGGGTTAATTAATTGTACGATGTCAGATACGCATTGATGAGTAACCCTATGTCTACACGCCCATTTTTTGAAATTATTTACAAATATTTCATCCTCATTGAGATCATTTTCATTTTTAGTTTTATCTAAAACCGTATTTTTATTAACATTTTCAAGATTTAATTCTTGTGGTTCGTAATAATTATTTTCAGATAAACTCAAAATCTGATTATGACTAATACTTGGAAAAAGCAATTCATTCGATTCATAAGATTCACGTACAAATAACATGTCCTTGTGAACAATAGCATTTTGAACAGATTCTTTTTTTTTATTTGTTTGTACAAGACACGAATCAGTCAAATTAAAATCTGCGATACAAGCATTCTCCTTATTGTTTGCATAAATATTTTTATTCAAAGTTGTGTTTCCAATGATTTCTAAAGTTTTTTCTACCCTTTTTTGTTTTCTTCGCCTCATATGACGTTTACTGAATATTTTTGAAGACATGATTTCGTGTAAGGTATGTTACGGCACCTACTACCAATCTGTAAATAATTTTAATGTAAAGCGATTTTTGGTATTATAAATGTATAACAAATAGATTCCAAAATCGAAAGAAAGTTTAGAAAGATATATAAAAACTCATTTACATGTTTAATAAATTATGTATAAAATGCGTTGTAAATTAAATTCGAAGTTAAGTTCGTTTTCAGATAACAATGTCAAGCGCAGCAGATTTTATATAGTACGTCAAAATAAACATATACAGTTACATTATACTGTAGGATAATCACCATGTATAACGCTTCATAAGCGTTACATTATGGTGATGCTGTTGAAGGTCATCCAACCAATAAACCATAGAGAATTGTGTGAATGTTAAAAAATCATCCACATATTGCTTTCATTATCGTTTTTAGACTACAATGTAAGTAAAATACTGAAACTGTTTAACTTAAACCTACATACAACGCGTATTAATCAATTGTATGCAATAAAAATTTAGATGTTATTGAGAGGATTCGCAATAAAAGGGTTAGTAGCTAAAATTTGCATTCTAAAAACCATAACGTTTTTGTTTGCACTTATCTAAGTACTTACCTACTACACAGGTTTTTAGACACACACACACACACTGAATTTAAAAATGTAATTTTAATATATTCGTTAGAGTAAAACCGTTGAACGATTATTGCACCTACTGACAAGCATGAATTGACAATTTCGACAATGTAATCCAATGATGTTCCCAGACTGATGACCCAGCGAGAAAGAATTCAAGTGAGCACTGTGAGCAGCAAAATTAGTGATTTAGCGTTGTAAGATAAGCATTGTAATCGCTGTAATCGCGTTAAAGAAAACATCACTCATAAAAATAAAAATTTTAAAACTATAAATTCGTTTTTAATTTTGTGTTTTGGCAAAAATGTAATTAAATATATTTTCTGTAGTTTATTTGATTTGTTGACAATGCATTAAAGTATTTGGTATCATAAATACTTCAATTGAATGTTACTTTTTGCACAATACTTATTCTTTGCTAACAAACAAAAAGTTGTTTTTATCTGTTTTCCTCATGTGACTAAAAAGTAGTAAAAATAAAGTGAGATTTCAAACGTCTATTAAAAATAACTTTTGCTGAATTTATTTTATGTAAAATTTATGAAACTCTAATAATGATACAAGCTTTTCGCAACTTTAGAAGTAGTCTAAATTATGTAAATTTAAGGTCTAAATAAAATTAATACTACAAAAGACGTTTATTACCTATCAACTTTTTTATATAGACGTTCGTAGATGGTTTTAGACGTCTATTAAATTACATTTAGATGGGTATGTGTTGTTTGGGTATGTGTTCCCATTCAGATTTGTAGTTTGGAGCATAAGACTTACGTTTTCTTGATGGTTGCTTGTCTTCGTTTTCACTTTCAGTGTCTGAGTCGGAGGCACTTGAAGAAAATTTTATGAGTGATGGGGTTTTTTTATTCACAACCGGATCGTTTGGCAAAGGGCTACCTGATTTTGCCTTACTAGTTGATGGTTGGGGCGATGTTTCTCTTTCCTCTTCAAGTCCCCTTTGTTTTGTAAAAACCAAAAATTTTTTCATATTGTAGAACGTACAAAATAAATATTTGAAAAACCTACCTATCATTATTCCTTACTCAAACAAAAAAAAAAGAAAATGTATATTAGTAAATACTTACTTTTAAACAAGCTGACTTACAGGACACGAATTAAAATCAAATACACACACAAACTCAACTCAAACAATTACGATCTTTAACGTGAACGATTATTCATTATAATGAAATGACTGGCTGACGATGACGAGCTCCTACTTTATAAAATGCGAATTAAGCTAAAATAAAAAAAAACAAAAGGTAAGCTGTAAGCACAAATGAATTTGCATGATTGCAAGTTGCAACAAACGCATGTTCTAAAGTCAAGGTTCCGCGCTACGTGCGTTAAATTAAACGGAAAGTATTCATTCATTTTCAAATGTGAAAAAATCACTAGAAAAGGGGTTTTTAATAAAAGTTTTCACTAAATCACTAGATTTAAAAAAAATCACTAGATCTAGTGAAATTTCACTAGATCTGGCAAAACTGCTCGACTGCTTACTCCGTACTGCTTCGTACTTCGCCACGACTTACGCGCAGGCTCGACTTAATGTATATGCTGTATGTCTGCTGTACACGTGCACATGCTGTACGGCCTAAGTTAGTGCTGTATAATACAGCCAAAATCCGTACGTGTGGTCACCCTATTTAAATTATTTTTACACATAATTAGTACTCCACTGAGGTCTACAATAATTTGCTACAACTTTGTAATTGTCAATGATAAAATTACTAATTTCATTTGTATCCAAAAAATGTTCGGATAAACAAATAATGTCATATTTATTGTTTGTACTTAAGAAGAATTCTAACTCGAGCAATTTATTACGTACTGACTCTATTGTTTTTACCCTTTATTATTATTGTATTATTTATAAAAGCAGTATTAACATTCTTGTTTATTTAATAAATCATACATTGACTTTCTAACTACGTCGTTTACGAACATCTCCTCTTGGCCGCATTCAAAGATGCCATCTATATACATGACACCTCCCTCATAATAAGAAAAGTGTCATTTACAAACAAAACTAACTCTGTAACCTAACACATACAATTCTACAAATCCAACTTTGTCAGAAGTTTGGAAATCCGTCCAGATCTAGTTATATAATCCTTTCTCTCTGGAATGACTTCCTGTTCCTTACTAACTAACTTACTCGAAATATCTGAATAAAGTTTATTCCAGTAATTGGTTCTACTTTCCACCTTATCTAATATTAAATCATCAGGTGAGTATCTAAATTTAGGTGGCAAGTGGCAAGTATAAATGTCTAACATCTACTGTATTTCGTCTTTTAACTCTACCTGCCTCATCCTTTAACACAAAAGATCGAAGTGTGTTATACTGTCTTACTATTTTTGCTAGTTCCCAAATTTTCCCTTTTCTATATACAACGTCTTTTCCCGGAGAAAAGTTATATTTTCTTGATCTCGCTGATCGATCATAATAATATTTATTTCTGAGATTTGATCTGTTTATTACTTTATTAAAATTCTTTACTATTACAGGTTTCAATAATTCATCGTTAATTGGTAACTTTGTGCGCGTATGTCTAGAAAACAGTAATTGTACCGGTGAAAAATTACTACCTAGAACTGGTGTATTTCTATATTCTAACAGGAAAAATTGTAATTCAACTTTTGTTTCCAAGCTTTTCTTTAACATTGATTTGGCAATGCCCACTCCTCGCTAAGTCAAACCATTGCTTTTAGGATAATATGGACTAGAAGTTATCACGGCATATTATCTGCCACTAATTTTTTGGGTATTCCATGTATAGAAAAAATTACTATCAATACTTTTATGACGTCATGAGCAGTTTTATACTTTAACTTCACTAAATCTATCCATTTAGAATAATAGTCAATCAAAATTAGGTATGTTTCATTTGCAAATTCTAAAATATCACAAGCCACTTTCTCAAAAGGTAAGTTCGGACTATCCTGAACTATCATTGGTTCTTTAACATTCTTAACCCTAAACTTTTCACAAACTCTACACTTGCTTACAAATATTTCTATATCTGAATCCATATTGATCCAATAAGATAAAGTCTTTGCTCGACTTTTTGTCTTACTGATACCAAAATGAGTTTCATGTATATTTTTAAGTATTTCATTTTTCAACGTTAGAGGAATATTATTATCCTATAATTAAAATATAGGATTTCATTATCTACAAAAATTTCACTTCTTTTACTATAGAAAAATACTACTTCATTTTTAACTTTCGATCTTGATTTAGACCAACCTTAAAGCATAATTTTTTCAACTCTCGCAACATATGATCTTTATTCGTTTCTGTAACTATTTTCATTTTCAAGTCTTTACTTATATAAATCGAATGCACAACTTCACTTAAGCACTCATCAGTAATCTGCCTGTGAACAAGCTCTACTCAAAGCATCTGCAATAAACATTAATTTTCCGGGTTTATACACAACCTGTATATCAAACTTACAAAACTTTAACTTAATTCTCTGTAATCTTCCAGAAGAAATCTTATTTAAATCTTTTTTCATAATACTCACTAAAGGTAAGTGATCTGTATGTATTAATGCTTCACGTCCATAAATGTAATGATAAAATTTATTAGAAGCAAACAAAATGGCCAAAAATTCTTTTTCAAACTGACTATAATTAATTTCACAATCAGTTAAACTTTTAGAAGCAAAAGAAACCGGTTTACCTTCCTGTAAAAGGACACATCCTAACCCATTCTTACTAGCATCTGTTTGTACCACTAGTGTTTACTGGTGGTACACATATGTACCATCAGTGCTCAATACTTACTTGAAATGAATAATGAAAACTTACATATTTATAATATTACTTTATTTTAAAACTTATTATGAATGGTACACTGAAAAACAAAGTTTACATAGTGGAATGTCACATTCTTGGCACACAGTTTTGGTACGTGTTTGTTTTTTGTTGTCTGAACACCTTCTGCAGCGTGTTCTTGTAGAGTCTCTATGAGTAGGTGCAATGACACGTTTTCAAACGACCTTCTTTTTTTTGAAATTCGTCCTTTCCTGGAAGATCGATGAACAGAAGCGGTTTTAGAACCTTCAGAAATTAACTCTTCAGCTAATGGAACAAAAAAATTCAAGTAAGTAAGTATTTATTTAGTAAAGATTATACTAATTTAACATAAATCGTAACATATTTCTAGTAATACTAATTTTTGCTTAAAATTTATTCTTAACATAATCACTCAGACTTTTTTTAAATTTATAAATATTTTGCTCGTGCTTAATTTCATCTGGTAAGTCATTATATAATTTCGGACCTTTGTACATAAGAGAATTTTGTGACTTTGATTTTGAAAATTTTGGCAATCTGAAGTCACATCGACTTCTCGTGTTATATGAATGTATTTCATAGTTACGTATCACTAATTTTGACATGTAGTTTGGAAGCAAATCATTAATTATTTTGTATACCAACATTTATGAATTGAAATATATCCGCTGTTTCACACTTAACCATTGTAAACAATCTAACATTACTGAGATTTTGGTATATTTTGAACAATGTATTATAATCCGTATAGCTCTATTTTGTTGTTTCTGTAACCGTTTTAAGTCGACTTCGTAACACATTAAAAATATACTACTGCAAAAATCAAAATATGGTGCAATAATTGTTTTATAAACAGTAATTCTTGCATTAATCGTCAATTTATTAGATATTCTTTCTAATAGGCTAATCTTATTTGCTACTTTTTTTATTATATAATTCACGTGGCTTCTAAAATTTAGATTCTGATCTATAACTATTCCTAAATATTTAATTTGTTCAACCTGTTCTAATTCTATATTTTCAATTTTTATTTTTGTTGTGTCAACACTAATATTTGATATTACCATTGTCTTACTTTTTAGCACATTTAATTTTAATTTGTTTGTTTGTAACCAATTTGCAATAATTTCTAATTCTGAGTTTAGCTTTATAATAGCTGAATGTACATTTTTATCAGTAATTGATACCAGGGTATCGTCCGCAAAGAAATTAATATTACAGCACTTAAGGTTAAGTTCTAAATCATTAATATAAATTAAGAAAAGCAATGGGCCTAAGACTGATCCTTGAGGTACACCTAAATTATTTTGAATTGGAATAGATTCGTAATTTTGGTACGTAGTGGTCTGAGTACGAGATTCCAAGTAAGTTTCGAACCACTGAAGTTTGGTGCTTCTTATTCCATATTGGTAAAGTTTATTTATAAGTCTTCCTCTGTCGATAGTTTCAAAGGCTCTTTTATAGTCTAAAAACACTGCTACTACACTATTACCCTCGTCGATTTCGGATTTCCATTTTGTCAGCACGAGATTTAATGCTGTTTCATACGAGTGTTTACTTCGAAAACCCGATTGATTTTCACTAATTATATTATTTTGTTCTAGAAAGCACTGTAATTGTTCCTTAACAACTGATTCTAGTATTTGTTCGTACACTGGTAAAATATTGATAGGTCGAAATTCTTCGCATCTTTTTGTATTTTTAATTTTAGGCGTTGGTATGATTTTTGATTGCTTCCAACAATTAGGAAATTTTCCACTTATTAAAGATTTGTTTATTAGGTCTACCATTGCATTACCAATTTCTGGCAATGCATCTGTAATAACTTGTTTTGTAATGTGATCCGTTCATCCTTTTCTCTTAATGTTACTTAAGATTTTCTTCAGATCCGATAAATTAACTTGCTTAAATATGAAATTAATGATTGGTTTTAATATTGGGTCATCTTTAAAGTTTGCTGGGGACTGGATTATACTATTATTTATTTGCATAATGCTGCTTACAAAATATTCGTTAAATTTATTTGATATTTCTTCTAAGTTACCACAATATTATATTTTTTGGTTCATTTTTTTTCCATTGATTAAATGTTTAATAATTCTCCACATATTTTGAGGTTGTCCGCTATTTTGCTGTATTTTATTTACGTAATATTTATTTTTGCTTATCTTAATTTTGTAACTAAAATTATTTCTTGTGTTTTTGTAAAGCATCCAGTCATTTTCATTTCCCGTTAATTTAGCAATTTTATAATGCCTGTCCCTTTCGTTTAGGAGATTACGTAAGTCCATTGTACACCAAGTGTTATTCGTTCGTGTTTTTATAGTTTTCTTTATAATTAGGTCATTTACTGCATAACAAAGCGTTTGAACTATGTCATTTGCTATTTGATCCATCTGCCGATTTTACATATCCCAATCCCAATTGTGATGTACATTAAGTAGGTTTTGTTTTGAATATTTTTTATAGCAATTTATTGTTTTTATTTTGTAATCCATCTTTATTATGTAATGTACCTAAATTTATTTCTATTATATCATGGTCAGTTATTTTTAGTTCATTTAATGCAACAGATCTTAATTCATTTACATTTGTAATTACTAGGTCAACTATTGTACGGCTATTTTCTGTACGCGTAAATTCGTCAACAATTTGTTTTACCCGTGGAAGCGATTTTAATGTTTTTGTCACAAATTTGGCAATATGCATGTGATTCGTTTTTACCAGGTCTAAGCCAAATCTTAAAAAGTTCTTCCAATTCCCATTTTTTTATTATTTTGATTGTGCTTAATTTTTTTTCGCATTGACGGTCCTGCTTTGACAATATCTTTTGCAGAGGAACTGCGAAATTGTGAAACAAATACATGTCTAAAGCCCGTTTGAAACGTTCAATTATTTAGAACATGTTTTAGTACATTATCATTGAAACTAAAAAATTGAAAGTTTCTTACAACAAAATATCATCAAATTTTTAGTCAATTATTCAGTACATTAAGGTTTCCTATTTTCCATCAATTTTATTTGAATAGAACCGGTTCTATTTTCTTGTCAATTGTTCTAGTTAGGAAAAAAAATGACAACGTTCGATTATGTGTTGACTACAGAGAATTAAATTCTATTACATTGCGTGATAACTTCCCGTTGCCACTTATTGACGATCATATTGATGGATTAAAAAAACAAATGTTATTTCACCACTCTAGATTTAAAAGATGCTTTTCATCATATTTCCATGCATGAAGATTCTATACCGTTAACAAAACGATTGAACAAAACTTAGAGATTTTGAAGGAAGTTTATAAAGTTTTAGTAAGAAATTTACTCATCTTGAGGTCAGATAAATGTAAGTAACAGGCATAGGATCTAGTAAACGTAACATTGGGTCTATTTTAGATTTTCCTTTTCCGAATACGTATAAATCACTATATAGTTTCATTGGTTTGGCTTCGTACTTTAGACGATTCATTTATAATTTTGCTTTAGTTTGGGTAAAGAGCAGCTTAATAGTATGGAGCAATTACAGAATGCTCTAGTTTCTGCCCCCCTATCAATTTATTCGCCACTTTTGGAAACCCAGCTTCGTTGTGACGCCAGTTCTCAGGAATTTGCTTCTATTCTAATGCAAAGACAACAAGACGAACATTTTCACCCTGTTTTCTATTTCAGCAAACGTGCTACATCTGCAGAATCAAAATATCACAGTTTCGAGCTTGAAACATTATTGATAGTTTATGCATTTGAGGCACCCATTTTAAAATAATTACAGATTGTAATAGTTTAACTTTAACTTTGAAGAAAAAAGATGTGAATCCACGTATTTTACGTTGGACTTTGATCTTACATAATTTTGATTATGTGGTAGAACACAGAAAAGGAGACCAAATGTGTCATACGGATGCATTGAGTTGGTGTTTTGAAATCTTATATGTTTCCGAAAATAGTTTTGAATCTCATCTTTGTATCATGCAAGATAAAGATCCCGCCATCAGCAAATTACGCGACGAATTGACTGAGAAGGAGAATTCTAGTTTTGAGCTTCGCGATGGTTTAGTTTACCAAAAAATAAAAGACAAATTATTATTTTTTGTTCCCAAAGGGTTGATCAATAACGTTATTCGCACATGTCACGATGAAATCGGTCACGTTGGCACTGAAAAGGTTGTCGACCTGGTCACCAGAACATATTGGTTCCCAAACTTGCGTTACATGGTTAGAGAATACATAAAAAACTGTTTGAAATGTATCGCATTTTCTACCCAGCAGGAAAAAGAGAAGGAATCTTATTTCCGATTCCCAAAGGAAATGTCTCCTGGGATACCTCACACATCGACCATTACGATCCGTTGAAAAAAACTGAATCGAAACCAGTATGTATTTGAAATCATTGATGGATTTTCCAAATTTATAAAACTGTTTGCTTGTCGTACTACCAATGCGCGTGAAGTAATTAAACATTTAAATAATTATATCCGAAATTATAGCCGTCCTAATAGAATAGTCGAAACATTTTTGAACGACAACGATATAGTTCATGTCAGGATTGCTGTACGTACACCTCGTGCCAGTCGTGCCAACGGTCAGATAGAAAGATCCAACCGAGATATTACCCCAATGCTAAGTAAACTGACGCTTTCGTTAGATCAATGGGATAATGTACTTCATGACGTTGAATTTGCCATTAATAACACTAAAAGCAAAGTAACCGGTCAAGAACCTTCCGTTTTATTATTCGGACAACCGCAAAAGGGTAAGGTTGTAGATTGTTTATCTGAATCTCTTGTGTACCTTAATGAAATTGAGCGCGATATTAATACCATTAGGGAAATTGCAGCCGATAAGATAATTCGCGAACAAAATCGTAACAAAACTTATTATGATAAGAAACATAAAGCGCCACATCAATATAATGTCGGAGAAAGGTTCTTATGTTATTACGAAAACATTTCCTAACGAACGGTGCTTAGTTGAAGATCTTCCGGGATTACAACATAGTCAAATACCTTACAAAAATATTTTATTTATAGTAACTTTAAGCCTTGGATTAGTGATAGTTTTTAAATACCACTGTATTCTTGATGTTATTTAGTTTAAGAAAATGTATTGTTAGTTATGTAATATATGTGTATTTGATCAGAGTCGATCAAATGTCAGGATGGAGGAAATGTTACATTTATATTTAAATTTTTTGCGCCATTTTTTAATTTGGTATTATGTATCTGGGAAAAAGTCCCGTTTTAAGGTTAGATCACAAATTTTGTTGTGATTGACATTTTTGTTTTGTGTAAAATTTAGTTGTTCAAATAAATCACATTTATTCTTCGCGGCCATTAATTTTGAAAAGAACCCTACACGAGTATTAACACCAGTGGCGTTGCGTGACATTTTGTTACAGGGATGCGATTTTCAAGAAGTTGGTAAAAGTTCATTTTATATTTATATTTTATTAATGTACTGTACACAGATATTCGAAAATTATAATTAAAATTATACATTATATTTAGTTTTCAAAGTTTAGCTCGATTCTACGGTCTTTCCTTGCGAACACTTAAATTACTTCCTGCTCAAACAAAGTAGTTGAGCGCAGATTTTTTAATAACGCGTTTTCAATGTTCATTAATGCAAGCGAAAAAAGCCTATCTTGGTGTTGAGTATTACGCAGGTACCTTTTAATCCTTTTTAAACATGAGAACGACCTCTCTGCCGAACTGCTTGTGACTGGAACTGTTAATATTAACTGAGTAAGCTTAGAAGTCTCAGGAAAAATGTTTGATAACTGTAAACTTGTCATGTATTGATGTAATTCTAGCACACTACCTTTTTTTCATATCTGGATCTTTATAATTTACACTAAGTTCACTTTTTAAACGAATTAAATCAAAATACTCTTGGTAAGTATCTTTCAGATTTGACAGTATTTCATAGGGAAACGAATTTGCAAAATTAGAAAACTGAATCGGATCGAGCAAGCACATAAACCTTAGTTTTGAATGTTGAGTGAACCTTTGATTAATATTTACTCTAATAACGTCCATAATTTCATTAAACAACCGCTTATACGTATCTCTTCTGTCTTCGCCGCTAATTCCCTCCAGTCGTCTTCTCTTGGATTGTGGATAATTTTCAGTAAATTCCTCCATACGTTTCCAAAATATGTGGAAGTCGTCTCTCAATTTTGCAATATGTTCCTCAAATCCTTTGATTTTATTATTACAAAATTGAATATCACTTAATTTTCTTTGTAATATTTTAAATAAAATGTCAGAATGTGGAAATATATCAGAAAATATCATTAGTAAAAAATTGAAATCAAAGTCTGTTAGCATACCTAGGAGACCTCGAGCACAAACGACTGTATCTTGATCCCATTCACAATCTTCGTTTTCCACTATTGAGTTAAATAAAGATTCTAAATCTTCTTTATATTCGTTTATAGTTTTAGCTAAACGACTATGAAATTCCCACCTTGTTGGTGCAACTGAAGGAAGCCTTTTTTTCACAAACAAGTCCAAAACACAAGTTCTTTTTGAAGATTTGGAGAAAAAACTAGGAAATCCAGAAAGGTTTGTGAAAAATATCTTCACTTGCTTTATAAAACTAGTGGATTGTGATAAAACAAGGTTAAGTTTGTGCGCGTAACAATGAACGAAAATTGCAGACTTAAACTGTCTACGCAGTTTTGCTTGTAGGCCATTATGTTCACCTGCCATAACAGCTGCACCATCGTACGTTTGAGCTACAAGTTTCTTGGCACAATTAAATTCGTTAATGACATTAACAGCACGTTCTAGAAGAGCATTTGCAGATCAATCAGAACTGACATCCGTAAAATTTAGAAACCTCTCTTCGACGGTGCCATTTTTTGTGACATAGCGAAGAATTGTAGACAACTGCGACTTCATAGAAATGTCAGAACTCTCATCAAGAATTAATGCTACAAAATGAGGTTCTGAAACTTCCTTTTTAATTTTGTGTAACATTACTTCGCCTACAGAAAATATCAACTCATTCTGAATAGAAGGTGAAATACCACGAAACACAGTGGAATTTTCCAAGTGAGTTTTTAGTAAACTGTTATTTCTTGCGATCTCATTGACAAGTTCCACAAAATTGCCTTTATTTTTGGACAACTCACTTGCGTCGTGTCCCCTAAATGGAAGACCCAATTTTCCAAGAAGGCATGTGACTCTTATAAGGTGGCTAAGTATTTCCCTATTTTGTCTAACTTGTTCGTTATGTTTTTCAATAGAGAGCCTATATTGGCTACTTAACGCAAATTCAATTCTTTGGTTTTTACCAAAGAGATGCAGTTGTTTTTCGCATTTAATATAATTTGCAGAGTCCTTATGTCGTTTTGTAGATCTATATATATTGTTTAAATCGCTATAACCCGTATGATTCCATATACACTTTTCACTAAAAAATAACAAACAAGGCCAGCAGAAAAGCTTGTTAAAATAAAACTCTTCTAATTTATTAAGTCTATTATAAGCTCCAAGAGTATAAACATTAACAACACGCCAACAACAACAACAATGGTAAATTAGTAGTCGCCGTGGTCGCCGCGCCCAGTATTCCTCCGCGCATGGATCCATCGTCCCCGTCCGATCCATTGCCCGCGCCGGTTGGATGCGCGCGAAGAAGAAACCCCTAACACTCGGCCATCCTGAAACAGTTTAATGCCCTCATTAATCACCTGTGTATCATGATTCTAGGAGATCGATCAGATCTAAACGATCGACTTCCTCGCCATCGCCGTCGCTTTCGTCTGAGAGCGCATTCACGCCAGGATAACGCCTAAGGGAGTTAACCGCCACGGTCACCTGAAACCGTTTATAACCCCTGACGCCTTTGACAGTTTCAATGAAATACCTGTCATGTGCTAGCACTTTCGCCACGCGGTATGGCCCATCATATTTGTTCGACAATTTGTGACTTACGCCGATATTAGCTTTTGCGGTAGCTGCATTACGCCACAGCACTAAGTCGCCCACCTTAAAGCGAGTAGCACGCTTACGCTTTTTATCGTATTGTGCTTTCATACGCCTTGCAGCCCTTTGTATATTTGCGCCCGCCGTTGCACGGTCCGCCTGTAGCCTTGCGCCCGCCTTCGCCTCCTCAGCAATAGCATCAAGGTCGTCACCCTGCGCCACCACCTGAGGTGCAGAGATTACTGTTGGGCCGATCACCGTATCGCCGCCTCTCATGACAGTATCCGCCATCTCTGCGGCACTCGCCGTGCCCGCCGAACATTCACCGTTGTTCACACCAGTGTTGCTTGCAAGCCCACCGTTGGCCAGATCGGCTATCATACCGTGACTATGAGAAAACATCAGGTGAGCAGGAGAGAAATGCGTGCTCGCGTTGACTGTATTATTTAGGCCCCAGACAACATCAGGCAGATTCTCGTCCCACCGACCTTCAGTCTCTACGCTCGTCGCCAGAGCCTGTATAATCGTGCGATTTGATCGTTCCACCTGACCATTCGCCCGAGGTGTTGCGATAGCATTCAAGACGTGCCGCACGCCATACGTCGCTAAAAAGTCGCCAAACGCCCTACTAGTGAATGCCAGTCCTCTGTCGCTTACTACCCGCCGAGGATACCCAAACTCACTGTACACCTACTTCAGCTTGTTAATCGCCTCAGTTGACCTCAAACTTTTGGTTGGCTTGGCAACCACAAACTTCGTAAACCCGTCGATCACCACGAGGATGTACGAGTTTCCCCTTGTGCTTTTCACAAAAGGACCTAAATGGTCGATATGCACCGTGTCGTAGGGTATCGGTCGCCGTTCTATTGGATGTAAGTAACCTTCGCCCCGCCCGTGGTCGCCTTTCGCAAATGCACACCTCAAGCATGATTTAACATACTTACTCACAAATCGCCTCATTCTAGGGAACCAAAAGGTCTCCTGTAAGAGCGCCAAACACCGTTCATACCCTGGATGCCCGACATCGTCGTGATGTTTCCGTAGCATCCCAAACCGAGCCATCGCCGGCACGTACAACTTGTCGCCGTTCAAAGTTGTTTGATACAATCGCCGCCCCTTTATCTTATAATTCGCCTTGATATCAGGATCGGCTGGACCAGACATTAGTGCCGCCATTATAGTCTGTACTTTTGGATCCTGCAACTGTACTGTGAGGAACCAATCGTCGTCCGCCATCGACACCACATTAACGCCCGTCCTCACTATCGTCTCGCCAAAAGGGTTTCTGCTTAACGCATCTACGTGTTGCATGCGCCCGCCGGCTCTGTATTCTACCTCAAAGTCAAACTCCTGAATAGTTAGCCACCACCTTGCAATACGGGGCACTAAATCCCGTTTAATGAGGGTTGCTCTTATCGCCACGCAATCTGTGACAACCTTAAACCGCACTCCTAACAAGTAAATCCGAAAGCGCCTTATAGATTCTACAACCGCCAAGGTCTCCAGTTCATAACTATGGTACACCTGTTCGGTCGCCGTAGTTATTCTACTGTAGTACTCGACTGGTTGCAGTACTCGCCCCTCTCCTTTGCCCCTCTGCATTAAAATACCACCCAGGCCCCATTTGCTTGCGTCTGTGTGTAATTCTGTTTCCGCCTGGCTGTCGTATAAGGACAACACTGGTCTCTTGGACAGACAACCTTTTAATGTCTCGAATGCTTTCTGCTGCTCATCGCCCCAAGTCCACTCAACGCCCTTTTTAGTAAGATTCGTAAGAGGCCTCGCCAGCACGGAAAAATTCATAACAAATTTCCTAAAATAAGAAGCAAGACCAACAAACTGTCTAACGCCGTGAACATCAATGGGAACAGGAAACTCCTCTACGGCTCGCACCTTCCGCCGACCAGGACGAATGCCTTTTGCACATATCTCGTGTCCCAGATATTCTACTCGGTCCATGAGGAAAGTGCATTTATCTAACTTCAGTTTTACACCTGCCCTAGAAATAAGTTCCAACACCGTATCTAACAACTTCAACCCTTGTTGTTCATCGCCGGAAGGGGATTAGAAGATCATCCATATACGCCACCACCTGATCGTACCTAAGATTACCTAACATTTTATTTATGATGCGCTGAAATACAGCTGGAGAGTTAGCAAGACCAAAAGGAACTCGAAGATATTCGTACTGGCCATCCGGCGTCACAAAGGCAGTCTTATCCACTGAATCAGCATGCATTGGCACCTGATGATACCCTTGAGCCATATCTAAAGTAGTAAAGTACCTTTTATTCGCCAACCGATCTATTTGATCAGATATTAATGGTAGTGGATACCTGTCTTTGACAGTTATAGCATTTAACGCCCTATAATCAACACACAGCCGCATGTCGCCAGACTCTTTCGGCACCAACACAATAGGACTAGCATACGCTGACTGGCTCTCCCGTATAACGCCTGCTTCTAAAAGAGATTGGACCTTTTGACGTACTACCTGACGCTCCGACAATGACAACCTATACGGTCGGTAAAATATTGGCACATCAGTGGTTAGCTTAATTTCCATTTGGCCCAGGCCAGTGGATCCCAAGTCATCATCGCCTCGCGAAAAACAATGCGCTTTGTTTTGTAACAATGTAAACAACCGCCTCTTACAGTCATCTGATACTCTGCCTACATTCGCGCATGTCAAGTCAAGCATGCATGGTTTATTAATACTTTTACATATATTCACCTTTACTAGCGCCTCATCCGCCGGTTGGCACACGTCAGACCGGGACATCAGCCGCCCCTTCTTGAGGGTAAATGGTGTGTCGCCCATGTTGGTGATAGACACCTCTTGTATTGTCCTACACGCCAGGACGTACGCCGGTATCGCCATGGAAAGACGCCCATCGGAGTACCACTTCGCCGAAGTACTTACATACTCACCTGGTTTGCCACTAAGTACTTCCACTTTCGCCAAAACACTCATTCGCGGTGCACAGAGAACATCTTCCGCTAAAACCACCGGACGCCGGGATGGTTCGCCTTCGAGTGTCAATCGCCTAAGAATGTCACTAACGTCTTCCTGAGTTGTCAGCACCGCCTTGCCGCCTCGCACCACCAGCGTGACGTTAGGACTCTGAATCGCAGGCTGACCTAGCAACAACTCAATTCGCCCCATGTCAGACTCAGTCTCTAACGCCGTGATGTCCAATTGAAACCCACTCATCACCAGAGTGATTTGTACGCACCCGTTGCTAGTGGCTACACCGCCGCCAAACCCCCATAAGGATACGCCAGCAGCAGAACAATCCACAGGTAGTGCTAAACGCCTAGCCGTGTGTCCTGCCATAATGTTTTGTTCACTACCGGTATCGATATATACTCGTACCGCCTCGCCGTTGACATACGCCGTCTGTCTAAAAACTGAATTGCTTGGAGTGATTAATAATCTCACCTGCATTTGCTCTTCAGTTCGCCTCTTTGAGCAGTTTGCAGCCCAGTGGCCTGTTCCGCCGCAACGCCTGCACCTGTCTACCCTAGGCTTGGGACAATCTCGGCTCATGTGATCGCCAAGCTCCTGGCAGTTGTAGCACCGCACCGTATCTTGTGTTGGTAAGCGTCGTTTGATACCAGCCACACAAACCTTCGACGCCATGGTTCGAGCCATCGCCGTTGCAGGCGCAGCCATTTCGCCCACCTGGTAACTGTCTAGCCCCGCCAGGAAGTTGTGATACAATACCTCCGGCAGACTAGCACAAACGCCGTGTGCGCTCGCCCGCAGCTCCATCCGTAAGCCATCAATAATACAAGAAACGGCATTTCCGCCTGAAACGCCGACCCTTGCGCACAATGCCAGTTTTGCATGGTAATACGCAGTCATCGTCTCAGAGTCAGTCTTACGCCTCGACATCATTTCTCTGAGCATGACTGCGAAATCACGCCGCCGTGGAAACGCCGCTCCCACTTTGGTTTTCCACTGCTCCCAATGACAGGTCGTAATTATCAAGGCGCTGATGCCAAGTTTTGGCAGTGCCCGCCAGCTTCGCCTGTAGTATGGTGCTTCGCTGGTATTCGGACCAGCCGTGTATATCACCCAGCTGATCAATTTTTCGGAGCCACCGTTCCACGTTACAATCTGGGTTCTCCGGCTCGAAAGGCTCCACTACGTCCGCCGAGAAGAATAATCCTCGCCGGTTGCTGCATGGGTCCAGCTCCATGGACTCGCCACACCCACCCGAACTCGCCGGTCCAGGTCCAGGCGCTGCACTGATCGCCACTAATGCCGCCTGTCGTTTTGCAGCCGTTATAAGTTGTTCGCGCAACCCACTCGCCATTATGGCCTCCACCATCTCCTGCACCGGAGGCATCGCCATCTGAGGTGCCCGCCGTGGTGAACCTTCGCCATGACGCCGTCGACGCCGAGGACTAGCCTCTTCTCGCCGGGGACTGTCGATAATACCCCTCAACACCTCGTCACCATCCTCATGAATAATGAGCTCTTCTTCTACGTACTGCTCCGCCATTTTAGTACAATTACCCTCAGTATCGCCAATTCACAATCACTTGTTATTACGCAATTACAACGCCGTGTATCGCCCGTTAAAATCACCTGTAAATCGCCGTTTACAAACACCTTTTAAGCACGTAGTTTTATCCCACTTCTGATTTGTTAAAATAAAACTCTTCTAATTTAATTAAGTCTATTATAAGCTCCAAGATTATAAACATTAACAACACGCCAACAACAACAACAATGGTAAATTAGTAGTCGCCGTGGTCGCCGCGCCCAGTATTCCTCCGCGCATGGATCCATCGTCCCCGTCCGATCCATTGCCCGCGCCGGTTGGATGCGCGCGAAGAAGAAACCCCTAACAAGCTTATTTAACGATTTGCACCCACAAAATCACTTTCATAAATCTTATTATCAAAATGACGTACACATGATTTAAGTTTTGTAGTCACATTTAAAACGTCTCGTGGTTGTCCATCTTTAATAATTTTGAATTTTTCAGTAAAGGTTAGTGAACTGAATGGAGTTTTTAACAGTTTTTCGATGATGCAATTACAAACGCCATTTGAATCATTGGTTATAGAAGTACAGCTTGTTGTTGCTACAGTAATTTCCATGTCTGTAAAAAATTGTTTATAGTTTTTGTTATTAAAAGTTTCTTAAAATACATACATATAAGCAAACTTCACATAAATATGTCATTTTTTGCTTTTCAATTTAATAATTTGAGTTACGTTAAGCAACGTTTCTTTTTAGTTTTTAGCATGTTTTTTAAGCTTATTTACCATTACAAATTGTTACAACAATTTCCATGGTAACTAAACTTTATCTAGTTTTAAGTAAACGTCAAAATTATAGCACAGATGGCACTAAAAGTATTATAATGTTAAATATTTTGTGTACTAATGCGGTTTCTAAATCGCATCACAGATACCCTTTATTGATACAATGAAGTAAATAAGCTTATGAAAAACGTAGTTTAATACTTTAAAAAAACACCGTTTTTTTCCAAAATAAACACAACTTGTTATGCGGTAACAGAATCACATACATACACAGCAGACTGAAGCTACTTTAACACGCATAAGGTTGTTTACCTTTTGCACTCGGCAATGCACGAAACCACGACTGACGATGCGAACGATGAATCGCATCACCAAGACACACGAGTGTCTGTAGACAGTAAAATATTTTTGGTCCATGACGTCATGAATTGACGAACATGCGCCATATTTTTTATTCGGGACGTCGAAGTATTGTGGGTTGCAAACACAGGTGCTACAGTGATTATTTAAAGAGTAGTTTTTTCACCTCATTTTAAAAATAAACGCAACCCGTAAATTTAAAAAAATACAGTAATAGATAACACGTTTTTTTCAGCCAAACTAGACATTAGATCTGGTGAAAAGACTAACATAAAGAAAATATATGCCTATCTATTATCTATCTGTCCATGTATTTAGTTAGAATATAATTTTTGAATAGCAATAAGTTTTACTTTAAAATCAGACATTATGATGGATAGAGGATTTTTTTATAAATAACACAAATAGGTATTTGTAAATTTTGATGCAATAAGTTCTAACTTATGTTTTAAATTTCTTGTTACTTATGGAATTGCGCAATAAAATGAAGAGAAATTATATTGCAACATAATAGTATATGTATTTTTCGTATTTTACTTGTCTTACATACCAAACAGACTTAAAATCTAGATATCATCTTAATTATGTATCAGAAATTGCAGCATATGTATGGTCAAAAGTGGCCAAGAAGTCCTTCTCTGATGACATTTCTTTCAAAGTGGGATGGCATCTGAGGTTGTGAAGGTTCTTTCTTTTTCTTGCGTCTGGTAGAATGAAACCTTACTTGTGGATCTATGTTCTTTCTCACATTTATATTGCTTTGTGATGTATCGGCAACCTGACCTTTGTTCATTACAGCAATGGCTTTATCAAGGTATTTAGTAACTATTTTTAGAGAGTTTTCATCAAGACGTACTCTACTATTCAGTCCTAATATTAACTCGGCTTTCTTTTTAATACGATCTTGACTACCTAAATTCGTTAGTTCTTCGACGGGATCCAAAAGACCAAAAACTTCCTTACAGTTATCTTCACAGTTTTCCTGCACTCTATTCTTACTAATTAAATTTATACTTGCAATAGCATGTATGTGTTTGCAAATATTGTAATTAATAATATTATCAGTACAAGAGCATTTAAATGTATGCACACAACTGTTATACTCATTGCATTTTAATTGGCAATTTAATTCACATCTTGGAGTAATAGTTTTCACAATGTACTTATGTGTACTATATATATACTACCAATTACCTTCATTATCTGTAGTTATCATATTACTTGTGATAGAAGTGCTTTTGCGATGACTTTCAACAATTTTCTTAATTTTAGTTGTTAATTTATGTTTTGATAATTTTATTAATCTTTCGAAAACTTTGTCTCGAACCAAATTTAATAAAGCATTAATTGTTTTGTCTAAACGTTTACATTGTTTGCCATCTAAGTAACAATATTTTATAGTTTTATGCAATGCTTCAAGGTACATCTTCGTATTTATACCTAGGTATTGTCTAAAGCAATATGCCCACTTTTTTGGTCTGTTTGCATAATGATTAATAAAATACTCACCAAACTGGTTAGTATCTTGATCACTTTGTAAATCATTAATGAATAAATAAAATTGTTTGCAAAACTTTTCCTCGCTGACCTCATTCCGTAACACTTGCAATGTCTTAAAAACTAATGATCTCTTATCAGTATTTGTAATTTTCGTTAGATTTTGGATTCAATTCCGGTTAACATGCCAAGAATACAAAAGCGAGTAGGAAACTGGAGTCATTACGGATTGCCAAGCATTATAAAACGCAGGGACATCATCCGACATAAAGACTTGTGCATTAATTACACCAACACACTCTTTAATACAATTAAAATATATTTTAAATAATTCAATGTCAGATCTGTTGGAAAAAACAAAACGCCACTGGTATTCCACAACCATAATCATCCACTATGATTAATGAAAATAATTGGAAATCATAGTTATTTAAGCCGTGAGTGCCATCAATACAAGTTTTCGCATTACCGAATTTCAGTAATTGTTGCTTTTGAAACGGTGTCATTAAAACAAGAATAAAATCATGTATGTTAAGAAGATGATGATCTTGACCTTGCTCTTTATATAAGAGCACTGGGTTAAATTCAGTACCTTTCATATGTTCTACCCAGAACACTTATAGCGTCATTTTCATGGCGTTTCGTTGGGTAACCGATGGAAAACTCTTTTTTGATGTTGTGAACGTCTTTCTTCTCTAGAAGATGAATTCTTTTGAGTCTTGTGGAAGTAGTAGCTTCATTTCTCACATCGTCAAGAATTCTTTGTACTGTCACACCTTCTGATAGTTTACCTTAGGAAATAAATAAAAAAATTGTTAATTACTTATACAACAAATAACTTACAAAAAGTTACTTCACAGCAGGGGCAATAATTTTAGAGGAATTATTTTATGGTGATGTTTTACATTCTAGGTACAAGATTCAGCAAGCCAAGGATAGTTTAGTAGGATGTGTCCAAACATGATGTGCAACGTAAGTAGCAACATCTTGTAGTACAACTCCTAGATCAAACCGTAACAGGTATAAACGAAGTTAAAATTGTGAAATGACTAGAAGTTGAACGGCTAAAACTTCTAGTCATTTTACAATTTCAACTTCGTTTGTACTTTTGTACCTGTTACGATTTGATCTCCGGGTTTTACTACATGACGTTACTTTGCACAATCTGGACACATTCGACCAAATTATCACTGGCCTTAGATAACTTTTTGTAATTCATACTCAGGAGGATTAATTCTTTATTTAAACCACAAATAACTATTCAACAGGATTAATTAGGATTCATTGCTGAACTAAGCTAGACAAACAATCCTTATGTAAGAAACCCTATCATCAATGGAACTTTAATAAACATGCATTAATTTGTTATAAAACAATTGTTCATATGAAATTAGACAAATTAAATTTATAATACAAACCTGCTATTTCCCTTCGTTCATCGTTGGATAACTTCATTCGCCCAATTTCACATCCATGGCCAGCATGTTTTGGATAAAATTTAATGAATAATTTATTATTCACATTACTAACAATTAAAATAGAAGGACAAGCTACTCCAATCTTATTTGTACCACTGCTTTTTAGCGACTTTTTTCTTCCTATTTGTAAGCAATCTTAATAAGATCTGTGGCATATGTAATAGGCTCTTATATTATCTTTCAGACATTTGGGTGCAGTATCACGAACATATAAAGCATCATATTTTTCTTCGGTTTGCTTCTTCCATTCCATAAATTCTAAAATCAACATTAAATAATCTCAAAGAATAGGGACTATGTAGAATTACCATATTCATTATTGAATTGCAGAGGTTCCTCTTGTAAAGGGAAAAAATGTTGTTGCTGTAAATGCTTATGCAAAGAAGAATAATTGCAAATATTATAGTTGCAATTCAAGTAAGGACACTTTAATCTTCTGCGCCTTTGTTTTTTATGTAGCCTTAAGTAAACATTTAATTTTATTGTTCTTAACTGTCATAAATTTTAATTTTTCGCTATTGTAAACCATCTTTGACAGTTTTGACACACTTGTCAACATAAACGTCAAATTATTTTTGAAAGATTTTGAGACTTTGTAGGCCTCCTAGTCTCTGTTCGAGCAATAAAATGTTGTATTTAACTCGTTCCTGTCTAAATTGAACGCTTTTTTCCCTCGAGGACTTTTTAAAAATGCCCTCTGGGGAAAAAAAAGCGTCCAATTTACACAGGAACTCAATAAATAAACTACTATAGTTTTACTGTCACATAATTGATTACCATGGAAACACTGCACCTGCTGTCTTTTTATCACGTTGTGTTTGATTCGAGAATGTTTGTTTAGTGCAGATCTGGTATGATACTGCTTTGTACACTCATTACAGCGATAAGACATGATAAACTTTTAAATAACAATTACAAATTAAATTAAATAATTTTATAAAATCCCAACCTAACCTAGAAATTTTTGTAAACATAAACCAAACAGAACAAACAGCTGTGCACTTATGCTACGCGCTTCTTTTTATCTATGACGCGTTTACAGTCCATGTCGTCATGGACCAAAAATATTTTACTGTCTACAGACACTCGTCAAAACACAGGCAATACTCGTGTGCTTCCTTTAGTATGGACTGTAGAGTTGGTTGAGCAAAGCAAATATATTTCATAAATTGGAAATAATCAAATAATTATTACACTATCATAATATATCTTGAATTTTACTCTGTAAGTAAATAAATGGTTCACAAATTCATAAATTATAGGGGATGCAACGCATCAATCGCATCCATACACGCTACGCTACTGATTAACACTAATTTAAATGCTTTTCCACAAACTGTAATTCTCGAAATCAATGCCCAACTGAATACTTAAATGAAAATTAATTAAGCGATTTTTATTTTGAAATTATGTACGTGCTTAATGGGTAAATATCTATCTTGAAATACGCAGTATTATGATTTAATAGAAAAAAAAAGTGCAGACATAAAACATTGAAGTATGTTTTTGTTTCCATGAATATTCATTATGTAACTACTATAAAACTATTATATGTTTAGTTGATGTCTACATTTTTAATACGCATTATTAAATTTAAGCCTAATTAAATTAGCTTCGTGAAAATATGGAAATCAGTAGAAACATCTTTCGATTCAGTAGACCAATGAGTTGAAATCAGTAGATATACTGAAAAATCAGTAAATCTGGTAACACTGCGCTACTGCGCACATGACCTGTTCAGATATTAAGAGGGCTAAGGATAGAAGATAGGCAACACACTTGACAACTAGAATTTTGAATATTTTTTCTAGACTTTCTGCATAAATTACGGCTTCTGTAATTAAATTGAAAAGATAATCTTTATTTTATACGATTTGTCTGTTCATTGTAATTGGTCGTACGTATTTTGTTTTTTGAAAAAATGTTTTAAAAAACTGTTATTTGATTTTTATGAATCTTGTATTAATGAGTATATAAGGAGTAATTTTGAAAATTTTAAAAAAATCGATACGTACGTCTATTTATATATACTAACTTATTGTGAACAGCAGTTGTAAACATTTTCAAAATAAATTGTACTCTTGTAATTTATGCAGAAAATATTATTTTTCAAAAATTTCTGCTTATAATTTCAACAGACCCATTAAGTAATAGGCAACCCAAATAGCAGTATCTGCCATAGGCGTTTTCGTGTATTTTGTGCGGATTTTAATCCGCTTATACAGTTCAATAGATATACACAATTATATAACAGCCTTGTATTACGTTCATTAAAGTTAACTGCAGGTTAATTATTATTAAGAATTTTAGGAATTCACAACATACATATTTAATTGATTATATTATTATGTTTTATAACTTTTTATAACTATGTTTAATAACTTAAAATAAAAATAATATATGGAACCATGACAATATATATATATATATATATTCTTATATTTTTTGAAATAAAAAAAACCCACAAAATTAACATTGACTTTATTCAATAAAATTAAAAGTATAATTATGTCTATAACTGTAGTGTATTAATCAAAATATACTTCACGAATCTCTTGCTGCCTCGATCTTCGAGAATCTATCAATTCCGGCAATAAACTATAGGTAAAAAAGTTACACAACTTATTCTTTTCATTTTTTCATTCCAAAATACGTCATCTCTGAAAATTATAAAATAAATTATTATATACGTTCCAAATATTCGTAAGCTAATTTTACCTACTAATTTCTTCGATATGCATACCGCCCTTGGTGTAAATTACAAAATAACACAGTTTTCGGGTAGTGATATGTAGTAGACCTTGAATTTGGTAGTAGTAGTTGTGTGTGCGTTTTAAATGTATTTTACCGTTTTTAAGCGTGCAGTAATCAATTTGACGTTGTATAACGGCTTGAAGAGGTGTCAAACTTCCACTTTTATGAGAACTTTTAATTTCGATCAAAGCATCATCGTCAACTAAACCGTCGGGAGAACATGCTAAATAAGGAAATTCGTTATCAATTATCAAACCACTTTTCTGTACCAACTTTCCAAGTTGTTTTTCAAATAATGAAATGGCAATCTCTTCATTTTCTAATCCAAACTTAGTTGCAACAGAACCTAAAAAATTGGAATACAATAAATTATCAACCGTTTTACTTGTTGACGTAGTTTTTCGCAATTTACAGATTTTTCCAAATGAAGAGGAAGTAATACGCTTTTTCCTTTCTGTTTGCCAGAAATTACTTTTATATTGTAATACAGTTTCTTGAAATATTTTTTGTTTGTCAACTGCATGAAGATCATCTAGAGACGTTTTTACTTTTTCTTGGTAGAGATTTTGTTCTAAATCTGCAACAAAATTAACTACATCTGGACCATAATTACCATCTGTTTTTGGAAAAAGTTTTCGTTTTATGTATTTACCTAAAAAGTGAAATTAGTATTATCTACTAACTTTATCATTTGAAACTTACTTTTTCTGCGTGCTTCCCTTGCTTTCATTTTTCGTTCACAAAATTTATTCAAGAAAGATGCTTCAGTACATTGAGGAACGCAGCGTAGTGATTTCGAGATAATTCGTAGAAAATCGCCGTTGGAGTTATATGAAATTGCGGCTGCTTTACATCGCATTTCATACGAACCTTTCAATGAATAGTTAATGCGTTTACCGCCGACAAATTTAGCCACTATCGAATTGTAGTTTTCTGCTGCATTGGTGTCCACATCATGTAATAAACTTATTGCATTATTTGCAAGTTTCTGGTTTAACAATTGAAGTGTTTGAAACATGCCGCTTTCTTTTAATTTTGGTACTAGATTTACTTCTTGGGTTTTTTTGCAAAAATAATTGTCACACGCTTCGTGATCACCAAATATGTGGTTTGGTCCATTTTTAATATCGATCATTAAGGAATTTGCTCGAATAGAGAATGGCTCTTGCTGTTGTTGGCGATATTCAATGCCTTCTGTGACAGCATTTGTGAACCGACCTAAAGTGTTATTGCTGGTTACTTTTTTCGGAGATCAATGAGATATTTTGAATCTTTGGAAAGGTCCCCAATCCGATTTATATAATTTCTTAAAAGATGGTTGCGGCACTCGATCTTTTCTATAACAAACGTCGGTCCATATGGTGCTGATTCAATTAATCTTCTGTACACACTGCTGTCACCATCACCTATTACTTTTCCGTATATTAGGTTGTGGGTTTCAATAGATTTCATAAATCCGGTCACTATAATATCGGCTTCCATTGCAGTAGAACTACTATTCCAGTTTTTATAACAATTATGGTCTTCTGTATTTGACCGTTCACACACGTAGCAATATTTATTCCTAACGCCTACGTGCAGTAGCTTTTTTGTTCTTGCACCTATAATACATGCCTAGATATAAAAGTAAACTTTATTATGGCATTGTCAACGCACGAGAAAAATACTTACAACACCTGATAAAGCACTGTAGTTTGTTCTATATGAACGCTTGCTCCACGCTCCATCAATTATTACAGATATAATTGGTATCCCATCAGGGTTTATATCACCACATTGTTTTGCCAATTTAGCTTCTTCCTGGCCAGCTTGTTTCATTATATCTGCAGCTTCATATTCAATTGCAGACGCAATTTTGTCGTGATACTTTGTGTACGTTTTATTTGACATAATTGGAATCTCTATCGCTGCAAAAAATTCAGTCAGTTGGCTATATCCAATGCCTCCAGAAACAGCACCAAGAACAGCTGATAAATTTGCATTTATGGAATCGCTAGAGATCTCAGATTTTACAGTCTGCAAAATATTACAAAGTGCACATTTAAATGTAAAAATGCTTTGTAATCCCTCAATTTTTTCCGAAACTAAATTCATGTTGAAAAATGAACATTCAAAACCTGATAAAAAATTTTTTATAACATAATAATTAAATTTATTAAGATTGTTACCTTCATGCTGCAAATTCTTTAGTTGTTCTAGAAAATACGAAATATTGACAATTCGTCTACCAGTTACAGTGAATACCTTCTTAGCTGCATCATCAGGTACACACAGAAGTTCTTCGGGGTCGCTAGACTCCTCTTTATCACTGCCGGAAAGAGCTACCTATTTCAGATTCTTCATCACAACATTCATTAGTATTATTATGAAAATCCTTATAAAAACTGTCCGCAATTCGCTGTCTGCGATTATACTACCACTATTAGTATTCTCGCAAATTTTTGATTCTATTTTATCAAGCGAATCATCGTCAGATGAAGTTAATGATTTACTACTCGATGCTGGATCATAACTACATGACATCTCTGTGAAGCTACACGATACATGATCCGTATCATTGGTGGTACTAATAATTTCAGTCGATTTCAACTGACAATAAGCCAAATCTTTCCACCTTCTAAAACAAAATATGATGAAAAATACATATTAACAAATATGTCAAAATAATAATAAACGTAATTTTGTTGTGCTTACTTTTCTAACAACTTTTTCATACTCACTTTCTTGCTTTTTCTTGGTCGTGATAATGACAGTTTATGTTTTGCCATTTTGTAAATGAAATCGAGTATTATTTGCACACTAGAACAACACGCACTGTACCTACTAGGTGTGTACAATAAAGAAATTTAAAGTATTGTTGTTATTATTATAAAATATAAGGCAATTAGCTATTAACATTCCTCTTACAAGTTTCATTATTATTAATTCGTTGTCATACTCATATCAAAAGAGAATTATGATTTGAAAGTTATTAATCTAATAATGCGCTAATGTGAATTTGACAAATCGGTTCATTTGCAAATCATTAATAGTAATTATTGTTTTACGACATAATATAGAATCAGTTTAGTTACAATAATAATAACTTGTTATTAATTTTTCTGTAAATGCAATTAAAGTTATATTTAATGATATTTTTATGGATAAATGAATAATATTGGTGATGTTCAAAAGCTAGTATATTTATTTGATTTAATAAAAACATAATCCATTTACTCATAAAAATATAATTTAATATGTTTCATGATGAAAAATTTGTGCATTTTCTATAAGTACTTAAAATTTTTGTTAAATAATGTTCTTATGCCGGCGGGGAGGATTATGTAAATTGTTAAAACTCATTGAGACAAGGTTCTATTGTGTTCTTTAGAACTATGAGTCATTGTAAGTACTTATCCGAATCGCCGAATATAGTTTTGTGATGTGATGTTAATTGCATATCTATATTTTTTAAAGGCGTAAATAGAAATTTGATCGTCTCTCCTTAGCCGCCTTAAGCATTGGGCCAGCACTTCATGTAATTAAATCAAACGTAAAGTTTATTATTGACGTTTTAACTTTGTTAAATATTGTTATATTATAAGTAAATCATTTTTCTTATTTAATCTTTATAGGTTTACTATGACCGCTTAAAGAATATCTAAAAAAAATAATACTTATTGTAAATGCACTTAAGGGTCATTTTTTCGTACGATTTTTGCTTGTGACGTCATGCTAAATATTTCTATTCATTATGTACTACACATGCGCCACAGTACATTCGTGCATTCGTGGTGTAGTAGTTACAGCGATAAAACGTTACGATGGTGGTGTGCGTGATTTGTGTTTAGCATAAGACTTTCATCGCTTTATTTGTGATTGTAACAAGAAAACAGTACTCCTACTATCTGTTCTAATTTAAACCAAGGTAAGAGAAATAATTACCACCGTGTTGCATGTGATTTCGATAGTTAAGGTTACAGCTTATTGTTAGTTTACCAACGAATGATGACGAAGTACTTTCCGTATGCGATTCCTGAAACTAACCGCGTTAGTTTTAAAACAACTTTATGCAAATATATTCAATGTTTATTATTAAATAATACAATTCCAAATATATTTGCAAGCAACGAGCTAATAATTTAATTACACAACAACATAATTTAGTTGATCAAATCGAGATTCCGTATGCGACGGTTGAAAATCTTCGTCATTTACATTTTCATAAAGAATGTATTATAATTTTCTATAATATGAAAACAATCTTTAATGTAATAAAAAAGCGATAATTTTATAATTAATTGAAACTGTGACCTAATTTCATGACACCAAAATCACGATGCTACATCGCACAAAATTCTTGCGCTGCTTTTTTCGTGATAAGGGAAGTGTTAAGTTTATTCTTCAAGAATTTGAAAAAAATCCATTTAGTAAGTAGAAAGCTATTAAATTAAGTTCGATTAAATGACAGCGCGATTTAATTATACCGCTCAAGAATCGCGATACTATGTAATTAAATCATACATTTTTGTTACATATAAACAATGAATATCTTTCCATGCAGTTGCTCTAAAACTATCGCGGGTAGTTTCAGGACTAAGTCTGATAACTCTTGATCTTTCATGTTCACTTCTTCATTGAAACCTGTTAATTCTGTATCTATTACGTGAATTACGTCTATTTTCCTCACATAGATTATTTGTACTGTATTTTACGACGCTAACTTCACTCCAGCCATTTTCGTAAGTTTTGCAATCTCTTTTTTAGCGTCATATAACGTTTGAATACAAAGACGTTCATTTCATGATGTTTCGGAACAATTCCTTATTTTTGAGATCCATTGTTCTCTATTGGAAAAATAAATTTGGAATTTAAATCATTAATTATATTGATCACGTTTCTATTTTATATAATCGGTTCATAATATACTGTAAACTAAAATTGCCTATTGTTGAAAAAGATGATGTCATTGATCTTGTCGAATGAAATATATGCACACAAGGCTGGGAGCTAAACAGCCAAGTAGTGAAACTTTTAGTTTGATAAATTTCTTCGTTATCTCTATACATGGAATAATTTTATGATAGAATAAATATTTATTTCGATGCTAAATAACAATCTAAAGTTTTAAACTTACTCGTTGAACAAGGTTCGGACCTTAACCATTCTTGCCAAATTATGAGAACAAAAACAAACCACCTCATATTTTCCGCTACTTTGATATCTTTGTTTACAGAAGCTTTCAAAACCGAATGCACAATTTTCAAATATAAAATTGTTCCATCATTTTGCGGCACACATTCTTTAAGCAATTGACGAGCTTTGAGCGTTGATATTCTTTCCACTGCTCTAAAATTAATTTTGTCATTACACTTAATGTCAGTTCTGTGAGTAGGTGTTTATCTTTAGATACGCAAGTCATCAAACTTGCCAAGTTGTCTGGTTTCGCCTGAAATTGTCCCATAATTAACGACCCAGGGGAAGTTAGTCATAACTTTTCATACATAGATTTCTACCGAGCGCACACCGAACGCACGCTCATGTTTTTAATGTGAAAGATGAATTTCTTGAGGAAATTTCTTAGTAAAGTGAAAACTAAAACATAATTTATGTATTTTATAATCTTTTTTTAAAGTTTAATATTTTTTTAAAGTTTAATAATCTTTTTTGTAAAGTTTAATAAACTTTTTCAGCACTACATAAGATTCATTAATATTATTTGTGATTCTATATTAGTGTGTATATAAGCTAGAAATTGTTTTTATCAGTCGCTTTATTGTGATTTAATAGTTTTGTGGATTGGTTTGGTGCTGTAACCAACTCAATTTACAGCCAGCATAGTTGGATTGGGCACTTTTAGCACATTTAGTCACCAAAAAGCATCAATTTCACGCTGTGTCCTTATCGCAAACTTCAGCAGACATCCGCTTATTCAAATTTCTTTTGTAGTAAAGTAATTGTTAGCACGTTTACTTTGAAGTCTTTTGCGTGCTATTTCAGTTGTGGTTCTAATTGTGAGATGTTGTATGGAGGCAAGTGCAGTGTTCGAACCCTTATTTTTTTTTAACTGTCTAGCAGTATGTTTTAACCAAGTTTTAACGTACATAATTTTATTAATAATGTAAAATTATAAACACCTAAATATACTTGTTTGATAAAAATAATTTTGTATTTAAAAATGTTGTGAACAAACTTTCAGTCATTCAACATCATTACTTAGTAACAGATTTTCTAAGTTTTAACTTTACCACTTGGATGTTGTCGTTCAACAAGCTTTTTAGTTCATCATTGTTAATGAGGTGCATTTATTCTGAAATGTACTTAACAACACGGGAGAAATTCGAAATGAAACAGCAACAAATTGAATATGCGCATTAAGCTATCATTGCAACGGTAGTTCAAATTTTTGCCGCGTATCGCTTAGTTTGAATTGCCTATATCTCGGTATAACTTATTAAATGTTTGTAAATGTTAGATACATTTTGCAATTATATATCTGTAATTATCTAGAATTTTGTTGTAACTGTCTCAAGTTTTTGTAAATGTTCGCAATTTTTGCAACGATCTTCAATTATCTCAGATTTTTTAATTGACTATAATTTTCAGAAAATTTTTGGAATTGGTGCAATTGCAATTTTATTTTATAAATTTTTCTCCGGTGGCCAACCCTCGAAATAAATTTATTTTTTGTATTGTTTTAAATTTCTTCCCTTAAAACATATTAATATTAGATATAAGCCCAGTGATATGTTTTACTCTACATTGATCTGTGCCATACGGCCGGAAAGAAGTTTTACTGATTTCTTTTAAGTATAAGATGCAATTCATATAATTCGTTAATTGAAATATTTTTTTTATTTGAAATTTAACAAATAGATACTTTTTACAGTTCACATTTAAGAAAAGGTATCTTATGCACTACCAAATTTTGCTCCATAGCACAGTGGACGAATGACCAGCAAACGTGGACAAAATTATTTATCGATAGAAAAATATTTCTATAAGGTTGTAAATGATACAAAAACGTTTTATATTGACTTTGTAAATAATTTTAATCAGAAATCTATAAGTTAAATGACGTTTAATCACTCTCGTCACTCTCTGACATCGTTTCGCTTAACTCGTCAGAAACATCTTGTGACATAGCGGTCACTAAAACTTCCTCTTCTTCATTTGGAGGAGCTAAAAGCTGTAAAACTTCATGAGAAAGATTTTGTCTAAATTTCGGAGGCAACTTCCTCACAGATGTTATTATATAAGGATCCGACGAAACAAGTAACAAATTTAGTAAATCCTGATTGGTTGTTTCTCTCGAAGTTTTTCGAGTATGACTCCTTCTATAAAATTTTAAATCTTTATTGCAACATTCTTGCGCTTCTTCGGACAGCTGTCCCATTGGCAGTAAGACATGAGCAATAATATCAGAACCATGAATTAAAATCTTATGCATCGAAGCAAGCATGTAATACCACGGATATAAATCTACGTATAATTTAGCTGTTTCGAATGCATAAGTTTTAAAAGCTTCTCTATCTATAAGAAAAGTCGATGAAATGGCTTCCAATATTACTGATCATCTTTTGATCAGCCCTTCATCAATTCCCGTAATTTTGGATGAGACTTCGAAATTCTTAAAAAACCGCCGAGCCGTGTTGCCATCGTTTGAAGTACCACTACCTCCAGGTTTTACGTGGTCAACTAACAGCCCTAATTGATTTTTGAAATCTTGCTGCAGCGTCTTTTTTCGATTTTCAAAAATTCTTTTTTCTTCGGGCTATCTGACTTGCCACTTTTTAAATTCCATGCGATAGGAAATATGAATAAAACATTAAAAAAATCTTATCCACGCATGCAATGGTGACAAGCCAAAACAATATGCACTCTCATTTACGGTTCTTGCACTTACTGCCTCCAGGTCGTTCATTTTTGTAGGGGTTACGTTGCAAAAATAACACTTCTGCGCTAATGTTGTTGAAGTGACAGCATTACAAATTTTTCCATCCAACATTGTAAGTGCCATTTGCTGTGTTACAAAAAACGTTTTCCCTGCAACACAAACCTCAGTCTTTTGTAAATTGTTAATTTGTTCTTGGATATTATCAATCTCCTGTGTTGATAATTCTGTGGTTTCTTTTTTAAAATGTAACCTAATTGGTCTACAATATCTCACTGAAGAAGGCCGTGTACCTCCATTAGAGCTTCAGTAATTGTGATAGCTTCGTCTGGAGGATAGCATGCCTTTTTTGCAGCTTGTATTTTGTGGTAACTTGGATAGATATCCGCCATCCTCGTTTTCGCTTGAACTCTAATTTTTATGCATTGACTCTTTGTCAATTTGGTATCTATGAATAAAGCCAGTGCTTCATCGGATGAATATGGCTTTATTTTATATTTTTTCCGCTTTTCTTATTCTGGAAGGCCTACTTGGTGTTGTCTCAACTGCCTCGTAAATCAATTTAGCAGCGTCCTTTTGGCCAGCACTTCGCAAACTCATTTGAGCAGCATATGCTAGTTCACCGGAACCGTGCTGCTCGCAAAGCTCCTTAGTTTTGCGTCTTTTTGAGTGGTTGCCCAATTCACTAAATGAAGTGAAAGGTCGGCCACTATTTGTTGATGGTAAGCTTTTATCCACAACTTCATCAGCTATAGCTTCAGATGGCAATTCAAGTAGATCTTCATCCAGCCAATCTGAATTCCTATCTAGAAATATGCTTTCCGTGTTATTGCACTTTTTCCACCGTCTTTCTAATTTATTGCAAAATCGACGAATAGTTTTTTTAATAATGTCAATACCTTGTTCATCTTCGAAAGCACTAGTAATAGTATCCATTACATGTTTTCGTTTCACGGCAATGTTCTGACCTTTCTTTTCAAGCCATATTTGAAATAAATCTCTTCTAGTCGTTTGAAGAACAACCCCTAAGGAAAAAAAACATTTCTTTAGTCGTCCCTTTATACAAATTACATTTTAAATTTTTATAATAGGTTTACAGAATTTAACAATGTTTTCAAGATAATATTATAAAATATGATGTTATACAGTTAATTTTAAATAAATCTTAAAATTTCCACCATTACATACACGTGAAAAAGTTTCCTGCATTGAAAATGAAGTTTAACGAAGAGCGCGCCGCGCTGCAGTGTAGGGATTAATAGGTCATAGCTTTTAAACTTGAACATTTTTGAGACTAATTTTTTTTAAATATCAATAAGAATAGTGTCCTTTATATTTTAAAAAAAGAAAGAGTGGGATATTGTGGGACTTTTTTTGTAGGTCAACTTAAAGTCGACATTGTTAACTTATTTTACTTGAACTCGCAAATTATATATAAATTCCTATATTTATATACAAAATATATATTTAAACACTATCACAATAACAAGTACTTACCTTGATTTAATTGATCCATGATGTTTTAAGCAAATAAAGTAAATGTAAAAGTCTTAGTACCACTTTAAAGCAGGGACACAACACTAGAGCGTGTAACTGAAGTCGATGAATACGAAACTTTGAGTACCTGTAAAAGAACCGTTTAAGGGTTTGGAACCCTTATTTATGAGTCATTGGAAAGCTGAAAAATTCCTGTACGTATTACTCATATTTTAAGCCGCTTAGAAAAAAGTGAAAATTTTGCAATTTGTCCACAAATGCAGGTAGTTTGTCCCACTGTGCATAGTGCCGTTATTACCGTAGAATAATCCTTAGAATTCAGATTTTCCAATTTGAATAAAGTCTCCTCTTTATTTGAAGTTTTAATGCCACTTTTCTATCTCCGCTTGGTATCCCATTTCTAATTCTTTATCATCACTCGATAATATAAACATAATTCTGCTACATTTATTATCTACGAATCAGAAGTATAAGCATTTGAGTTTTTGTGGGAATACTACGTTGTCGGTTAAACAGAAATTTTGTAATCAAACTTTTAATAAAAACAGTCTTGCCATGTAGTTATTTTAATAGAATGAATTACCAAGATGTGTACTAATTTCATTGAGTATTTGAATTCTGTTTAATCTTTGCAAAATATCGCGTAAGGAATAATGCAATTGTGTTGTTGTCATTGATGTTGTATGCCAAAAAGTGTCTTCACACGGCTGGCTCGAATAAAATCATTTTTTTATCTATAATATACCTACCAAAGTTGTATATAAGTCTACCTCTCAAGGTACATATTAACTATATTTTACACAAAATTGAAGTATATTATATCTCAATCATCGCACATATTGGAGGAACTTGAATTTATAAAGTGAAATCCACAATTTTAATTAATTAAAAAAAAAATCCTTAATTCAAAACTTTCCAAAATATTGTGTATTTTACACTAAGATATGTCCGGTGATACTTGGAATACTAGTTAGTATAAACGATAAAAAGTACGTACATACTTATTTTGTTTCTTTTTATATTATTTGCAATTTACTGCACCTTATTGATTTTGGTAAATAATTAAATCATTTTTTAGTTTCTTAAGTTGATGGAATTTTATGGACTAACTAAAAGCTTAACTGGTCTTGGTACTTTAAAAAATAAAAGCAGTAATGCTCTATATTTTATTTCAACTTAAGCTAATTATCTATTAAACTATTCATTATTAGAGCAACTTGTAATTTAAACTGTTTTAGAGATACCTTCAACTGGCAAATGTTGGAACCTAGAAATATATTTCTAATATGTTTGAATATTGTACATTAAATAGGAAAATAATTGCGATTATACTTTCTATATTTATTACATATATAAACGTCATAACAAAAAAATCAGCGTCGAGTATCATAAATCCTGTTGAATGAAAACATATAAATAATTAATAAACCTCTAAACCTATTTTCATCAAAAGTAAAAGACACGAATCTTATAACGAACATGAAAATAATATACAAACTTACTTCTACTACTACTATCAGTTGCAATGGGTTAATTAGTAGTGGAAGCAAAATCGTAAATGCAGCATTTCAATATCTGAAAAGTGATAAAAATACCTAATTAATATACAAGATGCTCTTAATTAACTTATGGTTTCTTACCATAAAGATTTAATCGTGATTCTTGGTCTACGGTTTTGATGTTTGATTCATATTTTTTTTCTCTGCAACGATATTTTTTTTGGTTTCCTTAGTAAAAAAACAACTAGTGGTTATGTTTTTTTAAACAGTTTTTCGCAATCCTTCGCCAACTAATAATTGCTATCACTCAAAAAGCCATTGCTTTTTACATCACCTACCTAATAATGCCATTTTAAATAAGGAATTTTTTTCAGAATATCTGCAATACGTTATGTGCAATATAATTCTTGCCTATGGGACTTCTCATCCTATCGTCAAGAATGTCTCCATTCACAACCTCACTTTCGTATTGGTATCGAATGTGTTTCAGGTGACTGCGAAGAGTATGTTCGTTTTTATCACCTGTAGGTACTGTTGTCGCAAGGCGTTGTTTTTTTCTCTAGAGAACTGTATTCTGTGTTAATTGCTTTACGTACCGAAGCATGTTTTTGTCTCATTTCGTTCACAATGCCATCGGTTTTGATCTTTTGCCTTTCGGATTTAAACTTTGTCACCAGACCTCTGTGCCAAGACTTCCTAAACGGGTTTTATCCAATAAAATCCGGATATTAGTAAATGAGTGGTGCGCATACGTCATTTTATACGTGGGTTAGCTAAAAGTAAGTGTTTGTCGAATGTAAAGGCTTCCAATAGCTGTATTTATTTGGTGTACTGAAACATATTGTCAAATACCGTCTGAACGATTCTCCTACGAATACTTGCGGAAACGGTGGTAACGGAGTTTATTGAATTTTCTAAATCTGGAGCAAATTTCAGGAGACGGTATGGTATGGGTAATACTCCTAATTCGACTAATGAGAAAATGATGAAATTCCGTTGCTAAAAAATATAAATGTATCACTTTCAGACTTGTTTTGATATCGATATTCAGTTTTTAAATATTCAACTCTATTGATGAGGCAATAATCAGAATCTTTAAACTTTCGGAGGTCTGCTTGAGAAATTGACTGTAATTCATACATTTTTGTAATAAAAAACAACAGTACAATAAAGACTTTAATTCAAAATATATTTGTATTAAAAAATAAGAACAAGGACTTTTAATAATGAAAATAAAGCTCAGAAACTAGGAATAATATCTATACAAAATTTTATTCCCTTTCATTTCTGAGAACAGAACAGTCACGACAAATATTCAATGAATGTTCCAAGCACATTTTTGACATTTTACACATGTGGGTCTGTTTTTTTTCGGTCGCAATATGCGCAACGACCACGAACATTATCTAGAACTGGAGAAGCTGAAGCTTCTTATAGTCCTAAAATCCCCCTTATTCGAACTTTCGTGATATTTGGAATTTTCTGCTTTACACGTCGTCGAAGATAACCTTCAATCAAATGAAAACATTATTTTCGAAGAAATAATCGTCGTCGAATATTCCAGTTTGAGTTGTTTGTTGAATGTATGATAAAAGTATTAATTCCCGCAACATTCAACGAATAAAAAATAACCATGGGCCACCTTCGAGTGTTTATTGAAACATCATAAGCCGCACATAGCTTATCAACGCAGTTGACGCCCCCCTTTGATTTGGTTTTGTTTTTCTTAGGAATATAAAAGACTAATGTTGCATTCTTTTGAAAAGCGAACATGCTAGATAGAGGAGGACGAATCGAAGGACGAGTAAATTCTGGAGGAAGTTCTCTTTTTTCTTCTTATTGTACCCGGAAGAGTCAAGTTGTAATTGTTCTTCAAATTTTCAAGAAGCGTCATACTTGTAAACTAATTGTCAACTTTAACATTTCTGCCAGTTCCTCTTATTGGTTCACAAAGTGTTATTGACGAAATTATCAAATATTTTGCGAATTGGAGCAAGCTTGTCATATTTCTTTCGTACGTCACGCGTTGTTGAATCGTCAAACTTTATATGTTGCAAGAGAAAACGAAATCATTGTTCTAACATTGTAAGCCGAAATAACTACTCCCGTACCATTTTTGTTCCACAATTCGTCGAGATTCAAGCGACTAGACTTTAGAACTCCACATAAATATATAAGTTCAATAAACGCTTTTATTCACACTCAGTTAGTAACGTATAGTTTCCCGAACCTCTTAAAGGTTGGTAAGTGAGCGGTTTCCATGGTTAAAAAAAACGAGTATGTAATGAAACCTCGCGGTCAGTAATGTACACTTTCCGAACCTGTAATTCGTGTGTACTTTGTTTTAACTAATTTGATAAAATGACAATCATAAATTAAATACGTATATGTCAATTGTGAAGTGTGCCTACTACGTTTTAATTTTTTACCGAAATAAACGATAATATTTTGGAAGTAGGTTTTCATTCATTTTTTATTAGTTTTATGTTATTTATTTTATTTAATGGCTGATTGTAAATAAAATTGTATACAAACCTTGGCAAAAGTGTTCCATTCGTCTCGAGAACTAGTTCACCTCGAGGCTATGCCTCTCGGTAAACTATAGTTCTCTCGACAGAAATGGAATATTTTCCGCCTCGGTATGTAATCTACTATTATTTCCAATAAATCTGTATCTTTGGCAATCTACAATTACATTAAAAATTGTATCGGAAAAAAAGTGGGACCAAATTTCCGATTCATTTTTCAAATTTCTCAATGGTGGCTTCACATCAGGAAGATGTTTTATCAGGTTTTCTCTTCTAGTTCGTCCGTATCTGGGTATTAGATATTTAGACCATATGGTTGCATTGTCTTTTCCTATGAATGTTGCTTCCTTAACCCCTTCACTCTCGAATTTTTAATTTTTTACTACAATGAATTATTTAAAAATTCATGGTACCAAAAAAAAAATGCAGCCATTTTGAAAATATGGTATGTACTACATATAATACATCGTGAGTCAAAGGATAAATAGGTGTTTAAAATTCTCTTACCCTTTTACTCACCTTGTACTACTAGTAGTACATGGGAGTTTTAATTTTTTTAAGAAAAACTAATTTAGTATTCAGACTGTACTTAAGTAAATAGATTTTATTAAGTATGGTATAATGTAAAACAATTTTGTTTTATCTGAATAGGTACATAAATGCACTTTACATTTGGCACAAAATATGTGTTTTTCCTTTGCAATTAGGATATTTGCACCTCGTTTGAGAGTGTGTCGGTTTGTCATCAAACTCTGGTAGATGTCCAATCCCATCTAGCCGTACTTCCTTCCTTCAGAGAACAAAGTTTCTCCAAGGTATAAACGAAAGTGAAATAGATCCATTATTTCCTTTTTAGGAGTGTTCAATTTCACTGCTTGATCACGATATTCCATCCAGGCGTTGGTGCAAGTTAGATGAATTGCATGTGTAAATATACGGAGAGACCATTTTCTGGACTTTATAAAAGTACGATATATTTTCAGTAAAAAGTCTAGCTTGTCAACACCTCCCATATTGAAGTAATAAGCTCTAATGCATTCTGGACGTGCTACATCTATATACTGCTTATTTATTTTGTCCCATCTCCGACAATTATCTTGTGAACCAACTGTCTGAAAGTTAGAACCCATATTGCTAATTTTGTTATCATACCAGCGAGTCAGTAGAACTTCTCCATCGCCACTGATAAGTTTTTCGGAACAACCTCTTCCTTTTCTTTTCATTTCTTTCTCTGAAGAAAAGGGTGGTTTTCCAAGTCTAGCCTTACTGTTCCAGTAGCATATATGTTACGATGGCGAAGCCACTGTAGCAGTTGATAATTCGAAAAATAATTATCGTAATAAAGTTAGTGATTTGGTTTTTTTATTCTTTCAGCCAATTTTGTAACCACTGCAGCACTCTGTCTGAATACACTTTTGTGTAGGGGATCTAATTTACCCCTGATATAAAATTAAATCGTACAAAATCTCACTCGAACCACAAAGTGCAAATAAATTTATCCCCCAGGGACATGGCTTGTCTTTGACATACTGCTTGACATTGAGCCGTCCCTTGAAAGGGATTATTTGTTCATCTACACACAGCATAGCTTCTAATTCTAATTCCAGACATCTCTTTCGAATGCAGTCATATAGTGGCCGAACTATCCAAAAACGGTCATTATCATTTGGTTGTCCATTTGTATCAACAAAGTGAATGTTGGTTCTCAGCTTGCAAAATCTATTATAGTTCATAGAATCGGCAATGATAGGCACGCATAGCTTTGCGTTCCAATATAAAACAACCCGAGGGTAGTGTAAGTTGCCCATCAATATGTGTATTCCCATAAAGGTTTTCAATTCTTCACGAGTTGTTGCTTCAAACTTGGTATTTTTTTGAAGGTTGGTATAAACACACATGTCATTGAACAGGTCATCTGTAAAATATTTTGAAAAAAAAATTCAAAGGGGATTCTACTTCAGTAGGGTCTGTTTCAGTTTTCTTGTACAAATTATTACCTTTGGTGAAAATATCTACATCATTAGGTGATTTATTTAGAGTTTTCTCCTGAAGTCTTGATGTAGACAAGGCACGAACAGGAGCGATTACCGTTTTCTTTGATCGTAGCTTTGTGAAAATTGTTGGATCTATTGTTGAAGTGCTAGGATAAACATCTGGCGATTCTTCGCTTTCTGACTCATGAACATGAGCAGTTTTGATAGATTCTTCCAAAACATTACTTTGTTTTAGGTTGGTAACGTCATCCAGCGGTATACCTACAATACAATATATAAAGATACTGCTGTCGTAAAAAAAGTCTTACCATTACCTTCTGAATCAATCCCCAGGTCATCCTCCTCATCGTTGCTGAAGTACTCTAGGTCCGACAAATCTCCGTTTATGAGCTCAACCAGCTCTGTGTCACTCAAGGAATGCTTAAGATTTATTTTTCTTTAAGATCCACCCGACATTTTTAATAATAACAAATATAATTAAAAAAAGTGAGGTTATAAAAATACATACATGCATAATACTAAAACAGAACACTAAAAGTTTACCCAACTAGATTTTTAAGGTTCACTAAAGTCCAAATAATCACCACAAAAAATACAAATACCATAAACTACTTGGAAGGCTACATAAATAAAGCGGTATTCGCGCGCTTTGCAAGTCACTCAGATTTAACGAAATCACTTTTGTAATTAAATGTAATTTTCCTTTCGCATTATAGATGGCGGCACAAATTGCTAAAAAGCTAAAATAGTACATACAGATTACTACTAACTTAAGTACAGTCTGAATAATAAATTAGTTTTTCTTAAAAAAACTCCCATGACCTACTTGTAGTACAAGGTGAGTGAAAGGATTAATTGGGGTTTCATGATCACCATCTTCAATATCTGAAATTTCTTGTTCTGTGTCAGTATCTATCTTTTGTGTCTCAACGTTATCTTCTTCAGACTCGTCTTCGTTATCTTCAAAATTAGCCTCAGGCGTATCACCATCCAACAAGGATTCTGACAGCTTTTGCAAATGCCCTTGTTGTTGTTCCTAGGAGCACCTTTAAATATTTTGAACACATTTTTAACACATTTGAAAGCAAACAATGTAGACTTACCTTTAATAAAACAATTACTGAAATGTCTCTTTGCATAAATAGAGTTACGAGCAAGGTCACGCGCGGAGTGTCACTCCGCGGCAGGCACAACAGCGAAATAAATATACTCACCGACCTGTCACTTCGTACTCATCAATATTAGCACATTTCAGGAGACTACTGTTGAACGAGTCACCATCTGACCGCGCATTAACAAACTGTACCAAAATTTTTACACTTGCGGAGTGAGAGTCCGCACACGACCTTCGAAAGGTTAAAAGAGCTATATTGCTTTTAATTTTTACTTTGTTTTCCAAAGCATCTATATCTACCTCGTAATCGGAATTTTAAGTTTGTATTTTCAACTTTTCATAAATTTCGAAATCATCTCTAATGACTTGTTTATGTTATAAATAGTTGAAAGTTAATTATTGGTATTATCATACATAGAAAACTTTATGTTTTATTTACGTTTATAGTGTATGAATTGATATTAAAATTTTCTTCAATTTCATACACGTCATGATGATTGTCGTAATTGCGCGGCAAGTTCTCCACAAAGTACCCAAATACCAGCAAATCTTCTTCTAAGCACTTCTGCAGCTGGCATCTTGTTGAAAGAGTTTTGGTTATGTTGATGTAATTGCTACATATTTTAGCAAATGATTTAAATTTCAAATTCGTAAAGCAGTATTCTAACATGCGGCGGCGATAATGGATTAAAACATGCAATTTAGGAGTAAGCTTTTGATCAAGGGAAATAAACAATTAATGATGATTATAAATTACTGTTTGCAACCAAGTAATCCACTTGTATTAAACGCTAGGTGCTAAAAGTATTTTACATATTGTAACGTCCCGTTAAGAGTTCATTACATTAAAATTCAATTTTACATTCGTTTATTTTCTGCAACTAATATTGCACGTAAATTTATTCAGTTTGGCAACGTCGCGTTGTTTCAAATGTACCTGGAATACAGCTTAAGCTTGCACTTCCGTTTGAACAATCTTGCGTAATTCACGTGAGTGATGCGAGGAAGACAAATTTTCTTGATTATGGCGTAAAAACCCATGTAATTTAATATTTATTCATTCCATCTAATTATTGGTGAGTTTACCTTTATTTTGATATAATTTTTCTATCGAATTCAACATTTTTAGTGATTTCAAAATGTTAAGCAATAGTTAGACAAAGGAATTTATTTTGAAGGCCGTTGCTAAATGCAGCGTGAGTATATCATGTCATTTAAAAAAAAAACCATTCTAATTACTCATATTTAGGGTTTTTTTATTTTCTGGTATTTCGCTTTTACTGGATCATTTATTTTGGTTTTGTCTTTTAATTACTGGATTTTGCGTCATTGGATTTATACATTGGTTTAATGCTTGCTGGTGTGGTTGGAAATCTACATTCCTTTAGAAGAATTTTATCACTACAGCAAAGTATGTGCTAAAAATAGAAGCTATACGATAACGTCATATCATGTGGTGAGTCAACTGGAATTAATACTAATAGTACATTTTACATTCAAGCAATTAAATTCAGTTATTAAAAATTTTCACTCGATAACAAATCAAACGTTTACGACATTTGCATTTAATATCAATAATTAATAATTAGATGTAAGATTTTACATTTTTATCACCAATTTAAAGGTGGTTGGCGCCCTAATATTTTATTTTAAATCCTGTTTTTATTTCTAATATGTTTAATTCAAATATTGTTCTTTGTTCTCTAATGTAAATAGTATATTAAGTTATAGTTAATAAATTAACGGAGTTCACGTCTTTGTATTTATTTTTATTCAAACTCACACCCAGAGGTCTGTGCTTCCGATTGCTGCCGTGGTTATATTATTTTGCTTTTAATAAATGTACTTTCAAATTTTTTATTATACATTCTTTATTTCGGAGTAATTTTTTATTACAATATTTGGGTTGAAATTAAATAAAATTTCCAATCATTATTTTTCGGCACGACTTCACCTAACATGTAGCCGAAAAATCTAAAGTTCCACTTGTCCGAAGCAGTAGCGTTAATATTTTTGTTTTTCCTAATAAAGTCATTCGGAAGTCCCGGATGGCGGTTAACTTTGTCATTTTTAACCTAAGAAAAACTAGTAATTCTATTATTTATTTCTGAAAAAGTAAGATCGGTAGTTTCAAAGAGCCCTCAAATGATTACTTTTAAATTTACAGGAATTGATCTATCTAATACGTAAGAAGAACGTCTGGAGGTAGACAAGGTGCGCTGCTGAAGTAGTTCAGTTAATAGAAAGACCATTTTGATTTAACCCTATATGTTGAATATAATGTTTTGTCAGCTTCAACCGTCGCAACGTGGAGTAAATGATTAACAGGAGTTCTTGTTGTACATTCGCTGTCTAGTAGCACGGGCTACATGTATGATCTGAAACGAAACAAAATCTACAAAAGCGACATTTCACGAAAGATGTATTAAAACCTCCTAAATAAACACTAGATAACAGTTGATACTGTTCCTAAAATTTTATTTTCTGACCAGTTAATTGCAACACCATCAGTTTCTAAAATATTGATATCTTTTTGTGGTTACTAATCAGGTTACATATTTCAAATTCATCCGTATACAGATTTACTTCTAAAAAATGGGTGCTTGTTTCATAGCACTATAAGATTTTAGAAAAACTACCCCTTCTAATAAAACTTGTTCAAACGTCTTCATTGTTTAAATAATTTTGTATTGTCTTTAGAATTTTTATATAGTGAAATACAAGTTTGACCAGTTTACCAGAATGTAATCCGTGTCCAAGAAAATGTCCATGAGGACCTACAAAATTGTTTAATTTTAAAAAATTTTCTTTTCGACTTTAATTATTTCAAACATGGAATTAAAGTTGCTAAAAATGTTTATTAATACATTTTCTTGGACTATATTTATATTTAAATGATTGCATTTTAATAGAACACTTTTCTGAACATGCCAAGTGAAAATTCTAAATAAATCTTTAGTTCTAGAAAATATTTTGTTTGAAGTCAATTCTGACAAAAGAAATTCGTTTTGCAATTGTACATCAAAGATAATTAATTGGTGGAAAAATTCTTGTGAAAAATTATAGTCGTCTTTATTATTATCCGGAGTATCAAACGTTTCATAATCGTGAGAATTTTTAGGACAGAAAACTGATTGTTGTCTTTCAGGGAAATCTTCCTCGCATTTACTTTTTATGTTAAGAATACGTTTTCTATAGCACTTTATATTAGATTTGTGTTTTTTTTGCAATGTACAATAAAAGAAGAGACACGGTGGTAAGTACTTAAACAGTCCTCAATCTGACAAACTATATTGCATTCTTTCAAATGCCAGTGACCAAATTTTATGTGCTGAAATAACAACTGTAAATGTAAAAATTTCTTAATACAAATATCCTATCGTCATCTCAGCTTATAGGCACTATATACGTGATGTAATGCAGGTTAGTTTTATCACTGTATTCAATATGTCTACCTTCTTCCTTATACTTGTGTAACTTACGTAAAAATTAATTAATTTAGTTCAAATTTCAAACTAATCAGTTAATTGCTTTTTTTTCAAACTAATACCAATTATCTGAACTAATTCTCTAAAGGAAGATAAGTTTTTTTTAAAATTAATATTATCTTCTTTTTTTCATTTTGCAGATACATCTTTCATTAATTAGTCTTTTGTGTTAAATGTCCGCATATGTGTAAATGAGTTTTCCAACAATTTCTTCTTGAAATTTTTATACAGATGGTTTTGAGTTTGGTTTAATAGCTTTTCTTGGTGAAGAAAGTTTACTGCCTTCGGGTGTATAACTTCTTTTTCGCGACTAATACTTTTTGTGAAAAGCCATTCTATTGTTGATTTACAGATTTGGTATGGTGAACGTTACACTTTTTAATTTTTTTTACAGTTATCTGTTATCTTGTTAACGTAACAACGTTTCGATAACATATTTATTCCGTTAGACAACGGTCTCTCTTCGCTGTTTTAGAGACAATAGAGGATACAAAAATTGCGTAATCTCGTAGTTTAAGAGCTCTGCATGTGATTTAAGTTTCGTGAATATGTTATATTTACATTTTCATACGGTTTACATCATATTCATATCATTATTTTGTTAAGTTTGTAAGTTCTAAGTCTCTTGTAATTAATAGCATTATTTATTTGCAGATAATCCGGTCGTCCAAGATGCTAATGGTGCAGGTATTGAAGAAAAATCACATCGTTAATAGTTTACTTTAAAATTGTAAAAACTAAATGTATAAATAATACGAGGATAAATTAATTGTATATATTATTGTTATAAGGTTTGTAAGCTGTGACTATCTTAATCTCGATCTGCAATTTTATTATATTTACCATTGTTCCTGAAATACTATACGTGTCAACTTTTATTAATAGGTCTCTACAAATATAAGAGCACAACGTGTATTTATTAAATTACTTTTATAAGTTTTCTAGTTACGATGGAAGTTAGATTATAGTTATATAAACTGCAGAAATAGTTCAAAAGAACAACTTAACTAAAAATTATTGTACTTTTTGTTGTAAAGGTTAGGTTGGGTGTCGATGTTTCACTCCAGCAATAGCATAAAATTTAACCGTGGATTCTGTCATGAATTTCAGAAATTTATTTACACTGTTGAGGAGTATTTCCAAAAAACAAGTATAGGTGCAGGTATTTTACTGCAGCAATGGTTCAGAAGAACAACCTATATAACATTTTGAATACTACATTTTATATAAATACATGTGTGATGAGATTTAGGTGTTTGTACTGTCACAATATTTGATTTTGTGTACCGTTTTTAATGCGATACTATTATTTATAAAAGTAAAATTTTACGTACATTTCTGAACTAACATTTTTCAATTGTAAAGTGACAAAACTACACTGAAATTATTAGAACTTAATTTATTTTGAGTTATAACAAGTAAAGTTTCTCGAAAGGCAATAAAAATTTGTTATGGGTTCTTGATGATCTAGACCATAACACCACCACTACAATCGTAGCGTAGGGTATGTATGAGACGTAACCAACGAAGTAAAATTGTAAGGGTGCCATATCCGTTGAGACGATAACCGAATAATAGCAACCCTACATATTAATTGCAAACATTTTGGGTTTTCGTGGAAAGTAACAAAAACAAATATGTTCACAAATGTCTTTGAGTGAATTTACAAAATAAACCGGAAGTCTTTTTAATTCGGAGCTGGAGTGGCAAAGAGAATCAATAACGGTGTCTTGATCTATAAAGTTCAAAATATCAGTTTCTGAGTGCATATTATAAATTTTCGTTTATCAAAGACGAGCAAAATCTTGTTTTGATAAGTTTCAATTTAGAAAATGCTCCTTCGCAAGAGACTTGAGTCAATGGGATGGTTAGAAGAAATTTATAACCTTTTGAAAGTTCTGTGTATTGTAAACAGTACATAGGTCTTTGCTATGTTCTTCAAATTTCTGCGTCATTTTCAAAACAAAGCGTTGTGCTGCTTTCAAAGTTTCAGCAAACTTGTCCCGTAGGCGTTTTAGTCTACTAAAAGAAGACTCATTGTTCCCTCCACGATTGGGCGTAGTCTAGATTCTTTGTTTAGAGATAAACAGATAGTGGCGTAGTGATTTTGAACATTTGCAAGAATACCATGCCAACAACTATCGTTTCGAAATCCAGGTACTGGTTAAGTAAAGCAGTTGCTTGATATCTCACTTTGGAGTTGAAATCAGCTGGATGTGAAATTTTGAACAGAACCAATACCAACTACAGATAAATGTATTTAGGTTTAGCTGTGTTTGAAGACTGTTCTTCCGAAGAGGTCTACTCATCTATTCTGCCGAATATTTTCTTTGCTGCAGCTTCGCCATCTAGTAGCCCCAATGGCTTCCAACTTGTAGTGAGGAATTTGCTCCCTGAACTTGTCCAGTCTTTTAATTGAATCCTATAAAAGAACGTGGGTGTCTTGCATTATACTGCAAAATGAGATTGATACAGTGAGGCACTGAGCTGCATCAGATATTACAAGATTTAAAACGTGCGCGTAGCACCACGTGTGAATATGATTTGGGATTTTGCTGGCTATTCGTGCAGTCAAATCATTATACTGGCTGTTAGATGCGCCATCAAACGCATTTGCGACGCAATCACTCTTCTATTTCAAGGTTTGTCAGTGCTCCAAAAAGAGTGTCAAATAATGACTCTCCTGTAGTAGAAACCACACTTTTTATTGCTAGTGGTCTCCCGCATACTTTATGTCCTTTAACATACCTGGCTACTATTGCACATTGATCGTTGCTACATATGCTTATTGTCGTGTTCATCAAAACTGAATATTTGCCCGCTCATTTGATTGCAATTGCTACTACAGATTTTATTTCTTTTGTCAAGCAGGTCTGTATTTTTGCTGCTGTGTTATTACTTAGAAATGTCACGGTACTTCCTCTGTCGACTATTTTGTTTTTGCTTTTTCTTACATGTTCCACGTTAGTTTTTTTCCTGACCTTTTAGACATGTGCACATCACTGTCTTTGATAGCCGTTTTCATGTGTTTCTCTAACCGTGGATCCTACTTTCACATTAATAGAATAATTTCTAAGAAGTTGCCATTGTTGATTATGTTATCTTTAAGAGAGTAGACAGCTTCCTTTGATGCACGAAAAGCCAACCCTTGGTTTCCTATAAGCTTCAAGACATCTATTACAATTGTCACCACGTCTCCTTACTAAAACTTCTTGTTTCCTTTTCTCTAGTTGATCGCATAAAAGGTCACGAGTACTTTTCTTACGTTTGGCTAACATAAAAGCCTCGACAGATTTAAAATGAACTTTGGATATTTCATGTTTATTAACTATTTGGTGAACCAGTCTTAAACCCCGTACAAAAGGTTGAATTGGAGTTGCTGTTGTAAACGATACAAATAAAACAGAAGATTTTCTTTGAATTTTCTTATGAAATCCAATGTCTCTCAAGGGTTTCTCCATCGTTTCGTTTTACAAGGTATAAAGGTTTTTTGTCATTAAAGGCAACTCCCGTTCATCAGGTTGGATTGGATGATAATCAAAATATGCCGATAAATCTCTTTCGCTTGGTTTTATGAAGTAATTGATTGTAGATTCTTGAGATTCTTCTACTGTAGGATTATATCCTCGAGCAGAATTTCGTGTATCGAATGAAGGTTCTTGTAGTTTACGAGGACTAAGGTTAATCGGGCCTTTCTCTTGAATTTGTGAATTTTCCACTACTGTGAATCTTTCAAATTTGCCAGAACTACAATCGGAACCATCGTTTTAGAACAATCAAGATTTGATAAGTTTGATAGTGAAGACAAATTCTGCTTCCTCAAATGTTTTGTTTTGTGTATGTGATTCCACATTTTCATCTTCGGATGGGCCGTCAGCTGTTTAAACAAAGTTGTTATTTTTGAACATGATTTAGCAGATTCGAGTAGAAGTTTGTTTTTCTTTTCTTGTCTAAATTTATGTCCACTTTTTTTTCTTTTATTTTTCTTGTCCATTATTTGTACCCTGCTAAAACAAATATGACTAATTAATTTATGTGCAAGAAACAGTTATTTAGTTTTAAATGTAAAAACCTGCGTGTGATAATTAACAAGTTTATCCAAGCTCTTGTAAAAAGGGAAAATCACATTAATTGTTACTATAGTATAGCACGCAATCGCGTAAAAGATAATCTAGGTTGTCTTTAGTAGTATGCATTATATGTGCTCATCGATGGTGCAAACTTCGTTACTTATTTCTCGCCTCTATTATACGGTGAAATAACAAAGCTAATTTGGTGGCTTTGTACCAAAAGATAAATATGAATAACGATATTTACCTTTATCATGAAGAAGACAATAGCACTTGCCGTGGGTGCGCCGCGTGGGTACTAGAAAAATCATAGTCCATTCAGTAGTGGCCTAGAGTCGCAACACTCAACCCGGCCGCTCAACAATATCGACGATAAGTCTTGCTTAGAATGATCTAGATTGAATGATATTAAATTAATTTATTGTTTTGTTTACTCAAGACTATGTAAGATGTTAATTATGCTGTTAAATGTGACTTCATTGAAATGTTGGAATACTGACTGTAAAATTTGTCAGTTTCGGAACAGGAAGGCGCCAAAAATTTCTCGTCTGGAGGGCGCACCGGGATACGTCCCGGCGGCCCAGCACGGGGCTGCCCGTGATGTTAAATTTATTTCCACGGCAAATTAGAACGCCAATGACTGCGGGGTAAATAGGAGTAGTTAAATGGAAACTCGTTAGGCGCAATCACAATAAATGTTTCACGTATAAGGAAACATTTGAATTCAGTGACGCGTCCGTATTTTCTCTTCTAGTAGTTTAAGAGGTTGAAGAGTCATTATAAGGAATTATTTTAAGTGTAATGTCTAAAATGCGGATTTCTAAGCACGAATACGGAACAAAATAAGCATAAGAAGTTTAAAATATGCACACAAAAAAATTCAAGATAAGCATAAATAAGCACAAATAAGCAGAAAAAGTATTTATTTTACATCTAAAAAATATTTTTATTTACTAGTAAAAAATAATATTTTTAATTCTATTTTATTAATATACTTACAAATAAGTAGATAAAAAAATAATAAAGGAATAATACATAAAAAAATTAATTATAATTGGCGAAACAGTAATTTACTAACACTTTTTCCAAGTTTTCGGAAGTGAAATTTCGTCGTTTTTCCGAAAAAATTAAAACGACCTCTACATCTACTGAGGTTAATGGGGCATATTTGAAAAACTGAATATGTTCCATATAGATATTTTCGGGCAATTCTATCTTTTCGCCTGATAAAATTTTGTCAACAGCAACGAAAGAATTATATGCCGGATTTTTTTGCAGAACATACATTAATTTAGTTTTAATGATATGTGCACTACACCCTTTAGCCATTGCGATTTTGGTTTGAACTCCTTTCACAACGTTTAAATATTCGTTTAGACTTAAATGTGATGTCTCTAATTTTTCAATAGCTTCGGCAAGGCACATAAAGTTACTGGTAATGTACATAATATTACTATGTAAATTTTTGTTCTTGAAACTTTCTTTTGCAGTTTTTATTGCAAGTACATCGTCTCCCTCAAAATCGTTTATTACCTCACTAATTTTCAGGAAGTTATTTGAATAAAATTCCACCGCTCGTAACCAAGTTCCCCATCTTGTCAGTACAGGTTCTGGGGGTAAAGGAGTATTTGGCAACTTTGATTTATAGTGCGCAATTCTTAACGGTGCTTTTAAAAACACTTTTTTAACAGATGAAATTAGTTTGTTAACATTCGGATATTCTTCTCTTACTTTCTCTGCAACTCTGTGCAGAGCATGGGCTAACAAGTTAACTGAATTAAATTAGGATAAAATGTACGAAGCAATTTTCCTGCTGCTAACATAGGGTAACTTGAGGATAGATGGCTCGCATTTTTTTAGATGAGTATAAGTTCACTTTGAATATGTTTCAAAAAATTTTATACTTTTTTATGAAACACTAGACTTACTAGAAGTAATACAAAATAGGTCAAATAAGTTGAAAAACAAATTAAACAGTGTTACATAAAGAAATAAAAGACAATTCAAAAACCATCTCTCCTCTTATGTTGAGGTGAGATGGCGCAACCTATAAGTAAATGTAACTTTCGTTTTTGTACAAAAATGTCCTTAAATAATTCAAGCGTTACTTCGTTTTACACATAACAACACCACAGGAATGGCAAAAATTAAGAAATTTGGAGCATGAATCGTGAAACCAATGCAAACAATTCATACATTTCACCCAGTCATCAGCCTTAGTTGTTTGTGAATAAACTTCGCCACAACCAGTACAGTTTTCTTCAGGATCCCCAAGTCATCTGAGGAATCACGGAAAGAAATGTTTTCGCCATCGTCTTCGTTCAATGACGACCAATTTTTGTCAACTTACACAAATGCTTTACGATTGGTTTTGGTTTTTTAGCCATATATGTTTTTGGTTTGTCGGTCATTTCTGTTTTTTTCTTCGTTTTGTTTCTGTTTGTTTTTTTAACAACTTTATTCTTCTTTTCATTAATAATTTTTATATCTGCCAAAATCTCTGCTAACTGCTTGCTTCTTCGTCTCACAGAGTCAACAGGAGTGGAAACAACTGGAACAGGTGAAATACCATCAAGCATCTTTCCAGGAGTAGGATTCTCCTCAGGAACCTCTTTGGTTTTAGAATCTCGTGAAACGTATGGCGATGGTGGTGCTACATTTTGCCAGCTGCAGCAAGGTTGTTGATCATCCTGAACTTCTTTTTCTGAGGTTATTTGTTGAGTTTTGGAGAGGGTTTCCTGCAAACTCTGTGGTTCAACAGATGCTACCTCTATTTGGAGAGGGCGATAGTCGGTTAAAAAAGCTTCCTCTGGAATGGCAGATGGATTGAACGGCACAATTCCTGTAGATTTAAAAGCCGATATGGCGTTATTAACCGTGGCTGAATTATTCCATCCCTCAGAAAGAAGGTTTCCAAGTTGTAACCTTGTAATCTTTCTTCCCGGATTATTTTTGATGAACAGATTGCAAGCGGCATAGTAGTTCATTTTAAAAGATTTAAAAAAACATCTGTCAAGAGGCTGTAGGAATTGAGTGGTATGACTCGGTAAGCACAAAAGGATAATGTCATGTTCAAGGCAATATTCCAACATTTCAACATTGCTGCAATGAGAAGTGTGGCCGTCTAACAACAGTATAATTTTCCCTATTGGTTTACGTGGGACGAACTGATCTTTTAGCCATTTGAAGAATATGTCGTTGTTGACATACGCAGATTTTGGTGACATATAAATTTTTGAGCCTGGTGGCATACCATCTGCATACGCTTTATTTTCGTTAGTTCCTTTATCACGCAAGTAGGTGGAATAAAAACTCCTCTGCATTACAACAAGCTATCACAGTAATTGTTTCACCTTTTCCCCAGAGCTTACACTTGCAATATTCTTCGATCCCTTTTTGGCAATTCACATGTGTCCCGGCCTATTGTTGAGTTGCAGGCCAGTCTCATCCATATTAAAGATATGTCCTGGCTTGCACATAAGATCGTTTTTAGTAAGTACCTGTTCTAGTATTTGGAAATAATTTTTGACATCATTTTTGTTCATACCCAAAGATCGATTAATCGAGACTGCTTCTGATTTTCGTACAGATAGCCTTGGGTTTCTTTTTAAAAATAAACACAACCATGGAAAACCTGCTAGACCAGTCTCTTTATTAAAGCGATGATTGATACCCAACTGTTCAGCTAACTTAAAAGCCATCGATCTCACATCAGTTCTTGTAGGGGCGAAACCAGTCTTTTGAATTTTCAAAATGTGTGCTACCAACTTATTTTCGACTTCTTTGCCCAACGTTGAACTTGGTCCAAGACATCCTTTTTTCATATTATTTTTCGCCTTTCTTCGTCGAAGAGTGGTTGCTGGTACATTATAAGTTCTAGCGGCCTCATTGACACCCATCCGATTTTCGTTTACAGCATTAACTGCTTCAGATAATTGCTCTTCCGTCCAGGTGGCACGGGAAGACGTACCTTTTCGTTTATAAGCGGTCGGCATCCTAAAATAAAATGAAAACCTAATGAACCATCTACCCTCGAAATTAGTGAACCATCTATCCTAATCTTATGAGGATAGATGGCGCACTTGAAAACTCAGAGATGCAACAGTTTTCAATTATTTTGAGGTTAGGTAAGGAAAGAATAATACTTTTACTTGCCTTAATTCAAATCCCGTTGAAAATTTCGTTTATTATGAAAAGTTAGGGCACTAGATATACACTCCACAGAAAAGTTTACGTTATACCCAATTACTAAATGCTTTAAAACTGAATAATGGAACGATTTAATCAGCACAAACACGGTCGCAAGCTACTCTGATGTACACAATGCAAAATAAAAGCTGCTTGAAAATTGCATTACAGTTGCGGTTGCGCAACAAACAAGCTGCGCCATCTCACCTTCCGCGCCATCTATCCTCAAGTTACCCTATAAGGAGCAGCATCTGTATACATTATTAAAATATTTTTATCATTCATATTATTAGGGTACAAAAATCTTAAGCACAAATTTACAAAATAAGCAACACTTTGACTATTAGTTTTTTCTAATACCTTAGAGCATAAAAGATGCGACCGCGTAGAATTTAATTTAGATAACTTTCCGACAACAAAATTAGCTACATAGTTTCCAACTGCATCTGTGGTTTCGTCTACAGAAAACCAAATAGGTCCTTCTCCAATACTCTCCCTTATCTGCTGAATGGTGGAATCATAGCATTTGTCTAAATAATTCTTTCGTAATGTTGATTCACTTGGAATATTACGATTGCAATATTTTTCAAAAAATTCCTTAAATACTGGATTCTCTACAGTGCGCCAAGGAATATTGGCAGATACAAGTGCACGACATAAGTCTTCAGAAAATTCATTTGTTTTCTTGGCGGGTGTTGTTAAAAAAGATTGTTTGAATTTACTCTTGCGAGCAACGCTGGCTTGATGTAATGCAGTCTGTATGTGTTGCTGTAATTGATGTTTTTTGGTGCTGGACACCTGTCACAAAAAATGGAGTTGAAGAACACATACATAATACGATTGTAAATTTTAATGCAACGTATAGAGGAACCAAATGATCGGAAGTGTAGAATATTAAAATATAACCATTAAGATAAGAAGGTAGATACATATAAAAAAAATTACCTCTTTGCTACATACATCGCAGAACACTACTTCACCATCAGATGAAAAGCACTCAGTCTTTTAATTTTAACCACTGCTTTAATAATATACTTTTCGGAACATTCACTTTTCCCATTGTAAAACCGAACAATTTTTAGTTATTTTTAAGAACACGTATTATCAGTTAGCAAGACCAATTTGTACTAAATATTAAATTTAAATTGAACGCTGGCGTAGGTAAACAATACAATACAAAATAAAAAAGCACCCCGGGTACAAAGTGAAACTACCCAATAAACAAATAAATAGTCCAGACATAAAACATTATAATTTTTCCATATTATGAATTGAAGTACGTTTTTATTTACATTTGGATCACGTTCGCATGGTTTGTTTTCTATATTGTTCAGTTAATCCGCTTAAAATACCCTGTCTTAATAAACAATGGTACCTAAGAAAATTGCTTTTTTTAAATACCAACTTTCTCTTTGTTGTATTGTAATTTTAAATCACTACATTGCTTACCTAAATCTCCTAATAATCCTATAACTCTAAAATATGCACAAAAAAGCACAATAACCTCTAAATAAGCATTTTTTACAAAATTACATTTGAATAAGCAAATAAGCACTTATAAGCATTTGCTTAAAAATCCGCAGTCTAGTAATGTCTAATGTATAATAAGTGCTTGATTACAATACTGCTAATAAACCAACATGCTGCATCTTCACTGAGGTTCCGCATCTACAACCAATTATGCATAAGGTTTGCTAATTGCTTTATTGAGTGAAACATATTTGTCCCAAAATTTTATTTATTTAATCTATTTATTTAATCGTTGGAATTATTCTTCGTAAGTTAATGATTGCGCTCATTTGTTTCCTTTAATTAAATAAATTTTTATTCACTTATTTCTTAATCGAAAACAAATGGCATACGACAGTGGAATTGACATAAATGTAAAAAGCAGATTGAACGTGTAAAACGATTTGTTTATGAACATAAACATGACCATCTTGCTGCTGACCTAAATAGAAAATATAATCTGTATTTGAATATTTTAAGCAAAATGATTTAATAATCATGTATTAACGAAAAGCATGGTCTAAGTGATGAGGAATACAAGATATAAAAATACCCAATTTCATTGGTAGAAACATTGGCGAATTCAAACCTTTTATAGATATGTTTGAAGTTGTAATAGGCAGCAATTCTAAATTAAAAATGATAGAAAAGTTGTATCATTTAAAAAGTAATCTCGAATGACTGATTAAACCTTCTCAGTAACTTAGCGTTTACCATAGCCATCTCAAGTAATCCATCCATTAGATCAACTCCGCCCATGTGATAATTATACTCACGTATGATAGCGAGACAGTCAATTTTTACATACTTTCTCGCAGATCGATCAAATCTGGTTGCCTTTGACGACTTCCTATCCTGGAGAGCACTTTTGAAGGGTAGCACCCCGACGTATATAGAAGACAAGCACACGTTTTAGTTGTCCTTCCACAACACAGTTGTCAAATCTACACCGTGTGCATTTCCCCCATACTCAACAGAAAACCCCTTGTCCGCTTTAGCAAGCTGTTTATCTCTATCACTTGGCAATTTACAATTAGGAATGCGACCAGAGCGAATTGTTCCCAATGAATAAATGCCTCGGCTCCTTAGATAAACAAGTAGTGGCAGTGTCGTATAAAAATTATCAAATGGTTGGCAAAATTAGGTATTGATTGAGATAGACGGACAACATTAGCTGCTGCTCCCAGATCAGGCATATTGGACAAAATGACATTGTTTCCTGCAACAGTAAAGATTTCGAAGCTGTAAGAGTAGCCACTGCTGTCACAGAGAACAGAACAGAACAGAGACAAGTTTGAAACCCCATTTATGCGGCTTTGCCAGCATGTATTGTCGCAATGAAGTGCGTTTCATTTTGGTCGCACACATTTGTTCATCTACGCATAAACGATGTAATTTTAGAACTGTTTGAAATTGTTCGTTTAAATGTTTCACTATTGAATAAACTTTATATAATGTATCAAATCCAGGCTCACCCCGCTTTTTCTCTTTTGATTTGTCGTTGAAGTGAAGATAGTTGCGAATCATAAAGAATCATTTGGATGTCATTGCTGTACGAACTGGTTCAAATGAATAACGTCCCCAGTATTCTGCGGCGTTTGGGTAACGCTATATCGACATAAATATCAATATGCCAATGTATTTCTGGATCTCGGCAGCGTTGGTAACAAAGGTTGTCTCGATGTCCTGCTGTCGAGCGTATAAATTTGTCTGCAATATTTTCAATAAACTCTTGTGAAAAAGTGGACGAAGCATTGATAAGGAGTTTTAAAATTCCCAAAGCTTTTGGGGAGCTTTGTGCTTCCACGGAATACGACTTCATTATAAACCAGCTGCAAATGCTGCTTCTGCCAAAGTATTACTTTGAATTCTCTTGACTGTACTATTAGTTCATTTGCGTTTCTTCTAAAACCATCTGCGTTAGGCTGGGGAACATCAACCTCCTCTTCAAATTGTAGCAAAGGAGAACGAGGTCGTTTTTGCTGTCGTTGAAATGTAGCAGAATTTCCGACGTAGATGTAACTTGCAATTAACGGTAATCCTTGTTGTTCATCTAATTTTGAGGCCCCTGATATCGATGGCTGTGAAGTATCGGGTTCTGCTACACCTAAATTCAAGACAATATTGTCATCGCCGTCAAAGTCGCCTTCCAATCCATATTCAATATCGGTGTCATGTTCGACAACTAAGTTGTCCAAAAACTCAAATATTTCATCAGAAGTCTATGTTGCCCTCTCTTCTTTGACGTGATATCCGATAAAAAACATTTTAGCAAAAAAATAAATGTTTTGTATGAATTAATTAATTTTCACAAACCGACAGTTTCTCACATAAAAAACGAATGGATGGAAGTTTACATTTCGTTAAAATTTCACTAAAGTGATGCAACACCGCTTGTTTCTCAGTAGAAGTCCATGGCTTTTTTGAACCACACACACGACAAAAACCTACAACAACAAATACAACATATCTTATCTGATATCAAATACTTAATACCTTTCCCGTGAGATATTTTCTTCTTTTCCAGTAGAAATTCTTTTAAGTTAAGTTAGTGTCAGCATTTGTAGAGCCAGAACTTGGAGAAGCATGTGAAGTTGAAGCAACGGTGTCTTCTCTTTCATCTTCAGAATTTTGATTAGAATCACTGTCAGGGTCCCCTTGAATCCTTTCCAAAATCTTTGATATACGAACAATGTCCCTCTTTTCCACTGGCATGCGGTAAATATTATTGCGAATATTTATATTGTGTCTCATAAAATTGACATCGTGGAAGACATTTTCAGCCATATCATCTAATGCACATTCTGTAGCTATTTGTTTTCTTAAATTAGTGGCACGTAATAAATGCGGTCTGTTGGTTCCACAAAGTATTGCATAAGATCGCAAAAGGATATAAGCTCGTAAGTACTTTGGTTGACTATTATTCGAGGGATAGGAAAAAACATACGGATTTTCCAACCTAACCTAATCCAACATCTTTTCTTTTTGCAATAATTAAATTAATACATTCTTCTATTTTAAAATCGACCAATACTGGAACAGTTCGATTAAGTTTTCCTCGTATCTCAAAGCGCTGATAGCGTTTTATCAAATCATTTTCCTCTTGATTGTGTCCTGTTGCAGCTGACAGAGACTGTGCAGATCTTAAATGAGAAAAATCCTTTAGTGGGATACGCTCAAGTTCTCCAGGTCGCCTGCAATTGAAAACCATTAAGGAAACTAAAGTAAAAGAAGCAAGTTGTTTTAAAGCATATGGTAAATTAGTCGTTTTTCCACTTCTGACTTTTAAAAACCAATTTCTACGTTGTTCACGCAAATGTGACACCAATTTCTGTATGTCTTCTTTACTAGGGAGTTCCACCTTTTTTTGTCGCTGAAGTTGTAATTGATTTTCCATCGCTCTGTCCTACCCAGTTCAGCAGGGAAAGTGACATTCAAGAGATTAAGGAAATTATCAACCTTGTGTTGTCCTTCGTTATCAGATCTTTTAATACATTCACTTCTCCATATTCCAGAAGCTTGTTTACACAATGTAGTTAAACTTACCACAGTAGTTGGAGATTTATAAAAAGTATTATTTTTGTTAATTCCTCCAACTTTTTTAATAGCGGCAATGGTCACATCAAATTTTTCCGGTGTTGAGCCACCAGCCATTGGATACAGATTGCAAAAAAGAGTCCGACTTTGGATTTTTATACATTTTTCACCTCGTTTCACCATTAATGAACAGTGTTTAACATGATTGCGTGACGTGTGCTTATAGAAGAATGCTGCACAATGTGGACAAGGCAGATAATCTTTGGATTCTCTTGAAAAATAGCTATGTGATCGTCTCGCTACTAGAAATTCTTCTGATTCATGTTTTTTAGAAGTGTTGTACTCAAAATCTCCTCGCCTCCGAATAGTTTCAATAATCTTTCGTCTTTCGATATTTTCTAAAAATTAATTAATTAGTTACAAATAGATAAAAGCATTTTTGGTTATAACGGTTCCAAATTTTGTTAGCTATAAAAAGTTTTTTTTTTCAAACTAACTAACTGACCTGTTTTGATTTCATTTTTAAATTTATATTTACAAAAAATATTTTTAAAACATACAAGAAACAAGATCTGCCATCCAAAAAAATCGAATAGCACAAAAGTTATGGAATTTTAATAAAATTTCTTTAGCATGATAATAGAGTAAAGACCATCCTGGTTGGACCCACTACCTGGGACGGATTACGTAACCCTTTACGACAGGTAGCCGGTCGATTCGGTACAAAAATACAGTGGACCAGATAACTTGTTATATATGTATATACAATATAAAATTTTCTTTTCTTGAGTTCTATATAAAAATGATATTTTAATTTCAATGTTTCTATTTAGTGTTAAGAACATTTTCTTTAATGCAGTATTTTAATGAAATTTTTAAAAGAGCAGATGCGATTTCGGTTTTCCACTTTGTTTATTAATAAATTAAATTACTTACGCGTGCGTGTTTTAGGTAATGTAGTGGTTCCCTTTTAAGTGCCGTTTTACATACAGAATATAAAATAGCGACAGAAGCATATTAAAACTTGATTGTTTTGTGCTGTCAAGTTTAATAAAAAAATACATGTAATTTTGGTATATAACTTTTTTATACAGATTATAAAGAACTTACACTAAATATATTTATTATCTATACATATAATTCATTGCCGTTTTCAGATCGTCCAAAAGGTCAGCAGGATTCTCAAATTTACTACGCCACATGAACTCAATTAAATTAGCCCAGTATGACTCTATCGTTTGTGTATGTATGTCCCTGTTCTGTGGATTAATAAAATGTTGCGAGTGGTTTACTCGCTCGTGGTTGTATCCCAATTGTCTGAGACCTTCATACCCGCGCCAAAAATCTGTAAAAATCGTGGTACCTGGATGCACATGCGAAGTTATAATATTCTCTAATGTTGCACCATCTCGACGTTGCACTATTTGTAGAAATGTCTTTTTTGTTTGCCGATCAATTCCACCGACTACCCATTGCGTTTTCACAACACGACCTCGATTATATTTTCTTTTTCCGAAAGCGCTCTCATCTATCTCTACAATATGACCAGGTCCACCAATTTTTTCGTTTTGTTCCAATAACCATATGACGAGCAGTTCTCTGAAATGAAATAAAATTTTTGCCACAGTTTTACGATTTAACATTGTCTCCCGTGAAATAATAAAGGTCGGATATTTAAGTATCCAAGCAACAATCACTTGCAAGATTAAAGTGGTAGGCACTAGCACTAAACCAAAAAATGTATTTGTTGTCATGCAAACTTTTTTTTTGCAAGTTCTTTTACCACAACAATAAATTGGTTCTTTTAATCGACCATGCGAAACCAAATTTAAATTTCCTCCACACAACGGACATGGACGCCTAATTGGAAGAAATCCTTCACGCACAAGGAAATTTTTTAGGCCAATTTCATTAATTATTTTTTGCAAACTAGCAATGCTGCGTAAATACGCCATGATTAACTCAAACAAACTAAATATTTTAATTCTTTCTACATTTTAGGTGTTTAAAGTGGGAAAATTACCTGTTTTTTCATTTCTTCAATATTGTTAACAATTGAGGGGTAAATGTAAATACGCATAAATTGCAGCATTTCTTAAGCCAACTGTCTATTGTTTAAAAAGTGTTTATTATTTTAAACTCACCACAACCATAATTAAAACTGTTTTTACTACCTACACTAAACTACATTCGAAGAACACTAATATCTCAGTTACCACATTCTCAAGAATATTCAGTGACACAATCGGGCCGAAAAAGTAAGTATTTCGGGTTACCATTACCCCTAAACCATAACATTTCTTATCAATGACCAAATCTGAATAACATGCAACATTAATAAAGACAATTTAAAATACCAATCACTTTACCAATATCGAAAATACTTTTGCTGGTGGTAGTTTATAAGAATTGTAAGCTGCTGCAGATAAATTAAAATTCCCGCCCAAGAAATGGTGCAATATTAACCACGCTGAAAATTAAAATCGACGGCGATTATACACCTAATATAGGAACAGAAAATGGGATTCTAATCTACACAACGGACAATTTTTAATATCCGCCGTTTTTGCAGAGCATTCTAATTGCATGACGCAATTACGACAAAACACGTGATTGCATCTGATGAAACAAGCGACTTCACCTTGAAGAATTACGTTAAGCCAAATGGGACAAGTGAAAAGATGTCAAAAGCTGTTTGAATTATATGACTATATTTACATCCATTTTTCCTTCTGCAGTTGCCTTTAATAAAATCCAAACATAGGACAAATTGAAATTTTACACGGTTAGTTTCTTTTTCTAAGTTGTCCGACACACCGCCTCTTAAAATGTAATTAGCTCGTTCTGATTTTGAACAATGGATAAATCGGCAACCCGTTCAGAAATTGCATTTTCCATTTTGAAAGTCTTTACAAAATTCCATTTTAAAGTAAAAAAGGCCCACAGTAATCAACAAACGTTTTGTTTCTCTTTCTGTTTCATCAAATCATCACTGAAACGAGCATTTTCGGCCCGCCCACAACGACGATAATTTATTCAAAAAATACTACAGCATATCTAGTTTATAAAAAACATGCTGTCAAGCGTACAATATTTAGCCTGTTAAAGAGTCCACTAGAGTACGCTACATTGTTGTAACACCGACTTTCTCTTCCATTATAAAAGCAAATATTATTCTAAAATGAAAGAAAGAGAGAAAAAAAATCCTATCTGATACAGCTAAAAAAATGCAGTTTTACGTTGACTTGGTTTAGTAATGTTTTTCTTGATAGGAAAATTAAGAAAAATTACTGCCAAAAAAGGAAGTTGTTTCTAATTCTGTATTTTCTGATTAATTAAAAAATAATAAACTATGTAGGCAATAAACAAAATGACCCCCTAATTATTCGTTTAAACAAATTACATAATTATTTAATTTTGATAAGGAAAGTTTTCTTTTATTTCGCTATAAATACATGTAGAATGCAAAATGGATTTTCTGACGTCACATTAGATAATTAAATGTTATCAACAGCATAAGTAATGGATTAAAAAAAATTGCAATACACAATTAAGCGTATGGTCGAAAACAAAATTTTTCGTTTACGTTTATTCGGCAATTTTTTAGTTACTTATGATTATTAATTACCTATCATAATTCAACCGACAGCTTCGAAAAGCACGTAAGGGTGGCGTGCCTTTTTTAACCCATTTAGACCTGAAACTTTTTTTTTTGGAAATGCGATTTTTTTTCTTAAAAACCATTATCAATAAGCTATTTTAAGGTTGGGAAAAATAGTGAAAAAAATATGAAAGTAATCAAAGTAGGAAAAAAATGCCGTCCTTTTAAAGGGACGGTAGAACTATATACTACTACTACTAAAGTGAATTTGTGAAAAAAAAGATATGCAGGTTAATTCAAGAAAAACTTTTATTGAGTAATAAAAACATTCTACATCTTATAAGGTGTGGAATTGTAGAAATTATTCTTTTGGATGCAGACCAATATTACATTTGTCACACTGAAAATTAGCTTTTTTGTGACAAACTCCGCATTTCGTTTGACTATTTTGGTAAACCACTATATGATCGAGTCGATCGTACCGAGAATGTTCTTTGTAATTATTGGGTACTCTGGAGGAACGTTTCCTTTTGAACACGGTGTGAGTTTCCAATAACTCAGTTGCTACGGCTCTTCTAAAAGCAAGCTGGTCAAGTTTGCCTCCCTCAAATCGGCTCAGATACCAAGCATTTTGAATAGCCATATCAATGGAGTGGCTAATCAACGGAAAATACCATTTTCTACCCCGAACTGAAATACGATATTGGCCAATGTTTTGATCACTTCGATCGACCCCTCCCATATTTTCATTATATCCTTTTATAAGCGCAGGTTGTTCAACATAAACATGGCGCTTTTCTTTTTGAGAAAATCTCTTGACTTTACAGGTTGGCAGTACTTCAGAGGCATTGGAGACCATAGTTATAACATTATTGTCATTCCAACGGCAAATAACAATTTCATTATCCACCAGTGCATATTGGAACTCTCCCCTGGACTTCTTTTTGAACTGTTTTATATCAGTCAATGGACACTTTGGTAGTCTGTTCGCTCGGATTGTTCCAGTGGCTCTTATTTTTCGGGAAGTCAATTCTTTCATTAGTGGTAACGACGTAAAGAAATTGTCAAAGAATATATGATAGTTGTCATATCCCTTGGATTGGAGTACATCAACATACTGCAAGACAACGGAGGCGCCAAATCCCAACTCTTTGTACTTTTCAGACAAATAGGTACTAGAACCCTGATATGGTTCAAAATTTACGATATATCCCAGTCGCGTCGTTCCAACCCAGAACTTGTATCCCCAGCGTATAGGTTTTCCTTTAATAAATTGTTTGCAGCCAAAATCCAAAATATGGAACTATGGCTTCATACACGGAGTGGTTTTCTTTTATTGGTGCCATTTCCAAAAATGTTTTATTTAGAGCTTGAAAAAGTGGTCTGACTTTGGCAAAACGGTCATCTTTGTTCAAGTTATTGTTATCAACACAATGGAAATTACTCATCACATATTGAAAGCGATCTCTTGACATTGAAGAAGAAATAAGTTTGTTATTACTGTCAGAGGAATTTTGCCAGTACATTTTCTTCCTAGATACAGAGCAGTATCCAGTCACAAGAAGAATGCCAATGAAGCAATATATGTCATCTGCGGTAACATCAGGTTGTCGATTATTTTGAGAAGCATACAGATTTGTATATTGAACTATCTGTTCTATTAGATTTTTATCGAAAAAACATTTGAAAAGACTCGCAGGAGATTGATTGTTTTGGAGGGTTCCATGAAGGAAACTTTACAACTATGTCTTTTCCTAGCGAATAGTGATATTCTTTGGATGTTTTTATTCTTTTTTTCACAAACGTAGATAATGGCAAGTCGTCCTCGCTCTCAGACTCTTGATTCACCTCATCAGCATTTGCCATAACATCTTCTTGATTTCTGTCGATACGAACCTCAGCATTTGCCCGTAACTGACATCCCGGTAAATTATTTAGAACAACGTCATTCTCATCTCCAGAATCCTCATCCGTGATACAGTCATTGGCATTTTCTGGCGGAAATATTACTATTTCATCAGGAATATCAGCAATATCATCAATATCTTCAATTTCCTGTAGAAGTTCGTTAAGCGTCAGGGGTTTTCTCAAATACCTGAAATAAAATACGTATCTTTTAAAAAAAAAACAGTATAGATATGTATAAACCTAGCGTCCTTTTAAAAGTAACGGATCGTTTAGGCACACATAACCAAACATTTTATATTTTTATTTGCTTCAAAGTGTGATATTAGCGTTAAATAATATTTATTTTGTATGTAAAAGACAAAAAAGATAATATCGTATTAAAACCAACTTACCAATTTTGATTTTCGTCGCTCATGATTCAACACAAAATTATTATCAAACTTTATAAAATTCTTACAGTAAACAAAACAGTCAGAACGTGCTTATTCCGTAATTAAATGATGAATCATATGTTTCTAAGCGTAATATACTTTGTTCCATCTACCCACAAGAAGTTAAAACCCAGCCAGAAGCCATAGGTTCAAATGGGTTAATATACGTTTATTTAAAAATGTGGCTTTGAAATATCACTTGTTTAATTATTATTATTTACAAGAAGTTATTATATGTGAAAGATATGAACGGTCGTTATTTCGGTCGTTCTATAGCTCAAATTACCGCGCGAAAGCGTAACTATGCGTGTACTTGATATCAACATGGGTTGACCTTTGTCTTTTACATGAAGTAAGACTGAAATAGGTAACTTATATTCTTTATTAATGCCCTTGGTAGCACAGTACCTAAATTGTCATCAAATTTTGGCATGAAGCTCGAGTAGTCGACCAATCAAATACTAACTACATTCTGTCAGTGAAAATATTTATAATAGTCGATTACGTTGAAGTTGAAAATTCAAGAAGAATACTTTGACAAATTCTTTGATTGCAAAAGCATATTAATTAATCTTTATATTATTTCGACTTGTAGTCGCGAATTTAACTTTTGAGAAGATAACCCTTAAATAAATTTTTTATAATTCAATTTTACTCTTAAATTAAAAAAATGCTAACGGTTGTTAAACTAAGAGTTTTTATTATGTTTTTGGAAAAAATAAACTATTGTTGCTAAATTTGTTACTTTATTGTCACCATTATGAACAGTGACGTGTTTTATTCTAGAAAAACGGTTTATAGGTAGACAGATGTGCAATTGAATTCCAACTAAAAAAGACTGGTCATAGTTGTAATTTATGCAGTCCTGAAAGTACACATTTAGGGATTAAAAAACTCTAAATAAGCGATTATTCCAATAGTTTTATTTATACATGACAACAGAATGCTAGTATAATAAAATCCAAACAATAAAAAAACAAAATACATATTTAAATTCAACTGAAATTTAGAATTATTTTCATAAACCTAAGATTAACAGTTCTTAAAATCATATTAAATACTTTTATTTTAAATAAAGCTTCAAAAATTTTACGTTGATTGGCTTTTTCAGGGTATTGTCGCATTTTTGTTTGAGTTCGATAACTGTAAAAAAATTCGTAAAAATCGTCTTAGAATTGCAAATACGTCGACGTTTTAACCGCAGTTAGACGCCAATCGAACGATCGAAAAACAAATTTTTGCCTTTGCGAGTCTCCATTTTCGAAACGCCTTGTCAAAAACGATCGTTCGGCACATTGTTAGATGGGCCTTTTTATTGTCTATCGTTTCGGACGTCTTTGTTTTGTTTCAATCTCCGACGGCAAGTTGTTTCGACTGGAACTAAAGTAGTATGCGAGCTAGATAATAAATCACGTTTTTTATTCTTGCTCTAAGTTTTTGAGGTGGTTCCCTGTCCGTGTCTTCTTCGATTCTATATCTGGCTAAGAATAGCTCCAGTTCAGTGGACAAATGTTGTACTGTAGAACGATGCTAGAGATGTAGCTTCGTCAAAACCAGCACTAATTTTTTTAGAAAAATGCGTCTATATTTTTGTGCGGATAAGGTGTTTGTCGAATTATACAAAATTTAGCTATTGATACCTGCTCTATTCAACAATTACAAAAATATTACCAAAGGCCATCTCCTAGTTCTTCGGCTTACGGACTATGTACGTCGACTGTATCCACTCCCCTTTTTGTGGCATTATAATCCATTACAATTTCAGGTTTTTTGGTTTGTGGATTTATGGCAGAATCATTGTGCATGGTGGATATTAAAATCACCGACTTGTTTTTTTTGGGAACGTAGGAGACTATAGTCATATCTTGTTGGAAATCAAAAACGGATGATCCTACCTCTCTCGTGTTATTGGGCAAAAATTCCGTTGGTAGCTCTCGCTTGTTCTTCTTCAATGTACCTAGCATTGTTATCTTATCCTGTAAGAGTTTCCTGGCTAAGGGATAACTGGAATACCAATTATCACACGTTAGATTTCTATTGCTTCCTTTCATATCTTGAAGTAAGCGATGTGCTATTGCTGTGGATGTGTTTGGTAAATTGTACTTTCCTTCGGGTTGTGTACTACAATACACTTCCATGTTATTGACATAAAAAGTTTTGGCATCACAAAGTATAAATGCTTTCAACCCATATTTGGCCGGTTTATTAGGGATCTATTGAAGAAATCTACAACGGCTTCCGTTTCGCTTCTTTCTTGTTCGGAATCAGTCCAATGGTCACTTTCTTCTATATGTTCGTTATCACTGTTATCTGATTTAGATTTTTGACATTCCTCCTCTGAATCTGTGCCACATATAACTTGGCCAATGGCTTCTAGTTCCTCTTCTGTTATAAAGTACACCACTTTCACAAAATTTGATGTTATCTATTTCAAGGCGCACCTCAGCTCCCGCTGCTTCAGGTATCCCTGGGGTTACGTCTTGGGACGGGATACCGATCAGTTTTACATCTGACGTTCAGCAGTTAGGAAGTTATAACAATTTTTTTGTGCGGTAACTAAAATACACCAAGCGAGCAGTTATGTAAGTACATATGTAATACTTTGTTTTTATAATTTTACATTAATTTACTACAACTTTTGATTATTTTTGCAATATTTACTAATCGAAATTTACTAAATTCACTTGAAATAATTAAATCCTTCATTGCAGGGATCGTGTAAAGATTCGATATATTATTGTTAACGACAAATTCGAAAGGACGACGTCGTAGATTGAAGTATTTTTTTTGCTTTATCGTAGGCCTGACTAAGTTTAGATTTGAGCGAGCTGTATATTCGGTTTGTAACGACCGAACGGGAAAATTTATTCTTAGATCGAACAAATTCAAGTGGAGCATCATGATTATCGAAATTTTCATCAAATGTTTTGGTTGGGGTTTTCTTTTCACGAGAAGAGTTTATGAAGTACGGTATCATACCGGTAGCTTCGTGCTTCGCAGTGTGTACGGCAGATGTAACGTAGGGTAGATACTGGTCCCAATCTCTATGGTTATCTTTGACGTAAGAACTAGTCATGGTTTTGAAAACTCGATCGATTCTCTTAGTAGGGTTGGCCTGAGTGTGGTAATTAGAAGTATAAGAAACATGGCAACGATAACTATTTGAAAGTCGCGAAAATTCTCTGTTACATATGAATCGTTCCGGTACCCTAAACATTAAAAACACGTCGATTTCAAGATGTCATGATTTTTTGAACGGTAGCGGTACGAAGAGGAAAAGTTAAAACAAACTTTCTGAAACAGTCAGCGACGACTAAGATATAACAGATTCCTTGACGAGAACGTGGTAAGGAACCAATAAGGTCCATGCAAATAACTTCCCAAGGCTTATCGATAAAATGTCCATGCATTAAACCAGCAGGGTTATGTTGAAGTGGTTTAGTTTGTTTGCAGATGTTGCATCGCCTTACATAGTCAGCGAGCAGTTCTCATTTTAGGCCAATAAAAATGTTGACACAAACGACTAAATGTTTTTGATATTGCAGCGTGACCAGCAATAGGAGAATCATGATGCTCCTGCATTAAAGCGTTGCGTTTTTGTTTGGGAGGAACTAATTTAAACTCATCATTGTTCATCAGCAATTACAGAAAATGGAACTTGAACGTGTTTAAATAACTTATTTCCCAAGACTCCAGAGAAGAAATTTTTGAGGAGAATTGCGAGTAGAGGTAATCATTCGATTATACCAACAATTTTTTGTAGAATGACATTCGGATTCGGAACGAGACCAAGTATCAGGTACGATATGATATTTACCTTCCCGATGTACGATATCAAAATCGTACTGCTGAAGGCGAACAGCTCACCTAGCAATACGACCAACGACATCTTTAATACTATTCAACCATTTAAGAGGGATTAGTTGACACAGTGATTTTGGTGTACTCTTTATATAAGGTAGAAGTTTTTTAGTTGCGTAAAGAACAAGACACTCCCGTTCCGTAGCGATAAAATCAGGTCATGACAGTACAGGAGCACAAACAAGAGGTTCTTTTATACAATTAAAAGCGTTTTGACAGTTAGTTGTCCACAAAAATTTAGCATCTTTTTTCAGCAAAGCTGTTAACGGCGAAAAGACAGACGAAAAATTTGGTACTAAGCGCCGGTACCAAGATGCCACACGTATAATGCGACGAATATTAGGAACGGTAGTTGGAATAGGGATTTGCACAATAGCTTGAAATTTTTCTGGATCGACAAGAAGACCTTTTGAATTTACGATATAACCGAGGTAACGTAGTTCGGGTACGCAGAAGTGGCATTTATTTTGGCTAATAGTCAAACCAGCAGAAATGAGGCGATCAACAACTTCTTGCAATACGTTTAAATGGTGTTTAAACGTTTGAGTGCACACAATAATGTCGTGAAGATAAGTAAATACATGTGGTTTGAGATCAGCACCAATTACGCTATCGATAAAATGTTGCCAAGTCGCTGGCGCATTATGAAGCAAAAACGGCATACGGTAAAACTGAAAAAGTCCCCTATTTAGAACCCTAAAACCAAGATATTCGCGGGATGATTCGGTAACATGAATTTGCCAATAAGTGGTTAAGAATAAGATTGACTAACCTTATTTAAGCGTCTGTAATCGACACAAAAGCGGTAGGAATTATCTCGTTTTTAATCATAACAATAGGTGATGATCAGGCGGAGGTGGATGGTTCAACAATTCCATCAGGTAACATCTTGTCTAGCTCTTTGTCTAGATATTTTTGAAGAGCCGGAGACATCGGATAGTATCTCTATTTAATGGGCAACGAATCCGTTTTAATTTAATGTTCAATTAGTTACTCCGAGTTTGTTTCCTATATGCGCAAAAGTATTTTTAATGAAGATTTCTAATTCAAGGCATTGTAAGGGCGACTAATGTCTACAGTTTGAAAGTAGGTAATGGGTCGTTTAGTTGAAAAACTCCACTCTCCGTGACGCAAGTCTGGAAGCCAAAAATTAGCTCCGAGCAGTGATGGTAAGTGCTTTCGATGGAAGTTCCGCCTAGCAACAAGACATTATCCCACTTCTATCACACTTATCCCAGTGGCGGAACTTTGACTGAAGGGGAGCAATTTTATCAAAGAAGGGGACAATGTACTTCTCTTTCCCTCATGTTTCTCACGTTGAATAAAAAATGCAGCAAAATTCATTTTGTTTTTTATTTAAAACAAAAATATAATTATGCACTTTATGTATTGCATTATATGTGCAATCAATATTTTTTTATTTGAATGCAGATCGAACGACGCAAATAGAATTCAAAGATGTTTCGTCCATTTTGTTCCTTTTCTTTGTCTTTACATACATCGTTTACTACCGAAAATATCTTTTCACATTCCGTGCTTGAATGAGGTAATCTTAAAACTATTACCGCCAATTTCGAAATATTTTTGAATTTAAACTCGCCACTAAAATCTTGAATATTACTTAATTCCAACCAAAATTGGGACATACTCAGTTTTTTAATTCATGAATTTCTTCAGTATTGAAATAGAATGGTCAACTTCTCCATTCATTGATGCAAGCAGTGCAATCAACTATATTTCTATATTGTTTACATACATTGGACAGTTCTAACAAATGTACTATTCTGCTAAAAACATTTTTTGGAAGAATGAATTCAAATTCAGAAAATAAAGGATTATTAAAAGGTAGCTTTTTAAACATTTCATCTGCAGCTGTAGTATAAAAATTTTAAATTTTTATTTTGATATGTGTTTGATTTTATGTATTTAATGTTGTAAATCTAGCCTCTGAATCAACTCCAATGAATATACTTTCAAGTTGTAAATAGATGGGTGCAAAATAGTTTTTGTGATAATATCGGTCAATTTGTCACATTCTATAAAATTTTGACAAAATTGCAACAGCTGACGTTTGCTTTCTTTTTGCAAACTAAATATTAATGTCGTTTTAGATTGGAACAATGCGTTAAACTGGTTTAAAAAAATTTAGAGCATATTTAAGAAATTCAATGTAACACTGTATCTCAGCTGTTTTTAATTTATGTAATATTGAATTGGCATTAGTTAATTCATCTTTAAAAAGAAGCAGTTTAAAAGTAGGAAGTTAAAAATTTCCAGTTAATTAATATTCGTTCAACACAATGATACCTTGATAACAACAGGAAGAAAGAAACTAACATATTTCTTTTGTGGAAAACGGCACTGGTACAACTATAATCCTACATGAGTCATTCCTGTACCTATTCCGAATATTAGCAATAGAAACACTTAGTTTTACTTCACTAGGGGTATCTATATTTAAAGAAACATGCATTGTTTCATTCTGGAATAATTACCTAGTAACAGACAATGGTAATTAAAGCTATTCAAATGAGTACATAATTGTTCAAATATAATACATTGAAAATGGTACCTAATTCTGCTTTTGTTAAAAACGATTAAAAATATAGTATTTTCGCGGTAGCTTTTTTGGTGGGCAATGAAAACTGTATGGTCAATATTTGTGAAAGTCAGAGGTACTTCAAAATTTCTACATAGGTATTCAGTATTAAAATAATTGTAATAGGCTAGGGGTGTTATTTTAATAAATGGTTTAGAACCCCCACATTTTTACTTTAAAGTACCGGAACTCATTATTCCATTTCTGGCAAACAATACTTAATGGTGTTGTTTACCTGATCATTGCTCGAGGCGATTAGACATGTCCAAGATTTTAGGTAGATAGATATACATGTTAGAAAAACACAAAACCATATGAGTGTGTGATTTCTGAAATTAAGTGCTAATCGCTTACCAACAAAGCTACAAAATAGGGTTTTTGTATAGAAATAAACGGCACGAGAATCCGTAGGTACTTACTTTTTCGCGCAGATTTTGTCTTTGTGTACCTACATTATTATGTATTTACCATATTAATTTCACAAATAACTAACGTAAGATTTCATATCATTACTGTAGTGGTGTCCAGAAGATTATATCAAAAACGTATTTAAGCAACATTATGAATGTATATAAAACAAAAAATAATTGTCGAAAAAAATGCCTAGGGGTATTTATAAAGTTTTAAATACAAAATTTTATCTAATTGGGTACATTGGTTTAAGCGACGGACACAGACATTTTTTATATTACTAATGACATAGAATCGATTTTTGTTAAAAAATATAGTTTGAATTTTTTGTTGATTACAAAATACTTTGTTTACTAAAGCAGAGGAAAAAAATAATTATGAAAATAAACTAATAAGTTTGCCAAGGTTACACAAACGTATTGGCGCTAAGTTGACCTTGCGCCAAATTGTTCCTACGCCAAGATGGGATGGCGCCAACATGTCTCGGTGTCCAGTTCGGTCTGCGCCAAGTTTGCCGCACCAAAATGGTCGCGCCAACTTGTCCTAGACCGTTCTGTCCATACGTAGGACCTAACATTATTGCCATTTAATTTACTTTTGGATGACACGCACACTATAGCCAAGTGGTAAAAATTTATTTGGATACTAAAATATGCCGACTGGTCCAGGAGTTTGGGAAGGGCCAAGTTCTACTGGCAGTCAAACGAGAAAGTCACCAATTCTTGTATCTCTTCTTGGAGTAGTTTGTAGGAACTATTGGCCCTTAGCTTGTGGAGTCGCTGTTGTGCTGAAATGTTAATTTTTTCGGTTCCTTATTTTTTTTATGTGATATTAGTATTGCAAACAGGTGATCACTTTTAGGTGTTCCAAAACTAACATTAAAATTTTTGTTGAAATAATCTATAAAAAAAAACATTCTTTAACTTTCAGTTCTTCGCTGCTGTTTGAAAGTAGTGAATTCAGCAGGCATATACATTCTATTATATGTTTTCGAACGGCAATAATGAGATTCCGTGCATTTTAGAGATTCAATGTATTTTTAAAAACTAAAAAAACTAGCTTGTTTCCTTATACTTTTTCACAATATTTAAAATTCTATCTTTTTTAACACTTAAAATATCCTAAAAAGTTTGCCTACACACAGAAACTAGTAAACCATCACCTCTTGTCACTCTGTAGTGCAAAATACAAGATTTCCCTTTTCTTTTCGTTTTCTACACCGTCTTAGATTGTCTGAGTCACAATGTTGTAGAATAACCGTAGCTTGCATTATCTTGTCCTTGTTTTTGTAAAATGCTTCATGAAACTCTTTCACATCTTTCATAGAAAGACGTGACATGCACTGGGATGGTTGATATGGCTTTCCATGGTGGTCACATCTGGGATATCCAGGCAAACTCTTAGGAAGATATCTAAAACAAATAATCATAATATGAATTAGAGGTTTTACTAATTATTAATATATGTTGTTAAAAAGCGATTAGTTGCCTACAACATACGTACATACCTTACTCGTTTTGCATCTTCTCGTTTGGATTTTAATGTACATCTTATTCGACCCTTGTTAACTTCACATTGGATAATTTTTGTTGGTTGTTCCAAGTGCTCTAATTTCTCCAATTGATTCATCATTAAACACAGTTGTAAACTATTAAAACTAAACACATTAATACAAAATCTCACTTCAGCGCAAAGTAGTAGGAAATACTAAACAACTGCAACGTAACTGCAAATCACATGAAGCCACGTTAGCAAAATCAGTGCTCTTATTGGCGCATTGGAAATGTCTGCTTTTGCTCCAAAAAAGTCTGAGGACTTGTCGGTTTTTGCATCAAACATGATATTTCACAAGCTTATAATGTTGGATATATCGGCGTTTACTTAAAACCTATCCTGACATCAAAGATGCAACAAATATGACAGGAAGGGGTAGGATTTCGTGGGAACATTTTGACTCATTTAAGGATTTATTCCGAGAGGACAAATGTGTTAATATACCACGCATTACACCATTAAGCAATCCATCGGAAGGTACATCGCAAACCTCTGAAAGACGTGAAGCTGAAAGTACTCTTACGAAAAGCCCTAGCGAAAAGCAGCTTGAACTCGAAGAGAAAAGGGTAACAGAAATCACTATGCTGCGTAAAGCATTTGAAACAAACATCAACATCCAAAAAATAAGGAATTAAATTTTAAAATTGTTAGAAAAAAGATAAAATATAAATTATATAAAATCACACACTGTATTATTGCCGTAAGATAATTACAATAAAATTTCGTTTTTGTATGCCGAATTGATCGTCAGCAATAACTTCATTATCACCTTCTTGCTGATTATTTTCTTCTTCAATTTCTTCGTTTTCATTCATCTCCTCTCCCCACATAATAGTAAAGTGCAAAAGTGCAAAACACAAGCAGCAGTAATCACTTCTGTTGCGAAGCCAGGATCGGCAATATCCAAATATTTCAGGCGCCTGAACTTTTCTTTTAGTCTACCAAAAGCCCTTTCGATGACTGCCCTTATCACTGATTGCCCTTATCGTTGATAATTTAGTGTTGTAACGTGTTTCGTCTTCATCTAAGTGGCCATTGTCTCGAAAAGGTGTTAATAGATTTCCCATTAATAGGTAAGCCGAATTTCCCAAATATGATAATTTTGTGGCAATAAGTGATTATTTGTAAGATGTACATGTATGGGGTTTGTACGCAGAACACGTGTATCGTGCACTCTTTCAGGCATATCCACATATATATCCATAAATATTCTTTTATGATTACATATTCCTTAAAATGTAAATTATGTTCAAGCAACTATTACAGTATTAGTGTTACGTACCCTGAAGAATCACAGAACACACGGTTATAATAATCATTAGCATTTGCAAATGGTTATTTAATTTGAATGTGACAAACATCAATAGCTCCAATTACGCCAGGGAAACCACCTGACTTTTCATTAAATACCTAAACGAGATTTGATATTATAAATCAATGAAAATATTTACTTTAATACGAACCCCAATTGTTGTATCATGATTATTTGGCCACCTTATATACTGATTTATCAATGCTACAAGGACTGCAACAACTTCCTTAAAAATACCATGTGCACTACTTCTAGCCAAGCCGAATTGATCTCCTGCTGCCAAGAAAGAGTTTGGCCAACACCCACAAAGTAAACAATAGCTTTTTTTGTAATGGTATAATAAAATTTTGCAGTCGTTGATTATTTCCAGTCAGATTACTTAATTGCTACAATATTTAAAATTAAACACAATACAAATTTAAACACTTAATATACTTCAAAACATTCTCGTGATATGCTAAAGTGCTAAACAAATAGATCCGCCAAATATTGAGGAATTGTTTCTTCGAAATAATTTAAATTTCGAGCTCGTCCGATATAAAAACTATAAAAGTTCAGCTGCATAAGGTGAGTTGGCCAGTGCCACACATATTTGTTTAAATTAAAGAACAATTACAACTGCTCGATATTGTTAAAGGTGCAAGAGAATTATACATTCCATTCAGAAGTAGAGAATTACACGAATGCCCATCATTACCACAAACACAAAAACATACGTGGGCTATTAAGTCTTCAGTAGAAAAGCATCAATGTATATATAATCTTTGGTTTTTAGACCGATAGAAAAAATCAAATAAATAAAAACTGCAGTCGCATTGATCATTGCAATTTGACTAATATTAAAGTTTTTTTTAATGTTGCAGGATATCCTTACGACAATTTAAATTTAAATTATACAAACGACCAGTATGCTTTGTTGTATGAACTATTCACCGAATTTCAAACTTCGTTCCTTTACAAAGATATCGAGCCGATATTCAATTTAAAAGATATGCTCCAATCGCAGTTATAGACTGTTCTAAGCAAAAGGAGGAATTAAAAAGAGGTCCTATAGATATTAAAATTCAATTTGAAACAAGTGTCAATATTCCCGATAAAATAACCGCATATTGTGAAATACTTCACGATAGGATTGTGAAATATGTACCAATAAAAAATATATCATTAGTATAGTGAATCATGTACGTAAATTTGATGTATTATTATTTAAGGATTTTGCGATAGGTAGTATAAATATGATGTATATCAAAAGGTTTAAAATAAAGCAAAATCTAAATAACAGTTTGTTATTGTTATTAATGTGTAATTAGTGATGACTGATGAGCGATACCGTGATTTTTGAAGAACGCCGTTCTCGGTGACCGTTCCTTAAAAATCACGGTGATTGTAAACAGAGACCGTGATCACGGTATTTGGTTCTAACAAATGTGAGTCAGACACCAAATAACGTCTATCGCATGTGTATAAAAATACGGAACAGTGATTTTAAGCTCGCGGACGGTGATCACAGTTAAGGAGACGCATACCTAGTGCATTTATTTGTAATTATCTCAAAGATATTGATTTTAGACTTTGTTATTAACCACCCACTACCGCACTGTGAAAAAAATAATGCAGGAAAAAATTAAAATGTCCAAAAAAAAATTTTTTTTTAATTTAATGAAACAGATAAAAATGATAAAACGTTAATGAATAAAATATGTAGTATATTCATAAAATTAAGCGCTAATTGTAAAAAGGAAATAACAATAAGACAGATTAGTTATTTTATTGCATTAAAATAAACTTAGAGATTTCTTATACATATAAAAAACAATAATAAATCTACATTTTACATCAATTAAACACTAAATGTATGTACTAACCATGTATCGCAAAATTTATAATTTTGATTTAAAAAAAGAAGCATTTTGGATTTATTATCATTTAAACGATTTCGTCTTTCGCTCAAAAGTTGACCAGCTTTAGAAAACAATCGTTCGCATGGAACACTAGTTGCTAGAGCACATAATTTTTCTCTTGCAACTAGTGCTAAATTGGGAAACAACGCTTGATGCGTTTTCCACCACAAACTCGGATCTTCTTTGACATCTAACCGATCTTCTTCTAAAAATCGTTGAACCTCAATTATCGCTCTTGAACGTGCTGATTCTTGAGGTTCAATAGTTGAAACATTTTTTTGGAAAGACGACCAAATATTCAGTTCTCTTTCAATTAGAACTGGAACTGAAGGAGTTCGTTTTTTGACAATTAATGAACATTTTTCTGCAACCTCATTTACAACAATTTCTTGAACTTCATTTGCACCATCAATATCCAAAAAACCCAAATTTTTAAAACGAGGATCGAGAAAAGTTGTCATAGCTAAAATATGATTGTCTTCTACATCACCTAATCTGTTATTTAATCCTTTAAGAATATTTGTAATAACATTTTTTATAAGGGTGGGAAACTCTTGTTGTTGAAGAGTTTCATGGACTTTGTTTAAACCTCTTGTAATCGGAATAACTAAAGATGTTGTGCAATAATTTTCACCACTTATACTTTTAGTAGCTTCATCAAAATGTTCCAATATTTTACACAAATCTTGAATTAATTGCCATTCGACTGTATTTAAAGTTGATAAATTTAAATCCATTAATGCAATTGTACTTTTTATGGCACTTTCAAGTTCAAACGCCATTATTAATTTGGTAATTGCTTAATCCCTCTGTAGAAATGCTACTCCTTTTAAAATGACCTACAATTTTTTTCAATAAGGGCAACAATACCTGGTAAGTGTAAGGCGTCTTTCTCACTTTTCAAAACTAAATTTAAAGTATGTGCAAAGCACCCAAGATGTTCCCACTCTAGTTTCTCTATTATTGCATTTTTTATATTGTAGGCGTTATCAGAAATCGCTAATAAAACTTTGTTTTGAATTTCCCAATTTTCAGTAATACGGTAAAGTTCCCTAGCTAAATTATCTGACGTATGTGATGCTTTCTCTGTCCCACAACACTCGAGTAAAATAGATGTTAATTTAAAATTTTCATCTACAAAATGTGCAGTTACTGCGATGTAACTGATTGTGTTGATGCTAGTCCAACAGTCGGTTGTTACACAGAATTTTAAACCTTTTGGAATTATTGATTTTACATTTGCAAGACATTGTTCGTATAAAGCAGGAATATTTGTTTTTGACATTACATGTCGACTTGGCAATTGATAAGCAGGGTTTAATGTGTTTACAAATTCTGTAAATCCTCGGTCTTCCAAGATACTAAAAGGTTGAAAGTCTAATACGAATAATAAAATTAAACTTTTGTCAATTTCTGATTTTTGCTTAATTGGTATTTTCTTTTGTTTAAAAAAAAGTCATAATATTAAGTTATTCTACATTACTGCGTGGTTTCAAAGTTGTTGAAGATGGTATACCATGGTCTGAAAAAGACGTAGATGGTCCAGGAACATTAGATGTTTGATCTATTTCCGTAGAGGTTTCCAACCCCGGCTCATTTTGTGATGTGTTAGCGTGCTAAATATATAAAAGTAAAAAAAATTAATAAACAATTTTATGATGTTTTTAATAATTATTAATTGTTTTAGCTAGTTATGTTCGTGGTTAATTACCAATAACACAAAAAGAATAAACTTATATTAATTTTATTTTATATTTACAATTGATCCGTTTACTTCTGCGTTACAATTATATCTGCTTGATCTTTTACATTTTGTGGTTTTAAATATATATTCTTAAACTATCTATGAAACTTAATCCTAACAACTTAAATGATTCCTTTTCAGATGCATAAATAAAATATAGAAAAAATACATAGTGACACGGGTAACAACTTAATTGGTTCTTTCCCAGATTCGTAAATAAAAATTGGAAAAATATAAAGTTACAGGGGTCATTAACACATGTGCGTCCAGGCTCATAAAACACAAAAACACAAAAATGAATTTTAAGAAATATTTGATTAATTTATGACTACTATATTAGGGGAGAATATAACTAGCTAATTGTAAGTTTACATTAAATTGAAAATTTAACAAATATAAAGTTAGAACTTACCGTTCTCAAAGATATTGGAATCTCTATTGTTGGATGCTTGTTTTTGATGTGCTTTTTTAAATTAGATATGGAAGTTTTGTATGAAATTTTATTTTTACAGTAGTTACATTTTGCAGTAACTTCATCTAATGGTTCGAAAAATTTCCACATCTCACTAGTTTTTCTTTTTTTTTGGGTCTGACATTTTTGCGTAACTACTATTGCTTATTATTATTTGTATATAATAATAATAAAATTGGGGGTAGAATAAAATGATTAAGAAAGAGGGTGTTATTTTTACTTGAGGCACTAGACTGAAATGAATAATAAAGTGAATAGTGGGGCAGTTAAAAAATGTTTAGGTTGGGGAATTTTGTATACATGCGCATAGTTAAAGGGATAAAAATTAAAAACATCTAAGACCATTTCTTTACACAAAAATTAATAAATCAATGCGAGTGTGAGTGGCTATAAAAATATGTAAATAAAACTAAGTCATAAAAACGGGTCAAAGCCGACCGACTGCCGATTGTGGCCTGTGCCGGCATAATAATTTTAGCTACCGTCAAGCGAAATTATTGTTGCTTACCAAAATCACGGTCGCCGTTCTTTTCATTTTTGTATCACCGTTCTCAACAGTGATCAGTAAAGAACGGTGATTAAATCACCAACAGTGAAATATCGCTCATCACTATGTGTAATTAACATTAGATAAGATAATGTTTCTTTGTAATTATCCAAATTAGTAGAAGGCCATTTTGCCAATCTAATACAGCATCTAGTGAGTTCGTTTACTTATATTCTTCTGTATCCACAACAATTACTACATCTAAAAGATATGTTTCGACATATAAGAGCGGTAATAATTTTTTTTAGAATTTGACTTCCAGCAAGGTATGATGCATTGCAAGTGCATTCCTCTATGCACGATTTAATATCTTTATGATTGATATGCATTGATAATGTTAAAGTTAGATAGTAGCTTCAAAATATACAATTTGAATACAATATTGTGCTCTAAACTATGTAGAATTAATATACCGTCTAGTTTATTTAAATTTATCGATTCACATTTTTTTGTTTTGCAAACATACACAATGTTGTTGACATAAATGTCTATTCTTCGTCTCTTGTCTTAAAGTCATCCATTCTTAATTTATTTCCATACAATGCGACAAAAGAAATAATATCGCTTGGAACAACAAAGTTTTCTTTTTTCAACAAAAATGCTAGTCATTTTTGAGATATTTTTCGTAATTTTTTTCTTTTGCTTGTTGTGCTTCTAAAGCAATTTGTAAACTAACATCCATCATATTATTGTTGTAAGCGGTCGAATCGCAACTGAACGTATGAAATTAAGATTTTAGAAGCAACGATTTTATAATTTAATCCCCTCCAACCGGTTGATATAGATAACCCCACAGTCTTGTATCGGTACTATTAAAACTGAGCATGCCTTTGTCATCGTAAAGGACTAAGAACAATTTTACTTTAACTGAAAAGACATTGTTTTGCTTAGATTTAATAAGTCGTTGATCAGCTTCAAAAATGTTATTATCAAATAAACATTTTTGATAATCTTAGGTAATTGATTTATTAGAAGATTTTTTGAATCCTTTGATTTTTTTATTAATTTTTTTAGAAAAATTAACAATGTAAGAGTACATCTTTGATCTAATCCCTACAAATTCAAGCATTATCTTTCCATTATTTTCATCTTTCATTAATCCCGGGTGTTTTTTGTTTTTCAGTTCTATTTGATAAATGTCATAATCAGGAGTGTCGAAACGATGACTGTCTTGTTTAATATACTCATAGATGTTTATATTTTTAAAGCTATAAATCAAACTATCGGTGTCTGTATATAACAATTTGACGTTTTCTCCGAACGTTTTTATAACGTAGTCATAATGAAATTCGTATAAAAAAATTTATGAAATATCTAATATGCTAAATCCTACGTAAATAGGTTTATTCATGCATATTTCTAATTTGTTCATTTCTACGTTAACCATATCTTCATCAAATACAACTGAGCTGTGAAAATTTGCTTTTGAGAAAAGAGATTGCACTCCTCGTCGTCCATACCATTTTGTTACTAAGCGGATATCTCTATGCTTTCTAACATTTTTGATGCACTTGCCGTAAATGGCATTAATCATTAATTTATAAAAATCTTTGTCGAAATCATTTTTAGATTGTTGGCGTAATTTTGTATTTAAATATGTGTATTGTTTTAATCAGGGAAATTTATGAATTTTGAGCACTCTATGCACTTTTTTTAATTGCATACCAAATCTTAAATACATTTTTAAGTTTCCATAGTGAACGACATATCGTTTCTTTTGGAAACAAAGTTAATAACAATTTTTTTATATTAGTTATTGAAGTCGTAGGAACCATATGTTCAGGTGCCAATCCAAATCGCTATGTAAATTATGTAACTGAAATGGATAAGCTAAATCACATTTAACGATATATCTAACGACAAAGTCATCAGGTGTATTTAAAAGTTTCTTGAACTGCAAAACTTTCCATAAATTCAAAATTTCCGTATGGGTAATATTGAGACATGGCCGCTTTATATAAGTTATTTACATCAAAATACATTAAATACATACTATCTTTAGTAGAATTAATACCATTTTTCATATATTTATTATTTGCCTTAGCGTATCTATTGGAACATTGAGAAACACCTCTAATTCCTTTCTCAACGAACATAACCATATCCATATCGGTGAGAAGTTCTAACAAAATGTTTGTATGTTTTAACATAGCATCAAACGTTAATCCGGGGACAGTGTAATAGTGTAACGGATCTAAAGTATATGTTTTTGCGAAAAGTTTCAAACACGTCAGCTAGTAAAAGTACATCCGTTTTTAAATACAAATCAGAATATTCGCCTATATTTCGAATTCCAAAAACTTTCCAAACATTTACAGCATGAGCATAATCTTCATCGCTAATATTTTCATCGTTCAACTGACTATAGAAATCTTCTTTACGTGGTAAACACGTTTCTTCTAACTTTATCCACGAATCTACATAATCGTAAGGAAATATTCCTTTCTTGTTTAATAAATGGAAAAAATAAACTTTAAACGAAACTATTACTATAAGATTTCGTAATCTTTTTTTTGATCGTCTAACAAATTAGAAGAAAGACGATCTAAGCTTTGCGACATAAAACGGAAAGAATCGATAAACCTAAGAGGAATAATTGTATTTGGTATCGACTTCGTAAAAGATATAAATGTTTCGTTATTTATTGGCAATAGTTTAAAGTTTCCTTTAAATAATGTGGATAGTTTTTTTAATGATAAAGTGTGCATCAGTATCCATTCATATTATGAAATACTACAGGTATACAGTGTTTATCTTTATAGTTTAACTTGCAACTCTGGTGAGGGGCTCCCCTAAACATCCCTGTTTGATGGTTATGATCTCGAACTCGAACCTGATCATGATTAAAAGGTTGTTTACGAATGTGACATACTTTAGAAATTAAGAAACTTGATGTTGTTGATGATTTAGTTTTCCCATCGGAACAATCATATTAAGTTGTTCATAAAAAATATCAACAATATTTTTCAATTCACGTACAAACCAATCGATGCAATCGATTCCTCGATACGTGCAAACTTTTGACAAAGTATTATCGTGTGAACATTTTAAGTAACATGCTATAATAAACGGTATATGTTTTTGGTATGATTTTGATTTAGTGTTAAGTAAATTTGAGTTTGCATCGTTGTAGAATACATTCCAAATCAACATAAATAACAAAAGGAACTTTTTCCTGGTAACGATTATTTTTAAATGATAAGTATTTTTCAGCTTGTTTCGCCAATCGCACACAACATTAGTATTCATACAGTAAGTTTTATGTTTTTCGAGTATGTCTTGAGTTCTAAAGTAATTTATGAGACGTGTTTTAACACCTTGAATCGTTGCTCTACTAATCTCGAAAGGATATAAGTTATTAAATGCTGGGATAACGCGACACCGTAGTTCTTCTCTAGTATTAACAGGAGTTCTCTGACTTTAAATTTAACCTTAAGGTACACGCGCGTTGGTTATTTTTACCTAGAGCCACCGGTTTTTGTATATAACTAAAAATTGGTCGGTCGCAGGGGGTATAGCAAGCAGATACCTTTCATTTATTGCATTAGTTGTATTTTGACCGCTGTACGATATTGTTAAGTGTGTTCGCTCTTGAATAAGAAACCGTTAAAGCGATAACGGGTATAATTTACCCTGGCGCGTGTAATGAAGTACCTAAAAATATTTTACGAGGCAAGTACGTTATTCTTAGACTAAAAAGAAATAAATTTGTTAAAGTAATAAAAACTAAGGATTTATAGTACAATGATAATATACCTACAAAATAAAAAATATTAATTAATTATTATCAGAAAATAATTAGTTTTCACTTTTTTTATTTTTCGTTGCAATAAAATTTGTATAATAATGGAAAGAAGATATAACCTCAACAATCCAAAAAATCAGCAGTTGCTTTGTATTTACGATGAAATAGAAAGCGAGGATGAAATTCAAGAAGATGTAAATGAAATCGATGACGATGATGTGGAATGTAGTAATCATGAAACAGACACTAATCAAGAATGCGACACATCAAACGATAACAACGTTTCATTATCACATAACTCTCAAACTAACATATTTTATATTGGGCGGGATAATTTAACGCAGTGGAATAAAACACAGCACCCTAAAAATTCAAAACTAAACCACATATCATGGTAGAGTTGTCAGGAACGAAAGGTGCATCTAACTAAGCCCCTACAGATTTGGAGTTGTCTTTTTACGCAATATATGAAGATAATATAGAAAAGTATACAAATATATTTATAGCTGCTGCACTTCCGGGATTGGCTCCGCGTTTTCGTTGATTTGTAAACAAACTGTTCGTATCTTGACAAAATCCCACTTGCCATCTTCAGGTCTTCCTCGTTTGAGCTGCTGCTTTACTGCGTGTTAGACGTGGATTGGTTTTAGTTTCGATCGTTGGGTGTTTATATCTGCTTCTTGTAATACGCTTTGATGTGCATGACTGGTTATTTGTACGGTTCGCAGTTTCAGGTGACAGTACTGTTGTCGGTTTTCTATGTTTATATTCCGCTTCGGTAAATCTACCGTGACTACGTTTTTAGTTATTGGTAAGGTCGTAGTTCTTCTTGTTCTTGTGGTAGTGAGTGCTGGTTTCCATGCTGTTGGTAGTCTTTGTGTATCATCTCTAGTGCGTATTTGGCAATTTCTCAATTTCAATTGCTTCCCTGATGATCCCAGCCCTGTAGCTACATATAACTGCTCTTACTCGATTATACATTAATCTAATCTTGGTAAAAAGTTTTGAAGACAATTCGTTCTTCAGCAGTTAGAATTGAAAAGATTATTACTTTTTGCACGATGTTTTTTTAATGCCTCTATTGCGTCTTTGCAATTCTTAGTTATTTTTTCAATCCTGGCAATTTCAGGTTGACTTGGATGAATTGATAGAAAATGCAGTGAAATTGACATTACTTTTTGGTCAGAACATGCAGTAGTTTTTTTTCGCCGTTGTATTCATATCTTCTAAAGTTATAACTGGAGAATTACAATTCCATTGCCAGTTAAAGTACCACTTGGTATGCAGTTATTAACAAGACATTCAAATTGATCTACCTGCCATATTAAATTACAATGAGATTCGTTCTTTTCGAAATATAAATCTAAAACTAAGTGATTATGTCGGGGACATACCCACACAAAAAACATACCACAATAAGGTCCTACGATAATACCTATTTTGTTCGCAGTCTATTGACAAATTAGTGAACCTTTATATGAGCCTTTATTAAGTGATAAGCTTACTTTCCCATTTACTTCGATGAAAACTATGTGAAAGACAACATTTCTCTCAGTAGTTTTAACATCTTGACTTGTCGGTACAGTTGACAACCGTGATGGTGCAAACATCTGTCTTTGAGGAGTCTTGAAGAAGAATTTGTGTCTCTATAAATACCAATACTGTTCGTTTAATAAGATATCAAATTTGTTGAAACCCTAACATTAATATGTACGTATAATAATTTAGTACAATAAAAGCATCAATTGTAGAATGTGTTAATCGAACTTTAAAAAACATAATGTGGAAATGATTTAGTTTACACGGTAATTACAAATGGATCAACATATTGGATGATATTACAGATTGAAAGAATTTTACGAAAGAAAGGTACTAAAATGTATGTAAAGTGGTTAGGCTTTGATGAAACTTACAACAGCTGGATAAACAAAAACAGTGTTGCATAAATAACAATAAATCAAACTAAAATACAACATTTAATTAAAATCAAAATTTTATAATCTTTTCCTATCTTTCCTACTAGCACGCACTGCCTAATATATTTACTAAGATATAATTTCAAACATTTATTGCTCATTTTAACTTTATATTTTTTATTTACATTTTTTAAATCTTTATACATATATAAGGTAACTGTCCCTATTATCGGCCACTTAAGAGATTCGGCTCACTTCATTAATCTGTAGGAATATTACTAAACATGCCAACATTAGTTAAAAAATGTTACTGAAATCTTTGTTTAATCGTCTAATATGTACATCAAATTCTAGTAAGATGTGTAAAATCAGTTTAGTAAAATAAAAATAAAAAAGATCACTTGGCCCCAATTATCGACCAGTTCAAATTTGATATGTCCCAGTTATCGTCATAGGTGAGATCCATTTATCGACCGCATGAACATTGTGTATCTAAATTGCAAATTACGCCTTTATACCAGTGTTTATTCAAAAAATGTATACATCTCTTAAACATAAAAAATATATAATAATAATAATAATAATAACCCCGCAAGGGGAGGTATGTCACCTTACCTTACGTGCGCAGCGAGCACGCGGACCCTAGCTAACCACCAATAGGACTAACCATCCCCTTGTGTGTACAGAGGTTACTACGAATATAAAAGCCTCGGACGTGCGTCGTCAAGATCGGGGACGACGCAGGAATGAACAGCCCGATCAAATTGTTAATGGCCCGGCTACGAACAATGAACCCACCGAACGTGTTTTGTCTAATTTAAAGATAACCACAAAGGAGGGAAAACCCCGGCAACGCATGACATGGACACGAGAAATGAACATTACTGTCATGCGCTGCTACTACACCGCCACACAGTTAGAACAAATTTCAATAGGATACCGACCACAACTTTATAATTTATTCACAGAAACATATCCAGAATTAACTAACATAATTACACCGCAGAGGCTAGTCGATCAAAAACGAGTAATTCTTACAAACAAAAGAGTTACAGATGAGGATATTCAGAACATCAAAGAAGAAATAGCCACAGAACTGGACGGAAAAAATACAAGACAAAACAATTTCCAAACATCATTACAAACCACAACAACAACAATACAAAACACAGAACTCCCAGAAACACCTGCAACATCAACTCTACTAAACAAAACCCCGCACACACAAACACCAAGATTTACAAATACAAACACTATTGATAGAATAAACGATGAATTACAAACAAACATAATCAAATGGACAGGAATCAACCCAGAAAACAGATTACCACTACCAAAACTAATATACAAAAAAGATACAAATACCATCATCAACACAGTTAATACACTAATAGAAAAACACCTACATAACACAAGCACGATAGAAGATATACATCAATTAGTCTACATCGCTGCAATTACGGTTATAACACAAAATAAACAACTCACACAAAACAGAACAAGTCATGAAAGAAAACAATCAAAACCAAAATGGCAAATCAGACTTGAAAACAAAATAAACAACATAAGAAAAAGACTTAGGAAGGTTAACCCAATATAGCAAAGCAAACCAAACCAAACAAGTTACAAAACATATACGGCACATTATAAATAACAGTAACAACAAAGAAACACCAACAGAAGCATTAGACACACTAAAACAAAAACTAGCACTGTATACGACAAGATTAAAAGATACAATGAATCAAACAAAAGAAAAACACAAAACATACAATTTAACAGAAACGAAAAACTATTCTACAAAAACCTAGAAAGACATGAAAAAATACAAATAATACCACCAAGCACAGATGAAATAAAACATTTCTGGGAAAATATATGGTCACATCCAAAGCAACACAAAGAAACAGCCCAATGGATCACAGAAGAACAGAAAAAACATTCAAGCTTACCTATACATACGGACCATATAATCACAATAGAAGAACTAAGAAACACTATACAAAAACAGAGAACTGGAAGGCTCGTGGAATAGACCACATACACAATTTCTGGTACAAACAATTTACATCTATATACCAACACCTAACAATACAAATCAACAAAATCATACTAGAACCACAGAGTATGCCACCGTTTTTAACACAAGGAAAAACATACATAATACCAAAAAACCCAGACACACAAAATCCAGCTAACTATAGACCGATCACATGCCTGCCAACACTATACAAAATAATTACAGCATTGATTACACAGAAAATAGAAAAACACTTAATAGAAAATCACATACTTACAGAAGAACAAAAGGGGTGTCGAAAAAACAGTCAAGGATGCAAAGAACAAGTAATCATAGACAGCGTCATTATGAAACAAGCAGAGAAGCAACAACGAAACATTATCACATGCTATATAGATTATAAGAAAGCATTCGACTCAATCCCACACAGTTAGCTTATAAAAATTTTAGAAATATATAAAATAGACGCACACATTCAAAACTTCTTACACACAATCATGCAGACATGGAGAACGACAATACAGCTAAAAACATATGAACAACAAATAGAAATAAAAGACATAAAAATCAACAGAGGAATCTTCCAAGGTGACTCACTCAGCGCACTATGGTTTTGTTTATGCCTAAACCCCCTCTCAAATACACTAAACAAGACAACATACGGTTTTAAGATAAAACATCAAAATAATCCACAACACACAATAAATCACTTATTATATATGGACGATATAAAGATATTCGCCTCAAACAAAACACAAATGCAATCACTACTACAAATAACAAAAGAATTCACACAAGACACATGCATGGAGTTTGCAAAATGCTGCACATAGAAAAAGGAAAATACAAACAACAGAACGTTACAGAAACACTAAACAATGAAGCATTTGAAAATCTAGAACCACGGGAGACATACAAATATCTCGGTTTTGAACAAAACACCAGCTTAAATCACTCGCACATTAAACAACAACTTAAAAAGAAATACAAGCAAGGGCTTACACTTGTGCTTAAATCAAAACTTAACGCCAAAAACATCATTAACGCAGTCAACACATACGCGATTCCACTCTTGACATACTCATTTGGCATCGTCAAATGGTCAGACACGGATCTAACAGAGTTAAACCGAGTTAACAGAACAAAATTAACAGAACATCGCAAACTGCATCCAAACTCATGCATTGAAAGAATTACAATAACCAGGAAAGAAGGGGAAGAGGACTCGTAGATATACAAACATTCCACAACACACAAATACAAAACTTAAAAAAATATTTCATAAACAAAAACACCTCGCTACATCAAGCAATCACAAAAGCAGACAAAGGATACACCCCACTCAACCTACATCAAAACGACACTCAGGAAAACACCGAAACAAACACAATACAACACAAAAAAGACATCTGGGCAAGAAAAGCATTACACGGCAACCATTATAACATAATGCAAAACCCGCACATAGACACACAACTGTCATACAAATGGCTGCACTCAGGTCAACTTTTTCCAGAAACAGAAGGATTCGTCCTAGCCATCCAAGATAAAGTAATAGCCACAAAAACTACAGAAAGTACATATTAAAAGAAAAATTGAAACAGACACATGCCGAAAATGCCACCAATACCCAGAAACAATAGAACACATTACAGGAGGTTGCAAACTACTAGCAGGAACAGACTACACCGATAGACACAACACAGCAGCAAAAATCATCCATCAAGAACTTGCACTTAAATACGGCTTAATACAAACAAAAACACCATATTACAAATACACACCCGAAACTATACTAGAAAACGAAAACTGTAAACTATACTGGGATAGAACACTACACACAGATAAAACGATAATATGCAATAGACCTGATATCACACTATTAAATAAAACACAAAAGCATACATACATTATAGATATTGCCATACCCAACGACAGCAACATAGTCCAAAAAGAAACCGAAAAGATCGAAAAATACACACCTCTTGCAATAGAAATTAAAGAAGTATGGAAACAAGAAAAAATAACAATAGTACCAATTATAATGTCTGTGACAGGTATAACAACAAAATCATTCAAGCAACACTTAAAAACAATAGATCTCCCACTATACATTCATACCAACATACAAAAAGCAGTAATTCTAAAAACAACAATAGTCAGAAAGTTCATGCAATAGACAGACATGTGACTTGGCCCCGGTCCGTCACATGGCTTACAAACACCACTACGGTGAGAAACTAGAAGAATAATAATAATAATAATAGAAAATGAATATTAAAGGAAGAGTCAAATGCTTCTTCAAGTGAGGAAAGTTCAAATTTTACACTTTGCACTCCAGCACTTTATAGACTCCGCTTTTATTAATTAGTTTAGGTTTTCCAAGGTGTTTAATCACATCATCTTCCTCGTAATTTAAAATACCTTCTATTTGTGGCCATTTCCGGTTTAGCCCACTTGGGGTCATGGTCTTAACAGTATATTCTTTACCACCGTCTGTACTAGAAATGTTCAGCACTAACCCCGGAAACATCTTATTGTCATATTTCACCAACACATAATCACCTATGTCCTCTTGACGAAAAATTAGTGTTTGCATTTTCTACATCACTGCCCGACTTAGAAGACGTTTCAGGCGAACTTTCCTCGGTCTTCTTTTGCTTCTTTTTTTGGATTTTACTTTTATTTTTACTTTCTTCTTGCTCTTTTTGCTTCATCAACCGTTGTTGCTTCTTTTCTTCTTTTTCTAAAATTTCCAGTTGCTTTTTTGCTCCTTTTGATGATATTCTTGTCATTGTGCGGAAGATGCTACTGCAAGGATTTTTTCTTTTGCGTTTCGCTTTATATCTGTTTTTTATCTTGAGATAGTGTCCAAAACAATGCTCTTTTAAATGGCGTTGGAATACTTAGGTTTTCTTGATTACTATTTACGTCTTTTAGGGGAGTTCGATCAAAAAGTTTTTCACTTGTTGTAATTGGTACTGATTGCTCCTCAGTATTAAGTTTCTCGTCCCCAATAACATTTACGACGCCTGAATTATTTAGATCTTTTGTTGTTGTTGGTACTGACTCAATCATCAATTTTTTTATGGTGTCGTTTGTGCACTTTATTTTGTGTGAGGTCGGTCTTTCAGAGATGTTTTCATTTGTGGTAATGGACACTAAGTCATCTCCTAATATAATTTCGTTTACATCGCTCAGGTCATTAATATTAATCATGTTATTTGTACCATTTCTTCGTTTTGGAGATACATTCCCGCGTATCGTAATTGGCGCTAATTCATTCTCAAATAAAATGGGAGCGTTCAAAATAGCATTCACGTCAATATCGTTAGTTGAAATGTCGTAATTGGTCACATCGCTTATATTCAAACTTGGAATGTCGTGTTCGGAAAGGAAAACGTTGCTACTTTCTTCTACTACATCTGTAAAATGTTAAGCTAAAATTATTACCTAATTGGGTTTGGTCACTTACCGCCTGATGCATTACAGATTTGATTTTCGCGATCGCCCAGTGTGGCACTCGAAAGATGTTTTAGTGTCTTCCAAAAGTAAAACAAACTGGTGTCTTCTATTTTTCCATTCCACACAGTTTTAGATCTTCTAAACGATTCTATTTTATCCAATTTAAATTTTTCAAAAAATATCAAATTTCTGTGTCTCGTCTGTAGATTTCTTTGAATTTTCATCGTTGCACTTTTGCTCCCCTTCAAGTCCAAAGAATTTTTCAAATTTTATGTTATTTGGATTAAAAGGGAAAAGACCGCAAGTTTGGAAACCGTTTGCAATTATTGTTGGCAATCTGTCTTTTAGATGATCAAACACGGTTTTTAGTAGTAGTACAGGTGCAAAATGCTCTTTGGTGAATTTGGCGCCTCCGTTTTCAATCCTCCATTCTCTAACCACCTTTCTCTATTCTAATTTTAATGGATGAAAAAAGCCACATCTAAAGGCTGCAAAATATGAGTAGCATTTGGGTATAAACTTATTAACGTAATTCTCTTTTCTGAACAAAAATTACTCAGTTGCATAGTGAGATGAGATCTATGACCGTCAACAAACAAAGCTATTGGAAAATGTATATTATTTTGCTGGACCCAGGGATAAAATATATTTGCCATATATTCAAAAAATGACTCTCCCGTCATCCATCCATTTTCGGATCGACCAACGCCCTAAGAATTTGGAACCTTATTTGTTATGTGTTGCGGAATTCTCTTGTAACAGTACATAATCATGGAAGGCGGTAATTCCCCAGCAGCATTGCAAACAACTAAAGTAGTTAAACACTCCTTTTCGTCGTTATTAACTGCATTGTAAACAGTTTTTTGCCCTTTCTGTACCAATACCTTGTCTCTCTTCGGATTTAAAAATATTGCAGTTTCGTCGCAATTAAATAGTCTGCGTGGATCACGCAAAATTTCTTCGTTTGGTCCTTTCATATAATTTTCAACTTCTTTGAACCATCCTCGAATTTTCTGCTCACTCACAATGGCCCGTTGTGATGTTAAATTTTGAGACACTCTTGATGTAATTTCTGGGTGACGCCGTAGGTACTCTTCCTTTTATTTTATTAGTTAGGGTTGACCTTGGGACATTGTAGGTCATACTGCATTTTCTAACAGACATGCCTTCTCTAGCAGCATCTCAATTGCTTTCATCATGTCTTCTTCACTATATTGGAGCCTTTTTGCCATAATTTCCGCTGTAAAAATCCACTGTACCCATTATCATCATAGTTATGATCCTGATACAGTCACAGTTGTAAGTATGTTTCTTACATAGTAACGCATACGAAAACAATATGTCGATAATTGGGTATATTACAGAATAGACATTTGTGCACATTAAAGAATAATAATAACAATCGCAAAATTATGCAATACTGTAATTTAATGTTTTGAAATTACATGCGGATTATTCCAAATATCGACAGGTCAAAATCATAATGGCCTAATTACCGTCATATACGGGTTCCTGTCTTCGCCATAGTTGTGTCTCTTTCATCGTCATATTTCTAGTGACCTGTTGGACGCAATAAATAAAGCAAATGTGGTATGACGATGAATGGATACTTGTTAGTATGTATATTTTCCTAATTGATAGTCCCTTCACAAGGATTATTTATAATAATATCATTTTCGCACATTTGCAATATGCAAGCAATACCCCAAATATCGACAGGTATGGCGATATTAGGAGCAATATTTAAAATTCACGTCTCCATTATCGACATGTCATTTATATCTTTAAATACGTAAAGTTCATTAATTTATATATGCAATAATAAAAGCTTCAACATTTATTAGTTATTGAATAGTCAGTTTTAAGCATTAAATGCATTTAATCATTGAGTAATAATTTAAGAAGAGGCGCAAATAGTGTGTTAAAAATCGTACTGTAGTTTTATCTCTCTTGTTTCTCTTTTTTTACCCCCTCTTTTCATAAACTAATAGACTAAGACCTGCTGCCATCTGCAAAATCGTGGTTTTTATTTTGCGAACTTACTTATTTGTTATGAAGTACCAGTTAGAACCTTTTCTTATATTTGTGTTTACGTTACCGTTTACCTGTTCAAAACAGGTTAATATCATAAACAATAGCTTGTATTGTTACGACACAAGTCAATGTCAAATAAACTTAAACAATATCATGCTTTATATTTAAGAAAACAAAAAAATATGTATATTCAAATATTTATTTATTTTTGTAAAATATAAATCGAAAACATAGATATAACTAAAACAATGCAAATTAAATTAAAAGAAAATTGTTATGGGAATTTATTATTATTCGTCAATTTTTAAAATTATTCAAATTACCAGTCCACCAATAATAAATTCGTTAACTTTCAAAATGTATATACTATTTTACATATGCTTCGAGCTTTAAAATAATGAAACTCATCTTCAAAAAAGTAAAAATATTTACAACTTATAAAAAGTTAAGATTACAAAAAGTTTTTTAACTTACATTTTTTCGAACAATCTCAAATCTGAAAATTTGTAACTAGATAATTAAAAAAATGTAAGTTTTACAAAATGTTAAATGTTACTTATTTTAAAAAAGGAAGATGGTGCATTTTAGAAACAAATCTAAAAAAATTTAAGTGTAAAATCATAATCGAAATTGGTTTGCTCGTTCAACAAAAAATTTGTATTTGATATTTTAATATAAATGAACTCTAGTAATTCAAGAATTTCCCAGTGAGCAAATTGCAGCAAAAACCGGCTTTTTTATAACTACTTAGCTTTTAAAGTTACTCTTTAGAACACTTTTAAGTGGCTTGTGAAAAAACTGAAGCCTCCATGAAGCGTTTAAGTAGCTAAAAATTCCGCAGTTATGTTGCTGTTAGGTAGCTCCTTTAATGCATTAAAATCGGGCTTATACAGCTCTTTGTGGTACTAGCAAAGCTTTAAAGAAGCTCTGAAGGAACCGTAAACCATCTTTTAGAAACAACTATACAGCTTAAATAGCTTTATTTTTACTACCTTTTTTAAATAACTAAGATATTCATTCTAGTTTGAAAAGATCTTTGTGTCATACCAATATAATTTTTTTACAAGAACAAATTCATTTGTAAACTCCACATTTATTTAAATTGTTATTATTGAGAATATTAGAAGAAAAATAAATATTTCATTAGAAAAAGAAATCTTGAAATCGTTACCTTTACTTAATTTCTTAAAAAAATTGAGAAAAGTGATAAAGAAAACCCATTGAAAGACCTAGATTTTGTTTAAAAAATTGATTATCAAATTTATCACTTATTTTTACTGAAATCTTCTTAATCAATTTAGAAAGTAAATATATTTCTGAACACCAAATTTTCTTACAAAAAATAATATTTTGGAAAAGATATGTTGATGATATTTTTTGTATTTAAAAAAATTGTAAATATTTTTTGTAGACTTTTCTGAAGATGAGCATCATTATTTTAAAGCTCGAAACATATGTAAACGAATTTGTTATTAGTGGACTGGTAATTTAAATAATTTTAAATTAAAATTAATGTTAAATTTCTGAAAGAATAATTAACAAATTCATCCTTTAGAAGGATTTTTGACGGAGAATCCATTTGTATCACTATGTTGCTTAGCTTGACGAATTTGAGAACACACTGTGGTCGTTCAGTATCTTCAAAATATTATAGGACGTATCTTCAACTATAAAACATATATTTAAAAAATTTCTTATTATTGCTTGTCTACTTATACCTTCGTTAAGTGAACTGGAGCTGTAGAAGGAATAAATTTATTAGTCTTCACAATCGTCATCAATAAATAACAATCGCCGTTTTCTTCCATATGTTTAAGAAACTACTACATTTGAGTATCTTAGGTTGATGTTCATATCAACAATTACAGCTTCTGTAAAAAATTATACTAAATAATAAAAAAAATTTAAGTTGTTAGAATTTTAAAAATAAAGTTTTGAAAATGCAATTAGTATTAGTATTTTCAAAATTTTTGCGATTTTGTAAAAACATTTAAAGCAATGGCCAGAAGGATTATGGAATTACGATGAATCGATCATTATGCAAAATAATGATCGCGATCATCGAGCGTCTGTACAATAACGATCGCAATCATTGATCTCTTATAAAATAACAATTGCGGTTGTGGAAAAGAAATTAATACTTTTAATTATTGCATAAACAAATAAGACTAGTATAACACGATTTTACCTATAATATTGACTTTAATAAATGTATAATAAACTTTAAGTATGCAGGTAGTTTACGGAAAATCGTAAAATTTTGTGTAAGTAGGGTAAATAACCCCTTTTCTCTTTCCTCGTACGAATTTTAAACCACATACAGATTTTTTAATAAAAAAGTAACATGGATTTAAACATTGAATTCTATTTTTTTTTGTTTACAGAAATTTAACTTTTCGAAGAGAATTAGAAAACTCTTCTAGGAAAGAACGTTTGTAAAATTTGTGTCATACATTCAGCATTTTGGGAATAACCTAGCTTTATATAAACACCAAGGTAAATCATAAAAACACAGGAAGTTAAAAACAATAAGCATTAACTGCAAATGACAATACGTATTTGAAAAGAATTGCAAATTTATTTTTAATACGAGTTATGACTAATTAGTCAACAATCTTTTCAGGGTCAATTTCAAATAGAAACATTTAATTTACGAAAGAACGACACTTATTTTTTAATATGTTGTTTATTAATGCTTTAAACTATTTGTTCGTAAGTTTGCATCAGAATTCAAATACCACGTCATGTCGAAAAAAAAACATCACGTAGTATCTATTTTCTGTGAATTTTTGTTAATATTTTTTTTAAATCTAAATATGAACAAATTTTAATTAATTTATTGTTTAGAAACAATATTAAAGAATACTTAGGTATGTTGATTTTCAATACTCCAACCGTTATTGTACCCCGGAAAACGAAAATCGAATGTTTATGGCTAGATTTATGACTTAACTTTACACGAGCGACTTTTTAGCAACAGTCGATTACTAATTAATTCTAAATACCATGATTGCGATCATTGATCGTGGAAAATAATAGCAATCTCAGCCACTGATTTACAGTAATTATTTTAGTTAGTTATTGTACAATTAAGTGCAACAACAAGAAGAAGAATCCGGACAAAGAGATTCTCCGATGCTAATTTAAACCATTTTTAAACGTTTGGTAGAAAAAAAATTAAAAAAATATTTACCTAATTGAAGGTGTAGAACAAGAACTGCAGTGTGTTTAAAATTTCCTTTTGTTATACATTATCTCCGAAGATGCTTCTCACAAATCTTCTTTTGTTTTAAATCTTCCAAGTCCATTGTGGCAATGTTTATATTTCCACAGTTTTTCTAACATTCTTTAGAACGCACTTTATCACTAATAAAAAACTTAAGAAAACTAGTATCTTTGTTTTCGGTATTATTATTTTCACAATTAATATAAACACAACCGTGATTTGTAACTTTTCCCATTTTAAAAATAAATCAAAAATATATTTACACTTAAACCGTTGACTGAAGAAATGTATAAAGACTCGCAAAGCCCATGTTAAAAATCGTAGTCACTGCAGGGTCCGAGATATAGGGGGCGCCATCGTCTACTTGGGGTCCGAGATTTCAGTTCATTGCTGGCACTTGTAGTGTTTACATCGTACGTACGCAAAGTACGTACCCGCATCGAGCAGTAGCTTCGCTTAGTAATACCGCTCTCTTTGCAGTTCAGATGACGATGATTTAACAAACGATTTTCTACCAAGAGATACCATTAGTAATGGGAATTCTAGTTAATTTTTTATGAATTAGGGGACCAACTCGCGATGTATCGGTATGCTGCATCTAAGAAAAAAAATTAAAACGCCGTTTCAAATTCACAATTTTATTGAACATTCCTGTAATCTTAATTAGCAAATTAAGTTAAAAAGTTTTAATTAAACGGAAAACCGATTTGGTATAATCTCTTTTGTAGTCACCTTTCAAAGAATATTATCAACTGCAAAACATGATAAAACAGTTATATATTTATAAACATAACAAAAATTCTGCTTTGCTTCTTGTGCAAGTATCAAATTACCGGCGCCGGCGGTTTTGGATTTGTAATTTGCTATTTTAAATTATTGTTCACTTTGGCGATTTGATTATTTACTTATGAGTTTTTTGTTTTTACATTCTAGTTGATTGTAGAATAATTATAATTCCATAAAGTTTCGATTTTCGATCGATTATATTTTTGAATCAATTAATAAACAAAAATTGGATAGAAAAATCGATTATAAAAATCGCTTTATAAGAGTACGAAAATCGATCGAAATGTCGATATTTCGATACGTATCGAGATTTCGATACGTATTGATATTTCGATACGTAGCGATACTCTGAAACGTATCGATATTATTGATAGACTTCTTGCACTCACATAAGGAAGTAAATGAGAAGTTTCGTTCAAATTTGCAAAAAATGATTTTATCTTAATTTCTTCTTTAAAATTTAAAACGAATGAGAATTATTAAAATACTAATATTAAATCTTTACAAACGTTACTTTTATATACACACGAATAGCATCCCCACTATCATCACTAAAGGGCGGATTATATGCAACCAAGCATTACCAAAATATGCTCATATATATGCATTACTTTTGCTAAAAATATGCAGCTATTTTTTCTAAATTTTTCTAAATATGCAAATGCATATTTATTAAAAATACGCATAAATAAAACAAAATCTTAAATAGACACATTTATGTTTAATACATATGCTATTTTTTAGCTTCAACTTATGACTCACTGTTTTTAAATGTTGGTCGACTTAAAACTTCTTCTAACAGAAAATCTATAGAAGAAAAAATGTTCATGCACCAAAGAGAAATAAATTTTCATATGAACAAAAGCTACAATTTGACAAATTTACTAAACTAAACAGGAATTTTTAAAGTCCACGCAATCGAATATTATGTTTTTAAAAAACGTGAAAAAATGTGACAGAATTGAACTTTATTTCTGAAATTGCTCTGACGCGAAGAAGCATATTATATGAAATTCTGATACCTACGTAAATTTTAAGATAATAAAATGTGAAAATGAATGTAACTTACGATTTTAGAACAGGCCTTGCAAAATACTTTCTCTCCACTTAACTTTAACTCGGGAAAACACTTCATCGAATCACATTTTTGGAATGGTAAACATATTTTAATTTCTTGAAAAACCCTTCAATTTTAGAAACAAATTCAATGACATTGTAATGCAATCTTTTGTCGCATTGTTATTCAGGTAGAAACGGAAAAGTCCAGAGTTCGTTCATACCGTTTTAACTTATAAAATTCAACCTAATTTATTGTAAGACAGTGAAATTTTAAAATTTCATATTAATTTATTTTTAGAATATGCAAAATAAATCGTGTTTTGCTTAAATATGCAATGTTGTTTGAAATAAGCAAAAATATGCAATATATGCATCTATATGCACTTTGCATATATTCCGCTCTCTAATCATCACCTATATCCGAGCATACCCGAAACGAAACGACTCTTTCGATGTTTTACGATTCCCCCACCACCAATACGATCTACGCCGACTAACCAAATTTGAATGCAACTCGAGCATATCCGATACGAAACGATAGCAACGATATTTCAACTATCTAATCCTCAGGGACTTCATATATTTTGCAATATCTTCGCCATTTATTTCTGTATCAATCTCGTGAGATCTCTGTTTATTGTTCTCATCCTTTCTTTCAAATGTTCTTAAAGCTTTACTTTCTCGCTGTGAAAGACAAACCGTCACCACCGATTTCATCAACGTCTGATACATTTTCATTTTGGTTGTTCTGCTTAGCTTTCCGTCTGTAATGATTCTTTGACCTGCAGCTCATTTAAAGTTTCCTCCAGAGCTATATTGAAGTCTGAAACAAGCCCAAAAAATTCGCGGTTTTTGGTGTGTAAAAATTTTTCCACAACTTTTTGAGAATTGCAAATTTGGGTATACATAGCCCTAATGGGTCCAAACATCATACCAAAAAATCAGAGATACATCATGTTTTGCGAATTTATTGTCGATTTTGACCGGCCTATTTGGCCATATTTGGAAATTGGGACAGACTGAATCATAATGGCTCCGCAACATCGGATCATTACATATGGTCATTTTCTCCATCTGCATTAATAACGATTTTCGTTATGAATGCGTTAAAACTAGAATCCTCCAGAAATATTAGAGTACATGCAACGGATACACACTAAATAAAATAAAGAATTATGTTTAAGAATTGTAATATTAGATGTTTAATGAAGCCACGCCTCAAAATTTAAAAATAGAAAACCGCCACAGTTACTGCGATACGTGCTCATATACACATCCACGGAGGGCGCTGCAATCATCAAATCATCAGTACGCCACAGTTAATGTAAAATTTGCTCAATACTGGAGGATTCTGAGATCTTCACTGTTTCGGGGTATATAAGCAGCCACCATTGCGTTAATGCAGTCTAAAAATTGTGGAGGATTGAAAAATCCTCCACAATTCGCGCATCCTCCACAATCGACAATATTGCACACAGAAATCCTCCACAGGTAATGCAATGCACGCACGCACGCACACAGACATGTTAGGTAATATTACTGGCTACCGTGCAATAAATACATTTGTGGAGCCAATGTCCTTTTTGTACGAACACACACGAGCAAGTTGTCGGTATCATCAAAAAATTATTTAAACTTTAATACACGCCACAATAACCGAGATATTGAGGAAAACCAATTGTGACACCTTACGTCACAAATATAGAGGATTGAGAACGTGTATATGAGTTACCACAAATACAGTGCAGCAAGCTATGTGTATCATGTATACCATAAATATGGAAATTGTTGATCTGTGTTTGGAGACGCCACAAATACTATATTGTTTAAGTGTTATGTGTAATAAAAGGTATAAACAGCTATAAATTAAGGTCTTAATATTATTCATAAAAATATATTTAAAGTGAAATTCAACATAAAATTTTGAAAATGTTACGAGGCCATGTGCCTTCGAATATTCCTACTACTTGATTTTAGAGATTTTTTATTCGTAACTGTATTAGGCACATTTTCTTCTTCGATATTATTAGGCGTAGATTCTTCTTCAGAAAAGGGCACATTATTTGGTTTATCTTCACGAACAGCATTTTCATCTACTTCTTCTCCATCTTCTAATTCAATATGTGGCAAATCTTAAAAAAACAACAACAAAAGTTTACAATAATTATAAGTTGACTTTATACATAATTGTTGAGTAAGAATGGAATTGAAAAACTAAACTAGTTTCAGAAAAAGTTTAAATGCTATCTTTCAGATTATTATCTGTAGCGGTCAGATCTCCAAGTAGAAATCATTTTCGGTTAATTTATATTTTGCATTAAGTTCTACTAATTTTTAAAAAGATGCGTTATGCTTAAAATGTTAATTTGCTTAATATATGTAGTTTGGTGGGTCAAATTACCCTATTCAATTGTAAAGAAATGCTAGAAAGATTTTGAAAACTGAATATAAATTGATATCATGAATAATCTAAAGAAATAAATGTTTATCGTTTTACATTTTTCTTAGAGAAAAAGTAGCTTATCTAGCGCTTCTACCTTATAAAACAGAATTGGTGTACTGCTAATATTGCTTCAACTATTACTATTATCCTACTTTAAAAGTTTAAAAAATTTTGATGTGTGAGAAACAAGACTAATCGTTCTAAAATTATTTAAAGTGTGACTACCTAAAAAGTGCATAATAAGTCATTAATAACCTATCATGTACTTATTACGCATATCTATTTAGGTAATACTATTTACTACATCATTTAAAAGAATTAAAAAAATTGCTTATTAGATTTTTACATAAATACCTAAATAAAAACTACGATTTGAATTCTTACCAGTCAACTGAATGTCGTCCAATTTCTTTCCTGCAAATTTGTTAGCTTGACCGCTATCCACTGCAAGCAAAAGCCTACTAACTTTAGTCAGTTCAACAGCGCTTTCGTGTAATCTGTAAAAATCGCGATGAACTCGAACATCGTGCCCTAGATGTCGAGCAAGCCAGTCTGTTTCATTTTCTGTTAAGTTTATTATTTGAGTAACAGTTGCTATGTACTTCCTAAGTTTTGTCCCATTAATATTTTCTGGTGATTCTAGTTGAGCATGTTCACAACATTTCCTCAAACAATCATGGCCCCTCATATATTCTAATGAGTTTCCACTTCGAGCGAAAATATACGGATTGTCTTTTGAGGTGCCGGCCAATATTCTTGTCTTAAGTAGTAAATCAATTCCGCTTTTCATATCAGGAGAAAGCAGTATAGCAACTCTTCTACCTCGCTTTCCTGGAACTTCAACCACAGCAAAATGTTCAGCTAGTTGTTTTTCAAATTGGGTCATTGCACTTTTTGACTCTTCTGTGGTTTGCTCAGACCAAAGAGGTCTCATAGAATATTGCTCTAGTGTCATTCTTGACGTCTCGCCCGATCTTTTTTTATTAAATACTACAATTTTACTGAGCATTAGACTGGCAAACCTCGACCAGCAACTGAGTGACGGTTGGTATGTCTTCTCAATTTCAGTTTTATGTTTTTTCATTTCACATTCTAAGTAATTATTCAATTTAATTAAGTCACTTGTAATTGGTAGAAGCTGTGTGCAGTTAAATTTGCGAGTATGCAAAGTGTTTAGAGCGTTCGATGAAATTCTAGTGCTCCATTCCATGTCCATGAGCGATAAAAATGCTTCTAAATCTCTATTTCTTTTTATATTACCTGAACGTAATGCATTACCTCTCTCATAACTGATACACTTTTTAAGAGCGTGGCCAATTTTTAACGCAAGTGAAGGCGTTTGAAACTCTGTACTTTTGGCTATGTTAGTATTAGTAACACATAAAGTTTTTGTTGCTTGTATAATAACATCAAAATGTTGAGGTTTTAAACACTCACTTAAAGACTTAATGTCAGGACGAGCTTTATTAACTTCTTTGAAAAATCTTCCAATTTGGCGCATAGACTGTCGTATCAACTCACATTGTGTTGTGCTGTATTTTTCAAACATCATAAAACCAAACTTTAAAATCAGTTGGTCTTCCTTGCAAACTTTCGTTATTTCGTCATCGCGCATTCTTGTTAAAATATTAGATGTGAACTCAGATGTAAAATTGAATCCGAACATTCCGGAAAGCATCGCATTACTTTCGCCGATTGGTTTTCGATTTTCTAGCCCAACTTTTGATTTGATACCACAGTTATTCTTGATATGAAAAGCGATATTTTTTTTAAGCATGCACCCTAAACAATCAGGACACGGTCCATAATTAATATAGGTGTATTTTTTTTGTTCAAACGGCGTTGGACGTCGTAGTAGTATAAGCTCTAAATTCCTTAATTGCAAAACTTCACAGTTATGATAAAAATTACCTTTTCTCATTAGTTTCTTGAATTCTTCACGTCGATTTGTTGAGCCCTTCCGTAAGGTTAAAATTCGAGCTGCAGCTATATCATTACAATAGATGGAAATTAAATGACGAAAAAGATGAATGACGCTTTTTTGACGAAAATAACCTTATTTGCTTCCAGTTTGTTTAGAACATGAAACTTTCACTGTCTCCTCGTCAGAACTGCTTGAAGGAGTAGCTAATTTTTCTCTTATATTTTCCGTTCTATTTGTTATATTAATGCGATTGGCAGGTTTCTTTTCATTTAATTTCTTTGTACTATTTTTTAGTAAAGCCTCACACCACGAATGTTTATTAGGCATCTCAGAGTTATTAGACGAAGAATCAGATGGTTCTTCCGTGGGAATATACTCACTATCGTTATCAGATGTGGCATATGGATCTGGAACTTCTTCGTCGTCAGAAATATCATTGTAATTAGCAGTTTTCTCATGCATATAATGGTTTTCTGCAGTTTCACAAATTTCATTTTGGTAAACAACTATTTCAGGCTGCAACCTTATTTCTTCAGAACATGTACTGTTAGTGTCATTGTCTTTAAAATAATGAAGTGAAGGTGGTTCAATATCAAAGTATTTTACTGTTTGAAGCACTGCCATGTTTTTATCCATATTTAGTTCTAGTTCTGTGTTTTGCAACGCAACGTCATTTTCATGCAAACTACATTGTGATACTGCTTGAGGTGCAAAATATTCATCTGCAAGTTCGTTCCGTAAAACTAAATTAGACGGAGAATTTTTCAGATCGACTTCTCGTGAAACTATTTTAGACGCGAATTCACTGTCCTTGAAAATTTTGGTGTAAAGTAACATTTCAGATTTTGAGCTCGGTTTGGTGGTTTCATATCGAGGAAGATGAAGAAGACGATCGCAAATTTCTTGGTTTTCTTGGATAGCAAGTGAAACCAATTTGCGACTTCTTGTTGTCATTCTAAAAAAATACATTTGAATAATATAAACCGTTTCTCACTTTTTATTAAGCTCTGCTTAAGAGTAAAGCGTAGGTAACAAAAAAAAATAACATTCTTAGGAAAAAAATGTTTAAAAAGAACCAAAGAGACAAACTATATTCTTTCCAGTTTTTTCGCATATCTGTTCCAAATAATTCCAGTTGACTTACTTCCGGTACCATAAGTCAATAAGAAAGTGAAGTATGAGGAAGGGTAAAAAAAGACAAAATAAATATTTATGAAACTTCTGGCATCATACATTGCAACCGGTCTGAAGTAGTACCTTATAACATCGCATGCCATAAATTGTTTTAAACTTTTTTCTATTGAATGGAGTGTACCTATATTGCAAAGTCGTTTATATTCACCACGTAACGTTTTTCCAAGACCAAATGCACTAGTGGTAGACTCCATTACTTAGCTCTATTTGTGACCCAATTAATGTATAATGAATAATAGAATTAATATATAATTTAAAAAGAATATATTTGAAATGTTTCTGATAAATACAGCTAATACAACCTAATAAAAAGTACAGGGTCTTACAAAAAGTGTACAAAAAAATTCAAGCAAATATTATTAATTATGATTTTGTTTAACAAAGGGTATGCTTAAAACCAACTGTTTAGATAAATTATTTTATCGGACCCAATATTATTTATTGAAAAAATAATAAAATATTTTATATTATTTCTTAAGAATATTCCGCCGATTTTTGGTGTAATAATTTTTTAAATAATATTTAATATCGGTCCATTGCCTTCTTTTTAATACAGGATATTTTTCAATTCATTCCTCGCATTTTTTCTTTCCTGGTAAATATTCCCTTTTTAAATCGAATTTGAAAAAAGTTAACACTGACGAACTCTCTTCTGGCGACCACAGTGTCTTTATACATTGTTTACCCGCTTTTTTTAGTTTTTTGTTCTCTATTTTAGCTTAACGTCCTGATGTCTTTTTTTCTTTTTAACCTTTTGTAGTTTGATAACTGCTCTAAAAGAAGAACAAATGAAATTTTAATCGAGTTTATTTAAATAAACTTAACATTCCGAGATTCGTAGAAGTTGGCAAGCATATTTTTATTTTTGGGTGTTACAATAAATTCAAATAAGTTTGACAATACTATTACTGTTAAATTAAAAAAATATGACTAAAAAAGTTCAAAAGTTAAATGTTTGACAGGTGAGAAGTAGGAGACGAATTAAAAATGTTAAAGAAGTATAGACCACCAGTTGATAGAAAATATAATTTTAGGTTAAAAACACTTTTATAACATCTTTTGAAAAGTTCTTCTTTTTCAAGATACAGGGTACGAAAGGTTAAGAAAAAAATTTGACAGTTAGGCAAAAACCCTACAAGCTTTTTATTTTAAATTTGGTCAGTGTTTTTTACATCAGTGGTGCTATATTTCTGAACATAGAATACATGTGCTCACTGTTCGGTGACGTAGAGACAGAGGTATTAAAACGTTATTTAGTTTAGAAGTTGTACGCTGCTGGTTGTTTGACAAAACTTATGCCACCGCCAAATCGTCTGTACATTTTAAGAGAATATATTACTAAGTTTTATACTAAAAAACCGTTTTAATACCTCAGCCTTTACGCCACTGGACATTGAGCTCATGTATCCTTAGTACAAAAAGATAGCACTACCGATGCAAAAAACACTGACCAAATTTAAAATATAAAACTTATATATTTTTTGAGTAACTGTTGAACTGACTGCTTTGACTGGAAGCTTAAGTTTCTTGCACATATTAGAGGTGATAAAGCTAGACTGAGATCCAGAGTCGAGTAGAATACGAACCGGAAAAGGATTTCCCTCACAAGCCACAATGTTTGCCCTAGCTGTAGGTAACAGAACCTGAACAGTCTTTGAAGCGAATGCCGAAATGGATTGGCTGCTTGAAGTTGCTATCTCTGGAAGCGAGGGCGAAGTAACAATAGGCTCTTTGTGTAGCAATGTATGGTGCTTTCGCTTACACGTACGACAATTGAATTTTGATGAACATTGTGGCACTGCGTGACCTTTGCTAAGACAGTTAAAGCAGGCATGCAACTCTTTAACCCTTGAAAGCCTATCTGGAACAGAAAGCTGGTAAAAATCTGGACAAGCATATAAATTGTGAGCGCCTTTGCACAACACACAAGATAGAGTGTGACCAACAAAAGCTCTAGAAGTGACCTTAACCCTCACTGGAATTTGCTTATCTCGTTTTAAATTTAGAGTATCAAGTAGATCTGCGGTACTCTTTAGAAATCTTTTAAAATCCTTAAGTGTGGGTAGAATAGCTGCCTTGTTACTTTTGAGTATTTCCCACTCCCTTGCTGTGTGAGGGTCGAGTTTGACAGCCATCAAGTGAATTATGAGTGTATCAAACAGATCTTCCGTTTCTGCGATCGACTTCAGTGCATTGACATGCTTGAATAACATGTCATGAAGGTGACGAATTTTCTTCCCAGATTCTTGGTTGAGAGATTCAAGATTTAAAAATGCCTTTGTATGGTTGTAAACCAACATTCGAGAGTTATTATAACGCTCACAAAGAGTGTCCCAAGCCAATGGATAATTTTCGCCCGAGAATTCTAAAAATTTTATTGTAAGCAACGCGTCACAACTTAAGGAGGCCCGTACATAATGAAACTTTTGTATGGAAGTAATTGAATCATTCTCATTAATAAGACTTTTGTACAAGTCTCTGTATTCTAACCAAAATTCTATCTCGCCTGAGAATTTTGGAAGATTGATAACAGGAAGCTTGATAGAATTATTGCTGTTAATTGGGTTTTGAAGCCCATTTGGATCGCTCAAACCAGTCGGTGTAGGTATACCTTCGGCTCTTGAAGGAGAAGGTTGACTCGACAAATATTCTGCTGTCGCAATTGAGTCATAATAAGAATTTGTGAATTCTTCTTGGACTATAATCTCATCTGACACATTTTCAGATTGAGCTTGCATTTGCATTTGTATGTCCAGAAATTGTGACAATAAAGGAGTTGCAGCAGTCAATCTTCTTTGTATTTCAAATATAGTTTTGGCTGGGTTAGACAATAAAGAGATTGTAAATTGAGATTCCACCCAATGACACGAATCCCACAAAAATGTTTAGAGTTTGTTGAATAGAGGCTCGCTGCCGCTTTAGAGATTCCATTTTGAAAATAGACTAATTTAGGAATTTTGTAAATATAAATGGGTTTAGTACAACGCCAAAGTATTTAACAATAAATGTGTAAGAATAAAAACACTCAATCGTACAACTTGTTGGATCAGAATATGCCGTAACCAAATAATCGCGATGCTTAAAATTCCAGAAGCAAAGCTCACGAAAAAATAAGATACATAAACATATAGCAATCATGAAAATGAGAGAAATCTGGTTATAGTAATGGGAACAAAGTAATTGAATACAAACGAGACTCACCATTGAAGTTTTGCAGATTGTGCGATAAATGTCGTCAAAAGTTGAACTTATACATCCATAAAACCGGAAGTCATCCGGCTCGAAGGACCAATGTACGCGCATAACGGCGTTATTTTTACGTTGTTCTCGAAGGACCTTAAAATGTATTTGTTTTTATTAAAGAAACTTCTTCATTTTAAATGCTGAGTATATATTTTTAATGTCTAACGTACAACAACATAATAATAATAAAATGACAGACTAACCCCAATCGGTCTTAACAGTCACACCACACACCAAAAAAAATCCCCTAGCGGTATATGGGCCGCACTTGGCACAGGTCTGTACTTAATTAAAACGAACAAATAGGCTTAAACAAATATAATACTTGAGAGAGTCATTGAAGCAAGTTCGCGCCAGATTTTATAGTTGCTCTCTTTTACCAACTTATCTTTAATATTTAGAATTCCTTCATTCAAATACTTGTGTAGGGCGACCAAATCCTCTGCTAGCGGTAACAATTGTTTATGGTAAAATTTTCTTTTATGTAGAGTTGATAATGCACGCGATGAAATTTTGGAAGACTAGTCCATCTCCATTACAGTTAAGAAAGAGACATACAAGTCATTTTCTTTAACCAGCCCCAATCTCAATGCTATTCCTCTATGAATAAAAACACATTTTTTTAATGAATGGCCAATTTTTAAAGCCAAAGATGGTACTTGAAATTCTGGTTGATTACGGTTTTCTTTCAGGTTTCCACACAAATTTTTAGTGGCAGATATTATTAAGTCAAAGTTGCTCGGCAAAAGGCAATCTCCCAAACTCTTAATGTCTGGATCAAGACACTTAATTTCGATTAAAAATCTTGCTAATTGTCTCATCTGTTGTCTTATTAGCTCATTTTGGGTGTTTCCAAATTTTTCAAAACGGACCCATCCAAATTTTAATATTGTTTCATCACTTTTACATACAGCTGATATTTCATCGTTTTGAAATTTTGCTAAAATATTTTCACTATATTCCACGGGATATTTATTATTTGACATTCCAATGAATAGCGCAGTACTTTCGGCTATAATATTACGCCTTCCATTTTTGTGAGGTGAACAGCTATCTTTTACTTTGCAATTATATTTCATATGGTACCACATCCGTTTTTTTAACATAAAACCTAAGCACTTAGGGCAGGGCCCATACATTTTCAATTCATAATTAATCTTTTCTTCTTAGAAGGCCGGCGCACTAGTATTAGTTCTCCTTTGTTTAAATTTAATACTTCACAGTTATGATGAAAATCTGATAATTTATTTAGTTCATCAAAAGCTTCCTTCCGCCTTTTGGATCCTTTTGGTTTGCTAAGAATACTAGCTACCTTAGTTTCATTTTTGTGCATTATTTCGTAGTGTCTAGCAATATTAATAAGTTGTTTATCACAAAAAAAACAACAATGTACTTTATCTCTAATTTTCTTTCCTGTTTTGGTATTTTTTTTACACTTTTCATCAAAGCGTATCTCTCTTCATTTTCAGTTTCTGAATCATCCATTTAATTGCTTTTTTCGATTTTTTTATAATTATTGTTCTTCTTCTTCAATAAGAATTTCCTTATGCGTTTCTTCGGCGTCTTCGTTGTTGGTTTTTTTGTTATTTGTGTGTAAACTTTCTAAACATAAATTTTCTGTTTCATTGCTTGTTTTTTTATTTTTTTGTTTTTTATTAAATTTTTTTTGCACCTGGATTTAATGATATAGTTTTCATTCTGTATCATATTTCCTGCATCATTTTTTTGCTTTATTACTACATTCAGAATCGGTTTCCGATGTTGTTGGTATATATTCACTTGGAGATTCTTGAAATAATGAAACTGATAAATTACTGCTTTTCTCGCTATTAAATCGTTGTTTTTTTTTAATGTTTAAATCTCGGTCTTTGTTACATGTTAAATCAATGTCTTTTTCGCTACTTAAGTTAATGTATTTTGCACTGTTTAAACTATCTAAAGCAGGTCCCGGCTTTAGTACTATTTTATTGGAGAAACTGTCGACGTCATTTAACCATTTTTCTAAATACTCATTTTTTTATTTTCAAGAGCAATATTTAAACCATTTTTAACAACAATGTCTTCACTTGTAAAGCTATGAACACTAATAATATTAATTTTATTTTTTTAATTTGTTGCCAAGTTATTTTGTTTGCACAAAGATGTATTTTGTAGTCGATCCGTGCCTATATTTAGTTTGGTTGTAATGTCTTGAAGTTGGTCATCAACATCCAGTTTTGCCTCTGTATTGTTTTTATTTCCGTTCCATGCCTTAAGAACGTTTTCTCTTTCATTAGACAAAAGACCCTTTGTTTCCATTCTAGGTATTTTAAGAAGATCCAACTTTTTCTTAAATCTTGTATTGGCCTATTCCGTAATGTAATAATACACACTCCTCATATACCGTATGTCCAGTTTCAAAATGCAACACATGCAAAACATATGCAAAACTTTATTTCAGTTTCTATCTCTATTATAGGTTTAGGGAAAAAATTAGATAAAGTATGTTCATAGTTCATCATTTTTTTCTAAACAAACAGAAAAATACAATACCATACGACCGATTTTTAATTGAAATAACAACTAAAAAAATCCGACTAGTAGTTCTTGAAAATTATTTACCCCAGCTATTTAAAAAACCGCCAACCGATTACAGATAAACTTTGCATGCGTATTCTGTACGCGTAATATATTCGTAAATGGTCCTTAGAATTTTTTTGAATTCCAGTGAAAGCGGTAGTGAATATTAAGGGAATCTTTACGTTAGGAAACAACTCGTAATGGAGATTTTTCGGAGGTGTGTCATTAAAATATTGGTGTTTTTTCTTGTCCCAGAAATATCAGTTTATTAACTTATTATTGAGAAATGCAATAGGTGTGGTGAATTTTTCAAAACCAAATTAACTGTAAGACAGCAGCAGCAACTACGAAGACTTGGTTTTCTTCATATGTCGCAACTAATTTGGTATTCAAATACTGCATTAGTCAACAATAACAACAATAAGTTAATAAATTGACAATTCTGCGACAGGACAGAACAACATCTTCGTTCCGTTTGTCTTGCAACGACGATGCTCGTTCCGGCTGGGCTATGTTAATTACAGCCAAAATGTCTCGACAAGACAAACGATAGCAGTGTACGTGTATAGAGAATGGTCCAGGTTTTAATACAATAGCTTAGAGAGTCGATAGAAAATTGAAAAATAAAGGAACGTTCAATAATAAAAAACGTCAAAACGTATGCCCATGGTAAAATAATGTTGCTTGGAAAGGTTTTTTACTCGTCGTGAATGTTGAAATCAAAATAATATTTAAAATCAAGATATCAGTATGTGTGCCGATGTTTCAAATGAAAACTTTGACATTTAGGTACGTCATATTTAATTTGTTTTCAAAATAATTTCTTTGTTAAATCTGGGAATAAGAACGTCAGTAGAACAGCTTCTACTGCTCCATTTATCCACCGTCCATCTTATGGGACGTTGTATTTTCTAAACAATATTTTCTAACCATGGGCAATTTTTAAACCATATTGTACATAAAATGTAATAGTTTTATTTCAACTTTGGAGGGTTCTATCTCAGTTGCTATGCTTTTAAAGATGTGTATTATTAATAAAGATCTTTTTATTTTTCAATTTTATATCTGCATTTAAACTTGTATTAAAACTTGAATTAATAATAATAATAATAATAATAATAATAATAATAATAATAATAATAATAATAATAATAATAATAATAATAATAATAATAATAATAATGTTTATTTTGAACAGTATACAATTTTTATTTGATATATTAATAATAATTATTAATTTACTTAGTATATCATTAATGTTTAATGTTTCAAAACAAACAATCTTAATTAAATTCACAAAAGTAAGCGTTTACTTGTGTGTGAATTTTCGCTTAGTCTAATATAATGGCACTGAACATTTATGCTTAACTAATTGATTGAAAAACATATACTCTTACAAAATTACGAAAACTAAAACTAGAAACTACTTCAAATACTTTGAGATAAAAGATTTCAGAATTCCAATTTTTTCTTGCAACATCCACGTTTTAATATTGTTTATATATTTTTTCATTGGTATACTATTTTTTAGCTGCAATTTTATCTACGTGCGCTTGCGCCACATAACGAACGAAACAATGAAAGTTATTTATTTCTATCAAACAAAGAAAAACAATATGTCGATCAAATTGAGAAAACGAATTTTTGTTTCATTGTTTTGTTTGTTAAATTATATCTTTATTACTACTGGCTAATATCAAACGTGCGCATTATCACATAACGCTAGTTGAAGAGTACAAATATATATTGTTCTGCACCGTAATAAGTAATAAGCAGTAAATCTAGATAATTATTTTTGACTAGGATGTTCAGATAACCTTCATCTAGAAATTATTCGACATATTTTAAAACTGTTTAATATTGATTGGGGTATATATTTATTTTTGTTAGGCATCGTCTATAAAATATGTATAACACGAAAATCTTGAAAATTAATACCACATAAATTTAAAAGTTACGAGTTACAATCGGCGAAGTTGGCAAAACGACAACCAACAGCAGCTGCAACAGAATAAGCAAAAAATAATCAGCACGGTTGATAACATGATAACCATCATAAGAATTAACACGCCTTCGTCAGTAAAAATTCTAACTTTTATCTTAAAAATACTCGTTTTTAAAAAAATATTCAAAAAGTTATTTCTTTATTTTCTCTTAAAAAGGTGACTTCAAAGTAGTGATGCAACGGAAGTGTCAAAACGGAAGCAGAAACGGAAACAGATGTAAAAAGTAAATTTTAGCGGAAACAGAAACTGATACGGAAGGGGACATTTAATACATGGAAAAAAAGCACAATTTTTGACAAATACAATTTTTTACAAAACTCATATTCAAAATTGTAATGGTAAATTATATTTATGAAAAGCACTTTGGCCGGTTTTACACCTAACAATCTGTTCCGGTGTTCTTCAAAGGTAGATTGTCAGTCTCGTTATTTGTAATCGAGTCTTGATGGTCTTCATTCATACTTAACATAGATTCTAACACTTGTAATGATGAATTCATCATATATGATGACGTAGGTTAGACTCCATTTGAGTTCGGCACCTTCTGGGAGAAGGTATGCCGTATCAGTGACGCGTTAAACAAATTTCGGGTCCTAAGCACACTCATCTACCATTCGCGCGCTTTCCTTTAACGGTCGTAAAGTTCCGTATAAATTTCCGTTATAAAAGTTACGGAAGCAGAAACAGAAACGGATGTCAAAAAAGGTACAGACATCGCAAATGCTTCTAATTAGTGCCAATTTATCAAAATTTTCTACTATCAAAATCATTCAAGTGAAGGGCCCTAAGTAAAAACTGAAAGGAGTTAATTCCAATGTTAAGTCTGAAATATTCTACTCCGGTTCCATCTGTACCCCATACATCCCTCAGATTTAGAGTAATCCTTTCACAGCTCTAACTTCTGTTACATCTGTATTTTTCTCTGGAATAATTTACTCTGAGTTTATGAATAAACTTATTTGTACATTGGACAATTTTCTCGAGAACAGAGTCTGGAAAATATATTGCCAAGCTTCAGCAATATGTTTCACATTTTTAGCAACACTTCCAGACTTTTGCGTTGCCATTTTTTGAGGTTATGTTTTTCTTTTAGGAACATTTATAGGGTATTTACTCCAAAGAGTCGTTTTGTCCTTTCCTACAAAACATAGTTCGACATTCAAAATTTCTGCTTGTTCAATTTCATCTTCGAACAGTTCTGAGTTTGTATTATGATCACACTACCCTCCTGAATATCGACTTTATTATCATCTCCACCTATGTCCTTATCACTTTTGCACATAGCCCATAGCTAGTCAAACGTCTCTGCTCAGCTTTGTAAGAATACATTACCATTACCTAAACCATATATAAACAAATTTCATCGGCCATTTCTACTGGTTCGGGTATGGTGGAATGTACTGCCTGGTGGTGTTCAGGTAGGCGTTGTATAATCGAAGAGTTAACGTACGATTTTGCAGCTCCGGTATCTACTAGTGCCCATACGGTTCAGTTGCAGACGGTGGCTTTGACAAACAAGCGGGAGTTGATTACGGAGTTGCGGGTTACTGTTGTCCGTTTTGGCTTTAGAAACTTCTTAATAAATTCCAACCAATTGGACCATTCTTTCGCAGAGGTCTTACACGTGGGGGTCGGTGAGCTTGTACTTGAATGTTCGTTTAGCGTGGCTATTTAAGATGGTCGTTGAGGCGGACGATTGAAAGGGCAGTCTCGGGAAAGTATCTCTGATCTCCCGCATCTAGAACAAAACTTTTTGAATCGGTTTCTGCAGTTTTCTTTAAAATGTCCTGGTTCGCCGCATCTCCAACAAACTTCTTGGCGGGCAGTCGAGGTGGTCGTACGCTGGAGCACGATTAACGGTGGAACATTAGCGGTAGGAGTCAACCTAGAAGACGACGATGGTGTTGTTTCTTGTATCGCCGCCATGGGTCGAGGCTCGGAGAAATGCACCTGACGAGGATGGTGATATGGCGGTCTGTCTTTTGGAAGTGCTTCGTAGTGGCCGGCTAGCTCGAGTAGTTCTTCTAGGTTGGAGAAGTCTTTTATTCGGATATAAAACTTCTATTCTGTCCGCATTAAGGTTAACATCCCGGTCACGAATTCGGACGCATTTTCTCGGGCATTTTGTGTTTTGTTCCGGATGGTGTCTTCGAGCTGATGTTGGTAGCGGTGGGGTAAAAATTGGCGTTTATTTCGGTTTTTCTTGCTTCGTCGGTCATGTTTTATGTACGGTAGCTCGGGCGCCAGTCAAACTATTTGACACGGTAGCAATGCTATAATAAAAGAAAATAAAAAACTCTGAACAGAAAAGAAAAAATATATAAATTCTGGAAAAAACAAAAAAAATTATAACTCTGGAAAAAAAATTAATTCTCGTGCTGGTTTTCGGGTTTGGACTGGATAACACGGTGCTTGCCGGCTGCGCTGCAAAATAAGATTATTAGAGTCCCTGCTCGGGCTGACATGTAACGCCCTCCACCTCGTAGGTGCGTTTGTTTACGTGTTTTTATTCGCTGTGCGAAATCGGGTATTCAGCTTAGCCAGGGTTCACTGATTGAAATATAATCCGGTTTAATACATTTATTTACACACAAAATGAAACTAAATTATAGTTTAAACTTAAATGCTAAATTATGTACAACAATAAAATATGACACGCCTCTGGTTCGGACCGGTAGTGGCACGGCACTGGAATCTGAAATAAACGACCAAGGTTAGTATTTATACCTTTCTAAGATGGCGGTTGACGTTACAAGTACATTCGTTGCGATTGTTTGTATAATTCCGGAGCTCAATGTGTTGTGGCAATAGGTATTCGGATAATTATGTACGGTATCCAATTTCAATGAACCTACCACCAGGTACTGGACCAATTGCACCGCCGAAATATTGGATTATCGGAACGGAAATTGTACGGCCTAGAATCCCTTTCTTTTAGGAGGATTACTGGAGGATAGGTCTCGTTTCCAGGCGACGTTCGGTGCAAATGAATAAGGGATCGGTGCATATAGCGTAGTGCAATTTCAGCTACGTTAGCTTTGAATGCATCGGTAAGTAAGTACCTTTTAATTACTGAATGTCCTGATAATGATTATAGTTTCAGATCTACGTTAACTAAAGTAAGGAATAGGATTATGTACAAAGATATAGTTAGTACCCCTACAATCGATTGGTCAAAGGTAAATACTTGAATACAATTTAATTTTGCAGTTATAACGGCATCAACTTATTTATAGTTTGGTACAGGCAACGGTGTCCTAGACGGTTACCGGACGAGAGACTGTAGGTATCCCTACAATCGAAAGGAGGGTCTAGTCAACGGTATCTCGTAAAACTAGAACGGTGATTGTAGGTATCCCATACAATTGAGGCGGTAGGTCTACTAAATATAGTTAATGGTATCCCAAAAACTTGGAAAAGCGGTCAGGTAGAAAGCTGGAGTCGCAATCGGCTCATTCTCTTTTACTATGGCTAGGTGGCTACTTATATACCCGTCGGTTATCTGTCCTTATCAGTGGTGACGCCAATAAGAAGGGATTTAAAGAGTAGGAGAAGCTTTACTTATCTGGACTGTACTTGCAGCGCCACGCACGCCTTTTTCTAAAATTATAATTAAAATATATGTTATTTTGTGACTATAATTGTAGTCAATAAAGGCGGTTTCTTACAACATTACCATTATCTAAACCATATATAAACATTTCAGTACAAAATAGGTACCTATACAAATAAAGCAAATCTTACCATGAATTGGAGTAAAACAAGAAAAGTTTGTCATTAAATAAAATAATTACGTAAATACACGCGCATAATCGAAAAGACGGGACAAGCAAAACGCGTAGACACTTCTTTCGGTTTAAGTTAAACTGACGTTAAACATTCGGATCAGTGGTGCCAGATAAATGATTTTGCAAAGCACCGATAGACGTTAAAAAACCGCCATTTACTGAATTAATTCTGGAGTTTCTCTTATATTATCAAATCTCGTAGTCTATTATAACATTAATTTTTAGACAAAAAATATTTTCGCAGAAAATCACTTTAAATATATTATATAGAATGATACTTAACTGCATGAACGATACAGGTTCATATTTATTGAACATAGCAATAACAATTCTATATGATATGATCGTAACCAGTGCTTACCAGAACTGTTTTTAATGTTTAATTACATTCGCTTGGAAATTAATTTGTACTTAAGCAAGATTAAACTGAAAATGTGGTGTACTGGCACCTAATTTTATTTAAAAAAAACACTGACCTTAAATGCTTCGAGTTTCAGTCTATTTTAGTAAAATCGCCCGAAAATAAATATAAAAACTCTCTAACATATATTTTATATTTCTAAAATACAAACTTTAGTTACAAACTATTTCTTAGTTATAATAATTTCAATTTTAACAAATCACACTCTAAAAACAAATTTACAACTTCTTTACCTGCCTCTACCACAACAGGGGTATTATCGTACATGTTAGAATTAAAAGTATCAACCATCATTTTTGTTGGTTCAAAGGTTTTGTTACAAGCTTTTTTTGCTATTTTACGAACCTGCACGGCCAACTCACAATAGTCGGTGAGAGGGGGGGTTCACAGATAATATAGAAAAGATACTTAAGGGCGCCAGAGCTTATCCAAAGTCACTTCTGTCCCGCTCAAGACAGACGGTATAAACTTGTAACAAGATGTTAGGTTCCTAATGCTGAAAGAAACGAAAAAAAGAAACTAAATCGTTAATAACAATTTCACTTTAATTGAAGGGTCCAATGCAATAACCGGCCAAGTCCACTTTGATCAATGTTCAGGAGATCAAAAAAACGTTCTATAAGCAAAATAGAGATTGATAGATTTTTGAAACAATTTCATTGTATCTAGATAGTACCAAACATCTTGTAAAAAAAATTTGAGGCACGTACGTCTAAAACTACCTAAAATACAAACAAACATTAGATGGACTTGGCCTGTTATTGCATAGTTTCTGCAAAATTTTATCAATAAACAGTAAAAAAAGTAATGTAAATGTGAATATTTATTAATTTCCATAATACATTATAAAAACAACAGAAAACTTTAAACTATACACAAAATAAGAAATATTTTCACTTATTCGTCGCTGCTAAATTCTGACACTGAAGTTTCATGGTCCTGTAGCTGATAGGATTTATGGTATTCTTCTATCTCATTGTAATACCACAAGTCACATTTAGGAACATAATTTTTTGCCAATATCATGACATGATCACATTTAGTTTTTTTAAGCAATCTTCGTGCCTCATACAGTTTTTGGTCATTATTTGGAAACGTGATGGTCTCTAAAATTTTCTTGTTTTTTATACCAAATGTGTAAAAAACTGGGAAAGCTACTGACTCACTACATTTTACCAATGTTTCTGCATCACTTTTTTCATAAATTATAAGCCGATATTTAGACAGTGTGAATTTGGAATTTTTGTTTGACGGATTTTTCAAAAAAAATCTTTGGAAATGATCTCTGAAGTTGAAAAGAAAATCTTGTGTTACCTGTATAACTTCAAAATGTTTATTTGCGCTTTTAATAATATTAATGTAATCCCGTGGTAAATATATTTTGTCGTGTTTACGTTTCATCTGTTCTATTGCCCCAAAACTGCGATCGCAGGGCAAAAAACTGTGCCCCGGTTCTGGATATCTGTGGCATATAAATCTATATCTATTAGTTTCTACTAAGCTGTGTAAAAATTGTACCAACATGTAGTTTTTGTTTTGAGATGCACAGTTATCGGAGAAAATATAGATAGCTGTTACTTCAGGTCGTATGAAGTTATTAAAAAAGTGTAAAAGAAGACTGGCTACTTCATTTTGTCCTTTACCAGCCAAGGTTTCATCATAAATGTAGAAGTAGCTTTTTCCGTTACTGCCAAGATGTACGCAAAAATTAAACACCCAAAGTTGAATTTTATAAAAGACTTCACCACTCGATGAAACGGGTAGGGGTAAATTTTGCTGGAAATCAAAAGTGATCACTTCAAATTTTGGATCATTTTTGATAACTGTGTTTTATCTTTCAAGTCCGTATAAAAGTGGTCTGCCTTAACAAGATGAATAGACTTTTCGCGCTCCAAAACTTTTTTTCAGCATCAGAGTTGGCTCCATTAATTTTATTTGTTAATTTGTCGCACTTTTGGCAAGTGTCCGACTTTGGTTTGCCAAAAGTTATGTTATAGTTTTCCACAAAGAATTTTCTGAAATATTCATATTTAACAACAGGCTTAATCGGTTTGTTTTGTAATTTTAACGCATACTGGTCCGGCTCATTTTTTCCAAATATAGCTCATGCAGTTTAGATATATTTAAGAGAGGCGAAAGATACCACTGATGTATATTATCTTTTCTACTATAATGCGACTTGTATCTTGGAAAACTTAGAATGTGTTCGCGTATTTTAGTATTAATATCTTCATGCAATTTGTTTGGCCGCTTCTCATGTCTTCCTCTTCTGTCTGTAGGAGGTGTACTATTTCCATGGGACAGGTGCTTCTGTAATCGCTCAAGTCTGCTCTTACTTAGTCCATGTACACTTAAGAAAGCTTTCTTACAAATCCGTATCTCCTGATTAGCGTGCCGAATCTGCACACATAATTTTAATGATTAATATTGTCGTTAATTATTAAGTATGGCATAAAAGAAAGAACTTACTCTATACAAATAGGTGGAGCTTTTAGCTTGTCCCTCTCCCGAGCGCGGTCTTTGACGGTTTACTGAATCTCTTTTAATCAATCCATATAAATACGCATCTTGCAAATCTTTTGAAGAGATTCCATAAAAGTTAGTGTAAATAGCTTTGCATCCCTCGGGCCCAATATTTACGAAACACTTAAGTTTGCAGTTACAGTTCTCACCCATTGTTTTTTCTTTAACTGACGTGCCAGCGATGTTAATATATTTTTCGCCGTGGGTCCTTTTCAATTTTCGCAAGCTTCTTTTCCATAAAGATTTGCGCAATAGTCGTTTTTTCCGCATTGTGGTGTAGCGGTATTCGTTACAGGCTGTTGCGCATTAGATTCTTCCTCAGCGGAAAAATCAGAACTGGAAGAATTTATTGCCGCCAAATTTTTGAGGTTATATCGACCTTCCGTTCTGTTTTCGGGCTCATAATCTTCATCACTATCAGTGTGGGTACCTTCAAAGGGATCACCAACTGATAATTCACTGTCTGACATAGTTTTTCACTTTTTTACACCTCAGAAACACGCACAAAGTACAACAGTCAGGCTACACCAATACATAAACACGTATAACTTTTTATTTGTCAATACTGTGCAATAATAGGCCAAGTCCAGGACTTGACCGGTTATTGCACAGTATTTGATTGCAGGCAACCACCAAAACACCTATATGTGGCGTATTTTCTAAGTTTTAGGTCAGGTTATTGCACAGGAAGAAAGAGAATTTTATACTGCACAAAACCGCGTTCCTAACTCATTTTGCCCAAAAAGTGGACTTGGCCGGTTATTGCATTGGACCCTTCAATTACTCTATAAGGATAAATAGATTAACGTTTGAATCGATAACAATTGGATAGCATGACCAAGAATAATTTTAGTCCGAGTACAAATATAGACAGGTACTAGAATATCAGAAGTATCGGCAACACACAATACATACGTAAATTACGTTGACATGAATAGCGAAGAGTAGATTGTAGTAAATTTCGTCTGCATACAATATGCGAAGTACACAAAATAATTAGTAATATGGCATTACTGACAATCAAACACAGTGATAATAAATTACTACATTAATGTTAACTTATCGTAACAAAGCGTGCGGAATTAATATAGCACTAACGTTAATTAATCGTTGGTAGTACACAGCATGCGCAACTCAACATAAGTAAAATTTACTACCTAACTGGTAAACAACAATATCGATAATTACAGAACTAATATTAGCAAAAGTTTCGTGAGTGACCTTGTTGAGAACGAAATAAAACACAGGAACTTCCACTTGTGCGAAGAAAGCGCTTTCCCCGACACGCAATCCTGTAAACAATTTGAATCGCAAATCGTGTCAAACTAATGCCTCACGAAATCAAGATCTACAAAAATCGTTACTTAAGGTACAAGAAAGTATATATAATATAACCCGGTTGTCGAATGCTGTTGTACCCCTTGTCTGTGGTTTAATTAGTTATAACCGTAGGCCTTATAAAAAGTTAGCATCGTCCCATCCAAATATTTGTCGAGGTTCATCCTTCGTAATTCGGTATCGACTACTGTATATAGTGGGACCACAAATAGGTGGTTAATATAATTAACGTCGTGTCATCCACGTGTAGCACTATTTGCCCTGGAAGGCTCCGCAAGACCCCAATTTCGTGGCGTGGAAATCGCCTTCCGCCAGCGCCCGTGTACGGCAACGTGATGACTTATTTAGCAGTAGTTTACAATATCCATTTATCGAGAATGTAACATGTGCGAAATGAAGGAACGCAAAATGGCTGTTAAAAGGAAGAAAGAATTACGAACGAATTTTTAATAAAAGACGGCAGTAGCTTACCCTGTAACGCTTCGAATAAATTAGATAATTAACTGATTATAATTGGTTTTCCATTAATTTCCAGATGGTAACGGATATATCAATAATCAATGCGTACAGACCATTTTATATCATTTTCGCGTGACGATTTTCCGCCAAATGACAACCAACGAGAAAACGATTGTTAGAGGGCGTCAAAACCCGAATCTAATTTCACGTCGAAACACATAGGCGTACATAATGAAAATTTCGTCCGTAACAGTTTTACAACATATGTTATTCGTTTTTAAATCTATTTTTATACGCAACAACGCATCCAACATATCCCATGTTCATCTTATTCCTGACTTTAGTTTTAATTTTGTTCATAGATGAAAACACTCTTTCAGCTACAGCGTTGCTCAAGGGTAGTGATATTGTTGTAAGTGCAAAAATAGCAAGTTCTCAAAATACATAATTGTCACAAGCATCTTTTAGGTTGTATACTTCTATCCAAAATTCTTTAGATTTTTAACTAGATCCATTTTAAAATTGACATTCAATAAATTCTTCCACTGTATTTCTAAATATGCTTTATTCACGCTTTTATCTAATAGTTTAAATGGCAACTCCTCAAATTTCGGTCTATTTAATACATTCATGCATATTTTTGGTGAAAAATTACATACAGAATTACATCAAGAGATATTGATTAGTATACGTATAGCCATTTCTTTTGCCAAACATAAGACAAAATCGAAAAAAGGTTCGCTTCCTGGTAATAAGTTTACTTCAAATTTTGATCAAGCTAATGATTCCTTCTTTTAGGAGGATACACGGAAACAACGAGTTCAGTTTATTTGCGCCGTTTCGTGCTAATGAACCAGCACTTCATCAGACCGCTCTTTTATTTGGTAAAAACACAAAAAAGTGTATAAGTAAATTAAATTATTACAAACATTGACATGAATAACAAATTAATAACTAACAACGTAACAATCCTGATGTATAAAATTGGTAAGCTTAAGATTGCAATAACCCACATTATTTTTATATTATTAAAGACTTTTTTAAATCTACAAATTAGAAAATTAGAAAAATTAAAAACTAACAGAGGTAACAAATATAACAAAATATTAGCAACATAGCACTGAGTCAAAAAGAATAACTGTAAAATTTAAAACTTGTCATATATACAAAATGTAATTATTTAAAGGACATACATGACTAAAGTGGGTATTTTGCATATTTGCATATATTATACTGCATTAATAAATCATATATGTAGTTATTAAGTAATATTTAGTGCAATAACTGCAATTATAAAATGTTTATGCTGCATATAAAATATGCATTTATTTATACTGCATAATTTCTGTTGTGGCATATGCATTATTTTCTTAGTAGCATAAAAGAACATCTTCCAAGAAATTTTTAAATTTAGTTACAGCAATTATACTATTTATATTAAAACTTGTGTGAAAACCTGTTTCAAGGTTGTTTTTATCAAAAAAGAGCAAAAAACATTGAAACGGTGTTTTGGCATTTGTTCCATAGCTTTAACTCCTGGCAGGTGGATGATAATGTTTTTGGACCTGGTTCTTACGTCATATTCCTAAACTCATTCCATTTTTTCCATAAAAATTATGGACTTCAACCGGGTCTGCGACATTTTGTTGGCCGTCGACCTACTGCATTTCTGGGTTTTCTTCTTCGGCATCCTGTTGTAAGTCATGATAATCACTACACACGCTGACATTGTCTATTTCGTCGTCTTCTTTGGAATCGTTTTCATCAATAAAGTTTTGTGTCATTTTCTGCATCTTGCCATACACGAGCTAATACAAGCGATAATTCACAAATAATAACCATAGTTAATAAAAATAAAGAACCTACCTGTAGAAACGATGTCACAAAAACAAAACAAATCTGCTCAAAAAAAGTTCCGAGTTTATACAGGTGGGTTGTGAGAAACTCTAAGCAACGTTGAAACGGTTCTATTCGCACTGTGTATGCTGGAACTATGGTTTCAACAACCTCGCGCAGAGGAATACTTAGTTTGAAGCTACTGAGGCGCTAGCGTCGTTTGGCGGTCAATTTGAATATTTTTACTGCTCTGGGGTTTGTCACACCCCACATGTCTAATGCCAGGTTAAAAGCATATAATAGTCAATTGTTTACAGGTAACAATTGTTACAGCATATTTATGAGGTTTTTTAATGCGTGATATATCCACTTTAGTCATCAGCTACATCATCCCAAAAGGAATCGTCGTTAATTGTTTCTTGTAGTTTTTGAAGTGTTAATGCTCTTTTCTTAGTAATCGACATTTTACTAAAAAATCTTAATTATTATAAAAATAAAAATTAGAATGGAAAAAACTTGAAAATCTTACTGTTAATTTCTTTGCTAAATAATAATAACCAGTACGTAGATATGTGTGTAGTTTTAGTTACAATCACTTATTATGATAAGTAAAGCACAGTGTCAGCTTTGTTATATCTGCGAGTCCTACTGTCGTCATTTGACGACAGTGAAATGAATAATAGTTTCAAGGTTACAAATATTACTATATCTACAAAACAAACGATACCTATTATTATGCATACTTTGCAGAACTGATATCTTTTTTGTGGTCAATAAATCTCTTTATATTTTACGAATAATATACACAAACACATACTAACTCAAAACTCTCAGAAACACCACTATAAAAAAAATTAATTATACAAAATCTACAGTGAAAAAATATTTTAATTTTAATACACATACCAACAAATAGGTTTTCTAAAAAATGGTTTCGTTTTTTTTATTCAATTGCAGCTGTTGTCGTTAAAAATTTTGCAGCTGTAAAAATTGAGTTTGGATATGTAGTATTGAGCTTCAAAACGTCCCATCCAACGTGAAACTATTTTGACATTTCGATGTTTTTTTTTTACGTTTTCCATTTATTTATTATACATAGCCTTATTAAACAGTTTTAGTATAAATTCTTAACTGTTAGGGATAGTTTTTCTAAACTTTTCAGAATCAAACTTCATGATTTTAAGCGAGGAATTCAAATATGTAAAAAAAAGGAGATAAATTATTTCCTTTTATCAAATTTATCCGCCCCTTTTTTTAGCGAGTTTTAGGGCCGAATTCAGAAAGCGTCCTAATTAATACTCCACTCACACTCATGCGTTACTTATATTTCCCTAACCTTACATAACGGTATTCAGAAACGAATTAAACGCAATAAGTAAACTAAAATGTTCCCAACTATGGAGTGAAAAGTGAGGGAGATTTTAGACAAGCTTCGACCACCCTCAATTCTCCCTAATTCAAAACATTTTGGTTATGTTGCATGTGTCTGTAGCCGTACGTTTTGTTAGTAGCTTCTTTCAAATTTTTGTGATTAGTGATTTGTAGTATATAATAATAGTGTTAGTTGTAAGGAGGTAGTCAGTAGCATTCATGTTATTTAACATTTTTTTACTTAGTTTATTGTTCTAACATAATTACAGTTTAGTCAAGGTAGTAATTCGTGTTTTCAAATTGATAGCTTGTGAGGTAGTTTAGCGGTATAGTTATTTTTATATTTAACAATTATTTTAATATATCATGGATAACAATTTTGATGAATTTACTCGTTATGTTGAGGACGATCCATCTTTGGTGGTGCCTAAGTGAGAAACAATCAAAAAACCAAAGTACATTTCTATCTTAATACATGTGTTGATATAGAATTGTATTAAGGGATAATGAAAATCCCTTAAAGCGATATTCTAATACAGAACTAATCCAGAGGGTACATTTTTCAATGCACACCATCATGGACATTATTTTGCCCATGCGATATCCTGTAGATGGATATTATGCACTTCAGTTTTTTGCAACTGGAAGCTATCAAGTAAGTACAAGAATTGTAAAATATGTCATTACTTAATATTCTACGATTTTAAAGGGTTTGTGGTGATCTATTGACTGTTAGTCAGTCATCAATGTCTCGAATCATTAATGAAGTCAGTGAGCAATTATCCAGACATCTGGGACAATATGTGCATTTTACTACCAACAATGTTGAATTTCAAAATTTGAAAACCTTGTTTTTTGGAATTACGGGATTTCCTGGAGTGATCGGGTGCATCGATTGAACCCCTATTCCAATTAAAAACCCGGGTGGTCAAAATGCTGAAGTGTATCGAAACCGCAAGGGTTGGATATCATTAAACGTTCAAGTGGTTGCTGGGCCTCGCTGTGAGATCCGAGATATTAGTCATTCGTTGGTCAGGTTCTGCACATGACAGCAGGATTTTTAATAGCAGCTCTGTTTGCATGCGTCTACAACGTGGCCACTTACCGGGTATTTTATTAGGGGATAGTGCATATGCACAAACCAGGCATGTATTTACACCTCTTTTAAATCCAACAAGACCTGAACGCGATACAGTTCTTCTCAAATTACTACGAGAAATGTTGTCGAACGAACCTTTGGGATTTGGAAAGGCAGATTCCGTTGTTTAACACATAAGTCACAATATAATGTTCGATCAACCACCCGAATAATTGCAGCTTCGGCTGTCTTACACAACATTGCAATAAATCGAGGAGAGCAACATATTCAATACCAAATGGCGAACAATTTAGTACCCAACCCACCTGCACCTGCACACATTCCAGGAAATATAATTCGTGCTGCATTTATAATAAGGCATTTTGCCAATTAAAACTAATAGATACAATTATGTTAAAGAAATTTATTAAATTAGTTTATTCTAATAATTTTGTTTTAATTTGCTCTTGTTTTAAAATTTCAAAAGCTATTTTTATTAATTTTAAAATTTGATCAAATTAATGATCCCTTCTTTTAGGAGGATTTTTATTTTTATTTTTTGCTCCTCGACTTTTAATTCGTGCAACGCTTTGTCCTGCTCGATGGCTCTCTTTGTACGAGCAAGACGTATTTCGAGCTCCCTCTCAATTGCTGTTCCTCGAGAGTTTATGGTTGGTGTCTTTTTTTTATGCTTTTCGGAGTTGGCAACATCTCCACAGGCAAATCTGAATCATCTGAAATAGAATTTTAAAGAATGTAGAAATTTAAAAAAATGGTTACACATGGAAGTTACATAATTTTAGTTTTATTTTAAATATGATTTTAATAATAAAGTAACAATTTTCTATTACCTTTCGCTTCATCACATGCATTTAATGGCATACATATAGTTTCTTCTCCCGCAGCCACACTTAGGTCAGGATGTGCTATGCTTTCAGGGACACCTGCCATTGTAATTATGTCACTGTCCTAGGCATCTTTCAATTCAATGTCCACTGAACTAAAAATGACGTCCACTACAGCATCTTCATCATCAGTAGGAGGTTTGTAGGAGCCCCCACCTGTTACCATCCTATTCATTTTCTCGGCGGCCAACTCCTTCTTTCGGCGGCTCTTCATATTTTTCCAGCACTTTCTTAGCTGGTCTGGTGTTTTCTAAAATGTTTACAATTGTCTACAAATTATGATGCAATTATACAGAAATTCTTACATTACAATGCTCGCCGATTGCATTGCAGTTTTTTAATTTTCGATTACGTTTATAAACCATGTTACAATTTCCTTTAAAAAGGTCTTTTTATCACCGGTCTTAAAAGATCTTTTGGTTGCCATTGTAATAATAAATTAATGCAACAAGAATAACAACAATAATAATAACGGTACAATAATAACAAGAACAACAAGAATAATAATAACAACAACAATAAGTGCAAAAACAAATACTGAATACAAGTAAACGCACGCGAAAGAGAAACAGAAATGACTGAAATGAGGTTATTTTCCTAAATGTTTCAAATGGTTTGAAGTTGACGGTTTTAGTTACTTAGTAATTTTTCGTTACCAATCATTCCCCTAACAACATTTTTGACAGATTAGATACTAAAATATTACTTAATATTTCCTATCATCATTTTTCTGATAGTTCTTTGGTCAGTTAGAAACACTCTCCGTTACAGGAACTTTTTTGTTTTTTTCGCAAATCCATTTTTCGTAAGTTTTACATTTGCAAGATGCAATGTCGAACAAAACTTTCGATTTATCTAATCACGAATCCTTTCAATAATACATTCAGTAGATATTATAGGTATTGACGCTTTCTTTGCAAAGTGGTGCGATAATTTTGACTGCTTCTGAAAACGTTGGTTCTTTTAACTGACCTTCTCATTTCAAATTGTTACGAGTATACTGTCGCAATATATCACCATATGTAGGTAAAACATTTTTAATAAAAGGTACTCTGTCTCTCCAAATAACGAAAAATTACTGTCTTTTGCACGTATTAAAGTTGCCATTTTTTGTTTATTACTTGCTATATTCTAAAAACAAAAGAAATATAGTTATAAAACCAGTTTTTGTGGCCAAGCATTTCATTTATAAATAAAAGATAAAACTGGAAAATGTGTGTGATATTAGCCGTAATTCTTCGACATTCAGTAATATTGTGGCACCTCAACGAATCTGTTTGAAGTTACCATATTTTTTTGGGCGTTACTGATAACATAAATATTTCATTTTTGTCTCAAGTTAAACTACATTTTGAACAAAACAAAAATTAAATAAGCATTTATTTTTGCGTAATTTTGATTTTTTTTTACAACTTTCAAGGTCGCCGTGGCACCTCAAGATATAATTTGTTTTATTTTCAATTCGAAGGTTAAAAACAGTATACCAGGTAACAACTTGTCAAATTTAGAAAAAAATTAAAAACGCAATATTTTCGCTCCGCCCTATTGCTTACACAATAGCTAACTTTTTTTATTTTTAGGCAATAATCTTAAATACGCAAATGCCAGTCGATTTAATTCATCGGTTAAAGATTTTCCAAAAGGTCTAATTTGGTCGAATAAAAATTTGATGCATTTATTTGAAAGACAATTAGCAACACATCTTACATATGATTAAACGCGCATTCTTTTTTTATTACAATGCCCGAAAAGAAACCCTCTGGACATAGAAATTACTAGAACGTATGGTTGAAAACGAATATCTGTTAATAAAGAAAAAATAATTAAGAAAGGGTACAAGTTTTGAACAAGAAATGTAAACCTCTGAACAAATAATTAATACTATGTAAATAATAATGGGGACAACAATTCCTTCGTCATCGTCAAAATTGAATACATCCGCGTATTAAACTGCACTTACATTCGGCTCCATTTTCACCATGTGTTTTAGCTTTGGTGACGAAAGGTAAAATTAAACTTTGTTTTAGTTCAAAATATATGTAGCCAAAATTTCAAAGTTCAACGTTTTTATAACGCGTATTAATTTATACGATGACTTTATTATGTTTGAATTGAGATTTAAGTTATGATTATTTTTGAGAATAAAATGAATAATTGCTCACCAAACTAACAGTGCAGAACTAATATGTTTGACCGTTTCCTACACAGCAGACCATTTGCTTTAAAATCATATTGACCAATTTCACCTTTGTCTTGAAAGTCTTTATCAACCACCAACTTTGCACACCTAGCACAAATTATGTGATTGCAAATTTCAAAGCAAGTAAAATCGACATTTTTAATTTCGTCGCAACATACTGGGCATGTTGCCGGCGAATTTCTTGTTAAGTTCTGTAGTGTGTGAATATTTACAAAACTGTCCTCGATTACACGTGCCGCGCTTAAAATCGCGAAAAACATTGGATCCTTGGTTTGTGCGTTTGGATTCGTCAAAAACAGTCACACTAATGTCCGTAGTTTCATAAATCTCTTGTTCCGCTGCCGATACATGCATGAACCTACAAGTTACGCCTTTGTTACATTTTCCATTTTGGTAATCACAACAATAAATAAATTTAGTTATCGATGTTGAAGGGGTGTCCATTCTTACCTATATATAATAGATTAATGTGAGTTTAAGCAACGGTTTAAGGTTAGCTAGTTCAATCAATCACTTATTAAATGAAAATGTTAGTATCAATTACCTAATTCAGAATCGAATTAAAAAAATTGGGTTAATCATAATGTGTTTACATTAAATAAAAGCATTTAAAACAACTTTAATAAGTTACACTTACCTTTGCATATAACAAAAGCACTATCTCGTGAACCGAACTTAGTAGATACTGTAAGAAGACTAAACTGGGATACGTTATAATTACCAATAACCGAAAAAGAATCCCCCACTTCGTAAGGGTTGCTAGCAGCGATTTTGAAATATATAGAAAAACGCTAATTTCTAAGAATAGCAACAAAAATATTTTCGAGAATGTTTCTTCTGTCGTATTTACAACTACGAATAAAGCGAAATTTTCTGATACGTAAAGATAACGACATTGCTACTTCCTCCCGTACAAACGTGATGACAAGAAAGATGGTATTGTACCTAATAATTTTTGCACCATCGCTATTTAGTTTTTGATTCCGAGTCGTTATTTGCTTAAATTTAAACCAATATAATTATATAAAAACGTTCAGCTAAACAGGGTAAAATGGAGTTTGCAGTTTGACACATTTGACAAAAAAGCATTTTTTTGGCACTATTATAGGTAGTCCCTATAAAATAATTGCATTTTGTTCTACCAAAGAAATACGTATAAAAATTTATTATGACAGAATAAGTATTTAAAAAAACAAACAAACACAAAAACAAGGCGATATCAAATTAGGACTAAAGGAAAATTATCACAAGAAAAAAATTGCGATTATTAGCGACTCAAACTGAACATCAAGAAAAGTTTGATTCGAAAATACTAAACATAAAAAATTAAATTACTATTTAATACAAATATCTGTCGATAACTTATTAAATAAATAAATAACTTTATAACTGTGCAAAGTGATTTCGAATGATTCTTCGCTACAATTGACGTACCTCAATAAGATGAGGATTATTTTCCGCGCTTAATTATTTTCTTCATACTGAATCAGGAACATTGTGATGAATGCAAAGATGTGCAGTACCACACTTGCACTAACAATCTGCGATGCAACATCAGGTGCATAATGTAAAACACGGTATCGTAATAGACATCGAAACCTCATTTTCAACAAGCTTATGCACCTCTGAATTAAACAACGTGTTCGCTTATGGTGGCGATTGTAAGCAATCTCAGGTGTTTCTGGTAATGGCTCATGCTCTAAGGGTGTTAATAGCCATGGTCTGAGAGGATATGCTGAATCTCCTGTTGAAAGTTCAATTAAAATTATGCAGTTTTAAGTCATAAATTTAGAAAAGTTAAACCTAATAAGTAGTATACCTTATGATTAGTGTTTAATCGTTGCATAAACTCCTTTAGATTTAGATTATTCCAAATAAAAGAATCATGGGTGCTACCGGGAAACCGTACATTCACGTTAATGATCATCGATACATCCTATCACTCCTGGAAAACTAAATTTCTCATAAAATCTAAAAATTAAAAATATAGAATTCCCCATAAACATACAATTTCTTCTCTCACTCAATTCGAATTATGGCTTAAATCATGTAAAATTAAAAAAAAAATTACACATGTATTAAATACTTCAGGTTTATTTAATGCATTTACTACCTCCCTAAAGCACCTCGATATCGATGGTTGACTTACAGCAGTATGGATGTATGAACCAATATCAACCTGGTAGCTATCAGTAGCAAACAATCTTAATACAAGTAAAACCTATATGCCTAACAATTATTGCAGATGTTCTGGTTGCATTTGTAACATATGGTGCTGCCATGTCTACAATTTTGGAAATCACAACATTTTTAAGAAATTTATATCATTCATAGCAAAAGCATCCCTATTTTGATATTTTGACGCTGCGGTTGTTCTGCTTGCACCTCAGCTTCTTCTAAAGCTTGTTGCGTGCATAAATTTAAATAATGCTGTTACGTGCATAAATTTAAATAATGGATTACCCTGTATATTGGTTTAATTAAAAATTACTTTTATATTTATCGACGCGATCTATCGGGTTCGTTGGTCTCTTCGTATTGAGTAGGCGATATCCGGTTAGATACCGGCATTTTTGACTTTGACATCGTTCATGTTATAACCTATGTCTGCGTGAATTAAAAATCGTTTTCTCAAATCATACACGTGTTGGGACACGATGGAAAATAGAAGTCTTCTTAATTAACTAATTTAATCCACGCAGGGTAAGTGGTTTTTGTTCTTTCTTTGATTAAAGGTAATTTTTATGTCTTTTCGTTAGCGCCATGTGCTACCTCCTAAATATGGGTATTCTGGTCGTAATTTAAAATCTACAAGGGAAAATTATAACTTTATTACGATCGTAAAGTATTCGAATCGTCACCGGCCGTTCCACCACAATCTGGCCCATGGTTCTAGTCGATACCGAATTACGAGGGATTAACATCGACAAATACTTGGATGGGACGATTATAACTATCTATAAGGCCTACGGTTAAAACTAATTAAACCGCAGACAAGGTGTACAACAGCATTCGACAACCGGGTTATATTATATGTACTTTCTTTAACATTAAGTAACGATTTTTGTAGATCTTGATTTCGTGAGGCATTGGTTTGACACGATTTGCGACTCAAATTGTTTACAGGATTGCTTGCCGGGGAAAGCGCTTTCTTCGTACGAGTGGAAGTTCATGTGTTAGTGGTAAGTGTTTTATGTATCTTATTCGTTGTCAGAAAGGTCACTCACGAAACTGTTGCGAATATTAATTCCGTATTTACTAACGTTATTGGATTACCATTAGATAGTAATTTTTGCTTATTTTGTGTTACGTATGCTGTGTACTACCAATAATTATTATGATAGTTTAATATTAATGCCGTAATTATTATCATTATTTCGTGTATCCCGCATGCTGTATACCAATGATATTTACTATAAACTATTCTTCGCTATTCATGTCGACGTAATTTACTTATGTACTGTGTGTTGCCGATACTACTGGCATTTCTGTAATGAGAATTCGATATACCTGTGATAATCATCAACGATGCTAAATTAAAGTTGTTATTGTGGTTACTTGTTCTTTTATGACAACATACCTTTCTCTTCGGATCGTCGTTATCTAATAACAAACGTTGGCTACTCGCACAGCCGAGTATAAGGATTACGAACCTAACATCGTGTTACAAGTGTGAACCGTTCTGTCCTGAGCAAGATAGAAAAGTTACTGTGGATCCGCTCTGGCGCCCTTAAGCATATTTTCTGTATTCTCTGTGAACCTCCCCTCTCTCCGACTATTGTGAGTTGGCCGTGCAGGTAAAATACCAAAAGCTTGTAACAAGCTTTAATAGTAGCAAAAAATGCAATTTCATCAGAACTAGCCATAATTATTATTAATGGCAGATTATCGCATGCGACATAGGTCGAATGAACTCAAAAATAAAGCCCCAGGCCCCACTGCCTCAAGGGTTCAAAGAACATGTTTCTTACCTGCAGTAATTTGTATTTTACATGCTAGTAATGGGTGTAATATCCATGATTGGTTATACATTCCAGTAGACGGTTTGGTATCGAATTGATTAAATTGGTACATACATTAGCTCCTCGAAATTTTTCCCACACGGTATTAATATGGCGATGCAAGTTGTTTATATTTCGTATTTCTATGTTATTGTTCAGTTCCCCGTTCCACCCACGCACGGCCGCCGCCCACAAATTCTCTATAGGGTTCAAATCCGGTGACTTAGGTGGCCAACGAATTCGTTCCACTTCTTTAAAGAATGTCAAAATAAACCTCTACACATTTAAACGGATAAAGGAAAAGTATTTGTTGCACAAACTGTACAAAGTTTTTTTAAAGAACACAACACTAATTTTTACGTTACGAATAATCCGGATGTTAAAGCCGCTGTAGTTGACCGATTTAATAGAACTCTTAAAACACGAATGTGGCGCTACTTTACATATTCCAATTCATATCGGTACATTGCTGAGTTACAAAGTTTATTATTGTCTTGTAATAATAGGTATCATCGAAGCATTAAAATGGCACCCAATGATGTAAATGATTCAAATATTTTACAAGTTTGGCAAAACCTGTATAGCAGTGAAGTTGGACTAAAACGAATATCCAAATATAAAGTCGGTCAACATGTAAGGATCAGTAGAACTAAACAGATCTTTGAGAAGGGTTATACAACAAATTGGAGCGAAGAAGTGTTTAAGATAAGTGAATTTATTAACCGAAAACCCCCTGTTTACAGAGTTGTTGATTTAAATAGCGAGACAATTGGAGGAACGTTTTATGAAGAAGTATTACAACCTATTACAATTAATAGACCTGTTTACTGTGACGTCATAAACCCGGAAAATTCTAAGTGGAGGCATAAAGTAAACGATAGCTAAAATAGTGATTTTTATGTATTAGTACTATAAGGATCATTTTATACACATATTATTATAAACGACTAATTCTTGCATTAGGAAAACGAAATAAAAACTTTTATTGCCAACATGAAAAACTACAATGTTTTCTTTATATTTTTAGCTAATAATATTAAATTAAAAATTAAGTACGTCTATGCATGCGCATTGAATCGCTATAGCTGCCATATTTCATCTCCATATTTGTTGTTGACCTGCTTCTGTGCTTTCTATTTTTGCGTGTTTGGTTTATTGTGTATTTGTATTTCTTTATTAGCTTATCTTATTTACTTATATTAACATTAATCTAATATTTGTTACTAACTTTCGTGTATATACTAGAATCTATTTCATTTAACAAATTAACCCGACTAACCAACTTTTAGTTTTAACATTAATAGATAGTTTTACCTTTTAAATTTTAACACCGCTAGTTTTAATAGCTATATTAGCACAACTTGGAGTATTAACAGTTTCATTAAGTTTAGTTGTGATTTATTATCTTTTGTGAAGGCTTCGTACATAATTTATGTAAGTATTATTTAGGTATACCAAACAAGTTCGTGTACTGAATGTTATCTTTTAGTTCAAGATGTCCCATAAACCAATTCTTACTATTGCTAGCATAATTATGTATTTTGATAATACAAAGCTTATATCTAAAGGTGAAAATTCATATAATTCTGGACATGTTCAAAAAACTGCATTTGATAAGAACGTAGGGATCGTTAAAGGAGAAGTTCTTGCTAGCATGAAGAAAAAATCATATAGAGTGGAGGTAAATATAACACTGTTTTGGATTATGTAAACAATAATTTTTTTTTTAAATCAGATCTCTATATTCGATGGTCAAATCATGTCGTCATCATGCGATTGTCCGAGAGGGTTAGATACCTGTCATCATATGTGTGCGATTGCATTTTTTGTACACTATAATGTGTCCATTACTGATTTGGCTTGTAGTGGAATGTTGTGAAGGGCAAAAATATTACCTTAACTGCTGAAGAATGTTTTTCCTTCAATAGTAATATTCTCAACTTCAAACCAATTAGCAATGACATAGAAGAAATACATATTACTGCTTTTTACGAGGATCTGAAAGAATGTGGGCCTACTGGATTTTCATGGCTGTTAAGTCCTGATCCAATTATAAATTCAAGTGACTATGAGACTCCAAACATCAAAAACATTTTGTTTTCAAAAGAGTTTCATCTAACTAAAAATAAAAATGAATATTTAAAACAAAAACTTGCGTTAACTTTAGATGCAGTCTTAAAGATTAAAGATATAACAATTGGTCAAATCGACAATCCATTATGGTTGATCACAAGGAAAAATAGGTTGACAGCAAGTAATTTTGGCAAAGTTTTACGTGCACATAGAAGAGCAAAATATCCTCCATCACTCTTTAAAACCTTATCTGGTATCTCTCATATGTAGTAGAAAAATTGTTTATGGAAATTTGAATTTCACAGGTACTTACAACCTCCATGTGATAAAACAGATCCAATGGGGAAGAAATAATGAAAAGGTGGCTATCTCAGCATTTGAAAAGTTACATTCAAGATCAGTAATTCAGTCTGGTATTTGGCTTAGTCTCTCTGGTGTTCTGGGTGCAAGTCCTGATGGAATAGTAGAAGATGCCGTTGTTGAAGTTAAGTGTCCCTATAAATATAGGAATAATAAATTGTATGATGCAATAAAAAATGAGAAAAATTACATAATTACCATTGAAAATGGCAGCTACATTATAAACAAAAACCACGATTATTATCATCAGATACAAGGAAAATTATACATGTGCAACAAATTGAAATGCTATTTAATTGTATGGACATGTATCGATATTGTTATTGTAATGATTGAAAAAGATTTACAATGGATAAGTAACATTAATATTTTGGAAAACTTTTTTTTTGATAAATTTGTACCTTATTTATTAGCTGGTTCAGTATAGATTTAACATTTTTTGTATAAATTATTTAATAAATGAAATTATTGACTACATACATTATTTACTTTGTTACATCATAACAAATTTCTACAAAAATAAAATAATTTTTAAATAAACTTAAGACCTAATATTGAAGTATTAACATTGCAATACTAATTTAATACAATAGTTCCACTTCCTTTAATAGTGGGTAATTTAAGTTAACTAAAACAACCAACAACTTGAAAAATTTTTGACGAGTAAGGTCTAACATTTGATGGTATTAGGTTTAATATTTTAAACACCTTCATTCTTCTAATACCTCTTTCGACATGTATTCGAGCTTGAGCAATGACTGTTGTTTGTTTAATTTCCTCTGGTGTAAATTGGGGATTTACCAAAAAAGGAGGTATGTTTAAAGAAACTCCTGCTGGTAAAATATCAGAAATTAGAAATCCCTTATCGGCTAATATTAAGTCTCCAGGTTTTAAACACTTTAAAAGTCCACATTTTTCAACTATTTTTTTGTCTGATGTATTACCTACATATAAATCACTCACAAAAACTACTACACCATTTGGTGCAACACCATTTGGTGCAACACCAACCAAAGCTTTCAGTGTTGTCCGATGCTTGTAATTGCTGTAGGTTGATTTTTGATGATCTTACCTTTGTGGAACCTCCGTATATATTTCAGTACAGTCTATAATTATCTTACAATTTGTAAAAGTTGCGAAAGCAGAAGGTAGACACGTTTGTATTTTACAAGTGGAGAGGAACTTTTGCGTTAACAGTTTCTCATATAGTGCATAATGAAGCACATGTATCCATGTTATAAATATTGTTGATACTAAAGATTTTGAAATAGAAAATCTTGCAGCCAAATCTTCATGTAAAACATTCAACTTTAATTTCATTAGAGTAAGTAGTAGTTGATTTTCCTTGGAAATTTTAGCAACATCCTGTTTTTTATAATATTATATTGGAAACTGACTCACATATTTATATAAACTTTTAAAAATCTTCATGTTTGGAATACCAGTATACACTTGTAATAAATGGTCATCATTTTCCAAATATTCGATTCCAAATGACATTTTCAAATTATTTAATTTATGTTGTAACTCTTCTACTTCTTTCTTAAGGAAATACATTTCAGCATGTAGAATAACCGAACTGGATTCAGGTTGAGGCTTACTAGTACTTGCAACAGTAGGTCGTTTAATTACATGGGCCGAAGGCGTAGAACTTTTTTCATCAGCTATTTCGGAATCTTGAGAGCTGCGACTAAAATAATGAATTATGTAAACTCCAATAAAAAAAACCTGATAATAACTTACTTCTTACGTTTCCTTTTTTCTGGATCTGAATATTGCAATCATTTCGATTTGTTTCTTGCAAACAAGGTGGGCAAATGTTCTTTCTTTCCCTCCTCAAAGTGACATGAACAAACCACAGAAAATCGAGTAGGAGTACTATCCGATCTTCTGAAATTACAATAACAATAAGCAATAGAAACACATACTGAGATCAAGATTATTCTCAAACCACGTGACCCTGTAGTATAGGTAACACAGTAAATATCCGTTATATACCTTATTAAAGTTTCCCATTTCTTCTTCATCGACATATCTTGGGGGAATTTAAACATTCTACAACTGTACTTTCTAGTATGATCACAATCAGGCACATAACACAGACCCATTCTAAGAAAATCTAGTAGTTGGTGTTAAAATTTAAAAGGTAAAACTATCTACTAATGTTAAAACTAAAAGTTGGTTAGTCGGGTTAATTTGTTCAATGAAATAGATTCTAGTATATACACGAAAGTTAGTAGCAAATATTAGATTAATGTTAAATATAAGTAAATAAGATAAGCTAATAAAGAAATACAAATACACAATAAACCAAACACGCAAAAATAGAAGGCACAGAAGCAGGCCAACAACAAATATGGAGATGAAATATGGCAGCTCTAGCGATTCAATGCGCATGCATAGACGTACTTAATTTTTAATTTTAATATTTGAGAGACTTTTGTACGGAAATCTTAATATTATTAGCTAAAAATATAAAGAAAACATTGTAGTTTTTCATGTTGGCAATAAAAGTTCTTATTTCGTTTTCCTAATGCAAGAATTAGTCGTTTATAATAATATGTATATAAAATGACCCTTATAGTACTAATACAGAAAAATCACTATTTTAGCTATCGTTTACTTTATGCCTCCACTTTGAATTATCCGGGTTTGTGACGTCAGAAGTAAACGGGTCCATAGTGACACAAGATATGAAATTGAAAAAGTGTTGAAAGAAAAAGGTCTCGGAATAAATAAACAGTATTTTGTAAAGTGGCAAGGTTATAACGATAAATTTAATTTTTTGGTATTATCGAATGAATTGCAACAATTATGAATACCGAGAATGAATTACTACCCCAACAATACAACAGCAAATTTTATGACACAATTACCTAAACGAGTAACATTGACTGGAGAATGGGTTGTCGGAATTTCTGAAATTCAATATCCGTGTTCGTTTTTAGCAGTTGGAGAAACTGAGAACTTAATGTACTATAGGACTGAACCGCCGGAAGAACACGAGTTAAGTCTCTTGCGAATGCATTAAATCTAAATTAGATTTATTTGCCCTTCTATCAAATCAAACAAGTATAGAATCTGGTGAATGGATTTTCTACAAGCCACTATCATCGTTAACTGACGACGCCACCGATTGAATTTTTTATACCTGGCAACGGCAAACATTCTCTATTTAGTCAAGTTGAGATTTATTTAAATCAGAAACTTGTATCTTCGCCTAATAACACGTATGCATACCGTTCTTATATTGAAACTCGTTTATGGCATAGTGATACACCAGGAAAAATGGATGGTTTGACGGAAGACAATGCGGGATTCATTAAAAGAAAGTCTTTTACTTTCGAAAATAACCAAATCGAGATGATAGGACATGTACACTCGGATATATTTAATCAAGAGATTCGTTTAGTTTAATGGCTAAATCCGGGTCTACATACAAGGTGAAAATTTTAGAAGCCAGTCATTTAGTAAGAAGAATGAGAATTAATCCTACAATTCTGATTGCACACACAAAAGCGTTAGAATCTACTTCCGCGAAATATCCAATAACCAAAGCCGATTTTAAAGTATTGACTATTCCATCAGGGATGCAACGAATGTCTTTAGACAACGTTTTCTTAGGCCAATTACCTAAACGTTGTATTATTGGATATGTGTCAAATAAAGCGTTTAATGGAGATTACGCTACCAACCCGTTTAATTTTCATCATTATAAAATTAATTACCTGTCTTTGTTATTGACGGTCAGCAAATTCCTTCAAAACTACTTCAACCGGATTTTACAAAATCAGGCTTGTACGTGCGAGCATACCATACTTTATACTCCGAAACCGGCATTCATTTCTTAACACGTTCACTGCCGTACGATACGCCGGCTTTCGCACTGCTTTACATTATGTCAGGCCATACGAGAGCCAGTAATCGTAAAGTACGTATTGTTCTTTTGCACTGAAATTTTGCGTTGCGTTAAATTCTTGGTTTCTAACTGTTTCGTCTGGCTTCACAGTAATGTATGTTCACATTTACGAACGCCGGTATTCGTATATTGTGCTCAAGAATCTAAGTAAGGCGAGATTACTTATGTTGATATGAAAACCAAAAAAAACATTCTAAAAATTAAAATTTTAATTTGAAATCATAAGTACAACTTGTTAGTATAAAATATAATGCAAAAAGAGAAACGAACAGTAAAATATGTAAAAAAGCGATGAAACGATAAAAAATGAATAAACTACAATCCTAATATTTCAAAAAACGTTAAATCTAAGACAATGAAAAAAAAACGAAATTACTGATGCAAATTTAGAAAACATGTAGGACAGCAAAAGGTGTTGTCAGGACATCCAGAACAGTAAGTCGTAACGTATTTGGTAGTCTTATCTGTTACTCGCCTTCCACTTGTTTTGGAAATTGCTTTTTCTAGGACTAACAGACAATACGATACATTGTATGTTTAATGGCGATTACGCAACGTTGTGCATTGCCTATGGTGCATTGTGATTGTCTAATTTCATTTCCGTACAGGCCAAACCTATTAACGTACAGGATAATGAATTATAAGAACATAATTTAGAATACTTTTACAAATATTCCCTGCATCACAAATTATAAAATTTGAAAACAAAATCATTGAGGGTCATGTAAAAGGTATTTCATTAGTTTTACAGCATAAAAAGTGTGGTTTATAAATTACATATTTTAGGTTATATTCGCAATCGTTGACATTTAGCATTGAATAATAAATGTAAGAAGAAATGCAACTTAAGGGGCGATATCGTATCGACTGATTGGATCGAAATGTAGAGGTCGCCACGTTTGTATTGGATCGAGATTTTTCAGTTCTTGCGTGTCTGTCGACTTGTAAACTTCGGTATTAAATTGAAAGTTTTTCTTGGGTTAACATTGCGATACGATTTTTAAAATTCTGGTAGTAGTAATGTTTGTTTGAACTTTTGTTTAGTTTAAGTGTAAATATGTTTTTGATTTATTTTTAAAATGGGAAAAGTTACAAATCACGGTTGTGTTTATATTAATTGTGAAAATAATAATTTTTTATTAGTGATAAAGTGCGTGCTAAAGAATGTTAGAAAAACTGTGGAAATATAAACATTGCCAAAAAGGACTTGTAAGATTTAAAACAAAAGAAGATTTGTGAGAAGCATCTTCGGAGATGATGTATAACAACAAAAGGAAATTTTAAACACACTGCAGTTCTTGTTCTACACCTTCAATCAGGTAAATATTTTTTTATTTTTTTTTTTCTACCAAACGTTTAAAAATGGTTTAAAGTAGCATCGGAGAATCTCCTTGTCCGGATTCTTGTTCTTCTTGTTGCACTTAATTGTGCAATAACTTAAAATAATTACTGTAAATCAGTAGCTGAGATCGCTATTATTTTCCACGATCAATGATCGCAATCATGGTATTTAGTGTTACAATATTTATTGTGATCTAATGGGGAAAGGTGGAGAAAGAAACAAAGAATGAAGAATAGTATCACTTCAACGTAATTAACCAGATGTTATCGCTTACCTTTTTGGCTAGCCTCACCGCAGATGGTCGTCGGGTTAAAGAAAATCGTAAGATACTCAATTAGTTCCGGTAAGCTAAATGCCCAAGTGCGCCACCTTCTCTCGAACTGTCATTCGCAGAAATTATGGTCTAGGGAGGAGAAAAGGAAAGCCTAGACCCGAAATCCCCCAAAAGAAAACATATGTAGTATTCACAATAACCATTTATTAAAAAAAATGATTCACCATCTCCTTCCGAACGGAAGAAACACAAACTGCGACGGTTACGCCACTAGTAAACTCCTAACAATTATTTATATAACCCCCCACAGAGAAAAAGATTATTAAGCACAAATATCAATTACATATAAATACATAATTCACAACAATAGAGTTTGGAAGCCATAGAAACTAAAACCGATTACGTAGCTACTTTATTACCGCGGCTACGGTAGCGATGATTAATAGATAAACGCGTTCCCGCTAATTAAAGTACCGTCTGGGGGACAGCTTGATCAAGCGTCGTAGGACCGGTAATAATAATAATCAATTTAATATAGAGAGACGGGTAACTCCCAAAATTCTACCTTTGATAAAATTTATAATTACTGTAGGTGAATGAGAAGTTATCATAAATAATTGTAATGACTCGACCATTACACAGTTAAAGTATTGAATAAATTATTCTACAAAAAATTATGATATACAATCAAATTTGACGTTAGGTGATATTAACATTACTCCGACGAGTTATAAAGACACGTGAACAGTAAGCTGATAAGATAGTTTTATACAATTTTAATTTTTCTTCACGCCGGTAATTAACTTAAATAATAAAACAATTTCACTCGACGTCGTCTCCCACTTCCGCAATCAATTATATATATATCTCCGAGAATCAATCTTAGTTTAAGTACATTATAAAATGGCGACACGAACACGATCTTGCGTTTCCTTATGCACGCATCGCGGCCGCTGCTAATCGAAGGCTACAGCGTCCGGCCGAAATAAGGTCGACAGCGAGTCTCCCGCGACTCCAATATAAAGGTGTCATAAATACCTCGAGTACCGCAGTAGTTCTCCTTATTTTGTCGAACCTCCGAACTGGTTTAGCGCGTTCACCATTTCCCTCAGATTATAGATAAAAGTACACGCAGATATACCTCAGAACGACAGACGAAGACGCCAGAAGCGAAGATCGAGCATCCAGAATACACGTCAATATCCACCGCAACGTAACAAGGACAGAAAAAGACCCAAAGAAAGAAGCTAAAAATTGTGAAGATTAGTTGGTTGGCCTCCATTACTAACACGTGTGAGGATACTAACCCGCTTTATGTGTTTGGCCGTCCACAAGACATCGTGCTGATTTTATTTGCACCGGAGGTTCAATCGGATTTATTTTCAAAATGCTAAAATAAACGTCGGTGTAGAAGATGTTACCAGATGAAAAGAATTCCATTTATCTCACCTCTCCGATGTTCCCCCGTTGTAAACCGATTCACAGACAGCATAGAAATGAATTACTTTGTCGACCACTCACAACCTTCGCGCCCCCGTAAGCGTTATTTCGAACTACGGCTCGAGGCCGAAGATGTTACTGTAAGTTGCCTAACTCTCAGGCGGATTTTGACTCGCAGTTGAAATTTATACGTTACATTAGAATTAATTAGTAATCGACTGTTGCTAAAAAGTCGCTCGTGTAAAGTTAGTCATAAATCTAGCCATAAAAATTCGATTTTCGTTTTCCGGGATACAATAACGTTTGCAGTATTGAAAATCAACATATCTAAGTATTTTTTAATATTGTTTCTAAACAATAAATTAATTAAAATTTGTTCATATTTAGATTTAAAAAAAATATTTACAAAAATTTACAGAAAATAGATACTACTGTAATGTTTTTTTTTCGACATGACGTGCTATTTGAATTCTGATGCAAACTTACGAACAAATAGTTTAAAGCACTAATAAACAACATATTAAAAAATAAGTGTCGTTCTTTCGTAAATTAAATGTTTCTATTTGAAATTGACCCTGAAAAGATTGTTAAGTAATTAGTCATAACTCGTGTTGATATTTGTATCAAACATAAGATTTATGTAATAAAAATAAATTTGCAATTCTTTTCAAATACGTATTGACATTTGTAGTTAATGCTTATTGTTTTTAACTTCCTGTGTTTTTATGATTTACCTTGGTGTTTATATAAAGCTAGGTTTTTCCCTAAATGCTGAATGTGTGACACAAATTTTACAAACGTTCTTTCCTAGAAGAGTTTTCTAATTCTCTTTGAAAAGAATGCATTGTTAAATTTCTGTAAACAAAAAAAATATAATTCAATGCGAGGGGTTGACCACTACGCAAATGTGGTGTACAAGTCACTGTAAATGTCAACGCAAATGTGGCAATTTTCGCACAAATTCACAATTTTGTAGCAAATGTCAAAAATTTCTCGAAAATGTCGCAATTTTCTCGCAAATGTCCCAATTTTCTCGCAAATGTCGAAATTTTTTAGCAAATGCCGCGATTTTTATCGCAAGTATCGCAATTTTTTTGCAAATGTCACATTTTTTTCGGAAATGTATGATACCTACACAAAGAAATTGTAATATTTGAGTATATTCTAAGAATAAAATATTTAAATAACTACATTTAAGTAATACGCCATGTCATAAAGTCTTATACTTACTTATTGTTTTTGTAATATGTTTGACGTTTTCGCTACATTCGAACAATACAATAGGAAATTGAATGAAATAGAAGAAGTATCACAAAAAAGGATTCGATTAATTAATTCAGAGTTCTCCGGGGACTTATCTGAAGATGAGTCGAGCACGAAAGTAACTCATCAAGATTTTCAGAGTTACAATTCCGTTTCTGGCGAATCCTCCACAATAAAAATAAAAAAATCATAAATGGAGTTCGCAAAAATATTCTAGAAGATCACGCGCTAGAAGAGTTAGAGAACGGGTAATAAAAGATGGATATGAACAACCTTTAATTACAAATTTTTGCCATCAAGTGGACGAGGTAAAAAAAACTACTCCTAGAGAATAATGAACTCCGTGCTATGCTATATAAAGGAGCTAAAGAAATAAGTTTAAGGAATAACGTCTGTTCTCAAAATAAGATAAATAGTGGTTTGCAACTTGGAAATACAGATGATGTTTCTAATTTTTTACAATGCCTTCTAGACACAACAATTTCAAATAGTAATAAAAAATCAAGTAAAGGGAACAAGTATGATCATAGACTGAAGTTATTCTCTACTTACTTATTTCTTGTTGGAGGTAGATTATTATACGAAACTTTGTACGCAGATATGAAAAACGGTTTACCCTCAATCACAACAATAGGACGGAGTCTAATTCACAACCACTTCGAAGAAAGGCATTTTCGGTTTCAAGAACTGTTTGATTTTCTGGAAAAAAGAAACCTACCAAAAGTTGTTTGGCTTAGTGAGGATGGTACCAAAATAACTGGTGGAATCCAATATGATTCGAAGAGTAATAAAATTGTCGGTTTTGTTTTTCCATTAGTAAATGGAATACCTGAAAAACTCCAGTTTCTAGCAACATCTGCAAAACAAATACAAAGTTTCTTCCACAGAATATGCCTATTGGATTATGGCACAAGTTCCAATTGATAAATGTCCACCATTTTGTCTAACTGTTTTTGGAACCGATAATTCATTTGCATGTGAAGATGTTCTTGCCAAAATATATTACCAATGAAATGGATCGCTGTGGTATTCAATGCTTGGAATATTTGAGTAGTGGAGACCCCTAGGTTAATGAAGGCGATGAGAGGCGGTTCACAGTTACATGGATGTAACTCAAAATGGAATTGGTTTCATATGGATTTGGATAATGGGCTAATATGTGTTCAGGATACAGTCCACATTGGAACTAAACTGAGAACTCTGCTATTAAAGATAAATATTTGTATACAAATGTACAGACGCTCGATATCGCGATCATTATTTTGCATAATGATCGATTCATCGTAATTGCATAATCGCTCTAGCCATTGCTTTAAATGTTTTTTGTTGATGTTGGCATGTCGAATAAAAATATCGTTTTTGTAAATGTTAGGGCCGCATTTCTTTAGCACCTTGTCTAATAAATACTTAGTTTTTTAAAAAATAAAAAAAAATATAAACAAAATTCTTTTATGTTTATTTTAGCATGCTGAAAGCACTTCAATACAAATCCAACAATACATAAAATATTTTTACAATTGTTTAAAAAAAAATCGCAAAAATTTTGAAAATACTAATACTAATTGCATTTTCAAAACTTTTAAAATACTAACAACTTAATTTTTTTTTTTACTTTTTGGGCTTATTTAGTATAATTTTTTACAGAAGCTGTAATTGTTGATATGAACATCAACCTAAGATACTCAAATGTAGTAGTTTCTCAAACATATGGAAGAAAACGTCGATTGTTATTTATTGATGACGATCGTGAAGACGAATAAATTTATTCTTTCTACAGCTCCAGTTCACTAAACGAAGGTATAAGTAGACAAGCAATAATAAGTAATGTTTTTTAATATATGTTTTATAGTTGAAGATACGTCCTATAATATTTTGAAGATACTGGAACGACCACAGTGTGTTCTCAAATTCGTCAAGCCGTTAAGTTTAACTACGAAACATAGTGATACAAATGGATTCTCCGTCAAAAATCCTTTTAAAGGATGAATTGGTCAATTATTCTTTCAGAAATTTAACATTAATTTTAATTTAAAATTATTTAAATTACCAGTCCACTAATAACAAATTCGTTTACATATGTTTCGAGCTTTAAAATAATGATGCTCATCTTCAGAAAAGTCTACAAAAAATATTTACAACTTTTTTCAATACAAAAAATATCATCAACATATCTTTTCCAAAATATTATTTTTTGTAAGAAAATTTGGTGTTCAGAAATATATTTACTTTCTAAATTGTTTAAGAAGATTTCAGCAAAAATAAGTGATAAATTTGATAATCAATTTTTTAAACAAAATCTAGGTCTTTCAATGGGTTCTCCTTTATCACTTTTCTCATTTTTTTTAAGAAATTAAGTAAAGGTATCGATTTCAAGATTTCTTTTTCTAATGAAATATTTATTTAATTTTTAAGCTACTTAAAGGTAGTAAAAATAAAGCTATTTAAGCTGTATAGTTGTTTCTGAAAGAAGGTTTACAGTTCCTTTAGAGCTTCTTTAAAGCTTTGCTAGTACCACAAAGAGCTGTATAAGCCCGATTTTAATGCATTAAAAGAGCTACCTAACAGCAACATAACTGCGGAATTTTTAGCTACTTAAACGCTTCATGAAGGTTTTGGTTTTTTCACAAAACACTTAAAAGTGTTCTAAAGAGTAACTTTAAAAGCCAAAGTAGTTATAAAAAAGCCGGTTTTAGCTGCAATTTGCTCACTGGGAAATTCTTGAATTACTAGAGTTCATTTATATTAAAATATCAAATACAAATTTTTTGTTGAACTAGCAAACCAATTTCAATTACGATTTTAAACTTAAATTTTTTTAGATTTGTTTCTAAATTGCACCATCTTCCTTTTTAAAATAATTAACATTTAACATTTTGTAAAACTTACATTTTTTTAATTATCTAGTTACAAATTTTCAGATTTGAGATTGTTCGAAAAAATGTAAGTTACAAACTTTTTGTAATCTTAACTTTTTATAAGTTTTATAAGTTTTATAATTCATTATTGGTGGACTGGTAATTTGAATAATTTTAAAAATTGACGAATAATAACAATAAATCCCCATAACAATTTTCTTTTAATTTAATTTCCATTGTTTTAGTTATTTCTATGTTTTCGATTTATATTTTACAAAAATAAATAAATATTTGAATATACATATTTTTTTGTTTTCTTAAATATAAAGCATGATATTGTTTAAGTTTATTTGACATTGACTGGTGTTGTAACAATACAAGCTATTGTTTATGATATTAACCTGTTTTGAACAGGTAAGCGGTAAAGTAAACACAAATATAAGAAAGGTTCTAGCTCGTACTTCATAATATGTATAAGTAAGTTCGCAAAATAAAAACCACGATTTTGCAGATGGCAGCAGGTCTTAGTCTATTAGTTTATGAAAAGAGGGGGTAAAAAAAAGAGAAACAAGAGAGATAAAACTACAGTACGATTTTTAACACACTATTTGCGCCTCTTCTTAAATTATTACTCAATGCATTTAGTGAATTTCTTCTAACGAAATGTAAATACATTTTAGTTCAAGGTAATTAGAATCAGTAAAAATTTCTAATTTGCAAACTAACTACTTGTTTTCTTGCAGGGTTTTCTTGTGATGGGAAGGAAATGTTAACAGTAATTTATCGAACTTTTGCTTTTGCAGTGTTAAACAGATTAAGTAATCCAATCCTTGAAATAAAATTACTCATTTTAGAATAACATGCTCAAATTAACTTAAAGTAGTTAGTATTTATTAGAAAATTTATCAGCTTTTTGAACTGCATGATAATTCAGAAGTAACCAATTATCTTTTGGCGTTCATCGATGGCTGCAAGATAACCAAAATGTTTCCTTCGTGCATGCCTGATATCTGTTTGTTATTATTTATCCTTATATTAATGCAGTTTTCATAAGTATTTATGTATACTTTCACTACATATTATATTATAATCTTATAAAAATAATTCATTCGCACATTGTCGCTACCTTGTTAAAAATTTATTCACAAACATTTTGGACTTACGTGATAATAAATAACACAACATAAATGTAATCAATTGTTACAAGACTAATGCAAACTACTGGTTTATACAATGAAAAAATTATATATTTAGATGTAATTATAAGCAAAAGCACTGAATCACTTGTTTCCTTTTACCTACAATGTGTTTTGTTAACAATTCATTTCTCATATTTAAACTAATTTTTCAGTAAAGATTATTACAGCATATTTGATCCATTAGAATAATTAACTATCTTGCATTTTCTAAAAGGATTTTGTTTCAATTCTTTAACTACGATGATCTTATTACCTTCATAGTTCGTAAAGCTTCATTCTTAAGAATAACACCTATTAATTACAAATTATCTTTCAACATTCACAAATCTGCCTTATTTGCTTTGTAAGTCACATCCACATGTTATTCGGTTAAAGCTTCTAGGAAAAACTTTCATATCAACATTTTTCAGAACTTGACATTGTTAACGATTCAGGCTTCGACATAAATAGATTTCTTTAATTAACTGGCTGCAAAAGCAAAATCTTGTCATTGAATAATTAGTACTTTTTAAACTACAGCTCATTCATATTAGGTTATGCTTGAAATTAATGTATTAAAAAAATTAAAATACTAAATGATTTGAAGTTAACTAAAATTGCATTTATTCAAAGCAAGTAAATTACACTCACCATTTCTTAAACTAGAGATGAGTAAAAAACAAGAATTAAATAATAGTAACAGATAACTAATAGTATAAACGCTGTCAAGTTGACATAAAATAAATGAAAGTTTTGACATAATTTTTTAATTGTCATTTTAGGTATTACCAATACAAATTTTTAAATTAGTTTATTTATTTTCTGCGTTATGTTTTTTCGTCAAATTCTGTTTAAATATAGAGTCGTAGAAAAAGTATAGTGTATAATTCGTAAGGAATGTGTATTGCCAACCATTCCTTACTCGTTATACAATATACTATTGTAGCATTCCTTACACCGTTTACGAATTTTTCGGTTTCTTTTATCCCGTTCAGTTGTTTCTTGTAATTGATGTTTAGAACGTTTCACTTTTTCTTCTGGTACCTTTCCTAAAAGCTGTTCTACAATTTTTGCTCGAAAATCTGTAATCGTTATTCGATTATTTTGCTGCTTTTTATAAAGTATAAACGCATTGACAATTGAAGTTCCGAAAAGTAACTCCATTGCCACTTTATGGTACCACTTTATTGATCTCCGTTGGGCACTAGCATAGCCAGAAAATTGGTCTGATAGATCTATACCACTCTTCCCACAATTATATTCTAATATCATCACTGGCTTTACAATCTTCTCTTTATTTCTGTTCTTCTTCCCCGTATTCTTGATATCTAGCGTATGTTTTGTGGTTAGCATTAGAATATCTCGTTTCCACTTTGCTTTTTATGTCGCTTCCCTGGTATGTACTGGCGAAACTTCAGCCTACCACGAAACGGAACCATAGTTTCGTCAACGCATACAAGTTCACCAGGGTTGTTATATTTTCTAAAATTGCTTACCAAAGTATTCATTAGTTCAAAAATTTTATATATCCTATTGCCTTTTGGAGTTAAAGTATTATCACAAAAATGCCAATTACCTAACAACAGTTCAAACCGGTTACGCGACATTGTCTCTCTAACTAATTTATTACTATATAAAATGCTCGTGCTCCAATATGAAGCAATTGAAGGATATTTTACAAGACCCATATAAATTAGCAACCCCAACATTTTTTTTATTTCGTCGACGTTGGTATCGGTCCATTTCGAAAGTCGACTGGATCGGCTCATTCTTTTGGTTGCAATTTTTTGATTTGCATATAAATTTGTGTATTCAACCATATTTTTCAATACATCTTCAGTACAAAACAATTCATAATAGGAAAGGCAGTTTGAACTATCAACAATGTGATTTTGAAAGTCAATATCTGTTGCAGAAGTAAATAAAAAAGTTTTTTGAGTACGCCCGTCACCTCTGACCACGAAGTTTGCTGTTGAGCTGCTTGAGCCACTAGTGGTGACGGTAGACGGTCAGAATTTGTGCTACGTGCTGATTCAGAGATAGATGTCGCATTAGACAGATTAGAACGCTCTGAATCACAATTAGAAGTGGGTTCATAGTTCGAGTCCTCTACATTATAATCACTAAACAGTTCCTCCATATCCAAAATATCGTCCACAGCTTCGTCATCATTCTCAGTATTTTCATTATTTTGTTGTATATACGATGTTTGCACTTCACTATCGATAGAATCGATATTACACACGCGAAACGCGTCAAATTTATACAGCCGGCTAGATATTTTAGGTTCGAATACCGATTCATACTGCGTTGCGCATGTACTGTACTAAATACGAATACCGGTAATCGCATGGCCTCCAGATATGATTTTATAATTGATAAGCCATACGATTACCGGTATTCGTGTATTTGTTATTAACAATTTAACTAAAAACATCAATCAGAAACCCATTTTTATGGCAACCTAGAAAATTAGGACGGTTATAAACAAATTTATCCTCTGCGGCCTCTCAGGTTTATGAAACTTTTTACCAGAGCGGCAGGGTACGTGTTAAATGAAGGAAATGATATATCTCGAGAAGATTACTGTTTAATGGCTTCTGATTTAACATCGGATTTATCGGCAAATGCAAATACACATTGGAATCTTGTAAAAAATGGGTCGTTGCGCATAGAAGTCGGTTTCGAAGGTGCGTTAAGTGAAACTATAAACTGTTTAGTTTACGCAGAATTTGAAAACGTCATAGAAATTGATAAACATAGAAATGTAATGGTGGATTTCAGTAGTTAAGAATACTCGACACTTTATTCAAATTAGTTATTAATCAACACTGAAGAAGAATAGACGCGTTTGTTGATTTGCAAGGTTTTCGTGAAGAAGACAAAAAATTTATTCTTAAAGAAGTTGCAGTTGTTTGGTCAGATGGTGACTATTGCGATGTTTTGCTTATAAAGCCACCAATGCCTTATTCAACCTTGTTAAAATCAGTGAAAAACGAAGTTTATTACTTAGAAAATTAGTTTCATGGTCTAAAATGGAGTGCTGGATACATAAATTATGTAGATTTTGAAGACGAACTTAGAAAACAATTGATACCTTTTAACGGTATTTTTGTTAAAGGCTATGAAAAGCTAAACACTTTAAAATTTTTAAATAAACCGGTAGTTAACATGGAGGGGCTCAGTTGTCCAACCTTTAAAGAACTAAAAAAAGAGATGCAAGCAATCAAATGTCTGCATCAAATGTCTGCATCATCACATTGAAAACCCTTCGTGTGCTCTGGAACACGCTTTAATTTTATGTGAATGGTCAAAGAAAAATAGCAGAGATGAATGCGGTACAAATTTAACAATGTTTGAAGAATATCCCGACCACCAAGAATGATCTGTATGTGCTTCTAATCAACTACCATGGCATATACAGAGACCTTGTGCTATTATTGCAAACACCGACCCCTACTATAAACCTGGTGAACATTGGGCAGCGTTTTACATTGATGAATATGGACATGGAGAATATTTTGATTCTTTTGGAAGACCACCCCTAGGATATCATAAAAAGTTTTTAGAAAGAAATTGTTGTACTTGGACTTTTAATTGTAATATTTTACAAGATTTGAGCATTCGCACATACCATCAGAGTGATTCTTTCTTTTTGTAATTTTCTTCCAGAAACTTTCTTTTCATCTTCGGTTACAAATGACTTTGTTGGTAGCTGACGCCAATTCAAGCCGGTTTCATCGGCGTTATAAATTTGTTCAGGAACTAGGGCAAGTTCATTGATTTTTGCGTCCAATTTTCCAATGAATTCCTGGATTTCAGACTCGTTAGCAGACACTTTTTCGCCACTCATCTGCATAAATCGTATACCATGGCGTTTTTTGAAGTTTTCAAACCACCCGTGACTAGCGCGGAATTCAGTTTTCTTTGTTATTTCTTGGTAAAAAAACTGGGCTTTTTGTTTCAAAATGTCTCCTGAAATAGGTGCATTCCGGTTTCGCTGCTGTTTGAACCAAATGAAAAGAGCGTCTTCGACCTCGGGCAACTCGCTAGTCTTAAGAGTTGTTCTGTTCCTGGGCTCATCATCAACAGACTTTATGAATTTTTCAATTTTTTCCCTATTTTTCACAATATCGTAGACAGTAGGTCGTCCAATGTCATACTCTTTAGATATTGCACTCGGAGTTTCACCACGGTCTATTCGTTTAATAATTTCCCATTTTTCAGATAAACTTAATGTTTTATGTTTACGTTTCACACTTGTGCTTGCCATTTTTACACTGTCACTACACGCAATCACACTGTCAAAACGTAACACAAAGCAATAGTAAATATACATACTTTCCGTCCGAAACTATACAACACAACTGCTGAACTAACTCACTTGACTGATCTGTCCCCACAGAGCGGAGGGAGGAGGATTCATGTCACTGCAGGTTTGTTTTGCTTCCTGCCGGAGCGGTGGGAGGGAGATGCATGTTGCTGCCTGTAGCGCGTCGGACTACCGAGTACGTCGGATTAAAAAGTGTCGGATTATCGAGGGACAGCTGTACTTATATATTTTTCTACAAAACAGTTATTTCAATAAGGTAATGTATCTAAAGTATTTTCGCTTCGGCGTCGTTTGGTATAGTTTACACGAAACACTTTTTTCTCCGGCTTAGAAATTACATCGTACAGGGCATTACGAATTATACGGCGATCTGTTTGAACGTACGTGGACTCGGCTTCTTCTAAAACCATTTTGTTTCGAGTTTCAAAATTTACAGTTCTAGAATTTTTAAAGTTCTTTACCATTCCTTTAACTTTGCATATGTATTCGTAGCTGTTACTTTTGCTCGAAAATATTTTAAGTGCATAGTTTTTAGGTCCCCCGCTAACAAATTCAACAATTTTGCTACCTGGGCCGTGACATGCGATCTCGTCTGTCATGTTGCCTAAAAATCGCCGGTTTCAGAAACCCTTTTGTTAAGACGCATATTGATATAAAAGATTTGTAAGTTCATTTAATGTGCGTGATAGATTTATACGCAGCGCATAAGTAGTTTTATAAAAAACGTAGTATGTAGTTAGCATTGACTCATGCAAGTAGCAACGCATTGTTACCAAAATGTTTAATGTACAAATGGCTATTCAACAACTTTAAAATACATGGTCCTTCGAAGAATTTATTATTATTATTTAACTCAACACCATTCACCTTCTTTTTGTGTAAAAATAACAGAATCTGTATCAAAATACAAAACACGTTGGTCTAACTTTTTTAGATATCCGTATAACTCTAACCTTGCGTGGGCTGTAGTGTATGCGGCCAAAGCCACATTAACAGTTTTGAGAGGAACAATGCCATGGTTCGGTCTATCCCAATTTAAAATAACGATGTGGTCATCAATGGCTGTAATTAGATCAGCTTCCACCGAAGGATCGGTTAATTTTTTAAACAGTTCATAAGGATCTTGAATAATGGAACACTGCATCAAGTTTTCCCGTTGCGCAAATTTGCCCCAATAACTGTTTAAACAGAGTTTTGCAATGTATCGCATTCCAGGATTTACCGAAATGTTTTCTTTATCTAACGACACTCCTTCTTTCTCTAGGTATTGTTGGATATAACGATCTTTTGATTGTTCATCTATACACCATGATGGCCAACCGCTACACTGCTGCTTTAATTTCTGAAACTTGTCTACATACGACGAAAATAGTCCTTCTGTTGTAGTGGTTCGATTGTATTCGATAACCTCATACTCCCAAACTTCTGCAACTTCTAAAACTTTATATCCTTGAACTAGTGCTTCTCGTACTTCGTCTGCTACAAATGTACCAGTAAACTTTCTTTCATCGTCGGTGTGGTGGCAATTTTCATTATTCATAGCTGCACCGCAAAGTCTACAGAGAATAAACATGAGTTTACCATACATTCTGCAAGGTAATACCGGATGATATAAATTTAAAGGAGAAAGAACTGTACATTTGATAATGCCTTCAACATTATCTAAAGATAAACGTTGGAATGCATCGTGACCAATTTGAATCTAAGGGTGGCCAATAGGTTATTTTTTGTATTTGTTAACAAAAGGATAGAGAGAACAAACATCAAGATAACGGATAGTTTCGTTCTCAGCAGCTTTATGATGTAATTTCACAGCGTTTGTGCGGCCTCCGAAAAAACTGTCGCGAGGATGCAACGGCGTGTTTTTAAAAAAGACGTCCAATATAAATTGTCTAGCTTGATCGTTGCTTTTAAGAAGATTTTTAAATTGGCATTATTTTATTTCGATTAAGTTGTACCCATAAGATCGGATGCGGGCAGATGTCGCTTTGGTTTTCTCAAGCCTTAAAAACATTGTGTCGTGAGTATTGCCTCCAAGCTCTGCCAATTGGTCCGAAAAACAAATTTCACATCCATGAAAATAACACCTGTGGAATTGATAAACGGTGTTTGTAACATTAGAAAAGCCGTCAACAAGGATTCCTTCTCTTAGTCGAACTTCTCCACCGTTTCCTGCATGTTGAATTGAAATTCCTAACGAATGTTCCAGCCAGAGCATCCATTTGATTGCAATCTGTGATTGTTGATCAGCCATTCTATACCCGTTGGGAGGATAGGATAGAGTTTTCCTTCAAAAAGTTTCGCCTCAAAACTGTGTTGCATGCACCAGCAATAGTACAAGCTTCTCTAAAAGGATCCACGCCGTTTGAAGTGGTAAAACGGTTCCAGAATTCAAGACAAGCTTTTCTTAATATATCAACATCCGCAATACAATATTTTACTATTTCAACTTGAAAATCAAAAATGCTATTTTTATTGTTCTCTATTCCATACCAAGAGATAAACTCTCCACGCGCTGAATCGGTCATCTCGTCACATCCATAAAACTCCATAGCAGGTAGCGTTCCAACGTAATCTTGATTTTGTAAGGTATTGAAGAAATGCGGAAAAATCCTTTACACCCCGGAAAACCAAACGTTTTTGGTAATTTTACTAATGGCATTGGCATGTAATTAATAGAATCTATAAATTTAATACCACCGTCGCAGTTAATCGACATAAGTTTAGTACCAGCCGCAATTATTTTCGGATTTCCATAAAGTCTGTTGAGAAAGCAAGGCTTTTAAAATAAAGGCACCGTCGTACCCCTTCATGTTGTGCGCTAGCGTAACAATGTCTCCCTTGCACTTCTTTCGTAAATAAGCAACATAACTTAAAAATTCTTGCACTGGGTTGCTCTTAAAGATATGTTGACCGCGACCACAAATTGTACAATCTTCAAAAATATTTTCCATTGTGAAACACGATTTGTAACTTGTGCCACGCACAGTATTGGAGTATGCACAAACATATTGGAGCCTCTTTCTAAAGGCGTATCTTGTCTACATTCAAAGTCGTAAAATACGAATGTAAAGTTAGCATCCATTTTTTCTTGTTTAAGGGTTTCTTGATCATGTAGCAATAATGGCGGGTAGGCTTTTCGGTTTTACAGTTTGCACAATAACTGTATCCACATCGATGAGGCTTACGTTTATTAATCCAAAAACTTGAAAAACATTTAAGACATCTGTTTAGTTGACTGCAAAGAGATTTTTTGTGCTCTTCATAACAACTTTGGATTGGAAATCACGATAGCATGCGGCGCAGTTAATTTTTTGTTCTGTCTTATTACATGGTGGAGACGAATGGCAACATGGACAGATATATTTACAGTTTTTATGCGTTTTTTTGTCATTTGTGAGTGAACGACAAAATTCACAAAAATACGCTGTAGAAAACGCGGAGCATAAATTTGTAATTACGTTAAAATGATTATTCTCGTAAATTAAATTGAAAACTAATTTATCACTAGCACGGGGTCCTTCATAATATACAGATGTGCCAAGGCGGTTATTATAGACAACAACGGTGTAGTTAACAAGGTATTCTTGAAACTTTTGAATATGTTCACTGGTTCCACCGGTGCTAAGATCTACATCAGCAATTCGGCATTGATCTAGAGCCCGCGCTTTAGTTTGGAGATTTCCAGGTTGCTGAAGACTTTGCAATAGAGCATCCTTAGCTTTCCACGCCATTGCTAGCACCAGCGCGTAAGCAAGACATAAAGTGTCGGCATTCGCAACGACAATAATTCCTCTTTTGCGACGGCAAAATTCTTCATAAGTAACGCCGACCATTCGATCTCTAGCTGCGTCATAGCCGACGGGAAGCGAACCCGGTCCAGCTGTAAACGAAGAGCGTCGTTTGAGAAAAAATTTCCGTTGCTTTGCAGTATTTTTTTCCAGCGTCGCAATTACTTTAGCGTTTAATTGGTCCGCGCGGCGAAAGGATATTCCGACAGGTTTTTCAGGGTAGTTGTCATTCCGTAAGACCAACCCTACTCGATCAGACATTTCATTAAAAGCGTTCTAAAATTAAAATATTTAGTAAATTAAGAATGTCAGTGAAAAATAAGTAATTGTACCTCTAGCCACGACAAAGGATTTAATGATTCTTCAGTTTCTTTAAATTTAAATACTATCTTTCTACCAGTAGCATTGAATTTCTTTACCTCTTTTATTCCTTCGCCGTTGATGTTAAAATACTTATATTGGTTTGTTGTCTTTAACGCTCCTCCGACAAACGACTGTAATAATTAATATTTTTTATAATTTGTTAAATATAATTTAAATAACTTACATCCGACTCAGTTTTTCTAGACGTCGACGGTTTTACATCCAGTTCAGAATTAATACTGTTCTGAAAGGAAATGGAAGTTTAAGTACAAAAACAAGACAGATAACAAAAGTCAGAAATATTTAAAATTGTCTTACCTTAATATTATATACTTCTTTTATAAATCTTTCAAAACTCTCTTCATCTTCCTTCTCAATGGTATCTCCGTGGAGCACAATTCTTTCACATATATCTTCATATGCTTGAACTATTTCTCTATCGTTAAACAAACCGCAAACGTATACTGTAACGCACCGTATTATTTTTGAAGATATCTTGCAGACAAGATAATAAATTTAAAATGCAATGAAGAGAAAATATGTAATTATGTTAAAATTTTTTCGAGTTCAATCAATGAGTAAAATTCTCTTACCTGTGTAGATTATTCCAGTGGCGTGTGATCGTCTAGTTTAATTTACTTTATTAAATTAAAGCTTTATTTTAAGCTTGGTATTAGAGAATATTTGGGGTTGTGCTAATAACACCTAGGTTTTTTTTCCAAGCGATGTACGGTAAGAAACAAAAAGCAAGCAACCAAATCTTTAAAACATTTAACTTTATTTGACACATTGAAATCTTTTCAAGACCGAATGTCACATTATTAAAGCTCAAATAAATAAAATTGTGCTCACAAGTATATTAGGCGAGGAACGGTCGAACAATTGAGATTCACGTCCGTTGACCGTCATTCTTTTGCTGACTTTGTCGTGGTTGAGAGCTTTCTGATAACAGAAAAAATTTTCTAATTACAATAAAAGTTAGAGCAAAATGAAACTAATAGAAATTTAGCCAGATCTTGGTTAGATATAGTAGATAATTAGATAAACAATTTATATCGCGTGATCCCTGGCAATTGCTTCTCAATATTCTAATTCGTTGGCGCGCATTTCGAACGCAACAAAAAATTACCAAATAGATTTTACCCGAGTTTTATAGCGTTTCACAGATCCTCTGCTTCTGAGATTATGACACGATTCGAGCTATGTTGCCACACCCTTTCAGATGTAAAAGTTTCAAAGTGGAGATTTCACCTTTGGAAATTTGCTCCACATTTTAGAAACTGGACTTTTTCAATAGTTTGTCGCGTTCGCGATACCCTGTCCCTGTCATATCTTACAGCAGACTGGACTCACAATAAAACATATCGCGACGCGAAATAAATAATGTTTGGACTCAATTCTTTAGGTGTTCTCAGCGTAAACTTTCGTCGCAAAAGAAATAAAACAAATTTTAAAAGCAACACGTCAATTGCCAAAGACAAAACAAACAAACAATATGTTAAACTTGCTCTCTCCGTTTCCAACAGAAAACAAATGTTTAAATGTTAAGATTGATGTTAGATAATTATTCTTAATTTTATCGCGTTAGACAGTATCTCAATTCATCGCATCTCTCGTACAATAATCAAATAAACTTATAAATGCACATTCAAATAAATTTAACTTAATTTCTGACCTTTTATATGGCGCCTATTCCTTAATTGTAGATCAAGTACCGCGACTTTTTGGTCTTGACTGGACGCACGTTAACACTCACTTAATAATGTGTCACTCAACAGCTAACAAACGATCCGAAGCGTATAATTTAAGTTTAAATCTATATGACATAAAAATAAAATTGAAGTTAAACAAATTTTATACAAACATCTCTGAACACTAAATTATAACACGTTTACACACTTAAAAGGTTTAAATTAAACCCCGTAGTTAATTCAGTTAAGTTAAGTAAGTAACTCTTTTCGCGAGATGTGATCAAAAGAAACTCCCGTATGCGGTCCGCAATCGAATCAATCTCCTGTTTTTCTTCGCGTTAGGGTTTTTAAAACTTTGGTTTAACAGTTTCTCCTCCTACATTGTGCGCAATTTTGACTTATTTCTAAAATCGCCTTTTTTTGATTGGTTAAGTTTTCAAACACTCTCAGTACCAAATTCGCCAATTGGCTTCTCTCCTTTACTCATTCTCTCGAAGGCGGCGTTATCCCCTTTTCTACCCTTAAGATATTACCACGTCGGTACTGGATGGCGCTGGGTGTTTCAACTGGAATAAATTTTACCGATTTCGCATCTTGCTTTGTAATTAAACAATGAACTAAGGCGCTACTGACTATAAACATGCATTAAATAGTTAAAATTTACTTTAACATAGATCATATGTTCAATCTTAACCCATCTATAACGCTAAAAATCTTTACAATTGGCTGCTTGTTTATACAATTTGAATCTTTAAAAGTTTTACTCAAATTTTGTTTTACATGCTTTCTTTCTTTACATTGAAAGCGTTTATGACTTAAACTAGTGATTACTGATAGTTCTACTTATAAAAATTGGAAAGTTAGACCTAATAAATTATTATCTTACTTAAACGTATTTCATTATGAACATAAATTAGGGGTTTAGTCGAACATGTGCGTTTCGGTTGAGTTCCTTTTGGCGATCATTGCGGTCCTTTTTGGTCAAGAGTCGCTTTGTCGCTTTCGTAATATTATACCAGGCATTTGAAACCGCTGTTCTTGTAAACTATGCCTAAATCGAAACCGCCCGATTTTTTACTTTGAAATGATTTGCTTCATTTCTTAAGACTTATTCCCACCGCGGTGGAACGAATCAACATACTAGCTGGACACCTGCAGAATGTGGTGGTTGTTTGCTAGTGGATTAACTTGTCACCCTCGTCTCGCTTCACTAATAACAAATACTTTTTTTTCTCGACATATGTGGTTACTTCGGCTTCATTTTATCACGTTCTCACACTGTCGGTCAGTTTCAATACATTGAAAATTGTTGAAAAAGACATTGTCAAAATGTGTATAATCAATATAAGAATGAACACTAAAATATTGCATTCAAAAGCACTGCTTTTATACCGTTTTTAAAGAAAAATATGGGCAAAGTGGAAATTTTGTTTGTGCGTAAGTAATTACCCAGTTAATTAATATTTCCAATAACTAAAGTAAATTTCTATCGTTTTTCTCAAAGAATTTAACATTTTCAAACTTCTTTTGTTTGTTGGTTAAGATTATGGTATTATACTAGCTAACTTTTAATCTTTTTCTACATGCTAAATTATAATCTTTGTAGATAACCAAATAAATTGCTTCTGTTAAATTTTTTTGTCTTCTTATTTTAAGTATCAGTTAAATCATGATAATTGTTTTTGTTGAAACATTTACATGGAGTTTCATAGTTAAAAATTTCTTTTGTTTTATCGACATGGCTTGGTTTAGTTAATTGCATAATTAGCCGCATTACTAACAAATTTCTATGTTTTTATTTCTTGTAAATATGTTTTTATACAACATTTAATTTTAAAGTTGTATTGTATTCACTATCTTATTTTAATAATTGTCAGTCAAATTATAAAAAATTGTCTTTGCTGGAGCATTCATAAGGCGTTTAACCGTTAAAAATTTTTGTATTGAAATAGCTTGGTTTTTAAAGTTTACGCAATTACCTCATCAATAACTGTTACTAATAAATTCCTATAGGTTTTGGTTTCTTATGGATACGTTTTATATAACAAGTTCAAACATTTTATTCTAACAATTTTATTCTAAATTTCATCTATCAGAAATGTATGAAAAGTAATGATTTCATAAGGTTTTGCACATGAGTCATTACAATTAACAAAACATTTTAAAGGAAGGGATTTTCAAAAATTTTTAATTGTATTTAGTTTAGTTTGGGTCTTCTTCGTGTTAAAATGTGTGTGCCTGTGATCTTTTTATTGTGGTCACGAGATGCTGTTTGTGTGCTCTTGCAGGAGTATAGATCCTGGCTGAATTTATATAAAGTCAAGTCGCAACATTACAAAAACCGCAACATGCGGAAAACAGCGCTTGATGCTGTAGTTACAGCCCTCCAGGTTATAAAACCCAATGTAACTACACAAGAAGTGATAAATAAGTTTAATTCTTTAAAGCAGAATGCTGCAAAAGAAATGAAAAAGTGTGAAGCATAAAAAAAGTGGTATCGGAGAGAATGAGGTAATACAGCTAATTTAAGACATTTTGTATCTAATTAACTGCATGCGCGATTTTTTAAGTTCACTACCCAACGTAGTGGTATATGGAAGAAATCATGTTTGCGTTCGATGATAACGAAGTAAGGTCTTCAGTGAACACTCTGAATACCACTACTGATGAAATCGAGGAAACATTTTCCCAAAACACTTACACTGTATGTATATAACAATATATTATTAACATATCAACTGCAGCACCAAACATTAGTACATTCGAGATATATATTGATTTAAATGCTGTTTGCACAGTAGTATAACACCCAACATGTTAATTAATTAAATAACTAACTAAATCAGTTTGCTGAACATATGAATTGCTCTAATAAATTGAAACATGTATGTAAATTCCTTATATGATGCGCATTGAGATGTTGTTTATTAAGGGCACCACTTCTATTTTTAGAATAATACTGTATAAACAGCCTACTCAGTTATTTATTGTAGGGCGTTAATACAGTATTGGTTTGGGAACGGTTGGTAAATTAAGACGTACATATACTTTGTATTCTTGCATTCAAGGGAACAACAGTTGTTAAATGTGTTTCCAACAAACATCAACTCTTAATTTTAAAAGTTACTAATAGCATTTTCTTGTAATTTGAGCCATTTCTTTCACATAGAAAATTATGTAATGCCAAGCAAGCAAGGGTTATCGCTTCAACCTTTTCCGGCTTTAGAGCTATTTCATTTAGCAAGACTCTAAATCTATTGGGCATTCAAATTAAGATCGCAGCGCCAGTGCGGATAATTGCTGAACACCTGCAAGAGATATTATTCCTGTGTTCTGTATTTGAAATCCTGTGTTTATTGCTTTGTCGTTTGTTTATTTTTCATTTTATTTAAATCTAACTTGTTTTTCGTAAATAATTTTCTGTTTTTTATTGTTGATATACCAATAGTAGTACAACAAAAATAGGTTATTAATTCATTTTTGTTTCTTTAATCATAATTATCAGTAAGTATTTCTGTATTTCCTATAATTGTATCCCAAATAAATCAAATTGAGTTATGACGATCGTCTAAGGGGAGATTTTGAGTTGTTTTATTTATTTGCTATCATTTGTCTGTAGGACTCCATTTGATAAATTGGAAACAATTTCACAAACCGATATTGCATGTGCTTGGGCTACAAAGAAGAATGAAGCAAAGGAAAAGTATCAGGCTGTTCCAATTGTTGAAATGGAATGTTTTAATAATTTGATAAACAATACAACATGTCATGTTGTGGAGCTACATTGAATACCATAAGGTTGAATTTTATACATGTTCAATAAAATGTAGAAGATATTTAAGAAAATTTTCTGCTGTCATCCAACCGCTTTCGTGAGCAACACCTATCGAACCGGGAGGAGCACCCTGCATTAGGGTGAGCGAAAATCGCAAAAAAAAAATTTTTGCGGCCAATAAGTTGGCCTGTATATGGAATGGTTGCCTCTTGTATAAGTGAATTACTGTGCAAAAACTTGGTTTGCTGGGACTCCTTCTTTGGCTGCCAATTTGACGTTCCATTTTGAAAAAAAGGTGGTTCGTATCCTTTTATGCAGCTCTTCGCTTATTTTCATAAAGAACCCAAGGGCTTGATTTCTTGATGAAAATAACCCAGAACTCACCGCGTGGAGGTGGCTGCAAATCGAGTTCCACCACCCACCCACCCTTTTTATGTTTTCTTCATATTTAGTTGTCTTTAAGAACTTGGCAATATTGACCTTTTGTCTCAAATTTTGGTAGTGAGACTCTGGAGGCGATCCTTGATCTTATAAACCCGTCTCTTGCTTCATATCCACATACTGCCGCTGATGCCTCCGTAACTAACTTCACACAGCGTTCCACTGCTTGGGAATGACATGGAAAGTTTAACATTTCGATTTCAGCGGGGACATCAGAAATCATTTCCTGGAGTTCGTTATCTGAAATTTTTACTGTCAGAGGTGGTTCGGTAATTGTTAATGACTGCCAGCTAACTAGTTCAAAGTAGTCATCTGCATTCAAATTGAAACTGGGAATATTAAATTCACGAACTAGATTAACGTTATGTTTTGCTTGTCTGCACTTTAGTATCCTGCGAAGACCCAATTCTCTAATATATTTCCTATCGTCAGCTAGCATTGCTAATAACAAATTTTCAGGGTGACCGAAGTAACCATTTCGTTGTAGTACTGGATCTACCACCTTCTTAAGCTCTTTAGGCAAAAACCTACTTTTCCTTATTATGCCAAAAAAATGATAGCTGCCGTGTCTACATGAAGGTCGGATTTTAATTTCAAACCAAGTTGGCGCATAAACTTTCATAACGTATTCTGTTAGAATAGTTAAATTGTATGATGGATTTTTCGTAGAAATATACAATCTTAATAGCCTATTGGCAGTTGTTAACCATCTTGAATGTGCCATTTTGCCAGGTTCTCGTTGTGACAGGCTTGACGAGATTATTCCTTTAGAAATTCCATTGCAGATATCGTAAAGGTATTGTTGATCTGTACTTAACTCGTTAAGATCAATTTCAGGCAAACTAACAGCTATTTTTCTAAACTTTACAACAGGATGGATTTCGCAGTTTTCTAGGTTTTTCCCAATTTCTCCACAATAACCTTTTGGTCCAGTAGTTTTTCCGTCTAAATGCTGCAACAGATGTCGCAATGGCAGTTCATTAGTGTGCATTAAACAAACAAACCACTGCAGCGGGCGCGATAAAGAAAGTTCAAGTTGTCTTAGTATTCCATTTTTATGACCTGTATTTACTGCTGTTCCGTCGCACCCAATTGCTTGCACTTCGGAAATATTTATATTTTTTTCCAGGAATTCTAACAAGCCCCTTTTAATATTTTGAGCACTTCCGGAAGACGGAGTTATATGACCGAAATAGACGGAACCCGGCTCTGAAACCAATACGATATGTTCTTCTGTAATTGTTTTTCTTGAAAGAATATCTCGTTCCCTTATTTGAACCAAAGTTTTATCTTTTCTTCCATCAAAATATATTCCGTAGACACAGGTAGCTTCTTCTTCATGTTTTTTTTTTAATTCCTTGCGAGCTTTAACTCTTTCTCTCCTAATTTTACTTCGGTCTATTATTTTAGATGATGCTTCCATTGTTATTATTCCCAAGTCTTTTAAAGCACTATTAACAAGTATTGAAGCGGATCTGTCTGAAACTCCTGTTCGGTCACAAGCCTGTGCTAAAGAAGGAAGTTTCGTTCTCATCTGAGAAGTGGAAGGTTGATTTAAAATATCACTTTTGGGAAGTTGAAGCTCGACACTCTCGTTAGAGCATATGCTGGATCTCCTGGAAGAATCTTCCGAAGCACTAGATGTTACTTGGTAAGTTTTATCGTCTTCGTTGGGAATTATTTCTGTCCTCTTATTACTTTTAGCTTTACGCGCTAACCTTTTTTCAAGGATTTTAGTTACCTTAACATCAATTTTACCAATTGCCATTTTTCTTGCAGTTCTTTGGTCAGTTAAAAAACTCCTTTCATCTATGGGTACTTTAATTGTGCAAACACACTTCGCAAAGTCTTTACATTTACACAGTGAAATATCCAATAAATTTTTCTCGCCAAATTCTCTAAACTGAATAACTTTTTTGACATATTTAGCTTGCCATCCTTTTTTGTTAGCTTCTTAATGTCACGATATTTTTTATGATACTCCCTGATTTTTCGTAAAATTTCTTGGTCAGAGACTACGGCAATAGAACTTTTGTCCCACAAAGTTTTTAACTCCCTTGTCAACGGTAAACACACATCACCCAAACTCGGTTCTTGCTTATTTTGATTTAACAGTTTTTGTCGGATAAATAAATAATGTCTAATTATGTCTGCATAAGTTGGAAGCATATTGCTTCTAAAAGTTTTTGCATCACCAAACACCGGGCAGAACCAGTCTAAACGCGTTTGAGGCATATTTTGTCACAAAATATAAAAATAAACTTCGCGAAAGGAAAATAACGGTAACACTGCAGTGTTACTTATACACCGAAGCAAGAAGCAAGGCTGTTGCCGCCGAATCACGAATCTAGCCGAATATATTTCCGAAATTTATGGTTGATTTGTAGCAGAAATGATATAGTACAAGTTTAAATTTGATTTGCATATATTAAATGATTATGTAACTTTTTTGGTAAATTATGGTACAAAGTTAAAAATACGAGGTCGTTTTGGCAGCCAAAGATCAAGTTCGATTTTGGTAAGATTTTGCACAGTTAATACATTTGACCAAAGGCAACTATTCCGTATACAGGCCACCTGAAATTTAAAAAAAAATTTTTTCGCTCCACCCTACCCTGCATATATGTTGGTTGCATTCTAACCCTGGGAAAAATAAAAAAAGGAGGAACATAAGTTCCCACTGCATTGATGCAGCATACCCTGTAGTATTTACACCTCTTTCTGAGGAGGAAAATTTTATCACTTGTCTATTTCCTTGTGGAGTTAACACTTTTGGTTTCTTTGTAGGAACTGTTGAGATCCCGGTTTCATCACAATTATATATTTGATGTGGTTGAAACTTTAAACTTAATTTTAACATTTTCTTTATTAAATGCCATTAGTCGTGCAACAGATGTAGCTTCTGGAACACGAAGACTTATCTTAAAAGTTTTCATAACCTGTTCACAAAAATATCTCCCCGCTTTATGTTTATTTTGTTTGAATCTGTTGCTTACACAATGATGTACAGCATAATCAATCAATCAAAAAATTGATCTTTGGTTAATCCAAATGCCCTCTTATCAAGATCTTTAATATACTGTTTTAATTCCATGAACTGATCATTTGTGAAAGTTGGCTTAAAACGACCAGCATTTTCGGGAAAACTCTAAAAATATATGTTCCTGTTATAAATAACTTGTAAGTATAGCTACTTTTTGCACACATATTAAAAACTTTCAAATACTTACGTCTTCAGAATAATTCTTTCTGTACCGCCTTAAAGTGGCTTCCGGAATACCGAATTGTTTTGCGGTGGAATTTATGCTCCGGCCTTTTTCGACAGCACGCATTACTTGTAGCATATTTTCTTTGCCCCACGACTGTCTTGTCGTTTTTCGTTTATATTTACCCATGACACTTATTATAATACAATTACACATTAAAATTTACAATGTTTAATTAAAATTATTAGCCTTGTTGCTAAAATGGCGAATTCGTCAACAGCTGTGGTTCGTCATATAGCAACAGAATGACATATTTGTTTTTAGAAAATAAGTTTTTGCTATTAAGGAAAATGATATAACTTGTTTTGCCCTGAGATTAATAAATAAATAAGGTTTTTGAAATGATTCTTAACATATGAATTATGCAAAGCATATACGAACAAATCCTTATTTTGAAAAACGTTAAATTTTTAACCGACACGAACACACGTATTCAACGTGGCATACAGGACTAACAGATGCTTAAAGTCAGTGCCTGATTAAGACATACACTGTGTGAGAGCGCATAAGTAATATAGTCTGAAAACTTTCGCGCCATATAGCGTAAGACCAGAGTAAATTACAATTCGTCATCTTAGCAACTTCGTCATCTTACCCACCTTTACCCTACGAATTTGAGGAATAAAAGAACATTTACTTTTTTTAATTTGAAATGTTTCTCCAGAAAAAGTGTAAAAGTCGTCAGGAAGTTATATCTTCTTCTGTTTTTGTTTTGGTAGGCTAAACTTTAACGTCGACGCTGGGCACGACAGCCTCCGGTTTTGTCGCTATATGTTTAAGTGGTTCGGTAATGGGAGCATAGGCTGCATCAGGATGCAGTTTGCTTTCTTTTATGTCACCTTTCAACGTTCGAATTTTTTCTCTCAAGGCTTCCCGAGCGTTTATCAAATCTTCTGTAAGTTTTTTATTCATTGTTTCGTTGAGAAGTTACGTAGTTGTTCCATCAAACGCGTGGAAAGTACTGAGCAATGAGTTACTTCAGATATACATTTAAAAGTTACATTGCAATAAATGTATCGAGACCTTTGCGATATCGTCCGTTCTCTTTAGAACAGTCAAGATCGATCACGACATTGTCGTATGGAGAATTCCAACAATTGCTACAAATCTGTTTGAATTCGTCAATCGTCATATCGTTAGCAATGTGGTCGTCGTAAACGTGTTTTAAGTTTGTCAAATCTTGCTTGAATAAAATTAATAAGTTGGAATTGTCGCGAATTAATTGTTTAGGAACGGCACTATAGCTTTGATACAAATAAAAACAATCAATGTTTTTATGACGACCATATGAAAAATATTCCCTAATGACGCTTTGCCCACTACAACATACGTCGTCAAAAATGACGACAGAATACCCTGTCATTTCCGAAGGTGCTATAAACTCATCAATATTACAACTTTCAAAATAGCGACATTCCTGAACAGTTCCAAGTAAACGTCTAAGAAATTCGTATTTGCTTTGATACAAGGAATTGGAACAAATGTATATGTTAAAGAAACGTAATCCATTTGAAGCCAGCAAAAGAGATAACATGACGTTTGTTTTCCCACAACCCGACGGTCCGATTATCAGTGCTCAGCAAAAAACTGTAAATTTGGAGACCTCACCGATGAACTTATCAAGTGTATGCTGATATGTGGTTTAAGCAACTGTGATATAAGGAAAAAATTGTTAGAAAATGACGAACTGAAATTAGAAGAAGCTGTTAGATTATGCCAAGTACACGAGTCATCTAAGGTACAAGCTCTTAATATGGAGCACCATCCCGAATCATCAGTAGCAGTAGAACACGTATCCAGATATCACGAAAAACCACAACAAAGAAACCGATCAGCGGTAAGAGAAAACAGCACCCGCAGAGCTTATTCAAGAGGTAAAAGTGGATCAAGGCATCAGGTTAGAAACTGTTCCAAATGTGGAGAGTCTCATGGTTATAAAAACTGTCGAGCATTTGGCCAAGAGTGCTACAAGTGCCATAAAAAAATCATTTTAGTTTTATGTGTACCACAAGAGTTCAGAAGATAAACAGTTTAGAATTAGATAATAATACATTTTTTGTAGGTTCCATTGACAATGTTAATAGGATTAATGTAGATAGAACACCCACCTGGACAACACAATTAAGAATCAATAATTGCACATTAGGGTTTAAACTGGATACTGGTGCAATGGTGAATATTCTTAATTTTTCTGATTTTAAAAATAAGTTGCATTTATTAGAATACTTGTTAAGGTTAACAAAAACCAAATTGAAATCATGTACTGGTAATAATTTAAATGTACAAGATATGTGCAATTTGGTGTGCTGGCAAAAAAACAAATCATTTGAATTGGAATTTTATGTAATCTGATGCCGATTGATTATTAGGTCTTAAAGCATGTATGAAATTAAATTTAATTAAAAAAATAGAGGCAATAGATAGCGAAAAATAACGATGTAATTAATAAATATTTAGATGTTTTCACGGGGATAGGGTGCATGAAGGGAACCTATCATATAAAATTAGAACAGAATGCAAAACCAGTAATTTCACCAATTAGGAAAGTGCCGATAGCACTAATGAATCCCTTAAAAAATACATTAGATGAGTTAATTCAAAATAAAATTATAGAAAAGGTAGAGGGCCCTAGTAAATGGGTAAATCCTTTAGTATTAGTTAGGAAAAGCAACGGTAGTTTGAGAATTTGTTTGGACCCTAAACATTTAAATGATTCAATTAAGAGAGAACATTCAAAATTTCCCACGTTTGACGAAATTTCGTGTAAATTAAGCGGTAGTAAAATATACTCAATATTAGATGCATCCCAGGGTTTTTATCAGGTGAAATTAGATGAGGAAAGCTCAAATTTGTGCACGTTTGGCACTCCTTATGGGAGATACAAGTTTTTGAGGCTCCCATACGGTATAAGATGTGCACCGGAAGTTTTTAGTAAAAAGTTTAAAGAAATTTTTAATTTAGATAATGTGAGCACTTACATAGATGACATTATAATATGGGGGAAAACTATTGAAGAACATGATAGAGCTTTAAAAAAGGGACTAGATGCAGCAAGGGAAAACGGTATCAAATTTAACTTAGATAAATGCAAATTAGCACAAAAAGAAATTAAATTTATGGGACATAAAATTAATGATGAAGGTATCTCAATTGATTATGAACACTTAAATTCATGAGTTTAAAAAAGGGACTAGATGCAGCAAGGGAAAACGGTGTCAAATTTAACTTAGATAAATGCAAATTAGCACAAAAAGAAATTAAATTTATGGGACATAAAATTAATGATGAAGGTATCTCAATTGATTATGAACACTTAAAAGCAGTAAAAGAATTCCCAATACCTGAAAACAAAAAAGATGTTCAAAGGTTGTTAGGTTTGTTAAATTATCTAAGTAAACATGTTCCTAATTTTTCTGTACTAACGGAACCTTTAAAAGTTTTAATTAGAAAAGATACTCACTTTGAGTGGAATGAAAATGCACAGACTGCATTAGATATAATTAAAGTTAAGTTAACAGAAAATCCAGTACTTCAGTTTTATGATATTAATAAAGAAACAGTAGTGTCTGTCGACGCGAGTCAATCTGGGTTAGGGGCTACATTAATGCAGAATAACCTCCCTTGTCTGTATGCATCAAAAAGTTTCACTCAAACCATTAAGTAATAATTTAAGAAGAGGCGCAACTAGTGTGTTAAAAATCGTACTGTAGTTTTATCTCTCTTGTTTCTCTTTTTTTTTACCCGTCTGTACCCCCTCTTTTCATAAACTAATAGGCTAAGACCTGCTGCCATCTGCAAAATCGTGGTTTCTATTTTGCGAACTTACTTATTTCTTATGAAGTACCAGTTAGAACCTTTTGTTATATTTTTGTTTACTTTACCGTTTACCTGTTCAAAACAGGTTAATATCATAAACAATAGCTTGTATTGTTATGACACAACTCAATGTCAAATAAACTTAAACAATATCATGCTTTATATTTAAGAAAACAAAAAAATATGTATATTCAAATATTTATTTATTTTTGTAAAATATAAATCGAAAACATAGAAATAACTGAAACAATGGAAATTAAATTAAAAGAAAATTGTTATGGGGATTTATTGTTATTATTCGTCAATTTTAAAATTATTCAAATTACCAGTCCACCAATAATAAATTATAAAACTTATAAAAAGTTAAGATTACAAAAAGTTTTTAACTTATATTTTTTCGAACAATCTCAAATCTAAAAATTTGTAACTAGATAATTAAAAATGTAAGTTTTACAAAATGTTAAATGTTAATTATTTTAAAAAGGAAGATGGTGCAATTTAGAAACAAATATAAAAAATTTAAGTTTAAAATCGTAATTGAAATTGGTTTGCTAGTTCAACAAAAAATGATTTGATATTTTAATATAAATGAACTGTAGTAATTGAAGAATTTCCCAGTGAGCAAATTGCAGCTAAAACCGGCTTTTTATAACTACTTTAGCTTTTAAAGTTACTCTTTAGAACACTTTTAAGTGGTTTGTGAAAAAACTAAAACCTCCATGAAGCGTTTAAGTAGCTAAAAATTCCTCAGTTATGTTGCTGTTAGGTAGCTCCTTTAATGCATTAAAATCGGGCTTATACAGCTCTTTGCGGTACTAGCAAAGTTTTAAAGAAGCTCTAAAGGAACTGTAAACCACCTTTCAGAAACAACTATACAGCTTAAATAGCTTTATTTTTACTACCTTTAAGTAGCTTAAAAATTAAATAAATATTTCATTAGAAAAAGAAATCTTGAAATCGTTACCTTTACTTAATTTCTTAAAAAAATTGAGAAAAGTGATAAAGGAGAACCCATTGAAAAACCTAGATTTTGTTTAAAAAATTGATTATCAAATTTATCACTTATTTTTACTGAAATCTTCTTAAACAATTTAGAAAGTAAATATATTTCTGAACACCAAATTTTCTTACAAAAAATAATATTTTGGAAAAGATTTTGTACGAATTTGTTATTAGTGGACTCGTAATTTAAATAATTTTAAATTAAAATTAATGTTAAATTTCTCAAAGAATAATTGACCAATTAATCCTTTAAAAGGATTTTTGACGGAGAATCCATTTGTATCACTATGTTGCGTAGCTTAGTCAAAACTTAACGGCTTGACGAATTTGAGAACACACTGTGGTCGTTCCGATATCTTCAAAATATTATAGGACGTATCTTCAACTATAAAACATATATTAAAAAAATTACGTATTATTGCTTGTCTACTTATACCTTCGTTTAGTGAACTGGAGCTGTAGAAAGAATAAATTTATTCGTCTTCACGATCGTCATCCATAAATAACAATCGACGTTTTCTTCCATATGTTTGAGAAACTACTACATTTGAGTATCTTAGGTTGATGTTCATATCAACAATTACAGCTTCTGTAAAAATTATACTAAATAAGCCCAAAAGTAAAAAAATTAAGTTGTTAGTATTTTAAAAATAAAGTTTTGTAAATGCAATTAGTATTAGTATTTTCAAAATTTTTGCGATTTTAAACAATTGTAAAAATATTTTATGTATTGTTGGATTTGTATTGAAGTGCTTTCAGCATGCTAAAATAAACATAAAAAATTTTGTTTATAATTTTTTTATTTTTTAAAAACTAAGTATTTATTAGACAAGGTGCTACAGAAATGCTGCCCTAACATTTACAAAAACGATATTTTTATTCGACATGCCAACATCAACAAAAACATTTAAAGCAATGGCCAGAGCGATTATGCAATTACGATGAATCGATCATTATGCAAAATAATGATCGCGATATCGAGCGTCTGTACAATAACGATCGCAATCATTGATTGCTTATAAAATAACAATTGCGGTTGTGGAAAAGAAATTAATACTTTTAATTGTCGCATAAACAAATAAGACTAATATAACACTATAATATTTACTTTAATAAATGTATAATAAACTTTAAGTATGCAGGTAGTTCACGGAAAATCGTAAAATTTTGTAGGTAAATAACCCCTTTGCTCTTTTCCTCGTAAGAATTTTAAACCACATACAGATTTTTTAATAAAAAAGTAACATGAATTTAAACATTGAATTATATTTTTTTGTTTACAGAAATTTAACAATGCATTCTTTTTCAAAGAGAATTAGAAAACTCTTCTAGGAAAGAACGTTTGTAAAATTTGTGTCACACATTCAGCATTTAGGGAAAAACCTAGCTTTATATAAACACCAAGGTAAATCATAAAAACACAGGAAGTTAAAAACAATAAGCATTAACTACAAATGACAATACGTATTTGAAAAGAATTGCAAATTTATTTTTAATTCATAAATCTTATGTTTGAGACAAATATCAACACGAGTTATGACTAATTACTCAACAATCTTTTCAGGGTCAATTTCAAATAGAAACATTTAATTTACGAAAGAACGACACTTATTTTTTAATATGTTGTTTATTAATGTTTTAAACTATTCGTAAGTTTGCATCAGAATTCAAATAGCACGTCATGTCGAAAAAAAACATCACAGTAGTATCTATTTTCTGTGAATTTTTGTAAATATGTATTTTTTTTTAATCTAAATATGAATAAATTTTAATTAATTTATTGTTTAGAAACAATATTAAAAAAATACTTAGATATGTTGATTTTCAATACTCCAAACGTTATTGTATCCCGGAAAACGAAAATCGAATGTTTATGGCTAGATTTATGACTAACTTTACACGAGCGACTTTTTAGCAACAGTCGATTACTAATTAATTCTAAATACCATGATTGCGATCATTGATCGTAGAAAATAATAGCGATCTCAGCTACTGATTTACAGTAATTATTTTAAGTTATTGTACAATTAAGTGCAACAAGAAGAAGAAGAATCCGGACAAGGAGATTCTCCGATGCTAATTTAAACCATTTTTAAACGTTTGGTAGAAAAAAATTTAAAAATATTTACCTGATTGAAGGTGTAGAACAAGAACTGCAGTGTGTTTAAAATTTCCTTTTGTTGTTATACATTATCTACGAAGATGCTTCTCACAAATCTTCTTTTGTTTTAAATCTTCCAAGTCCATTGTGGCAATGTTTATATTTCCACAGTTTTTCTAACATTCTTTAGCACGCACTTTATCACTAATATAAAACTTAAGAAAACTAGTACCTTTGTTTTCGGTATTATTATTTTAACAATTAATATAAGCACAACCGTGATCTGTAACTTTTCCCATTTTAAAAATAAATCAATAATATATTTACACTTAAACTAAACAAAAGTTCAAACAAACATTACTACTACCAGAATTTCAAAAATCGTATCGCAATGTTAACCCAAGAAAAACTTTCAATTCAATTCCGAAGTTTACAAGTCGACAGACACGCAAGAACTGAAAAATCTCGATCCAATACGAACGTAGCGACCTCTATATCTCGATCCAAGCAGTCGATACGATATCGCCCCTTAAGTTGCATTTCTTCTTACATTTATTATTCAATGCTCAAACTCAGTGCAATTATGCACAGATCGAGAAGGAACTTCTAGCTGTTTGGTTTGGGTTAACAAAATTTCATGAGTTTGTGTATGGAAAACAGGTTGTGGTTGAAACAGACCACAAACTATTACTGGGGGTTATGGAAAAACCTTTAAATAAATGCCCAGCAAGATTGCAACGAATCTTACTGCAATTGCAAAAGTATAATTTTAGACTAAAGTTCAAAAGAGGTAAAGATTTAGTGATAGCAGACACACTTTCGAGAGCTCATATGGCCGATACAATAGATATAAGCGTGGGATAAAGAATTAGAGGGTCAAGTTTGTTTAGTTCGCTCACAATTAAATGTTACAGATGAGTATTTACAAAAAATTAAAGAGGAAACCTCCAAAGATAGGGAATTAACAGAGTTGATTGAAGTTATTAAAGCAGGTTGGCCTAATAATAATAGGGGTTTAAAAGATTGTATTAAAAAATATTGCAAATACAAAAATGAGTTAACCATTAGCCAAGGAATCATTTATAAAAACCAAAGTTTAGTAATTCCTAAAACATTGCGAAATGAAATGTCAAAAATTCACTACAGTCATCAGGGAATAAATAAATGTATTGGGTTAGCTCAGGAATCAGTTTTCTAGCTTACACTTAAGAATGAAATTAAACAATTAGTAGAAACTTGTGATTTGTGCAATAAATATGCTAGGTCTCAATCGTCAGAACCATTAAAAACTCACGAAATATACCCAATTCCGTGGTACAAAGTTGGCTGTGATCTTTTTGAAATAAGGGGTGTTACATACCTACTAGTAGTAGATTATTATTCCAAATTCGTGGAAGTGGAAAAGTTATATAGCAATACCACAAGTAGTAATGTAATCAATATTTTGAAAAGTATTTTTGTTAGATTTGGCATACCTGCAGTAGTGGTTTCCGATGGAGGACCACAGTTTTCGTCAGAAATATTTAAAATATTTGCTCGTGAATGGAATTTTACACATAAAATGTCTTCGCCTCTACACAGCCAGTCAAATGGCTTGGCTGAAAGACACATTCAAACTGTGAAAAGAATGATAATGAAAACGGCAGAAGAGAACAAAGATATATATATTTAACGTTATTACAGTTAAGAAATACGCCAGTAATTGACAATTACTCACCAGTGCAAATACTTATGTCTCGCACAACTAGAAATGCATTGTTGCCTTTAAATGAACGTAATTTAACCCCGAAATACATAAATCACAAAAGAATTCAAAGTTATATTAACAAAAATCATAAACATCAAATATTTTATTATAACAAAAGTAAACGAACGAAAGAATTGAAACCGTTATTGCCAGATACTAAAATTATGGTTCAATTAAGTTCAAATTCACTGTGGATTCCAGGTGTGGTTACAGAACGGGTAGGTGAACGAAGATATAGAATTAAGGTAGATAATAAGATTTATGTAAGAAATCGAAAATTCTTAAGGCCAACAATTTTGTTAAGTAGTAACGAAAATAGGGCAAACTCAAAAGTATCAAATAAGGTTAGATTTAGTGATGAATGTGAAAACAATATGGTTAGTCTAGAACTAATTCCTAGTTTAACTAATAACGTACAATTAACAACTCATGTAAAAGGAGAAGCTGGGTGTGAAAATATTAACACACCTGCCAGTAGCACTTCAGAGTCGTACTGGCAGTAAGGGTAGAATGATAAGATTACCAAATAGACTAGACTTATAGTAGTATTTAAAAAAAAAGGAGATGTTAAGAGACTTGACAACAATGTTAAGGTGTGCAGGTGGCTCGGGAGACACACACTGAATGTATTGTGAGGTCTGTATTAAATATGAAATCGTGTACTTTGAGTTGTTAAGAAATACATATATATATAACTATACAAGCGTAGACACAAATGGATGATAAACAGCATCCCGCCTTAAAAGGCTAGCCAATGATTCAATTTCATATAAATTAGTACACAGATTTGTTAATTGGTAATTAAGCCAAACTTCAAAATTATTAAGCATAACATTACTGTTATCAAGCAAGTTATCCTGAATCTTTTGTGCAAGAGCAGATGACAGGCAACTAAGAAAAGAGGATGAACTAGAAGACGCCAACGGATGTGTTTCCTATGAAAATTGTAAAATGCAGTTTCTATTGATGACTGCGAATTACGTAAACAACAGGAAATTTAATATTGAATTTCACATCTTATTGGAAATTAATTCTTACAATGAATTTGAATTTTTAAATTAAAATCGAAATTTATTTTGTTTTTTCCCCAGTACTTGTTACATATCAATTACCCTTCTAAATTTATGTCCTCTTACTTCTTTCCTGTAAATGTGTTAACTTCTCCTTTATCCACTGCAAGTACTAGACGGCTCACTTTGGTTAACTCGACCGTGATTTCGTGCAGCCTGTAAAATTCTTGGTGTACCATGGCCGAGGTGCCGGGTCAATCAATCATATTAATTTTCAGACGAATTAAATAACTGGCATACGGTTGCTATATATTTTCGCAGTTTTGTACTTGTAATATTTCATGCGTGTTCTAAACAAGCATCTGAACACAACTTTCTAAGACATGAGCCCCTGATGTTTGCAAATAAATTGCCACTTCGAGCAAATACAAAAATTATTTTAAAAATATTCACTTCACATCTAGTTTTAACCAATTTATCTATTGAAAGCTTTGTACTTTGGGAAAGAAGAACACGTACCTTTTTCTTCGTTTGACTATTATTTCTATTACTGTAAGTTGACATGCTATTTATTTTCAAAATCTTTAAGTGGTGGTTTCAGCTCTGCTGTACATTATTCAAACCGCAAAGGCCTAGACGAATATTCAGAAGTGAAGTGAAAAGAATTATTTTTCCAAGAAAAGACATAAAGAAGATTTAAGAAACATATTAAGGTTTTATTTTGGCGTAAATTTCCTGCTCTTAAACATTTCTAACGTTGTATTGCTGCACATTTTCTCAAAGCATAACCGATCTTTAATGCTAAAAAGGGGAATTCGGGTCTTCGAACTATGTTTTTATGTGAGACGCACAATAATAATAATAATAAGAACAATATAGTCTGACAAGCATAATTTGCTATTCTCCATCTTACGTAAAGTAAGTGTAAATCTTGCAAGTTGTCTCAATGATTTTCGTGTAAGTTCACATTCGGTAGTTCCATGTTTTTTAGAAAACATAGCTCCAAATCTTAGTATTAAATAGTCTTCTCTACAGTAATTTCGAACACATCATGCAATTTAGAAAATATGTTGGTTATAAAGTCAGTTGAGAGTTCTGTACCAAAAGTATTATTTAGAATTGCATTACTCTCAGCAATTATATGTGTACTTTGGTCAACATTATTGTCTTTTTTAGCTATCTCTAATATGGTGCCATAAGTGTTTTTTAGTGTTTTTGATTCTGTAAATGTAATTTTAATTATAATAATAATAATAATAATAATTAATCTTCGTCACTGTCTTCTTCAATCGTTACTGTAATATTGTCTTTCGAGAATAATTGACTGAGTTTCTCAGCTGGGCGAGGAATACGAGACTGATACCGTCCAAATGATAAGTAATAAATTGTCGCCGCCAAGTGGGAGCAGCATCCTACTGTACGACGTCCACTAGGGCTTTCACAAAAATACCGAGTGATTCCATCACAATCATTCCTTTGAGAAATATATTCAATAAAACATTTATGACTTTCGGGCTATCTCACGTGCAGTTTTAAAATATTAGATCGATCTTTAACAAAATCTATCTGTAGCGTATTATCATCGTCTAATATTTTAGCAAGATAAGCAATTGCTTGGCTGTATTGATAAGATCTGGTAAATAATAATTTTAATTGAGTCTCATTTAGTTGTGGAAAGTCAGATAAATCATGACTGTTTAGGCGTTGAAATACGATTTTCTTCCTCAACCAACCTTTTTCTTCTTCGACTTCTGTTGCTAGCGTGTTATCTGTATCTTTAAGGCTTTTCATACGATCTATTATTTTTACTAATAACTCACTATTAACAATAACAGGTTTTCCAAACTGGTTTAGTAAAAATGCTGCGATTTTATACAAGGTTCCAATTATATGAAGCATTTTGTTGTCAAATGTGTGGTCTAAAAGTCGGTTTTTTTTTGTTTTATTACACCATAAACCCACTCTACTATCCAAAGAAGTTTTGTGACAAAACGGGATTCATTGAACTCTTTTGTAGTTAGTTGTTTGCGGTTTCCTTTTAAATCTGGCATTAATACTACATAGCCCCTAGATTCCAAACAATTTTGCACATCTCAGAACCCTCGGTCAAGAACGAAGACATCTCGTGGATTTAACATTTTAGATAGTTGATTTGTGTCCATAAGCATTTTTAAAATACTGGCATCATTCCTATTCGTTTCATAAGGCCCAAAAATGTCTATTACATATCCGCTAGAGGTACATACTGTAAAAGGTTTACATAGTGTTTTCTTCTTTTGGCCTGAATACGATTTACGTTGATATTCATGATTTTGACTCTTTTGATGAGTTGCATAAGTCCCATCACATATAATTATTAGTTTATTATGAAAGTCTTCATATAATAGTTTAGCAGTATCAATTGTATACTTTTCGATAAGATTTTCTCGACTTTTAGCGTTTACTTCAAAGCATATTGAAAGTATATCTATCTTGAAAGATTTTATTACAGACATATAATATTCACTAACTACTTCAGGTGATGACAATTGTAGCAATGAACAAATCATTTGGTTCGAATTCTATTATAATAATAATTTAATTAATTTAAAAAGAAAAACCACCTGCGCTTGAATAATTGTCCTTGATGTACTGTTTCGCATTGATGTCATCATAGTTTTTAGTTCAATAATATTTTCCCAACTTAAACCAGTCAATGTGCGTATTTCATTCTCTGAAAGCCCATAGTTATTTACGTTATCAAATAAAGTAATATCACACTTAATGTCTGTAATATATTTCTCACATTTTTCGCTGTAATTTTTGTATCATAGGAATATATTTTAATTGACTGCAAACCGTCTTCATGAAAGCGATTATTAATTATATGTGTTGAACAACAACGGTTTCCTCTAGGAATGAAAATAGACCTTTTTGCATAACAGTATAAGCGTGCATTGTCAGGTACAGTAATTAAATCTGTAGTGCTTAACCAAATAAAACATTATCTATGCGTAGATATAGTTCTTAGTATAAAGAGTTCTAAATAATGTTCTGAAAATTCGTTGGAATCACTTCGTACTTCTTCATAAGTAAATCTGGGACGAAATCTGGGTTTGGTTCAATTTCGATTTCATCGAAAACTTCTGAAGCTTTGCGCTTATACATTTTTATACGACAGGTTCCACTTACTGCTCTATTTAGAAAAATAGTTTTTGGTTTATCTAGAAGACTCTGACATAAAGTGATATCTTCCGGCGCTGTTAAATTTTTTTTTGACCTTTCACTTTTAACGCAAATCTATCACACAGAACACATTTGAGATATTTCTCACTTTGCATTTTTATTAACAAAGATAAATGACTAAATTCACATGAAATATTACTATTTATATGCCACAAAAAGCGCTTTGAAGAGTGCAATTGAAAATAATGCACTGAATCTACCGCATAACACCGTTTTTGTGGGCGATGATGCTTTCCCATTGAAAGAATATTTATTGAAACCGTACTCTCATCATGGCCCTCTTACTGTTAAAGAAAAAAATTTTAACTATAGACTCTCACGTGCAAGGCGTATTGTAGAAAATGCTATTGGTTTACTTGTTTCAAGATTTCGTGTATTTGAGAAGCTAATTGCATTGTGCCCCAACAAAGCAGAAGTTATTGTTCAAACAAAACTCCTATACCGTATAAGGTATAAGGAGAACTTGATTTATATATTAATTTAAAACAAAACAAGGTACACAAGCAATACCTGTTATTGACAACTACCGAATTGGTGTGCAAATTTACGTTTACATGTTGCAATCAATGTTTTTAATGCTCGCCACTCTTTACTGGCGCATGGAAAAGTTAGAACGCAACCAACTTTTCACATACGCGCACGCATGGATATACTGGTGCGCCAGTAAAGATTTATACACTTGCAATGAATTCGAAACTGGTGTACAAGTAGCGACTGGCGCCACTAAATCCATGCACGTATAAACGCACCTTACCGATAACTAAGTTATCAGTCCTACAACAAAGTTATTAATATGGTGTTTTTCATTACCTTATTAAATTGTTGGTTTATGATTAATGCTCGGCTAACGGTGAGGTGTGCTGACTTTATTTTAACTAATGGAGAACGGGTATTAACGGCAATTAAGGATATATACAGGTAAGTAATGACCAAATTTTAAGACTCGACTTCGGACTTTGACCTCTTATTTCTTAATTCAAAATTTCCTGAAACGTAAGTAATTACGGCCCCGATAATTATGAAGTTTTACAGGCAGGTGTACGGGGTTGTTACGAACAACTTTTAATTTTAAAATTAAAAAATGAATTAAAAAATCAAAAAGTTATAAAAATGAATAAACTTACCAACATATATTAATCAAATTAAATTAAAAATGGTTAAATATTTGAAGTTTGACAAATTTCAAAAATTTGAACAACACAAAATTATCTTAATAATAGAAAATCCTAGGATACAACAAAATAATACAATAATGGAAATAATCAAACAAAAACTAATTTAGAAAAAGTAAATTATTATTAAAGTTAACAACTTCGTTAAGGGATGATTCACGATTAGAATTGTAATTTTTAATAATTTCTTTTATTTCTAAAAAATTAAGTCTTAAACCTTTATTGCAAATGTGTAAAATATATATATAAAAATAAATAATATAATATAACTAACCCATTTTGTGCAACTAAATAATAAATGGAAAAAATAATTTATACATCAATTTCTATATTCAACAATTTTCATTTACTTTATCTGATTTTTTTTCAATTTTTTTGCAGAATGGAAAGCGATAGCAGAGAGGAGTTTGATATCGAACATTCTGAAACCGATTCCACATGTTCAGCTCTGAGTTCTAGTTCCGACAATGAAACAGATTGAAATCAATCGCACAGCGATATATCCGACGAATGGACGGAAATAAATATTGAAACCGATATCCCCGCAGCATCAACATCTTTTGACTTTACTACAAATTCACAGATAAATGAGGAAATTTCATCGTTTACAAAACCGAGTCAATTTTTCAACTACTTTTTTGATGACAAATTAGTACAAAATATTGTAGACCAAACAAATTTGTACTATGTACAAACTATGAGAGAAAGACCATCAACATCCGCCAATGTTGAAAATACATGGTCTACCACCATTTCAGAAATGAGGATTTTTTTACCGTTACCATGGCTATGAGTATTGTCCAAAAACTAGAAGAAAAATTGTACTGGACTAGAAGACCGTCAATTTTCACACCGTTTTATGCAAAGTTGATGTCACATCGAAAATTTATTTTCATAAAAAAATACCTACATTTTGCAAATAACGCAACATATGACCCCGCTATACATCCACAGCCAAAACTCAACAAAATTTGGTCTGTATATTTTGACCTAAATAGAAAATTCCAAGAGGCATATACACCGCAACAGCACATCACTATTGATGAAAGGCTTATGTTGTACAAAGGTAGATTAGGTTGGGTACAATACATACCAATGAAAAGAGCCAGGTTTGGGATAAAAAGTTATTTTTTGTGCGAATCCAAATCGGGATATATATGGTCATCACTTATATATACAGGGAAAGGAACAATTATCGGGGAACAACAGTATGTCACTTTACCAATGTCAACGCAAGTTGTAATGTCTCACATGAAACCATTACTAAACAAAGGTTATTGCCTTACAATTGATAATTTTTATTCATCCGTTGAATTAGCAGATCTTCTAGTATTACATACCACCGATACCTATGGAACCATAAAATCTAATAGAAAAGGAAATCCTAAAAATTTAACGGTTCCAAAAAAAGTAAGGCCGGGATTTTTATTAGCATATCGATAAGAAAAATAATGGTTATGAGATGGAAGGATAAGAGGGATGTGTTCTTTCTCTATAACATACATGGCACCAACTCCATAGAATATTTAAAGAAAAATATTAGAAAGAGCAAACCACAAGTAGTTATGGACTATAATTTCACCATGGGAGGTGTTGATAGAGTAGATCAACACCTCTCAAATTATCCTTTTGCGCGCAAAAGGGGAAAGAAGTATTATAAAAAAATGTTTTTCCATTTATTGGAGCAAGCATTGTGGAATGCTTTTGTTTTGTACACAAAACAAGTGGGCTCTACGAGTAACAGAGTTTCGCTTACTACTAATCGATGAATATGTAGAAATGTACCATGATCCACAATATTCATCAAAAGGCGGTCGTCCAAGCAAGAGCAATCCATTAAGATTGACAGAACGTCACTTCTTGGAACCAATTCCAAGTACCGAAAAAAATCGGCTCCAACAAAAAGATGTGCCGTCTGCTGCAGTAAACAAAATGAGAAGAGGAAGAAAATTCGGCGTGAAAGTCGGTATTATTGCCCTGACTGTAACGTGGGCTTATGTTTGACACCTTGTTTTGAGATTTATCACACAAAGTTGAATTTTTAATTTTTTTTAAAATAACGTTTTTCAATTTTTATGTTTTTTTAAGTTTATATTAAGATTTCTACTTTATCAATATTATAAATAAAAACAAAAAAAAACTGCTTTTTTTTACCACATTTCACAGAAAAACCTACGCATTAAGTGGTTAAATTAAAATTCAAGGTCGGCAACGTTAAATTCGATTTTAAATGAAAATGAATGAATACGGTGAACTCAGGAACGATTAACAGGTAAATTTTAATAAAAATTAATAATCTGGTGAATATGATTCCACGGTGCGATACTAATTAAAGTTTTACGGTAGCTATTTCTTTATAGCTCGTTTAGTTACATAAAGTTCTTGACAATGGTTCTTTTCTTTTAACTAAGCAAATCTTTGAGCCGGGATTACCCAACCACTAAAAGATCGATAGTTTTAAACAAGGGCTTTTATGTAGCCACCAGTTTCTCGGGAAGAGAGGAGTTTCTGGAAACGGATCTCTGAGGAGAAGTAAAAAGTAAAGTCTTCAGAGCTCGCGTGGCCGCATTTATACACCTCCTTGGTTTCGCTTGATCGCATTCATAGCGGGGATCACCGTGCGCATCGTTCTGGATTTGGTGGGGACCTACGTTGGGGTAAAAGTCCACGCGCAATTTTTTAGACAATTATTCCGCATTTCCGGATTCGTATCGTTACAGTAGCTGGCGCTTCACTGGGGCCAGCGTCAGCAGCACTTTCATGGACATCTTCTTCCACCTAAAAATATTAAACAATTATCGATCTCTGTACTTTTCATTGTTTTTTGGTTGTTGCAATTTAAGTAAGCACTTTTTTTTTGTTTCAGTTTCCCAAGACTGAAGAGGGGTGGTTGGAAGTTGCAGCTGAGTAGAATATGGCAGTTCCCTCATTGTTTAGGTTCAATTGACGCAAAACATATTAGGATTGCGCCACGTAAAGGAATTGGGTCATATTATTTCAATTACAAAAAAAACACAGTGTTGTTCTTACGACAATAGCCATTGCCAAATGCGAATTTTTGTATTGTGATATAGGGTAAGGTCGCCCATATTGAACTATTTTTAATAAAGGTCTCTCTGTAACGTGATAAAAAAGAAAAAAAATTCGCAAAATGTTGTACCAAGAATATTTGTTGGACATATAGACACCCATTTCTACCTTTGAATACCCGTTAAAGAGCTTCTACAAATTTGCATAAAAAATTTCCTGTTGGATAGCAAATGGTTCAACATCAGAAACTGGTTGCTTAAGTTGAACCGTTGATATCCTAAATTGAACTTACACCTTGTGATGCAAAATATGAGATAATACATTGTTTAAAAACATAAAGATTTTAATTTAAAAAGGTTACAAAATAAAAATATAAACAAGAATAATAATAGCAAAACAAATTGCACTGTGTGTGTACCTAAAATTACGAAACAAGAAATAAAAATAGACAAAATGTGAAAACAATAATTAAAACAACAAAACGTTATTCTATGCACGAATCACAATAAAACTTCTTCTTACGTGCACTAACACCGACACACAAGCAGTGGGCCCAGGTCTTGCACCTCATGCACTGTATCATGTCCGTACATTCGTCTGTTCCACACTCTTTGCAGTACCACGAGGATGAGTTGGATAAAGTGGTGGTGGTGATGGATTTTCCAGAACCTTTTAAGGGCACTTTGATATTTTGATATTCTTCTTTGCAGAGGTTTCAAGGACTTCTTTGTAGGTAGTGCTGGTGATTTCTATAGCCTTTTGAACACCTCTGGACGTTTCCTTGTTGTACACATTTTCTACTGGCACTGGTAATGGGATAAGGTCGCCTAAATTAACCGAAAAGTTAGCATTGCTTGTTGATGCTATATAGCCACCGGCAAAGGTGTTGAACAATCTCGTGGTAATGTTTCTGTAGTTAATTGTACTACGTTATCATGTTCGCTGGACTCACTGGCGTCATTGTTGACATTGGACTGAATACTCCTACATTTAAGCACCTCAGCAGCAACAAAATCGGATTCCTTAAAAGCGTGTCGATTAACGGGCCAAACGCCGGATGCTCTGAAACCGTTTATAGCGTTCTCGATAGTAGCTGTTCTACCATATGCTTCGCCAAGAAGTTCGGCAACTTGAAACTGAGTGTCAGGGAATACACTTCTAACGGTTTAAAAAATGACCGATCAAGCGGTTGAAGGCGATGAGTTGTGTGACCTGGCAATTATATCATAATTATCCCATTTTCTCTTGCCAAAACCAGAGCTTCCAGGTTTTTACAATGTGTCGTGTGTCCATCTAACAGGAGTAGCACTTTCCTCTCCTTAGTAGGGTGAACAGCGTCTATAAAGTGCTTTAGCCACTTTACGAAAAGTTCGCTAGTGATATACCCACTATCTGATATTTCTACTTTACTTCCGGGTGGAGCGCCATTACTTAATTCTACTGTGTAACGTTTTCGTTTAAAAATTATTACTGGTGGCACATAAAATCCTGCCGCATTTATGCAGCATACTATCGTTGGTGAGGAATATTGTTTTTCTCTGCCAAGTCGAAGGCAAGTTTCCTTATATCACGGATTGTCAATCCAAAAAGGCAATCAGACATTTCCACTATACGGGCTGCAAGTAATTCTTCTATTTCATTCTCAAATGTAGGACACCTTCCTAATGACTTCTTGTTTTTTGCAAATTTGTTTGAATTCCGTACATGCTGAAGTAGGGTAGATTTTGATATGCTGTAATTACGACTACACTGATTCAACCCCTTCGCCTCGCTGTTGTAAGCTGTTAGTGCCATTTGCATGTCTTCTTGAGACCATCTCCCATAGTTTCCCCTTTTCGTCACCTAAACAAATTAATAAATGACTAATGAATTCTAAAATACATTATATCAAGTCGCAGCCGCCCATATTGAACCCCGGTTCAATTTGGAATAGTGACTGGGTTCAACTTGGGCAACCACTAGTAAATTTATATTATTGTTTGTAATTTAAAAAAAGAAACAGGTATTAAGTAATCGAGCGGTGTTAGTAAACAACTAAAACATTATACTATTTCATGCTAGTAATTACAATATCTCTTACCTTGCTTAACTTCGTAAACTTGCTTAGCAACACATGCGAAATATTACATATCAGGGGGTTATGGTATTCACCTGCGCGGGAATACGATTGAAAGAATTCTATCGGAATCTTTGTCGCCATGCTTAGCTTTTGTACCACTGCTTGTTGAAATCCTTTACGTATAGATGGCACTAGTTTGTACGAAAAGTATAAAATTGCCCTAGGTTCTATTTGAGAGCCGGTTCAAAATGGGCGACTTTATCCTAAGCACAAACGGTAGGATCTCAGATGGGGTTGTCATAAATAACACTAAATTTTATGAAAACCTAGTTAACAACGTGTTGAGAATTTCAAAACCTTGGTGCTTTGGAAGTTCAAACAGAGTTTTAGGATATCTTTTTGCTGGTGATAAAACATTTGCTATGCGTCGAGAACTTCTTAAACCTTATAGAAGAGAATCATTAACGAGAGAGCGAACAATTTTCAATTACCGCCCATCTAGGGCGAGGTGTGTTGTTGAAAACACGTTCGGAATTTTGGCTTCGCGATTTCGTATTTTCCACACTCGTATTAATTTGAAGATGGACAACGTCGATACTGTAGTTCTTGCGTCTTGCGCTTTACACAACTTTTTACGCAGAAGATGCACCCAAAACTTCACCCCTCCTGCAAGTATGGATCGATAAAATTTTTGTGTGCTGTAAAATTAGGTAAAAGATGTGACCCAAAATTATTATACGACCTACAGCGTGGAACAAAAGGCCAGATTTTGAATAATGCTATCGTGGTCAGAGATCAATTCAAGGAGTACTTTAACAATGAAGGATCGCTGTTCCTTGGCAAGATAAATTTATAATTTGAAACAATTAATGGTTTATTGAAACTATTTAAATAAATTAATAAAGTAATTACATAAAGTAATTTTTTTACCTGTTCTGGTGCTCCTGATCATTTAGGAAATGTAACAAATCAAAATATCACATAGATGGCTTGTAGATTTTGTCTTCTCCAGCCCCAGATCGATTCGACTTATTAACTTTTGCCAATTCTTTTCGGTAAACACTTCTCAAAGAATTAATTTTTACAAATGTTTCTCTGTTTGCGGTTGCATCAATTTCTTTGAATTTTTCCGCCAAACTTTCATAAGCCTGTACCTTTTTGTCCCTGTCACTATACTCCTTGGATTTGACACGTTAAATGCATGGGAAACTTTCGTATAATGCAATAAATTCTTTGAGAAACTCCCGAGAACATTGCCGAAGGTCAACTATTGTCGTTCAAACTAACAGACACATACAAAGAAACTGAGGAACAAAATGAATCGCAAAACTGAGGTACCGTCCACATGCGCCGACTTGTCCGCACAGTTCAAGAATATATATGCTCTCTAGCTCAGTTAACGCTGTAGTACTGTCTTCACGCCGGTTTCAAAACTGCGCACTTTTCCTATCTACACGCAACGTTTTATCTGCAACGTGTTGAACTGTTCAGACAAAAGGTTGTACAAAACGTAGCGCCTGGACTGGCCTTAATGGAAATTTGCGACACTGACGCCGGCCCGAGGGTTAAAGCTTGTGGATTTGTTAAAATGGATATTATAGAATTCATTCAACCTGCTTTTTATAATAAAATCATAGACAAGTTAGATAAAAGTCGATTCGTACAATGGATAATAAATTACTTGTTTCCGTTTTTTGATTAATATTTTTTGATTGAATATTTTTTATATAAAGCGACTAAAATTCAAAATTTTTTATTTGTTGATTTTAACCGTGTTGCCTCTCTAGACCAAGTCGCCATTTTCAACTTGTGGCAGTTCAGACGCTTAACCGCGTTTATGTTTTGACCTTGATAACTCTAAAACGCCTTAAAACCACACTTGGTTTATAGCTACTAATTTATACATTCTTTTAACTACGGAACTGTTTGCCTCGACCGCCAAATCTACTTATTCATGATCTTACGTTACTGAAACTTTCTCTTGTCTGCATTCAAAACGTTTATGACCATCCTTTTCACAATTGTAGCATTTTATAACGTTAGATTAAATGCTGTTTCTTCATTTGCTTCCACTCTTGCTTTTTTGTTTCAGCAAAGTCCATTGTTGGATTCGTAATCAGTGGTTCAATTGCCGTAATTACTGAATTATAACAAGCAAATGACATACCTTGTCCGATTCATCCATTTTTATACTAATTCCTTCAACTTCCCTTACTAATGTATCAATTGCTAAAAAATGATTTTCGAGTTTGTCAATTTTCTTCAATTTTAATGTAAGCAATTTCTTTTTAAGTGTTAGCTTCATAAATAAATCTTTTAAATACAGTTTTCAGAACTGCCATTATTTCTTTAGCCGTTTTAGAATCATTTGTTAAATCCAAATTCTTGTCTGTTCCTCTTATCGCGCCGTCTCCTTACGAAGATTGGCGATTCATATAGCTAAACGAGCTTTAGAAATTACTATTCGGAAAATATCACTTGACGAATATCCAAACCACCTTCGCATAGCTTTCAGCCAAGAATTTTATTTTCTTGCGATAGATCGTTTACCCCTTCAATGATTAGAGGTAGAGTTTCGCATTTTGGACCTCTTATGATATGTCCAAAGTATTGGGTTTTTCATATATATTACAGAATACGGCTCATTTAAACACAAATACACTTTATTTTATAAACTTTAGATTCGAATACTTTATAGCCATCATTTTTACTAATTACTACATCGAATAATGCAACTTAATTCTACATACAACATAAACTTCATCATCGAAAAATACCCTTAACATTTGTAATAACATTCGCAAACACACAGAGAATAGTTTTAGCTCTCAAATCCACTTGTATAGTCGGATTTTTTTAAAGTGGCGTTTTTCGGATTACAAGTTTACACGCCTACAGAGATAGACAAACGTTCTCTTTTCGTTTCATTATTTAAATGAGAATTTCTTAACGCCTACAAAGACAATAACTTATTTACGTAATTCTACGGCATGAATATGCTTTCTTAATGTAATTAGAATTTACTGAAAGCTAAATTTATTTTGGTGTTGTTTGAATACTATTTAATAAGCCTCATAAACAGTGGAAATTAATTTAGTGGTAGTAGGCCAATTATGCACGATATAGCAGGTGCTGCACTCGTTCTATATGCTCCTGTGCAGAGTCTTAGCCCCGTGTTATATATGGTGTCGAGGTTTTTTAATCTACTTTTCCGGGCTGATCCATACACTGTGCTACCATAATCGATTTTGCTTAGTATAAGGGCTCTAAATACGTTTAGTAATATGTTTCTGTCTGCTTCCCACTTTAAGTTTGATATGCACCTTAACATAATAAGCTGTTTTTTGCTATTTTTGTTTTGGATCTCGGTGCCGTTAATATTTAAGTGTCGATGATTGTGTCTCGTGCAAAGTCTGCAAAAATGGACACTGTTTGTTTTAGATTCGGCAAATTTAAATCCTATGGAAGCTGCGGTGCTTGCTAGTTTATTTATTGGTAATCGTCTTTTGATTCCCCAACAGTGAATTTTTTTTGGGTCGCATATCTCCAGGTCATGTCAAAAATACGTTTAGTACTTCATTTTCTAGGTATACTAAGACGTCGTTTGTCAAATGGTGTTTTCGGTTTCCCATTTGTGTTTTGGACAAAAGATGTTGTGTTTCTAGATACCAAGTTAACCGGGTATTAATCATTTTGTCGAGTATTTTGTTTACGCAAGAAGTTAAAGATATTGTTCGGTAACTGGAAGCTATGTTCGGGTTTTTGTTTGGTTATAAAACCGATATAATAGGTGCTGTTTTCCTTTTGTTTGGATAGTAACCGTCATGTCTGGTCCAGGAGATGTTTCTTTGCAAGTTTTTAGTGCTTGTGTCAGTTCTGACATTGTAAAGTTGTTGTTGTATTGGAAGTATTCGTTGGTGGTAAAGTCGATTATTTTCAGTTCTTCTTGTTCTTTTCGTAGTTTGAATGCTTCATGAAAGTTTTTGTTGTCGTTTGTATTTTGAAACACATTTGCAAATTCTTCAGCTACGCTGACTGTATCATTAGTAAACTCATTGTTTATTTGTAATGTTATTTGTTGGTTTTGAAACACTTTGTTGTTTATACGACGTATTTTATTCCAAACTTTGGTAGATGGAATTTGGTTTGTCATTGTGGTCACATACGTTTGCCTGCAAGTACGTTTACTTTCTATAATTTTTTTACGAGCAAGTAGTCGTCTTTTTTAAATTTAATTGGATTATCAATTGTTGGATGTCTTGTAAAAATGTTAAATGCCCGTTTTTTTTATTGAAGTGCAGATTTAATGTCGGCATTCTAGCAAGGAACGTTTTTTTGAAGGTTTGTGGCTTTGGATGTAGGTATGCTTGCATAAGCGGCTTCTATTATTGTTTTGGTAAATGTTTTGAGATATAATTATCGCATAATGGTCGCTGTAATAAAGATCGCTTAGACGTGTCTAAAAAGATTTGGAGCTATTTGTGGAGTCACTATTCTTAGGTCTATTGCAGATTCTTTGCCCGAGATTTGGTTAAAGTGCGTGTTTTTCCCATTGTTTAATATACCTAAGTCTTCCGCATCAAAAACATTTTCCAAGATTGTACCTCTACGCCTGTAATGATAAAAGGTTTTGGTAGCTGTCGTAATATTGCTTTGATGTGGTTTGGAGTCCACTTTGAATCTGGAAGATATATATTACATATTGTAGTTTTTAGAAGAAAATTTATTCAGACAGCAATCACTTGAAGATTCGATTTTTGTGCTTACGTAGGTTGATTTCAATAATGTAGCGACTTCACCTCTTGCGCGGCTTATTGGATTTACGTCGAACCGGTAGATGTTATAGTTTTGGAGTGTAAAGTTTTCGTTTGGTTTAAAATGAGTTTCTTGTAGACATAAACAAAAAGGGTCGTATTTATTAGCAGTTGTAATTTTTGTTATTTCTTCCATTGCGGCGGTTGCGTTTAAATAAATATGAAAAAAATATAAATTTCAATAAATACATACGATTTGATAAATAAATAAACAAATTTGTAAATAAATAAACAAACAAATACGTTAAAATTAATAAATAGGTAAATAAATTAAATTATGTATGTAACACATAATTTATCCTTATCTAATATCACAGTTTATTTGTTAATTTATGATCAGCTAGCTAGTCGATACTACGCTAGATGATCTATTTGTTTTCCGGGGTTTTTCTTTAGGCAATCCTTTTTTTGTTCTGCGAAAAGGTAAATCTATTTCTTCGTCGTTGTCGATTGACAGGGAACTGGACACTTCGTCGAATGGACACAACGCCGAAAATTGGACACAACGTCGAAACGAACTGTTGGACACATCGCAGAAACTGGACATAACTCCGAAATCAGCCGTTGGACACAACGCCGAAAAAGGACACAACGCCGAAATCAGTAGTTGGACATATCGCCGAATGTGGACACAACGTCGAAAAGCAAAAATTGACGGTGCATAGATCGGAAATCGGGCGTCAAAGCCGAAGTGTCAACTTTCTCTAAAGCGACGGCAGCCTCTTTTTCAGAAATTCTAACGATGGACATAATACCAAAAATTCAAAATGGACACATCGTCGAAAAGGACACAACACCGAAACAAGCTTAATGGACATATCGTCGATTGAGACACTACGCCGAAACATCGCAATAAGACATATAATATAATCGAAATAATATAATATAATCGAATTTTTTTTTCTAAAAGTACTTAAAGCTGTGATTAATGCATTCTTTTTAGTTGTACGTACCCCACACAATCTTGGAACAAATTTACTATTTTGTAGTAATTAAAGGCTAATATTCATATATGCAATTGATGCACGGCATCTGTCATATTAATACGAATTGCGAATGACGTACACATGTCGTTAAAAAGTATCTATAAGTGCGCCTAGCAGTTTCACTTGTTCCCCGTTTTCCTGTTTTAGATTTAAACCTGTAGCAAAACAAATGTTCTATCTCGTTCATGTTTTAAAAGCTTTTTTTTTAACCTATATTAATTGATCAATAAATATGTGAATTTTTTTCGATAATAAATTGAAACAATTCATTTGATAAGACAAGTACAGAAATGTAATTTTAACCTGTGTTATAGGCAGGTATTACCATTAATTTTAATCAATGGTATAAATGGTACAAGGGTTTGGCATTTTCATGTTTTCCATCACTGCGATACAGAACGATATCAAGTGTTAAATTAAGAGATTAATGTGGCTAGCACGGTTACGACGCAGCGCGCTACAATTCACTGAAAGTATGTAGAATTGTTTGCTACAATAAATAAAGTAGCGAAGACAATACTTTCAAACGCAAACTAAATTAATTATTAACGGTATGTAAGAACTTTTTTCAATTGTTTTAGGTATTATCATTGGTATTCTTATTGGATAGTATTAATTCTTAAAATGTGTAGGTATTTATTTTAAATGAAATCGATATTTCATCTTTGTCTAAGATTTATTAATATTGCAGTCTCTGAGGTTTTTGAACAGAGATCTTGAATCTAGATCATATTAAACTATTTCCAATTTTTATTTAAATTAAATTATTTCTCAGAATAAATGCTAATTTGTTATTTTATTTTGAAAACATCTTTGACGGCGTCTATTATAAAAAAACTTAACAAAATACGTAATCTTAAACTTGTGTCTGAGAAATTAGTTTCCCAGAAATGTAATAAAGCAGGTAGTAGGTATTTAAAACTGTTTACCACAAATTTTATTACCTATGTACATTGGGTAAAGATTAAGGGGTGCATTCTGTCAGTATTTGCAGAAATCGTGTTTTTTACAAATACTTCCGGCTTTCAGCTTTTTGTGAATCGACTTTTGCTATTAATTTTCTTATTTTAACTATTTGCGTTTAGCACTGCGTAGGCACAATTCTTGGCAGTAACGCACTACACTAAGAATGAAATTTTTTTTACGTTTCTTATTTTTGTGATTAATTGCGTAATGGGATATAATACACTTTATGTGTAGTCATTAATACAAATTATTTGTGATAAATGCAAATAAATATGCATTCGTCGTACACAAAAGTTCGTGTTAGAATGAGATAGATATAAAAATTCAATTTTCTCAAAAATGTAACATGTATCATTATTTAAAATGTTATTCCCAAGATACTTTGGCTACAACTATTCTGACCGCTAAATAGTATCTATTATAGATAATCCCTAAGTGCAACTGGCAATAGTATAGTATGCAATTCTTAGTATTTTGTAGGCTTGTGGTCACTAAGACTTCCTAAGTTTATGAAAATCTTTATGCTTATTGCACATAAAAGGATTAAAGATTTTCTGTCAATCAAAGCCCTTTTTTATGTAATCCGCACCATAAATAAAGAAAAGCGGCATGTTTGAGATGGAGTGTAGTAGGTTCCGACTGTATTTAATTTATTACAGTACAGAGACAGTGCATATACATATAAACGCTTTCACCATAACAGAATTTTATTTCAAGCGAACACTTTGTAGTGTCACTTTGAATTTTTTAAGTAGTAGTTGGTACCTTAAAGTGCGTTTTGGTACTATCGTTTTCAATATTTGCAATAATGGAAGTTATTATGGTGCCCGCAAAGAGACGTGGTGCTATGTATTACACGTGTCTTGCAGAAGATGGATTTCTTTATAAAAAAATAAAATTAAAAACGGGAAAACGTACTTAGTATGTATTGAAAATGGTTGTCTCGCCAAAGCATGTTGCAATGACATGCAGTTCATAAAAACCGGTGAAGGGCATAATCATCTACCCGATGTGGAAAAGAAAGAATCTTTGCTGCTTAGGAATTCAATGATGAATGCTGCTGCTGCGACTAGCAAAGACGTAAAAACTATATTTATAAGACATACTGCAAGGTACGTACACTAAACCATTCTCTTGGCATTTATTCTAATGCATGGTCGATAAATACTTGAATACTTCTTGATTTTATTTGAATTTCAATAAAGTTCAAATAAAACGAATATTATAAATACTTTGAATAAGAGTACAACAAATAAAATGATTCCTTAAAGAATATTCGAATAAGAGAAAACTAAATTATCCCAGCGTAACTTAGTTTCTTTTTACAGAGTAGTTAATTGTTTTTTCGACCGAGCATTTTCGTTTCATACTTTCAATAATAAGTCGATTTTTGTAGCGCTGCAACCGATGTTGCTAGCAAGCTAGCATTTCCTTCTACTTCAAAAGCAATGAGACGTGAGCGCCTGAGAACACAGCCGCCAATGCCGCAATCATTGGAAGAATATGGAAAACTTTGTGAAGAAAGTGAGAAATATGGAAGAATAGCAGGGCAGCCTTTTTGCAGAGGGACAGTGGGCGAAGGTGACATGATGTCTGTTGTGTTTATAGCCGAATGTTTAAGATCTTTGTTGGCTAATGCTAAAGAAATTCACATAGATGGAACTTTTAAAGTACGCCTTCGACATCCACAAAGCGCTCAGCTTCTTACACTAATGGTTATCCACTATGGTTATGTAAGTTGATGATATTTATTTCTATTTAATGATTCGTTAACTAATCGTGTTTTAAGGCATTTCCATGTGCGTTTGCATTAATGCGATGTAGAAAGACAGCAGCTTACGATAACGTTTTTGAAAAAATAAAAAATACTGTACCAGAACTCAAACCACAGTTGATCATGACGGATTTTGAAGTATCCTTGGTAAATTCACTAAACAAGAATTTTCTCGAAACACGAAAGACCGGATGTTTGTTTCACTATTGTCAAGCGCTTCTAAGGAAAGCACGGGCACTAGGCATGAGCGAATTTTTAAAACAAAACAAAGACGGTAAAAGGGCATTGAAACTATTGATGGCAATACCATTTTTGCCACCAAATTTTATCCTGACAGGCGTTGCTCACATAAGGACTTTTTTAGCACAAAAAAATTTGACAGAAAATTTTGCAACCCTCTTGAGGTAAGTTTAGATACAGTTTTTCAATTTTTATTTTCCTAAATATTGTGCATTTTAGTTATCACCGAAGCCAATGGTTGAATAAGGTTGGAATAGATTCCTTATCGGTTTATAAACGAGTCAGAAGAACAAATAACGACAGTGAATCTTTTCATGCAACGTTACTACGTATAATAAGAGTAAGAGGTCCCAATGTCTGGGAGTTTACCGGTAAGTACTTAGCTACAATTCAGTTTAGTTTATGTTTTGTTTTTTTTATTACTTTCTAAACATAAAAAGTAGAGACTGTAGAATGCTAATAGATCTATGTACATTACTGACTTACTGATGAAATCAATCAGACAAGTCAACAAAACGATTTATTAAATTGGTAAGCTGTGTTATTAGCTAATTGGCTTAAATTCAAAAAATAGACATTTTTGATTGGTTGTTAAATTTTGAGTTGGATTGTTCTTAAAATCACATACAACTACATACCTAAATGTAGATCGTATATATGTACGGATATGTGCCAAATCCTCATTAATATATTTCTTTACCATTGTCAGAACGTTTACAAGAGATCACTGCATCCACTGCTAGCGAAATTCAGGCTTTTGTGGACGAAGGTTTGCAGATTCGATCCATACGCAAACGAAAGTACAGGCTGAATGATGCCAGAATAAAAAGAGCAATCGAAGAGTTCGATGCGAATAGTGACGTGGGAAGACTTTTAAATGCAGTTCAATACAGCGTCGAACGAATTTTTCAAAGCGCTTTTTCCGGGGAAGAAGATATTGAAAATCACGAAGAGGATGAGGAGTTTGTACTGGTTCCTTTATCAAGCGATGTTCCGCAAACATTCAGTATAGGTAGGTTATTTTTATGTTTTGTTAGTTGTGAACCATTTTATAACAGTTTCTTTCTAAAAAGAAAATTATAATGCTTGTGTAAACGCACCTACTACCTACTAATTATGATTAGTCACTAATAACGGTATAATAATAAGATTATTTAACCTCATATTTTCAGATAACAGTGATTCTAACGAAGAAGAAGCTGCTGTTGAAGACGAAATTCCACCGTCAAATCAAGACGAACCTAGAGAAGCTGCAGTTTGCATGATATGCCAAACAGATGCACCAACCACGGTTTTGCTACCGTGTAAACATTTTGGACTGTGCGATGAATGTTGTTTTACTCGGCAGAATCTAAATGGAATTCCAGCCAGTGAAGAGAACATCGCCTATGATAGAGCAGTTGATCATTCGATCTGTCCTATTGACCGAGTTAAGGTTGAGCAATATGTGCGAGTAGTACTAACATAATTGACTCTTCTTGTAAAATTTAAGATAATAAATATGTACATTTATTGCTGACAGGTGTTTTATATGTTAGTCTTCTTTGTTTTAAATATTTTACTATACATTTCTCATATTACATTAATATGAATTAATACACATTTTTATTGTCTATTTTCTAAGTATTTTCAAAGTTTTTTTGACAAAAACTATGTAGGACAACTCTAACCTACCTTTGGATCGAAAAAGAGAACATTTTGTTCACTATAAACGTCGTCTACGCCTACGGTGACAATTAATCAAAAAATTAATTGAACCGACCTACGACAAATGTTTAGTGTGCATTCGGCACCAATTTTTCCATGTCATATTATAAAAAAAATAACGAGATTTAATTTAATCTAATCTTTGAAATATTTATGAGGTAAAAGCTTCGTTTGAAAAACTGCCGGAAGACGGCCTTATTTTTAGAAAAGGCTGAAATATGTTGCAATATATTGAAATGAATTTAATAGAAATACATTATTGAAAAGACGACCAATCTCAATTATTTAATCACATCCAATAATATCATTGAACTTTTTCAAATCTTAAATATCAAATTACAAAAATATTTTGAATAGTTTCATAAAATATAATTATTTTATAACGGATTTAAAAATTGGCAAAGATATATGTAAACCGATTTACTTTGTAATACATCTACGGAGAGGTTTCGGCGTTGTGTCCACAGTCGATAAGACGTTTCGGTGTTGTGTCTAGTTTCGGCGATGTGTCCAATTACAAATTTCGGTATTATGTCCGACGTTAGAATTTCTGCAAAAGAGACTGTCATTTTAGAGAAAGTTGATACTTCGGCTTCGACGCCCGATTTCCGATCTATGCACCGTCAATTTTTGCTTTTCGACGTTGTGTCCACATTCGGCGATTTGTCCAACTACTGATTTCGGCGTTGTGTCCAACGGCTGATTTCGGAGTTATGTCCAGTTTCTGCAATGTGTCCAACAGTTCATTTCGACGTTATGTCCAAGTTTCGACGTTGTGTCCATTCGGCGTTTTGTCCATTCGGCGTTATGTCTCCGACCCGATTGACAATGGTCACCTAGGTAGACTTCGTTTTTTTAGTGTTCGTTTCTTGACTTAATTCTACCTCCATTACGTTTTCAGTCAGATCGATTGTCTCCATTTGTGGTTTTTCTGTTGTTTTTGTGTCGTATTTTAAAACTTTTTTACAGCATCAATTAAATGTGGCACTAACTCTTTTACTAAATCAGCGTAATTTGTTGTTCCTGCGGTAGCTTGTGCGTAGTTGACGTTTGGCTGTATAATTAATTTTCTTTTGACCTCTTGATATGTAAGGTTTTCTGTTACTTTTATTTGATTGATGGTCATTTCTTTTATATATTCGGTCCAGATTTTAGTCCTGGCAGAATGCTCTCCTCCACCGTTAACACATGTGATTGAGCTTCGACACGGAATACCTTCGTGTAGAAGCTGACCGCAAGTGCATACCTGGTTGCCTATGCAACATATTGAGGTGTGACCAAATTTTTGGCATCTAAAGCATCGCATAGGTGCAGGAATGTATTGACGTACTTCTAGATCATAAAAAGCTAATTGGATCGGTTTCGGTAATGTAGGAGTGTTAAATGTGAAAATATGGTTGGGCGTTTCCGTTATTCCGTCTCTTCGTGATTTTATTCTTACGATATCTATGATGCCATGGTTTTTTGTTTCATTAAGAATCTCTTCTAAGGGACAATTTAAAAGATCTGGACAATAAACAACGCAAACAAATGTCTAGCTTGTGCTGTTGACACGGTTTCTATTAATAATCCATCCCTAATTTTTTTAACTTTACCAAGTAATCCATACAGTCGCCGTATTTTCTTTTCACAACAAGGAACCGGGGTCTGTCTCCAAGTTTTTATTTTTATTTGTTAGGAATTTGAGTAATCCCTTACGTTTTTTGAGGTCGAGCTGTCAGTGAAGAGTTTATCTGTGGATGTTCTAGGTCTTGTGGCTTCAAGAGGGTGGGGAGTGCCACTACTCACATCACCCTTCCGAGAGGGATCCTGCCCAGATCCCAACCCGCTCGGCAGATCAGAAGAAATCATTATCAATTTGCTTTTTATGGTTACCGCCAGCCTACAGGGAAAAACGAGAAACAAATCACCGGCATACTTGAGTTGCGGATTTTTGATTCAGGGTTTACTCCTCTAGATCCATCGCCTTTAGCAAAAGTTGGGTCATCTCTTGCGGGATGTAGCCGAAGATAGGGGCGAACGCTGTTGGCTGTACACCCTTGTATTACGCATTGTAAAGGATCGAATCCTATCCCACATATTTAACATCACAATTATCCAGTATTTTTAATTAAAAACGCGCGGATTCTCACTTCGCAGGTTTTACCTTTCACCTTCACCAGTATTAAAGCGGGAGTTGCTTTCCCACCACAAGTATAGTGCGCCGGTCATGTATATAAGAAACTCACCACTAAAGAAATTCTCATTCTTCTTCCTGTTTTCCAGACCTCTCTTCCTCGATTAAATTACCGTCAGACCAGTTCATTAACCATCCGTTTCATTTTTTTTTCCATTTCATTACATTCGTCCAATATCATAATTCAGTTTTATACCTGTTCATTAACTTCATTAAGGTGCCACGTGGCTCGCGGCGCTTTACTTGTCATTATAATCCCCTCATCATTAGCTTTGCTGTGCTCGATTGACAACCACCGTCAAAATTTCTTGTAATTGTTCTTCAAATAAGAAGATCTAAGTTACCGAACCAATATTTAAGGTGCCACAAGGCTCTCGGCGCTTTGTTTATTACAAGTCGAAAACTTACTCGTTGAAGAATCCACCAGTACTTTATCGGTGCTCGGTGCATATTGTGTGGGTATATTGTGTGGGTTTTCTTTGCATGAACGTCGTCGTAACCAGAGCGTAAAAACATCACCGCATCAAGAAAACCCCAGTACTTGAAATAATTCAATTAAGCCCTTGACAACATAATCAATACTGTACTCGACTTCGAAGACCGGATAAACTAAAGGTGCCAATCACCCCCTTTGTTTTTCGTAATTACCTGCAAGTTCACATTTTATTGCTAAAATCCGTCGTTACTATTATAATAGACTACCTAAGCCTGACGTCACAAATGGGCGCAGCCTCAAAACCTTTCCAAACAATATACGTGTAATTTACCCATAGGAGAATTTTGTAAAACGTTTTTTAAAGATTTTATACACAAATAAGCTATCTCATCTAGATTTTTGTAAAAACTTGTACACTATTACCTAGTAGTACATATTTTATGTAGGTAAGTCCTTGATTCAATCTTTTATCAACATTTAAATGACTTTGAGGTTATGTGCAATCATAACAGAAATAATTGGTTTTTATACTTTTTTTAGGATATTAGTTTACTAATGCGTTTATAATTGTGCTAAGTTCCCTAGATAATGTGAAAGTACTAGTATATTTGTTATTTTGTTTTATTAGATTTAAAAACCACTCAAGGCCCAAATATGGTTATGTGTTTTGTTCTTATTGTTTTAAAACATTCCATGTGCATTCTTTGTCAGTGACGGAAACGTTATAATGCCCAAAGAGAGCTAATGTAGCTATGTGATGGCATTTTATTCCCCTTGAGCAAGTACAATTGGCCGATACAATATTGCCTGACTTATTGAGATTAAATCTGTAATAGCAATAAAATTTAGTTATAAATACGATCTATTTTGTAAATGACATAAATTACCTCAACATTATAAGTTTTGTTTTTCATGCTTGCATGTACTACTTCTCCCTTAATAAGCATTAGATCAGCATCAAATTGCATTCGTTTTACGTGGTTACATTCTAAGGCATTTTCACCCTTCTTAATAATGTTATTTTCATAGGAAAAGAACTCATTTATGTCAGAGAGCTTTATAAAATGTTTTGCAGCCATTTTATGATCAAAATCTATAACATAACATAACATACGCTAAAGTTTAAACAGTATAAAAGTTTATTTTTTCCATTTATTCTTTAGTTTTTTCAAAATGGGTTAATTATATTATATTATTTTATTTTTATTTTTATATAGATTCTTAAAACCTTCCCATTAATATATTTAATTTTAATTTTTATATTTTAATAAACGCTACATGTTTCGAAAATTACAATTCCAATCGTGAATCATCCCTTAACGAAGTTGTTAACTGTAATAATAATTTACTTTTTCTAAATTAGTTTTTGTTTGATTATTTCCATTATTATATTATTTTGTTGTATCCTAGGATTTTCTATTATTAAGATAATTTTGTGTTGTTCAAATTTTTGAAATTTGTCAAACTTCAAATATTTAACCATTTTTAATTTAATTTGATTAATATATGTTGGTAAGTTTATTCATTTTTATAACTTTTTGATTTTTTAATTCATTTTTCAGATTTCTATTATTATTTTTTAAAAGTTTATATAATATTTGAAGTTTGATTTTTCAATTCTAATGTAAGTTTATATTTAATTAAGATTCGATTTTATATTTTTTCATTTTATAGTATACGCCTGAAGATGACAATCTGTCGAAACATGTAGCGTTTATTGAAATATAAAAATTAAAATTAAATATATCAATGGGAAGGTTTGGAGAATCTATATAAAAATAAAATAATATAATTTAAACAGTATATAAACGAACGGTAATTGAATGCAATAATTATAGATGGCGTTCATGACTTTTTTTTTACAATAACGCTAATAATAATTAGTCAATGATTAAAGTAACGTTTATTAGTTACTCTTACTTTTTTAATCGTAAACGCCTGTAACCAGCCATTTTCAAATACAGGATTAAGAAGAAAATGCAATACTAAAGTTTTAGTTAAACGAATTTAATAGTTTTAAACAGATGTGTACCTAATACTTTTTTTTAAACGACTAGGGCTAAAATCTTCAAATGTGAATGTAACATGAAAGGATTTAAAAGATTGTTTTAATGAGCCCATTATTTGATACTACGTGGAAGCATTTTTGAAGAGATTACACAAATAGGGGGTTGCTACGTAAAATTTTATAGTTGTTACAGCTGGGTTTAAAAGGTATGAGGGGTATAAATATACTTCGTTTTACTTCCCAAATAGCAAGTACGACAAGTTTGCTTTTAACTTGTCATGTCAAGCTTAAAAAAGTTTAAAACATTAAGCAAGCATGCAAAATAAGCTTTTTGCAAGCTTGTTGTGTGGTAACTAGGTCTAAATGGGGTTTTAATTAGAAACAAAAAGTTTCTACACTTGTCAAGGCAAGTTTGATGTAAGTTTGCTAGCTACAAGTTTGCAAAATAAGCTTATTGCAAGCTTGTCATGTGGTAATTAGAATCAATGAGTCAAACTTGAATCAAACTTACACACTTGCCAAGGCAAGTTGTTGCAAGCTAATATTCTTGTGGCAACAAGCTTGTTTCAATCTTATTCTGCTATCTGGTTTATTATAGAAACGGTTCTAAATTGTTTAAATATTTTCATTGTTAAGACATAGCCATGCCAAGTGCCAAGAAGTAATTTAGAGTATTAAAATATGTTATCTTTAACAAAGCAATAAATAATTTGCAAACTATTGTTAAGACTACTAACAAGTTGTAATTTAAGTGAATTGTATACATAAGCATAGTTTAAATTAAAAAATACGTACACTTTTTTAGCACTTGTGATTATTTTTCCAACGATAATTTACTTACAAATAATTTTCTAACATTTTTTTATTATTATATTGTCTTTACATTTGATATAATACCAATGGATAGGACAAAGTACTACTTTCAGATTACTTACAATGAATAGTATTAATTTAGCAAGAAACAATTCATACTGTTCATAGGAGCAATACCTATTACGAAGTTCAAGTCTTTCCTCCTTAATTATTAATTTTATAATTGTTTTTTAAAATATCTTAATCAGGCGAACATTTGTGGTTGATTCACAAAAGTATATATTTTTTAAGGGTGAAGTAACAAGTCAAATTAGTTGGATCAATTTATTAATAAAACAAGAAAATTAGTTAAAAATCAACATTTATTTTACTAAATAATGTTCAGTCAAAAGCATCCTGTTTTATTCAATTCAGTAAAACATTTATTTTAGATATGTATTAACATAATCACAGGCATGAACAATAAAATATTATCAACTGCAAGTTAACAAATATGGAAACCAGATCGAGTAATACAAATACATAATAATAAAAGAATAAACAAAAAACATACACATTAATTTTCAATATTAAATAAAAAAATAATTTAATTGCGATAAAGTATTCTTTGGTGGCAAGGTTTAGATATTTCTGAAAATTAACATTAGATAAAATACACAATCGAGAATACCTATCTTACCTCTCAATCTACGTCGTTGTTTATTGGCAACTGCAGTCTTCGAAGCAGCTGCAGTAAACCCTTGAAGCTCTTTATAGTTCTCCATAGCTTGTAGACATTCAGGTAGAGACGGTAATGTGCCAGCATCGAAGTGGTCAGCAAAAACAATATTAAGGATTCGTTTCAACGCAGGGGTCCATCTGGTTCGCCTTATGTTGCGTGCTAAAATATAAACATTATGAATTATAACAATTATAGGTACAAATATATTTAACTTACAATTACTTGACAGCGGTTCAAAGTTTCCTTGTTTTTTCACGAGTTCATTTTGTAACCAAGATTTTACAGAATTGGGTAATCTGTTTTTCAGTTCTTCTACATATGGAAGCTCTTTACATAATGTAGCTATCGAAGGAAGCTTATTTTTCCTTAAAAACGTATTAAATGCTTGTTTTTCATCAGTTTTCCAAGGTTGTTTTCAATCCACACACACGAAGAAACCTACAAAATTTTTTTAAAAAACACTACATTAGGTATATTAAATTTAATACCTTTTGTGCGAGATTTCTTAGTAGATTTGTTGTTGTTATTCTTCATCCATTATCTCATCAAGATTATTTTTGTCATTCCCTTGCACTTTTTCTAAAATTTTTGATATACGAACAATATCTCTTTTATCCACCGGCATTCGGTAAATATTGTTGTGTATGTCTATCGCATAACCCATGAAATTGGCAACAACATGTATAACGTTTTCAGCCATATCATCTAATGCACATTCTGTGGCTATCTGCATCCTCAAGTAAGTGGCACGTACTAACAGTGGTTTAGTAGCTCCACAAAGACTGGATCGTAACAGTTCACAAGCTCTTAAATATTTGTGTCGATGGTCCTTAGAAAGACATGCAAATACATATGGATTTTCAGCCTTCACACCGATTTCGTCTCTTTTCGCAATAATTAAATTAATACAACTTTCCATTTCATAACCAACCAAAACAGGAACAGTTCGATTCAGCTTACCACGTATCTCAAAGCGCTTGTAGCGTTCGAGCAATTCCGTCTCTTCTTCATTATAAGCATGTCCTGTTGCAGCCGATATAGATTGTACTGACCTGAAACTTTTAAAATCCTTCAGTGTAATGCGCTCTAATTCTCCTGGTCGTCTGCGATTAAAAACCAACAATGAAACCAAGGTAAAAGATGCCAATTGTTTCACAGCATATTCTAAATTGGTTACTTTTGAACCTTTTACAATTGAAAGCCATTTCCTGCGTTGTTCTCGCAAATACCAAACCAATTTCTTGATGTCAGCGCTTGTAGAAATTTCCACAATTTTTTGTCGTTGATGTTCTACACGATTTTCAAGAGCAGTTCTACCAAGGGCAGCTGGAAAAGTAGCATTAAAAAGACTTAGAAAATCATCCACATTTTGTTTCCCATTAGCATCACAATTCTTGATACATTCACTCTTCCATATACGACAAGCTTGTTTGCAAATTATAGATAAATGTAGCACAGTGGTAGGAGCCCTATATGAAGTACTATTTTCATTGATTCCGCCAATGCTTTTAATAGCTTCGACCATAACGTCAAATTTCGATGGCGTTGGGAGATTTGCAAAGTCTTTCACTGTTTGATCCAAAGTTTTAGCAGTGATTAGTAAACGACCGATGAATCGAAGTCTAGATCTTATCATGTTATGGTGATGTTGCTTGCGATACATACTTGCTACACATGAAATTTCCAAAAGAGATTGCTAACTGATCGTATTTTGAATGTCCTGAAGCACTTCTTCACAATCATGTTTACAAATCGTAACTGTAGAATAATAATAACCATCGATCCATTTCACTCTACATTTAATTAGCTTCGATAGTTTAATGTCATCAGATTTGCAAACATAAATACATTGTCCGAAATGAATTTTACCAATGCAAACATGTTTGTACGATGTAAATAAACACGATTAAAAATAATGCTTTAACAATCGCTTTACACCTACAGAAATCCGAAAGAAGTTGAGCAATAAATACAGGTTTTGGCTACTGTTACTGCTCTAATCCATAGATCAATCAAAAACTCCAATCAACATTCGCTAGTTATATCACCTTCGAAAGCATTAAACGTTTTCGCAATATGCATGTTGTGCATCCGATTTGACTACTGACCACACTTGACACCGACTGTCAGGATACTCACAAAGATAAACTGTTTAACTAAGGCCTACAACAGGATACCCAGTTGCGCTTCAGCTTGGAAAAATGACAAATCTTAAGTAATATAAATGCAATTTGATAGTCAAAACTGTGAACAAACGCAGTTATGTATCTTAAAACAAATATGTATAAAAATAACTTACCTAGAAAAAAAAAAGAAGAGGATGTGCGACACATGGGAAAATCTTTCACAATCACTGCACGTGAACTTGTACTGCTTTTGTTTTCTAAGCCGCTCACGCAGTTTCTGCAAATGCTGTGATTGCATTTCTCAAAAATTGCCATTTGATCCTCCTTAATGATATCTAAGCACACTGGGCACTTGTAGAGGCCATCGGCTGATTCAATCACGTGGCAATACTTACAGTGTTTGCCCTTGACGCATTTTTTCGCAATAAAGTCCCGACAAATTATCATCGAGGGAATCTCCAATCGTCGCATTTCTTTTTCGATATTCTTTGAAACACCTCCCCTTAAAACAAAATTGGCCTGCTCAGTGTTGGTGCAATGAACAAATCTACAGCAGGTCCAAAATTGACATTTTCGGTTTTGAAAATCGCAACAAAACTCCATGGCACCAAAGCAAAAGACTACCGCTCGTCGAAACGCACGCTCGAAACCGCTATAACTGAGAAAAAGGAAAGCGGTCAAGGGGTGGCAAGGGCAAGGGACAACACAAAACCGGCACCTGTGACGACACAATTCACAAAGAAAGAATCGCATACGTATAAACACTTGTTTGTATAACAAGGTCATGGAGTTTCGAGGCCTAAGGTTGCTGCGCAAATGCCTTTCGTAAAGACTATTAAATAAAGAAGGGGATCATCGGTCAAATATTTTTTTTTATTTTTATGAATTGTTAAGCTGTAATCTTGATTTCTGTTATAAACAAGCATGCGAAACCACATTTTTTTTATATAGATTTATTGATTCAATTCGTTGGAAACGTTTCTAAAAAAATTTTTAGCAATAAAAGATATACTCTCTCGATATCCGAAACAACCTTAAGGCAGATTCACACGATGCAGGTAATTGCTGCAACTTTAATGCCGCATCAAAATTGTCTCATATTTTTCGCTACACACCACGCATTTTGTTGCATGCAATTTTGATGCACGGAATTAGAATCTGTTCTAAAAACACGCAGTAAGCTGCATGCAATTCCAGTTGGGTATAGTTATTTTACGCATACCAATTCATATATATTGGGTTGGTAATTGTATGCTGATGTGCACGTGTTGACACAAATATCTTAACCTTATTATTCTACAACTACATTTGCTATATTGTGCTTAGGTAAAATAAACTTTATTGTGTCTACAACTATAAAGCGCTCGTTTATAGACTTACGTATTTTGTTAGAATTGAGAAAAATGGTGTTAGAAACGCCGAAATTTGTATGGAGCAAAGAAATTACCCAATAATTGTACCACTTGTACGAATCTAAACGATTGTTATATTGCACATATTTATCAGAATATAAAAATAAGAGTAAACGCTATCAAGCCCTTACAGAAATAAGAAACGAATTAATAGAAAAACGGGAATTTGTATCATGTCAGAACTTAACAATTACAGACATAAAAAATAAACTTCATGTGCTTCGTACACAATTTTTCAAAAACCATAATCGTATAAAAACTAGTAAAGTGAGTGGTTGCGGTACCGATGCCGTGGAAAAACCAAAATTATGGTGCTATTCGTTATTAGAATTCTTGGTACATACAGCTCCAGTGAGACCCAGTGCAACAAATATTATTGAAGTAAGTCAGTTATTTGTTTAGGTAAAGCAATCAATATACTATTATAGGAAAGTTCTGATGAAGACCATGTGATTTTCGAAGGCACAGTTGAAGAGTTGGAATTTGAAGTACTACCTCAAACACCACAAGTGTCTTCGAAAAGGAGTCGAACAGGATCTCCATCGGAATCGAGGTTTTTTTTTTAACCTTGAATATAACTGATTAGATTCAGCAAAAATTTGTATGCTGGCAAAACAATTTAGCATGATCATAGCGTTCATTCGTGAACACACGTAAGCAAAAATAGCAATTCAGCAAAAATTAGGCTTCAATTTAATCTAATTTATAACAACAAATGTATAATAGTGGACTGTAAAAGTGAGCATTTATCGAATTTCTCTTTTTTCTGACATCTCTAAAGAAACTGACTGATTCAAACTATAAGCTAAATCGATTGAACTCTTTGTAAGGCAATCATAACAATCTCAATTTTTATTTGAAATTTTGGAAATGAGCCAATTTCACTTAGGTTACTCTTGTAAAAATTAACTATTGCAGTGCTAAAAAAAATGCAAATATCTCGCTGTACATAAGTAATGTAGAAAGTGATATTTTCTAAGTCCAGTAAGTAGGTTTTTTTTTGGAAAATCAATTAGTTTCCTTAGAGTTTGAACTACTTCTATAACCGATTGAGAACTCTATAATTCTTTGGGGGGCTATAAAACTATAATCATTTTTTTTAAATAAGACGCCAACTTCACATAGATCTCTTTTATTAATGTTAATTTGTTGCTCAATTCTCGATTTTGTTGCCCCACTTATTTCGCAAGATAGTGGTTGTGCCAACCCAAGTTAAAAAAATGAAGCAAAAAAACAACACATTTCTGTAGTTCCAATTTGTTTCTAGTATGTTACCTAGTTTTTGATTGTTTTGCTCCAGCTGCTTGGGAAAGTATATTGACTACGCTAAATCAAGGTAAAAAAAGACATTTTTCTTAGTTCTAACTTGTCGCCCCGTTTTTGATTGCTTTATTCTAGCCGTTTAGGAAAAAATAGTGGTTGTGATAATTCAAGTTATTATGGTTCCTTCTACTTATGTATCGACGTCTTCTTTTAATCGTTCGCTTCTTTTTCTAATCTAATCCTAACTGCGCTTGTTGAATTCGAGCTTTTGACTTTTAGCTATCGTCTTGGTTTTTGGGTTTGCGAGGTAATTCTTTCAGTTATGTCGTTGATCTCTTGGTGATTGTAACTTGGATGCTATCCGTTTACTTTCTCCCAATTTGCTGTCACAACTTTGCTGTTCGTTTAAGTTTTTTTTTGATAAATGTCTTTTGGTTCTCTTTCTACTCCATCTTATTGCAGGACAGACTACCCTTCCTCTTGTATATAGTTATACCCGTTCAGTTGTCATTTTTTGGATTGGTACGTCACTTAAAGGATTCTCTATTTTACTTTTAAATTTGATTTTTTTCCTATTCCGCTCGTCGACATTAAAGTCTTGGAATAAATTCACTTTGGAAACAGTATTTGGTACACATTTATGTTACGGCTCACTGTGATATCTTTTCTCTTTCTTTTCCTTTAAATTTTTTTTGGGCGGTTGGTTGGGTGGCAGGGTAAGGTCACTCGATGTCGACTATCTAGGAAAAGGTAGTCGAGCCGTACACTAACACCTGTACTCTCTTTTCTCCTTCTGTCTTCCTGTTTTTCTATCTTTTTTCCTTCTTTGTTGTCTTTCTGGCTTTTCAATTTTTTTTCTTTTTATGTATCACTTTTGCTACTATTCTGTGGTTTTTCTGGGAGTACTTTAATCCGTTAATTGATTTCTACGTTTCACGGTTACAGTCCAGCACAGCAATCGATGATTTACGAGTGTTCAATCAGCAACTGGAAGACGGAAGCCGGTATGTGGTGTTTTTGAACCTAAAACCATAGAATTCGAAGATTTTCCAAAAACAAAAACTATTAGAAACCCATTATATCTTGAAAATGACGTAAAGTAATTAATAGCCCAGTAGCCTCATTTTTTATTGCCTTACATGGAATGGAGTCGTAGGTTTATTTTTTTTATATTGTATGTCATAGTACGGAGATGCCAAATCCAATTTTTTGACCGCGGCTATTTTCCGGATCGCCGACAAAAAACGTAAAAATTGCGTTTAGCCAATTTTGACCCTGAAGCAGCACTTTTTCATAAATAACAACTATAGTCATTTAAAAAATACATTAAATTTTTTACATTTTAAGACGAAATTGGTTACAATAAGCCTACGAACTTCCGATATATGGTTCTTTAAAGTTCGTCGAATCTTCCATCAATAGTAGTTTTCAAGTTTTAAGCATTAAGATCATATCCGGATAATACAATGATCTAATATTACTGTATTTAATTGTTACATTATTAACGTCCAAGCTGAGCGCTTGCTGAGAATAATTAAATAATATAATAAAAAAGGAGGCGAAAAAAAATGAATAATTCCGTCAGTTGTTGCATTTTCAATTAGTAGTGTTTTCTTTAAAACTCTCGTTGTTGCAGTATTAAAAATAGAAGCAAACATTTATACAGTTCACTTTTTTAACTAAATTGAATAGACTCAATTTCGGAACATTAACAAATTTGGTCCTTCGAGCCGGATATTTTAATTTAGCTGTATACAACACTTCGAGTGCAACATTACATGGAACAACAGTACATGGAAAAAGTTTAAGATTTGGTTCAACACATGCAAGAAATTTTTCACCGGTTACATCACCAATAAGTTAATTTGGAAATTTTTGCCGTTATAAGAAAATACGTTCTGCATTACATCGTTGGATTTCAATCAACACGTACATAGAAAAGAACACGTAATAATAATAGGTCAGTGTTCTACGTAATAGTTTTCAATCAATTTCGTTACCGAATTAATTACTTTACGACAATTCATTATATTGCGATCATAATACATACGCGGTTTGTGTCAAATGTCATCGATTTAACAAACAGTTTTTATAAATATTTGTTGCGTTAGATTATACTAAATTAATTAAGATATGTTTCATGATCTCGAGAGATTGAGTAAATTCCGTTAAACATTTCATAGTCACTAATTCTTTTTCTGTTTAAACAGTAAATAACTTACATTGCATTTATTTTTTTAGATTCAAGTCATTTTTACAGTATAAAAAGATTGTTACATTGGTATTTACTTTAATAGTTACGCTTAGTTAAACGTCTCTGTCACACATTTGTCCTTTGCGCGCATATAATGCAGTTTTATTTACCATTTTACAGTTAAAATGGCTAATAAAAAGCAGAACTCTCAATTAAGATCGACGCTTATCAAAGCAAACGACCTTATTGAAAGATTGGATATATGTATTTAATAATTATTTGCAAAGTGCAGCTGAGTTCGAGTTGTCAGACATTGTAAAAATTGAAAAATTCAAACAAATTTAAATGTTGTTAAGCGTCTTCTTGACGAGTATAAATTACATTGGCAAGAGTTTCAAAATTACGTTCATACCATACGCTCAAGTACAAGACAAGTACCGGTCCACATACATCATCTAATAATTCCGAGAGTATTCAAGCACGATTACCGACTATTTCTTTACCAACCTTCGACGGTAACCACCAAAATTTTCGGAGTTTTTTCGAAACATTTAACGCATTAATAGAGTCAAACGAAAGATTGTCTGACGTTCAGAAATTTTTATACTTAAAAAATTCTTTAAGAGGTTCAGCAGTTTGCATCTTGCAAGAACTTAAAAATGAAGCTGCAAGTTATGAATTAGCTATTAAGTTGTTTAAAGATAGGTTCACTAATAAAAAATTATTGCCATTTTCTCATTTAGATAGCTTGTTTGAATCTCCACGTTTAGTTAAGGAATCAAATCTAAGAGAACTTAATGATAAATTATTATAACATACCAGATCAATTACTAGAATTCGCACTCAACAAACGCGCTGCGCCAAGGGGAGACGTACAATATTAAAACGATAAAGAATAGGTTAAGGGCGCCAGATTCAATAAACGTCCAAAGGAAAGGAGAATTCGTCGAATCACACGAATCCGTAGGAGTTTCTGGTTGCATGGGTGAATCACTAGAGACTTGAGTAAAACGGCGGATAAAACATAAGTGTGTTCAACAACCCCATTTAATTTAAGTTATAACAAACTGAATTATATCTTAATTATATATGTACAAGAATTAACGACAACAAACTATAAATAACGAGTTACCGGGCGTGTTTAGCGCGACTATAATGATTAGCTTCTTCATCCGCAGTTTAAAACTGTACAAGAGCTTAGTAGTGACAATAAAGGCTTAAAAAAAAGAGGTTTACGTTTATTACTTGTATGGGAGTTAAACGTTATCGCGCGAACGAGGAAGTTTAATTGGTTTTCCGCAAGGGAAAAAAAGGAGTTAGTTATATATTTGATTCTGTAATTAAAACACACGTATTTAAGCATAAGGCAAGGACCGGTAACGCCGCTTAACAAGGTACGTTAAACTAATTATAAAATTAATAATAAGAGGTTAGGAGTCTCATCTTTAGCACGAACACCTATCGCTCAAGAATAACAACAATTCCAGGAAGTACTGGTGCGGTAGTAAAAAATTGGATCGTCACTGACCTTAGTTATCGACATAAAGGGGTGGGTCGGTGTAATCAGGGATCTTACATAACTTTAAAAATGAGAGGCTCGACAGCCCTGAACTTCAACGTATTCCATCACGACCAGAATAAGTATTGGACACAGCTGTAATAGGTTAAACTAGTTTATCTAAATCATGATAGGATGATACTAACCCAGGTGTTATGGCTGGAAACTTGCCGAACTAAATAAGTTTTATCAAGGACGTCATCGTACACCTTACAGTACTTCTAAAATTTAACTTAAGTATAATTAAATGACTACCAACTAATTGTACATTTCTTCTTACCGGAGCGTGGAATATCGATAAAAAACCGAAGACCAAAATTTTACAGAGAGCGTCCTAATATTTCCCTAACTAGGTAATACAGTAGCAGCTACTAAAATCAACTGTTGCTATTGTAAAAATTATTTATTTGCCAGGCGAAATCCGTTTTTTAAACGAGCCAACAAAATGAGGCATTGATGTCTTTGACAAATAATATAGGACTGCCCCAAACCACTAACTTTCTCTCCAGATAACGCCTTTTGGAGGACGTTGATAGTGGACGAAAAATAAGAATATTTTTGGAAAGAAGAAAATTTACGGTACTACACCTATGTATAAACTATTGCCTAACTTATTGTAAAAACATAAAATGAATTGTTACACATTGTCCATAACAATTACGGAACCCTTTGGTATTAAATCTAACATTTGTTCAAAATATTCCTCAAAAACATCCCCATTCATGTCCTCGTGGTAATCACCGATATTTTTCGATGTAAATAGCAGTAAACCTCCCTCTACAAAGCTTGCGTCACTTCCTATATACGTAATAATTAAGCGTCGCCCTGAAGGAGGTCTTAAACCTGTAGATAATCCTTCTAAAAAAGCCTGTCGTCCACTGGTTACATTTTTGTCTTGTCACATTTTTCCCACAGTATAACCTTCATTTACCCACGTTTCGTCTAAATAATAAATTTTCTTGCCTTCAGAACGTAATTTAGAGATATTTTGTAGGTAATTTCTTCTCCAACATACAATTTCTTCCTTATCAATGAGAGCTGATTTCCTATTCATTTTTTCCCATGAAAAATTCAATTCGTGCAAAACTTGCCACAACATTGTTCTACTTAAATTGGGTATACCCTCTTCCTCTTTCACAACTGACACGATTTTATTTAATATTATTATTATATTTTTTTATTTAATAATATTATTATTATAATAGTATTTCTTTTTTAAAATAAAACGAATGCACTATTCTTCTAATTGTACTTTTCACATATTCGGGTATTTCAGTTTTTTTTCTACCATGGGATAAACTAGGCTCACGCACAGAAACTTTGTCTTCACGAAAAAGTCTGAATATTGTGGTTTTTCCAATGCCAGTCATATGTGAACACATATCAACTGTCTCTTGAACTGTTTTCAACGGATTATGACATTTCAAATAATTGTACACATTGAGCACAATAGTTTTATCGTTGGCAGAAAGCGCAGACCTTTTCACGCGTTTCCTTGGAATAAATTCAGGACTCGATCCCATCCCAATGAAGCTCAATACTGCAGCGTAAGTACACTTTATCATATACCGATATGATATGACAATAATCATTAGTTAGGCTATCGTTATAATTGTATACCACATTTCTCTACTAATCATATCATTATTATAAGAACACATTAAAATCTATTAAAGTGTCATTCCAAATACAGTAAATACTTTCTAGTTCAATTATTAGTAATTAATTAGTTAAAATTCCTAAAAATGTGGTCGATAATAATATTAGCAATTTGTGATAAACAGGGTGATTCACTAGTGGTGGCCAAAAATAAACTCACGTATTATTTGATACAAATTTTAAATTGGGTTTTTCATATAAAGTTTTTATCAGGAAAGCTTAACTTAAAAAAAAATTTCATTTTTTTTAGAATACCTCAAAAACTAGTGACTATAATAAACCGAAATGTTTAGACAAATCCATGTGTCAAATTTCAGTTTATCACAGTCAAATAATTAATTAATGATGAAAGGTTACACATGTTCTACGCTTTTAACCCCCTTTTCGAAAAAGTATCAATACATCGGTACGCCATTGGAATCTGTTAAACATGTTGATTTGTTACTTCGCTTCGTTTCTGGACAGACTATAACTCGATGGATTGTACGTCAAAGGTAATGAAACTTTCAACATTTTCGTAAATTTTTAATTCGGCATTTTTCAGATTAATAAAAAAAATTTTAATGACTTGGAAATTAGAAAAAAATTAACTTGTGCCAGAAAAAAAACCGAAGCGATACTTGATGGGGTTCTAGGACCCCATTCATTAAAATTTATTAATAAACAACTAAATGAAATTCCCTACGTTGGTGTGTCTACAGACGCAAGCAACCACAATTCAGTTAAACTGTTATATATTATTATTTTGATCAACACAGCGGAATGGAAATAAAAGTGGTTGATTTGCAGAGCATTACTGGAGAAACTTCAGAAATGGTTTCTGAAATGCTCATATCATCTTTAGAAAAATTAAAATTAACAAAAAAGTGCATTGCATTTTCAGGAGATAATTGCAACACAAACTTTGGTGGTATGAGAAGGGCCGGTAAAAACAACATTTTCTTTAAACTCAAGGCGAAATTTAACGAAAAGTTGGTGGGGGTGGGCTGCCCGGCGCATATTCTCAATAACACAATTCACACCTGCTGTGATTCCCTGCCCTTTGCGAACTAGAAAGTATTGTGTTTAAAATATTTAATTATTTTAATATTATACTTTGAGAGTGGCGTCTCTGAGAGAGTTCTGCGACTTTGTTGGCAGTAGCTACCAACAGCTGCTATACCATTATAAAACAAGATGGTTATCTTTATTTCCAGCCATAGAGAGACTTTTAAAAATGTTCGACGCACTTAAAGCTTACTTTCTATCTGAAAATAGTCCTCCTTACCCCCTCTTATCTTTTTTTGAAAATAAATTTTCTGAAGCTTACTTATTTTTTGTAGATTCTTTAATGACAATTTTTCATAGTAACATGGAACGTCATGAAAATTCTATTATTAAGGTAATGGATATTCTAAACTCTGTTTTGAATACGTTAGAGGAGAGATTGAAACATTCATTCCTACCACTCAAAGTGAAAGCCATTTTAAAGAAATTAACTGAAGATGGTTTTGAAGATGAGGTCCTTATTTTCAAGAATAATGTTTTTGGGTTTTATGAGAAAGCAATATTTAAGTAACTGGATTAAGCCATTTGATGAATTTAAGGTGTTTAATTGGTTAAACCTTAAAGACCTAGATAAACTTAACTGGGAAGCTGATATAATTCTCTCAATTTCCTATCTGTTGGAAAAAGGAGTAGAATTACAGGATTCAAAACTTTTTGACCAATTCACTGCATTAAAAAATTATTGTGTAATCAATAAACATCCAGACAAGAACGCTCTGCCCTCTCATAAAAAATGGGTTCAATACTTTTCTTCCTGCAAATCTTCAGAAGTATATTCTGAACTATTAAAAATTTGCCAGTTTTTCTATGCCTTGACAGCACATAATTCTAACGTTGAAAGGGTATTTTCTCTAATCGGTGCCCAGTGGACCAAAGAAAGAAACAGGCTTCAACTTGAGACCATAAAAAATATGATACTCTCAAAATTCAATTATAAGTACTCCTGCATAAAATTTTACGATTTTATAATGAGGCCAGAACAGTCTCAACTCTTGGAAGAAATCTGCTCAAAGAATAAATATTTGTAGATAATAGATACATATAGCAATTATTTTTTTAATTTAAAAATATTTTGTTATTTATTATCTTTGCCGGTATGTTTTGAGTTTTTTGTTGTTTTATGACTATATTTTTGAGTTCGTTTTTGTTTTATGAATAATAACTTGAATTTTTTGTTGTTTTATTTTTTTATAAAAATATATTTTTGGACTTTTCAATATCCCCTTTACCTTTTTACAGGCAAAAAACATATTTCAGGCTTTTTCTTGAACGTTAAGCGATTAAAAAAAAAATCGCAAAAGGGTGTATCGCTTGTCCGGAATTTGATTTACTTCTGCCCGAAGATTTAATTTCTAGAGATGGTAACCCTACTTTTCTGTCTGTCCGATAAAAACGCCCGTGGCAACAGGCCGGGCAAGTATGCGTGTACGTGGTACTGTACCGACCCGCGTTGGTCTTTACATGGGGTAAGATGAAAACGAATGCTGGAATATGATACAATTTGTTATACAATATCTGTTGAATAAGCGACACATTTTATCAATGTCCTTGGTTCCATTTAACCTTTAAGTGGGCGCTACCCAAAATATTTCATAAGTAGTCGCTACAGTGTACTTTGTACACCGATGTGATTTTATTAAATTTTCTCAAAATTACTTACACAAGACACAATCTTCTATTATGGAATAAAAGCAATAGACGAAAAATTATTTTATTTGTACATACATTCTAAAAAATATTCAAAATAAAGTAAATACTAATATCCATAAATGAATGTTTTAAAACATGATCAAAATATAGTAAATCCTAATTTCAATAAAAAACAAAACAAGCACAAAAACTAAAAGTTGTTGATTTTAGGTAGCAGTAGGGTTTTTACAAATATTCCTCCTCGTCAGGATTTGTATTCTCTTTGCAGGTCAGACATACATGGCTTATAATACAATGTTCTTTGCAAGCCATGGTTTCACAAAAGCTGTAATGGATTGTTTGTTGTTACTCTATTTTTTTTCCCAACCACATAAACATTTTCATCTTACTTTAGCTAATGCTTGATCACGTACCTCGTTATTATTTCTGTATTTGTTTAAATAAAATTTTATATCCACAGGTAAATTTGGTATATTTGCCCGCGTCTGTAAATGAGATTTCATAAAGGAAAATGCTAGATTTTTGAGAAATAGTCTTCGATCACGCTCATTTCCTGGAAAGAATCTGTACACTATATAAGAGTTTAAGGCGGCAATGTTCATTATCTGAAAAAAACAGAACTAAGGGTCATCTTCTGGTTCTTCTTTGAACCGTATAATTTCCAATCTTCTTGTCTACTGTGTCGATACCTCCTTTTGTTGAATTGTAGAACAAGATAATGTCGGGTTTTTTACTATCTGAATCCACCGCATCATCGTCATGCATTGTAGATATTAGTAGTACGACTCTGCCTTTTTTTGGGCAGAAGGAAACTAGAGTAATGTCTTTTTGGTAAGCAAAAATTGATGAAAGAACAGGTCGAGTCTTATTTGGTAGCAGTTCTATCGGAATTTCTCTTTTGTTCTTTTTCAGTGTACCCACAAATGTTATCTTTTTATTCAATAAATTTTTAGCGAGTGGATAACTGCTGTACCAATTATCACAAGTAAGATTCCTATTTTTCCCCTTGTAAGGATCTACCAGCCGTGAAACGATTTCAGAAGGTGTATTTGACCTATTATATGGTCCATCAGCAGGCTGTCGCCCACAGTAGACTTCCAAATTGCTAACATAAAATGTTTTGGAATCACATAAAGCAAACACTTTTAGTCCGTATTTGGCTGGTTTACTGGGTAAGTATTGCACGAAACTAAACTACATCTTCCCCGAAAGGGTATTAGCATCTCGTCAATTGTCATGAACTCTTCCATTACCTAATTATTCTTACAATTGGATACAAATTTATCTAGAAGGATTCGAATTGGGCAAAGTTTATCCGTCAATTTTCTTTCTTTTCTTGTAACTATGTCATCAAATCGAATACAACGAAGCAAGAATAGAAATCTTTTGGAACTCATGCAAGCTCTAGATATGACATTTCCTTCATCAGGATCCCAAATTTCGCGAAAGTCAGTGTGACTCTCTTTTTTAGTTCCTATAAAATAAAGTAAACCAAGCAAAGCTAACATTTCTTCTCTTGTTGTACCTCTAGCATCTCTAACTCTCTAAATTTGTCTTGTTTTTGTTGAATAAATCTATTTGTATGTATTACAATTTCATCCACCATATCTACCGTTATAAACTGTAGAAACACTCTTTTTGGTGTTGCTGTGCCTTCATTGAAGGTAGGGCGGGGGAAAATTTTTATTAAATTTTTTTGGGCATATTTCGCAAATTTACGTCTTACGGGATGTTTGCGCCAAATTGTTTTTTTATCCTTGCCTACGAAAGATGGTTCCCTAAGAACTTCTTTGTAAGTCAAGTCCACTTTAACACTTTCGTCACTAAATTCTTCTACATCTAGTTCTGAATCCGTATTGTGCTCACTAACACAAATATCTTTATCCGAAGCACTATCATCATCCGAGCCCCCTACTTCTTGTTCCTCTTGTTCTCGAAAAATGGCATCTCGAAATTCATTTAATTCTGCCTCGGTGAGTTTGTGAGGATTTCTTACATAAACTTTATCCCTAAAAATGTAAAGGTATTTTATAATCAAGCCTTGAATTATGGTAAATGTAAAAAATAATAGTTAAAAATATACTTACACAGTTAGTCGCTCAGGTGTATAAAGTACACTGATTGTGAGAAAACACACTACAACTCCGTATCTGTCTATTCCAGCGGTTTTCCACTAACTGAGGTGGTAGAAGACGTATCGCTTGTAGGTTACACACGGTGGTAGGGCAAAGAACCGATGTTTTCAGGAGTAATATGAAAAATTGCTAACTCGGTGTATTTTATACACTCGAGCGCCTACTTAAAGGTTAATCGTAATGTAATAAGTTTTGCCGGATTCCAAGATTTAAAAAAAATTACTAGGACTAAAGGCAATTTGATTTTATTAGATAAAATGAAAACATAAGGGTAATCACTTAATACAGTGTAAGGTTATCTCAAGTACAATCTTATGAATACTACATATTTGTGGTGAACCATAAAATGTTAAACTAGTTTTCACGCCACATAAAACGTGCCTAAATACTAAATATTAAAGCAATCAAGTCAACACTAGAAAAAGCGCGAACAGTAATTAGTCAACACTTTTTCCCTTGAGAATTCGATAGTCGACCGTTTTGTCACAGAATTCTGTTTTATTTGTAAAATTTTTAATCCTTCAAAAAAGCATCCCGCAATCACGTGTTTTTCGAAAAAGTTTGTTGAATTATGATAAATCACCCGTAGCTAAAAAACGCACGTGTAACATTTTATCTTCTAAACGTTTCCAATTAACAAAAAAATAGGGGCAACTTTTTTATAGGTAACAGTTGCCAGCGGCGTAGCCAGGAAAAAGGTTCGGAGGGGGTTTGAAGAATTTTACAATATTAGGTAGTACATAGAAATTATTCTATATTTGGTATACAAGAAATCCATGAATATTTCATTTAAAAATGTCAAAATGTGACATGACCATCTACTATGTATTGTGTAGTGATGAAAGACATAAAAATATTAATTAATATATTTCCAATGGCTTCTATACATGATGACAAACCCGTATTTACAAAATAATATTTAGTCTCCTCGATTTAGACTTGGACATTATGTTCAGTATTTCGTCATGTGTAACATCGATATCTCTGTGAATATTTAATAAGGCCAAACCATTCAGTCTATCTTCGCCAGTTTTATTGCGTAAATAAGTTTTCAATCTACGCAACGATGAAAATGATCTTTCGCTGGTTGCAACAGATATTGGTAAAGTTGCTCCAATTTGTATCAACTTCCACATGGTCGGATATAAGTTTCTGTCACAGTAATTTAGTGCGTCAATGAAGTTGGACGGCCTTTTCTCCTTTGGCGTGTTTAAATAATGCCTGAAACAAGTGATTTGAGTTTAAAATGAAATTATGACAACTCTACTGCATTACCTGCGCCACATCACGAATTCAGCTACAAACTCTTCTTTCGTCCCAACAAAATCAGTGGTCCATTGTTCCTCCATTGTCTCGACTGTTTTATGCACAGCTTCAGAATCTAAGTCGGTGCACTTGGACGGTAAAATATTTTGAATTTTGGACAATAGTTCTCGATGGTTTAAAAACCTTGAATTAAGTTGATCAATGAAATAATCCAGAAAAGGTACGTAGATAGACCGACGAAAGTAGGTTTCAGGATCTCCTTCATAATTACTTCTATTCCGTTGCATGCCTATACGACGAGGAGGAACCAAGTCTACTCCAATTTTATCTGCTGCAGTTTTGGCCAATGCAAACAAATTTTTAAATTCTAAATCTGCATCAGATCGCATTTGTTGTATTTCAATTTTTAAATTCTCTGCATATCACACATCGACTTAAATCGCAGTTTTCTTTTTGTAAGAAAATACTGAGATGTTTTGTTAATTGAAATATTGGTTTCATGATTGCAAGCGAAATGATGAATTCCGGTTTGCTTACGGATGCTAACAAAGCTTCCGGTTTTAAATTTACCGTGCTGCCAGCATTCACTTCATCTGCTTCTTGTAATGATAAACAAATATATTCGTAACATTCATTGAATAGATTCAATGAATCTAGATGCTCTACCCAGCGCGTTTCGCAAAACCTTAGAAGACGTGTTTGATTTTTCTGTGGACACTGTTCCAAGATATTTTTTTTTAGAATGAGTGCTGCTTTATTAGAACGTCGAAATAAATTTACTACGTCTTTTATTATTCCAATGGCATTCCTTATAGGTTGGATGTTGCAAGCGTGCATTATAGCCAAATTAAGACTGTGGTTTGCGCAATGTACATATACAGCTTGTGGGCATGATTCATTCACTTTTACAGCACATCCGTTATATTTACCACTCATGGCACGAGCACCATCATATCCTGTGGAAAAGAGAAATTATAATATTCAAAATAAAATGAAAACCAATATATGGGTACCTTGCCCTCTCAGAAAGTTAATGTCAATGCCTATAGTTGTAATCAGTAATAATGTTTTTGCAAGTCCCTCTCCTGTAACATTCTCTACCGGAACAAAACGAAGAAAATCTTCTCGAATGACAAATTGCTCTGCCACAATATCTACATATCGAGCGCAGACAGAAAATTGTTCAATTCCACTTATATCTGTGGTTTCGTCAGCGATGACTGTAAAACATCTTGCTTTATTGATGCGTTGAACAATATTTGTTAGTATGATCTGTCCAGCGGTGTCTATAATTTCGTTTTGAATATCGGGACTTAGATAAGTGGCGTTCGCTGGAGCAGACTTTAAATGATCTTCCAGTATTTTATTACCACTTTCTAGAGCGTAGCGGAGGTAAGCCCGAAAATTGCCATCATTTTCAACGGGCATCTTCAACGTTAAGGGGCCGGAATCTGTATGGCCTCTTAGCGATTGCCCTTGTCTACCACACAGTAAAACTGCTCTAATTATGGGAGTTAATTTGTTTCTATTCTCGATCTGTTGTCGCTTACGTTCAGTGTCAATGCTAGCCAATACATCATTTGCTTTATTTTCATAAATTGGTTTAAAATTGTGAGCTCTCTCGATGGCGTTTGTATGGTATTCTCTGCCTTGATGCTCTTTAAACTTCTCGAGAGCTTTTTTCCAATTACGAAAAGGAGCATATACAAATGTATTGGCAGTTTGATGAGTGCCTTTTCCGGTTAACTCCTGCGAAAAGGATATGCAATACCTGCAATACGCTCCATCTTCCTTCAACGAGTAGGTCAACCAGACGAAAGACCGTAGCCAGGAATGTTGAAATTTTAAATTACGTTTCTCTTTAGAAATGGGAAATTTATAGGTCGCGTCTGGGATCCACGGATGTTCAATCAGTTGAAACTTTTGTTCGTCAGATAGCCGTTGTCTGATAAAAAGTGACACATCATTTGGTGGAGTCTAGAACGTAAATCATTTTAGAGTAATTAATACAAATACAAATACAACAATATTAAATTGATATGGATTATTGTTAAATTAAAATAACTAATTAAGAACTTACATTAACTAGAGCCTGCTCTACAACCAGTTTCTTTATTTTGTTAGGTGGTGCATCTTTCCTTGAACAATTTTCTTCATTCGACTCGTCCGCATTTTTGCGTTTAAAAAAATTAGTAATTTTGTTTTGACTCATATTATCATTTACAAGTATACGACACTTCACAGGTACCTACTATAGTTTATTTACACAAATAACACGAACATGTACAATTAAGCTTTGCAAACGTTTGAAAAAACTTAGTATGTGCTTCTGAGTCTGCGAGTCTCTACTGGAACACTAGAATATAGTGGTATGAAATCACGACCTCAGGTCGTCGACCTGTTATTTGTTTTGTCACTTTAATTAACCTATGACAGCACTTTGTAAAGCCTCAAGCCTGTGATTGCGATTCTTTAACTTGCTGTTGTTAAACTGCAGTCACAGCAAAAAGACTTAAAATATTTCCAGCTAAAAACCATAAATTTTTGTGTAGGTGTAGGTACAACTTAAAATTACGCATCTTCTCCTTAAAGTGATTTTAAGCTTGAATGAACGAATACAACTAATAAATGTAGTGAGGAAGGCAGCACATCATATACTTTGAATATTTCTCTTTGGGCTTTAAACTCAATCTCATGCCATACCAATTTTAATAAATACCTACAATACAATCTGAAATTGCTTAACGAGGATGTTAGGAAAAATAAAAAAATATGTGGATATTATTATAGTAATTGAATATTAGTAATAATATTAATGTTACCTATTGTAAAAAATTGAAATTAACAAAAAGGTTTGTTTCAAATTAATGTAATGTAGGTACCTACCTATAACTTGAATTTTTCCATTAGTCAATTTTTTAAAATATTCTTAGAAGTGCTAAAGCCTAAGTGCACCTTTTAGTGACCATCACTCATCAGTCATCAGTACCTAGAAAAACGGTCATAATCTTTTCTATTTTAAGATTTTAACAACAGTTTTTATCTTTTGTTTCAGTATGTGTTTAGAAATGTAGCAACAAGCCACGGCTTGTAAATTGTAAATACACTCAAAATTATATCAATAAGTTTCAACTTTCATTACTTAAACATAATTATATCATACTTATTTCTTATTCATTTAAACAACTACATTTCATTTAAATAAAAAAAATATATGTAATTTTATTATATGACAACACCGCTTTTATTACCAAAAATTTGTTTTCTGCGTTAAGCGTTTCTCCGTCTATATCAAACATTTGTATATTTTACAGCAAGGAAACGAAATCATTGTTCCAGTCACAGACTGAAATATGGCAGGGTAAATTAATGTATTTTAACCTGTGACATGTTGGCTATGAGCTCGGGGGGTGTTTCAACCCCCCAAACCCCCCCCTGGCTACGCCCTTGACAGTTGCCAATGTAATGATAATTGGAAAATGCAGTAAAAACAAAATTTTTGACTAAATGTTTCCTATAACATTAAATTGACCAATTTAATCAACTCAAATCCACTTTTGGAAGATAAAATGTACGGATGTTTGTTCTCAACATAAAAGTCTACAATCATTTAAAACTGCGTTTCAGAATATCTTGTAAGTGGGAGAAAAATTACGTTCGCAATGAAAAAAACTACCATTAATTTTATGTTTAGGCGAAATTCGTTTCTTTCGAAAAACGTATATTCGAATATTCGCAAACAATTACATATGTATTAGAAAAATTAATTCTAAATAAAATGCATTTAATTAAGAAAGTTTCAAGGCTAATCTATTTTATAATGCTATAAAAACCCTTATTGTGTTTTTCCGTACAATAATAACGTAAGTATATCCGTTGAGTGATGAAACGTATGAAGAACAAAGAGTGATTTATGCACGGGAAAGATACAGTGTACTGTTGTCAACCGTACTCGGAATGTTCATTCTTGCGTATTTAACCTTGAAATATCTTTTCAAGTTGTGGGATCTGTTACATGTATTAGTTTAGTAAGAAAAATTCTAATGGCTTTGATAACATCAGGTCAGAGATATCAATGAAACACCAGCAAAAGTAAATCATTTTTTTTAAAAAGCTCAAATTTACAATTGAAAGCAATGAGTGGAAAATAAAATCTTACAATTTTTTTGTGATCTATTTTCCGTATTTTTCATAGATGTGACACTTACGAAGTAACAATCTAGGGCTCCTTCAGATTGGTAGAAATTTAAAAATCTAAAAATGCTGGTTGGTCAATAAGTTTCTAGGGAAATAGTCTATGTATAATACTATTAAATATAAGGAATCTTTATATACGCTATCTAACGTTGATTCATATAATAAATACACATAATAAAAATACCTAAATCCTAAATGTTTAAGAATTGTCGCTCGTGATGAAACCAAATATTTATTTTTAAATTTCAACTTTGGAGTAATTACAAAATCTTTTTATAAACCGTGGTGTAACTGATTTACAATTTACACCGATTCAAATTAATAAAGCAAAATTTTGCGATTGCACGACCACCAAAGTTCGAGTTTCGTACCTATCTACTCCAGGTCACCACTTTGATCCATCAATTTTACTTTAGAAGTGTTTGTGTGCGCATCTTTTCATTTTGAGTCTTTGAGTAATTTACGATGCCTATGTGCAAAGAGTTTTTATTTGCTAACTGCACTCGTAAGTCAGTGCAAGTTTTTCCATGAATTTATGCTTTGTCCTCGACAATGTGTATTATAATACATGCAAATATTTTCATTTAAACCACGATATATATATTGGAGGATTTAGTATTTAATAGAAGACCGTTTAATGAAAATCTACAAAATGAAGTGAATAGAATCGCCTATGTATATTTTGGTATGCTAAGACCGGCCGACAAAATTTAATATTGTATGAGGTTTTTAACTGGTGGAAGATGTTCCCAAGCGGCCTGTTTTAAATGCTTCCAAAACACAGGTAAGTAGTCATTTAGTTGGTTTTAAATGAATTGTATGGATATTTCAGTAGCTATATAAACATATAAAATATGTTCATGTTTAATAAAAGTAGTTATTAACGTTTGTTTTTGTTTCAGATTACCCTGCATGTAATAGTTGTGGAAAAGTGCTAACAAGAGGCATTACGCAAAGTCTGAATTGTGGTCATATGTTTTGTGATGACTGCGTTACCATTTTACCAATAAAAGTAGAGGCCTTATTACTATATCAATGCATCGTTTGTGATCAGTATGATCTAACACACCCTGTGTATTGATCGTACAAAATTTTCTGGTAGTAAGGCAAGTGTTTATGTGATTGTTTTTAGATAGATAAGGCTACGATTGTTTCTTTTTTTAGGCTTTCGCATGTACTAGAAGTTTCGAATGGCAGTCTGTAATGCATTATAAGACTTCAATAAAGCAAAATCGTCGAAATGTATCGAATGTTGAGACACCGAAGTTAGTTTTAGAAACGAACACCTCGTATGTGCTTCAAAAATGGAAATGGAATTTCCGATTTGTACGATCAATACACAGGGTGTGTTACATGTACTAGAAGAATAAAGCGACATCGTTGAAATATATCGAATGTTGAGACAGCGAAGTTAGTTTTAGAAATGAAGACATTGAAGGTTTTATTGTGATTATTAGTTTTATATTTTATTTATTGTTGGAATATCAATTATACTTAGTTATAATTTACTTTGTAATTGTAATTTCATTGAATTTGTGTTAACCTTTTTGTAAGTAAAGCTAATTTTAAATGACATTTGATAAATAAAGCTTTTCAAAATCAGTTTTGATGATTAAATCGTGTATTTATAGTGTTTATTACTTTCATTATGGTTTAAGTATCAAATTTTACACAGTTTTGATCTATGTAACTGATTTCATATTTTAATTTATAATAAGTATGTAAATAAATACTAGAGGGATATATACCTACAAATTTTATGGTAAAGTTCTATGGTCAATCTACTACCAGCAGTTTGAAGCCGCAGCTACAGCTAATTGTTGGAGCAACAAGCAGAAAGCGACGTCTTTAATAGTTTCCTTACGTGGAGAAGCCCTTGGAATCTTACAGACTGTTCCTGACCACCTACAAGAAAATTCTGAACTTTAATTTCACGTTTAGAAATGAGATATGGAGATGCTCATCTTCAACAAGTGTACCAAGCTCAAATTAAAAGTCCGGTTCAGAAAACTGCGTATTTTATAGCACCAGATACCGTCCGGAAAACTAGCCATGCCCCGGAGATTACCATTTAAGTGGTACCGCGTATGGAGCAATTGCATAGCATATATCTCGATGGCAAGATTAATGCACCAAGTGTTTAGTTACTGGTTGACACGGGAGCGACGAAGACCATCGTTCGTCCTGACATGTTATTGGAAAACGAAAAGGCATCACCAGTAACAATACGACTTCGAACGGCGACGGGCGAAGAAATAATTACTCACGGACAAGTCAAAGTAACCATTGGATCCGGAAATGGAGTACTCGACCATCAAGGTCAAGGCTCTCTCTGCCTACAAGGACTGAAAGAAACACGATGCCAGTAAGGATCTTAAATGTCAACTCAGATCCAGTAACGTTGGAAAAAAAATCACTGCGGTAGGCCAATGCATGCCAGTATCTCAAATTGTGAAATGCGTGAATACTAACGAAGATACGTCGCCGAAGAAGTGCCCACAACATCTATTTGGCATTCTTACCTCCAAATGCCAAAACCTCAACGAAGACCAGCTGGCTAAAGTTAAAGTGTTGATCCAGCAGTATCAAGATGTGTCGCGCTGGAGAGTGTTTCCAAAGGAAGAACTAACGTGGTGAAGCATAAAATTCGTTACAGTATTATTTACATTTTCGTTGAATTGCGAATTCCACTAAGTACACAACTTTTAATATCCGCAGTCGAGGCTCGACTTAGTCTATACGAACATAGGTTACAACCAAGTCGACGTAGCCGCCATGCTATTAGCACCTTGTGGGAAGAGACTTTTTCAGAATTAAAAAGTAGAGTTTTTACCATTAAACGTACGAAATTGAAAACAAGTACCTACTTATTTTAAACATTTTGCAGGGTCGCAGGAAAATGATGAACTTACTGCTAAACTAATAAGTACATTTACTAGCAACAATTATATACCTGATGAAGTCGAAGCCTATTGCGTAAGACTTGATGCAAGCCTTCGTAAACCATCACGTCGGAATAGATGTAAAGTAGAAATAGTATTCTAAACGCAGCACGTGAAGTAGAAGTAAATTTAGGTTTAGAATGATTAGGGAAATTGATATAAACTGAATAACCTATAAAAATCCTTTCATTTCTATTAATTAAATCGACTTAAAAAAAGTTATATTCCATTGCCAAGCTACTGCACCTTAATTTAGAAAACACTTTTTAAATTCGTTTCTAATTTTAGCTGCCTGTCGAGAGTCTGAATTTGATCCTATATTAGAAACTCTTTGTAAAGGACTAGTTTTCTTTTGTAAATCACCTTGAATAATAATTTCCCCTTTCATCCTCCCTGTCAATAAAAGTTTGAGGACTATAATTTTTTAAATGGCGAGGCAAGTTGTCACATTTAAAAAAAATTATGTAGGAAAGTATAGTTTTTTCAACTGTACCAATGTCTGTATTCATAGGCCTTTTGTAAATTTGCCACTTTGTTACTAAAATTCTCTACTAAGTCGGTAATTAAAAATCAATTTCTGTATCAAGATTGCGGTCCGGAAACGGTTTTATTTAAATTCAATTATTCATTCAGTTTCGTTCCTTTAAAAAATCGGTTAACTTGAATGCTTTAACATAAAAACAGCATTTTTGTATGGCAATATTAATGAGGAAATTTATATGAAACAGCCTCTAGGATTTGAAGACGGAACACTTAAAGTCTGTAAATTACAACGAAGTTTATATGGTTTAAAACAGGCTCCTAGATTCTGGAATAAAAGATTTACAGAGTTTTTACAGAAATTTAATTTAAAAATGAGCCAAGCAGATCCTTGTATTTTTATAAGCAAAAGAAGAAACTATAAATTAATCCTAGCTATATATGTGGACGATGAAATTGTTGCAAGCACAGATGAGAAATGTATTGAACAACTGTTAAGTTACATAAAACGAGAGTTTTCAGTACGTCATACTGAATTAGATTATTTTTTGGGTTTGCAAATACATTTCACAAATGGAAGTATTTTTGTTCATCAAGAAAATTATGTTAATCAAGATTCAACATGACTGATGCAAAATGTGCTCTGGTTCCTATAGATCAATTACTTTTAAAAACGACTGAAGATGAAGGAAATTTAAATGCACCTTACCGAGAAGCAGTTGGCTATTTAATGTATCTAGCAGTGGCTACTAGACCAGATATCATGTTTTCAGTCAGTAGTGTTAATCAGTTTCTTGAAAAACCATCGACAGTTCATTGGAATGCAGTAAAGAAAATTTATAAATATATTAAAGGAACTTATAATTATGGTCAGATTGTGGGGGAGTGTGGGAAGTTTGATCCAACCAACGTCGTACGACGTGGCATCGGGTGGTATGGCAGAGCGTAGGAACCAATGGGTGCGGGATACATTTAAATCAATGTAAAGTAAGTACACACACACATTTTTGATGTAGCGTGGTATCGCGTAGCGTAGTGTGGCGTGTTACAGAAGGGTTCAGGGCTTAACAAAATAATCTTACAAGCAAGTCTAAGAAAAAATTAAACAAATTTTATTTAAATTCAATTGCATAGTAGTCGACCCAGTACATGGGTATAAAATACAGTTGTCTAATTAAATACAATATCTACTAATACAGTGCATGCCGCTTAATAGAATGACGTTGGGACTTAGAGTTTTTGATAACAATATTCGAAATTCAGGAAAAAACTAATAAATGTTAATTGATTATAAAGCAATAAATACAGCTTGTATCTGAATAACAGGTTCTTAACAATACAAACAAAATAAAATTCATAAAACGTTTAAGAAAATAAAAAATTTTTATTCAAATAATTTGAAAATTACGGACCTGTAGTATTAAATAGTTTGTTAACACCGTTAATAAAAATAAACAAAAAATAACGTTATAATGTTTAATTCACTGTTCTAAGAACTACATAATGTATTGTAAGTAATTTGCTGACAAAATAAAAATAAAGTTATTATTGTAAGAACCTACATGCTTTCAAAATACTTGAATAAATGAATAACACGGCAAAAATAAGCTAAATATGCAAAATAATTATTATTAGGGTACAATGATAATATTTGTCACTCTAATCAAGAGTATTGTAAAAATTTAGCTAAAAAATTATGCAACATAGATTGTTTATGTATAGAAGCAAATCCGAGAAGAAAATTGATAAGAGAAACCGAAATTATGATAACTATAAACGGTATTTTTTCTATGTAGTAGCATACGTTCGGCCCCTTCGTTAATAGAGTAATAACATTACCCGTGATTCCAATAAGCGGCGTGCACTGTACTAAAATTTACAAAACAATTTTAGAAATAGCAAAACTAAACAACTGTTTGATGTATTTTTAGTGTTTGTTGGTTTCTTACTTACTGCATAGCAGCAGTTTCCTGAGTAATTTTAACTTTGCATATATTAATCAGTTTCGTTTCGTCAAACAGCTGTTAAAGCGTGATACCAGTAATTTTTAAACGATTTCTACTAAATCCTTAATTCCGTATAAATCTTAATTATTGAAAATATTATTATGTCTACCAATAATAAATCTATTAGATTAACATGTTTCAAGTTTATAATTAAATTAAGATCATCTTCAGAATTAAATATAAGATTTTAAATTTAACTTATATTTTTTGAAGAATGTAAAGATTTGAGAAAATCAATATATCTAACTAGATAATTTAAAAATGTAAGTTTTACAAAAAAATAATGTTATGAAGAAACATGGTGCAATTTAAAAACAATTCTAAGAAAATTTGTTTTAAATCATGATTAATCATTCAACAAAAAATGTTTACTTGATATTTTAACATAAATCAATACGCTCGTTTAGATTTTACGTACCGTATTGTGGTAGGTCAAGTCTTGGATGTCAACAAAGCAAACATCCATAAGGTTAAGCACGCCGTTACCGCGAAAGTGTCAAGAAATTAATTAATATTTTCATATAACTAAGTGGTAGGTACATTTTACATTCAGCTATTACTTCTATTTAGGTCAGTGATTGATTTTTATTGAATACATTACAAATAATCTCGTAATTTTTAAAGTTTGTTGTGATTGTGTACAATAACATAACCTTACTTGTAGGTACCTGTTTTATTTCACAAAATGCAAGGAAACACGCAATAAAATTCTATTTTATTGCTAAATATTTGCTTCTATTTAAGTCGCCAGATGTTGTTTATTCACAACCAATAATAATATAAAAAATTGCAATGTTTGATCTAACATAACCTTACTTAAAGTCCAGTCCAGTAAAATATAAAGTTACTTACGTATAAATGATTAGTAGCCATATAAATTAAATGGGATTAAATCACAAATTAACTGTACTTCTTGATGTTTTAGTATAAAAATGGCAATTACATGTTGGGCTCCTGGTTGTAGTCATAATAACCTTCGGGAAAAGTGCAAGTTTTTTAGATTTCCCAAGAGTCCAAAGAAATCAAGAAAATGGCTAAAACTTCTTAGGTAATTTACTAAAATTATAAATACTTATTACTGTTGCTATTATTTATTGTCATAAAATGTTTAGGCGTGATGCAAATTCCGGAACAGGTGCAAGAGTTTACAGCTGCCATTTTCGTGATGGCTGCATGGATAATTATCCAGAACTTTACGTGCGCAATGTTAAGAAAGTGTTTGGAAAACATTATTTGTCACCGGAAAAGCGGACAAGAAGAACATTATTTGCCAACATTGAAAAGTAACGAAAAATACGTACTTTCATAATGATGATAAATCTAAAAGTACACTACTTGACTATTCGCGTTTTCAATCAAAAGAGTCGCCCCCTGGTGGCGAGTACATAAACCTACCAAACGGTGATCAGCTGCTGTTTGTATGTAGGTTGCCGTTAAAACAAGTTGATTTAAAACGTAAATTATTTAAATTTCTGTCAACGATGCCCAAGTTCAACAGTAACAAAATGTGCTCAGTGCCCCAGTGTAGCAATAGAAAATGCGGAAATGTGTCTTTACACATGTTTCCAAAGAATGAAACATTAGAAAAGAGGTGGCAAATCCTGTTAAAGATTGGAAAATCGGTGACTACCAATATGTATGTGTGCAGTGAGCATTTTTCCAGTGAAAGCTTTTATTATTTTGGTAAGTATCAATTCATAAACGTATAAATATAATCTTATCATGTGCTATTTGAAAGGTTCATTTTGAGACCATTTGATAATGTAGTAGTATCGTTATGCTCTTCACAACAACAAAGCCCATAATAATTACTTATAAAGGAAAACACAACGGATTGTTATTTAGTTGCTTGACTGTAAAGAATAGCTAGTGGCTTTTCTAATTTATTGGTACTTAGTTGCAAATGTACAAAGGTTAAAATGTTCCAGAATAAACTACACTTATGCTAGCCCCAAGTCTGTAAATTTAATGCTTTTTGAATGTTATGCTGTTTTTATTTACTGTGAAGGTGTAAAAAGTAGCAAATAGTGAAATTACGAAAGTGTTGAAGATTCATAGATGTATTTATTTAAGATCCCACCATTGGTAAAACGCGACGTTTAAAAAAATATGCAGTTCCCACAAAGATGTTACCCATTCTACCTTATGAGAAATTAGGTCATTCAAAAAAAAATTAATCGCTGCAGCTAGAACAGAACGTTTACAGAACCGAAACTCGAATGCTGTAGTAGAGGAAACTACAAGGTAAATAATGTATATTTTTAGTAGAAAGTGAAAATTAATTATTAACATTTATTTGCAGTAATGTTGAACTGGAACCATCAACTGAAAAAGCAATTTGTCCAGACATCCAGGAAACACAGCTATTCTTAATTATACCGCACTCCACGATATGTTTAGCTTTTAAAATCGCCGAACCTTCAATATATGGCCGTTTAAAATCGCCCACTAACTCCATAATGTCTACCATTTCAATGCAGGGATCAAACATGATGCACTATTAATAGATTGACGTTGTTTGACGCTATTTAACAAAGAATTTTAACACAAAAACGTGAGCACGTTTGTGGAAACCTCGCGTTGATCACCGTTTGGCGGCCATAATAAAATTCTACAGCGCCCCCTACAGTCACTTGAAAACGCGAATATGAACTTTTTTGTTTGTTTTTAGCATGCCAAATGTTGTCACAACAATCATTGCTGGTCCATCTACTGCTGATGAACCAATGTGTCTGCCCGGTCCTACGAGTGTACCAACTAGTGCAGAAATCGAATCTCTAAATCTAGTGCAAAGTTGCAGTAATCCCTCTGTGCTGGAGGCAGAAAATTTTCTGCTTAAATTATAACTCGAACGGAAAGATAATATTATTAAAAGCTTGAAATTGCATTTCACATATGGATTACTTACAAGGAAGATTTTTGAAGATCTTTTCTTTCTTGTAGGTGATATAAAAGTAAGGTATTATTTAAACTAGCAGGTAGAGAAACTAGACCGCAAAGATCAAATACTGATGACTCTGATGAAGTTGAGGCAAAATTATTCCCACACCGATCTAGCATTTAGATTTAATATTTCTGAGGGTACAGTAACTAACATTGTAGTTACATTCATTCATTTATTACATGAAGTGCTATTTAAAAAATTAATGAGATCAATAGCTACACGTTATAAAAACAAATCTTGCTTGCCTAATTGTGCCAGTACATTTACAAACTGCAGGATTATTTTAGACTGCACAGAAATATTTGCAGCTGTACCGAGGCAGTCTATGAAAACTCAAAGGTACGATTCCAATCATTTCTAGTCAATAAATTAATACTTATGTCAAAGAGTATATAATGGGGAAGAGAATCAGCCTTACGGGTTATACCGTAGTACCTAAAAGAACTCGTCCGCTAGGGGTTTCAAAGTCTGGCCCTCGCGTAGTTGTAGCCGGTACTAAACTAAACTTGATATTGCGTCTACAAACATAATTTTTAAAGAGTTCTGTAACGTTTTGAAAAAAATTAATTTCAGTGTTGCCATATTGTGAAATTCAGCAATAACTTTAAATCCCGTTAATAAAAACACAAAAAAAAAGTATTTTAATAAATTTCAACAATTATTGTAAAGTAGTCATGGTTAAATCAAAAAATGTGATACATTTGCTTTGAATACATGATTAAAATATAATATTAATCGTACAGCATATAGTTTAATACATAAGTATTTTACAAATTTGAATATTTTATAGAAACTGTAATTACCCGCTTTATGTCAGTTTTTCTAAACTTTTGAATTATTTACTTTTAAATTTTAATAAAAGTCAATAAATATTTTGTAAATGCTATAACTAACATACAGGTAACATAATTTAAAAAAAAATAAGAGTAATAAGAAATTTTCTCACATGTATGTTTAATAGTTCATTAAAGATAAAAAATATATACGCAATATAAAAGAATACTCAATTTTTTTTTAAATTTAAATTTTAGGTTTTCATATTAATAAGTCATAAACTTTTTATAGTCGTTTGGAATTGTAGTTAAATATAACGTCATTGATAACTCACCCCTTTATGCCTAAATTAAACATTGCGTAATAAACAAGTGTCGTTTTAAAAGGAGCCGACAACTTGTATTTTCTGAGAGCAAGCTGGTTCCATAATTTCTAAAGACATTTCGGCAAAGGATTCAGCTTTTAAATTTCACATTATTTAATGTTTACTTAAAGTATACAATCCTTCTTAAGCTGCTTAGGTTTAAGTACAATTTTGTTACAATACAATTAAATACACAGCATTATATTTTAGCCATTCTAAAAAATTTGAATTTCAAAAATTTTTTGTTGACGAAGTTTATATAAAGTCATTTAATTTCGAGTTTTTGTGCTTACGTATTCGCTGTGCTTACTATTTTTAAACGGTATAACTACATTAACTATGGTTAATTCGTGTGTGTACTATCAATGTGTGCGAAATCGCAGAAATGGCTCAAGTTTAAGTTTTTTTCGGTTTCCGGTAGAAAAGGAAAGGCGAAATATGTGGTTGATTAACTGCCGAAATTCTCAACTTTTTATATTATCAGAAAACCAGCTACGGGAGAGGACAGTATGCGCTGAGCATTTTTGCGAAATACACTTTATAAACTCTAAAAAAAATAGACTTGTTCATAATCCTGTTCCATTGCATTATAGAACTGGAAAACTATCTGTTGAAACCGACTATAAAACACTGCAAACATCGCTTGTAATCTTAGAATTAAAAACAAAATAACGTGCCAATAGTGTATGAAACATCTAAATTTTGCGGAAGTCCGTCTTATTCGGTTAAAAAAAAATTGTGCCAGAGGAAACTCCGAGGGATACAAGTTTAATACAGGTTAACATATTTTACATCGTTTATTTGGTATCATTTAATTATCTAAAATATTATGTTGAGTTATTTATTTACACACGAATATTTGTCTAATTTTTTGGTTTTGAAGATTTAGGACATTTTGGACAAACTAATAGGGTTGCTACTCATGCTTTAGTGTTTATGGTAAGAAGACTTCTTCAAAAATGGAAAATTCCTATTAGTTTCTATTTTTCATCAAGTTCCGTTAAACCTGAACACTTGTATTTACTGATTATTGAAAACATAGAAGCATTACAAAAAATAGGAGTTCAAGTGCGCTGTGTTACCAGTGATCAGACAGCTACAAATAAATCAGCGTTTTCAAACTTTGGAGTAACTGAAGAACATCCATATTTTGTTGTAAATAATTCAAAAATTTTTGTAGTTTATGACGTACCTCATTTAATTAAAAACGTACGAAATAACCTTTTGACAAAAGATTTTTATGTAGAAAACAAAAGGGTATTTTGGAAAGACGTGGAAGAAACTTACAAAATAGACAAAGCTTCAAATACAACAGGTATTCTCTAATACTATGAGTGCTACGATAAAAACTGCTGTTGGAACAGGACAGGTGCAAAGTAGCACAGCTCTTGATACAGCATTGTTTTTAGAGAAAATGAATAATCTGTTTGATTGTTTGAACAGCCAAATGTTAAATGGCCGAAATCCATACTCTTGGCTCTGTCTGATAGGTTTCATCAAATAGAAAATGATTTAAATTATTCGTTAGAGTGGATTAAAACGTGGAAAATTTACACTATTAATGATCAGTTAAAAAATGGTGTACATTGCGTTAAAGGCATGATTTTAACGATTCAGTCTGTTTTACAATTATGGGAAGACTTAAAAGTAGAAGGGTACCATTTTTTACTAACAAGCAGGCTCAATCAAGATCCTTTAGAGAACTTATTTGCAACTCTTAGGTACAAAAGAGGTCACTCTTCCAATCCCACTGCTAAATCTTTTCGGCAAGCACTACAGTTCACAATGCTTGTTAAATTGCAGTGTCCTGCCAAAAATTCAAACTGTGAAGTAGATGAGGATTATACTATCAACCTAGCTCACACACAGTCGTTAGAGAACAATTTATTAAGAACTGACGAGAATACATTACTTGTTGAAGAAACTCGAGATCTAGCAAATGCGAATTGCGATCTTAATATAAGTTTAGATAATATAGTAAGTAAAACCACAATAGAAAATCAAAAACCCAGTTTACAAACTTGTGCTAGTGTTTATTTAGCTGGTTACATTGTGCACAAAACTCTTCTACGTTATAATTGTGAAGAGTGTAAAAGTATGTGCAGTAATACCCTTTTAGTGCAAAAAGATAAACTTTTCATATTAGAAAAAGATTATGGTTGCGGTCGGAGGGTAGCGTTTTTAAAGAATAAAATAGTGACAATTTTACTGGAATATTTTAAAAACTAACAATTCACATAGAAATTTTAAGAAAACCTTATTAGCAAGCAGTATCGATACATTAAACGTAATAGTACCTGATTGGCTGAATATAGAACACTATGTTACCAGCACAAATTATTTTTAATTCTGCATTTACTTAAGTGTAAACTGCATAACTCTTTAAAATGGCTATCACAAGACTTAAGAGCAGCCAAACAATTTCAAACAAGTATAAAAAAAAATAAACCATTTAAAAAATATTTAGAAGTAAAATAAAAAGATTAAGCTTTCAATGTAACCATTTCAAATCCACATTTATTTATTTATTTTACGAGCAAAACGCCCAATTTACAATAATATTGAACAAATAATTTAATAGTGTAAGACAGATAATTAATTATTAATTAATCATTAACTATAAACAGATAATTCATTGAGTACTACAGACAGAAAGGTATATAATAAATTTAAAAATACTGAAATTTAAAAAAGAGTCCTACATCATAACACCATAACACAACAAACAAGCAAAAGAGACGATGATTTATGAAAAATTAATCTAAGTACAAATTTTTTGGTAGAGGGGCGAGAAAAATATCATAATCAATGCTAGGCTAATTTACATTAGAGTCCGCAATGTTTGAAGCATTTTTTAAACAAAATACGTATGTATTTAAATTATATATTTTTGTAAATTTATATTATTGGTAAAAATTATAAGAACTATAATATTTTAATCATGTGTTGTTTTTTTTATAAATAAACGTGTAGGGGTTTTAACAAGAGTTAATAACTCTGTACAGAAAATTCCCGGATTTTATTTTAAAAATTACCTGTGTAGGTATTATAAGGGCAATGACTTAATGTACATTTATTTCAAAGAAAATTTCAGGTAAAATTGTTAGTTTTGTAAATGTTCATAACACAGAGGTACATAATCAGTTTTTAAATATGCATAACATATTCCTTAATTTTTTTTGTTCAGTTTTATTTGTGATCTGTTTTCTCGAAATTGCTATTTTATAAATAAAGATCGATAATCCCGATAGACGATAGCAATCATTATTTGACGTGATCACTATGACCACTGATATTAAGTACATATACACTAAAATACTCAATTAACAGTTAAGAACACAGTTTTAAATTTAACCACCTTTTACATACAACATTTGCGTGCGTGAACTAAAAGATGATTCTGCATACTATGCATAATTTTTTGTATAACTGTTAACGGTCTGTTAGAATTAATATAAATAGAAACATAAAGTTGAATATCAACTTGTTTACTTTATTTGTCACATAAGGGTTGTGTTTCTGTCCCGACCTTGAAAAGCATAAGCACAAATACAAGAGATGAAATTCCTAAATATTTTATCTTTTTCATGAAACAAACAAAATAACAGTTATGCAAACACCCTAGAAATAGTTTAATGTCTGTAAGTGGGATCTGTCATTACAAAAAGATATTCATGTAAATACGAATTAAATTTCAAAATCCTTTCTATAAAATTATTTTATGTCAGTGCACACTTAATAATATAATATAAAGTATGTAAACTAAGCCATTTAGACGTCGACAATTTTTAAACCTTTGACTTGTTCAAGTAAAGTGATTTATAATTCTGTAACTGATTTGTACTATATGGCAACACCGTTGAACAAAAAAATTGTTGGTGTCTACTGGCGGATAAATACTTAACTATTCTCTGTTTTTGAAGGTGTAATATGACTTCAACTTGCAAAGTTATAGTCAAAGATAGATAGGCAACACAACTTGCACATACCGTAAAACGGGGTGAATAGGAACACATTTTGAACTTTAAAGACGTGTACAACGAAAGTCTTTCATATTGTTTTAAATGTATTATACGCAAAAGTCCGAAGAAGGTTAGTTCTCCATTATGTGAAACTATAAATTTTGTATAATAAATAATAATGCCTTTTTTTTTAAAAAAACCTCTCTGTTCCTATTCACCTGCCAATGGGGTGAATAGGAGCAACTGTCGTTTTATACGTTTGATCGCTTTTCCATGAGTGCTAGGTGAAAAGGAACACTAATAGGGACATAAATACGCTTTTTAATGAATTCAAAAATAATTTTTAACCGACATTAATGCAGAAAAACATTAATTATTTCTTTAATACACCTTATTAATACAAAAAAAAATATAAAACTAGAGAGGGAGATTACACATTTTCATAATTTGTTGTGTTAAGATTTCTAAAATTTAGAAGACCTCTTGTTTCAGTCCATGAGGATAGCTTCATAATGATTTGATGTTCATTAAATTCAGTTTCGTCCGGGATTGTTGGATAATGATACACAAATTGCTTGGTTTCGCTCTTTATTTACTTTTTCCTAAGGAAAGTGCCCACATATGATTTATCATATTTTGATATTATTTTACAGATATAGACTCTGTTTTTTATTACAGCGGTAGCTCGTTCAACGGGAAACTTGACTAATACCCAGTCACCAATGCAGAAATTATTATCAGACGTCTGTGCAGAAGTAGAAGGCATATTTTTAGTATTTTCGTAAATATTGTTAGTGTCGTTTTCTTTAGAATTTTCTTTGTTGCAATGCGAAAACGGGAGATCATCATCACTAGAGTCATCTTGACCAGTGTTATTGTCAGAATTATCACTTTCACTGAAATTATCGTTAACGGAGGCGATATCGTCACTGTCACTGGTACTTGAATCACATTTTACACTTTTCCCGGCTACGACTGTAAGCTTTTTGTTCTTAGATTTGCGCGTTGGTTTGTCGGAATATCTCATTTCTTTTAACAAGTCAATTATGGACGTATTAATAGCTTCTGCCTCCTGAGGTTGTAAAGTCTCTTTGGGGAGTAGATTCAACACTTCGTCTTTAAGAGGAATTATTCCTGTTTTGCGAAACCCTGATATTATGTTTTGTTTTGCATTAGGCATAATTCCTTCCATTAATTCTTTCAGCAACCTGGGAAATATACTTTTTGGGATACTAGCCTCTGTTCGACCAGGGCCCTTTTTCCATCGCAGTAAAATTTGACGCCACATTATTTTGAGAGGACGAAAAAATGCGACGTCCAAAGGTTGCGTGAGGTTCGTGGAATTGGCTGGTAAAAATACCATATCGATATTATATTTTTGCAACTCCTTCACCAAATTAATAGAAATGTGCGAGGCTAAATTGTCGCCTATAATAATTTTTCGGCCATTTAACTTTCTACAATATGGAATTACTATTTTGGTAGCCCAGTCTTCGAAGCAATCCATGTCGAACCAACCGGATGGTGTGCGATTGTATCTGACATTTCGGAGTCCGCCTTCCGTCCATGCAGAATAAATGTTTTGCGCTTTGTAGACAACATAGGGATCTAATACCTGTCCATCACCTGTAACGGCAAACATTATCGAGGTGCAAGACTTGGTCGTATTCATAACCCGTTCTGGATGTTTGCATCCTCTTCTACTTAAAATTTTTGTTTGCCCTACGTCATCCCTTAAATTTGTCTCGTCGTAATTTATCACATGTGTTGGTGGCATGTCTTTCAATGACTCAGAGAGGTTGGAAAAATATTCTTCAAGAATATCTCTAGAAACTTCGGCCCTACAGCGTTTAATATTTTCACACATTCGGTTCGTAAGTTGGCTTTTATGTCTACGCAAGAAGCTGAAAACGAATTCTTTTCCTGGCATGTTGTTCTTAGAGCGTGTAACATTTTTTCCCAACTTATCAAAATAATTTTTAACTAATAATTGTAAATCATACGTGTCGATGGGATAGCCCCAGTCCGCGCAAATATTTATATTTGTTATGAATAACTGCTCTTCATCTTCTGTTAAAACGGTTTGCCCCCCTTTCTTTTTGACGTTGCCCTTATTGTGGCGAACCAGGACTGTTGTAGGAATTCCAAATTTTACCGCCGCTTGCCTATATGTTAATTGTTGGGCCCTTATTGCTTCAACAGCTTCACGTAATTTATCGGGATCATGTGAACGATGCCTCTTCGTTGCTTTCGAGACATACAATCGTGGCATATTGATAATTTACCTCTCGTTTATTGTTCCCTCGATTGTTCCTATTCGCCTGGCACTTCGCGAAAATGGACCCTATTTTTAAAAAAAATGTGCAACTTATTATTCGACTACATTTGAACAAAAATTCTATATTACTTTTTAAGAACACTATAATGGTAAATTAAAAAAATATATTTCAGTAATTTTAACGTACAATTTAATACCTTTCCACACAACACTTTAACAGGTACGAAAACAAACGTTTTTAAAGATTACACTTGTGGCACGTACAACAAAACAGGTTAAATAATTTTATAACAACTGGTGCTGACATCGAATGGACTAATACCTAATCATTTATTTTAGCAATAAACCAGATTTCTGTATTATCATAATTAAGAGATATTCAAAGGAACAGGGATCTAGAAAGTTTTGTTCCTATTCACCTCTCAGTTCCCATTCACCCCGTTTTACGGTATACGTTTTTAAACACTGCGTTACATCTCTTCCCTATTATATACTCTTTGCTTATGTATAATTTTGTTTCAGACTTACTTATAGTTCCTATAAACATAGGAATACTCTGAAGCGATTGGTGGGAGTTGCTCCAAATGGAGTAATTACATATGCCAGTGACCTTTACCCTGGATCCACTTCCGATAAAAGTATAGTGGCTAGCTGCGGAATACTTCAGCAAATGGAAGCCGGGGACCTAATATTAGCAGATAAGGGTTTTCTAATAAGGGATCTTTTACCAACGGGAGTGACACTAAATGTGCCCCCTTTTTTGTCAACGCTACAATTTACGCCAGAGCAAATTCGCCGTACCGCGAATGTATTGCTAGGGAAAGAATACACGTGGAACGTGCCATTAAAAAAAATGAAAAGTTTTAAAATTCTTAGTTTTGTGCCATTCATTACCTTTGTTTAGTTATAGTTTAATTATTTTTAAAACAATTGCAGCATTGACGAACCTACAAGTGCCATTAATTAGGGAAGTATCTCAATTTTATATAGGTTGTAACAAGAAAACAATCTACTACAAGTAAATTTAAAACAATAAGAACAATTTGGATTTTTGTTTTTTGTATAGGGGAGTTACACCTAAAAAGACAACTACCAATTTCAAAAAGTTTATTAAATAAAATATTAACTTCTTAAATGAACGACAACTTCGATATAATTCCACTGTAAATAATTAAACAAAACGTGGAAATTTAAGTATAACAATAGCAAACAAGAACATTTAAATTATAGTAATGTCACTAGTGTTGAAGACGATCAGAGATAAAAGTTAAGTTACCTTTTCTATCCTTCTAATCTGTCAATGTACATTGAGTTTGTTAGGAAAAACTTCCAAACGGTATGACAGTTATATTATAAAATTTCAAATCTTCAACGTTTAGTTTACAAGAGATAATTTACAAGAGATACATTTTTCATTTAACATAAACGAAACGAAAGAAATGCATATTTGCAATTAATACGTATTTTACTAATTCAATATATTTATCAACACAAAACGAAAGAAATGGAAATTTACGATGTTTTTTTTTGTATTTTCTAATTATCTACTTAGTTATACGACACAGTTTTGCGACTGTTTTATCGACACAAAATGACATAAACGAACTGTACATCTGACCTTATTTCCGACTTCCAATCATTAATTTTTAAGATTTGAGACAGAGTGACTAAACTGTTACCTCCATCTACCCACATTTACCAATGAAACCAATTCCAATTTGATTCTTCAAACTAACAATTGGATGAGATCCCAATTAGAGTCGTCGAATTAAGACGGCTTTTACCAAAACCCAACGTGGTTTATTAAACGTTTTTTCGGAACAAGAAAAAATGGAAAATACGGGAAATGCCGTATCGATAAACATTATTGACAAGTAACGTTTCTATGCCAACTCACCTTACAAAAAATTACGAAACGAAATAGCTAACTATTGTTTTAATATGAATAAAATTATTTAACTTTCTAGTATAACTAAATTGGCTAATTACAAATATTTTTACAAACGGTCTTGAGAGCGACTAAAGAGTACAAGATGCTAGTGTTACAAATGAAAATGTAGATGAATAAGTTGTAAATATAGCTATTAATATTTTATTTAAGCTTTATCGTATCATTGAAGCACCCAACTTAAAACAGTATTATGACTGATAAATACGAATATGTACATAGTAAGGAGAGTACGAGAGTATAATTGACAAAACTACATATGAAATAAATAAATATACAAGTATGGTATTTTAATGGTTTTTAACATGTTCTTTTACCATTAATTGTGTATTTGTGCAGATAAAGATTTCCCTTATCTGCAGTGTAATGTTGCCTTGGTTATTTCTCATTAAATATGCAATACATGAAATTTACTTAAGATGGAATACATAGGTACATAATGAGAGGTATAATTTACAAACCTAAATGAAATATTACTTAAGATTAAATAAATACATAATGAGAATATAATTTACAAAACTAAATATGAAAACAACAACCAAATTTTACTTCAGGTCAAAAATAGCAGGTATAAATTGCTTGAAATAAAAGTTTATTAAAACATGGATATTTTCTTCCCAATCTGGATCCTTATTAATTAACAGCACTTCATGTTCTGTAGGGGTCCACACAAAAAAGTAACACTTATCTCTTTTTGTGAAGCACAACTGTGCTTGAATTTGATCATAATACATATGATTCGTACAGATCACAACTTCCCCATTGTCGTAGTAAAAGAAATATTTTTTTACTCTGTCTTTTATTGCACAATTTCTGAACTTATATGGACATTTAATTTCTAAAATAGAATCAGTATCATTTGGACTTGCCCCAAGAACCCCACTTTCGTGTAACCACAAACCTGAATTTTATATTTTCCAACTTTATTTGGGAACTGATACATACCAGTCAACATTACTTCTAATTGAGTCACCTTTACAAATTCTTTTAATGCCGTTTCTTCATTATCTTTGCCCCATTGAACGGCCAACACACGGTTTAAATTGTATCCTTCCAGTAAACCTTTAAATAACGATTTTGGATACTTATTCCTTTTGCACGCACAGAGTATTGCTCCAAATTTACTTGCAGTTAACCTCATTTTTCGTGATACCAGCCAACCTTCATTCTTATGCTGTCCTACAGTGACTGCAGCTATCTGTTTGATTGTATCTGCATCAAGAAAACACTTTTGAATGAGATACGTGTCCTTGTCTTTCACAGTGAGATGCTCTTCAGAAAACAGAATTTCATCTATTGGTGGTACCAAGACATACACAATATTCTCTGCTTCTGGTTTTAAGTACCACGAAAATCCGACAACGTTAGTGTTCCCAAGTCTTCTTCTAAATGTTTCAATTTTAGAATTCTCCATTTCTTCAACCATTGCAGTAAATTCTACCCGAGGATACAATTGGTCGATGCTTAAGGTATTTTCAGCATCACTTTTTTTAGACTGTGTGGGTCCCCATTCCCTGGCCTTATCGGTGGAGCTGATGTTGTAGTGAGCGTAATATAATAACGCAGCCATATGGTGACAAATTGCTTGCCCTCTTGGACATGTGCAACTTGTAGATATTATGCCTTTAGTTAAATGAATGTACGCCCAAAAATATACGTAGATAAATAACCTTTTAAAGAAGTTTGAATAAGATCGTAGAAACAATATTATACATCAAAGATGAAGAATACAAAATGCCCCTATAACTTACAACTTAGGATCATTTTTGATGTACTGTGAGATTTAATACTTATGCAACAAAGTTGTGTAGTACGTCCCTTCCCAACTGAATTCATTCCTATCTGCACGATTTATTTTTAAAATAGCCCTATTTTACTTTTCATAATTAATATACATATAAAAACAGATAGTTACTTACTTCAACTTTATAAATCCTTATTTCATGCTGGCTTGGACATCTCCTTTTAAATACGCTGGCTGTATATCTCCATTAAACTGCCTACTTTTAATGTGCCCGCTAGTGTACGCATTTTCACCACTTCATTGCTTTTCGTCATTTTTAAAATATTTTGAAATAAAATGAAATTTTATTACGTGGTTTCCTTGCATTTTGTGAAATAAAATAGGTATGTAACTACAAGCATTAAACGTCCTCGTTTCTTAGGTTCAGGTGTGGTTGATGTTCCATTGGCTTCCTTCGTGATGAGCTAGCTGATGAATGGGTTTTGTTTAGTTGAATGATAGTTTTCAGGTGTTTGGTAATTTACTTTAAAGTTTTTTACGTAATATCATTGTATATAAATGGTAATATGAAGTTGTAAAACATTCTTCTTGGTCCATATTCTTTATTATCCCTTTTCGCAGAAGGAACCATAGGATAATTTTGTTTTGAATAGAAGATGTGGTTTAAAATAATGATGAACAAAAGGTTAGAAGGAAATTTTACAATGAATACTATTTATAATTTAAAACTTATAACTAAAAATATACGTAAATAAAGTTTGAGTATCCCGAGGTTATTCAATTCATGAATTGTTAGCATTTCGCATTATAGCATCGAGAAAAGTGTGTGCGATATTCTTTTTCTTACTTGTAAATAAGTCGAATCGTAAAAAGCTAATTGCTGTTACAAAAATAAAAATAATAACTATTCCTAAATTTATTTTCAAGTCAGCTATAATATCAATAAAAATTTATATAAACTCGAAGGAGTCTCTTTTTTTTAAGTGGGTTATTTATTTATTTAATTTTTTCGTCATTTGAAATGTGATTTGCAATTGTTGTCATGAAGCTGTTTGTTGATTAATAATCAAAAAACAAATGTACGTATTTTTTTAAAATAATTTATTTTTCCGCTTGGGTTGTTTTATAATTGATTTTAATTTTTTATTGTAATAAGTTTTCTTTTAAAACTTTTACTTCGTGTATTTACTTTACTTTGATAAATTTGTTTGTAAGATTGTAATATTTTATTTTGTCTACCATTGTATTGCATGAAATGCTTTAATATCAAATAATTTTCGGGAGAGTAATTTTCGAAGAATTGATTATAGATGGGATTGGGTATCGTTAAATAAAGTTTTTACCATAAAACATAATTAAACAATTTTTAATTAAATTAGGATTACTAAGCAATTTTTTGCAAATATCAAACGATAACAATTGTATTTTTTCTTTTAAAATAAATTCTATAAACTTTATTTAATTGTATAGTTCTTTCAAATTATTTTCTAAAACTACTTATTTTAGGATTATGTTTTAATTTTATAAAATAATTGTTATTATAAAAAAGTTTGGAATGTTTAACGTTATTTCTATTCTCTGTTGTTAAAATCGTTGATTAAAGGTTCAGTTGTAGATAGTTCTTTGTGATTGTCTTTATTGTAAGTTTTAATTGAAACCGCTTATATTTGTATTAACGTTAATTTATATATTTAATGATGCGTCATCTACTTGGTTTTCGCTTTTTAAGTTATTGAGATTCAAAAGTGACTGTGTATGAGTTTCTGTTACTTTATAGTTTCGAATAGTTTCTGCTGTGAAATTTTGCTTTTTAAATGATTTTGTCCTAACGGGTTTACGAACTAAAGTACATGTTTCGGTTTGCGAATGAGTTAAACTGGGAATAACTACTTTTTGATTTGACTGAATTTCGCAAATATTTACTTGGTATTTTATTGTATTCGAAACTGTAATAGGATCATTGATCTTATTTCGGAATTGGTTTAATTTTTCATGACTAAATTCAAGATAAAATGGGACGATTGTGTTATGAATTTTTAAAGTTTTACTTTTATAATTAATTTTTGCACTAAGGTTTTAAAAATCTAAACTGCCTAATAAAGCCTCGTACTTTGTATGCCAATCTAAAACATGAAAATTAATTGAATGATTAATACCAAATTCTTGCAACATTGGAAAGTGAATATTATTATCGCTAGAAATTTCTTTATTTAAACTTTTAACCTTAAATTGTTTTATTGAAAATTAAATTTTTAAATTTTTAAAATGCTACGTTCCTATTAATAATGGAATGGAAAGCACCGCTGTCTATTAAAATTTTTAAGTCTAATTCTGGTAAGTAAATAAAAGGTAATTTGGATTTACTTCAGATTGAATTCGAATCTAAAGTTATGTGGTTATTTTTTTCAATGGCGTTTATTGGAAAATTGTGCAAATCTTGTGTGTATTCTCTATAAGCTTCAGTTTTGTTACTATAATTATTTGAATTGTATTTAATTTCATAAACGTTATCGAATTCTTCAGAAATAAAATTCTTATGTCCTGCATGATTAAAATATTGTTGAATGGGTTTATTAAGCCTGCGGTAGTCGCACGATTTTATTAATCACCAATAGTCGCATCGGTCTCAGAGACCAATTCTTCTTTATCTTATTTTTTCAACTTAAAATTAAGTTTTTCCTAGATTTTTTTTATTATGTAGTAGAGGTACCATACAACAAAACTTTGGGTATAAATCATATAAATAGTTTGAAATGTTTCTTAAAATTCAAGGTAAGAAAATACATTTATTTATATTTCAAACTAAGTTTTGCATTCTATAAAATTGTTGAAATAAAAATTATCCAAAAACAAAAAACTTAATAACATAAAAGAATACGTAATAATCCTATCTAAAAACACAAAAAGTCGTTTATTCTGAGGAAAATGCATTTTCATAGTTTTGCAGACAACCGTTATATGTTCTAGACCAGGGGTGGGCAAAAGCCGGCCCGTGGGCCGCATCTGGCCCCTTTGCTTACTTTATCCGGCCCGTTAAAAAAATCCCGCAAGCAATTTTTAATCTCTTTTATGCGATTTTGTAGAACTTAACAGTATTCCTCCGGCCCGTGAGACATTTTGAAAATCTCATTTTGGCCCGCGCTTAAAAGTATTTGCCCGCGCCTGTTCTAGACACAGGTATACTTCACAGTTCCTACAAAAGTAACGAGTTTTTCGGGTTTTTTTTTGAACTGCAGTAACAGCATCGGCCTTTCTCGGTTTCCCTGTGTAGTGTTGAACTTTCAGGATCCAATCCACAAATAGATCGCATTCTGTCTTTCATGCTTTGTGGAATAACTGTAACTCGTATTTGCATATAAGGCAGAAATAAATCACAGGCCAAAGCTCGTAGAAAATTACGTCTTATTAATTTTTCGGTTGAATTGTTGGATGTGTACACAACCAAAGAATTAATAGCGACAACATTTAAAACTGAATAAAAAATTACCATCGGCCACCGCTTTGTGTTCCTAGCCACGTTGTAATTTGCACATAACTGATCCACAGTATCAACACCGCCTTTGGTACTGTTATAATCACAGATTATCTCAGGTTTGCCGTTGCTGCGATCAATGTTGTCACGATGTAACGTGGAAACTAGCAGTACATTTTTTCCTTTTTTGGGAATAAATGATACAAGGGTAGATTTTTTTCTAAATCCAAACATGCTTGCACCTGGAGGATGCGTTGGCTTAGAAAATGCCAGTGGTAGTTCACGTTTGTTTTTCCGTATAGTTCCAATAACGGTTAGATTGTAAACTTCTAGTAATGTATCCACTAGGGTAATGCTAGTGAACCAATTGTCCAGTATTACATTCCTTCCTGATAAATTGGCTGACAAAGTCGCTCTACGACATCATTAGGACTATTACTTAAATTATATGGCCCGTCTGGTTGCTTTCCGACATATACCTCTAGGTTGGCTGTATAGTACATTTTTGCATCGGCAAGAGCAAAAATTTTTATGCCGTATTTATTGGGTTTTGAGGGAATGTACTGACGAAAGCTGCATTTCCCTCTCAAACCCTCAAGCTTCTCATCTATAGTCACATATTCGGATAAACTATATCCATGTTTGCAGTTGGTAACGTAACAGTTAAAAAAATCCCTTATTGGTGCAAGTTTATCGGACTGTCGTCGCTGTTCTCGGGTTTCTTTGTCATCAAATCTTAAACATCTTAGCAGAAATTGGAATCGTTGAAGACTCATTGTAAATCTGAAAATTTCTACACCAGACCCATCAGTTCTCCATAGGTCTTCTACGTTCATGCGATTTGCCTTGAGAATTCCGGCAAAATAAAGGAGACCAAGTAGTGCTTTAATTTCTACTGCATCGGTAACCCTGGCATCTCTCTCTCTCGACTAAAATTGTTTTTTATAGAGCTAATTAATTTGTTTGTATTTAAAACAATAATATTCAACATGTCATCACTTAGAAAGTATTTGAAAATCTCTAAACGAGTCTTCAGAGATCGCGTGGCCAGTTTCGAGATCGGAAGACGAAGAACTTTGTTTTCCTTTCTTGTTCGTACTGTTTTAGATGGTGCATGTTTGGCCCATCTTGTTTTATCTTTCCCTATGAAAGAAACGCTATTATTTGAACTTTCATTTTCAGTTTCACTGTCCGAAATGTCCTGCTCAGATTGACTGTCGCCTGCTCTCGCTTCAATAAAGTCTTCTTCGTTATCACTTGATTCATCATCGTAGATCTCTACGTTATCATCCGCTAGCGCTTCCTCCATCAATAACCTTAACCGCTCCTGTTCCTTTTCGTACGAAGCCATACTAAATATTTTTGATTGTCAGTATCAAGTTAAGCAATGAGAGGTACAATTACTTACTTTATATAATTTTTAAACCAAGCACCAATAAAAAAGTTTACAGAAAAACGAGTTACGCCAGTAGTCGCATGGGTCTAGACGACCGAATAAATTTTTTAAATCGAAACGTGCACATCCACTAATAAACGCTGTCAATCATGTACTAGGGGAAGTAAGTTAGGAAGGTACTGAAGAGCGGAGGTCGTTAAATGCGCAAAGGACCAAAATACGTTAACATTTCTGTTGGGTCGGTCTCACACCAGCATGCGACTACCGCAGGGTTAATGCGTGTTTTTGCAGTAATTGTAGACGTTGACATAGGGAATGGTTCAAAATGTGTAATAGTTGAATTAGTCGAATTGTCGAACACTTGTTCATTCGTAACGAATCTTTGGTTTTGTACGGGATTTGGTTGTACACTAATTGGTCCACGAGGGAACGATTGAGATTGAAAATTCATTTGTGGTCGTTGAAATTGAGGATATGAATTTTGATAAGTATTGTTAGTTTGATATAATTTTAGTTTTTGGAAATTTTGAAAAGTTTTTCTAACATTTTTATTCCTAAGCATGTTTTTAAATTCTTCCTGTTTTAATTCATCGTCGTATTCGCGACATTTATTAAGACATTGTCCTAAATTGGCAGGTGGATTATTTCTTAAGTAAAATTTGTAAGGATCTAATAAACCCGATTTAAAACTTTGTAATGCATTTTGTTGATACAATTGTTGTTTAAAATTTAATTCTAGAGGATTCTTTGTTTTTAATTGTATACATTGGAGTAATTCCGCAAGTAAGCTAGTTACCCTAGTATAATATTCCCGATAGTTCTCGTTACTAAATTGAAATACGGTTATTGTTCTTTATTTGATGCAACCATGGCATATACAATGGAAAAAACTATAATTGTTGCAAAGAAAACTATTTTTTGCTTGAAATCTTGGTGCGATAGGGCTTTTAGTGCCGAGAAAAATGTGGATGAGCAGCCTAAATTTATAGCTGCTTACGATCAAATTTTGGAAATTTATAGTGAGTTCCAAACTGTCGACAAACTGTGTTTGATGATTCCGATGCCAGTCAAATGGAGACTTTGTTTAAACTTACATTTGTGAATTGCACTTCAAAACGCTTTCGAGTTGCGTTATCTAATCTTTGCATAAGCAAATTAAAAAGGGTAAAATCCCACAAATCCACAGTAGGATATTGACCTAACGCAGTCACATTTTCATTAAACGTATCTAATAAACTACGTAATGAGGATACACAATCTGAATTAACCTTGGGTGCGTTACCCAAATTATGCCAATAAAATGACACTAAAACTCGATCATTTTGGTAACGATCTACCAATGATTGATAAACAATATCATAATTGTTGGAACTTAGCGGCAAATGCTTTACTAAAGTCAAAGGTTCACCACTAAGAGTGGTCAACAAATATTGGAATTTCTCTACCCTTGACAATGACTGATTTTGGTGAACCAGTGTGTTAAACAAATCATAAAATGTGAGCCAATCTTTCAACGAACCATCAAACGACGGGAGAGAAATTCTAGGAAGGCGTACAGTATCTTTAAACCGACGCAACATCCGACAATGCTGACGGCAGAGGTCTTGAACCAACAATGCTACCGGAACCCTGGTTTTTGGGTTTTAGCGATAAATAAACCGCTCTAATTTCTGAGAAAATCGTCTGGATCTCAAACGTAAGTTTAAACAAAGTCTCCATTTGACTGGCATCGGAATCATCAAACACAGTTTAGGCTGCTCATCCACATTTTTCTCGGCACTAAAAGCCCTATCGCACCAAGATTTCAAGCAAAAAATAGTTTTCTTTGCAACAATTATAGTTTTTTCCATTGTTTATGCCATGGTTGCATCAACTAAAGAACAATATCAACGAAGCGACAACGAAAATGCAAACAACGACGAATCGCTAACCAATCAAAACGACTCGAACACGCTGTGCAGGCGATCAAACAAATGTTATACCGGCTTTAGAACTACGACACGACTTTAGTTGCAAACTACGGAAATAACTTTAGCTTCAAATTGCTAAAAAAAATGTATTTAAAAGATAAACAAACAAAAAATGCAAACTTCAATCAAACACCAAAGGTTGAAACCATAATAACAAACGATACTGGCACATCAACGAATGTGGGTAGAATCTAATTATATACAAACAACGAAATGTGATATCGACCACGAAGGCGGTACCCCAGAGCGGTGCAATACAAAGATAAATTCTTTAACGACAACACGAAATGCGTGGATAACACGTATAAACAATTCGATTAACACCTGCTTTAAATTTCTCCAAGACGAACAGTCGTAGTTATGTAATACAGTTTCCGCGCCGTTTTTTAAATTTGTTTTAATTATTTGGAGTAAAGTTTGATTATAAACAGAACCGGGATCGCGTTGATTAAATGCTAATAAAAGAGCTTCTTCGGTTAATTTTGTAAAAAAGGCTAAGTCACTACCTGGCGTAAATTCAGGAATGAGATGAGCAAATGTACTTACTGATATTTCATTAACTGATAACGGAAAGTCACTTACATTTTGACTAGAACTATTTTGTTTGCCGTCATTTTAAAATTTATTTTTTAATTTACGTAGTTCGAACACCGTTCTCTTTAAAATTGCTAACATTTCACTTATGTCACTATCGCTTAAATCTGAGTCGCTATTCATTAAAAAAAATAGTATTCAAGTAGAAATATAGGGGAAAAAAAATTGGACTTACAGAACAAGCTGACACAGTGATGTCCTTAGGGTTCTTGAGGAATATCCAGTAAAGACCTGAAGATCTCCAACGATCTGCAGTTGATGTTGCCTGAATATCCTCTTCGCAGCGCCAATTATATTTCCAAGCGGTGATTTCTATGCGATTTATTGTTTCGACGTTTAAATAACTTACGCTACAGATTTAATTACATTATGTATTGGTAAATACATCGATTACACTTGTGGAGATTAAATACATTTAACTTATTTAAGTTTTATCCGGTCTTACTAACTAAGATACATGTCGACAACGCGCCGTCTCGCGGATAGTTTTACGGTTCTCTATGTGCGACTTTTCTGACCGATTGAATCATTTTTTCTTAGTTTTTATATCTGTAAAAGAGGGAGAAATCATTGTACATAATTATTGGTTACATTTTCGTAAGCGACTACTTTATGTGAGGGCGATGTCCTCAGACTTAATTATTATTGCCTATTCGTGATTAAAGGCGAGAGATTTTAAAAATAAAAGTTTTTAAAGACATTATTATAATTACATTACGTGATCGCAAGCGAGAACTTTTACGCTATAAGTAATAAAATAAAAATAAAGATGTCAGAATTATAGTCTAACCGTGGTGGACACCGAGAAATCTTACATCCTACAACATAAATTAAAAGTTTCTGCGACATATTTTCGGCGTTTATTGGTTTTGTAATTAAAGCGTAAAACTAATGGGCACCTTTTTACACTGACACAAACACAGACAACGTATGATATAACTATATTAACATTAGCCTCCTTGTATATATTTGAGATGTGCTTGTATGTATGTATTCAAGCGAAAGAAAGAATTCACCTGCAGTAAAGATGTTCACAACTTTAATACTAGGTATAAAAATAAGTATTATATTCCCTTTGCAAGATGTAACGCCACTATCAGAGCGCCTAATGTAATGGGGCAAAAATTTTCAATTGTTTGCCGGATAGCATCAAATTACAGATAAAAATTTTAAATATTCATTAAGATGCTTATGGTATTAATTGAGCACTCGTTCTATAACTTAGATGAATTCTTTAGATGCACCGACACCACCTAGAAATAGTACTAAATCTATATTCTTAGACTGATGTTATAATAATTATATTGTTCTATTTTATACCTTTTTTAATTTTAATTTTTGTTTCTGTTCCTGTTGTTTTGCGACTAATGTTTATATACAATTTACATGTTACCTGTATGTTTTTGACAATGTCTATTCGCAAGCGCACACCAAAGTGTCTCTCTCTGGAGGTTAATTTCACAACTGTCAGTTTGAGGATAAATATGGACGTTCATGTTTGTAATACACGTAAATTGACGAAAAGTAATCATTATTGCTCTGTTCTGCATTGTAAAAATGATTATGCAAGTAATGTATCCATGCACAGATTTCCCAAAAATATTAAGAGAAGAAGGGAATGGAAAATTTGCTTACGAATAGGAAAACCTATTACTGACAATATGAAAGTGTGCAGTGCTCACTTTACAAAAGAAGATTATATGTTACCAGGTGAGTTTGGTAGCTCACATGTTGAATTGATCACGTGTATAGTAGCGTAATCAATTATTTAAATAAATTAAAGTGGATGTATTATAGAATGCTGAATTACGTAAATTATTTTTAGATTTTGCACATAAAAGTAAACGTCTAAAGCAAACTACCTACCCTACTAGGAATTTACCACAGATACGGCATAAATCTGCAATTAATTACGAATTAAATGCAAAACGGGCAGAACGTCATTCTCGCCGACAACAACTTACAGAAAAAGCACTTAATTTGGAGGCTGCCAAAGATCTTCTTTTTTTGGCAAATACAGAAAATAAAGAAGAGGAACCAACTAATGAAATGGCATGTGATAATGCTGTGAATGTGTATGATTGTTCTGTCCAAGTAAAGACATACTTACATCAGCGTGAGTTCAGTGTTGCAGACATTATAAACAATGAGTACAGAATAAAATTTTGTACTGGAATTTCGACTATGGCATTGTTCAATATTATAGCAATTGCATTGAGTAAAGAGTTTCCCACAACAAACAGAAACAATATCTTCTGTGTATTTCAATTCAATTGAACTCGAGCACAATGGATTACATGAGTGTCCGGGCTCCGGCGACGAAAGAATTGCATTGCATTGAGTGGTACAAAAGTTCAATGAAGACAGTGTTGCCAGAAATTTCGCCATTTCGCGTATTTAAAATAATTCAACCACAACTTTCCATACTTCTTAAGAAATTTGTAAACATCGATCACTTTTTCACTTTTTCTGTAAAAACAGAAATTAAAAAAAAATTAAAATAAAAAAGAAAATTTAATGGCAGTTTTGGAGCTCGGGGCCCCTTGGAGATGTGGGGTCCCTGGCGGCCGCCAGGTCCGCCAGCCGCTTAATCCGCTTCTGCCTGCTCCAGCTTTACATGTGTATTGACACAGTCACATCAATGGTTCTAAAATGTAACTTTCAAATAAATTGTGTACGTTATACCTACATTTTTATTACCTCCATCTATATTTAACGTGATTTTATGAGGATGGTCAGTTAATTTTGAAGTTTGCAAACACAGTGCTACAATAGCATCATTTTGTTTACCACACAATATTATGTGTTTAGCTTCTAACACGGCTTCTCCTTCCGTCAAAGGTCGCACTCCAACACCCACATATGTTAGTATGTCAGTAATACTAATCTTACACATATTTTAAGTTTGGTTTTTTACAAAATATCGCTACGAAAATACAACCGTTTACTATGGTAAATGATACACAAATGAATCAGCTGTCCTCAAACTAGACGCCATACTTTAAAAGAACAGCACCTTATCTTGATACGTGCGCTTGCGAATATCATGTAGGTTGTTGTGTGGATCCTCTTCAAGATGAGCATTGGCAGCTCCACTGTAACTCTCCCCTGGTGATGTTCGTGGCGGGGGTTAGGTGATCTGGGACGTCCTAATCTCCGGGTGCTTGTAAATCCGACTGAAGTCGATGGATTCTGAGACCAACTCGGAAGAAGTGTCGACCGGAAATCTCTTCCAATGTCGTATTAAACGCAAAATCCGTTGAACAACGTGAGTTTAGTAAAAGAATACGTAAACGTAATACACTTAACGACTACACTACCGGAATTTCTTCATAATAAGTAACTCGTTACAGGTCAAAAAAGCTAAACTTGCCCAGCTGGATGGCTGTTCTTATTCAAAGTAAGCTCGTTTTGTTCAAAAGTCTTCCCCCAGTGCCTCGCTTATCGCTGATAACTGTAGATAGGTGACCTGTAGGGTCACTGATAGCGGCAGGTATTGGTTGCAACGTTGATTGCGAAACTCAAGGGGTTTTATTTTTCAATAAAAATAATACATTTTTAGTTGGGTTTAAAATAACTAGTTACAATTGCATTTTTAAAAAATATCACTAGGGTTTAATTAATAAAAACCATTTAAATGAAATGAACTGTTTTATAGAATAACAGTTTTCTTTAAAAACGTTTGATTCGTGTGAAGGTAAAAACAATTTTAGGTTTTACTTTTTAATGTATTTTAGTAAAGGTTGTAACATTCACTGACTCAAATTATAATTATTTTACCAATATGAAGCAAATCATTTGTCGAAGATATGTTTATGCTTTCAGCCTTTTATTGCGCTTTACTGCAAGAAGCCACATTATCAATGCCGTTTTATAGTACGGGCGCATCAGGCGCGCGGCCAAGGCATGGCATCCACGGGGGCCCGACGATCTTGCAATTTTGGTAAAAAATAGGAAACCTTACGCCTGTATCCCGTGTGCAATAACCTACAACTAAATTCAATTTTTAAAACCATTCAAAAACCGATTCAATTAATTTGCAGCCTGTTTCTAAGATATCTTGGTTTCCTTCATTTTTTGAAATTAAAAAATTTTATCATAAAAATTATAATATAATAACAAGTTACACTGATTTAAAAAAAATAGATTATAATTAAATTTGTTTTGATAGTTTATCCACTATCTCTGTATTTCGCTGTATTAAGCAAGTTAATTTTTTTAATTTATTATATGTATCATCGTTTTACAAAAAAAAATGAATGTACGTTTAGATAAATTTTTATTTTTTTACAGCATAATGTATTATTTACTTATGCCCGTATTCACCAAGGTCGGTTGTTTATTTAACGTACTGTTATGTCAATAACTGTTAGTTATTTGTCCTACCGGCATTCACTAATCTCAGTTTAAAGTTAACAGTCAGTTAAAATAACTGGAGAATATTGCGTAGTTATTGGTAACGTCAAATTAAACTTTGATTTTCTAACCTATGAAAATAACATTGTGTCAATTTAAAATTTCAATCGATTACAATGAATAGACTAGAATTAGATTTTCCACAATTGCAAGACAGTTCATCTTTATCTGATGACGAAATAGAAAGAAATGGTGTCGTAAATCGAAGAGAAAATCCATATTTCGATTTAGATGATCTAAAATTTAAAAAGAGATTTCGTCTGGATAAAGAAACGGTGGAAGTTTTAGTAAATATTATGTTACCTGCAGCATTACAACCATTAAATAATCGAAACAAACCAGTATCAAAAATGAATCAAGTGTTGATTTGTTTAAGATTTTATGCTACAGGATCATTCCAAATTACAATTGGAGATTTATTTGGAGTTTCTCAACCGACCGTGTCGAGAATTGTTGCAAATGTTACTCGACATATTGCGAGATTGCGTCCTCAATGTATAATGCTGCCTTCAACAAATGAAGAAAAGAGAAAAACTGTAGAACAATTTTATGAAATTGCCGGATTTCCTAGAGTTATAGGAGCAATATATTGTATCTATGTTGAAATTTGTTCACCAGGTGGAAACAACGCTGAAGTTTTTAGAAATCGAAAATCTAAATTTAGTATTAATGTGCAAGTTGTAGGTGATGCTAAGTTAAAAATACTTGATATAGTTTCACGTTGGCCAGGGTCTGTACATGACACCACCATATTTAATGATTCTTTAGTTCGGGCAAAATTTGAAAACAATGAATTTCAGCAGTATTGTTTACTTGGTGATAATGGTTACCCTTGCCGGACATATTTATTAACCCCAATTTTAATCCCAAACAATGAAGCTGAAGAACGATATAATAGATCCCATATTCGTACTAGGAATACCGTGGAACGATTATTCGGTGTCTGGAAAAGAAGATTTCCTTGCTTATCCAATGGCATGAGAGTACACGTTGAAAAAGTGTGTGAAATAATTGTTGCTTGTGCTGTGTTACATAATATATGTATTATTAACAATGATGATATAGACGATTTAGATGGCAATGATGAACCTGATGACAATATGGATAATTACCCTGGCAGTATTAATAACATGACAAGAACAACATTTGATAGTGTAGCGGTTAGAAATCATTTAATGATTGTTTTTACAAATTAAATTTAATTATATTAGGTACACTTCTACAAAAAAATTACATTATATTTTTTAATTTTGCTAATTCTAGTTTACTAATTTCTAATAGTATTGATTCCTTCTCTAAAATTTTTGACATTTCATTGTCAAGTTATTTTCTTTTTAAATTTTCTTTTTCTGTTTCCTCAACTATCTTTAGAATATCTATTTTTTTCAGTGCAACACTTTTTTCACATCGACAATTCCTTGCGTTTTTGTTGTAAACATATATATTCTTTTGCGTTTTTGGCCACCAGATATTTTATTTCTAGTAACCTGCGTGTTCTTACACACAGAACTGTGATAAGATGTGGAGGGTTCATCTTGGTCTATCACAATTGACTGTTTCGGCATAGTTTCTAAACCAAAATCATTGACTGTAAATTTTTATTGTACTAAGCATTTTAAAATTATATATGAGGGAAGAAGCTTTAAATAGCAAGTTTGTATTGAATTCATTATAAAGAATTATTAATATAATTATACACAAATTTGATTTATCATTACCTTCTTCCAAAACTTCAACAATGGAAGTGTCAAGTTGTATATTTGAGTCTGTGCTGTTCTGCACTGTAAAAAAAATTTCGTCCAATATGGATACAATTTTGTTATCAGTATGGGTCGTTTTTGGTGTAAAATAACGTCCACCCGTTTTATATCTCTGTACCTATAAATATAAAATTAGCACAGGTTTAAACCTGTACTTTAAAGTACATAATTGTAAAAAAATATTGCACTTTATCGTCAGATTTGTTCTTTTTTGCAGTTTTTTCATCTGTTCATACAACGTTTTAAGCTGAAGTGCATTACGGATGCCAGTAGACTGTGTGCAGTTATATTTTTGCGCAATGTTTTCCTAGCATTCTTGCTTTTCTTTATTGAAAATAGCATTCGTTTTTTTATTTTCTACAACATTTTTGTTTTGTTGTACCAATTCCATTATTAATTCTTTCTCAACCTCGCTGAAATGCCGAGATTTCTTTCGCTTAGATTCCTCCATTTTTCTAAACACGCATTAGAAATTTTAATTTATGTTTTGTTACTGGTGTTTAATTTAAACTTACCTATAGATTATTATATTTATTACTAAGGTACAAAATTTAAGTGTCAAAAATGAATTAATTATGAAATTCAAATTTGCACAAACTCAGGGTTATTTAAATGTTTGGTGAATACAGGCGTTAAGGAGTTATTATAGTCTAGATGCCCGATTTTGAGGTGATTTTACGGGCGTAATAACAAGAATGTAGAATTATCTGGACGTAGCCGATTTTTAAAATGTTTTTTGCAGAAAATGGCGCCTTTTTGAAAAAAAGGTCATTTGTTTGCCTTCTTTTTTCAATTTTGGGAATTTTTAAATTATAGTAAAAAATTCAAAAAAAGCCACGTGAGACAATTATGATAGTTTTGAGAAAGTCTGTACCAAATTTCAAGCACATTGGTGCATTAGAACTTGAGATATCTTGTCAACCGTATCGAAAAAAATAGTTTCGAGAAAGGCGCATTTAAAGTTAAGTTTAAGTTAAAGTGGTTTAATGGTATATTATACTTACATTTTTTCAATCAGCCATCCCTGCCTCATACAATGTTCCTTCCTCCACCTTAAAAGCTACATTTTTGACAGATCTTTTAGAGATACGAGCAGTTCTGTCTTTTTTCGACGCTCGTATCTCGGAGCGGTTGATACGCTGTTAATCTGGTTTGCTGGCGAACGCATGGCTTTCAGGTACAATTTTTGTTAACATTGTATCCAGAATTTTTAAAACCGGTAAAAAACATTCATTAAAAATGCAGACAGCAATGTGGTTTGCTATTTCGATTGTGTGACTTCCAGCATGTATTTGTTTAGGTGCAAAAATCCAGATAAGCGAGTTCAACGATTCATTGTCAATTTGTTTCTGAACCTAAACATGTCAGTAATCTTTCCGAGGACAATTTCTCAAATATTGGCTGTATCAATTCCAATATATTTTCACTCAATGGTGGATTCTTCAATAAACAGCATTTTGCATTACACCAGCTTGATTCACCAAGTGGACAATACTTATGTTATCAATTTTCATCAGTTCAAATTTTATGATAATAAGTGGGCCACACCTCGTTCCTCATATCAACAGGTTCAGGATTTCGGTGAATAGCTAAAACATAATATAAACTCAATTCATTGACTATCTCGCCTGTAATTTTCCAGGGCCTTTACCATCAACATCTTTATTGTCTTTTTTAATTTTTCGTAACCTGGCTCCCATCATTTTGTGGACATGTCCAACACTTTTTTTTAGTCACTACAGGACCACCATGATATGGGTCTATGTCGTTAATGCCCTTGAATGTTTTTGCGTTACCATCTCCCAGAGCTGGGCAAGTTACTTTGTAAAAGTAGTTAACTACTAACTAAAGTTACTAATTTTTAAAAGTAGTGTAAGTTACTAACTACTAACTACCGTAAATCGAAAAGTAGTTAGGTTACTAACTACTCAAGAATTGTATTCTAAAATATAAGTTATTTTTTTCAACTACTTGTAGAAAATGTAGTTCTGAGACGATTTATGTTATACCACTTTCAGTCATATAAACATAAGTACCTATAGACACTGAATTATTATTACATTAAAGAAGACAAAGTAAATCAATCATACTCACACGAAAACAGTAAAACAATTTTAACGTAAGTACTATTATTCTACTATCCATGTATATTTATTATATTACAAATTCTCAAAAAAAAATAATAAAATAAACCTTTAAAAAAACAGAACTTAAAGTAATAAACTTATTGTGGTATTCAATATTTATTTCCTTTTCATAAAAGTAACTATTCAAAAAAAGCATCAGCATTTCTTTTGAGCGAAGTTATGAATGAAAAACGAAAATAATCGCTCGACAGCAGCTGATGAAGGTAAAATTGTACTATATCTAATGAACATTTTTTTAATAATCTTATAATCATCTTACATAGATATATGAATTCTGTTATCTTCCAAGTGTTTTAACAATTCCAGTTCTATGCATCTGGTTTTGTGAGCATGTTCATTCTCAGTATCAGAAGAAATGTGTAACTTTTTAGACAAACTAGGTTCATCAAAATAAAAAAAAAACTTTCATTTTGTTGAAGTAATACTTTGTTTACGTTTAGATCAGTGGCATTTAACATTTCGAAACAAATTAGGTTTGCTGCATTTATAAAAATTTTTTGAAAGTCTACATCCATGTTTACTTCTGCGTTACCGTTCATCACTTGAAGGACACGTTTTAATCTGCGAAACTGCAATGGAAGCTGAATAATTGAAGCCGCTAATAAAGTAGTTTAATTACTAGTAAAGTACTTAAGCTATTAACAAAGTAGTTTAACTATTTTTGTAGTTAAAATAAGGTAGCTAACTACTTTTTAAATACGATCACACGAAAAAAGTAATTTATTCCAACTACAGTTACATTATTGAATTAAAGTAACTTGAATATATAGAATACAACTATCGTCAACAAAAAAGTAGTTAGATTAGTAGCTTAACTACTTTGTAGTTAACTACTGCCCAGCTCTGCCATCTCCGATGTATTTAGCATATTTGACACCATGTTTTTCCACTGACTCTTCAAACATTTCGATTACCGCGTCGACCTCCATTTCTCCGGAACTTCATGTACGATTGATAGTGTAAGAATCTTCGTGTTGTTCGTAAAAATCATTGCAAGTTGCAACATCCTCATTTTTTATGGGTGCACAAATTACAGCCTTGACAAAAGCTTGATTTTATAGCTGTATCAATCAGTTTCTTGCTGTAGTTGCCTCCAAGCGTGGTTACTCCGAAGAGTGAGTTGAAACCTCGTTTCTTCCAAGTGCCATCACCAGAGACAGTTAGATACGTAGGGTCAGCAGTAGGTTCAGAGGCTTCTGTTAGCTCTTTTTCTTCCGCAACGGCTTTTGAAATTATATGTTCATAAACTGCACGTGAAGCTATCTGCCAATTTTTCAGGGAACTGTAGTACGTATTAATTGCTAACCCTTGGCATATATCCATCATGCTGCAAAATATAGTGACGCCTTCTAAAAGTCTCATTACTACGACGATTCTGCGATTGATTTCGAAATATTTATTAATGAAAGGTGATGAATTGATGTATACTGAATTGCAATGCAATTTTAAATCCTATCCCACGAGGAAAAGTTCGAGAAAATTTAATGTTTTTCTTGCACTCAGCACAAATAATTAATACAGACAGGGCCGTGAATAACGAAAAAAATTCAGGAATACAATAACCGTAATTATTTTTTATTATAATTTCATCCTCTTTCTAAATTTTTAATTTCTCTGCTGAAGTACTCGTCAAACTGATTGGGTGGAGCTTTTCTATTTCTATCTGGACGCAAAGTACTACTTTTTTACTTTTTTTATCCATTTTATATTAAACATTTGAATTTAAAACAACAAATACACAGTACACATGGAACGCACATCCACGTGGCTTGACGGTTGAACTGAACTAAACTGAACTGAATATAAAATATGAGAGCATAATCAACAAAATACGTCACAATAGGCATACAGAACAACCTTCGAGATGCTCATTTATCAGATATATATTGAGAACAAAATAATTTATACTACCTTCTTTCCATTCAAGTAGCCGGAGGGAGCTACTATTGATTCGTTCCGATCGGACCGGATTAGTGGGCGCGTCATAAAATTAACTATAACTCCGAAAATAATTCGAATTTCCGTAAATCCTCTTAAATGCTTATTCTTAAAGGTCTAAACTTTGAATATATGAAAACGTTTTTTTCGAGTTTTAGACTAGAATACTACCTTAATGGTTAAGCGTTTTAAAATCATAGGTTTTCTTAAAATGTGATAATGTTGTTATCTCCACTTTATAGAAAATAATATATAAAAATTGTACTTATCATTCGGTTAATATACATGAAGTAATTTCTTTAACTTAATAATATACAACACTTAGCAGCCAATACTATTATTTTTAATTAGTATCTAGTTTTAACAAATCAATGTTTTGTATATATTTTTTTAACTTTAGTTTATTATTTAGTATATTATTATTTCCGTTTGGAAATCGCTGTTGAACGTCGTATCACAGGGCTAGTCCACTAATGTAAGTAGTTAATGAAGTTAATGATTCGTTGTCAGATTAGCAAGGATAGGAGACAGAGGATTGCCGATTGTAGTACCAAAAATCTGTTTGTAAAACTGTCCATTACATAGAAAACTTATGATGTCGACAAATTCTATCTGACTAAGTGTAGTGAAAGTCTTTATATTAACGGTAGGATACCTGCGAATTAAAGCGCTAGACAAAATGGAATTTATGTAATAACAATAAACTTTGGAAAATTTATTTAATCGAAATCTAACAAAATATTTTGTGACAAATATTTTCATTTTTTGTAAACTTCTCCATCTTTATTAATAAGCAATATAAAAGTTAAAACTTTCAGATCAATTTTTTATAAATGTATGAAAGTTGGGTAGGTCAAATTTTGACCAATAATTGGTTATATAGTGTTCTAGGCATTAAAGAAGTTTCTCTCAATAATTACAATATTTGTAGAAGTTATGAACAATTTTATTGCACAATTCATCAAATAAAAACGTTTTTTTCTTATAACAAACTTAATTTTTAAAGAATCTTTTTGAAATTATGTTAACTCCTAGTCAACGCATTTAGCCAAGTACATGTGAAATTTGAAACATGTACGAGTAACAATTATTTCGAAAATCAGTTTGAAAAACTATCAAAATTTATGCAATATTAAAAATACATGGCGCGTTTTATTTAAAGTGACAGGGGAAGCAGGTACTCGGAGGCGGAGTTTATAAAACGAGAATTTGCCGATTACGGGTAAAGCATATTTGAACAAATAAGTATTGTTAAAATTCTGCTAAATGTTATTCTTACTATGTCATATGCAAATCTTCTATAGAAACTAGTAAATCATATTTCGGTTTATTTTTATCTAATAATGCTACATTACGTTTACTGTACATATTGACAATTGTAACAGATAGTGTATAAAAATATTAGCTATTACGTACGAAATTGAGAATGCAAAAAGGGCGATTTCAAAATTGTAGTTGACGATTGACGATAGTACAATTATAGAAGTAAATAAGTGTTTATTTTCATTAAAAATCAAAAAAAATCAAAGAAAATGCAATATCAAATTAAAAAATTTGCGTTGCTGTAAATGTCAAGGGCGAGTTATAATTAAAACAAAACCATAGCTATATGCATCAATTTCAAGGACAAATGCTTATCTGTAAAAAAAACATTTGCCACTTAGTATTATCATTGTATTATATACAGATGTGGATCTAGAAATTATTAAAATAAAAAAAAGACGAGATATTTTGTAAAAAAATGTTATGATTAATTAATTTTTGGGAAACTCATTGTATTCCAAAGTTTGTTGATTCTAGAATCTAAAAGGGTATGAAAACTAGAAAATAAAGCAAAATACTCATGTATGCTTTTCAATCAATGGTTTAATAGATACTTTGCACACAGCATTGTTATTTTATTTGACGACTAACGATTTTGTTTGCAAATTTTTGAATGTATATACTTAATATAAATATTTCATTATAAACTTTTGCTTGTAAAACTAAATAATCAAATTGTTTTTAAAGAAGTCGCTCTTATACAATTAGATTTTTTTTGTAAAAGTAAATGAAACAATAAACGCATAGTGTGTGAAAATAGAGTAGGAACAGCGTCTAGTAGCCAAAGAAACCGAACGTTACTGTGCAATCTGTTTTTGATAAGAATATAATACAAACCACCAGCGCTAGATATTTGATAATAACAAACAAAACAATGTCTTTAAAAGAACTTGTATCGTATTACTTTCAAGAAAAAAATGTATTCGATTTATATTATAGTGATATGCAATTAAAATACAATTACCAGTGCTTTTATGTATAATATAAAAAAATATTTGAATAGATATACGCTGCCCATCCGGACAAGTACAAACAAACATATCAGTTACCTGAGTACCTTTTAGAGTACCCCAAGTCTATTGTTGAAAATTTAGGACCGCCCAAATAAGATTTATGAGTTTGTGTAGTTTTAGTTGCATACTATCACTTGTATTCAGATGTACCGATATTACTACCATCTATACAAAAATTTTACGAACTTAATATGGGTATCCTACCGTTAAGCCAGTATTTACTAATTAGTTTTAAAATAAGTTCTTTGGAAATGTTGGTGAATAAAGACTTTACATCAAACGAGATCAAGATGACGTTTACTGGTACAGTAGTGTTAGCGATTTTTTCCTTAAGATCTAATGAGTTTTTTATATTAAAGTTAAAAATATATAAAATACCTGAAATTAATTTAGATAAAAAATAAGTAGGTTATCCTATACATGACACAGTTGGTCTCAGGGGATAGTTACACTTTGACCAACCCATAGTATTTTGGAGGAACACCGGTGTAATTAATTAATTAATTGGTCAATGTGACTGCCATCTATGAGAAATTTTACAAAATAATTGTTCTTCCTTTGTATACTATTAGTAAGAACAAATTCTACTTTTTTGTGTCAAAATCATTAAATAGCAAGTCTAATTTGTTCTTGTAATCCAGTTTGCTAATTAAAACTATCGAGTTTACTTTATCAGATTTAGTCAGATATATTTGATTCTTGTTATTTAAAAAGTTTTTCGTGACATTTATTAATTTAGTTACAAAAAAATCTCGAGATTTATGTTTTTTTTTATAATGTTCTGGTTTGAAAATTGGTAATGATGTTAACTAATATACCTCTAATCGCATCTTTGTCTTCAAAATAAACAGGTGTAAAAATGTCCTCACAATCTTTAATTATGTATATTAACAATCGGTAATTTACGATTATAGTTAAATACAAATTCAGGAGATAAGCATTGTTTAACATTATCTGAAATAGTAACATCAGTAAGATTATAAATACAGCCTTTTGTGTTAATAACATTATTCCAGTTTTGACATCGAGTTAAATGATATAGTTTTTTGTCAAGTTTGTTCTTATTATTTCGAGTGTAATTTTGATTTTTTGTTTTTAGTATTTTGGTTAACATGTATAAGTCACTGACATCATGTAAGTGAGATAATTGTCGTTTTATATTTTTGATTTCTTGGTTAAGGTTGAACAAACGCCAGTAAGTGACATCAATTTCAATATTGAGAACTGATCTTTTGAATTGATTAATAGTTGAATTAAGTTTGTTGTGATACGGCGTGTGTTCAGCCTGTATTAGATATCTATGTTTAAAAAATTGTTGAATGTGATTAGGCGTAACATCTACTATTTTGCAATTTTTTAAAAACATTTTAATGTTATACTTAGCTAACTTTATAGTAATATCTTGAGCACGTTTTACTAATTCGTAGGTGTTTTGATTGTAGTTCATCTTAATTTTCCGATGCCATCATGTTTGGTTCTTCGAGATAAGAATTTTTGTTCTGCCCTCCACATGTGTCAGAATAGAATGTTAATTTTTTTATTCCTTCGGACAAGTTCATGATTTCCGTAAACAGGCAAGAAGCAATTTCGTTAGCTCCTCTCATGGCTAGTGATTCATGGCATACATAACACGAAGCATAACTAGTACCACCGTTATGGATAGTTTTGTAAAGTGAAACAAATCGATTACTTATCAGTTTTGGAAGCATTTTTATCGGTCTTTTTACGTTCATAAGCCATATTTGCTTCTTGGTAGTGTTATGTCAACAGTAATATTTAACTTGATTTTCATAAGTTCACACTTGTGACACATGTCCCTTTTTGGTGATTTAAAGATAAATTTTAATTTATGAAATTCGCTTTCGTAAATTTTTCTGCCAACTGGATTGGAGTAAGCCTCACGATATTCGCTGTACATTTTAGATAGGTTAAAATAGGAAAGCAATTACAGCTTGTTATTAACGCGACGATCGTAATGACTCATGTTTAGGGAACGATTCAATATACTCATATTGAATCGTTCCTTAAACAAGGACTTTTTTAACTGTTCGGGTTTTCTTTTGTTTGCAAGTTCCTGCTTTCTTCGGTGGTCTTTTTTCAGTACTTGATTTTATTTTATTGTATTATTAAAAAAATTTGTCCGTTTGGTCAAGTGTTGCTTGAAAGCAATATTTACAAACATTATGCCCTTCTCCATTTATTTCAAATATGTAAGTGAGTCATTCTTCGTTCCTTGAAAAAATCAACGTTCCGTACTCGATGAGTCTTTAATGGATGTAAAGTTACTGATTTTCCAATAACGTTCATACGCCTCTCAGTATTCTTACTTTCCAGTACTCTTTGAAAATCTTTTGCCTCGTATCTTTCTCTTTGCTGTTACATATTTCTGACTGTTGTGTATTTTTAATGTTCTTACTGCTCGTAATTTCCTGGCATATCGTTTAGCAACTTCTTTGCCTGTGTCGTTTAATGGATTAGGCCCCTTTTAGTATTTTCCGTTGCATGTTTCGCCGCTTTTTATTAGCGCAGGGGGTTTCTTCTTCACTTGCCACTGTCGGTATCTTTCCAAATTTAAGTCCTCTTGGATACAGGCATTACCGTTATCGTCTGTAAAAAACCGTTGCATATGTTGGTTAAGAAACTTAATTTAAATATTTGCTGTTGAATCTTTTAAGTAAGTATACAAATTTTATATTTGTCACTAAAACGCGCCACAAATTGATTTAAATTATTAATTAAATAACACTAAGCTCTTTTTAGTTACTATTATTTGTTGTTGACGTTGCCAATTCAAGAATTCCCTTAGTTCTACGAGACGTTGCTTTAACTTTAGTTATAATCTACAAAATAAACAGATACCAAGCATATTAACACAAGATACAAATCACTCTTGTGGTACGTAAGACCTACGTCATAAAAATGTTACCGCTAGATCAGACTTAACTATACATAAGTCCTTTCGGTCGACGGTCGTAATGTTGATACAAAAGACATAAGTAACTTAATTATATTTTACTAACGAAAACATGCATCGAAACTACTTGAGTCCTAAATACCAATCTTTACAGAATTAGTATTTATCTATATTGACTTTCTATTTTTACCAAACAACTCTTTAGGAAAAATAGGTGCAATTTTATATAGTTTTGAAATTGTGACTATGCACATGACGATTTTTGATGGTTTAGAAAATTAATAATCTTAAATAGTGCCCTTTAGTTTTATGTACGTTACAGGTTGCAATCTCGTTTTGATGCACTTTTGAGCGCGTCGAACACTACTAAAAAAATTTTAAAATAATTTTATTGTTATGGGTAATGATTACGTAGTGATTCTGTTTTTTTAACGTTTTAATAAAAACATTAGTCGCGTTTTGTTTAATTAAAAATTTAATACAATTACCTATTAACCAATGCTTTGCCGGTAGAAATTTTATTACCAAATTGAGAGAACTTAGTACAGTACGAACTGCTGATATTAATTTTGATACAAAAATCTTATCTTAAACTCAAGAAAAATGCTGCATAAAGTTGCAGTCAAAGGTTGAAATGAATTCAAAACAATAAAACATTTTTTTTGTGGAAAATATTGTTTTTTTTTTGATAAATCTAAAAAATACATTTAAAATATTGTATAGATTATAGTTTATTTTTGTAAATGAACGGACCACTGGCTTATCTGTGAAACAAAACCTAGTTATTGCAAGACTAAGTAAACAGTTGCCGATTAGTTAGTATTCGTTTGTTTCTTGTGCAGTTCAAGGGCTAATTAATTACAATCAGTAAAATATGCTGTTTACTAAGTATTTAACTCAACAGGAATTAGAAGCAGCTTTAAAGGAGATCGTGAAGCATTTGGCGAATAATGAAGAAACTAGTATTTACGTATTTTTATATTTATTATTAGATGGAATATTATAATATGTACCTCATTTTCCTCAAATTTATGCTAAAAATGTCGTCAACTACATACAGAACATATTACTTTTATCGATATTTCGATACGTATCCATTTTTCGATGCATAGCGATATTTGATATATGGAACATTTTCGTCTCTTTGCAGTTTAGGTGTTTTTTCTGGAAGGTTATTTTTTCTCTCTAATCGTATTGTCCCTGTATATATTGTATTTCTATCGTATGGAGATGTTTTGCTAGTCTTATACAAGTTAGGATTAGAAACAACTTCATCAAACATTGCTTTAATCTAAGCAAGTTGCTGAACAATGGATAGCTGATTTTCGTTTGAATCCATACTTTCAATTTTTGTGCAATATAGGTTTGGTTTTTGGATAATGACCTTTTGATTTTCTAATATTCCATCCATTTTTTTTATCAAGAAAGTCATTACTGGATGTAGCTACACAGTCGGGAGACAAATTGTATTTTATGATTTGTTCAGCCGAGTTTGTTTCTGTATCTGTGACAAAGATAATCGAAGGAGTTTGTGGTACTGAAGATTAGCTCGTCTATTTAATGTCTGATTTGTTTGCGGAAAATCGTTTTGGTTGAGCGTTGGTATCGTTAGTGAAATTTTCTCTGAAACCTGCAAAATAAAGTAAGTTAATACATTGTTTGAAATAAGGTTCAGAAAAAAAACACAGCAAGTAAATTATTTTAAGAAAAATCTTTTTTTTTTCATAAATTGATATATAAAATACCTTAACGTACCTATACATGTTTCTCTATCAACAAAAAATGTATATGTAAACCATTTTTATCTAGAGTTAAGTAAATTTTATTACGAATTATTATAAATGACTATTATTCGTCTTTTGGATCTTTATTATTATTACAAGCTTTTTATTCATTTGAATGTTTTTATAAATTGTACGTTTTAGTGTTAATTTCCGAAGAAACTGTATACACAGCGAAACGTATGTTATGAAAAATTTCATTTACAATAAAAAAAAATTCTTAAAATAATTTACTTTTTTTTTCTTGTGGCTCTATCACTGATATAATTAAAAAAACCGCAATTATATAATTAAAAAAACACCGTACGCGTTTCGACTCTTTTAAATCCATTTTTTTAACTTATTCAGGTATCGATCAACTAAATGTAATTTGCAATAAATGTTACCAACATTATTCTTAGTATCTCTTCCAACATCAGATTTTATTTTCAATGACTTCTTTATATTCGTATGACAAACTTAATTGAGAATTTGTAATGAAAAATAATTGATATATTATATCACTTATCAGCGCTATAGATACTTAAATTTTCGTGTTTTCGCACTTGAGTATAAACATAAGATTCTCCTTTATTTCTTAAATTTTTGAACGATTTTTAAGCCACATGTCTGGTCTCTTCTTTCTTTACCAATTTTGTGATTTTGAGTTTGGTTCAAACTTTTTTTTTCCTTAGTTGAATCTCATCCTTGTCCTCCTCTTCTGGTTCTTCTGAAGAACTTAATTCGCATGATCTTTGGAACAGAGGATCTTTCACACTATCATCGGTATCGTATGAGTCATTTTGTAGGTCCTTGTCGAAGTCATCTTAAAAATAAAAATATAAACAGAAATGAATCTCAGTTATATCTATTTATAATAATAATACCTTCATCTATATTAGAAACCTTTATGTCAATTTTTAAAGGTTTGTTTTCTTCTACAGACGACGAAGACGAGGAGTTTGAGAACGAAGATGAACTAGAAGATGATGAACTGCTCAAGGACGGCGGTAGAAGTTGTTCTTCTAGAAAAATAAAGCACACACATTATATGTTAAAATTAATAGTCCTTAAAATTATTATTTGCCAGATATTACCTAAAGGTTCTATTTTTTCTTCTGTTTCAGTATCCATTGTGCCATTATCTTTTGGTGATGACCCTACAACAACAGTTTTTGCAGTATTTCTTACAAAATTCTAACTCATACTACCTTGTACTCGTATACCTTGAGTAATAATAGTATTCTTACAATAAAAATTACGCCTGTTAGGACCAACATTTTCAACATAATAAGATGCATTTCCAAGTACTTTCCTAGCTATTTCGTCCTTAGAGTTTTCTTCACTAATTGGAGTTTCAGAAATACTGGTGGTATCCACTTGATCAGTGAATTGGTTGTTAAGTAGATTTATAGCTTTACCAATTTTGGTGCAAGGAATATTGGGTGCATCATAGGGGACGTTTTTAATTTCAATGAAGTTTTCCTTAAACATCATCTTTTGCATTTTTATTCTCAGTTAGGATACATTGAGGTATGTTAGATAAAATGGGAATATTACTTATAAAGTTATCGTCGTCTCCGGGTCCAACATCAATATTTAGCATAGACAAAATGCGTGCACTTCGACCAGACTTCAATTTTGACATGGTACCTGTCAAAAATGATAAGAATAGGCATTTACGATAATTGAAGCGCTTCAGAGCGCTATGTATCGAGCACGTTCGCTAATTGTAGTGTAATGTATATAACGCGTTCTTTAATTTCTAAAATGTATTAGGTGTATTTACCAGATACATGATTTGTGGATCGGGTAATTCAGGAAATCCATTCATAATATAACCTAACAATTTTTGTTTTGACAGAAATAAAATTGATTGATCATACGTTAACGCCAGTAGTTGATGAGTAGCTTCATTTTAAACGATGGTCATAATTTAGTTTATAATACAATAGGTAATTATTTTTTTAAATGTTTTTCATGTTAAGCTATAAAAATAGACGAGGAGAACAAATCAATCTTTGAATCGCAAACAGACTGTAAGTCAGAAAGTAAATATTAGATTGATAATTAATTGTTTTATTTGAGTTTTATACGTGGTGAAACAAATGATTGCGGAAACAGATTGTCACAGGAAGCAATATTACTTTTACTAACCTTGTACGAGGATAATTTAGATGCACTTAGGTCAGCAAAAAAGAGCAATAAATCAGTTTGGAAAATTGTATCCAAGGAAATGGCTCTAAAAAATTACAACTTTAATGGAGATCAATGCGATATCAAGTTCCGTAACCTTAAGAAAACATTCAAAAGGATAGTTGATAATAAAAGACACTGGAAGATGTGCTATATCTCGGCCATACTTTGACATATTTAATAAAATATTTTGGAAAAGCACCAGATGTTGTACTTCTTTCTACAACAAGTAATATGGGTGGATATTCCTCAAAACCTTCCACACCTACATCAAGTAGAGCATCCTCCTCTGCTTCAATAATATATATGGAACTTCCATGCACATCCAGTTCACCAGCACAGGTAATTGATCTGCGCTCTGAGAAAGTGGTTTTTTATAACTGTTAAATTACAGATTGATGGAGATTCTGACAAGGAATGTATATTGTCACAACGCCAAAACCGAAAAAGACGTTTAGATCAGAGTGAACCCCAATGGATGAAGACGCTGCAACAACAGGCAGCTACTAGACATGCAGAAAAAATGAAAGTATTAAATGAAATCCTGAATTTATTGAAAAACTAAATATAATACATTGTTTTAGATATTATAATTATTTTTCCTGAAATTACAGTTATCCTGTAAACAGCTGATCTGCAATTCTATTTCTTTTCATTGTTCCACTTACATCCTTATCACAAATATCACTGTTATAGTTACGGTCATCGTTTTCTTCATCGCTTACTTCTATCGTATCACTTTTCTCTATGCAAATATTATGTAAAACACATCAAGCAATAATTAGCTGGGAGATACATTCTGTGTTATAAACAGGGGCGTCGCCAGAAACTTTTCCAGGGGAGGGCCAAAAAATTATAAGTTATTTTTTAATTAGGTGCAGGAACTGCTTCTTGTAAACTGCAATCATACTATTTTCAGTCTAGATTTTGCAGCATCTAGTACCTTAATGAATTTCTCGGCACTTTGGGTGGCCAACAAACCAAAATAAAATAGTTAAACTTTGAATTAGATTTATTCAAACATAATGAAGTTGAAGCGTTTTTAGTACGAAGGTAGCATGAACAACTGGGGGTACGCGCCGCTTGCTACATAAGAAGGGGCAAAACACCCGTACATATATTTCGGCAAGAACGAAAACCAGCGAACACAATAAATTCTTAACATGCCCCCGGCCTTGAAAGGCAAAGCTTTCAAAAAAAAGAAATGACTATACTACGCAAAACAACAAACAATAGATACATTAAATATAGATTTTGTCCAAATAAAATTATACTATAATAACTAAATTAATGTCACTTTGTTGCACTGACTGAGTCTATGGGCAAATGACAAATTTTAGTAAATGCGCGGCGCACTACTCCTGACACTGTGCGTATAGACGCCATTCGATTTACACCATCACTACCGCGATATAATTGCACAATGCGACCTAGCTTCCAGCGCAGTGGTGGAAGGTTGTCTTCTTTGAGAAGAACTAGCGTGCCTTCTTGTAGCTCGGAACCATTTGATTACCATTTTACGCGTTGTTGAAGTGTTGAAACGTATTCTTTACTCCAACGTTTCCATATGCGTTGATGTAACTGTTGTACACCTTGGTAACAGGTAAGTCTGGATTCTTTCAGTTAGCTGACGTCCGGGTCCGGTAGAGAGGTTTTCCAATGAGAAAGTGAGAAGGAGTTAAGGGTTGGAGATCATTGGGATCAGAAGATAGGGGGGATAGTGAACGGCAATTAAGAGCTTTTAAAAATGTGGCTAATTCTTTAAGTTGAGAATTAGCGCCAGAAAAGTTAGTCCCGTTATCGGAGTAAACACGCAGGGGCTTACCTCTGCGAGACACAAAAGCTCGAAACAGACACAGACAAGCTTGTGACTAACTCTAAGTGTACGGCTTTCGTAGCAAAGCAAACGAATAAGCACAGATAGGACTTGTAAAGTTTGCATCCACGACCCTTGCGATCCTTAATTTGGAATCAACCCCCGTAATATGAAAAGGGGCGGAAGGCTCTACACGAGATTGAGGTAGGTTTCCCATAATGGGTGGTAGAAAGCTTGGCGAAAGTCGAAAACACTTAATACAGTCATGGACTACCCGCTTGACAAGACATCGGCCTGAAGTTATCCAGAATCGATCTTTTAGCGAAGATAGCAGTAATTGAGGGGCCGCATGAAGCATTCGTAAATGCTCTCGACTAACAATAAGTTTAGACAGGTGATGCTTGCCAGAAATTAAAATAGGGTGTTTCCTATCAAAAGAAAATTAAGAGTTACGAAGACGTCCTCCAACACGAATGACACCATCACTATGTAGAAAAGGATTTAAACAGAGAAGTGCTGATGACTTCAACGGTTTATTGGCTTGTAATTGTTTTATTTTATCTGGAAATGTTTCTATTTGAGACATTTTGACCAAACGCAAGTGAGCGGATCTTAACTCATTTATTGTAATAGAGCTTTTATAACGATATTTAGGCAAAGTAGCACATTTTTTACGAAATCGAAGGCAAAAGGCTATCATCCTTTCCATAAGATTCAAGTTGGAGTAGTTAGTGATTGGTATTGGAAAATCAACTACTGTAATAAAAGATTTCAAGACGTTTTTTATTTCAGGAATGTTAGAACTTACAGAGAAAGATTCAGGCCATGCAACTTCTTTCTCTATCAACCATGATGGACCGTGCTACCAAAGGTCAGCACATCTCAAAGCTTGAGGAGTGATACCTCTAGATAGTAGATCGGCAGGATTATCTTTGGTAGGCACATGTTTCCAAATAGCATTGGACGTGCGTTCTTGTATGTCGGAAACGCGATTGAAAGATCTTTAAGAGATTCGGCCTAGTTTTTAACCAACTAAGTACTATAGTAGAATCTGGCCATAGATAAACTGCAGCAGTTGTTACATTTAAAGCTTTAATTACTTGCCCAACTAGCTTGGATAAAAGAGCAGCGGCGCATAATTCGAGCCTTGGAATGGTGGTAGGTTTTAAAGGCGTGTAATATGCGTAAATCTGGTGGCTTAAAAAAAAGAAGGAAAACGGCTACCAATCTTAAAAAAAAATCGAACTATCGGGAAACCTTAGTCGCGTCCAAGCTAGCTCTCTCACGGAGGATGGTGTGAGTCTTGATAAAAAGTGATTTACGGGCGCCACAAGAGTTTCTTCTGCGACGTCGGTATCTTCCAGACCCTCTTGAAGTTTGGAAAAACTCCACGACAATTATAGCCCTAAAGGAGGAAAAAAAGAGAGGGAAAGAGAGAAATAATAAAAAAAAACAACAATTGGTATGACGGTACGCCTTGTTAATCGACACACACCTTGTATAAACTTATACCTAATTATAACTAAACAAAATGTCTTTAAATCGATGTTTAAAAACATAAAAAAACTCAAAAATTCTCGATGGCTTATTAAACGTAATGTACAATGGTTAAATTAATGTTATTATGTAGTAACCTGTATATAAAATATTTAATCCACAATAAAAAAAAAGGTTAATCAAGTTTAGATTATATTAATTTTAGCTATCAAAGTTGGCAGCAATAAAATAATTCTTTTATTTGATTTTATAAAAAAAGGTTGGCAGCAATAATTAACTGAATTATAACATTACTACAAAAGAAATGAATCGTTGTGTTTTGATAAGAGATATCAGTTGTATTATGGAAATTTTGCTACTTGTAAAAAGTTTAACGACTAAACTGCAAGTTATCGCGCAAGAAATTAATCGACAACTAATTATTCTTTACTTCCCTGCGGTAATTAAAACAAGAAAATTGTAAACAGGTCCCTGACATTCGACATGTCCGGTAAAACGATATCGCTTTCTATTCCGATCGTCGTTGGGTAAATAACACTCCAGGTATGAATGTCCCCTTAACTTTAATTAGCTTACAGAATCGTCGATGAACAAATTTTTAATATACACGCCAACGATACTAATAGAAAAACTGAATTCAAAGTAAGCAAGTTACTACGTAATTGTATAAACGAAAAGAATGTTTGTAGGTATATCGATTTGTACGATACTAAATCTAATAACTAAACTACTAAAAATTAATTTATCTTATCTGCTAGATGTTTTCTTCGAAAGTAAATTGTCCGGAACTGGGAGGTAACCTTGGCACTTGAGGTTGATTGACCTTTCTTGTATTTCGGTGTCAACGGTTGGTGATTCCAAACTTCCAATTCACAAAAAGGCGAATGAAAGTACACAAATAATCGATTAAACGATTAAATCGAATGAAAAAAAAACCCTGGGGACAAGTAAGAAATTTTACTACCTTGTATTTAAAATAATTATTCTCACCCTTAGTTGTTGATCGGGGTTCTTAGAAGTAACGGCAACTCAAGTCGTAGATCCGACGATTGTCGTAGAGGAAGTTACGATTGATTAATCTCAGAAAGGTAATTACTGGGAATCTAATCTCTCCCCAGTTGCTTCCAAAATTAGTTAAATCCGTTAAACAATAACGAAAGTGATAATCACTAAGCACTAATTAGGAAAAACTTGAGTTCTGTTAAGCAGTACTTGCAAAAGTGAAGTCAAATTCGAACAAAAATCCCCTCTAAAATGGAAAATGTATCGTGTTATCAGGGTCCAATGTTGAAAAATTTGGCCTCTGGGGTCAAAGATAAAGATTATAAAAGTACAAAGCGTTGTTGGTGGCCTATTTTAGGCGGGAAAAATTTTGAAATGAATTTAAAATTGTTGCTAATAATTACAAATTATATAAGGATTGTTACAGGCGAAACCTTTGACTTTGCGCACAAAAGGTGTGACTGCATAAGACCAGTTTGATCAATAGATCTGACATAAGTGGCTCCGTAGGCGTACATTGAGGTATCGCAGAACCCATGAAGCTGAACGTCAGTTGCATCTTTACATGAGACGTGTCTTTCAAATCATTGAGGATAATTAAATCATTACGATATGAACACCACTTTGATAAGACATCGTTAGGAATAAGGTCGTCCCACGACAATTTTTCCAACCCCAACTGTTGTAAAAGGATCTTTGCACCGACTGTCCAAGGAAAATGTAGCCCCAACGGGTCAAATATCTGCGAAATTTCAGAAAGCATAGACCTTTTTGTCACCTTCTTGCCAGTTAATTGAGATATAGTAAAAATGAAAGTGTCCGTTTGGAATGACCAACCCAGACCAAGTGTGATCATGAGACCCAAGATCTAGAATACCCGGGTGCAGTTCTGAAGTAGGAACTTCTGCAAGAACATTAGGATTGTTAGATATCCATTTTTGAAGATTAAAACATCCTTTTCGTAAAACACACACAATTTCCGAGCAAATATTCCGAGCGTCGTCTAAGTTGTCAGCACCAGTAAGAAGGTCATCCACATAATAATCGGATTTAATTATTTGAGAAATTAGTGGTTTAGTGATCTCACATTCTACGCCAAGTTGATGCAAGCAACGAATGGCCAGAAACGAAGCAGAAGCCGTACCATAGGTGACGGTATTTAAATCAAAAACCTGGAGAGATTCTGACGGTGAGGATCTCCACATAATTTTTGAAGATACCTTTGAGTGGGATCAATCAATATTTGCCGATACATTTTTTCAATGTCGGCAGACACAACATAGGTATGCTTACGAAAGCGAATCAGAATCGAGAATAGATCCTGTTGAATGGTTGGACCAACCATTTGAATGTCATTTAGTGAATGACCCGAAGATGTGGGAGAAGATCCTAAATTTTGATATTCTTGCATGAACAAAGTATAGTACTTTAAAAGTTTTGGATTATGATGAAATCGACGTTCGAGAGATAAAAATCTTTTCTGAGCAACATGAAATGAATCTCCAAGAACCTCGCTTGATTGTTTTAAACGAATAGAAACGACAAACCTACCATCGGCATTTCTACGAAAAATATTATGAAAATGAGTTTCGCACGCATTTGCTTCGGTTGAAAAAACTTTCTCGACAGGATAACTTTCAAGTTCCCAGAATTTCGAAATTAAACTAGAAAGATCATCTTTGATACTGTAGTATTTTATAAGTTTTGCATTTTTAAGAATCTGGCAACAATGTGTTGCGATAGTTCTAGTTTTAGTTTTTTGGTTTTAAGTTGGCAGTTGTTGTTCTTTGGCGCTCAAATTGTAATGGCGGCGTAAAAAGGAGTTTTATAAAATACAAATAAAGTAAAATTGTGTGAGAGTGTTTTATTTTTCGGCCACCTACAAATTCAGGTGTGGGGTCTGGAAGTGTGTGACGGCGATATTCTTGGAATATTAAGATCGGGTGTTATTAAAGCAGTTATGGCGAACGCACGTGCTAATAGTTTACCTGTAGAAAGCGATGGTGCGCGGGAAGAACAGGTAGGAGAAAGGGCAGGGGTTCAAGGAGCTGCTGGATTAACGCAAGTTGGGTTGAGTGTTAGCATTCAAGATATAATTACGATGGTGGTAGCCACAATGCGAGAGACACAGACACAACAGATTGTAGAGCCAAAAGAGGGAAGTAATGCAGAGATTGCAGCATTACTGCCTAATTTTAGTGGTAAGGATGATGAAGATGCATCGGTTTGGTTCGAAAGAGTAGAGACTGTAAAAAGAGCGCATAATTTAAGCGATGTGGTTACGGTTGTGTTGCTGGCAAATAAACTGGCTGGGCGTGCTAAGTCATGGTTCCATTCAAAGCCTGCTCATGCTGCTTATTTGTATGCTGACTTAAAGGCATCAATGATTTCCATGTTTAGTAGAAAAGAAAGCAAAACCAGCATAATGCGAAAATTTGATAGTAGGAAATGGAGGAAGAATGAAACCTTTTCAGCCTATTATCACGATAAATTGTTATTGGGTAATCAGTTAGCTTTAACGGAAGATGACTTAATAGAATACACCATCGATGGCTTTGACAATGCAACTTTACAGTCACAAGCAAGAATGAGTCGGTTTACTTCTTTACCAGAATTGTTAGATGTGATGAATGGCCGTACCAGTTTTGAAAAGAACACTCCTAAAGTAAATGTAAATGTGGCAAGAACCGCGTCTGGAACGTCTGTCATTGCAAGTGAACAGAAAAAACCAATAAAGTGTATTTCTTGTGGAAAGGAAGGTCATTATGCGGCTAAGTGTAATGAAAAACGTTGTTTTAGTTGTAATGGAATTGGACATACAAGGAGGGAATGTGTGAAAAGAAGAGTTGCAGAGACAAGGGAAGCTGACAGCTCGACTATGTTGATTGAGAAGCATGAAGTGATTCCTCCAGCTTATTCTATTCCAGTAATAATGGGCGATGGTGGTGAGCAGTTGACCTTGCAAGCTTTAATTGATTCTGGAAGTGGAATATCAATGCTAAAAATTAAACATGTTCCGCCTGAATGTCTGCAACCAAATGTACACCAGCGCACGTTTGTTGGTCTAAATGGTAGTGTGTTAAATATTGTCGGTATGTATTCGCATCTGGTAATGATAAATGGGAATTCTATTAATGTAAATTTTTGTGTTGTACCAAACGATGTCATGAGGTATGATTGTTTGTTGGGACGTGACTTCATAGCTAACCCAGCAATAATTGTTAGTTTTGAGGGTGATACTGTAAAAATCACACCTAAAGTAGTGGAGCAGAGTGATCACGAGAATGAATTATTGTATGTGGATATAGGTGATGATGTTAAAATTGATTTAAATGTAAGCCAAACCAAAGGTTAAATTGCATCTCGCACAAATTTTTGAATCTGATTACTTAAATGTAGTACGTCCAATTAAACCTAACACTGATTTTTCTGCTAGTATTAAGCTTAGTGAGGGCCATGAAAGTTTTTATTTTAGCCCTAGGAGATTGTCACATTATCGGCTTCACAACCCGCTAGCCGCCATCTTACTTCAGCCATTTGCTTTTTTTTTAAATTCACCGCCATTTCACATACCCTTGCACCACTAACACCACCCTTTTACACTTCTACCACATCGTCAACAACTTCTTCTTCATGACGACCTTTAACCCTGTTGGTCCACTAGAAGAAGTCATCGAGAGGCGAAGTTGATGGACGTGTCCCAGAACATACTTATCATAACTACTGCTATGCTATCAGTATCAGAGCTACATTTGTACATTAAATTATAACAATTCTTAATACTGTACCTTTGTGCGCTTTGATGCGATGGTCGATCATTTAGGTTTAAAAGTTCGGAGAAACCAAATGGTTCTCGATCGTCAATGTTTAACAACAACTCTTTTCTGTGCTTAACTTGTGTGATTAAACCCGTTTTCTTGATGTTCTTTTTTTGAGCATATAGCTGGCGACGCTGAGCCAAATTCTCTTGAAACCAAACTTTAATCGATCTCTTTGTTTGTCCTACATATACTTGTTCGCAGTTTTGATAGTTTATTTTATATATTTTGCATTTCTCTTTTTTTGGTTTTCCAAAATAACTTTCTAAACTATTTAGGAAACTCATTTTAACTGTCACTTTCAAAGCTATAAAACAGATATGTTTTATAAAAATCATACAAAGTATAATTCTATACGCGTGTAATCTAGATTGATAGAATTCTAAGAATAATGGAATGAACAACATAGGTACAGGACCGTCTGTTGAAATATATTAACCTAGATATGCCTGAAATTTTTTTTTTCAATTTTTTTATAATTTGTGGTTTTAAAGGGTACTGTTTAGGTTTGAAATATTCATAAAATTATTATTTTTTTTTATAGTTTAAACTATGTTAAACCTGGTGTTCCTATTATGGGACAGTTGGCATATATGCGACATTTAATAACAAAATAAAAAATTGTGTATTTGTTTATGTAATTTGTTTATTCAAACCACAATAATATAAATATTTAATCTTTATTTATATGCAAAAAATGTATAATGTAAGAAACAACTGCAACATTTATTAGATAAATAGGTACATACAGATTATTTATTCTGTGTGATATTGTATGAAACAGTTTATATGAAGAGCAACATCACATTTTGAACATTTTGTTGGTACCTTTTTGTGACAAATCCGGCACCTAGTTCTATTTTCTTGATTTGTTATGTAATGATCCATTCGATCATATCGTCGGCCTGCGTTTTCTAAATTTGAAGGTCTGCTTTTTTTACGGAAACTTCGGTTAGGACTTTGCATTAGACTTAAAACAATTCTGCTTCTAAAGGAGACTTGATCTAACTTTCCATTTTGGTGACGGTGTAATTGCCACGCATTTTGAACAGACAAATCTAATAAATAATTTAAAATCGGCATGTACCATTTTTTCCCTCTTATACAGATCCTTACAGGCTTATATTTTCGTCAACTCTGTCTACTCCTCCCATATTGCTATTGTATATAGCAACGATGTTTGGCTGGTCTACAGGAATACGTTTCTTATTCTTTTTATCATATCTTGATACTTTTTTTAATGAATAGGGCAATAGTGAATTAGACGCAATATTTACTATGTTGTTATCGTTCCATCTTAGGGTTATTATAGTATTTTTTTCAGTCACTTTATATTTAAAAAAGCCTCTACACTCTTTTTTCATCAGATCCTTGCTCATTATTGGACATTTGCGGAGTCGATTCTCTCTGACGGTCCCAGTGCTACTTATTCCAATTTCTAAAAGTCTGCATAATAAAGGAATCCTAGTAAAAAAGTTGTCAAAAAACAAATGGTATGGATATTTTCCAAGTGAAAGTAAAAGATCTGCATATTCTAATATAACTGAGGGTCCCAAGCCAAAGGTCTTATATTCCTCCTTTATAATGCTTTGTGCTCCATGATAAGGTTCCATCCATATTACATACCCTTTGTTTGTACAGCCAATCCAAAATTTGTATCCGTACCGAATAGACTTTCCTCTAATAAACTGCTTTGTAGGTTACCTTCCATAGTATGGAATCATGGACTCGTCGACGCTATGATTTTGTTCATGAGGTGCATAATCTTGAAATTTCTTCTTTAGCATATGATCATTTGTCTTACTTTAGCAAATTTATCGGACAAATCTAATTTCTCGTTATCACAACAGTGAAAATTTGAAAAAATTAATTCAAAACGATCTCTTGACATAGCGGCTTAAACTGATGATGAGTATCCTCAGCGTTTCCCCAGTACATCCGTCTTCTAGGGACACTCATGGCCGTTTTCACCAAAGATTTGCCAAGATAAGCATTGCTTATCTTTGACATAAGCATTGCCTAACTGTAATTTCGTTTTCACCAAGCTCGAACCAGTTCCTACTTAAGTAATGCGTAACTTTACGTATCCGTTTGAACGCTGCATAAATCGTTAAGAAGTTCCTACAGATGAAGCGCACGCGCATACTTTTATAAACACTTAAAAATAGATGCGAACTTTACAATACAAAACAAATTCATAACCTTACTTTTATCGTTCTTCTACCGCGCTTTACTAGTTTATTTATCTCGTTCTTTAGGTTTTAACAAACATGCGTGCAGTTCGTTTTATTGAGAATTTGGAAAGATATGATTCATCTGATGAAGACGATTTTCCACGTCCTCGAAAGGTACTTAATAGATCGAATTCTTTTGATACCTACGATGATGTTGATTTTTTTCGAAGATTTCGTATTACGAAACCAACGGCATTGCTAGTTTTAAATGATATCGAACATAATTTTAATTTATAGATGATAAGTAATTACCATTATTTCGTAATTTATATTTCTATTACTAAAATTGTTTTGTAGAAACTCATGTGTTTCACCAATTAATCAATTGCTGTTAGCATTGAGATTTTATGCTACGGGAAGTCACTTGTTACACGTGGGTGATTTTTGTGGGGTTAGTGTAAGTACAAGTTGCAAGATTGTACAACGTGTGTCTAATACTAATTGCTAATTTACGACCACGGTACATAAACTTTCCATCTACCGATATAGAAAAAAATGTACAAAAACAGCAATTTTATGACATTGCTAGTTTCCCCAATGTCATAGGGACCATCGACTGCACACACGTGAAAATACAGTCACCAGGTAAGAGAAAGGCTAATTTTGAAACTGTATTCAATGTTTCTAATTATACAATTCATTACTGTAGGAGGAGAAGATGCCGAAATCTTCAGAAATAGAAAGGGGTATTTTTCTCTAAAGTACAAATAATATCCTCAGCAAGTTTAGAAGTGCAAGATATTGTTTGCAGGTGGCCTGGATCTACCCACGATGCAGCAATATTTCAAAATAGAGTGTTTCATGATTTTGAAACAGGAATGCATCCTAATTGCATCTTATTAGGAGACAGTGGGTATCCATTGAAGGTAATGATAGTAAAAAGAAATAAAATATTTTTTATAATTAATTGTAAATATATTTACACAATTACCTAATGACCCCATTCCTAAATCCAACAACTCCAGGACAAGCTAATTACAATCGGAGCCACATCACGACAAGGAATACTGTTGAAAGACAGTATGGGGTTTTAAAACGCAGATTTCCAATTTTAGCTCTGGGAATTAGGCAGAAATTGGAAACTGCAACTAAAATTGTAATTACATGTTGTGTTCTTCACAACATTTGTATTCGGGAGCGAGAAGGGTAGCCATCTGAGGATGTCGAAAATTTGATTAATTTAATTAACAATGGACAAATGGATCATGATGGTCATTGAAAGACGAAATGAACATGGAGTTGCAAGAGATGTAATAGTCAACACATATTTTAACTAAACAAATAAATTATTAAATAAAAATGTATTAGAAATTAAACACCAAAATTTATTTCTAACTTATGGTTACAACAAATTAATGTAGTTTATTTGAGCAGGGCTATCCAGCTGGGATCAATATTTTCATTATCTGTAATGACAATAAATAATCAATGCAGTTATTAATAAAAGACTACTTATTTCTCATTTTTTGCAGTATAATATTTCTGATTTCGATTTCCTGCTCAATTTTGAGCTTTTTTAATTGTTGCATTTCCGCAGCTCTGGCGTTGTCATCTTCTATTGCCTTTATTTTGACACTTTAAGAAGGCTCTGTTTTTCAACCAAACGTGACCTCCTACGACTTTTGTATGAACACTAAAAAGTAAACACTGCTGGTTCATTGTCTTAAAATATGTACATACGACAGCATTACAGGAAGTATATCAGCAGCATTTTCTTCTTGGATTGAGGATGTACTGGAATCTATGCTATGCACTTCCTCGTTCTTGGAAGAAGTGCTGGGAAGCACTTCAACTTCATATATGTCCACATGCTGCTGTGGCTGTATTTCATGCTCTGCTAAATATGAAATTAGTGCATATTAACAACTTATATTTAGTGCAGGTATAAAAATATTACCGATTACGTTATCGCTGTCATTAACACAGCTCAACCCAACACCACCTCGACCTAAAAATCTCAAAACCTCCTCTAATATGGGATCAACTTTTGTCTTCAGGCCCTCCTCCAGTGCTAGTAACTGATATCCTCCGCTTAACTCGATACGTTTTTGCAGTGGACTTTAATGTGTTCCACATTTTTTTAAAACTATCTGTAGGTCTACAAAAAAATTTTAAATTTTACTACTTAATGAGATGTACTTACATACCGAATTGTATTGCTTGTAGCATTAAAATTTGCAGTGATGCGGAGCCATGCCTCTTCTTTCGCCTTACTCGTGACTCCATCGGTTTTTTTATTTAAAATAACATCCTTCTAGGATTCATTTAATTGGATTAACTTAATTTTATCGTCAGAAGTAAAATTCGGACACTTTTTGCCTTCCATTTTAAATGGAAACGGAGAACTATTTAATTACATGCGGAAATTTGGCTTGAAAAACAAGCAAAAACACAACGTCGAGGTAAAAACAGCACAAACACGTAGTAATCACAAATGAAACACCAAGTAATAACATAACCTATAACTAAGCGCAAACGTTAAAACCGGTAATAACGCGACGTTGCCACCTACTATCGAATACTTTCGTAAGAACTGCTTTGTTACGAAGTTGTGTGACTGGTGAAAACCATAAATTTTTACGCATCTGTTTAAGTATTGCCTAACGCTACGAAATGCTTACAGAGGTACTTGTTTAAGAATCGTTGGTGAAAACGGTCATCATATATGTACTACCCACTTAAAAGTAATATACCAATAAATCCTTGTAATTCGTCAATTGTAATATCTGCTTTTTTATTTTTTTCTTGATAAATATAAATTCGTATGTATGACTAAATGTTCCCAAACGCCATCATCATAAAATAAATTAAAGAGTTCCAGGGGGGTATTCTGATTTGAAGCGGAAGTTATTAAAGGCCATTTTACATTTTGTTAATTTATTTTACCATCTGACCACACATATTTTCTTTTTGATATTACCGTTTTCTTTAGTTTTGTTCTTATTTTGCTTAACGGAATATTGTCTTCGGGGTCTTCAATTTCAGTATCTTGTTCTATATCATAATTTAATTCCGCAATAGTATTAATTTGAGAACGTGGTAAATTATTTAATGATAAGTTATCCTCGTCACCTGAATCTTCGTCTGTTACAACTTCATTTTCTGGAGGAATTAATATAAATTCAACATTACTAGGTAAATCTGAATTATGCACGTCTTCTAACTCTTCAAGTAATTCATTTAAAGTTAATCTCCTATAAGAAAAATCAGATTACTAAAATTAGGATTCAAGAATAAATTTCGCGCATTTGCCTATTGGGCCATATTAGGAACACCTAACTTTGTCAGTAATTTTCAAAAACCCTGTATATAAATTAACGATTTCACAAATGCGGTATCATTATTACATCTAGTTAGAATAAAAATTTGATAATTTCACAAATATTACGATTAGCCTAAGAATAATAACCTTACCCTTTCAAATTCAAATCGATCGGCTGCGAAATATCCATTATATTTATTAACACTACCACTAATTAAAAATAAAACTCGGCACAAACACTTTTTACACACTTTAGTTGACTTATCACAAAGACAACTGACGTGTTACTGATAAGAAGTATCTCAACTTCTAGACGTGCTGCAACTTGTTATTTGTTGTGCCAATATTGGGACGGTAGGCATATCTGGGTTAAACTGGCTCATATTACATTTACGGCTTCCGGCTCAAATATTACAACTTCATATAATATGCACTGTCTATAGTATAGACTCTATACCAAGATAATGTTTACTATCAGTTGAAAAAACCTCAAGTTCAAATATTATTGATTACTACAATGTTATCATCAATACCATTTCTTTTTTTTTACGTGAAAGACTATTCTTTATGTTCAATTGAATTTTTTGCTTCCTGTTAGTACCTACTAACAAATCGCAAACCGTCTCGGCTCTGCGTATAATCTTTCTTACAACCAGAAAGAAATTTATTTTTATTAAACTCTTTTAGTGAGCGCAATTATTAACTTGCTGCAATTTTAAAAATGAAATTAGCTAATAATAAAGACAGAAATATGATCCCTAGAATAAATCTGAAAATGTTCTTCGTAATATCAAATTTCGTAAAGGTGGTCAATTATCCATCAAGGGTTACATATTGAATATAATGAAACAGTAATAAATCTTTTCAAAAATCAAAATTTAAATGTTATCTGAATTTAAAAACAAAATTATTCTTAGAAATATCCATATGTTAAACAAAAATTTACAAATTTCCTTCGTCTATTAGAAATACACGAAATTTTCTTTTATTTAAAGGGTTTGCATTTATTTACCAAGTTAAAAATATTTTCCAGCGAATGGAGTCCGGTTTTTGCACATAGGGCAAAACAGATCGACCAATATGATTATTAAATAAATTTATACATCCAGATAGTTTACCAAGACGCTGATGCCGCACTGTGCAATGGCATAGAAAAAAATCCTAAACAAACTTGTATAAATATTTCTAATTTGTTACATGCAAAAGTTGAAACAATGTCACTGCTTGAAATAAGGTAACATAAACGATGTTATGCCGCTGCTCAGTGGAGACGGGGTGGGTTATATTCAAAATTTCGTGATTGATTTGGATAAACTTGACGAAAACACAAAATCGAAAAGTAATAAAGTCATAATCAAAGGGCGCCAGGAAGGAGTAAAGCTTAATGGACTTCTGGCCCTTGCCAACCACAAGCCCGCTCCCGAAGGATACACTCTAAATGGACTTACCTTAATAGAGTGTATCTCACTAAAATCTGAAATAATCTAATAAAATTACACACGCGGAAGCCGACGGAATTAAAAGCTTGTTACAATTTAACTATTTAACATTTATTTGAACACACAAAAAAAAATAAAAATAATCCAACAAACTTGAATAATAAAAAAAAAATGAAATGATAATATTATTAAAAAAAACAAACAAAAATTCACAAACTGAGTATAAGAATTCGAATTTAAGAACAAAAAAAAATAACTGAAGCGTTAACTTGTTTTTCACAAAATAAAATTCATATACAAAAAGAAAATTCAAGGCCTTGTCCGCATAACTAAACTAATCCGCAAATTACAAAGCGACAATAATAATAATAGAAAACAAAAAAAATATATATATTTCCGAAACTTTGTTTTCGAACGCAGCGTTTGTAAAATTACGTTTTACATTGCGTTACATTATCTTTCACGAACAATCATGACTTAATTTTTAACAAAAAAAAATTAATTAAATAAAGCGAAATTCACGCAAACTTAACACCTTTAAGTGTTTCTTGAATTATTAAAGTTAGCCGTAAATAAGTCGGCTCCAATTCAAAGCTTTTAAAACACAATCGCGTAAACAAACATTTCACTACATTTGAAATCGGTACAAAATAAATACCTTGAATTGTTTGAAGTCGAGCTTCTGGTTAGCGTAGGCCAGCTGACGTCGTCCGGAACCTCAATAGGGTACCACATCCATGTGACTAATTTACCAACGGAAGATTTATTATTGATCCGCCCCCAAGGCGAAAGAGATGAGAATGCGAAACAAACTCACGCACAAATCCACTTGACGATACATACTAAATTTAAATCAGAAATCAGTGAAGTCAAAGAACCGTAATTATCATACGAAAAGGAAAAGTTTTGTTTTTTCCACTTGAAGATTCACTGTTCCATTTTCAATCACTTCCGCGGTAACTCCACATCTACCACTAGAAAGGCGAATTTATCACCCGCGATATCTACATTTCACACCAACCAACCAACCAACTCCTTTTTTTTAAAATCATCAATCATTTTTATCCTTATAACATCCCACTTAACTCAATAAACCTGCGCCGTAAAATCTTTGTAAAAGATGGAACACTAAACAAAGTAAATTAACAAAGATGAAAAATATTGTCACCACATGCGTCACGTCACGTACGCACAGCGAAAAGAACATTCTCACGAAAATCGCTTACTCAGCTAAATTAACAAATCGCGCTCGAAAATGGGTTTAAAATAAACAAAAGTAGATACTAAGAAAAATGTATCAAATTTCATTCCAGAAAGGAAATCATAAATTAGATAAAGTTGTTATTCCAATGCAATAACCAGAAATAAAATACTAAATCGTAATAAAGACCTTTATGCGTTTAAAAAAAAATAAACCACTAATAATTGTGAAATAACTATTAAATACAAATCAACTTTTATTGACGTAATAAAATTAACGAGTAAAACGTTTTCGAAGCTTTCACGGAACTACTCCATCGCTTAAAAAAAAATTAAGCCAAATAAATTTGAATACAGGGTCTTTTACAAAAGATTCACGCCCAAATTTCAACGCCGGTTACAAATTATGATAAAAAAAATTGAGATAGAGTACATAAATTTTAATGTTAACAAACTATTTATTATTGATATTTAGATTTTAAGAAGGCATTTATTTTTTCCGCGTGATAATAAAATGTCCCAAGTGGCACGTGTGCATGCCATAGGTTCGCCACCCCTGTACCCCTGTACTATACTGTCAACAGCGTTGCTAATAAGTTATTTAAAACTACCACAAGTTGTCATTAAAATTTCCTTAAGAACAATATTCTCTAACGGAGTTTCAATTTCAGTAAGTGGAGTCAAAGTTAATTAACTTCCCCTGAAATTGTTTAGAATAAAATTAATGAAATATTTACGTAATATTATTAAATTACCTGTTTCTGACAAATCAATGTCTAACTCGCTATCTGACACAGACGTCCTCACATCTGGGGACCCGTGCCTTTAATTTTCATTGTAATGCTGGGTAGATGTACTGAGCTCTTCATCGGTGCTTAAGTCGGAACTTGTCTCTACTTTTGAAACCTTTTCTTCTCCAAAGCTTAGGAATTACAGAGTTTATTAATCGGTATCAACATAAAGATGAATAAATATTACCGTATTATTTAATTCTGCTGCAACGATCCTTAAACGGTTTCAGTTGAAATAAGTCCCAATTGTGCTTTGGGATAGCTCCTTGCTTTATCAAGAGACGAACAATCGACGTTTTTGGCCAATAACAGTAGTCTACACCGCATAACTAGTCGACTAATATTTTATAATTGTTTACATATAGTTCTCAAACGAAAATGAACTTAAAGTGTTAATTTCAGCAAATTTATTAACGTCATCTATTAAATGTATCAAATTATGTACATTAAAACTAATTTGTTCTATTTTCCAAATTGTCGGGTCTATTCTCTGTATTTTACAAGCGATTTGCATCTCAAAATTCTTATTACACTTTGTAAACAAATACAACCCTTGTAATTATTTTAGTTTTTTTCAAGTTTCTAGCTCTTAAACTTTTATCAAAATAGCGAATTTTGTAGGAACTTGCGACGCATCAAAGTGGCCGTTTTAGAACCTCCTTAACGTAAAAACTAATAAGTAGAATGTCATTTAAAAATTATTTGTTTAAATAATTAATATATATTTTGAATTTTGATTGAAAACTTATTGCAAACCTATAAATATTGACGTCTTTTTAAGCTAAGTAGTTTTCAGACAAACTTTAATTTTACTTCTACCTTTGAAACATAGTTGACCTTATGCGTTTTTGCCCGAAAGCGGCTCGTTTTGGTGTACGTAGAGGTTTCTCCAGTTAGTATGTTATACCTCATTGCGTATTACTTAAGCTTATGCCGAATTTACACGTGTACAGTAGCTTAAGCAAGCTACTAAAGCAAGTAGCAAAATAAGTGAAAAGTGCTTGTCTACACACATTTAGTAGATTTGTTACCAACTTTCTTTAGTACATAAATTAAAATGTCGCGTCGTTGTGAAATAATTCGTTCTCTGCTAAAAAAAAATATCTATGCAACGAATTAACGTCATCGATGATATTAAGAGAACTCGCCATTGAAGATGGAGAAGAATACAGAAATAGCATGAGGATGACTAAACGGCAGTTTGATGAACTACTTAATAAAATAAGAAATACATCAAAATCTGACATATGTTATTATGAGAAATGTTATTCCTGCTAAGGTCAAATTAGAAATCACCTTGTCATGTTTGGCGACAGGAAGCAGTTACAGAAGTTTACAAAGGTGCTTTAGAGTATCGAGACCTGTAATCTCCAAGTTTATTCCAGAAGTGTGCGATGCAATTTATGAAAATTTGAAAGAATACATTAATACATGCAAGCCATATGTATCATATTTGATTGATCATATTGACTCTCGATATATTCAGACTGTGGTGAATTAGTCAAAGTTGAATTATTTGAATCCACATATATATTAGGTGAGATTGAAGGTGTCCTTGCGGACAATGTCGATGGATTTTGTAAAACCACATGGAACTGTTGAAGTTTGAAGGAGGTTAACACCGATTGTATTTTTTTTTAGCTTTAATAGCATTTAAGTGTGAAAGAGTCATTAACTGTGCTGCCACGCTACGACCAAATATTTCGTATTCGCTTTCATTGGGTACGTCTGTAAGTTTTTCTGATAGTTTTGTAAGTTCACCTACTATAGAAACACGTTGTAGTTTTGAAAATTTTTTGGGTGAAACCTTCAGGATTATGTGGATCTTCGGGAACAGTCAAATCTTCAATCTATAATAATATAATTAAATAATCGACATTTGATTAGTTTGCAAAAACTTATAACTGTTTACTTGCAGGTGCCAAATACCCCTGCAGAATGGAAAGAGATTAAAAATGGTTTTCGTCAAAGATGGAACTTTCCACACTGTTATGGAGCAATTGACGGCAAACATGTTAATATTCGTGCTCAAGCAAATTGTGGCAGTGAGTTTTTTAATTATTATTTTATTGGCGGTTGTGGATCACGATTACTGTTTTCGATATGTTAATATTGGATGTAATGGAAAACAATCTGATGGGGGCGTATTCCAAAATTCATCGTTATTTAAAGCATTAGAAAATAATTTATTGCCAGCAAAGGGATGTCTAGTAGGTGATGATGCATTTCCGTTAAAAACGTACCTCATGAAACCCTATTCTAAAATCGCATTGTCAAAAGAGCAAAAAATTTTTAATTATCGTTTATCTCGAGCTCGCCGCATTGTCGAAAATGCTTTCGGTATTCTCGCTAGCAGATTTCGAGTTTTTGAAAAACTTATAGTGTTTACCGTCTACTGTTGATTAAGTTATTAGAACATGTTGTGCATTGCACAATTGGATGCGACAAACTCAAAGCAATAATTATATTCCTAGGGGATATATAGATGAAGAAGACATTGACAATGGAGAGCTTATACCAGGTTTATGGAGACAAGAAGCTGGAAATGGTTGGGAGGAAAGTCCTAGAATTGGAAGTAATCATTATTCTCAACGTACAAGAAGTATTAGGGATGCATTAGTCAATATTTTGTGGGAGCAGGTGCGGTTCCATGGCAAGACCGAATGATATTTTAATTTATACTTCCATATATCATGTCATTAATGTAAAGTAAAAGTTACAAACTTAAATAAACATTCTTACCAAATTATCCTGTGTGGTTCTTTTGCTTTCTTCCAAGCAGTCTAAAAATGTATCCATTAATGCAAACCACTTAATGTTTGTATATACAGTCGCTACCAGCTCCTGATTTTTTGGAGTCTTTTATTTTCTTTTTTTCTTGCGAATATGTAGAACGCAAAACCCGTATTTTGTTTTTAATTTCTGAAATTCCAAACCCATCTATATTCATTATTCCTTCAATTTCTTTATAAGCTGCATCTCGCGCTTGTTTGTTTTTATAAACCTTTGCACGTGTATTCCATAAACATTCTCTATATCAATAGAACGGTTCGCCTCCTGGTAGGTGATAATTTTAAAATTCGATCAAATTAATGATCCCTTCTTATAGGAGGTTGGATGAAAGCAACTACTTCAGTAATTTGCGACGTTTCGTGCTCTGGATGAACACTTCATCAGGCTCGCTCACTTTATTGTAAGAAACAAACATTTTTAATATACTTTATAACATAAAATCAAAGATTAAAAATGTGTATAAAACATAATTAACAAACAAGACAGCACTATGAAATTTAATTGTTTTGAAATAACTAACAATATTAATTTTAAAATTGTTAATTCTAATAAAACATTGATTCATTATCTATTAACTAACCAATAAATATTTAAAATTGGAAAGTAATGAAGATAAAGGGTTAACTTACCACTGAGTCAAGTAATAATTTATATACAGAATAATTAAGTTATAATTGATGCATTTAAATTAAAAAACGTGATGTGATTACGTACATCGTGCACTTTTAAACGTACGAACGCAATAAATTTTTGGTGATGATATATTAAAATTAAAATTATGTTGTAACTGGGTGTGATGTAAAAACAACGCTGTTTTATCGGTCTTGGAACTATTAGTTTTTTTACAGTCATATATGTGATTTTTAATACGGTTTTTTAATTTTTGCTTCGTTTGACCAAAATAATATTTGTCGCAATCACTGCAGTCAATTTTATAGATGAGACAAGATTTCTCTAAATCAATGGTTTTTATCTTTTAGTTTCGTGTAAAATCTGTTGTATAGTGTGTTGTTATTGTATAAAGCTATATTAATGGTATTGTTTTTTAGTGTTTTTATGATTTGGTGACTCAAACCCGGAACGTTGATTAAGCTACCATAAACTTTTATTGTCAATATTGGTCGTACTTAACACTGTAGTCGTCGGTGGAGGATCGGGATTGGGCGTTGGAGTGTTACTGTTGAGTAAACGTTTAATTATATAGGAGGGGTAATTGTTATTATGTAGGATTTGTTGTAGGATTTTTAGGTTTTTTTGATGGAACTGAGGACTGCTTAATGTCAGGATTTTGTTTTTAATTGATTTAATTATGTTAATTTTTTGGTTATGGGGATGTTTTGAAAAGAAGTTGATGATTCTATTTGATGCCGTGGTTTTTGAGTACCAATCTATTAAGATGTTGTTAGAATTTTTAATCAATAGGATGTCTAAAAAGGGAATTTGATTATCGTTTTCGACTTCTATGGAAAATTGTAAGGACGGGTTATAGTTGTTAAATATGGAAAGGGTATAGTCAATTTGGTTTTTAGGAATGCATGTTATTATGTCATCTACATACGAGAATAGAAAAATTGGAGTAAAGTTTAAGTTGTTCATAACCCACTTTAGTAAATCATGCATAGTTAAATTAGCAAGGATCGGAGAAAAAGGATTGCCCATTGCAGTACCAAAAATCTGTTTATAAAATTGTCCTTTACAAATAAAATAACTCGACTCAAACAAAAAGGTAGTAATATCTATAAATTCTTTTTTACTAAGTGTAGTAAATTCTGATATCTTAAACCAATATTTATTGATTAGTTCTATCGTTAGGTCTTTTGAAATGTTAGTAAACAACGACGTCACATCAAACGATATAAGTATGAAATTGTCAGGTACAATGACATTAGTAATTTTTTTCTTTTAATTCAAACGAGTTTTTAACGTTGAAATTAAAAATATGTGAGATGTTAGCGACAATATTTGACATAAATGTAGATAAAAAATACGTAGGTGACCCTATACATGAGACAATTGGTCTAAGCGGATAGTTTAATTTATGAATTTTGACCAACCCGTAGTATTTAGGGGGTAAACCTGTGTAGCAAGTGAGTTTTTTATACGTGTATTGGTCTATGTGACCTTTCTCAAAAAGAGATTTAACAATAATATTGTTTTTCCTTTGAACACTACTAGTTGGATCAAAATTCACTTTTTTATAAGTTTTTATATCATTTAATAAATTGTCTAATTTGTTATTATATTCGTGTGTAGTGATTAAAACTGTTGAATTTCCTTTGTCTGATTTTGTGACAATGAGATGTTTTTCTTTTTTTTAAAAATTACTTGTCGAATTTATTAATTTGAATATAAATTGATCTTGGGAGTTTTGTTTTTTTATGTTATTTTGGTTTGCAAAGTTGGTAATTATGTTCACTAATCTTCCCCTGATGGCGTCTTTATCGTCGGGATTGACACGAGTAAGTATGTTTTCGCAATCTTTAATTATATTAACCATCGGTAATTTCTGGTTAAAAATGAATTTAGGGCTTAGAGCGAGACATTGTTTTACTTTCTCGGGAATTTGTATGTTAGTGAGATTGTAAATGCAATTTTTTGTATTAATGTTTTTGTTCCAACTTTGACCTCGTGTTATACGACCAAGTTTTTTATCGAGTTTGTTTTTATTTTTCCGCATGCTGTTTTCGTTTTTTATTTTTAAAATTTCGGTCAACGTATAGAAGTCTTTAACATTTAGTAAGTTAGATAATTGTCGTTTTATATTGTTAATTTCTTTGTTCAAGTTGAACAGGCGCCAATACGTAATATCGATTTCGATATGAAGTACTGATCGTTTGAATCGATTGATAGTCGAGTTAAGTTTGTTATTATATGGCGTGTGTTCAGCTTGTATCAAATGTATGTGTTTAAAAAATTGTTGTATATGATTAGGTGTCACATCTAAGGTTTTACAATTTTTTAAGAAAGTTTTTCTATTGTTGTACTTAGCTAACTTTATGGTCAGATCTTGGATGCGTTTGATTAATTTGTACGTGTTTTGTAACCGGTCCTGCGTTGTAATTTTCGAATTACAACACCCTAGATAGCTAAGTGGAGAAAATAATAATAACACAATTAAGATGTATAACAAAATAAATATCTCTTTGCGTTTTATTACATACAGTAAATAACAAAATTAAATTCCAAATTACACTAAACAAAATATATAACATAAACAACAATGCAATCAAATAATACATGAAAAAGGAAACTGAAACTAATTCGGGAAGGCTCGGTATATCTCATTCATCGACTGCGCCGGCAGCGCCTTCTGTGGAAAATGATTCGCCGTTTATTGCGACAGGTGAAACGCAGGTTTCGATCGTTGTAATAACGGGTCAGGATTTAATCAGGTTGAGCAAATGCTCCAGGTACAGGCGGTGATCGTTTACGGGATTTAATCAGGTTGAGCAAATGCTCCAGGTACAGGCGGTGATCGTTTACGGGATTACAGGTTAACTTACGGTTAGTTTTCAGGATCGACAGGCGGTTTTCAGGATGTCCGAGGTGTCTTCAGAGACGTCGCTCGGACGACGACGGAAAGATGCCCTTCTCGACGGTGCAGCCGCTTTTATATCCTTTTTCCCTTCTTACAGTGCCGGTTTTAGAGCGGGGATCGTTTTGGCGCGGGTGGGATATACGAGGATGGGGGAAAAGTCTATGCACCATTTTAAAATTTGTTTTCAATTTTTCCAAAATGGTGGACTTTATTTTCGTTTCGTTACAGTTTTGATTGTAGTTTTTCTTCATTTCTTCGTGCCACGATGTTTGGTGAACCGGCAAGGTGTTCTGTGCCGCCATAATTGAAGGATGGAATTATTAATAGAACGGTTCGCCTCCTGGTAGGTGATAATTTTAAAATTCGATCAAATTAATGATCGCTTCTTATAGGAGGTTGGCTTTCATCCAACCTCCCATAATAAGGGATCATTAATTTGATCGAATTTTAAAATTCTCTATATCTGTATTCTTCAACAAATTTTATAGTAGTTTTTTCGTTCCAACGAGAAGTCATTTTGTAATATAACAGCTAACAAAAGGATGTTAATTTTTTTAAAACTTATTAAATCAGCTGTTCAACTCACTAAACGCTTTCCTAAATACGTGCTAAAATTGTTGTCTACACCAGTCAAGTACCGTTGCCGACTGAATAATTCAGTGGTGGGAGTAGCTACTTGCGCGAGTAAATAGACGGTTGTTCTATTCACTTAACTAAAATATTTGCTAATTTGTTTACTTGCTTTAGCATTAAAATTGTAGTCTACACCATGCAAGTAACTAAATTTAGTTACTTATTTTAGAAACTTGCTTAAGCTACTGTACACGTGTAAATTCGGCTTTATGTTTAAAGTTTGGTAAATTTTTAGTCGGAGTCGAATTAAACCGATATATTTTAATAGACATACATTAACTACAGTAAACGGTAACCACCGACTCCTTAAGCTTAGCGGTCTATTTAACCTCCAAGACATGACAACCTTATTTAGTGACTTGGATATATTTGTGTTTTTAGATTAAATACACGTGTACACCAGTTTTTAATTTAAAAGAAAAAAAAATATTAATATTTATTAATACAATTATATACAATATATTGCTTTAAGCGTATATTCAATAAAATATCTTAATAATATGTTTCAATGTTTTGTAAAAAGTTTAAATATTTTATAGAATATAAAAAAGTTTTGATTTTAAATGAAATTTCATGAAAACTTACGTTTTAATTTTTAGTAGACAAAATTGTATTGATTGTTAAAGAAGATCCAAAACACAAAAATAATTTAAGTTTTACTTTAAATTAGTAGTTTACTTAGTTTTTCTATCAAATTTGGATTAACGTTGTAGTCCAAATTGTCATAGTCGACTAAAAAAAAAATTTTAGTTTTTCAAATTTTTATTGCTAAAAGTATGTAGTATAAAAAACCTCAAGTAACAAAAATTCTTATTATTTGTCTCTGTAAATATTATAAACAAAGGTTTTTACTCTAACCCAATCCAAATTCTTAAATGTATTTTTATTCTCGGTAATTAATTTAACCATTCATCTTTTTTTGGAGGTTGCTTTAATTTAATGTGCTTTTTAAAATAAGATTTTTTTGCTCTTCTGTCCAAGACACTCTTATACCAGAAGTCTTTTTTGAAATACTGTTGTTTAAAGCGTCGAATTTATTACCATCTTCTTTGTTTGTGGTATGTATTGTTAATTTGTTTTCTGCATCAGAATCATAATTATTTATATTATCTGTAATATTTTCTTCGTTATTTTTTGTAATTTGTTTTAACTAAAGATTGATTATCTTCAATATCAGAATCGCCGCTAGTATCACTCGATGCTACGTTTGGTTCAGTGTCAATATTTTCTGTCTTACCTTTATGTTGCACCCCTTTCCCTTTGTCAAACAAGTAAGCAAGTTAGCGACTTTTGCTGTTTGATAAGCGTCCTGAGTAATTCTATAAACATAAATCTATGTAACGATAATATGTAAGCTAGGTACTTGAGTGTTAATATACATGCAAGCGAGTATAAATTTTTAAGCATAGTGTTCTAAACACCTAAAAAAATGTTATTACATACTATAAAAGTATCTGTCTTTTCAATATCGGTAGAACATGTACCAAAACATTTAGAACAAATTAAATATTGGATTTAAGTTCCCCTACTATCGGCGCAAGTTGAAATCGCGGCAGCTATCATATTGCTGTGGCATTTCTGAATAGTTGTGTGACATATTTAACTCTCGTATTTTGAAAGCTAGATGGATTCAAGTGTAGATTTACTTAAACTACTACTTCTAGCTATTTTATAATTATTTACAAAATCCTACCAAGAAATCTCAGCCTCATTGCAAAGCATCGTTAAATTAGTTTGAATCTATAAAATCAAAGCAAGTGTATATTGTGCTTTGATTGAATAATATTTTTACAATATCCTTTGTGGACCCTAATATCGCTAATGCTCTTCTGATATTGCTTCCTTGATCACAAACTATTATTCTTGGAACCAATTTATTGTCATGTAATTTTTGCAAAATTTCTTTTAACAATAAACTTAATATTTCACCTTTAACAGGGCCGTGGGATACATAATAACAAAGCGGTACTTTCCAATTGACAAATAAACCTCTTACAAAAAAGAATAAAGCTTGATTTGCAAATTTTTCATTCCTGCCTAATTCACCGAAGTCCTCAAAACCTTCGATAAAATCGTGAAAATGATTTTAATCTAAGCCCTGTTTTAAGGTAATCTCGTTATACATTACAACGCATTGTCGTTCGTTGTTTCACATTTATTTAACTTTATCATTTAATTTTTCAGCTAAATTATTATCTACTCCCCTTCTTAAATTACTAATTCGTAATCAAAATCATAAATAAAGGGGATTTATATAATAGAGAAAGAGCAATTCGCTTTTCAGCTGAAGTCCAAGGTGTTCTTTTGCGGTGGTAACACTACATTTTAACTCTAGGAGGTATAACTAGGTCTGTGCAGACTTCTTGTATATAAACGTGTGTGTAACTTTTTTGTTTTGCGTGTTAGCCGAATTCGACCATGACTTCCTCAAAGTGGCTACGTCGAACACCATAAGGAAAAAATCAGACCACTTTTGTGTTTAGGTTCGGTTTTATTCGAGTTGATACTAGTACTTGCTACGGGTTAGGAATTTAACTTTAAGTAATATAAATAGATATATATTTTGGGTTTCAACATCGATGTGAAAACATCGATGTTTATGATATACTGATGTTTGAAAAAAATGATGTATCTTTTGCATTCCTATTGCCCAAAAAAGCTTTGCAAATTTGTCGTTCCTGAAACGTTCCAAAGTTTAACGTTTTACAGTTTTTTTTCAAAATCCAACTAGCATTTTTAGTAATTCTCACGTGGCAGTAGTCGGAGGAACTATAAAATGGCTTTCACTAGTCACTACCACACTAAAGGAACGGTTCTAAACCGTGGCTATCACCAAAATGGGGAACAAATATTAGGTGACCGTTACGTGATTACAACAACATTTTATATCCTCGACAATAACTGTACTGCTACGTAACAGCAATGGGGCTGTCAAGTGATAGCATGGTAACCATTAGTGACCGTAAACACTTTAGATCTGCAGCTTTCTAGCATATGCTATTTTCATAAGTAGTATTCGGCAGAGGCGGCGATCGCAACGACGCCAAGTGTGCAAGTGTGTAACTAAGAACATCGGGGTTAAAAGCATAAAAGCACGTAGAGTTTCGTGTGTTTTTCGTTTTCTATTCTTTTATCTTTAAAAAGACAATTACTTGGACCAACTTGGACAATTATGGATAAAAAAAAGACCAAAAGTAAAAATAACTGTTGTGTACCTCAGTGTTATTCAACGTATAAGAGTGCAAATGTGTCTTTACATAACTTTCTCAACGATAAATTTCAACATAAACAGTGGGTAATCGCATTAAAAATGGGAAAACAGGTGTCTGCTTACATGAAAGTTTGCAATTTACACTTTAATGACGAAGATTTCTTTTTTAAAGGTAAATAGTAAATCGCTCAATTGTTATCAAATAACAAGTGAGGTTATTTTCTTTGAATTTTAAATTTCTTTACTTATTGTAGCACATGTGAACCAGTTGCCCAAGTTAAAACGCATGTTGTGCCATCACAAAACCTACCTGTCAGAGTTCATGATAAACTAATTAATGAAGAATCTGTACGACAGCGAAGTGAAAGAGCAGAGAGGCGCCATAATAACCGATTGGTTAATCGAAAACTGCATCAAAATAATAATATAGAACTGGCTGTTATGGAAGAACCATGTACAACCAGTACTACTAAGTATGAAGCTTTAGACGATGCTTGTAATTTATTATTGTTTAAGGAAAATGTAATTTAAAAAAAAAAAACATTTGAAGATGAAGGTATACAGGTAAACACCTTTCAGGACTTGAGAGATTGCAGTGTAGCAGATTTAATCGATACTGATTTGAAGTGTAGAATTGTAACAGGTGTTATTAACTTAAAAGTATTAGGCATACTTGTTAATGCAATTTCAATGGTATGTTCTTCAAACACACGTTTATATAGTAGAAATAAAGTAGTTTTAACTTTAATGAAATTAAAATTAAATGTATCATTGAATAGTTTAGGTGTACTATTTAGGGTTAGTTCTAAAGCAGCCAGATCATATTTTTATGATACACTGCAACAATTAAGTGCTATTTTAAAACCGTTAATAAGATTTCCTCCGAAAGAAGAAATTTTAAGTAACATTCCTCTTTGTTTTGATAAATATCGTTCAACACGGCTTATTTTAGATTGTACTGAGATAAATATAGAAAAAAGCAACTGTTTGAAATGCAGAATAAATTCTTATTCTTATTACAAAAAGAATAATACTATTAAATATTTGATAGGTGTTGCCCCTTCGGGATAAATTAAGTTCCTCCGTAAAGGATATGGTGGGCGAGTGTCTGACAAAGCAATATTTAATGCGGAACATGTAATTGACAAAGTAGATCCAGGTGATGGCATCATGGTCGATAAAGGTATTTTAATAGAGAACGAATGCAGAGAAAATTTTATAAAATAATTTCGCCCAGCATTTCTTCGTAAAAGCAAGCAATTTTCAAAAGAAGATGCTATAAAAACAACCTCTATAGCACGAGCTCGAGTGCATGTTGAACAAGCCATTCAACGAATCAAAACATTTAAAGTATGTAAAGGAACTGTATTGTGGACATTATTACCATACATGGATGACATCATTGTAGGGCTAACCAATTTAGGTCAACCGATTCTGGCTGACAACAAATTCCACACATAATTAAATATTTCACTGATTTTTTTCTCTGTTTGGGTGTATACATATATGGAATAGTTACTTTGTACATGATTTTTTGTAGATAGTATAACATCACTTGTCTTTATACTGACTTTGTGTGCATCACATGGTATTCTCTTACGTACTGTATTCGTTATCTAACTACATTTATATGTAGTACATTGTTACTACTGGTATTTAAAACTACAAAAATATTAAAACTTCTCTATGAAATAAAACACGAAACACGTACATAGTATTATTTATTTTCTTAAGCATCCTTGTTAAAATATCTATTAAAAATAACTAAGAACTAATAATATTCTTCTAAAATTTAAAATACTAATTATTCTGAATTTGCTAATTTTGGTAAAAGTAAATTAAAGTATACAAAATGTAATTTATTTATTAACAATTTTAGAAATTCATTATCTCGTTTAACTTCAATAGCAGACTTCTTTTTAAATCGGAGAGAGAGGAAAGTTCTACCCTAGCTCTATTTCATTTTAACGGCATTGCAACATCAGCACCTTCAATTACCCTAAACTAACTAGAATTTTTGTAAATGTCCCTAAATAAATGTCATTCTTGACAACAAACCTTCAACAAAACAAAACAATAACCTAACTTTTAATTGTTTCACTCGAGGTCGTGTTAAGTTATACAAAGTTATAACTTCCGATTATGACTGTAACTAGTGTTGGACACAGTTGAATGTTTAAATAATTAAATTATCATTGAAAAAATTAAATGTATTTCGTAATCATATGCAATATGTATATAATACATTCTGAACTATATAATTAAGCATTACTCAAATAATATACAACAAATTCTTGTTAACTCGGTTAGTAGCAATAATTAAAATAAAATAACTATCACTAGAATTATCGTTAAAATAACAACTATAAAAACTCCATCTCCCAAAAATATTAACTGGTCAGATTCATTACGTATTATAAGTTTGCATCGAAAACATAATTGAATTCTTTAGTCGAGTGAAATACCGAATTTTTTCGAACATATCTTATTCAATGTTGGTGTAAAACAAAAATGATCAATAGACTTCAATTATTCTAATAAATAGTCAAACCATTTATTAAGAATTCAAATAATAGGAATAATATCAACTATGTAGATAATTTCCATTGGAATTATCCAACTGCATTTTCAATTAAAAGTTAGGTTATTGTCCATGATTTTTTGCAAAGCAGGTACACCACCCCCAACGTTTATTTAGGAACATGTAAAAAATTCTAGTTGTTTTAGGAATATTGTGGATGTTAACGTGGCAGTGCCGGTAAAATGAAATAGAGCTAGGGTAGAACTTTCCTCTCTATCCGATTTAAAAAGAAGTCTGCTATTACTAAAATTGAGGAGTCATGCGTGTTGAATATAATGACAAAATGTTACAATATTCATATTATTTAAGTTGACTCTGTATATTAACTTTGACAACAATGTGTGTAATAATTAAAAATGTATGATGTGACAACAATGTATTAAGAATAAAATATCATGAATATAGAAGAATAAAATATTACTACTGCGTGTGTGATAATTTAAAAAGTTCATTAAGTAATAAATTAAAATTCTAACATTCAACAGGTTATGGGCCCAGAACTTAGGGTATAACCGTTAAAAGTAAGACTAATAAAATATAATTAAAAATGGCTTCCGTGGAAAGTACTGACATTGTTCATATACAAAAGTTAAAGGACGTTGACTCGTACGCCATCTGGGACTTTGAGATTAAAATTTTATTTCGAGCAAGGGAGTTAATGGAAGTTGTTGATGGTACTGATATTTTGGAAAGTCTAGGTGAAGATCCTGGTAAAATTAAAAAATGGAAATCAAGAGACGCCAAGGCACAACATTTTATACTGATGAGCATCGAGCAACAGGTTAAGCCAAATATTCTTTCATGTACAAGTGCTAAAGAAATGTATGATACTCTTAAAAATATTTATCAGCAGGAAACGTCACAGCAGAAATGCTTGATGTTGCAAGAACTATACAACTATAAATTTAACACCAGCAAGGACATGGTGAGCAACATTGGCTACTTACAAAATATAGCGTTTAAGTTAAATCGTCTAAATCAACAAATAGACGATACCATGATAATTACAAAGATTCTGACTATCCTACCGGAACATTACAAACATTTTAGTAGTGCATGGGATTCTACCAGCGCAACAGAAAGAACACTAGAAAATCTAAAGGCACGGCTGATACAAGAAGAAGCAAAGGTGAAAACAACAGCAAATGATGGTGAAAGCGTAGCTTTTAAGATTATGGCACAAAATAAAGGTAGGCCTAGAGATGTAAGATGTTATATTTGTAAAGAAATAGGTCACGTTCAGAAAAATTGTCCTAATCAAAAATTTTGTGTAATATGTAAAAAGACAAATCACAATGAAAAATATTGTTTTCTTAAAAGGAATTGTGTTAACAAAAGACCTTGTAGCATTTGTAAAAAGGATAACCATGTTGAAAGAGATTGTTTCTTTCGAGACAAAGATAAATTTAAAAATAACCACTCAGAAAAATCTGTTTTCTTTACACAAATAAATGAAACCCATTTACCGGTTGGCTTAAATGTTGAAGGTAATAATTCTATTCATAAAACATGTAAAACTTTTATTGTTGATAGTGGTTGTACTCCTAATCACATGACACATGATCTAAATATACTAAAGAATGTAAAAGAATGCAAACAAAATATTGCAGTGGCTAAAAAAGACCAAACTATGTATTCTTTAGGTGTAGGCACAATTGAAGCACAAGAATGTGTATTAAAAGATGTTTCTTTTGTACCTGATTTAAGCAAAAATCTCATGTCTGTTAATGCAATAACTCAAAACGGTGGTAAAGTTTTGTTCACTAAAGAAAAGGTTCAAGTAATAAAAGATAATAATATAATTTTAGAAGGTAATAAAAATAAACAAGGTCTTTATACAGTAAATTTAAACAATGATAGAGAATGTAAAACAACAGAAGTAGTATGTAGTAATTTAAGTAATGAAGCTTTAGTACTAGAGCAGGATAATAACACTGTAGAATGGCATAGGAAATTAGGGCATATTAGCTTTAATAGTCTTAAAAAATTGTTAAAAATGTCTGTCGGTTTGCCACCTAACATAAAAAATTATGAAAATCAAATTATTTGTCAAGTGTGTGTCGAGGCTAAGCAAGTAAGACTTCCGTTCAACTCTGAACGAGAAAGAGCGAAAAAACCTTTACATATTGTTCATTCGGATGTATGTGGTCCTATTGAACCACAAACACATGATGGTAAAAAATATTTTTTGACATGTGTTGATGATTATACTCATTTTTGTAAAGTATATTTGTTAGTAAGTAAAAGCGAAGTTTTTCAATATGTAAGGGAATATGTTAATGAAGCAGAATCTCATTTTAATCTAAAAACTGCTAAAATAAGATGTGATAATGGTGGTGAGTATGTGGGCACTGGTCTAAAACAATGGTGTAAAATGAGAGGTATTGTACTAGACTACACAGTACCATACACACCCCAGCTAAACGGCACCGCAGAAAGAATAAATAGAACTTTAATGGATAGAGCGAGAGCGATGCTGTTTGATTCGCATTTACATAAAGAAATGTGGGGAGATGCTGTTTTAACGTCCGCTTACGTGATAAACAGAAGCCCTACTGTAACAATTAATACAACTCCTGCGGAAAAGTGGTACGGAAAGAAACCTGACTTAACAAAACTACAAATATTTGGATCCATTGCTTATGCTAAAGTTTTGGGACCATTAAAAAAATTGGATAACCGCAGTAAACAGGCAATATTTGTAGGATATGCTGCAAACAGTTATAGATTGTGGGATAAAGAAAAAAGAAAAATATTTGTCTCAAGAGATGTCATTTTTGAAAATAAGCAAGAAAACGGAGAGATTAAGCAACAAAAAACTAAGAACCAAAATGATGAAACAGAAAAACATATAGAAAAAGAAAATCATGACTGGGAAAATATAAATGAAATCCAATTAGGACAACACGAAGAATATGAAAATAATTCAGAAGATGAAATTCAAGTAATGGAAAATGAAGATAGACCTGAAGAAGAACATGAACATACAGAGCAACGATACAATTTGAGACCAAGAATAAATATTAAAAGACCAAACAGATTTGAGGAATATGAATTTCCCGATGGACAGATTATGCTTACATATGATGAGTGTATGACAGGGAAAGATAAAGAAAAATGGAGAATCGCAATTGATGCGGAAAAAGAATCTTTAAAAAAAAAACAACACGTGGGAACTAATAGATAAAGGAAAAACTGCTGCAAAGGAAATACTAACAAGCCGATGGGTATTCAAGATAAAAGATGATGGTAACTACAAAGCACGAGTTGTTGTAAGAGGATGCCAACAAAACAAAGAAGATTTAGATTTGAAGGACATTTTTAGTCCAGTAGTAGAAAGTAGTTCACTGAGAGTTCTTTTTGCTATAACAGCTCAAGAAAATTTATACATTCAAACATTCGATGTGAAGACTGCCTTCCTGTACGGACATCTAGAAGAAGAGATTTATATGACATTGCCTGAGGGATATCAAGAACAAGGAAAAATATGCCGATTAAATAAAGCATTATACGGATTAAAGCAAGCTCCTTGTCAGTGGAATAAAAGACTCACATCTTTTCTAAAGAACGAGGGCCTAATGCAACTGAAGACAGATCAATGTATGTTTAAAGATCCTTGTAATGATCATCTATATCTGGCTATTCATGTAGACGATGGAATAATGATGGGAAAAGATCCAGTAAAATTAAAGAGTTTACTTACAAAACTTGAAAAAGAATTTGAAATGACCTCAAGAGAGAATCCATCAGTGTACCTTGGGATAGAAATAACAAGAACTAGTCAAGGAATACTCATTTCACAAGCAAAGTATGCAAAAGAAGTACTTGATAAGTACAACATGACAAACTGCAAAACGGTAAAAACTCCAATTGTACCCGAGGAAAAATCTTCTGTACCAGGTTGTTTCGAACTATTACGGCGTGTACTGCCCTGTCGTTCTTCAGTAGATAAAAGTAAGATATCGCTGGCTTTATTGTAATAATTTATTTCCCTTCGTTAAATAAGAACAGTTGAAATTAACTTTATTTCTTGACAACGTACAGGCACGAGGAACATTCAGTTATGACAAATCAAAAATTTTGGCTTACAAAAATTCTCCCTCTCTCTGGCCATACGTCATGCGCAAACACATTAAATAATTTAACTTAAATATTCGAAACATCGCCCGCCTTGAAATCATAGATTTCAAATGCACAAATTGTATAATTAATTAATAATAATATAATTGTAATAATAATTGTATAGGAATAATAGTACACACATGAACGTTTTAAACAATTTAAGTAACGATAAATAAACTAAAATGAACAGAAATACAAACAAATCACTTTTCTCTACTTTTTCTTCTTTCTTTAAATTTAAATTTAAACACTTGGCAAAACACAAAGTTTATGAACTGCACGTTTAATTGTATTTTTGTTGGATAATTGTATAGTTGCTGCTCGTGTGATGCCATCTGCTGATCGATGAATTTCGACGACTCGACCCATGCACCATTGTAAGGGTGGCAGGTTGTCTTCTTTAATGATTACCACAACTCCAACTTTTAATAGTTCAGGCAACCGCGTAAACCATTTTATTCTGCGTTGAAGTTCTGGAACAACTTCAACGCTCCACCGTTTCCAGAAATCTTTCGCAATTTTTTGTAAACGTTCATAATGGCGAAGTCGATTTTCGTTGACAGGTACTGTGTTTGGCTCGGGTAGCGCCACCAATGGACGACCAATCAAAAAATGACCACAGGTTAAGGGAGATAGGTCTGAAGGATCAGTGGACAAAGGACTTAAAGGTCTGGAGTTTAACACAGCTTCTACTTGCACTAAAATAGTCTGAAAGTCTTCATAAGTAGTCTGTGTATTTCCCAAAACCTTACGCAAATGTAATTTTGTGCTCTTAACACTACTTTCCCAAACTCCACCCATATGTGGAGAATTAGGAACAATAAATTTCCAAACAATTCCTTGACTTGTTAAAAAATTAGATATAGCGTCTTGTACGATAGACGACTCTAAAAATGAATAAAGCTCACGTAATTGTCTTGATGCACCTACAAAATTGGTAGCATTATCTGACATCATACACGATGGCTTTCCTCTACGTCCAATAAAACGGCGAAAGGCAGAGAAAAAACTGTCGGTTGTGAGTTCGGTTACAAGTTCCAAATGGATGGCCTTTGTGACCATACACACAAATAAACAAATGTAGGCCTTTACCATTTTGGATCCTCGTAATTTACGATCTTTAATTAGAATAGGACCGGCGTAATCCACACCAACATTAGTAAAAGCAGAGTTGTAACATTGCAGACGTTCTGATGGCAAATCAGACATAAAAGGGTTAAAACTATGAGGCTTTGCACGAAAGCACGTGACACACTTATGATAAATTTCTTTAGACATGTTTCTGCCAGAAATTGGCCAGAATTCTTCTCTAGTACATGCGAGAAGTTGTTGCGGACCACAATGCAGCATTTTTTGATGAAAATGTTTAAGAACCAACTTAGTAAAGACATGTCCTTTTGGAAGTAAGATAGGAAATTTCTTGCCGTAAGAAAATGTTGATCTACTAAGTCGACCTCCTACCCGAATAATTTCGCGTTTGTCTAAAAATGGGTTTAGACATTTTATATTTGAAGACTTTATTTGTTTTCCTTGTTTCAAAAGTTGCAATTCGTTACAGAATGCAGTTGTTTGACAAAGTTTTATAAGAAAAGTCAGAGATTCTTGCAATTCACTTACAGTGAGGGTACCAGTAAGACGCATAGAATTATTGTGTTTACGACTATTTGAGGTAAATCTTAATATCCACGCGACTATGCGTTGCAAACGAGTCAAGCTTGAAAATTTTGAAAATATTTCACAAAAAGATGATGTTGACAAGTAAACCTTATTTTGAACAAAACCTTTTAATTCATCTGGTACAGTTACCGAGTGATTTTTTCTTTTAGGCCAACAAGATTGCGGTTTTGCAAGAAAACTAGGTCCATGAAACCAAAGCTCATTTTGTAATAAGGTTTGAGGCAAACTACCTCTGGAAACCAAATCGGCAGGGTTGTGCCCGGACTCGATATAATGCCAATCTTTAGAATTAGAGAGTTCTTGCAACACAGCTATTCTGTTTGCAACAAAAATTTTGTATTTATTAGGTACGGCACAAATCCAATGCAACACAATAGTGGAGTCAGTAAAGTATAAAATTTGTTTAAAGTTGATAGACAATGCATCGATCACATTTTTCATAAGCTCGGCTAAAAGAACCGCCGCACATAGCTCTAAACGTGGAATTGTTACTCCATGCAGAGGTGCTACTCTAGACTTAGAACAGACTAGTTGTATTGAAAATGTATTTGCCGGACACGTACATCTGAGATAGATGCACGCACCGTACGCTATAGAACTAACATCTGAAAACCCTATTAGTTCCATAGATATTGAATCGCAAAGAATAATACATCGGGGTATTTTAAAAGAATTTAAAACACAAAGTGAAGAAAGAAATTTTGACCATTCGTCACTTAAATCGACAGGTATCAAATCGTCCCAACCTAATTTCAATTGCCAGAGCTTCTGGATGATTAGTTTGCTCTTCACAATTATTGGTTGCAAAAGACCAAGAGGATCATAGATTTGGGCTATCACCGAAAGCAAGTTTCTTTTGGTGTATTTCTGTGAACGTTCTTTTAGGCAATATTTATACTGGAAATCATCGGAAACAGAATTCCAAGCAACACCTAGAGTTTTACAGTTTTCGCGTTCGCCAACTGGTACAGTAAAAAATGAATTTGAATGACTAGAAGATGAAAGTAATTCGGAATTGTTTGACAAGAATTTCCTAATCGGAAATCCCGCCTTGCCCAAAATTTCAATAAGTTGAGAACGAATTTGAATAACTTCCTGCACGGTATCGCCACCTGTTAAAAGGTCATCCATGTAAAACGACGTCTTTAGTATGTTAGAAGCTCGTGGAAACTGATTGGCATTTAAATCAGCTAAGTATTGTAAACATTTAGTGGTCAAATAACTAGCACTAGCTGTGCCGTAAGTAACTGTATTTAAACAGTAAGTATCAATTGGAGCGGAAGGATTGTCGCGCCAAAGAACTAAATGAAATTTTCGTAGGAAAGGTTCAATGAGAATTTGCCTATAGGCTTTTTCTATATCTCCAATAAGCGCAATTTGATGCCTACGGAAACGTAATAAGATTGAGAAGAGATCGTCCTGCACCACAGGCCCTGTAATTTGGGTATCATTTAATGACACACCTGTATCGGTTTTGGAGCTTGCATCAAATACCACTCTTACCTTGGTTGTTAGTGAAGACGTTTTTACAACCGCGTGGTGAGGTAAATAATATGGAGGTATTTGAGATGTACAACCATCAGTGTTTAGTGTGGTGATGCTAGAATTTGCAAAAAACGAAGTAATATCAGATGAACTAAACACTTTAGACATATGTCCTAAACGTAGATATTCGTGCATAAAATGTTTGTATTCATGCCTCAAACAAGAATCTTTTTGTAATCTTCTTTCTAAAGATAGAAATCTATTAAGTGCTGTTTGTTTAGAGTTTCCCAATTGAAACAATTTAGAATTAAATGGAATTGAGACAACAAATCTGCCACTAGCATCGGTTCGGACAGTTTTACTAAAATACATTTCACAAAAGCGTTCTGATGGAGACAATAATGAAAGTTTGTTTTTTGGAGTTACCTCTTCTATTTGCCAAAATTTGTAAATTATTTGTTCGACAGGTTCGCTACATTTTAGAGAAGGTTCATATAAGGAAAGATGAGTGTTCGTTACACTTTGTGTATGAAAACAATTAACAAACGAGAAATTTCCTGAAACAATCCAGCCTAAAGTAGTTTCTTTTAAAATGGGTTTCTTTTTTCCTAAAGAGATGTAACCTTTTAATAATAGGTCATAAAATAATGAAGCTCCGATTAATATATCAATTGCACCCGGAGTATTAAAAGAATCATCAGCCAAAACGATGTTTGAAGGAATATTTATTAACCTTCTTTCAAAACTAACGTTTGGTAGCGTTCCAGTTATCTTAGGAATAACTAAACATTGAAGATTAGTCTTATATTTTGAATGACAAGATCTGATTTCTACAGTAGCAATACTGTTTACTTGTGAACAACTTGAGTTAATGCCCATAACAGTAGAATAAAAAGTTTTCTTGGATAATTGAAGCTTATCAACAAAAGATTCGGTTATAAAAGATTGTTGACTCGCCGAGTCTAAAAGGCATCTTGCGTTGAACCATTTATATTTACCTTTAGCTCTTACTACAGCTGTAGCTAGTAATACTTGAGTGTCTAATTGAACACATGAGAGCGAAGTTTGATTAGGAATAGTTGAGCTTGTTCCTTCAGAAGAAGTCAAAGAATTTTCAAACACTTCAGCTTCAATATTAGAAGAACCAGCCGAAAGAGTTTTTTCCTTTTCGAAATGAAGTAGGGTGTTGTGTTTTTTATGACATTTGGCACACGTAACCTTTGAATAGCACGGAAGATTCTCGTGATGACGCAAACAATTTTTACAATACTTTAAATCAGAAATTTTTTCGAAGCGTTGTTTCACTGTCATGTCATACAATTTTTGACAATGATTTAAATAATGATTTGAGCCGCACAAGGGGCAATGAGGAGTTTTGTTACTTGTCATGACAAATGTTTGTCTTGCTTTAGGAGGTTTAAACCGTTGAACGCCTTGATTGTTAGTAGGGGTTTTCAAACTATACCCTGGGCTAGCAAAAGATTGATTAATTTCAATTTCCTCAAGAAGCAAACAACGTTGTTTAAGAAAAGCGTTCATTTCTTTAAATGTAAGAATAGCATTTGGTTTAAGTTCACCAAATTTTCGTCTTGTGTTTGGATCAAATTTGTCCATTAGAATGTGACTCAAAAATACCGCTGAACCCTCGACGTCGATATTAAGATTTTGTAAAGCGCGAACATTTTTTGTTAGTTCATCGTATAATGATCGAAACTCGCTTGCATTTTCTTTTACTACCGGTTTTAAATCGAAAATATTTTTGACATGTTTTTGAATTAAAAGTTTAGGGTTATTAAATCGTTCGCACAAAAGATCAAAGGCAACTTTATAATTTTCACCAGACGGCGAAATATTGGAAATAAGTCTTTTGGCGTTGCCGGTAAGACTACCTGATAAGTAATGAAATTTCTCGATGTTAGGAATATTGTTATTATTGTGTACCAGCGACACAAAGGTTTCATAAAACGCTGTAAAATCACACAGATTTCCGTCAAAATTAGGAATTTGAATTTTAGGTAATTTAGCATTTGCCGTATGATTAAATGTAGGACTTTCAGCATTTACATTTGTTTGATTCAATTGTATTGATTTATTTTGAAAAATAGTCGCTTGTGTACAAAGTTTTATAAATCGAGTGTTAAAATCGTTATAACATCGAAATTCAGAAGGATTTATTTCTAAAGCATCAAGTTTTATAGTAACCTCATTGTATGATTGATCTAACGTTTTGAAGTCGTTAAATCGCAATTGATATTCGACAAGGTCGTTGTCGTTTAAACAATCAATTTGTAAGGAATTTAAATACAGTTCAAAGGAAGTAAGTTTATTAATTAGCGCTTTGCTAGTTGAAAGTAATAATTTGGCTTCTTTGCTTGTCATTGTAAGAAAATCGTAATTTAGGTATACGTAAAGAAATGTTTTATCAAGAGCCGACAATATCGTGAGATACCGCACAGAACTGTGAAAGAAATTACGCTCGCTTGTAATCTACAAAACGATGCCGCGTCAAGTAAGGAATTACCCAAAAATGTATGTATCTAACAGGTAAAAAATTAAATTATTTTCGTTTTGGAAAATACACAGACTAACTAATATTTAAGTAATTTACGTAAAGTATGCAAGTAAAAAATGTATCAACCCCATGCAAATTTATTTTAGGAAAATATGTACTGTAAAGGAATAAAGGAAAAGTAAATGTGACGGTCATGCAAGTTGAAAATAATATAAATGTACCTGAATTTTCTTTGTACAAATATGGCACCTGTCGTTGATACGGTTCTTTTTCACAACGAAGTGGTATATTTGGCGAGAAGGACCATGTTTCGAACTATTACGGCGTGTACTGCCCTGTCGTTCTTCAGTAGATAAAAGTAAGATATCGCTGGCTTTATTGTAATAATTTATTTCCCTTCGTTAAATAAGAACAGTTGAAATTAACTTTATTTCTTGACAACGTACAGGCACGAGGAACATTCAGTTATGACAAATCAAAAAATTTTGGCTTACAAAAATTCTCCCTCTCTCTGGCCATACGTCATGCGCAAACACATTAAATAATTTAACTTAAATATTCGAAACACAGGTGAAACTAAGAAAGATAATTTTCCTTATAGAGAATCAATTGGAAGTCTGCTATACATGACCAACAAAACAAGACCAGATATGACTTGTGCAGTGAATTATGAAAGTCGTTATATGGAAAATCCAAAAAAGAAAGATGTACAAAAAGTTAAGAGAACCTTGAGATACTTAAAAGGAACTCAAGATTTAGGCATTTATTTCTCTGCATCTAAATACAAAGATATAAAAATAGAAGCATTCTGTGACTCCGATTATGCTAGAGATGCACAAGACAGAAAGAGTACTAGTGGATACGTAATAATGTATGGAGGAGGACCAATATCATGGAGTTCACGTAAGCAACCAATCGTTGCGTTATCAACAGCAGAAGCTGAATATGTCGCTGCTGCTGAATGCTGTAAAGAATTAAAATATTTGAAAACACTAATAATGGAATTGACCAACAAATCCGTGAAAACTATATTAAACGTTGATAACCAAAGCGCAATCAAGCTTATTAAATCTGGTCAGATGAACCGGAAAAGTAAACATATTGAAGTTCGGTATCACTATGTAAGCGAACAATTTCGTGAAGGTTTGTTTGAAATAACATACTGTTGTTCAGAGGATCAATTAGCTGATGTATTCACAAAACCGTTATCCGGTGTTAAATTTGAAAAATTTAAAGATATATTGTTAAAGAATTGCGAATGAATGAAAAATGAGATTTAGCTCTATTGATTGCCAGACACAAATTTTTAGGTTATTGTTAAACTTGTATATGTAATGTTATAATTTTTTAAATTTGTAATCAGTTTTTTTTGTCTACTTGTATGGTTTAAGTTTTATTTTTAATGAAGTTACATTTTTTGTATACTGTAAGAAACATTATGTCCTTAAGGGAGAGTGTTGAATATAATGACAAAATGTTACAATATTCATATTATTTAAGTTGACTCTGTATATTAACTTTGACAACAATGTGTGTAATAATTAAAAATGTATGATGTGACAACAATGTATTAAGAATAAAATATCATGAATATAGAAGAATAAAATATTACTACTGCGTGTGTGATAATTTAAAAAGTTCATTAAGTAATAAATTAAAATTCTAACATTCAACAATGCGAACTATATAAAATAAAATCAAAATATTCTAAATTTAAGACAGCCATGTTCAATTGAACTTGACTAAAATATTTATGCTTTTTTTTTTAGAAAATACGGAAATGCTTTGATATGATCATATTTGACATATGGCAAACTCTCCGCAATTTCGAATATGTTTCTATTTGAACCTAGAAAGGGACATTTAATTTCAATCAATCTATAAAAGTAACCTTGATGCATTTTTAAGCCATCTGGACTGCATGCAAGCCATGGCATTAAAGAATTGATAATGACACCAGTTTCAAACACTTTCCCATACTGTGTCTCGTAGCGTTTTCTTGTTGCTGGTTCCGTACTTAATACCATGGTTAGTATATTTATTGCCATTGGTGTCATGTATGAAGAAATTTTTTCCCCAATTCGGGTTTTTATTCGAGCAATATGTATAGTTCATAGCATGTAGACGCAGTTATTCTACATTGTCTTGCTCGTTTCCATTGATCATTGCCTTGACCAATCGTTTGAAGAGATATATTTATTGCTTCGTCTATTGTTACTGCAACATAATTATTAAAATATTCCTGCTGTTTAATATTTAATAATGGTAGGACTGGTAACGCCTATGGAAGTTCGAAGCAAAAATTCAATTTTAAAGCATTTGTAATAATTACTTCATTTGGATTAGGCTCCTTGGTATGTTGTACAACAATAGGTTTGCATCTCATTCTCTGATGTACAGCAGCTTCAGAAGTTGGTGCACCTGTATTACTGAATAGCATTTAAGCAAAAATACAAGTACACGCGAAACAGTTATTATATTTTATTCTCAAGTTCATTTAACAATCACATGCAACAAGATTTTTAAATGTTAATTTACACGATGCAATTTTCTTGTGCAAGGAACAAATAGGCTTTAATGGTAACTAATGAAATAATGAATTAACTAATGGCTAACAAATACCATCAGTAGTAGAACCTAAACCTAATGTTCTCATATCAAGTTATTGTGCAGATTTCTTATCACATAACAGTTCTTCGTAGGTTAATTTCACAATCTCCTGGTCAATCGCATTTGGTACCTTACGCTTCTTCACATGACAAAATTCTTTTATCGGTACCACATCTTCACAACTTACATTATCTTTTCTTTTCCCTCATGCTTGCTCTAAATCAGTACAACTTAAATGTTCCAAATTGTTTCTAAAGAAATAATTTCAGTATTAAGTAGTACAATTTCTGTAAACAAAATACCTGTATATAAACAGCAAACAAGCAATGATATGTTTGCATTTCCCTCTAGCACCAGCTTTGTATGTACAAGTGCACATCCATTGTTTCGGTGTATCTACAAAATTATAGTCAGATTTTCTAACCTATCTAAATAAAATTATAAATATATTACTTACCTAAATTAATTTTAATTGTATGTGGGTGCACCTTTAAATTGGAGGTCTGCACACATAAACCAATAATTTCTTCTTTCTTTTGGTTATTAATGCCACACATAATAATGTGACCTGCATTAAAAACTGCTTCACCTTCCTTTATACATCGCGAACCACCTTCCACATACTCAAGTATGTCGCATAAAGTTACTTCGGGCATTTTCACACGTTATTGGTAAATTTTAGTTTGGTAAATCCACAAAATATGAATCCACCTCCATAAACTACAATTTCAACCCCGATGTTGACGACCATTGCTAATTTTAAAGCGCCATCTATATTTCCTTCCTCACCCGAATAGTAGGGCTGGTTTTAGATCACTCGGGTAGGATCGGTAAGAGATCGTGCAGTTTCGTTGCTATCGTTACGTTTCGGGTATGCTCGAGTAGCTTTCCTATATGAGAAGTCGAGATAGATCGTATTGGTGGTGGGGGAATAGCAAAACGTCGTAGGAGTCGTTTTGTTTCGGGTATGCTCGGATCTAGAGCTGTCGGGGAAGTTCGTAGTTATGGTCGGTGTTTTTGGTGGGGATGCTATTGTGTGTATATAAAAGTAATATTTGTGAAGATTTAATATTAGTCTCTTAATAACCCTCATTTATTTTAATAAATTCAAAAAAAAATAAAGATTTAAGCATTTTTTACAAACTTGAACGAGCCGTTAGATATGGTCCCTTATGTAAGTGCAAGAAGTCTTATCAATAAATGAGCAGTATAAAATTAAGTGTTTTAGTAAAATCGATGGTAAATTTGGAGAGCAAGTGATTGTGGAATGTGCTGATTTTAAAGTACCTTTACCACAAAGATTTATCAAGTTTTCGATTGAAGACATAAAATTAATAGCGTGATTAGTTTGGGAAAAAACATATATCTTGTTAGCCGTGGGGCTGTTGGTAAAAAAACAAACAACAAAAAATGTATAAACTGATGTTAAAAGTATATTTAAAAAGTTAATTAAGAAAAGTTATCAACTAAAATTAAAATATACGAAATCACTAAGAATTTAAAGATTGTAAAAATAAAATGAACAATAAATGTTTGAAATAATTATGCTTTTCTCATTTTACAATTACAAGTGCTTGTATACTTTCATGTGCATATAAATAAAAAACTCAATTACATGGTTTAAAAATTATAGTTGTGTTTGGTTTTACATCTCAAGTAAATTTATATATTAGGATTAAAATACTATTTGAAATCAATACAAAACTTATCAAATGCAATGAAAAAAGTAAAACAAGTAAATAATTAATGCGAGTTTGTGATGAATTTTAACACGTTTTGATAAATATATATAAATATGTATGTATATGTATTGCGGTGTTATTAAAACTGAAATTTTTTTTTATGGGCGTTAAAGGGTTCTTCTTCAATTTTGCGTCATCATTAATTATTTGAGACAAAAGAAACATTTGTTTCCCAATCGGTAAATTTTTTAGTTATACGAATAATAAAAAAAAAATAATTAAATATAAAGTTTTCTCATTAAACAAACAACAAAATAATCTTAAATTTTTGTTATTTAAAAAAAAATAAAACATACTCACCACTATTCATAGTTATGCTTCGCATCACATAAATCATTAAACTTGAAATACAATAATCTATTTATTTATTAATTCAAAGAAAACAAAATTCAAAATGACACTAAGAAATTCTTATTAATTAATAAAAAACTTTTGACGGTCCGAGCACATTTAAGTCAACATTTAATCAAGTGCACTTTGCAGAAGGATGTCCTTGGATGTATTTTCTTTTATAATAATCGTGATGATTCACTGAACACACAGTTGGTCTGATTTGTTTTAATACATTGTCACTACTTGCAGGTAAGTTATTTTATATTAGTTTATTTGTTGAACTCTTTCCTTCTAATTTTAAATTATTTACTTCATTTTGTTTTACAGGCGGAAATAACGACAACCGCACAAGACATAAATTAAGACAAGACAAGAAGAGAGTCACGGGGTGGTATTGCTTAAATACTCTTCTGATCACGTGGACGCCACCACCCTTAAATTTCCACAAGTTCAAATCTAGCGGGTAGTTTTTTTTATCAGGTGATCCAACTTATTTTTGTTCAAATCAAATTTCCCTGTATTTTTTCCTTTCTAACACGTGGTTGAATGTTTATAAAAAAATTGCATGTTGAAAATTATTATTTCATTAGATTCCCTGCTTTGTGCTGATTAAAACAGTATCTGCAAATTGTCTCTCGGTTTATTCTTAACTCGGTTATTGCTTGAAATATCACTTTGTGTCCGGCATGCCTTATTATCTAAATATTTAAATTAAATCTTCTTGCATATTAACATTTACGACCTAAATCTTATAATCTAGAATCTGTATGTGAAACAAATTAAATTTCAATCAAAAATGTAATCCTAACCTAAACTCTACGATACAATTTTATTATTTGTTGTATTACAGGTACAACTGAAATTGGATGTATCGAACATCAATCAACAATGAAATAAACAATAACATAACATGTACATAGTAAATTAAAGAATAAGTAAATAATTAAAATCTCAAAGGTAAGTACTTCTATTTCTTTAAATAACAAACAAAACGCATTTTTATTTTTTTTATATAATGAATATTTTTTTTTTAGATCATAAACATAAAATGAAGAAAACTCTATACAGCAACAAACCAATTCATAAACGGTATGACATAAATCTTAAACCAAAACGTCTATTTCTTTTGTCCATCGTAACTGATGATGTATTTAAAAATATAAAAGAAATTAAACTTAGTAAGTTGGGTTGCCTATCTTTAAGGCGAACTGAATTTTCACTACAGTATATATAAATTTATTTACATTATTTAAAGAACTTCCAACTGCTCCAAAGTCAACATGCCTATAGTTGTAAGATTTGTCTGCCCAAAATGTAAAGGTGAGACAGACATATAAGGTACTCGATGTATAATATGTTCCGTTGATGAAATAATGAAAAGTCAAGGAGGTAAACATTTTTCATCAAGTTAGTATATAAAATAATTTAAAAGGAAAAAAAAACGATTTGTAAAGAAAAATTATTTTATGAAAGTTGCAAAAACCAACGGTAATGAACAATAGTATCTTTCCAAACGGTGATGATGAAAAACATTGAATGATACTTTGTAATGCATAATTTTTTTTAAATATAGTATACTAAAGGCCGGTCTCATAATTAATTTAATGGAGCCTTTAATTTTAAATCTTCCTTTAAATAACGCGACGCGACGTACTTTAGGCTAAATGCCCCTTTAAGCAGTTCTTTAATTTAAACTTCGAATAGCAATACTTTAACGGCTTAAAGGCGCCTTTAAACGAGAAATTTATAGGTTATGATTATATATACCTACATGTTTTTATAAAATGTCGAGGATATAATATGTCAAGTTCATCTAATTCAAGCAGTAGTTCATCTGATAAAGCAACTAATGCGAGAAGACGAAAAACATACCGCAAAAGAACAAACTACTACGAAATATACGATGATGTAGATTTTTTCGACAGATTTCAATTAACAAAACCAACATTCTTAAATATTTTGACTAAAATTAAAAATAAAATACAGCTACCTACAAATCGATAAGTAAACAAGACATTATTTTATGATTGTTTTATGCATTAATTATTTTCTAGAGGTGGTTGTATTCAACCCATGATACAGTTATTGCTGACGCTTAGATTTCTTGCATCTGGAAATATGTTAATTACCGAAGGGGATTTTGTTGGCGTGCCTAAGTCATCTGCCAGTCGTATTGTGAAAAGAGTGTATGGGGCAATTGCTAGACTAAGCACTACATATATAAAAATGTGTGATGGAGAAGAAATTGAAGAAATCGCTTTAAAATTTTATAGGATAGCAAATTTCCTCGCACTATTGGTGCTATTGATTGCACTCTTGTAGAAAATCAGTCGCCAGGTGGTGAGGATGCAGAGATGTAGACCAGGGTCGATAATTTTTGAAACCGAAAAAAATAATAGGATGAAACCTATTGGAAAAGGAAGAGAATATAACCAAAATGAAAGGAAAAATAATTTACGGGCGATCTGAGGTCGGGAAGTGGAAGGGGGTGAGTTTTCAAGGGTAAAAAACGGTTTATCTCGATTTCCGGCAAAACTACAAGTCCTATGAAGAAAAGTTAAATAGCAAAGTTGTAGGTAATAAAAAGATCTACAACTTTTGTATTCATACTTTTTTTTCACATAACCTCAAAATTTATGTGAAAAATGCAAATAAATAAGTTTTTGGTTTTTTATTTTCATCTTTTACAAAAATTTGTTTTTAACGAAATTTGGTGAAAATTTACCTTTTTATGTTCCAAACACACTAATTTTTTTGAGTCAAAATTTTTATTCTTATTTTCAATCGAAAATTCTCGCGTCAAAATATATGCTTTTTTTAAAAAGTCAGATTTTTGTTCGTTGAAATCTCTACTTTCTGATGGTGTAAAAAAAATAGATTACTATGGTAAATGTTCTCAAAAAATGCAAAAAGAAAAAAACTCGAATCCGGAAATTTTTTTTTAATCACTAAGTACAATTTTGAGCTACTTATTAAAATTTATACTTTAATTACTCGAAAAACGTTACGATTCCATGCTACATTGATAAAAAAAAGTACAAATCCATAAAACATCAAGATTGCAAAAAACGTGCGAAAATAGTTCTAAATATAATTAAAAGCAGGATTTAAAGGGGATTTCATCTAAAAAATGTGAGTGCTGCTATTTTTTTCAGTAAAAAAGTTGTATTATTAAATTCTAATTACATTTATGTGGTAAAGTCTGATTACATTTGTTATTTCTAAATACCTTATCTTGAATTCTAATCACTTATCCATTAGTTTTTGTCTCTTTGATGGCATTTCTGCATCGTTAGATTCGACAAACCTTCCCGATTCTAGTAGATCTTTGAAATCTTCAAGACCATTACCGTCTTCGTCTCCATCATTATTTCCAGTCTGCATTGGTTCTTTATCCACAATTTCATCTGAATTATTAACTTTCTCGTAGCTTTTTTCTTCCACATTGGAGTATTTTTCAGAACCATGACACTTTGAGCATAAATTTGAGCATGACAATTTGAGCATAAATTAAAATACAAGTAGTATTTACCTTGCTATGTAGATTCCAAAAGTTTCTTTTAAAATCAATTTGTCACAATTCTCTTAAAATAACTCAGCCTGCACGTGTATTTTCATGAACGATGTTGTTCACTGCTCTGTATCTCGATTACTGGCTAACCGGTTTTTGCTGCTGCTGCTACGAAATAACAGGTGGTAAGGCCTAGACCCTCCTAGCCCCTTCCCCACTTCTCTATTGAGTTCCGTTTGATGGGCTAAAATTTTCCGAACGTCACTCAGGTATATAAGTTCTCTTAAAATAGCAATGAATAGGCATCTATGCATATAATTTAAAGAAGACGTTTTCCAATTTTGTCTCTAGGCATTTGCTTGGATGGCAACACTGCTATGGCTGTCATTGTACCCACAGCTTAGTTACATAACATGGCATTAAGTATGCATGAAGAAATTCCTCTAAATTGGATACATAATGAAAATAATATAAATCAAGAAAATGAAGTGAATAATGATGTGAATGGCAATCGAACAGGTCGTCAGTACAGACAAATATTAATACACGAACACTTTGGAAGATTGTAAATATTTACATAAAAAAAATAAAGTAATTTTTATATTTATAGAAAATTAAAATAAACAAACTTACAGAATTTCACATTATTCATTTTACTATTATCTACTACTATAACTATGTCTTGAAATCTAACAATTTAACTCTTTTTTCTTCTCAATTTCTAAATCTGAAATTATCATTATTTTAATATGTTCTTCTTTATCCCGCAACTCCTTTTGTTGCAATATCTCTAATTCTTTTTCCACCAACAGTACTTTTGCGGTGTACTACTTTTGTTTTGCTCCAACCATCCGAATACTAACTTTTATTTGCAATTTCTGTGTTACCGGCTTCTTCAACTTGCGAGGTATATAATCGGTCGACTAAAATTCAGTATTTTTGTAATATTTATAAATACTTCATGTTGCAAATTCAACTATGCACACCTTCCAAATCTATAATTTCATCACATTCTACAATCTTCGCTGTTGTTGAATTTGATACACCTACGACATAGGCTTCCACGTAAAATTAGCGAAATAAGAAGAAAAGTATAATATTCAAACAACCTTTGTACTAGTACTGGGGGTGGGGTTTGTTAAATCATATCTAACAACCTATAAGACATAACTGTAAATAGGAATAAATATTTTTACTAATAAAAGCTTACATTTTTGAAACGACTTCATAACTTGGCATGTCGTGATGTGTATCTGCTGACTAGAAAATAAGAAACTTGTTATTATCATGTACCTAATCTACAAATTTAATAAGACTTACAAAACTTTCCATCAGTTATATACGCTTCACCGTCATAATTTATGTCAATAGTGTTGCTGTTGTTTTCCACCTACAACATTCTTTGTTAAACATGTATTTTGTGTTGAAATATTTTAAAGTAAAGTAAAAACAAAAATTATCAGTTTTCTATACATAATTTGTAACTTCAGCTACATCGCTATCAAACTGTGAAGCAAGCCCGACCACCGTTTTCACGTTGATTAATTTCGCCACAGCCAAGCACAGGGTCGTTTCTAAAATCTTTGTATGGCCCACCACCGGTTCCAGTCAACCCCAATCTATTTGCGGCTACAACCTTTCGTAGCCCACTCTTGAGGTTTTCGTAGTTTGACTGTAGTTATTATATGTTCCTTTTTGTCGTGAGTTGGGAGTTAAATGCTATTTCAACATTTTTCCATGCTTCAATCTAAAATAAGTAGTACATTGCAATTTGGGAATATTAACACAAAAAACACATTTTCAATGCAGCTAACTCTATTAGTTGCCTTGCTTTCTAGGATTTTTTTGTATTTAGTAATCTCGAACTCGTTATGCAGCAGAACTCATTTTACATGGGGTCTAGGACAATTCATTGCCGCCAGCTCATGGCCGCCATCTCAACTCTTTGCCGACCCATCTCATTGCTATGCCAACTCATTGCCGGTTAACTCTTTGCTAAGTTAACTCAATGCCAGCTTTAAACTAGTCGAAATCCCCGGATTACAGAACGATAACTTCAAGCACCGCAATATTTTGTAAAATTTGTTTCCAATGCCAATTACATTAAACGCACCTTCAAATGTATCGAACTCCAAACGGTTCTCGACTACTTCAAAATTGTGTTCACCACTTAGATGCTTGCGAAGGTCTCTATTTGTTTTAAATGCCAGTTCACATCCCTCAAAACATTTAAACAAGCCTAAAATGAATAAGTACCTATATATTTTTTGTTAATTTATTTTAATATTATACAGTTAGACAAGTATAAAATAGATTTCAAGTTTAAATAAAGAAATTATACAAAAATATTTTTACAGAACTTACCCTTGAGTGCTGGTGTTATTTGGGATTTCTCTGTATGCTTTCTATTATGTTTATTCAGGTTTCCTTTGTTTGCAAACACCTTACAGCAAATAGTACACTCGAAGGAGTTAGAGAGAGCCATTTGATAAACTTGAAAATTAAATAAATTTTAGAATCAAAGTTGTTTTTAGAGTTGAATGATCAAAACGCAAGTAACCTAACTTTCAACTTTAAAAATTTAAGCGCTAACCGCTAAACAACCACAGATCCACTTGGCAACATTGTATTCCATCGGGGCTACATTTAAGTGCACCTTTTCTTAAACGCTTTTTGAAGTTAATTATTAAAAAATTAACATTGAAATGCACTTGTTTAAATAGATATTTTACAATACATACAAGTGCATTTCAATGTTAATTCTGTAATAATTAACTTGAAAAAGTCTAAAAGAAAGGCGAAAGGTTGATTTATTTATTACTTTTTTTTTATAATGTTACTGATATAACTAAGAAGTTTTAATAAAAAACAAAGAATGGGAACTAACTATTTAAGTAATTTTACCCTTGAACCACTTTCATACAAAATATGTAAAATGTACACATCATCAATGAAGTAGCAACCCCTTTCATAAATTTCACAGCACACAAAAATATTCAAAGTTGAATTGCTTATTTCTTTGTTATGCATTATCTTAAACAAGTAAAAAGTAGGTAAACGAAAATAATACTACTACTATTCCATTTGAAAATTGTACGCTATTCCACGTAAAAAGTCAATAACGTCCCTATTTCCGAAATCTTGCAAATTCTGCTTTTCCTCATATACAAGCATGTTGCACCCACGATTGAACTGTAAATGATCCCAATGACAACGTAGATAAAAACATTGTTCTACAAACTGGAAGTTTCTGGTTATCTAAGGGTAATGTATATTTTAGAGTACCTCCACGCCGCGAATTACCCTCAGTTGTTTTTCTCCCAACACAAGTTTTCTCAACATGTGAGCAGACAAATATTTTTCGTTGGTCCCAATTTGTGCTGTTCCAGAAGTATTGCATTATTTTTTTTCGATTGTCTTCTGAAAACTTCCCGCACATTCTGATTTTGGATTTTCTACATTGATTTGAAATACATGTAGGGCCCATTTGTCTTGCTTTTGTCTTTCCTGTTATACCCCAAATATTCTTTACCTTCTGGTCGTAACTGTTGGTTACGTGTTTTACTCCAAGCTTTTAGTTCTGCAATTTTTCTTTTTTTTTCTACACTCTTGCAGGTTTCTGTAGTCAACTGTAGCCAGATTTTGCTTTTCATGATGTAGGTTTTCTTTTTGTGGACCATTGCATTCGGTTGTACACTCATTTGGAATATTTATGTCGCTAATAGTTGACACCGGAATAGGTTCCAACATTTCATCAACGAACACAATGTCCATATTCTCAATTGCCAAATTGTCTGTAATGCAGTCTGTAGTACTTGTGTAATTGTTTACTTTTGTGTACTCAATTGGATTGTTAGATAAAGTAGGGGCGCTCGTAGGATTTATCTCTGCATTATTAATTATTGATGATATGAGGTTTCCTTTAGAATCAAAAGTTATATCTTGAATGATATTAATCTTATTAGAGTCAAGTGGGGTAAGTGCACTTTTGGGGAAATGCACTTCTCGGATTTATTTTCTAAAAAAATTATTATTTTGCTATTCGCCGTTCATAGGTACGTGAACCACATCCATTTACAATTTTTTTTATGATTAGGTTTCCTGCACTGTTTACTGTCAAAATATGTGAAAGGTGAATGCGGTGTGTCAAGTACAAAAAAACTAAATTTGTTGAAAGTGCTTGTGGTCAGTGCCCATTTTATTAAAATACAGGTACGATATTTATCATCACATAATTTAGAAGGAAATATGTGTATGTTGATGCATAAAAATTGTGATTCGTATTTTAACCTCAAATTCTATTTTACATCGGGTTTCAAATTTGTTGACTTAGGGAAAGTGCACCACTTCTGTTGGGCAAATGCACTCATGGTAATATTATTTGTTTTTGTCTTTAGAATCTTCAATAATGGTCCGCACATGTTAGAAAGACTCAAAGGCGCAACTACACCACCGAACAATTGAATGAAGCTTTGCATCAATGCAGGAGTCATGTTATGACACTATCAGCCTGTAGTAGAGCCTATAATATCCCAAGGGAAACATTACGGGACCATTTATCTGGACGGCGAGGAGTGCACCAGAATGAGAGTCGACCTGTTGGTGGAGGAAGCAGACCTACGGTTTTCATTCAGGAGCAGGAAGAGAAGCTTGCTGAGTGCCTTAAGACAATGAGCAGAAATGGATTTGGACTTGGTCGAATGAAGGTGTTTGATATTGTGCGCCAGTACATACAACGACAAAACATTGTCACTCCCTTTAAAAAGGATAGACCAGGCGAACACTGGTGGCTCAAGTTTAAGAAGAGGCACCAGTTAACTATTCGAAAACCTGAACCGTTAGAACATTTGCGGAAAAAGCAAGCAATATGTTATTAATGGGTTTTATGATTTGCTTGTAAACACAATCACAGAAAATAATTTACACGATAAGCCTGCACAAATATTTAATTGCGACGAGACAAGCTTTTGTCGTGACCCCTTGAGGTCGGAAGTAGTAGCAGCAAAAGGAACCCCATGTCACAGGTACACAGCCTCAACAGGTAGGGAGAACACGACTGTCCTCGCATGTGTGAATGCTGTAGGAGAGAAGTTACCTCCGCTAGTCATTTTTAAGGGTAAAAATATGTAGAATTCTTGGATACCCGAGCAAGGAGATTTTCCTGGAACAAGTTATGTGTCCACGAAAAAAGGGTGGATGACAGGAAAATTTTTTTTAAATTGGTTTAGGAAAAGCTTCGCACTAGGAATCGGCCAAGAAAGACCAGTGCTTTAAATATACGATGGACATTCCAACCATATTACTCCAGAATTGATAACAATAGCTATTGAAAATGGTCTCATATTATTAAAACTGCCACCCCATATGTCACACTTAATGCAACCCTTAGATCTGTGTTGTTTTCGTGGTCTAAAATAGCATGGGACAAAGAACTAGCAAAGTGGCAGCGAAATAATGTTGTAAAACGGACTTCGAAATCTGAATTCTCACAGCTGCTAGGAAAAGTGTGAAAGTCTTTAACTAAAGATAATATTATTAGTGGATTTCGAGCAACAGGAAATTATGACGAAACAATGGCTAGAGATGTAAAAGTCAATAAACATGCCATTGATAAGAAAACACACATAGATCATCAGATGTTCCAACGCCTCAGAACCCCGATCAAGCAAACTTGAATCAAGCTAGGCCCAACACATTTCAGGATCCGCTACTGGCTACCATCAAGTCGCAGAATGATTCCACAACACCTATCAAACGAAGAATAATTGGAAATTATGCAGAGGTACTCACAAAAACCAGTGAAGCTTCCACATCACGTATGAGTTCCAAGAAACAAAACCATTCAGACAGCGAGACAGAAACAAATTCAGAAATTTCCCTTGCGTCGTCTGAAGCTGACATAGACTTTGATGATGACAATCAAGAGGACAATATTCTAAATGATAGTGACACTAGCATTAATCTGCATGATTATGTATTGGTAACCTTTAATACTAAAAAAATTGTAAAATACTACGTTGGACAAATTATTAAGAAAGAAGGTGATCACGAATGTGAAGTTTCATTTTTACGATGTAAATGTAAAACCAATGGTAGATTTATTTGGCCAACAGTCTCTGATATTTCTTTTGTGCACTAATAATTACTTGATTTTTCAAAGTACCCCCTTTAAGTCTACTTTCAGCCGTGGCCCACTCGATCATGTATTTAAAGTGATCCGGTGATACTTCATGAGATTTAGACCTATCAGTCATGTGTTTCCAGTCATTAAAACCCATTTTATGACCGAAGTGTGATTTTAAGGATGGGTCTAAAAGCTTACAGCAAAAACAGTACGCCCAAACATTTTGTTTAGAATAAACTAACCATCGTCTTAGTATTTTTTCACCGTTTTCAGCGAAACGGAATCGAAAACAATTTGAAAAATGCCCGTTTTTATATTTTTTTGGGTACTGGTCATTTTTTATGAAAAAATCGCAACCAGAAGGACCTTTTAAAATAAGGTCATTGCGCTGCTCATTAAGGATGAGCTCTGGCCATCTTCCTGGATCTCCAGACAAAGCCAACGTGGTGTCTTTGTCAATATCAGACGTTAAAGTTAAATTTACCTCTTGGTTATCACTTCTATCTTCAATGTTTGTAGGGACGACAGGAATTTCTTCGCCAGTCCCATGAAAACTGGTACTTGGCGCTGGCAGGTCACAAACGGTAACGGCTTCTGGGACTGGTGTTGAAGACGAAGTATTGAAAAAAATAGTTAGTTTTGGCACTTTTGATAGTAACGTTTCATGAGCTAATTCACTTCCCTTATTTAATTTTCGCTGACGTAATTCACATAGGTATCTCATCTGCGCCGAAACAGTGACAGACTCAAACTGGCAGTGGCCTGTGGGACGGTAACAGGTGGATGCGACTCGCATCATGCAAAGTATAGGAGGGGTGCAAGAGGGGTAATGGCGGGCGTTTGGTAAGGGGGAGATGTAAGGTGAGATCATTGTCTCAAGGTCGGGTGAAACAAAAATAGAACAACGACCAGCGCTTCACGGCAGCGTGTGTGTGTCAGATAACTTATAAATACAAAGCTATATTAGTGTCATATATTTATTTTTTTAATTAATACATGCAACGCACTATTCAAAATTGCTTTACAAAATACGCTCGCGGCGCCCCGCCCACGCGACAGCGCTGTAAACTGCACAATCCAATAAGTCCCCATGACGCTTTAGTAACTGCAAATTTAGCATCCCGGGCTCTCCTACAATTTGTTGTTAATCTGAACATTTGAAGATTACTGGCTAAAGGAACCATTGTTATTTTGTTCCATTTATTTAAATTATTTGCAGCTTGGATTGAAATTTCAAATCTACAATTTGCTGTAAAGAAATGAATCATTGTTTTAAGTTTTGCTTCTGCAACTGGAACGGATTCGTATTGTTGATTTCCTTTATACACGATAGTCATTGCAATATCACCGCATTGTTTGAAGGAATTAACTATATTCACTGCAAGAGAAGCTGCGCTCAAAAACTTCTTTTTCTCAATTCTATTTAGTTACTGAACAAAAAGATCAAAATACTTAGGTTGCAATGCTTCAAAAAAGGGCTTTTCGATGGTTCAAATTTTTTAATTTCTATAAAAAAATTTGGTAACTCTCATTTTACAAGATGTGACAACAGTAAAATGTTTATCTCTGTGGTTTCTGAGATATCGTACACGAAACAAACAGATTAAGTTATCAGATTAAGCTTCTGAAGAAATTTGGTCTGCACGCATACAAGGAAATACCTCACGTTTCAATCTTTCATCGAGTCGAAGGTTACCTATTAAAATAGACTGTTAATCACTTTGAGCAGTTTTTGTTCTTTTTTCACTACATGCTTTTCTGTGTCTATAAACTAACGTTGAAGAAAAAAAACAAGACAATTATCGCACGGTAACACAGAAGTATTTGGAATCTGAGCTTGTCGTACTCTTCTAGGACAAGCATCTGCTGTTTTAAAAAACTTTCCTTTGTTTCTTACTTGAGCTAGTAGTCGCGTTCTTTCTAAACTTTTTGGTGGCATAGAGCAAAATTTAATTACATCCAGTTCTGTAGAGTGGTTATTAATAATATGTCTTGCAAAATTTAAAACATCCGTTTCGCAATAATAACAAAAATTTCATTTTTTAACGTTTTAACAGAACTTGATGTATCGTGTTTTTCAACTTCAAGGAGTTTGAATTTCTTCATATCATCATCTTTAACATTTTTAGAGTACTGTTAGCATCACTTGACTAACAGGTTTGATTAATTAACATTAACTTTGAATTCTTGAGCGTGACCAACAAGTGTTCCCAAAAAACCTTGTCTTCCGGAAATTATTAAATTATTTAAAAACGACTCCACATCTCCATCTTTGTAAACCTAACTGTTGCATCTTTTATTCTTCGATTTGATAACCGGTATTACCGTCTTGATACAACCTTGATTTGAAGACCTTCGTCTACGAATGCATGGATCTCACGAATTGTCACATTCAAAATATCCCGTATTTTGTCTGAAAGGAAAAATTCGTATATAATGTGAAAATTTATAGTAAATGTACAAAAAATTATCACTTACGAATTCCCACTTAACAACAGCTATATCATTAAATGCAATGATTCTGTTGTGTTGTTAGTGCGGCGCGTTCCATTTATAAACCGAAATTGATTTTGCACCTACTCTAGTCAGCCATTGTCTTTGGTGGTAACTACAAAAAGTTAATGGGACTTCTAGTAGAGGTTGCAAAATCGGGCTTTGGAAACAGATGATGGCAACTCTGCGAGGCGTTTTTTTTTTCAAGCCTAACTTTATCAGCAGAAATAACGGGGATAGATGAAGACTTAATTAAACGGTTTGAAATAATTTTGCGGACAGTTAACAGTGGTTACGAAATAGACAATGAGAACTTCGAGCAGTATTGCTTAAAAACAGCTCAAAAGTATGTCTTGTTGTACAACTGGTACGCCGCCGTCTGTACATAAATTACTCATACATGGACCCATTATAGTTCAGGAAGCAAAGATATAGGACTCCCCCCAGAGACACAAAAAAAGGACAAATCTTGTACATCTCTCTCATTGGAAGTATTAAAAAATCTGAAACAACAATAAAAGAAACAATAACAAATAATTTTCAACTTTGAATTATTGAAAGTAGTCAGCTTTTGCAATGTCATTGTTTTAGTGTATTTAGCTATAATACAAATAAAATAATACATATCTCATAGAAAATCTAAATGTTAATTAAACAATACTTACTTTGCAAAAAGTTGCACTGTAACACTCCTCCAGGGTAGCTCTGGAGATGCGCAATTGTTTTTAGGGTTTATGGTACGAAATTAAACAAAATACAAATGGAATGAGATATATATACATATATATGTATATATCACTAAAATAATGAGTCACCGAAGTTATCCATAACAAATATTCATTGCTTTGTAATGATTTGAGACAATTACATTGTCGCTTGCCGCACATAAGACATTGAATTATAATTTAAAAATTTTTACAATAAAATGTGAATAGTTAGAAAATTACAGTGTCTGACCTTATTTTGTTTGTTGACCTTCTCGCAACAACGCACTTCTTACATTAGTCGGTTTCGGAGTTTCTGATTTTTTTTTTAACTTTTAATCACTTTTATCATCACAAATTTTTCTTTGAGGTTTACCGTCTCGACTGATCGCGAGTTATCGACTGCCTTTATCAAATCAAAAAATGCATCCACGATAATTGTAAATTTTGCGTTATTGCATTCTTAGTGTGTTGACCGTCATTATTGACGGCCTTTATTCTGTTAATATAATCAATTTTCCAACGGATGTGTTTCTTATGAAAATTGTAAAATGCAGTTTCTATTGATGAAATTACGTAAACAACAGGAAATTTAATATTGAATTTCACGTCTTATTGGAAATTAATTCTTACAATGAATTTGAATTTTTAAATTAAAATCGAAATTTATTTTGTTTTTTCCCCGGTGCTTGTTACAGCACAACAGAGCGCAATGGATCTCACAGATACTTTTGTCAATAACGTGAACAAAGCAATGCCAAACGACAACTGGTTAATATGAACTCAAGACTCATTTGGTAACAAACGGCATATACTGGTTTAGGGACGACCTTCCCTTGAATTTTGTCATAGATTCGCCGACACTTCTTGAATGTGCCTTTCAGATACTCAACGATATCGTCTATGTAGTAGGTCTTTGTGCAGTTTTTTGGTTTCTCAGGGGATGCAAAGTACATTTTTGAAATAAGAAGCTTGAATCTATGGGCTATGGCACTTTGGATAGCCTGGTTGCCCAATGATGACATTACATTACAAACATACAACCAAATACCATTTCAATTTCCCCTCGATCCGTTTCTTTTACTCGTACACGCTTACTTTTAGCTCTGTTCTGATAAATTTGTAGTCGCTTATTAGTGCACTGTGTAATAAGTATGTTCATTGTCGTGGTGCGTACAAGACCGTTTATTCATCATGTCAAATATATACAGTATGTTACAACAGTGTTGCCAACTAATCTTCCATATAACATCCTTCCTCTTAAGGTTATTTTGTTTTATACTAAGCAAAACATAAACTACTTTTCTGCTTTACAAAACACTATAAATTTGATTCTATATATACACTACCGTTCATATTAATTCGGACACATCCAAAAAGTTACAATATCATCGAGTATGTTGATTAAATTGAAGTAAAAAAGTAAAATCTGTATTTTAGTATTACTTACATATTTATTACTTATATGATATATGAAAATAATAGTAATTTAACTACAAATATAATCAAATTTTTCATATTTTTTTTTCATCGAAGAAACCTCCTTTTGAATTAAGAACTGCTTTCACAACTCTGGGCATCCGTTCAATTAGTTTTTCTAATATCATATGTGGCATGTTAGTCCATTGATCTTGTATTATATTCCACAAATTAGTCTTTGACGTGGGACACACTTTACGCACCCTTCTGTCCAGCTCGTCCCACAACAGCTCGATAGGGTTGAGATCAGGGCTTTGTGGTGGCCAATCCATTATTTTCAGTATGTTGTCTTCTTGTTTACCATTTAAAAAGTTCTTACATATTATTGCTGTATGTTTCGGATCGTTGTCATGCATAAAAACAAAATTATTGCCTATTAAACGCACACCTGATGGTATTGCATTGTCTTGCAATATTTGCAGATAATTTTCTTTTTTCATAATACCATTAATTTGTACTAAATCTCCTGTGCCAGCATTAGAAAAACAACCCCAAACAAGCACGGAACTCTTTCCCTGTTTCACCGTGGGCACGATACACTCGGGCAACATTCTTTCGCCCTTTGATCTTCGAACGAAGACACGTCTTGTTTGTCCAAACACTTCGAACTTAGATTCGTCCGTCCATAATACGTTTTTAAAGTCGTCCACTGTCCAATTTCTATGAGTATGTGCCCAATGAAGTCGTTTTTGCCTGTTACCGCGGCGTAGTAATGGTTTTCTTACTGCGACACGGCCATGAAGGTTAGCTTCCCTTAATCTTCGTTTCACCGTAGTAACAGAAATGGGCCTTTCCCGATCGCGATTCATCTCTGCAGCAATTTCTGGTGCGGTAAGCCTTCTGTTACGTTTGCTTATTAGTTTTATACGCTGATTGTCCGCTTGTGTTGTTATTCGGGGGCGACCTGGACGCGGTAGGGGTTTTATATTACTCGTGCGTGCATAATTACGAATAATATCACTCACAGTTGATTTATTAACGTCGGTTTTTTTTGAAATTTCACGTATTGAACAGCCTTCCTGATGAAATGCAATTATAACCGCGCGCTTTTCTTGACTCGTTGGTCTTCCTCTAGGCATTTTTTTACACGTTTACTCAAAAAACTCAATCAGTTATAAACTTATCAGATTCGCACACAACTATGTTCATCTAACAACTAAATTATTTTTAGTGCAGCTGCAATGAGAACAGACAAGAACTGTAAGAGTTTTACTCATTTTTCTACCTCAACAATACACTTATTTACGGATTTACAGACTAATTACATAGGGTTGTAAAATTTGACAATTATTTATGAGCCCATAAACCGGCAATATTAATTTTTTTTTAGAATGAGTTGTAAATATTATAAAGGATACAGTTCCCTTAATATCTTTTACATCTTTTAACGAAAATACCGCTTTTAAGTGTAATTTATTAAATTTTAGCAGGTGTCCGAACTAATATGGACGGTAGTGTACATTCTACTATTTATATCTAGCATACATAATCATTTAAACGTTTTGGAATTCTAACAATCCTTCCTTTGCTAGTAACATTTTTGTTTTGTGAATCTAAATCAGATTGATCTGACAATGCATCGCTGTTCTCTATGTTATTATGTTCTTTTACTTCAACATTTTCCTCTCCAAACACTTTAACATATTTGCGATTATTACCTTGTGTGGAGATTTGTTCTTTAATAAATTTATTATTGGATGGTGTTTCAATTTTGTCATTTACTGTTCTTATAAACTTTCTATTACGAATTAAAATTGAGTCATCATCCAATCGGATTCTATATGATCTTATATTAAACCTTATTAATTATTCTACCTAATTTCCAAATTTTATTAGGAATTAATTGTACTCTAACTCTACAATTATTTCTTAATTCTGTTAGCTTTTTCACACCTTTCCGGTTGTAATAATAATTTTGTTTTTTAACTGAGTTGTCAATAGATTTGTTGAATTTTTGTTTATCAAATAATTGAGGTTTGAAAAAGCTATTTGCTTGTGGCAAAACAGTTCTTAAATTACGATTCATTAGTATGTTAGCTGGTGAATTGCTACCATCTAATGGACAGTTTCTTAAATCTAGTAACGCTAGATAAGGGGTCTTTTTTATCTAATATACATTGTTTAAGAGTTGTTTTAATTGTTTGTATTGCACGTTCGATCTGACCATTTGATTGTGGATACTTGGGAGATGATGTAGTGTGATCAAACTCCCATAGTTTTGCAAAATTTTTAAATTGATAGCTAGAAAATTCAGGACCATTATCTGTACATACTATTCTAGGTATACCAAATCTTGCGAATACAGCTTTTAATTTACCTATAACATTATTACTTGACAAATCATTTTTTAGGTTTACAACTTCTACAAATTTTGAATAGTAATCTGTGACTAATAAATATGTATCACCTTGCAAGTGAAATAGGTCACATGCTATTTTGTAAAAAGGTAATTTTACGATTTCATGAGATATCAAAGGTTCACGTGGTAGAGACTTTTGGAATTGTTGACAAATGTGACTAGCCAAAATCATATCCTGTATACATTTATTCATACCAGGCCAATAAAAGGATAAATTTGCTTTACTTACAGTTTTGTTTATGCCGGAATGACTATAATGAAGTTTTTCCAGAATGTCTTTTCTACAGTTTTTTGGTACAACTAACTTTTGTTCTTTAAACACAAGATCATTTGCCGTAGTTAATTCATTTCTCAATTTATAGTAAAATTTCAAATTTTGTGGAAGATTTTTTATCTTATTTGGCCATTCATTAATTACGTATGATATTAATTGAATTAAATCGTCATCTCGGTTGGTTTGTTCAATAAATTGTTTTAATTTTTCGTCCGATACATTTAAATTCATAGAAATTAAGCATATTTGTTCATTCTTTTCTGAATTATCGTTAAAATATTGATCTTCTATGAATGCTCTCGATAAAGTTGTTACGTACGAAATTCGTATTACGTACGACTGTGTATATTGACTTGAAATTAGATTCGGGTTTTGACGCCCTCTACCGATCGTTTTCTCGTGGTTGTCATTTGACGGAGAATCGTCATACGGTGAATTACATAAAATGGCCTGGGCGTGTTGAATATTGCTTGTATCCGATACCATCCGGAAATATGGAAATCCAATTATAATTAGATTAATTATATAGAATATTTGAAGCGTTACAGGGTAAGCTATTGCAGTCGTTTATTAAAATTCGTTCGTAATTCTTTCTTCATTTTAACAGCCATTTTTTTCCTCCACTTCGAACATTGTACGTTTTCGATAAAGAGGATATTTGAATAATAATTCTTATTAAGCAATCACGTTACCGTACACGTGCGCTGTCGGAAGGCGGTTTCCACGTCACGAAAACGGGGTCTCGCTAATCCTTCCCGGGGCAAATATTTCTACACGTGGATGACACGACTGGGTTATCAGCCACCTGTTATACGTTACTACGTATCTACTTTGATACAAAGAAGTACTGTTGAATACCAAGGGCCGACGTTAATTGTATTATCAGCCACCTGTTTGGATTCGCTGCATACAGTAGTCGATGCACGGTTTTTTTGATATAGATTTCATGAATTATTAATACTAATTGTTTTAGCCTAATTATCCTTTGTGAGTTGGTGTGTGACACGATTCGTGTTTAATGTTTATTACAGGCCACTGAAGGGGAAAAACGTTTTTCTTCGTGCTAGTGGATGCTGAAGTTCGGGTGAGTTATTTTAATTAATCTTATGTATATCGTTGTCACGAAAAATTACTAAAATTAAATTAACGTTCGTGAATACATATAATGTGTAGCTACCAATAGGTAATTTATGATCATTGAATTTACTGTATCGCGTACTGTGTGTAGATGAAGGACATTTACTTCGAATTATTTTAAGTGTGTGTGGTGGGTTGCCGATACTGTAGGCATCTACGTATTAAATCTTTTCTATAATTCTATAAATTTACTTGTTACGAAATCAAAGGTTAATACCGTTGTTAATGATTATTGTGAATTCTTCTAGTCTTTAGTATCTCCGAATTCGATGTATAGCGACTTTTTGATTACTATAAATGAAACTGTGATAGATGTTAATTATAATCTGAAAGTGATTAAATTTGTTAATTCTCTCTCTTGTGGTTATTGTTCCCTACGAACTAATTTGGGCTACTCGAACAGCCGAGTAGAGGGATTACAAACCTTCTAGTGTGTTACAAGTTTTGAACCGTTCCGTTGTGAGCGAAACGGAAGTGTTGCTTTGGATCAGCTCTGGCGCCCTGAAACATCTTTTATATATTTATTGTGGACCTCCCCATCTCCGACTATTGCGAGTTTGGCCGTGCAAGGTTCGTAAAACCAAAAAGCTTGTAACAAAGTGTCAGCTAGTATTAGCTCTTTACCTGGCTTGTATACCACGTCAAAATCATACTTTCTGATTTGTAATAGAATTTTTAACAGTCTCGGAGGACATTGGCTTACAGGTTTTTTTATAATTTGCAAAAGAGGTTTATGATCTGTTTCTACAGTAAAATGTTTAGCAAAAATATATTGCTTGTATCTTTCTATGCCAAACCAGATTGCCAATAATTCTTTCTCGATTTGAGCGTAATTAATTTGGGTATCTGTAAATGCACGCGATGAATGAGCACAAGGTTTTCTATTCTGCAAGAGGACTGCTCCCATACCATTTTTAGATGCATCAACTGAAATAGTACTAGGATTATTAATGTCAAAAAATTGTAGACAAGGACTTTTACTAATCATGCTTTTCAAATTGTTAAAAGCATCTTCATGAACATTTTCCCAGTTAAATGTAACATTTTTTTTTAATAACGTTCTTAAAGGTGCCGTTTTTTCCGATAATTTTTTTATAAATTTACCCACATAAGTTACCAAACCAAGAAATCTTTGCACCTCTTCCACATTTTGTGGTGTTTGCATTTTTATAATAGCTTCAACTTTGTATTTGTCAACTTCTATCCCTTCTTTTGATATTTTATGGCCCATGTATTGTACTTCTTCGGCCAAAAATTTACATTTATTTTTATTAAACCTCAAATTATGTGCTGAAGCAATTTTTAATAAGTTAGCTAATCTCAAGTTATGTTCTTCTACCGTTTTGCCTGCTATTATTATATCATCTATATATATATATATATACTAACCCCGTTAAATTACCAAAAATTTCATACATTCTTTCTTGATATATTTCTGCGAAAGTTATTAACCCGTAAGGTAACCGCAGAAATCGGTATCTACCAAAAGGAGTACCAAAAGTACACAACTTAGAGCTTTCCTCGTCTAATTTTATTTGAAGAAATCCTTGGGTTGCGTCCAAAGTTGTAAAATACTTAGCACCCGTTAACTTAATTGTTAATTCATCTAAGGTCGGCAACTGAAAATAATGTCTTTTAATAGCTTTGTTAAGATCAGAAGGATCCAAACAAATCCGGAGTTGACGGTTACTTTTTTTAAATATAACTATAGGGTTAATCCATTCGGCGCTCTCCTGACATTTTACAATGATATCTTGCTGTTCTAGATGATTTAATGTTTGTTGTAATTGGTCTCGAATAGCAAAGGGTATTTTTCTTACTGGGTGTACAACTGGCTCTACATTATTTTTTAATTCTATCTTATAAGGTTTTTGTAAACAACCAATTCCTATAAATGAATGAGCAAATGTATTTATTAACTGTTCAACATTTTCTCTTGCTAATTCTTTTGGGTGTTCTAACGTTTCAGCTTTAATTATTAATCCTAAGTCTACACATGCCTTAAGGCCTAAAATTGGATCATTTTTTGTATTGACCAAATAAAATAAGAGATCTTTAACCTTATCTTTATGTGTGCATTTTAAAATACATTGACCACTTATTGGTATGTAGTCTTGTGTATAAGAGCATAATTTTTTGTTTGTATTTTTGATTATAGTTTTTTCTAAATTAAGCGAGTTTAAAACACTTACAGGAATGATGTTAGCTACAGCCCCAGTGTCCAATTTAAATTTTATGTCGCAATAGTTAATTTTTAGTGTTGTGTACCATGATTCCTCGGAAACTGAACTAATTTGATTTTTTATTGTACCTACAAAAACAAAATCGACTGTATCTTTATCACTACAAACTACGTGAATGTTTTTTTTATTATTACTTACTCTATTTTGACACACACTAGCAAAATGGTTTACATTACCGCATTTTCCACATGTTTTACCATAAGCTGGACATTTACCATACTCATGTTTGTACGAACACTTGTGACATTTTCTTTGTTTTATTGGATTGTTTTTGTTAGATGATTTTGAATAACTGGTTAAAGGACGATCATAAGAGTTGTGCTGCTTGTTGGCCTGTTGATGTTTTTTATAATGTACAACGTCAATGTTGTTTTCGTCAGCATTTGATATCTTCTTGTTTCGATCTCGAGCATTTTCCGTATTGAGGCATAATTTAATAGCATGGTCTAAAGATTTTTTATCTTCCCTGAGTAATATTTCTCTTAAATGTTCCGATCTTAACCCACATATCAGTATGTCTTTTATTAGGCTGTATTTCAATTTATCAAATTCGCAATTTAGAGCTAAATTTTTTAAGTCCGTAATATACTGTTCAATCGTTTGCCCATCTTTTTGTTTGCATGCAAAAAATGTATGCCGAGCATATGTTAGATTCCGTTTTGGATTAAAATGTGCATCAAATTTTTCTAACAAATCATCTAATTTATTTTCTCCTTCATTAAACTTAAAGGTGTTATATATTCGCATACCTTCTTTTCCAATCAAGGTTAATAGCTGTGCACATTTTGTTTGCTCTTCCTTTTTTATTAATTCGGTAGCTTGCAGATACGTTGTGAATCGCTGCTTCCAAAATTTCCAATTTTCTGCCAGATTTCCCGACATAATCATAGGCGGAATTCCACGGAAATCCATATTGTGGTATTTTATATACACTTCTGCTTTAATTTATGTAACTATTTTTTAGTTTATGGCTAATTTCGTCTAGTTATTTACTTGCACGTGGTTACTTTTTTTTTTTTTTGACTGCGCCATGTAATAAGTATGTTCATTGTCGTGGTGCGTACAAGACCGTTTATTCATCATGTCAAATATATACAGTATGTTACAACAGTGTTGCCAACTAATCTTCCATATAACACACTGTGCAATGTACATGATCAAAGAGGGTGGAAAGTTTTCCTGAAATATTCCAGTGGTGTTAAAGTTCTTCTTTATATCGGAAGTAAATTTGCAGTTACGTTTATCAGGAATATTTTGCTTAGGGACGAAAGTTGAATCGGGCTTTGACCATAAAATAAAGGATGTGGAAGTATTAGTACCATTTCCTACTTCGCTATTGGGATGTACCACTATTTCTGTAACTACATCTGGATATATAACGCCATCGGGATTATCAGGACGTTCGACGTTTCCAATTACTTTATTGTCAACGCTCTCGGAATCATTCGTGGCTATAGCACCATCGGCCGCTGCTTCGGTATCATCTTCTAAATCACTGTCCTCATCCTCGGATGAAGACGATTCATAAAATTCATCACTCCCACCTGATTCTGAAAACGATTTATTGGCAATTTGCTCCAAATCAGCGTCAGACAATGCTCTCTTCTTATCTTGATTTCTTCTATCCATGTCTGCAACTAATTATTTTTTGATAATTTCCAATACTACAGGTACACATTTGTACCACAAACCAGACCGACTGGTACATATATGTACGGGTATCAATTCATGCACGATAAATTATTAGAAAAAATGCAAACTGTAAATTACTTACCTATCAAACGTTAATCGTAAATAATACAACTGTTTGACAGCTTTTTACTAAGAATTCGTAGAAAAACAACGAAAAACCACTTCAAACAAGACATACAGGCCCACTTGCAAACTGTATTTTCCGTTATTCCTGAATTTGAGGTTAGATAATGAGTGAGTAACGCGGTAAAATGAATATAAAACCTGTTGGTTTCAGTCCAAGAAAAACAAGGAGTGGTACATATGTGTACCCGCAGGCGCGAAAGGGTTAAATGGTCCATCCTAATTAGCTTGTTTATATTTTTAAGTGTAGTTTCTAGTGGAAAACAAAACGTTGGTATAAAATTGAGGTCAATTTTTTCTTCGTGTAAGTTGTTAGTGTCGTATTCTTGTTCGTAATCCGTTGCATTTTCAATTACTACGTTAATATTTCCTTCTACAATTTTTATTCCGTTAAGATGTTCGGAAAAGACATTTGATTTTGTATAAGGTATTAAGGTTTTTTTATAGTAAAGGGGAAAATTAATTATTCTGTAAATCGAGGTTGAATTTTAGTTTTTTCAAATCGTGTATACCTATTAATGCATCAAAGTATTCGTGAAAGTAAAATAATGCATTTTAAATTTCCGGCTGTTTTAAATTTGCCAAAAAAAGGTATTGTCGCTAAGTTTTTTATTATACTTATTCCATTGGCTGTGCTTAATTTCAAATGTATGGGTTGAATTGAATTGGGATAAAATTTTGAAATTATTCAGGGGTCGATAATATTAATTTCGCTGCCAGTGTCAATTAATATGTTTAATGGTGGGTTTTTTAATTTAATGTAGGGTAAACTCGAAAAAATTTGAATTTGATTCGGGATCATTGTTTGTTTCTGTTTGTTCGAGTACACCGTCGGTTGGTTCAAAGTCGTTTTGATTAAGTTGGTTTATATCAATAGGGGCAAAGTATTGATTAGTTTCTTCGTTATAAATAACTGATTCAGGGTTAGTTTCTTGAAAATAGTTTTTAATACTAGAAATTCCTGACATATTGGGGTCGGTTTTGGTGAATTAAAATTTTGATTGGGTCTGAATACATTTCAAGTTGGTTTATTCGGTTGAAATTGATTGGGAAACATTTTCCTTTGAGGATTTTTAAAAGAAAATTTAGAATCGTGTACAATTGGCTTAGATGGGCTTGGTTGTGGAGATTGAGAATTAAAAGAATTTTTTGGAAATGGATTAAATAATGGTTTTGAAAAATTCTTCGTCTGTGTGTAAGAAAATTGTAAATGCTGTCCTGATCTTTGGGCAAAGTTTACTTCATCTTGGGCATATGCAGTTGCCTGTTCAATAGTTGTTGGTTTTCTAACACGAATTTGCACGGCTATTTGATAAGGGATGGTGACCAAATAACGATCTAATGCATTATTTATTAAAATTTCTTGTCGGAGTGGTTTATGAGTTAAATCTGACAAATTTAATTTCGCTATTAATTTTCCTAATGACAATCTAATTTTGTGTCCGTATTTTACATTGTTCAATTCTACTGTAAGTTGTTCTAGATCTCACGAGTCCGAAAAATGTTGAATTAACGCATTTCTAATTAATGACAATTAGTTAAATCATCACGAGGTGATAAAATTTCAGAAGCCCTATCTGTAAATTTTGAAAAAAGTGCCGCTCTAATCACTGTTTGAACGTCTGCAACTTCTTTATATCGGGTATCAACATTACCGCATGCCGTACAAAAAGCGTTTATTTGGTTTTTTTTCCTTCAAATAAAGGAATTGTATCTAATTCAATTCTGAAAAGTTGGTAATTTATTGTTGGGTTTGTCATTTGTGTTTGTAAAGCTAACGAATTTAGTGAATTAACTAAATCGTCTAGTTTGTAAAAGTTTCTTTGTCTTAATTAATTTTCCCAAATGCAATTTCCAATTGATGAAAAATTTAACAAAATTGTTTAAGGAAATGCCTTATCTGTTAGCCATTAACAATGTGAGTCTTCGACCTATGCGCGATGCAGTTTTGGATGGTCACTCGGATCAAACAGGGATGCCGCTGTTTTGCCTGGGATTGTTGCTCGATTCACCTGCGGTGGTCCCCTTGCGTTGCCTTTGGGTTGTTTGGAATCGATGCTCGATGCACCTTCGGTGATACACTAGTTACCCTTGGGTTGTTCGTTGTTAATTAAGGGATTAAATTCGCCGATTAATTACACTCGTTTTCGATAAACTTTCGCGTAATTAAACCGTATTAACAATCCTAACGACTGCGCCAGTTAAATTTATTTGTTCGGATTTTTTGTTTTTAAAGAATACAATTTTAACTAATTCATTTATTAGGCCACAACTTCGATAGATTTTTGTGTTTCTTCTACAAGGTAAACTTAATAACTAACTACTTATCTAATACAACTTCCTTAGACAGTATTTCTTATCGCTATTCAACGAGAGTTCAATCTCATCCAAATCTTTTCCTTGATATTTATTTCTTTTTTTTTTATTCATAGCAAGTAACAGTTTGGTAGTTTGCAAACTATTGTATTAGTAACCTGTAATATTCTTCGTGTGTTTTTTTCGCATGATCCATAAGAGTTGAAAATTGTTCCATCTCTGTTGCAATAACATTAAGGACCTGTAGGATACATGCAATTTATTTTCTAAGCCGAGTAGATAAGAATAACTCCGTGTTTTTCACTCAATCCTTCCTTAATTTTAACATTAACTCAATCATGTTCTGACTATTTTTAGGAAATAAAATTGTAACGGATTTACTGCTCTTGCCGCCTGTAATAACTCTTAAAATTTTTTGTGAGTATTTTTTCACTTTCCGTCATAGCACCATAAAACCCTGTTTTTTGATACTGTGTTTGATCTGCGTAATACGTTTTGACTTTTAAATATTGGATTTCTTCAATGCGCTTTCTATTTAGGAGAAGTACGAATGCCATTAGATTTTCAGATAATCGCCCATATTCTTTACACACGTTTATCTTATTGATATTATCACTGGCTTGTTTCGCTTCTTTCATACTATATATTTAGAAGTTTATAACATCCTCTGAAAGTGGAAAAAATTTGACTTTTCTCATTTTTGTTTGTTTAAATGTTTCAATGCCAAGCTAGAAATGTCTGAAGTCTAGTGGTTTTCAATTAAACACTTTAAACGGTTAAAACTTTTTAAACTGGCTTCTGGATCGTACACAGGAAAAAATGTACTTTTCTCAATTGTCATCTTTGCAGCGATATCGCACACTTGCTTCAATGTCGTTCCCATATGCAGAGCTAAACTATTTGGTATGAACGCTTTTAAACCTGTGTTGTATCCATTAATAATCTTGGTAGCTGACACCAAATGGTTAAAAAAAAACTTTAGTGCTTCAAGAAGGGTTCCAAAAAGTCTAGTAATGTTTCGTAAAGACATCTACAACCGTGCTAATTCCCTCATTTTATTGTTTTTTGAGTAAACTTTCTGCATAAGAACATATTAATAAGCCTTTCATGGCTCTTTCGCATAATTTGGAACACTTCATGTTTCAGTCGTAAGGAATTATAAAATTCCTATAGATCATTCCAGAATGACGTCATAACAGTTCGGCCATGTTTGCTGGGTGGCACACAAATGCGTTTGTTTACACGTTTGCATAAGTAAACATCGAAAGTATTTCTTATAAAATTGTTGAATCGTGGTCCATTTTATTGTCCAGGCTGGACCAGAAATACTGTCTTCGACAGTATTTGGACGGGCATGTAACATAAACAAAACTGTGGCTACATGGCACACTTCGGACAAACCAGCCATGCATGAACAATGAGCACTAGAAATGCTACCGTCCTTGAGAATAATTGTCCAAATCTGTAGTAATTTTTCTCTTTTCCGTTGAGAGTGTTGAACCTGTCGCAAAGATACACAATGTTAAATGTCATTTACAACCTATATGGCATATTAAAAATACAGTTCAACAGGTTTCAACTAGGTTGTAATGAGCAAGTCGAGTCCAGACTACTTTAGTGGTCACAAGTTTTTATATGTAGGATCATTTTAAGTAATTATTGTTTACGTGCCGTAACATGTTATTTAGATACCACTGGAAATTTTAGCATTACAACCAAGTTATAAAGTAAACTTTATACACTAATTATGATTTCTTACCTTGCCTATAACAAACACATGCCTCATTATTAACCTGTTTTGCAAGAATTTGTTGAACAGAGCCTGCTTCGTAATTCTTGTAGGCTTGCAAGCTTTTATAAGCCTTCAGCTGTTGACCAGTGTAAAAACTATGGCTTAATATTAGGTAATTGACAAGGTCCATTATGGTAATGTTGGGCAACTGATACGCATTAAGCCTGGATTCTTCAGGGAAAATTGCGTAGGGATCAACATCATCAATCATTTTGATTTTTTCGTCATATCGGGACTTTATATCACCACTAAGTTCTAAATAGTAAGCACTTCGAGACATTTTAATGAAAAAATAGCAAATAAACACAATCAAAACCAAATTTATGAAACAAGAAAAAAATACAACACACATAAACAAACAGAGAATAAACAATTGTCTGTCACCCAGAGAAAATGGCGGACCGGTCAATGTCACGTGTTCTGGAATGGTCAATTGATCACCGGAAGAGAGAACAATCACTTAAGACTCCCCGAATTTTTTCTTTGTAGGTTGTAGTACACATAGACTGTGATGTTGCCTCAAAAAATTCTTTTTGAAGTAGCGAAAGCAAAACTGACAGGCAGTAAAATCCATTATCTCTAAATTTTCTTTTAGTCTCCTAACTGGTCGAACGGTATTTAATTTATTGGAACAAAAAAAGTTCCCTTGTCGCAGAATAAGTTTGATAAGTTTTCTCTTTTTTGGATCTCCTTGCCGTATAGATAGCAATTCTCGCACTGACCCCACTTGTAAGTATTTTTACATTCGGTTTCTGCAATTTGTTATCATTGGAATTAATGCATTTACAACAAACGAAAAAAATTAGGATAATAAAGAACCAAACGCATTTCGGAATTACTAAACTACTACATATTAATCAATGGTATTGCACAAAAAGGGTAATATTAAAGAAAGCATCAACCAGGCACATTTTATGAGCGGTACATTATTGTTGTTTTTAAAACTTAATGTTATTAATGTTACAAGTAATCTATATGGAGATGGTATTATACGTTATAATGGAGTGGGTTATGGTAATTAGTGGCTAAAATATTTAATTTACACTTCTGGATGTTAATAGTAATTATGCACTTGTACAAACTGCCCATACCTTGAAATGGTTCTGTCTATATTGTGGTGAACCTTAATGAGCCCATTTGGTTATTTAAAGAAATATTCATTGCTATAAATACCATTGGAACTTATCAATTTTTAAATGTAATCGTTGTTATAGTTATAATAGACACGTTCCAAGTGACTAACTGTTTAGATTCAGCAGAAAACCGCTCACGCTCAACGCAGAACGAAAACTTGAGATTTTTGCTAAATTTGTAAAGGTTGGTGCAATAAAGTTGGTAGTGTATAAACAGAGATAAACATCAGTGATAAAAAGTAAACAATGGAAAACATCTTTATTATTACTTATTTTGAAATAACTATACTTTTATTTTTTATAAGTATGTAATTTAGCAAATTATACATACAAAATATCTTAAATAAAAAAAGTTTATTTCCTCCCAAATTGGGTGAGCACTTAAATTTCTGATTAGTTTGGTTGGCGCGTCTCACCCTGGAGTACATAAAAATTATTGAAAAAAAAACAATAATAATGATAAAGGTGTTGAACAATCTCAGGGTATATTTTACGAGCAGGGAGTGATCCCGCTACTAAGTCCTTGGTGACGGGGGTTAGGTAAAACTCAGAAAAAAAGAAATTATAATACAATGTAACACAGTTAGTATAATAACAGTAATAAACACAAAAAACCACTATTACATACAAGTATGATAGAATTCATACTACGATGGTATTAATTAATTAACGAGGAAGGTAATGCTTTTGTTTTATTTTTCTAGTAGCTTGAATTATTTGGTACTTATCTGGATACTTGATGCAACTACGGAGGTCAATCAAAGTAATGATTTCGCGAAGTATCACGGTAAAAGACGGCCTTCGAACGAGTTTTGCAGTTCTTAAACGATATCAAATTTTATTTTTGAAAACCGATGACATGCAAATATGTACGCTAATTTGAATGCGTAACAAGTTGACCAGCACAATATATATTTTTTATGGTTTATTTTAATTTAAAATGTCCCGTAACAGTTCAATTTTTTGCTTTTGAATAACTTTGGTATCTTCAATAACTTCACGAATTTTTTTAAATTCTTGTACCTTGTTCGCTTCAATGTCAATCTGTCGCTTCCTATATTTTTTCCATCCTCGAAAGGTTTCGGTTAGTGGATGAACTAGAACCAGCTGACGATATTAAAGATGATGCAGGACTGACTGGAGCAGATGTACTGCTTACATTGTTGTTTACATTTGTAATTTGTACAGATCAATTTCAGAAGCGTTTATATGTTCATATGTCGATTAAATAATCATTGAAATATGTTGAAATTTTAAGATTTATTTAATACCTTGATTTATAATAAAGGTTTATTGTTATTAAAATTAACGTATTACATTAAATCTATAAATCAAATCTTATTTTGAGCGAATTAAAGAAGATTTTTAAGTGTTTATATTTCTAACAGGATTTTATAATTCGTTTTCCGTAATTAAGACTAATTGACTGATATTATAAAATCGATATTTTATTTGTGTACTGATTTAACATAATAGATTTAGAAATTGACAGCCTCAATTAGAAGCACAGGTCGACTAATTTCTTTCGAGTCGATCGCATATAAAAATAGAACATTTTGAAATATTCATTCTTACACCGAACTGTAATTCTTAAAAAAAAACAGGTAAGTTGTTATTTTTTATTATTTATGTTTTTACTATTGAAACTAATTTCTAATTTTCTAATATATTGTGGTGTTATTTAAATTGTTAACTATTAAAAATAATTTGATCGATAGGAATTCTCATGGATAACCCAAATAATAAATCGTTAACCGCATAGTCCGCTAACTCAGTTGTTTTTGGGTTCGAAAAGTAAGAATCAAAATAATTTTTATGACTGTTATAATATAAAAATAATTGAACGTTATAATGCAATACAAATAAAATAATCAAAAGAAAACTGTTAATAGTAGATTACATACCGAGGCGGAAAATATTCCATTTCTGTCGAGAGAACTATAGTTTACCTAGAGGCATAGCCTCGAGGTGAACTAGTTCTCGAGACAAATGGAACACTTTTGCCAAGGTTTGTATACAATTTTATTCACAATCAGCCATTAAATAAAATAAATAACATAAAACTAATAAAAAATGAATGAAAACCTACTTCCAAAATATTATCGTTTATTTCGGTAAAAAATTAAAACGTAGTAGGCACACTTCACAATTGACATATACGTATTTAATTTATGATTGTCATTTTATCAAATTAGTTAAAACAAAGCACACACGAATTACAGGTTCGGAAAGTGTACATTACTGACCGCGAGGTTTCATTACATACTCGTTTTTTTTAACCATGGAAACCGCTCACTTACCAACCTTTAAGAGGTTCGGGAAACTGTACGTTACTAACTGAGTGTGAATAAATAAAATTACATGCTACTAATTCTACATTAAAACAAAACAAAAGACAAATCTTAAAATAAAACCAAATAAACTTAAATGATACCTTATCTAATGTCAACATCCTGTTCATGTCGAGCCATCATGCTGATATAGACGAATCGCACTCGTTATCGCGTTCTTTTTAAACATGATTAGCACTTTTGTTAATTAGATTTTAGTTTAACCCAGATATGCCTGAAATTTTATTTGAAAGAAAATTGATGATTTTTTTGGCAAAAGTGAGTCATTGAGGTCTATTAGACTTATGTGTATTAATGATCTATTCTGTCATACCTGATTCCTAAATTTTCATTTTGGCTTGGACGTCCTTTACTAAAACTACCTGTTTTCTTCTTATTTTTTTTTTATAATGAAACTGCTATCTGTCGTCTGAAGGCAAGATGGTCCATTTCGCCTTTATGGTATTTGTGTATTTGCCAAGCATTATGCACAGCCATGTCAATTGCTTGATTTATTAACGGAAAATACCATTTTTTACCCCTGATGGAAGTCCTATATAAACTGATATTTTCATCGGAGCGGTGTACACCCCCCATATTAGCATTGTATAAACGTATCATGTGAGGTTGATCAACATATACTATTTTTTTCTCACTCCGAGAAAATCTTTCAACTTTATGTGCAGGTTGTACACCAATTGCATTGGAGCACATAGTAACAATGCTGTTATCGTTCCATTGAACAGCCATTATGTTATTATTGTCGCACATTTTGTACTCATAATATCCCCTGTTTTTTTTCTTCATATTTATCAAAGAAAATGGATTATTTTTTCTATTTGTCCTTATTGTTCCTGTACTAAGTATATTCCGTTCTGATAATTCTTTTAGAATTGGTAATGTAGTAAAAAAGTTATCGTGGTAAAAATGGAATTTTTTATTGGGCCATTTGGTTTTGAGAATATCAGCATATGTGAGAACCACACCTGTTCCTACTCCAAGTTCTTTATATTCGATGCCTATATTCTTATTTGCCCCTTGATACGGTTCAAACCAATATACATATCCCAAACGGGAACAGCCCATCCATAACTTGTATCCATATCGAATTGGCTTTCCATCTATATACTGCTCACAGCCATGGCGGCCGTTATAAGGAACCATTGCTTCAGTTTAGTTTGGTGCGTGGTCAACGACACAAGTGTATTTTGTTGGGTGGTAAAACCCGTATTTTAAAGTGTTTTTAATTAGCATCTGAAGCCTTCTTGTTTTGTGTGCGGTGACAAGTTGGTTAAGTGACCAAAAGAACTTATCTGTGGTATAATCACGTTTCAAATTAGTTTACAAGTAAGTGAAATGACAAGTATTGGAAATAAACAAGGACTTATTGATAACAACACCGCAACATTCAAGATAAAAAAAACTAAAAACAGGTGTGTATTTAACACTTTGCCTATTAATTCGTTTAATTAAATTTATTGTGCATAAACATTACTAATCCACCAAAATTAATAATACGCAGTTTTGAAATTTACTATTAATGAATAATTCAACAAAAGCGAGATGAGACAGCGAAACAACAATTACTGATTACTTTAAACCTAAAAGAGAAGATACTAATTTAGAACTTGAAATACCAATTGCACAAGAAGAAATCTTTAAAAAAAGCAAAAAAGTTACCAGATCGTTACAAAAAACAAATAAAGAAATGGAAGAAATAAAATCGTTAATTGAAGCGTTAACTACTGACGTACGCCAAGGTTTTCAAGACAACACAAACGAAATTAAAAAAATCAAAGAAGAACTTAATAAGCAAACGTCACTTTGGAATGAAGAAAAAATACAACTAAAAAATAAAATTGAAATTTTAGAAGCCAAAGTAAAAAGGCAAGATAAAGTAATTGAAAACATAAAAAATAAATTAGAATTACATGAACGTCACAATAAAGCACAAAACATTATTATAAAAGGTATAAATGTTCCAAATGAAAATTTTATACAAAATATTGAAACATTTTTGAAGGAAGAGTTAGAAGTTGCAGCAAATATTAGTGAAGCTTTTAACATAAGTCGAGATCCAACAAAGAAAATAATAATTATTAAGCTAAAAAATAGACATGAAAAACAAATTATTATGGGAAACAAGTATAAACTAAAAAGTAAACATATTTCTGTATAAAATGACTTAACTAAAAATCAAATTGAACTGCAATATAAAATGAGAAGCTTAATTAAAGAACGCGCAAACGAAGAAATTAGAAAAGGCAGAAAAGTTAAAAAGTACAATAAATTAACTGTAGTCGACACAGAATATGTTTGGGATAGTCACGATATGACGTTAAAACAAAAAAACAAAGAAGTAATCTCATCAAAAAACTACTAAAATACACTTAGACACAGCTTTGCAAACCGGGGTAGAAGTCATTGTATTCTGGAATATTAACGGATTCAACAAAATATTTGATTTAGAAATAGAAACTCAGCAAACCTTACTGCGTGGAGACGTAATTTGTTTAATTGAACCCTGGTGTTTAAGCGATATTAAAATACTACCGTCCTTTTTAAATGAATATACAACTATAATTTGTAGTAATTCAATCAAAGAAAAAAGTAAAGGTAGAGCAAGTGGAGGAATAGTTATACTTTAAAAAAAAAGGTCAGATAAAAATTATTAGCATCACTTATATGTATATAATATTAGAACTAAGTAACTCTAAGTGTATTCTAGGTACAGTATATCTAAAACCGAATCTTAGTCATGAATCATGTATTAACATGTTATATGATTCATTAAATGCGATAAATGACACTTACTTAATGGTCGATTTATGCTCAACATTTAACACTTATCATTTAACATTTAGCATGTAAAAATACCATTTTATAAGTACGATACATACTGAGCGCATTTAAGAATTAAGAACCTAACCTAAATTTGACGTATATATTTCTAACCTAACTTTTAAGTTTAAAGAAATTGATTGTTCGTCCATTGTAAGTTTTAATATACAAATTATACACAACAAAGAACATAAACGGGCTAATATTATTAAAAGATGGATTATGTTTCGTGTTGTTGACATCGATATAGTAGGAAGGTACTTCAGTCTCATTGCGACGATTATGCGCAGTGAAAAAAAACACTAAAATGTTAAATGATAGATGAAAGTTGCGTAACTGCTTTAAGAAAGTTGTTTGTGTTCTCGATTAAGTGCATATCATAATTTTGTACAATTTACAAAGAAACAAGACTTTGAGCAGTTTTTCAAATTCACTCGGATGACACCTAACTTGTTCAGATTACTTTTATCGTTAATTGAATTTAAACTTAAAAAAAGGGAAACAAAAGTAACAATATCGCCAAGTTGCAGATTGGTTATGACACTACAGTGAGTATTTAACTTAAAATTTATTTATAAACTATCAACTATAATTATAAGCTATTTATCAACGGGATGTTCGATGCAAGAAATTGCTTGGATGTTTTATATCGGCAAAGCACAGCTCACTGCATTATTAAAGAGACGTGTGTAGTGCTATGGAAAGTTTTGCAGCCAATTTTCTTAACCCATCCTACGAGGAAAATTTAATAGCCACTGCTCAAGGTTTTTTTCGAAGGTGGAATATTCCTAATTGCTTTGGTGCAGTTGATGGGAAACACATTATAATACAAGCACCAAAATATTCTGGTACAGAATTTTTTTCGTACAAAAAATCATTTAGGTAAGAGAAAAAATAAAAATTTCTGTAATAGCGAAGGCTTCCACGGCCGGAATCTATACTAACATTAGAATGTCTTCCGGGTTTGGACCGTGTCATAGTTGCAACCGGAGCTGCCAACGTTTCGCCCACTTTCGTAAGGGGCTTCATCAGGGCGTGAGATAAATCGCAAAACTCAAACAAGCAATCGAAATCTAACTAAAAACTTCTTAAAAGTTAGGTTATCCACTTGTAAAACAAGCCATAACCTAAACTATGAAAAGGTAAGAAAGAAAACGATATTACTTAAGAAGAAATGGTCTCCGTATTTAAAGGAAAAGGATCGTCACGGATGATTAAGCTCGACCCTGATTGGGTTACGGTTGCTAGGGGGCGTGTTTTTGATAAATGACTAATAACCGGGAACCAAAGAGGGGATAGTTCGAAACCATGATCGCGATTGAAGTTATTGGGGTGTTTGATGATTTCTATGCTTTCTCGGAATTTCCTGTTGAAAAAGAATGGAGATTTGGCAATCAACGAAACATTATCAAAATCTACAAGTGGATAACCTAACTTTTGAGAAGTTTTTAGTTAGATTTCGATTGCTTGTTTGAGTTTTGCGATTTATCTCACGCCCTGATGAAGCCCCTTACGAAAGTGGGCGAAACGTTGGCAGCTCCGGTTGCAACTATGACACGGTCCAAACCCGGAAGACATTCTAATGTTAGTATAGATTCCGGCCGTGGAAGCCTTCGCTATTACATTAACAATCTCTACGGGGAGAATATTTCTTCTAAAACCTCCGTATTTTCCAAACTTCGCCACAAACTCGTCAAACTTTTGTGCAATTTAACCTTTCTTAGTCGCTGTCGTGACCACAACATCATTCCTGCATTCCTCAAAATTAAGTTCCACATTCAGACACGTTCTTCTAAAAACATCCTACACCGTGCTAGTCTAGCGTTGATACGCGAACGGATTAAGCAAACTAGGCGAGAGTTAGACACCATTTCGAAACAACTCTTTTATCTTCATCTTGAGTTGGCCAACACTCTATCCCCGGATGATTGGAAATTCTTTGACAACATTTCTTACCAGCAGTCTGATACCACTCTACGACTAACCACTGAAGGTCATCTCAAAAAGTTTCAATTATTGGAATCCAAGAATCGTAAAGTTTCTTCTACTACTAACTCAGTAAAGACGGTTGTCAATTACCTAGTTTGGTTCTCACTTCAGAACAGGAATCGGTGCTCTCTAAGGGTTTGAATTTTGCGGTTGCTCCCAAACGTATTCCTAAAGAAGATATTCTATGTGCTGTTGAATCTTCTATAAGACATCTTCCTCGCCACATCTCAGATCCCATTCGTATTAACACTGGCAAAATCCTTGAATCATCTAAAATTCCTAAATCCAACATTTCTAAGTCGGAAGAGTCAGCTCTAAAAAGTCTTCGTAAGAACCCTGATATTATTGTTCTTCCAGCCGACAAAGGCAACGCCACTGTAGTTTTGAACCAAATTGATTATGTTACGAAAATCAATTCTATTTTGTCTGAGGAAACTTACGCTCTTCTAACCCATAACCCCACTTCGAGGATTGAACGCGAGGTTAGCCAAATCATCAAATCTTCCAATCTACCTCCTGAAACTAAACGTCGACTTACCCCATCAGATTCTAAACCACCTCGTCTATACGGACTTCCCAAGATTCATAAACAAGGTATTCCATTTCGACCTATCGTTAGTACCATCCAATCTCCTACTTACAAGCTAGCCAAGTTCTTGTCCAACATTCTTTGCGAGTTTACAGGTAAAACCTCTTCTCACATCCTCAACTCTCAGCATTTTATTCAACGTCTAGAAACTATAAAACTTGAACCCCAAGATCTTCTCGTGAGCTTTGATGTTACTTCACTTTTTACTAAAGTTCCTATTAAGGATTCGCTTATTCTCATCAAACAGATTCTGTCTCAACATGGCAAGGACTTGAGTTTGGTTCCTCTTATTGAAAAGTGTCTATCCTCTACTTACTTTCAATTTGATAATAAGTTTTACGAACAAGTTTCTGGTGCTGCTATGGGTTCTCCTCTATAACCTGTTGTAGCTAACATTTTTATGGAATCCTTTGAAACGGTTGCTTTGGAATCATCAATATTAAAACCTAAAGTGTGGTTTAGATATGTTGACGACACGTTTATTGTTTGGTCTCATGGTCATCTTGAATTGTCTAAGTTTCTTGATCATCTTAACAATCAACACTCAGATATCAAATTTACTATGGAGATCGAAAGTAACGGTTCTCTTCCATTTCTTGACGTTCTTGTGACTCGTAAGCCCGGCGGACTTCTAGGCCATTCTGTTTATCGCAAACCCACCCATACGGACAGATACCTTCATGCTTCGTCTCATCATCATCCTGCACAGAAACGTTCTGTTATTGAATCTTTGGTCCATCGTGCCTTTTCTATTTGTCAACCTGAGAATCTAGACTCAGAACTCCGTCATCTTACTAGAACCTTAGTGAACAATGGTTATGTAAAGCGAGATATTCATAGAGTTATTAATCGTCGTTTACATCCACGTACTCGATTACCTAAGGACATTTCTACTCCCGAATCCAACCCGAAATTGGCCTTTTTACCCTACATTCACAAGGTTACAGATCAAATAGGCAAACTCCTTCGTAAGAACGGTATTAAACCCATATTCAACTCGACAGGCAAAATCTCTCAGATTCTTCCTTCTCCCAAAGACAAATTTCCTATACTTTCATCTCAAGGTGTATACCAAATTCCCTGTTCTTGTGGTTTAGTCTACATTGGTGAAACCGGTCGTTCCGTCATTACTCGCATTTCAGAACATGATCGTTGTATAAGGAAAAGGTATACTTCCAAGTCTGCGGTCGCTGAACATCATTTTACTACAGGTCACAAGATATATTTTGATAATGTTTCGTTGATTGCCAAATCTCCATTCTTTTTCATCAGGAAATTCCGAGAAAGCATAGAAATCATCAAACACCCCAATAACTTCAATCGCGATCATGGTTTCGAACTATCCCCTCTTTGGTTCCCGGTTATTAGTCATTTATCAAAAATACGCCCCCTAGCAACCGTAACCCAATCAGGGTCGAGCTTAATCATCCGTGACGATCCTTTTCCTTTAAATACGGAGACCATTTCTTCTTAAGTCACTTCTACGGAGTTTAGAATCTGGCTTGGTTCACAAGTTGATTACCTAACTCGGTAGTGGTTCTTTGTTAGATTTTCGTTTGCTTTTTCAGGTTATCGTTTTCTTTCTTACCTTTTCATAGTTTAGGTTATGGCTTGTTTTACAAGTGGATAACCTAACTTTTGAGAAGTTTTTAGTTAGATTTCGATTGCTTGTTTGAGTTTTGCGATTTATCTCACGCCCTGATGAAGCCCCTTACGAAAGTGGGCGAAACGTTGGCAGCTCCGGTTGCAACTATGACACGGTCCAAACCCGGAAGACATTCTAATGTTAGTATAAAAATTTCTATTTAAAAGCATTAAAACAATTTTTCAAGTTTAATTTTAATGGCTTCTTGTGATTCATTTTATAAATTCAACTTTGTCGATATTGGGCAATCTGGATCCAATCATGATAGCACTGTTTTTAAGTTATCTGGTTTTGGAAATGCAATTATGAACAAGACCTTGAATATACCGAAGCCGAGAGTATTGCCTAAAACAAATATTTTTAGTTATACTTTACGTGGGTCACAACCCTAAAAATTCTTATAATAAAGCAAATTATCTTTTATCGTTAGCTTCATTTAATATCCGTTATAATTTTAAAACAGATCAATGTACATGAATTTTAAATGTAAAAACAAATTTATTATTTCATTGCTTCATCAAGTAATTGGTGAATTTTGATTCTTACTTTTATTGCCTCATTTGAAGGTAACAGTTTCAGATTACTAGATATATAATTACCGAATATTTTATTCACATCATCATCATCATTATTTGGTTGAGACTCTGTGTTTGCAATATTTGCTAAAGTTGCAGTAATCATATCGTCTGTTGATTTTTTTTAAACGCCGTACCTACGTTGCTAGCAGCTGCTACAAAGTTTGTTGTATGTTGTTTCGGTAATGACATCGTTTTATCACTTATTGGTAATGAATCTTTTAAAGATGCAACAGGCTCCGCTTCCCCGTTTTCACTTGACTGTTCATTATCAGCCTGCGATTCTTCAATCTGTGAATCAGCAAGAATGTATTCACCTTCTTCGGGTAAATGTAAAATACAACTTACATTCTAGAATGTACGACAGCATTTAAAAATGATAAACTTGCCAGGTGCTTCCAAGTTTTATAAGAAGCTGATCCTGATGGTGTAGCCTTTTCCTTTCTTTTTTCTACGCTATAACGATTTCGAAGAACTTGCCAGCGCTTTTCCAACTTAACTGCCAAATTTGTTAAATTTGGAGTATCTGTACCATATATACTACTTGCAATACTCAACCACACGTTTTTTTTGCATATAACACAAACTGGTTCACTAAACTTATAAGAATCGCGTTTACGTCCGGTTTCACTTTCCATTTTCAAATTAAAACGTTAAGGTTATGTTAACTATGATGTTAACGTTGTTGATACATAGTTATTTTAATACCACAAAGTTTGCCAGATTGTAAAATCATATTGTTTGTGAGGATGCGTATTTTCATAAAATGTTAAATTAAATGCTAAATTAAATGTAAAGTCGGAAGTTGGCCAACTTTTAAATTAAATGATAAATGTTAAATTAAATTAAAACGAGTATGAACGAGTAGTAATAAAAGTATGATTTTAACTTTTAATACGTTAAATTCTAAATTAAATGTTAAATGATTCAATATAAACCCAACATTACATGTTAACTGATAAATTTTAAATGTTAAATGAGAAGCATAAATGATTATCCATAAATCAATTTGTTTATTGTCTTAAATGCTAAGTGTTAACTGTTAAATGTTAAGCATAAATCGACCATAAATCATAAAGTTTTATTAGTAGGTGATTTTAACGCCCACGTTGGCGAAACGAACAGCATTAGTGAAAATTCTTTAGTTAACATACATGCGTTTGAAAATAGGACATCGTTGCATAAGAAAGTTAATGAAAGAGGCATAAAACTTGTTGAGAAAATGGAACTATTCGGTTTGTATTTGTTAAATGGGCGCATTAATGGAGATATCCCTGGAAACTTTACTTTTATTAATCAAACTGGAAGATGCACGATTGACCTTGCTTGGGCTGATATAGATAGCATTGAAGAGATTATTAATTTCGAAATGAACCCTACTGTAACAAACTCACCGCATAGCATTGGTACAATTTATTTTAAAAAACAACAACAAACGAATTGCGAGAAAACTACACAGAGCGTAACATCAAAAAACGTTTATAATGTAAAATTTAATTTTAACGAAGATTAGAAATACCTTTTTCAAAGTCAACTGGAGAATAATGCAAATATTTACTATTAAGATTTGGATGTAAACAAACTAAATCTTAATTTCATAGTTGCAATTAAAGAAGCAGCGTCTAACTCGCATATGTGCAATGTACTCAAACAGAAAAACAAACAAACAAGTAATGAACATAAACCCTGGTTTAGCTATGATTGTTACCAACTTAAAAAACAAGTCACAAATAGTTTAAAAAAATATCGTAAAGACTATAAAGAAGATGATTTACAACAGTATTTAAACAATAAGAAAAAATACCGGCAGCAAATTACAACTTCTAAAAATAATTTTACTAAAGAAATTACCAGGTCAATTTCTAATGTGAAAAATAATTCAATCTTTTGGAGTGTAATAAAGAAACTAAAACCCAAACATCAGTTTATTAATATAATTAGCTTAACACGTTGGGAGGGATTTTATAAACAAACAAATCTTTCTAAAACGCTAAAAATGAAACTTTTATTGATTGTTTACATCCTTTCTTAGATTCAAACATAACATTTAACGAACTAACAACAAGCATTAAATTATCCAACTCAAACAAATCACCAGGTCTCGACGAACTAAATAACAACTTTTATAAAAATCTAACGCCTAATTGGGAACATTATCTGCTAAATCTTTTCAATACTATACTTTAAAATGAAGCTATTCCTGATCTATGGTCCAAAATACAAATAATGCCTTTGTATAAAAAAGGTGATAAAGCAAACCCCTCAAATTACAGAGGTATAGCTTTAATTAACTGCATTTGCAATATCTTCACTTAAGTTTTAAACAACAGAATTCAGAATTGGTGTGAAGGAAATTACATTCTCCGAGAAAACCAAATGGGGTTTAGGAAAAATCGCGGCACCATTCAATATATTTTGTTTAAATGCTATTATTCAAAATCACTTAAGGTTAAAAAAAAAGAAAAGTTTATGCAATTTTTGTAGATTTTAAAAGTGCGTTTGACAGTGTTAACCATGACAACCTGTGGAACAAACTATATAGCACTGGCATATCTTCAAAAATCATCCGAATCATAAGAAACTTATACCAAGGGGCATATTTACAAATTAAAACACAGGAAGGACTATCAGAGTTTCCAAAAATAACAGAAGGAGTCTTACAAGGTGACAGCCTAAGTCCACTTTTATTTGCGTTATACATTAACGATCTAGAAAACTATTTTCGAGACAAAGGAGCAACTGGACTAAACATAGACGGGGAAAAGGATCTGTTAATTTTTATATTGTCATTTTATGTGACACTCCCATAGATGTAAGGAAAAAACTGACAATCCTAGAAAAGTACAATGACGAAATTTTTTTAACCGTACACACTAACAAAACTAAAATCGTTTCATTTCATAGAGATAGAACACCTACAAAAAATCCGTTCTTATATAAAAATAGTGAACTAGAAGCAGTCAAAACGTTTAAATACTTAGGAGTAACATTTTCTTCATCTGGGTTGTTTAAAATAGCTGCTAAAGACAGTTTTAAAAACAACTGTACTAGCAATACAAAAAGTAAAAACAATTCTTTTTAAAAGTAAATCAAATGGATGGGATGAAAAGAAAACACTTCTTAGAACGATTATTAACGCAACAGCTTTATATGGATCGGAAGTATGCCCAATTAACATTCAAGCTTACGACAAGCGTTACATTTCATTTTTGTAGGATTGTCAATGCCAAGCTTTACAGACAAACCTTGCAACACCGTTTTCACAGTCGCCTAGATCTTCTCAATATGTAAAGCTTGCCAATGAAAATGCAAAAATAATGATTAATCACTGGTGTGCACGCGCAGTAGGCAGTAGAGCGTAGTTGTAGTCCCGTTATAATCCACTGAACCTCATGTGAAAGTTTATTTTCCCGCTTTATTTTCTATATATTGTGAAGTTAAAAACGGTTTTATATTCAAAACTTTTAATATAATATATTAAACGTAGAAAAGTTTTAAATTGAGTAAGTATAATTTAAATCTTTTAAATTGATTTCCAAAAATATACCTAACCTATAATTAGTTAAAAGAAAAGGAATCCCTTCAGTTTCTAAGCAATATAAATACCTATTGTACTAAAGAAATACGAATTAAGCTCAATTAAAGATAGTTTTAAATTAATTAGTTATTTTTTTATCTTAAACAGGAATGTTTCGAAAATCGTACTTGCAGTTGAGTCGACAAGGAAAATCAAAAAGACGAAACATTTATAAAGTTTGTCACGCTCCTAAAAATTCTCCAACTACTACAAAATTAGCCGATAGTTTAAATATCCCAAGTGTGAGTGCAAATGATAGCATACCCAATGATTTATCAATCAAATCTCAAATGAGTGTTCCGGAACATACTGAGTGTGTCAATCGTGAAAAAAAAATTAATTTTCAGCCTCCTTCTGGCTCCCATTCATCACCTTTCAGCGATTTATATTTTAATGACATCTCTTCATCATCTGATTTTTCAGATAATAATAACGATGATTATAATCCATTTTGCAGTGAAAATGAGACAATAAATAATAGTTTACGAGATTGGGCTATTCGATTTAAAGTAAGTCATGTTGCTGTAACTGCCCTATTAGTTATTTTAAAATTCCATAAATGTTTTACTAATTTTTTACCTTCAGATGCGAGAACTTTACTTTGTACACCATCGAATGTTTCTGTTGTTGTAGTTGAACCTGGTCACTATTCACATTTAGGTCTAGAAATTAATTTGAAGAAAATATTACTTAATGTTAAGGAAAAATTATCATCTATTCAGTTACTTATAGGCATTGACGGTTTGCCACTTTTTAAAAGTAGTTCTGTGGAACTCTGGCCTATTTTAGCTTTGGTAACTAATATTTCTTCTATTCGATCTATTGTTTTTCCTGTTGGCATTTATTGTGGCAAGGGTAAACCTAAAAAGTGTGCTGAATACCTACAAATGTTTGTCAATGAAGTTAGGCAACTTATACAAAATGGAATAGTGGTGAATGGTAAATGTTTATCTGTCTTCATTAAAAGTTTTATTTGTGATGCCCCAGCTAAATCATTTATATTAAATGTGAAAGGCCACACGGGTTATCATTCTTGCACAAAATGTATTCAGGAAGGAGTTTGGTTACATCATCGTATGACCTTTCCACAATGTAACGCCTTAAAACGTACACATGACTCTTTTTTAAGACAAGATGATGAAGATTTCCATACAGGAAATTCTCCTCTGCTTTTAGTTCCAGGCATTGATTTTTTAAAATGTTTCCCATTGGATTACATGCATTTAGTTTGCCTTGGTGTTGTACGTACTCTTATTTACTTATGGATGTTTGGACCAGTATCAACAAAACTTCCATTTCGTATTATCGAAGCAATGTCATGTGAGTTAATCAAGTTAAAAAATTGTTTACCTTTAGAATTTAATAGAAAACCTCGATCCTTAAATGAAGTCAAAAGGTGGAAAGCTACGGAATTTCGACAATTTTTACTTTATACAGGACCGGTTGTGTTAAGAAAGGTATTGCATGCAGAATATAGATCAATTTATGACCATTTCATGTCTCTTTCAGTATCTATTTCAATTCTTCTAAGTCCAGTATTCAGCAAACATTTCTGCGATTATGCTAATGACTTACTCGAACATTTTGTGGAAATGACAAAAAATCTTTACGGACCCCAGTATATAACCCACAACATGCACGGTCTGACACATCTTGTAGAAAGTGTTAAGGATTTGGGCTGTTTGGATTCATTCAGTGCATTTCCTTTTGAGAATTTTATGCAAGTTTTCAAAAAAATGATTCGAAAAGGAGATAAACCATTAGAACAGGTTGTAAAAAGATTAACCGAAATGATGGCTTCAAATTACTGTTTTTCTAATAATGTAGTTTTAGATTTAGACACCCCAAGTTTTTCTAGACCTCACTCTTGTGGCCCTCTTCTTCCCAGTTCTGATGAATTGCAACAATATTCTTGTGTACAGTTTTCCACGTTTACTATTAGAACATCCAAACCTAACTCTTGTTGTTTTTTGAAGTGTGGAAGTATTATTCTAATTGAAAATATTGTGTTTTCCAAAGAATTGCAGGGAATGGCAATTGTGTATAGAGAGTTTGTTGAAAAATCAAATTTTTACTCCAATCCGTTACTAGATAGTTCAACTCTAAATGTCTTTACTGTCTCAAAATTATCCCAACTGCAAGAACAACCTATCAGCAATATAGAAAAGAAAATGATTTTAGTCCCTTATGAAGACAGACATGTTGCTTTTCCTATGCTACATTGTTTGTAATTTTACCATCTTATTTTAGTCCAAGTTATATGAAATTATTTTTTTACTCTTTAACACGTTGACTGCTAATGGTGAGTGAAATTATAACCCCAGGAGCTGCTGGTAATTGTTGTTTCCTGTCTTTAAAAAACAACAAATAGTGATAGGTATGTGTACAATAAAGGCATTTGAAAAATTTTTTTCACCAAAATTACGAAAACGCACCGGTGCGTCGGTAGCATTACTTAACAATTTTGTTGTATAACGCTACTGACGCACTGGTGCGTTACAAGCTACAGAACTTTAGATGTTTTATTTTCAAAAATGTGATAAGATCTACATATTTTTATGATATTGATCAAAGCAAGGATCAACACAAAAGCCTGCTGAACATGCCACACATTCGTATGGAACATCCTTTTTTATTCCGCGTTTGGAGCATGCCTTGCACCTTATTCTTTTTATTTTGCCGTTTTCTCCTCTTGGTCGGTGTCTCAAAACGTGTTCAGTTGCCTTAGGTTTACAAGGTTGGGCCATTTCTTCGGGCAATAAATGGTGAATAATGTCCAACCGGTAGTCATAAAATCTACATCTTGGCGCTTTATATTTCCTGTACAACTGATAGGAATTGAACAGCAATAATTGAATTATATGCAGCCCTATTTTTTTATACCATCGGATAGTTTTCCGTTGACAGGGGTAATACGCCATAAACTGATCCTGACGATCAATTCCTCCCATAAACTTATTATACTGAATAATAGCAGTGGGTTTTGTTTTTTGGTGGCCTCTTTTATCGAAATAAGTTTCCATGTCATTCGAGTGTTCGGTGGTAATATAATTTACTTCGCGCCTATCTCGCCATTTACCTATCATTACACCTTGACAGTACCTGGCAACTGTTTGCCCCCGTTTCAGTTTATGATTTTTCAAATCACTTGGGAACCCTTTCCGATCAGGACGTAATGTTCCAGTCGTAAACGTTTTTTTAACTAGTAATTGCGAAGATAAACTGACACTATTATAATAATTGTCTAAAAAAACTGAATGTCCGGCCTGTAATTTTCCCTCCAACAGGTGGAAGACAACTTTTTGTGCATGACCCTTGCCCCCGTATTCGTCCAGTGCTCCTGTATATATTGCAAACTTTAGGATTAGCCCACAAGGTTCCGTAAGCATATAAAATTTTACGCCATACTTGTGGCGTTTATTACTAATGTATTGGCGAAACGACAAACGACCTCGCCATAGCATCATGGATTCATCGATGCACAGCTCCCCGCTAGGATAATAAACTTCATCCATTTTTTTGTTGAAGTAGTTTATTATTGGTCGTATCTTGAAAAGGCGATCTACAGGCTTGGGAGTTGTTTCAGAAGGGTTTTCAACAAAATGCAGACACCTCAAAATCAACAAAAAGCGATCCCGTCCCATATAATCAGGAAAACACGATCGAAACAAACGGCTTGTTTTCCAGTAGTCTTGAAGTCTCGTCATTTGGACCATACCGGTATGAAAAAACAATCCTAAGAATATTTTCAATTCATCGACTGTAAGGGGTTTCCATTTTGTAATTCTTCCGTGCACGAAATTTCCCTTCAATAAGAACAATTCTTCCGCATAACGATTCGTTTCCTCAACAATTAATGTGTATAATTCGTTAGTTACTAGTAAATTGTAAAAGTCAACAGGCCTATCTGAAATTATATATTCTATTGAGGTAATATGATCATAAATGACGTATGTTTTACCTGGAGTAGGTACAAGAAGTTCGTTGTCCCTTGTGAAAGGAATTGTCATCATGTTAGGTGCATCGCTCCAATTTAGCGTACTGAGAATGTTTGGATTCTCCTCGACAACCTCCCCATCCAGTTCTTGAGGATCTGTACCGCCATCTTCTGCAGTAAATAAATTTTCACTTGCGGACGTTCGGGCGTCAATATCTCCATCGCTTTCGCTTGAACTCACGTGTTCATCATCGTCAACGTCCATATCTATGTAAGATGGATCTTCTAAGTCGTCATCTGATTCTACCAACATCTGTAAGAGCTCCTCTTCTGTCCAGTGTCTTTGCAAGGTACGTGGATAGCTCCGTACAGGTAGTCCAGCATATGAAATACGCGGCTTTTTCGATCCAGATGGCCCGGGCTCATTCGGATTCATAGTAGCTTTATATAAAAACTTTTCGCACACCACGCTAAATTTACAATTATCTATGCTTTTATGTAATGCTCTCAAAAACTTAGAACTGTAACTCACACGCTCACGCATCTACACACGTCGAAAGTCAAACAAGTACTGAACGCACCTGCGCGTCGGGCGCATCTCACAGAGAAAGCAGCCGACGCGCTGGCGCGTCATTAGCACTCAAAGTGTTAATGTTAAGAATGTATGCTATCGTGACATTTCCTAACGAAAAAGATGCACCTGGAATAATAGCAACAAATTGGGTAGACTATGTTAGGAACATTTGTTATTATCCCAATGTGGAAAGCCATGTGAAAAAGCTACTTATGAACAGAACTGCTCCAGAAAAAACGTGGAATGAACATCCGATAAGAATTTTAAAAGAATTTAGTAAGTGAATGCAAAGTTTTATATTTAAAATAACCATTTTTTCTTTTTGCAAGATTCATTCCGACCTGCTGCTGAACTCCATTTAAGTGAAGCAGAATTAACTTCAAATATTGAATCATCGCATGAATCAGAAAATTATTCGGGACGAAAAAGGACTGTTCGTAAAAAGAAAATTCATCTACCAGGTGAAGAAGTTAGTAGTGAAGAGGACTATGACGTACCTAAGGAGAGACGTCAAAATATAAGTACAAATATTTCATATCCTGTACCTCCTACAACTGCACCAAAACCACTTTCGCAAAAAAATGCTGACTGTAACAATAGTTACTTCTGTAATTATCAAAACTTAGATCCACCAAGATTAATGAATCAAGACCCATTTCCAACACAACCGAGATACACAAACATAGGAGAACCAGCAAACAGTTATGCAATCTCAGGTGAATCTTCTTCTGAAATAACTTACGATAAAGACCTTGATGTGCATTGCAATTCAAGCTCGGTTAATTTACCGGTTGCTATACAATCAAAAAGTCAACGTTTCTCAAACGGATATGCAAACTCAGGTAAATGTCATGTTTTGTTTATGTAATCCTTGTATACAGGTGGTCATTTGCAAACGAAACGGGCTATAACTGTCTTAAAACGCTTCTGTTTCGTTTTCAAATGGCCACCCTGTATATTAAATTTGAGTCTTCAATTTTTTATCTGTAGCTATTATTTTTATGACTAGAAAGCAGTGGGGACGTACGTCAACTCCATTTGAATCAGGAAATGATGTGGAGTGTAATTAATGAATTAAGTGATGCTTTAAAGCGTATAGAAGGAAAACTAGACAACATTGTAGCTCTTCTGCATTCCACAAATGAAGTGCCTACTCAATCACAGCCACAACATAATAGCAACAACGAATTCATTGCACTTCTGCCAATAAATGAAGCTGGATTTGATCACCTTAACACTACATTGGCAGATAGTTCATCTTTTAAACAAAAACTTTAAGCAAATACTTAGATTTTTGTAAATTCTAATTTTTTTTCTTACTTTCAGACTAAGATTTTGCTGTCGGTAGGTGGAAAAGATGTGAAGGCGTTTATAGCAAACATACTCAGAAAACTTATTAGTGATGACCTTGCACAACTATATTCATTAACTGGCAAACTAGTAAAGAATGGTGGGGCTAAAAAAAGTTTCGAAAAGACTGAAACATTTAGATTTATATATGGTACGTTAGTCATTTTTTGATTTGGAGTATCTTTACGTTATTAACGTTGATATATGACAACATGAACTTTAATTGTATTTATTTTCTAAATCAAAACTTAATTTACATAATAGGAAAAAAGGAGTAGTTTGAGTTTAGTTTAATTACATATCATTTATTGATACATGTATTATAGTTTTTCATAACACCTTAGAGCATTTGGGTATTCCTGTTTTAAATCCAGGCACAGTTAAAATTTTTCTTGTGTGTTTGATATAATTATTTTTATAGCTAATTTTTATTAATATTTTATTTTTCAGATATATCCATAAAAGCGCACAAGGATGCAAAGGAGTCAGTAATAAGAGAAGGCATTAGCGATTGGCTAATGCAAGCTAAATTTCGAAAAAATCGAAGGCAATGATCTTTGTATAACTATCTAATTTTTTTTAATTCGCAACTTTCAACAGGGATTCTAGAAAACCTACCAATGAAAGTGTGTAGAAATAGTAGAATAACTTATTATTTTCTATATATTCCTTATGTAATTATTTTGTAGATATAAGTTTCAATACATAAGATAAAATAAGATAGAATTTGCAATGGTTATCATAATAAATACTGTTTTTTAAATTCCTTACTTTCAATCAGGGTTCTAAAAAGACAATACTCACAAAAAAGTAGAATAATGCATTTTCCAATTTATATGTAATTATTATATTGTAAATTGTCTGTATCTAAGTTACTTTGTAGACATATTACATTACTTAATATCTTTTTAATTCAGAGTTTGCAATAAGGATGGTCATAAAATGTACAATGACTTATTTTTTCAATGAATGTGTAATTATTCTGTGCATATATTGTTATTAATATTTTTATAAGTTATAAGTGCCTTTTGTATTTAATTTTCAACATAAATTACATGTATTTTTGTATAAAACGTTATTTAACATAAAACATTTACTTTTTAAGTTGTTTAAATAATTTTTTAACCTGGTATTTAAACAATTTCATTAAGGTTTCTATAAAGTTATGAAAAGCTTTATAACCTTGTCGCATATACTTTTTAAGTGCTTGTAAAAGTGTTGTCGTTTACTTGTTACAAGGCTTTCATTTGTGGCTATGGCAAGCTTGTTGCAAGGTTGCTAAGTGTCTACTAGGAAGCTTGTCACAGCCTTGTCAAAACCCTCGTAAACTTGCCAGTGAAAAGGTTGAAAAAACCTTAACCCCTGTCAAACAGAAGCTTAATGTAAGCTTTTGACAATCCTTAATTGTTATCTGGGTGGGGTTTAAACGAAGTTCACCAAATAGAGAAATGCCAGCTACGTTACCTAAAAAGCTTACTACAATGCCCTAAAAGTACTCCAAACCACATGATTCGTTTAGAAACAGGCAACAACCATATGGCAATAATTTTTTGGAATCGTGTATTAAATTGGTGGAAGAAAGTGTTAAATATGGAAGATAATCGTTTTACAAAACAGCTATATAATCGCTTAAAAACACTAGATATATGGTGCCTAGTAACAAACCGAAATTAAATTGGTGCTCGCAGTTACACAATTTTTTAGTTAACATAGGATATAAAGAAGTATGGGACAGTCAAGTAGTGGATAAACTATTAATACAAAAAATTATTAAAACTTTAAAACAAAACCTACAAGAAGACGATTTAAAAAAATGTGTTCTCTCTAAATACAGTGTACTTTATAAACATTTAAAATTTAACGTTGACAGAGAAAAATACCTTAACTTTAAAGTAGACATAAGCAAAACTCGAATAATTGCTCAACTGAGGCTATCTAATAAAAAATATATGAACTTATTTTATAAAAATAACTAGAAGACATGTACCATTTCTACATCGTATGCCCTATTTACAACCCCATCAGAAACAATAACTTCAAATTACAGTTTGCTAACATTAACAAAGACAATATTCATGATATATTTAGTAATTTAAGTATCTTAAAAATGAATACAATTTATTATTTTACTATAAATGCATTAAAAATAAGAAGTTTTATTTTAAATGAATTATTTGTTAATTTAAGTTTTAAGTTTTAAATAAAATATTTTTTCTTTGTTGCTATACTATAAGTTTACATTAAAAAATTATTTTTTGTTTAGATCTTACAGATTTGATGTGTATTAGATTTAAAAATACTGTTTTCTTTTCTTTGTACTAGATATATTAATTTTTTACTTTATTACTTTAATTTTTCAAAACTCAACTCTTTGTTATAGAACTTTGTTTCTAAAAACAATAAAATTATTATTATTATTATTATTATAACCATTGCTTCATCTATGCTATATATAATGTAGCTAGCGGAATATCATCTTCTTCATCAAATTCCTCGTCAACCAAATTACATACCGGGGTTTGGTTGGGATGAGTGTTAATAAATTCTGCAGGTCCCCTTAGTTGATTAGCCGGTAATTTGTTAGGACTGAAGTTATGCTCGTCACGAGAATCTTCATCAGTCAACCACCCACAAGCATTTTCAGGCGGAAGCAATGCAATATCTGCTGACGCATAAGGAAAATTATCATCTTCCACCATCTCAAGGGCTTCAGTTAAAGTTAACCCTCTAAAATAACAAAAGTATATTGACTAAGGGCCGATTTTACAAGTACATATTTAAACGGAGAATAAGTATCCTTAGGTTAAAAATATTCCTCGACTAAAACGACGAATAAATTGTTACTGTTTTACAACTCACTAGCTGTAATATTTTATTCTGGAATAACTACTCTCAGAATAACAAAAAAATATTTGATGTTGGTATTTATGAAATCGTTTTGCGCAAGCGTTAACACAACGCGCGCACGAAACATCTGTTGTAGACGTTGTAAACATAACCTTGCGTTCTTTTGTTTGTTTATTTTTTGGTTTATTTTTAATTTTGTTACCGTTTCATACCTATAATTTCCTTTTTAAAAATGGAAAAATCAAAACGTGAGCGATGCACTAATTTTACCAAAACGGAAATGGAAACTTTGCTGTGTGTGGTGGAGGCGCATCAGAAAGTGATAGGTATAAAAGCATTATAATTAACATTATGTTGAAAAGTAAGCGTGATAATAAATTTGTTTATGTTTTAGAATGTAAAAAAACCGATATGATATCGAATCGAGAAAAGGATGCAGAATGGGAAAAGATGACGACAGAATTTAATGCAGTAGTAGGAACTGGCCGAACTGTAAAACAAATTAGGATGAAGTGGGACAGTTGGAAAAAAACTACTAGAAAAAATTATAGCATTTTTAAAAGTAGCTTATATAAAACTGGTGGTGGGCAAGGTGGTATTAGTATTAGTGAATGGGAAGGATTTTAGGGGTAATAGGAATATCAGCTACTGGTGATGGTTGCTTATTTGATTCTGATCACACTGGTGAGGTTTGATTGATTGTGATTATTGGGTGCTAACAAAAGTAGTATTGCTGAGTATAAACTAATTGGAATGCCATAACGTTATTTGCTAGTTACTAATTTATTTTTAAGCCGATGCTTGCCAAGCATGTTGTAATTAGCTTATTTTCTTTTACAGTAAATTATTTATAATTGTATGTTCTAGAATTAAATGTTGACAGCACAATATTAGAAGGCGGTGTCGTTGAATTTGTTGCGCCCATTGAGGTTTGAACGTTAACTTTATTATAACTACTTTTGTAATTAAAATAGTTTTTTTTTACAGATTTCCTTAACACAAGTCGATTTTGTGGATGAGCAGCCTACTACTTCAAATCAGTTAGAGGCTGAAGATAACAAAGAAAATGAAAATGTAAGTTAACTACATACAAGTAGTTATAAATAATCATATAAAACAAATAACATTCCAGGAAACATGGGAGCAGTAGAGTCCCGCAGCACTTAAACAGCCTATACATCCGGCTTTAACTGCAGGTGTCCAATCACCTTCGAGAAGTGCTCATGCTCTTCCACGTTTGGTGAACACAACACCAAAAAAACGAAAACGTTTTCAGAAGCCTAGCATGCGAAGACCAGTAACTAGCAAACAAGAGCTCTTGCTTGAAAAAAAGCTGGAACTGGTTTCTTTGCAAATTGAGCTTCTGAAAAAAGAGCATGAAGCACAAGAATCGAGGCGGCAAGTAAAACATCGAATGGAAATGAGGTTGCTCGAAAGACAATGCATATGTTTGAACAAGGAGTAGGTAATAAGTTTGTAGATTTTTAGGTATGTAGGTAATTATATTTAATTAGTTTAGTTTAATGTTCAATTCTATATATAGATTTATATACTTTTAAATAAAACAATATAATATAAAGTTTAATTATTATTGAAATTTTGTAGCAAGTTTGAAAAGTGATTCATGATTAAGTCATTTCTTCGCATATTATTTAAATTATTTTCTTGTTGAACTTCAATGTTCCTATCACCAATTTCTTCATCTAAATTTCTTTCAATTGGAACCTCATTTTTTTCTTCTATTGCAATGTTATGTAGCACCGCTGTGGCCACAATTATTGCCTGTGATTTACGTAAAGAAACACGCATCCCAAGTGATAAAACAGGAAATCTCCTTTTCCAAACACCGAAACAACGTTCGACAGTATTTCTGGTTCTTATTTGACTTTCACTGTATAAATTCTGTGCTGGTGTTGTTACATCTGCTATTGAATTAAGTAAATAGTTGGTGTTGGCAAACCCACTATCTCCTAATAAAACAGAGTTTCCCATATTACCAGAAGCAAATGTTGTTTTAATTCTGCTACTATTAAAAATATGTGAGTCGTGGCTTGAACCAGGCCATCTTACCACTATATCACGTATATACAACTCTGCATCACATACAACTTGTACGTTCCAGGAAAAGTAACCTTTCCTGTTACGAAAATGTTCTGCATTGTTCCCTCCAGGAGACTGCAGTCTTATATGTGTGCAATCAATTGCACCCATCACACATGGAAATCGAGCAATGTCATAAAATTTTGCAATTATTTCGCGCTTGTCTCTATCAGTACTTGGCATTTTTATATATCTAGGTCTCAGCATTGCAATTCCTTCACTAACTTGTTTAATGTTAATGCAAGCTGTTGTTTTACTAACACCAGCAAAGTCTCCAGCAACAATTAACATGGATCCAGTAGCAAAAAATCTTAATGCTAATAAAAGTTTAGTTGATGGAGAAACTGCGTGGTTTTGATTGGTAGGTGATCTGATTAAATGTTCAATTTCGTCCAAAATTCTTCGACAAGTTGGTTTTGATAAGCGAAATCTTTCGAAAAATTCTGAATCATTTAATTCTTCAAAATAGTCCTTACTAAAAGCCAATATTAACTGCTATTAATTTAAAGTTTATATTTTTTTGTTGTAGAGTACAAACCGTTCTCTAATTTTTTTTTGCCTCCTTATTGGTCTGTATATCTCTTCTTCGTTAGATGACTCAAATAAGGGTATATTAAATAAATCCATTTTTTTAATTGATTTAAATTTTACTAGTTAAAAAAGAGCAATATTGAAAAGTAAAACTTGATTGGTAAATTATATAACACCAAAAATCTAAGGTTATTCGTAGAATAAATTTCAATCTAATGCTTTAACGGCGGGATAACTTATTCCTTACTTTATACTTGGTATAAGCTATTCCTAGATTAAAGACAACTTGTAAAACCGCTTTTAAAGTTTACTCCTGGAATAACGCTATTCTGTAGCTTATTCCGAGCTTGTAAAACCGGCCCTAAGTAGGTGTTTAACATATTTATGTACATAAAACACGAATATCACAAACCGCTACTTGTGTTACTAACGTCCTATATATAGGACCCCCATAAGAAAATACGAATTTCAAGAAATTGATACAAATAACCTAAAATTTGACACTTGCCACAAATAATTCAAACATTTGTTATACTATAATAAGAGGCTTTAAACAAATTTGAATAACAGAAGTCAAAAAATACTTACTCTACAAATCGGATGTCACACGGTTCCATTCTCACTAACTAAACAATTTTATTATAAGACTGCAAACACGTGCTTCTTGCAAAATGTCAATCTAGTTTCACAAAACATACTTATTGGAAGAGAAAATACTAGATGGCGTTACCATTATTAAATTTATAATCTTTGGAAGGGAGTTTTAATTGCCGTACTGTATATAGGTCTATAGGCATATCTGTGTTAACCTCATCATTCACCAGTTCACGACGCAACACTATTGTAAGTAAACTTTTATTGTTAATCATAGATTTTAATTGTTCTTTTGCATTTTAGCATTTTATGCAAGGTGTGGCTTCATTGCCTTTTTCGAGGAATACGGAAAAAAGCTGGAGATGTCGAACAAGATGATCCTTATCGCTACGGTCACTCCTATTTATAGGGTTTTACCACCTCTTCACCCTTCCATCATGGTAAATAGCACAATTATTACTTTTTGGCGCGAATGTTTAGTAATTTCCACTTTTTAAAGTTGACAGTGTCATTACATTGAATTTTAATTTTTTCTAATTTTTTGACGAATTTCCTCTAATTGTCTTCCTTATGCCCTTTTGCACATCTTTACACTTATTTCACACACATATTTCTTACCTAACCTTACTGTTTACTGTTCTTAAATTAACTTGTTTTATATTACAGGTTTTCTAAGTACACCTTACAAACTAAATACAAAGCTTATATAACTAACGTGAGTAAAATTAATTATACAACAACAAAAATAACATTTCGTAAACTTTCCAGGAACAACAACATTTTATTACATTAAAACAAGTAACTTCTTTTATTTATTATTATTATTACCTTTACTATTTACAATTAAGATAAATTTTGACGTGGAGAATTCCCATTATCAAAGATTACTTGATTTGATTTATTTGCTGTTTGTGTTGCCTAACTCACTGGACTAAAACATTACAATATATTTTTTAGAATGGATTTCAACAGTATAAATAAAATTGGTTTAATAGTCGACGATAATGCTTTACAGTTAGTAAAGCTAACGGATCTTGAGGTGGGTAAGCGTTACCCTATTACAAACATTTTTTTGGGGTCTTCTCAACATGTCCCTTACGGTATTATGCATTCCTTATGCATTACAACTCTTAATGTGTTTCTCCCCAAAACAGTTATTTGTGTATTCACCCCGGACTTCGTGAAAACCCTCAAACCTGAAAGTCTAGCTTTAATAAGTATGGGTGGGAAAAATAAAACTATAATGATAATGTTCGAAAACATTGAAATTAATAAAATTTTATTTTACGTATTCTGTGAATTAATTTGAAATTGTTATGTTTTTATAATAATGTAATATTTAAATTAATAAAGTTTTTATGTATTTTGTGTTTTACATTAATTTAAAATCGTTTTTGTTTTTATTTAACATTTTACAATCAGATAACAATTTTTTAAAATTTTATACTGTACCATTAAATGTTAACTTCTAATTCCATAAGATTTCTCAGCATCCTTAAACAATTTATAGTCTTTACAAAAAGGAACGTATACAGGTGGCGTACTCATCACTGCGCTATCTTTCTTGGTATAAAGGGTTACAGTCTGTTCAGGTTTAGCTGCCATTCTTTTTCTATTATACGAAGTGTGTAAACAGAAACTAAATAATGTTTTATTCACTAAGATTTTCATTTTTATACCAAAATTAATAGTTGACTTTTAATTACCTTGTTTGTCTACGTTTCTTGCAATATCATATACAAATTACCCACCGAGGTCATACACTTATTACATCCTGGGGGTCGATTTTCGAGCGCTCATAATATGAAAGGTATGCACAAAAATGAGGAGTTAATTTGGTTCAAGTTTTGACAACACGTTTCTTTGCGTACACGCAAAATATCATTCGTTTTCTTGCGAGCGGTAGACAGCTGGCGTAACTTGCAATTCGAATGCATAGCTTTGAATATAACGGTTGAATAACGACTTTCACAGTGGCAATTTATTTCAGTTTTAAAATTTTTTTTTAAAATGGAAGAATTGATGAACGTTTTTGCCATTCAAGATGTAGAAGGTGCAGAACAATTAAATAATCCTCGCCGCCGACATAACCCTCAAAATTCATATGAAGAACTTAACGAACGACATGTAGGGAAAGATGGCTCATTTCTTATATTGTACTTTTTATTTGTTTTTTAAATATAATATATTTTTTTAATATTTGCAATACATTTTCTATTAGTAATAACCTGCATATCTTATAATAATTGTTCATTATTTGAACTTAGTTTTGTGTTGTTTTGATTCATTTAAGAAAAAGTGCGCCAACTCCACCGACTTTACGCTATATTAAGCAACAAGTTTAGAAAAGTTTTGTTTTACTAAACGAGTTTTGTTTGATTAAATACGAGCGAGTAATTTAAAAAACCAATCGAGTATAGTGAAATCACTTTTCTAACGCGTAGTAAGTAGTAGGTAGTGTAGCAACCTAAAAATTTGAAAATGGCTACAATTCATTTTGCGATTGGAAAATAATAATTTCAGTTGAAGTTGGTTGCCTTTTTGAAGCGTGAAAACGATAATTATGAGCCAAAAAAGTCAAAAGTTCTGTCAATGGAAAATGTCTTTGAATTTTGCAGCAGACGATATATATTGGTTGATGAAAGTAGTTTTGATATTTGGACCTCGGTGGTACGTGCCGACGTGCAGTTTATGTGCATTATCAACAAAAGACATTGAGAACACCGCATCTATTTTGATCGTGACTAGTCATGATACTATAACAAAAAAGAAACGAATATTTACTGTCACTTCAGATTTCAAAGGATTACAGTATTACAGAAAATAGGTTAGCTTGATACCAAAGACGGTTGCCCATGAAAGTTTCTTTTTATTTTACAAAAATGGAAAATGTTCCGTGCAGCAAGTTGGTATTAATAGCTTTGCTGTTATGCTAAAAAAATAGCTAAATATTTGAAGCTTCCTTACTGCAAAGGTTATACTGGACATTGTTTACGTAGAAAATTTATGCCTGGCATGGTGGACAGCAATCAACTAATGTTGCTGAAGGATATGTAGAGGAAAGAGTTGCAAACGCAAAAAAAAATGAATAGTACAGAGCCAGTGTTAAGCACGGTGGTAGTCCGTACTTAATGCAATTCGACACTTTCCCAGGTAATCAATATTTGAACAATACCAGATTCTAGGGTGTCAGTGATCAAATAAGTTTTTGATTTTACGATCATCATTCAATATTAAAACTACGAATCGTTTCAAAATATGTTTATTTCATACAAACTGTTCAGAAAATATCAATACATCATCATCATCATCATCATCATCATCTTTGTCTGTGTTTGAAATTGTGGATTAATTCTGCTTTTGGTGCTGATACATATGAGAATTAAATTTTGCATACATAGCTTTGCTAGGCTCAAATTCTTTACAACATATCTCATTTGCCGCAATGTGAGATCTAATCGATAAAACTGAATATTTTTAGCATCCCTTTGTTCCGAATTTTACATTTAACAATATTCATCAATGAAAATACCCTCTCCACAAATGAATTGGAATGAAGGTGGGCTTAAAAGTGTATATACAAACAATGCAAAATCTTTAAAACGTTATTCGTTGGCTGCATTTTTTATATTTATAACTTTCTTCCAAAAAATAATAGGGTTATTAGGGATTGATTCACAAAACATATATTTCCAATTAATATTTAATAAGTTTCTAAACTGTATCTCTATGTCGGTTAATGTTTAGGGACTTACAAAAGTAAGTGGCAGCTCCGAAAATGTTGGTCTTTAGACTAGATTTAAAATAATTGCAGCATTGAAATTTCTTATCTGCATGCGTTCGATTAATTCCAGCAAAATAACTTGAATAAATTCCACGCATATGTAGTCAGTAAAACCATTAATATTGTCAGTATTTATATTAATGAGATCATACACACTTCTGTATCCGCTCAAGCGTAATGTATTCTTAAACTGCTTGTAGGTCTCTTTGACTGAAAAGTCAGCTTTATCAGCAAAAGCTCCTCTCACTAACCAATATTGCTAAGCTTAAGTTGCGATTTATCGATGTTTCCTAAATTATGCTTGTGTTTTTGGGTGGATGCATGTTTTAATAAATCTGTTCGATGAGCTCTTAATTCTATGCAACAAACTTTACTCCAACAAGACTTCTCATTTTCGTTAGCTGATAATCATTCTACAAAGCAAACAAAATATAACAAACAACATCCACCTCACTATAAACATCAAATACACCGCAAACACAATTATGGAAGAGAAATTACGCCGGGTTTATACAACATTTTACATATTCTTAATCGTAATCATAGTCACAATTTTTAAATGTTTTAGCATAATTTATTTAATATTTCATGTAAGCAGTTTTCTTCGGTTTAACTATTATTAGCTATTAATTTCTTAATGTTTTGTATATCATGTAACCGGTCCTGCGTTGTGATTTTGATTCACAACACCCTAGGTAGCTAAGTGGAGAAATTACTAATAACACAATTAGGATGTATACTAAAATAACGATGTTTTATTACATACAGTAAATAGAAATTAAACTCCAAATTAAAGTAAACACAATAAATAACATAAACAACAATGCAACCAAATAACAATAAAAAAAGAAACTGAAACTAATTCTGGACGGCTCGGTATATCTCATTCATCGACTGCGCCGGCAGCGCCTTCTGTTGGCTCCTACACAACCCTGCCTTAACGTTGACGCTAAAACACAATTAAAAATATGGTTTTTATACCTGTGTTTTACAGTGATACACCCTTGCCAGCGGTGCCTTCCCTGTGTGTTGATCTGGATATATTCAACAGGTAGTGCCGGGGAAATTTGATAGGTTAGTTTTTACACCTCAGGTGAGTTTTTAGATGCAATTTAAATGCTGCCTGTATGTAAGAAAGTTACGGTTTCTGGATTTTACAGGTCGATACGGCGGATTATTAAGGAACCCGTTTAATTAATCTCACGTCGATAAAATGACAATTATTATTAGATATGCGTTTCCTATGATTTTGCCAAGGTCGCAAATGAGATCTCAATGAAAATGGATTGAAATACACTTCAATACGTATTTATAAGGTTTGTAACACGACTCAGTAACAAAACGAGTTTCTATTGTATTTGTTTATGGCACAGGTATGAGTTACATAAAGTTAGTGTCGTACAACTCGAGAGATGAATAAAATCACCTTAAACACTTACGGCGAGCACTAAGGTACTCTACGAACAAATGTCTAGGGGCTACTCATCCGGGTCGACCAAGGTGCAGTATGTAACAACCCAGTAATAATGAATAAAGCTTTAGTTATCTACGGCGAGCACTAAGGTACTCTACGAACAGAAAACTTCCGGTGTTCGACAATTACTAACAAGGATAACCCTTCAGTCATCTATGGCGAGCACTAAGGTACTCTACGAACAGAAAACTTCAGGTGTTCGACAATTACCAACAAGGATAACCAAATACAATACTCCAAATTACAAAAATTACTGAATACATACGGAAAAACGAAAGTGCGTGAAAATAATTCACTGTTTATTGCGACAGGTGAAACGCAGGTTCCGATCGTTGTAATAACCGGTCAGGATTTAATCAGGTTGAGCAAATGGTCCAGGTACAGGCGGTGATTGTTTACGGGATTACTGGTTCACTTACGGTTAATTTTCAGGATCGGCAGGCGGTTTTCGGGATGTCCGAGGTGTCTTTAGAGACGCCGCTCGGACGACGACGAAAAGATGCCCTTTTCGACGGTGCAACCGCTTTTATATCCTTTTTCCTTCTTACAGTGTCGGTTTTAGAGCGGGGATCGTTTTGGCGCTGGTGGGATATACAAGTATGGGGGAAAAGTCTATGCACCATTTTAAAATTTGTTTTCAATTTTTCCAAAATGGTGGACTTTATTTTCGTTTCGTTACAATCATATCGCCATTATAAAACAGAAACAATAATGTATTTACTAAGAAAATGTACCACAAATTAGCCATATCTGATACGTAATCTGGCTAAAAGTTAAATGATGTAAACATTGCCTAAGGTAGGCGACGTAGGCGTATCGCCTTCGGCTGATGACCGCAAGGAATCAATTGAAAGAAATATTTTCTTTTCTAACTTGTATAAGACTCTAATACCATTCATAAGGACAACACTTTTTCATTCATGTTCGCTAATTTTCCAGTATGTTGTGCTTGAATTGATTATTCAAACGCTACATATTTTTAATTTTTAATATTATGTTAAAGGGACAAATGATCTAATGAAGATCCGCCAATTTGTTAATCAATAAGAAACACAACGTTTAACTATTTTGATTGTCACTATGATTATGAATATGATTAAATAAATGTTGCATAAACCAACTGTTAGATTAGAACAATGGAGTAAGCACAAAAATTTTATGTTGTTACCCGAAAACCGGATTCCTTTTCCCACTCGCACTTGCACTTGTGAGCTTTTTGGTACTTTCCCCATAATTAAAGAACAGGAGTGACAGGTCGGCGTACAAAACTGAACCACAAAATAAAATCACGAATTTAAAGTATCAGGTTAGCGGGTTAGCCACACGGCGGGAATGGAAATCGGGAGTGGCAAGTTAATGCGGCGAGGGGCATGGCAGTTGTGGCAACTGCTTCAAACGAATAATCGAATGCAGAAAGCGGTCAAACAATGAGTAAGTAAACGTTAACAAAGTCTGAGGTCACAATTCGCGGCATAATAATACGCCCAATTTTCGACTTGCGATTTTTACAAATTTCTAGTCGTCATTTATATCTAAAAGTAGCCCAATTTGCGATCAATCGCCCAATCTGACCGCACTGCTTTCGACTACTTTTTCAAGTAGTTTTAAGATGAAGGAAGTCAAGCTGATCGGTCTGTAAAATTTTGCTTGGGCATGCGTAGAACTCTCTGGCTTTGGTATAATTACCACCTTGACAATCCGCCAGCTATTTGGTATATGCGAAAGTGCTAAGCTGGCTCTGAGAATTTCGCATACTGCGTTTCGAAAAGCAGCAAATCGGTTCCTAGAGACTGAAAATGTTTAAGGAGATAGTATCTGCATTTACGAAAATGTTTGCCGTGCGATGTAAGACGACTTCTCTGAAACAGCACTCCTTTTTACATTTACTTAACCCTTTCGTAGGCAAATTATTTGGAATTTAGCATTGAGCAGTTTATGATGTGCAAAAGGTGACTTTGGCTTATTAAAATGAGATAGCAAATTTTCAGATTTTTTTATTGTGCCGTTAAAGAAAAATTTGAGATAGGAAGTATATTTCCCATTAACGACTTATTATTAATTTGGTATATAGAAAAAAATATTTGCAGTTACTTTTCTTATGAGTTTTTATTCATTTTATAATACAGAATAAACTAATTATTTTATTTTCCATGAAATTTTTTAAAGCATGGTTTGATACATAGTGAGTAGTATAGTAGTGTTGGTTCTAGATATTTTACTTCCGGTTTAACTTCCTGTTCGTGTAAGTTCGGGTAAGATCGGGCGAGTTCGTATTTTGTTCGGCTGTTTTCGTGTGCGCGCGCAATTTGATTTTCGGGTTCGGGCAAGTTCGAGTTTTGGGGTGGGGGTAGCAACCACATTTTCCCGCGCTTTTTTAAAAATTTGAATTTCGTGTAACTTCGGGTTCGGTTAAGATCGGAAGAGAACGGGTTTTTGTTTTGAGTTTCTCTCAGTTAAATATCATGCATATGAATACATAATTAAATTAAAGTATTATGAAAAGGTATAATAAATCTATCATAAACAACAAAGGGCTAACTTGTTCATTCCAAAATATAAAGAATGGTTCCTATCAAATTTTTTTTTGCACATCAGATTATTAAGGGTGTTATATTCAATTGTGCATTTAGTAAAACAAATTTTTTGAATGTAAATTTAGAATGATCAATGAATATTTGAAATAATGGTGTCATATTCATAACTTATAATGATTAATGTTATTTATTGTTGAATACACTGTAGCCAACTTAAGATTACAAATTTCCTGCGCTTTTTTAAAAATTTGAATTTCGGGGGTGCTTTGAGTTTCTCTCATTTGAATATCATACATACATAATTAAATTAAAGTAACATAAATAGGTAGAATAAATCTATCATAAACAACAAAGAGCGAACTTGTTCAACCCAAAATATAAAGAATGGTTCCTATCAAAATTTGTTTTTACACATCAGATTATTAAGGGTGTTATATTCAATTGTGCATTTAGTAAAACAAATTTTTTGAATGTAAATTTAGAATGATCAATGAATATTTGAAATATTGGTGTCATATTTATAACGATTAATGTTATTTATTATTGAATACACTGTAGCCAACTTAAGATTACAAATTTCCTGCGCTTTTTTAAAAATTTGAATTTCGTGTAAGTTCGGGTGCTTTGAGTTTCTCTCGTTTGAATATCATACATATGAATACATAATTAAATTAAAGTATTATGAAAAGGTATAATAAATCTATCATAAACAACAAAGGGCTAACTTGTTCATTCCAAAATATAAAGAATGGTTCCTATCAAATTTTTTTTTTTGCACATCAGATTATTAAGGGTGTTATATTCAATTGTGCATTTAGTAAAACAAATTTTTTGAATGTAAATTTAGAATGATCAATGAATGTTTAAAATAATGATGTCATATTCATAATGATTAAAGTTATTTATTATTGAATACACTGTAGCCAACTTAAGATTACAAATTTCCTGCGCTTTTTTAAAAATTTGAATTTCGTCTAAGTTCGGGTGCTTTGAGTTTCTCTCATTTGAATATCATACATACATAATTAAATTAAAGTAACACAAATAGGTAGAATAAATCTATCATAAACAACAAAGAGCTAACTTGTTCATTCCAAAATATAAAGAATGATTCCTATCAAAATTGTTTTTTTATCATTAAATTAAAAATTTGGTTAAAACAATAACTAAAATCAACACAAAACATATCATTTGCACTGAAAATAAGTAAGTAACTTAAGTAGTAAATTTTTCATTAAAGGTAAATTAACAAGAAAAAAACTTGATAAAAAACTGTTAACAAATTTATTGATAAATAAAAAAAAAACAAATATAAAAATGTACAACACTAAAAGTTATAGTTGATTTAAATTACAATTAAAATGATATTTTTAACATACATATTATTTATATTTACAATTACATTTAAAAAAATTAAAACTAAATTACACTAATCTAAACTATGTACATAACACTAAACTAAACTAAATCCATATTTTGTAGCATACACTCTACATTGACTGTTCGCACTACACAATTGTTTTTGTATCTTACATTCTAAAATAGAGTTTTTTTTTAATTTATTAAGCTTAATTCTCAGTTTTTTTATTTCAGTTTTAATATCACTAACTCTTCTCACACTTTGGCTTATTTTAATTTTATTGTTTTTGTATGATGTTTTAATTCGCTTCATAAACTGTTTTTCATAATTAATAACTGTATTTAATTCTTCTTCCACCCGACACTCATCCTCTCCCTCATCCAGGTAGATCTTCCTTAGTAGTTGAATATCTTTACCCCTCGATAGTTTTCGGCTCTTTTGATTGATAGGATGGTTATCAGTTTCCACCACAAAACAATCGCTATCAAGGGCGGGAGAAGGAGAGATCTGTAATAATAATAAAAATCAATAATTAAATTGAATTTTAAAATGCAAACACAGAGAAAAATTAAAGATCAGCTTACCTGATCGTCTGGAAACAATTGAAGTTGATCGCCTGGGTACACTGTTTTTTTTGTTGCAACACTTAACCCATGCTTTAAAAAATAAAAGTTAAAACTAATTAGCAATAGAACATATTATTAGTTAAGCCAAAATTTTAAAACAATGTGAACATCATAAAAAACTTAAAAAAAAAAACATTCTTACATTGTTATTAAAGGGTATCAGTGATGGAACATTGATCCGGCTCTCCTATAAAAAACAAAAAAAGTTAAAATTAATTTGTGATAAAACATATTATTAGTTAAGTCAAATTTTAAAAATGTGAACATCATAAAAAATTACAAAAACTTTCTTACATTGTTATTAAAGGGTATTAATGGCGGGATATTAACCAGGCTCTCCTATAAAAAACAAAAAAAAAGTTAAAATTAATTTGTGATAAAACATATTATTAGTTAAGTCGAATTTTAAAAATGTGAACATCATAAAAAAATAAAAAAAAACATTCTTACATTGTTATTAAAGGGTATTAATGGCGGTATATTGATCAGGCTCTCCTATAAAAAACAAAAAAAAAGTTAAAATTAATTTGTGATAAAACATATTATTAGTTAAGTCGAATTTTAAAAATGTGAACATCATAAAAAATTAAAAAAACTTTCTTACATTGTTATTAAAGGGTATTAATGGCGGTATATTGATCAGGCTTCCCTATAAAAAACAAAAAAAGTAGCATTATAATGGGTTACAAAACAATAATTGATTGTATAAAATATGACCAAGCTATTTAAAGAAACAAATAATAAGAAAAATATTTAAAAATAAGCTTACCTGTAGCACAATATCTTGTAGAATATTAATCCTAGACTTCTGCACTTGCTCTAAGCTTGATGGCATTTTTGTCGTTAAAAATTAACTAAAGAATAAATTTAACTAACTAGCTATTACTTTATATATTAAAATAAATCTATGAATCTGCAAAAAAATTTTTTCAAAACCGATCTATGGGAACTTCTTTTTAGTTAATTCATCATTACTGCAGACGAATGAACCTTAAGCGGAAATAAAGTAGAAAACATTTTTTTCAAAACCGAAGTATGGGAAACTTCTTTTTTAGTTAATTCATCATTACTGCAGACGATTGAACCTTAAGCGGAAATAAAGTTGCATAAGACTATTATAAAAAAAAAAAAATGCTAGATTCATAGAGAAAAGGGTCATTATACCATAGTTCATTATAAATTTTGATGATAATGCTGGGATTTTCAACACTTCATATATGATATTATTTCCTTCAGGATCATGTTGTGTAACAATAAAAAAAATTATTATTCTGCAGTTTTTCTTTTTCAATCGATTATAGTCGTGAACGATCATATTTACATTAGTCGAAGACTATCATATTGCATATTTTGAAGCAACTATTTAACTTTAACATTTATATTAGATTATATGCTACCAAATATTTAAAACAATCTGCATATCTTGTAGTAAGTCAAATTCTATAAATATTTATTATTGCTCGCATATGTAAAACCCTTTCTTTTAAAATAAACATTATAATTAAGTACTATACACAAAAATTATTCGAATCAAACTAATTATCAATTTTTATTAAAGAAATAAATGTTTTTATTAAAGCATTAACCTTAAGGATAGGTGCTGATTTATAAAAATTATTTAAAATGGTTGTTGATTACGATGTAAATAACATGTCAATGACATATATTAGAAAACTTAACACCTGCAGAAAAACCGTTTCAAATTTACTACATACGTTTTCTTTTTAATTCATTTTAAATTTTTTTACGTTGTTTGATAACGTCGATTTTTCATATACCCTATAACTACCTATTCTACTCTTAAAAGGTCTGTTTTAAAACCATTACATTATTTCTTAGTTTAAGTTTACATTTTTTTTTGTATGTTTTAAAGTACGCAAGTGAGCCTCATAAATATTGTTGTTAAGGTAAATTTCACAGCATTCACCATATGTACTTATATTATTAAAAAACTGTTTAGTTGATGATTTAACAAAATATCTACTAAGAAAAGTTCTAATAGACATTCATATCCTCATTTCAATGATGTTTTAAATTGCGATGGGATTCAATTTCTCAATACTATAAAAGATATAAGAACATTTGAAAAACTAAACAAATTATCAATTAATTTAAAAAACTTTTGAAGCTGATCAACAACTCATTAAATCTAAAAAATACATGTTCTCAGTTAAACAAACTAAAGTTGTTCTTATATCTTTTATAGTATTGAGAAATTGAATCCCATCGCAATTTAAAACATCATTGAAATGAGGATATGAATGTCTATTAGAACTTTTCTTAGTAGATATTTTGTTAAATCATCAACTAAACAGTTTTTTAATAATATAAGTACATATGGTGAATGCTGTGAAATTTACCTTAACAACAATATTTATGAGGCTCACTTGCGTACTTTAAAACATACAAAAAAAAAATGTAAACTTAAACTAAGAAATAATGTAATGGTTTTAAAACAGACCTTTTAAGAGTAGAATAGGTAGTTATAGGGTATATGAAAAATCGACGTTATCAAACAACGTAAAAAAATTTAAAATGAATTAAAAAGAAAACGTATGTAGTAAATTTGAAACGGTTTTTCTGCAGGTGTTAAGTTTTCTAATATATGTCATTGACATGTTATTTACATCGTAATCAACAACCATTTTAAATAATTTTTATAAATCAGCACCTATCCTTAAGGTTAATGCTTTAATAAAAACATTTATTTCTTTAATAAAAATTGATAATTAGTTTGATTCGAATAATTTTTGTGTATAGTACTTAATTATAATGTTTATTTTAAAAGAAAGGGTTTTATATATGCGAGCAATAATAAATATTTATAGAATTTGACTTACTACAAGATATGCAGATTGTTTTAAATATTTGGTAGCATATAATCTAATATAAATGTTAAAGTTAAATAGTTGCTTCAAAATATGCAATATGATAGTCTTCGACTAATGTAAATATTTTTCTCTGACTGCAATACGATCGTCTTCGACTAACGTAAATATGATCTTTCATGGCTGTAATAGATTGAAAAAAGAGAAAAAGCATTTTTTCTTATAACTAAACGTTACCGAGATCTAACATCGTGGTAATAGTAAAACGTATGTAGTAAATTTGAAACGGTTTTTCCGCAGGTGTTAAGTTTTCTTATATATGTCATTGACATGTTATTTACATCGTAATCAACAGCCATTTTAAATAATTTTTATAAATCCGCACCTATCCTTAAGGTTAATGCTTTAATAAAAACATTTATTTCTTTAATAAAAATTGATAATTAGTTTGATTCGAATAATTTTTGTGTATAGTAATTATAATGTTTATTTTAAAAGAAAGGGTTTTATATATGCGAGCAATAATAAATATTTATAGAATTTGACTTACTACAAGATATGCAGATTGTTTTAAATATTTGGTAGCATATAATCTAATATATATGTTAAAGTTAAATAGTTGCTTCAAAATATGCAATATGATAGTCTTCGACTAATGTAAATATGATCGTTCACGACTATAATCGATTGAAAAAGAAAAACTGCAGAATAATAATTTTTTTTATTGTTACACAACATGATCCTGAAGGAAATAATATCATATATGAAGTGTTGAAAATCCCAGCATTATCATCAAAATTTATAATGAACTATGGTATAATGACCCTTTTCTCTATGAATCTAGCATTTTTTTTTTTTTATAATAGTCTTATGCAACTTTATTTCCGCTTAAGGTTCAATCGTCTGCAGTAATGATGAATTAACTAAAAAAGAAGTTTCCCATACTTCGGTTTTGAAAAAAATGTTTTCTACTTTATTTCCGCTTAAGGTTCATTCGTCTGCAGTAATGATGAATTAACTAAAAAGAAGTTCCCATAGATCGGTTTTGAAAAAATTTTTTTGCAGATTCATAGATTTATTTTAATATATAAAGTAATAGCTAGTTAGTTAAATTTATTCTTTAGTTAATTTTTAACGACAAAAATGCCATCAAGCTTAGAGCAAGTGCAGAAGCCTAGGATTAATATTCTACAAGATATTGTGCTACAGGTAAGCTTATTTTTAAATATTTTTCTTATTATTTGTTTCTTTAAATAGCTTGGTCATATTTTATACAATCAATTATTGTTTTGTAACCCATTATAATGCTACTTTTTTTGTTTTTTATAGGGAAGCATGATCAATATACCGCCATTAATACCCTTTAATAACAATGTAAGAAAGTTTTTTTAATTTTTTATGATGTTCACATTTTTAAAATTCGACTTAACTAATAATATGTTTTATCACAAATTAATTTTAACTTTTTTTTTTGTTTTTTATAGGAGAGCCTGATCAATATACCGCCATTAATACCCTTTAATAACAATGTAAGAATGTTTTTTTTTATTTTTTTATGATGTTCACATTTGTACTTTACAAGAGGAGCATACATATTTTGTATGTTTTTCATTTTGTTTCGTACTACACATCCTGCATCGTCGATACTTGGTTTGATTTTCCAACCCCTGCTAAACTTACTTCTTCTGGAACTGACCGCTTATTAGCCAGAAAATGAACAGGTTTTCCACTTCGTTTTCGAGAACTAAATCCATTGATAAGCTGACGTGCTAAGTGTATTCTAAAGTTGAGTTGATCTGTATACGTTCTCTTTGTACTTTTGAATAAGATAAAACTATCTATGATAGCCATATCTATTAAAAAATAAAAAATTTTGTGCCACCATTTTAGTGATCGTCGTCCATATCTTTCATTCAATTGATCAAATTTATCGACTCTCCCCATGGAATCCTTATAAATTGAAACTACCTTTGGACAGCTCACTGTCACTTTGGATCCATCTTTATTTTTTCGTGTTACTGTAGTTTTCTCTTTTGGGGAAGTTGCACTAGTAAGAAAACTAACTGACTTGCTGTCCTGCCATTTCACTGTACTCATTACTCCTTTAGACTCAAACATAAATTCCCCTCGTTTCAAGGGTGTTTTTCCTTTCATCATTGGCGGTAAGCCTTTTCTGTTGACTCGAACAGTTCCTACACTATAAATTCCATTTTTATGAAGTTTGTTCACAAGACCCACTGAAGTGAAAAAATTATCGAAAGCCACTAAACAATTTTTACCTTGTTAAATTTAGTAAAACTTTTTCTCCTAAACTTCAAGCACCATCTGAATTTTCTGTCTGGTCTGCTGCTTCTGTTTACCTGTGTAAATCTCAAACTTTGAAATAAAGCCCGATTTTGCATCTGCAATGCACCAAACCTTGTAACCACGTTTAATGGGTTTGAGTGGCATATATTGTTCTGGATCTACCCTTAAATGGTATCATTAATTCATCAACGGATAATACAGACAAACAGTTATAAACCTCACGACATTTTGTGTTTAGATGGTTTAGTAGTGGCCGGAGTTTATAGAGTTTGTCATACTGTGGGTCACCTCTCGGTGGGCATGAATCATTATCGTTACAGTGTAGGTATTGGGTAATTTTTAAAAATCTTTTAGAAGGCATCACATTCGAAATAGATGGTACACCCAAATAAGGATCAGAACTCCAATATTTTGCTATGTGTGGCATATTATGAATGCCCATCAGTATCAAACATCCTAAATATGCACTAAACTCTTCTACCGAAAGTTTATCCCAATTAGCCCCCTTTTGTTGTGCAAACAGATTAGATTGGCCTACAATCAATTGTAGAATGTCGTCTCCTAACAGTGCTTTGAAATGTGCAAGTTCTTTATCCGAATTGGTAAACATTGCATTAACCTTGGGGCCTCTATCAAAATCTACACATAAATTGTCAAAGTAGGTAGAATCATGGCCCCACACAGACCCACTTTCTTCGTTTTCTACATCGATGTCTTCTAGTTCGACTTCTTCTACGGGAACCAAATTCAATAGTGCAGGAGTGGCAGACGGTCCATCAGTAAATTCAATTTAATCATCAACTTTAGCCTCAATGCTATTTTGGGGGGATGACGTATGCGACCCTACATCAAGGCTTAAATATTCTTCCACAGCGTCTGGATCTGGTTCAACGTCGGAATTATATTCTTCATCTGGCAAACCGTACAAATAGTTAAGTGCTTCTTCAGCCTGTTTGGGGTCATTTAGATTCCACACAGTAGACATCTGAAAAGAAAAATAATAACGCTGTACTTCATATTTCGCAAAAAATCATTCCATCCTTAGCCAATAAAAAGATTTCCAAATTAAATAGCAACGCAATCACCCTCAAGCACACACAAAAAATAGATTTTTTTTATTTCACTTCCTCAAAGATAGGAAACCAAACCGGCGGTGGGAATAATAGAACCCACTTGAAAAATCATAATTTGTTTACAACTGAAAGTACCATTTAGGAATACTATGCTAGGTATGAAATTACAAATACAACTAAATATCAAATTCAATTCAAAAAGCTTAGTGAGTTACCTTTTCACAATGTAAAAAAAGTTTTTCCGTAATAATAGCACAATTCCACACTCATCCGCTCAACAAAACACCAACACGCGTAATAAATAAGCGAATACATCAACCAAAGAAGTTGCAGTGCCGGTTGCTATTTTTTTCTGGCTTAGGATATACACCAGCAGTTGGCAGCACATCTCAACGGTGGGAATTTTTCAAAACGTCGCCTGTGTAGCGCAAAACTAAAGGTGGGAATTATATTTCCCATCGCCCATGTAAGGGTTAAATATGTAAATAAAAACTACCTGCTCACTTAAAGTTTTTGTTCTATGTAAGTAAACACCTAATTCTGTGGTTAGTAGCAAAACAGTATTTATGTACATACAATAATGAAATTTAATAAATAAATCAAATTGTAAAAATAAAATCTGAACGAAATAAAAATTAATTGTAAGCAAAAATAAAGTAAATTTTAAGCAAAAATAAATTAAATTCTAAGCAAAAATAAAACACATTTTAAGAAAAATTAAGAAGATCCTTGTAACATTTCTTGATCAATAGTATTCTCTTCGGATCATATTAAATGTTGTTCATCATCGTTAGTTCTACGATCTTTCTTGAATATTACTGAATTCCTTTTTATATTCCCTCCTCCTTTATCCGGGCTTGGGACCGGCAGTGATGACTCCAAAGCTAGTTGTTCACCAAATCGTCATCACAGGCAGAGTTAAATTAAATGTTTTTTGAACTTAGCTATCAGTCCTGCAAATCCAATTCAAGTATTAATCAAAAATTTATAAAGCCAACAAAATATTAATTCTAACATAAAATATATTCTATCCAAAAAACAAAAACAAATTCTATAAAAAAATAAAATCTGTAAGCAAAAAGCTTAAGCAAATTCTAAGCAAAAATAAAATCCATGCAAAAATTAAATAAATTCTAAGCAAAAATAAAATAAATTCTAATAAAAAATAAAATAAATTTTCATAAAAAAACGTAACGTGAAATCGTCAACCCCAAAAAAAAACGTAACACTTAACTCTTAACATTTATTTATGTAAAAACTTTTTTGAATTTTTGAAACCACGAAATATTTTGTTAATAACAATTTTTATTATAACATTTAATAAATTACGTTGTACCTAATTTTTATGGAAAATATTGTTATAGTAACCATGGTTCTTTACTACAACAACGATAATATGATATACATGTGCTACATAACTGTAAAGATTTCTTTGAATCTCTAAATTCTTTAAACAAGGTAAAGGTGTGATTAGGTAAAATAGTGTCACATAATAAAGTGGATTTACAAAACTGACAAGTATAATCAAAAATATTTCGTACAAAAAATCCACAAACATAGGCTAATGCTTGTTCATTAAACAAATTTAATTCAGGCGGATTAATTTCTATATCAATTTCGTAGTTATAAAATTTTTAAAACGATATCGGACGAACTGGATTATCTGACAAGAAATCATTTAAATTTTCTAAAATATCTATTTTGTCATCCTCACAATTTGTATTACTATTCTGGAGAAGAAACAAGAAGAAGAAGAAGTAAACTGAAAAAGTGACGGATTCCATGTTGTCTAATAATACCAAAAAGATTTTCCAAAGGATCTTGATTTCATGCTCTCTAAGAATTTTAAAACCAGATTCTTGGCACATATTCCAAATCATGATCACACCTTGTATCGTGAATCCATCCTTCTTCACAGTTTGGTGCTCGCGAAACTCCACCAGTGTTAGTATCAATAAATTGCCATCCCTTTACCTGCTCCAACATGGAATACCAGAATTGAACCGGATTACTTTTATCTTAAAATTTTGCCTTGTTTTGGAAATAAAGTAACCCCATTAAATGAATCAAAAAGCGCGTCAATATCAGATATAAAATTATGCTGTATGAATTACATCAGGTGATTTACTAGGAAAAATACTCGCCGTTTCGAGTGCAGCCGTTATTGTGCGACTTATAGTTTTAGCAGCAATTTAAACCTTCATTTTAAGAAGATCATGTTTTATATTATACGATTTCAGTGCATTTCTAGTATTTGTTAAAGGATGTGCAGGATCGTGAAGAGCTAGAATCTTTTGATCGTTTACCATGAAGAAATTGTTTAAATGTAGCTGCATTTATCGTACCCTGGTCTGACATGCAACAAATAATTTTAAGCCTGATATGTTAAAATGCAGTAATGATTTCTTTCACAATTACCTTTAAATGATTTGTCTTTACCTGATCTTTCGTAAAGTAATAGGCGACTGGTTGTTTCCATTTTTTGTACAAACCTGCAGCCATGATTAGTAAGACATGATTAACCATGTCATTAAATCTTCCCAAAGAAAAGCCTAAATCAACATATCCAATCATTATACGTAAGCCATGGTCATATACTAGATAAAGACATTTCATCAAACGTAACACAACAATATTTTTCTAATGGTTTCATTTTAGTTACTTTCAGCATCGAAAACAACTCGATTTACTTGGTAATTTCAAAAACCTGCGAAGAAATCGATAACTGCGAGGACCTCTTTTATGCAAAGCCAAAGCAAATATTTTATCTTTTTGCGTTCAACGTTCACCACGACTTTTAACATTACAATTTCGCAATTGTGACTTTATAAATTCAACACCAGCATCTGAAAAGGACTGTTCTTACTGTAAAAAGTGTTTGGTGTTGCTGATTTTAAAAGCAGTTTTCGTCTTATTCTTAGATTGAATTAAACGAGTGTTCATTTTAATAATTTTTTGTTGCAGACGTTTAGGTTTATGAAGAAAAAATTTCTGTTTAGCACTGTGATTGGCAAAATTTGGAAAAGTGCTTAAATTGGTACTAACTACCTCTGAAGTTGAAGCAAATTCTAACTCTACTACTACTAGAATGGTTTGTACATAAAAAAATATCGGGTGTTGCAAATTTTAAGAGACAATTCTTAACGATACTAACAAAATTTTTAGTAGAAAAGTGGTTCTTAGCATATTCGCATGCTGTTTGAAAATTTAAAATTTGGAAAATGACTTACAATTATATTAACCCAAATATCTCGTTTTGCGTAGGAAATTTAAAAAAAAGTTACTTTTTTCCTTTAAGTTAAAAACATTACAGCAATTAGGATTGCAGCAAGCGAATAAAAGTTTAATGTATGCCATAATCTGCAGGTTCACTTACCTCGAATTACCTGATAAATGGTGTTGAGCAATATGACGATATAGAATCTATTGGAATAGGAAACATAATTTAAATTAATAATCATACTTTACAATATTTATAAACAATTAACATGGATATTATGTGTAATGTCAATTGAGGTTAAAATAATTGTAAATAACAGACTTGAAAAATATTAGAATCATTGCATGTTGATATATTTATTTGCATAGCTATATATGAATTTTGATTAAGATTATACTCAAAACGAGTAAATATTATAATATATTTATTTAATAATTACGTTTAAAGAGAATACTCACCCGACCAAGGTTAAAAACTTACAGATGACAATTTATCAGAAATGGAACCATTCCTATCAACGTTGCGCAACTATAAAATTGCTCACCAATGCCCCTAAGGACGGTTTTTTTAAGTTATTATAATTATCATTAAAAGTAATACACATGTGTATACGTACGTACATAAACAAATTAATAGATAAGTATATGTACATTTTGATGCATACATTTATGTTATTTATTTATCCCTAGCTCTCATGCCTCTGGATATTCTCGGATTTGCTAATTCCGGTAGCATATACATAGTTCAGAAAATGTTACTAATTTTTTTAACATGAATGTTTAGTGATTTTAATGACAACTAAGTCATCATCTGTTACATGCCAAAATTAACACAAAGTCACTGCCTGCAATGTAGTAACATAAACGGGGGTGCCACTAGCTCAATGGAGAAGGGGGTGGGTTTTATTTAAAAGTTTCGTGATCGAAATGGATTAACTTGACGAAAACACAAAATCGATAAATAATAATGTCGAAATCAAAGGGCGCCAGGAAGGAATAAAGCTTAATGGACTAATGACCCTTGCCAACCATAAGTCCGCTTCTGTAGTATACACCCCCAACGGACTTACCTTAGAGGGTGCATTTCGCTAAAACCTAAAATAAACTAATAAAGTTACACACGCGGAGGCCGACGGAATTAAAAGCTCTTTACAATTTAACCATTTAACGTTTATTTGAACAAAATAAAACAAAATGAATAAAATAATAAAATAATTGAATTGAGATTATCAAAATAAAATACACAAAACAGTAGCAAAATAATAAAAAAATAATACGTGAATGCACGTTTGATCAAAACAAATTTAAAGTTAATGGGATAAACAAAACAAACAAAATAATAAAATACAAAATACAGAATTTTAAAGAAATAACCAGCATAAATTAATACATCTTAATTCATCTAAGATCACGGCCGTGTGCGCGTTGAAATTAAATCGTAAACAAAATGAAATAAACTTATAAACTAATTTATATATATATATAATTTGAATCGATAATTCGGTTTCGTATAATAAATTTATAATCCTGGGGATTATAACAGTACCGTAAAATACGGTCATTAATTAGTTACATTAACGTTAACTTCGAGACACTTGTAATTTTTACTTGAAAATTCAAAGCTTTTAACACTTAAAACACGTAAATAATATCTTCACAATTAAATAAATGGTGCAACATAAATACCTTGAATTCGTCGTAACTGCAGGAACGAACTTATGGTTAGTCCGAGGTAGCCAAACGAAAGGTACTCCAAATAATTTCTATGCCGGCGGACGAATTTCCTTTTTAACACTTAACATAATCCGCACAAATGCGAAGACAGGACACAGTACAACCCAACGATTGCATATCCAACTTGAAACGTGAGTTTTAATTATGGAAACCGTGAAATTTGCTTAACCCGTAAATTACGAACTTTGAAAAGAAGACAAAAATCAAACTTTTCACCCACTACACTTCATTTTCACGGTACCAATTTTCTTTTTAACTTCCGCGGTACGGCATAACGACAGGGTTAACGTACCCTTACCACCCGGTAACCGGTAATTTTAATTGCGACCAACGTACGATTGATGATTATTGACCCCCAAAAACCAAACTCTCTCATATTTAACACTTCGTCTTCCCACTAAATTCCCTCCGCTTGCGCGGTAACATCTACGTAAAAGATAGAGCATCAAAACAAACGCACTTAACAAAGACGGCAATTATAATTAGCCACGTGAATTTCCATTGCGTCGACCTTCGACCGAAATATTTCCCATCGAAATCCTTAGCTTGCATATCTGCAGGTGTCTCATGATAGCGCTTAATCTAATAGGATTCAGCCTAAACAAGAAAAATGGATCAACTTACATTCCAAAAAGGAAGTCGTAAATTATATAGAATTGTTATTTTATTGAGATAAACAAGTACAATACTAAATCAAACTCAAAACCACGGATCTTTATGCATTTAAAAGAAAATACCAATAATGATTGAAAACAACTTGAAATACCACTAACTCAAACCACACAAATAACGAGCAAAACGTTCTTGATGCTAATACCGTATCAAACGACGAAAACAAAACCTTACGGGGTCTTTTACAAAGAAAATCAAACGCAGGTAACACCTCCCCTACTAAAAGAGGGATTTCTCAAATCACTCTCAAAGTAACAGAGAAAACAAAAAAAAACAAACAAAAAAACCCATAAAAAAACTAAAACTAAACGAAAACTAAACCTATGGATTCTCGCGATCTCGCAATCATCGAGAATCCCCTAACGAAACTAAAACGGAACGAAAACGATAAAAGAAGGGTAGCATATGTTTGGGTTCGACACAGATCACTCGATGCTGCACAATAGAAGAGGGCACGCCAAGCGTCACGGGATCGGCATGTTGTGAGATCCTACAACCCACAACGTCGAACCCAAAGCACCTTACCCCTTGACCACTCTCAAAGTCAACTGCGGCAAGTGTCATCACAAAGATAATGTAACTACTAACTAGAGATAGTGTTTACTTACCACTATCTACCAAAACACAATGATGTCATCCCAAAATTTTCATTCGAAGAAGAAAAATGATTACTAACTAAACTGTCTAACTGATTGAGCTGTTCTGAAGAAAGATCGAGACGAGACTTAATAACTGAATCTTTATCTTCCAATTGTGAAATGGTGTCCATATTTTCGAAACGCCATTTACCTTTTCTAAGATCGGGCACGATACCTGCTTGTTTCCAAAAATCAACACCTAAAATTAAATTATGCGGAACGTCAGGAACAACTAAAACTTCTAAAACAACAATTTTTCCTTTAAGTTCGATTGGGACGAGAAGTGAACCTAAACTTTGTACTGATTTACCATTAGCGACAACACAATTAACTTTAACTGACTTATTTAACTTCAAACCTAACTGACTAAAAATTTCCCAACCCTTAGAACCAACAATAGTGCGAGAAGCGCCACTATCTAATAAACTCAAAATTTCGTGACCAAAAACTTTAACGTAGACAAAAGGTCTTTCGTCAGACTCAGCAGACTCGAAAACATAATCTAATACGACTTTATTCTTAACAAAACTCTTTTTCTTCGAAGAATGTAAACTATTAAAATAGACAGCCGATTTAACTTTGACCTCTGACGTCACTAAACGGCTTCTTAGTACGTCCTTTACTCGTTTTCCGAACACTTAGAACAAGTGCGGACCGTAACGTTAGACTTTCCACAACGATAACAAAATAAACCTTTCTTAGGTTCTTTGCAAGAAGCAGCTCGATGGTTTGGCTTCCTACAATTCCAACATAATTGCGGACTACTTCGATTAGAAGAAGCAGGCGCATTAACGATAGCTAACCTTCGTGAAGAAGGTGCGATATTAGAAGACGGTAATCGTAAATTTTGTCTGACAGGTGGTGTAGATTTTTCACCACTACTAACGTTATTCGAAGAACGAGAAACTGCAATGTCCTTAACTTGAGATGTAACGTAAGCGAGATCAGGCTCCATGTCCTGCTTTCTACGAGATGGAGGCGTGTAAGCTTCAATAGCTTGCATGCGGTCCTCGATAATACGACCAAATTTAATTAACTCCTCAATTGAAGTAACCGACGACTAACCAAGCTGAGTTTGATAAACGGGAGAAATATTTCTTAATAAGATCTTTAACTGCTTTTCTTCAGAAAAAGGCTCATCGAGACGTGAAAACATGTTGCGAATAATTGCAACGTAAATACCCATAGGCTCATCATTAGCTTGAGTGCGACGCTTAATTTCTTCAATAAGTCGTTCGTCATAATCGGTAGGCTGAAATTGTTCACGTACAAACTTTACTAAGTCTTCCCAAGAATTAACTGAATTACGAATGGATCTAACAAAAATCAATGCATGACCTGTAAAAAGATCAGTACACTCCAAAAATAACTGATGACTTGAAACGTTACGCGATAATTGAAGTTCGGCAACTCGTTCTAAAAATGCATTCAATGAAATTGACTTTGCATCACCAGAAAACTTTAAATTCCATTTCGAAACTGAAACACTCTTAACATGACTAACAAAATTTTGACTAACAGCAGAAGACGTCGGTAAAGCGGTATCAACTACTAAAGAAGGTTGAACGACAGGTTCGATGACTTCATCGGCGGAAGTAGACGGATTTGAAACAACAATTTGTTTATCTAAAAGTTCATACTGCGAAATTAAAACAACTAAATCTTTTAAAAACTCATCTTTAACTTGAGAATCGTCACCTTGAATAGGAATTGAATTGCCAATACGGTTTAACAAATATTTAATTTTGGTTTCAATTGTAGAAGAAATTTTTGTAGTTGGAGTAATTTTCAATGAATCTATTAATTTTCTAAGCTCATCGATACCTTCTCTAATCGCTAATTTATCTGCATTAAAATCGAAAGGATACGCAGGACGAGATATTTTGCCGGTAGCTTCTTCAATAAGAAAATTCTTGAGTAAACCTCGTAATACGACAACACCTAAAGATGCATCACCACCTCTAATCAGAATTTCATAACGTAATTCGTTATGCGATAAACCATCAACAATCAATTTGTAACCCATTTTAAAATGTAATTACAAAACGGTAAAATCTTCCAAAAATCACGAAACTTAACAGGCAAACTAAAATTCGAAAAAGGCCACACGCTGGAGACGCCAATTTATTTATGTTACATGCCAAAATTAACACAAAGTCACTGCCTGCAATGTAGTAACATAAACGGGGGTGCCACTAGCTCAATGGAGAAGGGGGTGGGTTTTATTTAAAAGTTTCGTGATCGAAATGGATTAACTTGACGAAAACACAAAATCGATAAATAATAATGTCGAAATCAAAGGGCGCCAGGAAGGAATAAAGCTTAATGGACTAATGACCCTTGCCAACCATAAGTCCGCTTCTGTAGTATACACCCCCAACGGACTTACCTTAGAGGGTGCATTTCGCTAAAACCTAAAATAAACTAATAAAGTTACACACGCGGAGGCCGACGGAATTAAAAGCTCTTTACAATTTAACCATTTAACGTTTATTTGAACAAAATAAAACAAAATGAATAAAATAATAAAATAATTGAATTGAGATTATCAAAATAAAATACACAAAACAGTAGCAAAATAATAAAAAAATAATACGTGAATGCACGTTTGATCAAAACAAATTTAAAGTTAATGGGATAAACAAAACAAACAAAATAATAAAATACAAAATACAGAATTTTAAAGAAATAACCAGCATAAATTAATACATCTTAATTCATCTAAGATCACGGCCGTGTGCGCGTTGAAATTAAATCGTAAACAAAATGAAATAAACTTATAAACTAATTTATATATATATAATTTGAATCGATAATTCGGTTTCGTATAATAAATTTATAATCCTGGGGATTATAACAGTACCGTAAAATACGGTCATTAATTAGTTACATTAACGTTAACTTCGAGACACTTGTAATTTTTACTTGAAAATTCAAAGCTTTTAACACTTAAAACACGTAAATAATATCTTCACAATTAAATAAATGGTGCAACATAAATACCTTGAATTCGTCGTAACTGCAGGAACGAACTTATGGTTAGTCCGAGGTAGCCAAACGAAAGGTACTCCAAATAATTTCTATGCCGGCGGAAGAATTTCCTTTTTAACACTTAACATAATCCGCACAAATGCGAAGACAGGACACAGTACAACCCAACGATTGCATATCCAACTTGAAACGTGAGTTTTAATTATGGAAACCGTGAAATTTGCTTAACCCGAAAATTACGAACTTTGAAAAGAAGACAAAAATCAAACTTTTCACCCACTACACTTCATTTTCACGGTACCAATTTTCTTTTTAACTTCCGCGGTACGGCATAACGACAGGGTTAACGTACCCTTACCACCCGGTAACCGGTAATTTTAATTGCGACCAACGATCGATTGATGGTTATTGACCCCCAAAAACCAAACTCTCTCATATTTAACACTTCGTCTTCCCACTAAATTCCCTCCGCTTGCGCGGTAACATCTACGTAAAAGATAGAGCATCAAAACAAACGCACTTAACAAAGACGGCAATTATAATTAGCCACGTGAATTTCCATTGCGTCGACCTTCGACCGAAATATTTCCCATCGAAATCCTTAGCTTGCATATCTGCAGGTGTCTCATGATAGCGCTTAATCTAATAGGATTCAGCCTAAACAAGAAAAATGGATCAACTTACATTCCAAAAAGGAAGTCGTAAATTATATAGAATTGTTATTTTATTGAGATAAACAAGTACAATACTAAATCAAACTCAAAACCACGGATCTTTATGCATTTAAAAGAAAATACCAATAATGATTGAAAACAACTTGAAATACCACTAACTCAAACCACACAAATAACGAGCAAAACGTTCTTGATGCTAATACCGTATCAAACGACGAAAACAAAACCTTACGGGGTCTTTTACAAAGAAAATCAAACGCAGGTAACACATCTGTAAATAATACTAAATCACAAGTAGAAATGTCGATTATATTAAGTTGCCCTTCAATTTGGTATAAGTAGTTATTGTTTTCTTTTTAAGACTACCTGATTATTTGAAGACAATAGGCTTAAAGAATTTTTCTTTTTCGCAATTTCGGTGATATTTTCAATTCTTATTGAATATAGACATTTCACTGGAATAAGTTTCGTATTCTATATTCTTCCATCAGGAGATGCGGCTAAATAAGGATTACTTTTGATATAAAAATACCACACTGTTCAACTTTTACCACATATAATTCTTCATATTTTTTAATTGCAACACTTTCAATAAATTTTGATTTGTGAACAGATTTTTTTTAAGTTGTGTTACGGTGTTGTTGCTTTTCGGACACTGTGAAAAGTAGATGCTGTTAATCTTTGCCGCCTAATTTGATGCCACTGCATATTGTTTGCCTGTCCCACAGTCTTATTCCATATAGTATCTCTATTATTTTATTGTATTATATCAAGAATCTTCTGCTTTTGTATGTTTAGGTCCTCTTCGCTAATATCAATTGTAGCAGCATCAACACCATAATCCTTATCGTCTGTGGTATGGTCTACATTTTTACATTTCCTTTGCCGTTGCCGTCGTACTCTTTCTAGTTGTTTTTGTCGAATGATACAGTAGTTTACCATGAGACATTCAGAAAATCACCATGCCAAGTGGGGCCTGTATTAAACGCTTAACCTGCTGCGATGCGTCTACTTTGGTAAGATCCTCTTTAAGTAAAATTGATTCGCTTACCACCAGAAAATTTTGCTACTAAAGACACATATCGTTCGACACTATTAGTAGTTTCATTGGCAACAAGATAATCAGCATCTTTACATAAATGTACCAATATCTTTATTGTTGGATATAACACAACATACAAAAGTAGACAAACGCTGCAAATTTGACTTTAAAATACGTCTCTCAGAAATATCAAATTTTGTATTTTTTGATCATTTATGGAGGTTTGATGTAAACGCTCGGGTCACATGATTTGCGCATTCTAGTTTATGTACAAATCTACCATAAGGTACATTCTGAATAATTCGAGCATACACACTTGCATCTCCATCTGCAATAAAATATTTAAATCGCAACTTATCTTTTTTCGTAATTGATACATTTCTGAACAATAATTTCCTGCTCTATACTGATATACCTTTATAATTTTTAAATCAGACATTTTTTTTGCGAAATGGCAGTTCAAACTAAATTTATTTTTTACACCAATATTGTAAGAAATTCGTCAGTTTGTGCGTACTCATTTCCAACCGACATTGATCCCCATACACACTTCTGATTAATATTATTGTATATTATTATCTACTAATACAGTTCGAGATAAATGGCACATTCACGTCTTTGTCTAAACACCAATATAAACGCGCACGAGGTAATTTATGATAACCACTAAAAAGAAGCACACCTACAAAAATCTTGATTTCGTCACTTGTTACTTCAAAACTGTGATTATTGCTGGCTTTAGCATATTTATTTGTTTGTTCTACTGTAAGATTGACAACTTGTTTGTCAAACAGTTTTTCAAAAATTTGAATGACATTATAGCTAGACAATTATTATCGTACTTTACTCAAACGAATCGAGTTGCCATTAGTAGATGTCATTCTGATATCTACTTGTTCGGTACTCCACTTGGGCTGACTTATTTTTGCTTTTTTTGATAGTGTAGTACAAATCTTAGATAGTGGCATGTTGCATTATTCATCGCTATTATCTTCCATCGCTACTTCAACTTCTTGTGGAACATCACGAGGTAGATGAGCTGTAACCAGATCATCTTCATCAAACTCCTCTTCATCAGTTTGGTGATCGGGTTCGGGCGGAATAGTTACCACATCTATTTCTGAGCTTGATGTTACATTTGCTATGGTATCTTCTGCAGATGCTAGTGTCGTAAATCTTTTTCCACAAAAAGATGAAGTGGTAATGTTGTAGAGATTTTCCATCATAAAAAATGCCTGAAAGTATAGAAATTTTTAAAGCAAAATACCCGAATGTATCCTGCATTTGCCCACTGTACCCAATCGAGTACACTCATGTTTACCTCAAAACGAAATAAGATGATAACAAGATAACAAAAGAATCTTGTTTTTACATTTTTCTTTGTTATATTCCAAGAAAATAAATTTCCAAATTTGAAAAAGAAGTTAACCTATTAAAAGTGTATTGGATAAAAGTAATGTACCAATGGAAAATATGATAAGCTTTGCTGCAGATAATGAATCAGTAATGATGTGATGAATAAATGGAGCTAAAACTAAATTTAAGGAGGTTAATTCTAAAATATTTGTTTCGGGTTGTCTTTGCAATTCGTTCCATCTTTCAACATTTGCAGCTTGCTTAAAACTGCCTAGATCTGTCGAAGAATTGGTGACAGATATTTGTAATTACTTTGCCCAGTTAAAACCGCGAATAAACTAAAAATTAGCCAGTCAAGATGGTTGTCACTCCAAACAGTAGTAAATAAAATTTTAGAGCAGTGTCCTGCGATAGTTTTGAATTTTACAGCAGCAATAAACTGTACTTCATCTTTCTAAGTTACGTTCTTAACACTGTGAATCAATTGAATTTAGAATTTCAAAGTGCATTGTGTAAATCGTTTTTACAATTAATGATTTGTACAGAGTTCTATTAAAAAATTTTTATCAAATATGAAATAATACATAATCAGTTTAATTATGACAAAATAGATTTAGAAATCCTTGTAACTATATAAATATTGATAAATCGTATTTAAGAGCTGTGAAATTATCTACGAAATGAAAAAATTGATGAAGACCAAATTAATCCTTGTAACTATATAAATATTGATAAATCGTATTTAAGAGCTGTGAAATTATCTACGAAATGAAAAAATTGATGAAGACCAAATTAAGATGCTTGCACTTTTACATAGAATTAGCAGGTCAAATTAAATCTAGGTTTTCATTTAATGACCCAGTTTTAAACCTTTTATAAAATTTAAATCCAGCGGTTGATGCCCTATTAATCTGCAGCTTATACTGCGGTCTACTAAGTAGCGTGAAGTCACGAGAATTTAAGTATGCTAGGTACAAAACAAGTTGACTGCCAGCGTACACAATAAAATAAATATAATTGTAAACAAACGCATGTACAAAATTAAGTTGACAATAAATACGGGTCACCTGTGGTGCGCTCTATTGGTACTGTCACTCAGTCCCTATAACAAGTAAAGTTAGTTAAGTGCGTAGGAAACGGTTTTTAATGCTTAAGTTAATTAAATAACTTTTGGTGCTTACGGGTAGACTATCTGCAGAGAACGTATTACAAGTAATTATTAAACTAATTAAAATAACTGAAATGGCGGTAGACAAAAAAGTCACAACACAATGTTTCCACTGTGATATGAATGTGTGCGTGTAATTGCGAAAATTAAATTTAAATATGTATTTCTTTACTTTTTCCTAATAAACGTTTATTAAACATTTCACTACTTTTTTTCATGCGAAAAAACATTTATATCAATTCTACTGAATAATAAACACGCATTAAGGTATACTTTTCAGGAAATTATTTGTTTTAAATGAAAAAAACCTAGGGGTCCGCGTGGACCCCACCCGGTAATAACCGTTTTAGAAATCACCCGGTGTTAGGATGATTAACTAACTCTAACTATCCTGAGAAACCCGCCGTTGTCGTTTAGAAGAGTGGACGATATACAAACCTTGGTGGTGCTAACATGACTGGTATATCATTTGATTAATTTTATTTGCGAAAAAAGGGTATTATACCCGTTTTACATAACAACAATTGTTGTCTAGCGTATGCTGCAGTGTCAGCAATTCCTTATAAAACCAATTATCGTGATTTTAAGAGTATGCATGCTGGGTAAAGACATTATCGACATAAAGGCTAGACATCTTTGTCGCAAAAGCGGTACTGATGTATCGCAAGGGGATACATATATCGAAATTAATCAGATTCAGGATTGTTTAACCGATTTTACTGTTGTGTATAAGTCGCGGGTATCCTAAATTTGTTAATGGAAAATAATCACGATGGGTGTTTTATACTAAACAAAACGCTTGGAATTCACGATTCGACGTGATTAGCGAGGGAATGACGTCATCTTGTGCAGTCGTGCGCCATTTCTGCCGTAACTCTAGGTGTATATTGAGCTCTTACCTAGTATTTGTATGAATTTAGGTGTTTCATTGTTACAAATTCGAATTATTCAAAAAATTTTGTGTTGCATTCGGTTGCAAAAACACACCTGATAGTTTAGAATGAAACAAAACATTATTGGAAAAAATGAAGGTTGTCTTGTCTACATCTGCTAACATTGAAGAAAACACTGCAGAGACATTAATTTCTTTATATCCTTTTATCAAAGAGTATTATAATAGGGAAGAGAAACAACGTAATGGGTTTAAAAATATGTATGTAATGTGTGCGTACTACGTGCAAAAAAGGTATAATATTTTTCTTGCTACAAGAAAGAAAAATATGGAATCCTGACAAAATCAAACACCTTCGCAGGGCAAACTTGTCTAGTTTAAATCATTAAACACTGTTTCCACTAATAACTTTTATTTTATAGTTGCTAAACATTCGAATCCAACGCTAAACATTTTACTTAAACGGCTAATGTAATTTTTAAATACTATTCTTGTTATGACTTCTATCTTTTATAAATAAAAATGCAATTTAATGAAAATGTTTATTGTATTATTATAAATTAATATAAATTTATAATCAATTATTATAAGATTACAAAAGAGTAACATCAAAATTGTCATATATATCAGAAAAATAAGATAAACATAAATAAACAACTTTTTATTATTTTTGTCACCATAAACTTTTAAGTTAAATATTTAGTAATTGATGGAGCCGTTTTCAAGCAATTTTGGCTACTCACTTACTTTCCTATCCCAGAAAAAAAGTTATTGGTAAAAATGATGGAAGTAAAAACCCTCAGAAAAAAAAATCACCCGGAAAAGTCACGTACAAAAATGTCACCCTAGAAAAAATCGCCGGAAATAATATCACTCGAAAATAGTTGCAAAGGTATAAATCTAAAATCCTTTTGCAAAGATTATAGAGACGAAACACGAAGCATTCCTAATTTTTTAAGAGAAGAAGAAGAATAATATACGTCAGAAACGCAGTTTAGAGTAGAGTATACTTCTCACATTATTTAAAAATGTGTGTATTACTTATAAGTATGATCTTGTGTTTTACCGGTGACTTTTAGTTCGTGTGATTTTTTACCGGTGTTATTTATTCCTAGTCGCTTTTTTTCTGGGTATATTTTATCTATGACTTTTTTTCCGGTGACTATTACCGCACATGCTGACACACAGACAACTAATTTTGAGAATCAGCCAATTTGTCACTGCGTCTCACTTAAATTTTGTTATTGGTAAATGTTAATGATCTTTGTTTGAGAAAATTATAATTTTTTTAGGAAATATATCCAAAAGTTGCACTAATGATATAAGTTAAAAGATACTAATGACTCTAATGAGTAATGTAGGGATATTAATACAGTGTTAGAAAATGTTGAATTACGATTCATCGTTTCCTGTTCTTTCTAAGTTTTTGCCACAGGCGAAATTCTAAGGTATATTGTTTGTAGTATGTTCTATAAAAATGGAACTTAATTATATTTCTTAAATATCGGAATACAACAAAATAAATCTGGCAACGCTGTTCCAACAATTAGCTAATTTATTCCTATTAACTAAAGGAAACGATAAAATGGATTCTATTCTAGGATGAGCTTAGAATCTTATTAGTTGTAATGTCCTCCACTAGAGAGATTCTACTAGCGCCACACCGCGGTGCACAGTTTTTAATGTATGCGATATTTATAACAAGCTTTTGCTTCTTTTTCCTATTATATACTCTTTGCTTTTATTAAACAAGTTGACTAAGAAGGCATAGGCAGTTTTATTTGCCACAAATTAAAAACAGTTGATGCTGAGCCAGCTAATGACTATTCTTGGGTTGGCAATTTGTCCGTGGAAGGACATTCAAAAAATGCGTGCGTTGTTTTATACTTTTATTCGACGTTGGTCGAAATCGAGTAGTCAGCGTGGCCAGGGTTCATTGATTAACTGTAATCTGGTTTAATACATTTATTCATCAAAAAATATAAACTTAACTGTAAGTTATTTACAATTTAAATATCAACTACGCTCCTGAGTCGGATCGGTAGTGGCACAGCACTGGAATCTAAAATGAAAAGTATCAGGTTAGTAATGAACGGTTCGCCTCCTGGTGAGTGGTAAATTTCGGTTTTAATCAAATTAATGATTCCTTCTTGTAGGAGGTAGGATGAAAGCAACTACTTCAGTACTATTGCGACGTTTCGTGCTCGTGATGAACACTTCATCAGGCTCGCTAACTTTATTGTAAGAAACAAACATTTTAGTATACTTTATAACATAAAAACAAAGATTAAAAATGTGTATAAAAAATGTGTATAAAAACATAAGCGACAAACAAGACAGCACTATGAAATTTAATTGTTTTGAGATTACTAACATTATTATGTTTAAAATTGTTAATTCTAATAAAACCTTGAGTCAATAACTAGTAACTAACCATTAAATATTTGTAATTGAAATATAATGAGGATGAAGGGTTTACTTACCACTGAGTCACGTAATTTTTTTCTAAAATAATTAAGATATAATTAATACATTTAAGTTCAAAACGTTAATTTGTACATCGTGCACATATTTAAAACGTACGAATGATATAAATTTTTGATGATGCTATATGGACAAGGTGAAAGGTTATTGATAGGAGAGGAATTTTTGTTTGGTAAATAGGACATTAAGTAATTATTGATTATTGAATAACCACACTAATTATACAATTTTGTTTTACAGGTGTTATCAACGGGCAGTTTTTTTTTTTTTTTTGTTTTAGTTTTAGTTTAATTTAATTAAGAAAATAGTTAGGTTAGTTAATTAAGAGTAGAACATAAGTTAGTAAGTAAGTTAGATAGGTTGTAAATATTCTTTTTATTTGTGTTTTATGTTCGTTTTTTTATTTTTTTAATTAAATTATTATATACCGTACTGAGGTTTTGAGTGTCCGTTCTAAAATTGACGTTGTTCTCATATACATTAATAAAAATCATTTCTGCAACAAGTCTTTTGTTAAAATTGGTTTCAAAATCTAAAATCGTAGGGTTATTAAAATTAAAATTATGTTGCAACTGGGTGTGATGTAATAACAACGCGGTTTTATCGGTCTTGGAACTATTAGTTTTTTTACAGTCATATATATGATTTTGAATGCGGTTTTTTAATTTTTGCTTTGTTTGACCAATATAACATCTGTCGCAATCACTGCAGTCAATTTTGTAAATGAGACAAGATTTCTCTAAATCAGTGGTTTTATCTTTTAGTTTCGTGTAAAATCTGTTGTATAGCGTGTTGTTATTATATAAAGCTATGTTAATGGTATTATTTTTTAGTGTTTTTATGATTTGGTGACTCAAACCCGGAACGTTGATTAAGCTAGCATAACTTTTATTGTCAATCTTAGTCGTACTTGACACAGTAGTCGTCGGTGGAGGATCGGAATTAGGTGTTGGAGTGTTATTGTTGAGTAAACGTTTAATTATATAGGATGGGTAATTGTTATTCTGTAGGATTTTTTGTAGGATTTTTAGGTTTTTTTGATGGAACTGAGGACTGCTTAATGTCAAGATTTTGTTTTTGATTGATTTAATTATGTTAATTTTTTGGTTATGGGGATGTTTTGAAAGGAAGTTGATGATTCTATTTGATGCCGTGGTTTTTGAGTACCAATCTATTAAGATGTTGTTAGAGGTTTTGATCAATAGGATGTCTAAAAAGGGAATTTGATTATCGTTTTCGACTTCTATGGAAAATTGTAAGGACGGGTTATAGCTGTTAAATATGGAAAGGGTATAGTCAATTTGGTTTTTAGGAATGCAAGCTATTATGTCATCTACATACGAGAATAGAAACATTGGAGTAAAGTTTAAGTTATTCGTCACCCACGTTAGTAGATCATGCATGGTTAAATTAGCAAGGATCGGAGAAAAAGGATTGCCCATTGCAGTACCAAAAATCTGTTTATAGAATTGTCCTTTACATATAAAATAACTAGACTCAAATAAAAAGGTAGTAATATCTATGAATTCTTTTTACTAAGTGTAGTAAATTCTGATATCTTAAGCCAATATTTATTGATTAGTTCTATCGTTAAGTCTTTTGAAATGTTAGTAAACAGCGACGTAACATCAAACGATATAAGTATGAAATTGTCGGGAACAATGACATTAGTAATTTTATCTTTTAGTTCAAACGAATTCTTAACATTGTAATTAAAAATATGTGAGATGTTAGCGACAATATTTGACATAAAAGTAGATAAAAAATATGTAGGTGACCCTATACATGAGACAATTGGTCTAAGCGGATAGTTTTCTTTATGAATTTTGACCAACCCGTAGTATTTTGGAGGTAAGCCTGTGTAGCAAGTCAGTTTTTATACGTATATTGGTCTATGTGACCTTTCTCAAAGAGATTTAACAATAAAGTTGTTTTTCCTTTGAACACTACTAGTTGGATCAAAATTCACTTTTTATAAATTTTTATATCATTTAATAAATTATCTAATTTGTTATTATATTCTTTGTGTAGTGATTAAAACTGTTGAATTTCCTTTATCTGATTTTGTGACAATGAGATATTTTTTTTTTTTTAAAAAATTACTTGTTGAATTTATTAATTTGAATATAAATTGATCTTGGGAGTTTTGTTTTTTATGTTATTTTGGTTCGCAAAGTTGGTAATTATGTTCACTAATCTACCTCTGATGGCGTCTTTATCGTCGGGATTGACACGAGTAAGTATGTCTTCGCAATCTTTAATTATATTAACCATCGGTAGTTTCTGGTTATAGTTAAAAGTGAATTTAGGGCTTAAAGCGAGACATTGTTTTACTTTCTCGGGAATTTGTATATTAGTGAGATTGTAAATGCAATTTTTTGTATTAATGTTTTTGTTCCAACTTTGACCTCGTGTTATACGATCAAGTTTTTTATCGAGTTTGTTTTTATTTTTCCGCCTGCTGTTTTCGTTTTTTATTTTTAAAATTTTGGTCAACGTATAGAAGTCTTTAACATTTAGTAAGTTAGATAATTGTCGTTTTATATTATTAATTTCTTTGTTCAAGTTGAACAGACGCCAATACGTAATATATGTATACGTAATCTCAAAACAATTAAATTTCATAGTGCTGTCTTGTTTGTCGCTTATGTTTTTATACACATTTTTTATACACATTTTTAATCTTTGTTTTTATGTTATAAAGTATACTAAAATGTTTGTTTCTTACAATAAAGTTAGCGAGCCTGATGAAGTGTTCATCACGAGCACGAAACGTCGCAATAGTACTGAAGTAGTTGCTTTCATCCTACCTCCTACAAGAAGGAATCATTAATTTGATTAAAACCGAAATTTATCAGGTTAGTATTTATCAATGAACTGTATGCTTATGTACCTGGAAGGGATGCGTCAATCTATGCAAGTGAGGCAAAGTTGAAAGTTAGGCAACCTGCAGTTTGAACGGATAGTTATCTCTTTCTATCTTATTTTGATATTTCTACCTTTTTAAAGAATTATTTTGATGTTATTGGTATATCCCAGCCAACACATTTTCATCTTTGTTACGAAACACTTACATGTTTTGAATTACATCCGACATTATTTAGACATACTATACTTAGCACATGTTACAACCCATTTACTTTCTAATTTTAACTTTAATGTAACTTTAGTTAATAAATTCAGTTAAAACAATAATTCACATTATTATTCTGATCATGCATGTTTGTGATACATGATTATTGGAAAACCAAATTTGTTCAAAATTCTTATTATAACAAAAGTAATAGGTACAATTTTTACTATGTAAATCCCTATAACCAACAGAAAAAAATTTAAATTAAATTTGCTTTTCTAAAAATATTTACTTTAATCCATAATCTGAAGAATACATTGAACTAGATCATACAAGCACAGTCGTGAACTGTGAATAGTATACCTTCAGACTTTGATTCTTTTTAACACAATACCTAAATTTAAATTTTTGACAAATAAATAAATTTCTGTGTTTAACTATGGATAGACTGTAATTTTATAAATACGAGGTAAATGTAAGTAAAGGATTTGATTATCATAGAACAAAAACGTGGTAAAATTTCTCTCTTTCTCTAAGGGTAACACGTCATTCTTATATAAATTTAAGCAAAAAAAAAACATATGTCTATCATATAAATGCATTTTACTTTTAAAACTCAAATAATCGATAGAATATATATAAAAAAAAATGTATATAAAATGTCAAAGATTAAAATATAGTACACATCACGTGTTCTTCTTATTTTTTTTAGTACTGCGATTCCACCTCTGCTTGGCATGGCGAAACCATTCTGAAGATATATTTTCGAATTCGTTTTCTCGCATTTTGTAAGTATTTAGAATTACTCCTAAAATTAATTTAAGGCAGCGAAGCATACGTAATACAATTCAATCTTACCTTTTATACACATGATTGATTTTTTATCACATATCCGGTAATTCTGACGCTGGCCTAACCAAGAACAATTTACAGACATGTTATCAGAATAAACTTGTTTAAAGATACTGTGCATATTTTCTTTTGGATTACTCCCACCGATACTATTTATAAATTTGTTCTGAAAAATAATTTTTAAATTAGTATTTTAAACCAACTGTATTCATTCAAGTATGTATACTATTTAATAAGAAACTTTTTTGTTTATATGGAATTATACAGATTCATTAAAATTACTCGTTGATAAAAGTTTTTACAATTAATTTGAAATACTCACAAACAATTTAATATTTTCTTCCGATTGTAATAATTGTTCAAAATTTTCTAACGCTTCCAAATCTCGCACTGGCAAATATTGTTTTAAAACAGCCACAGAGTCATCAAGACCAGAATCGTAAATAGTTCTGTACAAAACTTTATCATATAGTTACATCATATGTACCTTAATTTCGGAAACTGCGTTCCAAATTTTATTTATAGTTTGGGAATCTAAAAAACGACACTTTCTTATACAGACGCACAATTCTTTTGCAGTGCTTTTTTCTTGTAAAAAAAGTTGCCGATACTGTACATTATCTTTGCTGTACATGTGCATTATTATTATTAAATATTTATTGTAAACATCAAAAAAGGTCCCGGCACGCGTTCGTTGCGTATCGTCACAAAAAAAGCACTGATTATTCAAATCAACTTCAGTTCAGCATTTATACAACCATACAAGCAGAGTTGGGTCGAATACTGAAATGTGGTATTCGAATACGAATACTGAATACAGGATTCGAAGAAGTATTTGAATACAGAGTATTCGAGTATAGAGTTTCAAAATGTATTGAAATACAGAGTATTCAAATCCATGTATTTAATTGAAAATGAATATCCACGTGAATATACTATATACTACAAAAAAGACCCATTTTATGTTTCAAATTCAAATTATGTATTTATTCTATCTTTTTTAATTATGATTAAAATTTAAAATACATATGTATATATAAATGTATTAGACAAGAAACAAAGTAATACTTATGAAATTAATTAATTCCATTTGCTTTAAGCAAAACTAACATTTGGAATAAGTCATCACTTAATTGTTGTCGTTTAGGTGCATTAATAATTCCCGCAAACGAAAATAATCGTTCAACGGGGGCTGAAGAAGGTATTATTGAATTCTAACGTAGAAATATTGTTCTAATTAATGGGTAATCGTCTAACATCGTCAATGTCGTCCTTTTGTCCTCGAGATATTGCAAGAGATGTAATTGAACTTTAGCAGTTGTTTTATCCTTTGAGTACCTTGTTTCGGTTGTATTGTTTTCATTATCTATTTCACTCTCGAACTCAAAGAAACTGACTTTTTCAGGACTTTTTCACCTCCATGTTTTTGAGTTGAAGATCTACCCCTGCTTGTATGACTGCCTGCTTGACCATTTCAATATCGATACTAAATTATGACTCAATTGCCTGGGTGAACCACTTTAATTTTATATTTGGACATGTTACAGATGCAAGTATAGCCTTTTTACATTCAGTTTTGGAAAAATCAAAATATTGACTAAATCTTTGGTCCAGCCGTTGATTTAGATGGTCAAGTATCGATGATGCGTTCCTACTAATCGTCATAACTGACTTGACTTTTTGTGATTTAATTTTTAGTGAAGTAATACTGGGAATGAGGTATCCAAAGTAAGTATTAGTTTCGCCTTGCAAAAAGTCCACTGTCTCTGCAATTGGCTTTAATATTGAACAATACTCTTGTAAATATCCTATATCCGCATGATGATCGCACGGTAGAAAACTGTGCCCTGAGCATAAAAAGTTTTGTTCGACCGTTGTAAAATACTTGCATTGAACTAGATAGTGCAATAAAACTAAAACTTTCCAGTTATTGTTTTGACCGACACACCTGTCTGATCAAACTACAAGATTACGTTCTTGACCAACTTCTAGTGGACAAAATTTATCTTTTATATATTTTAGTACAGCCGTAGAGATTTCTGCAGATCCTCGACCTGCTATAGATTCATGTCATAGCACTATTGTGAATACAAAATTTATAGCAGGAATATTGACGTTGATAAAAGACAGATGAGTGGGTTAACGTAGGACTTGTTGAAGATCGATACACAACACATGTTTAGATGAATTTAGAAGTTTAGTAGCTTCAATATCTTCTTTCAAGAATCGATATGCAGCTTTAGACTTTCGGTGGTGAAGTTCACTTTGTTGCAATATATTTTTCTCTGTTTTCTCATCGTCAGCACACTGAAGTTGCATATACAGTTTATCGTAGTATTTGCATGTATCAGAACGAGGTATTCCAAATTTATAGTTAAATTCCACAAAAATATCGCGATATAATCTAAACTTTATGCTCAGTTCAGAATGCTTTTTTTTAAATAGCAAAAACATCTGTCGCAGGGTTAGCTCAGAATGTAAGTATAATGACTCTGTTTTCTTACGTGAGTAATGGGATTCCTGTTTAAGAAAGCTATTTATATGTTCCCTGATGGTAGCTTTTATATCAGATGAAATACGGTTTGGTCTATTAGTATGCTTTCCACGACGATCGTTTATATTTAATACACCTTCCTTAAGTTTTGATTGTAACATTTGAATTCTCTTTGTAGTGACTTGAAAAGTGTAGCACAACGTATTTTTACAAACCTCTACTGTAGTAATCTGCTGTTCCTTTTTAAGTTGCAGGGTGTACATAAAGGAAGCTAGTTTTCTAGAAGTCTGGTCGTTTTTATTAGGTCGTCTTCGTTTTGGTTCTCTAAAGCTTAGTAAATAATCCATGCTTCTTCTCCTCAAGTAGCAGGCCACATCCTTCGTTAAAACAGTTATCAGGTTTGCAGCTTCTTCCCTACATAAAAAAAACCATTACTGTGATAGAATTAACATTGACCCTTATTCTACGCACCTGGGACGGCATTCTTTTTGCTGGACACTGGCGACCTTTCTTGTCTATATATGCTTTACCACTATCACGTAATCTTTTTCTCACATTGTCTTTCCAGTTTTTCATATTAATTTTACGTTTTCTCACTTTATTCAGCTGTTTGACAGCTGCACAAGACAAAGTGACATCCGCCATCTCACTAACATAAATCCTTATTCGGGGCAAGCCAACATTAAATATCAAATATAACTAAGAACTACAGCGCAATTTCAATATTTTAGTAAAAGGCAAGATCATCGCTTGACATAGACTTTTATTCCATGTGTAAGTCAACACAACCCAAATTTTAACATAGACCCTTATTAGGGGTGGGCTTCAATTCTTAAACAATTACAAGTTTTGTCATTTTTTGTCTGACTGTTTTTGCCATGTAATTCTAAATTGAGCAATTTAGTTTGGTGATGCATTAGGACTTTTAAATACATATCTACAACTTTACGAACCAGTTGAATTTCATGGCAATCCTCACGGACAAATTCTTGCGATACAGGATGCTTAGGTTTAAAGCAGTTAATATTTTCAGCATTTATAATTTTTTGTTTTATACTGAAGTCTGTTTTTGAACTATTTTTCATTTCAGTTATAAAGCGAACTTGTCTTTCAATTTCAAATTTATAAATCTTTTACATACTTGAGGAGATGCGTGATAAGAATGGTCATTGAATATATTACTACCTCTGTATAAGAACACTTCAATGCAGTGTTCACATGTACTCTTATTTGTTAAGCTACGAACAATATACCCAGAAATATAAAACATCACATTTTCTTGGAAGTCACTTGTTTTTTTTTAATTCAAACATTTAGTTAACTCACCAATTGCTCCTGTATTAATAGGTTTTTGCAAGACAGCTTGATTCTGTCTGCTTTCCGAACGAAATTCAAATGGAGGAGTGCAGTAATTTTCAAAGTTGGAACCATTTAAGTTAACACTTGAAGTTACCGAATTCCTGTAGAGCAACTGCCTTAATGTCCTTTTTAGTTGGTGAGCGTTGAAATTGTTAAACAAAAAAAAATTACAACTGGTCTTGAGAGTACTTGTAAGATGAAAAGTAGCTAAAGGGGGTTTCGTCTAAAGAAAAAAAGTCTTCAACTAAACCTAGGGTAGTCTCCATTGTTATAATAAAACCAAGAGTAAATGTTTTGCCCGTATGTTTCAGTAATGAAATGCCATCAATTTTTCACGTTTCTAAATATTCTTTGGTGAAAATATATCTTTAAAATAATTTGAAGTGTTTGCCCTAATAGGTGCCTTAAAACGTTTTCCAAATGGATTTTTCTACAGTTTAAAGTGTCGAAAATTCTGTCTATTGCACGTATAAATTCTACAGTAACATAACTTTTTTCAAAGCCTTTAGCTCCAAAACTTTGCAGATAGTCAATGGCATCAGCCACACCAGTACTTATTGTTTATGCTGCTAGGCGTACATTCATTATTTTATTTTTATAATTTACGTGGTGTGAACTAAATGCATTTGCTAATTTTAATTTTTCTGTATTTTGGATATCATCTTGAGAGATGGTATAATCCCAATCAATTTTACCAGAATTGGAAGTAATTTTTTTTCTGCAAAACAATTCCTAGCTAATTTCAATATATGGCAAATGTCTAGTATACAATAAACACGAATTTTATCATTACTTGGGCGCATAAAATAGGGTTTTAATTTATCATATTCAATATTACAACCTAATTTATTATATGTTTGATATATTTGCTAGAGCCCTATCTGAAGTTATACACCTGACAGTAATACCGACTTCAAATAAACTTCTTAAACAGGCCACTATTAATTGTGTTTGTAAATGTGCATCTGCCTTATTAGTCATAAAAAAGCTACTGCACATTTAAAATTATTTGTATAACTTACAATCTGCAAAAATAATGTCTCTGTTGCGTGCTCTTCAAAGTGGGTATCAATTAAACCACCATAATTAACATGACCAAAAAATTTGCCTTCATTATGGTCCCATAAAACGTGTTTTCTTACAGACATTGCATCCATTATTAAAGCACAATTTTTAAGTTAAGTTAAGTTAAGTTAAAGATGGTTTAACGTCAATTTCTTTGTTTAAAAATTCCAACACCTAGCTTAAAATATCTAGTTCGCAGTTTAGACTACTCAACCATTTACTTAATATCCTTGCATTGGGTAGTACAAAATGTTCACGTAAAAAGTCATAAGCTTTGGATGAATAAAAGTACAAAGTGTGAACAAATTGCTTCGATAAGGGAGAAAATCTACGTTGTCCATGATGTACTCCTTTGTCTTTCTCTTTCTGGGGAACGACTAGTTCCAAAGGTACTTCAAAATATGTTATTTTATTATTAACCATTAATATATATTTATAAATAATTTATTAAGTTTTGGTTAAGCTTTTTTATTTTTTTATTAATTTTGCCGACAGTTTCAACTAATTTTTAGTCATCATCAGGGCTATAAGGAAACATTATATATATAAAATATTATAAAACTTATAAATTCTTTACCTAATTAACATTTTTCAAATATAAAAAAGTTTAAATTTACAATATTTCAAACATGAAAAAATTATTTTGAAACATGCCTACTTAAAACAAAAATAATAATAATAATACAAATTTAAATTAAATTACTATAAATTTTACTTAAATTATCGATGTCACTATGATTATTACAATTTTGTTGTTTTTTCTTTATATAAAACATTTCTTTTATTAATCTTTTCTTTAAATTTAATTCTTTATCTAAAATTTTAACATTACTAAAATCAAAACTGTGTCCTGTTTCTAAAGAATGTCTAGCCAAACCTATACTATCTTTATTTTGTCTAATATCTCTACGATGTTGTGACATTCTTGTTCTTAGATACTGCGAAGTCTGGCCAACATAACCCAAATTGCGTTCAGAACATTGAACAAAATACACGACATTGCTATCTACGTCTTTCTTAATTTTATATTTCATGTTAGTAAACACATGCTTTTTTAAATTATTATGGTTACTAAAAGCAATTTTAAAGTTAGTTCTGCACAATTTGTTATTTATTTTTTCAGATAAACCTTTTACATAAATTAATGACTTGTAATTAACAAGTGGAGAAACATTACTATCATTATGGAATACATTTCTTTTGTTATATAATAAATTTTTAATAAGTTTGATAGGATATCCATTTTTTAAAAGTATATTCATAACAATGTTAATGTTTTTATTATGAAACTCAGGATCACTTAAATGTGTGGCTCTGTATTTTAGACATAAAGCAGTGTTAATTTTATGTTTAAGTGGATGGTGAGAATAAAAATTTAAATATCTGTCTGACTTGTGTGGTTTTCTCCACCAGTCAATACTGATCTTATTATTAATTACTTTTAAATGCATATCCAAAAAAGGTAAACAGTTATTAATTGAGTTTTCTAAAGTTTCCTTATAGCCCTGATGATGACTAAAAATTAGTTGAAACTGTCGGCAAAATTAATAAAAAAAGAAAAAAGCTTAACCAAAACTTAATAAATTATTTATAAATGTACTTCAAAATGTTTTTTTAGGACCATATCTAAATTTTCGTTACTGTATCCACTTTTTGCAATCGACCTTAATAAGCCTTTCATATTAGAAATCTTCACATTTCTCCTTTTGACTTTTTGTTTAAGTGTGTAAACCTCCACCCTTCTCACCTATTATATGGCGGGTTTGTTTCGTTATTTTTATTCGCTTTTGCGAAATCGGGTGCTCAGCTTTGCCAGGGTTCACTGATTAAAATCGAAGCCGGTTTAATATATTTATTTATACACATAAAAATGACTAAATTATAATTCAATCCTAAATGCTAAATTATTTACAAAATTAAAATATGATACGCCTCTGGTTCGGCACGGCACTGGAATCTGAAATAAACGTCAAGGTTAGTATTTATACCTGTCTAAGATGGCGGTTGACGTTGCAAGTACATTCCTTGCGATTATTTGTGTTTTTCCGGAGTTAAATGTGTTGTGGTAATAGGTATTCGGATAATTGTGTACGGTATCCAATTTCAATTAACCTACCACCAGGTACTGGACCAATTGCACCGCCGGAATGTGGGGTTATCGGAATGGAAATTGTACGGCGTAGAATCCCTTTCTTTTAGGAAGATTACAGGGGAATAAGTCTCGTTTCCAGGCGACGTTCGGTACCAACGAATAAGGGACAGGTGCTTATAGCGTTGGGTAACTTCAACTACGTTAGCTTTGAATGCCTCGGTGAGTACCTCTTTTTATTACTAAAGGTCCTGGTAATTATTATAGTTTCAGATCTACGTTTCTAAAGTAAGGAATAGGATTATGTACAAGGATATAGTTAGTAACTCTACAAACGTGAGTTAGTTAGGGGACACAGGTAAATACTTGAACACGATTTATCTTAGCGGTTATAACGGTATCAATTTGGTTCTAGTTGGGTACAAGTAACGGGGTCCTAGACGGTTACCGGACGGGAGACTGTAGGTATCTCTACAATCGAAGGGAGGGTCTAGTCCACGGTATCTCGTAAACTAGAATGGCAATTGTAGGTATCCCATACAATTGAGGCGGTAAGTCAACTAAATACAGTTAATGGTATCCCAAAAACTTGGAAATCTTTTAGGAAAAGCGGTCAGGTAGAAAGCTGGAGTCACAAATCGGCTCATTCTATATTCTTTCTATGGCTGGGTGGCTACTTATATACCCGTCGGTTATCAATCCTTATCAGTGATGACGCCAATAAGGAGGGATTTAAAGAGTAGGAGAAGCTTTACTTATCTGGACTGTACTTGCAGCGCCACGCACGCCTTTTTCTAAAATTATAATTAAAATATTTGTTATTTTGTCACTATAATTTAATTAATAAAGGCGGTTTCTTAAAAGTGTTTTGACTTTTCTACGTAATAGGATACCCCATGATATTAATATGATCCATTGAAGTGTATGGGTACTTAGTACACAGTTCATCGATATGATTAGTTTGAGTTTCACGATCAATCAACAAAGGGACACGTGCATTTTTGTCGAAGTAGAAGGTACAGCAACATCCATAAGCTGTTTATCCATGGTATGATTATGAACATCCACAGATGTATCCTGAAAAAAAAACAAAATATAGGTATCTAAAAATGTTTATTTTTTGTATGATTGGTCAATTTGTCTTGTTTTACTAATCTAATCAGAATCAGAAATAACTGGATCACCTAATTAGTAGTGCATAAAAGGTAATACTTGAAAACGCCAACAAAACAATCTAATTACGTAAGGTAATATGTCTTATCCTATATTGCTTACTTACCAGTTTTTGTATCTTTCTGTGAGGTTCAGCATCTGGTTTTAATAATTTAGCTGTAAAACCTGGTTTAATGATATAATTAGTTTGAAGAAAATGTTCTCCACAAAGTTACGTGTCTTAGAAAAAGTCCAATTTTCTCTACGAACTGCATTTATCCATAACTTTAGGATATTGAGCCGTTTAAATGGAAAATTTGCAAAAAAATTAATATTGTTATATTTCTGCTTATTAAATTTACAGATTCATTGGAGGGTTTATTGTAAATAATGTATGTAAGGTATTGCAACTTACCGATGAAATGGTATTTTTCTATGATTTTGCTTATTTCTGCAGCCGTACGCAACACAACAAATAACTATATTATCTGTTTTATAAAACACAAGTTCAACACAACAGAAACCACTAGCCAATAATACTTTATAACAATTTATTCTAGCAACTAAGAAATAAACTTATTACAACGGGATGGACAAAGACTGGTTACCGTACACTAAGACTATTTTTGTCTGTTTACCCCCGACGCAAAAAAATGTTGTTGAAAATACCACGTGTACGAGGAGATTGTTAGTACCTATCTCTACAGTCGATAGGCGGATATTATCGAACAGGTAAAATATTTAATGCGATTTAGTATTACAGTTGTAACAACGTCCATTTATTTATAGTTCGGGGGCCGGTGCAGGCAACGGTATCCTAGACGGTTAACAGACGAGAGATTGTTGGTATCCTACAATCTAAAGGTGGTTCTGGTTAACAGTATTCCGTAAAATTAGAAGGGTAATTGTCGGTATCCCGTACAATTGAGGCGGTAGGTTTAATAAATACAGCCAACGGTATCTCGTAAAACTGTGAAAACTTTTAGGATAAGCAGTTAGGTATATAGCTGATGGTGCGAATTGGCTGGTTCTACCTTTACTACGGCCACAGTATAATTACAATACAGTAGGGACAGATTGTGTCGGCTGCTTTGATGTTTGAATGTTAAAATTATAATCAATATGGCACTTCTGGCACTTTTTTCTCAGAGTTCCTAATAGATGTCACTAATGGTAATTAATGGCGGCATTTGCAAATAATTAACTATGTTAGTAACTTATAAATTTAAAATGTTTTATGTACTTTTATCAATACAAATATCGCAGATAAATAAAACTTCGTATAAGCACCCTTTTATTATATTGACAATGCTAAACAAACAGTTTCAGTTCAATTTTAAATGTCAATATACTAAGTAAACTTTTAATTTCCTTTGTTTTTAACATAATACAAATAATAGAAACCATGATCTTAAAACTAAGAGTTTTTACATAAGAAAATTATAACTAAAACTAATGTTGCCAAATTATTCTTTTTCCTGTTTATTTTTTCTCATTTGTCACTTTATAATTAAAATTTATAAACTTTAAACAATAAAATAAAAGTCGCATCTGCGCATATAGCATCACTTGGAAACTCGGTACATGGGTGGTTTAATGTTTAATGTCGTAAACAGGGAAAGGAACTGAATCAAAACATTATTTTTTAAGGAAACAGTTTCAAAGTTTTGTTTAAATATCTGTTCCAACTCACAAACATACATAAAAAAGTTGTCACTTGGCATATACAACTTACCAAACGTCTGTAAATTATTTGTTTGATAACTGCGAAAATGACAATATAGGGTATTTTCATCTAGTTCGGTATGGTGATTTGCATATTCTATACCTACGTCACATGCATGAATAGCTAGACATTTCCTTACCAAATACCCACATATGTATCTAATCGATTTTTTTTCTATGCCATGAAATCGATAATCACAATACTTTAATGTAATTTTATTATAAATATTCACGTGCTCCTGTGAGGGTAAACCTTGAATTAAAATCATTCAACATCTTAAAGATTTTAATTTTGTTGCTGACTTCCTGACCTGTTTTGTTATAAACCCTAAGATTCCTCGAAAATAGAAGCATATCTTTTAAAAAATATACATACTTGATGGGGTAATGCTTTAAATGGTTGATTAAATTTTTTAACATTGCTAACATGAGATTAATTAAACAAGTCAAATAACTTTTCAAATCGCTCGATAAATTCCCTATAGCTTCAGTAGGTAGTAGGTTACGACTTACATAAGTCGACATTGCAGCTACAACAGTTGCACTAATAACCTGTGTTGTCTGCATTTGATGGATAAATATGACTATCTTTTAATTTTGGTGCTAATCTGTTGTTTAATGTTTTATCTTGATTATAAAATGTTATAATGTGTTGCCAAGATGTTGATTTACCATCAAAAGATAAAGTGTTTTGTTTTAAATTACATTTAGTCGCTTTGATCAGATGTGTATTACCAACCCCTACCAGCTGCAGTGGGGTAGTAATAATGAAGGTAGAAAACTTCCAATTGGAATTAATAGTCACAAGAATATTGCCCTAGCTCAGGAGAGGGGAAGCAGGTTAGAAAGGAAAATGCAGCCGAATTTCGAGATAGCTTATATAATAATAAAATTAAATGCACTTTGATATTTAAGAGATTAGAACATACCCAGAAATACAGGCGCCAGGTAGTTTATTTTGAATTAACAGGTGTAATTCTGGCTAAATTACCAAAGCCGAGCAAAGAAATACATATACAGTAAATATACTTAACTACTTAAGGATACAATAGATATAATAATATATACATATAGTAAGCAAATTAGACCTAAGGTAATATGGACTCTAAATACATACGAGTCGAGAACACAAATTAAAGAAACTTAGTAATTTCTACCGTTAGGGAATAATTTCCCTCGGTGCAATCATCGTCGAAACAAATTTCTTACTCGTAGAGTAATCCAAACAAATTAAGTAAAATTAAGTACGATTAAACACAATTAAATCATACGTAGTAATATTTAAAGAAAATTTAAGTAATATTGAAGTAATAATGAGGTAAACGTGTATTCAATTAAAAGGCTTAAGCAAACTTGATCTAGTCGCAATCACGACCAATTATGAATCGTTAAAAACAAATAACACTACATAAAATGTAAACAATAGAATACTACCTTACTGTCACCGTAACAATGTTTTACATACACCGATCGATCGACTGACTTGTCCAGAGCTCTGCCCAAGTGTGCGTCCTTAGTGGTCGGAAAAGAAAATAGCTAAAACAGAACAAAAGTAAGACAGCACTCCCACAATTCACATTTAATGTAGGTTAGCACATAAGCAAAAATTACAACAATAGATAGAAGCTGATAATTGAAGCAACGTTTACTTAACTCAAACAAGAAAATTAGCCTTGTAAATTTCCATAAGCTGCATTCAATGAAATCTTGTAGAAACGATCATTCGCCGTAATTATTCCAAGTCGAACAGTAAGGATTAGATAAATTGTCTCAATCAGATATCGTAATTATAACACATAACGGCACTCGTCGCCATCTTTAGCATCGGCGCGAAAGAGATGTGCGAAGTTGCCTTTCACCCGCCATCTTGTACCCTTTTATTCTCGGTAGACGGTTACATTTAGTAAAGCAGCCAAAGGAAATAAAGAAAATCGGAAAGATAAAAAAAAAAAAAACCCTCTGTAAATATTTGTCTAAGTTAGCAACAATAAAATGTGGATTAGAAAACTTACCAAGCTAAGAGTTGACCATTTAAAATTAAATTTTTATAGCAGCGTCAAAACTACGTGTGCGTAGTAACAAAACAAGTTGACAAGACAAGCGCGAAATACAAGTAACGCATGCGCTTCACTTTGGACTTAGTTCAAACCCGCATCTAATAGTAAAGGCACATTTTATATTTACGTTACCGAATAAGAAAACTGGTGCGTTCATTTGAGAACGTTACTAAATAAAAACGTAACAGTCCCCCCTAGCAAGATAACAGACCGGAGCATATAGAAAAAGAATGAGAACAAATACCACAGAAAATTCTTGAGAGCAATCCAAGAAGAACGAAGGTGAAGAAAAAGAACTTTTCCCAATTCGCAAAGAATCAACAATCCACAAGGTGCAAAAGTCGCATGAAGCGGAAAGATACTCCAAAGAAACAAGAAAGGAAGTATCACAAAAAGGTATGCGTTGAAAGTCGACATTAGTCGGTACGCTATAGAAGCAAGAAACAACGCAGTCCCAAAACATCAGTGAAAGTTAACCCTAAACAAACCAAGAGAAAAAAAGAAGAAGTATAGGACAGAACGAAATTTAGACCACGGTCCAGGACAACGCCCTAAAATCCCTTGAAACCCCAACCCACAGAAACAAAACCCACCCTGAATATAAGAAAGAAGGAACGTAGGCAAAACTGAGAGTTACAGGAGTCCTGTGTATAGACCATAAAGTCGCCAAAAATGCGTATAATGTTTATCCACCATCGTCAAAGCAAACCAGAAGAAAAATCTTCAAAGAAAAAATCAGCTCAAAGAGCAAGAAAAGAAACTGTAAACATTAATTTGGGTGACATTAACAACGTCGACTAAGTCGTAACGCTTCTAGAAGCAAGCAAAGCCAATGTCCCCGAGTCATCAGTCCATCCCATGAGTCCAACAAAGATTTACCCACCCCCAACTACTACATCTCCCCAGAAAGAAGTAAGAAAAAAACAAAGCGTAGAAAATGCAAATATGAATACTAGGTATTAATAAGAAAACAAAGAGTCCAAAAGAAAAAATCAAGAAACGCAGCCAAGTAGTTACCGATCCTCTTCTACAACACCACTAAGTTTATGGCGCTTACGTTTTCGAGGATATCGTAGAGAGACGTTAATCAAGTTTATTTTGTGGGCTGAACTCCGGGAAGATTCCTTCGAGACAGTGGTATAATCTGGCTTCAGATCCTTTACATGCCAAATACCCTTCGACTTCCCTTTGTCGTCTGACAACTCATATGTTCACGACGACACAACTCTAGAGACTAGAAAAGGACCTACAAACTTAGGTGCGAGTTTGGCGTTAAAATGCCGAGTAGCATCCGAAAGAACATAGTTGCGTAACCAAACTCTATCCCCCATAACAAACTTGACCCTACGACGTAAAGCATAACGTTTTTCAGTAACCTGATAGGCTCGAAGCAAATGTTTTTGAATTGTAGCGTTGATATTAGTACGTAACTTGGAATCTACTATTGGTGGTTCTGGTTCAACAATTGGAGAAGATTTCGAAAGTGGAGCACCTATCTGATTGCCTAAGCTGTTATATTCACGGCCGAACATTGCTAAATAAGGAGTCATTCGAAGAACTTCGTGCTTCGCTGTACGAAGAGCACAACCTATTTTTGACAAGTGTACACCCCAGTGCCGATGATTTTCTCTAACATACGTAGCTATCATAGTTTTTAGACTACGGTTGAGTCTTTCAGTAGGATTAGAACGAGGATGATACCTTGCAGTAAAAAGAATCGTAGTGCGATATTCTGCACATAAGCTAGTAAAGATCTTACTTTGGAATTGCACTCCATTGTCAGCAATAAGATATTTAGGAACCCCAAAGACCAAAAAGACTTGATCTTCCACCAATTTAGCTACAGAAGCAGCAGTAGCAGTACGCAAAAAGGAAAAGAAAGAAAATTTAGTAAAGTAATCAGTCAAAACTAAAACAAAGCAATGGCCTTTATTAGATCGAGGTAAAGGTCGAATTAAATCGCAGCTTAGTACTTCCCAAGGACCAGAAGGTCGAGCACGAGCGAAAATTCAGGAGAAGATTTTTTGTTCCACTTTATGCGCCGAACAGAAGAGCAACGACGTACATATCGAGTAACGTCAGAACGTAACTGTGGCCAATAGTATCGCTGTTGAATCCGGGCAACGGTTTTGAAGACCCCACCATGACCTGCAGTAGGAGGATCATGATAACGAGAAATAATACCAACACGTTGGTCCGTAGGTACTACAATTTTCCATTCGTCCCTTGGTATATCTTTAAGCAACCAAGACGGATTTTTCATCCTTCGCAACAGAACGTCGTCCTCCACAGTCCAATTAGGAAAGCTACGCGGATTAGTAAGAACCTTGGTACGAACGTTTACATACCAAGAATCCGAAGTAGGTAAAGTAATTCCGAGACAAGAAGAAGAATTTTGATCAGAAATAGTAGAAATTATAGGTACAGAGCGTGACAGCATGTCGGGTACCAAATGTTCTTTACCCTTCCGATGTCTAATAGTAAAGTCATACTGCTGTAGTCGAATTGCCCAACAGGCCAAACGACCAGTAGGGCTATTGAGACAGTTAAGCCAAATTAAAGAATGGTGATCAGTGATGACAGTAAAATGTATGCCGTCCGAGTAAGGACGAAATTTTTCGATCGTCCACAGAACTGCTAAACACTCTTTCTCCGTCGTGTAGTAGTTCCTCTATGCTTTTAAAAGAGACTTACTAGAATAACTAATCATTTTCCCACTCTTCCGTTTTTTGACTTCAAACAGCATCTAACCCATCGTCTGAAGCATCAGTTTGTACTATAAACTCTAGCGAAAAATCTGGACAAGATAATACAGGAGCAAAAACCAAATTTTCCTTAAGAAAGAGAAAAGAATTTTGACATTCGTTAGTCTAAAAAAAAAACAAACATTTTTTTTAGTTAACGCAGACAAAAGAGCAGTGACCGTAGCAAAATTCGGTATAAATCGTCTATACTAACTAGCCATTCTAATCAAACGTCTACTTTCAGTGACGTTAGTAGGTGGTGAAAGATTTACAATCGCTGAAACCTTGTCTGGGTGTACTAGAAGTCCATGTTGATTAACTACGTAACCAAGAAATTTAAGTTTGGAAAGGCCAAAATAGCATTTGTCTTGACGCAAAGTCAACCCCTGCTTCGGTCAGTTTATTCAAGACACTTTCAAGTACTTCCAAATGTTGAGAAAAAGTAGGAGTAGCGATGATGATGTCATCTAGATAAGCAAAGCAAAATGGCTCAAGAGAAGGTCCTAACACTCGGTCAATTAACCTTTGGAAAGTTGCAGGTGAATTATGCAATCCAAAAGGCATCCTAGTGAACTGGAGAAGTGCCTTTGAGGTACAGTAAACGCCGTGATTGACTTCGATTCTTCGTCTAAAGGTATCTGCCAGTAAGCAGAGCGAATGTCTAAACTAGACAAGAATTTAGCATCGAAGTCTATCAAGTATAGCCGAGATATAAGGCAAAGGATAGGCATCTTTCTGAGTAACCGAATTGACTTTTCTGAAGTCGACACAAAATCGGTAAGAATTGTCTTTCTTTTTGACTAGTACGATATAGGGCTTGACCACGGGCTGGTAGATGGTTCTACAACACCTAGAGCTAACATTGCATCCAACTCTGCATTCACAATAGTCAACATAGGTGGAGACAGTGGGTAATACCGCTGTTTAATAGGTTCTCCAGTGGTTCGGATTTTATGTTCCACCAAAGAAGTACACCCAAAGTATCAGAATTATGAGCAAAGTGTAGATCAAGTAGATCGTTGAGAGAAGTACGCTCGTCTTTAGAAAGTTCGGTCAGAGGTAAGATATGAGAATTACTAGTAGCATTCACACTAGAACAGAAAGACCAGTGACCATTACGAAGATCTGGCACCAAAACCCATTGTTTTCCAGAAGTCTATGCCGAGAATAAGTAATTGTGGAATAGAAGGTATGACGAGAACATTAAGAGTTTTTCACTCGTCCTCAAAGAGATAGGAAGCCAAAGAGATCCTAAGATGGAGCACTTAGTCCCATCAGCAATAGTACAAGGCGTAAAAGTTTCATTTGACAGTGATAAATTCAGCGAGCTAAGTATTTGCCAACCAGGTCCTCCCAGAATTGTGCGAGAAGATCCTGAGTCTAAAGACCTGAAAAGAAAAACCCAAAATGGATACACTAAGAAAAGGACGCTCATCGTTTCGAGCACTAGAAAAAAGAAAGCTTAAAAGTATACGCTGTTCGTCAGAAAGTCCATCAAACGGAATGGTCGAGAATGGAAGTAGTTCCAGATCTCCCCCTCGACTAGCAAGATCAGAACCTAGTTTTTTGAATGGTGAGAACACCTAGGACACCTAGATTTGACAGTGTCTGGTTTCCCACAGCCATAGCAATGTAAAGTCTGCGGTTTAGAACAAGAAGGTGAGACATGTCCTTGCTGATTACAATTCCAACAAGTAACAACCTTTCCAGAAGGCGAAGAAACAACAGGAGTAGGACCTGCACGAGGTCGAGTCACAGTAGGAGTAGTAGAACGTGTAGAAATCTTAGGTAAAGTTGTCTTAACTTCAGAAAATTTAACAGTACGTGTTGATGTTGACGAGTCAGATTGTTCACTGACGTAGGCTAAAGTTGGTTCCAATAAACAAGAAGATTTACGCGAAGGTGGCGGTTTAAACGTATCCACCCGATATTTGTTCAGCTCTAATCGTTTTCCGAGAGCCAGTAACTGAGTAATGGAAGAAACGTCTACTAACGCTAGCGAAGTTTGATAGAACGGAGCGAGATTGCGAAGAATAATAGTCAACTGTTCTTCTTCGGATATTGACTTGGAGAGTCGGCTAAAAAGACTCTGCATGGTAGCAACATATAAAGCCAGAGTTTCAGAAGATCCCATAGTACGAGAACGAATTTCATTCATCAGTCTTTCGTCATACTCCACCGGTAAGAAGTCTGCTTTTAGCATAGCTACCACCTCTTTCCACGAAGATAAAGTTGATTGTTTACTTCTAAAAAGTAAAAAGAGCCGGTCCATAACAATTCCGCAGTACCCAAAAACAATTGTCGATAAGACATATTCCTTGTCACTCACCAATTCCTCCACACGAATTAGAAAGTCAAGAGAAAGAAGACGAATCGCCAGAAAGTTAATCCTAATTTAGAAATAGCCAAAGGATAAGAATCCATCCGAGAAACATGTTCTGGTTCAGTGTCTGACCCAGAAGATAAAAGTTCAGGCTCCTCTGTTGAAGGAATGTTAGTAGAATTAGCTTGAGGGCTAGCAATAGAAGTACGAGAACGAATAGTACGCTTAAAGTTAGTAATCTGCTCTTCGACAGTCACTTTTATAGTATGTATAGCAATAAGAAGTTGATTGCGGTCATGAAGTTGTTCTTCAGACTCAGCATTGAGTAATTCACAACGTCGTTGCGTGTGTAGCCACAAAGTAACTAATCTAGGAAGAGAAGAAAAAGAAAGATTTCCATCAAACGCCTTGCTGAGTGTGTTTAATTCAGCGAGAGATTGATCCAACGCCATCTTGTCGTCTTCAAATGGCAATTTATGCTTCAGTTGAGTAAAGGATTTGTTTAGTTCCGCCTGAATGACATTTCGAACCATTCTCCTAAGAGAATCAACCCTTTCGCCTATCTCAACTCCCCTAGAAATAAGTTCATACTCTAGTTCAGGTTTGTGTAAACGGTTTATATCCCATTTCCACAAAGACATTTTCGAAAGCAAAAAGAAAACTAGCAATCACCAGTAAAAGTCAAAGAACGCAGAAAAGAAGAAAAAGAATAGTAAGCTATCTCGAGGCCTCACACGTTGGTCGCTACTTATTACCAACCCCTACCAGCTGCAGTGGGGTAGTAATAATGAAGGTAGAAAACTTCCAATTGGAATTAATAGTCACAAGAATATTGCCCTAGCTCAGGAGAGGGGAAGCAGGTTAGAAAGGAAAATGCAGCCGAATTTCGAGATAGCTTATATAATAATAAAATTAAATGCACTTTGATATTTAAGAGATTAGAACATACCCAGAAATACAGGCGCCAGGTAGTTTATTTTGAATTAACAGGTGTAATTCTGGCTAAATTACCAAAGCCGAGAGCAAAGAAATACATATACAGTAAATATACTTAACTACTTAAGGATACAATAGATATAATAATATATACATATAGTAAATAAATTAGACCTAAGGTAATATGGACTCTAAATACATACGAGTCGAGAACACAAATTAAAGAAACTTAGTAATTTCTACCGTTAGGGAATAATTTCCCTCGGTGCAATCATCGTCGAAACAAATTTCTTACTCGTAGAGTAATCCAAACAAATTAAGTAAAATTAAGTACGATTAAACACAATTAAATCATACGTAGTAATATTTAAAGAAAATTTAAGTAATATTGGAGGAATAATGAGGTAAACGTGTATTCAATTAAAAGGCTTAAGCAAACTTGATCTAGTCGCAATCACACGACCAATTATGAATCGTTAAAAACAAATAACACTACATAAAATGTAAACAATAGAATACTACCTTACTGTCACCGTAACAATGTTTTACATACACCGATCGATCGACTGACTTGTCCAGAGCTCTGCCCAAGTGTGCGTCCTTAGTGGTCGGAAAAGAAAATAGCTAAAACAGAACAAAAGTAAGACAGCACTCCCACAATTCACATTTAATGTAGGTTAGCACATAAGCAAAAATTACAACAATAGATAGAAGCTGATAATTGAAGCAACGTTTACTTAACTCAAACAAGAAAATTAGCCTTGTAAATTTCCATAAGCTGCATTCAATGAAATCTTGTAGAAACGATCATTCGCCGTAATTATTCCAAGTCGAACAGTAAGGATTAGATAAATTGTCTCAATCAGATATCGTAATTATAACACATAACGGCACTCGTCGCCATCTTTAGCATCGGCGCGAAAGAGATGTGCGAAGTTGCCTTTCACCCGCCATCTTGTACCCTTTTATTCTCGGTAGACGGTTACATTTAGTAAAGCAGCCAAAGGAAATAAAGAAAATCGGAAAGATAAAAAAAAAAAAACCCTCTGTAAATATTTGTCTAAGTTAGCAACAATAAAATGTGGATTAGAAAACTTACCAAGCTAAGAGTTGACCATTTAAAATTAAATTTTTATAGCAGCGTCAAAACTACGTGTGCGTAGTAACAAAACAAGTTGACAAGACAAGCGCGAAATACAAGTAACGCATGCGCTTCACTTTGGACTTAGTTCAAACCCGCATCTAATAGTAAAGGCACATTTTATATTTACGTTACCGAATAAGAAAACTGGTGCGTTCATTTGAGAACGTTACTAAATAAAAACGTAACATGTGGTACATCGAACATATAAATAGTTTTTTGGTTTCCTATTGTAAATACTGTACTATCAAGAGTTATTTTAAACATATTAGACACTTTAGTATTACTACATCCCATATCATTCACCAATACTTTTACATTTAAATTAATATTTGCTAAACTAATGATAGTTTGTTCAATTATATTTTTTAATTTCGCAGGCAGGCATGTATTTTGTACATAAAAATAACAAAGTAGCTGCTTCCACATAAATGCCTTTTACCATGATAACAAGAACATTTAAAGCAGATACTAAAATATAAAATCTTAAGCTTTCGCGGTTATGTTTATGATTATAAGCGAATTTCGGCTTAGACCGCGTCGTAGTTAAACACCTAGACTTAGGCTTGGTCCTAGTCTCTTCTTGAGGGCCAAAACAAGAAGTAGAACTTGACCTTTGCCGGTGTTATGAGTGTTATGACAGATAGCGTAATGTGTTCATAATAAGATTTCTCTTGTGAATTCCAGCGTTTTCCCTTGCTTGGTTGATTTCAATATATTGATGTAGATCGTGCTGGGGAACAGGTATTGTGAGAGCAGCAATTTCATCTCCCCATAATGTGCATATGTTATGAATCACACAACATGCTATGGTATACTTGGCCATCAGTTCTACTATTTTCATTGGTAGACAATGTAATAAGCTCCTCATCCTGCCTTTTAATAAGCCTATACACCTCTCAACTGGCCACTGAATAAATCTTTCTGCTTTTTTGAAGAGGGCATTCGTGACTCTTCGAACTGCTCTAATAGCTGTAGCTCTTCCTATATTGAAGCGGTCACAAATTGATCTGTAAGAGAAAATAATTATAGTTGATCCGATATTTAAAATTTTTAATCGGTATGTAACCTATATGAATCCATAGTGGCCATTTTTCAAAGAGCTACTAACAGCTGTTGGTAAGAAGGTATTGTACGACAGCCCTTTACTTGCTTTATCAACTCTTTATTAAGAATTAGGAGAACATAAGTAAATGTGTCTCGGGACATCCTGCAAACAATAATCGTTATCAGTATCGACAGATACTTTTGATATACATAATCTGGATGTCATGTTGAAAAGAATATGCAATTAGTTATTCAATAGTTACTAAGCTAAAATGGGTCTTGAATTCATTGTCCTTGTAACTTTAACTTTTAACTATATCTCCATAGTGACTAATACGAGGGCGAAGTTGTTTTCTTCTTCTTTTTCTTATAACTTTTTTCCATTCCTCATCAGAACTTGATGAACTTTCGGAATATTTATTTCGACGCATTATTAATATTGATGAAACTTCTGCGGTATTCATTTCAATAACCTAACCTAACACTTTTGACACCTTATTCCTTTATCCGTTCCACTTATGAGTTCGGCAACACATTTCAAAGTTTAGTGAAACGGAATACATACCGGTAACGGACGACGAAAATAGAAAATTACGGGTATAATATGAAACAGGAAATCGTTAAATACTGTCTAATGGATGTAAAAATTCTTATGCAAGCGTGTTTGAAATTCAGGTGTTGTTCAGTACTTGTAGAAATTTGGTAATGTCAGTTTATTAGATTAAGAGGTAATATCAAGTCTAATTTTTTTTTCTTCAATTTTATTTCATTGTCTTAAATGACGTAAAATATATATACATCGTCTATTGTTGAAAAAAAAAATTAAGTGCTCGTAAAGGACGAATTTTCGAAGCAAGTCCGAGCACTTCTAAATAACGAATTGAGTTTCGCCCCTTTTAGAGCTTGTACACAAGACTGCGAATGGGAGCGATACGAATTCGCAACGCAGAAAACTGTGACGCAAGTTGCTGGGATGCGATTTCGTGCGGCAAGGATTCGGGTGACCATTCCTTTGACGACCTTCAAACCTACTGAATGTGTAAAAAGAGTTGCACACTTCTGTTATTAATAAGAAGATATAAGAAAAAGAAGGAAAGAAGATTTTGGGTTCATCCATTTATTACTAGTATAAACGCTGATGGGAACTATTTCTGTCGGAAATATGAAGCTTTGAAAACAGATTAAGAAAAATTTTTTGAATATTTTAAAATGAGCATATCTTCATTTGGAAAGCTTGAAGTTTGTTATCACCATATCTACAGAAACGATCGTACAAGGGAAGAATTCCTGTTATGCCTCTGGAAATGAAAAAAAAACAGTTTTGCTTTACTACGATAATCTATTCATCAAACGAGATATCTATTAAGTCAAATTGATGCTGATCTTTTTATTCTTCATCTGGATTTATACAACAAAATTCATCAACTAGTTTGTGATACAATATACAAGTTAACCCATTTTAGAACAGAAAGAGACCAAGCGCTAATTACGACAAACCAAAAAAGTTTTGAAAGACTTATTGCTAATCACAGATCAATACACTATGTTCAAAATGTATTAGAAACTCAAGTTGTTTATAATTTATTAAACACAATTATTGATAAAGAAACTAAATCTGTTTTATCTAAAGGCTTTAACTATGCTGTAATTCCAAAACAAATTCCTATTGAAAATATTATTGGCAATTTAGAAACAGAATTATCAAACAACAACGCAGAAATTGTTCGCTAAGATATTACCTATATTCTTAGGGTGTTTAAGGGTACTTAAAGTGAACAACGTAATAGAAATTATAGAAAACTAATGCTTTTTATGCAGTACATTTTTTTCATTTTGGCTTTTGTTTTCAAACTATGGACCGTTTTTTTGTTTTTTTACAAATTTCTATATGTCCATAATCTTGTAATCGGATTTAAAAGTTAAATATCTATAATCTTTGTACAAAACTGTTTTACAAAAAATGGCGGCCATTTAAAGACTTGAAAACTAAATACCATAAAAATTACTCCATAAATTTTGAAAAAAGTTTTAGCAACAAATTGCTTAAGAAATTATCCACAAATTTGGTCTTAATCATTTTTTTGCAATAAACAGATTCATGGATTATGCGATATCAATTTATTATTTTTACAAACGAAACAAACCGAAATAATGAAAGTTTTTTACTTCAATTGTTTCTATTTGTTTGACAATCGCAGTTTCATACAGTAATTCAATAAGTGTCATTAGGTAATCTGATGAAATAGATCCTTTGGAAAACTTAGAGATGGTTGCCATGTCAATAATTTATGAAGAGGCAATGCGAAATTCTAGGGCAGCCGAAATGAAATATATCATCTATCCAGAACAATTAAAACAAACTTTAATTAAATTATTACACCAAAAAGGTAATCCTACAAAATTTGATAATTAACGACCTATTAGTTTATCACAGCGTTTGTAATGTGTTCATATATAGTAAATTTCATGAATAAGTGTAAGCTACTTAACAACACTCAACATCTATTTGAGAGGAAGATCGACTATGACGGTGGTATTTCAATTTACTCAAACAATATTAGAGCACTTGAAAAATAAAGAATTAAACATAGTTTTCAAATGTCAACAGGTGGTTTAGCCAAAACAATTTAATTCTAAATAAAAAAAACAACATTATACTATTTGCAACCAAACAATGCCAAAAACAAATACCAGACAGTTTACAGTTTACACTGAAACAGAATTGCAGCTGTCAGAAAACACTAAGCTTCTGGGGATGCATATTGATGAGTTTTTAAACTGGGTAGTATATGTAGATAGTCTATGTATAAAATTAGGGAGAATATGTTACAGCATAAGAACAATTAGTAAATATTTAACTCTAAGGGCCGGTTGCAGAAACGAAAATTAAAAAGATAATTCCAGTTTGCTTTGTATATCTTGGATTATATATGAAAAATGGTTCCAGTAACGTGAGTTATATAAAAATAATACAAATTAATTAATTAATTAGTTTTTGGGTTGCGTAAAGATATAATCCTGAATTACTTGACGACTAAGTCCAGATTATAATAATCCAAAAAATCGGCGTATTATATTGACAAATTTGTAAAGTGAGGTTAAAAAGAAAACTGAATATTAGAGTTTTATGTATAATTTTTATTTGAAAGTAAGTATAATAGAAGAAATATACCTATATTAAAACTAAAGTTATAATATTAAAATCCATCATCTAAATATCTTTATATATTTACAGAATGTCAGATACTTCATTGTCAAGTTTAGATAGTGGTGACGAAATACATGTGCCAAGACATGCTGTATTTCGAGATAGATCAAACCCAATGGAGATGTTTGACAATATAGATTTTAAATCTCGATTTCGTTTTTCAAAAAATATTGTAACTGAAATGCTCAATATATTTGGACACGAGTTTCAAAGTTACTCAACGAAATAAAATAATTACACCGCAGAATCAGTTATTAGTGACGTTACGATTTTTGGCAACTGGTTAATTTCAACAAGGTAACACAATTTTAAAAGAATATAAGATTGGTTGCTAAATTTATATAATGTTGTAAGATTGTGGGTGATACATTTCACGTGCAAGTACTGTGTCCAGAGTTATACGAAGTGTTAAACATTGTATAGCTCGACTGAAACCTGAATATATAAACAAGCCAGCAACACGAGAAGAACAGCACCAAGAAGTCGTCCGTTTCTACAACATGCATGGATTTCCTGGTGTTATAGGTGCTATTGATTGCACCCATCTAAAGATTGAGTAATTTTTTTCATAAATGTCTAGGCAGTTTGTGACTCAGCTTTAAAAATACGTAGTATTGTAGTACGATGGCCAGGGTCTGTGCATGACAACACAATTTTTAAAGACTCTCCACTTAAAGTGGATCTAGAAATTGGAGTATATGGAAACTTTTATCTTTTAGTTAGGTGATAACGGATACCCTTGTAGGTAAATATTATTATTAAGAGAAATTGTCTCTACTCTAGCGAAGTGGATTTATTAGTATTCAATATAATGTATATGTATATCATTTATTTTAGTGTACCTGTGTTGCAGATAATATTTACTAACTCTGTTTTTAAATCCAGCAAATGCCAGTGAAGCAGCATATAATAGGGCCCATGTTTCAACAAGAAATCCCATAGAACGCCATTTGGAGTAATTAAAAGACAGTTGCATGCTTATCTGTAGGAATGCGTATAAAATTAGATCGTGTGTTGGCAACTATTGTGGCTTGTGTACTCCACAATATTGGAATAATACATAATAATGATTTTTTGGAAGACGATATACCGGAAGCTGCAATAGTGATACCAGTAGTTCAAGAAAACCTAGACACGTCAGTGAGAGCAACATTGGGGAACACAGAATATACTTTATAGTTATTCAATATATGATTAAGGCAATTCAATAAAATTAGATTGTTTCAGTATTTTTAATTTGTTATCGATATACTCTAAGTCTTTTTTTGCTGCAAATAACTAAAACTTAGCAAGTTCGTTTTTTTTTAAATACATTTTATATTGCTCAGCGCTGATTTTATTATTTACAATTTTTCTTTTTCTTTTACAAGCACTTACCGGTACTGCTGGCTGTAGTGCTATAAGATTATTGATGTCATTTACTTGGGCATCCATTTGTGGCTGCTCTAATGCATTTGCCTCCACCACCACAGGTACTTCAGTGCTATTATAGATTTGTAATTATTGAAAAAAATTAATAAAACGATATTAGATTATAAACTGATTAATTTCTTTACTATAAAAATATAAACTAGCATACCATGATACAAAGTATCATCATCAAAGGAATTTGTTAATGGTCTTATCTGTTTATCTAATGTTGCAAGCATTTGCTCTTGTTCAATACTTAATTATGGAGTATAAGAGCCATCTCCTGTTTTAAATATTTCCTTTGTAAAATAAAATCATTTGCTACATTGCTACCACGAGTCATTCAAAACATCTGCTTACTTTGTCTTCTGATCGTATTTAGTACTCCGGAGAAAGAAGTCGAATTAAATTCAGTACATATTGCTTTCCATGCATCTGCTTTTTGTTTAACAGTTGTTCTATCAGTACATTTATTTTCGATAACATGGCCATACGTAAAATAAATGTTTATCAAATATTTGCTGCATTTACTATATTATGCAATGAAGATAAGTAATTACATTTTCACTAACTCTAAGAATTTTTGTTTCTCGTAATTTGGGCACTTTTTCCTTGTTTTTTTTTGGGACATCATTATTTTTTAATAATAAAAAAAATCTTAAATTACAAAATTCAATCTTAAAAATCGTTTCGGCAACCGATCAGCTAAATAATCTGGGATTTTATTTAATCTTGGATTTAATAATTTTAGATTGAATTCTCGTTTCTGCAATCGGCCCTAAATGTTTTAAAAATAGAGTATTATGCAAAATTTGAGACGATATGGGATCATTTTCGGGGACTCCAACTCGGACATACAAAAAGTCTTTATACTACAAAAAAGAACACTACGAAATATGAATAAAATGAAATTCGGGCAGTCATGCAGAGGAGTGTTTAAAAATCTGAAAATTATCACAGTTCATGGAATACATTTATGAATGCCTAATGTTCATATTTAAAAAGAAAAACAAATTTCAGTCAAACAACATACATACTTATACACCAGAACCATGGCATTAATGTTTCCTAGACTCTGGTTAATACTAACAAAAAAACCGTATTATAAAAGCACGAAATTATATAACAAACTACATGATGAGGTGAAAAACATTTAGAATGGCGTAATGTACAAATTTCGGACGAAACTTCCATGTATTTTATAATTTTCCTAATTATTTGTTCCATATTTTTTTTATAATCTGTAAATGCATCTAAATAATGTTCTTTACTTAATATGTTATTGTAGAATACAAAAAATAGACAGGTTGTAAAATCACAAAGGAAACCGTTACTTGACTTGAATTTCAAAGGTGCCACAGCGTTGTGGTGCTTGTAGGTCAAGAAGAACTGCCCAATTCACTGTTGAGCATCCCATATGTTAAAGGTTTATCAGAATCAATAAAACGTATAGGGAAAAGCTACAACTTGAATACAGTGTTCAAATCATCGACCACCATTAGGAGTATAATTTCCAACACAAAGCCACATACAAGCCGAGATTCCCAAAACTGTATTTACCAAGTTCCATGTGAATGTGGCAAATCATACGTAGGAGAAACCAAAAGGCCACTTGACATCAGACTGGAAGAACATCAGACGCACACACAGAGAGGAGAGACTTCTAAGTCCGGCATCGCGCAACATTTGTGGGATAACCAACATCGAATGAAATGGTCGGAAGCAAAAATCATACACAGAGAGGAACATTGGTACAAACGGAAATTTAAAGAAGCGGCATTCATCAAACAACAAAGAAATTTTCAGCCAGCCAAGTGTCGAGATAAGCAACATATGGAAACCACTTATCGAACCTCTAAAACAACTTAAACTTGACTAAGTAATTTTGTTAATTAATCTGTTACGCTAAATTGATTTTGAACGCTTCATCGAACATGTCTTTAGTATATAAGCTTCAGTAGTTTCTAATTTTGTTAGTATTCACCTGATGACGATTGCAGATACCACAGCAATCGAAACGTTGTGTATATTCATTTCAAAATAATAAACAATGAAAGTTCAGCAGAATGTGATTACTTCGCATATACATATATACATATTTCTATTATCGTGGCATCCTTTTATCAGACCTGTAACATTGCGTCCACCAAACAGAACTACATATACATATAGTTGGGATTTTGACAGCGTCACTTGTCAATAGATCATTGACTTTCGCTGTCATTAAATCCAATGACAACTTTTCTACCCTCCGTACTAATTTATAGTTTTCTATATTATCCTATGTGGTATTTTTACCACAAGATGGCATTCTAAAAACGTTTTAAATACATATATTCAGTTATTACAGAATCGGTTTTACGACCTTTGTCTAGGCATGTGCTACATAACCTTTGTTAACTTGATTTGCATTTGTATTACAGTTTCCATTATAACATGTATATGACGTCCTTTTAGCATTTCGTTATTATGAAGTCCTTAATATACACAGTTATTTATTTCCGTTTTCTGCCGTCCTGTATATTCACTTTTACATTGTTGTACATAGTACGTTTGCACTGTTGCCACATTTGTGTGAGTCATACAACGTATGTATCATACGACTTGTAATCGCTTAATTAAAACATGTAATCATTTGTAGGATTATTTTCACATCGTTTGAAATCAAGTGCGGAGCGAAGATAAGTTGATAAATTAACAAACATTGACATTTTTTGTAATATAAAATAATTAACAAAATTATTATTCGCAATAGTAACATGTTTTATATAATTACAGAGTAAGTTTAGCTTGACTACAAAATCTTTAATAATTACTTCAATACAACCAATGTTCTCATTAATTATTCTTTTAATTTTTAGTGTAACCGTTTGTATTGATCTAATTTTGGAGAAAGTTAAATTAATTTAGTTTTTCGACAACTCACGCATTTTTCTTGAGCACACATTGATAAAATGTTTTTCTGGGTGACATTTTAAATAACGTGCATCAAACATACATTAATATATCTTTTTGAAAACTAAAAAGATTTTATCAGCAAGCATTCTAGGAAATATAGTATTAGTCGTTCGTTTGCTTAGAGCTGCACCGACTAGGTGCAACATTAATTGTATCAGGACTGTATATTTATATCAGACTGACATCCTTAAAATATTTCTTACGCAACGAAGATTTTTTATACTGGTTAAATTTTTTTCATCTAATAATGCTTATCAGTGAAATTGTGTTTAAGCAACTTAAAAAACATTCTACTAATGTTATAACTATTAAAAGAATAAAAAAATTACATTGCTGACAGTTTGTTTTCCCAAATACCTAGTACATCTTCTATTGCTAGTGCTAAAAAATTCAGAGTTGTCAATTCTAAACGTCGTATATCTTTGGAAGTGTGCGACATAATCATTTTTGAAACTATCGAACGATTTAGTTTTAGTGGTCATTTCATAATGGCACCATTGTTTTGTAGTAATTTCTTTGAAGAGTAAAAAAGAAATTTTCTAAAATACATTTTAAAATTAATTAAAAAAGTCTTTCAAGTCATAAATCATTTAAAATTAAAAATAGAATTAAGCTAGGCTATTCTAAGAATAGAAAATGTGCTAAATTTTTACAAACTTGTAATGCAAATAATAAAAATCCAAAAATAGAAGTTTAAAACTATTTAAGAAAATGTAGTCAACTCAACAATCACAAAAAAATTTAAAAAAAATTTAGTGTTAATAATTTTTATATAATGTGTCTATATATAAACAAAACTTTTAAATGTTTATTAAAGAGTTCGCATATTGATATTCTATTGAAAATCTACATGACTTTAGGTGTAGGATTAAAAATTTTTAATTCTAGAAAGAACATGTAAGTATTAATTATATTATTCTTTAAGATTAATAAAAACCGACTTTCTAAGTATCATTTAATGGTCATATTCTTCATGACCCTTGTGAAATACCCAAAAACCACCACTGCATTACTGTATTACTATTTAATTAAAACGTTTTGATTACTGCATTCGACGCTTCGTAGTGAATTGTTTGTTAAGAAGGTAGACATCGTATAAAACAATTTTCCGTAATTTAGTTGATATAATGAAATGTTAGATTAAAATTTATCTCAAGATTTGATATTACTATACTGCGTAACAATAAATTGATTAGTAAATATTTGTTAAAGTTAATTACTGTTAAGGTCTTTATCAATTAACAAATATTTTGTCAAATCAAACCATTGCATGTGTTGAGCTTTTTTGTTTTTTAAAGCCACTCTGCTTTAAATAGCAAATTTAGAAAAAAACGTTTAATGTTATTTGTTAATAAACGTAAGCTAAAAAACTACTTAAAATAACATTGTAGATATTATTGCTAGAGTTCGGAATTATATGAAGATTTATAAAAATGCATATTTCGTCATATCTCGGGATTCCTTTCATATTTAAGTAGAAAGTAAATTTTATTTAAAAATGTTATATTTTTTTTATATTTTTGTTAAAATTATCATATGGGATTTGTATTTTAAATCATTCCAAAAACTGGCTTAAGATATTTCTGTGATTTTTATCTTTTCATTCAATTCAGGAATTTTTAGAACGGATTACTTTTGTACTATCAATCCGCCATCAATCTTTTTCAAGAGCCTACACTACTGTAAGGATTATAGAATCAACAATATTTTCTTAAAAAAATTACTTTACGTAAAGAAAAGGAAATGTAGTTGCTACGTAATTTATTTTTTTTTAAATATTTTTTGTCTCCTGCTGGCAGCTTAGTAAGGATTAACCGCCAAAGGTGTAAACCTGAGTCTTCATAATTTAATTGATTGTTCTTTAAATGGGTCGTTTGTGTAACTGAATTTTGACCTTTTTAATGATTTCAAATAATAATTTCTATATTTGTAATTAAACTATATGTAAATGAGTTTGAATAGATGTAGTAGTAAAACGAGATTTGATTCATAAATTAAACTAGGCTGATATTGCATACAGAAAAAGGTGTTTCAGTTTCAACAAGTTCATTGTGTGAGTCAGTCAGTGGCGTCACAATTTATAATAAAAATATAAGTAAAATAGTTAATCAGCTCTAACACTGTACGGGTTCTGGTTTTGAATGGCGGTAGATACGGGAATTATTCTTTGGAATTTTTGTTGATCATTTAAAAGTATCGTGACAACAATGTCGCTTATGCGCTCAAAAACACCCTTAGTCATGCGGCTGCGCATTACAGAAGTGTATAAAGCAAAATTTATTTACCAGGTTCTGTAATCGTCTGAGCTTCTCATCAAAATCACTGAAATACAATAATATTTTTATTTCAAATAAAATAACAGTTATTATTGCAAGAAATAGATAGTTACATTGTTTTTGTATCTATTCATTAAAAATGCTTAGTTTGTTATAAAGAGATTTTAGAAGTAGGTTAACATAAAAAGTAGCAATTGGGATTAGTTAAAAAAATTTGAGAGCGGTCTTAATTTTTTCAGACAATCCTAATGATTAAAATAAAAAAATATATAAATTATGCATAATACGTAAGTATAGTCGTAATCACAAGAGTGTTAACTTCATATTTTTTTGAGTAGAAAATTAAGTCAACGTTATATCATTTATTTCACTTATAGTAAACCTTTACAAAATCGATTATGTATTACTCCGTACGTTTCATAGCAATGCGTCATATGTAGATGTTTGGTTTCTTCATTTGTTGTCTACCCTAAGTTTCTTTTTTTCGCGTGCATCTAAGGTACATTGTGGTTCACGAAGTTCCATATTTCTTGTGTGCCGCGGGTCTACCAACTCCGGTAACATGCACTCCATATAAAAGCTTATCAATTTTTTTTCATATTTTCCCAAAAGTCCCGTCTTTTATTAATGTATGAAACCTTTAATGGAAAATCTGATCCAGTCCAAACAGCCAAAATACATCCTTTTCGTCCTGTTACAAAAAGTTGTCCCTGAATTTGGTAGTACCACTGATTTTTTATGTTAACTTCATAAGAATCTAAGTGTTTGTTGTATTTCCAAAACTTGATTTTGCCGTTTTTTATAGCTTCGTCAGGACAAATTTTATAAGCTGACGAAGGGCATTTTATCTCAACAATGACATCAGTGCCCACTAGCCCATCAGGCGATGCTCCCAAAAAGGAGTGGTCCCGGTGAATGAAAAGGCCACATTGTTGAATTTTGATGTTTTCTTGTATCTGTAGCTGATTTTTAGCTACAAATTCATTGTCTCTTCCATGCTTCAACGAAAATATATTTAAAGATTTTGAGTTATATAGTAAATCTTTCACTAAATTTTTTGTTAAAGTGTCAGGCCGTCGTGTACACACCCTGTAAAATGAAGAAGCAGTTAACAGCTTCCTTCTCTCTTCTAACCATCTTCCACATCCTGCTTGTAGAACGGTTGCTTTTTCTAGCAGATCTCTTTCTTCATCAGACTTTTTCAATGATTTTAAAAATGTATTCATTTCTACAAGTTGACCTATTTAAAAAACAAAGAATGATAGTATATGTTTTACGCATGCGCTAGTTTTATTACACTTGTACTCAAAGTGAAAATTTAACCTGTTTAATAAATTAAATACACTAAGTCCCATTTTTAAATGTGTTTTTTTAAAAACTACAATCAAAAACCAATAATTTTATTACATAATTTCTTTTGGAACTAGAATAATTAACTTGTAATTTTAAATTTAACAAATCAAAGTTTATATAAGAAACACACAGCAAAGTCCTTCCCGCCGAATTTTTATACATAACAGAGAGAGATCGCTCTGCAAATGAAAAAGTCAATTACATTGTTATTAAAAGTAAATAAAAATTAAAAAAAACCTTGAAACAAAACTCCTGTAAGCATTATTGTTCGATAGGTCTAAGGATTAAGAAGCATAAATTTGCTTAATCACTTTTTGTTTTAAAATATCTGTTATGCGTTAGATACCTGACTAATTACGTTTAATGAATTGACTCATTTACCTTTCTCTCCCCCAAACAATTGCAAATAATTTCGTTTGTAAACGTATTTTCTCAGTATATTATTTGACGTGAATTAACTTTTGATTAACCCAAATCGGTTTTTTAAAAACAATTTATTTTATTATGATTACAATAAAAATGTTTAGTAGTTACAATTCTAATGTTAAATGTGTGAAAATACAATTACAACTACTCTTTTGCAAAGCGTGCAAGGTCTTATATATATGGTTACATTTTATACTCAGCACTTTACAATTTTCTCGTGAGATGTTTCCTCCCGTCGAAGATTCAAATCCATCGTGTCAGCGTGGGATTTGAACACTTGAAAGTTCTACAGTTGAATGACTTTCAGGTTTCCTTTTTTCACAAAATTTTGGTTTCAGGATCTTGAAGACGGTGTAAGCGATGAAAATAATACATGTTGCATAAATTACTAATGTCCAAAAATTTGGGGTATCGAAGATTGTTGAAGTCGATAATTTTGGTTGATTTTGGTTAATCTTATTCTTGATTTCTTGTAATTCATCTAAAGGAATTTCTTCTAGTTTAATATTAATTTTTTCTTCTGATTGAGTTTGTTGTTGGGTTTGTAATTTTGGCAGTAGAATTGGTTGTCCTGGGTTTGTTAAACGTTCCTTGTTTTCAATTATTCGAAACGGTGTTTCGAGTCGGCAGCCAATTGGAATTTCACGAAATATGTTCCCTTGAGTGTTGTAATTTCTTCTTGTTGTTGACATTGAAGTTTGAGGGTAGTTTCCGTTGGTAAAACAATCCATTGATTCGACTTTATTAAATTTTCGACGATCGGTTGGTGTATAAGAACGTTTGTTTGTTGGCAGCTTGAAGAATTTTTCATATTTAAAATTTCATTTCGCATAAATCTTCATTTTGGATGCCTTGCAGTTTTACGCCGTCGCAGAAGTATAGTTGTGGTAAAATTTTCGTACAATAATCGTTTGTGTATGCAAAGTACAATTCATTCATGATGAGAAATTTATTTTTTGGTATGATAACCTTAAACTGACTTTTATCTGGAATGGGTACCGAGTATAAATGAAATAAGTTCAATTCAAATGGATAAGTTATAGGAATGTGTAAAATGAATCTGATTTTGTTATCAACTGAATAGCTATCTATTTTTACAAGCTTCTCAATAAGTAGAAAATTTTCAAATTTAATTTCTATGGGGAGTTCATTAGAACCTAAAGTTTTTTCTATAATTTTTAATTCTTTGAAGAAATCACTCGTTTTGATTATACTGGGATGCATGGATTTCAATCTAGCAAACATTATTGAGTTTTCTACATCTTGGAGTATCGAATAAATCATGTTATACAATGCTATAAGTTGGTTGATTGTATCCTTGATAAACATTGAGTTTTCTCGGTACGCTTGGCCGTCAACAATTAATTCAATTTGATTTAATTTTGATTGCAATAATTTTTCGTTGTTTTAATTTATTGATTGTTGTGTTAAAATTGTTTATTAATTGAGTCGATAGTGAATTTTGGGTTTTAATACTTGTCGATAAGCTTACTTGGTTATTTTGGAGTTCTGCTATCAATTTTTCGTAACGTTCGCCATCGTTAGCGTCTAAGTTTCCCGTTATTGCTTTGAAAATTGAGCCTAAGCCATTTAAAATGCCACGTTTAATTCTTTCAGGATGTGGTATAATTTCAGTTAATTTATCTTTTACTTTTTCTTCTATAAGTGTAAAATTTTGAAATAATTTGAACTATCGTTTAAATAGTTTTGGTTCTTGTCTAAAAGAGTCACTAGTTTGTTCGAATGTGCTTTTAGTTGGTTTGTCTCTAAAATTATAGGTTGAAGATCATAAAAATGAATTAATTTGTATTAATAATTATTAATCTTTGCTGTGCCTATTTTTATAGGTAAGATGCCAGGATTGCTTTCTAAATTCCTTATTTTTACCTTTTCGGCGAATCTGAAGATGCCGGGTAAACTGAAAAATAATTTTTTAGTTTAATTATCAAAATTGAAAGGGTTTTTTGAGAGGGCGTTTGAGATTATCCATGTGGACTTTCTCTTGGGTCTTGGTGGAAACAGTTTTGTTTTGGGGGTTTACTGCTTGTAATTCTGTAGATTTCTGAAATTTATTTGATCGTTTTTGTTGTTTGTGATTTTTGACATATGCGGTTTGGTCTGTTTGAAAGATGTCAGGGTCGTCACGATTTTTGTTTACGTTTTCAGTACGTTTTTCTTTTTCTTTAATAAGATCCTTATTAATTTTGGAATAAAGTAGCTTAGATCGTTCTTTATGGCTGTTAATGTAGTCGTTTATAAGAATTTTATCAATTTCTAAATCAAAAGGATCGTCAGTGCTAATATGGCCATTAATTACATCAATAGGTTTTATTTTAGTAACAGAATGAATCGAGTGGTTATAAGCAAGAATAGCATAAATTATTTTTGTTGAAATTGGTGTTTTAAGAAATCCTTTTGTATTAAGCAACCGTACGTGTTCTAGGATTGTTAAATGAAATCGCTCAATAGTGCCTTGAGATTGAGGGTGATTTGGACAGCAAAAGTGTATTTTGATTTTATGTAAACCTACAAGTTCTGATATCACGGAATTTTTAAATTCCGTACCGTTGTCAGCAATTATTTGTTTTGGTACACCATGATGAGAGAAAAAGTTTTTTAATTTTTTTACTATTTCTGTACTGGTAAGGGAATTTAGATGGTATGCTTGGGCGTACTTGGAAAAGCTATCAATGATTGTCAAAAATTTATTTTGTTCCAGAGTAAAGGTGTCTACGTGTACAATTTCAAAAGGTTTAACTGCAGTAGGGGTTATGTTCATTTTAATGTTAACAGGGTTCCGTTCATATTTGCTTTGTTGACATATTTCACAATCATTTATGTACGTAGATTTTTTCATAAAACGCCAAACATATTTATTACGCGTTCATAGGTTTCGTCGATTCCCCTATGATTGGTTTTACTTTCATGATAGGCTTGAATTATTTCTTTTAAGTCATTTTTGTTGGTGACATCGATAAGTTTTTTAGTGCATCTTTTAAATTTCAACGAAGAATTTGTGAAGTATTTTTGAATAATTGCCGAAAATGGTTCATATAAATCTGGATCTTAAAAATATAGATGATACTGGGTATTAGGATTAATATAGTTTTTAATGAAATCGACGACATCCCTTTCGAGATTATTCTGTGATAATTGAAGGCTTATGCGTTTTTGTTTTTCGAAAAGAATCGTCCTTTTAGGATTAGCTGGAGAATGTAGAACTGAGTTTATGATGATTTGATTTTGACCGTAATTGACAGCTGTAGATATGATTGGAATTTCAAAATTAGGATATGATCCTGCATTGGAGTGTATGGTTTGATCGTCATCAATTAAGTTATCGTTTTGATTTTGTTTAATGATTATTTCGGGTAGGTCGAGTACGGTTTGGTTGTCTAAATCTGGTTGAACTAAGATCGAAATATTGTCTATGTCTTTGTTTGAGTCTGAAATTTGGGTTTGAGGTTGCAGGGTGCGAGTTAGTGTCCTTCAAAACGTTATTTACTTGTTCCCAAAAATTAGTTTCTTTCGTGTGAATTTCAATTCTCGAGAGACTGTCTGCGTTGGTGTTTGATTTTCCTTTTTTGTATATAATGTCGTATGTGTATTCGGCTAATTTTAGTTTCCATCGAGTAAATTTACTATTTTCGTCCTTAAGGGAAAAAAGATTCTTTAGTGGTTTGTGATCAGTTATGATATTAAATCTTCGGTCAAACAAATAAGGTCTAAAATACTTAACTGCCCAAACTATTGCTAAAAGTTCCTTTTCTATCACTGAATAATTTTGTTCGGAATTGTTTAGGGTACGGGATGCATACGCTATGGGCAGATCTTGGCCAATAGGGCCTTGAGATAAGGCTGCTCCAATGGCAAAATTGCTCGCATCGGTGGTCAGGTTAAATGGTTTAGAAAAGTCTGGGTATTGAAGGATGGGTTCCGAAATATGTTAGAAATTCTTGATCGTGTTCGATTTTTGCGCCCTTTTTTAAACACTTGATTAACGGTTTAGTAATCTTGTCAAAATTTTGAATAAACCGTCTATAATAACCTAATAATCCTAAAAATCCTTTAATTTGTTTAGTTGTTTTTGGAATTGGGTAATTCTTTATTGCTTTGATTTTATCCGGGTTGGGCTTAACTCCTTTTGGTGTCACTATGTGACCAAGGTAAGCTACTTCCTTTCTTAAAAATTCGGATTTATCAAGTTGAATTTTGAAATTTGATTGTCGAAGTCTTTGAAAAACATTTTTAAGTCGGTCGATGTGCTCTTGGAGGGATGTTGAGAAAATAATAATGTCGTCTAAGTAGACCAAACATTGCTCGTTTTGTATACCACGGAGGATGTTATCCATGACTCTTTGAAAAGTAGCAGGAGCACCTTTCAATCCAAAGGGCATTCGTAAAAATTCCCAGTGTCCATCTTCAGTCGTAAACGCAGTTTTTTCTACATCTTTCTCGTTCATCTTAATTTGGTGAAATCCACTGGCTAGATCTAGGGTTGTAAAATATTGGCATTTTCCTAATTTGTCCAGTAGGTCTGTAATGTTAGGTAAAGGATACTTGTCGTCAATGGTTTTTGAGTTTAACTGTCGATAGTCTATGACTACGCGCTATTTTTGTTGTCCGGATGCGCCTAGTTTTTTTGGACCTACCCAAATGGACGAAGACCAAGGTGAGATACTGGGTCTGATAATTTTTGAATCTAACATTTTTTTAATTTGATTTTGGACTTCCTTTTTCTTAAATGAAAGGATATCGATATGGTTTCGTATAAGCAGGGATTTCGTCAATCGTTCTGATTTGATGTTTTATTTTATTTGTAAAAGTAACTGGCATATTTTCTTGGTAGAAAATATCAGAGTCTTCTTTGCAGATGTTAATGATTGCTAGTTTGTCTTCTTCGTTTAAGTGATTTGTTCTGATTTGGTTAATATTTTAGTTGTTGAAACAGTTTGTTTCGATGTGATTCAGGTCAAAGTTTTCGATTTGCGCCCTATCAAAATTTTCTACAAGTATAGGTTGCGAAAAATTTAATGTAATTGGATTAATAGTATTGTTTAAAATCGTAGTTAAAGATTCGCCATTTTTTGCAATAGTGAGACATTCGGGTATTTCGCAATTAAGAATTTTTTGATGGGGAATGATGATTTCGCCTTCCTTTATTGAAGTTTTAATTTTAATAACTTGTTGCGTTCTCGGAGCTACTGTAATTCAATTTAGTTCTTTTTGAGTAGAATGAAACAGAAGTTTTGTTTTACTATATGGTGTCATTAGGTAGCCGCTCTTGAAGTCTAAATTTGCTTCTAAAAATTTTAAATTATCTAGTCCTATTAAACCATCAAATGAGTTATGAAATTTAAACAAATAGAATTTTAATAATTTGGTTTCCCGTAATTGAAATATATCTGAAGCCGGTATAAGTGTACTGTACTTATGCAAAGATTTCTGAAAAACGGTTGAAACTATAAATGGACCGTTTTTTATAAGATTTGGAAAATATTTTAATGCAATTTCTGGGTCAAGAAACGATTTTGTTGATCCGGTATCAATCAAAATTTTTAGGTTATGTTCGGGGAAAATGATGTAGGGAAGTTCGCTTGTATTAGATGTATTAATCGAGATTATTTGCGGCATCATGTGTTTAGGTTTGGTGGAGGCGTTTCCTGAAAATTTTCGTCGTTTCGTTAGTAGTCGCACTCGTCTTGATAATTTTGGGTATGATCGTCACAATTAGTACATTCGTCATTTTCTGTCTGTTCGTCATATTGATAGTTGCAATAACCGTTTTCATTAGAGGGGTTATCGTCAACCTCGGTATTAAACATATCACGCCTTACTCCCTGTGGTGGTGCGGAGACGAGGAAGGGGGGGGGGTGGTAGATTGCTTCGCCCAGCTAGCTCGTTCGGGTCGTGGATCTGATGGAACTGTGCTGGTGGTCGTCACAGTTACCGGGCGCCAGGGTTCAGTGATCCACTGAACGAAGCAACTACTCTGCATACAACCTCCACAGAACCCAAGTGGAGGGATTAGCCCTAGGTTTTTCTTCTTCCAACTCAACTAACCTAAAATACACCACGCGAAAGACGGCAACAATAAAAGCCAAGGATAAAGAACCAAAGGTGTTTATTTCTCTATCAAATCAACAAATTAACCAAAATCGATGATACATATATAAACAGCGTCAACCACGTTTATACAAGTCCCCAGTAATCAACATAAAACAAAAACCCCATACCAATAATAATGCCTTAATTATATCCTAAATATATATATATAACACACATAAAATATATACATATACAAAATGTACCTTACTCACCGTGCCATTAACCCTCTCTAATGAACTGTAAACCTTGTTGGTTTAAAAACAAACTGAATTAAATGCAAGACAAAGGTGATTAGTTTCTTTTCGTGTTTTATTTTTTTTTCTTTTTCTTACAGGGACCAAAACTACTACAACGCGCAATTCGTCAATTACCCCAAAATAACAAGTAAACCATATATATATGCATACATATACGTCGCAACTATAATAATCACAATAAAGGAAATATCAAATGACTAAATAAACGCTTATCGTTAATTACAAACGTTACTCGTTGGAAATCCCTACAGAAATGTATCACCTTCTTTATAATAATGATATAATCACAATGCAAAACTAAATATGAATCAATGACCGGTTTACACAACAAGAATTTTTAAGTGACGGGATTTTTCGTTCTTTAGTTAAGTGACAAGTGACAACAGTGTAAAAAAACGTGCCTGAAAGTTGAACACATGTTGCATGCGATTGAATGTCTTTTTATTTTCGTTTTTATAGAATCCCTTTTATTTTGTTCGTAGTTTTTATTCGGGGTGTGAATGTTTCCTTTTTGTTTTGTGCGGTGCGATTGTTCTATTTTTGTTTGTGATGTGAATGCTATTTTTTTTTTGTATGAGCGACTACTTTTTTTTGTGTGAATGACCTATTTTGTTGTGGTGGTATCAGGTGAGTTAAACTTCACAAATCTTAACTATTTACAAGTAAAGTGACACAGGTACATCAGGACGAACACTAATACACGGACTGACCTTGTCGCAGCTGTCTTCGGCATAACTGCATCGATGGGAAGGTACGTACCAAATATTTAATCAAACGCACACTAAATCATATACTTTGTAGGTCGATGTTGCCCCAATGCTTCCGGGTGTCGAAGCAGGTTCCCCGATGTATGCGACAGATTGACGAAGTAAGTACAGCGAGACGAATTACTTTACATAAACTTCCCCGTTGACAAGTTGTACATAGAAGGGCCCAAAATCGCAAGCAGCTCACAGCGATACAACGTATTTACAACACCATAATCCAAGAGAACGAATAAAAAAAAAAATGAGTAAAACGAGCAACAGGGGCAAGAACAAAAACAATAAAGCCTAAAATGACTATCGTTAGCTTAGTTATTAAGCTGAAAATCGAATGTGCTTACCTTAGGTGTAATGCGGCTTGCTTGTAATTGAGGTAGTTTTTTTTTATCCCGTTCAATACGGTGATTCTCTACTGTAATTCACGACAACCAAATATCCATAATACTAATCCAAATATACAGAGAATAATAATTGTACTTCCAGAATTGATCCGGTAATTTTCCGGGTGCACTAGGCACAGGCTCTGATGTACATTCCACCTCGTATGTGATAAGACAAGAAGTGACCGAATTTTCCGTTCTGACGTTCTTATCAGTATCTACATTCTTTTCAAAAACTTATACCGCTATCAAATTTACCTTTTCTAGGCGGGAAATTGTTGTTTAGTTTATTTGGCCTAACTTTCATAGGACCTAATTGTTAGTGTGATTTTATCATGTTACAACCCCCTCTTTACCTGGAAAAAGGTAAATTCCTCGAATTTACCGCTGTCAAGTTAGGTACTATAATGTGATGAATAGGACTATACACGAAACGACACAGACAGACCCTAATCTTACTAAGAAATTTAAATACACGAACCCACAGTACTAAACTAAACTAACGACTGAACAAATAATTATTCAAAAAAATGAAACCAATTATAACCAAAAAAATAAATCCAAACTCAAAAAGAAAAAGACAAAAAGAAAAAATGAATCATTCCTACTTGCAAAACAAAATGCTAACTAAACTAATCCTAGGTTTACAAAGCCGATAGAGTATTTCCCCCTCTCTCTCTAACGTGGGGTCCGATCCAATCCGTTACCAATGGACATGGACGAATTCTCATCGAAGAATGGTTTTAAGTCTTGTACATGCCAGATGCCCGTGGTTTTTCCGTCGCCGTCTTCGAGTTCGTACGTGTTGGTACCCAGTCTTCGTTTGATCCTGAAAGGACCAAGGTACAAAGGGGCTAATTTGCTCGTAAAGCGCTTGGAAGCATCCGAAATAACCTTGTTCTTTCTCCATACCGACTGACCTGGGTAGTAACTAATGTCTCTCCGCCGTAGGTTGTAATAGCGCATATTACGCTCTCGTCCTAGACGTATCTTGTTTTCAATGTCCCGGTACAGTTTCTGAGAACCATCCTGACGTTTCATTAGTTCGTTTGTTTCAGGTGGCATGGGATCTATAGGTTTTCCAAGACGTTCTCGGTAATCGCTACCTTTCATGATATATTCACGTCCGAAATTGGCGAAATATGGGCTGTATCCCGTCGTGTCGTGCACTGATGTCCGAATCGCACAAGCTACAGCGGGTAGGTGTTCGTCCCAACGATGATGGTGAGTGTTGACGTAGGATCTGAGCATAGTCTTAATTACGCGGTTAACACGTTCTGTCGGGTTAGCTCTAGGATAATATAGAGCAGTGTAACAGATCTCGACACCGTATTTGCGGCACACGTTTTGGAATTCGTGACTTTTCATTTGAACGCCATTGTCGCACAGTAGATACTGCGGGGCTCCATAAGTAAGAAAAACTTCATTCTCCAAATGTCTGATCACGGTTTTTGCAGTAGCAGTTCTTAAAGCGAAGAGTAGAACATACTTCGTGAAATAATCTGTGATGGCTAGGATTTGGGTGAATCCTCGAGATGTTCTTGGCAACGGACCCATTAAGTCGAGGCTTATCATCTGCCACGGAGCGGTGATATTTGGGCGATTTCCCATTAACCCAGCGGGTGGTTGCTGTACAGGTTTACAGGTAGCACAGATTCGGCAGGACTTTACATATCGCTGCACGTCGCTCTTCATCTTTGGCCAATAATAACGTTGACAGATCCTCAAGTACGTTTTCACTACTCCCATATGGCCTGAAGTCGGAGAATCGTGTTGTTCCTTTAAGATTTCCCTTCGTTGTTCTTTTGGAACTACGGCTTTCCAGCATTCTGTATCTGTGGTTAGTTCCGGTAACCGACTCTTAACGTACTTGAATAAGGTACCTTGTTGCACTCTCCAATTCGGGTACATTAATGGTGTTTTCTTGATTTTAGCCCTCATCTGGATATACCACTTATCGGTAGGTTGCTCAGCGATAATGGCGAGGTGTTCTTTCGACGAGAGGTCTTCTGGTAGCGGTACGGAACGCGATAAAAAGTCTGGTACAACATTCTCTTTACCTTTTCGGTGGACTATGGTAAAGTCGAAACTTTGAAGTCGCAAGCTCCATCGTCCAAGTCTGCCGGTCGGGTCTCGAAGTTTTTGTAGCCATAGCAGCGAGTGGTGGTCGGTAATAACGGTGAAGTGTACCCCTTCAAGGTACTGACGAAGAGTCTCTACGGCCCAAATGACCGCTAAACACTCGCGTTCGGTCGTGCTGTAGTTGCGTTCTTGACGGGACAGTGTTCGCGAGAGGAAACAAATAACTTTTTCTCCTTCCGTATCGGTTTGAGTAAGCACCGCGCCTATTCCATACGCAGATGCGTCTGTCTGCAAAACAAAAGGTCTCTCAAAGTCGGGGCAAGTAAGTATGGGTGCAGTCACCAACGATTGTTTAATTGAGTCAAATGCTCTCTCACAGGTGGTGGTCCAATTCCAGCTGGAACGTTTTTGGTCAACTCGGTAAGGGTGCTGCTACAGTGGAGTAATGAGGTACAAAACGCCTGTACCAAGCAGACATTCCTAGAAATCGTCGTAACTCACGCACGTTCCGAGGTGCGGTAACATCAAGTATGGCCTTAATTTTGTCTGAGTCTACTCGAAGTCCATATTGGTCGACGACGTATCCCAGATACTTCAGTTGTGGTCTACAAAACAAACATTTCTCTTTGCTGATGGTGAGTCCTGCTGCTTGTAATCGCGTAAAAACTTTTTGTAGCATGTCTAGATGTGTCTCGAAGTCTGGTGACACAACAATTATATCGTCCAGATATACCAGGACATGTGGTTCAAGATCCGGTCCAAGTACGGTGTCAATCAGACGTTGCCAGGTGGCAGGGGCATTGGTGAGTCCGAAAGGCATTCGCTTAAAATGGTATAGTCCTCTACCTGGGACAGTGAAGGCAGTCAATTCGCGTGCCGAAGGTTTCATGCGAATTTGCCAATAAGCAGATCGAACGTCTAAACTGCTTAGATATTTCGCGTTCTTCAAACGATCCAAGATGGCCGAGATGTATGGTAAAGGATACGCATCCTTCTTCGTAACTGCGTTAAGTTTACGGAAATCTACGCAGAATCGGAAAGTTCCATCCTTTTTGGGAACTAATAAGACAGGGGATGACCAACCGCTGGTTGATGGTTCGATAATGTCTGCTCGCAACATTTTATCTAGTTCAGCATCAATCAGTTGTTGTCTTGCAGAAACCGGATAATATCGTTGTTTGAGTGGAGGTGCATCGGTCACGATGTCGTGTTCCACTAAAGTGGTGTACCCTAGACGGTCCTTATTCTCTTGATCGAAGTGTTTCGACAATAAGATGTTGAGTTGTTTCGTTTGCTCGGAATTTAATGTACTTATGTCATTTATGGTGCAGGTGTCACAACTGGATTCGGCACCAAAATGCCATACATCCGTAGTTAAATTTGGGACAATATCCATGGCCAACCAAAAATCCGTTCCGAGTATTAATTGATGAGGAAACTCAGCTAAAATCAGAGCGGTAATTAGCTTGGTTTTTCCCATTAAAGTCATCGGTATTGCAATGGTTCCTAGCGTCTGGCACTTCTGACCATTGGCGACTATGCACTGAGGTGGGTTGTTGGTGTCAGCTGTAAGTCCAGCTTGTTGTAGAAACATCCATCCGGTACGTCCTATTATTGTTCTACTTGCTCCAGAATCTAACAATCCTAAAAGATGGCGTCCAAGTATCTCAACTTTGAGGTAGGGTCTTTTATCTCCCTGAGCATGGTCAATAATGTAGTCCAATAAGATGCTTTGCTTCAGATGTTCGGTTTGAGGTGATATGCTGTTCGGTAGGTCGCTGGGTTGCGAAGGAAAAGGCCTACCTTTCAGTTCCTTGGCATCCCGTTTCCCGAACACTTTTGACACGTCCTACTAGTCTCGCCTGGTGTTCCACATTTAAAACAATGTTTTTGTAGGGGCCGAGTGCATGTGTTGGCGCGATGACCAGCTTGATGGCAGTTCCAACATGTACTCATGTATGCGGCTCTACAAGAGGTATCTGCCGCAGTGGCGTTGATAATCGGAGTTTCTTGTTCAATGCCCTCCATCATCGGTTCCATGGGATGTTGTTCAACCGCTGCAGTTCGTGCCGTATACATGGGTTTTCGATACATGCAGTTAGGCTCTAGCAGATCCTTGATGTTGGTAGGTGGTGGTTGAAAAGTTCGTACCCGATCATTCACGTCTTCTATTGACTTACAGATTTGAGTAAGCTGTGCTAAAGATAGCACTACTTCCAGCGATAAGGCTCTCTGGTAAATCGGTAATAGGTTCCGGCGAATCATATCAATTCTTACCGTTTCTGGTGGTTTACGGGTAAGTCTGTTAAATAAATTTTCCATGATTGATAGGTAGACTACAATTTTCTCTTCAGCTCCTTGAGTTCTTTGTCTAATCTCGTCCCATAATCGACATTCGTAGTCTCGTGGTAAAAAGGTATTTCGCAATTGCTTTTGAAGATCATCCCAATTGGTGAACTGATGTTTTAAAGAACGGTACCACATCAAAGCGGGTCCAGATAAGACTTCTACAATCGATTGAAAAATTTGGGCGGGTGTGACTCCTCTTGATATTCGAAGTTCTTCGAGGCGCTCTAGAAAATCGTTGACATTCGTCGTGCCGTCAAAAGTAATGTTCCATTTGTACAATGGTACAAGCGCGGGTGATCGATCTTGACGGTAATTGTACTGCGAGTGACTAGGAAAATATTCAGATTTGTTCTGGTAGGTGTCTTCTCTACACGTAGTATTTGCAAATCGTGATTGTTTGGCTGTACTGTTCCAGGTTGCTGATGCAGTATTTACAAAAACAGGCGACGATGTTGATGGTTCGTCCATAAAGTGGGTTTTTCCAGCGAAATCAATTTGAGTGCTGTAGCATGGTTTCTCTGGAGAATGCTTGTCCTGTGACTGGTGAGTTTTATTACGATTTGATCGATGCTCGGTTTGTCGTAAAACATCTTCTAACTCATCGTTCGGCATATCAATTAAAGATTGCGACATCCTTGGTTGTTCAGTGTGTGGTGCTTCTCGACGAAATGTTTCTCCTACTTGTTGAAATAATGTCCGGTACTGGCTTAAAAGATTTTCCTTAATCGCTTCCATTTCCGAACTAGACTGTAAACCATTTAGTCTTGATCGTACGTGCAACAGCCGAGAGGTAATTCGTTCATATTCTAAACGTCGATTCTGATAATCGAAGTCTTCTATTTCAGTTTGCAAGTCCGAAAGCTTTAAGGTACAAAGATGTAATTCTTGCTCGGTATCCACTTCGTCGTCTACTATGTGTGGTCGAACAGACAACACTTGTTTGAGTTGTTTCCTAAGTTCCGGTAATGTCGTTGGTATCGGTGCTCCACGAATTCGTAATTCGTATACGACTTCATCACGAAGGAGGTATTTAGGATCCATTCTTAAATATTTTGTTGTTGCTTAAACTTAATCTATACTAACTAATAACTAAAAACGTACGCAAGAAGACATGTAAACTATATCCAATGAACTAACCAAAAAAAGAAAACTAATCCTTACTGGAATAAAAGAACTATAAAGAAATAAAAAGAACTGTAGTTGCAGGACTGACTTTCGAGGCCGATACGTTGGGTGCCAATTCTCTATCACGCCTTACTCCCTGTGGTGGTGCGGAGACGAGGAAGGGGGGGTAGATTGCTTCGCCCAGCTAGCTCGTTCGGGTCGTGGATCTGATGGAACTGTGCTGGTGGTCGTCACAGTTACCGGGCGCCAGGGTTCAGTGATCCACTGAACGAAGCAACTACTCTGCATACAACCTCCACAGAACCCAAGTGGAGGGATTAGCCCTAGGTTTTTCTTCTTCCAACTCAACTAACCTAAAATACACCACGCGAAAGACGGCAACAATAAAAGCCAAGGATAAAGAACCAAAAGGTGTTTATTTCTCTATCAAATCAACAAATTAACCAAAATCGATGATACATATATAAACAGCGTCAACCACGTTTATACAAGTCCCCAGTAATCAACATAAAACAAAAACCCCATACCAATAATAATGCCTTAATTATATCCTAAATATATATATATAACACACATAAAATATATACATATACAAAATGTACCTTACTCACCGTGCCATTAACCCTCTCTAATGAACTGTAAACCTTGTTGGTTTAAAAAAACAAACTGAATTAAATGCAAGACAAAGGTGATTAGTTTCTTTTCGTGTTTTATTTTTTCCTTTTTCTTACAGGGACCAAAACTACTACAACGCGCAATTCGTCAATTACCCCAAAATAACAAGTAAACCATATATATATGCATACATATACGTCGCAACTATAATAATCACAATAAAGGAAATATCAAATGACTAAATAAACGCTTATCGTTAATTACAAACGTTACTCGTTGGAATCCCCTACAGAAATGTATCACCTTCTTTATAATAATGATATAATCACAATGCAAAACTAAATATGAATCAATGACCGGTTTACACAACAAGAATTTTTAAGTGACGGGATTTTTCGTTCTTTAGTTAAGTGACAAGTGACAACAGTGTAAAAAAACGTGCCTGAAAGTTGAACACATGTTGCATGCGATTGAATGTCTTTTTATTTTCGTTTTTATAGAATCCCTTTTATTTTGTTCGTAGTTTTTATTCGGGGTGTGAATGTTTCCTTTTTTTTTGTGCGGTGTGAATGTTCTATTTTTTTGTGATGTGAATGCTATTTTTTTGTATGAGCGACTACTTTTTGTGTGAATGACCTATTTTGTTGTGGTGGTATCAGGTGAGTTAAACTTCACAAATCTTAACTATTTACAAGTAAAGTGACACAGGTACATCAGGACGAACACTAATACACGGACTGACCTTGTCGCAGCTGTCTTCGGCATAACTGCATCGATGGGAAGGTACGTACCAAATATTTAATCAAACGCACACTAAATCATATACTTTGTAGGTCGATGTTGCCCCAATGCTTCCGGGTGTCGAAGCAGGTTCCCGATGTATGCGACAGATTGACGAAGTAAGTACAGCGAGACGAATTACTTTACATAAACTTCCCCGTTGACAAGTTGTACATAGAAGGGCCCAAAATCGCAAGCAGCTCACAGCGATACAACGTATTTACAACACCATAATCCAAGAGAACGAATAAAAAGCAAAAATGAGTAAAACGAGCAACAGGGGCAAGAACAAAAACAATAAAGCCTAAAATGACTATCGTTAGCTTAGTTATTAAGCTGAAAATCGAATGTGCTTACCTTAGGTGTAATGCGGCTTGCTTGTAATTGAGGTAGTTTTTTATCCCGTTCAATACGGTGATTCTCTACTGTAATTCACGACAACCAAATATCCATAATACTAATCCAAATATACAGAGAATAATAATTGTACTTCCAGAATTGATCCGGTAATTTTCCGGGTGCACTAGGCACAGGCTCTGATGTACATTCCACCTCGTATGTGATAAGACAAGAAGTGACCGAATTTTCCGTTCTGACGTTCTTATCAGTATCTACATTCTTTTCAAAAACTTATACCGCTATCAAATTTACCTTTTCTAGGCGGGAAATTGTTGTTTAGTTTATTTGGCCTAACTTTCATAGGACCTAATTGTTAGTGTGATTTTATCCTGTTACAAACAATTGTTCAGAGTTAGGTGGGTGTAGGTTGAAAATTTTGGTTTTGATTAGACGTTGATGGGCCAGGATGCGCAAAGTTCGTATTACGAGTTGATGTGCTCATGGGTGTTGGCCTTCGAAAATTTCTATGGGGATTTGGTTTAAAAACATTCCTTGATTGGGGTTGTTTAAACACTTGTGCATTTGTAAAAAAAAATTGAGGTCGATTGATTGGTCTCTGTTGAATATTTATAGGTTGCGAAGGAAATGAATTTGTCTTAATTGATTGTTTGAATTTTGAAAGTTAAAAGATGAATTTCCTGCGAAGTTTGACCTTTGCATAAAATTCGGGTTTTGTGGCATTCTTATGTGTGTTTGAATTTGTGGTTTGGGATAATTTTTGTTAGAAAAGTTCTGGAAGTAGTGAATGTTGTCTTCACTTATTACGTATTGGAGGGCTTCACTTAGATTTTGGGGTTTCATACAACGAATAGTGGTGCCTAGAGGTTCTTTTAATCCTGCTAAAAATGTTTTTAACGTCAGGTCTTGGTATAATTCCCTTTTTAAATTTTTAGCGTCTTTATTCTTTTCATGTACGTCTACATAACTACACAATAAATTTAGAATGTTTAAACATCTGTCAAAAAATTGTTGAGGTTTTTCATTTAGATTTTGTCTTAGCATTACTAGATCTCTGTTAAGACAAGATTCGTCTCTTTGATCTGCAAAACTATTTGTTAAAACTGTTTTCAATTCACTCCATGTAGAAACGTTTTGAATGTTTACTAATAATTTTGCATTTCCGCGTAATTTTGAAATAATCGAATTTAGAATAAAAGTGTTTTGAAAATGAGTAGGATTTTGTTCATCGTAAAACTGTTCAATTATTGATTCACTTGTTAATAAATATCTATTTAGTTCATTAGGGTTACCATCAAATTCGGGTATACATTGTAAAAATTCAGCTTTGAATTGGTTCATGTTAGTTGTTTGGGGATTAGCAATCAATTCTAAGTCAGTTGAAGGGGTTTCTAATGATAATTTTTGCAGATTGTTTAAAAGAGTTTCCATAAATTGTACTTACATTAAAATTGTTACGATTTTTAGCATTCTTCTTAACCACTATAAAGATGACCACAGTTTCCTTCCTTGATTGGCTGTAGGTCTTCTTTGCGAATTAGGACGATTTTGTTCCAAATTCCGTTTTCTTTTCGTTTCACTGTTGTTGCACTGGTTCTGCGATAGACCCTATGGTTTCTTGGTTTTTAAGGAGCCACTTGCACAACTTCACAATGTCACAATTTTTTGGTTCGATTTCCAGTCAATCGTTAACACGAAAACTCACGTTCGATACACGAATCCTGGAAATCCTACCGACTGCGCCAATTAACTTTTGATTAACCCAAATCGGTTTTTTAAAAACAATTTATCTTATTATGATTATAATAAAAATGTTTAGTAGCTACAATTCTAATGTTAAATGTGTGAAAATACAATTACAACTACTCTTTTGCAAAGTGTGCAAGGTCTTATATATATGGTTACATTTTATACTCAGCACTTTACAATTTTCTCGTGAGATAATTCGTGGATTATAATTAAATAACGCCGAAAACTAGTGTAAGGGAGTGTTACACGACTAATGGTGAAGTGGTTTTTTTGTAATGTTTGTAACAAACAACAAACAAGTATCTGCAACTAGAAAGTTTTTCATGGAGCTGCATGTAAAATCGGCTATGCACAGAAATACCTAAAAATCGTATAACAAAAATTTATGTGAAGCTTTAGTGGCGGCAAATATTTTATGGTATAACTTAGAAATACTTTTTTTGGAGAAATACACTATTAAACAAATTTCATTCTAATTGACTAAACATTTTCGTATTATGGAAGACTTGATCTTTAGCAGCATCAGCTGCAGATAAAATGAAGTTTGTTTTAAAAAATAATGTTGGTTACAAATTGCTTAATTAAACTCATGTAGTTTTGAATGGAAATTCGCCTGCAGAAATTATAACAAACATTTTTTGTAGTGATTTACACAATAGGCGTTTTCGATAATTGGAATGCTACACACCGCTACATGCCAATGCGTTCGAAAATTCAGATACATCTACCCAACCTCGTTCGTTAATACAGGGTTATGTATCCGGTACATCTACCGGATCCACAACTTGTGGATCGACTCCATGAGCGGGTATATGCTGGTAGATCACACAACATAACCTAAACTAAAATTGTAGAAACTTTTGTTATTGTTCACATTGGTAGGTTTTCTGTGAGTGAACGTGTAATATGTTTGTAATTAATTTGTTGGCATTTATTAAAGGTCCTTATCATGAGTCTACAAGCGGTTGTAGATGAAAACAATCAAGTGATATTCGATGATAATGGCAACATTTTCGTTTACAACACGCTTAGTAAGTAAACAATTCAATAATTACTTCTCAGCTACTCCTTATGTTTATAGATAATTGTACAACCTACATGGAAGACACGGCTGAGAACAGAAATCTGTTGAACATGCCGTTACAAAATGATGAAATCATTGAGCAGGGCAGTAATGCTAACTGCTGTAAGTACTACCAGTCTACCACCTACTTAAAAAAGTGTTATGCAAGTATTTATTTTCAGCTGTGGATGAAACCAATGATCATGGCCCAAGGTGGACACACGAAAAAATTTTATTACTGATGAGTTTGTACGAAGATAATGTTAATTTATTTAAATCGGGTAAAAAACCCAACAGATCCATATGGAATGGCATTGCTGGACATATGGCTAACAAAGGCTACGTGTTCACAGGCGAGCAGTGCGATATTAAATTCCGTAACCTCAAAAAAACCTACAAACGAATTATAGATAACAATAAGGGAACTGGCAACGGAGCCATATCCTGGCCTTATTTTGATCTATTTGATAGTTTATTTGGCAAATCAGCTGAAACTGTGCCAATTGCTACAGCTAGCAACACCGATGGTTATTTGTCAAGATGTTCAACTCCGGGAACACCAGATACATCAGTGATAAGATCTAAATGTCTGTATACATTTTAATATCTTTAATTAAATTTTAGGATTCAGGCGAACTTGATAAGCAGTCCACTCCAGCAGGTCGCAGTATACAGAAAAGCAGGCGCCTACTTTCTGATGAACCGCAGTGGGTTAAAATACTGCGGAAAGAAACCGCAGAACGCCACGCCGAGAAGTTGGGTGTTTTAAAAGAAATTTTAAATTTATTAAAAAATGAATAATGTTAAAAATATTAAAACTACGAAACAATATAATCATTATACACTAATAAGTTTATCTGCAATCTCATCCCGTTTTGCAAATCCACTGCAGTCTTTTTCCGTACAATAATAGTCCTGTGGTGTGATATCTTCGTAATGTTCTTCAGTTTCCAGATTGTCATTTTTTTGAATGCAAATATTATGCAAAACACAACACGCTACAATTATTTTTGATATAAATGCTGTATTATAAACATTTACGTGTTTTAAAATTCTGAAACGTCCTTTCAGGAAGGCAAAACTCTGTTCAATATATACTCTCGTTGAAGAGTGTTTATAATTATAATTTTTTTTTCCTAGATAAATGACCATCATCTCTAAATGGAGTCAACATATACTTTGTACACTTATAGGTTGAATCTCCCAAAGATGGGTATTGTTTGGAAAAAGGTCTGATGCGTTTTCGCCAATTCTTTTTGCCAAAGGTGAATTAGCAAATACGCGTGCATCGTGTACACTGCCAGGATATCCTAAAAACACAATTATTAAAATAGCGCAAAGACAATTGTATAACATTTACCTGTAAAAACATCTGTAAACATGTAGTTTGTATCACAAACACCTTGTAGTATAATGGAGTGATAACGGTTTCTGTTGCAATATGCAGCTTGTTCATTTAAAGGCGGACTTATTGGAATGTGCGTTCCATCTATAGCACCTATTACATCAGGAAATCCTTGCCGTTCTTTGAATGTTTCTTTAATTTGCTGAAGTTTTTGACCCGTAGGCCAGCAAATGTACTGTCCTGATAGGTCAACCAAAAGAGTGCAAACTTTCTTAACATACAACCATGCTGTTGATTTGGAAATGTCAAATTTTTCAGCAACAAGTCTGAAAATATAGTTTAAGAATATAATAAATTTCCAATTTATTACTCTTACCTATAAACTTCTTGGTTTGCCAGCATACTTAACGCTACCAGTAACTGTTTTTCAGGGGGATATGTATGTCGTCCCACACCAGTGGCATTTTGCTCTTTCAAAGAAGGTCCCAATATTTGCAATAAATGTTCAAATGTGTCCTTCCGTAATCTGAAGTGGCATTTGAAATCTGGCGAATAATTTAAAACACTTAATTATTTATATAACTGCAAAAAGTATGTCTCAGTTTACCATCTGCATAAAATGATACCACATTTTCTACATAATTTTTTATAGCTACTCTAGCCTTTCTTCTTTTTCTAGCTTGTTCGTTATAAACCATAGTAATAAGATCTTCGTCACTGTCGCTGTCTAGTACTTGCAATAACGCTGATACGACAAACCGTGTCTTTCTTTTCACACGTTCAATACCATTTTCATTCATTTTAAGTACTGACACAGAGTTGGGTACTCTGTGGTACTGATTAAATCTTCAACAACAAACGTGGTGGTAAGAATACGATCACGATTCACGAACAACAAATAAAATATCTCGAACTTAACAAATACCTGAACAGTACATAAGACATAACCTGTAAAAAAGTTCGGTACAAAAATCCGTTCTACAATTGCATGTACCGATACATGGATCGCTTCGGTCAGCTGTTTACCGGATACCTACAGTAGTGTATCTACCGCTCCAATTATCGAAAACGCCTAATGGTGTATCTTAACAAGTGAATGGGAATTATTTAATTAAGACTTTAATTATGCATAAGTTGGGAATAGGGAAATGTATTAGAAAATAAATAATCCAGATTTATTAAATTTTGTTTTAGTTTGATGTTTTGCTTCGTATAAAAAAGAACAAAACATATTAAAACAGTTCACACGGTGTAGACGCGATATTCGACAAAAATGCGCTTGCAGTTAATCATTGATTCTTAATGCAACATTGCCAAATTTATCGGACGCTACAACAACGGGAACGTAAAAACTTATTATACTAGTGAACGTTGCATACGCGGAAGAGATAATATAATCTATATAATATGCGTATATATAATAAATCTGCAGCGCCCTCGTTAGTTATTTAACCGCACTTAATTATTTTAAGAAATTCAACCTCACTATCAAAATGGCGTCCCCATGAAATTTGTTTTGGGAAGAATGCGCAATGATTCCAACACGCCAGTACACAAATGTTTTGCTGCGTCCATATACGAACGCCATAAGACTGTGACGCTTACTCCGGATTGCACTGCTTCGCTGTAATAAAAAGCTAGTGGACGGAACGGTTCTCGGGAGCCAGATTTGTTCGAGGAGTTTACTCTCCTGTTCGACGGCACTGTCCGGGTAACTACAGTGAAGACACGGTTGTCCAGGTCTTCAAACGGACCCTAAACTCCAGCTGGTGCACTGAAACCCCGGAATCTTCTTCGAAGCGAGCTCCAACTGGAACTGGCGTTCCTGCGTCGGGGTTCCGCTTTTATTTGTGACTCCGGAAGTGGGAGAACGGTTCAAGCGGGGATAACATGCGCTCTGACGGATGAAGCGCCGGTAAGCGGGGATAGCGCGAGCTTAGTTGCGCGTTCGGTACTAGCGGAAATCCCTTATTTATTTACACGGGTACGGAAACTAAATTAACTTAATTAATAATATACAATTCTTAATAATAATAATTCAACAACGGTCCTAAATAACAAAACAAAATAAATCAAACATAACGTTCTATATTTAAACTTAATTTAAGTAACGGTTCGTTACACTCCCCTCTTACTTCGGGGAGGAAAAAAAACAAACAAAAAAAAAGAACTGTTCTTCCGGTGCACTCACTACACTACACTACTACACTAACCACGCACATAGAAGCGTCATTATCGCTAGGGCGACCCTGAATGTCACTCGTCTCCCACGTCGTTGCGGGCCTCGGTTCTCCTATTCGGGAGGAAGGCGTGAAGTCCTCGCTGCCGTCGATGATGGGTTGCGCCCCCCCGGGGCGTAGAACGGGAGGAACAGCGGCAGTGGCGCGACATCACTCCTAGGCGACCGCATCGGGAGCAGAACAGGACGGGCGGACGGTTACAGTGATCCCGGCGATGCCCGGTAAGGCCGCAACGCCAGCAGAGTGCACTCGGTGCGGTTCGTAATGGCGTCGTAACGGCGCTCGCCGGCTCGGGTCGCGGACATCCACAGGCTCGGGACAACCTGCCTATCTGGCCACACTGGGAGCAGAACAGGACGGGCGTGTTCGTGCACTCCCGGCGCATATGCCCCTTTTGGCCACAACGCCAACACTTGGACGCCGGTCTGGGCAGCCGTACCGGTACTTCGTTGGCCTCTCTGATGGGTGCGGACGGGCTGTGGACCGGTAACGGAGCGGCGCGGTCTGGCTCGGCGTGAGGCGATTGACAATCGGACAACGGAACGGCTTCGGCAAAAAGGGCCTCCATCTCATCGAGGAGGAGCGGACAAGTCAGCTCTACATACGGAGAATCCATACCTAGGGAGAAGACGAGGGGGGGTGACTTTAAATCATACTCGGAAGTAAATCTTTCTTCTAAAAACAATATATATCCTATTCAATATCACATGCATATAAGGTAAAAAAAATAAATAGATATAAAAACATAAAAACGTTCTAACGGTTCCCCAAAACACAAAAAAAATAAATCCCAACGGAACATTTTGTTTATTCGGTCATCGCTCACATCTCATGCACCCACTCGCGACGGCACTGTCCCTTCCAATAGAAGGCGCAGCGGAACGGCTTGCCTCGGGGCCACCCGGGAGGCCTCAACTTTGCCGCCTCTTGGCGTAGTGCCTCCGGCCAGGTCAAGAACGGTCCCTCCTGGGCAAACACTGCCTCGGTCAGTGCCGGTGAACATTTTCCTTTTAGAGGGTCCGTTGTTGGTTGAGCCGTCGATAGGGTGGAAGAAGGGGCCGTTTGGGACCCGCTTACCGCGGCGGCTCCGGTGGCCGGGTGTACACCGACACTGATAGTGGCTCGGGGTGGAGGCACTATTATCTGCGGCCGGGTGGCTCGGCGTTGGGTCATACTTAAAGCCGCGACGTCCGCCGGAAGAGCCTCTCTCATACGTGCCACCACTTCCCTCACCCGGCGAGCCCTCTCCGCCTCTTGGGCTAAGCGGCGGCTCACAGGACGTGTTGACGGTGGATGGCGGACGGGTTTTGACATAGTTCGGTCTGTAAGTAAAAGTGTCTCGGTTACCCTTGACCGGTACGGTTTAAGATCCTTAACGTGGACGGAAGGATGGACGGTGCCTTGCTCATCTCGGAGACGGTATACCACCGGGGATAAGACTTTAGTGACGGTAAAGGGACCCGCATACTTAGGGGCGAGTTTGGCAGCGTATCCCTCAACAGCGGAAGATTGAGGATACTCGCGCTTCCACACTTGGTCACCAACGTAGCATCGCCACGGACGTCGCCTAAGGTTATAATGCTTACTTTGCTTGGCGAACGCTTTCGTGAGAGTGTCGCGGACCACGGGAAAAATTTCTTGCAGTTGTTGCAAGCGGCTAAGATAACGGGGCGGAACGTCGGTAGAATGGCCGGTGCCATCCTATTCAATAGGCTCTACTTCGCGGTGTCAAGCTGCCGGAAGCACTAATTCGCGTCCAAAGTTGAGGAACGCCGGTGTAAACCCCGTGGATTCGTGTTGAGCGGTATTAAGAGCCATAACCGCATCGGGAAGGTGGCGATCCCAAGTGCGCTGATCGGTTTCGCAGTACTGAGCAATGACGGTTTTTAACGTACGGTTGGCTCTCTCAACGGGATTAGCTTGCGGAGTATACGGGGGAGTCAATCGGTGTTGGATTCCAAATTCGCGAAGTAATTGCCGGAACGCGAGACTACTGAACTGCGTCCCATTATCGGTGATGACGGTACGAGGTGTTCCAAATTTGGTAACGATCTCTTCGTAGAAGGCGGTGACAATATGGGCGGCTGTGGCATTACGGAGCGGACGGCAACACACCCATTTGGTAAACCGGTCCAAGAAGACCGCGGCGAAGGAACAACCTTTCTTTGACCTGGGTAGAGGACCGATCAAGTCGATGCTAACGGTGTCCCAGGGTTCACAGTTGCGGGAAGGTTGCATGCATCCCGCGGGGTTCTGACTTTCTACCTTATATCGTTGGCAGGTCTGACAACTGCGGACATACCTTGCAATATCGCGGTACATGCCTGGCCAATAATATCTCTCAGCTATACGGGCGGTCGTTTTGGCTATCCCGGTGTGGCCAGCGGTAGGGAGATCATGGTTCTCCGCTAACACTCGTGATCGGAGTGGGGTCGGTACGCAGAGCTTCCAAGGTTCGGTTAGGTCCTCTTTAATAGCTTTTTTCAAAGGCACGAGGTGTCGGTACAAATTTTCATCGCGCACGGTGTAGTCGGGTACCCCTTGTGGATTCGTTTGGACGGTGTCAACCAGCCGTTCATACCATTTGCAACCCCCAGATTCAACAGCAGCTAAAGTATCAATGGGTCCTGGCAACGGTTCTCGAGTTAGGGTATCTGCTGTTTTATTCAGAATGCCCTTCCGGTACTTGATCTCGAAATCGAATTGTTGCAAGAAGATACTCCAGCGGGCGATACGACCACTTGGACTTCGAATCGAGTGAAGCCAGCGCAGCGATTGATGATCCGTTATGACAGATAATTAGTTTCCTAATTTCATTACAACATTTAAACTGTATAAAATAACTCTGTTATTACCCTGGGGTGTTGGAATTAGCAAATTCATGATCAATAGTTCGTACTAGAAAAATATGGATATAAATCAATATACTTATTATTAATTTACGACATTTATTGGTATTTGATACGAATAAAATTATTAGTGCTCAAATAAGGACATTTACGAATAAATGGTATTAGAAAGAAAGAAATAATTACAACAATTAAATTCTGAATGGGATAATAAAAAAAAATTAATTTAAATTGGCATGAAATATACATAGATATTTAGACAGCGAAATTTAACAAGCAATCTTAAGTAAACAAAAAAACTTACAAATAATAAGTAACACACAAATCAAAATTTATTGTAAGTTATCGTTACCCATTCACAATTTTGAACAGGTTATCTACATTGAACACATTTTGAAAACAGTTTTAATAGTTTATCGCCAGCCAATGTTTTATTAATTTCTTTTTCAAACACGCCTGCTTTTGTCCTAATTCAAACAATATATGAAGGCTATACACATCGTGCGCTAAGTGTCTCTAACCTTGCACAGTGTAGGCGGTGTGAAATTTGCAGTAGTAAACTTTAGCACACTCTGGTCAAAAACTTGGTACATTCAGTTAATACGTTTTCAATTTGTGATTAATTATTTACAACGTTCACGAGTGTTCAACTCGTTTAAATTTGGTATTAAAGTAAGTGTTGTATTTAACTCCTTTAATTAGCCTCTGCACAATACTTAAAACAAGATGTTCCAAGGTTTTTAATCTTTTATTAGTTTTATAAATGCATGTACAACTTCACTCGGTTAAGGTATATATGCCATGTTGCCAAATGTCTATTTTTATATGGAAAACATAACAGTAAGCATCTACGTCTGAGAATAATTGTTTTCATTGTATCTTATATTTTATTATTCCAGAAGTTCCAAAATTCAAGTTTAGATTCTAGGGTGTAGTATCCAGATGTTTGAATGAAAGTTTTACAAGCATTGTTGGTTGCCTGCCCAGTTATTTGTCTATCAAATGTTTTTAACATCGCGAGCAAAAGGCGGGTTTAAAGTCTGCAGTGGAAAAAGGGGAAAAGGTATTTATGTATTTTAAGTAGCAAATTTTTTCTTGAATAGCAATTTTGTAATAAAGTTGAGCAGAATAAAAAACAGGTTTTGTCAAATTGACTTTTAACAAACATTGTTTATTGAATTGTATTAAATACAACATCAAAACTCAAACACAACTGATACTGGAAATATTAACATCTTCATAATAATGTTTGGTACAAAATAGGCCAAGGTATAAAGCAGTGCAAAAACTTTCATTTGATTTGAATTTTTTACATGTTTACATTAGTTACATATTGAATACAATCTGATCTACTCTTAAATACAATCATTGAGTGATACAACACGTGGAATATTCAAAAGTAAATAAATCCACGTATTAAATATAATTGTTTCTAAATATTTAATATTTTATTCCTAAACTACCTAACAACGCTTGATAGTACATTTGTTGTTTTCAATACCTATGTACCTAACAGTTTATATAAGTAAATTACATTAATTTGAGAATTTTTTAATGACTTTTTGTTGATTAATTATCCAAGCTTTTAATTGTTGCGGAGTTCTGTTTTGTAGCACATAATTTTTTCTTACAAGTTCCTGGCACGTGTGAAGAGATGGTCATTTTTTAAGATTATTAATGTCACCAAAAGCTTCAATAACAACATTCTTTTCTAACTCAGTCCATTTAATTCTTCTAGTTTTACCATAAGGAGATGCTGTAAAATTTAAATGTACAAGGTTTTTAGGTAATTAATTTATACTGAAGTACTTACTACTACGACGCTTTAGTTTAGATCCAATTTCTTTTTCAGCACTACAATCAAATAATTCGTCATCTGTGTTATTGCTTCTTTCTTGGAGCATTAATTGATCACTAGTTCTTTCTTCAAATTGAATTATTTGATCTTCATCTTCTTCATTACTGTCGTAGTCGTCTTCATCACTCGGATCGCCACCCATTGCTGCTTGAAGCAATTGTGATACGTGTGTAACGTCTTTTAAAGCTCCCGCAACGCGATAGATATTTTTATGTATTTCTTTGTTGTGCCCCATGAAATTTGCAAGGTCTGTCACTTGATTTTCCTCAATGTCTAACATCCATCATAATAATATAGTTGTAAACCGTCGAATCAGAACTGAACGTATGAAATTAAGATTTTTACAAGCAACAATTTTATAATTTAACCCCCTCTAAACTGTTGATATAGATAACCCCACGGTCTTATTTCAGCTCTATCAAAACTGAGCATGCGTTTATCGTCATAAGGACTAAGAACAATTTTACATTGTTTAACTGAGAACACGTTGCGCTGTTTAGATTTAATGAGTCTGTTACAAGCTTTTTGGTTTTACGAATCTTGTACGGCCAACTCACAATAGTCGGGATTAGGGGAGGTTCAGAAAAAACAGGAAATATGCTTAAGGGCGCCAGAGCTGATCCAAAGTAACGCTTCTGTTTCGCTCACGAAAGAACGGTCTAAACTTGTAACTCAATTGAAGGTTCGGAATCCTTATACTCGGCTGTTCGAGTAGCTAAAATTAATTAATAGATAACAATGATCACAGGAGCAAGAAAGATAAAAAGAAAGATTAACAAGTATAATCAATTTAATGTCTTAACGTTGGATAATAATAAGAAGATACGAAATTTAATGGTTTTCATGTAGAATTAATACCTATCACAGTTTGCTTTAGTAGCGCCGTAAATTGACAAATGTACACGAAATACGCCAACCTTAAATTTTAAAATGACTAATACTTGCATCAATAAGTAGCGGAAACTTTGATTTAGTATTACATAAAATTTTCTAGATTATATCACAATTCTCCTACATAACTGCCTGTAGTATCGGCAACACACATCACACAAGAAAATTATGTCGAAAAGGACAGCATCAAAAGTCCCCGAATAACTGGGTTTTCCCTCACAGCATGCGATACAAGTATGAAATGTTTAAGATTACCTTCTGTGCATAACTTTGGTGATCTCGATATAAAAGTCAAACAAGTAACTCACCTAACATCCAGCTTCCACCTACACGTAGAAAACGTTTTCTCGTCAGTGGCCTGTAATAAATAGTGAAAAGCAAATCGGATCACAATCGAGTTCACACAGAACAAAAGCTACAAAAGATAGTATTAATAAATAATTAAATGGCATATAAAAACCCGTTGTATCGTGTACTGTAAGAAATAATCTTAACACAGGTGGCTGATAACACATTCGACTTCTTCATTAAGCATTATATCGAACCCCAAGGTATCGAACGATGTAAGTAGCAATTCAGGACATGTGGCTGATAACACAATCTACTTCTAATCCCAATTCAGCATCCCCGACACAACGTTCGACTAGACCCGGATGTTACTTAAGTAGCAGGCCCTCACAACAGCTGATATGCTCGGTAGATTTGTTTATTAATGGTACTTATGCATCCTAATTGTTGATTGAATTCCAAAATGGTAGACAACGTGGTCGGAACCGGCTATCATATGAATATAGAAATTACGAAAGGCCCTTAATAGATTTAAGACAAAAATATCTTACCCCGTGCCGAAAGAATCGTAATAAAGTCTCGCTCGATTTATAAATTTATGTTCATCACACGTGATGTTCTTAAAAATTTAAGAATCAATTCGAAAAACCTCGGCACCGGCCCGTTACTATAGTTTACAGCTTCACGATTACTTCGTCGAATGACAGTCACGAGAAAGGATCGGTAGAGGGCGTCCAAAACCCGAATCTAATTGTAATTCATCTACAGGGTATTCCGCACTGAAAATTTCGTACGTAACAAGTCGTTGATCAGCCTCAAAACTGTTTTGATCAAACAAGCATTTTTTATAATCGTCAAAGGTAATTGATATGATTGAGGACCTTTTAAAACCATAGATTTTTATGATGAAGTTAGAGGTGGTGCTACTGTGCGTGGTCAATTCTGGTTAACCAAAAACAGTTATAAATCTCTTTTTTGGTCAGATTACCAATATTTGGGGAATTCGTTAACATCTTTTAATAACTATTAATATAATAGCTTATACAGTATTTTTATTGTGGAATGGGATTGAATAAAAAAATGAAATACTTTTCTGTGTCTGACAAAATTAGTATCTCTTTCTTTATCGGTATGAAAAAATAAACACATTTTCTTAAATATTAAATTGGTATTGACGTTATCTTCATAAATACTATGTAGATTTAATACATTTTGTTTGAACACTATTATAAAGTTAGCGTTATCGCAAATTAATTGTTTCAGAATACGGCTGTAGGTTTGACATAAAAACAATCTATGTTATTGTGACGACCCATGCTAAAATATTCTCTTATTAAAATTAAATTTTATTTATCATACACCACATCATAACAGTGTAAAATGATCTTTTAACATTAGGCATTACTTGCAATTGTTTACAGAATGTTGCTTTTATAACGTTAGCTAAAATCTTAATGCAACCCAATTATACCCAAAACATGTGCTTTCGACCATCATCGATAAATCTAAATACGCTTCTATTTCTTTACTAAAAATTAATAAACGTGTAGCTCAATCGATATTTCATGATTACAACCGATTTATAATGTGCAACCATATAAATACATTGTTAAACGTTTCAATGAACTTTTAAATGTAGAACAATACATTATGCAACACAACATAATTTATGCTAATCTTCCGTTTAATTACACAAAAGGAATTTGCTACGCATTCAAAAAAAATGTCGTATTATAAATATGGATATCATTAAATTAAAGGTCCCCGACATGTAATAGTAAAAGAATAAGGCGCTATTATATCTAAAATTTATTTGCTTATTTTAATATTACTTTCTACATTTTAATTGCTTTGTTATTTTCGAGACAGCTAAATATGTAATTGGATATACCTATATATAATCCTTTATAAGCTAATGTGTAACTTTAAATCCGTTATAAAAAAAATCACGCAACTAACTCGATCTTACGACCAAATACGAACAAACTTGAAATCAACATTTTATCGTCAACGATTTTATGCTACAACTCGAGCTTCCCCGAACGCCTCCGATGATAACATGAACTTCTCTAATTACAGTATGTATTCTCCGATTTATACATAAACTTAGAGTCGTTCAGGTCAAGTGTGCGCACTTAAGGATTTAAACTCATGTCATAATTAAACAGTAAGGAATAAAGACATAAGAACCCATCCATATGATAAAGTATTTATTGAACTAATAATAACATTAAGTAATAACACATAGAACTTTGACACTAAAAAAATGGTTAATGAGAAGAATTCAAAATGCGCACACTGGACCCGCTTTGCGTGCGCATTTGGGGAAAGTGTGCGCATTGTTTCTTAATAGTTATAAGCTTTTTAATAACGAATTATCTTGACGACCAGATAATTCAATAATGAGAGATCGACTTATAAATATAGAATCATATAAAATCAGATGACTAAATTGAGTTTAAAAGAAATTTTAGAACTTTAAAAGAAACTTTGAAATTAGTTATTAGTTTTACGAAGAATACTCGTGGCAATGATCACATTCAAAACTACCTCCTTCATAAAAGGTACATTGTTCATGCCACCAATTCATGCATTTAATACATTGTATCCATTCCTCTGTAGGTGGTTCTGTGTATTGCTCCCTACAAAGTGGACAAAAATATTTTTTTGAGTAAGAGTTGGGAGTCTTCGGTTTTTCTCAATTTTTTTGTTTTTACGCCTCAAAGGCTCAGCCTCGCCTAATGCTGGCATCATTAATCAATTTTTTTGCAACAAATTTATTGCTTTCTCATTAAAACAACGGGGGTATCTAACTGTGCGATTGCACACACTTGCCCCAAACCGAGATTTCTGATAGATGCTCACATATTCATACAGAACATAACCTCAAATCATATACAGAATAGTAAACTTAAATAAATCATTAATATAAAAAAAATTATTTACCTTGGTAATTGTTTTCAGACTAATGTGACAATATTTGTCAAGATGACAAAAGTTATAGTTTAAACGCCGAATTTTATTTATTATTCTTTTTAAATAAATGGACAACACGATGTCGCAATCTTGTAGATAAATTAAGTCCTCTTTATCATACCTTTCAGTTTCCTACGCATAATACAACTCTGCCCTTTGTAGATAAAAAAGGTGCGCACACTTACCCACTGCGCACGGTTACCCCTAACGACTCTACACAAAATTCAAATTCAAAAAGTTGTGTGCACCCGAACTTACCCGAACAAAATGCAACATTGCCGTACACTATATAGGACTACACATGGTCATTCCTTTCATTCAAACATTAATCGGCATGTTTAAATGTACTAACTGCAACAAATCTTTCACAAAAATATATATTTTAACTAGACACTCCCGCGAGAGTTGTTTGGAAAAAGTTAGTAATGATAATAATTCCGGGCCAACAAAAATCCCTAGAAAGGGTGTGTATATATTTTTTATACGTATATTCATATTCAACTTAATTATTAGCATCAACGTCTTCAAGTAAGTCTATTTATATTTGTTCAAATCAGCAACTAAACAGTTTTTTAATAATATAGATACATATTGTGAATGCTGTGAAATACAAGTTACAACAAAATGCATCAGGCTCGTTTGCGTACTTTAAAGCATAAAAACAATTGTGAGCTTCAACTAAGAAATGATGTAATGATTTTAAAGCGGACGTTTAAGAGTAGAATAGTTAGTTATAGAGTTTATAGAAAATCGACATTATCAATCAACGTAAACGAATTTCTCAATGAATTAAAAAGCAAAGTTTTAAATTTAGTTGAACAAAACATCGAACGACGTAATGCTATTAAATTCAATGTTGAATTGTATGGTAAATATTTTCTCCAAACTAAAGAACTATTAGAAATTGAATCTTTTAATACAAAATATAAGATAGCATGTAAAAGTGATAATTTAGGTAACATTTTACAAGAGTTATTCGCTACATTGGGGAAAAAATGTTCAGAATTTCAAGAAAGAGATTCAGGTAAATTTATATCTCCCATCTATGTCTACATGTCAATGATTTATGTATGTTTTTAGGATGGACACTGTCGAAATTGTTGTATTTAGAAGCCAACATATATAAATACAATCCTATAAGAGCCTCATCATATTTATCTTTACCACTCGAAATCGGAAAAAGAAAAGCAGTCCTTAATATTAAGAATCAAGATAATATGTGTTTTAAATAGTGTATCTTAGCTCATCTTTATCCAGTGCATTAGAGAAATTACCCCGACCGTGTCCAACACTATACTCCTTTTGTTGATGAACTGTTGTTTGATAATCTGACCTTTCCTATTTGGTTAAAAGATACAAGATACAAGGAACAGTTTTAGGAAAAACTGGAGAAAATGTGTGCGAGGTGGTTGGACCGCTTCACGACACGAGTCAAAAACGAAATATTCACGTAAACCTTCTATTAATTGCTAACAATTTTGCTCAAACACATTACTGATTAACTCGTAATATGAGTAGGCTGCTTAATAGTCAATTAAATAAAAACACTCATACAAAATACTTTTGTGATGATTGTTTGTTATACTTTCACAGTCAGTTTAATTTAGACAAACACCAGCAACATGATTGTAACCATATTTATACTAAATTACCTACAACTAATTTATCAAAGATAAAACCGGTAATCTTAGACCAGAAAATCTATTAAAATTTGAAAATTATGGAAAAAAAAGCTAAAAGTGCCCTTTGTCGTGTATGCTGATTTTGAGTGCATTCTACAACCAATTAGCTTTAGCGAACTAAATCCGCAAGAATCATTTACGGTTAAAACGTTTAAACATAATCCTTATAGTTTTGCTTATTTTATAAAATGTTCATTTGATGATAGCTTATCTAAGTTTTATACGTATATAGGTCCAGATTGCGCACAAATGTTTATAGAAACACTAACTTACGATTGCGAGAAAATTTATTCAGAATATTTGTTTAAATGAGTTTGAACCCAATTCTCAAATTGTTAGGGACCATTGTCATTTAACAGGACTATTTCGAGGAGCTGCACACGGTGTTTGCAATTTAAATTTTCAATTTCCACATTTTATACCGGTTTTTTTTCATAATTTTAGTTATTATGATACACATTTGTTTATCAAAGAATTAGCTTGTAACCATAAAAACATTAACGTTATTGCTCAGAATGAAGAAAAATATATCACTTAAGTAAAACAATAATTAATCAAACTGGAGCAATACCTTCGATTAAAATTTTTAAATTCATTTCGATTTATGACTTCATCGTTGGATTTTATCTTATTCAGCAAAAAGGTGTTTTTCCGTATTCTTATATAGATTCGTATGCAAGGCTTAAAGAAACTCGACTGCCCTCATACAATGAATTTTATGATGAATTGCGCGATTCGAATATATCAGACTATACGCGGGCTCACGAGGTATGGAATTTATTTGAATCTAAAAATTTGGGAGCGTATTCAGATTTATATCTTAAATCAGATGTTTTGTTATTGACCGATGTTTATGAAAATTTTCGAAAAATATGTTTAAATATTTATGGGTTGGATCCAGCACAGTATTCTTACAGCACCGAGTCTGGCTTGGGATGCGGCGCTAAAACTCACTGGTGTTGAGTTTATTACTATTTACAATTGTCGATATGATACATTTTATAAAAAAAGGCATTACAGGGGGTATAAGTATGTGTAGTAAGAGACAAGCGGTTGCCAATAATGTAGGGGAAAGATGCTTTGATCGTACCGCCTCTTTCATCGTACCACCATCAATTTTCCCCTTGCAGTAATGTTAGAGCACTCAAACTGCGACAGTGGGTACTTCCCATTAGTTGCAGCGATCTTCCGAAATTTTATGTGTTTGGTTCAAGCCGTTACTGTTTTATCAAAGTTTGTGAGTTTGTGAACATTTTGATTTGAGATTTTACCATCGTCTGTAAGATCACAGATCCCTTTGAGGTATGTATAACTTAGTTTAATTCATAAACTTAGTTAATACACTTAATTTAGTCCTGAAAAACCAGTGGGTTTCAATCGTAGCTTTGCGTATAGGTTAGGAATTTAAAATTATTGATTAGTGTAGCGAGTTGCCTTCGTCGTACCACTTTAAGTTTCCTTGATCGTACCGTTATTTTGTTGTCAAAATAAGGTGTCCTTGATCGTACCGGTCGCTTTCTGTCTAAGGATACTTGTGAAATGCACTTTAAAAAGTTAATACGCAGTGATTACGTATTTCAGATGACAAAAAGAAAATACGGAACATGGAACGAAGACGACATGCATCGGGCGCTTCACGCTTTTCATAATGGTGACATGGGATTTAACGAATGTTGTCGCCAATATAATATTCCTAAACCAACTTTCAACCGACATCTTAGGGAGCTAAATATTACTGCTAATGGAGAAGTTAAGATCATAGGGAAGCAATGCACGTTACCCCCAGAAATAGAAAAAGCATTAGTAAACCATATCTTACCTCACAATTTCAACAAAGAGACCCAACTAGCTGGGAAAAAATGGTTCTATGCATTTAAGGCTCGGCATAATGAAATAAGTATACGTGAACCACAGGCTACGTCCATGTTACGTGTTAAGGGATTTAACAAAGAAAATGTGTATGGGTTTTTCGACATCCTTGAAAAACTTGTCGATGAAAACAATATTGATGCCACGCGTAGATATACTGTTGATGAGTCAGGACTAAGCACTGTTCAAAATAAGTGTCACAAGGGGAAAAACAAATTGGATCGGTTTCAAGTGGTGAGCGTGGAGTGAACACTACATTTGTAGCCTGTACCAGTTCATCTGGCAACTATGTGCCACCCATGCTAGTGTTTAAACGCATGAGAAGGTCAGTGATCTTAAAGTGGGAGCTCCACCGGGAAGTTTAGTTAAAATTTCCGAATCTGGGTACATAACAAGTGACCTATTTGTTAAGTGGCTGAGGCATTTTATCGAATTAGTAAAACCAACCAATGACAAAAAGGTTATATTAGCTCTCGATGGCCACACTACACACTCAAAGAATCTAGAGGCAATCGAAATGGCTAGAAAACATGGTGTAATAATGTTGCAATTACCGGGACATACAACTCATCGAGTTCAACCTCTTGACAGAAGTTTTTTGTAGGCTATTGAAAATTAACTATAACCAAGGAATAGAAAAGTGGCTACGATCGAATCCTGGACTGTGTGTTATGTGCAGAAGCATACGGAAAAACAGCAACAATAGAAAACGCAACCACCGGGTTTCGAGTAAGCGGAGTTTAGCCGGTTGACCGGACAGTATTTCAAGACTGTGACTTTGCGGCAGCTGAAAATCTGAGCCAAATTTCAAATGTTGAAATAAGATCTGCAAACGTCGACATTTTGCATATAAACCATGGTTCGCTTGAATTCAATTTGCCCGAAATCCTAAACCTTGAACACACTACTGCCGAAGTTTTGAAAGACCGTAATGTTAGCCAACCTAAGAAGCTCTTAATTTCAATTGAGTCGCTCTCTCCTATACCAAAACCACACTCAAAATCCAAAAGGGCCGGAGGAATACAAAAAGCAACCATTTTGACTAGTAGCCCATACAAAAATCAACTAGAACTAGCAAGAGAACTTCAGCTGTCCCAAGAGAACGTTAAAGCATTGAAAGAAAAGATGGGGAAAGTCAGACCAAAAGTTTGTATCAACAAAGGAAAACAGCTGTCAAGAGAAACCATGGATTAAATCAGACATCTGAAAATCTTGCTTCTAAAACTTTAGTTAACGTGGCATCTGCTTCGAATCAACCTGATATTGTCATAGAGGTGCAACCACAAGAATGGTATTGTTTCCTGTGCGAATCTAATAAAGTTGAAGACATGATCCAATGCAAAATCTGTAGTTTGTGGGTACATGATTCCTGTGCAGGTATCAAAAGCCGATGTAGAGTCAAAAATTTATGTGTGTGAATTGTAAGTAAAAATCACCAGTGATTGTATTACAAAATAAATTTTTTGTTTCTTTTCAATAGCTTTTCGTAATAATTACCCTAAGCCAATAAGTCCCATATAGGTATATTGTATAGGGTACGATCAAAGAGTATATGGTACGATTAAGGAAACCCATGGTACAATGAAGGAAACTAGTTGCAGTGTCTTACATATTTTTATTTTTGAAGTACTAAATTAACTTACATCATTCTCAAAGAAATAATATGGAGTGGCAAATAAATATTCTTAACTACAATATAATTTTGAACATGACTGCTAATAGTATATGGGTCCTAAAAATTAAAATTTAAAAAGTGGTACGATGAAGGCAACTTTCCCAATTATTCCAAATTATAATGTAAACAAACCATCTTCTTTTATAATATACATCGATGCGACGAATTTATATGGCGCGTCATGCCTATCAAAAACTTTGAGTGGTTGTCGGTAGAAGATGTTGAAAGCTTTAGTTTATACAAGGATTGCACTGCGCCGTTGTTGCCAAGAAAGCCGGCTAGCTTCTTGATCGGAGGCAGGGTGCGTAGGTGCACGTGCTAGCTGCAATAAAAATTGTGGGCGCCAACTAAACGAACCACCTAAACTAAAAAATATAGAAAGGAACACCACAAACGACGGTGGTTAGTTCAGTAAATAAAAAAAACACCAAAGAAAAAAAACGTATTAACTAAAAGTTAGGTATATATTTGGCTAGCGGGGTAGAGTTGTAATCAGTTGTAATATAAAACATAAAAAAAATATTATATACATGTGTTAGGTGCTTTAGACACGATCACCTAATAAATCGTAGTTGGTAGTACTTAAGAAAAAACCCTATAGTCAATTTTTTTAGCGTTATGCGATATATCAGCTCGATATCAATGCGATATTTAATCGATTGAATTAAGGCAGGCAAACACATACAGATACAAAAAAATCAGGGTACTCTCGGTTCCAATAACACCTACTTACTACAGGGTAAGTTACCTTACATGTTAAACCTTAGTAACTCTAACACGTTTGGGGAGGCGAACGATTTAACCTAAGAAAAATCTTTTATGTAAATTTACCAATTTAATTACGTTAATCTCGGCCAACGTATTACTTGTGGCTACGTAGAAGGAGCTCCCTATACCAGCATAAGAATACCAACACACATTTTGTTCTTAAAGTAACACGACCCCTCGCCTACTCTTAACTGCGGAGATCTATTAGTGATTTTGTTAAAACAACTTGTTGTTATTGTCTCGACAGTCTCACATTAAGTTGACTATGGCCTTATTTAATATATATCGTATTACGTTGCAGATAGCAGAAACGGTTGGCAGTTCTTTCCGCACGCTTATGCCATGGAATTCTTGGAAGGTGTGCACAGCAAATAAAAAAAGGTCAATACCTGTGAGTAGTATAGTGAGGCCGGTTCTGGCTCACTCGGGTAAGATCGGTGGGAAATCGTAAAATTTCGTTGCTATCGTTTCGTTTCGGGTATGCTCGAGTTGCATTCATATTTAGATATATCGTATTGGTGGTAGGGGAATCGCAATAAGTCGTAAGAGTCGTTTTGTTTCGGGTATGCTCGGTTCTAAGTCTGTCGGAGAAGTTCGTAGTGATGGTGGGGATGCTGTTGTGTGTATATAAAGGTGATATTTGTGAAGATTTAATATTAGTATTTGAATAACCTTTATTCGTTTTAATAAATTTAAGAAAGAAGTTAAGATGGAATCATTTTTTGCAAACTTGAACGAAACTTCTCATTTGGTTCCTTATGTAAGTACAAGAAGTCTATCAATCAATGAGCAGTATAAAATTAAAGGTTTTAGTAAAGTCGATGGTAAATTTGGGGAACAAGTGATTGTGGAATGTGGTGAATTTAAAGTACCTCTACCACAAAGATTTATAAACAAGTTTTCTATTGAAGACATAAACAAAATTAATAGCGTGATTAGTTCGGGAAAACACATCTATCTAGTAAGCCGAGGAGCTGTTGGTCAAACAACAAACATTGAATTTGTTCCACAGTGAAGAATGAATCAAAAAGGATTGCGTATGAAAAGAAATTATAAACTAAGGTTAAAATTATATTTGAAAGAATTAGAAAAGTTATCAACTAAAATTAAAATGTATGAAATCACTAAGAATTTAAAGAATGTAAAAATAAAATGAACAATAAATGTTTGAAATAATTATGCTTTTTCATTTTAAAATTACAAGTGTTATCATACTTGTAAAAACATATGTATATTTTATAAAAGAAAAAAAGATTAAATTACTATTTAAAGTCAATAAAAGTAAATGCAATGGAAACAGTAAAATTAGTAAGTAATTAACACGAGTAATAAACTTTGTGACCAACACGTTTTGATAAATATATAAACACAATAGTTTATTTGCACAGTTTAAAAAGCTTCCAACTGCTTCAAAGTCAACATGCCTATAGTTGTAAAATTTGTCTGTCCAAAATGTAAGGGGGAGACGGACATAGAAGGTAAAAAATGTTTACTATGTTCCCTTGATGAAATAATTAGAAGTCAAGGAGGTAAACATTTTTCATCAAGTTAGTATACAAAATAATTTAAAAGACAAAAAGAAAAAAAAATATGAATGTTTGCAAAAACCAACGGTAATGAACAAAAGTATCTTTCCAAACGATGATGAAGAATAACATTGAATAATACTTTGTAATACATATTTTTTTTTAAAATATAGTATACTAAGCTTATTTGATAATTTTTGTGTTTTGGAAACTTTATTTGAGAAGAATAAAAGTTACTGTATAAATTCAGATAATAAATAATATAAAAATTACTTTAAACTAAAACACTGTTAAATTTTCTTAATTGTTATATTATATATAATTATAGATTGTTGCTTGAATTTTATAAAACTTTTAGAATATTTAATAAACTTATTTCAAACAAACATCGGATTTATAATGTTAAGAAATCATTAGAAATCTTATTTGGAAGAAAAAGATAATAAATTAAAATAAATTTTTTTATTATATTTAAAAACATTAAATTACAATCTTAAAACTAACCTAAATTAAACCCCTACTTATGAATAAAAACTTTACATTACTAATCTAAACTAAAACCAAACCTATTACTAAAAACTGTACATTGTCTTATTTCGTTTACGTATTGTTTCCTTCTCTTACTCGCTAATCTACAATGTTGTTGCGCGTCTTCTAATCTTAACTTTAGTTTGTTTATTTCCGTTTCTAATTCTACAACTTGTCTCTTCACCGCACTATATTTTCTATCACTAACACTTAATTTTACTTTATTGTTTTTATAAATTTCTTTAATTTTGTTCACAAATTGTTTCTCGGCTTCATTTGCTTTTGTTTCGTTATCCAAGTCCTCGCTTGCCTGAGTGTCTCCATCCAATGTATTTGGAGCATCCTCATCCTCTTCCCCCCGATAGAGATCTTTTAACACTTCTAGGTTTTTCCTCTGCAGGGTGGTTTCTTATGCTCATCGTGAGGCTCCATAATCCTAACACAATCGCTATCAGAAAGCACCTCTTGCGACTGAAACAAAATAAAGGATGCAATTTAGTAATTGGAAAGTATAAAGAAAAAAATTATTTACTTTTGAATTATCCCCGGAAGTGTGGGGTGGAGGAGACGGAGGACTTGGAAACGCCTAAAATAACAGTACAAATTATTAATTAAACTGCATTTCAAAATGCAAATGAATTAACTTACTTGTCCATCCACGAAAATCTCATTCATCATTATTTCAAGCTACAAAAATATTGTTAAAATTACTTGTAAAATGATAAAACATTGTTATAAATTAGAACAAACAACAACTTTAATATCTTACATGATCGTTAATCGGCGCAAGAGGCGGAGGCAGCATGCTACAGACACTACTCTATAAAAAAAAATAAGATTAGACTTGACTACAAAAATTATCAATGGATTATATACAATTTGAGCAAATTATATAAAAAAAAAATTTATTAAGGAACATAAAAAATTATACTTACTTGTAACACAATGTCCTGCAAGACATTAATGCGCTTGTTGTCATTTTTTTTCAAACTTAATAACGACATGATTTAATATTTGATGTTAGTTGTCGGTGATTAAACGAAAACTGAATTAAACTAAGTACGTATTAGTTTATATAATAAAAAAATTCATGAATCTGCAAGAAGTTATAATTTTTAAAAAACCGAGGTATATGAACTTTCTAGTTAATTCAGCGTTAGTGTAGATCATTGAACTTGAAGCGGAAATAAAGTAGACACCATAAGTTCATTGTAAAAAATTTGCTGATTTATCAGAAAAATCAAAGGTTCACCATAGGTCATGAACTCAAAAAAATTTGCTGACAATGCAATGGAAATTTGACACCAAACGTAGAAATTTGACACCGGAAGTTGAAATCGGACACCGGAAGTCGAAATCTGACACCGAAAGTCGAAATCTGACACCGGAAGTCGAAACCTGACCCCGGAAGTTGAAATTTGACACCGGATGTTGTAATTTGACACCGGAAGTTGAAATTTGAAACCGGAAATTGAAATTTGACACCGGAAGTAGAAATTCGACACCGGCCGTAGAAATTTGATACCAAACTGTGAAATATGATACTTCAGAACAAAATTTAACACCGAGGTTGATATCCGCGTTTTAATTAGGTTAGATGTATGGGAATTTTTTTTTTTTTTTTGTTAGGTTAGAACATACATATTAATGTAAGGTTAAGCATATACATGTATCCTCCCTTTTTGTTTTTTTTTTTTTTTTTTTTTTTTTTTAAGTCCAAGGTATTCGATGGAACATTGAGACAGTAATTGTTGAATTTACTATGACTAAAAAAATCTACCCTCAGTTTTTGGTGGGGCGGAAATGATTTTTTTTTACTCTTTATTGGTTGTTAAATACTATGCAATTACTTATATAAAATTATTTTTGAATACTACTAATATTTTACAACAAACATTCACATTGATTTATTGTTTTGCGTCATTATTTGATAAAAATTTTTAAATACTACCGCTTGCAATGATAGAAAAATTTTTAACTTTGCCAAAATAATACACTATATTTATTATACATACTAAAAATTTAGATTTTTTCTCAAAAAAATTTAGGGTAGTTTTTGTAAACTTTTTAGAACTATATCGAGTTTCATATCAAATTTCTTGATTTGAAGTGGGTAAACCAAATATATAAAAAAGTTAGGTAAATTATTTCGTTTTATCAAACTTATGAAATCCACCCCTTTTTAGAATTCTTTAACGAATTTTAATGTACATTTCAAATTCAGTCACTTCTGACGCATATTTTTACATAGGTAAAAGTTTGATTTGCCCTTTAGTTTTAAAGATAATTGCATTATTTTATTAAAAAAATTTTTCCATTTTCATTAAAACCTTACAGACTATGAAGTAAGAACTAAAACAAAGTGTAATATTTTGTTTATTTATTTATTTTTTAATATTTATTATATAAAATTTGTGTTAAATAAAACAAAAAAAGTATATATATATCAATCCCACGTTTCATATGATCCCGGAGGAAACACTACAGGCGGCGGAATCGACGTTATGGGTTGACGTTCTCTTTGTTGCTCTTCCCATTCCGCCATTTTCCTTTTGTACTCTACTGCACTCTGCCTTTTTGTCTCCTCCGGGTGACACTTCCAAAGATGTTTAGCTAATCTGTGCTTTAGCATAACGTGGAATTCATTGTGTGGACACACAACCATATCTATAGCAAAGATGAACAGGTTTAGAACTAAGTTAGTAATTAAAAATTAAAAAATTCTTACCGGCTCTCAATACATTTTGAGAATTCATTTTTCCTTTTTAATTTGTAAAACGCAGTACAGAATGATAATCACTACCAACGTTTCTCAAATATATACAACTTTCTCCTTCTATTTTTATCCCCACTGCACTGTTTCCACATTTCAATATTGGTGGGGACTCGTCAACGATCGTTAATGATCGTGAATCTTCTACATTTCGTCAAGCATCGAGCGGATTCGTAATTCTATACTAACTCGTATACCATCGTGTAGAATCGTAAATCTTTAAAAGTTTATAAATAAACTTGGAATCTCTTGCAATATTCATTCGTGCAAAAATGGATACCGTATCTAAGTTGTGTAAACGATACTTGACCGTGACGCGTGTTTACTTCGAAAACATAAAAACGCTAAACGAAATCAATAATCTTAAAGCTTATATTAATAGTGCAATACAAATTGTTCGTAAAGCAATTAAAAATAAAATACACAAAGAAAATATATTAGAATCCCCTTTCTCAATTGAAACGAGTTTAGCGTATTTTAAATTTTATCGTTTAAAACTTAGACAACTTAAAAAGTTTTAGTGATAAAATCAGGTGAAGGTTTATCGACAAGTTTAAAACGAAATAAATGTAAAGTTATTTGGGAAGAAGTGGAATCGAGTTTCAACAACAGAATTCGCACCGGTTTTATATCAAATCTTACCATAAAAGACCCTATAACTTTTTAAAAAATCTTTTAAATGTTTTAATATAAAAATTAAAAATGTCTCAAGGAATCTCTTCTTAAAGTAAATGTAATTCTAAGCGCCAATTTTATTAAGCCTCAAACAGGCAAGGTAGATTTAAAAACGTTTTGCACTAAAAATAACGTTATCGATCGTACTACTAATTTAAAACGATGGTATCAAGTACATGTGTTTGATAAACTTGCAACAAAATTAGAAGAATTTGCGGAAAAAGACAGCGGCTGGGCTTTACAAGAACTTTTAGGACTTAAAGTGAACATTAACAAATACGATCCTCTTAAAGTAGGTTATTCTACTTTTGTATCGGTTCCAAACTATATAAAAACAAAACACTCTGTTGTGAATGTTAACAACGACGATCCATACTGTTTTCTTTGGTCTATAGTATCTGCTTTATATCCCGCCAAAAAAAATTCTAATAGACCATCTTCGTATCCTCATTTTTCTAATGTTTTAAATTGCAATGATATTAAATTTCCCATAACTATAAAAGGTATAAGAACATTCGAAAAACTTAACAAACTATCCATTAATTTGTTTTGTTTAGAAAACAAAAAAATTTTACCTTGTTCTCTTAGTTCTATTGCCGAAACAAATGTTAGAGTCATAAATCTACTTATGCTTCCTTTAAACTCTAAACCACAGGTGGACGTAAACAATGTATCTGAAGAACCGCTACTCTTTCATTTTACTTGGATCAAAAATTTGTCGGCGCTTTTATCAAAACAACTATCGACCCGTAATCATAAGATTTTTATTTGTGAACGATGTTTAAATTACTTTAGAACTCGGGACATGCTAGAAAAACATAAAACTTACTGCATACATTCTAATACGTGTTGTGTGCGATTGCCGAAACCTTCTAAAAAATACTTGTCATTTAAAAATTATCGTTATCAGGAAAAAGTTCCTTTTGTTATTTATGCTGATTTGGAATGTATTCTAGAAAAGTGTAACGATGCAAACTCAAATTTACTCAACACTAAATCAAAATCATACCAAAAACATATACCGTTTAGTATAGCATATTACTTAAAATGTTCATATGATAATACTTTGTCAAAATTTTGCACGTATCGAGGAATCGATTGCATCGATTGGTTTGTACGTGAATTGAAAAATATTGTTGATATGTCGCACGAACAACTTAATATAATTGTTCCGATGGGAAAACTAAATCATCAACAACATCAAAGTTTCTTGATTTCTAAAGTATGTCACATTTGTAAACAACCTTTCAATGATGATCAAGTTAGAGTTCGAGATCATAACCATCAAACAGGGATGTTCAGGGGAGCCGCTCACCAGAGTTGCAATTTAAACTATAAAGATGAGCACTGTATACCTGTAGTATTTCATAACATGAGTGGATATGACGCACACTTTATCATTAAAAATTATCCACATTATTTGAAGGAAACGTTAAACTATTGCCAATAAATAAAGAAAAATATATTTCTTTTACGAAATCTATACCAAATACAAATATTTCTCTTAGGTTTATAGATTCTTTCCGTTTTATGTCACAAAGCTTAAATCACCTTTCTTCTAATTTGCTAGACGATCAAAAAGATTACAAAATTTTATTGTAATAGTTTAGAAGAGTTTCGTTTATTAAACAAGAAAGGAATATTTCCTTACGATTATGTAGATTCTTGGAAAAAGTTAGAAGAAACGTGTTTACCACGTAAAGAAGATTTCTATAGTCAGTTGAACGATGAAAATATTAGCGATGAAGATTATGCTCATGCTGTAAATGTTTGGAAAGTTTTTGGAATTCAAAATATAGGCGAATATTCTGATTTGTATTTAAAAACGGATGTACTTTTACTAGCTGACGATTGTGAAACTTTTCAGGAAACTCGATTAAAAACATACACTTTAGATCCATTACACTATTACACTGCCCCAGGATTAACGTTTGATGCTATGTTAAAAACTACAAACATTTCGTTAGAACTTCTCACCGATATTGATATGGTTATGTTCGTTGAAAAGGGAATTAGAGGAGGTGTCTCTCAATGTTCCAATAGATACGCTAAAGCAAATAATAAATATATGAGAAATGGTACTGATTCTACTAAAGATAGTATATATTTAATGTATTTTGATGTAAATAACTTATATGGAGCGGCTATGTCTCAATATTTACCATACGGAAATTTTGAATTTATGGAAAATTTTGATGTTCAAGAAATTTTAAATACACCTGATGACTTTGTCGTTGGATATATCGTTGAATGTGATTTGGCTTATCCAATTCAGTTACATAATTTACATAGCGATTTGCCATTGGCGCCTGAACATATGGTTCCTCCGACTTCAAAAGCTAAACTTAAAAAATTGTTATTAACTTTGTTTCCAAAAGAACGATATGTCGTTCACTATAGAAACCTAAAAATGTATTTAAGGTTAGGTATGCAATTGAAAAAAGTGCATCGAGTGCTCAAATTTCATCAATCACCCTGGTTAAAACAATACATAGATTTAAATACAAAATTACGCCAACAATCTAAAAATGATTTTGAAAAAGATTTTTATAAATTAATGATTAATGCGATTTACGGCAAATGCATGGAAAATGTTAGAAAGCATCGAGATATCCGCTTAGTAACAAAATGGGACGGACAATGGGGAGTGCGATCTCTTATCTCAAAACCAAATTTTCACAGCTCAGTTGTATTTGATGAAGATATGGTTATCATAGAAATGAACAAATTAGAAATCTGTATGAATAAACCTATTTACGTGGGATTTAGCATATTAGATATTTCAAAAATTTTTTTATACGAATTTCATTATGACTACGTTATAAAGACGTTCGGAGAAAACGTGAAATTGTTATATACAGACACCGATAGTTTGATTTATAGCTTTAAAAATATAAACATCTATGAGTACATTAAACAAGACAGTCATCGTTTTGACACTTCTGATTATGACAATAATAACATTTATCAAATACAGCTTAAAAACAAAAACTACCAGGATTAATGAAAGATGAAAATAATGGAAAGATAATGCTTGAATTTGTAGGGCTTAGGTCAAAGATGTACTCTTACATTGTTGATGATAATTTTTCTAAAAAATTAGTAAAAAAATCTAAAGGATCCAAAAAATCTTCTATCAAATCAATTACTTTTGAAGATTATAAACAATGTTTATTTGATAATAAAATTTTTGAAGCAGATCAACGACTTATTAAATCTAAGCAACACAATGTCTTTTCAGTTAAACAAAGTAAAATCGTTCTTAGTCCTTACGATGACAAACGCATGCTCAGTTTTGATAGTACCGATACAAGACCGTGGGGGTATCTATATCAACCGTTTGGAGGGGATTGATTTATAAAATCGTTGCTTGTAAAATCTAAACTTCATACGTTCAGTTGCAATTCAACGGTTTACAATCATAATATGATGGATATCAGTTTACAAATTGCTTTAGAAGCTCAACAAGCTAAAGAAAAAGTTTACGAAAAATATCTCAAAAATGCAATTCGTTTTAATGTAACTGATTCTACAAAAGAAACTCTGACATTTTTGTTGAAGAAAGAAAACTTTGTTGTTCCAAGCGATATTATTTCTTTTGCCGCATTGTATGGAAATAAATTAAGAGTGGATGACTTGTGTCAACTTTTGGACAAGAGACGAAGCCTAGACAATTATGTCAACAACATTGTGTCTCTTTGCAGAACAGAAAAAATTGTATCGATAAATTTAAATAAACTAGACGATATATTAGTTCTACATAGTTTAGAGCGCAATATTTCATTCAAATTGTATATTTTGAAGCTACTATCTAACTTTAACATTATCAATGCGTGTCATTTAGATTATCCTGTAGAACATATTTTAAGAAATCATAAAGATATTAAATCGTGCATAGACGAATGCATTTGTAATGCATCATACCTTGCTGACAGTCAAATTCTAAAAAAATTTATTACCGCTCTTATTTGTCGAAACATATCTTTTAAATTTAATCCTTCAGAAAACGAAAAACATGCGGAAATATTGTTATGGATACAGAAGAATATAAGTAAAGGAACCCACCATCCAGATGCTGTATTAGGTTGGACATCTGGTCCAGATTCGGCAAAATGGCCTTCCACTAATTTGGAAGATTACAAAGAAACGTTATCTTATCTAATGTTAATTACACATTAATAACAATAAAAAACTATTATTTATATTTTGTTTTATTTTAAACCTTTTGATATACATCCTATTTCTACTACCTATCACAATATCCTTAAATAATAATACATAAAATTTACATACATGATTCACTATACTAATGATATAATATTTTTTATTGGCACATATTTTACAATCCTATCGTGAAGTATTAAACAATATGCGGTTGTTTTATCAGGAATATTTACATTTGTTTCAAATTCAATTTTGATATCTATAGGACCTCTTTTTAATTCCTCCTTTTGCTTAGAACAGTCTATAACTGCGATTGGGGCATATCTTTTGAATTCTTCTGGCGTGAATATCGGCTCGCTATCTTTGTAAAGGAATGAACTTTGAAATTCGGTAAATAGTTCATACAACAAAGCATACTGGTTTTTTGTAAAATTTAAATTTAAATTGTCGTAAGGATATACTGCATCATTAAGAAAAACTTTAATATTAGTCAAATTGCAATGATCAAAGCGACTGCAGTCTTTATTTATTTGATTTTTTCTATCGGTCTGAAAACCAAAGATTATACATTGAGGCTTTTCTATTGATGACTTAATAGCCCACGTATGTTTTTGTGTTTGTGGTAATGATGGGTGTTCGTGTAATTCTCTACTTCTGAATGGCATGTATAATTCTCTTGCACTTTTAATAATATCGAGCAGTTTTAATTGTTCTTTAATTGAAACAGATATGTGTGGAACTCGCCAACTGACCTTATGTAGCTGAACTTTGATAGTTTTTATATTGTCATTAACTACTATAGCGTTATTGTCGGTATTACTGCGAAGCAACACCAATTCTTGTCTACAATTGATCACTACCTTTTTAAAATCTTCGCACGATCCTAAAATCATTCGAAGAGGTATAACCGCATCAAAATTTCCTGAAGATATATCCAATAATCTTGAATTGCCTATTGGAAACCAACCACCGTTTTCAAGAGCTTTGCTTTCTTCTGTATTGTACGACACATAACCTTTTAAAACAGACATAATTCCCGGATTTCTAACGCGATCGATAACTTCTCCAGAAATTTCCAAACGAATCTCGTCAAACAAAAATAAGATACCCATATTAACAAATTGAATATTGGGCGTTTGAATCTTTGCGTTTTTATCATCATATGCTTCTACTTTTCCTTGTACATGAAGAGAGCTATACCAAGGTAACGTATATAATTCTTGTTGTTGTATAGGAATTCTGATTTCATCGTTGTTGTTAAATGAACTTGATGCATAAGGTGGATGACTTCGTTTTTCTGCATATGCTATTGTGGTATCAAAAACTGGTGGTTCGTTTACTTTTAAAATTTCATAATTCATTTTTACGTTCGTAATTTTAGTCCTAAAGATTCGAGAAATTTTTTATTCTTTCGTGTTAAACGATTGATTTTACCAGACCGACTGAACAGTTTAGCTTTCTTTTTTGGATTTATATACTTTTTGATTGTCTTGGTAATATTAATATGTTTACTCCAATTTTTATTTTTATTAAACACGATTCCCATTATAATGGTTTATTGTATTTTTTAAGATGTAGCCTAACCGTTATTACCTCTCCTCTAAAATCAACTATATTTTGATCTTGGTCCGTTATTTTTATAGTAATTTCGTCTATTTGCTTCGTGTTAATTGGTAAATAAATTACGTTAGTTGGAGTTTCTATAATTTTATATCCTGGTGGGACTGTAGGAAAAAACTCATGAATTACATGTACTGGCTCGCCGTTTCTGAATGAACTGGTGACGATATTGCATTCTACGCATAACGCGTTTAATCTAAAAATTTTACAAGGAAAATCTGATGTGTTTCTTGTATTTGCTTTCAGAATTCTAGGTTTGAAATCCAATAAATTACTAATTGAACCTTCCTTAGAGAAATCGATGTCCAAAGTGCACTTAAGTTCGGAACGTAAAGTATTATTATTTCCTTTTATGCTTATTGTAGGAGCAGACTGAGCTTGATTTATGTTTTTGTTTTCAAATATTGAGTGTTTTAAAAGTTGTTCATCTAAATAATTATTCAAATCATCAATTTCATAAGAACCTTCAGGAATTGCTATGCAGAGTTCTGTGCCATTTTGAAGTATAAAATGACATTTATTATTAGAGCTGTCTATATTCATAATTGAATTAAACGTTTCTAAATTTATCAAACCCAAAACATAATCTTCATCTTCTAATATGATAGGAGGATAATACTTACTAGAAAGAATGGATTCCGCTCCAGTCAAGGTAAATGTGGAAGACATTATACTGCTTGTAGCTTACTAAACTGTTAACTCAAATGTATCAGGATTATATAGCAATCTTAAATGTTAAGCATAAACTCTACTTCTCAATGATGTTCGAATATTATTACCTAAAACCTTATTCAAACTCGCAGTTGAATCTGGGCTTCTCGGTTACAAAGCAGACATCTCCTAGATGACCCACCGAGAAACCTATCGTAATTATATTTATCTAAAAATTTTAAACACAAATGTCCACAGTTGACAGTATTAAAAGATTGGAAATTATTGTGATTGTAGATTATATTACAAGGACCGTTTCTCTTTAAGTATTGTGTTAATTCCAATGGAGGCTGTAAGTTTCCAAAACTATCAAAATATACTGCGCGTGTACCAATTTTTTATCAGCTGTCCAATGTGTTCCAGCTCCATTTCTATCATCCAAGTTTATTATACCACATTCAACGGCAGTTACTCCGGATTTAGGTAGTGCATCTTTCATAAATACTCCGCGAAAGTTTCTTATTTTTAATTTTTTGCATATTTGTATAAATCTATGTTAGTGAGCGCTCGTTTTGGGAGTTTTATCGTAAGTTTTTGTGTTTTTCGCCGTCCTAAAAAGACCAAATCCTTTTTATATGGTTGTAAATATAATCCGTTTCCAGATTTATTTAGTGCTATTGCTTCCATAGTTTGATTATGTCTTTGGTTTTCTTTAAGTTTTTCTTTGGCATCTTTTGCCGCAATTACTGTTTTGCAATAGCAGCGGCGCCGCCACCTAGTGATCCTAATGCGCCAAGTGCAGCAAAAATAGGGATTAGCGGCAAAAACCCACCAACCTTTGGCACTGGTATTACACGAACAGGTTTTACTTTTTTCGTCCTTTTAATGACTTTACAGCAGTAATTGCCGTACTGAGAGCATCTTTAGCGTTTAGAAATTTTTTCTTTTAATGCAGATTTAGCACTTTTTATTAAATCATGGAATTTTAATCCTTTACCATGCTTTCTTTTGCACTCCTTGTTTTTATACGAAGTCGTTTAGTGCCAGATTTATAACTCATACCAAGTTTTATTTTAGCTTTCATAGCAGCTGTTACACCTAACGCAGCTAATTTTTCTCCTAATGACGAATCAGTAGAGTACAATCTTTTAGCTTTTTCTAATAATAAACCGTCAGCTTTATGTCTACTTTCTATATTTTTATAATTGTTATAAGCTATGTCATGCTCCTTACAAGCTTCATCTAATTTATTAATACCTTGATCTCCTTTTGCAAGTCGTTTTATTAGTTTAGTTCCCGGTCCACAAAAGTTATATCCAGGAATGTGTAATTCAACTGGTAGTTTATCAATAACTGAATTTATAAGACCTTTACCCTGATATTTATTCTTTTTTTGGGGTCGTTGGTTAATAATTGACTTTTGCATTAACATGTCTAGGATTTATTTATGAGCTGGGATGCACACACTAACTGACTGAATTGAAATTTAGTTACATTTATATGTTTGACAAACACGTTTTTTTTTAGTTTTTATCAAAATGCGAATAGTGCAACAACCAATTACACTAACAGTAGCAAATAATGATATAAAAAATTTGGAAACCTATAAGAGACACGGTCAGTTATTACCATCAACTATTCGTTGTCTTATTGTTGGACCATCAAATTGTGGAAAAACCAATGTAATGGTTAGCTTAATTGAACACATTAATGGATTGCGTTTTAAAAACGTTTATGTTTATTCTAAATCTCTTTTTCAACAAAAATATCAATATTTAGAAAAATTGCTAACGCCTATTGAGGGTATAAATTATTTTTCTTTTAGTAATTTAGAAAGTAACATACCTCCACCATCTAAAGCAAAATCCAATTCCGTATTTATTTTTGATGATGTGGCGTGTGATAAACAAAATCTAATGAGAGAGTATTTTAGCATGGGTCGTCACAATAACATAGATTGTTTTTACTTATGTCAAACCTATAGCCGCATTCCAAAACAATTAATTCGCGATAATGCCAACTTTATAATAGTGTTCAAACAAGATGTTTTAAATCTACATCACATTTATGAGGATAACGTCAGTACCGATTTAACATTTGACGATTTTAAGAAGATGTGTTCATTTTGTTGGAACGAAAATTATGGTTTTTTAGTTATCGATAAAGAAAGAGATACTAATTCTGGCAGATACAGAAAAGGATTTGATTCTTTCATTCAACCCATTCCACAATAAAAATATAAACCATTATATTAATTAAGTTATTAATACGTCCGCATATTTATTCTCAATATATATTTATAACAAATCACTGCATGGTTTATTTATAATTTGCTTGATTAACAATAACAAAACCGCTATAGTTTGTGCGCAAACCGTTTTACAAACCGTCTACATTGAATGTGGTTTGCTTGAAAACTACTTAACACACCGCTTATTTTATCTATGGTTTGTGTGCAAACCGCTTTACAAACCACCTAAATTGAATGTGGTTAGTTTGCAAACTGATCAATAAACAGTTTATAGTTTACTGTTGGTTAAAATTCTGCCATGTTTGTAAGCTATTCAGTTTGCAGATAATTCTTTTTGTTAAACATTTATAAGGAACTGTAGAAGCATATTTGATTAGTAAGCAAAAAAATAAACGTACGATAAGGTTCGTCCAGAATGCAATCGTACAATAATTTATCAAATTTATCAAATGAAGAAGAATTAACTAAAAGGTTAATCAAAAAAAGAGAAGAAGTAAAAAAAAAGTTTGCATTACTAAAACAGGGCGAAATTACGAAAGACAAAGCATTTTTTCCTATAACTAAACGTTTGGAAACTATCTCAGATCAATTAAATGCTAAAAATACAAAGTCGTCCTTTGTTAACAATAAAGATGAACAAAATCTAAACTCAAAAAAACTAAAACATGAATATACTGTTGTGGAATCTACCCCCATTCCAGCATGGAGTACAAAACTTTCAAATCTTCAAAAAAAAATTCAATCGTTAAAAGATGAAAAATTACATGAACCGAAAAATCAAAATATTTTTGATCATAATGCTCCTACAATTTCGAATTTAAAAGAAGACGTCATAATTTCAGAACCTTCAGTTGAGGTAGACGATTATGAATTAGATGATTTAATTGAACATTCGGTAGAAGAAAGTAACCGAAATATAGAAAACATTCTTGATAGCAATATCTATAATGAATACTTAGCAGAGTTTGATGAATTGCCTAGAAGATATATAGATGCTATGGTTCATGATAAAAAAAGGCAGTTTGATCACAGAACTGGAATAAGGCATGATAGTTTTCAAGAGAAGTTTTTTATAGGAACATCAGCAGTAGAGTTTATTGGATCAGATATAAAAGTAGATGGAAAAATATACAATGGAACCCCTGGACTGTATGAATTATTATTTAAAAACACTCCTGTAACATATACTGAAGGAGATTTGCATATATACAAAGAAATTTTAGATATTAGTAATGCTTGCAGAAGCAACTTTGATCCTAATGGTCACATACAAGGAACACGATCTGACAAATATAAATCTATTATTGCTCCTCTATATTTTGTACAGCCTGGGTATTTAGAAACACCAAAAAGATTTAAAAAAATATTAGGAAAAGGAATGTTTAAAGAAGTTAACAATCATTATACCGATTATGTTTATTGGGATGATGTAAATGAATTAGTTGACAGATTGAGGTTGTTAGTAGCATCTGAAACAGCAGGCCATACAGGTCACACAAACGAAATCGTCTCTATTATAGAAGAACTACGCGAAGCACAAATAATTGAATAAAACAATGACTTTAGATAAATTTGGTCGCCATATAATTAAACATACTCAAATATCTGTTGAAAAAGTGCAAAATGATACACATAAAACAATGTTTTACAACCATATTTTATTATTTCAGACAAACAGACTTCTAGATAATAAATATCTGATATGGTCAGACAAAAGTTCTTATTCATTCCCATTAGAAAATGGTATAATTGATAATTTATCTATAAATCTTGAAAACGTTATACTAAAGATAAATGGAAAACCTTATACAAGCGAGCAAGTTGCTAATCGTCAACTTAAATTAGGAGACAAGATATCGTTTGAAATACGCAATCACGAAAATCAAACTGCTATAAGATATTTGAAAACGTTATATGTTGAAATAGTAGTTAAATGTCCTGTCAAAATAGAAAGTGGTGCAGTGTGAAAATGCCTAGACGAAAAGCAACAAAAAGATCTGTTCCATCTTCTATAAAAAAAAGAGAAAGTTTTAGAATTGCATAAACCTGCACGAAGAAATTTCAAAAGACGTCGGGTTATAATAAAAGGTATTAATGAAACATTACAAGCTGATCTTGTCGATATGGTTTCGTTTTCAAAACAAAACAACCAATTTAAATACATACTTGTTGTAATTGATTGCTTTTCGAAATATGTATGGACACTTCCTTTAAAATTAAAAAATGCAAAACATGTTACTGACGCAATGGAAAAAATATTATCACGTTTAAAGCATTTGCCAAAAAACATACAAACAGACGAAGGATTAGAATTTTACAATAGTACATTCAAAAATTTGATGAAAAAGTATAATGTTAATCACTATAGTACGTTTAGTACAAAAAAAGCATCAATTGTAGAACGTGTTAATCGAACTTTGAAAAACATAATGTGGAAACAATTTAGTTTACAGGGTAATTACAAATGGATAAACATATTAGATGATATTACAAATCTATACAATAACACTTTTCATCGTACAATTAAAATGAAGCCATCGATGGTTAACAAAAACAATGAAAAATCTATTTTACAATCTGCATACTCACACATAAAAATAGCAAACCAAAATAACAAATTTTCGTTGGGGGATTATGTAAGAATTAGCAAATACAGAAATGCATTTGAAAAAGGGTATACTCCTAATTGGTCTAATGAAATTTTTATAATTAGGAAAGTTAAACTAACTAACCCAACTACCTATTTGCTAAAAGACATAAAAGGGGATGATATTTTAGGAGGTTTTTATGAAATGGAATTGCAAAAAGTTAAACATCCGGATACGTACTTAATTGAAAGAATTTTACGAAAGAAAGGTACTAAAATGTATGTAAAATGGTTAGGCTTTGATGAATCTCACAACAGCTGGATAAACAAAAACAGTATTGCATAAATAACAATACATCAAACTAAAATATATTATTTAATTCGAATCAAAATGTTATAAACTTTCTATCTCTTCCGTACTATTACCCACTGCTTAATATATTTACTAAGGTATGATAAAACTTGTAATACTGAAATAAAAAACGTATCATTAATTCTAACATTTATTGTTTATTTCAACTTTACATTTATTTATTAAATATTTATTTAAATATTTACATGTCATACATTATAACTCTGTTATTTTATTTTTGAATAAATTCAATGTTTGTTGTTTCACCAACAGCTCCTCGGCTCACGAGATAGATGTTTTTTCCCGAACCAATCAAGCTATTAATTTGGTTTATATCTTCAATCGAAAACTTGTTAATAAATCTTTGTGGTAGAGGTACTTTAAAATCTTGACATTCGACAATCACTTGCTCCCCAAATTTACCATCTATTTTACTAAAACACTTAATTTTATACTGCTCATTTATTAATAGACTTCTAGCACTTAGATAAGGAACCAAATGAGAAGTTTCGTTCAAGTTTACAAAAAATGATTCCATATTAACTTCTTTCAATTTATTAAAACAAATAAGAGTTATTGAAATACTAATATTAAATCTTCACAAATATCACCTTTATATAGACACAACAGCATCCCCACCATCACTACGAACTTCTCCGACAGACTTAGAACCGAGCATACCCGAAACAAAACGACTCTTACGACTTATTGCGATTCCCCTACCACCAATACGATATATCTAAATACGAATGCAACTCGAGCATACCCGAAACGAAACGATAGCAACGAAATTTTACGATTTTCCACCGATCTTACCCGAGTGAGCCAGAACCGGCCTCACTATACTACTCCTGTGGCATTCGTAAGGCACGTCCATTTGGGTACTCTTCGGTAACATCGCTTGAATAAATATTATATTTTCTTTTTAGAAACGATCGACCAAAACTACCCCCTCTAAGTGGTGGACTACTTTAGGGTTCGGTTATCATGGAATTAGCCGCTAAAATTTTAATAATGAGTTTTGTTTTATTCTTAGAAGTTACGTTTTTTTTTCTTTTACCCCAATTGTAATTCTGGGCAATCATGAATTTTACAACTTTAAATTTTTGTCGGTGATCTAAAGCACTTTTACGTTGCAAATAAATCTACTCTTTTTGTTTTATCTAGTTCTAATCATAATCTAAAGATAACCCCGGAAATACCTTACGAAGACCCGCCAAAGTATTAACAAATTTTTAACCCTGTAGTGGCGGCAACCCACATTTCATTCCAAAATACTGCCTGAAACTTTTCAAATGTTACACTCTCCCTCCGCCAAATTTACCACTGGTGCAGAAAATGATTCGTAAAACTCTAACAACACCGCTTATACTAAACACTGATTAATGCTATAATTACAAGAACACCTCGAAACGCAAACCCACTCCATGTTTGGAATGGTGAAATTCTACATCCAATTCCGGTTCGATTACAAAAACTGTGATCACCTATAGGAGAATTGTAAAGAAAATATCGAATTCCACTCTATCTCACGAAACGTGAATAGCAAAACCATCATAATGTCTGAATTCCTAAAACCATATGAAAATTCCAGTTCATAAACAAAAAGGTTACTTTTTTCTAGCCCAAACTTCGTAGGCCTACTTATAACTACACTTAAAAATTAATTCTGGTTCAGCTAAGCGACTGGCATTAGTTTATACTACAAAACTTAAATCTAGCTATTTACACCTAATCCAGGGCCAAGGCGCCAAACTCAGTTAAAAAAATCTATTCTGTCGATCATTCAACAGCAAAAAGAAAATGTTTTTGGGGCGAACTGGTTCTCAACCCCCATAGTAGAATCTCAAATCCGAGAAATATTTCTAAAAAAAAAATCTTAACAAAAAAAAAGTTTTATAGTGGGTTTGCTTTCAAATCTTTAATGTGAAAACTCCTACATCCTTGCCTTTTTCATCCTTTAGTCGATAGGTAAGTCGACCAGTAACTTCACTAACTGTACATTTTACATATTTCGGGGTTAACTTCCGAGAAAAATGATCACTAGCGTTAGACAGCGCAAAGTTTTTCTTCCACACGGTGTCTCCTTTCTTAAAAATTAAAGGTCGTTTGCGTAAGTCATACCGATTTTTATATCTCTCATATGCAGCCTTTAAACGTGCTTTAACCTTCTGATGCAATTCACTGACATTATTAACATCTGTCACTATCTGTTCTCGGTCAGTTAATGTAACATTTTCAGGGTTGGCTTCACGCAACTTTCCATAATAATCTCCACTGTTAGGTACAGTCCTACCAAAATTTAAGAAAGAGGGTGAATGACCGGTTACCTCATGTACAGCATTACGAATGGCATGAGCAATTTTGTACAAATAAACATCCCAAGTGCGATGATCTTCTACAAATGAACGTAAGCAAGTACCAATCACTTTATTAACGCGCTACACTGGATTCACTTGTGGGTGATAGTTTGCATTGTACCACACGTTCACTTTGTATTCAGTCATAAGATTCTTGAATAAAGTACTAGTAAACTGTGTACCGTTATCACACATGATAATCTGTGGCACACCAAACATCAAAAAGGTTTCCTCAATCAACCTAGTAACTGATGAAGAAGTCGCATTCTTTAAGGCATGGACAATAACAAATTTAGTGAACGAATCTGAAATGACTAAAATGTAGGTATTGCCTTTCTTGGTACGCGGAAATGGTCCCATCAAATCAATGGAAAGTAATTGAAATGGGTACTCTACCTGCTTTTGTTTTCCCATTAATCCCGGGCGTAACATATTGGTAGCCTTACTAGCATTACAAACGTCGCACTTCAGAACATATCGCCTAATGTCCGATTTCATCTTCGGCCAATAATAAATTTCCGCAATTTTACTAAAAGTTTTAAAAACTCCCAAATGTCCAGACAGGGGATTATCATGACAATCTTTAAAAATGTCTATCCTACGAGACTTCGGAACCAACAGTTTCCATTCGATTAGATTAGAAATTATGTTATGTTTGTTAGCCACATACTTGTAAATTATTTCATCCTCTACTTTAAAATTAGCATATCGCTCCGAATTAGCTAAAATTTTTTCAAGTAATTGTTGGTACCAGCGATCTTTGTCTTCGATTGAAATGGATATGGAATGCAAGTTAATAGGTGCTCGCGATAAAGCATCCGGCACTACATTGAATTTTCCTTTCCGGTGTACAATGTTAAAATCAAACTGATTTAACCTTACGCTCCACCTGGCTAAACGTCCACTTGGGCTTTGAATAGTACCGAGCCATTTGAGAGCTTGGTTATCCGTAATTACGGTAAATTTAGTTCCTTCAATATAAGGTCTGTACTTTTCGATACCGAAAAGAATCGCACAGCACTCCTTTTCCATCGCATGATAATTTTTTTCTTGTTTAGTGAGTGTTCGACTAGCATAGGCAATGACTTTCTCGTTTTCTCCTTCACCTTGGACAAGAATTGCACCTAAGCCTACATCTGACGCATCGGTTTGGATAACAAATGGTTTACGAAAATCAGGGCTGGCAAGTACAGGAGCTGAAACTAATAAATTTTTCAAAATATTGAAAGCATTGTCTGCCTGTGCAGTCCAAATGATTTTCTGTCCTTTGCTTTTTCCTTTAAGAAGTGCCAAGAGTGGGCTGGCAATAGTTGAGTATGACGGAATAAACCGACGATACCATCCAGACATTCCCAGAAAACGTTTAATCTCGGTAGCTGTAGTGGGCGTAGGATAGCTAGTAATTGCCTCAACTTTAGCAGGAGATGTTCTTAAGCCGACAGCATCAACAACAAATCCCAAATATTCAAGAGATGGCCGACAGAATTCACATTTCTCAAAATTTACCGTCAGACCTGCGCGTATTAGTTGTCACGCAACTTTCTCTAACGTCTTTATGTGGTCTTGAAACGTGGCAGACACAATGATAATATCATCCAAATATACGAAAACTCCTTCCAGTTCAGGTCCAAACAATCTATCCATTAGCCGTTGTAGGGTTTGAGGACTATTGTGAAAACCAAAAGGAAGAACGGTAAACTCAAATAAACCTCGCCTCGGCACAGTGAATGCTGTTTTCTTCTTAGATTCTGGCGAAAGAGGGATTTGCCAGAAAGCCTTCCGTAGGTCAATAGAAGATAAGAAACGAGCATCCCTTAAGCGATCTAGAATGTCACTTACATAAGATAGTGGATAAGCATCTGTTTTGGTTATTTCGTTTAATCTTCTACCATCGAAACAAAAACGAAGATCACCTGACTTCTTCTTAACCATAACTATTGGGCTATTCCAAGAACTGTTAGATGGTTGAATGACACCTAATTTTAACATTTCGTCTACTTCCATATTAACCTTCTCTAACATTGCCGGTGACAAGGGAAAGTAACGTTGCTTGATGGGTCGAACGTTGCCAGTATCAATCACATGTTCGACTAAATAAGTTTTACCTAATCGATCAGTCCCCATGGTTTTATACTGCTCAATGATGCTTTCTAATTGCTGACATTCTTCACTAGAGAGATCAGAACGAGACTGGATGACTTTAACACTACTAACGCAACTCGATGGTATATCAGCCACCATGTATTCATCCTTAGCATAATCTGTTTTCAATTTAAAAATATAACAAAAATCGATACCTAGGGTTAATGGATATTCTACCGTATCAGAAACGATTGCTGACAGATTATGAGTTACATCATCTACCGTTAAAGACATTAAAACCGTACCTAAAACATTTTGCTTAGCTCCATCCGCAGAAAATACATTCAAAAAGGAATGTCGATTCAATTTAAGATTTAATTTGTTGATTAAGGTGAGCCCATCTCGTCCAAGAATGGTTCGATTCGCCCCTGGGTCCAACAATGCTAGAATTCGTACATCGTTAACATGAACAACCATATAACCTCGATTATCTAAACCACGATGTTCAAACATGGTACTAACAGTAGCATTCAGACAACAAAAATTTCGAACACGCATCAGCCAATCTTGCCATTCATTGCTATCAGCCTTACAAGCATAAGGACAATAGGATAAGCGGCCGTCACCTACCTCCGTCCTGCTCCGTTTTTTTGACACTTTGTACAGTTACTAAAGGTTACATCAGGAGTTCCACAAATATAACAAAAATATTTACGCTCTTCCAAACACGTGTGAAAAGTATGTCCTAGTTTGGAACAGTTAAAGCATCTGGTACTAGCTCGAGCACGATTACCTATTGATCGGCTTCTAAAATTTGTACGGGTATTAGTATCCGTAGAAAACTTCAAATCAGATGCCGCGGGCAAAGTACTGACTTTAACCAATGAAGAAGCAGCTAAGTCAGGTTCCAATGGTTTACTAATGGGACTTTGAGAATAAAACAATTCGCTCCGGCGTTCGACTTCTTCCATCTGCTTACAAAGGTACCGCAAATCATCAAAAGAATGTACTGGTATGAAGGCTAATTGTTGAGCATATTTAGGCATTAAATTATGCATCACAATACGCAATTGCTTGTTGATGTTGGGAGGTTCCTGCATTCTGGTCATTAAGTTCTGCATGACTGCGATAAAAAAGTGAGCCGGTTCGTTACTGGCTTGCTTCCGCGACCGAATTTCATCCCATAACGCATCATCGTAATCCGAAGGAAGATAGGTAGATTTCAATAAGTTAACCAATTCATTCCATGAGTTAACACTAGCTCTCACCGATCTAAACCATATCAACGCCTGTTCACTAAACAACTCAACCGCACTTTCAAAGAGAACTTCGTCCGAAACACGACGTGAAATTTTTAATTCATTTACTCGCTCTAAAAAGGCATTGACACCTATTATCGAAATATCACCTGTAAATTTCAAACGCCATTTTTCGATTGATTCTGGTCGTAGGTAATATGGTGCAAGAGGTGCAAACGATGGGCCAGCTGCTGGATTGAAAATGTGATTAGAAGTAGACCGTCTTTGAGACTCGACCGGTAAAGCGAAATTGTTGTTTACATTACTGTTGTTCCCACATTCAGCGTCGTCCTGGTCTAAAACTATGGCTTCCACCTTTCCTGCTAAAATAGGAGAACTTTCAGTCTGAAATCCTTGAGAGACCACGGTATGAGGTGCTTCATCAGTCTCCATCAATTTCGAACTAGATTTAGCTTCAATGTTAATGACATCAAGAACGTGTGTTACATCATTAATAGAAATTTGCTGCGATTCGGATGCCTCCAAGACAAGGTTCAAAATATCACCAGCTCTATCCAATAAAGTTTTTATAGCCGAAGAAACTTCTTTTGGTAATGACGATTCGTGTTCGACACAATATTGCAACCTTCTGATGACATGTTCTATGCGTTGTGATAAAATTTCAGCAATATTCGAAATGGGTGCTGTCAAGAATTTGTTTACTTCAACTTCCAATTTGGTAATTTTCGAATTGCAAGTGTCTATATGAGTTTGATAACCACACAGAACGGGTGAAGAAACCTGAGATCCCCTACGTAATAATAATCTTAATTCCGCTCTCCGTTGATCAGCTGTTAACTTTTCCGGATCACTACCTCTTATCAAAAGTTCCCAACTTACTTCGTCAGTTAATAATCGTCCAACTTTAATTGTCGCCATAATATTGTGTAACGTGTTAAAAATCCAAACGCCGAAGTATAGGCAACTTAACGTGCTGGGAATTTTTATAGTGACCTATTGGTGACCCTTTGATATATTATCACTGCTATCACGAAGGAATTCTTCACTTTCTCCAAAAACACGTATTCGAAAGGTTGTTGCATTTTACCTGTGTGTAAGAATATTGGCGGCATAAAGTCAATTAGTTGGCTGGTATTCGAATATTGATACCTGGGCTAATAGACTCCTACGGGGAATTAAGCAGCTATAATCTACAATTAAATAAAAGCATTAGTGGTAATAACGAACCTTATGCTTACGGTTAGCGAACCGGATTTCAAACACAGGGCAACATCATACGATAATTGGAGTCCCCAACAACATCGTGGGTAAGTGTGATTTTGTACCACCAAGTCTCCACCTTCGGTATATTTATATGACAAAAAAAAAATTAGGGAACTACCACCGGGTTCCAGCAGCAGTTCCGGACGTAAACAGGGTGTCAGACTACCCCCTTATCTGCTCGTTCCACCTCGGACACAGTCACCACCAGCTGCGATACCCTACAACAAACAAGATAAGTTTAGTTTAAGATAAGTTCGATTTGATTTTTTTTGTGTTAGCTGTAAGTTCAATAATTAGTTTAGTCCTTAAATATAATAATATTATACATTGGTTTCACCTACCTGAGATACCACCGTGGGTTTCTTTTTTTGCGTAAATTCAGAACGCTGCAGATATTTGAAGGCAGACACCGGTTTTGTTCACGGGGGACAGCAGGGATAAAAAGGTCCTGTAAGAATATAGAATAGTTCGGTACGTGGAATTGTACACAAATTGTACGAGTTTAAGTTTACTTACGATAGGAAGCAATTGCTCGCTGTCGGTGAGGGGAACGACCTGTCAGTTAGGGGGCAGCTTTTGGGGGAGATCGTAGTGCTGATCTCGAATTCACTTAGGTGCTCTTACAGCCATTTTTACCTCGAGACAACGCGAACAACCCTCATAATTTTGTAAAACCGCGTGACGCAATACATAATAATTCATAACCTTAAGTAAAAAGGGTTAACACGAGCATGGGTGTATTTTTTTTGGTGGGCGAAACCTCTACAAATAAACATAATTCATACAAAGGGGATGATGATTCTTTCGTTTTTTTTTTGTTATTAAACTTTAGTTCGTAATTTATTTATTCTTCTTTGTACAATAAAAAATAGTAAACAGGATTAAATACAGGGTAGAGTTTTATTAAAAACTGGAGAAACTGCTGACCTCGTCTTTTTCCTTCTTTTTTTTTTTTACGGTGCCTAGTTCTAGTGTCGATAGGAGTTCTGGGTTGATCCTAGCCTTCTCCGTGGCCGGTTGTTTAACCCAGTGGCGCCTCCCGGAAATTTAGCTAATTTTATATTAATAAATCGAAAATCGGTACTCACCCCACTCCCGATGTTTGCTAGTCGTGGATAGAGGCCAGGAGACGATACTAGAGCTAATTGGCAGTTTATATAGTTCAAAGTTAGTTACAATTGCTTTATATATACCTCACAATTATAATACACACTAGATTAAAGAGTCTAATACTTAAAGTAATTTACAAGAAACTGTAACTAGTCGGAAAAACGAGAAAAATAAGAGAGAATAAATTGCAGAAATAAATTGATGCACGTTGACGTTAGTCGAGCCCCATTACGTTGGGTGTAATTTTCTTGCACTGCGCCGTTGTTGCCAAGAAAGCCGGCTAGCTTCTTGATCGGAAGCAGAGTGCGTGCACGTGCTAGCTGCAATAAAAATTGTGGGCGCCAACTAAACGAACCACCTAAACTAAAAATATAGAAAGGAACACCACAAACGACGGTGGTCAGTTCAGTAAATAAAAAAAACACCAAAGAAAAAAAACGTATTAACTAAAAGTTAGGTATATATTTGGCTAGCGGGGTAGAGTTGTAATCAGTTGTAATATAAAACATAAAAAGAAATATTATATACACGTGTTAGGTGCTTTAGACACGATCACCTAATAAATCGTAGTTGGTAGTACTTAAGAAAAAAAACTCTATAGTCAATTTTTTTTAGCGTTATGCGATATATCAGCTCGATATCAATGCGATATTTAATCGATTGAATTAAGGCAGGCAAACACATACAGATACAAAAAAAATCAGGGTACTCTCGGTTCCAATAACACCTACTTACTACAGGGTAAGTTACCTTACATGTCGAACCTTAGTATCTCTAACACGTTTGGGGAGGCGAACGATTTAACCTAAGAAAAATCTTTTATGTAAATTTACCAATTTAATTACGTTAATCTCGGCCAACGTATTACTTGTGGCTACGTAGAAGGAGCTCCCTATACCAGCATAAGAATACCCTCGCCTACTCTTAACTGCGGAGATCTATTAGTGATTTTGTTAAAACAACTTGTTGTTATTGTCTCGACAGTCTCACATTAAGTTGACTATGGCCTTATTTAATATATATCGTATTACGTTGCAGATAGCAGTAACGGTTGGCAGTTCTTTCCGCACGCTTATGCCATGGAATTCTTGGAAGGTGTGCACAGCAAATAAAAAAAAGGTCAATACCTGTGGCATTCGTAAGGCACGTCCATTTGGGTACTCTTCGGTAACATCGCTTGAATAAATATTATATTTTCTTTTTAGAAACGATCGACCAAAACTACCCCCTCTAAGTGGTGGACTACTTTAGGGTTCGGTTATCATGGAATTAGCCGCTAAAATTTTAATAATGAGTTTTGTTTTATTCTTAGAAGTTACGTTTTTTTTTTCTTTTACCCCAATTGTAATTCTGGGCAATCATGAATTTTACAACTTTAAATTTTTGTCGGTGATCTAAAGCACTTTTACGTTGCAAATAAATCTACTCTTTTTGTTTTATCTAGTTCTAATCATAATCTAAAGATAACCCCGGAAATACCTTACGAAGACCCGCCAAAGTATTAACAAATTTTTAACCCTGTAGTGGCGGCAACCCACATTTCATTCCAAAATACTGCCTGAAACTTTTCAAATGTTACGCGATGCGACGAATTTATATAGCGCGTCACGCCTATCAAAAACTTTGAGTGGTTGTCGGTAGAAGCTGTTGAAAGCTTTAGTTTAAATAAAAATTTTGTTAATTCTGAAATTGGATATATTTTAGAAGTTGATTTAGAGTATCCACAAATATTACATGATTTACACAATGACTTGCCTTTTTGTGTAGCCTATTATTCCTCCAAACTCGAAAACTAAAATAAAAAAATTAATTCCAAATTTGAGGAATAAGGAAAAATATGTATTAGACGGCTTTCAGGATCTCGTGAACTGTGGCGCTGTAGTCTGTACATGTCAAAATATTGTTATTATCCGTCTTACAAACATTCGCCGTTACATTTTTTCTAACCTATCTTTGCTTTTATCGTTGTATTTGTTGTTAATAGGTCTTTAGGTGTTATTATAAGTAAATTAATTTTTATTTAATAAATAAATGTCTGATTATTTTTAATTTTTATTGACGTGATGCCTTTTAAATAGACTAACGTTTTTGGAATTCAGATAAACTTGTCAATTTTTTTACTTTTAGTTTATTAATTCCGATTTTTGACTCAAGGTCACCGTTCACGACATAATGAAACGCCTCTACACATTCGCAATTTACAACAAGCAATGGTTAACAATCTGATATTAACAAAAATTTATAGAATACTAAAATTTAAACAATCTGCTTGGTTAAAATCATATATCGATCTTAACACTCAGATGCGAAATAAATCTAAAAACAAATTTAACAAAGATTTTTTTAAACTAATGAATAACTCTGTTTTTGGCAAGATAATGGAAAATGTTCATAAACGAGTAGATATTCGGTTCGGTTGACACATTGGAAAAACATTGGTAAGAAAGTGGGTGTAGAAACGCTTGTTTCAAAACCAAATTTTAAAAATTGTCTAGTATTTTCAAACCTAAAAAATCAGACCTTAGTTGTTATACAGATGGATAGGTTAAACATTGAATATAATAAACCCATTTATGTAGGTTTTTGCGTTTTAGAGATAGGTATCTAAATTAATCATGTATAATTTTTATTATAATCACCTAAAGGTTAAATAGGGTGATAGGGTTTGTCTTTTATATACAGATACCGATTTTTTCATTTTAGAAGTTCAATAATTTTTATAGTGATATGAAATAGGATTTAGATAAATTTTACATATCAAATTTTACGTTGAATAATACAAACCAAATTCCAATATCGAATTCTGTAGTAGGAAGAATGAAGGACGAATATGGAGGTAAAATATTATGGGAATATTTAACCGGTTCTAAGACATATATTGTAAATTGTATGGGTGAATTAACTCCTAAAGCAAAGGGTGTTCCTTATCAGGCTTCAAAAAATTTGACAATAGATGAATACAGAAAAGCTACTTTAACCCTTCGTTAGTCGCGCATGTATATAGGAGATACATGCTCTCTTTTTTTACAAATATTTTAAAAACCTCTGATGTTATGACATTGAGATTTAACGTATTCCTCAAACAACATGTTTTGAAACGTTTCTTAGAAGGGCAAAGCGGATGGTCTTTCTTTTCTTTTGTTATCATCATAAAATCTCAAAAGGGTCGGGTATGTACCTGCCAGATACGGCGCGACAATGCATGTTACAAACAGGTTCATTCTACTTTATTCGGTCTTTTTGCAAGGTTCGTTCGTGCAAGTTGTTTTGAGTGTCCAAAAACTGTGAATTAGTGCGTTTTTTGTTACTTTTCGCTATGAGTACCAACAAGTATTTTGATTTTTCTAAACCGGACGATATTGAAGAATTACATCGTGTAATGTTGAATGAAGATGATGAAACCAAATGTACAAAATGAAGATCTTGAATAGTCAGATTCCGAAGACCAAGTTGAAGCAAGATCTGTTGATTCAGACACCGATCATGAGATCAGTGATGATGCAGACACTGAAGAACTAGAACAAGAAGATAATAATTTTTTCGTTATGTTACTAAAATTTTTAAGAAATTGAGAATATTGGGGAATTTGTTACAGGTAAAGATGGGACGCAATGAAGAAAAAAACCCTTTCCTATGTCAAAAACTCGTCCTCATAACATTTTGATGAAGTTACCAGGTGTAGTAGGACAGGCTGCTAAAAACGCAAAAACTGAAATAGATTGTTGGAATTTAATGTTCAGTGAAAATATTTTAAATTTGTTACTACAATATACAAATGAACACATCGAAAACGTTCGCGAAAGATTCGCCAGAGAAATGAACTGCAGACCAATAAACCCTGTAGAAATAAGAGCGTTTTAGGTCTACTTTATTTGGCAGGTGTATTTCAAAGAGGTCATCAACGCTTGTGTGATTTTTAGGCTACTGACGGTTTGGGAATAGATATATTCCCAATGACAGTGTCTGAAAAGCGGTTTAGATTTCTTGTTAGATGTTTAAGGTTTGATGACAAAGACACAAGAGAAGTACGGTGTGAGACTAATAAATTAGCAGCAGTCAGAGACATTTTTACGACTTTTATGATAAATTGCAAAAATAATTACTATTTGGGTCAAAATGTGACCATCGATAAAATGCTTCCTGGATTTCGTGGAAGGTGTGCATTTAGGCAGTACATACCATCCAAACCATCAAAATATGGCATCAAAATTTTTTGTTTGAGTGATGCAAAATTATATTATACGGCAAATATGGAGATATATTGTGGACAGCAACCACAAGGACCGTTTCATAAACCGAATTCAGGAGAATCTATTGTTATGAGATTGGCTGAACCCATTTTTGGATCTGCTCGAAATATCACGACTGACAATTGGTTCATTAGCGTCAACTTAGTGCGGGAACTCGAAAAAAAGAAGTTGTCATATGTTGGAACAATACGTAAACATAAAAGAGAGCTACCTCCTAATTTTGTGTCCCCAAAAAATCGACCTTGCTTCGGGAGCATTTTTGGTTACACTAAAAATGAAACTCCTGTTTCATATGTTCCAAAACAAGGAAAAACTGTTGTTTTGCTTTCCACCATGCATGTTTCTTCTAATGTTATTTCGGATAATAATAAGAAGCCGGAAATAATATTATTTTACAATGATACTAAATCCGGAGTAGACGTTGTCGACAAACTTTGTGCCGTCTATAGCGTCAGCAGATCGACAATGGCCAATGGTAATTTTTTATCATTTGATGAATGTGGCTGGCATCAACTCAAGAGTTATTTTTTCGGCAAATCAAAATGAATTTTGTCCAAGAAGAGTCTTTATCAAAAACTTAGCACTGAATTTAGTACAAGACCAACTAAAAATTCGAGCAAAAATTATAAGCCTACCAACAGACATAAAGACACTGTTGCAAAAGTACAAAAGTCCTGAAGCAGTTCCCGAAGCACAACCAGGTGGGTCTAGAGCTGCAAAAAAACGACGTTGTCAACCTGGCTACACTCAAAGTAAAAAATCTTCATTGAGTGTTTATCGTTGCGAAAAATGTAACATTGCTTTGTGTCTGAAAAATTACGCGAGGGTAATTTGTGAAAATTGTTTGAATATAGGTGGAGAAGGGGGCCAGTCAGAATAATGTGTTATGAAGTTATACATATTTTGTAATCTATTCATAAGCAATTAACTTTTTTTAACATGCATGATTTTTGCTTTTTAATTTATACCAGTGAACATTTACGGAAAATTTTTACTGTCAAAAATAAACATGAACTGGAATAAATCTTTATCTAAAGAAGGTATTTTATAATAGAACAAGCCAAGTAAGTAGAATTGTTTGCACAAGTTTTAAAAAGAAATTTAATTTAGATACATATTGTTTTTAATGAAAAAACAGGTTAAATGTGAATATGTATCTAAGACATACAGCGCGACCAACTACGTTATAGAACTTCGCGCGCCTATCCATGGGTTAATACAAGAACAAAAAATTTACAGAAAATTTAGTGGCTTTAGATCGTATTTACATACTATATATACAAAACCAAAAAACAAGGTTGCATTATAGTTTTTTGACGATAAAAGGTTTTTATGTAATAATTCAGTTGGTACATTAGCTTGGGGACATAAAGATATACCAATTAAATGTATAAACAAAGAGGAAACATAAATTGCTATTTTATTCTCTACTATAACGTGTTATAGTAATGAGCTCAACTTTGGTGGTTATAGTGTGTGTAGGGGAGAGTGAGTACAATTGTAACGCGGTACAAATGTAACACTAGCCATAAATATTTCTACATAAACTGCATACATCTGGCAACGTGTCAGTTAATCAAGTTCAAGACGTACTACAATCCGACGGCAGTTAAGCCCCGTTCGTTGATGCAGCGATATAGAAAAAGGAAAAATCTAATTTCTCGATACGTAAGTAAAATTTAAACTTTTTTACCAACTTTTGAATATCCAATCCATCTTTACTGTTACAGTCAATATATATTAATTAAATATATATTTATGTAGTCTGTGCATGGCTATTTAACATACTATTAGCAGTTTAAGGTTAGGTTTTGTTCTGTTTTGATAATCTAGTAAAAATTGTAGTAATGTCAGGTCGGTGCAATTGTAACAATTTCGATGGGGACGTTTGTAATATGTTACATTTGTACCCCGGATTTGTAGCCTCGCGTTTTTTCTTTTAGGAAAAATGCCAAGGCAAAGAAAAAAAACGACCAGCAGCGGACCTTCAGATGCTCTTATGAAAAGGGCTGCGGATATGGTAATTAATGAAAACGTCTCAGTGCGACAAGCTGCTAGAGATTTTGAACTTTGTCATGTAACGCTTTTTCGTTATATTAAGAAAATAGAAGCTGGCGAGTCACCAAAAATGGGTTATCCACACACCCGAATTTTATCCGTCGAACAAGAAGAAGCAATTCTGAAATATATTCGGATGTCTGCCATTATTTATTTTGGCCTAACCCCGAAGAAAATACGTAAGTTGGTAAGTTTTTAAACGTTTTCAATTTATTTTTTTTAAACTGATATTTTAATTACAGGTGTACCAGTTCTGTTCAAAAAGTGGCATTCCTGTACCTACGCAATGGTCAGAAAGAGGGATAGCTGGAAAGTACTTTTTTACAAATTTTATGCGTCGACATCCTAACCTTTCTATACTAACCCCTGAAGCAACTAGCTATGCTCGTGCAGTAATTTTAATAAGGTTAATGTTGGGAAATTCTTTGAAAATTTGGGAAACTTAATAGGCAAATACTCGTTTCAAGCAGCCGATATATATAAAGTCTATGAAACCGGCGTTACAACTGTTCAGCGACCATCAAAAATTGTAGCAGTCAACGGGACTAAACAGGTTGGAGCAATTACTTCTGGTGAACGGGGCACACTGGTTACAGTTTGCACAACTATTAATGTTGTAGGAAACTCGGTGCCACCAATGTTCATTTTTCCGCGAAAGAAATTTCAGCCATATTTTATAAAAAATGGTCCACCGGGGTGTATCGGAGAGGCTAACGACTCAGGTTGGATGAATGAAAGAACGTTTATGGTGTTTATACAACATTTTGTGACACATGTGAGGCCAACAAAAGAAAAAAAAGTGTTATTGTTATTAGATAATCATGATTCCCACTTGTACGTGCCTACTATAGAATTTTGTCGGGAAAATGGTGTTGTATTATTATCGTTCCCACCTCACACCTCCCACAAAATTCAGCCACTAGATCGGGGTGTCTATGGGCCCTTTAAACACTACGTAAATATTGCAATGGATAATTGGATGAAGACTCACCCGGGCCAAACAATGAGTATTTATGACATTCCGGGAATAGTAGGTGAGGCGTTTCCTACGGCAACTACACCGCCAAACATTATGGCAGGTTTTAAAGTGTCTGGGATTTGGCACTTTAACAGGGATGTCTTTCAAGACGAGGAATTTGCACCATCATCTGTGACAGATAGACCATTGGAAGAACTGGAAACAAGTGTCCAGATGTGCCTTTTGATAATAATATCCCAGGTCCTATCACCAGACCAGATGTGCCTTTTAATAAAGATGAACATAATGAATCTTTCCAAGCTCTGGAAAATATACGACCTCTTCCAAAGGCTCCCAGTGTTTTAAAGAAACCTACAAAAAGAAGAAACAAACATTCTGCAATTCTCACTGACACACCCGAAAAGTTGTTACTAGAGCAAGAGCAGAGTATAAGGAAGGAAAAAGCAAAAACGGTAAAAAGAAAATGTATGAATGACGAAGGACAAAGCGATCTGCAAAACGGAAAATAAAACTAAAAAACTATGTAGGAACAAAGAAAAAGAAATAAGCAAAAAAGGTTTAGATGAAACCTCATCCGATGACGAAAGTGAGGATACGTTATGCGTATATTGCCTTAAGCCTTACAACTAAACCCTTCAGCACATGTGGATACAATGCAATAAGTGTAAGAAGTGGTCACATGAGAAATGTGTTCACAAGTGGTGTCCTGATTTTTTTTACTGCTTAATCTGCGATGATGATGATGATAGCGAATATGTTTTATAACTTACTACTTTTATAAAATAATTCTTTTTTATATTGTTTTTACCAAGTTATCATTTATTGTATTAGACACTGTTGTTGGATTGCATCTTAATTACATTTATACTTGTACCCCTTCCATGTTACAACTGTCCCACTCATGGGTACAATTGTAACATACGCCATCAACCCAATGTTGTCCCTTGGACAACTATACGAGCTAATATATCTCAATTTTCTCATTTTTATTTTGAAGCTAAATGTGTAACATATCGAAAATTGTGATACTTTGTAATTTTTCGCTTTAAACATTTTTGAAAAAAAAATCGTTTCTAAACTTTGTTACAATTGTACTCACTATCCCGTTCCACCTGCAGCATATTTCGTTTATGTGGTTTTTCGATTAGATCCAGGAAATGAAACCATGTTGAATGAAATGAAAACTGAATTTATTGACGGTATTCGTACATTCAAATGTGACGGTTTAAGTTAATATAAGCTTTATTCGTTTTAGTTGACTATGCGCGCCATATGTCAGTTTCGTCACAAATATAGTTATTAGTTTTAGAACCACAACTTGACTGTGGCTGCCTTAACGCTATTCGTTTTAAATTTTCAACGATCAACTTACGTCAGGTTTGTGTTGCCCCAAGGAACACATGCTATCGGACCATGTTCTAGTTGGGTCAACCTCAAGTTGTCATTTGTACGTACTTGTTTGTCCGTTTGAAGTTACGTAAAGAAATTGCTATTTTTTTAAAGGAACGAGTTTGTTGTTAAATAAAAAGTATGGACCCAGGTACGTTTTAATTGTGATGTCGTTGATTGGGTAATTTATAGTTGGTTTTTTTAGCATGGGTACATTTGTTCTGTGTGCAGTAGAAATGTAGGGATAACGACTTCAACTGCAAAGCACCATGTCTGCATGCAGGGTCATGACAATATATGGATAGTTGACAATTATATCGATCCATCTGATCCAACAATGGATAATTCACAAACTGAAGAATTAGGTACTCAACTGAGTGACGTCTGTAACGGTAAGTACACTTTGTGACGTACTTAGCAATTCTCTTATAATAGGAACCTACATCTGTTGTTCTCGAAGGAATCCATAGATAAATGAGACGAAAAAACGATCTTACTGAGCCAAAATTGGCCGTGGAGAAGAAAAAAAACCAGTTGCTAGAACGTAAGTTGGAACTGATGGAAAAGTATTTAGCAGGAAAGACAGAGTTGTAAATAATAATGTAATATATTAACATATGTATTTCATAGTAGGTTGTTTATAATAAGTAGCATAATTATAATAGTTTGTAATGTTTCCACGTTATATAAATAAGGTATCTGCAGCAAATATGGTCAGCTTAAGACAAAAGTGAACATTGTGCCGCTAATAACGCTAATTTTTTTTGTTTTGTGAAAACATATGTAATTTTAAGCACTTTTTAACTCCTCGCAGTAATTAAATGTGGTAAGTAAAATTTTCAATTAGTTGACAACCATTTTTTAGAAAAAGTTACAATTGGCCATATTTCCGACACGGTGGTGGTAATATGGCCAAATATAGAAAAGTGCTACATTCGGGCTTGTTTGGAATTGTAAAGACATAGTGTACCAGTAAAAACGCCCCAGTTATAAAGAACATTTATTTAAAAGGAAATAAAAAAAATATTTTTTAATTGAAAGAACAACTAAGTAACATTAATATACAAGTTCAATCCTTCTCGCAATCAGGGCAAAGGAACCGCCATTTTATCTTTAGATGTCAATCCTACGCACTCTTCATGGACATATAATTTGCATGACGAACACAACCTCATGTCTGCAATTCGATCCTCCCCACAAGCTTTGCAAAACCAAGATTCCTTCGGATCTCTGGTTTTCTTCTTTTGTATGGTAGGCTTTTCTTTAGCTTCTTTATAAAACAAGTCTTTTTTCACAATCTGGGCTCTGCAATTAAGTGCCGGTGTACGAGCACTTTTCCGTTTAGTGAACGTCTCATCAGGAGTACTGAGCATATCCTGGAAAGAGACATTACGTTCATCGTTGCATCTTCATCATGCAAAGTTACCTCGGAGTCTGATGAGTCTGAGTCTGAAGACTCTCGACGTCTCTTCAAATGTTTCTTTTGGAGGCCAGAAGTTGAAGGTTGTGGACTCAAGACTTCAGTTGGTGTTTCCACATCATTTAAATCCCGATTGGTAACGGTGCTTGGGGCAAAAGCAACCTTTGGGAATTGCATCTTTATTAAGTGATATATCCCTGTTGCTGAAAACCCTGACTTGATGTTTGCGGGCGTTAGGGCTCTATCCCAAACTTTGAAGAAAATCGTTCCGAATCGATATTTGGTGATAAAATGTTCTTTGTTGACAGATAAGAATTTTAGAACCTCATCATCCCAGTAATACTCAAACGCCCTAAATACCGCCTTGTCCATAGGCTGTAACTCATGGGTCGTATTACTGGGAAGGCAATATAACGTTATATCGAAATCGGCGGATTTCTCAACAATGCTATAATCAAGATGACATTTAGCTCCATCAAAAATAAGCAGGCACGGACCGGCGACTTTATACTTGGCGCATTGGTCAAGCTAACTGATAAATGTTGATACCGTCATGCTTCCTTTCGTAGTCATTAAATAGTACTAAATAGAATTAATGAAGGAATGGCGACGCCCAACGCATTACCACAAGCAACGATAGTGACAATTTCACCATGTTCGTTTCCCACGATGTGAACTTTTCATAGCACCCTTTTTTGCCAAAACCTTTTGTTGGTGGTGGAGACACAGTCTGCAGCTCTTTTCGTCAATATTGTATATCCTCTCTGGCTTGTTTATGATGTCCAGCTCTGTCAGAATACCTTCTAATTTGATAAAATGGTCCTTAACGATAAATGGGTTTAATTTTTGTGCCCGGGCAGGGTTTAAATTTTGTGATTTCCGAGGGCGAATTTGAGGGTTCCTGGATAAAAAACCCTTCAGCCAATATCGGCCAGCCATTTCCTTCTCACTTCGAAACGGATTTGCGATATTATTAGATTTTGAATATCGGTACACACACGAGCGAAGGACTTTAGAAGTGAGTGGGTAACCGACTTGGGACAGTCGAATAATTCTTTGGACAAGTTCCGATTCTTGATCCACCGTGAGAATAGGTTTGCGCCCCAGGACAGATTTGTTTCCAAATATCGCCTGAAGGTACTGCGTGGGATATTGTGTGCTTGACTAGCTTTGTTAACTGACATACCACTACGGACGGCGTCTATACCTCTGGTCATGTTTTCCTGTATCCAATTACCCCAAATGCCTTTACTCTTTGAAGGCATGTTTATGTGTGAACTGCAACAATAAGTAAGATTCAACACGGTAAGAATTTGTTCACTGTAATTAAGTGTAGATGAATATGGCCATGGCCATATTGCTAGTCACCAAAGTTGGCCATATTGCTCTACACATTACAATAGGATATGCAGGTCTCGAACATTCAGCGTGAATAATAATTTAACATAATTTCATGGTTATAATATTGGAAATACATACAAGCAAACTTCATCAATATGCAATAATACATACCTTGAACACCAAAATATTTCACACAAAATAGGTCCCTAATTTTATAACGCTTTCAACCAGCTGATGTAAATCGGATATTACAAGAAATCTCGGCCATGTGGCGACATCTAAGAGGCGGATTTTTTACTCTTAGCTGAAAAGTAACCTTTCTGAATATATTCTTGCAGGTTCCTGTAATTCACTTTTAGTAGTTTTGCAAATATTGCCCCTTAGCCGTATTACTAGCCCTGGGCATATTCGCTGCAGGTACCTTAAGTAACAATGTAAGTGTGTTTCACTTTCCTCATTACGATGTGATGTATTTTCGATTTTTATAGGTGGAATGCACATTCTTTATAAGACACTTGCAATATAATTTCTTTTTGCCACACCAGAGGTTGCTTCTAAAGTCATATTTGCATCTGCAATAGCAATATTTGCATCTTCTGTTAAATCCAGTGGATTATGTTCGCTATGAAAGAATAGTTTATCCTGTATGTGACATAAATTATGCAACACACAATAGGATTTCACCAGGGCAACAATCCGATCAATTTTACGTAGCTTTATGTGGTACAACTGACGAAATCGTTGCTTAAGAATGCCATTTGTATGTTCCACTTTGATTCGTAGTGAGCTATGCACTTTATTATAGCGTATCTGCGTTCTATTCAGATGCCCATTGTCTTTATAAGGAGTAAGGCAGAAATCCAGGCATGGATAAGCAGAATCTCCTAAAAGATGTTCATCTGCAAGAATTGTTTATGTACATTTTTTATTGTTTAATAATATAAAAATTACCTTGACATAACTCTGCTAGTTGTGGGTATATAAAACTGCTTGAGAATACATGTGCATCATGCACAGAACCTAGATTCCCAATAAACGTATCCATTATTTTGCATTTGTTATCACATATAATTTGTACCTGTATTGAATGGTAATGCTTTCTATTACAATATGATTCCTGATGTTTTCTAGGTTTGTCGATTTTAATATGTGTTCCATCTATAAATCCTAAATTACAAATTCATTTTAGGTAAAACAGTCTGTCAACTTAAGTGATCTTACCAATAACACCAGGAAATCGCATTCTACTGACTATTTCTGCTTGACTGAATGACTTCTACAGCCATTTTAGGTTGTTCAGTTTTGCCAATTCAGAACAAAAATTAATTCAATTAATTTGTAAATCCACGGGAATGGATTCATCCCAATCTAATTTTTGCAACCAAAGTCCGATAAAATTGATCTTTTCGTAGTGCTAGTTTCTTTATACTGAGATATTAAATAAACCAAATAATCGGTTTCAAAATGCCACGAAATGCCTAACGTTTTTGTATGTTCATTGGAACCTAGATTTAATAAATGTGGGTGAATAAAATCAGTATTTACATTTTTCAATATTCGAGGGTCATTTGCAATCCATTTTCTTAATAGAAAACGCCATGAATTTCAAACTTTGAGTAAGTCGGCACACAATTCTTGTGCTTCTTCAAGAGAATTAGAACCTGATAGTAAATCGTCTACATAAAAGTTATTGAATATGATTTTTGACACCTTTGGATACGTAAGCTTACAATCAATTCCCAATTGATGTAAACTTCGAATAGCTAAGAACGAAGCGGAAGCCGTGCCGTACGTAACAGTATTTAGTTCAAATGCTTGGATTTCTTTAGAAGGATCGTCTCTCCATAAAACACATTGCAGATGCCGTTGAGAATGATGGACTAACACTTGCCGATACATTTTCTGTATGTCAGCCAAAAACACATACCGATATGAACGAAAACTTACTAAAATAGAAAAGAGGTTGCGTTGCAGTACAGGTCCGACCATTTGCAGATTATTTATAGAATATCCAGACGTAGAGGGAGAAGAACCATTAAACACAACTCGTAATTTTGTGCTAACGCTTTTTTCTTTAACCACACCATGATGAGGTAAAAAATAAGAGTCTTCGATATTACATTCTGTAGGGCTGATGTGACCAAGATCACGGTATTCACGCATAAATTCAAAGTATTTGAGACGAAGAGACTCATTGTTTTAAAACCTTTTTTCAAAAGAATATAAATATTTTACAGCATTGAAATAAGAATTTCCTAATTTTGTCGAATCATGTTTAAAAGGAATCTTAACAATAAATCTGCCGCATTTATCTCTAGTGGTATTGGTAAGATAATGGTTTTCACATCCTATTTCTTCGATCGACATTGGATTAGAAGAAGGTAATTCTTCCAGTTCCCAAAAGCGTGAAAGCTGGTCTTGAATACTTAAAGTAGAAGAAATAAAACAACTGACTCGACCTTGAACAGTGTCTTGCTTTAATGAACCGCTAACAACCCAACCAAGACGAGAATTTTGCAATTTGGGTTGATTTCGTCCAAGAGATATTTGACCAACAGATAATAAAACCATAAAAACAAGTGACGCCTAAAAGAATGTCAATTTCTCCAGCAACATTAAATTCTGGATCCGCTAAGAAAACATCTGTTGGAAAATTCAAATGAGAAATATTTACTGAAACACTTGGAATTGTGCCAGTTATAGGTATTACCTAAACAAGAATTGTCAAGTGAAAATGTCGAATGCATAGCCATCAAATGAATTTTACATTGTGAATCAATTTGCGAACGAGAATTAGCTATCCCCATTACGTGTATCTTTGCCTCACTTTTTGGCAAACCTAATTTTTTAAACAATTTAGTAGTAATAAAGTTGCTTTGGCTTTTAGAGTCAAGAAGCGCTCTTGCCTGGTGATATTTGCCATTCAAATCAAAAACATCAACAATTGCAGTAGATAATAAAACAGTGCTGTTGTTGGAAACAAATGATGAAATTGTGGCATCGATAGTTGAAGGGTTCGGAACTTCTTTTAGAGAAGGATTTCTTGAAATATGTAGAAGAGTATTATGTTTTCATTTACAAATACGACATCTATACATTGATCTACAATACTTTGAAGAGTGGCCTTTACTAAGACAATTTAAGCACATACCGAGATTTCTTACTTTTGTAATTCGCTCAGAAGTGTTAAGTTCTTTAAACTTCTCGCAGCTGTATATTAAGTGAGCAGCTTTACAAAAGTGACAAACGGGATCAGTCGCAACCAAAGATTTTGAGCGCGTTTCACGAAAATCGGAAGAATTAACCTTTTTACTTTGTTCGAGTGTAGACAACAAAGAAGCTTTCTTTTCTAAAAATTCGCTTAATTGAACGATACTATTATCGGTTCTTGCATTCTCAAATTCCCTTGAACTATTCGGGTCCAATTTGGAATACAACAAATGCACCAAAAATATATTTGTTTGATCGATTGGATCTACTAAAGTATCTAAAGACCTTAAATTTCTTTGAAACGAATCGATAGTTTCTAATTTTTATAGATGACTCATTTATAATTTTTTCTAAACTAAACAATGATTTAACGTGATGAAATATCAACGTTCGCGAATTATTATATCGGTCGTTTAATCCATCCCACGCAATTTTATAATTTAACGCGGTGGTGGGAACGTTCTTAAAAGATTCGGCAGCTTTACCTGTCAACGAGGCTCTAAGGTAATGCAACTTGTGTACATCGACAAGATCGCTGTTTTCGTGAATGAGGCTAGTAAACATGTCGCGAAAGTGTAACCATGTTTCGGGATTCCCATCAAATGTAGGTAATTCAATCGAAGGTAACTTAATATGGCGCTTTTTAATTTGAGATTCAGGAGAACATGCACGAGAATTTGAATTAGAAGACCTTAATGAAAGTCTAGATACTGACCCTAACTGAAAGGGCGAACCTTCGCGTGAATCTATCGCTTTAGATTCATCAGAATTACTCAAATAAACGTTTGCAATAGACATTAATTTAAAATATCTTTCTTCAAAATTAGCTGTTTCTGCATATTCATTTTCTAAATTATCGGAATTGTTTTCAATTTGTTCTTGTATATCACAAAATTAAGTTAAAAGCGGTTCAACGGTAGACACTTGCATACGCAAACGCGTCAAATCTTCTACTGATAACGGCATATTATTATCAACATGAATTTTTAATTGATTTAAACAAGTTTCAAAACGAGTTAGTTTTGCCTTAATTTGTCCCCGTTTCTTAATTGGATCCATAATGCCTAATTTAGAAAAAGTTAAGAATCGAAAATAACACAAGCGTCGAGGAAGCGTCGGTGCTTAAAATGAATGATGAACGAATGTAAGCAAGCGTCAATTTAAAACAAATTTATTCTCAAATTTGAATTGCAATAATACTAAAGAATCGCTTACAAAGCGTCAAACAATTGAATACGTTGTTATCGCGTCGATAAAAAGGAAGGAATAAACGGAATCACTGAATTGTACGATTACGTGTTGAAACTGCATCAATTAAGTTTATTCGAAATATGTACTTCTTGCATCCGGCTCTGTAAGACCAAAGTGTTTAGTTGTTGCTGATGCTTGAATAAAAACTAATTTGTTTCGAATAAAACTTAGGTATATTTTATACACATAAAAATGAAGCTTGAAAGTGCTAAAACTTAACACTTGTGTTCACCCTTGTGGATTCGTTCTTCATCTGCGCCTCTGCCGGTGGTAACACCCTTATGCCATAATTTTTATGTCCAATTGCGCCGTATTAATTAAGCATTACTTAAACCTAAGGGGTGCTTAAAATGTCAATTCAGCCAATGGGAAAACGACAAATGTCATTTTAAGTAAGGCTTAAACTTAAGTAATGTTTAAATAATTCGGTGCAATTATAAAGCGAATTGATAATAGTACTACTTTGATACTAAAATGACAACCGACAATCTAAAAACTAATCAAGAAACCCCTTATTTTTTTTCTTTTTTGTTGACTACATTCCTGTTAATATTTATTTTTATTTGAATTGAATTAATGTTATACATATGTATTAAGAATTGTAATGAGCCTGATCCTTAAACGCTTTAGCAGCATTGTATTAAATCTTTTCTATTTTACCCATTTATTGTCAACATTTCGATACTGTGATGACGTCAGTTGAGTGCTTCTTTACTGGGTTACTTTTTTTCACGCAACACTTTTTTCGCTGCTTTTTTTGTTTTTTAAGGTTGATACAAGGTATTGAATTTGTATGATTTATATAATTTTAATTAAAATGGCAGATTGTAACGTGAATTATGATGTAATCGATTATTTTACAAAACATGAATGTTTATTTTTGAAAATACGCAAATGTTTGAATGAGGACACAAGACAGAAGTGTATCCAAACTTTTATTACGCTTGACAGGCATAGAAACTAAAATAACACATACATAACCTACAGCTTTATGTACGTATAATAAAATATCACGAACACAAAAATAACTGCTTTATTCAGTAGGATTATTAAAATTACAATTATTAAAGACCTTAATATTAATAGTACAATTATCTTTCCCTTCTACATGGATTCCAGGATTTTGGGTGGAAATGTTTACATTTTTATCGTTATTGGGAATTTCCACGTTGTGATTGCCATGACATTGTGAAGCATTAGCTGATTGCAAGTTAGCAGTTAAAGTGCTGAGTTGTGGCAACATGTCTGCGATTTGAATTTTTTTACCCAATGACGTTTCGATATACCCTTCAGCAACTGTTCCAGACTTCCAACCACCATGCCGTTTCATGGTTACTAGGTCGCAACCATTGTTAGTCAAGTGAGTGGCACTTGATCTTCGGAAGCAATGACCAGTATAGCTCCCAGGATTATTTAGGTTTAAGAATGTCGCGATTAGTTTTGGCATATTACAAATAGTATTAATGCCAATTGGGCTATTAATACAGTATCCGTTACGGTACCTTAAGAAAAACCTTTCAGTTTTACAATTTTTTGGTCGTAATGCATAGTACTTTTTGATCAAATTAATCCAATTTTGCTCTGTAATTGCAAACAACCTTGGCATATTACATTTTGTTTTAGGAATGGAAATTAATATGTTTTCTATATTAAATTTCAAGTCGTTAACTGTTATAGTCATTAATTCTTCACGACGGCAAGCACCTGCATAACCCATAATAAGACCAACCTGATATGAAAAGTAAATCCAGAGTTACATTTGTTCTATTAATAATATAAAAACAGCAGTACCTTAACTGGTGATCATCAGCATCTCGAAGGAAGCGGTCAATATCCCCAGCTGCTAAAACTTTTGATTTCTTTGGTTGAAACCCCTCGGACAATCTCTTCAAATACGTAATTAATTTATTATATTAATATCAATGTTATTTTCTATATTTATGCAAGATTTTAATTTTGAATACGTTGACCAAAGAGTAGATGGTTTTTTGTTTTTACTTAAATTTTTGAAATAAACCAGCATAACATTTTCAGAAATACTTGCTTTGTTTTGTGCACACGATATATTGAATGCATTATACTATTTTTCATATGCTGCTTTTGTTTTGGCAGGTAACAATGAATTCATTACTTCAGCTACTGTTTTTTTAAACTCTGGTGGTGTGCATGCACCTTCCATTGTAGAAAACGAAAACAAACTACACAGAAAATAACAGTTTGCATTTATTTACTACTACTACTATACACTTGATTTTGTGAAAATTTTTGTTATAAAAAGTAACACCCTGATTTTATTAGTTTACCAATTTCAAATCTTTTTGAAAAATCGTTTTGTACAAAATTTCTTAACATGTGAACATAAATTGAAAACATTTCGTACTTTCAGCAAACTGAGAAAAATCCATTTAAAAAGTTTTTTGCTGGAAATAGTCCCGCTGCCGCTAAACATTTTGTTCTGTGTAAGTGCTTTTTAATATTAATTTTTAAATTCAAATCTTTTAAATTTAAATGTTAAATAGGTGAGATGAACGTTACCAACTGGTGATCAGCATCTCGAAGGAAGCAGTCAATATCTGCAGCTTCTAATATTTTTGATTTTTTTGGTTGAAACCTCTCGGACCATCTCTTCAAATACGTAATTTATTTATTATACCTTAATATATAAATATTATTTTTTATGTTTATACAGGATTTTAATTTATAAGCAGCAAGTTTCAAATAACTTGATGCAAATTTGGGAAAAAGTTGTCTAGCATATTTAAAGTTAGCATTTGCAAATATTCAAAATAATGGATTTTTTCTATAAATTACTTTGTGGTGAAGTATATTACCTATGTCACGTTTATTTATTACCCAATTATTAATAATGAGTGGGATGATTAAACCGACTTCACAAACAATTAGCAAATGAATAAAATAATTGTTTTTTATATTTGAATCTACCAAAAGTAATCAGTCTGGGGGAGTAAATTCGAAAGTAAAATTCAGAATGTTTATTAACATAAATCATATATTTACAAATGGCAAAGTCATAGAAATTATAAGATTTTGTATAACAAATAATAAATAATACGAACATAAGTAAACACAAAACCGATAAATTATCTTAAAAATAAGAAATCATATATATCATGTAGGGTAAAAGTGGGATAGATGCCTATGCTAAGCTTATTTACTGTGTACTCACTTGTCGTTTTAAAATAAGACCGGCAACTGCTGAAATCACTTAATATACAGTTCTTAGTACTCATTTACAGTATTGCCAGATTCATAGGAATATTGCAATTCTGTAAAAAAGCGTAATTTCATAATCAAGTGTTTGAGGGATAGTTGCCGATACCATGGGATACATGCTTACATTAAAAAGTATAGATGCCAAATTATATCAGTTTACGATTAAACAGGGTAAGAAAAAATATTTACTGCTTATTTTTTAAAAATTTTATTGATACAAAAAATAACAAATTTATAAAAATATTAAAATATAAAACAAAATATAAACTGTATACAATACTCGGAATGGTAACGTTATAACATATGTATAATATAAAAAAATAATAATGCTGTTGTTTTAAAAAAAACAAGAAATCAGGCATTTACTGGTAAAATATGAAGGATTAGTCTAATTTACGTTTTACTGCCATCAGTTTTCGTTTTTGAATCCGTCCACACTGGTCACCGTACATGGTACAAGACTCATGAAGCCAGCTTCAACAAAATATGCATTCAATGCAATCCACGCTTTCTGATGTTTGATAATAATTCTCGCCGCATTCTTTGCATCTATCTTCCTGTTTTGTCGATGTATTTCCAGGACTTTGGTCCATTTCTCCCTCTGCACCCTTCCTTTTTGTTTTGGTTTTTCTTGTTTTTTATCTTCATTTCCTAGCATTTGATTGCTTTATTTTTTCTTGTTCTTTATTTTGTCTTCTTTAGATTTAATAATAGTTACATCGTGAATTAAAATTTTGGCGGATTGTTTACGTTTAGATTTATTAATAGGTAGTATCTGGGGAACAGGAGCTATTTCAAACAATATTTTTGATGGGCTGTCTTCACCAATGTCACTTATTTGTATGGTTGAATAGGTTCTACTTGTTCACTTTCTTTTTCGCCGTAATTAGTTTTGGGTGTATTTTCTTCGTTTATTTGATCGTCAAACAAGAAAATATAATTCTCGTCATTTTTAAGAAAGTTTTCATCTATAATTGGTGTGATAGCAGTAGAATTCTCCTGATGTGACATTATAGAAGAGTCTGAAATTGTGCAAAAGTAATTTGGAACTGCATTCCTGTTAAAAGGGTAGATACCCGTTGCTGCAAAACCCGAAACTCCATTTTTAACTGTTGTTGCTCTCCTCCACGCATTACCAATAAGCGTCCCTATAATATCACGGGTAATATTCTTGTCCTTATTGGTAACCATCCAGTCTTGAGCATCGTTGATTTTGCAATTACTGTAAGAAAAACTTACAAGTTATAACCTTCAATTTACACCATATACAAATCAAACTTTTTTGGTGGCAAATTACCATTACCAATATACACTAGTACTTGGCATTGCGTAATCTATAATAAGATATAGTAAAGTGGGCATAAACCTTCGATTGCAGAAAACGAAAACAAACTAGGTGCTTTTTGATATTAATTTTAAGTTTTCATTCTTAATTCAAATGTCAAATCTGTCAAATAAGTGAGATGAATGTTACCAACTTAAATTTAATAAATATAAAAAAAATTATGCAATATTAAAATTATTTATTTTTTGTTAAATCTGTTAAGAATGGGGTAAAATAGAAAAAATACTATAAGGAATTCGTGGCTTATGGCCTATTATCGCAATTGTCCATTGCAAAACTCGGCGCTGCGCGCCTCGTTTTGCAAACTTGGACGCGTGCGATAATAGCGTTCCATAAGCCACTAATTTCTTAATATACTATTTGAGTACCAATGTAAAATGTATGCTTCGTATATATAGCTAACATTATTTTCTACGTTGCTAATTGTTAATTGTTATTAACATAATTTTAGATAACAAAATTTTAGTTTTTTTGCCTTAAAAACCACGCATTCTTTTAGTTACTCAAAAATTAAAACAAAGTTCAAACGTTTTATATGATTACATATACATTTGTATATTTAGAACTACGTACGAAATATTAGATTTAATCTTGGTACATAATCTACGTACCATATGATTTATATAAATTTAAAAAAATAATTATTCCTTTAAATGAGCGGCGGTTACTGCACTTTGAAACAGGTTGTTGCGGTATATATACAGCTAAAGTATGTATGTATATCTATATGTTAAATGTTGATTGAGTAAAAATTACCAAATATGGACGTGAATTTTAGTAACAAAAATATAATACATAGGGGTCTATTCTGTATCGGCTCCGGTAAAATTTAAATTCCTTTAAAGTTTTAACTAATAACGGGCCTCTTATAATTTAAGTCGGATGTGGTATTCTGTAAGCCCACAAACAAAAAAGTCGTTAAATGTGCGTTGATTTAACGGACCCTTTAAAATACAAAAGCTGAACGTCTGGCAACACTGTAAATGCGGTTATGGTGCTATCTTCAGCCATCTTCAGTGTAATCTGTTTTATTTTTAATTAAACGTCAAACTTTTGACCAATATTCATAGATAAAAAAGTAACTGACTTGTGCCAATATTCTATCTCGATCTGCCATATTATGTCCCGCCGGGCAGCACGAACAACCAAAAGGCAAAAAGAATTGCTGATTAATTACTTAGAGTCCAACAGGATCTTGGTGAGTGGAACTGCCAAAAATCTCACTGCACTGGCTGAAATAGCTAAAAAATGGGCGGACTTGGCTACCTAGTTAAATAACATAGGCCCTACGAAAACAGTTAAACAATAGAAAGAGGTAAGGGTAATAGTATTTGTACTAGTAGCATATCAGTATGAAGCTGTTTCTGTGCAGACTGTCAGTGAAATGAAAACTACGGTGAAACGTCGTGCAAGAGATGTTAAATACGGTGTAACTGGTACTGGAGGTGGAAATCCTGTAAAACCTCTCGCAGATACGGAAGAAAAGTTGCTGGCTTTAATTTCAAATGTTAGCATCGAAGGAACTGCAATCGCTGAACCAGGAGTGGCAATAGGTACTTAGTTAAACTTATTTTGTCACTGCTCGTCTACAAGTATATCATTTTTGACCTATTTTGGTGTGTATAAATATAAGGAAATTTGACCAAGGTAGAATTTGTATTAATGTTATTTTCTGTATTTTGTTGTTAAATAAATATTATTAAGGTAAAGTACGTGTTTCTAAATTTAAAGGTAAAGTAAAAAATCTTGTTTTTTATTTTAAATTCACAGGAACAGTTACAATCGGTAGCTTCAGAAGATAACATTGTCACCAGAGGTGTGTATTTATAATAGTACTTAATTGTAATTACAAACTAGTTTACCATGCATTTTAGAATTCCAAGACTTTCAAATTTCTGCGTCACCCAGCAATAAAAAAGTAATAGAAGCAAGCATGAGTAAGTTTTCTAAATTATTTACATACAACTTTTTTGTGATTATAAATTACAAATGATTCTGTCTTTTCGCCACTTACTGCTTCTAATAACCCACGCACGCCGAACACCGTGACGCAATCTACTAAACCAAGAGTTAAAAGACTGAGAACACGACAAAATGTACATACCACTTTAGCTGCACATGACCGCATATTAAGTAACTTAACTAACTCTAATTTTGCTCTTGCACGGACACTTAATAATGTAGCTGTAGGTATTAATAATCTCGCTCGAAAAATGTAATAAACATGTAATTAATGAAAATGTCGTACTAATTCATTTCTAACTGCCTGCCCTCTTATAAACCAATTCTGATTTATATTGGCTTCTCTTACAACAACATCGTTTTCATCATCATCATGCTCTTCCTGTTCTTCCTCAACGATGTCGTTATAAAATTGTGCAATGTTATGCAAAATCCCGCAACAATAAATAATTTTTCCTGTGGCGGGGTTTGCTACAAAGTAGCCGTCTAGTTTTTCAATCACAAGAATCTTAACAGGGGCTGAATAAGGCCTACAAAAACTGCTAACCGGAAGATGTATTGCCGACTGGCTCAGGCGTGGGTTTCGTTGGGCAGTTGTGCGTTTTGCGGGTATACTAAAATTCGCACTCAACTTACGCGCTGCGCCAAGGGGAGACGTACAATATTAAAACGATAAAGAATAGGTTAAGGGCGCCAGATTCAATAAACGTCCAAAGGAAAGGAGAATTTGCCGAATCACACGAATTTCTGGTTGCATGGGTGAATCACTAGAGACTTGAGTAAAACGGCGGATAAAACATAAGAGTGTTCAACAACCCCATTTAATTTACGTTATAATAAACTGGATTTATATCTTAATTATATATGTACAAGATTTAACGACAACAAACTATAAAGAACGAGTTACCGGGCGTGTTTAGCGCGACTTGGCTTCTTCATCCGCAGTTTAAAACTGTACAAGGGCTTAGTGGTGACAATAAAGGCTTAAAAAAAAGAAGGTGACTAACATAAGCTTATGTATTATGATACCCCCTATATATCTATATATTTATGTATATGAATTAATTTATGTGCAGTAATATAACGACCGTTCGGTAGTTCAAACGACCCTTCGTAGGTCAAGTATACTGAAGTTGACGCTTGTACGGGAGTTAAACGTTATAGCGCGAACGAGGAAGTTTAATTGGTTTACCGCAAGAAAAAAAGGAGTTAATTATATATATGATTGTGTAATTAAAACACACGTATTTAGGCATAAGGCAAGGACCGGTAACGCCGCTTAACAAGGTAAATTAAACTAATTATAAAATTAATAATAAGAGGTTAGGTGCTTCGTCTTTAGCACGAACACTTATCGCTCAAGAATAACAATTCTAGGAAGTACTGGTGCGGTAGTAAAAAAAATTGGGTCGTCACTGACCTTAGTTATCGGCATAAAGGGGTGAGTCGGTGTAATCAGGGATCTTACATAACTTTAAAAATGAGAGGATCGACAGCCCTGAACTTCAACGCATTCCATCATGACCAGAATAAGTATTGGACACAGCTGTAATAGGTCAAGCTAGTTTATCTCAATAATGATAGGATGATACTAACCCAGGTGTTATGGCTGGAAACTTGCCGAACTAAATAAGTTTTATCAAGGATGACATCGTACACCTTACAGTACTTCTAAAATTTAACTTAAGTATAATTAAATGACTACCAACTAATTGTAAATTTCTTCTTACCGTAGCGTGGAATATCGAAACAAAACCGAAGACCAAAATTTTACAGAGAGCGTCCTAATATTTCCCTAACTAGGTAATACAGTAGCAGCTACTAAAATCAACCGTTGCTAATGTAAAAATTATTTATTTGCCAGGCGAAATCCGTTTTTTAAACGAGCCAACAAAATGAGGCATTGATGCCTTTGACAAATAATATAGGACTGACCCAAACTACTAACTTTCACTCCAGATAACGCCTTTTGGAGGACGTTGATAGTGGACGAAAAATAAGAATTTATTTGGAAAGAAGAAAATTTACGTTACTACACCTATGTATAAACTATTGCCTAACTTATTGTAAAAACATATAAAATGAACTGTTACATTCCTGCTTTAACAGGGTCATAATCAGAATTGCCACCCGTCCCGATTTTGCCGGGACAGTCCCGATTTGGATGAAATTGTCCCGCGTCCCGGCAGCCTATCAATTTTGTCCCGGAAATAATCCATTCACTAAAGTTGAGACATCCAATCTTTACATCCTGTAAATTCGGTAATTTGAAATGCGCGGCAAGGTGATTTCGGTTCCAACAGTTGGCGATCCTGGTAACACAACATAACCCTACTTCCTTCGCGTGCGACGTGGTCCTCATCTGAAACTTTTTGTTGACATAATATGTGAGTATGTATTTTATTACTGTTATTTCAAACTGAAATGTCATCTTGTCAAACGCAAATTGTTTGTGTACAAGATAAAAATTTTTCTTGAGTTCATTGTATATTGTATCTTTATTAAAAATTGGACTTAGCGAAATGATTCGTTGAGTTGAGATCTAGACTATTCAATTCAAGAACTTCCGAAGATCGATGTCAAAGTTACCTATACAAGTGTTAAATCAAATCAAAATGTCCTTTTTACATATTTGCTATGATGATAAAGGAAAGACATTTTATTGTATTTTGCTCTCTTTCTTTTCAGAAAATATTTTGTCACGCACAATGAGTGAGACTGAAAGTGGCAATGATTGTAATTATGACCAGTGTCAGGGCGATGGAAAAATGTCACAGTGTAGTCCCAAAAAAAAGCCAAAGCGATTATGCAAATTTCGTAATGAATGGTTACAAAATCATTCATGGCTAGCCAAAGGGAGTTCAGTTATTTATGCACGGTGCAAAATTTGCAATAAAGATTTTTCCATATCTCACGGCGGAATGAACGACGTTAAACATCACGCAAATGGCAGCGAACATAAGAAAAAACAGCTATCGAGTACCAAATCGAATTTAATGACAACTTTCTTTGCAAAATGTAATTCAGCAGAAAATGATATAATAACTCTTGCTGAATTAGCAGAAACATATCATTGTGTTAAACATAATATGTCATACTCATCCACAGACTGCGGTATGAAATTGCTTCCTCAAATATTACCTGATTCAGCTATTGCTAAAAAAATTTTGTGTGGCAAGATCAAGTCTATAAGTATAGTCAAAGATGTACTCGGCCCTAAATCTGAAGAAATTGCAATCAGAGCTTTGAAGGCTTCTGGGCGTGAGGAATATCATAAAGTCTGTTTCAGTGTTGCTACGGATACATCTAATAAAGGAAATAGAAAAATGTATCCTATTTGTGTCCAATTTTTTTCCCGCAAGGACGGAAGTCAGACGAAGTTATTAGATTTTTTCGAGTGTCCATTCGAAACGGCTGATGCTATAAGCAATGCTATTTTGACCACTCTGTCAAAATTCAAGTTAGATATTGCATGTGTTTCTGCATTCAGTGCAGATAATACTAACGCCAATTTTGGAAAAAATAGATCTGCTTTCACACTGCTTAAGGATAAGAATCCAAATATAATCAAAGCGGGCTGCCTAGCTCATGTTTTGAATAATACCTTCAAGCACGCTATGAACAAATTGGACCTCGATGTAGAAATTCTTGTATTGAAGATTTACAGCCACTTCTCATCCTCTGCATCAAGAAGAGAAAATTTGAAGGAATTTGTCGCCTTCGCGGAACTAGAATGGACTGAACTCAACAAACATGTAACAACAAGGTGGCTTTCATTGGGTAATGCAATACAAAAAATTTTGAAGGTCTACTCAGCTATTATATCTTATTTCATATCCATGGGTAATGAGTGCCCTAACATCATAAAGACATTGCTTTGTATAACATCAGATGATGAAAGCGATATAGAATCGCATGTGTTCAGCAAGACGTCTCTGTATTTACATTTTTGTGCCAATATTTGCACAGTGTTCGAAAAGGCAGGTTTGATATTACAAAATACCTCAACTACTTGACCCAACTATACAAAATTTTGGAAGATGTGGCAGAAGGTTTGCAAACAAGAATGATCGAAAACTTCTATGGTTCACACTTGCATATTGCACGAAACCGTGCAGAGAAAAGAGTTTATGAAGAATCTGTCTCAGACTTCAAACAATTTTACCAAAATGCGCTGGTTTATCTTCGAAGCCACTTTGATTTCGATTAATCGAATCCTTTGAAAAAGTTGCAACCATTGTCACTTAATGGAGATTTGAGTTTCAGAGACCTTTGTGAAGCTTCATCTGCTTTGAAACTTGATTCGGAAGAAGGATTTTCAGATCGATCAAAATAAAAGTGTTGATGAAAAATGGGTACAAGTATTTGAAATCTTGAAGGACGAGAAGTTGAATGCCTTATATTCTCTCGTATCTCGTGCTTTGAGCATACCACCCTCAAATGCTTATGTTCAGCGAGTTTTTTCTCTAATGGCAATAAAATGGTCAAATGTCAGAAATCGTTGCTCTGTAGATTTGATTAAATCAGAATTACAAATTTCGCTCAATATGAACATGTCTTGTTCGGAGTTCATAAATAAATATAAAAATGATGCAGAATTACTGAAAGCGGCTCGTAGTAATAAGAAATATGCTTGGAAAAATAAGTTGAATTAAATACACATAAAATTATAAAGCATTTTTATTTTATCCTTGAGTTGAGACTGATAGTAAAAATATTGGACCTTACCTAACCTAAAGATTGTCCCGATTTTTCATTACCAAAAGATGGCAACCCTGGTCATAATTTAATACACGATGCTTTGATAAACATCTGAATCTGGATTTGAGTACTCCATTTAATCGTTCTATTGTAGTACGTGCCCTTGTAAAATTATGATTATAACGTTCTTCAGCAGTGTTAGGGCCGGGATTTTCAAATGGTGTTACTAAAAATGGTTGAAGCTGATAACCAGAATCACCTATTAAAACTGAATTATCCCCTTGAATATATAAATTTGTCATTACAGTTCTAATTGCAGAAGCTTGCCATATAGCTACGTCATGTGTAGAACCAGGAAATCTCGCGTTCATATTCAGTATGTTTAAATTACTGTCAACAATGATCTGGCAGTTAATACTATAATACCTGTAATGTATGTAACGAGATAATCGAACTTAGCGCCAAAACCTCAACCGGAAACAGGACGCCATTCCACGACCGGTAAGGACGACACACGTGAAAACGTAATGCGAACAAACTGTAACATTGATATACGAATAAATACATTAAAGGTGACAGTATTCTAGTTTCGTAACGCGTAACAAACATTGCACATGGCGACGAGGAAATAAATATAAATATTTGCTAAAACAAAAGTGATCTTAGTAAGAAAAAAAAGTTCGGTGATAATGGCGTGCTATACGGGCATCATCCCTCAGTTTAACGGCACCGACAGTGATTTTGTTACGTATGAAGAAAGGTTTGAACAGGTGTGCATTGCTAATCAAATTAATGATAACGAAATAGTAAAAAAAGCGTTACTGTTAAGCCACGTGGAAGATAAGGTGTACTCGACCTTACGGGACTTGTGTTTTCCAAATGCTCCAAAAGATTGCTCATACACGGCTTTGATCAACATGTTAAAAAGACATTACAGTTCACCGGTCAACGAATACAGAGAAAGAATCGAATTTTATAAAGCAGTCCAAGCATCTGAAGAAACGTCAACACCATGGTTTGCACGCATTAAAAAGCTGTTGTTAAATTGCAAGTTTCCACATTTACTACAAGTATTAGCTGATAAGTTTATATCCGGTTTACGACCAGGACCAGTATTAGACAAGCTCGTTGAAGAAAAGCTTAACACGGAAGTTGAGAAGCTGCTGAAAATTGCCACAGCACAGGAAATGTCATTGATGAATTCAACTGCACATGGCAACAACGTTCTACAGATACAAAAAAAAGCCTCGAGAATGAGGAATCATCTCACAAGTTTTAACAACAGAAGTGCAACATCCAAATGTGATCAGAACTACCAATCAAAAGTTCATAATAGAATTTGTTTATGTTGCGGTAAGACACATTACGGCAGATGTAAGTACGCTAACTATAAATGTAACATTTGTAATAAAGTTGGTCATTTACAAAATGTTTGCAAAAGGCAAAGAAGTCAACGTCAAATACATAATGTCATGATTAATTCCGAGGCAAGTTCTGAAAATTATAATGATAGAGATAGTAGCTCAAATGTCAACTGTAGTTCAGATGTAGATAATAATATTAATGTTATTTTTAACCTAGATAATGGTAATGTAAAACCAATTTATTTAGATGTTATTATTAACGGAAAAAACATGTAATGTAGTTAGATACAGGTAGTGCAATTTCTGCAGTAAGTAAACATTTTTATGATAAGAACCTAACAATGTTTGATCTAAAACCAACTAAATTGTGCTTTAAAGGTTATACGGGCGAACAAATTATTTCAATAGGAAGTGTTAAACGTCATGTTGTCTTTTAACAACATGCAAAAGGATATTAAATTGTACGTGGTTCCTAATGCAGCCGCATGTCTTTTAGGTAGGGATTTTATAAATACCTTTGATTTTAAGTTTAGTTTTGCAGATGTACATATTGTAAATACTACAACAATTATTGATGTGTTAAAGAGTGAAATTCCAGACGTATGCACCGATCGCCTAGGACAATTCAGACATGCAAAAATTTCGTTGCAATTGAAACCCAATGCTGTACCTATCCATAATCGACCTAAACCAGTACCACTAGCTTTAAAAACAAAAATCGAATACGATTTAAATAGAATGGAACAACAGTAAGTACAAAATGGTCATCCTACATTGTACCTGTATTAACGAAAAACGATACTATACGTATCTGCGGTAGCTATATTGGTTTAAACAGAAATTTAGAGGACGTATACTATCCTTTACCTAGTGTTGATCAGATTTATGCCAGCCTTTCGGGCAATTCAAAATTTTCAAAAATAGATCTATCTGATGTTTACATGCAATTCGAGTTAGATGAAAATTCTAGAGAACTTGTTAGTATATCAACACATAAAGGACTGTATAAAGTCTTACGTATGCCATTTGGTATTAAATGCGCCAGTTTTTATTTTCAAAAGTATATCGATCAATTGTTTCAAGGTGTCAACAATGTCTTTACTTTTCAAGACGATATTTTGGTTGGTCACAGACCTAATGAAAACCACATAGAAAAACGTAGGTAAATTATGAAATTATTAAGGGAATCTGGATTAACAATCAACATAGCCAAATGTAAATTTTTGCAAGACAAAATTTCATTTTTAGGTCATGATTTAACGGAAAACGGTTTAAGTAAGAGTCCTTGCAAATTACTTGCAATCTCTCAAGCCCCAGAACCTAAAAATGTCAATCAGTTACGGTCATTTATTGGTATGTGCAATTATTACAGTAAATTTGTACCCAATATGTCAAATTTGATGCAACCATTATATAAGTTATTAAAAAAGGAAGTTAAAATTATATGGGACCAATGTCACAATAAGGCATTCACAGAAATAAAAAAAGCAATTATGTCTGACAACGTTTTAACGTATTTTAATCCTAAATTGCCAATCATTGTAACTTGCGACGCTTCTGAAAACGGAATCGGAGCGGTATTATCACATTTAATGCATGACGGTACCGAACGCGCTGTATCATACGCATCTAGGACGTATTCGCAGTTTGAAAAAAACTATCCAATTATTCACAAAGAAAGCTTAGCCTGTTTTTTTGCAGTATCAAAATTTCAAGAATATTTATATGGACATAAATTTACTCTGCGAACTGACCATAAAGCACTTACATCAATTTTTGGTGGAAAAAAAGAAATAAATCAAATCTATGCAAATCGAATCAAACGATATGCCTTGTACCTCTCAAATTTTAATTTCGACATTGAATATGTTAAAGGCAAACTTAACGTAGTTGCTGATTGTTTAAGTAGGTTACCGTTAGCTTATAAAGAAAACGAAATTGATTACGATGATAGCAGAATTTATTTTTCTAGCATAGAAATACCAATCGACAATGATTTGTTACGATACGAATCAATGACGAATAAAACTTTAAGTGAAGTTTCAAAATATCTCAAATCAAGTTGGCCTAGTAATATATCAAATGATTAAAAACCCTATTATGTTAGAAGACAAGATTTGGAAATAATTAACGAATGTTTGTTTTATGCACATCGTGTAATTATACCCAAATCTATGCAAAGTAATATTTTATTAGAATTGCATAATACTCATGAAGGGATTGTTAGAACAAAAGCTTTAGCTCGAACATACCTTTGGTTTCCAGGAATAGATAAAGCTATCGAAAATATTGTTAAATCTTGTGAACATTGTTTAAAGTACAGAGTGAATCCTCCAAATAGTTCAATTCCATGACCTGTAAGTAAAGCACCGTTCCATACAGTACATGTAGATTTTTTTACTTTGTTAAATTCACAATTTCTAGTTATAGTTGACACTTTCACAAAATGGGTGGAAGTTTGTTTAACAAAAAATATGACTTCGAACGAAACAATATGTAAACTTCGCGAATTCTTTGCACGTTTTGGTTTACCAAACACTGTCGTTTCAGATAACGGTCCATGCTTTATATCAGAAGATATTGAAAACTTTTTCTTTAAAAATGGCATTAAACACTTAACGACTGCACCACATCATCCCCAAAGTAACGGTTTGGCTGAAAATGCGGTGAAGCATGTAAAATCTAAATTATTAAGGGCACTTTCTGATAATAACAATTCAAATGCATCTATTGACGTGTTATTAGCCAGGTTTTTGCTAACTTATAGAAATACACCCCATTGTTCAACTAACACATCTCCAGCTGAATTAGTCTTTGGTAGGAAATTAAAAATGAGATTGGATCTCTTAAACAAAAGTACAGACAATGTTGAAACCGATAATAGTGTAATAAAATATAGAAAATTTCAAATAAATGAATTAGTTCAAGTAAAAGATTATATGAACTTAAATAAACAAACCTGGGTGGCTGCTGTTATTTTACAGCGGGTTGGTAAATGTGTGTACTTATGTAAAGTAAAAACTGGTGAGATATGGAAAAGACATTGTAACCAAATTATCAAGCGGGAAACTCGGGAGAGGAGTGACGAAGGAAATTTATCTTAATTCAAAATAAAAAACCGTAAGGTTATTCCTAACCTTGATCCTTAGCCTTTAGAGCGCGGTAACGAATTAAATATTGCGTCTGGAACTCAATCTTCAGCACCATCAACTCAGCGTCATAAGCGGGTTGTAGTATAACCAATAAGATATCGAGATTAAAGTTATATGTATATTAAGTAACCTTAGCTTTATATAGTTTTTAAAATAAGGGGTGGAATGTGTAATGTATGTAACGAGATAATCGAACTTAGCGCCAAAACCTCAACCGGAAACAGCGACGGCATTCCACGACCGGCATGTAAGGAAGACACACTTGAAAACGTAATGCGAACAAACTGTAACATTGATATACGAATAAATACATTAAAGGTGACAGTATTCTAATTTCGTAACGCGTAACAAACATTTCAATACCCTTTTCTACAGTAATATGGAACCGCAGGGTAATTTTCTGGAGGTGAAATGATAGCTACAAACATCTAGGAAAGTTAAAATTTTCTAAAAAGCCCCTTCTTATGTTATTCCTTTTATCGACTGTATTTGGGAATACAATCCAATTAGCTAATAAGTTATTATATATAACATTGGTTACTTCTTCCAAGCATTTGCTCATACTCGATTGGCTTAGAGCGAAATAATGTCCATGCCCTGAAATTAACTGGTAACTTCCAGAAGCGTAAAATTGCAAGGTTGCTAATATTTTAATGTGATCTGGAATAGCTGTTGATCGTTGACTTTGACGAAAAAATGGTTCTATCATATTGATGATAATAAGTGTGGTTTCTTTATTAAACCGAAACATTTTTTTGAAGTTTGACGTAGGTAACTGAAACGGATCGCTCATATCCCTTAACTGTCTTTGAGGAAATCTAAATGCATTTCTGAAAAAATTAAAATCATCTGCATTTAATAATAAACTACTAAAATTTTATGTTTATCCTACCTTTGCTCTATTTCCAATAATTTATCGACTAGCAGTTCACCTGCCATATCTAAAAACGCCATTTTTGCCACCGTTAATATTTAAGGGTACTTTTAACAGTCCCCTAAAAATTAACATTTAAAGGATATGTTTAACGGTACCCGTTAAGAAAATAACGGGTTGATCAAGTTACAGAATACCACTTTAGTTTTAACGGCCTATAAAATTTTAAAGGCTTTTAAATTTTACAGGAACAGAGACAGACTAGACCCCATAATATGTTATTTAAACAAGATATCTATTTTTTGTTTGCGAGAACTTTTCAATTACCTTGCCATTAAAATCTGAAATTTGCATAATAAAATCTTTTTCTATACATAGCAAAAGCACATGCTGTTTCTCAAAAAGGTTTTTAATACGCTTTAACGTAGAAAAGCATCGTTCTGCTTCCGTTGACGTCATTGGAATTGTTATTAATATTTTCAAAAGTTTTACACATTCACTAAATGTATCACATACATTGTTATTAGTCATAAACTGAGACAAACATAATGCACCTGCTATTGACCTAAATTCAGTTCTACTGTAAATTACAGATAGATCAGAGTTTTTGCTGCTCAAGAATCGGATAACAATCGCAAGTTGATTTAACAGGTTTTCTGGAAACTGTTTATTATAGTGTGCAAATTTATCTTGCAAGAATAATGAAGCTGCAACTAAATATCCAGTATAATTATATCGATCTTACACTTCACAAATAAACACATGACATACTTCCATTGTTTCTCTTGTCAAATTATCTTGAGTTAGATTACAATCATCATTCATACTGTTTCGAAGTCGAGAAACTTCTTTTTGCCGCAATATTTCCGTTTGCAGTTACAGTACAAAAAGGTTAGCCAAAAGTAAAAGTATTCTTCTTTAATATTTTCAGCTGTCCAGATGTTTGTGCAAGAGTAACGTTTCTTAACAATTGCGTCAAAAATAACAGTTCTTTGCGGCGACATTGAAATGTACAAATTCCTTGAAGAGTAGAAACAAATATTCGTAAATTTTAATTTGCTGATGCCTCTTTTGCCATTACTAGATTTAATTGATGGGCATAGCAATGTATAAAATGAGCTTGTGGATAAATGTCCGTAACAATTGCTTGAACGCATCGAGAAGTTCCACTCATAACAGATGCTCCATCATAAGCTTGGGCTATCAACTTATTAAGTTCTTTATTTTTTAAATGATGGTTGAGTATGAGAGAGGCTAAACTGGCTGCATTATGATTTGAAGGATTAAGAAATGCCCAAAACGTCTCTACAGGCTTACCGTTTACAATATATCTATAAAAAATAACGATTTGATAAATACAGGCTATATCACTAGTTTCGTCAGCAATGACTGCTAAAAAATCCGCTACTTTAATTTTCTTTGAAATCTGCCCATAATTCGCTTCAAGCATGCATTGGAATATTTCATTTTGAATAGTTTTTTAGGTTCCTTTAAACACAGTTAATCTATCTAAATGGATTTTTAATGCACCGTCCAACCCGGCACTAAAATTTATTAATCCTCTAAAAACCTTAGATTTAAAGAGAACTCTAACTCGTCGTGACCTCTTAAAACCAGTTCAAAAACCCCACAAAAGCGAATACAATTTATAATTAAATTTAGAATGTACCGGTTATGAGTAGGGTAAAGACGGGACAGATGCCGCACTTTTTTTAACAAGCGCCTCAATTTTTTACTTTATATTTTTATTTTAAATTTTTTTATGTCACAGCTCATACATTATATATTATAAAAATTTAAAAAATGAACATATAACTAAATCTATAACAAAATAAAAAAATGTTTCTTTTCTAAGTAAAATGCGGCGTCTCTCCCCTCCCGTGGGGTGAGATGCCGCAAGACGAACGGAGAGACGCCACTCTACATTTGTAACTGGTATTATTTGTGGTTTCTCCCAATGTCTTTTAATTTGCCTATCAATTTATGTAAATGTTTTATGTTTTTTAATTCTAAGTCAGGATGCTTAAAGTTAAAGATTTGACTTCTTCATTATATGTCTATGAATAATGTTACATAATTGCTTTAAGCTAGTACCCATGTGTAGCGCAAGTGAAGAAGCTTTAAACGTTTTAGTATCTGGATTAAATCCAGCAATTACTTTTTTAGCAGCCATTAAATTATCAAAAAATTCAGGTTTTATGATTTCAATCAAATCCTTTACTTCAGTAATATTTGTACCATTTGCATTACTTACGTTGTTTTTTAAACCTATTATATCTTTTAAAGCTATCAGCATTCTTGCTAATTCACGCATTTTGTTAGTTGTTACCGTAGCAATTTTCGGCCTTTTGTGTTTTTAATGTGTTCCGCAAAACAAACAAATTAATAAATCATTTTTAGCTACTTTACTTATTTTATCTGCTTTCATAATGTCAAAAACTTCTTTGTGTAGGCTAGATTTTAAAAGGAAATCGTTTTGACAACGTGCAGCTACTAAAAATGTTTGCTACTGAGTTAGGGCGTAAATTCTACTCTTTTGTTGATGTTCAGCTACTCGACCTGTACATCTTGTAGCGTGCCTATTCAATGTTTTTTTTTATGAACACCACTGCATAAACTACAAACTGCACAATCATCAAAACATTTTGCATTTTTTTTACTTTCGTTTGCAGTTGGTCGACGAACTGCGATAACTTTTTTCTCTTCTCTCAAGACAGTGAAATTTCTTTCTTTTCTAAGACAATCCCACAATTCTTTATTCTCAATACTGCCAACTGGAAGACATCAAATTTTTCTAACTTTGGCTGATCAGTATGTTTCCGCTCTATATGCCTCGCAAAATGTGTATGTTCTTTAAAGCAGAAAGGACATAAATCTGTTCTGTCCCAAATTCTATGCTTTCTTCGAGAAACATCAACTTGATTGTTGATTTGCACATTCTATATATAAAGTTAAAATAATTTAATGGATCACTTATACAACATTTTCAAAAATTTGTTTTAATAGTTAGATGCTCATAACTGCAATAATTTTTTGCTTGTTAGTTACCAAAATTCAAAATGCTCAGTAAAAAGGTAAACTGACAGTAAACTTAAATTTGTGTAAAACTAATTTTTGATAAGACTGTTATAACAAGGACAGACATAACGTTTTGTATCGCTACGGTGAGCGAGTTAACAGTCGACTAGCCACATGATTGAATTATAATCATTTGAAAAACACACGCAAGGCATCTGACGACGCTTGGCAGATAAGCACGACACGCGTACCTTATTTTGCATTCTCTGCCAAACCGCTTGTATTATTCGCACATACCATCAGCACCTTGATACGGCCGCCGTAGCGAACTAAAACGTTATTTGTGTCTTCCTGACTTTAAGTACTAATATTACCTCATCCTTTTTGCAATGAATATTTTTGGATAAGCCTTGCTTTTTTTGTCATTCTTTTTGTACAAAATTTTGTTTTCTTGTCAAGACTGCTTCCTTTAGAAATTATTGACTAAAAATAAAAGTTAAATTAAGTGCAAACTTTAATACAAGTTTAAAAATAAATATTATTTAAATACATTTAAGAATTTAATACCTATTGGAATTATGGTCTTCAATTAATTAAATATATGAAGTTTTTGCAAATTGACACTCATCTCTTGAGAGTTTTGACACTTAAAATTCACAGGTTGTAATACTGTGTACGTTTTATTAATGTCGTCATCCACAAAATCATAAATATAAATCGATGTAGGTGCTGGTTCTAATGTACTCAGATATCGAGTAATTTTGTTATCTAAAGATTCGATTGGTAAATTACCAGTATTTGAAGTACGAATAAGATATTTTTTTCTGTAAGACAATTTTTTTTTCATTGCGTTTTGACAAATATCAATACCCTTATTTTGGTTTCCAATAGCTTCTAAAATAACACAGTTTTTAATGGCCAATTATGTACAGGTCACTGGTCATAAATGCCTCCCACATTTAACTTTTTCATTTTTTAAAATATTAATAAAAACGCTAAATACAAATGTCGAAATTGCTGGTACAATTGTAGTATAATACTTTCCTTTTTTTTTAAATTTAGGTTTGTCAAAATTTCCAGAATTGATATAACTTTTTTTTTGCTATAACATAATTCTGTATTATATCGTTTTAGTTTTACACACTTATACATATTAAGTTGCATTATGCAAAATTTAACTGTTTTGCAATAACTTGATGCAAGTTATGGAAAGTATGGAACGTATTGTATAATAAAATACCAAATGAAAAAACAAATAAACTTGTTAAACTTTTTGTCGTCAAAGTTTTTTCACGTTTCTAAAAATAGAAAAATTAAATGTGGGAATTTATAACCAATAGTATATGGTTTTTGAATGGAATTATTTCGAAAATGGTTAAATTTTGTTCAGACGAGTTCATGAAGTTAAGGTTAAACGTTTAAAATGTACTTGTTGGCAAGGTAAACATTAGAACAATATACAATGGAGTTATTCTACTTCAAAAAACCGAATTAATATCCATTCTAGAAAAATGGAGCACTGAATAATTAATAAAAATACAAGTAATTTCAACAAATTTTTATTTAACGTTTTAATACATTGCTAAAAATAAAACAATTAAATGTGAGGTGCAATTGTAACCGATGACCCTGTACAAATTATCATATTACCTTACGTTTACAAGACATGCTATTATAGTTACAATAATCTTATTTTTAAATCCAAAATATTGTGTGGACTGTTTCCTTTAGAGAAAAAACGTTGAAAAAATATTGGCTATTTATAATCAAATGTAACATAGTAACTAAAAAGTTGTATTCTATTTAGAACAATTATTCACGTAAATAGTTATAATTATAACCGTTTAATTTAAAAAGTTTAATAATGGTATTTCCAGTTGGAATAGTTTTATCCTAATTAAATTATTTAATAAAGATTACTTAAACTTTCTAACACGATTCCTCATGACCTTTAATTATTATAATACATATAAGTATTGCCATTATTAAACACTGTAATACCCAATAGTGTTATTACATACTATCGATAATCTTATTACTTTTTTTTATTAATTTTGTAAAATGCCTCGAATCTGTGCTTTGTTAAAAAACATTTAAAAATAAAATTCATCGCAAATAAACATAGGTACACACACAGTAAATATTTTAAATTGTACGTATCACAACAGCTTACGATGCCATCATATCATTAAATGCGCCATGCATCAGTAATTCGATGCATATTTTTAACGAATTTATCATATTATTAAATGGTTTAATAATTGCTAAATAATTTCAGCGTTTGACTAAGTTTTTTTTACGATTTTATAAATGTGAAATGTAATATTAATCTGTTTCTAATGTTTTTTTTTTACTAATTTTTTGTTTTGTTTTGAATAAAGTAAACATAATAAAATTTTAGCAATATATATTTGTTAAGTATATAAAAAAAATTATAATACTAGAAAATTTTTACACTTTTTGTAATTTGATAAAATCTTGAATTTTTGATTTTATAACTTTTACGTGTTTCTATATTTGTCTTTTTAATAAAGCTTTCTATTTCTTTAGATTCCTTTTTCAACGTACTTAACTCTTAAATTGTTTTCTCAAAAGTAATTCTTCATTAGACCATGCTAAAATTATATATAAAGTTATAGTAACTTTACAAAAATTATTCTTACGATCTGCCTTAGCAAGTTTATAAGATTTGAAATCTGCGTCGTCTCAGTTTATTTCAGATGCAACAGCACTATCAAACTAGGAATCTACAAGTAAAGAATATATTACAAATAACGAAATTTAGTGATAGTACCTACTGTGTTTAATTATATCTTCATGTACGTTGCATTAATTACATTAATCGCTACCTACAACAAATTTTCCTAATATTTCTGGTATTAAAATAACAACAGTTTGAGATGGTTTTCCACTGTTGATCACCCTTTTATACTTATTTGTTAAAAAGTTTTTGTGTTTCAGTTAAAATATTTTCAAAATCTTTGTAATAACTTTTTTTAATAGTATTACAGACTTTTGTTTTTAAATATTGCACATCTCCAATTCTTCTATTAAAAACAAAATAATCGTTTATACTATTTTTAGCTAGTTCTTATACTGTATCTCTAAACTTTTTAATATCGTTTGCCAAAGGTAGTAGTAAATGTTTATTCCAACGTTTTTCTAGATCTTTATTTGCAAGAGAAGCTATTTCGGTATTGCACCTAACTTTCATTAATTTTTTGAAATACTTTATATTTTTTAACCAGTTCTTTTTTTCGTCAGGTTTATGAGTGTTAAAACCTATATTTTGTTTTAGAATTAAATGAGTTAACTCATCACATATATTTATTAGGGATGTACTTAAATACATTGACAAACTAGGACTTTGAAACGTTTTTTTTTCTACATCGTATCCTGTAATAATTCTAACAGCATAAATGTTATCAAAATTTTTAGGATGTATCAAGTCTACAAACTTAACATTAGGATCGTTAATTAATTTTCTGTAACTTATTATTAATCTTGAAAGTTCTCGCATTCTGTTGCTACATGCATATACCATTCTTTCTCTTTTATGTTTTTTTTTAAAATATGATTCACCGATATTTGCTATTAAAGAATCTTTTTTTGCTTCAAATGCAATTGAATTTCCTTTCATTAAATAAAAAAAAATGCACAAAAGATATTTAGTGAGCAAAATAGTTTAAGTTACTTAAATTTTTATACAATCAAAAATAGAAAATTAATTTTTGACTCGAATGTGATAACTTTAAATTATTTTGTATACAAACAAGAAAAATTTGGGTTTTTGCTAATTTCTATAACAACTGTAAAAAAAACAAAATGTTTAGTAATGCATTTTAAGCTTTGTAAGATTCTTGGAAAACGTGTTTAATTAAGTTAATATAAAAACGTAATGACTAAATTTTTTAAGCATTAATACTAATAAAATAAGATTAAAATATTTAATTTCTAATAACTATAATATTTTGTCAAACTACTAACAAAGGATTAATCAAACTAAATACATCATGTAAATATTTAAAAAAAACATACCTATTCCTTAACGTTCAATTTCGATATTATGTTACTTGGATCAATGGCACACCCAATGACGGTTTGATAAATAGAAGAATTGATTGTGTGTTTTTACTTAAGGCTCCTGTCAACACGGGATAGGCAACACACCCTGCAACCGCTAATAATACAAATTTTTGGCACATATTATAGCCTTATAAACAAATATAAAAGAATATAAAAATGGAGAACCTATACTACACTCCAATTGAATTTTTCGGAGGCATTTTGTTTTTTAAGAAAAGTTCAAATAGCTCAAAAAAAAAGTCTACTTTTACTAACATAGTTTAAATTAAAAAATATATATCGGAAAATAAAATGCTACCGACAAATTCAATTCGTTTTTCAAACAATATTTTGTTTAGCAACCACCAACTTCAATATAACTTGTTCTTCATCAATAATGTAATGTTTTGACAGATTATTTTGAAAAACTAAATGATTCAACTTTCTGTTTCAAATCGTTATACGATTACCTTTTTTTCGCACGCCTCGCAATTGCGGTAGGTAACTGAATTTTTTAAAAGGAAATGTCATTTTAGACAAATTTAGATATATATATGTATATATGTAGCTAAAAACTACCACGTCGGAGTCAATGTTGTAAGAACGATATATAGTATATTACATCTACATTTTACAAAAAGTACGTATGTACATATCATTAAATTATATGTATATATGTTGTTAATTTGTTTTGCATTCGCTATATTTCTTCGATATTTATTCCTCCTTTAGTAGAAATTGCAAAATAGCACACATCTCTTTTTGTAATGTGTAACAAACCCTGTACTTGATAATAATACATATGATTTTTCTTTGGGAATATTTTCCTATTTTGCACTGTGCAGAGGTTAATTTTTTTCTAGGGCACTTTCAGAACTTTTTATTTCGATCAAAGCATTCGTTCTTATCAAACCATCAGGAGAACAAACTAAAAACGGCAATTCGGCATCAACTATCAAGCCTAATTTGGCTACGACCAATTTCTGCTTGAAACAAATCGATAGCAACTTCTTCGTTCTGTAACCCAACACCGTTGATCTGTTACTTTTAAACGTGCTATATTGAAGCGCTGCCACAGTTTCAAATATTACTTCATAAATATTAATTTACAATAACTACAAGGATAGTACTCAGCGTCTTCTTTTTTATTTTTTTGAAATTCGTTTGGTGTTATTATTTCTTGTAAAAACAGATCAAAATTGATATCGGTTCTAAGTAAAGCAAACGGTTTTCTTCTTTCTTTACTTTTTAATGGTTATTTTATTTTATCGATTTCTTTCTCATTTTTATGATGTCTCATATTGTAACCCATCAAATGTTTCTTTTTTTCAGATTTTTTATAATGCCAACGAATTACTTAAAGACTTGTTAAATAAACGATTACGCATAAACAGAGCAAACATTCGCGTATTAAAAAAAACTAAGAAAGAAAACTATAAATTAGACGAGAAAAAACCATTATCAATTATTTTAGTGCTACGTGTTTTTAACGATGTTGCTTTTAACTCAAAATTATTATAGCTTTTTTAAATATAAAATAATTATTACAAAAAATAATTTAGAAAAAATTGTTATGAACACAAACAGTATTATTAGTAGCACATTTTTTTTAATATAATTAAATAATAGTTTTTAAAAGAGGTAAAATTGTATTGTTTTCTTCACGAAATGGTAATGATCGTCTCGGTAACATTGCAATGTTATCATTTTTTTCTAAATAATTTTCTGGTGAAAGTTCGTTTGAAATAATACTACATTCGCATGAGTTATCCGTGCTTTCAACTAGTATCTACATAATCTGTAATATTAAAATCTTTGTCTTTATTGTCGTCATAATTTCGTGTGGAGAAATGTAATGGCTGTCAGAAAATTCGGTTTAAACTGAAATTTCGGAACTTAGGTTTTATCTAATTTTGATATATTTTTATCTTGTGAGTAACTAATACTATTTTTTAAAACTTTATTTATAAAATTATAATTTAATTTCATTTGTATTTTTTTATTAAAATGTTTAAATGAAACGCTCGGTGTTATTACAAAGTCATTGTCTATGCTTGTCATTTGAACTTCATTAGTCCTTAACCATATATGTTATAAAGTATAATAACCAAAGAGCGGATTATATGTACAATAAAAATGCAATAATATGCGCATATATATGCACTAAGATCATTTAAAAGATGCATTAAAATGGAAAAATATGCAATAACAGATTTATACCAAATTAACTACTTTAATATAAATAGTATGTATTCCATGTTTATATTACAATGAATTTTACTTAATAATTAATATTATTTTTAAAACAGTAAATAATCAAATGTTTTTCTAAATTTAACATTTGAAAATTATGACGTCTGTCGGTCAATATACGCCGAAAACGATTTTTTCATATTCACTGAAACGGTAGGGCAGTATTTAAAATTTTCCGTTACATTTGGTCTAATTGTTTCGGGTAAAAAATTTCCATATCCATTGATGGCATCAAACACCTGGAAGCCTGGATTCTTAGAAAACATATTTTCTAATTTATTTGTTATTTTTTCACCAATTACTGCAGGTACTTCTGATATTAATTGTTTACTAGCAAAATATTTTTAGTTTCTAACAAAGTAATTCATTCCGATAAATGAGAATACTGGGTACTAATTATTCTCAAACTTGTTTGTATTAATTTATGATTTATAGCTTCTTTACTGCGAGCAATAGCAGTAGCGTCATCGCCGTCAAAAGATTTTATTGTTCTCTTGAAATCCTCAAAATGCTTACAATAAAATATACAGGCGTATACAAGTTCCCCATCTAGTAGTTACTGGTTCAGGACGCAGTTGTATGTTAGGTAAAATTTCTTATATGCTTGCACTGGGATTGGTGATCTAAGGAAAGTCTTCTTTACATTAAAAATTAATTTTATTGTTCTTCCCATACGATCGCCATGTTTTTACCCAACATAGTGTTTCTTTAAGGTAGTTGTCATTTCTGATGTGTTTTGTAGATAAGGCGCAACGATACGGGTTTTGACTGTAAAATGTTCAACTATTTAAGATGTCAAACAAGTTATTAATTTTAATCAAAAATTCAGCTGTATGAAGAGCACTACTACTTTGAAGTTGTCCCGATCTTGAAGCGGTAGTAATTAAAGCACTAATAGTGTTCGAAAAAATTTGAGTAGCATATTTTACCCTCATTTTTTGAAAATTATTTGGATTTATATGTAGGTCACTAATTTTTACAGCAGCTCTTGCAGTTTTTGATGATTTATCAATTACCATAAGTAAGATTGCTCTATGTCTTTCCAGGATATTTTTCCAAAGTCGTCATAAATGTCTTTAGTCATTAGATTATTTCGGAGACATCATACATCCCGTATATCTTTTCTCCGTTGATAAAAAGATACGGCTTCTTTTATACCTAAATTTTTAAAAGTGACTCGGTTATAAGCACCTTAATTACAAGTAATAACTCGTACTTTTAGTCCTATGCTCTGTAAGCGCTTAATTATTTCTAGTATTAGTATATGTAAGAGGTTATGTTTAATGGAAGGTGATAATAAATAATAAGCAACAGGAATTTTTCACTTAGCAATCAATCCTCTTACCATAAACACTAGAGTTTATGAGGCAAATTGATTAGTTCGTCCAAGATCTGCTAAGTCCTGAAAACCTTCAATTAGGTCTTGTCGAACATTATATTCTAAATTCTTCTTAATGCTCATTTCGCCAAATAAAAGGATACACTGTTTTTCGTCGTTTGACATATCTCCTACTCTTATTTGCAATTTTTGAAAAAGTGGTGTGTTTGTGCCGGAGGTAAGTTGGGAAATTCTCAACCTGGACATTATTTTGGACTTAGAAGGGAGTATAAATTTCAACTTATTCCTCAAGTACAAATATAAAGAAGGCGATTTGTAGTAAATACCTAGTGCCAACTGTTTTTCATCTTTCCTCCAAGGATGCCGACGTTAATGAATTAGTTGCATCCGTACAAAAACACGTACACTTTAAGATTTCAGTTTGAATAAATCCAATTTACTGGAGGCCGTGCTTTTATTAATTTTTTGTTTAAGACGAAAAATTGTCAAAATTTTTGTGCCTTAATTTTATTTTTCAAAATCGCTATATGCTTTTCGTATTTTCTTTTCATTCTAGGCGTGGCGGTATTAAGCATTGCCTATAATTAAACGATGTTTGTTATTTATTCTTAATTTTTTTAATAAGTTGTTGAAATTAATTTGAAATTGGCTGTATTATACTACAAAGTTTTCTTTTATTAATGTGATTTAGAATAAATGTCTGTATAGGTATGCGAGGTGTGATTCATTTATGTTAATATCTTTACTTGTTTATGGCGGAGACATTTTACTCGTTTATGGTAGTTCGATACTTTTCTCATTTAAATTGAAGTGATTAGAAATAATGTTGTAAAATACATGTTTTTACATCAATAGTTAAAATTTTAATCGATTTTACCATCCCGATTCCGAGAAATCAATTCTTAAATTGCAACTTTTGGACCTATTTAACATAATGTGCATAGAGAAAGTGACTGCATATGCGGGAACATCGACGTTTTAAACATATTTCTGGTAAATTTATTTGTTCCAAAAGCTGATATTGTATTAATTGATCTTTTAGCAAGATAATAGGGAAAAAATCATGCATTTACCGTTGCGACTTACCTGTAATATGAGGGCATCTTCGATATCAGTACAGTTACGTGGAGGTGAACAGTGAGGAAACGATGTACAAGAAGTGGAAACTGCACTCGTTCTTACGTAAACTTTAAGGTTATTACTTTTTCTGACTTCCAAGACTTTTGGCGATTCACATATCTCCCCGATACTATTTAGATAATTAACATGCACAGCGTTACCGTTAAGCTTGTTTTTTTTGGTATTGACAAAAGCACTGTCCAAAAAATGTAACGCACAAACCTTTTTATCTCTTAATTGTTCCGGACTTATACCATAAAGAGCACGATTTCCACAACTACATAACAACAAAATATATAGCGACGAACCGAAATAAACTTGTTTAAAATTTTTATTGCGACACATGCTACTTTAGCAAGATACTTATCCCAATGTCGATGGTTGTCTTCGATATATGACGATAGCATTGTCTTCATGACTCGGTTGACTCTTTCAGTTGGATTCGCTTGTGGATGATAATTAGCGTTAAAAATAATTTTGGACTTACATGACGAAACCATTTTCTTAAATTCTGCACTACGAAACTGTGTGCCGTTATCGCACAAAAGATACTGAGGAACTCCAAACATTAAAAAGACATCTTCTTCAAGACGTTTAGTGACTGCTGCTGCAGTAGCGGAACGTAACGGGAAAAATAAAACAAATTTAGAAAAATAATCGGCAACCACAAGGATATATGAATAACCACTCTTAGATCGCGGTAGCGGTCCAACAAGATCGGTAGAAATCAACTGCCAAGGTTTGTCCACAACAGGATGACGGGTCATAAGGCCAGCAGGACGTTTCTGTTCTGGCTTATGCGTGATACAAACTTTACAACCATTGATGTAACGAATGACGTCAGCCTTCATCTTAGGCCAGTAATAAAGCGGAACAATTCGTTCGAGAGTCTTAAAAATACCAAGGTGTCCAGCGGTAGGCTCATCGTGAAACTTAGACAATATTTCGAGTCGTTTAGACTTAGGCACAACTTCTCTCCAATTGTCATTCTCAGAACGAAGATCGGGATAGTCTACGGTAACATGCTTAAATAGCTTTCCGTTACTAATTTTCCACTGTGGAAAAGCGGTAGGTTTTGAACGTACACGTTCCATAAGTTTCGTTAACCATTTGTCCGAAGACTTAGGTTCGGTAATGTCACAATCGGTAGTAATGTTGTCGATAGCTGGTACTGAACGAGATAATGCGTCAGGTACGACATGATCCTTGCCTTTACGATGAATGATCGTAAAATCAAATTGCTGCAGTCTAACAGCCCATCGTGCTAGACGACCGGTAGGTTCCTTTAAATTATGTAACCAGACTAATGATGCCTGATCGATAACTACAGTGAAAGTTGTTCCTTCAAGATAGGGGCGTAATTTTTCAATAGACCACAGGACAGCCAAACACTCCTTTTCGGTAGTGGAATACTTGCGTTCACACTTCGTAAGCGACCTACTATTATAACAAATAACACGTTCTTCACCGTCGATGAACTGGGTAAGAACTGAACCAAGACCAAAATCAGAAGCGTCAGTTTGAACTGTAAACGGAACATTAAAATCAGGGCAAGACAAAATAGGTGCGGAAACTAAACAATTCTTAATAATCTGAAAGGCTTCATCACAATCACTAGTCTAATTGAAGCTGGAATTCTTCTTTAACAGAGACGTCAATGGAGCGATAATTGTCGAAAAATTCGGTACAAATCGGCGATACCACGAGGCCATGCCTATAATTCTTCTAACTTCAGCGACACCAGTGGGAACTGGAATACGCAAAATTGCATCAACCTTTTCCGGGTCAACCGACAAACCAGTGGAATTGACGATAAAACCAAGATACTTAAGCTCAGGTTTACAAAAATGACATTTGTCTTTACTTAACATCAAATTAGCCTCTCTAAGGCGACGAAGAACTTCAGTTAACACTTCCATGTGTTTCTCGAAAGAAGGAGCGCAAATAATGACGTCATCTAAATAAACAAAAACGTAAGGTTCTAATTCGGGACCTAAAACTCGATCAATCAACCTCTGCCAAGAAGTTGGTGCGTTAGCTAAACCAAACGGTAAACGCGTGAATTGAAATAACCCACGGTTCGGAACTGTAAAAGCGGTATACTGCTTAGACTCTTCGCTTAGAGGAATCTGCCAATAAGCGGACTTAATGTCGAGAGATGAAATAAACTTAGCGTCACGAAGACGATCCAAAATAGACGAAACGTAAGGTAAAGGATAAGCGTCCTTTTCGGTAACCTTGTTGACTTTTCTAAAGTCCACGCAAAAACGATACGAGTTGTCCTTCTTCTTCACCAATAAGATCGGGCTCGACCAAGCGCTGTTTGATTTTTCTACAACGCCTAACTTTAACATTTTCTCTAACTCCAGATCGATTTGTTTCTGGATAAACGGCGAAACTCGGTAATATCGTTGCTTAATTGGTTCGGAAGTAGTTTTGATCTGATGTTCGATCAAGTTGGTGCATCCAAAATTTTCATTCGAAGAAGAAAAATGATTACTAACTAAATTGTCTAACTGATTAAGCTGTTCTGAAGAAAGATCGAGACGAGACTTAATAACTGAATCTTTATCTTCCAATTGTGAAATGGTGTCCATATTTTCGAAACGCCATTCACCTTTTCTAAGATCGGGAACGATACCTGCTTGTTTCCAAAAATCAACACCCAAAATTAAATTATGCGGAACGTCAGGAACAACTAAAACTTCTAAAACAATAATTTATCCTTTAAGTTCGATTGGGACGAGAAGTGTACCTAAACTTTGTACTGATTTACCATTAGCTACAATACAATTAACTTTAACTGACTTATTTAACTTTAAACCTAATTGACTAAAAATTTCCCAACCCTTAGAACCAACAATAGTGCGAGAAGCGCCACTATCTAATAAACTCAAAATTTCGTGACCAAAAACTTTAACGTAGACAAAAGGTCTTTCGTCAGACTCAGCAGACTCGAAAACATAATCTAACACGACTTTATTCTTAACAAAACTCTTATTCTTCGAAGAATGTAAACTATTAAAATAGACAGCCGATTTAACTTTGACCTCTGACGTCACTAAACGGCTTCTTAGTACGTCCTTTACTCGTTTCCCGAACACTTAGAACAAGTGCGGACCGTAACGTTAAATTTTCCACAACGATAACAAAATAAACCTTTCTTAGGTTCTTTGCAAGAAGCAGCTCGATGGTTTGGCTTCCTATAATTCCAACATAATTGCGGACTACTTCGATTAGAAGAAGCAGGCGCATTAACGATAGCTAACCTTCGTGAAGAAGGTGCGATATTAGAAGACGGTAATCGTAAATTTTGTCTAACAGGTGGTGTAGATTTTTCACCACTACTAACGTTATTCGAAGAACGAGAAACTGCAATGTCCCTAACTTGAGATGTCACGTAAGCGAGATCAGGCTCCATGTCCTGCTTTCTACGAGATGGAGGCGTGTAAGCTTCAATAGCTTGCATGCGATCCTCGATAATACGACCAAATTTAATTAACTCCTCAATTGAAGTAACCGACGACAAACCAAGCTGAGTTTGATAAACGGGAGAAATATTTCTTAATAAAATCTTTAACTGCTTTTCTTCAGAAAAAGGCTCATCGAGACGTGAAAACATGTTGCGAATAATTGCAACGTAAATACCCATAGGCTCATCATTAGCTTGAGTACGACGCTTAATTTCTTCAATAAGTCGTTCGTCATAATCGGTAGACTGGAATTGTTCACGCAAAAACTTAACTAAGTCTTCCCAAGAATTAACTAAATTACGAATAGACCTAACAAAAATCAATGCATGACCTGTAAAAAGATCAGTACACTCCAAAAATAACTGATGGCTTGAAACGTTACGCGATAATTGAAGTTCGGCAACTCGTTCTAAAAATGCATTCAACGAAATTGACTTTGCATCACCAGAAAACTTTAAGTTCCATTTCGAAACTGAAACACTCTTAACATGACTAACAAAATTTTGACTAACAGCAGAAGGCGTCGGTAAAGCGGTATCAACTACTAAAGAAGGCTGAACGACAGGTTCGATGACTTCATCGGCGGAAGTAGACGGATTAGAAACAACAATTTGCTTATCCAAAAGTTCATACTGCGAAATTAAAACAACTAAATCTTTTAAAAACTCATCTTTAACTTGAGAATCGTCACCTTGAACAGGAATAGAATTGCCAATACGGTTTAACAAATATTTAATTTTGGTTTCAATTGTAGAAGAAATTTCATAGTTGGAGTAATTTTCAATGAATCTATTAATTTTCTAAGTTCATCGATACCTTCTCGAATCGCTAATTTATCTGCATTAAAATCGAAAGGATACACGGGACGAGATATTTTTCCGGTAGCTTCTTCAATAAGAAAATTCTTGAGTAAACCTCGTAATACGACAACACCTAAAGATGCATCACCACCTCTAATCAAAATTTCATAACGTAATTCGTTATGCGATAAACGATCAACAATCAATTTGTAACCCATTTTAAAATGAAATTACAAAACGGTAAAACTTTCCAAAAATCACGAAACTTAACAGGCAAACTAAAATTCGAAAAAGGCCACACGATGGAGACGCCAAATATTTATGTTACATGTCAAAGTTAAAAACAATGTCACTGCCTGAAATGAGGTAACATAAACGGTGTTGTGCCACTAGCTCAATGGAGAAGGGGGTGGGTCATAATTTAAAATTCCGTGATAAATTGGAAACGAGATCGACATAAAATCGAACTAAAACGGTAAAGTAGTCAAAAATCGGTAAGGGCGCCAATCAAGGTCACGATGAGGGTAGCTTCCGAACCCCTGATCACCCGAAAGCTCATCTGGTTGGTTACAACCCCGGAACTTACCTTGATTTGTAACTATTCTGAAATACACTTAAAAACAAAAATTTACGTATGCGGCAGCTAAATGAATAAAAGCTCTTTACATTTAACAATTTAACATTTATTGATTGAATATTTAAACAATAAAAAAAACAAGTAAAAAAAAAATGAAAATTAAACAAATTTGAATAAAAGAGATGAAATAATCTTAAGCAGAACAAACAAAAATGAACAATCTACACACAAAACATTAAATTAAAATTTATAAAAAGAAAATACTACTATAATAGCGTTAACTTGACGTTTTCAAATAAAACATAACACCAATAAATTTCAAGGCCTTGACCGCATAAATAACAAACAATTCAAATAACTAAAAACAATACAGGTTCTAAAATATATGTCCGAACTTTAATTTGAACTAAACAAAATATAGTTTACATGTCGTTACATTATCTTATATTCGGGAATACGATTTACTTTTCATACGCACCAAAACAAAGTTAATTTATTTTAACTTCGCGCAAACACTTTAAGTGTTCATTGAAATAATTAAATTTAACGTTAGTCGTAATTCAATCGGCTCAAATTCAAAGCTTTTACTGCATTTCAATCGCGGGTCACTACACGATAATAACCAAAATCGATAAATACCTTTACTTAATTGTAGATACCAGGTAAACTGCGGGTCACAGTGGTTTTCAGAAGCTACAACCTCAGATGGACTTCGGCCGCTCCAAAAGTACCGTAGTCGAATGCGGGATCAATGGAACCCCCAAACAATAGGACACCAGCGGAAGATTTATTTCACAATTTAATTTAAACCGCACAATGGCGAAGAAAAGGATTTTTCCACTCAAAACATCGAAACTAAATCCCTCAAGCGTGATTGTTTATTTTTGGAAACGTGACGTCTATATAAACCGTACATTACGAAATCTGAAAAATTAGCATTTTCACCACAACACTTAATTTTCACGGTTCCAACTAACTTCCGCGGTAATACATAACGATAGGGTAAAGTACCCTACTCACTCCACTACATCTCACGGTCCCCGGTATTTCTAATTGCGACCAACGATCGAATGATCCCCCAAACACCAAACTTTACCATATTTAACACTTCGTCTTCCCACCTAATTTCCTCAACTTGCGCGGTAACATCTTTGTAAAAGATAGAACATTAAACAAACGAACTTAACAAAGATGACAACTATAATTAGCCGCGTGCATCTCGACACGTAGACCTTGACAAAAACATTTCCCATCAAAATGCTTAGCTCGCGTATTTGCAGGTGGCTTATGATAGCGCTTAATCAAATAGCCCAACATAAACAAAGTATAAATAACAAGAAAAATTGATCAACTAACATTCCAAAAAGGAAGTCGTAAATTATATAGAATTGTTATTTTACTGAGATAAATAAATAAAATACTAAATCAAAATCAAAACCACGGAACTTTATGCATTCAAAAGAAAATACCAGTAATGATTGAAAACAACTTGAGATACCAATAAACTTAAATCACACGCAATACAAATAACGAGCAAAACGTTTTTGATGCTAACACCGTATCAAACGACGAAAACAAAACCAAAAAAAAAACGAAAACTCAGACAGCAGAATCGATTTACGGGGTCTGACATAAAAAGATAACCGCTGAATTCCAAACGCAGGTCACAAATTCAAAGAAATGAAATTACTGTAAACAGAATACTCATTAGACTTCTTGAGCCAAGCCCTCCAAAGCCTCAAGAAAAAAACCCAATGCCACATTCAACGAAGTCGTTCTGTTACGCTAAGTTCTTAACTCAAAAATGCCGTGAGCACTAACCTCATCAAATTGAGGTAGATCACTGTGGCTTTGCTTTCCGGAACATGTTTTTTAAGTAAATCGGTTAGCATTTCAGAAGAGATTTTCTCAACAGATCGGAAATTCATCTTATCTTCGCAATGGAGATCGCTAGCCGTAAGAAGATAGTGGTCTTTGGATATGTCCGATATCAAGAGATGCAAATGATCTGCGGTGGCTGAATATTGGCCCATTGGAAGAACTATGTCCTTTTTTAACAGGCGTACACAAAGCTTAGTACCGATAAATAAAACCTAAATGAATATAATAAGTTCATGGAAATAAGGAACAAAATCTCGTAAAAGTATACCTTTTATAAGATTCATCCGAAACCATTTCCACTGAACTCCTTCAACGTCGCCTCCCACATTGTGTAGCTTCGAACATATCCGCATCGCTTTCATGCATCTGGTATCGCCGTCCGAGGAATATCCCAAGATTTGAATACCGACACGAGCAGCTTCTTTGTTAATGTAACTCCAGCGATCCAAGACGCTTTGATGCGTAAAGCAATTGTCAATTCCGAATTTTGAGAATTATTATTCGGACACTGTGCCATTACTACATACGCGTAATCAGATCTTTTCTCGTTTTCAAAATATTCCGAGATATGTCTCGCTGAGAGAGCAGGTAACCTTTCCTATCGGGTAAACCATTTACTTGTGGCAAGCAGAAACCAACGATCTTATTATTTTTGGAGTTGAATTCAATGCGCCCGGTAATTTTGGTAGCATCTTCACTGATCCATACCACGTTCGGTAAATATCTACTTTCTAGAAACTTTTTGAGTTCTTCTAATCGAACGGTACCCTCTTCAATAAACTGTGCATTATCTTTTTTAATTCTCCTTCAATTTTTTGTTTGTATTTATAAAAAAACTGTTCTTTTAAGAACAAGCGTGTGTATCATTCCGTGATTATTCCTAGAGATATCAGTTTGTTAGTGTAATCGTTTGATTCACCTAACCTTAAAATTGCTTAATTGCACACTTACAAAATGAAACTAAAATATTATTGCCTACATATAAACATGCCACAAAATTATGTTATCAAAAATTTATGACTTGCACGCATCTTCTCATAATTCAAGCTTTACTTCATATTTATCTGTAAAATAAACATGACTCTGAGCATCACTCACTGACTGCATGAGTGTTGTTTGTACACACCAAGGTACACACTCAATTCCACAGTCGGCTTATAGCGAACTGTCGGCGAATTGGTAATTCGAGATCTGCTCTGCTTGCATATAAATTAATACAGGCATACATTTGTTATTATATCTACCCATTAATCATGTAGTAGAATTTGCTACATTGTTATCTATAAATAAACGAAGCATAAAAAACTAGGACGTGGGAAAAAAAATTAATCCCCGGGTCGAGCCCCGGGTGCTATTTTAAAAAGAGAACATTCCAGGGAAACTAAGACGATTAGTCACCCTAAATAATATCAATTAGGAATTTGCATGATTTTTTTAAATTTCATATATAAAATAAGCAATCAAGATTGCACGTTTATTGCTCTTTTTTGCAACAATAAATGTTTTTTCGGCAATACTTCTTCGTATACCCATAAACGTAAACTACCAAATACAATACAATACAAATATAATAACAACATAAAATCAAGATAATTAAAAATTAGTGCAACTTCCTAATTGTATTTATTATCAAGTTCTTACCATAAGTAGCGTAGAGCAAACAGGACATGAAATTGTACATTTAAATCCACCTGGCGTGCATTGAGAACATGTATAATCGAAATCGCGTAATTTTTGCAAAATGCTTGTTATATAATCTTATAACCGTAGTTGTAATTACGGCGACGTTTCGTGGTCTTTGATGTGACCACTTCATCAGGCCAAATCTTTATTAAAAAAGTTAAATTTAGTATTTTATACCCGTACATTTACATGCATAAAAACTTAAAATATACAATGTATAACTTACCACTAAATTATCGATTGTCTTTGTCCTAACATTTAAAATACAATTAGAATACTTAAAAACTCCAGTTGAATTTACATTAAAATAATCAGTCACTTAATTAAAATTTAATTTACAATTTTTGTGGTGTAACCATCGAAATGTATAAATGTGTCTATAAATGTATGAAGATATGATTATATGTTTGTGATACCCAATCTGTTTTTAATAAATAAATAGTTGCATTCAATAAATAGTTGGATTCAATAATATGTATTAACATTCACTTAAAAATTAGAGACATCATAAATTCTTGTTTATTTGTAGATTTAAGTCGGATCATATTTGTATTTTATTTTACTTATCAGATATTTATATATGGTACTTAGATTTTGTGAATCTGTTTTGAAATTTACATTGTTGTTGAGTTTGTTAATCCATATCATTTCAGAAATGAATCTTTTGTTCAGATTCGTTTCTAAATCTAATATCACAGGATTATTTAAGTCGAAGTTATGTGACATTAATTTATGATGGGTTGACAGGCCTGTATCATCTAATTTTTTTTGACAATGATATTCGTGATTTTTTATTCTATTTTTTAATTTTTGTTTGGTTTGACCTATGTAATATTTGTCACAATTAATACAGTTTATTTTATATACCAGATTCGATTTTTCAAGTGTTGGAGTCTTGTCTTTAAGTGGGGTGTAAAAATTGTTGTAAATAGTGTTTTTGTTATAAAGAACTATTTTTATTTGATCGTGTTTTAGGATATTTATAATTTTGTGACTTAATCCTGGAACGTTTATTAATTTCGTATAACGTCTGTCAATAGTATTATTATTATGTAAAGTGTGTATTATTGTTGTGTTATTTTGAACAAAATTGTTTTGCAATATCTTTTTTATAATATATTTAGGATAGTTGTTATTGATCAATATTGTCCGGACGATTTCTAGATTTTTTTTATGATATTCAGGACTACTTAGTTTTATAATTTTGTCTTTTATTGATTTTATTATATTTATCTTTTGATTATAAGGATGTTTTGATAAATAATTTATAATCCTGTTGGACGCCGTAGAGTTTTGGTACCAATCTGTAGTAATTTTGTGTTGATGTTTTTTATCATGTATTAGTAAAATCTCCAAAAAAGGAATTTGATTGTTTGTTTCTAATTCGTGTGTAAATTGTAAGTGTGTATTGTAGCTATTGAAAATACTTAAAGTATGATAGACTAAAGATTTGGGTATGCAAGTAATGATGTCATCTACATACGAGTATAAGAAGGTAGGTGATACTCTTAAGTTTTTTATTACATATGATAATAAATCATGCATGACTAAATTAGCAAATATTGGAGAAGCTGATTGTCCCATGGCCGTTCCAAATTTTTGTTTGTAATGATCATTATTATACGAGAAAAAACTATTGTTAAATAAAAATTCAATAATATGTATCATTTCATTCACATTAAGTGTCGTATAATCTGAAATAACCGTCCAGTATTTTTTATATTTATTAAATCCTTTTTCACAAATTCTTCAATCTGTCTAAGATCGTCTTAATATCAAGGGCATTAAATTTGAAGATATTCTTCACATATTTTGTAAATTTCGCGTTTAGGGTCCGTTCAATATTCTCGAAGAAATCTATTTGGATTACATCATCCATAATAGCAGCGATAAAATAACACAGATCGTGCACCACAAACACTAGGTATAAGTAACAGGTCACCTCGTGGTCACCGGTACAGGAAGATTGCTACTGTGGTAGAGCGCGACTGAAATGCAAAGAACCTGTCACGTGACTGAATCTGCGCAAACGATTCATTACCCTGCATTTAATTACAACCGATTACAACGTAATTGTTTGTAATTTTCAGTAATTGTTTGTAATTGTCAGTAATTGTTGTTAATTTTCCGTAATTCTCTGTAATTGTCAGCAATTGTTGGTAATTTTCGTAATTGTTTGTAATTTTTTTGTATTTCTGTAATTGTTTGGTTAATGTCAGTAATTTTTTGTAATTTTTGTAATTGTGTAATTAGGTGTACACAATTTTTTCTAGTGGTTTACCCCTCGTACTGGACTCGTCTGTAATCAAAGAAAACACTTTATTTTCCTAATTTATTTGTTTCTATCTACTTGCCAATAAGCATCAGTTGTGGTTATTTGAATCTATAAGGTTCTGCTCGTCCAAGTAACCGTGAATTCTCCAAGGGATTATTTCCATGTATGATTATTAAAACTAAGTTTCTAACTTGGTAGGTATCGAGGTAGGTCAGGTATATAAGTATTTAAAGAAAAATAATGTTAAAATAAAAAAGGTAGATATACATGTTTTTTTTTAACAATATACTCAGTACACTTGGTTCCATTTTTTTCTGAAGTAGGTTAAAGAAAACGGAAAAGAAAATATATTTTTAAACAAACAGAACATTATTGTTAACCAACAGTAACTTGTACACGTATCAACTACTATCGTAGTAGAGAGTTCTGCCCCTCACTTTATAAAATCATATCTTTAAAACAAAATGGCAAATGATGATAAATAATATAATAAATAAAAGTATTTATTCAAATATTCTAAATTCTATTTATTTCTGGTAGTATTTTTACATTGATGTTCCAAAATATTTAATTTAATTCGTGCGATTAATGTAATAATTAAAATATTTTTAAAAACTGTTTTCTAATAATTTTTTTTAAACATGATTCGCTTCAATAAAAATCTATCAATTGTGTAGGCAATCGGCGAATGTCGATATAACAAACACATGGATCTTTTGATGCCTTTTTTTTTAAATTATTTACAATTTTTTTTGAATAGTGAAATTTATTATTTAGTTATAAATATAATAAATTACTTGTAGGTTTTTGAAATAAAAAACATTCTATTTTATTTCTGATTCTATTTGTTTTGTCTTTATTATTTTACAATGACTTAATATTTTTAGTTCTGCCTGCATTTTTGGACCATTTCATATTAATTGATTAATCATATCTTCACTTTAAATTTTTTACTAATGTTTTGAATATATTGACAATTGTTGCTTTTTAAACCACAAGCTTGATTTAGTTTATCTCTAACTTTGTCATTTTGTTTGTTACTATATTTTTTTTGTTTTGTTCTTTGCTAATTTTTTATTAGTTTTGTTTTTATCTTTATATGTATAACTAAACATTTTTCAATTCATGTGGCGTGTGAATATATTACATTTATAATATCTTAGGATACGAATAAGCATGAATTTTAAAATATGCCATGCACCAACAGTACGATAATTACAATGAATTGATTTTTTTTATTTTTATCATTCGTAATGTAGAAGTAAACGGGTGAAAAAAAAGTTGTAAAGACGTGGCTTATAAGTTATTCTCGTTATTTTGCAATAAAATGCAGAATAGCATAATCTTACTTTGTAAAACGACTTCTTTTTACGTTTTTTTACGTTCGCCAAAACTAACTAATATCATTGCTAATATATATGTACATACAAAGCAATGACAGTTTTATGTCGACAAGTGTTTCTTGAAAAATATTCAAATACAATAAGGGACTTAAAGTGTTAAACCATTGTTCGCCGGTCCAGCTGATAAAATATGTTGGGTCACCAATTTGTCAATGTTTAGGATTATAGCAGATATATTTAAAATCTTTGTTATTGTTTATGACGTTCCTTTAGCGGTCGGCATTGTCGACAATAAAAGAAACGTTGCACCATTGAATTATAGTCAATGGTTGCACTATTCCAAATGTTTGTTAAATTTAATAATTTAGTCTCACTTAAAAATCATGTCATTTGAACCGTTTGAACCAACTTGAACAACATAGAGGTAGTTTTAAAGTTTTAAATTTTGGTAAAAATAGTTATTAATAGAAGATGTTGTTTTGATATTGTATTTAAATATTTAAGGTAAGTAAATGTAATTATGTTTGCTTGTAATTAATTAGTGTACGAAATATTTCATTGCATAGACTTTTTGAGAATGTCAGCTGGACTTAAAAGAAAACTAAGCGGACTGGAGAATAAAAGATAAAATCGACAATAAGAAAAAAGCAAGAGGGTGCATTAAAACGTTATCTACAACAGGAAGTAGATAATGCAGATCAATTATTGCATTTTCAAACTCTAGAGGTTCCGATTACCGCAAATCAAGAAATATCAAATGCTGACGAGATTTCAAAAACTACCGATTCCGAAAGTACATGTGAAACTATAAAAGAAGACCTTAATGAAGGCGATAGTAAATACAAGCGTGTTAGGTGACCTGGCGTTTTGACACGAGCCTTCGACTAATATTAATAGAGAACTAATTCTAAAGAAAAGCGCCCATACCAGTGCACGATGAGCACTTATTTCCTGAAACAACTGGGCGTCCATTTTTAGTTAAATTTTAAAACAAAGTTTTGACAAACGGTGAAATAATTAAACGATCGTGGCTTATTTATTTATTGAAACAAAATGCTGTATTTTGTTTTTCTTGTAAATTGTTTTCGTCAGATAAATATAGTTTGGGTTGTACTGGAAACTCTGATTGGAAACATTAAGATCGTACCTTAGGCATGAACGAAAAAAGTGTCAAACATTTAAGAAACTTTAGAACTTGCAAAGAAATGAACATAAGATTAAATGTTAAACAAATGTTAAAAATCAGATACAGAAACGCTTCACTAATGTTTTAGAAAGATTAATATCCGTAGTTCAATATTTGGCATCCCAAAATGTCGCTTTTATAGGTGATTCTGATAAAATTTTTACTTCTTAAAACGTATTAAACTATTTAGTAAGTTTGAACTTTTTATTAAATAATATTTACGTAGAAACAAAAATGAAGAAACACATGTTAATTATCTAAGCAAAGATATTCTAAACGAATTAATCGAAGACCTAGCACATTCAGTTCAGTTTCTAGAAAATATTGATACTGCTTTAAATGAGTTGTCCGATGATTCTACGAAAATGCACTTACGCGACACATTGCTTCAAAATTATCAGATAAAATAGTTTTACTTAAATTTATTTGCAGCATGATAGTACGGTATGACATACTTAAAAGAACTGAAATTTTAACTTAGATTTTGCAAAATCAGAGCTTGATCTAGTCGAATACCTTAAATTAAAACAAAACTTTAAAGATGATTTATCAAAGTGGTGTACCGGTGAAATTCTGAATTCCTTGAGATAGGTACTAAAATTGCTAATGACCTTGGAGAAGAAGCAGCATTTTTTACTTTTTTGGGTAGTAGAAAGAAAAATCATTTTTATTAAAAAATCATACTGACATTTTTTGCTTTTTATACGACTTTCAGCACTTAAAGAAAATGAAAATCCAAAGTTTAAACAGTTGTTTAGATATATCGAAATAACTTACAGATGAACATTGAATCTCAGAATTTTTTGTCAGTTCCTGAAAATGTTAAATCGCCAATCTAATTATTGGACTATTTACTGAGTCAAGATCTACTAACCTTAGTGTCAAACTTAGTAATAATTTTAAAAATTTTGGTAACTTTACCGGTGTCCGCCGCTTCAAGAGAACGCAGTTTTTCTAAGTTGAAGCTAATCATAAACTATGTAGGTAGTGCTATAACTCAAGATCGTCTATGTAATTTAGCAATGATATCCATAGAGAAAAAAATGTGTAATAGTATTGACTGTAAAGATATAATTAAAAAATTTTCAGAAAAGAAACTTCGAAAAATGTTTTAGACGTAATATATTGCTTTTACTCTTTCCTTTTGTTATTAAAGTTTGTAAATAGGTACGTATGTTAATAAATTTAAAATGCAATGTATCGTGTATTTATTTTGCAATCCAGAAAATGAGGCATACAAAAGCACTATTTTTATTTTACAATGTACGTAGTATGGGCTCCATCTTATAACATTGCCCTGTGTGCCAAAATTTGTCGAGCCGGGGCCGTTAACAGTCACAGTTTATTAACTAATAAAATAATTGAAGATATAATATCAGACTTCACAGAACACCTTTGTCCAGTAATTAACTTAGTAAAAAACTTTATTTTAAAAAATGTGCCCTAAAATAAGAAACTTGAAGTATCAGATTTGCTGGAAGTATTTGCTAATCCATTTGTAAACGTTAGTACAAAATATAAATTGTTAAAATACTTGTATAACTAAAAGATATATATACCTCCTTCCCAATTAAGCATTTGTAATGAAGTAAAGGAAGTTATGAAAAGTGGACTATAATAACCGAAATAAATTGTACCGGTACTATCATGCCCATTGGATAACAAATTAAAAAATGTTTTGAAATGCCGAATATATTTGAAAATACTTTGTTATACATGGAAAAGTTATCTATTAGTGATGGTGAAACAATATCGAATTTCTTACAAGGCAAGCTATGGAAGTCCAAGAAAGAATATTTAGACTATGAAAATATCTTTGTTTATATATTACCTTGATTTTGAAATTTACAATGCAATTGGCTGTCATGCGGGTACTCAGTCAATTGCGGGATTTTATTATACATTTCCAATTATTCCAACTAATAAATACTCTAAACTACAAAACATATTTCCAGCCATGTTGGTATAATCAAACGACCTAAAAAAATATGGTAGGGGAAACTAGCCTAAAATGACATACTAGGGTAAAATGACATACAACAAGATTTTCAATTTGGCGCCATTATATTAGTGTGACACTCTGTGGTCAGCCTTGGTAGGTGATACTTATGCGCCCTTCAGTTAGTTAGTAGATGTATCGTGACCGTTAAAGCTGTGAACGTACATTTTGTGTTTTATATATTAGAACTATTATTATCCTATCCGCAGAAAGTACTTATTTTTCTACATGTATTATAAAGTTAACATTTTTACGCGGTATATAAAGACAATAGTACTTTCCAGATTCACACACAGCTGGAATATTTCATACATAACCTTTACATTTTTATGCCAATGTTTAGTAATGCACGACAACTTGGGTAAAATGACATACCAATGGTCAGCCTAATATGGAATAGTATGTCATTTTAGACCAATGTCGTTATAATCATAAAATTATTTGAGAACTTTTAGCCTGTAATTTTTAAACAAAATTAAACTTGATTTATTATATATATGTACTTATATATTACGCTTATTTATTGTTGCTATTAGAATCCAATACAAGTTTTTCGTCGTTATCTATTCGTTACGTTAAACACAACTAATGTCCTACAGGTAAACTAATGTAAGAAGAAGAATGTCTGTTTCTCTGCAGATAATTCGATATGGGGGGAAAATGCAAGAGAATATCGACTCGTCAAGCTTGGGGTGAGAAAGATATAGAGTTGGCAATAATAGCTGTGAAGAACGAGAAATCGGATGGTTAGCAGCTTACAAACGCTATGGAGTACCTCAAGCTACATTGCGCCACCGAGCACAGGGTTTAAATAAAAGAATAACCAGGATAAGCAAAGGTCTGGGTCGTTACGGACCTACGCTACTCAAAACTATGGAGCGTAAGTTAGTTGAACCCATAAAAAATTTCGAAATGCATATGTTTGGTTTAACAACCACAGAGTTACGAGCTCTAGCATATGAATTTGCCGAAAAAAGTAAGTTACCCCACAGATTTAATAGGGTTGCCAAATTAGCCGGGTGGGACTGGCTTATCGGTTTCAGGCAAAGGAACCCGTACATTTCCTTAAGAATACCGGAGCCTACGTCAGCTGCAAGAGCTCGGGATTTTAATAAATCACAGGTGGAAAAGTTTTTTAATATCCTGGAGCAAATTATAAGAGAACAACATAGGTGTTGAAAACATATACAATATGGACGAATCCGCCTTATCGACCGTACAACCACCACAAAAAATTTTAGGTACGAAAGGTAGAAAACAAATTGGGGTAGTAACGAGCGCCGGTATTCATACAACTGTAGTCTGTTGTATAAATCCGATGGGTGCTTACATTCCGTCGGCTTTGATATTTAGTAGAAAGCGATGGAAGCAAGAACTCATAGATGATGCTCCTACTTCAACACTTGGTTTATGTCAGGAATCTGGTTGGATGACGGGAGAACTTTTCTACCAATGGATGGAACATTTCTTGAAATACTCTCATTCCTCTTCCAACAAAAAAACACTGTTGGTCTTTGACGGTCATGCAAGTCATAAGAGCCTTAACGAACTTGAATTTGCAAAACAACATGGAATTATACTATTGTGTATTCTCCCACACTGCACCCACATGATGCAACCCTTAGACGTCTCATTTTGGCCCGTTATCAGCATATTATAACCAAGCTATATCCAAGTGGTTAAAAATAATCCAGGTCGTACGGTAACAGCATTTCAGATAGCAAAGCTGTTTAAGGAAGCGTATGAACGTTCTGCCACCATGTCGAATGCAATTAGCGTTTAATGCTGGAAAGAAAAGCGAAGAGACAGAAAGTGAAACATAATTTATTTTGCGACGAGAGTGATGGAGAGATCGATGTGGAGGATTTTGCCTTTACTAACGCTGACGATGAAGACGTGGCATGCATTTATTGCAATGAGTTGTATTCGTGGTCAAAAGCAAAAGCAGTGTGGTTACGTTGCCAAATGTGCAATAAATGGTGCTATGCAGACTGTGCAGATACGTCGCCCAAAACAAAACAATTGCTATAATAACGTGTTTCAAAAAATGTGTGTCATTTTACCCCATCGTAAGCCTAAAACGACATAGTATATTATATATATACATATATTTTTGGCTATAACTTTTATATTTATAATTCGTTTTTTCTATTTCAATTCGGATTACTACATGTCCCATACTATCCTCCATTATCCAGCCTAATTTAAAATTATATAATATAATGAACAAGAAATTGAGAGTAATTTTAGGAAATGTATGTCATTTTAGGCCAGTTTTCCTTACTGATAAATGTTTGTTTAATTTGATTGACGTTCCTAAAATTAGAGGAAAACGGCCTAATAAACTTAAATCAAAGACAAGTACGTTTCCCTAGGACTTGTAATAGGAGACAATTTGGCACTCAATAATATTTTAGGATATCCCAAGTCTTTTACCCATAGTTATTATTGTAGATTCTGTACCCAACCTAAGAAGATTACGTCCGAATGTAAAAGAGTTATTTTTAAGAAATCCAGAAAATTACAAACAGGCGAATAAAGCAAACTATCATGAGACTGGTATTTAAGATGAACCTATTTTTAACTCTTTGAAATAATTTCACGTGACGACCAAGTATCCTATTGATATAATGGCATGATGTATTCGAAAGAATCATTCATTATGGTTTAATTAAATCAATATCGGCCATTTGCTCTTAAAATCAAATTATGATAAAATATTAGTTCTAGCTTCATGTTACCAGAAAATATAGGTGAAGTTACAATTGCTTCTAGTATAACATACAAAAGAACTATTTTTAAAAATTGTTACTAATTTGTTTATTGAAATGAAACATTATTGAAAATTTGGGACATCATGATCTATAACAACATGTTTTTAGTAGTACAGACAGTTCAATGTGCAAAATTTAGCAAACATTATATGTGCTTTTTTGTTGATAATTATTTACCCATTTATCAATGCTTTAATATTGATGACATTTCTGGAAGCCGTTTCTCTTGCAAATGGGGCAAAAGTGTTTAAAGTTTCTTTTTTATAGATAGTATTTTACAAAAATATTCTCGAGTCGGTTTTTTCATTTCCCGGTAAATCAAACTTAGATTTGTTTCTAAGGTAGAATGGAGAAATAATTCAATAGTTATAAATTTTAATGCAACCAAGGATTAAATCATAAACTGCAGTGGAAATAGAATTATGGCATAGTGATATTAAGTTAAGCAGATAAATACGTTTAAACTATGCGTATATATCTTGAAATCATACAAACGTGTTTTTACAATTATTCCAAATATTCATAACCTAAAACTGTGCGGAAGCAAGCATTATGAAACTGCTTTCTTAAATTAATACAAAGTATTATTATTATTTATTATTATTATTATTATTATTATTATTATTATTATTATTATTAAGCTTATTTATTATAAAACGTAACAATCAAAAGAGCTCAGAATAAGCAATACTGGTCATAACTCATAACTATGGTTTTTCGTTACGATCATGTTAAGCAACTTTAAAATGATAAAAGAACATACGTTTTCTCATAATGATGTATTGTAAAATCTATAATATTCATTTTCAAAATGTTTGTTCTAATAAAATGAAAGCTTTATTTAAGCGTACATCGGCTTGACTCAAAACCAACAGCTTTGCATGAAATATATCAGTTTTAGCTTTATGATAGTAAACTTTTCTCTCCATGTTATTATTTAAAACACAGTTTTCGTAATACAAATCCACGCTAAGTAATAGATTAATCAATTTATCGCTTAAAACTATTAATTCGTGTTGATCATTACCACTGGTGATTAAATCGTTCATGTAAAAGTCGTTACATATAATATTTGCTAGTCGTGGATCGTAAGTATGAACTTCAGAAACTAGTTCCATTAAGGAACGCCTTGCGAGGAACGATGCCTGACGAAAACCGTAAGTCAGTGTGACCAATTCGTACACCTTCATGGCTTTGTTCGAGTCAAGCCTATAAAGAATTTGTGATAAATTTTATCAGTAAAATACAACCAGCTTTCTCCTACCACTTTCGCGAATTAAATTAATTCGCGTGGTCAATTAAAATTACTTCGCGGTTTCGTGTTTTTATCCGCGGTTTAATTAACTTTTACTCGTTTTAATTCGAGTTTTCATTATAATCGGCGGTTTAATTTGCAGTTTATTTAGCTTCTACCTGTTTTAATTCGCCTTTTCGTTTTAATCGGCTGTTTAAGTCGCAATTTGCGTTTTAATTCGCAGTTTGATTACCTTTTTCCCGTTTTAATTTGCTTTTTGGTATTAATAGGCAGTTTAATCCGCGATTCGCGTTTTAATCCGCTGTTGAATTCGCTGTTTGAGTATTTCAATTCGCGTTTTTGATTTTAATTTACTTTCTTATTCTGAGAATAATCTGTTTAATCTATTTAAATTCGGGTTCTAATATTAATTTAGATTTTATTCGTGGAAAAATTTGTTTGATCAAAACATTTTAATTCGCGTTTTAATTATAATTAGCGTTTTAATTTTTGTTTTAATTCGTGAATTCTGTTTCATAAATTGAATCCGTAAATTAATTTATGTAATTACATTTATTTAATCAAAATCGGGTCAATTAAACTAGCGGTGTGTGTGTGATTCCGAGAAGGTATCAATATGTAAACTACCTCCAAGCACGTTAACTACCTGAACTTCCCTTGTCCACTTCTGAGAAAAGAAAAATCGATAAAAACTCTTAGAATTTAATGACCGATTTTTGGAACTTATATTTTTTGCATGTACAAACAAAATCGGAAATAATTATAGCTTTGATAAGTCGGTACTATTTATTAATTTTTTCATAACATAATTATTGATAAAAATGACATATGTTTTAGAACATGTGTAACAATTACAACTAAAGATTAAATCAACATACACTTTTTTCACTTTTACATGTCCAATACATGTTTATACATGGTGGTGGTCCGCCTAACTATATGTTGTATTTGTTGTAATGCTTTAAACAGTGTAGACACTGTTGTAGTTTAACGTTTTCTTGATACCTTAGCGGAAAATCTTCCCACACTTCTTTTAATTCGTACACAGGTACATTAAAATTAGAAAATTGATTGGAAAAAATTATAGATCCCATTTTTCAAACTTCTTTAACCGTTTTCCTATACCGTTTGTACGAGGACAATAAGCAATGATTATTTCATCAACTTTATCTATAATAGCTTCTAGAGACATCTTATGGGTACTGACAAAATTTTAACACTCAAATATTTAAAGACCAGCACAGAATTTATCGTGGTGAAACGTTTTCTACTTGCATCAACATGTTAAAAGTAAACCGAATGTATCACAAAATTCATTTTGTTAGGATTCATATTTTTATGTACCTACAGACAGCACAAAATACATTGTGGTGACGTCAGTTTCCTTGAAACGTTATCTGGTTGCACCAACATGTTTAAAGTGTATTATAAAATTTATTTATTTATTATCATTCATATTTTATGTGCAGATTTACCGTTTTCATTATTAATTAGTGCTTTATAAGTTACACATCCTATAATTGAATTATGTATAACGTTTTTTGTATATTGGTATTGGGGATGTAATTCCAAAATACATTCTAATTTAGAACCAATACTGTTTAGCAACTAGATCATTATTTTGATTTGCTTCTGCTTTTAAAGTACATTGCATTTTAAAAACTTAGTTTTTGTATTCGGCTATCTCATTATTATACAACAGACAAAAATTAAACAGTAATGAAGTCTAATTAATTTGTGTGAATTATGTAATTGGCATATAAATTTTATTATTATTAATGATATAAGTACATTTATTAGTAACTTGTATATTTCATTATTTTAATAAATGATCGTAATTTCAAACTTTTGCAACAAATCAAATCAACTTAATGAACTCAGTAAACTACCAAATTCGGACTTGTTAGAGCTTGATTTTCTTAGCATTGCATTCTATTGTTAGTTTTAATAATAACTTAAATCTAATTGGGGATTGATTCTCTTTTGTGTTGATCATATAAAGTTTGTGTTGAGAGATTATAGGTAATTGCTATAATGTTGCATTTAGTTTAAACCTTAATTAAGAAATAAGTTGATTTCGCTGCAAATGAGAATCGGTTTTGTTGTTTTCATTTGATGAGGAAGCTGTTACATATAGTAAAATCGTTTCCTTCAAAAAGTTTTAAAAGTGTAATTTAAATCAACAATTACTTTGTAAATAAAAAGAATAAAGTATACTGCGAATAAGCATGAATCATTTGTAGTAAACATATAGAATGTGTCCTTAATGACTTCGACAAGTTTCAACAAGTCTGTGCATACTCGCAACAGTTTTTTGAAACAAAGAATGTTAGGGTAGAGATTTTTGAATCTAGGAAAAAAAAGCCGACGGAAAAAAAAGCCTGGAAAAAAAAGCGGGCGGAAAAAAAAGCCGCGGAAAAAAAAGCCGACGGAAAAAAAAGCCGTGGAAAAAAACTGACTAACGGTGTATTTAGTTGATAACTAAGGAAATTGTTTGCAGAGTTAAAATTTTAATGTTAGTTGGAAACTAATTTAGTTAGTCACTAGTGACAATATTTGTCTAACTATCACCCTAGCTTTAACTGCGTTTTAACCTTAAATTTTCGCGAAAGTAGATGGTGATACATTTTCTAAAAATAATGGTTGAATTTATAAATGTTCGAGATGAGGTACTACAAGTTGAAGAAATTGAAGATGTCCTTGAGGTGAATAATATATATCGACAAAGAATAAATCCATTTAATATATATGATAGTGATTTTCGAGGATTATATCGAGTCGATAAGGCCACTGCTCGATTTATAATTATGCTTTAGTTCGAAGAGACTTACTAACGAATAATCTAACAAGAAGAGGACATGCAATAAATCCCGATATACAAGTCCTGGCTACGCTACGTTATCTTGCCAAGGGAAGTTACCAAACCGATATAGTTGAATTACATGGGATGTCACAAAGTACCTTAAGTAGGGTTATAAAAAAAGTAGTTACAGCCATAGTTCGTCATCGTGATGAATTTATTAAATTTCCAACGAGCCTAGAAGAAATTAATATGTTAAAAAGGGATTTTTTTAATATTGTCGGTTGTCCATCTATTGTAGGTGCAATAATGAATAAAAAAAACCAAGAAGGCGAGATTTGTACCCACTTACCTACCTCAACCGAAAAGGTTTCTTCTCCTTAAATGTACAAATTGTAAGCGACGCAAAATGTAAAATTTTAGATATGTTGGCCCGATGGAGAGGCAGCGTTCATGACTCTCAAATATGGCAAGAATCCAATTTAAAACAGAGATTTGAAAGAAACGAATTAAATGGTATTCTGTTAGGAGACGGTGGGTACCCGAGTTCAAGATACTTATTAACTCCTGTATTAAATCCACAAACACCTCAAGAAGAACGATATAATAGGAGTCACATTCAAACAAGGAATGTAGTGGAGAGATTGTTTGGATTATGGAAAAATAAGTTTAGGTATTTTTTAAATGGTCTCCATATAAATTTAAATGTGGATAAGAATGCCATAGTAGCTCAGGGTATCATACATAATATATGTATATATGGAAAATAGAGGCAATAATGATAGCGACAGTGAAAATGAGGATGATTTCGTTTAAAATAATGACGGTGAAGATGAAAATCATAATAATAGAAATCATATTGGAAACGTTTTTCGTCAAGTAGGGTAACTTGAGGATAGATGGCGCGGAAGGTGAGATGGCGCAGCTTGTTTCTTGCGCAACCGCAACTGTAATGCAATTTTCAAGCAGCTTTTATTTTGCATTGTGTACATCAGAGTAGCTTGCGACCGTGTTTGTGCTGATTAAATCGTTCCATTATTCAGTTTTAAAGCATTTAGTAATTGGGTATAACGTAAACTTTTCTGTGGAGTGTATATCTAGTGCCCTAACTTTTCATAATAAACGAAATTTCAACGCAGGATTTGAATTAAGGCAAGTAAAGTATTATTCTTTCCTTACCTAACCTCAAAATAATTGAAAACTGTTGCATCTCTGAGTTTTCAAGTGCGCCATCTATCCTCATACGATTAGGATAGATGGTTCACTAATTTCGAGGGTAGATGGTTCATTAGGTTTTCATTTTATTTTAGGATGCCGACCGCTTATAAACGAAAAGGTACGTCTTCCCGTGCCACCTGGACGGAAGAGCAATTATCTGAAGCAGTTAATGCTGTAAACGAAAATCGGATGGGTGTCAATGAGGCCGCTAGAACTTATAATGTACCAGCAACCACTCTTCGACGAAGAAAGGCGAAAAATAATATGAAAAAAGGATGTCTTGGACAAAGTTCAGCGTTGGGCAAAGAAGTCGAAAATAAGTTGGTAGCACACATTTTGAAACTTCAAAAGACTGGTTTCGCCCCTACAAGAACTGATGTGAGATCGATGGCTTTTAAGTTAGCTGAACATTTGGGTATCAATCATCGCTTTAATAAAGAGACTGGTCTAGCAGGTTTTCCATGGTTGTGTTTATTTTTAAAAAGAAACCCAAGGCTATCTGTACGAAAATCAGAAGCAGTCTCGATTAATCGATCTTTGGGTATGAACAAAAATGATGTCAAAAATTATTTCCAAATACTAGAACAGGTACTTACTAAAAACGATCTTATGTGCAAGCCAGGACATATCTTTAATATGGATGAGACTGGCCTGCAACTCAACAATAGGCCGGGACACGTAATTGCCAAAAAGGGATCGAAGAATATTGCAAGTGTAAGCTCTGGGGAAAAAGGTGAAACAATTACTGTGATAGCTTGTTGTAATGCAGAGGGAGTTTTTATTCCACCTACTTGCGTGATAAAGGGAACTAACGAAAATAAAGCGTATGCAGATGGTATGCCACCAGGCTCAAAAATTTAGATGTCACCAAAATCTGCGTATGTCAACAACGACATATTCTTCAAATGGCTAAAAGATCAGTTCGTCCCACGTAAACCAATAGGGAAAATTATACTGTTGTTAGACGGCCACACTTCTCATTGCAGCAATGTTGAAATGTTGGAATATTGCCTTGAACATGACATTATCCTTTTGTGCTTACCGAGTCATACCACTCAATTCCTACAGCCTCTTGACAGATGTTTTTTTAAATCTTTTAAAATGAACTACTATGCCGCTTGCAATCTGTTCATCAAAAATAATCCGGGAAGAAAGATTACAAGGTTACAATTTGGAAACCTTCTTTCTGAGGGATGGAATAAGTCAGCCACGGTTAATAACGCCATATCGGCTTTTAAATCTACAGGAATTGTGTCGTTCAATCCATCTGCCATTCCAGGGGAAGCTTTTTTAACCGACTATCGCCCTCTCCAAATAGAGGTAGCATCTGTTGAACCACAGAGTTTGCAGGAAACCCTCTCCAAAACTCAACAAAGAACCTCAGAAAAAACACAATAAGTTCAGGATGATCAACAACCTTGCTGCAGCTGGCAAAATGTAGCACCACCATCGCCATATGTTTCACGAGATTCTAAAACCAAAGAGGTTCCTGAGGAGAATCCTACTCCTGGAAAGATGCTTGATGGTATTTCACCTGTTCCAGTTGTTTCCACTCCTGTTGACTCTGTGAGACGAAGAAGCAAGCAGTTAGCAGAGATTTTCACAGATAGAGAAACTATCAATGAAAGAGGAATAAAGCTATTAAAAAGAACGAAGGGAAACAAAACGAACAAAAGAACAGAAATGGCTGAGAAACCAAAAACAGAAATGGCTAAAAACTAAAAAGCAGCCATGAAGCATTCGTCTAAGCGGACAAAAATTGGTCGTCGTCGGACGAAGACGATGACGAAACATTTCTTTCCGTGATTCCTCAGATGACTTGGGGATCCTGAAGAAAACTGTACTGGTTGTGGCGAAGTTTATTCACAAACAACTAAGGCTGATGACTGGGTGAAATGTATGAATTGTTTGCATTGGTTTCACGATTCATGCTCCAAATTTCTTAATTTTTGTCATTCCTGTGGTGTTGTTATGTGTAAAACGAAGTAACGCTTGAATTATTTAAGGACATTTTTGTACAAAAACGAAAGTTACATTTACTTATAGGTTGCGCCATCTCACCTCAACATAAGAGGAGAGATGGTTTTTGAATTGTCTTTTATTTCTTTATGTAACACTGTTTAATTTGTTTTTCAACTTATTTGACCTATTTTGTATTACTTCTAGTAAGTCTAGTGTTTCATAAAAAAGTATAAAATTTTTTGAAACAGATTCAAAGTGAACTTATACTCATCTAAAAAAAATGCGAGCCATCTATCCTCAAGTTACCCTACATATAAATAGACATTTTAATTAATATAGATTTATTTTTCATTTTGAATTTTTAATTCGTGCAATTCTTTGCTTTGCATCGTTGCTAGATGATGTTGCTCTTCCATATGCTTCATGCTTAATTCAATTTTTTGTTTATTTAATTTTAACATCTCCCTCTCATATGCAGTCATCTTATTCTTTTTCTACAAATTTATTAAGTACAATATTATAATCTCACTACACAGAAATAAATAACACTTACTTTTTCTACCCTACTATTTCTTGTGGGAGTATCCTAAAATCAAAAAATGTTATAAATCTGTACACAGGAATATAAGTGCTATATTACTATGTACTCTACTACTCTACTAAACCTGCTAGTTCATTTATTAGATATCGCTACTTTTAATCAAGAAGTTTCAATTATCCTTAATTAATAAAATTATTTCCTTATTAGTAGTAATTGGTTCTTCCTCTAATAATGGAGCAGAGATTTTTTTGTCTAAAATGAATGGAAAATGAAAAAAACTTTTATAAATATAACATACTACGTACTTCTGTCAACTTTAATTGTTTTGCAGGCTCAGCTGATTCCTAAAATTGATAAATTAATTTGTGGATAATCTTTCAAAGTAAAAATTACCATTTTAATGTCGGATTCAACATGTGTCGTATTCGGCATATGTACTGCTTCCTAAAAGTAATGTACATTAATATAAAAAAATGTGTCTAGGTAATTCTTAACCATTTCTGTAGTAATGTTTTGGCACATCTCTACTACTTCCGTTGCTGAATTTGTTGTTACAGGTTCCTAAAATTGATTTACAAGTGTATTGTACTATTTTATTTCTTTATACCTTATTAGTATTTATTTCATTAAAGGCGTCACAATCAAATTCAGCAGTATCTTCTATTAAGATATACGGACCCAGCCCAGAAACAATTTCATGGAGTTTAGTTGTTTCTGTCTTCGGTGGAGGTCCACTTCCTGTCAACTTAAGATTCTTTCTGTCGGTAGCAAAATTTTTTTTGGATTGCATTTTTATACGTCTCCATTGCTCCTTTAGTCTTGCTACAGTCCTACTGTATCCTATATAAAAATTAATTTTCTAATTATTGTTTTGAAATATTTAGACTATAATTTATTTACCTTCAGGTGCAAAACTATCGGAGATTTTCTTCCAACACTCCTCCTTTTGTTTATTTGTCGACAATAGTTTTTGTTTGTTTTCTAATTTTTTTTTGTGTGGAGTAATTAAATTCACCAGAAGCAATTTTTCTTCTTCACTCCAATTTGAACTTCTGTCAAGTTTCTATAAACAGCAAGGAAAATTGAAATTATTTTTTTCCTGCTTCCCAAATTAAAAAATCGCAAAAATTTTGACGCAGATTTAAAGTGGCACTTAAAACGTTTCTAAAAACAATTTTTTGATTATAATTTGATAATTAATAAATTAATTACAGGCATTTGAAATTCTAAATTTTGAAGGTTTTTCGCGTATGCGATTCAGATCGGCTATCTTCGGTTAGTAAGTAATTAGTAAGTAATATGGATACTAAAATTAAATTGTAGCCCGTCAAATCAACATTATGCAACTTTATTTTTGAGGAAATGGAAATTTGAAGAAGAAAGACTAGAAAAATTACATTTGAAAATTTTCTGTAGCAGACTAGAAAAAAAATCAAACATAAATTTACATTTAGGTAGGTATCTATGAACACTCATCGTGGTACCAATAGGTCGAACGCAGGAACATTGCTCGAATAATCGTCGTGCAGAAAAATTCATTTCAATTGAGAATTTGTGGCCTTGTAAAGGGCCTTTTTAACATTGTCGATCCGTTGCTTGGCGGAACGACCACGGCGAATCACCTATTTGGGTATGAGGTGTTCAAAAATGCCTCCTGCTTGAACTGTACAATAAGTTAGCCGTTCAACAAATCTTTTTCGTGTTTCGGCTAATTTAGGAATGGTAATAGCTCGGTATACCACTTGAATTTCATCTTTTAGTGCGTTCCTATTTTAATACCGTTTTCCTCCTTTGAATAATTTTTCTTTTATGTAATTCCATAAAAAAAATCGCACGGGTTTAAATCAGCTGACCTAGCAGGCCATGTAATGGGACCATTCTTGCCTATCTATTCATTTGGAAATGCTTCATTCTGAAGCCCAGTGTTTAGTCCAGCAGTATGGGCTGGAGCACCATCCTGCATAAAACAAACTTGGCGATTTTCACCCGCAACATCATTTAGTTTTGGAAACACTTCTTCTAGTAGAAGGTAATGATATTTTATGGAAGTAAGTGTACCTTCAATGAAAAAAGGACCAATAACATGACTTCCCAGCGAGCCCATCCAAACATTGCCAGTTTGTCGCCATTGACTTGGTCAATTTACTAATTTGTGTGGATTTTCGAAAGACCATGTACGATTATTTTGTCGATTTGGTCTTTCATCAAGTCCAAATGAACATTCGTCCGAAAAATAAATGCTTTTTACAAAATCGCGATTGGTATCGTTCATTTCGGTGATTATTTCACAAAATCTCATACAAGCATAATAATCGTGTGGTAATAATTCTTGATGGCATTTCCAACGGTAACTTTTAAAGCCCTCCTGTTTGAGGTACCTGAATGCTGACGACCGAGGTACACCTACATTAATTTCAATTTCTCGCAAACTAACATCAGGATCTTGGTCTACAGCTGCAAGAACTGCCAACTTCTGAGGGTTGTCTTCATGATCGTGTAAGGATGGTGCGCGCTGACATTTACATGGTGGATTTACGGAGCCAGTGGTTTCAAATAATTGTTTCGTTTTTTTGATACTCTTTAAAGAAGGTATGTGTATATCTGCGAAAAAACCAGCAAAGTCTTCTCGAATTTGGACCTTTGAAACACCTCGAAAATATTGTTTTACCACAAGAATTTTTTCTTCTACATTCATTTTCGAAGCTTCTAAACAATTCTATCAAAACTGTCAACACTTCAAACGTTTTATAAGAAATCAATGCTAACTTGATTTTGAATACCTATTTACTTGAACATAATTCAAGTTTATTTAAATTTGAAATCATAAGCTGGTTTATTAGCACCCAAATCTGAATCGTATGCGCGAAAAACCTTCAAAATTTCGAATCTCAAATGCCTGTAATTAATTTATTAATTATCAAATTATAATCAAAAAATTGTTTTTAGAAACGTTTTAAGTGCCACTTTAAATCTGCGTCAAAATTTTTGCGATTTTTTAATTTGGGAAGCAGGAAAAAATAATTTCAATTTTTACAGGTTAAATCCCATGGGGTACCCCTAGCGTGGGACACAATGTATATATTAGACTGGGCCAAAAAAAATGAATATTTTTTTTTGGAACGATATATCGAAAATATCATTCAGAATGACAAAAAAAATCTGGTGAAAATTTCAGCCCTTAATAATAATATTAAGAGGTCTGTCATCGCTATTTTGGTTTTTTATTTATGATTTGATGTTTTACGTCAAAACTGCTAGGAGATTGGAGTGAAAAAATTTCGCTTCTACATAGTCTTATGTAAAATTGAATTCCCTACAAAAAACGTCTGATTAAAAATTTTCATCAGACCAGCCGTTTCCGAGTTATTGAGATTTTTAAATCGATATGTTTTTTTGAATTTCCCTTTTTGCTTTGGAATTTTGTGGTTAATAAATCAATGATATTTAAAAAAACCCGTGACACGTTCTTAAAGGAAATTTAATTCTCTACAAAAAAGCTCTCTTAACATTTTCACCTAAATAAATTTGTTTTAAAGTTATTCACGATTGAAATTGGAAAAAAATTGAAACTCCAAGTTTTTTGTTCTTTACTCAATTTTTATCACTTAATGAAAAAAATTGACTTTATTGACCATCATTAATCATTATTAATTAAAAATCTCTCAATATTCATCATTTTTTCAACAATATTATTACAGAAACATTGGAATTTTTCCGAAAAATAAATATGTTTCTGATTAATTAATTTTTTCTCTATAAAATTGTCGTTGTACTGACTCAAAATAATTTTTGAGTAAATAATTATTTAGTTTTATCATGAAAAATGGTTTATTACTAATATTTCATGCATTTATACATTATTATATTTACTAATGTGTACAAATTCACATTGATAAATAACTTTTCTTTTCTTAAGCCTCAATTTGATTCGTTTTTCCTTAACTTGTTAAGCGATATTAGGAGTAAAAGTACCCATTCTTTGTTCAGTAACGGCTTTGCCCGACATAAACGCAGAACGAAAGAAAATGACCTTGAATAATTATTTTCTATCGCAGTATCACATTACAGTTCCGCAAAGGTTCGACTCACCGGTAAGTTACGCTGAGAACTAAGCCCTTACGCTTACCCTTACTCTTTCTACTCCCTACTCATGACTGCTTATATTACTTTGTTCTAACGTTAGAATGCCCTCGCGCTTACCCCTACTCTTTCTACTTCCTACTCATTACACCTTATATTGCTTTGTTCTAACGATAGAAAGCCCTAAGCGCTTAAGTAACTCAATCACTTTTTTCCACAATTAATTGTGCGTTAATACAAACTCGTCTTTGGACATCAACATTTTAATCTTATTGTTTGTAACATTTAGTCATTATTTATTAATATTCTTAATTAACTATTGTTGTATTATCGATTATCAAGTGAATATTATTCTATTTTCGTTACAGTGTTATAGGTTAAGTGTTGAATTAGTTTAGTCTTTGCAAGTTTGTGTAACGAAATTATTTTCTACGTTTTTTGGAACTTACATGGATATTCTTAAATTTTAATTAAAACAATTCAATATGACGTAATAGCGAAGGCTTCCACGGCCGGAGTCTATACTAAGATAAGAACGTCTTCCGGGTTTGGATTGTGTCAATGTTGTAACCGAAGTTGCCAACGTTTCGCCCACTTTCGTAAGGGCCTTCATCAGGGCGTGAGAGAAATCGAAGAACTCAAACAAGCAACCGAAATCTAACTAAACACTTCTCAAAAGTTATGTAATCAACTTGTGAAAAGGTAAGAAAGAAAACGATAAACTTGAAAAAGCAAACTAAAATCTAACAAAGAACCACTACAGAGTTAGGACTAACTCTGTAGTGGACTAGGACTAGGACTAACTCTGTAGTGGTATTCTATGATACAATTAAAATGAAGAACATTAATTTATAAATGTTACGTGTTTGTACGAAAGAAAAATATTCACATGCAGTACAATTTTCATTGCGTCAATATTTAAGAAAATAGAAATAATCTTGGATTGAAATAAAATTTTGGTGAATCAAGGAATTTTACTTTCACCAATATAATTTTTGTTTTCCAAAATATTGATTTGCGCCAAGAAAATTAAAGAATTTTTTTATCTATTCAAAAATATTTTTCTTTTATAATAACTTATTTTCAAATCAATTACAGATGTAGAAATCGGTAATGGCAATAATAACGTTATTAATCCGAGTCAAGAGTTCCAAACTTCATCGCAATCGACGATCAGCCAAAATTCAAATGTTTCCGATTTCGAAATGGAAAATCGTATACTTCATCGAAAAAATATAGCGGAAGGCTTAACAGAAGACCTTAAATTTAATGATAATTACCTGGTTTATTGGGACGGTAACTTGTTAAGTGACATTGTTAGTACGGAGGTTGGAGATAGGCTTCCGATTCTTCTAACTTCATGTGGATCTGAACAGCTATTGGGAGTTCCAAAACTCGATTCGGGAACTGATGTTGCGCAGGCATTAGCTGTACAATCAACTTTGAAGCTGTGGAGTGTCAGTGACTATGTTAAAGCGGTGTGTTTTGATACTGCAGCTACGAACACAGGTAACATTATTAAATTCTTTGATATTATTGTACTAGTTAATTTACACAAATTTAATAGACTCGATGAAGCGTAAAGCTTTTGGCTTTTTATTATTGTTTCTCATTGAATTAAATGCGTCTTTCCGTTCTTTATTATAGGCATCTATCATGGTGGTGGAGTAGAACTAGAAAAGTTCTTGGGGCGAGAACTTGTTGGTTACCATGTCGCCATCATGTCATGGAACTTATTATTAAAGGTGTTTTTGAAGTATACTGGTCGACACAAACAGGCCCAAACGTTCAGTTTATCTACCGATTCAAAGATTTTTGGAAACAGATTGACCAACAGAAATACGACGCTGGAATCAATGACCCTACCGTTGCTGACGCACTATCAGATAAAAAAGATCAGATTTTGACTTTCATTGAGAGTTTTTCACAGGTATGTAAGAATTTAGTAAATTTTGAAAAATATTTCACAGCAAAATAGATCTCCGTTCTGTCAAAATATTATGTTATAGCTAGAGCATTAAACTTTTATCGAATTAAAAAAAATTTGCATTTTGTATTTACGATAAATTTGGAAGAATTATTTACAATTAAATAATGAATTTTGTTTTATAATTTTATAATAAGAACTGCAATCTCTAATTAATTAAACGTTATTTTTATAGAAACATCTTCCGAGAAATGATTACCGAGAGCTGTTGTAACGTGTACATTTTTTACGTTTGAATAAGTCTGTTTTTTAAGTAACATTTTTGTATTCACTGTTGATATAAATCCTTTGGCGCAAACATTTGACGCACGCACATGCGTTATGAGTCTCCTTCTTAAGACGAAGTCGTTCTCCTCCATCTTACGTTCGCAATGAAGTAGTGAGCGGACATTTTTTTGCGTGCTGCAAAAAGTGGAATTACCACTTATGTAATTTGTGTTTGTGAATTTTTGCGTAATGGGGCAAATTATTTAAGCCTGCATTTGTTCGTAGCATTTGCATTTTGTTGTCTAGAATAAAAACCCGTAAATTAGAAGGGGTAAGTCATTTTTGTTTCGATCCGCATGTATAATACATCGCAATTTACGTTTTAGTTTTTTTTCTTTGTTCCGGATTTTTGGTTTCAAATCTACGAAAAAGAATTACGAATTTGATGTACGAAAGTTGCATCATGTTGCACCATTTCGATGAGTCATCATGATCACACCTTAATAGAAGTTGCGCAATAATTTTTCTACGTTCGAATTGGAAATCTTTGCTTTTGAAATACGACTACGCTTTCTGATTTATTCGATGCTTTGATTTGTGTACGTTTGGATTCGTTTTTGGTTACGAAAATTTCGTTTGGATACGTACGCCTTTTTACGATTTTGATGTTTGAAATGCGATAATACGATATGGTTTACGATGCACGTTTGATGTTAGTCACAACGTCGCTGTTTACGAAAAATTTCCGTTACGAATTATGATTTTTATGAGTAAAAATCGATAGTTATTCATGTTACGTCTGATAAAATTTGAGTTAGATGTTGTGAATGAAAATTTTACGCTACGTTTGTTTTACGATATTCTGGTTAATGGATCTGTACGAATATTAGATCGGTCAGGATAAATACGGAAAATATGGAAATTTAAATATGCATTTCAAGAGTTTCGTAATGTTTCATCATCGCATGAACAGATGAGAACGCGTCATTGACCTCACCAATTCGACTTGCGCATTAAAGTTTGAAAGCAGGTAACTTTGATTTGATATTTGACCTTCGATACGTTTAAGTGCATGTTAAATATGTAAATATGTTTTTTGATATTATGTTAATGTGTTAATCTTTTGGTTTCAATATTTAACCATTTTATATATAAAAAATATTGTGGCGTCCAATTTATAAAACTTTTGTATTTGTCAAATTCAAAATTATTAATCTTAAGTAACGTAAGAATTCCCACGACTCTAATAAATAAATCTGAAAATTATCTCATTGCTCTTATGTAGTTTGTTTGTTATGTGTGTTTTAAATAAATATTTTTGTGAGCTGGCTGGTGCATTTAATTAATTTATTTTGTTACGATTAAAGTGTAGTATTAGTAAGTTTTTCGCTATACAAATGACACCTTTGTTTAGTAAGTGTTTTTCGCATTACAAATGGCACCCATCACGTGAGGCTAGAAAAAATTCTAACGTTACTGAAATTTTGATTTGATATTTTTGTATTTTGTGTTTTATGTATTATGATTTGTTTATATTGTTTGTGTATTATAACTATGTTAATATGTTATGTAAGGTTTATCACTTGTTTGTGCGAAGGTAAAATACGATTCATTTTAAGTTTACGATACGATTTGAAATATGTTTGATATGATTGATCTGATTTCGTTATTGATTTTGATTTGTAACTTTGGCTACGATTACATTGTTGTGATGATTTACATTCTGTGTACGACTTCAGTATTTGTGATTTTGTTTAGATTTTTTGAATTTTCTGAAAATCGAGTTAGATCTTTTATTGAGTACGAATTGTATTTGAACTTGTGTGCTTTCGATTTTGTTTTGCATTCGTCTGATTTCGAAATGAATGTTTCTCAATTTGTAGAACTTTCAACTGATTTTTGATGTGTGCTCGTGTGAGTTCTCAAATTTTTGTATTTGGAAAAGTGGATTGTTTTGCTTACGTTTCTGCTAAGTCTTTGTTTTACGATATTGGTTCGTTATGATAACGTATATTACGTTGAGATTTGTTCGATTTTGTTTTGTTAAGGTCTTGAAAGAAATTTTCTTCTTTTAGGTTACGAATATGATTTGTTTAATGAAATTCGAAGTGAAACACAAGGTTCACATGAATATGTTTGTCTTTTGTTTTATGTCAATTTAAGTTTTGTTTTGTTTAGAAGCTCTGCCTTCTGGATATGAAATCAGTAATAATATTTTAGGAAATATGAACTTATTTCTTTTTGATATGTATACGTTAGTATAGTTTTGATTTGTTCGATTTTCTTTTGTTTTTGTTTGCGTTTCTTATTTTTTGTGTAGGTACTTTCTGTGTAGAGTTATTAAGATTCTCTCTCAGCTGGTTTAACCAATTGAAAGATACGAACGGTAACACCACTAAAGATTTGTATGTTATGGACTTTATAGAAAAATAACGTGATTTTTCTAGTAAGATTTGTTTTGTTTCGTTTGGTTTTTATGCCTATGTAAATAAGTTCTTTGGTATCATTAGGTTGGTTTAACGATTGTTTGTGTTTGCGTATTTGTATTTTTTTGTAGTTTTTTTGTTGTGGGTGTACAACATTATGAGTGGATCCCGTGAAGCTCAGAAGTTCCCTCTTCTTAGAATTCCTACCATTAATGCAGCAGACTATAGTGATCTTAAATTAATCCTATTTTTGTTTGTACAGTTCTGGTTTAGGTATCGAAGGTTATTTGTTTATATGAATTATTTTGTTATTCGCTACGTTTCGAAAGTTTCCTTACGTTTGGAAGATTATTTTCTGTGCTCAGTATTTTTTGAAAGTTTGTATTCGATCATCTGTTATGTTCTCCTTTTGTTATGGTATCTTTAGGACTCACTTAGTATGTTTTACTTTGATAGGAGCGCTCCATGAATTGATGTTTGAGAATGTTTGTTGTATGTATGATTCGAGAGATTTTGTTCCGACTGTTTCGTATAATTCCGATACCTGTGAAGTAGTCTTATTGATACATCCGTTTCGATTTCAAGTTCTTCTTGGACAATTACTCGTTTTTTTATTGTTTTTTTATTTTTGACTAAGTAGCGAGTGTAACGTGTACATTTTTTACGTTTGAATAAGTCTGTTTTTTAAGTAACATTTTTGTATTCACTGTTGATATAAATCCTTTGGCGCAAACATTTGACGCACGCACATGCGTTATGAGTCTCCTTCTTAAGACGAAGTCGTTCTCCTCCATCTTACGTTCGCAATGAAGTAGTGAGCGGACATTTTTTTGCGTGCTGCAAAAAGTGGAATTACCACTTATGTAATTTGTGTTTGTGAATTTTTGCGTAATGGGGCAAATTATTTAAGCCTGCATTTGTTCGTAGCATTTGCATTTTGTTGTCTAGAATAAAAACCCGTAAATTAGAAGGGGTAAGTCATTTTTGTTTCGATCCGCATGTATAATACATCGCAATTTACGTTTTAGTTTTTTTTCTTTGTTCCGGATTTTTGGTTTCAAATCTACGAAAAAGAATTACGAATTTGATGTACGAAAGTTGCATCATGTTGCACCATTTCGATGAGTCATCATGATCACACCTTAATAGAAGTTGCGCAATAATTTTTCTACGTTCGAATTGGAAATCTTTGCTTTTGAAATACGACTACGCTTTCTGATTTATTCGATGCTTTGATTTGTGTACGTTTGGATTCGTTTTTGGTTACGAAAATTTCGTTTGGATACGGACGCCGTTTTACCATTTTGATGTTTGAAATGCGATAATACGATATGGTTTACGATGCACGTTTGATGTTAGTCACAACGTCGCTGTTTACGAAAAATTTCCGTTACGAATTATGATTTTTATGAGTAAAAATCGATAGTTATTCATGTTACGTCTGATAAAATTTGAGTTAGATGTTGTGAATGAAAATTTTACGCTACGTTTGTTTTACGATATTCTGGTTAATGGATCTGTACGAATATTAGATCGGTCAGGATAAATACGGAAAATATGGAAATTTAAATATGCATTTCAAGAGTTTCGTAATGTTTCATCATCGCATGAACAGATGAGAACGCGTCATTGACCTCACCAATTCGACTTGCGCATTAAAGTTTGAAAGCAGGTAACTTTGATTTGATATTTGACCTTCGATACGTTTAAGTGCATGTTAAATATGTAAATATGTTTTTTGATATTATGTTAATGTGTTAATCTTTTGGTTTCAATATTTAACCATTTTATATATAAAAAATATTGTGGCGTCCAATTTATAAAACTTTTGTATTTGTCAAATTCAAAATTATTAATCTTAAGTAACGTAAGAATTCCCACGACTCTAATAAATAAATCTGAAAATTATCTCATTGCTCTTATGTAGTTTGTTTGTTATGTGTGTTTTAAATAAATATTTTTGTGAGCTGGCTGGTGCATTTAATTAATTTATTTTGTTACGATTAAAGTGTAGTATTAGTAAGTTTTTCGCTATACAAATGACACCTTTGTTTAGTAAGTTTTATACGTTACACTGTTGGAATGATCGTCCATATTTTTAGGAGTGATTCCAAAAGGGAATATACCTTTAAGCAATCGGGAGCAATGAGTTATGCTCGTTGGATGTCGAAGGCCATTTATTGCTTGAAGATATTTATTTTTCGGGAACAATTCAAACTGACGACTCGCGAAATAAATGGTCTTCGTCCAATATGTATTTTTATCGTCTCAATTTATATAAAAGCCTTCTTTACTTCACCTTCTGCTCCATCAGCTCCTAATAATGATTTAAGTTTGATGCAGCAATTAATACTCTACCGTAGAATTAACCCGTCTGTGTCACATGGAGCTGTTAAAAAAATGGAAAAGCATTTATGGTATTTGAGCGACAAATTAGTATTAATGTCGTTATTTGATGATTCAGTGCCAATAGATGTGAAAAAAAATGATTGTAAATTTAAAAATCAAATCAAAAGCCTGTGAAAATTAGAGCAAGAAGTTATGAATTTAAACCGGAGAATCTAGACGGATTATTGAAAAAAGATTTAAGTGACTTCGTTTCAACTGAATCTCTTAATTTACTTTCGATTTCGATTTACCGTAGGAGTTCATCAATGAAGATATACAAAATTGGCCCAACATTGATAGTTTTCAGGAATGTAAACGATTTTTTATTTATTTAGCCGTCGTAAATGGTGTAGCTGAACGTGGCGTAGCGTTGATTGAAGAATATAACAAGTGTCTTACAAAAAACGAAGAGCAACTTCAGTACTTACTACTAGTCATTAGTGAATATCGAAAAAAATAGCCGAACTGCAATAAAAAAACCTTAATTTGATTGATTATTATAACTAATAATTGATTATGATTGTAAAACTATAAAATGTAATAGATTTCTTGCAAATATGAGCTATAATTGTGTTAAATATGAATTTGTTATCATCTGTTATTGTTATTACTTGTTAAATAGCCATAATCTAGTTTTTCTTTCATATAAATGTAAAAATTAGTAAAAATAAATGATGATTGATAGTGAAACTTGTTAACAGAAAAATTATTGTGAGACAAAAAAACTACTTTTTTTGTTGAGAAAAAATCGATTAATCACGAATAAATTAGTATTTATGAAAAAAATTTGGATATTTTTGTATTAATAGTGTGCAAACAATGATAAAAATTAAGAGATTTTCAATTAATAATGATTAATGTTGAAATGTTAGTTTATTACTAGACATCACAAATTGAGTTTGAGATGAGAACTGCTGTTCAGGATTGGTTGAAAAACTACGCAGATGATGGCTACAACGGTTTAAAAAATAAGCCACACCACTCTAAACTCAAGAAATGTTAGAAGATATTGAAAATTTTGTCAGTGATCAGCCATTTTTAAGTTCCTCTGACATAAAAGAACTTGTCATAAGTCGACTATATTTAAACGAATAAAGTCGATAAGATACAGACCTGTCGTCCAGCACGAAAGATAGACTTAACTGAAGTACAGCAAACGCAGCGTGTTGATTTTTGCTAAAGGGAGATAAATAGAGATTGGACAACAGTTGTGTTTTCCAATGAAAAAGTATTTTTATTTTCCGAAGATAGTTTTAGTTTAAAGTGTGATCAACGGCACAAGATATTTACACAAAAACGTTTTAAGACAGAAGAGAAGTGGAAGAATTTCTGCAGCTTATTGGAGATGGATGACTTCATTTGGCCCTGGTGAAATAGTAAGGATCAATGGCCGCATGACAGATGTAGATTATTGCGAATTTACATTATCGAGACGCCCTCAAGTAGCAGAAATGTAAACTACTAAAGGAAATATAGCATAAAACTACGTAGAAAGTTTAGTAAGGAATTGTACTTACAAGTTGTGCGTTTTTCGTTGTGTTTACCTCATTTACCTTTGGACCTGTATCATTACTAAAATAGCTGTTCTCACGTTTATGTAAGTAAAGAATTATTTAGTATACAATTAAAACATTTGCACATGTGGGTTTATTATTAACCTCATTTATTTTACTTTGCACATTTTTACATTTGTTTTCAAAAATACTTCTTTTTTATAGTTATTGTGAAATGGAGGCAAGAACAGTTACCCTACCCTTTAGGAATTTATTTAATTTCCTAGAAGCTACGCCATCATCAAGATGTATAATTGAAGGAGAACATATTGTGAATGCTCACCACATAATAACTTACGGATTGTTAGAAGAAACAGCATGTTTAATAAAGGTTTTTGCGTTATGCTTGAAAACCAGTAATTTATTAGAAAAACCTCATGAAATTAAAGCTACTTTGGACATAAAAGATGAGGAAGTTTCCGTATCCAATGGCATTTGTTCATGTAAAGCAGGCATGTCTGGCAGTTGTAAACATGTGGCAGCAGTATATATATATATATATATATATATATATTATTCATTTTAAATAAATTTTTCGGATTAAACCTCGTGTATTTTTATTAAAATTACTTTATGTGCTACGTTTCGGTAAGATCACACTTACCATTTTCAAGCACAAATTAAAATGAATTCAAACTATAACATTAAACTACAAACTAATACGTCAATGTCTACTTTGACTTCTTGTCACCGGTCGATGTCGTACTTGATTTATATAACAATTTCTAACAATGGTAGGTTCCGGTACGTTTGTTTCCTTTATTATACATGGAAGCACTGTTTTCCACACTTTAGGCAATCTACTGCTATCGTCTCTTTTGTTTAAACTATTTGGTCGTTTTTCGATTTCTATTGCCTCTCTAGCTACTCTAGACCATAAGTGTTCGACACTTGCAAGAACTTTGGTGTTATTGAAATTGATTATATGTCCTGTTTCTATGACATGCTGCGCTAATGAAGATGAAGAAAGTCCTTGTCTAACAGCATTTTTATGTTCTTCTACTCTTGCTGCTATTCGTCTGTTTGTTTGTCCTACATAAGATCTTTTGCAGGTATCACACGGAATTTCATATACCCCTTGAGACTCGAGAGGAGGCATTCTTTAGCAGACCTTAAGAAACAGCTGATTTTCTTATGAGTACTAAATACTGTTTTAATATCGTGGCGTAACAGTATTTTACTAATTCTATCTGTAACGTTCTTAATATATGGTAAGTATGCTTTCCTTGTAGGAGTCTCATTTTGCGTTTGTAAATTAGTTTCGGTTAATGGTTTTTTAATAGCTTTCATTATTAGTTTATCCGAATATCCATTATTCCTAAGAACATTTTTTAAATAATTAAGTTCCGTTGGAAGATGTTGTTTATCCGTTAAACGTTTAGATCTTGTAACTAACGTATGAATTACTGAAGCTAGTTGGACTGGATGATGGTGTGATTTTGCATTAAGATATCGGTTTGTGTGAGTAGCTTTTCTATATACCGTATAACTAATTTTATTATTTTCCCTTTTATAAGAACGTCTAAAAAGGTAACTGTCGATTTTGCTCAATTTCCATTGTAAAACGTATTGAATCATTTTGAATATTTAAATGTTCTAAAAATCTATTAAGTTCTTTTTACCATGAGGCCAAATCACAAATGTGTCGTCTACATACCGTAGCCATAATTTTGGTTTCATTAATGCCGAATTTAAAGCTGTGGTTTCTAAGTCATTCATAAAAATGTTTGCTACAACAGGAGAAAGAGGTGAACCCATAGGTGCTCCTTTAACTTGTTTATATCGTTGTCCATTGTAAATAAAATATGTATTTTTAAACAATGCTCAGCTAAATCTAATAAGAATTTTTGAGGCTTATGGTTATTTTTAATGACTGTGAGTGCTTCTTCTATTGGTATATTGGTAAATAACGAAACTATATCAAAACTAACTAATATGTCATCAACTTCAATTATTTGTTGTTTTAAAATATTAATAAAGTGTTCAGAATTACGTACGTAAGATTTTGCTTCTTCAGCGTAGGGTTGAAAAGCTTTTGCTACAAATCTTGCTAGTTTTTGTAATGGAGAACCGATACAACTAACTATCGGACGTAGAGGTACATTTACTTTATGAATCTTTGGCAAACCGTAAAGCTTTGGACATTTTGATGATTTTTCTCTAGGAATAATGGTTAATTGAGTTTCTCTATCTAAAGGTGTTGCTTGTATTTTAGTTTTGGTAGTTTTTCTAAATATGTTGTGGGGTCTCTGACTATTGGAATGTAAGCAGTATCGTTGAGAAGTTCCATTATTTTGTTGTGATAATCTACTTTGTTTAATATTACGGTAGCGTTTCCTTTATCAGCCGGCAAAACTAAAACATCATTATTACTTCTTAATGTCTTTAAAGCTATAAGTTCCTTTTTAGTCAAATTGTTGATAGGTAATTTAGCTTTTCGTAGAATGTAGGTAATATCTTGGCGGACAATTTCTGCGTTGTTGTTTGGTAATTCTTTAATAGCTGTTTCTACATTAGCAATAATATTTTCAAAAGGAATTTGTTTTGGAATTACCGCATAGTTAAAGCCTTTAGATAAAACAGATTTAGTTTCTTTATCAATAATAGTGTTTGATAAATTATAAACAACTTGAGTTTCTAACACATTTGGAACATGGCGTATTGGTCTTTGATTAGCAACAAGTCTTTCGAACTTACTTTTATGGTTTGTTGTGATTAGCTCTTGGTCTCTTTCTGTTCTAAAATAGGTTAACTTGTGTATTGTATCCCAAAGTAATGGATGAATTTTGTTGCTTAAATCCATATGAAGAATAAAAATATCAGCATCAATTTGACTTAATAGATATCTCGTTTGATGAATAGATTCTCGTAGTAAAGCAAAACTTGTTTTTTCTAATATCTTCTTACTATTTTTAGTACGTAGAGAATTACTTAATTTCATGCAATTCGGAATTATCTTTTGGTCACGGCAACGTTTTAAAAAAGCAAGTCTACATAACATACCAGTTTGTTTACGTTTTAGTTTTTCATATTTCTTGATACGATGAAATGTTTCTTCTCCGTAAAGGTTAATTATATTGTTTTTAGTATTTTCACGAGTACAATTATTATTCATTTTAAATAAATTTTTTCGGATTAAACCTCGTGTATTTTTATTAAAATTACTTTATGTGCTACGTTTCGGTAAGATCACACTTACCATTTTCAAGCACAAATTAAAATGAATTCAAACTATAACATTAAACTACAAACTAATACGTCAATGTCTACTTTGACTTCTTGTCACCGGTCGATGTCGTACTTGATTTATATAACAATTTCTAACAATGGTAGGTTCCGGTACGTTTGTTTCCTTTATTATACATGGAAGCACTGTTTTCCACACTTTAGGCAATCTACTGCTATCGTCTCTTTTGTTTAAACTATTTGGTCGTTTTTCGATTTCTATTGCCTCTCTAGCTACTCTAGACCATAAGTGTTCGACACTTGCAAGAACTTTGGTGTTATTGAAATTGATTATATGTCCTGTTTCTATGACATGCTGCGCTAATGAAGATGAAGAAAGTCCTTGTCTAACAGCATTTTTATGTTCTTCTACTCTTGCTGCTATTCGTCTGTTTGTTTGTCCTACATAAGATCTTTTGCAGGTATCACACGGAATTTCATATACCCCTTGAGACTCGAGAGGGAGGCATTCTTTAGCAGACCTTAAGAAACAGCTGATTTTCTTATGAGTACTAAATACTGTTTTAATATCGTGGCGTAACAGTATTTTACTAATTCTATCTGTAACGTTCTTAATATATGGTAAGTATGCTTTCCTTGTAGGAGTCTCATTTTGCGTTTGTAAATTAGTTTCGGTTAATGGTTTTTAATAGCTTTCATTATTAGTTTATCCGAATATCCATTATTCCTAAGAACATTTTTAAATAATTAAGTTCCGTTGGAAGATGTTGTTTATCCGTTAAACGTTTAGATCTTGTAACTAACGTATTAATTACTGAAGCTAGTTGGACTGGATGATGGTGTGATTTTGCATTAAGATATCGGTTTGTGTGAGTAGCTTTTCTATATACCGTATAACTAATTTTATTATTTTCCCTTTTTATAAGAACGTCTAAAAAGGTAACTGTCGATTTTGTTCAATTTCCATTGTAAAACGTATTGAATCATTTTGAATATTTAAATGTTCTAAAAATCTATTAAGTTCTTTTTACCATGAGGCCAAATCACAAATGTGTCGTCTACATACCGTAGCCATAATTTTGGTTTCATTAATGCCGAATTTAAAGCTGTGGTTTCTAAGTCATTCATAAAAATGTTTGCTACAACAGGAGAAAGAGGTGAACCCATAGGTGCTCCTTTAACTTGTTTATATCGTTGTCCATTGTAAATAAAATATGTATTTTTAAACAATGCTCAGCTAAATCTAATAAGAATTTTTGAGGCTTATGGTTATTTTTAATGACTGTGAGTGCTTCTTCTATTGGTATATTGGTAAATAACGAAACTATATCAAAACTAACTAATATGTCATCAACTTCAATTATTTGTTGTTTTAAAATATTAATAAAGTGTTCAGAATTACGTACGTAAGATTTTGCTTCTTCAGCGTAGGGTTGAAAAGCTTTTGCTACAAATCTTGCTAGTTTTTGTAATGGAGAACCGATACAACTAACTATCGGACGTAGAGGTACATTTACTTTATGAATCTTTGGCAAACCGTAAAGCTTTGGACATTTTGATGATTTTTCTCTAGGAATAATGGTTAATTGAGTTTCTCTATCTAAAGGTGTTGCTTGTATTTTAGTTTTGGTAGTTTTTCTAAATATGTTGTGGGGTCTCTGACTATTGGAATGTAAGCAGTATCGTTGAGAAGTTCCATTATTTTGTTGTGATAATCTACTTTGTTTAATATTACGGTAGCGTTTCCTTTATCAGCCGGCAAAACTAAAACATCATTATTACTTCTTAATGTCTTTAAAGCTATAAGTTCCTTTTTAGTCAAATTGTTGATAGGTAATTTAGCTTTTCGTAGAATGTAGGTAATATCTTGGCGGACAATTTCTGCGTTGTTGTTTGGTAATTCTTTAATAGCTGTTTCTACATTAGCAATAATATTTTCAAAAGGAATTTGTTTTGGAATTACCGCATAGTTAAAGCCTTTAGATAAAACAGATTTAGTTTCTTTATCAATAATAGTGTTTGATAAATTATAAACAACTTGAGTTTCTAACACATTTGGAACATGGCGTATTGGTCTTTGATTAGCAACAAGTCTTTCGAACTTACTTTTATGGTTTGTTGTGATTAGCTCTTGGTCTCTTTCTGTTCTAAAATAGGTTAACTTGTGTATTGTATCCCAAAGTAATGGATGAATTTTGTTGCTTAAATCCATATGAAGAATAAAAATATCAGCATCAATTTGACTTAATAGATATCTCGTTTGATGAATAGATTCTCGTAGTAAAGCAAAACTTCTTTTTCTAATATCTTCTTACTATTTTTAGTACGTAGAGAATTACTTAATTTCATGCAATTCGGAATTATCTTTTGGTCACGGCAACGTTTTAAAAAAGCAAGTCTACATAACATACCAGTTTGTTTACGTTTTAGTTTTTCATATTTCTTGATACGATGAAATGTTTCTTCTCCGTAAAGGTTAATTATATTGTTTTTAGTATTTTCACGAGTACAATTATTATTCATTTTAAATAAATTTTTTCGGATTAAACCTCGTGTATTTTTATTAAAATTACTTTATGTGCTACGTTTCGGTAAGATCACACTTACCATTTTCAAGCACAAATTAAAATGAATTCAAACTATAACATTAAACTACAAACTAATACGTCAATGTCTACTTTGACTTCTTGTCACCGGTCGATGTCGTACTTGATTTATATAACAATTTCTAACAATGGTAGGTTCCGGTACGTTTGTTTCCTTTATTATACATGGAAGCACTGTTTTCCACACTTTAGGCAATCTACTGCTATCGTCTCTTTTGTTTAAACTATTTGGTCGTTTTTCGATTTCTATTGCCTCTCTAGCTACTCTAGACCATAAGTGTTCGACACTTGCAAGAACTTTGGTGTTATTGAAATTGATTATATGTCCTGTTTCTATGACATGCTGCGCTAATGAAGATGAAGAAAGTCCTTGTCTAACAGCATTTTTATGTTCTTCTACTCTTGCTGCTATTCGTCTGTTTGTTTGTCCTACATAAGATCTTTTGCAGGTATCACACGGAATTTCATATACCCCTTGAGACTCGAGAGGGAGGCATTCTTTAGCAGACCTTAAGAAACAGCTGATTTTCTTATGAGTACTAAATACTGTTTTAATATCGTGGCGTAACAGTATTTTACTAATTCTATCTGTAACGTTCTTAATATATGGTAAGTATGCTTTCCTTGTAGGAGTCTCATTTTGCGTTTGTAAATTAGTTTCGGTTAATGGTTTTTTAATAGCTTTCATTATTAGTTTATCCGAATATCCATTATTCCTAAGAACATTTTTTAAATAATTAAGTTCCGTTGGAAGATGTTGTTTATCCGTTAAACGTTTAGATCTTGTAACTAACGTATTAATTACTGAAGCTAGTTGGACTGGATGATGGTGTGATTTTGCATTAAGATATCGGTTTGTGTGAGTAGCTTTTCTATATACCGTATAACTAATTTTATTATTTTCCTTTTATAAGAACGTCTAAAAAAGGTAACTGTCGATTTTGTTCAATTTCCATTGTAAAACGTATTGAATCATTTTGAATATTTAAATGTTCTAAAAATCTATTAAGTTCTTTTTTACCATGAGGCCAAATCACAAATGTGTCGTCTACATACCGTAGCCATAATTTTGGTTTCATTAATGCCGAATTTAAAGCTGTGGTTTCTAAGTCATTCATAAAAATGTTTGCTACAACAGGAGAAAGAGGTGAACCCATAGGTGCTCCTTTAACTTGTTTATATCGTTGTCCATTGTAAATAAAATATGTATTTTTTAAACAATGCTCAGCTAAATCTAATAAGAATTTTTGAGGCTTATGGTTATTTTTAATGACTGTGAGTGCTTCTTCTATTGGTATATTGGTAAATAACGAAACTATATCAAAACTAACTAATATGTCATCAACTTCAATTATTTGTTGTTTTAAAATATTAATAAAGTGTTCAGAATTACGTACGTAAGATTTTGCTTCTTCAGCGTAGGGTTGAAAAGCTTTTGCTACAAATCTTGCTAGTTTTTGTAATGGAGAACCGATACAACTAACTATCGGACGTAGAGGTACATTTACTTTATGAATCTTTGGCAAACCGTAAAGCTTTGGACATTTTGATGATTTTTCTCTAGGAATAATGGTTAATTGAGTTTCTCTATCTAAAGGTGTTGCTTGTATTTTAGTTTTGGTAGTTTTTTCTAAATATGTTGTGGGGTCTCTGACTATTGGAATGTAAGCAGTATCGTTGAGAAGTTCCATTATTTTGTTGTGATAATCTACTTTGTTTAATATTACGGTAGCGTTTCCTTTATCAGCCGGCAAAACTAAAACATCATTATTACTTCTTAATGTCTTTAAAGCTATAAGTTCCTTTTTAGTCAAATTGTTGATAGGTAATTTAGCTTTTCGTAGAATGTAGGTAATATCTTGGCGGACAATTTCTGCGTTGTTGTTTGGTAATTCTTTAATAGCTGTTTCTACATTAGCAATAATATTTTCAAAAGGAATTTGTTTTGGAATTACCGCATAGTTAAAGCCTTTAGATAAAACAGATTTAGTTTCTTTATCAATAATAGTGTTTGATAAATTATAAACAACTTGAGTTTCTAACACATTTGGAACATGGCGTATTGGTCTTTGATTAGCAACAAGTCTTTCGAACTTACTTTTATGGTTTGTTGTGATTAGCTCTTGGTCTCTTTCTGTTCTAAAATAGGTTAACTTGTGTATTGTATCCCAAAGTAATGGATGAATTTTGTTGCTTAAATCCATATGAAGAATAAAAATATCAGCATCAATTTGACTTAATAGATATCTCGTTTGATGAATAGATTCTCGTAGTAAAGCAAAACTTGTTTTTTCTAATATCTTCTTACTATTTTTAGTACGTAGAGAATTACTTAATTTCATGCAATTCGGAATTATCTTTTGGTCACGGCAACGTTTTAAAAAAGCAAGTCTACATAACATACCAGTTTGTTTACGTTTTAGTTTTTCATATTTCTTGATACGATGAAATGTTTCTTCTCCGTAAAGGTTAATTATATTGTTTTTAGTATTTTCACGAGTACAATTATTATTCATTTTAAATAAATTTTTTCGGATTAAACCTCGTGTATTTTTATTAAAATTACTTTATGTGCTACGTTTCGGTAAGATCACACTTACCATTTTCAAGCACAAATTAAAATGAATTCAAACTATAACATTAAACTACAAACTAATACGTCAATGTCTACTTTGACTTCTTGTCACCGGTCGATGTCGTACTTGATTTATATAACAATTTCTAACAATGGTAGGTTCCGGTACGTTTGTTTCCTTTATTATACATGGAAGCACTGTTTTCCACACTTTAGGCAATCTACTGCTATCGTCTCTTTTGTTTAAACTATTTGGTCGTTTTTCGATTTCTATTGCCTCTCTAGCTACTCTAGACCATAAGTGTTCGACACTTGCAAGAACTTTGGTGTTATTGAAATTGATTATATGTCCTGTTTCTATGACATGCTGCGCTAATGAAGATGAAGAAAGTCCTTGTCTAACAGCATTTTTATGTTCTTCTACTCTTGCTGCTATTCGTCTGTTTGTTTGTCCTACATAAGATCTTTTGCAGGTATCACACGGAATTTCATATACCCCTTGAGACTCGAGAGGGAGGCATTCTTTAGCAGACCTTAAGAAACAGCTGATTTTCTTATGAGTACTAAATACTGTTTTAATATCGTGGCGTAACAGTATTTTACTAATTCTATCTGTAACGTTCTTAATATATGGTAAGTATGCTTTCCTTGTAGGAGTCTCATTTTGCGTTTGTAAATTAGTTTCGGTTAATGGTTTTTAATAGCTTTCATTATTAGTTTATCCGAATATCCATTATTCCTAAGAACATTTTTTAAATAATTAAGTTCCGTTGGAAGATGTTGTTTATCCGTTAAACGTTTAGATCTTGTAACTAACGTATTAATTACTGAAGCTAGTTGGACTGGATGATGGTGTGATTTTGCATTAAGATATCGGTTTGTGTGAGTAGCTTTTCTATATACCGTATAACTAATTTTATTATTTTCCCTTTTTATAAGAACGTCTAAAAAAGGGAACTGTCGATTTTGTTCAAGTTCCATTGTAAAACGTATTGAATCATTTTGAATATTTAAATGTTCTAAAAATCTATTAAGTTCTTTTTTACCATGAGGCCAAATCACAAATGTGTCGTCTACATACCGTAGCCATAATTTTGGTTTCATTAATGCCGAATTTAAAGCTGTGGTTTCTAAGTCATTCATAAAAATGTTTGCTACAACAGGAGAAAGAGGTGAACCCATAGGTGCTCCTTTAACTTGTTTATATCGTTGTCCATTGTAAATAAAATATGTATTTTCTTATTTGTAGTAAATTTATTTAAAATGAATAATAATTGTACTCGTGAAAATACTAAAAACAATATATATATATATATATATATATATATATATAAAAAATGATTTTCGGATTACTTCTCGTGTTGAATTGTTTTTATTTATATTACAACAACGTTTCGGTAAAATCTCATTTACCATTTTCCAGTTTAAAGTAACACTAATAATTATTACAAATGTTATAATTAAATTAAATTGTCACTGTCAAGATTGAATTGTTTGACTCCTTGTCACTGGACGATGCCGGACTTGATTTGTAATCAACTCGTTTGATGTTGATGTTGTAGGTTGGTTTGTACTAATTGTATTTAATGAGCTTATCACATTTTTTGTTTTAATGCAAGGAAGTACCGTTTTCCATATTTTAGGTAATCGTATGCTGTCATCCCTTTTGTTTAAATTAGATGGTCGTTTTTCGATTTCAATCGCTTCTCTTGCAACCCTAGACCAAAAATGTTCAACACTTGCTAGGACTTTTGTGTTGTTAAAGTCAATTGAATGTCCCGATTCCTTAACGTGTTGGGCTAGTGAAGATGACGGAAGACCTTGTCTAACTGCCAGTTTATGTTCTTCAACTCTTGCGGCAACTCGTCTATTTGTTTGACCAACATATGTCTTATTGCACATACCGCATGGAACCTCATATACTCCTTGTGTTTCAAGTGGGATATAATCTTTAGGAGACTGTAGCATAGAGCTTATTTTCTTATTTGTAGTAAATATCGTTTTAATATTATACCGTAATAGAATTTTGCTAATTTTATCCGTTACGTTTTTAACGTAAGGCAGAAATGCTTTTGTCAGTAATGTCTCTTGTTGAGATAACTGATTTGTTGTAATTATTTGTTTCCTGACAGCATTCATAATAATGTTATTTGAATATCCATTATCCATTAAAACTTTCTTTAAATAATTAATTTCTAGATTATAATGTTCATTATCCGTTAAACGTTTAGATCTGGTAATTAGTGTATTAACTACGGATGCTAGTTGAGCTGGATGGTGATGTGATTTAGCATTAAGGTATCTGTTAGTATTAGTTATCTTTCTATAAACTGTATAACCCAATTGATTATCTTTTTTCTTTTTTATTAGAACGTCCAAAAAAGGCAACTGTTGGTTTTCTTCAACTTCCATTGTAAAAGATATAGCTTTATTTTGAAGGTTTAAGTGTTCTAAAAATTTATTAAGTTTGTCTATACCGTGAGGCCATATAACAAAAGTGTCATCAACGTATCGTAACCATAATTTTGGTTTTAGTATTGCTGAATTTAAAGCTAAAGTTTCTAACTCCTCCATAAAAATATTTGCTATTACAGGTGATAATGGTGAACCCATCGGTGCTCCTTTAATTTGTTTATATCGAGTGCCGTTGTAGATAAAATATGTATTATTCAAACAATGTTCAACTAAATCTACTACATATTTTGGAGGATTGTGTTTGTTCTTAATAATTGTAAGGGCTTCATCTATAGGTATATTTGTAAATAATGAAACTATATCAAAACTTACTAAGATATCCTCTTCTACTATTAATTGTTGTTTTAAAATATCGATAAAATGCTCAGAATTACGTACGTAAGAAGATGCTTTTTCAGCATATGGCTGAAGAATTTTTGCTAAGAATCTTGCCAGTGGTTGTAGTGGAGATCCGATAGAACTTACTATAGGTCGTAACGGTACATTTACTTTGTGTATTTTTGGTAAACCATAAAGCTTTGGAAATTTTGAAGATTTCTCTCTAGGAATAATTTTAAGTTGGGTTTCTTTATCTAAAGATGTAGCTTGTATTTTTGCTTTTGTAGTTTTCTCTAGATACGTTGTAGGATCTCTAACTATTTTAGTATAAGCTGTATCGTTAAGAAGTGTCATTATTTTGGTATGATAATCTGTTTTGTTTAATATTACAGTTGCATTCCCTTTATCAGCTGGTAAAACTAAAATGTCATTATTACTTTTAGTTCCTTAAGAGCTAAATGTTCGTTCTTGGTTAAGTTTCTACTTGGTAATTTAGATTTTCTTAACAAATGAGCCACATCTTGTCGAACAATTTCTGCATCGTTATTAGGTAGTTCTTTGATAGCTGTTTCTACATTACAAATTATTTTTCAATAGGAATATGTTTCGGAGTTATGGCAAAATTAAAACCTTTAGATAAAACAGCTTTAGTTTCTTCATTAATTATTGTGTTTGAAAAATTATAAACAGTTTGAGTTTTTATATAATTGTGAACACGATGTGGTAGTCGTTGTTTAGACACTAGGTTTTCAAACTTGTTTTTCTGTTTTGCTGTAATAAGTTCTTTGTCCTTTTCTGTTCTAAAGAAAGACAACTTTTGTACCGTGTCCCAAAGAAGAAAATGCATTTTGTTGCTTAAATAAAGATGAAGTTTAAAAACGTCAACGCTTATTTGGTTTAAGACACGTCTTGTTTCATAAATGGATTCTCGCAGTAGAGCAAAACTTGTTTTTGTAATATTTTCTTACTGTTTCTAGTGTGTAATTGATGACTGATTTTCATGCAATTTGGAATAACTTTTTCGTCGCGACATCGTTTTAGAAAAGTAAGTCTACAAAGCATAGCAGTTTGTTTAGACATTAGTTTTTCATATTTTCTAGTTTGATAAAATGTTTCCTCTCCGTAAAGGTTAATTAAATTGTGCTTGAGGTTTTCACGAGTAAAATTGTAAATAAAAATGATTTTCGGATTACTTCTCGTGTTGAATTGTTTTTATTTATATTACAACAACGTTTCGGTAAAATCTCATTTACCATTTTCCAGTTTAAAGTAACACTAATAATTATTACAAATGTTATAATTAAATTAAATTGTCACTGTCAAGATTGAATTGTTTGACTCCTTGTCACTGGACGATGCCGGACTTGATTTGTAATCAACTCGTTTGATGTTGATGTTGTAGGTTGGTTTGTACTAATTGTATTTAATGAGCTTATCACATTTTTGTTTTAATGCAAGGAAGTACCGTTTTCCATATTTTAGGTAATCGTATGCTGTCATCCCTTTTGTTTAAATTAGATGGTCGTTTTTCGATTTCAATCGCTTCTCTTGCAACCCTAGACCAAAAATGTTCAACACTTGCTAGGACTTTTGTGTTGTTAAAGTCAATTGAATGTCCCGATTCCTTAACGTGTTGGGCTAGTGAAGATGACGGAAGACCTTGTCTAACTGCCAGTTTATGTTCTTCAACTCTTGCGGCAACTCGTCTATTTGTTTGACCAACATATGTCTTATTGCACATACCGCATGGAACCTCATATACTCCTTGTGTTTCAAGTGGGATATAATCTTTAGGAGACTGTAGCATAGAGCTTATTTTCTTATTTGTAGTAAATATCGTTTTAATATTATACCGTAATAGAATTTTGCTAATTTTATCCGTTACGTTTTTAACGTAAGGCAGAAATGCTTTTGTCAGTAATGTCTCTTGTTGAGATAACTGATTTGTTGTAATTATTTGTTTCCTGACAGCATTCATAATAATGTTATTTGAATATCCATTATCCATTAAAACTTTCTTTAAATAATTAATTTCTAGATTATAATGTTCATTATCCGTTAAACGTTTAGATCTGGTAATTAGTGTATTAACTACGGATGCTAGTTGAGCTGGATGGTGATGTGATTTAGCATTAAGGTATCTGTTAGTATTAGTTATCTTTCTATAAACTGTATAACCCAATTGATCATGCTGTTTCTTTGTTATTAGAACGTCCAAAAAAGGCAACTGTTGGTTTTCTTCAACTTCCATTGTAAAAGATATAGCTTTATTTTGAAGGTTTAAGTGTTCTAAAAATTTATTAAGTTTGTCTATACCGTGAGGCCATATAACAAAAGTGTCATCAACGTATCGTAACCATAATTTTGGTTTTAGTATTGCTGAATTTAAAGCTAAAGTTTCTAACTCCTCCATAAAAATATTTGCTATTACAGGTGATAATGGTGAACCCATCGGTGCTCCTTTAATTTGTTTATATCGAGTGCCGTTGTAGATAAAATATGTATTATTCAAACAATGTTCAACTAAATCTACTACATATTTTGGAGGATTGTGTTTGTTCTTAATAATTGTAAGGGCTTCATCTATAGGTATATTTGTAAATAATGAAACTATATCAAAACTTACTAAGATATCCTCTTCTACTATTAATTGTTGTTTTAAAATATCGATAAAATGCTCAGAATTACGTACGTAAGAAGATGCTTTTTCAGCATATGGCTGAAGAATTTTTGCTAAGAATCTTGCCAGTGGTTGTAGTGGAGATCCGATAGAACTTACTATAGGTCGTAACGGTACATTTACTTTGTGTATTTTTGGTAAACCATAAAGCTTTGGAAATTTTGAAGATTTCTCTCTAGGAATAATTTTAAGTTGGGTTTCTTTATCTAAAGATGTAGCTTGTATTTTTGCTTTTGTAGTTTTCTCTAGATACGTTGTAGGATCTCTAACTATTTTAGTATAAGCTGTATCGTTAAGAAGTGTCATTATTTTGGTATGATAATCTGTTTTGTTTAATATTACAGTTGCATTCCCTTTATCAGCTGGTAAAACTAAAATGTCATTATTTCTTTTTAATTCCTTAAGAGCTAAATGTTCGTTCTTGGTTAAGTTTCTACTTGGTAATTTAGATTTTCTTAACAAATGAGCCACATCTTGTCGAACAATTTCTGCATCGTTATTAGGTAGTTCTTTGATAGCTGTTTCTACATTACAAATTATTTTTTCAATAGGAATATGTTTCGGAGTTATGGCAAAATTAAAACCTTTAGATAAAACAGCTTTAGTTTCTTCATTAATTATTGTGTTTGAAAAATTATAAACAGTTTGAGTTTTTATATAATTGTGAACACGATGTGGTAGTCGTTGTTTAGACACTAGGTTTTCAAACTTGTTTTTCTGTTTTGCTGTAATAAGTTCTTTGTCCTTTTCTGTTCTAAAGAAAGACAACTTTTGTACCGTGTCCCAAAGAAGAAAATGCATTTTGTTGCTTAAATAAAGATGAAGTTTAAAAACGTCAACGCTTATTTGGTTTAAGACACGTCTTGTTTCATAAATGGATTCTCGCAGTAGAGCAAAACTTGCTTTTTGTAACATTTTCTTACTGTTTCTAGTGTGTAATTGATGACTGATTTTCATGCAATTTGGAATAACTTTTCGTCGCGACATCGTTTTAGAAAAGTAAGTCTACAAAGCATAGCAGTTTGTTTAGACATTAGTTTTTCATATTTTCTAGTTTGATAAAATGTTTCCTCTCCGTAAAGGTTAATTAAATTGTGCTTGAGGTTTTCACGAGTAAAATTGTAAATAAAAAATGATTTTCGGATTACTTCTCGTGTTGAATTGTTTTTATTTATATTACAACAACGTTTCGGTAAAATCTCATTTACCATTTTCCAGTTTAAAGTAACACTAATAATTATTACAAATGTTATAATTAAATTAAATTGTCACTGTCAAGATTGAATTGTTTGACTCCTTGTCACTGGACGATGCCGGACTTGATTTGTAATCAACTCGTTTGATGTTGATGTTGTAGGTTGGTTTGTACTAATTGTATTTAATGAGCTTATCACATTTTTTGTTTTAATGCAAGGAAGTACCGTTTTCCATATTTTAGGTAATCGTATGCTGTCATCCCTTTTGTTTAAATTAGATGGTCGTTTTTCGATTTCAATCGCTTCTCTTGCAACCCTAGACCTAGACCTCAAGCACAATTTAATTAACCTTTACGGAGAGGAAACATTTTATCAAACTAGAAAATATGAAAAACTAATGTCTAAACAAACTGCTATGCTTTGTAGACTTACTTTTCTAAAACGATGTCGCGACGAAAAAGTTATTCCAAATTGCATGAAAATCAGTCATCAATTACACACTAGAAACAGTAAGAAAATATTACAAAAAACAAGTTTTGCTCTACTGCGAGAATCCATTTATGAAACAAGACGTGTCTTAAACCAAATAAGCGTTGACGTTTTTAAACTTCATCTTTATTTAAGCAACAAAATGCATTTTCTTCTTTGGGACACGGTACAAAAGTTGTCTTTCTTTAGAACAGAAAAGGACAAAGAACTTATTACAGCAAAACAGAAAAACAAGTTTGAAAACCTAGTGTCTAAACAACGACTACCACATCGTGTTCACAATTATATAAAAACTCAAACTGTTTATAATTTTTCAAACACAATAATTAATGAAGAAACTAAAGCTGTTTTATCTAAAGGTTTTAATTTTGCCATAACTCCGAAACATATTCCTATTGAAAAAATAATTTGTAATGTAGAAACAGCTATCAAAGAACTACCTAATAACGATGCAGAAATTGTTCGACAAGATGTGGCTCATTTGTTAAGAAAATCTAAATTACCAAGTAGAAACTTAACCAAGAACGAACATTTAGCTCTTAAGGAATTAAAAAGTAATAATGACATTTTAGTTTTACCAGCTGATAAAGGGAATGCAACTGTAATATTAAACAAAACAGATTATCATACCAAAATAATGACACTTCTTAACGATACAGCTTATACTAAAATAGTTAGAGATCCTACAACGTATCTAGAGAAAACTACAAAAGCAAAAATACAAGCTACATCTTTAGATAAAGAAACCCAACTTAAAATTATTCCTAGAGAGAAATCTTCAAAATTTCCAAAGCTTTATGGTTTACCAAAAATACACAAAGTAAATGTACCGTTACGACCTATAGTAAGTTCTATCGGATCTCCACTACAACCACTGGCAAGATTCTTAGCAAAAATTCTTCAGGCATATACTGAAAAGGATCTTCTTACGTACGTAATTCTGAGCATTTTATCGATATTTTAAAACAACAATTAATAGTAGAAGAGGATATCTTAGTAAGTTTTGATATAGTTTCATTATTTACAAATATACCTATAGATGAAGCCCTTACAATTATTAAGAACAAACACAATCCTCCAAAATATGTAGTAGATTTAGTTGAACATTGTTTGAATAATACATATTTTATCTACAACGGCACTCGATATAAACAAATTAAAGGAGCACCGATGGGTTCACCATTATCACCTGTAATAGCAAATATTTTTATGGAGGAGTTAGAAACTTTAGCTTTAAATTCAGCAATACTAAAACCAAAATTATGGTTACGATACGTTGATGACACTTTTGTTATATGGCCTCACGGTATAGACAAACTTAATAAATTTTTAGAACACTTAAACCTTCAAAATAAAGCTATATCTTTTACAATGGAAGTTGAAGAAAACCAACAGTTGCCTTTTTTGGACGTTCTAATAAAAAAGGAAAAAAGATAATCAATTGGGTTATACAGTTTATAGAAAGATAACTAATACTAACAGATACCTTAATGCTAAATCACATCACCATCCAGCTCAACTAGCATCCGTAGTTAATACACTAATTACCAGATCTAAACGTTTAACGGATAATGAACATTATAATCTAGAAATTAATTATTTAAAGAAAGTTTTAATGGATAATGGATATTCAAATAACATTATTATGAATGCTGTCAGGAAACAAATAATTACAACAAATCAGTTATCTCAACAAGAGACATTACTGACAAAAGCATTTCTGCCTTACGTTAAAAACGTAACGGATAAAATTAGCAAAATTCTATTACGGTATAATATTAAAACGATATTTACTACAAATAAGAAAATAAGCTCTATGCTACAGTCTCCTAAAGATTATATCCCACTTGAAACACAAGGAGTATATGAGGTTCCATGCGGTATGTGCAATAAGACATATGTTGGTCAAACAAATAGACGAGTTGCCGCAAGAGTTGAAGAACATAAACTGGCAGTTAGACAAGGTCTTCCGTCATCTTCACTAGCCCAACACGTTAAGGAATCGGGACATTCAATTGACTTTAACAACACAAAAGTCCTAGCAAGTGTTGAACATTTTTGGTCTAGGGTTGCAAGAGAAGCGATTGAAATCGAAAAACGACCATCTAATTTAAACAAAAGGGATGACAGCATACGATTACCTAAAATATGGAAAACGGTACTTCCTTGCATTAAAACAAAAATGTGATAAGCTCATTAAATACAATTAGTACAAACCAACCTACAACATCAACATCAAACGAGTTGATTACAAATCAAGTCCGGCATCGTCCAGTGACAAGGAGTCAAACAATTCAATCTTGACAGTGACAATTTAATTTAATTATAACATTTGTAATAATTATTAGTGTTACTTTAAACTGGAAAATGGTAAATGAGATTTTACCGAAACGTTGTTGTAATATAAATAAAAACAATTCAACACGAGAAGTAATCCGAAAATCATTTTTTATTTACAATTTTACTCGTGAAAACCTCAAGCACAATATATATATATATATATATATATATATATATATATATATATATATATATATATATATATATATATATAAACCTATTAACACTTTTGTTTTAGTAATAATGTATTGGACTTTTCACGAATATCATCAACTGATTTAGAGCTATTGGACAAAGTCTAAATCAGTAGAGATGTATAAACCTGTTCCGCTTAGAGATCATCCATGCTTTAAAGCAAAATAGAAAAGTGACTTTAAAAGGGAAGTCGACAACATGATTTTAACAAGATTCGTGAATGCATTACCCGATTCTGCACTTGCACAACATAGGTAATTTGATAGATCACTTTTTACTAAAAACTATTAATTATTTTTACTTGTACAGAGTTGGGAGAAGGTTGCATGTAGAAGAAATGTTACTTGAATCAAAAGAATTGATTGTGGTTGTTAAAAATGCAGAAAGCAGCATATTTATGAATATGTGAAAATGTGGCAAGGAATACATATAAAAATCTTAATGAATGTGAAGTTGTTCAAATGGGTTTAATCGTAAACAAACAACATCCATGGGTAGCATACACACCTGATGGAGTTGTTTTCAAAAATAATGAACCAAGAAAACTATTGGAAATCAAATGTCTATACAAAGTTTTTGACTTTTGGTATTGAATTATATTATTTATTTTATAGGTAAAAATAAATCTGCAGTAGACCTGATGAAATCGCTGAAGTGCGTAATAGTTGACGAAAACAACATTCTAACTTTAAAAACAAACCATGCATACTATGCCCAAATTCAATTAGGCATGGCAATATTAAACCTATCACAGTGTGATTTTATTATTTATTCATCATTTGATGATACTTTTATTAATATTAATATACCGTTTGACGAAGCATATATAAGGAAATTAGTGAATAAACTTGCAAATAATTATTTTAGTAAAATGCTTCATGTGATATGTGAAAATAAAGAAATTTGATTATTTACTTGAGTCTAGTTTTATAATCGTGTTTATGTTCATCGCCTTAAGAGTAAAAAAAAATTGATAACGTTTTAAATTAATTTTTTTAATTTATGGTGTCAAGTATACATATTTGTGATACAAAAAAAGTTGTTTTAATCATGTCTTATAAAAATTTATCTTTACTTAAAACTGATGAGGATAGATTTACAACACCACAAATAACAACAAATATGTCATCAATTGTATTAATCATGGATAAGGGAAACGGTTTAGCAAATATTTCAAATACCTTAATACGCTGATTGATTCTTTCTATATGAACCCTGGCTCTTGCAATTTCAACATTGGTTTTTGCTTCGACTTCAGAAAATTGGCTGTGTTTTTTAGAAATGGTGGTCGAACAAGCTTAATAAAATGTTCATTAGCCAAATTGTCTATTCGAAAACCCTTATCAACCATAATGGCATCTCTGCCCATTTCTAGTTTTTGTATAATGCCACTATGTTCAAAAATTACATTATCTGATGCTCTACTACCATAAGCACAACTAATAAATGTAATAAGCCCTGCAGGACTGACACCAGTGAGGTATTTGATCGTGTGGCTCCCTTTGTAATGTGAATATGTCAAAATCCTACAGCACAAACATTTAGGTCTTTGAACTTTAATTTCAGTGCAATCAACAACAACAACCCTTACATTCTGAAATTTTGTAAAACATTTTGGCATATTTTTCTGGCATTCTTCTATTGTGGGCCAAAGAATTGCAGATCGAAGTAAAATTGCAAGTTTTCAAATATCAATAAGTGGCGCACGACTACAAATTTTCAAAAACTTCAATAACCACTATTAAGACTATTTTTTTCCAAAACATGATTCACAATTTATGTGAAAAATAATTCCTTCATCTCTGCCTTTTTGTCTTCAAATCCATTATTATTTTATCACTAAAAACTTATTTGAGACTTCTATCGTAAACACCTTCAAAACTATTTTGTGTAAATCCACCACAAAAATAGTGTAAACATAAATCTCTCAATTCATATTTAAGAAATTACTAAGTGAAACTGTAAAACCTTTAATATAGCAATTATTTCATTGATGATAGTTAGGAACTTGAAAAGAAAATATGCACTGTTAAAGTTCTAAAACCTAACGTCAAACAAAATTTGTGCTGATAAATTTGTAACTACACTTATAATTGTCATTATTTCATCAATTCTCTTGACTAACGAAAACTGTAAAGGACCCAAAAAGTATTTTAAATATGTTAAGTCTTTGATTTACTCTTTCAACATTGAAATTTTTCTATTTAAAGCTGCTTCTGCTGCAGACAATTTTAATTTATTTTTAAGAAATGGTGGGCGAATAATTTTTACTCCATATGTAGCACATGTATAATCAATGAGAAATCCTTTGTCTGCCATAATTTCTTCCCCTCGATTCAATTTCGTAATTAAATCACAAAAATAATTTTATCGGAAGGTCGACCACCATAAACTTTGCTTAGGAAAGTGATTGTTCCTGCTGGTGAAACTCCAGTCAGTACTTTAATCGTAGTATCGCTTTTATAATGCAAGTAGAATAATATTCTGCAACATAAGCACTTCGGTTTATGAATAGTCACTTCTGTACAATCAATAACCACACGTACATTAGGAAAACTTTCCAAACCAATGGGTATGTTTCTTTTGATTTCAGGCATATCGACAAATTGTATAGTAAGTTTAAGAGCAGCACTTGAAATAGATAGCATACTAAATACATACTCTGTAACTACTTGTAATTAAAATTGAAATTACTGCATACTATAAATTACATTTTAATTTGATAAACGTTAAAATTATTCTATCTTTAATATCCAATTTGTGTTGACATTCATCTGAATAAAAAGTTTTTACGGCTGTTAAAGTATTTAAGGCACAATCGGTAGTTATTAAACTGTAAATATTTATAGCTTTTAGAGTATTGACTTGCACCTCAAAATCTCTAAAATTTTTGGAGCCAGCATAGTTTGATTGGGCACTCAACAATGCATTTCGTTCCTGAGCAGCATCGATTTCACTCTCCGTGTAAGTTGTTTACTCAAAATGCATCGGCTGCTGGCTTTATTAAAATTTCTTTAGGAATAGAATGATTCTCAGCACCTTTATATCGAATAGTGTAGTAGCTTGTTGTTATAATTGTAGTCTGGATTGAGCCATATTGTATAGAAGGCAAGTGCAGTGTTGGTGCCGCTGTCTTTTCTAAAAACATCCGAGCAGTTCCTCCTAACATGTGGAATTTTATTATTAACGTTAACGAAATTATAATACCTGAATATATACTTGTTTGATAAAAATAAATATGTTTCAAACATACTTTCATATACATAGTTACTTGTTCCCAATTTTTAATTTCATAACCTAGGCTGCATGCGTACAACAAGCTCTTCAATTCCATTCTTGTTAATTATATGCACTTTTTCGGAACCCACTTTTGGAAAATTATGAAAACTTGTATTACGATTCCGATTCCTCATAGAATTACAGTCAAGAACAGAAGAATAAACTCTACTTTTAGAAGCACTGATACATTCATTTTCTTTAAGAAAAAACTGATTCAACGATAAAAATAAGCACAAAAAATTCAAACTAAAATTAAAACAAATTAAGTTTGCGTATTAACCTGCATTAATCTATCATTGCAAAGTTAGTTCAAATTTTTGCTGCAAATTGGCGTATCGGTTAGCTTGAATCGCCTATTGCAGTAGTCGCGTTTATATCAAAACTTTTCACAACAATAAAAAATAATATAAATGTTGTTGCTTAAGTTGAAGACATTTAAATTAGTTATTTTTAGTACTATCTAATAAAAGAAACATTTACAAAAAAACTCTTCAAAAATTAATTTGCATGTTTTACTGGTTACAGTATTAAATAATGCTGCTAACACAACATAACGCACACCAAGTTTTAACTTCATAAACGTTAAAATGACACGTTCTGTGATTGTCAATTTACGCGTCTTTATGTCACAAAATATTTCCGAGTAAATTTCCACAATAATATTCAAAATGTCAAAATTTGCTATACCTGTGAGGGCACTTACATTATTGTTGGTATAATTACCACGTACAAAAGGGATAATAATATCTCCACTTGTTACTTGAGTTGCTCGATGTTGCTGTGTTGGAGGTAATAGAAACAGTTGAAGGAGACCATCTACAGCTGCCTTCTCATGTTCAGATAAATGTTTGGAGGCATTGGATAGTCCTGCAGAAGTACTTGCTTCAACAAATTCACCTGCTTCCATTCTTGGAATTTTGTCGACTCTACGTGAACGTGGAAGTGGTTGTTTATCAATAATACTTTTCTTAGGTAGATGTAATGAAGGAACTGCATTTCTTTTTAATCGTGAAGTTTAGAAGGGAATCCTAAGAAAAGATTAATTAATCATAGAATAATGTACTCGTCATATAATGCATTACCTGGCAATATAAAATCATTTTCTTTAAAATGTAACGAGCAAACTTTCATTGCATAGCTTATAGGTTTTCCTATTAAAAGTTTCAACTCCCACGCTTTCCTTCTGTCAATTTTTTCTTGCATTCCCAATTTATTGGTTATCAACACATTACCACTATTCTTTATAGGAAACTTATGAAACCTAAGATGTTTATCTCTTCCTTTCTTCGTATGGCAAAAAAGTACACAGCAGTTAGTGTTATTTTTGGTTTTCCTATCCATGTTAATCTGTTAGGATCGACTTTTCTGTAATATATGTATTTTTGTTATTAATTGTGAAATAAGTACTTATGTAAATTTACAGTTGATATACACTCGTCAGTGTAATTAGTTTTGAAAAAAACTGTTTTTTTAATACCAAAAATCCAGAAAAAAGAAAAGCAAAGTAAAAACAACTAAACACACGCAGCAACCAAGGACAAAACAACCCAAGTACTTTCTTCGACGGCCATATTGGCAACAACACTAGCGCCACCATCGGTAATGCAAATTCCCAATAGCGAGTCATCTATCCAGAACCACATCCCATAGTATTTGTTCAAGACAATAGTTCTGCGTATTGATAAAAATATATACGATGAAACACTTCTATTTATTGTAATTCCTTTCTAATCACTTTATTGTATTCGTTTTCACCTTTTCAAGCATGTAACGCCTAACGTAATGTCAGATAATACGTAATTATTGAAATTTTATTATTACCTGTGTTATTACTGTAGCTCAAATTTTAAAATAAATGAGTACTATTCAAGTCAAAATAAACTTGTCCTTTAGGAAATATTTAATAATTGATGTATTTACAGTAGTACTAACATTATACACCAGTTTTATATTTTTTGTGTAGGCATAGGACAATATATAAGAACTTGAAAAAGAAATTGCTTATGTATTTTTCTAAAGAAATGTTGTAACACCTTCGTAATCACATAAGGTACTCATAAATACCAAAAATAATTTAAATTTTGTAAACTACAGAAGAAATTGACAAGTCAGACAAAATCTGCAACTGTATCAACAGCACCACCTTCGACAACATCAAATAAACAAACTGGAACTCTGATTACACAACGACCTATAACACGCAGTCAAGCGAAAAAGCAATCGAGCGCAACCACGCATGAAAACAATAAAGTTTATATTCACAACAGCAATCCGAAAAAAATTAAGTTTTCGAGTAACAAGAAGCAGAAGCAAACGGTTACAAGAAAAGACCTGACGACGTTTCACTTGATGGAATGTTTTGCAGAGAAATTGAGCCGCGTGCCCAATGAAAAGTAGAAAAAAAACGTGGCTTACAGCTATTGATCCGAATTAATCTTAGATTGCACACAACTAACACACTAAACCCAAAATGTGATACAATCAAAAGTGGATTGATTCTTAATGATCCTGTTTTCCACAGAGAATTACAAAAATTTTGAGTAATTTAAAGGATGTCCACCGCACAGGTATGTGCACTTAACAAGCACTAAAATGGAAGTGATAATTCAATTTCCTGTTCCACTAGATACGAGTTATCAGCTTTTTAGAAATTTTGAGATGCAATCCAAAATGCATACAAGCAATGAAAGACGACAACCAAATGTGAATCAAAATAAATTTTAATAAAGCCATAGCGTGACAATTCCCCACTTCTGGATTCATTATTTCATAAGTACAATAACCAACTTTGCGTTTAATCTGATAGTAACCAACAAACTTGGTAACTAATTTGGCATTAAAATAGTCAATAGCATTAGACAAAGCGTAGTTCTTTCGGCAAACAGACTGACCGACTTTATAATTAACTGGTCTTCGACGTAAGTCATAAGTATGCTTTCGATAGAGATATGCTCTTTTTGATCTATTTTTAACGTCTTCAAATAATTTCTCTAAACCTACTCTTCTAATTCAACTTCTTGGTCATAGTCAACTTCAGAATTTTCAGCTAACCTGAGTCCTTTGAAATAATTTCCACCTATGACGTGTTCTCATCCAAGTGTGACTAAGTATGGAGTATATTGAGTGGTTTCATACAATAATGTGCGGATAGCACAACTAATAGCACTTAAGTATTTATCCCATGTTCTATGGTTATCAGTAACATATGTAGATAAAGTGGTTTTTATGACCGTATTTACTCTTTCAGTAGGATTACTCTGAATGATAAAGTACATTATCTCTACATGGTAAGATGTGCATAACTTTTGAAACTTCTTGGTTTTATATTGTACTCATTCACAGATGATGAATTCAAGTACTCCAAATAAAAGAAATATTAGTTTTTCTAAAAACGTGCTAACTGACTTGGAATTAGCCTTACTACATCGTTTCTCATTTTTGACCAATAAAACTGATTGCACAACTTATTACACGTTTTGAATACTCCAGGATGACCAGAAGATGGACTACAATGTATTGAACTAATTAATTATTTACGCAAATCTTTTGGGACAACTAACTTCCAATAATATGATTATATTATATATCTTCAACTAATTCCAATATATTACAATCTACAAACTTATATAACTTATTATTATCTACACGCCAAACCGAGAATTTTAGAGGTCTGTTACTAACTTTTTCCAACATTCGTCTATACCAGTTGTCTTGAATTTCTTCAACACTAAATTCCGAAGCGGTACTATGAAAACTAATTTCGTTGACAACGCGTACAGCACGTCATAAGCAATTAGGAACATGATGATCTTTTCCCTTTCTATGTATTATTTTGAAATTATGCTGTTGAACACGAAGGGTTCTTAAGATTGTCTAACCATACCAACCAATGATGTTCTGTTATAACATAAAGTTTAGGATCACCTTCAATATACGATCTTAATTTTTCTTCAGATAACACTCAAGCATTCTCGTTCAGTAGTGGTATAATCACGCCAAAAGTAAAATCAAGTTCTACACAATCATTCTTCTTCTTTACAGGAGGTGCAAAATTTTCACTACGATATCTTTTAGTTTCTAATTGTTCTAGCTCTACCAGTGAATGTATTGTTGGTAATTGCATGGTGTAAAATGGTGCTAAGTTGCGGACTATAATACCAAGCTGAATATCATCAGAAGTTTTGCCATAGCGACGAAACATCGCGTTCATACAAGAAAAGTAATCTATAAAAGATTCCGAAGGATCTTGAGTTCGCGACAGTATTTCCTTAAATAAGCGAGATCTGTAATCAGGTGGTTGATAATGTTTGCGAAGTAACTCAATTAATCTCGGCCAATCTGAGAATTTTGACTTATTAGACGTATACCACAAAAGAGTTATTCTTATGAGTTGTACGTAAGTTACTCATAAATACCAAAAATAATTTAAATTTTGTAAACTACCAGTAATACTGACTCCCCCAGTGAAACGTTTCACTTGATGGAATGATGCAGAGAAATTGAACCAACGTGCAATTAAAAGTAGAAAAAAACGTAGCCTACAGCTATTGATCCGAATTAATCGTAGATTGCTCATAACTAATACACTAAATTCAAAATGTGATGCAATCAAAAGTGGATTGGTCTTTAATGATACTGTTTTTCACACAGAATTACAAAAATTTTGAATAATTTAAAGGATGCCCACCGCTTTAGCCAAGATTTTAAAATTTTCACAGGTATGTGCACTTAACAAGAACCAGAATAGAAGTGATAATTTAATTTCCTGTTCCTCTAGATAAGAGTTACCAGCTTTTTGGAAATTTTGAGCTGCAACCTAAAATGCATACAAGTAATGAAACGACAATCAAATTTTAGTAAAACCATAACGTTATAAATTATAATTTAAAAAAAAACAAAATTCAATAAGAAACAAATATCAAGGCTGGTGAAGTTTTAACAATTTATTAATGTCGGGTTTTAATTTAGTTAACATCAGTAGTGACGGCCAAAATCGGTCTTGGTCTTGCAGTCTTGTCTTGATCTCGCAAGATTTGCAAGACCAAGACTAGATGCAAGACTAGCTCTGCAAGATATTGGCAAAAACAAGACTGTCTTGCAAGACTCTGGCAGTTTTTTTCTTATTACGAACAATTATTTATGGTTTTAGATTTATCCTACATTCAAAAAAACGTTTGTTTTCACAAAAAAATTATTGTATTGTACGTGAAAGTAAAACGTTTTTTGTAAAGGGTTGTTTCGATTTTAGTAAAATATTTGTTGGAAAAATAAAATTATAACTAATAAGTAACTACTATGTAATATTTACTTAAACCAAAAAAAACTATTAGAAATTTAGCTAAAATGTAAAATTAAATTTAATTGAAATAAATTATGCCAAGAAAGCATTTTATAATTAGGGTGTAGAATAAAACAAATTTAGTTTTGCAGAAGAAGAAAGTTTACAGTAAATTTGTATTTTTTGTCACATATGAATAGAAACCATATAGGTAGATAGGTACCAATAAAATATTATTTCTCATCAGTCATCGATTCGTAAAGTGTTGAAAGACGCTGTTACGGATTTTAGCAACGTTACCTTATTTGTATTAATTTAGTATTTTTTTGAGTTCGTCGAATATAAACACTTCACATTTCTATGATCTAATAAAAGTATATGCAAGTAATAAAATGACTCGTTAAATAACAACTTGTGGGAAACTCCTAAATTTGTACCAAAAAGCACGTTTTACTTAGTTTACAATTAAGGCACCTGCAACGGATTTTAAACCGGCACGTGGTTCCTTTTTCAAAACAACTGAATTTTCAAAACTTAAAGGTACATCTATTATAAAATACCACGGACGCATTGCAAATGCAATAGTGCTTCTTATTTATAATTTGTGGGGAAAAAATTGTCGATCCTTTAGCACATTTCAACAAGTTTGTACCTTCACAAATATTTTTATTTGTCTGTAATTTAAAATTAGTCATTCAATAAAAAATGTAGGCATATACAATTTTAAGGTCCTTCAAAATTAAGAATTGAAATAAATTAACATTTGCTTATGTATTTATGTGTTTGTATTTTGATAGTTTATTGAGTATAGAATCAAATTAAATCTTGTTAAATCGTTGACATATACAATTAAAAATAAAGTAACTTAATATTCTGTATCATCATTCTTATTGCAGGTTTAGTAGATTAATAAAAAGTAAAAAATTCTGTCTAATCCACATTAATTTTTAATAATAAAAATTATAAGCAATACTTGTTTCCACTTTTTTAATACTTAAGCCATTTACAGATTTAAGTATTAAAAAAGCCGAAACATGTCGTGTCTATTATAATTTATGTGGGTTAGACAGAATTTTTTACTTTTTATGAAAGTAACTTAATTTTTCGTTATTAATCAAAAATCCATTAAAAATTTTTTTTAACCACATTGGCTTTCATTGTGAAGTTTCATTCATAGTGTATGATTATCCTTTAAGTAAATAACTAGGTTAATAAGGTTTATAAACACTAACTTACAACCGCTATCTTTAGCTAACTTATTATATTATTATATATATATATTATATATTATATTATACTACATGTCATCTGCTCTACGACATACGTGCTAACCCTACATCTTTCCCTTTTTATTTTTGAGATACAACGTAGTCAGACATCCATGCTGGTTTGTTTTTTGTGCGCTGGCTAACTCTAACACTAGAAGCACTATCTGACACTAAATGTTCACTTTGCTGGTTTTCAGTTGGTTCATTTTCCTTGTCACTCACTACCGCTTGATTATTACATATTTCAATTTCCTTTGTCATATCATTTGGTTGTACACTTTCTGGATGGATATCCGAACTTGTATCTTTGAATTTATAATATGGAGCTTCAATTAAATGCCAACGATTTCTCCCATAACTACCTCCATCTGTTGATTTGACTATATATAACCTGGGTTCATTTGTTTTACTAATTTTAGATCGGTTATCCAAACAGAATCACCACATTTTAATTCTGATAATTTTTTTACTCTCTCTCTCTGTAGCGTTACAACCCTGTGTGGGTTTTAGCTGACTTAACCACGAGTAAATCTTTTATAAATGGTTCTTTTTTGTTTTGCCTATGTTCGACACAATTGGGACATTTTGTTATCATTTTCTCAATTTGTGTGGATAAACCGATCCACCAAACTGATTGTTTAGCCCTTTCTCTACACTTCTTTATACCTTGATGCCCGACATGAATAAATTTCAAACATTCTAATTGTAAACTTGATGGAATAATAATACGGGTCCCTTTAAGTAACAAGTTTTCACTATAGGTTATTTCCAATTTAAATTGATGGTAAACTACCATTTCTGTAGGTAAGTTTTCTTTTTCTGGCTATTCTCCGAGGACATACTCTTTTAGTTGTTCGCATATATTATCATTAGCTTGTTCTTTAATGATTTCATATATGTATTCGTCTTTAATAGGTAATGATTTTATTAACGTACGAACATGAGCTTCAACTTCATCCGCCAGCTCATCTTCTGTATTGTTTTCTCTCAAAGGTTTTCGCGATAACGCATCCGCGACCGTTAAATATTTTCCCTGAATATATTGTATTTCATAGCTATACCGCATTAAACGAATTCGAAATCTTTGTAACCGAGGAGTTAATTCATCAATTGGTTTCGATTGCAAAATTTGAATCAGTGGTTTATGATCCGTCTCTAAAATGATTTTTAAACCTATTATATATTCTTTGAATTTTTCACAAGCCCAAGTAAGTGCTAATGCTTTACGTTCAATTTGTGCGTATCTAGTCTCAGTTTGACTTAGTGTACGCATAAGCTACTATTTATTTGGATTAAGGCTGCACCAAGCCCAAATAAACTTGCATCCGCGCTAACAACTATTTGTTTACTACTATCGTAATGTGCTAAACAAGGAGCTTTTTGGAGCATTATTTTTATTTTTTCTAACGCCGTTCTTTGTGCGTTCTTCCACTGAAAGGCAATATCATTTCTAAGAAGACACTTTAAGGGTTCTAATATTTTAGACTTATTCTGAATAAAGCGAGCATTAAAATTAATCATCCCTATAATTGCATAAGCTCTCGTTTATTTGTTGGTTCTTCCATGTTTCTTATAGCTTCGATTCTAATAGGATCAATAGCTATCCCTTCTTTTGAAATAATATGGCCTAAAAATGTTATTTTTTGAACACCAAATACACATTTATCTTTATTTAGTGTGATACCCGCTTTATGTATACTATTTAAAACTTGTCGCAATACCCTCTCGTGATCTTCCCTATTCTTGGCAAATATTAATACATCGTCTACATGCATAACTATAGAATTTATTCCCTCTAATACCCTAGCTAGACGTAAACTAAAATATTCGGGAGCACAAGAGATACCGAATGGAAGTCTACAAAACATAAATCTCCCAAAAGGAGCTTTAAATGTTGTTAAAGCTTGGCAACTTTGTTTTAACGGTATTTGATAAAATCCTGAATTGCAATCAATTCTAGAGAAATATTGAGAACCTTGTAACTTTGAGAAGTTCGTTTCTAACCTTGCTATAGGAAAATATGGTCTTACTATATACTTGTTTAACTGTGTATAGTCGCCACAAATACGTACTGAATTCCCCTTAGGAATCACAACTATAGGAGCTACCCAATCTGTACACTCCTCGACTGGGGTTATTATTTGTAATCGAACTAATCTATTCAGTTCTGCTTTAAGTTTATCAATAAGCGGAAGAGGTACAATTCTAGGAATTGGCTGCACAAATCGTTGAACATTGTCCCTTATTTTAATTTCAATTTCTTGTTCACATTTACCAATTTCTTTAAATATACCCGGAAATTCTTCGTCTATTTTGTATACACAACTGTTAACATTATTAATCATTGAAGAATTTTTTTCAAAGTTATCACCTCTAATTCTTTTATACCTGGCCTACCTAATATAGCCTTTTGTAAATTTTTGATTACATAAACTTCAATAACACATTGCTTTGACTTATACTTTAACTTAAGGTTTATTTTTCCTAGCACCTTCAATTCTCTGCGATCAGGACCTGATATTTTAATTCTTACTATACTTAATTTTTTCTTTAAACAAGATTCTAATAAACTATCAGGAATACAAACAATATCAGCCCCTGTGTCTACTAAGACGTGAACTTGCTTAGAAATTTCAACTATTTCTATAGGTACATACCATTGATTATTTTTTGTTATTAACTTAACACTAATTGGACCTACAAAATAGTCTGAATCATCTTCATCACCTTGGCCATCTTCTTCATACTCTGGCGCATTTATATTTCTGACCGCTTTTGGTTGATTGAATCTATATTTGCATACCTTTCTCCAATGGCCTATTTTCTTGCAACCATGACAAACAGTATTATTTGCGGGGCAACTGCTGCGTTCATGTTGCTGAAATCCACACCACTTGCGTATATGATTATTTTTCTCTTTATTCATCGTCGGATGGCTAAATCCCTTTTCTTTTGAAGAGCCATTTTTGCCATCGTTTTTTACTTATCGCTTGAATTTCTAATTTCTGATCACCCTGCAAAATTTGATTTTGTTGTGATTGCATTTCTGCTTGTTTTACTGTCGTTACTGCATCCGGAAGTGTTAAATTGTGCTGTCGCTGCAAATATTCTCGTGTTTTATTATCTAATATGCCTACGATTATTTTATCCACTATTAATGATTCTTTCAACGTTCCATATTCGCAGTGTTCTGCCAAACTATGAAAAGCTGTAATATAACTATCTGCAGACTCACCTACTTGTTGAGTCCGTGAATTGAATTTAAATCGCTCGAATGTAACGTTTTTTCTTGGAACAAAATAAGTATCAAACGCTTTTAACATTTCCTCATAAGTTACAGGTTGTGTAGGGAACTGTACCAGAATATTTTCGCTTTCCTCGCCCATAATATACAACAGAATGTCTATTTTTTCTGTATCATTTTTCACCGCAAGTCCTGATACCGACATATACCTTATTAATCTTTATTTCCATTGTACCCAGGTATGGGTTAAATTAAAATCAAATTTTTCTGGAGGACTTACATTAATTATATGTGAAGTTGAACTTGCATTTTCATCTTTTTTGCTTTTGTTCACCTCGGTAGCCATCTTGTTTTTTTCAAGGACCACACCTATAACGATTTAGTATTTCGTTTTAATCTTCAAATTCTTTATTTCCTTTCTTTCGTTTTTTACCGCTGTCACCATGTATGATTTATCCTTTAAGTAAATAACTAGGTTAATAAGGTTTATTAACATTAACTTTACAACCGCTATCTTTAGCTAACTTATTACTACTAATCTACATGTCATCTGCTCTACGACATACGTGCTAACCCTACACATAGTACGGTGTAAAAATGCAGGACTGCAAGTATCTTGCGTGCAAGACCAAGAGCAAGTCAGAGATTTAGGATATCAATACAAGACCAACTGATGCAAGACCAAGACCTATGTAGGCTTGTTTTGGTCTTGCGTTTGGTCATCACTAAACACCAGTCGTAAATCACCACACTCAATTATCTGCAGTCTATTTCTTTTCTTAGGCAGTAAATTAACTACTGCACTGAACCTACGCTCAGTCAAATATGATGAAGGAAACGCAATTAAAAATTTCTGTACATTTGCCACAATCCAGGGTGAAAAGCTGATATTGGTTTTTGGAGTCAGAACTGTTGGTATCCATTTCTGAATTTTACTTTTAATTCTTCATTAGTTGTGAGTTCTACGAGTTCTTCTTGTAAGTTTGATTATTCTGCTGTATCTGCATTTACGAAAGGCTCTAAAACCCAACTTGCTATATTCATATTTAAAATATCCTGGAATCACTCTGTAAAATCAGCATAAAGAGCGTCCAGGTGTTGGCAGTAAGTAAGTAAATCTTCCTGTTTTACCGATAATGCGGATAATGTCGGAAAGTAATTGTATTCACATTTTCCTAGATTTTGTTTGAATAGAAGTTTTTCCATAAAAGCAGCTATGACGTTTTTTGTGTTTATTAAATTCAACTAATCGCCTTGCAATTGTAAATTAACGTCATTAAATATTTTAAAAAGGTCTGTCAAATAAACGATGTCATTTTTAGACGTAATCAAGTTTCCGCGTAATTCATCGTCTCTGTTTCAAGGAAGTCCGGTAATGAGTCAAATAGATTGAAAAAGCTATTCAGACAAACACCTTTCTAGAGCCATCGTACTTCTGTGTGCAGCAGCAAGCGATTGCAGTCTTCATCATTTTTACTACAAAGTTGCCCAAATAATCTGTCATTTAATGAATTGCTTCTTATCTTGTTGACTGCTCTAATAACGTAATGGAGCCACGTATGCAGGCGTTCATTAAGATTCTTTGCAACCAAGTGCTAACGAGGAATAACACAATATGTGTTGTGATTGCAAATATTGAATCAATACTGTATTAAATGTAGTTTGATTTGTTTAATTTTATTAAGTTATATATTTCTTATTCGTTATATGAGATGCCACGTTCTATTAACCAAGTAGTAATTTCCGCCTTTCCACTTGTCGAAATTGAATGTTTCACAGCTAACACATTATGGTGTAAGTTACACTTGTCCATTACAATTACAGAACTCTGTGGGAAATTGGGTAGCAATTAGTCCTTAATCCATCTTTTATAATTTATGTAGTTCATGTGATCATGATAACCTCCTACTTTTTGTCCCGAGTTAATATCAATAAAGCATTATTGATAAAACTCCATTTTTTGAATATAATTTCTTTTTTAAATCATTTAATAACTAACATCACAAAAATTCAAAGTTGAAAACCGTAAGACTTGTTTTGATGATTGTAAATAAACATTTGTTTTTATATTGTTTTTGTTTAAGGTTTGAATAAAACTCTTAAATTTTCTCTTAACGATATTTAATCGAATTTAATTTACGAGTATATTATTTTGAGTATCTCGTGTTTTATGTACAATTAATGCTGCTGGTATGCGCTCTACGGAACGCACCCCTGAGAGAGGGTAAGTCGCTTGCGCATGACAGACGTCAACATGCCGGCCTCCTTGAAAGATGTAAGTAGTATAGTAGTGTTGGTTCTGGCTCAAATTTTCCCGTGCTTTTTTAAAAATTTGAATTTCGGGTAAGATCGGGCGAGTTCGTATTTTGTTCGGCTATTTTCGTGTGCGCGCGCAATTTGAATTTCGGGTTCGGGCAAATTCGTGTTTCGGGGTGGGGGTAGCAACCACATTTTCCCACGCTTTTTTAAAAATTTGAATTTCGTGTAAGTTCGTATTTACTTCGTGTGCGCGCGCAGTTTGAATTTCGGGTAAGTTCGGGCATGATCGGGTTTTTGTTTTCCCGCGCTTTTGAAAATTTGAATTTCGTGAAGTTTCGGGTTCGTTTAAGATTGGAAGAGATCGGATATTTATTTTCCCAACATCAATCATTTTTTTTTTTGCACGCCCCTGTAGATTTAAATACTTTGAATAATAACGGAAATCAATATAAAACTTATCAAATGCTATGAAGAGGTAAAATAAGTAACATAAATTTTAATGCTGCTAGCAACTTAAGATAATAAAATTTGATAAAAATTTTGGTAGTAATCAATAATTAGGGCTCACCCTGTAAATTTGATTAAAATAATAGAAATCAATATAAAACGATGGAAAAAATAGATAACAAATAAATTTTTATTACACTTTGGTAAATATAAAAATACAGCGTGTTTAGTTTACATGACATGCTCAGCAAGTTGTTAAACATCTAAAAATCCAATATCATGCAAATCAAAAATTTAACGTTCATAAAAGTCAATTAATATAAATCTTCAATTTATTTAAGTAATTGTTTATATGCATTTAACAGTGGCTTGCAATATGCTAACTTAGTTCTTTAATAAAAATAAATTTCTCCAAGTGTTTAGTAAAACAATTTTAGTTTAGAATGTAAAATTAAAAAATGAGCAATTAGTTCTTAATAGAAATTCCATTCATAGCTATTACTATTTATATACACAAACAAAATGCTGATTTAACTATTGTAGACATTGCAAAAAATGTAGTAGTATAATTTTTTCAATGAAAAATTAATCCATTTATTTAATTTAGATTATAGTATTAGAAATATTTTAACGTTACTTACTTAGGTACATTACAATTAAAACTATTTTTTTTATAAAAACATCATATGACATCATAGTAACATAAAGAAACAGTGTTTTTTCCACAGCTGTTATATTATACGAGGGTCGTTAGCATATATTTTTTTTTTGACTTAGTTTTATTGTTGAGAACGTTTAATGATTAAATTTTTATTTATTATTAAATACGCTAACAACACCTTAAAATAACCAAATTCACTAAGTTTATAAGGTCCAGCCCGTAAGTTTGATTAAAAGAATAACTGAAATCAATACAAAACGGTGCATATTAAAATTATAATTAAAATGTATAACATAAGACTGACATAAAAGTGTTTTCTCAGCATATAGTGTTATATTTCATATCAACCGCAAGTCGTTGGCACTCGTAATTTTGTTGATTTGCATTATTCAGCTTTGATTATAAATGTATATAATATAAATTGTTTTATTACATGTTAAAAAACTCGATTTGCATTATTAGCACTTATAAAATCAAATCAATGAAAATCACTAATTTATTTAAGTAATTATTGTATGCAATTCAAATAGTATTACAGTTGACTTTATTTAAATTACAATTAAAATTTATAAATCATTTTATAAAGACTAACATGAAAATGTTTTTATTCCCGCAGTTGATATTATATTTCATATTACATGCAGGTCGTTTTAAAGCTGATAAAATATTAATTTCTTGAATGAAAAAATTATTAATTTATTTAATTTATAGCATATATACTTATGTGTTTGGTTTGAGATTGCAATTTTAAGAATACCTTTTTAAATCATTTCGTTGCGTTAATGGAGACATCGGTCAAATGTACTCGAAAATAATAAACTTTATTCATCGTTCGAAACTAATAACACTAATTTTATTAGAAATTCATTAAACAAATGTATACAAACGTAAAGAAAATAAATTTACACTTAAACAAGTAATATCGCATATAATCAAATGGTGTTCGATGTGAAGTTAGCCGATGATGGTCGGGAAAGTTAGTATTTAAGTTCGATAACAGTCGGTGAAGTTCGAGTTGAAGCGTAAACCTTCGACAGTTCGTACACACTCGTGCAGACTCGTCAATCTTTAAAAGTTTATAAATAAACCTTGCATAGTTTGCATCGTTAGTTAAACGAAATACTTAATTCGTGCAAAATGGATACACTCTCTAGCATGTGTAAACAGTACTTGGCAGTGACGCGTGTTTATTTTGATAACATAAAAACGGTGAACGAAGCTAATAATCTCAAACTTTATATTAATCGTGCAATACAAATTGTTCGTAAAGCAATTAAAAATAAAATACACGAAGATAATATAATGGAATCTCCTTTTTCGATTGAAACAAGTTTATCGTATCTAAAAGTTTATCGTTTAAAACTTAGAGAACTTAAAAAAGTTTTAGTGGTAAAATCGGGTGAAGGTGTATCTACAAACTTAAAACGAAATAAGTGTAAAGTTAGTTGGGAAGACGTGGAATCGTGTTTCAATAACAGAATTCGCACCGGTTTCATATCAAGTATTAATATAAAAGATCCCATGATTTTTTTGAAAAAATCTTTTAAAAGTTTTAATTTAAAAATTAAAAAGGCTCTAGAAGAATCGCTTCTTAAAGTAAACGTAATTTTAAGCGCTAATTTTATTAAACCTCAAACTGCCGAAATAGATTTGAAAACGTTTTGCACTAAAAATAATGTCATTGATCGTACAACTAATTTAAAACAGTGGTATCAAGAACACGTGTTTGATAAACTTGCAACGAAATTAGAGGAATTTGCTGAAAAAGACAGTGGTTGGGCTTTAGAAGAACTTTTGGGACTTAAAGTGAACATTAACAAATATGATCCTCTTAAAGTAGGTTATTCAACTTTTGTGTCGGTTCCCGATTATATAAAGAAGAAACATGCTGTTGTGAATGTTAATAATGATGATTCATACTGCTTTCTTTGGTCTGTAATATCAGCTTTATATCCCGCTAAGAAAAATTCTGATAGACCTTCTTCATATCCTCATTTCAATGATGTTTTAAATTGTGATGGTATTGAATTTCCGATAACTATAAAAAATATAAGAACATTTCAAAAACTTAACCAACTATCAATTAATTTGTTTTGTATCGAAAATAAAAAAGTTTTACCATGTTCTCTTAGTCCTGTTTGCGAAACAAATGTCAAAGTCATAAATCTTCTAATGCTTCCTTTGAGTTCTACATCTCAGATAGATATAAACAACCCATCTGATGCCCAACTACTCTTCCATTTTACTTGGATCAAAAATTTGTCTGCGCTTTTATCGAAACAACTATCCAATCGTAATAATAAAATTTTTATTTGTGAACGATGTTTAAATTATTTTACAACTCAAGATATACTTAACAAACATAAAAGTTACTGTATGAATTCTAATGAATGTTGCGTGAGGTTACCAAAACAATCGGAAAAATACTTATCATTTAAAAATTATCGTTATCAAGAAAAAGTTCCATTTGTTATATATGCAGATTTGGAATGTATTTTGGAAAAGTATAATGATCCCGATTTAAATTTGCTCAATACTAAATCTAAACCTTATCAAAAACATATACCGTTTAGTATAGCATATTATCTAAAATGTTCACACGATGAGACATTATCAAAATTTTGCACATATCGAGGAATAGATTGCATCGATTGGTTTGTATACGAATTGAAAAATATTGCTGATGTGTGTTATCAAAAACTTAATAAAATTGTTCCAATGGAAAAACTAAATCAGCAACAACAGCAAATTTTTTATACTTCTAAAGTATGTCACATTTGTAAAAAACCCTTTAACAAAGATCAAGTTAGAGTTCGAGATCATAATCATCAAACGGGAATATTTAGAGGAGCTGCTCATCAAGCTTGCAATTTAAACTATAAAGACGAACATTGTATACCTGTAGTTTTTCATAACATGAGTGGGTATGACGCGCATTTTATTATTCGAAAATTATCTACATTATTTGAAGGAAATATTAAACTATTACCTATAAATAAGGAAAAATACATTTCGTTTACAAAGTCAGTATCAAATACAAATATTTCTCTTAGGTTTATCGATTCATTCCGTTTTATGTCACAAAGTTTAGATCGTCTTTCTTCTAATTTGTTAGATGATGAAAAAAAGATTACAAAATCTTATTGTAATAGTTTAGATGAGTTTCATCTATTAAATAGGAAAGGAATTTTTCCTTACGATTATGTAGATTCTTGGGCAAAATTAGAAGAAACATGTTTACCAAGTAAACAAAACTTCTATAGTAAGTTGCTTGATGAAAACGTTAGCGATGAAGATTATGCTCATGCAATAAATGTTTGGAAAGTTTTTAAAATTCAAAATTTAGGTGAATATTCAGATTTGTATTTAAAAACTGATGTACTTTTACTAGCCGACGTGTTTGAAGCTTTCCGTCAAACTTGTTTAAAAACTTATAGTTTAGATCCATTACACTATTACACTGCGCCGGGGTTAACGTTTGACGCAATGCTGAAGACTACAAACGTCTCATTAGAACTTATCACCGATATCGATATGCTTATGTTTATTGAGAAAGGAATTAGAGGAGGCGTTTCTCAATGTTCTAATAGATATGCTAAAGCAAATAATAAATATATGAAAAATGGCTTTGATTTAACTAAAGATAGTACATATTTAATGTATTTTGATGTAAATAATTTATATGGAGCGGCCATGTCACAATATTTGCCATACGGAAATTTCGAATTTATAGAAAATTTTGATGTTCAAGAAATTTTAAATACACCTGATGACTTTATGTTTGGATATATTGTTGAATGTGATTTAGATTATCCAATTCAATTTCATAATTTACATAGCGATTTGCCATTAGCACCAGAACATATGATTCCTCCGACTTCAAACACTAAGCTTAAAAAATTGCTATTAACATTGTTTCCAAAAGAACGTTATATCGTTCACTATAGAAACTTAAAAATGTATTTAAGATTAGGTATGGTACTAAAAAAAGTTCATAGAGTGCTTAAATTTCATCAATCGCCTTGGTTAAAACAGTACATAGATTTAAATACAAAATTACGCCAACAATCTAAAAATGAGTTTGAAAAAGATTTTTATAAATTAATGATTAATGCGATTTATGGCAAATGTATGGAAAATGTAAGAAAACATAGAGATATCCGCTTAGTCACACAATGGGATGGACGATGGGGAGCGCGATCCCTTATCTCAAAACCAAATTTTCATAGCTCTGTTGTATTTGATGAAGATATGGTTATCATAGAAATGAATAAATTGGAAATACGTATGAATAAACCTATTTATGCGGGATTTAGCATATTAGATATTTCAAAAATTTTTTTATACGAATTTCATTATGATTATGTTATGAAAACGTTCGGTGAAAATGTAAAATTGTTATATACAGACACGGATAGTTTGATTTATAGTTTCCAAAATATAGATATTTATAGTTATATTAAACAAGATAGTCATCGTTTTGACACTTCCGACTATGATATCGATAACATTTATCAAATACAACCAAAAAACAAAAAACAGCCGGGATTAATGAAAGACGAAAATAACGGAAAGATAATGCTAGAGTTTGTAGGACTTAGATCAAAGATGTACTCATATATTGTCGATGATGATTCTTCTAAAAAATTAATTAAAAAATCCAAAGGCTCTAAAAAGTCTTCAATCAAATCAATTACCTTTGACGACTATAAAAAATGTTTGTTTGATAAAAAAATTTTTGAAGCTGATCAACAACTCATCAAATCTAAAAAACACAACGTGTTTTCCATTAAACAAAGTAAAATTGTTCTTAGTCCTTATGACGATAAACGCATGCTCAGTTTTAATAGTACTGAAACAAGACCGTGGGGTTATCAACTATATTATGATGAACGTTAGTTTACAAATTGTTTTAGAAGCACAACAAGCAAAAGAAAAAGTTTATGAAAAATATCTCAGAAATGCGATTCGTTTTAATATAACGGATTCTACAAAAGAAACTCTAGAATTTTTGTTGAAGAAAAAAAAAATGGTTGTTCCAAGTGATATCATTACTTTTGCTGTATCACATGGAAATAAATTGGAAGTCGATGATTTGTGCCAACTTTTGAACAAGAGACGAAGCGTAGACAAGTATGTTAACAACATTGTGAATGTTTGCAAAATGGAAAAATGTGAATCAATAAATTTAAATAAACTAGATGATATATTAGTTTTACATGGCTTAGAACGCAATATTTCATTTAAATTGTATATTTTGAAGCTACTATCTAATTTTAATATTATTAATTCATGTCAATTAGATTATCCTGTAAAAAATATTTTAAAAAATCATCAAGATGTTAAATCATGTATAGACGAATGTATTTGTAATGCAGCATACCTAGCGGATAGTCAAATTTTAAAAAAAATTATTACTGCTCTTATCTATCAAAACATATCTTTTAAATTTGATCCTTCCGAAAACGAAAAACATGCAGAAGTATTGTTATGGATACAAAGAAATATAACTAAAGGAACACATCATCCAGATGCTGTATTAGGTTGGACATCTGGTCCAGATTCGGCAAGATGGCCTTCTAGTAATTTGGAGGATTATAAAGAAACTTTATCTTACCTAATGTTAATTTCAAATTGATAACAATAAAAAACTAATACTTATATATTTTTGTTTTATTTTAAACCTTTCGAAATACATATGATTTTTATTATCTACTGCACAATCCTTAAATAATAAAACATAAATTTTACATTTATAATTCACTATACTAATGAAATAATATTTTTTATTGGTATATATTTTACAATTCATCATGAAGTATTAAACAATATGCTGTTGTTTTATCAGGAATATTCATATTTGATTCGAATTCTATTTTTATGTCCACCGGGCTTTTTTTCAGTTCCTCCTTTTGTTTAGAACAATCTATAACTGCAATTGGAGCATATCTTTTAAATTCTTCTGGAGTGAATATCGGTTCTCTATCTTTATACAGGAACGAACTTTGAAATTCGGTAAACAGTTCGTATAACAGAGCATACTGGTTGTTTGCAAAATTTAAATTTAAGTTGTCATACGGATATACAGCATCATTAAGAAAAACTTTAATATTAGTTAAATTGCAATGATCAAAACGACTGCAGTCTTTATGTATTTGATTTTTTCTATCGGTTTGAAAACCAAAGATTATACATTGCGGTTTTTCTATTGACGACTTAATAGCCCAAGTATGTTTTTGTGTTTGCGGTAATGATGGATATTCATGTAATTCTCTGCTTCTAAATGGAATATATAATTCTCTTGCACTTTTAACAATATCGAGCAGCTTTAGTTGTTCCTTAATTGAAACAGATATGTGTGGAACTCGCCAGATCACCTTATGTAGCTGAACTTTTATAGTATTCGTATTGTCATCAACTACTAAAGCATTATTATCGGTATTGCTGCGAAGCAACACCAATTCTTGTCTACAATTGATCACAACCTTTTTAAAATCTTCGCACGATCCTAAAATCATTCGAAGAGGTATAACAGCATCAAAATTTCCTGAAGATATATCCAATAATCTTGAATTGCCTATGGGAAACCAACCACCGTTTTCAAGAGCTTTGCTTTCTTCTGTATTGTACCACACATAACCTTTTAAAACAGACATAATTCCAGGATTTCTAACGCGATCGATAACTTCTCCAGAAATTTCTAAACGAATCTCATCAAACAAAAATAAGATACCCATATTAACAAATCGAATATTGGGTGTTTGAATCTTTGCATTCTTATCATCGTATGCTTCTACTTTTCCTTGTATATGAAGAGAGCTATACCAAGGTAACGTATACAATTCTTGTTGTTGTATAGGAATTCTGATTTCATCGTTATTGTTAAAGGAACTTGATGCATAAGGTGGATGACTTCGTTTTTCTGCATACGCTATTGTAGTATCAAAAACTGGCGGTTCGTTTACTTTTAAGATTTCATAATTCATTTTTATGTTCGTACTTTCAGTCCTAAAGATTTGAGGAATTTTTGGTTCTTTGGTGTTAAGCGATTGATTTTAGTAGACCGACTAAAAAGTTTTGCTTTATTTTGTGGATTTATATACTTTTTTATTGTCTTGGCAGTGTTAATATGTTTACACCAATTTTTATTTTTGCTAAACACAAGTCCCATTATAATTGTTTATTGTATTTTTTAAGATGCAGTCTAACCGTTATCACCTCTCCTCTAAAATCAACTAATTTTTGATCCTGATCTGTTATTTTTATAGTAATTTCGTCTATTTGCTTTGTGTTAATTGGTAAATAAATTACATTAGTTGGAGTTTCTATAATTTTATATCCTGGTGGGACTGTAGGAAAAAATTCGTGAATCACATGTACTGGTTCGCCGTTTCTGAATGAACTGGTGACGATATTACATTCTACGCATAATGCGTTTAATTTAAAAATTTTACAAGGAAAATCTGATGTGTTTCTTGTATTTGCTTTCAGAATTTTAGGTTCAAAACCCAATAAACTGCTAATCGAACCTTCCTTAGAGAAATCAATATCTAAAATGCACTTAAGTTCGGATCGTAAAGTATTATTATTTCCTTTTATGCTTATTGTAGGAGCAGACTGATTTATGTTTTTGTTTTCATATTTTAAAAGTTGTTCGCCTAAGTAATTCAAATCATCAATTTCATAAGAACCTTCAGGAATTTCAATGCATCGTTCTGCGCCATTTTGAAGTATAAAATGACATTTATTATTAGAGCTGTCTATATTTGCGATTGAATTGAACGTTTCTAAATTTATCAAACCCAAAACATAATCCTCATCTTCTAATATGATAGGAGGGTAATATTTACTAGAAAGAACGGATTCCGATCCAGTTAGGGTAAATGTGGAAGACATTATGCTGCTTGTTACTCACTAACCTGTTAACTCAAACGCATCAGGAATATATACTAATCTTAAAGTTTAAACTGCACCACTTAATGATAATAATGCAAATCTTATTATCTGAAATTAGAAATGTCCTTAGAACTAGTATTTGAGCTTCTCGATTACAAAGCAATCATTTACCACCATCTTCATCATTATAATTGTATAAAAACTTTAAACACAAATGTCCACAGTTAACAGTATTAAAAGATTGAAAATTTTCATGATTGTAAAGTATGATACAATGACCATTACTTTTTAAGTATTGTATTAATTTTGATGGAGGAGGTAAGTTTCCAAAGCTATCAAAATATACTGCGCGTGTATTAATTTTTTTATAAGCTGTCCAATGTGTTCCAGGTCCACTTTTATCGTCCAAATTTATTATACCACATTCAACGGCTCTTACTCCTGATTTAGGTAGTTCATCTTTCATAAATATCCCCCGAAAGTTTTTTATTTTTAATTTTTTTACATATTTATATAAATCTATATTGGTCAATGCTCGTTTAGGAAGTTTTATCGTAAAATTTTTTTTTTGTATCTTTCGCCCTCCTAAAAAAAAACCAAATCCTTTTTTATATGGTTGTAAATATAATCCGTTTCCAGTTTTATTTAATGCTATTGCTTCCATGGTTTCATTATGCCTTTGATTTTCTTTAAGTTTATCTTTAGCATCTTTAGCAGCAATGACTGTTTTTGCAATAGCAGCCGCGCCGCCACTTAACGATCCCAATGCGCCGAGAGCAGCAAAAATTGGAATTAGCGGTAAAAATCCGCCAATCTTTGGCACTGGTATTATACGAAGAGGTTTTATTTTTTTTTCGCCCTTTTAATGATTTTACAGCTGTTACTGCCGCATTAATAGCATCTTTAGCGTTTATAAATTTTTTTCCTTTTATTGCAGATCTAGCAGTTTTAATTAGATCACTAAACTTTAAGCCCTTTCCGTGTTTTCTTTTTGATCTTATTTGAAGTCGTTTAACGTTAGATTGGCAGCCCATACCAAGTTTTAGTTTAGCTTTCATAGCAGCTGATACACCTAACGCAGCTATTTTCTCTCCCAAAGATGAATCACTGGAATATAATCTTTTTTTAGCTCTTTCTAATAACAATTCGTCAGCTTTATGTCTATTTTCTATCTTTTTATAATTATTATAAGCTATGTCATGCTCTTTACAAGCTTCATCCAATTTATTAATACCGCGATCTCCTTTTGCAAGTCGTTTTGTTAGCTTGGTTCCAGGTCCACAAAAATTATATCCAGGTATGTGTAGTTCAATTGGTAGTTTATCAATAACTGAATTTATGAGACCTTTACCAAGATATTTATTCTTAAAAGCGTTTCGAGGAGGTTGACTAATATTAGAATTTTGTATTAACGTGTTTGCCATCGTACCCACACTAACTGTATAAATTGTAATTATGTCCTATTTATATGTGTGATAAGACACATTGCACTTTAGTTTTTATCAAAATGCGAATAGTACAACAACCACTTTCACTAACAGTTGCAAATAATGATATAAAAAATTTGGAAACCTATAAGAGGCATGGAGAGTTATTACCATCATCAATTCGTTGTCTGATTATTGGACCATCAAATTGTGGAAAAACCAATGTAATGGTTAGCTTAATTGAACATATCAATGGTTTGCGTTTCGAAAACGTTTATGTTTACTCTAAATCTCTTTTTCAACCAAAATATCAATATTTGGAGAATTTGCTAACGCCTATTGAGGGTATAAATTACTTTTCTTTTAATAATTTAGAAAGTAACATACCTCAACCATCTAAAGCAAAATCCAATTCCGTATTTATATTTGATGATGTGGCGTGTGATAAACAAAATCTAATGAGAGAGTATTTTAGCATGGGTCGTCATAATAACATTGATTGTTTTTACTTATGTCAAACCTATAGCCGCATTCCAAAACAATTAGTACGCGATAATGCCAACTTTATAATAGTGTTCAAACAAGACGGATTAAATCTGCATCATATTTATGAAGATAATGTCAGTACAGATTTAACATTTGATGATTTTAAGAAGATGTGTTCATTTTGTTGGAACGAAAATTATGGTTTTTTAGTTATCGATAAAGAAAGAGATACTAATTCGGGCAGATATAGGAAAGGATTTGATTCTTTTATTCAACCCATTCCACAATAACTATAGAAGCTAATGTATTAATTATTAAGACATCTGTATATTTATCATAAAATATAAATTAATAACAAATTACCTGAGATCCTTGCTTTTTGTAAAGGGTTTATAAGGAACTGCAATAGCATTTTTGATTAGTAAGCAAACAAATAAACGTACGTTGAGGTTTGTCTAAAATGCAATCCTATCATAATGTATCGAGTGAAGAAGAATTAACTAAAAGGTTAATCAAAAAAAGAGAAGAAGTCAAACAAAAGTTGGAATCACTAAAACAGAGTGAAATTATGAAGGATAAAGCGTTTTTTCCTATAACTAAACGTTTGGAAACTATATCAGATCAGTTAAATGATAAAAATACAAAGTTGCCTTTTGTTAAAAATAAATATAAACAAAATCTAAACCCAAAACTAATAAAAAATGAAAATACTATTGTGGAATCTACCCCAATTCCGACATGGAGTACAAAACTTTCAAATCTTCAGAACAAAATTCAGTCGTTAAAAAATGAAAAACTACATGAATCGAATGATCAAAGTATTTTTGATCATAATACTACTACAATTTCGAATTTAAAAGAAGACGTTGTAGTTTCAGAACCAGAAGTAAACGATTATGAAGTAGATGATTTAATTGAACATTCGGTAGAAGAAAGTAACCGAAATATAGAAAACATTCTTGATAGCAATATCTATGATGAATACTTAGCAGAATTTGATGAATTGCCTCGAAGATATATAGATGCTATGATTCATGATAAAAAACGACAGTTTGATCACAGAACTGGAATAAGACATGATAGTTTTCAAGAAAAGTTTTTTATAGGAACGTCAGCAGTACAATTTATTGGATCAGATATAAAAGTAGATAGGCAGATATACCAAGGAACTCCTGGACTGTATGAATTATTATTTAAAAACTCTCCTGCAACGTATACTGAAGGAGATTTGGATTCATACAAAAAAATTTTAGATATCAGTAATGCATGCAGAAGTAACTTTGATCCTAATGGTCAGATACAAGGAACACGATCTGACAAATATAAATCCATTATTGCTCCTTTATATTTTGTACAGCCCGGGTATTCAGAAACACCAAAAAGATTCAAAAAAACAATAGGAATAGGAATGTTCAAAGAAGTAAACAATCGTTACATTGATTATATTTATTGGGATGATGTAAACGAATTAGTTGATAGGTTGAGGTTGTTAGTAGCATCTGAAACAGCAGGCCATACAGGTCATCGAAACGAAATTGTTTCTATTATAGAAGAACTACGTGAAGCGCAAATAATTGAATAATGACTTTAGATAAATTTGGTCGCCACATAATTAAACATAATCAAATAACTGTTGAGAAAGTACAGAAACCAATAGCTAATATGTTTTACAACCATATTTTGTTATTTCAGACAAACAGACTTTTAGATAATAAATATATGATATGGTCAGACAAAAGTTCTTATTCATTCCCATTGGAAAACGGTATAATTGATAATTTATCTATAAATCTTGAAAACGTTATACTAAAGATAAATGGAAAACCTTATACAAGCGAGCAAGTTACTAATTATCAGCTTAAATTAGGAGACAAGATATCGTTTGAAGTACGCAATAACGAAAATCAAACTGCTATAAGATATTTGAAAACGTTATATGTTGAAATAGTAGTTAAATGTCCTGTCAAAATAGAAAACGATTCAGTGTAAGAATGTCTAAACGAATAGCAACAAAAAAATTTGTTCCATCTTCTATAAAAAAAGATATAGTTTTAGAATTACATAAACCTGCAAGAATCAATTTTAAAAGACGTCGCGTTATAATAAAAGGCATTAATGAAACATTGCAAGCTGATCTTGTGGATATGGTTTCGTTTGCAAAACAAAACAATCAATTTAAATACATACTGGTTGTAATTGATTGTTTTTCAAAATACGTGTGGACACTTCCTTTAAAATTAAAAAATGGAAAACACGTAATTGATGCAATGGAAAAAATATTATCACGTTTAAAGTATTTACCTAAAAACATACAGACAGACGAAGGATTAGAGTTTTATAATAGTAGGTTCAAAAACTTGATGGAAAAGTATAATATTAATCACTATAGTACGTACAGTACCAAAAAAGCATCCATTGTAGAACGTGTTAATCGAACTTTGAAAAGCATAATGTGGAAACGGTTTAGTTTACAAGGAAACTATAAGTGGATATATATATTAGATGACATTACAAATCAATACAATAACACTTTCCACCGAACGATTAAAATGAAACCATCGATGGTTAACAAAAAAAATGAAAAATCCATATTACAATCTGCATACTCACATATAAAAATAGCAAGTAAAAATAATAAATTTTCGTTGGGAGATCATGTGAGGATTAGTAAACATAGGAATGCATTTGAAAAGAGCTATACTCCTAATTGGTCTAATGAAATTTTCATAATTAGAAAAGTTAAACTAACTAACCCAACTACCTATTTGCTAAAAGACACAAAAGGGGATGATATCTTAGGAGGTTTTTATGAAATGGAATTACAAAAAGTTCTACATCCTGATACGTATTTGATTGAAAGAATTTTACGAAAGAAAGGTACTAAAATGTATGTAAAATGGTTAGGCTTTGATGAAACTCATAACAGCTGGATAAATAAGCAAAGTATTGCATAAAATACTAATAAATCAAGTTTAAATACAAACTGCTTATATATGAAAAACATTGAAACCTGTTCATCTCAAAAAACGAAATTCAACGCCGCCTAAAGATGAACTTTCCGAACCATCATTGGCTGACCGCAACTGGATTTTTTATGTTAATTTATATTGTTTATTTTTGTATATATTTATTTAATGTATTACTATGATGTTACAAAAAATAATTAAGGATATTAATTGTAATTTTTTTAAAAATAAATTTTGATACATAATCTATTTTTTTTTTTAAATACTAATTTGGTGAAAAATGTTTGCCTCCTTGACTTTTGATTATTTCATGAACGGAACATCGAGTGCCTTCCATGTCCGTCTCACCTTTACATTTTGGACACACAAATTTTACTACTATAGGCATGTTAATTTTGGAGCAGTTGGAGGTTTTTTAAACTGTGTAAATAAAAAATGTTGTATTTATATATTTACCAAAACGCCTTAAAGTTTATTACTCGCGTTTCTTAATTGCTTATTTAATTTTTTCCCATTACATTTCAAGTTTGAATTGATATCAAATATTGTTATTTATATCTAAAATTTACTTCAGATACAATAATTATAAAAATGAAAGAAAGCATAATTATTTCAAACATTTATTGTTCACTTTATTTTTACATTTCTTAAATTCTTAGTGATTTCATACATCTTAATTTTAGTTGATAACTTTTCTAAACCTTCCAAATATAATTTTAACCTTAATTTATAAACTTTTCTAATGCACACCCTTTTTTGATTCATTTGTTTTTCACTCTGGAACAAAGTCAATGTTTGTTGTTTCACCAACGACTCCTCGGCTCACGAGATAGATGTTTTTTCCCAAACCAATCACTCTATTAATTTCGTTTATGTCTTCAATCGAAAACTTGTTCACAAATCTTTGCGGTAAAGGTACTTTAAAATCTTGGCACTCGACAATCACTTGCTCTCCATATTTACCATCAATTTTACTAAAACACTTGATTCTATACCGTTCATCTATCAATAAACTTCTTGCACTCATATAAGGAACCAAATGAGATGTCTCGTTTAAATTTGCAAAGAATAATTCCATCTTAATTTTTTTAATTGTTAAACAATTGAAAGTTATTAAAAAACTACTATTAAATCATCACAAATTCTACATTTATATACATCCCCACCAAAAATGCAACAAGAACGTATGTGGTGGGAGAATTTAGCAAACGTATGCAAAATTCGAATGTGAAAATTTGCGCGCGCACTTATATGAAATTTAAATTAAAAAAAAAAACCGATCTCAATCGAAGCCGAAATTTAAAAAAAAATAACGCGGGAAAATAAAACACCAAAAATCTGAAAAAATGCGAGCGCACACGAAATTTCACGAAATTCAATGCAAAAACCCGATATTTACCGATCATGCCCGAACTTTCACGAAACTCAAACTGCGCGCGCACACGAAGTAAATACGATCTTTCCCGAAATTCAAATTTTTAAAAAAGCGTGGGAAAATGTGGTTGCTACCCCCACCCCGAAACACGAATTTGCCCGAACCCGAAATTCAAATTGCGCGCGCACACGAAAATAGCCGAACAAAATACGAACTCGCCCGATCTTACCCGAAATTCAAATTTTTAAAAAAGCGCGGGAAAATTTGAGCCAGAACCAACACTACTATACTACTGATGTAAGCTTTCAAAGTAATCTAATACATCTCGAAAATTGATACATAAATGCATAACCGAAATACTTGAAGTGATAAAGTATATGCTAACAATAACTATCAAAGTCTGCTAGGTACAAATAAAATAAATAATTGTTTACCGGCAATACAGAAACTTTGTTTATCGCACGCTTTAAAAGTACACCTTTTGTTTTAATAGTCACTACTCTCGCTAAAGTTTCACTACCATAATGAAGTTCGACCAATCTTCCGTGTAACCACTATAACAGGAGCAAATTATTTTCTTTTATCACCACCATGTTTCCTACTTTTAATTTTTTTTAACTTGTTTCCATTTTGTGCGTTCTTGGAGATTACATTAACGAAAGACCATTACATCCTTTCGCGGACTTTATTATTATATTATTTATAGTACATTTTGTCCTCTATAAAAATGTTTATGTGCAACTATCCTCTATCTTGTACCGTTTTAGGGCAATATTTTATTAGTTATTTTCGTTGAGTTTACTTTTTTGTCTCGGAACATAATTGAAATTAAACCTCAGTGGTGATGGTCCGACAGTGTGAAAACTCGATAAAACGCAGCAGAAGTAAATACTGTACCAAGAAACAACTAAATCGAATACTCGAGTAGACCAATACAAAGGAAACAAATGTAAACAAATCTACTCATTGGTTCTTTTGTCAATTAAGGGGGACTCGAATATTAACGACAACAACCCACAATGCTAACATTTACTAGGAAATGATTATTCAATAGAAATTCACTCACTCACTTGAATTTACTCTTATTCACTAACGAAACCTTAGTATTTCTATGGTAGGCAACCAACAATGTACACTCATTTTGAAAATAATCGAGACAAGAAATTTTTACAAGTCCAAACAGTATATCTACTTTAAAGAATTGTTTTTGTAAACAATGCCAGAGGGAACTTGGCCATTGTATGTATTGTTTGTAATTTAACAAAGAACATGGTTTATTCATTCCTTCACTCAAAGTCTAAAATTATTTAAAGTGCAGTATTTTCCGATTTTAATAAAATAATTAATACCAGAGTTGTATTTTTGAACTCAGTTTTAAAAAATCTTTTGAAATAATTCCATACTAATTACGACATTAATATTTTATCAATGTAAAATATGAAATGTAAACTGATAATAGATATGATTATTTATGCATTCTTGCAATCGTGCGGGTACGGATGCTACCAGTGCCTGAAGGTAATTGTGTCTATAGCATCATACGCATCTTGAATCATCTTGAATTACAACAATTAGCTGAGCGCAGTGGTGCAGGATGAAATTCGGTGCTTGTTCGTTCCTGATTAGATGTAAGACTTGAGACGAAACGTTTTCAATAATATTAAAATATTTAAAGTGTAGTATTTTCAGATTTCTATAAATAAGTTAATAGCAGAATTGTATTTTTTACTCGGTTTTAAAGTGTCTTTCTAAATAATTCCATATTAATTACGACATATATGACCAATAATAGACACCTATATTGTAATTTGTCATTGTCATTTAATTACACGAACATTATTGCATTACTTACTTTTGTTTTCACAAAACAGCATTTTCTTATATTTTCGTTAAAATTTTTTGATGTAATTTAAATGATAAAACTAGAATTAGCACAATAAATTCAATGCGTGAATGTCTAAGTAGCTATTGACCAAATACCTTAGCGAAATTCCGGAAACGATTAAGTCCAAGTGTATTTAATAATAGAACTGATAAAAGATTAATATTGTTTAGAATGTTTAACAAAGCACCATTCTTTCAATCAACAGTAAGACATAATTACCATTAATTTGAATTGCATTCAATTACAGGTTGACGCTTAATGTAAGATGCAAAGAAAGATGCTCTGTAAACATTATTCTAACATTAATATCAGATACGTAACCCGTTTACTAATAATATCTTATAATATGGTAAGTTTTAAGTAGAGTTTTATTTACTTGAAAATGATAGCAAGCAAGGTATTTACATTTTCTAATTCATTCAACTTTTTAACGAATAAAGAAATTAATTTAGGATGACACATAAAAAAAGACAGTTTGGGCATCTTAAGACGCAGATGTTTTAAGATAATTTTCTCTTCTCATACACTGCATAATATGGTAAAGAAATGACGTTGGGGAATTAAAATAATAATCATTACAATATAATTGATATAGCTTTTTAATAAAATACAGTTTTTTGAAAACAAAAGTAGTTAGTCAGAAAATCTTTAGGTAAATAATTCATAATTAATGACAAATTACAAGATAGGCAGTCGCATAGGTAGTGGATAATAATTAGCAATTAGATATTACTACTAGATTTGGGGGATGGGGGGAGTCAGATAGTGAAAAAGATATAAATAATGAGTTGTTATTGATGATACTATTTCAATTGCTGTCGAAGATGCTTGCTCACGCTACTGAAGATTTAAAAACACGTATTATTGCGGAATTATCGCGAGGTTGTACCGTTCGTGAAGTTGCTGCTATGTTGAACGTCTCAAGAGCAACCGTGGGTCGTGTGCGTGTTAAATGGAACCGCGAGTATACGATTGCTAGAGCCGTTAGTAGTGGTAGATCGAAAGTGTCAACAGAAGCTCAAAATATAGCTTTAGTTGACCACGTTAGAGAAAATCCGTTTTCCACTTTGAAAAACGTTATTCAAGAAACAGGGTTTCCTGGCTACGTTTCCACAGCTTCTCTAAGACTTCGAGATAGCGGTTTACGTAGATATACGGCGGCGTCTAAAGAGATCCTGACTGAAAGGAACAAGAGAATTTTTCTGGAATTCGCTCAACGCTACGTTAACGAGCCCGTAGAGTTTTGGCAAAGCGTTATTTTTAGCGACGAAAAATCGTTTCAAATTTCTAATGATGGGCGTGTAAAAATTTTTCGGTCAAGAGGGACTCGTTACGATATAAATCATTTTAGTCCCTGTAAAAAAAGCGGTCGTTTCTCAGTAAACACGTGAGGGTGGGTAAGCTACCGCGGTCCAGGAGTTTGTTGGAGTATTGAAGGGCGCCTGCACTCTAATGCATACTTGGATATCTTACGCGATGTAATGGTACCATCTGTTCAAATGCTGTATCCTGAAGGCGACTATGTGTTTCAACAAGTAAGTGTCTTTTACAGTGGCGGACTGACCATAGCATCATCTTGCTCGATCTCAACTACCTTTTGGCAACAAATATTGTTAAGCTCAGTCTGCCATTGGTCTTTGATTATTACATGATCATCTTAATTTCTGCAATGCAATAAAACAGTAACTTGTATAATTATTACGTTAGTCAGTATTAATTTATTTTTTTTAAGGATAACGCCCCCATACACACTTCAAAGATCGTGCAGACTTAGATCCGTAGAAATAACCTTCGCATCCTGCCATGGCCGGCCAAAAGTCCCGATTTTAATATTATTGAAAACGTTTGGTCTCAAGTCGTGCATCTAATCAGAAACCAACAAGGACCGAATTTCATCCCGCAACACCGCGATCAGCTAATAGCTGTTATTCAAGATGCGTGGGATGCTATAGACCAAAATTATCTTCAGGCACTGGTAGCATCCGTACCCGCCCCATTGCAAGCATGCATAAATAATGAGGGGGGTCATACCCATTATTAGTTTATATTAGTTTTTATTTTATATAAGTGACTACTACTTTTGTTTTTACAAAACTGTATTTTATTAAAAATCTATATCAATTATATTGTAATGATTATTATTTTAATTTCCTAACGTCATTTCTTTACCATATTATGCAGTGTATGAGAAGAGACAATTATCTTAAAACATCTGCGTCTTAAGATGCCCAAACTGTCATTTTTTATGTGTCATCCTAAATTAATTTCTTTATTCGTTAAAAAGTCGGATGAATTAGAAAATGTAAATGCCTTGCTTGCTATCATTTTCAAGTAAATAAAACTCTACTTAAAACTGTCCCATATTATAAGATATTATTAGTAAACGGGTTACGTATCTGATATTAATCATAGAATAATGTTTACAGAGCAAGTTTTTTTTTGCATCTTACATTAAGCGTCAACCTGTAATTGAATGCAATTCAAATTAATGGTAATTATGTCTTACTGTTGATTGAAAGAATGGTACTTTGTTAAACATTCTAAACAATATCAATCTTTTATCAGTTCTATTATTAAATACACTTGGACTTAATCGTTTCCGGAATTTCGCTAAGGTATTTGGTCAATAGCTACTTAGACATTCACGCATTGAATTTATTGTGCTAATTCTAGTTTTATCATTTAAATTACATCAACAAATTTTAACGAAAATATAAGAAAATGCTGTTTTGTGAAAACAAAAGTAAGTAATGCAATAATGTTCGTGTAATTAAATGACAATGACAAATTACAATATAGGTGTCTATTATTGGTCATATATGTCGTAATTAATATGGAATTATTTAGAAAGACACTTTAAAACCGAGTAAAAAATACAATTCTGCTATTGACTTATTTATAGAAATCATAAAATACTACACTTTAAATATTTTAATATTATTGAAAACGTTTCGTCTCAAGTCTTACATCTAATCAAGAACGAACAAGCACCGAATTTCATCCTGCACCACTGCGCTCAGCTAATTGTTGCAATTCAAGATGATTCAAGATGCGTATGATGCTATAGACCACAATTACCTTCAGGCACTGGTAGCATCCGTACTCGCACGATTGCAAGAATGCATAAATAATCATATCCATTATCAGTTTACACTTCATATTTTACATTAATAAAATATTAATGTCGTAATTAGTATGGAATTATTTCAAAAGATTTTTTAAAACTGAGTTCAAAAATACAACTCTGCTATTAATTATTTTATTAAAATCGGAAAATACTGCACTTTAAATAATTTTAGACTTTGAGTGAAGGAATGAATAAACCATGTTCTTTGTTAAATTACAAACAATACATACAATGGCCATGTTCCTCTGACATTGTTTACAAAAACAATTCTTTAAAGTAGATATACTGTTTGGACTTGTAAAAATTTCTTGTCTCGATTATTTTCAAAATGAGTGTACATACAAATTGAATCATTTAAAATAAATTGTAAATTTAATAAATCAAAGATATAACATTGGATTTAATTGTGTACAAAACAGATATATGTGCAGATAAAAGTTTAGAGCCCTATTATTTATATTTTTGAATTATACCCTATATATTGAAGCATTATAATTGAAATAAAAATCAAAAAAACTTCTGCAAATTCAACGTACGTCGCTTCCCAGAAACCTATCAATCAACAAATCAACTTGAATCTCATTTGCTTTCTTCAATATATATAGTTTACAAATATCATCATTGACGATGATGAATGAAAAACTTAATACTACAATTAAACTTAATTTATAAATGTTACTAATGAATGTAATAATTGATTAAATTATTTCTTTAGTCATTACTTGTAAATCAACTAGCAACAAACTGGACGAATAACTAAACAAGCATTAATATTTACAATATTGGCGAGGTTTTCCGTTGCTACTTCCACATGACAGGCCTAGCTCGATTAACTAACCTGGACCAACTACGATAACGATAGCAAAAGCCAATTTCCAACAACTACTGCAAAGGGTTAATTCATAGTTTGCAAGTGTCCAGCTAGTACCTTGATTTGTTCTGCCGCTATGGGAATAAATCGTGTCAATACAAAAATTGTGGCGGTTTTGATTCAGGCATGGTTACAAGAAAAACAACAATCTGGAATACCTGGTGTAATATTACGACACCGACAAAACTACCCATAGCCGCAAAAAATCCGCGGTGGCCACCAAAAGCAACTCGATCGAAAGACACATGTTCGACTAAACCGATAATTTATGTTCAAATTTTAAAATATGTAAACGAATTAATAAGTTAATAAATCTGATTTATAAAGTTTTATAATAAAAACTATCAGTTGTTGTACTCATTTTTAAATTTTAAATTTCGCGCCACGCTACATGTGTGTCACCCTAACGGAAAAAAGGAGAGGCGGGGAATCATGGCGTCGGTACATTATGGTTAAGTTATGGATTGTGAATTATGTTAATTAATTGAGTTACTCTGAAATAAAAAGTATTGTGTGACTGATTTTTACGAGTTTTGAATTGCTTGAACCCAACAGAATCAGAAGTGGGATTGGATTGCACGATTGTAAGCAGATAATTATGGATTCAAACAAACACGTTGACGCCGATAAATTCGAGGTTTTTTATCAAGAACAAAATAATGTGCAGCAACAATCCGACGTTAAAACACAAAATGTGGATAGAAGTAAATTATTGGAAACGGTTACTACATTAATGCAGCAAAATATGCAATTGATGGACAAATTGAATAAATCAAGTGTAGTTACCGAAGCTGCTGGTACTACAGTCACTAATTACAACGTTATGCCAGATTTGTCGAAAACGGTAGAGCCTTATGATGGACAACAGGGTCCAACGAGTGCTAAATTATGGTTCGTTTAGAAACTTCTGCGAGTTTGCATAATTGGCCAGAAACATTTACATTTCAAATGGCTTCGACAAATTTAATTGGTGCCGCTAAATATTGGTTAGCAGGAAGATCAGATATTAAAAGTTGGGGAGCTTTTAAAATTTCATTTTGGAAGACATTTGTTTTCGAAAATAGCAAAACTGATTTATAGAGAAGAATGCAAAAAAGACATCAACAAGTAAAGAAGAGTGTTTCTCATTATTTTTACGAGAAAGTATCATTATGTCGTGAATTAAGTTTAAGCTTTGATGAAATCAAGGATAAGTAATTATTGGTCTCTGGTCTAAAGATTTAAGTAGCTTCCTTTTGTCGAAGTTACATTATAATAAAGATGAACTTTACAAAGACATTATTAGTTTCGAAAGAGAAAGAAGAAATCGTGTAAGTGAAAAGCGAGAAAATCCAACAATAGGACATTCGAAGGTTTATAGTCATAAAGGTGAACAAGAGATAGAAGCTATCCAAAGGAGAAGTAGCCACGGAACATCTAACTACGAAAGAAAATCAGTGCGGTGTTTCAATTGCAATTTATTTGGTCATGTCACAAATAACTGTCTGAAGCCAAAGAGAACACCAGGTTCCTGTTACTCGTGTGGGTCCAGCAGTCACCAGGTGAGAGATTGTACAAAGAAAAACAATTTTAGCAATACTCCACGTGAAGATTCTCAGACCAATTTAGTTGAAGCTGAGAGTGCACCAGTTCCTTCATATAAAATTGAAGTCAATCTTAAGGTCAAAGAAGAATGGATAAGAATTACACCTATTTTAGATACGGGCAGTCCTATTTCAATTGTAAGTTCTAACATGATTCCATGTGAATGCACTGAAAGGATTGATTTAAAACAGTCTTTTCAAGGTATTAAAAATTCTAAGTTAAATATTGTAGGTATTTTCAGGACAATTGTTGTTATTTGTGATACCAATGTTGAGGTAAAATTTTATGTTGTTCCCCCTGACACAATGAACTCTGATTGTTTGCTGGGCAGGGATTTTATTGTCGCAAGTAAGCTCAAAATCTCATTTAGTGATACGGTTATTATTGAAAAAGAACCTGAGTCTGATCTGATAGTCGAAAATGATATATTTCATATTGAATTAGGCAATGATGCAAGTGACATTAATCTTAATATAAATCCTAGTATTGATAACCATTCTAAAAACGCGTTAGTACAAAATTTCAAAACTAATTATTTGAATGCTCCTAAACCAGATAAACCAGATCAAGTTTTTTCGATGAAAATTACAGTTAAGCCAGGCCATGTGTCTTTTTACTTTAGACCTCGTAGGTTATCTTATGTCGAGAAATTAGAAGTAGACCAAATTATTGAAGGGTTATTATTAAAGGGTATTATTCGTAAAAGTATTTCTGAATACAGTTCTCCTATAGTTTTGATCAGAAAAAAGACTTCTGAGTACCGTTTATGTATTGATTTTCGTGAATTGAATAAGATAACTGTTAATGTTTATTTCATGTATGGACATATTTTTTGTACTTACCTTGTATATTTAGAAATTTATTTTAAGTACAGCTGGTGTTGTTTAGCGAGCATGCGCGAATTGTAGATGTATGTAGATGTAATAGCGTATATGGATGGCGCAATTAATACAGTCCACTAAAATTGTAAAATAACCGCATTTTTATTGAATTACATTTACAAACAAACAATAACTGTTAGGGATAATCTTCCTCTACCATTAATAGATGATGTCATTGATAAATTGAAATACAAGCGATTCTTTAGCCGTTTAGATCTAAAGGATGCGTTCCATCATGTAGATGTACACGAAGATTCTATTAAATACACTTCTTTTGTGGTTCCTACGGGTCAATATGAATATTTAAAAATGCCTTTCGGGTTAAAAAATAGTCCTGCTACTTTTATGAGGTATGTTACTCAAATTTTTTAAAACTTGTTGCATGAAAATAAGATTCATTTATATATAGATGATCTTTTAATAGCAACTGAAGACATTTCCGAGAATTTGGCAATTCTTAATGAGGTATTTTCGTTACTCGTCCAAAATTGAAGATTGAAAAATGTACTTTTTTACAAACTGAAATTAATTTTCTTGGGTATACAATAAACCAGTTAGGAATAACTCTGAACGAAATAAATATTAGGGCAGTTACAGAATTTCCAATTCCTACTAATTTTAAAGATGTACAGAGTTTTCTTGGTTTTAGCTCTTATTTCCGTAGATTTGTGAAAGACTTTTCAGTTATTGCACGTCCCTTATATGATCTTTTAAAGAAAGACGCTGTTTTTACGTTTAATGAAATTGAATTAAACGCATTTGAAACTTTAAAGAAATTGTTAGTGGAAAAACCAATTTTAGCTATGTATGGTCCTACCTTGGAAACACAGTTACATTGTGATGCTTCATCTCACGGTTTTGGAGCCATCCTTCTGCAAAGACAAAAAGATCACTTATTCAACCCTTTGTTTTACTTCAGTAAGAGGACATTGGAATTGTTAGCCATTGTATATGCTTTGCGCAGGTTCAGAATTTATTTGCAGGAAATAGAATTTACCATTTTTACAGACTGTGACAGTATAAAGTGTGCTTTGAACAAAAAGGAACTTAATTCCAGAATTCTTAGATGGTCATTAGAGTTACAAAATTCCAGTTACAAGATTAAGCATAGGTCGAATAAACATATGATGCATGCAGATGCACTGAGTAGATATTCGGTGATGGTTTTGGAAACTAATAGTTTTGAACGTAATTTGAGTATTAAACAAAATCAAGATAAAGAAAGTAATAAAATTAGGGATGCGCTACAAAAAGGTGAAAGCAAAATGCTTGAATTAAGAGATGGAATAGTCTACCGAAAGTACAAGGATAAATTGATGTTCTACGTTCCAAACACTATGCAAGATGTCGTAATTCGTAATTATGATGATATTGGTCATGTAGGAACAAACAAAACCTTTGAATTAATTAATCGTACCTATTGGTTCCCAAACTTAAAACCGAAAATTTCTGAATATATATCAAATTGCTTAAGATGTATTGCTTATTCACCTACCACGGGCAAAAGGGAAGGATTTTTAAATAATTTACCTAAAGGAAATTTACCATTTTTAACTTTACAGATAGACCACTTTGGTCCATTAGAGAAAACACAACACAAATATAAATTTATAATTTAATTTGTTAAACTTTACCCTTGTACTAGTACTGACACGAAACAGGTTATAAAACATCTAACTTGGGCTCTTGTTTTACCTCAAATGAATTCAAATTATTTTTAGACGATCTTGGAATTGAGCAGGTGTTAATTGCCACCGGTATGCTTCAGGCAAATTGTCAGGTAGAAGTTGTACACAGGACAATCAAGGCAATTTGCGCTAAGTTGTGTCAAGACCCAGCAAAATGGGATCGGATTTTAATTGACGCTGAATTTTCCATTAATAACACCATTAATCGATGTACCGGTGAATGCCCTAGTGTTTTGCTTTTTGGTGTTCATCAGCGAAACAAAGTTGATGACAATCTACGGTCATTTTTAGAAAACGAAGTTAATGCTCCGACAAATCGCAATTTAAATCTTATTCGTGAAAAGTCTTCTGATAACATTGTTAAAGTTCAAAATTATGTTAAGGAGGATTATGACGCGAAGCGCCGTAATGCTCACAAATATCAAGTTGGTGATTTAGTTATGGTTATCAATACGGAAGTTGCAGCTGGAATTAACAAAAAGCTTATTCCAAAATTTCGCGGTCCATATATAATTAAGGCAGTATTAGATTATGACCGGTACTTAATTTCTGATCTTGATGGATATCAAGTAACTCAAATTCCGTACGAAGGAATTGTAGCTCCTTCGAGAATGAAGCTATATCAGAGGGCAGAAAGCTAACTTTTAATTTTGGTTCAGGAAACAGCGGAGTTCTCTGTTTTATTTTCTCTTCACTCATGTTGATTTGTTTTGCTTAGGTTAAGAATTTAGAAAAATCTGTATTTATACTATTGTAACTTGGATATCATTTATTTTACTGAGGGGTTTCATATTTCATATGTTATGTATTTATGTAAGTTACCGTAAAATTTATTGAGAACAATCATGTGTAGGATGGCCGAACTGTTGTAACTCATTTTTTAATTTTAAATTTCGCGCCACGCTACATGTGTGTCACCCTAGCGGAAAAAAGGAGAAGCGGGGAATCGGTACATTATGGTTAAGTTATGGATTATGAGTTATGTTAATTACTTGAGTTACTCTGAAATAAAAAGTATTGTGTGATTGATTTTTACGAGTTTTGAATTCCTTGAACCCAACACAGTAATTACTAGTTTAAGTCATAAACGATTTCATTTTATTATTATTTAATTATTTATAATTATTTAAGTTCAACATAGGACGAAACTATGTAAAATAACATCTTAAGGGTAGAAAAGAACATAAACGCCAATTAGCAGATTTGGTACTGAGAGGGTTCGTGAATTTAACCAATCAGAAAAAAGCGTTTCAGGAAATAAGTCAAAATTGCGTACAAATAAGGAGAGTTTTAAACGAAGGTTTGAAAAATCCTAACGCTGGGTCTTCTTTGAGTGTACGTTTTGTATAAAGTTATTAGATAGTGACAAATTGTTACGTGGTTGCCAACCTGCGTCCAGTCAATACCCAACAAACCGCAATACGCGATCTTCAATTTGAGGGTTAGGCGCCATCTAAAACGGTTAGAAATTAGTTAAATTTATTTGGATATGTGTTTGTAATTTTTTTACTTGATTATTGTACGAGAGATGCGATGAATTGAGATATTGTCTAACGCGAGAAAATTGAGAATTATTTAAATTTAACCCTATCGTTTAAACAAGGTTTTTTGTTTGTTTTTGTTGTAAACAGAGAGAGCAAATTTGGTATTTTCTATTCTTTGTCTTTGGCAATTAACGTGTCGCTTATAAGATTTGTTTTACTTCTTTCCCGCCAAAAGATCACACTAAGAACACCTAGAGAATTTAATAAAAAGGCATGTCGATTATTTTGCGTCGCGAAATGTTTTTATTGCGAGTCCAGTCTGCTGTAAGTCTTCTTTAGATGTGACAGGTAATTACGAATGCTACAGAAAAAAATCCATTTTATAAACTGTGGATGCACATTTCCAAAGGTGAAATCTCCACTTTAAATTTTTTACATCTGAAAGTATGTGGCAACGTAACTCAAATCGTGTCATAATCGTAACTAAAAACTGTTATAAAAATCGGATAAAATTCAATAATTATTTTGTTTCGTTGTTTTTTTTTAAATGCGTGTCAACTAATTAGAGTACGGTGAAACAATTGCCAGGAATCACTCGATATAAATCGTTTATTTAATCATTGAATGATTTACTTAATCCGACCGTATTCAGTCAAAGTCTGGCTAAATGTCTGAAAGCTCCACTTTGGCTTTAAAATTTATTGTGTCTAGAAAAAATTTTATATTTATCCGAATGCTCTTAACCGTGTCTAAACCAGCAGAAAATGATAGTCAGTGAACGTAAATCTCAATTTTTCGATCGTTCCTCGCATAACATGTTCGTGAGCGCAATATTATTATTTTAGCTTTGCAAAGGTGACATTTTGCCTTGAAAATATTTTATTGCGTCAAATAAAGTTTGATGTTTTAAGATTTTGTTGCTTGTTTTGCGTTTCTTACTATACATCGCTTGGCAAAAAGAACCTAAGCGTTACCAACACAACCCCAATATTTCCTATTACTTGTTGTTTAAACAAAGTTTAGATTTGAGAAAGTAAAGAAGTACGACATTAAAGCTTTACAACCAAAACATAGCGTCTCAATGTTGGTGCCAACAGTGGACTACTGGTGGAATAAGAGAGTCGCGACAGAGTTTAATGAGCATTTTGTTAACGATTTGAAAGCAGCCCAAAATACTCATTTTTTGTTCTTCTCTAGTTTGCAATCATTTCGGACTAAATTATTACATACTACTAAAACTATAAATCGGAAATAATAGCGGGGGTTTAAAGTTTTTAACACTAATTCAATGCCGAGCACAATTTCTGTTCTTCTTGGGGATATAAAGGGCAAACAAATTGAACTACAAAAATGGAAAAAATTAGTGACACGAGCCCATTTACATGCCATGATGTTTGTTCAAGTGCATGGATTTAAGATAACGTGATCAGGTTTCTCCTTAGATAAGTTACTGGAAGCTGTCTTTTATCAGTGCACAACAATTCTATATAATGAACGGTCTCGCTATCATTTGTTATCACAAAAAATTCTCCATATGTTATTGGTGTTGCTGATTCATTATCTTCCAGCGATGAAGATGTTATGGAAAACAATTCACAGGCATTTCACGGACAAATCTTAAATACAAACAATTGGTGAATTATCATACGACTCTATTCTCGTTTAATATGTACCTAGAATATTAGTTATTTGTGTTTTTTATTTTTTCATTATTTATGTATACATTTTTATTTTTGAATATCGTAACAAACCTTGTTCATTATATTACGTAGGTAATATTGTGTTGGTTTTCAATACCTCCCGATAGTTGCAAGATTTACGATATCTGTGAATTTTTTAGACGAGATCTTTTTAAAGTAATCTAACATTGGTATTGTGTGAGAAATAATCATAAATACAGAATTCAGTTTTATGTCGAGTAAATTTGTTGATATGTTTGTGTGAGGTTCTTCCGTATAAATTTCATTGTTTACTAAAAATTGCGGCCCCTGCCACCATAAATCGAGATTAGCTGATTGATCTGGTAATATGCCGCGAGATATAATAATTTTATTTAGACGGAACGTGATGCCATGTTTCAACTATGCTATAATTTTGAATTTTTGAAACGCGATTAGCTACAAATGTTTTACTTTACAACGATCTACTTTTAACCAAATACGATTTTGTTACAAGTTAAGTTAATATGGTTAACTACTTTATTTACTAGACTGTCTAAAAGCAAGGCTACACACAGTTCTAGCCGAGGTAATGTAGTGGATTTTACAGTTGTAACTTTTGATTTTGCACAAAGCAACCTACTTGTTTTATATAACTGTTTTTTTATTGTTCTTAAATACATCGACTTCATAATTACATTTCTTGGTATCATGTATTTTGAAATGTACGGTAAGCGGTCGCAAAATTGTCTCCAAATAACGACCAACGACCATAGATTTTGTATTAAAACTTTTACCGGAACTACAATAGGTCCGATTAACCCTAGTGGGTCGTATGTTTTACTTATCGTTGAAAGACAGCGCCGTACCAACGTCCCAACGAGTTCCAGGCTATACTCGCGAGCCCCTGCGTTTGTTTTTTATTTTCTACTAAGTAATTAATATTTTTAAGTTATATATTTCGGAGAGGGGCAACAACATTTATACTTATACCTCTATAAATTTACGATTTTGCTTGTAAGGAAATAAAAATACTATTTATATATTAACTATAAACTTTTCTTAAACATATATTAAAACACAGGAAAAAATATACTAAATGCCATAAAACTAGTTATGATATATTTATTACGAACAAAATGTTAAAAACTAAAGATAAGATATAAGGTACACAAATATAAAGATATGTCCATTAAAAAGCTACTTTTCTAGATTTAGCAGCGGCAAATGTTGTAATGATTCTTTGTAAATCTATAGAGCGGCCAACTGTATTTTCAAAAGAGATCAGTGCTGATTTTGACCCATGGAGTTCCTTAAATATGTTTTTATTAATTTTAATTTAAAGAATCGTTCTGCTGATGCAACCGTAGAAAACACAGTGTTATTATTTCGGTAAAGCTTCTACTGGATGAGTAATTGTCAATTATAATAAATTTTAACAAATCCTTTATTGATTTAATATTTTTAAGTTCGTCAGAAAAACATTTTCGAAAAGCTAATAATTGATAGGAAAGCATATCTGAAATATCACCTTCATATAGCTCACGATTTTTTCCACCATTTGGTATGCATCAGTACAATTTAACAGAACTACTGTATCCAAAATATTGAAGGTTCTACTTTGTAACTGGCTGATAATAATATCCAGGATCTTATAGAAAACTTCAACTCTAAAAATATCTTCAGAAGTTTCAAAAAAAAAAACCTTTACGAATACGTTTTTGGTTAAATTCTGGAGTAATGCCCCATTTCCTTGCTGTAATATCGACCCCTTTTTTTATACTTAAAAATTAATTTTATATACATATGTCATATGAAACATTTTTTGTTAAAGTTCGTTTTTATTGTAACAAAAATATGATTGACAAAACTACAGGTATGTACTTAAATATTATGTAAAAAAATTAGATATTTTAATTCAAGAAAATTGGGGAAAAAATTATTTATGGAGGTACAACAGTTTCTAGTAAAAACTGAAATTGTACAATCAATTCTTGTACAATTTCCTGTTCTTTTCGTTCTTTCTTGTAAATTTATTTAGTTTATACATCCCTCATAGTATTCTAAAAAAAAATTTTTTGCTACTTTTTGCTACCTTGGGAAAAAATTAAGTTTTATCGAACGCCACATTTATCTATTACTTTATATATTTCATACGGCTGTTGTAATGTAATGTGGCTTTGTTGAAATAGATGGGTTACTAACAGTGGCATAGCTTGATGAGTAAGGGGAGAAGGGATATTAAAATTTTAGATGGGTTCGTTTTACTATATATTGAAGTGTAGGTACTATACAGATAATGAATAAAAACAAAGTAAAAAGCTAAAACCTATTCATTATAACAATGAGATGTATTATCACTAATACATATATAATCGAATTTATAATATTTTACGTGCTCATTTTGTTTAAATCCAATTTTGAAGCAGTCTTTGACTTCCATTGCAATCTGTGATAAATGTCAGAGTCAATTTTGTCCAATACTATTTCTTAGGTAGTTTTTAATCATTTTCAGTTTAGTGAAGGATCTTTCAGCTTCTGCGGAAGTTACAGGAATGGTGTGAAATAATAATAACGTAGCCTTGTCTTGAAATGATTTGAAGCCATTTCTGTAAATTTTCAGTTTTTCTTTAGTTTCTTTTAAAAACTTGACTTGCCTTGCTTAAATCGATGGTCGGTTTTTGTAAAATAGTGGAAGCATAATTGATGTCGTTCAATACATGCTACATAAATTCACAGAGTAATACAAACTCAAATATTAGCATTTTTGTTTTTATAATGTTTGTTTCAACACGTTTGTGTTAATTGTAACTTGAACAATTTAATGTTTTTTTTAACATACCCGTTGGTCTGTCTCTTTCTTCCTAATTTGGACGGCAAATAAATTCCACTAAGTGGTTTGATTATTGCATAAATATTACTACTGTTAATTTTCTAATTGCAATAATTCATTAGGGTCTTTTTGCTAAATCCAGAAGTAATTACTAAAATTTCTGCTTACGCAAAAGCCCAAACCGTCCTTTCTCAATGGAAGAGAATACAAGAAGACCGACACCAATCAAGGTAAAATTTACGTGTTTAGTTATCAATTATGATAAACTTAAATTTCAAAAATAAATCAAAAATTAGTGTAGGCAACCCAAACAACACTTTTTAAATTATACTGTAACACATGTTTGATGACTGCATAAAAACCTAGAAATACTTCTCTCACTTCTACATTGACTGGCTGTCATTTGCTGATCTGGATATTTTTACATACCTTACAACAATGCTCAGCTGATCAACTTTGGATATATCTTGCGTGGTATCCCTGATAATAGCAAAAAATGGTGATCTGCTGCAGCAAATGGTTTTCAAGTGTGGTGCCTATACACTCAATCATTTCGTTTTGAATAGTTGGACGCAAGACATTATCATATCTCGAGAGAAGTTGTACCACTGATAAAATATTGCCATGGTATCTTTCCAAACTTGTCTTCTCGATGTCCTTTCAATGCCAAAGAACTTGTTGCAAGAGTAATTATAATATGGAATAATCTACGAAAAACCAGCCTCCAAAATGACGCTTCGTTAGGAATTTCATTTTCAAGATCTTTGTTTATGTTCAAATTTTTTTGCCACCGATCGTATACAGCACATATTTCAATATGTTGTTTAATTCTTTCTGATAAATGCTTCCAGTCTCAAAGACCCGTACATCATATACTTTTATGTGAAGAACCAACACGGTTCTCAGTAGGCTGCATATAGCATTGTCGAATAACACAACCAAAAGCGACTAACTGGTCCATATTTAGTCTTAAAAACGTAATATGTTTCTGAAAAACTTCTGTTGCCTTGATGAGGGTCTTTTGGAAAGGATACTGGAGGTTTTAATGGTCCCATATCAAAAACAAGACGTTTTTCTTTATCATCTAATGTCTTGTTTATAAAGTTACCTAAGTCACTGGAAGTTATAAGAATTTCGGTATGTGTAGAGATCGGTGGTTCTTTTTCCTAAAGTGTTATGAGGTCACCTCTGTGATCAACCTCAGTGCGGTTAGCGATGACGACAGTATCGATTGCAATCGTCGTCTCTCTACTCAACTTTTTAACTGGTACCGTGGTAAATAGACTGTCATCAAATGAGTTAGAATTTTCTGGTTCAGAAATAACTATAATTGTAGCACGTTTCATTAAAAATGTGTCCATTTTGGACAACTTTTGTTTAATTTGTCGTTGTTTTCGCTTATAAACACCACTGGCTGTTTTTTTTATACATATTTTTAACTTTCTATGTAAAGCATATGTAAATAAAGCAGAGTTCGAAGCGTGTTACAAGCGTGAACTTTCATAAAAATATAATAACGAAAAATAGTCTTTAAGGTCAGAGAACAACCACCTCATCTGCTTTCAAAATCCTGGAAGGGCCACAACGATACCGAATTTTTACACTAAATACTATAACACCATTTTGCTTCACTGGTGCCTGCCGATACAATGCAGTCATGAGAATTAAGAGAATTCTTAGTTTTTATAATCTTTAAGTGTTGTTTATGACTAAGATTAATAAAAGTAGATTTTTTTACAAAGAACTGGTGAAAATACCTTTTAAGTGGAAACTTATTTTAAAATCTGTAGAATTTTTATGAATTTTAATTATAAAATATTGTCTTGGGATTTTCTAATCTCTTTGTGTATTTGAAATTGGGGTGGATATACAATAATAATACGTAATACAATACACCTAAGTACCTGAATTTTCTGAGTAATTATATGGAATTATAAATACAAATATTAACTAATTAAGTATATGTGTAAGGGGCCCGCGGAGCTTTGTGCTAGGCTTCATCTCCAATGTCCTTTTACGTTGTGGTTTTATCCCAACGAATTATTCAAAGCTGATTTTGAATTTCACAGGTGTTAAACTAATTTCAACGTGTTTACCGCCGTTTATAGCTATTTATAACTTAACTTTAGATATATTGTAAAATTACACTATGAGATGGCTCTGCCATCAAACACTTCTTAATCCTTATTATAACAATTTTACTATGGCAAACGTAAACAAATTAAAAAAAATACTTTTTCCATGTATCCACCTTTTGTCGACAATACGAGTCTTTAGCACTTGAATACATTAGTAAAAAAGGTATATCGTGATTGGAATAAAGCTTACTTGTATCGGGATCATGGATGCATGTTAGGTTTCAATTTTTGAATGAGTTTCGCGAATAGGTAGAATGTTATCGGATAGAATGGCACTGCCTCATTTTGCCTTATGCCACTGGTTACCAATCCTAAGTGATCGATCTATCGGGGAAAACTTCAGTCGCGGCCAAGCTGGCTCACTCGGTGGATAGTGTGAGTCACCACGATAAATCGCTCTCGCCTAATAAATAAAAAAAAGAGAAATTGGAAAGGAAAAGAAAGACCCTGATATGACGGTACATCGAAACATAGGCCCTGTATATACTTATATTTAATTGATTAGGATTAAATCACACAACTACTATGTACGCTAGTAATCAAAATGTACAAACAAAAATGAGAAAATGTTTACACAAAAATTTGATTTCCAGAACATAAAACCGATTAATTATTATTATGTAGTAAACCCGTAAACCCATTAAAAAAACTAAAAAGTAAATGCCTTGTGTGAATATAAAATTTAAATAATTAGTTATCAAGTTGGTACACGGAGACAAATATTATGCTGAATTTAATCATTACAATTTCATATTTAAAGCATTTGCTTTTTTTCTAAAATTGATTCACATTCAAATAAAATTAAACCTACATGTTCTAAAACTTAAATTAAATTTCTTATTGCAATCCAAACATGTTTTTATTAAATCATTCATAATTATAATGGTACAAGTAAAAAGTTTTTGTCAAAATTAAGACTACAAATTGATCAAATTCAACTAATTATTATAAGAAATCATATCAGCGATTAAAGTACGTAATAAATTACTACGAAACCACAAGTAGACATTTCAAGTAAGCATTTATGTTATCACTATTTGTTTCACGCTGGTCTAAAATGAGGTATCAGCAATTTAATTTACGTTATGGTTTGCAATATGTGCTAAACTTTTTGCTAAAGCTGTGGCAAAGATAAATTAACGTGTACCGTGACTCCGACAGTTTTTTGTTTGGAACTATACGACATGGATCCATCATTTTGTAACAAGTTGCTTGCAGCATATAATCTATAACTCACTACATCAATTAGTGAATGATTGGAAACTATCAGAAACTTACAAGTAAGTATTGACTCTGATTTGGAATATTGTTCACTGTCGTTATATGTTAGAATTATGTCGCAAAGCTTGCACATTTTTTGGCATGTATGACTTAGTTTTTTGCAATGAAATGAAATTATCGTGTATTTGCTTTTCTTTTAGAACAAGAAATTGATGTTACATCCCTTGTGTGCCTAACGGAAAATAATTTGGACATATTTAAGGAAGATGAATTTGGGTTTATTGTAAAGTTTAGTAGTTGGAGAACCCTTTGACAGAAAAAAATAACTTTCCAAAAGTTACAAGAAGATTATTTAACTCGGATGGTGTAGATTCGACTAATATTCTAAGTACAGTATTATTTGAATCGGTAATATTACCAATAATCATAAATTTTAATGTAATCTAGGATTAAACCATAAGCTGTAGTGATAAAATATAACACATTTATTTTGAATTTAGCATAAATACGTTTAAACTATGTGTATATTTACTGAAATCATTCATACCCTGAAGCTGCACAAAAGCAAACATTATGACACTGCGTGCTTAAATTAATACGAAGTGTTATTACTATTAAACCTATTTATGATAAAACGCAACAATCAACAGAGATAAGAAAAAGCAGTACTTGTCATAACTATGGTTCTTCTCTACGATCACATTAAGCAACTTTTGAATGATGAAAGAAAACGATGTTTTCTTAAATTAATATATTATAAAATCTATACAATTCTTTTTCAAAATATTTGTTGTAATAAAATGAAAGCTTTATTTAAGCGTACATCGGCTTGACTCAAAACCAACAGTCTATTTGCTGTTTTTGCTTTATTACAGTAAACTTTTCTCTCCGTGCAGCAATAAAATTATTCTTTTTAATTTAATTAAAGTTTGGCAGTAAGGAATATTACCTAAAATATGGTTCTTTGTTTGCTACGTGGCAACGTTCACATTTTTCAATTTTGATAATTCTTACGCGGCGTTGTAAGTTAGATATTATGTTCCAGTTTTAAACAAATTAATTTTTCACTTTTGCACGTTTTTTGGTGCACTAAAGAAAATCGTACTTCTAATTAATTTACTCAACATTCTTGATGTAGTGAATGGCAATTAGATACAAATGAGCTAAGATACTTTTCAAACATCGGATGTACCTCACCATCGTTGTTATAAGGGTACCTACCATCCTAGTCTATAAATGGTTAATTAGCGAGAAGAGAAAAAATCATCGAACCGCCGGCGCAAGACATTCGGCACGTTGCGTAAGATAAGCTCGCATTCCTTGTATATATGGAAAATTTGGAGATATGTTATTATTATATACTAACAACACATTTGATTTAATCTATGTAAATTTTAAGCTATTTAATAAATTAATTTTAGTTGTTCGAATTATTATTGGTTATTATTGTTTGATGCCATCTACTAATCATAGATACAAATGATGCCTTAATGGGATTTTCTTTCTTTGTTTAGTTTATTTTAGTATTATTTCAATTATTCTGGAAAATAGGCATATTATTGTTTTATAATGCGTACGGTGTCTATTTTAAAATAAATTGTAAATTAACGATTTTGACCCTACGATAATTAAAAAAAAAGTTAAAACAATTCCCTGACTATCGACGTGGGTGGTTAAAATGATATCGTATTCTTGTTGTATATTTAGGACGCACTTTGTATATAAGGAAGTAAGATAAGTGTGTGAATAAGAAACAAGATGTCGGTGAAAAAATAAATGTTGCGTTTGTTAAGTTTATATAGAAATAAATGTTATTAATGAACAATACATTGAATATTTACAATAGGTCATGGGCCCAGTGCTCTCAAAAGAATAAGTGGATACGTATATAAGAAATTAAGTGTTAAAAATTAATAAAAAAAGGAAAAAAATGGCGTCTGTAATGAATTCTCATGTATTACCGCAATTAACGGCAGGAAATTTTAACAATTGGAAATTTAGAGTGATAGCAATATTGGAAGAAAAACAAATAAAGGAAGTTCTTGAAAAAAATGTTTCCGACATGAATGAAACTCAAAGAAGTGAATTTATGGCCAAGGATGCGAAAGCAAGGTCAACAATTATTCAGTGTATTAGTGATAAGCATTTAGACATTGTAAAGGATGCAAAGACCGCACAGGAAATGATGGTGGCTCTAGAAGGAATTTTTGAAAGAAAAAGTGTTTTTACAAAGCTTACATTAAGACGAAAATTATTAACGTTAAAGCATAAAACAGGTCAAAAGTTAGATGACCATTTTTTAAAATTTGATGCAATTATAAGAGAACTGGAAAGCTTAGGTTCAAAGGTTGATGAAACAGATATGTTATTTATTATTGTCACTAAATGAGGAGTACGATACAGTAATAACGGCAATTGAAACGACAAATGTGGACATAAAAATGGACTCTGTTAAAGCGAAGCTATTAGATCAAGAGTTAAAAATGCAAAATAAAAGTAACCAAAGAAGTGGACAAGAAGAAACATCATTTAAAGCAAGTGAAATTATTTGTTACAAGTGTAGACAAAAAGGACATAAATCTTTCGAGTGCAAAACAAAAGGCAGTGAACAATTTTACAAAAACAAAAATCGTGGTCGAGGAAATCAAACACATCGAGGTCATCACCAATATAGGAACAGTTACAGAGGGCAAAAAAAAGCCAATCAAGCAGAAAGTGAAATATCCTTTATAGCATTAAATTGTGGTATATCGAATGATCTACATTTAAGCAATGTATTTGTAGTTGATTCTGGTGCAACACAGCATTTAGTATCAGAAAAGTTAGAAGGGTTCATGTCAAATATTGAAGTGTTAAAACAAGAACAATTTATGTAGCAAATGGTGAATTGATGGTTGCAGAGAAGAAAGGCGTTATAAATGGTTATTGCCAAGGGCGAAGAATAAATATCCCTGCATTAATTGTCAATGGTATGAAACATAACTTACTATCAGTGGAACAGTTGACTAGAAATAGAAATAAAGTAGTATTTCAAGATGAAACTGTGAGTATTATAGAAGATGATTTTTAAATAAAATGTGATAAAGTAAATAATTTATAACTGTAACTATTGGTATTCAACAAGATGTACATTATTGTAAAGAAAATGATTTGAACTTGTGGCATAGAAGATTGGGACATTTAAATTATGGAGGATTAAAAATATTAGGTTTGCCATTATCAAAAGATAAGTGTACGCAATGCTTAGAAAGAAAAAGTACAAAACGGTCATTCATTTCACAAGTAAGTCGAACAAGGAATATAGGTGAACTGATACACTCAGACATTAGTGGACTTATAAATCCTGAAAGTATAAATGGAGAAAAATATTTCCAAGTACTAATAGATGATTATTCGCATTTTACAGTTGTAAAGCTTCTAAAAGGTAAAGATGAAGCAGAATTAAATATTCTTGAATTTATACAGTTAATCAAAACACAACATCGAAACAAAACAAAACGCATACGTTTAGATAATGGAGGAGAATTTACTTCAGATAAGTTTAAGAGATTTTGCGGATATCGAGGGATTAGAATAGAATACACATTACCATATAACCCGCAACAAAATGGTACAGCCGAGCGCATGAATAGAACACTTTTGAATAAAGTACGAACCAAATTTGCAGAAACAAAATTACCTAAACATCTCTGAGGTGTGGCAGTGGAGTGTTCAGCATATAAATTAAACAGATGTCCAACAAGAGCGAATAGAAATGGAATGACTCCAGCACAAATCTGGTATAAACGAAGAGATTTAAGTAACTTGAAGGTTTTCGGTTCAAGGGCATGGATGGTAAAACTGCCAAAAGAAAATAAATTGGAACCTAGAGCAAAAGGTATGATCATGGTAGGTTATTGTGGAGGTGGGTATCGCTTATGGAATGACGAGGAAAATAAAATAGTAAATTCTACAAATGTTACTTTCGATGAATCTAAAACCGAATATAAAGAAGACAAAATAGATGTCAATGTGGAAAATAAAATTGAATACATTGAAAAAGAATTTGAAATAGAAGAGAACGAAGAAGGAAAATATGAAGATAAAAGTAGATCCACAGAACAAGATAAAACAGATGAATTATTAAAAACTTCAAAATCAGGAAGAGTAATTAGTCAACCCAAACATTTAGAAGATTATGAAATTTATTCTGCATACTGCTTATTAGTAAATGATAAGGTACCTACAACGTACAGCGATGCAATACAATGTAACGAGTGGAAACAAGCTATAAACAATGAATTGGAATCACATAAAGAGTTAATTACATGGACCCCTGAAGATTCAATACCGGAAAAGAAAGCAATCGATACAAGATGGGTGTTTCAAGTAAAAGAAGATGGTACAAAGAAGGCTCGTTTGGTGGCGAAAGGGTTTCAACTAGAAGAAGTAGATATTTTAAATTCTATGTAGGCACCTGTGGCTAGAATGGCTACGGTAAGAATGATTTTAAGTCATGCAATAAATAACAACTGGATGATAAAGCAAATGGAGATACCAACAGCATTCTTAAATTAATGGTACTATTGATCATGATATATACATAAAGATTCCTGAGGGAGTGAAAGAAGAGATTGAAAGAGGCTCCAAAATGTTGGAATAATAAGATTAATGAAGTACTTTCAACAAATGTTTTAAGAAGATCACAATACGATTTTTGTTTATATATAGGGGAAAATGTTTGGATGGAATTTTTTGTGGATAACATTATAATTACGGGTGAAAAAGAAAGGATCAAAATTATAGCAAGATTACTGGAAAAGGAATTTAAAGCCAAAGACTTGGGAGAAATATCAAATTTCTTGTGAAAATTACAAGAAATGGAAAGAACATGAAAATAACACAAGAAAGATATATCCAACAGATATTAAAGACGTTTAATATGACTGAATGCAAAGGTGTAAATATTCCTATGGAAGTTGGGTTTCAAGTAAGCACAGAAGCTCAAGAAATTAAAGAAGTTCCATTTAGAAGACTAGTGGGCTGCTTAGTGTATTTAGCAACAACGTCAAGACCGTATATTATGTTTGCAGTAGCCTATATTAGTAGATGGTATGACAAGCCAACAGTCGAAATATGGAATGCAGGAAAAAGAATATTAAGATATTTGAAATCTACAGCGAATATGGGATTAATTTATAGAAAAGGAGACGATGAATTAATATCCTACACCGATGCAGACTGGGCAGGTGACAGGAGGGATAGAAAAAGTGTAAGTGGAAACATCGTTATATATGAAGGGAATCCAGTGTCATGGTTCTCTAGAAAACAGAGTAGCGTTGCATTATCAACGGCGGAGGCTGAATATGTAGCAGCAGCAGCTTCAGCACAAGAATTAGTATATTTAAAAGGTGTAAGAAGTGAGTTTAAAGAAAAGTGCGAGAGCGGTGCAGTGTTATGTGTAGATAACATGAGTGCATTGTCAATGATGAAATCTTACGAAAATACGAAGCCATCAAAACATATTGATATTAAGTTGCATTTTATTAAAGATTTAGTAACTAAGAATATTATTCTTGTTAAGTATGTTTGTACACAGGAAAATATTGCTGATTTATTGACAAAGGCCTTATGTAAAGAAAAGTTTGTTAAGTGTAGAATAGAGGCTAATGTTCAGTAATTTTTATGTTAAAGCAGGTATTATTTAGAGTTAGTTTGTATTACGATTTTACGTATTTTTCTGTTTATTAAAAAAAACTCAAATCGAGGAGGGATGTTGTATATTTAGGACGCACTTTGTATATAAGGAAGTAAGATAAGTGTGTGAATAAGAAACAAGATGTCGGTAAAAAAATAAATGTTGCGTTTGTTAAGTTTATATAGAAATAAATGTTATTAGTGAACAATACATTGAATATTTACAATAATTCTATCGGATCGTCGTTAGGTAAAAAAACACCCCAGAAATGAATACCCCTTAATTCTAACTTACTTACGGAATTGTCGATTCAAAAAAATTCGATAAACAAAACTGAAATTATAAAAATTAAGCTAAAGAAGTTACTACGTAATTGAAAGATAAAATTATTTATAAGATAAATAATTATACATACATTTGAACCAGTTGTATCTACATCCGACACTAGTTCACTATTGGAAAAAAAGCAAACAATTTCTCCAGCAATTATAGGACCAATTTCGACCATGAAAACTGTTCCAAAGTCTAGAAAGGGAAGAGAAAAAAGAAAGTCAACCATCTACACAGATTCACCAGAATATAAAAAGATACCCAACAGAAATCAAAGGAGGCAAAGAAAAGCGAGATGTATTTAACAACAAGAAAAGAAAACTACCAGAAATATCTGATGAGAGCGACGTTGATCCATGGCTTTCATTGGGATCAGAAAGTTCCCTAGGGATCAATTCAATATTGGAGTTAACAGATGATCAGAAAATAGAAATAGGCAATTTTGTTTTGGTACAGTTTCCGACAAAAACAAACTTTGAAAATCTGCTCTAAAAGATAAAATGTTTTAAATTATGAGGGTCCAAGATATAAAAATTTGGCCTTTAGGGAAAATGTTAAAATACATGTATGAAAGCGTTGTTGGTTAACGATTTTTGGCGTTAAAAATTATTGAAATAAATTAAAATTAAATGAAAATTGTTACAGTTCCCCCTTCACTTCCGTGATGTAAAATTCCATAATTGTTTAGTCCAATAATTAAATATAAGCGAGAAAAAAGAGAAAAGAAAAAGATTGAATTATGTGATAATTGAAACAAAAACAACATCTCAGAGATCAGAATAGAATGGCTTTAAATCTTTGGTATTCCAGATTCCGCATGAGGTACCTTTGGCATCCTGAATTTCATATGTCCATAATGACAACTTCTTCTTAATGGTAAAGCGACGTACATACGTATCTAGGTGCTAGCTTTTGGGAAAAATACCGATCTGTCCCTGACAAAACGATATTTTTACGCAGTACTTTGTCTCCAGTATATTATGTCTTAAAACGTAATAATGCTTGTGTCGTTGATACGCCGCTATCAATTTAGCACGCATACTCGCGAATAGATTTAGTAATTGAACTGTAATTTTGATTTTATCATCCCTCATAAACTTCAGATTATTTGCATTAACCAAATGAGGATACTCTGTGCCTTTCAGAATTTGTCGTCGACCGAAACAATCGGTAAAGGGAATAACATGTAGGGCAGGGGATATGCGTCTCTTTTCGTCACACCGTTTAGTTTTCGGAAGTCGACGCAGGATCTATAAGTACCTTCCTTTTTGCGGAACAAGAGCATCGGGGTAGTAACGCTGTTTAATTGGAGCAGAATCGGTTACAATAGTGTGTTCTACTAGGTTGGTGTAAGACAGTTGATCATCCACTTGAATAAAATGGTTTTCAATTATTTCGTCTAGGTGTATGTGCTGTGCGCCCGTACAATTTCTTACGAGCGTGAAAACTTCAGGTATGGGTTCGACACTGGAGAACTCCCAAACGTTTTTTCCGGAACTACCGAGAATTATTTCCAAAACTTGTCTTCGAGTATCAATTAAGCTGTGAGGTAAGCTGGGTATTACGAGTATTTTTACAACAGCGCATTTATCCAATAACTTTACCGGAACTAACATTATGCCTAGAATACAACAGAATTCTCTAGTCGCTAATTTCACTACGTCGGTTCGGGTTTTTTCCCATTTGAAGTCCTAAACCATACATCAACTCATAGCCGGGAGTTCCTAAAATAGCATTAGAAGCTCCTGAGTCCATAAGACCGTAAATCGATTTACCTAATACTTCTATACATAAATAGGGTCTCTCGTCGTCTTTTGCTTGTGCCAACACGTAGTCTAAAACTTTATTTTAGCTGACGGACCTTAATCCAGCGTTTCAGCATTCCGTCGCGGTGCCGAGACGCTTAACAGTTTTCCGTCATCTTAGACGTTCCTGCTGAATGTTCCCCTTGAGATTTTGTCTTCGATGGACAGTCTCGGTTGTAATGACTACTTCTCCTACTGCGGAAACAAAATACTCTACCCGTCTTCCTATCTAGAGAAGTTGACATAATCCGTGTCTCCAAATAAGTCCAGTTCAATCTAGTGTGTCTTGTTAGAAGGTAGAATAAAATTATCTACACGTTTTTGAAGTTAAACGTTTACATCACGACTAACTTGTCTGTTGAACATAGTTTCCGTTTTGGTGAAATAAACACCTATTGATTCGTGTCGACCTTGCGTACGATGACGGATTTCGTCGTACAGTGTTTCGCAGTAATTAGGTGCTTGAAACTCTTCCTTCAGAGCTCTGCACAGCTCTCTCCAAGTGGAACAAGATGATCAGTTTTCCCTATACCATATTAGAGCTTAATCAGAAAACAAATCGAGTGCTAATTAAAACAAACCCTCTGTAGGCAACCCCCTCGCTACTGTAAGCTCCTCTACGTGCTCAAGGAACGCACCTACAGATAATTTCCGCTGTCCTACAAATTTAATCCCCCACTTGTAGACTGGCACGTATTTACTAATATAACCAGCTCCAACGGCGGTATAAACGTTGCTAAGCTTCGGTAATAGGTTAGTGCCAAGGGCGTCTAACTCGGATGAATCTGATGAGGAACTACCTTCTTGCGCAAGGCCTAGATTGAACCGATACGTGTTACATTATTAACTAATGTTTCTTGTTTTAGAATTTTCTCTGATTTTTTTCCAATATTTTTATTGATGCTACTTGGTCCGGGCATTGGCAAACCTGAAATTGCTGTTAAAGAAACACCATTACATTTTAAATCCGTTTTCAAATTATCCACCTACAAAAAAGGATACTCGAAATGCTCAAATTTTTATTCTGTTCTATAGCTTATTTGGTAATACAATTTTCAAAATAATATTGGGTATCTGCATATGTTCATCATTATCACTGGCAAGTGGAGTATTGTTATTTAACATACTCATAGTTTTTTCTACTGCTTTCTTCCTACGCCGATATGAAGCAATAGCAGTTTTCCATTTTTTCTTAAAGTTTTTTATTCTCTTCTGTTCCAATCGCTTACAGTTGTAGTTAATCCCTGTTTTTATCCTGTTATACCTTTCTCTATCTCTTAAGCGTTTTAAAGTCAACTCTTCGTCTAACATTTTAGCTCTAAATCTTTTTATTCTTTCCTTATTGTCTTTTTTCTCTTTAGATTGCTTGCGCTTTCCCATTTTAAAAATGTACTTATAACAATTTTCTTCAATAATTAATTCTGAAAACGTATGTGGCGTCTACATAATAATGTTATTGTTAAACTAATAATGAGGTAGCAATTAAAACATAAATTGCAATTTCTTTCAAATTATTTTAATATAAATGTTCTTAATAATACTATTTTAACATACTTATCATATCGAAACCGAAATGAATGATACTACCTTTGTTTTCAAAACTATGTATAACACATTTCAATCAAACTGTTATTTTTATAAGCCGTAATGTTATTTTTTAGTAAACAAATTTATGGCGTAAGTATCCCAATGTGTAATGAGTGACAATTACCGAAACGACATTTATGAGAGATATGCCTTTTTAATTAATAAAATAAAGTGTACTAAGCAATTTTTTTTATGTATAACTTGTAGAATATACTTGAAGTAATAATATAAATAGTAATTTGTTAAGAAAAAAAGATTAATTATTAACAAAAAAATTGCGTAACACAAATTCGTCCGTTATGTGAGAACGTCCTATAAGGTTTCTGTAAACAGTCATAAAAAACTTATTATTTGTTTTCAAATATATGAAGCTTGCGGCATTCTGATCGACATTTCTAACAATAAATAAAAACAAATTTTTTTTATAAGGTCGCAAATCTATCCTGCAGTTTATTAAATATGGCGGCTACTACTGAATGCTCTTAAACCATAAGTAACCTAATTAATTATGTATACATTTGATAATACCAAAGACCAAATAATAAGAAGACATACAATGCTAAGTTTTCACAATAGCGGATTGCGGACGGCGGAATTAAATTCCGCATTGCTGATGATCTCAATTCCCAGCATAGTTTTCATTAGGGCAGTACGTATTTAGTGAATTCTAGTAACATTTTATTTTATACGATTACCTCTATATCTGCTGTTTTAACAAACTTCAAACTTACAAATGTCAATAATTTGTTTGGATTATTTATTTGATATATGCATAAACTAAAGTATTCGTAATTTGTGTATATATGTATTGAAAATGAATACAAAAGTTCGTAAGATGTGTGCATTACGTAATGCATTTTCTAAAATAAAAAGAAAACCGCAACCAAAACGTTGGTGGGTTAGAAATATTTTTTTAAATAGAAAAACTCCAGGGTTATTCCATAATCTCATAGAAGAAATGCGATTGACTGACACCGAAAAATATTTTAATTATTTAAGAATGTCACCTATTCAATTTGAAGAATTGCTATCGCTAGTTGGCCCAGATGTTAATAGGTTACATATAAAAGGAGAGCCTATAAATGCAGCCCAAAGACTTTCTTGTACGTTGAGGTAAATTTAAACATTTCTCGAAGTAACGAAAAAGTAATTTTTTTGTTTGTAGGTACCTTCCGTCAGGGGATAGCATGATATCAATATCCTATGCGTTTAGATTAGGAAAAACCACAGTTTCTCACATTATAATAATTATTTATTTATTGTCCTACAGACTTTACAGTCCAATTATTGGACAATGCTAGAAAAAAGAGACATTCAGTGTTAACAAATAAACAATAAAAAAAAATATAAGTAAAATAAAATTAAATAAAATAAAAATAAAGAGAACTATACATAACAAAAGCAATAATATAAAGACCTACAAAATAACTAAAATTAAAATTAATGTAACAATATAGATCGTAAAAAAAATGAAAGAATGACATAAATATAATTATGATTATAATCGAGTGCGGCAAGTAAATCTATAAGTGTGCAACAATGGATATCAATTTCTTCGTAATGAATGAAAAGTTTGAATGGAATAAATGACAGGGGATTTTAATAGTAAATTAGTCCTAGGTGTGGGATAGTAAAAAGTAATACTGTTACGAGTGAAAAAAGATTGCATTTGAAATAAGAGTAACGCTAGTAAGTATGGGCAATCTATTAAATTGTGTAACAATTTATAAAGAAAGGTACGCCAAACCGTTGCAGCAACAAGTCGTGATTGAACCTTCTGATCGGGTAAATATGATCTAATTTGAATGCTAAATACTTCAAAAATTTACGTTGAATAGATTCTAGTGAATCTCTTTGATTCTTATAAATGGGATTCCAAACGAGAACACAATAGGGTAAACTGCCCCACAGTGAACCATTTAAACTTTTAAATTCTGTAACTTCTAAAATTATTGTTAAAAAAATACAAAAATTTAGTTGAATGTACATTAAGATGTTCCTAATAAGACGGCAACTTGTTTTTTCAAATAAACTTAACAAAAGGCTCTAGCCCCATTTTTTTAAAAAACTTCAGATGATTCACTGTGTACTACATGGTGTACACAGTGAACCAGTAGATGAGTACACAGTGAATCCGTTAGAAAACAATAGTAAGGGCATTATTAGGGATAGAAAAAAAAATGCTAACCATAAAACATGCTTTAATTTCAAACGTTTATTTGGAAAATAATAAAATAGGTACATAGGTATACACGTAAGTGGTTATACTAAAAACATGATATTTCTAACTAAAAAATATGAAGAAAACTAACGTAAGTCAAAAGAGGTCATATCAATGTTAAAGGTATAATACGAATTTTGGCTGGACGTACTCCCATTGACTTGTGGCTCAGGCAAAAGAAGTTTTATGTCAGCTTTATTAACAGATGATATCTCTTCTATCAAAGGTATAAAGAAAGTATTTCTAGAACCTTTCTTTCGGAGAAAAGTGATAGAATATTCTTCATTTTTGGATTCCAATACCTTTCCAACGTAATAAACGCAACTTTTTTTCAGTTGAAATTGTACTAATACAAAGTCATCTGGCTTTATCTCACGTTCAATGTGATGTATAGGAATATTTAAAGACACGGTGTCTGACACATCACTATTCTCATCCAAAACTACAGACACGTCTGAGAGGAACTCTCTACTAACACCTTCATTGTTTTATTTGGCACTTTTCGTTTTTTGGCTTGTGTTTCCAACGCTATCTGGTCTTTCTCAGGCGTGTCGGTGGCAATTATGCTTTTTCCTTTTTTTCTATTTTTTTCTAACAGATTTTCTAGGCCCTGCTTGTAAAGGTTTTCGGAAATCTTTTGGAGATACAAAAGTTGCTTGTTTAGATATCCCGGATGGTCCTGCGGCACTTGAAATGGACTCCATATCTTCTCTTATCTCCTCATTATCCAATAGTTCATTTTCACTTGATAACTTCTCCTTCGAAGAACTTGTTTCCAGAATGTTCTCTTTTTCAGGTTCATTGCCTTCTATAATGTATAGTGGTCTTTCTTCTGGATCAGGCCTATCAGTGACTGAACTGGGGAGGAAGTCTAGTTCGCAAAACACGTTTCTGTAATAGGGAAATATCCCTGTTTTTTTTTAAAGCATTAGAGATGGTTAATGGTGTCATTGCTTTTTGATAAGCATCACCTATGAAAGCTCCCAGTTCGTATATTATAACTGGCACTCCCGGATTTCGCAACATCCATGAATCTATAGCCGCATTATAACAGCCCTTAAACGGTTTCATAACTCCAACATCTAATGGTTGTGTTCTATGGGTAGTGTGTGGCGGTAAAGTAAGAATAGTTACTCCATTGTCTTTTGCTATATCCAAAGCTTGAATCGTGAGGTGAGATTCATGATTGTCTAGAATTAGTAGTGAAGGGTTTTGTTTGGATGACGAACTATGCTTTCTAAAATGTCGCATAATGTCCACAAAAAGTTCTGAGTTCATCCAGCCACTGGAGTTAGCCAAGCTCAGAGTACCGGGGAGACCTCCATTTATCATGTGGGTCTTATAATGCACCCTTGGGAACACCAATGCTGGAGGCAAACTTTTGCCAAACTTTCGCCACTTGTCACCTTTTAGAGGCACCTAATTCCTTTGGGCGCCAGAACTTTTTGGGGCTTCTGTACAGTGGTTGTAGCTGTTTCATCCAGATTAAAGATTCTGGTTCCATCAGCAAAAGCTTCATGTCTTCGTAAGATATTGTGGAGGTTATCAAAGAACTTATCAATATTAGTCCGATTAAAGGCTGTGGCTCTTGCTAAACTACAACGTTCGGGCGATCTCAGCGTAAGTCCTGGAGTTCTTTGCCGAAATGATCGTAACCATTCCGTGCCAGCTATTTTACTTTGACTCCATGACACGGGTATCCGAATATTGTTGTGTTGCCATTTCATAGGCAATCAGCCGAAAATCTTTATTTGTTACACCATAGAATGTGTAAGCACATTGAAACAAATAGTCAAGTAACATATGTTCCTGCTCTTCCGTGAAAATTTTGTTAATCTCGTAGTTAGGGGTAAGTCTAGCTGCCTCCTGCAACTGCAACTGTTGTTTTAAATAGTAGCGTCTTAAAGTTGCGTACGGAATCAGTTTTCTCTTTGCCACTTCTCTTAAGCTTAAACCATTAGCTTTAAGAACAAGTGCCTCCCTCATCTGTTCTTGCGTATGTGTGCCTATTTTACGTTCTTTCTTTTTCCGGGCCATTCTGTAAAGATAAACACTCCTTAAATTAAAAATATAATACGTAGGAAACTATACACAACAGCTGACTAACGTATAAGGTACACAGTGGACCAGCGGTTCACTGTGTACCGGTTCACTGTGAACATTGATCAATATTATGATGCAATAACAAGCATCACCATTTCTACAAGGTTAGCAACAAAACTGTTACTGTTTTTTTAGACTCAAGTACACACTTAAAAAGCTGTCATGTTCAGTGTAACCATATACGCCATGAATAATTAGTAAACATCGCAAAAAGTACGTCATATTTTTTACTTTGCTTACCCTAAATCATGTATTAACGCACTGTAACGGCAAACAACGACTTACGCGCGGAAACTAACATGAAAACAAGTAATTGGATTGTAGGCACCCCACTACATATAGCACCGCCTCTATCTAGATTCTGGGGGAAATTTAAACTCGGGTGGTTCACTGTGTACCGTGGTTCACTGTGGGACAGCTTATCCTACTCTAGTTTAGTGCGTACTAAACAGAAGAATAATGGTTTAAGCGCGTTTATATTTGAGAAAAATTTACAGTTGCGGATAATAAAATCCAATATAGAATTTACTGAATGTGTTAACATTTTAATATGATAACGAAAACTAAGTTCGCTATCGAAGTACACTCCTAAATCTTTAACGGTATGGGTCCCCTCTAAGTCAATAGAGTTAGCACGATAAGTAAACTCAATTGGTTTGTTTTTACGTGTAAACGTTACTATCTTGCATTTTGGGTTGTTTAATTTAATTTAAGTTAGCAACACACCAGCTATATAGAACATCAACTTGACTCTGAAGGAAGCGACAGTCATTAATGTTGGTTATAGATGCAAACATTTTTAAGTCATTAGCAAAAAGTAATTTATTGCAAGCTATTACAAGTGGTAAGTCGTTTATAAATAATAAAAATAGAAGTGGTCCAAGATTTGACCCTTGTGGAACGCCTGAGGTAACATGAATATATGGTGAAGTAAAGTTATTGTATGTAACCTGTTGAACACGGTCTTGTAAGTAGGATGATAATAAAAGCAACAGCGAATTACTAAAACCAAACGCATCTAATTTAGCTAGTAAAATATGATGGGAAATACGGTCAAAAGCCTTAGCGAAGTCAGTATAGACAACATCGACTTGGCCATGACTATCAAGAGTAGTAGCAGTAAACTGTGCAAAGGTGGCTAAGTTAGTTACAGTAGATCTCTTCTGCATGAATCCGTGTTGTTCAGAAGAAATTGAACTTTTAACTAAGGGGTATTCTCGAATACAGAACCATTTCGAAAATTTTACCAAAGTTGTTTAGAATGCTTATAGGACGTATATGATTTCACTGGGATTGTCACTTTTTAATATAGGGCAAATGTTAGCATGCTTCCAAATGTTTGGATAAACACCATTTTTAATTGAGATGTTAAATATATGAGCGAGTGGTTCGGCAAAAATATGCATGCAGTCTTTAACCAAGAAACTAGGTATGTTGTCGTTCCCAGAAGTGTTAGAATTTTTTAATTTACATATGGCATGTAGCACTTTATCAGACGTAACATCATTAACGTTAACGGTGGTAGAATAATTGATATTACCTATGTGAGAGGTGCTGCCAACAGTGGAATGTGAGTATACACTGCTGAAATAATCTGCAGAAACATTCACAATATCTTGAGGATTGGTATAAGTTCTATCTAAATAATTAAGTCTACCTGGAATACGTGATAGGACCCGTTTCGAATGAAGAAAAGACCAAAAATGCTTAGGATTAGCGTTGAGAGAGTCTTCAACTTGGGTAAGGTAGTTACTATATGCTGTTTTAATTTGGTATTTTACTAATTTGCGAAGGCGCTTGTATTCACAGAGATGATGATTGTTGGTGCATCTTTTTATTTTTTTAAAATGATTATACTTGAGACGAATGTTCAATAGTATGTCACGTGTAAACCATTTAGGGTATCTAGATGATTTATGTCTATATGTGGGGACCCATGTAACAAAAAGTGTATATATAATATTATAAAATCGATCACATGCTACATTTGGATCAGAAATATTCATTAGGAATGACCAATCAATTAGCGAGAAACTATTGTACAAATTAATATAATCAGCTTTCTTAAAGTTAAATTGTCTGATGCCCTTATCATTTATTAAAAATTGTATAGGATTCCTGGTTGCGTACTTCAGATTAATGATGGATGGTATAGATCCTCATTAACTATAGGATCGTCATCGTGATGAACAAAACAATCTAAATTAGTCATAATTATATCAAGTAGTCTACCATGAGAATTTACGACATTATTATATTGTTTTAAGTGAAATAAATGCATCAAGTTAAACAATGTTGACGATTTTTCATCTTCAATGTGACAATTATTAAAATGTGGAACATTGAAATCGCCCATAATAAAAATTTCTTTAAGCAAATATTCTTGTTGCTCGAAAATATTAAAGAATAATTTAAAATCATTGAGTGATACGCTAGGCTATATATATGACAATTACATATAACAAATAGGAACTAAATATACACTTAATCCCTATAACATCAATGGATGGTAACAGGTTTATAAATTGAGACATATCCAATTTTTCGCAAAGTTATTTTTCGCGGCAATAACAGCACCGCCTCCCCACATTTTGTTGATTAATTGAAATTGTCTGTCACATCTATAAACATTAAAGTTATCAAGAAAGAGCTCACTATTAGAGATATCAGCAGATAGTGCAGATTCAACACAACAAACGAAGTACCCACAGTAAAGCATATTTATATAAAGTTTCCATTTTCGACCGCAGCCCCCGCACGTTTTAAAAATAAAGTAGTAAATCAGATGTGGAGTTATTATGGTGGGAAACAGCATTATTTAGTTTTTTGGCACGATTGTTGGAATACCGCGAATATATCGAATTGTTAAATTAGATTCCCTATTGTTTATACGCTGAAGAAGTTCCTCACGCATCGATTTGTTTAAATTCACGTTGCATAATCGTTGCATCAGCAGAGACTGAATTTTTAGAATAAGAACCCAGTTTGTATTTCAAAATTAAAAATGCATCTTCTTTGTACTGACGTATAACCTTTATTGGACGAGGCCGGTCAGACGATGCACGTCCAAATCGATAAACGCTAAGGTTATCCACAGGTATGGGTGCTAGCTTTTCTATAGTGGTTTTAACTTTCTCAATATCATGCAACTTGGATTTTACAGTGGCTGTCGCCATAAACTATGATATTGCGGGAACGTATATTGCGTTCATTAATTTCCGAAATTAAGTTCTCTCTGAATTTTGCATCAGTGCTTGTAGTAGATACTTGTTTTTTGAGAGAATTAATATCGTTTTTTTAGCTCAAAAATAATTTTCATTAAATCACTAATTTGTAATTGATTACCTGAGCAATCAGCACAAAAATATTTGATATGGCGGTCCTTGGAATTCATGCATTGAACTTCGGTTCTCAATAAATTAGAACATGTAGTGTGCACAAGCTTATCGCACTGATCACATTTCAATTCTTTTTCAACATTTAAATCACTATCACACACAATACATTTACTTATAATAGGCATGATGTAAATTTAGTACGGGATCAATTGATTATCAATATAACTCTTAGACAACAAAAATCGCGTGCGTGCGTGCGTAACACCGTTTAATGGTACTTAAAGTATAAGAGAAACATGTCAAGCAATTTGGAAAAACTTAAAAAACAGATCATTTTCTAAGCTATACTGGACAAAAATTGCTGCGGAATTTAAAGATTTATGGCACCTTCTCTTATGTATTCTAAATGTGAGAAATATTGTCCACGAACTTTGGTAGAGGAAGAATGGGGAAAGGATGCATGTTCAAATGGACTTCCTATTGGTCGTGTAAGTACCAATATTTACAAACAAAATGTTGAAGAAATAAGAGAAAATTTAGCTTTATATTGTTTTACTGAGAGAGCTGTACTATTTCAGTGGGATAAGTAAAATAATTGTACAAAAAACTAGATTTTATTTATTAGATATTAGTATTTAGCAAAAGTATATTAAGGATTTTTATTATTATAATTATTATTATTAAACTGTATAACTTTTCTCCATATCTGCTGTTATTTCAGATTGATAGCCTAAGTATATGGTTTCCAAGAAAATAATTTATTTTGATAGCGTGTGAAAAAAAAGCGGTGATGGACTCTAAAAATACATGGTGTGTTCTAAAAAGTTGTATAATATAAAATAATGGTCTATTGATATATTTCTTAGCAGCATCATAACTCATTGATAAAAGTTTGATTTCCAACTCAGCTTTTTCTCTCTGTGGCATTATTTCAAATAATTCAGAGATCCTATGACATATAGAGTTTTCCTTTCTACTTATTGTAACAGGAACACTATCACATGTTACTTTATCAATAGCTTTTAAAATTGAGCTGGCAATTTCCTCATCTTTTCCAGTGTTTTTACCTATTTGTTATATTTTAGTTAGTGCAATAACTTGGAGTTTTTGTAATTATATTTATAGATTTACTTTATTACTTAAAATGTGATGTAACTTCGTTTATGAGGCAAGTTCTAAAATGCAGAAAAGCAAAACTTTCAACATGAATGACTTACGTTTATGCAACTTAGGAGTAACTTCCACTCCCTCGTTGCTTATTGTGCTAGGTGACGGTGATAATAAAAAAGGAGATGCAGGTGCAGATGGCAGAGACCCACTTTCTGATGAGTGGCTACTAATGGTTCTAAAGCATAAAACTAACAGTAGTCTTACATTGTTGGTGATATAGAATCATTTAAAAAAGTCATCGAGTTGAAATGTTTCCAAAATTTCTTCTTTTTTTTGCCCCACTACCTGAAGGAGTATAGGTTTCTAGTTCATTTTTGGTTTTTATATACTTATCACGTAAGTTCTTCCATTTTTTTTGTAGGATGGCAGGAGTTAAGTCTGTGTTACCTGTAGATTAAATTTGTTTAGTTATTTTTTGCTCGTTTGCATTCTACATTTAGTCCACAAATTTTAGCAATTTTTATGTTAAACTACAGCATGCAAGTGAATTATACTATTTACCTCCATATTCGCTTACGATTTCCATCCATAAGTGTTCCTTTATTGTTTTTGTCCGTTGAATTAAAGGGAGCTTGTGATTCCACAGAGCTGGCGGTTCTGTTATTGTTCTAAAAATAGATGATGTAATAATATAAGATTCAATTATTCAAGGATAGGTAATAAAAAAGGTTATCCATATATCGAATATGTGGTCCTTCATAGTAAACAAAAAAAAGGAATAGGCAACTTACTCCGTTTGAATATTGATTTCAGAGTTCTCGAGCTCAACAGAAGAAGATTCGGACATTAAATTATCAATTTTCTGATCCTGGATATAGTAGTGTTCACATCCGTTCACCATCCCACAACTATCGGAAACCACTAACTTTAAATAAAACGAAAAAATAGATTTTATTTCAGTACAATTAAATTGATAATAAATTACCTGTTCTTCGTCAGTAGAACTCATGTTCTATTACCTACATACACCTCTTTAGATGAACAAAGAATTTATTTATCCTCAAAACACAACAACAATCAACACGAAATAACCCCACTTTCCAAATGTCAAAAATAGTGAAAACCGCCAAATTTAAAAATAAACCGCTAAAAGTTGAAAAATTTCCAACACGAAATGAGATGCCGCAAAATGTTAAAATATCCGCAAAAGTTTTCCACCATTCTTACTTACTTTTAAACACAAAAAAAATCATGTCAGGTTTACTACATTCTAAACCATAGTGCCACTTTCAATGCACCTTTTTCTTCGGTGGTTCTTGGGAAATATTTAATTTCTTTTTTGCAGAAATAGCAAATCTACGACGCATTATTTTACTAAAAACTATTAGTTTCTCAGGTTTTAATAATTAAAACAACGTAATTATTATACACATTCCAAACCTTTATCAACCCTATCTCTTACTTGCACCAGTGGTTTACTGTCTTACACTTACATTTATAGCAGAGGCGTACCTTTTACTTTTGCCTAATTGCTAAACACAATATTAACACTCCCCCTCAATTCTGCAAAAGTCTTAAATAAACATGCTTACACAAATACTAACAACTGAAGAAAAATCCCAATAAAATGAACAAAAATACTTAATCGTTACCTTAAATAATTACAACACCGATACACTCTCTAAATTTTTCAAACTTTGTACAGGATAAAGCCTTTGTCATAATATCCGCACATTGTTCTTCGGTTGATACATAAATGAGTTTAATCACATTATCAGAAATATACTCTCTAACAGAATGATGTCTAACATCAATATGCTTCGACCTTTTTGTTTCTAAAGTGGTAGCCACTTTAATACATGATTAGTTATCTTCATATATTATTATTGTGCTAATGTGATTATTTATCATATTTTCCAAAAGTTGTTTAACCAAAATACACTCTGTCACACAACTAGCTAGTGCCACATACTCTGATTCAGCACTTGATAATGCTACAACTGATTGTTTCTTTGATTTCCAACAAATAAAATTATTATTTAATTGTAAAATATATCCATTAATACTTTTCCTATCATTAATATTATGAGCAAAATCAGCATCAACAAATCTGAATTACAATTTCGTTTATATTTTAGAACATAATTTTCGGTTTTCTTTAAATACCTTAAAACATTTTTTAAGTGTTTCCAGTGATCTAAATTAAAACCATTTTGAAATTGACTAAAGTACATTGCTGTATAACGTAAATCAGGTCTACTTCCCAACATAATATACATAAGTGATCCAATAAGCTGTAAGGTAGGTCAAGCATGTTACCTTCATCAATTAATAAATTTAGCTTAGGTTGTATAGGTAAGTTTAAGGATTTACAATTATTCATATTAAACTGGGTTAGAACTTTTCTAACCAAATTTTTTTGTGAAATAAATCATGTATTCTCTACTCTTTCTGTTTCTATGCCTAAAAACACATTCCTATTTGAATTACTGGTTAAATCTCTCATTTGAAATTCTGAAGATAATTGACTCTTAATCTCATTAATCTCATCTACATAATTACTTATAATTATCAAATCATCCACCCAAATCAACAAATAAGTATTATTAGATTTATTGTATAAACATGGATCTACTGATGACCTATAAAAATGATTTTTAATTAAAAATATATTTAAACGGTCATATCAAAATTTTAGACTTTGTTTCAGTCCGTATAAGGCCTTCTTAAGTTTGCACAATTGTCCTTCTTTTACGTTCGTTAGTCCACAAGGTGGGTACATATCGAGGGCATCAAATCAGAAGGGCGTATAAGCCACCATAGACATTTTTGAGAAAATACACTGTCATATTGGCATCAAACTAGATCCAAAATTTTCCAAAAAAATTGTAAGGATTGGATTTTACTCTAAAAGAAAAATGAAGAATTTCAATCAAAATTTCGATTTTTAAAACGTTTTTTCGTCTCCTCTAAAATTTACTTTTTGGTTGATACGCCCTTCTGATTTGATGCCTTCGATATATACTGGTTGCTTCAACTCTCCATTCAAAAATGAAGATTTGACATCCATTTGATGAATTCCACAATTCATTTTTAAACTCAATACTAAAAGAATTCTTAATGTTGTCACCCTAGCTACAGGAGTGTAGATGCTTTCTTCCAATGACATTTCTTGCTTGTATCTCCTTGCCACTAGTCTTGCTTTGTTTACATATTTACATTCCACTTTTGTGTAAACACCCACCTGGAGTCTATAATATTGGCGTCATCTGGAAGTTCAATCAATTCCCAAGTATTATTATTTTTTAACACTAATAGTTCTTCAATGCTTTTTGCCCATTCTTCATCTTCTATAGCTTGGTCATATCCACTTGGAAGTTCTGTTGGTAAAAGTTCAACTGATAGTGCTGTCATATTCATGTCCATGTCATAATGATTGAAACGAATTGGTATCTTCTTATTTCTGGTACTTTTCCTTGTTTTCATATTGACATTTTCGGTGTTTCCATTTTCTGATTTTGTATTTTCTTCTTTCTGATCTTGATCTCGACTTCTTTCTTTTATCATTTCTTCTTCAAATATGTGAATACTTTCCTGTTGTTTGTTTTCATTAAATATAGCACTTCTTGTCGTTATAATTTTTTGTTCAGTAACCTTCCATAACCTGTATTCATTTTTTTGCATATCCTACCAAAATTGTTTCTTTGCTTCGTTCATCCAGTTTCCCTCTTACTTCTTTTGGTCCATGCGCCCATGCTTTACAACCAAATATATGAATATTACTTACATCTATTTTCTTCTGAAACCATAACTCCGCAGGTATTTGACCAGATTGGATAGCAGTAGTAGGTAAGCGATTTATGGTGTATACAGCAGTTCGTACAGCTTCACCCCAAAGGTTCTTCGGTAAGTCTGCTTAATTATTATACACATTCCAAACCTTTATTAACCCTATCTCTTACTTGCACCAGTGGTGTACTGTCTTACACTTACATTTATAGCAGAGGCCTACCTTTTACTTTTGCCTAATTGCTAAACACAAAATAACTCCTGGTAATCTACCTTGCTAAAGCTGCTCCGTATGTATGCTCTTGTTACATAGAACCATCTTTTGATAAAATTGATCCGTTTACCACCGACAAATTTGGCTAATAATCCCATGTAGAATGTGTTGCATTTATAATGGAGCGGTTTAATGCGGGTAATATTTATATGGTGTGTTAGTTCCTGCCCTTTAATAGCATACATATAAATAAAATAAAATGGGATGGATTTTTCTATTGTTTAGAATGGTTTTATACATCGTTCATCACCTTTCTTTGTTTACATATTTACGTCCAAAATTAAAATTGTTTAATTGGCTTGAGTTTGCTATATTAATGCCCGTATTCATAAAAACAAGTTATATATGTATTTAATCCGGCATTTGCTGGTAATGGCAGTTAAAATAACCCACTACAAACATTTTCGTATTCATAAACAACGATTATATGTAACCGGCAGTTAAATCCGACATTAAATTAATGACCGATAATTCTTGGATTATATTTTAGACATAAAACTTTTACCATAAAACATATAAATATGTCAAACACAACTTTAAAGAATTAAAAAATAAATTTATTTAAAAATTACAAAGTTAATGTTTGGAGAACAGTATGTTGTACAATTCTGTTTTAAAATTAATTTACGTTTCCTTTTATTAACTCGGGAAAAATTGTTAATAAAGAGATTTCGTCAATAGCCTAGATTAATGTCACTTACATATTGCAATAAATTTCTTAACGTAATAATAAGCAAAAAGGAAGTATTAGTCAATTATAACAGTTGGAAAATTAGTCATGATTTATACAAAAGGTTATTGAATTCTAATATAATTCCTCCTCCCTTAAGTCAGAACGTCCTCGTTCTTTGGATAGGTATTTGTTATATCGTTTTCTATTTCGATGTCCTCTTTCTTTTGTTTCTTATTTACTAACTTTAATTTATACCTAAACATGTACAATAATAAACAGGTTATGATTGAATGAACAAAATGAAATATAGGTAAATATAGGTTGCAATTGGATATTACTTTCTAAAGCTTTAGTTTCTTCTTTTAAATCTTTAGGGTTTTGAAAATGTTCCATTTTTAATTTTACAGTTATATTACTTTCATAATTATTAATTATAAGAGGACTTTGATATGAGAAATTATTAAAAGTATTTTCAAAAATTTGTTCACCTATAATGATTTTACAACTATTTTCAGAAGATATCAGTGCATTATTTGTTACTTTAAAATGGTTAATATTATCCAAACATTCTTCTACTATTTCTAAACTTGATTTACTAGAAGTTAAGATTTTTCCATTATCTAATTGTCGATACAATTTATAGTCGTTGTTGACTAAGGCGTAGACACAACTTTTACTGTCTGATAAACTACACTTGTTCACTATTGGTGATTCACTACACACTGCTTGATTTTCAATTTTCTTGCATTTTTCATCAGTCCAAAATTCAGTTGTTGCACTCTGAAGATGGTATTTATATGGGGAATCGAGAACTTTATCTTGTTTATTGGGGGTTGAATAAATTCTGGTATATTGGTAGGATAATGAATTAAGGATAGGTATATATAATATACATGTTATTGTATCACCTGTTGACAAAATACGAAATTTTGTGAATTCTAAAATTTTAAAAATATGAACTGTGTTGAATTCGATTAATTGATTAGGTTTATAAGTTAACTGCAAATGTTTTATAATCGTAATTAGTTCAGAATTTGAAATAATTTCTAAATTGATAGTTTCTGAAAATGCCATCGAAATGGTTCTTTCAATACGCTGAAGGATGTTTAGTAATCTCATACTGACATAATTATTATATTGAATGCTTAATTGTACTTCAAAGATATCGGTAATATTGTTGATTGCGTTAAAAGCTAAATTTATGTTCTTTTAAATAATTCGAATGTCATGTGAATATCGTTCTGTAATATGATTTGCAAATGGTCTCGTATACTTTAAGTTATATTGATCTCCTAACTTAAATATTATGCGATACATAAAATAATTAATAGGATTTTCGGATATTGGTATAGTAAAAACAGGGTTTTCTAAAGAAGTGTGTTGTGTGTTATTGTCAGATTCTGTGATTTGCCGATCTTCATCAGTATTTAAGATTTCATCGAGTTCATCTAAAGAAAATTCTAAATCATTATCTACGTTTGGGAGTATAGACAAAAGGTCTAGGTCAGGATCATTACTTATTGATTCTTTAGTATTTATTTCGATTCGAGATAAAGCATCTGCGACTGAGTTTTCTTTGCCTTTTTTATATATTACTTTATAATCGAATTCTTCAAGTCGTAATCGCCATTTAATTAATCTTGAATTTGGATCTTTAAGAGAAAATAGCCAAAAAAGAGGTTTGTGGTCAGTTTCTATGACAAATTGTTTTCTATAAATATAGGGCCTAAAATGTTTTATGCATTCTACAATACTAAAACAAGTAGTTCACGTTCTATAGTTGAATAATTTTTCTCAGCACTGTTTAAAGTTCTGGAAAAGTATGAAATCGGTTTGTTACTTTGGGATAATACTCCACCAATGGCTACTCCGGATGCATCGGTCGTGACATGAAAAGTTTTATCAAAATCTGGCTAAGATAATATAGGAGCATTAACTAATAATTCTTTACAATGATCGAAAGCTTGCAAATAATTCGGGTCCGTGATATCAATTTTTGCTCCTTTCTTGAGACATTTAGTGAAAGGTTGAACTATTTTTGCAAAATTTTGGATGAAGCGTCTGTAATAACCAACAAGCCCTAAAAATGATTTTATTTCTTTAATTGATTTTGGAAGGGGATATTCTTGTACTGCTTTAACTTTCGACGGATTGGGTTTTATACCTTCTGGTGTGATTACATGTCCAAGAAATGCTACTTCCTTACATAAAAATTCCGATTTATCTAATTGTACTTTTAAATTGAATTCTTTGAGTTTTTCGAATATTAATTTAAGGTGTATTAAATGATCGTGCAAAGATTTTGAAAAGATTACAACATCGTCCATATATACAAAACAAAATTTATATAGATAGTTACGTAAAATATTATCCATGACTCTTTGAAACGTACTAGGTGCGTTTTTAAGTCCAAAAGGGATTCTAACGTATTCAAAGTGTCCGTTTTCTACAGTAAAAGCTGTCGATTCAGGGTCCATTTCAATTTGATGGAACCCTTGTGCAAGATCTAAAGTGGAGAAATACATACATTTTCCTAAATTATCTAAAATTTCATCGATTCTAGGAAGGGGATATTTTTCTTCTATTGTTTTTTCATTTAATTTTCGGTAATCGATAACAAGTCGCCATTTCTTTTTACCACTTGCATCGGATTTTTTGGGAACTATCCAAACTGGTGAACTGTAGGGGGAAATGCTGGGTATAATAATTTTGTTGTCAAGAAGTTTTTTTATTTGGTTCTGAATTTCAGCTTTTAAATGATAGGGATATCTATAAGACTTTTGGAAAATTGTATTATCGTCTGTAGTACGAATTTTATGTTTAACACCGTTAGTAAAACTTAAATCGCTATTTTCATCATAAAATATTTGTTTATACTTTCGGCACAAAGAAATAATTTCCGAACTTTCTTCTAGGTTCAGATGATTAGTACGTATGACTTCTGAAATGTTTAAATTTGTATTAAAATTTGGATTTAATAAATTAACATTAGTGATTGGTTCTACATTTAAAGGATGCTGGAAGTTTATTTCAATATTTGAATTGTCTTCAAATGGAATTGTACAGAGGCCATCTTTTGAATAGGCTATAGATTCTGGAATAGTATAGTTATCTAGCTTAGTTTTAGGGATAAAGACTTGACCTTCTTCAATATTTACTGGGACTTTTAAATGAGTACTAACATTTTGCTTAAAAGGTTTATAGTTAAAGGGATTTAATTCCATGAAAAAAGGAATTTCGACATTACCTATTTGTAATGTTTGGTTATTGTAATCTATTTTAACTCCTAATTTTCCAAATTCATTGCTTCCTAATAATGCGTCAAACCTATCGTGCCAATTGATAACGTGAAAACTAATATTATTTATGCCATGTTCTTTTAAAATAGGAAATGCTACATTTACACCAGACGTTACAGTTTGATTAAAACTTTTTATAGTAAAAGGTTTATTCAAAAGGTGATTTTTAAAATAGTTGTAGGCTGGGCCTGGGTTCATTATTGAATTCGAAGCACCGCTATCTATCAAAATTTTTAAATTAAAACTGGGTATGGTAATAAATGGTAGCTTTGGTCTACTTGTATTAAGATTTAGGTCGGTGGTGGTGTTTTCGAGGCTATTATTGAAAAATTTTGGATATTGCTATGCTTATTTTGAGAAATTTGAAAATTATCACTTTCTTCAAGAGGAAGAAATTGATTTTCTGGTCGATCTTCAACATTATGAAGTTCTTCTGATATGAAATTGCGTGGGCCGGTATTTCGAAAATAATTATTATGAGATGATCTCATTGTATTTCTTGTTGAAATTGATATTGGGGTAGGTTTAAATTCGGGTTTTCGCTCAAATACTTCTGCATTAGTGGGAAATCTTGTAGATACTGGCCTACTTTGAACATTAATTGATGCACTAGGAAAATGATTTCGATTTTGGTTATAATTTTGTCCATAATTTGGTTAATGTTTTGATTACGGTATTGATTATAATTTGGGTTATATTGGTTAGTATTATTAAAATAAGCATTGTTTCTGGATGTAGGGGTCCTAAAGTTTTGATTTTGTGTATTACTTTTAGCGCAGATTTTATAGGTGTTTTCTGTCTAATAAAATTTAAGAAACAACTTGTTGTTTGTGATTATCGTAATTTCTAAATTGTAATAAACAATCTTCTAACGATTCTACATTTTTGTATGAAATAAAGGAACGGTACGGTTCTAATAATCATGCTTTAAAAGTATCTAGCGCTTTACGAGTATACAAATTCGTTTTATAAATTTTAAGATTAATATCTTGTTCGTGAATTGAAATGTGTTCTAATAAATATTGTAATTTTCCTTTAATTTTTTCGTAATATGTGTCATAATTTTCATTTGTTCCTTGAAAACACGTTAGCAAATCATTCTCTAAAACGTATTCATTTCCAGGATCGCCAAAACGATTCAAAATTGCGGACTTGACATTACTCCAAGTAGAACAATCGCAAGTTACTAAAATGTCTCTTGCTGCATTAATTAATTTAGAACAACAAATTTCAAAAAGTAATTTATTTAAAGTACAATTTTCATCTCCTTTATTTGAATTTTTATATGTGTTAATGAATTTGTCACATTGTTGTAAAAAATAAGATAAATTGCGACTTCCTCCTGTAACGTCCCGTTAGAGTTCATTACAATTAAAATTCAATTTTACATTCGTTTATTTTCTGCAACTAATATTGCACGTAAATTTATTCAGTTTGGCAACGTCGCGTTGTTTCAACTCGACTTGAGTATTAGCTTAAGCTGGCACTTCCGTTTGGGCCACGCTTGGTCGTGCGTGTCGTAGTGATGCGGGGAAGTCAAATTTTCTTGATTATGGCGTAAAAACGCATACAATTTAATTTTTATTCATTCCATCTAATTGTTGGTGAGTTTACCTTTATTTTGATATAATTTTTCTATTGCATTCAACATTTTTAGTGATTTCAAAATGTTACGCAATATAATTAGACAAAGGAAGTTGTTTCAAGGCCGTTGCATTTCAGTGTAGCGTGAGTACATCATGTCATTTAAAAAACCCTTCTAATTATTTAGGGTAACTTGAGGATAGATGGCGCGGAAGGTGAGATGGCGCAGCTTGTTTCTTGCGCAACCGCAACTGTAATGCAATTTTCAAGCAGCTTTTATTTTGCATTGTGTACATCAGAGTAGCTTGCGACCGTGTTTGTGCTGATTAAATCGTTCCATTATTCAGTTTTAAAGCATTTAGTAATTGGGTATAACGTAAACTTTTCTGTGGAGTGCCCTAACTTTTCATAATAAACGAAATTTCCAACGGGATTTGAATTAAGGCAAGTAAAAGTATTATTCTTTCCTTACCTAACCTCAAAATAATTGAAAACTGTTGCATCTCTGAGTTTTCAAGTGCGCCATCTATCCTCATAAGATTAGGATAGATGGTTCACTAATTTCGAGGGTAGATGGTTCATTAGGTTTTCATTTTATTTTAGGATGCCGACCGCTTATAAACGAAAAGGTACGTCTTCCCGTGCCACCTGGACGGAAGAGCAATTATCTGAAGCAGTTAATGCTGTAAACGAAAATCGGATGGGTGTCAATGAGGCCGCTAGAACTTATAATGTACCAGCAACCACTCTTCGACGAAGAAAGGCGAAAAATAATATGAAAAAAGGATGTCTTGGACCAAGTTCAACGTTGGGCAAAGAAGTCGAAAATAAGTTGGTAGCACACATTTTGAAACTTCAAAAGACTGGTTTCGCCCCTACAAGAACTGATGTGAGATCGATGGCTTTTAAGTTAGCTGAACAGTTGGGTATCAATCATCGCTTTAATAAAGAGACTGGTCTAGCAGATTTTCCATGGTTGTGTTTATTTTTAAAAAGAAACCCAAGGCTATCTGTACGAAAATCAGAAGCAGTCTCGATTAATCGATCTTTGGGTATGAACAAAAATGATGTCAAAAATTATTTCCAAATACTAGAACAGGTACTTACTAAAAACGATCTTATGTGCAAGCCAGGACATATCTTTAATATGGATGAGACTGGCCTGCAACTCAACAATAAATAGGCCGGGATACGTAATTGCCAAAAAGGGATCGAAGAATATTGCAAGTGTAAGCTCTGGGGAAAAAGGTGAAACAATTACTGTGATAGCTTGTTGTAATGCAGAGGGAGTTTTTATTCCACCTACTTGCGTGATAAAGGGAACTAACGAAAATAAAGCGTATGCAGATGGTATGCCACCAGGCTCAAAAATTTATATGTGACCAAAATCTGCGTATGTCAACAACGACATATTCTTCAAATGGCTAAAAGATCAGTTCGTCCCACGTAAACCAATAGGGAAAATTATACTGTTGTTAGACGGCCACACTTCTCATTGCAGCAATGTTGAAATGTTGGAATATTGCCTTGAACATGACATTATCCTTTTGTGCTTACCGAGTCATACCACTCAATTCCTACAGCCTCTTGACAGATGTTTTTTTAAATCTTTTAAAATGAACTACTATGCCGCTTGCAATCTGTTCATCAAAAATAATCCGGGAAGAAAGATTACAAGGTTACAATTTGGAAACCTTCTTTCTGAGGGATGGAATAACAACAACCTCAGAAAAAACAAATAACCTCAGAAAAAACACAAGAAGTTCAGGATGATCAACAACCTTGCTGCAGCTGGCAAAATGTAGTACCACCATCGCCATATGTTTCACGAGATTCTAAAACCAAAGAGGTTCCTGAGGAGAATCCTACTCCTGGAAAGATGCTTGATGGTATTTCACCTGTTCCAGTTGTTTCCACTCCTGTTGACTCTGTGAGACGAAGAAGCAAGCAGTTAGCAGAGATTTTGACAGATAGAGAAACTATCAATGAAAAGAGGAATAAAGCTATTAAAAGAACGAAGGGAAACAAAACGAACAAAAGAACAGAAATGGCTGAGAAACCAAAAACAGAAATGGCTAAAAAACAAAAAGCAGCCATGAAGCATTCGTCTAAGCGGACAAAAAATTGGTCGTCGTCGGACGAAGACGATGACGGAAACATTTCTTTCCGTGATTCCTCAGATGACTTGGGGGATCCTGAAGAAAACTGTACTGGTTGTGGCGAAGTTTATTCACAAACAACTAAGGCTGATGACTGGGTGAAATGTATGAATTGTTTGCATTGGTTTCACGATTCATGCTCCAAATTTCTTAATTTTTGCCATTCCTGTGGTGTTGTTATGTGTAAAACGAAGTAACGCTTGAATTATTTAAGGACATTTTTGTACAAAAACGAAAGTTACATTTACTTATAGGTTGCGCCATCTCACCTCAACATAAGAGGAGAGATGGTTTTTGAATTGTCTTTTATTTCTTTATGTAACACTGTTTAATTTGTTTTTCAACTTATTTGACCTATTTTGTATTACTTCTAGTAAGTCTAGTGTTTCATAAAAAAGTATAAAATTTTTTGAAACAGATTCAAAGTGAACTTATACTCATCTAAAAAAATGCGAGCCATCTATCCTCAAGTTACCCTATATTTAGGGTCTTTTTTTACTGGGTCTTTTCTTTTGTTCCGGTTTTTGATTTACTGGATCGTTTATTTTGGTTTTATTAATGGATTTTCCGTTATTGGAGTTTATTATACATTGGTTTTATTCCTGCTGTTGAAGAATTTTATCACTTCAACCAAGAATGTGCTAAAAATAGAAGATATACGATAACGTCATATCATGTGGTGAGTCAACTGGAGTGTAATAAAAATGGAAGATATACGATAACGTCATATCATGTGGTGAGTCAACTGGAATTAATACTAATAGTTACATTTTGAATACAAGCAATTAAATTCAGTTATTAAAACTTTTCGGAAATCATACTCGATAACAAATTAACCGTTTACTATTTTTTGCATTTAATATCAATTAATAATTAGATGTAAGATTTTACGCTTTTTATTCATCGCCAATTTAAAGGTGGTTGGCGCCCTAATATTTTATTCCAAATATGTTTAATTCAAATATGTTTAATTTAAATATTGTTCATTTTTCTTTAATGTAAATAGTGTATTATGTTAAAGTAAAGGAGTTCGCGTCTGTGTATTTACTTGCATTCAGCTCACACCCAGAGGTCTGTGCTTTCGATTGCTGCCGTGGTTAAATTATTATTTTTACTTTTATTAAATATATTCTCACATTTTTTATTAATACGTCTTTATTATATTTTTTATTACGCTCCTTCGTACTGAGGAATCATTTCTTTAGCAAGATTTATTTCTGTATAGTTTGTCATGACTATTAAATTAGCGCGATTTATTAATAAATTTTCTACTTCAGAAACCGAGTTACTATCAAATTCTAAACTAGTTTTCGATTTTAAATTATTTGTTTTATGAGGTGACCGATCGCGAAAGCTCATAAAGTATAATTGATAAACATGTATATTGTATAATGAAAGGAATTATGTAATAAAAGGATTACTTACAGGCATAAGGTTGCTAATAACATCCCGTAGTTGCAATGTTTAGTGTGTCTAGTTGAGAAGTTTTCAGCCAGGAAATTTTCTCTAAGACAAGTTTTTTGCGTCAATTCAGGCGTTGTGGAAATGCGAAGGCTGTCAAGGATTGAAGTCCTACGTTATCGATGAGCCCAATGAATCTTGCAATACTTTATTTTGGATAACGAATAATTATCTTCGTTCTTAATACACAATTAAAATTTAAAAATCACCGACACTACAGTTGAGCCGTTTGTGTAGATCCTGTTCGCAGCGCCAAATACGTCAAACACAACTTTAAAGAATTAAAAAATAAATTTATTTAAAAATTACAAAGTTATTGTTTGGAGAACAGTATGTTGTACAACTCTGTTTTAAAATTAATTTGCGTTTCCTTTTATTAACTCGGGAAAAATTGTTAATAAAGAGATTTCGTCAATAGCCTAGATTAATGTCACTTACATATTGCAAAAAGGAAGTATTAGTCAATTATAACAGTTGGAAAATTAGTAATGATTTATACAAAAGGTTATTAAATTCTAATATAATTATATTAAAATATTTTTAGGGTAAATGGTGTATTATTTATTTATTTATTTATGGTAGTTTTCCTTTAGACCTTCGAGCAAATGCTGTAGCTAAATACTTGCGCTTATTATCTAGTTCCCTTATAGTTATTGTTTTTAGTTACCTTAGTTTTTACAATTGTCAAATTAATTTAATTTTGCCTGACGAAGAACTTAGCTTCGTCAGGCAAAATTAAATTAATTTGACAATTGTAAAAACTAAGGTAACTAAAAACAATAACTATAAGGGAACTAGATAATAAGCGCAAGTATTTAGCTACAGCATTTGCTCGAAGGTCTAAAGGAAAACTACCATAAATAAATAAATAAATAAATAACACACCATTTACCCTAAAAATATTTTAACTTGGATTATATTATTTAAGTCGTCATTTGTCTCATTTTTTGACAGTTTGTAAAGTTACGTTTACAATTGATATACGTTCACTGTCATAAGGCGACTTGTGTTCAGTAAATAAATTCTGTATTTTTGAAGCAAACATGTCATCTTCATCAGAATCTTCAGATTCATCTGAATCATCAACATCAGATTCTGATTATGGTTTTATCGAAAACGTCTTATTGGCTATGTTTAGAAATCGGAATCATCCTTTACAAATATATGATGATTATGAGTTTAAACAACGATATAGGCTAGACAAGGAAACGGTTATTGAAATTGCTAAAATTATTGGTCATCAATTGGAAAGTGCAACTCTACGGAATCAACCATTATCGGCAATGAACAAAATCTTAATTTGTTTGAGATTTTTCGCTACAGGATCGTTTCAGCAAGTAATGGTGGATCAAATTAATGTAAGTCAGCTAACAGTTAGCACAATAATTCCTATAGTTACTCGAGCTTTGACATCTTTGCATGAAGAATTTAATACCATGCCAAGAACAGATGAGATCCGACGTAAAACTCAATTGGATTTCTATAACATAAACCAATTTCTATGTGTTATTGGAGCAGTAGACGGCACACATAAGAATTCAATCGCCGGGTGGTTTAAATGGAGAATTATATCGTAACAGAAAGGGTTGGCATTCCTATAATGTGCAATGTGTTTGTGACGCAAATCTAAAATTTTTACACATAATTGCAAGATCCGTACACGATGCAACCATTTTTTATGATTCCCCATTGCGAATTGATTTTGAAAATAATTTATATCCTAACAGTGTACTGCTAGGGGATTCAGGATATGCATTAAAGCAATATATGTTAACACCAGTGTTAAATCCTAACATAGTGCATGAACAACGATACAATGAAGCACATATTAAAACACGCAATGTTATTGAACGTGCATTTGGTATTTGGAAAAGAAGATTTCCTTGTATGTCGCTAGAAATGAGATTAAAAAAGCAAAAAGTACTACAAATCATTACTGCTACAGCAATTCTACACAATTTATGTATTATTTTAAAAGATGAACTGCCACATGAACTACCTCCAATTGAACAAGTCGACCTTAACGTTAACGAAAGTATAGTGTTCAACGAAAATGTTAACAATAATATATATAGAAATATTTTTATAAATAATAACTTTTAAATAACAGTCCAACAAAAATTTTCATTAAATTGTATTTATTGGATTTTTATAATTATAAATTGTTCATTACTTTTTTTAATTCAATGTCTTTCAATTGAACTTCTTGCATCAGCAATTTTTCTTTTAAAAGAAATATCTTTCGATCTTCCTCGTTGTCTTTTTCCTTTCTTGTCCATTCTTGTTCTTTAAGCATTACTTCTTTCTGTTTTAATCTTTAGTTCCTCTTGTCTTATTTTCAATTTCATTTTTTTAAATTCTATATCTAGATTTCTATTTGTCGTTTTCGTATTTGTTGATTTTTCTAATGCGCTATAAACAATGGATGCAGATTTTCTTTTTTTAGCCCTCACATTGCTTCCTGTTGCTACAGGTTCTTTCAAAGCAATAGGTACCTCAATAATATCTACCGGAGTATCGGTGCAAATGACAGCTTCGTTATCGGTTTGATTATTTAAACAATTAACAGGATTCTCAATTGAATTGTTTCTTTGATGTCTATTGGTACAGGTTCCATGGTGTGGTATACTATCGAACGCATTGCCGTCAGGACAAAACTGCTCTTTTAACATACTTATCAGTCTTTCCCCACAAGGACCCAAATTTTTTGTAAAACTGCCCCCACCAGTCTTATCGAATTCAGCCTATAACAATTAATATTTGATTAATTCTCGAGTACAGCATTTTGTTTTAACTGTGTTCTAACACAAAATAGCTATGCTTTGGTACGAGCTTCAATATAAGTATTTGCCTTACCTTATCATCTGCATTTTGCTTACTTGTCTTTCTTTTAAAATTATCATAGCACGTTTTAAGTTGACCAGCACTCCTCGAAGCCCCCAAAGCAGACGCCTTGAATTCATCGGCAATTCTTTGCCAACAATCATTTTTATCTTTTACTGTTGATCCATCAGTCTTTTTATTTTTAACGATAACAATTGGGCATTCAAATTAAGATCGCAGCGCCAGTGCGGATAATTGCTGAACACCTGCAAGAGATATTATTCCTGTGTTCTGTATTTGAAATCCTGTGTTTATTGCTTTGTCGTTTGTTTATTTTTCATTTTATTTAAATCTAACTTGTTTTTCGTAAATAATTTTCTGTTTTTTATTGTTGATATACCAATAGTAGTACAACAAAAATACTCTGATCTGAAAAAACCGCTAATTTTTAGAACTTCTTGCAGTTCTAATTTTTAGGTTATTAATTCATTTTCGTTTCTTTAATCATAATTATCAGTAAGTATTTCTGTATTTCATATCAATGTATCCCAACTAAATCAAATTGAATTGTAGATAAGTACTAAGATACCTGTTATGGATCGTAACTGTAGGTTTTCAGTTTGCGAGTATTTTCAGTATATAGGAACTATGAATTCTCGTGTAGTGTTTGAAGGCGAACAAGTCCTCAATGCTGGTCACATTATCTTATGTGGTGTAATGGGTGTGTTTTTTTTCGTTTAAATTAAAAATAATTACTTTTTACTTTTTAATAGTTGATAAAGGAAACTTTGTTCGAATATCTTGTATATATATTTAGAATGCGTAGGTTTTAATCTTAACGTTACATTAAAAGACGCAAACGTGACAAACTGATAAACACGACACAGTATAAGAGAACATCTGTAGTAATGTAAAATCAGCGTTTTTTAATATGTTTGACCGTGAACCAGAATTGAAATGCGGGGATGAGAGAGTCGATCTCGAGCCTGAGCAAAGAGAGGTCCAGTTGCCACTTGGGACCAAAATTTAAAAAAAAAAAAAAGTGAAATTAAGTGAACGCTAAAAGCGCGAGTACTAAAAAGGTACCAAATGCTATTAAAACGTATTTTGATAGCGATATTCGAACTACGTTGTGAAATTAAAGGCGTAATCTAATTCGTGAAAGTGCGAAGGATCCTCAAGCCAAGGGATGATAAACATTTTGCTTCGAATAAGTCATAAATAAATTAAAGTGCGACTGTTTAAATGAAATAATAGAACAAGCGAGTTTTATTTACCGCAGAACCGAAAAGTGCCAATTTGTTACAATAATTTCGTTTTAGTTTTGAAGTTGAAAGCGTGTGTGTGTTCTTTGACATTTAAATAAGGAAGAAACCAAGTGAATTAGAATTGAAAGAACCAAGAGCTGAGGTACCGTCGGCAGAAGCTGGCTGACCTAGTGCATAATTCGCAGCCGGTTAAAAGTGAGAATCGTCATCGAAGCGTTCGCATAGGCGTTGTACGTACAAAATTCAGGTACTCTGTTATACATTCTATTATCATTGCTAATTAACGATGAAAGAGAAAAACGATAACGCGGAATTTTATTGAATATAATTTCGAATTTGAATAGGTATTTTACTACTATCATTTTTTGATAAAATGGCCATTTAAGCTTTGTTTTTTTTTTAGTTAAGTTGTTTATGTAAGAATTAAATGCGTTTATGTAAGAAGTAAATAGGTTGTTTGAACTTATAAATATTAACGTTAATAAATAAATTTAGTTGTATTGTTTGCATCTATTTTTCTGATATCACGAATGTGTATAAAGAGTAAAACGTAATTCGCTTCAAAGCAACACCAAATGCAAGTTAAGTAACCCTTCGAACCTGCTAGAGTATCAAATTACCAAATTCATTTTGCAGTTGCTAAATTTAATTTCCATTAAATTGACAATAATTTAACTTTGTTGAATAGATAAAGTTGTGTAACTAATTCCTGATTAACCTTATGTTTTTTATACTGAGCTAGCCTGGGAAGCAAAATTACAAAAAGGTAAGTACACTTGTACTACAGATAAAAGAATTGCTAAAGGAACGACTCATCAGCAACTTTTAATCAACAAAAGTAACTACAGTTACAGTGGCATCACTGAGGAGAATTTTCCTAATGTAAAAATCTATGCTCTGTGTTTACAAACATTTTCGCTTCAATCACCTTCGCACAAAATTAATGGTAATTTCATATCTAAAAATGATCAATACCAGGTTGAACAGTTTTTATGTTCATGTAAAGCTGGGAACAGTGGACAATGCAAACACATTTCTGCTGTTTTGCTGCTATGTACACGGTAAGTGTGACAATCATTATATTTGGAGAAAATGCTATCATTTGAATCCATAATAGGTCAAAAGTTTCTTCACAAAGGGGGTAGTAGTTAATAAATAACACAACTCAAAACCTCCCCCCCCCCTATTGCATGTGCTTGGGCTACAAAGAAGAATGAAGCAAAGGAAAAGTATCAGGCTGTTCCAATTGTTGAAATGGAATGTTTTAATAATTTGATAAACAATTCAACATGTCATGTTAGTGTTGAATACCATAAGGTTGAATTTTATAGAAGCTTTGCCATCATCTGCGTTGGCATTGCACAAGTAAGTGGCAACACATAGTGTGATGTTTATTATTAATAAATTGGTGTGTAGGACCGGAAGAAGGCAACTAGAACCATCAGATCATACAACAGCATCGAAAGAAAAAGATGTTTTTTTAACAAACGTGTTAAATAATGCGACTCAGTCTCCTCTGATGATGGAATTAGCAGATCTCCAGGCAGATTTCATAGAGGACTGTTGTAAGTCATTCCTGAATAAATGGGACAAGACAGCGTATCAAATATTAGCGGATACACAAAAATGCAAGCGGAGGTGGCATTCTGAAAGGCAGTTTAGGATAACTGGTTCCCGTATATATGAAATATATACCTATAATGGAAAGGATTGGTTGAACAAATCATTAAAATATTTTTACCCTAAAACGTTTACCAACAAGTATGTGAGGCATGGGCTTACACATGAAACAAGTGCTCGTACTACATTTGTAGAAGCCACTGGCTTATCGGTCCTTCAATGTGGACTTGTTGTGTCAGAAGGCAATCCCTGGTTGGGCTATTCCCCAGATGGGTTGGTTGTAGATAATAATGAGTATCCAGAACAACTGATTGAAATTAAATGTCCATTTGAAGGTAACTTCAAGACAACAGCAACAAAAAAAAAGTAAACTAATCTCTTGCAGGCGCTACACAATCCATAGGAAGTGTCATTCAAAACCTTCTTTACTTAATATTTGAAGATGGCATATATTGTTTGAAACAAAATCATAAATACTATGGCCAAGTACAAATTGGGATGGCAATTTTAAATGTAGATAAATGTAAATTTATTATTTATTGTTCGTATGATAGCATTATGGCAATTATAGATGTTCTTGTATAATTATAATTTTACAAAATCATTAGCATTTCGTGTTAAACAAAACTTTTTTAGACACATGCTACATAATATATGTGACAAACAATAAACAAAACTATAATAATAATAAACTCTTTATACAAGTTATTTTATTTTAACAGCAGCCAGCTATCTACTTGAGAAACTTATCCTTTGACAAAATCGGGGTTGGTAAGTTAGTAATTGCGCAAACGATTGTCATAATATCATCAATATGACTCACAAGATTCCATTGCAGTTTTCCACCAATTATTTTAAATACTTTGAGACGCTGGTTACTTCTTTCAACGTGCACTCGTGCTGCAGCTATTTTTTTATTATAAATGGCTTCATCATGATCGAATTGTATCTTTGAACGAAGAAAGGGTGGGCGATACATCTTGACGTTATTTAAAGCGCACATATTGTCAATTAAAAACCCTTTATCGAACATTACAGCTGAGTTTGTATCAAGCAAATTAATTATACCACTATTTTCAAAAATGATTTTGTCTGATGCTCGACCACCATATGCTTTGCTGATAAAAGTTATTAAACCATCAGGCAAATCTCCGACCATAAATTTAACGCACCTTTATAGTGTGAATAAAAACGTATACGACATCATAAGCACAAGTTTGCACAAATACTTCAGTGCAATCTACCACCACCTGTGTGTCTTCAAAACCTTCAAAACTGATAGGCATGTTTTGTAAAATTTCATTAGATGGTGGTAACACTATTATCGGTTGTAAAACAATTGCTAATACTCTAATCATTTTTATAATGTACGTTTTGCACAAGGTACTGCTAACACCAAATAACACTGATAAAATTACATATGATAAATTGCATTTTAATTTAACAAACGTTAACATTATACGTTCTTTTATGGACAATTTATGCAACCGTTCTTCTTTATAAACTTGTTGTACCGACGACACTATTGTATTTAACATAATAAAACTCTTTAAGCCTGTCAGGCTAATCAGAGCATTTTCACTTTGAATAAAATTGCTTAAAGTTAATTTTGTAGGTGTGTTCACTTGGGCAGCAAAATCATTAAATGTTTTTTGTTATCGGTGTCTACTAAAACTAATAAAGCATTTGCTGCCTCAATTTCATCTGTCGATGGATATACTTCATCATCATCGATACGATTACATTCATCTTCTTCTGTTCTTTTATCGAGAGATTCTGTTCCTAACTAACAATCGGTCAGTTCTGTATGAAGTACTAGGTTGTGGTACTGCACTGCCAAGTACAGGCAATGGTAAATTTTGTGATGGAATTGCAGTTCTTTTTAAGCTTTTTCTTTCCAAAACTAAAAATAATTTATTCTAAATTTTCTTTTACATAATAGTAACCAAATGACTATAACTAACCTCTAAAAAAATACGGTTCTGCAAAGTGCAAGGAGCACACTCTCATAAATTCAGATACTTCTTTCCCAATTCTTAGCCTAAGTATCCACGTTTGACGCCTGTTCAAAGTTTCCCAACTACCTAATGCGTTTTGAACTCTAACAGTTTCATTGTTATTTGGAAATTTATGAAAACTAACATCCGGATCTCTTCTTTTTAACGATGTGCAGAATGGCACACAACAAAATGCATTTGCCATTGTACTTTCTTTAAGTAAAGTAACTCAAACCTGCTCAAAAACAGAAATACTAAAAAAATTACACAAAACTCCCATAAAACCAATACTAAAACTTGTTTGTTTACATCTCTTACAAGTGTTCCAAAAACATCCGCTAGAGGCCGTGTTTCTTAGCAACAATTGCCAATAAATTTTGAAACTACATCTATTAGTAAACTAATTTCATTATCAGAGAAGTTTTTGCCTTTCTGCCGTTTAATCAAACTCATTTTAAATGAAAATCAAATAACAACAATAATAATAAGATTGGAACGGATAGAATATTTATACAAACGTGAACGAATGCTAAACAAAAGACGGCGTGGTCTGAATCAATCAGCTGTTTCACAATTACATAAAAAGTCCCTATTAGTTACTAGAAAATTTAATGTAGGATTGTTTAATGAGCGTTTACAAATGTCGGTTTAAATAACTCAAATTTTGTTTGGGAATACTGATTAATTTTTAATGTTCAATATATTTAAATGCTACATTTGGCAATGCACGATTTGATTGACGTTTATGAATATGGACCTAAATATATCCATCAAAAAATTACTTTTTATATTTAAAAAAAACCTATAATGCCAAGTTTTGATTTAATAAATCGATGGTTAATCCGCAAAACCACGTAAGTGACAAATTTGCCAAAATGGGTTTATTATAAAGAATTGTAGCTTCTTAAGCTGCGCATGTGCCTGCAAAACCTCGTAACTGTGAAAAATTTATACAGCCTTCAAATGTGCAATAGCCATAACCACGTATCTGTTCAATGTAGAAAACGCGCGTAAAACCTCGTATCTGCACAATTCTAACAGGTTACGAGCATGAAAACCACGTGTATGTTTTAACCCCAAATTTTTGCAGTTACGTGTTGTGTTACGTGCGCGTGTTTTATTTTGTTATAAACAATGGCATAATTTTTTAAAAATACTTAACCGAAGATGAGTTAGTAAAGTTAATAGAATGTGATGAATTTTATGAAGACATGATAGCAACAGTAGAATCAGACGAGCAGGAGGTTATAGACGAAAATTGCGTGAATGTTTATGAAGTAAATAATGAACGTCAGGAATTGGTAAATACTAGTTGTATTATTTCTCATACTGAAACATTCGAAGGTAATGTAGAAAACATACCAGATGGAAAAAACAAAGAGGACAATGAACTAGATCCGAAATATTTACCGAGTACAAGTATGCACGACGATGAAGACAGCAACACAGACAATGCAGAAGACGTGGAAAATAATGACGTTAATGTAGAAAGCATGCCAGATGAAAAAAAGCAGAAGATAATGAACTAGATCCGGAATATTTACCGAGTACAAGCATGCAAGGCGATGAAGACACGAACACAGATAATACGGAAGCTGAAGATTGCGACTCTACCATCAAGCAAAAAGACACTAAAGACATTCGACAGAAGAATAAACTTTTACGAGAAAAGGGACTTTTACTGAGGACAAAAGCAGTAGAAAACTCCTTCCCAGATGCTCGTCTTCGCATTGTAAAAAGGTAAAAAACAGATTTTGCTCGGAATTTTCAGAACTGGAACGTAAACAGTGTTTTAAACAGTTCTGGAAAATGTCATGGGACATGAGAAAAGTTTATGTTGCTGCAACTGTTCAAATGACTCAAACTATGCGCCCTGCCAAAGAAAATTCTAAAAGAAACTACTCTTTTCAGTATTACCTGAAAAAGAAAGGCAAAGAATTACAGGTATGCAAAACAATGTTTCTGAACACCTTAAACTTAAAAGAATGGTCGGTAAGAAACTGGGTGGTTACTTCTAATTCTGGAATGCATGGAGATAGTAAAGATGTGAACATGCCGACTAAAAGAAGGGTATCCTGCGAAAAAAAAGACTCTCTTCTGCATATGAAGGACTTTCTGGAAAAACTACCTAAGTTGGAATCTCATTATTGTAGATCAGATACAAAAAAGTTATATTTAGAAACCATATTTCAACGTAAAATGGATGTCTATCGAGCTTACAAACAAGTCTGTAATGAAAACAACAAAACGATTTTGTCTGCAGGTCGTTTTCAGAGAGAAATGGTTAATATGAATATTGGAATCCATTTACTTAAAAAAGACCAATGCGACACATGTATAGGACATAAAACAGGAAATATAACAGTAGAAGCATTTGAAGACTATATTAGAAAGAAAAATGAAGCCCGAGCCGAAAAAACCAAAGACAAAGACCTTGCTATTCAAAACCCTGAAGAAATTGCCGTGTTTACGATGGACATGCAGGCAGTGAAACTTGCTCCTATGATACGTGCAACAGCTATTTATTTTAAAACGAAGTTAGCCGTGCACAATTATACTGTGTTTAATTTAGTAACCAAAAACGTTCACTGCTATTTGTGGCATGAAGTGGAAGGAGGTTTGGAAGCAAGTGTTTTTTGCACCATAATGATTAAGCATCTTACTAATTATTTAGAACAACATCCTAACACTAAGACAATAATACTCTACAGTGATGGTTGCGGTTACCAAAACCGTAATAATACTTTTGGTATAAATAATATAATTTCTGAAATTTTATCCACTAATTTTTTTTTAATTTTTAGGAAATGCACTGTATTACCTTTCTAAGTTGAAAAATATTTGTATTATCCAAAAAATATTGGAACGTGGGCACACGCAGATGGAAGTTGATAGTGCTCATAGCTTGATAGAGCGACGCCTGAAAAATAAAGATATTTACCTCCCATCGGATTACATTAATGTGTGCAAACAGGCTAGACTTGCACAGCCATTTTCTGTCGAATACTTATTGCATGATTACTTTTTGGATTATACAAATCTATCCTACTATGATTCTATACGACCAGGTGTGAGAAGACATGATCCAACCATAAATGATTTGCGATGTATAAAGTATGAAGAGAGTGGTATTAGCTTTAAAGCAAATTACTCCGATGATTGGAAAACCCTTCAACGAAAACCCAAACATATAGATATGAATGAAGTAATAATTGATGCATTATACAAGGACCGCTTAAAAATTACACTAGAAAAGTATCATCATTTACAAGTTTTAAAAGGTGTTTTACAAATGGATGTTCACTCTTTCTATGATGCATTGCCACATCTCACTACATCATTCAAAAAAATGAAGACCAAAAATAAATAGATATTGTCACGTAGTATTTTTAGCATTTTAGGTTTCTAGAAATATTATGTCTTCAAAAAATCTGTTTATTTTATTTACTGCATATTATTGTTCATTTAAAGAATAGAAGTTAAGACATTTCAAGTAAGTAATAGTTTAGTTTGCATTAAATGAATTGTTTGATGTACGAATATTTGAATTTTATTTTAGTTTCAATAAATGTTTCGCTTATAGTTTTGTCCATTGTTATTTTATATAATATGTAAATAACTTCCTGAAACCAAACACTTCTAAGATACGTAATTGACTCTTTCTTCTCTAAGCAAAAAGTCTTAACAGGTACCTAAGTATCTGCTAAAACAATAAAAATAAATCAGGCAAAAACACGTATCTAACATAATACTAAATCATTACGACCTTTTACTTAACAATACTTAAAATAACCTAAATTAGCAATGTTGAATTTCATAAATACCGAAAAATACGAAAATGTATCGTTTACACACTTTTGAGATAGTTTTTTGTCTCTCCTGTAAAGTTGGTAAATTTTACTTACGTGGTTTTGCGGATTAGCCATCGAAATAGTCTTTTTTTGTCATCGCAACAGTTTAGAACAGCGGTCGGCAACCTTTTGGTAGTCAAGGGCCACAATTCCTATTAATTTTGTGAATGCATAATATTGATATTAAAAGTCAACTCTTGCATGAAAAAACACAATAATTTATGGATATACTCTTTATTAGGGATCATAAACAATGAAATGATTTTTTTTGAACATACAATTCTAATGTAATATCAAAGAGAAAGACAAAAACATTTTGTTAATGAGACATTTGAGGCTGTATTTGACTGGCAATGCTTATTTTTTCTATAATTCATAATAGAAAAAGTTTGCTTACATATGTACGTGCTGCCAAAATATGTAATTATTTTTTGAGCAAACGTTTTTGGTTCGTTAAAATTAGCTAGTAAATTGCCATAAAAAGTTATAAGATCACCCATTTCACAAAATGATGTTTTCAACGTTTCATTTGATATCAATTCAATTATATCCATTTGTAAATTACTCGGAACCTCTTCAACATTACAAGAAAATGGATTTACAAAAATCTGTAATTGGTCAGAAATCTTTTCAAAATCCTCAAATCTGCTGTCGAACTCGGTTTTTAGCTCTAATAAAATGAATTTCATGTTATTATTACACCAATGAAAGTTTATTCCAGCTTCTTTGACAGCTTTCCTGCAATTCGGCAAATGGTCGAGTTTTTTTACGTCAATATGATTCATGAAGAGCTTGGTTTTCATTCGAAATGCCTTAACGTCCGTGTACATATCACATATTAATTTGTGTTTATCTTGAAGTTTCTTGTTGAGTGTATTCAACTCATTAGTTAAATCTGTTAAAAATCCAAGGTCTATCAACCGCTGAGGTTTTGAAAGTTCTTGGACAGGTTTGCCCTTCTCAACCATAAAATTGTTGATTTTTTTTCTTAAATCGAAAAATCTTTTCAATACTGCGCCCCTGCTTAACCATCTCACTTCAGAATAATAAAGAACATCTCCGTAATGTGCTTCCATATCCGACAGAAAATTTTGAAATTGACGATGTGTCAATCCATTTTTTTTTATATAATTCACTGTAGATATAACGATGTCCATTATTTCTTGCCACGCAAGAACTTTGCAGCATAACGCTTCTTGATGTATGATGCAATGGAAAAATAATGGGATATCGCAACTTATCTCTTCCATTTTAGTTTTAATTCTACCTATCAAACCTTTGTTTTGTCCACTCATGTTTTTGCCACCATCAGTTGTAACGCTTACCAATTTTGCCCATGGTAATTGAAACAATTCCAACGTCTTCTCTAAGTGGCGAAATAGATCTTCTCCTGTAGTCCTTCCTTTCACACTGCATAATTGTAAAAGCTCTTCACAAACATTAAAACTTGCGTCAATTCCACGAATAAATATTTATAACTGCGCCTTATCTGAAATGTCAGTACTTTCATCTGTAGCTAAAGAGAACTATTCAAATAATTGCAACTTTTCTTGAAGTTGTTAGCTTAAATTACTACCCAACTCCTCAGTACGCTGAGTGCACGTTCTGGCTGACAGACTAATACTTTCAAATTTATGTTTTTGCTCAGTACACACTTCTGCAGCAATAACCAAAACGCATTGTTTTACTAGTTCGCTGTGAGTAAACGGGCGGCCAGACTTAGGGAGTATTTCTGCTACCCTTAAACTGGCACGTACACTGGACTCATTATTTTCAACTTGAACCTTAAAAACACTTTGTTGAGGCTTAAGTGACGATTTTAACGCGTTAATTTTATTTTTGCGTAAGTCATCCACAAGACATGCAAACTTTGCTTTATGCTTGCTATCATAATGTCGTTTCAAGTTATATTCTTTTTGAACAGCAATCGTTTTTTGGCATATTAAGCACAAAGGTTTTCCATTGAAATTAATAAAAAAATATAAATCCGTCCATGCGTCGTTAAAAAATCTATTTTCTTCCACTAACTTTCTTTTCTTTGAAGCCATATCAAAGAAATATCCAACAATAGAAATAATAATTATGACTTTAATTTTAAATTAATTTAACACAATCAAACACCGCTAATAACTTGTCCAAGATTCGTCGATCGAAACACTGACTAACCTACTGACTGCCGACCAGTGTTGCCAACCTAATTTTGTACATTTCCTCAATGCAGGATGTCATATTTCCTCAAATTTCTTCAAATCTCATCACCTTATAATCTCAACACCCTTCTTATATAATCAAGAATAAATTGCTAATTAATTCTACTGTGTCAAAACAATTTTTGTTACTATCATTTGAAACGTTTAATTAATTTTATCATATTTTGGATTACGAACGAATAAATTTTTATTGCATTAATTTTTGCTTTTTTGTCAATTGATGTAAAAACTGTATACATTTCACGTAAGGTTTGTTTTGTTGTAGCACTTGTAGCTTATATTTGTGACGGTATTTAGATTTTTTTAAATTGGCAATTTTTTCTTTTTGTGCCTTGCGATGTTCTTGATCAGACTGAGACATAATATTGGCGTCCATGTAATTAAAATTTGTAAAAGAGTAATTCCCCTGTTAATTCGAATTGTAAGTAATAAATTCAATAACGATTGAGCACTTTACTTTTTTTATAGTGTTACTGTTATGAATGATCAGTTCACTAATTATAATTATTGTTATTATATCATTCCCACATTTACGTAACAGTATAAAAATCACAGTTCAGATGATACAGTAAAGTAACGTTTTCAACTAATTCGATTGCACCAATGTATGAAATGCGACATATTATGCTGATTATGCATTATGATGATTATGATTATAATTTATAGTAGATGTCGCGTTAAAAGTTACTTTAGTTAAATCACATTGTAAAATTCTTCAAAAATGTGTTTAATTTCCCCAAATCTTCCAAATTTCCTCATCGGTTCTCAATTTCTTCATATTTGAGGATAATTCTTCAAGGTCAAGGTTGGCAACACTGCTGCCGACTGGGTTGCGTGGGGGACTGAATAGCACGAGCGCGGGTGGTGATGCGCGATGCTCAGTAGCAGTACACAAAAAATGTAGGAACGATTCATGTCGCGACAGTACTACATTTATGTGCTATTTACCTCGGGCCGCAAAGAGGAAAACGGCGGGCCGCGGGTTGTCGACCGCTGGTTTAGAAGATTAATAATAGTCATTGACCAAATATGAATATTTTAAACGTGTATCTTCCTGATATGCGTTTTAAAAAAATACCTTGGATTAAGTTTTACTTTCGGTTTACTGTTCTTTCTTTTTTATTTGTAACAAATAAACTTTAGAATAAAAATAAATTTGCATTAGCGAAGGCTTCCAAGGCAGAGTACATACTTTTTTCAATTTTGTTGCCAGCTGCTAAAATGGAATAAATTTTTTTAGCTGGATATTGTTGTCGTTTTTCGATCAGGGAATATTCTAAAAATTTAACACTAAAAACGTATTTTGTGATTTAAAAATAGTAGAGCTGTTAAAAAATAAATTTTTAACAATTGTTGGATAAAACATAATTTAAAAATGATTGGCAGCGTTGATTGTCGACGCGTCAACTTTAATGTCGACCTCGACGCGTCGAGTGAATGTCAACAATACGTCAACAATGTCGAGTATGTCAACAAAGCCAATACCGGTTGTTTTGAGGTTATGTTTGTTTTTCTTTTGTTGTGAATTATGTCCAGCGCTTAAATTTTATCATGAGTGGAAGAAAAATGAATGATAACTTTAGCAAATTAAAGTTTCAATTAGTTAAAGTAAATAACCGCCATGCGGCTCGTTGTACAATTTGTAAAAATGTTATAAAAAATACGGGATACAAACGACTTCAAGCGCACCGGTAGGTTAAGTTATTTTTAACCCTTTTAAGTAAACTGATATATTTTAATTTTAGAAATGTATGTACTATGTATAACGAAGTTGAGGTTGAGGAGAACAATGAATCTAGCTCAAACGAAACTATTAGCACAGAAGCTATTAGTAACCTTTCATCAAGTAATCTTAAGGAAATGTTTATTATTAATGAAAATGTAGTTAGTGAATATAGAGTTTTAGAAGATGGTCACCTTGAATTACTACATGATGGATGTGATCAGATGTCAGAAGTGGAAGATTTACTAGCATGTTCAACTTCGAATTCTAGTGGATTTAAGCACACTCCAAAACTCAAAAAAACTGAAAGTAGATGTTCAACATCAAATAATACAAAAAAAAGGAAGCTTATGACAGATTATGTTGATTCTATTAGCAAAGACGAAGCATCAAAGATTGATGATGCTCTTGCTAGATTTATATTTGGCTGTAATTTGCCATTTAGAATTGTGGAATCAAAATTATTTAAAGTGTTTGTTCAAGCTTTAAGACCTTCTTATGTTAACATGATTCCTAGTCGAACTAAGCTTAGCACTACTCTTCTGAATAAATGCTATAATGATTGTATCAGCGAAGTTCAAGGTCATCTAGGAAATGAATCAGTTGTTATATGTGATGGATGGAAAAATTCATCAAATAATACAAAAACCGTCGTTACTATGTTGCACACGACAGATGGTGCGAAAGCATTTCTTAACGCATGGGATTGTACTATCGAATCTGAAACTGGTGAAAAAATTGCAAAAATAATAACAGAATCAAAACAGATTGCAAAAGATAAATATAATGTTGATATTTATGCAGTTGTCACTGACAACGTTAGCGCTATGGTTAAAATGGGAAATCTCTTACAGCATGCAGTTTGGCCAAGTACCTGCAGCAGTCATACAGGCAATCTTTTAGCAAAAGATATAGTTGACAAAGAATTGTGTAAACGACTTCTTGTAGTAATGAAAGAATTTAAGCAGCCTGATCTAGAACAGATGATTGTGGACAGAGGCGGACACAGAATAAAACTTCCCGCAGAAACGCGCTGGTGCACTTATCGTGACACTTTTCAATCATTTTTAGAGAATCTAATTCATATGAAACAGGTACAGTGTGTAGACTTTTACGTTGCGCGCTACCTGCACAAAACCCTGGTAAGGTCGACAATAAAGTATTATCCTTTAAAGTGATTACGAAGGTGTTAAAACATTTCTTTAGAAAAATACATAAAGAATTACTGTAATCTTTAAGAATCAAGTTCTTATATTGTCGTATACCTACTCAAAAAACAAATAAAAACCCATGTATAATATTAGTACTGCTGAAAATACATCAGTTATTAAATATATCTTAAAAAGCAATTTTATTTATTTTTTAAATATTATTTATTTATTTCAAAATTTGAGTTACAGTACTTAAGCATAAATAATGTTTGTGAAGCATTAGTAAACTCAATAGATTAAGAGACTGTGTAGATAAGAATGGTTTGTGGACCAAATACTAGGTTTTTTTATATGTAGGATATAATAATTATTTGGATTAATTATTAATATTATGTAAAATTTTGTATAAAATATTTTTTTTTTGAAATAAACGAATACTTGTAACAAAGTTAGTTAACACGTTGACTGCCACAATGGCACCAAAAAATGTGGGTCCCCTGGCCAACATTTTTTTTTTCTTAATTTGTTTAAAAAGTGCAAATTTAAAGTAAAAATGCAAAAAAATCAATGTAAAAAAAAATTGATGCACTAAAAACGTGGGTTTGAAAATGTATCTAGATTGGATACACGTGGCCATTATGTTAGTTTTGGATATTGTAACCGCATGTACCCAACCCGGATACGCTGCTTGAATATGAAGCCGGAAGCATTTCGTTGCGGTTGCGCGCCTTCAGTTACTTTACTTGCCGACAGTTGTTTGTTTTGTTTATAATTTCTTGGAAACATTCATTGCCCTCAACGCGTGCGCGTGATTGCTAACGTGCTTTACTTGCAGTAGTCTGATTATTATCGCAGTTGTTTGCTGTGTGTGTTATTTCTCGAAATGGCGTACGAAAAAGAACAAGCTAAATTAGAGAAAATAGTCCTCAACCCAGTACAAGTCGAGCCGTAGCCACTAACGTGGGTTCAAAAACTCAGCAATCCAGTCCAGATCGTGCTCAGTCCAGTACACGTTCCTTGATGTCTTCGGATGACGAAGCCACCCCCAATATTCCCACGCATGATAATGGTACCAGCCAGATTTCACAAACGATAGAGGATGTGATAAGGAACTTTCGAGTAGATACCGCCTCAAGTTCAGAAGACGATGAAGATATTGAAGCTTCTGATAATCAGCCATCCTGGAATCCAGTTACAGGTATAAATTTAAAAGAATTCCCGTTTACGGAAAATGATCCTGGCGTAAAACCGGAAATTCATAACCAGTTTTTTGATAAGAATCCATATAATTTTTATAAACTTATGGTACCTGACGATGTAATAAATCATATAGTCGCTGAAACAAATCGTTATGCAGCACAATCTAAAAACAAAAATATTAAACGAAAGTCAAGAATACAGAAGTGGGTGGACACCAATTCGGAAGAAATTGAAAGGTTCCTTGGTATAATTATGTGGATGGGGCTATTTCAGTTGCCAAGTATCCAGGCATATTGGCAGACATCTTTTTTGTACTTCAATAAAGTAAGATCTTTGATGAGCAGAAACAGATTCCAGCTGCTACTAAAAATGCTCCATTTCAATGACAATGAAGGTGTTGTTCAAAATCGCCTTCATAAAATAGACCCACTCCTCAAAAAACTCATAAGTAGTTTTCAAGCGGCTATCATACCTGAGGATGAGGTATGCATTGACGAGACTCTCGTCCCCTTTAGAGGACGTCTCTCCTTCCGACAGTATATAAAAAACAAGCGCCATAAATTTGGTATAAAGCTGTTCAAATTGTGGGTCTCCAAGGGATATACCTATAACCTCAGTGTATATTGCGGTGCTGAAAAAAGAGAAGGGCAGCCTGTGTCTACTGCAGTTGTTATGTCTCTTATGAATAACTTACTTGATAAAGGGCGAACTCTATATACAGACAATTACTACACCAGTGTCGGATTAGCGCATCGTCTTACAAATAGAAAAACTCACTTAGTTGGAACATTGCGTGCAAACCGAAAACTGAACCCGAAAGATGTAGTCACTAAAAAACTTCTAAAGAACGAAGTTGTTGCAGCCGAAAGTGACACTGGTGTAGTAGTTCTGAAATAGAAAGATAAACGAAATGCCTATATTTTGCACCAAGAAGTTGCCAACGAAAAGATGTCAATAACAAAATTCAAAGAAATGCTTATAGAAGAAATGCTACGCATTCCACCTGTTGATGCGGATGCTCGAGGTCCCGATAATCATGTGAAACATTCATTAGTAGAAAGCCAAGGTGCTGGACGAAAAAGAGGTCGATGTGTCCACTGTTACAAAAAAAAATCTGAAGAGGTTGGGAGTAAATTAGCCGCTAAACAAGCGACACAAAGTAAATTTAGGTGTGAAGTTTGTGAAAAATTCTATTGCTTACATTGCTTTTTTGAAACTCACACTCACTTTATGTGAATAAACCACATGTTTACCTTTTTTTATTTGCTTTCGGTGCACATTTTTCTATGTATTGCTTAATGTGAATAAACCACATGTTTATTTTGTTTTTTTTAGTTGCTTTACGTAAATAAACCACATTTTTCTATGTATTTATTTTTGTATGTATTTATTTCAAAATTCCTCTGTAGAACAGAGAGCAAAAATAAATTGCGCAGGCCAAACCGTTTTTGGGTACCCCAGGCCACCATATAAAAGCTCCCATAACAATACGTGCAAAGCGTGCATGCAACGCGGATGCAGGCGGCCAGAAATACAAAAACTAGTTTGTATCCATTGTAGATACATGCGGCCTCTCAATCACCATGGTATATGTATCCACGTTGGATACATGTGGCACTCAACGTGTTAAAACTTGAATATTTGGTTTATTAGAAATTCCGTTTTATCATTATCTTAAAGAAGGTCTCTGTTTAAGAATTTAAAAATATATACGATTAACACTTCTATTTATTATAATTCCATTCTAATCACTTTATTGTATTCGTTTTCACATTTTCAAGCATGTAACGCCTCTGTTATTGCTGTAACTCAAATTTTAAAATAAACGAGTAATATTCAAGTCAAAATGAACTTGTCCTTTAAGAAATAATTAATCATTTATGTATTTTCAGTAGTATAACATTATACACCAGTTTTATTTATTTTTTGTGTAGGTATACTACAATATATAAGAACTTGATTTTAAAAGATTGCAGTAATTGCTTATGTATTTTTCTAAAGAAATGCTGTAATACCTTCGTAATCACTTCAAAGGATAATACTTTATTGTTGACCTTACCAGGGTTTTGTGCAGGTAGCGCGCAACGTAAAAGTCTACACACTGTACTTGCAAACACAACAAAAAAAATTAAAAACGCTGTAAAGGAAGCTATTTTTGATGACGATTTTGTACAAGAAGTCAAATTTCAAATAGAAATTCAAGAACCGGTTTGCAACCTCATCAACATCTGTCAGAAACCAACTACCTCAATAGCAGATGCTGCTGATTTGTGGTTATCCCTAAAATTGCCAGAGGTCTTCACTGATCAACTTAAACGTCGTCAAGAAATGGCTCTCAACGTTTACAGTTTAGTAGCTTACTATTTTCACCCTAGTTATGACAATAATAAGTTATCTCATCATAAAAATGAGATTAACAGGTTTTTATTTAAGCATCTTAACAGTGATGCTATAAATGCTTGGGACGCCTATAATGAAAAAACTGGACTTTTCAAACAACTTTTTTCCAAAAATATTAACGATCCGTTGGTATTCTGGAGATTTGCAAAAATGGAATATCCCAATTTAGCTGCTATAGTTTTAAAGTTGCTAAAAATACCTGCAGCATCAGATTATTTTCCGACTGGGGAAACATTCACTCTTTATTAAGAAACAGACTGAAATTTGAAACGTCTAAAAAATTAGTACATGTGTACTTCACTCTGAGAGACAAAAGTGAAGAAGACTCAATCGCGGACATTAGTTGGGAATGTTGGGATTGGGATAAATTGGACAATTAGATCTTTAGATTTTGAATATACCTACTAGTAGTAGGTACACTACCATGTTTTTATAGATATATGTATATTATAGTTCAAATTTGTGTTTAATATACGTGTTAGTTTACTTTTTTGTATTTTTGAATAAAATAAATAACGCGTATATGACTTGCAACATTAATATGTAATTTTTGAGGTAATTATAATTGGTGTTGACAATGGTGTCGACAATGTGTCGACAATGATTTACTCGACGTGGCCATTGTCGACGCGTCGACAATTGAATTGTTGACGTGACATTGTCGACACCTTGCAACGCTGATGATTGGTTATGAAATTGTTTTATTTGACTCTTGCTTTCGAATATTTCAAGTGGAAATTTGTTGATCAATTTTGAAACTTTAGTTAATGAATAAATCGTTATTATCATTAATTAGTTATGTATAGAAACTTTAAGAATGCGAATTACGCTAAAAACTATATTTACTCCAAAACAGAAAGAAAAGGTATTTCTCTATAATTGTAATCTACATTATGTTGTTAAGAGAATGTGATAACAGTAAGTTAATATTCTGTTTATGTTTGTATGCTACTTTTTTTAAAAAAGGAAGGTTTTCTTGTAAAACATTTATGAAAATGATAAATTTTGTATTGTATGTTGTACCTTCAAAGATGTGAGCTTGTTCAAATTATACAACACAAGTGCTAGTATACCGAATTAGTTGGGTATGAAAAGACTACTCTTTGAAGTGATTTATTGTTTGTGACAATGGTGGAAAAGTGCAGATTTGGGGTAAGTATTATTTATTATATCCAAATATTAGAGATATTTATGCAAAATAAAAATATAGGCGGTGTGATTTTGTTGTAATAAATGCTATTTGTAGTTAGAGAAACAATTTTTTTCAAATGCATACCGTTATAAACGGAATTTTAGCAATGTATCCTATACCGTTGCCATATTCCGAGGCGTATGTGTGTGTAAGTCGGTTTCATAAAAGTAAAACAAATTATTACGTAATTACAATAAATAATCAAATAAAGTGGCGGTAACACTAATAATAAATTAATTCTTAGGGTTCTCATTCCTGGACTGAATACATGTTGTCTTTAGGGACCTTTTCAAATGCTGATTGAGACCCTGAAAGGAAGAAGATAAAGAAACTTCCAATGTTAGTCAGCAGATTGAAGGTTTCATTTCTACATCTGAAAACAAATTGGAAAGAAATTTTAAAATTACTTCAAAAGGTTTTTTTGTGATGAACGTATTGAAACCATTGTCGCTAATGCCAAACTGTATTCTACTCAGAAGAGTGCGAAAAGCATTAATACGAACATAAGCAAAATCTACGATTTTATAGCAATCGGATTGCTGACGGGTATAGTTCAGATGCCGGCATACACCGATTACCGAATTGAAAGCTTCCGGTACGAAAAAAAAAGTATCATGTCCCTGAAAAGATATCACTTATTCAGAAGATTTTTGCATTTTGTAAATAACACTGAACCCAGTAATGACCGATATTTCAAGATTTCACCTACTCTAGAGATATTGAAAAGAAACTGTAATAGTGTCGAAAATAAAAAGCGACAATCGGTGGATAAAATGATGATTCCCTTAAAAGGAACGCGTGCAGGATCAAGAAGAAGGCAGTAGGTAAAGAACAAACAAAAAAAGTGGGGGTACAAAATGTTTCTCCGTGATAGTGTGTCTGGAATTGTGTATGACCTTATACTGCATGGTGGTGCAGACACTTAGTTATATGAACGTATAATTTTCTGACAAAGAGAACTCACTAGTTTCGGGTGTAGGGTAGTTCTTAGTCTTTGTAAAACCATCTTTGATAAACCATTATCTGCGGGCTATTTTGACAATTTCTTCACCTCACCGGAATTACTGCTTCTTTTGAGGAGTAGGTATAGTATCCTTAGTTTGGGAACTGTTAGGAGCAACAGATTACTAGGGTGCAAACTAGCCTCTGACAAAACAATAAAGAAATGTGGTCGCGGTGGGGATGAGCAGTTTCTGGACAACAATAAGATAGTTGCTGTAATCAAATAGGTAGATAACAAAGCTGTAGTCTTGACTAGTACATTTGTAACCTCGGATCCTGTTGATAAAGTAAAAAAGTTTAGCAAGGAAGCAAAAGGTAAGGTAGATATTGATTGTCCCTAAATTGTCAAACAATACAACAGTCATATTGTTGGTAGCCTTATGCCGTACAGCATTCAAAACGCATAGATGGTACCTAGGAATATTTTCACAGTTACTGGACATCAGTGTAAATAATGCGTGGCTGTTATACAGGCGAGATAAACATTTATTGGGAGATAGAAGTAAACCGTTGATCCTGAAGGAGTTCCTTTTTCAAATCGTCAATAGTTTACTTTTGCATGACAGACCCAAACCTGGCAGGCGAAGTAGTAGAAGCTTATCTACACCACTGAAAAATATTTTAGCGCCGAAGCAAAAAGTTCCGCAAGAGATCCACTTCGACAATATAGGACACTTCCCGATATATGGCAAAAAAGGAAGATGCCGTGTACGAATGGCCAAACAGCAATCTTCTGTAAAAAATGTAACAAAGGGCTTTGTTTAGTGGATTCCAGGAATTGCTTTCTAACATTCTATATAAAAAATAAACATCTTACATGAAATGTAGTCTTTAGGGATGCAATGTATCGTATAGGATACAATCTAGAATTTGTTTTTCGTAATCTATAATTTGTTTTTTTTTAACGTTAAGTAAATGTTTATACTAGTTATAACGACTTTAATTTTATAAAGTGGAGAATTTTACTTGTATGCTGCGATTCCAATTGTCAATAAATATTTTTTATAGCAAGCGAAAATTGTGAAAACAAATCTTCGCTGCCATTTGACATTTTTGCTTAACAGTTATTTCTTGAAATTTTTGATCATGGCCCAAATTCACATGGAAACGAGAAAATTACTTGTGCAGAAATAGTGTTCTGAAAAAAATGTCAATTCGAAAACTCGCCGCAATGACAAACTGTTCAAAATCAGCTGTATTTCAAATTATTCAAAAGTTTGGAGCGCATAATACGCCGAATGATTTCCCGAAATCCCGACATAGAAGTGGTCCAGCCAATGTTAACACAGAAAAAAAAGTTGTTATGCTTTTGAAATCAAATCCCTCAATCTCGGCGATAAAAAAATGGATACCGCTCGAAGGACCTGGCGATTTGTTGATCACAACTACGTCGCGATTCACCCGAAACTACTTTATTCGTTCGCCGTCGATTCATTAGTATCATTATCATCGTCTTGCACTTCATATTAGTAAGTATTTAATTTGTAGAGTCGTATCTCCGTTTATTCCTTTTGGTAATGGAATAAGGGTTTTAATACTGGTGAGGCTAGCCACTCTCCTGGCTCAACTGTTAACGCCGATTATTTCGACTTCCTGATAGTTACATAAAGAAGACCCTTGCTTCGAAGTGCAAACCTTTGCGAGGTTAGGTAATACCGGCCCAAATGTGTGTAGTTAGTTAATTCCATTTCATTAAGGTACGTCAAACGATAACTTTATGTAACTGGACGACCTGTAAAATAAACAGCTACTGTAAACCTTTAATTTTTTACCGTGTAGCGGTTAATACTCAACAAATTGCTATCAATCACTTAAACAGCGCTACTCATTTCATTAATGATCCGATCGACATCCGTTCTATTAAAAGCTGTTCGCAACAACACCTGAAAAATTTAGTAATTATCGGTGGCGTCATTAATTCCAAAAAATTGTTTAATTAAGAAATACGGGAGGTCAAAGTCCAGAGTTGAGTTTTAAGATTAGTTATTGCTCACCTGTGTCATATGCATTCAGCTGTTTTGAGTGTTCCATTAGTTTCTCTAATAATCGCGGTGATTCAGTTTGTAATAGTTTATCGATTACATAGTTTAAATCCATTGTCACTATCCAGGTACGTCATTTAAAGTTATATGATTCGTTTATAAACATATATTTTTAATTAATAGGTTAAATGAAACAGATTTTATTGGTATTGAATATGAATACGTATATCAACATAAATGCTAACATAAAATGAAGAAAATTTTGAATACACAAATAAAATAAGTAATAATAAGTAAACTGAAATAAAACTTAAAGCGTAACTTCTGTTTTTTATTTTATCATAATGGATGTCATTCTAATAAACTATTTCCAGATTATTAAGAAGACAAAAATAAAGTTAAATTTCTCAAACTTTGTAAAATTAGCAAAATTGGTTGTCTATTTTAAAGTGCAGTACAGAACCCCTCAATCCCTTTGTTTTAAGGATTATAGCGTTGTCCAGCGGGTGATGCTTAATTCGTACAAACGAATAAAACATTTTATCGTCTGATCTGAAACAAACGGATATATTAAATATATTCTGAAATTATGCTCTGTTTTCATTTTCCGGGTTACGTAATTCGTATGGCGGTTCACTTATAATATAACTGATTTTAAATGATCCGATGTATGGATTCTTCAGTTTAGCGCACAGATGTTGATCTCTTCTACCAGCTCTTAAATTTATTACTATAACTAATTTAAATTTAACTTTTTTCTTCATTTTACGGTTCATTTTCTCTTTATTTCTTTTAAGGCTACGTTCTACATGTAATTCCTGTGCCGTTTGTAATTCTCTTACATTATCTTATCTTGATCACTAACATCCCAAGATCTTGGAGACTCTACGTGTTTCCTTTGTGGGTGCGTATTGCATTTGTAGTCTCGTTTGAATACAGTGTATGAGATGAATGAATTGGCCAGTTATTACGTCTTTGAGTTCATTGGTTATTGTTACTTACGTTTAGACACACTGATCCCGTTAGTCTATCTTACATTTTGAAGTTTAAAGCCTAATTCTACAACTGTAGAGGTCTGTAGTGTTAACGGGGCGTTTGCGATTACTGCTTCGAACGGACAGTAAACAGCGATTTGATTGGATTTTTATACTATTTATGTTATTTTTTTTATACAATCTTATTTGAATTAATATAGGCCTATATTTCGTTTTTCCGAGTTTAGCGTGAAATTCTTAGGTACGGAAAATTCGGTATCATCCTAAATTAACATAATTTTGACCTGAGTGAGCTTTATTTCTTCTAGAGGTAAGTGAGAGATAGAAATAATTTCTACCCACCTTGTCACTACTTCAGTTAGTTGGCAAAATACCATCATATCGTTACTTTCCGAAACCCAATATTTGGGGTTGTAACAGTTGGCGCCCAACGTAGGGCCCGTTTGTCTTTCACTTGTGTTTATTTCTTTTTGACGCCGAATTCCATAGAGAGTTTGTTGTATTTTCGCATTTTGTTAATCGACATCAAACCGATTTTAATTCTCATCAGCGTTTAGTGGTATAGAAATTGTGTGTACTTTTTTTTGAATTTGAGTTTGGAAAATAAAATTTTTTTTAAATCGATTTCTTCCGAGTGAAAATTAATATTTTTTTCCACGAGCTGGTATTAAATTTTTTAGAGGGACGTCTCGTTGTCGATGAGTCATTGACCGGATTATATCATTTCTTTGCAAACGTTTTCAATTAAATATCCAATAGTAATTAAAAATTAACACTTTTGTTTTATCAACCTAATTTTAAAGTTTCACTTACGTTTAATTATGATTCAAAATGTATAAGCTAAATATTTCAAGACTAACGCATGACGTTTCAATTAGAGGTGGAGACGCCACCTTGGGAATTACGGCATTACGTTCTTTTCTAAAGAGTTGTTTGGCAGAGCAAGCAGCGGGAATATCTTGTAATTAAGCATGTTTTTGGAACGTTAAACTATCGAGAAGCTTCCCTGATTGTGATGTATTGAACGCGGCCAAACGCAAGCATGCGCAAGGCAACACATTCTATTCGTCATTGGATTCGAAAAAGTGTTAAAAATGGCATTGAACTATCTATTATATGTATTCGTTTATTGAGTTATAAATAAGTATATTCCAGTTACCAGTATTTTTATTACAACTTGGACCACCTCGAACAATTGGCGACGAGTGTAAAAGGAATTGAGGTCCGTAGGATATTTTTCAAGCAGGCACACATTGTTCATTATTCATAATGACGACCACAAGCACTACGACTTTTTGTGGTACAATTGGAAAACTAGAAGAATATCAAATTGGCAGCGACTGGAATATTTATGCAGAAAGGCTGGAGGAATATTTTAAGGCAAATTTGGTGCCGGAAGATAGAAAAGTATCTGTGTTAATTACTTTGATTGGACAAACTGCGTATAAAATTTTAAAGGATGTTTGCGATCCTATTCTCCCTAGAGAAAAGACTTTCGACGAGTTATGTTCCATTTTAAGTAAACAATTCACGCCAGCAATTTCAACTTTTAAGAGAAGAATAGATTTTTATAGTTGTCGACAAGAACAGCAAGAAACGATCAACGAATGGTATATAAAAATCAAGCGAGCAGCAATGGATTGCAAATTTGGAAAACAATTGGAGTCTATTTTATCAGATAAATTTATTACTGGAATGCGTAAGGGTCCAATATTGGAACGTCTATGTGAAGAAGATCACAATAAGCCATTAAAAGATTTCATTGACATAGCATTGAAGAAAGAAAGTTCACTACCGAGCAAGGAAGAGAAAATTTTTAAGGTTACAAATTTTAAAAAGCAGGTGGAAAAGTTTCCTAAAGAAGAAAATAATCAAATCCCTGAAAGAAATTTAGAAAATATAGCTGTGTGTTTTCGGTGCGGTGAAGGTAACCATAAATTTAGTATTTGTAAGTTTAAGCTATTCAAGTGCAACATTTGCAAAAAAACAGGACATATTTCAAAAGTTTGTAAATTTAAAAACAAAAAACCTGTTAAAGTAAATGTTGTTACTGAGGGCGATGAATCTGAAAATTTTTATAATATCATCGATTGTTTTAAACTGTTTGAACCATATGTAATTAGTATGAAGGTTAATGACATGTTTATTGACATGGAAATTGACACGGGTTCAAGAATATTGATTATTTCAAAAAGTTTGTATGACAAACTATTTTCAAATCATAGATTAGAGAATTGTAAGACTATTTTAAAATGTTACGATCAAGGTGAAATCTTTCCAATAGGTCAATCTACAGTAACAGTTGAACATGAAGGTCAAAAAGAAAATTTGAAACTTGTAGTAGTTAATCTAAAAGGACCTGCCTTAATAGGTAGAGATTGGATTACTAAGTTAATAATTTTAAAAGTTTGCAATGAAAACGTTCATAAAATTGTAGATGAAAAAAAGGTAATTTCTAATTTATTTAAAGAATTTGAGAAACTGTTTGATAACACATTAGGATGTTATAAATATGAAGAAATTCAATTGGAAGTAAATGAAAATTCCAAACCAATATTTTGCAAGCCAAGGCCAATACCTTTTGCATTTAAAGAAGCAGTTGAATTAGAATTAGATAGGTTGGAAAAGTTAAGTATTATAACAAAAATAGATACAAGTGACTGGGGAACACCATTAGTACCGGTAATTAAAAAGGATGGTAGTGTTAGGGGATCGCGTACGTTTCATACCCGGACGTTTAATACCCGGACGTTTCATACCCGGGCGTTTCATACCCGGGACCTTTCATACCCGGACGTTTCATTCCCGGGACCTTTCATACCCGGGACTTTTCATACCCGGGACCTTTCATACCCAGGACCTTTCATACCCGGGATGGTAATGTTTAATTATAGGGATTCTTTTTTCAATAGTTAATACTAGTATGTATGTGCCTAGGTAAGATACATTAGTCGAAACAAATTTTTTACATAATTTAGTAATGTTTAATGAAAAGTAATTAGAAAAATTATCCACATTTTTAGATAATTAATACACATTCATTACTATCATACAAATATTTGGTAAACGACGAACTTTCCCCAAAAGTACCTAATTAGAAAAATTATCCGCATTTTTATAGTTAATGAATACACATTCATTACAATCACGAACTTTCCTCATTAGTGAGGTTTAGTCACTAATCATTAATTTTTATAACGAATCAGGTCTCAGCCAGGAATATATGGATTACTTTTGCACTTTATTGTCATTAGTCTCTTCACTGTTAGTCGAACGTGAAGGTGTATGTTGTATTTTTAATTTAATTTTGAGTGACTTTATAAGATGGCTTCTTTTATCAAGTCGAAGAAAGGAGGAAAAAAACTAGTTTATGGTGGTTATATTTACTCAAAGCATAAAGAAAATGATTTGAGAATTTTGTGGCGATGCGAACGACTTCAAAAAGTTGTCGTGGTCGAATAACATCTAATGCTGATAACTACATTCTCACCCAAGAGCACAATCATCTTCCATCTCCAGATGAAACTGAAGCAGCGGTAATTATGAGTAACATACGAACTACGGCAGTACTTACTCGAGAAGCTCCTAGAAGTGTAGTTAACGAATGCCTTGCAGGAGCTTCTCAAGCGGCAATTGTTTCTTTGCCAAAGTTAAATTCGTTGCAGAAAAAAGCGACAAGAGCTAGGAAACAAGTGGCAGTGCCGGCGAATATACCTCACAACAGAGCCGATATCGTAATCCCTGACGCGCTTCGGAATACATTAACGGAACCTCCTGAAGAATTTTTGTGCGCTGATAGTGGTAATGGTGATATAGATAGAATAATGATTTTTTGCTCTCCGACAGATCGCATCCGTCTAAGTAATTGTGATGTGTGGTTAGCGGATGGAACATTTAAAGTATCCCCAGAAATGTATTATCAGATCTGGGTAATACACGGTCTTTATCGGAACCGAGTGTTACCTTTTGCGTTTTGTTTGCTTCCATCAAAATCGCAGCAGCACTACACTTTAGCACTAAATATGTTGTTAAATTCAATGGATGAATCTACAAATCCGGTCCAACGTAGACCGACTAATATTATAATCGATTTTGAAAAATCAAGAAAATTCGTTTCGTGAATGTATTCCAGGGATATTAGTACATGGGTGCTACTTTCATTTTGCCCAAAGTATTTGGAAAAAAATTCAAAACCTAGGATTACATGCTCGATTCGGAATGGACGTCGAGTATAACCTAGTACTAAGGAAATTTATTGCGCTGTCGTTTTGTAGAGTTCAGGATGTTGCAGCGCGCTATAATAATCTGGCACAGGATTTTTGGAAAACTTTGGGGATACCGAAGAACATCAAGACTTTTTGGAGTACTTTGAAAACACTTGGGTGGGAAGAGCTCGTCGAAATCCACGTTTTCAGAAAGACATGTGGAATTGCATGAACATAAATCCTGTTCTTATGCCACGCACTAACAACAGTGTGGAAAGTTGGCACAACGTATTGCAATACACATTCGGTTGCCATCATCCAAATTTCTGGAAATTCTTGGAGGGATTGCGTAAAGAACATGTTAGGATGAATGCCATTTATGTAAAATTAAGTGCTGGTGAAAATGTACCCCTATATTCTAGGAAAGACTATGAACAACGAAATACGCGACTTGTGAATATTTTACGCGAGTATGATCAAAGAACTGAGAACGATTTTTTAAGATCATGTGCATACTATGTAAATTTGTAAACATTTTTTACTGTAACTAGCAATTTACATTTAAAAAAATAAAAAACAACATGGTAGGTAACAATAATTTGTATTACCTTTAATAACATAAATCATTAATTCCTACTTATATTCCCATTATTATTACTTGTTTTTACCCTTCAGTCTTTAAAGAAACAAGTTTTATTAATGTAAGCACAGAAATGAACACACATATAGAAAAAAAAAACTAATCTTCAAGAAATGCGTATGGTTTGCATAGTATTTTCATTACCTTTTTTCACAAGCACGTCGTTATATAAACTGTACCTGCTGGGTATGAAACGTCCTGGGTATCCATCGTCCTGGGTATGAAACGTCCTGGGTATGAAACGTCCTGGGTATGAAACGTCCTGGTATGAAGTGTCTGGGTATGAAACGTCCGGGTATGAAACGTCTCTACACCAGTGTTAGGTTATGTGCCAACTAACTAACAGTTAATAAATTTTTAAAAGATTTTAATCATCCTATTCCAAGGGTAGAGGAATTGTTCACTATGCTTCAAGGGGGAAAATGTTTTTCGAAATTATACCTAAGTCAGGCATATAATCAATTAAAAGTGAATTAAAGGAAACTGGCAAAATGTTAGCGTGGAGTACTCATCGTAGAATTTATGCAGTTAAAAGATTACCGTTTGGAACTAAACCAGCGTGTACAATATTTCAAAGAACAATAGAAAAAATTTTATAAGGGGCAAAGGGCACAGTTTGTTTCTTGGATGACACTTTAGTCACTGGACGCGATTTAAAAGAACACATTGAAAATTTAAAGCATGTTTTCAAACTATTAAAGGACGCAGGGTTAAAGTTAAAAGAAAACAAATGTTTTTTTTCAAAAAGAAATAAAGTATTTGGGATACATTATTAGCAAAGAAGGTTTAAAGAAAGATAAAGATAAAATTAAAGCTATTTTAGAAGTAAAATAGCCTAGTAATGTCACTGAAGTTAAAAGTTTTGTAGGAATGGTGAATTATTATGGGAAATTCATTAAAAATTTAGCAGCCTTGTTAAAACCTTTATATAACCTGTTAAAAAGTAAAGTAGTTTTTAGGTGGACAGATGAATGTGAGAAATCTTTTATTAAAGCTAAAGAAGCAATAGCTTCTGACGACATTTTAGTTCATTTTGAGAATGACGTACCAATTAGATTGACATGCGACGCATCTCAAATAAGCATAGGTGCAGTGTTAAGTCATGTGTTTCCGGGAAATATAGAAAGACCAATAGGGTTTGTGTCAAAATAAAACAGAGAAAAACTATTCGATGGTTGACAAAGAGGCTTTAGCTATTTATTACGGGGTAAAAAAAATTTCTCAATATTTGTTAGGTAAAAAGTTCGAGTTATTAACAGACCATAAGCCATTATTAGTATTATTCGGAGATAAAGGTGGTATTCCACCAATGGCAGCCGGTAGACTGCAACGTTGGGCATTTTATTTATCTAGTTATAATTATACAATTAGACACATTAAAGGTAAAAACAACGAAGCAGCGGATGCGCTTTCGCGATTACCAAATCCAAACCAAAACGACGAATTTTTTGACGATTACACTTACTTAAATTTTGTAGAAAATTCTATACCGATAAACGCAAAAAAATTACGTATCGAGTCTCGTACAGATCCAGAAATCAGCTCAATTATTAGTTTAGTTAGAGATGGTTGGGAAAATTGCAAATCTGATACTATTAATCAATTTTATTTTAAGAGACGAGACGTAGCGCATTGATATTAGAGCAAGGAATTTTAATGTGGGGTTATAGAGTGGTAGTACCAATTAAATTAAGAAATCATTTGTTAAACGAATTGCACAGTTCTCATTTAGCCATAGCTAAAATGAAAAGTAAAGCTAGATCCTATTTTTGGTGGCCATTAATAGATAAGGACATCGAAAATATGGGAAAAACATGTACAGCTTGTATTGAGAATCGTGCAAATCCAGGAAAAAGTATGTTAGGGGTTTCTTCTTCGCGCGCATCCAACCGGCGCGGGCAATGGATCGGGCGGGGACGATGGATCCATGCGCGGAGAAATGCTGGGCGCGGCGACCACGGCGACTACTAATTATTATCATTGTTGTTGGCGTGGTGCAAATGTTTATGCTCTTGTAGCTTATCATAATAGATTTATTAAATTGAAAGAGTTTTATTTTAACAAATCAGAAGTGGGATAAAACTACGTGCTTCAAAGGTGTTTGTAAACGGCGATTTACAGGTGATTTTAACGGGCGATACACGGCGTTGTAATTGCGTAATAACAAGTGATTGTGAATTGGTGATACTGAGGGTAATTGTACTGTAAGTAATTTTATAATTTAATCACGCTTCAGTTAATTAAAAATTGCTAAATAACGGTGAACCTATTATTGCAAAATTGCACAAACTGGCGAATCGATGACTCAGCTGTATTAAACAATAAGGCATGTTGTTGTACAAATTTTAAAGGTGGTGTTGCCTGCTAGGATTATTATTACTAGGCGGAACGCATGTTAGTTTATCTTATTACTTAGTGCACTTACATTTTTTTTAATTACCAGTGGCGTAGGGTGCATGGCGATTAGGGTGTCAAATCTTAATTACAGTAAGGCGATTATTTGGGCGTAACTACGATCAGGGGCGTGTAGAGCAATATAGATAGCTATTAAATTTATATTTCTTTCGTTAATTAGAAAATGGCGGCGCAGTACGTAGGAGAAGAGCTCATTATTCATTAGGATGGTGACGAGGTGTTGAGGGGTATTATCGACAGTCCTCGGCGAGAAGAGGCTAGTCCTCGGCGTAGACGGCGTCATGGCGAAGGTTCACCACGGCGGGCCAAAACTTGGCATCAGCGCCTTGATAATTATGACCTGTCGTGGGAGCAGTGGAAAACGAAAGTGGGAGCGGCGTTTCCACGGCGGCGTGATTTCGCCGTCATGCTCAGAGAAATGATGTCGAGGCGTAAGACTGACTCTGAGACGATGACTGCATATTACCATGCAAAGCTGGCATTGTGCGCAAGGGTTGGCGTTTCGGGCGGAAATGCCGTTTCTTGTATTATTGATGGCTTACCGATGGAGCTGCGGGCGAGCGCACACGGCGTTTGTGCTAGTCTGCCGGAGGTACTATATCACAACTTCCTGGCGGGGGTAGACAGTTACCAGGTGGGCGAAATGGCTGCGCCTGCAACGGCGATGGCTCGAACCATGGCGTCTAAGGTTTGTGTGGCTGGTATCAAACGACGCTTACCAACACAAGATACGGTGAGGTGTTACAACTGCCAGGAGTTTGCCGATCACATGAGCCGAGACTGTCCCAAGCCTAGGGTAGATAGGTGCAGGCGTTGCGGCGGAACAGGCCACTGGGCTGCAAACTGCTCAAAGAGGCGAACTGAAGAGCAAACGCAGGTGAGATTATTAATCACTCCAAGCGATTCAGTTTTTAGACAGACGGCGTATGTCAACGGCGAGGCGGTACGCGTGTATATCGATACCGGTAGTGAACAAAATATTATGGCAGGACACACGGCTAGGCGTTTAGCACTGCCTGTGGATTGTTCTGCTGCTGGCATATCCTTATGCGGGTTTGGCGGCGGTGTAGCCACTAGCAACGGGTGCGTACAAATCACTCTGGTGATGAGTGGGTTTCAATTGGACATCACGGTGTTAGAGACTGAGTCTGACATGGGGCGAATTGAGTTGTTGCTAGGTCAGCCTGCGATTCAGAGTCCTAACGTCACGCTGGTGGTGCGAGGCGGCAAGGCGGTGCTGACAACTCAGGAAGACGTTAGTGACATTCTTAGGCGATTGACACTCGAAGGCGAACCATCCCGGCGTCCGGTGGTTTTAGCGGAAGATGTTCTCTGTGCACCGCAAATGAGTGTTTTGGCGAAAGTGGAAGTACTTAATGGCAAACCAGGTGAGTATGTAAGTACTTCGGCGAAGTGGTACTCCGATGGGCGTCTTTCCATGGCGATGCCGGCGTACGTCCTGGCGTGTGGGGCAATACAAGAGGTGTCTATCACCAACATGGGCGACACACCATTTACCCTCAAGAAGGGGCGGCTGATGTCCCGGTCTGATGTGTGCCAACCGGCGGATGAGGCGCTAGTAAAGGTGAATATATGTAAAAGTATTAATAAACCATGCATGCTTGACTTGACATGCGCGAATGTAAGCAGAGTATCAGATGACTGTAAGAGGCGGTTGTTTACATTGTTACAAAACAAAGCGCATTGTTTTTCGCGAGGCGATGATGACTTGGGATCTACTGGCCTGGGCCAAATGGAAATTAAGAGCTAACCACTGATGTGCCTATATATTACCGGCCGTATAGGTTGTCATTGTCGGAGCGTCAGGTAGTACGTCAAAAGGTTCAATCTCTTTTAGAAGCAGGCGTTATACGGGAGAGCCAGTCAGCGTATGCTAGTCCTATTGTGTTGGTGCCGAAAAAGTCTGGCGACATGCGGTTGTGTGTTGATTATTGGGCGTTAAATGCTATAACTGTCAAAGAAAGGTATCCACTACCATTAATATCTGATCAAATAGATCGGTTGGCGAATAAAAGGTACTTTACTACTTTAGATATGGCTCAAGGGTATCATCAGGTGCCAATGCATACTAATTCAGTGGATAAGACAGCCTTTGTGACGCCGGATGGCCAGTACGAATATCTTCGAGTTCCTTTTGGTCTTGCTAACTCTCCAGCTGTATTTCAGCGCATCATAAATAAAATGTTAGGTAATCTTAGGTATGATCAGGTGTTGGCGTATATGGATGATCTTCTAATCCCTTCCGGCGATGAACAACAAGGGTTGGAGTTGTTAGATACGGTGTTGGAACTTATTTCTAGGGCAGGTGTAAAACTGAAGCTAGATAAATGCACTTTCCTCACGGACCGAGTAGAATATCTGGGACACGAGATATGTGCAAAAGGCATTCGTCCTGGTCGGCGGAAGGTGCGAGCCGTAGAGGAGTTTCCTGTTCCTACTAATGTTCACGGCGTTAGACAGTTTGTTGGTCTTGCTTCTTATTTTAGGAAATTTGTTATGAATTTTTCCGTGCTGGCGAGGCCTCTTACGAATCTTACTAAGAAGGGCGTTGAGTGGACTTGGGGCGATGAGCAGCAGAAAGCATTCGAGACATTGAAAGGTTGTCTGTCTAAGAGACCGGTGTTGTCCTTATACGACAGCCAGGCGGAAACAGAATTACACACCGACGCAAGCAAATGGGGCCTGGGTGGTATTTTGATGCAGAGGGGCAAAGGAGAGGGGCGAGTACCGCAACCAGTCGAGTACTACAGTAGAATAACTACGGCGACCGAACAGGTGTACCATAGTTATGAACTGGAGACCTTGGCGGTTGTAGAATCTATAAGGCGCTTTCGGATTTACTTGTTAAGAGAGCGGTTTAAGGTTGTCACAGATTGTGTGGCGATAAGAGCAACCCTCATTAAACGGGATTTAGTGCCCCGTATTGCAAGGTGGTGGCTAACTATTCAGGAGTTTGACTTTGAGGTAGAATACAGAGCCGGCGGGCGCATGCAACACGTAGATGCGTTAAGCAGAAACCCTTTTGGCGAGACGATAGTGAGGACGGGCGTTAATGTGGTGTCTATGGCGGACGACGATTGGTTCCTCACAGTACAGTTGCAGGATCCAAAAGTACAGACTATAAAGGCGGCACTAATGTCTGGTCCAGCCGATCCTGACGTCAAGGCGAATTATAAGATAAAGGGGCGGCGCTTGTATCGAACAACTTTGAACGGCGACAAGTTGTACATCACGACGATGTCGGGCATCCAGGGTATGAACGGTGTTTGGCGCTCTTACAGGAGACCTTTTGGTTTCCCAGAATGAGGCGATTTGTGAGTAAGTATGTTAAATCGTGCTTGAGGTGTGCATTTGCGAAAGGCGACCATGGGCGGGGCGAAGGTTACTTACATCCAATAGAACGGCGACCGATACCCTACGACACGGTGCATATCGACCATTTAGGTCCTTTTGTGAAAAGTACAAGAGGAAACTCGTACATTCTCGTAGTGATCGACGGGTTTACGAAGTTTGTGGTTGCCAAGCCAACCAAAAGTTTGAGGTCAACTGAGGCGGTTAACAAGCTGAAAGAGGTGTTCAGTGAGCACATAACATAAAACAAATATAAACGTATCTGAAGTAGCTGGGGTGGGAATGAAATTAGCGCCCCTAAGTGGATGATCAAATACTTAATGTACCATGGCGGTAGATTTGAAAGAGATACAATAAAGTAAATAATGCTATTTTAGTTTACAGGTTATGGAAGGGATTTCACGATACAAAAAAAACCATTTAACTATAGAAATATATATATTTAATAAAATACAAAGCATTTGTTAAAACATATATGTACACAAATTATTTGTTTCTATTCATATTTTTGTACATAATTAGTTCAAATTATTAGATTTTGAAAGCCTGGATTTTCTTTTTAAATATTTCTCATGTGCCGAAACTTTAAGAGCATCTAAACAATATTTTTTGCTAAATTTGTATTATACACTTTCTCAAATTTTGAACTTCTTCCCTTACTTATTAAATTTACTTGTTTTACCCAAAAGAATATGATACACCGTATAATTAATTTTAATATATACAAATGTAAACGTTTGTGTTCTACACAATTTAATGGCAAGGCATTTAGATGCCGTAGCAATACGTTTAATAATACTTTGCTCAAATTAGTTAAGTGACAAAAGCGGGGAAGTAAATAAAATAACCTGCCAATAGCTTCCTTCACTATAAAATGTAGAAAACTACCCGGTTGTACTAAACGACATGATGTATATGCCCTAGCTTCAACAAAATCTGACAATTCGTGAGTTGAATTAAGATTTAACAGTGATTTCTTACAATTCACACAATTCTTTACAAATGTGAGGGCTTTCTTTCCCACATACCCAGCAACATAATAAATTGTACAATTAGCGACACGACTCCTCTTCCCTTCTAAAAATTTCATTTGATGTTCAAATTCCTCTGCATTAATTCCAACATCTTGCTCTAATGAAGTAGATGTTACACTCTTTTTCCCTGTTAATAACTACTTTAAATTATCTAATGTTCCAGCACTATAATCCTTCTCACAATTCCTTCCAGGTGAGTGCCCAGCTATATAATTATTAACCACAAGAGCTTTAAAGGAACTTGTGAAATGGGAAACATTAGGAGAAACATTTCTGATCCAATGACTCCTGATACACCCGAAAAAATTTTCCAGAGCATCTTGATTCACAGCTCGAGGTATAACATATTTAAATTGATTTGCAAACAACACTTTGCATAAATAAGTCATACCTTTCAAGGTATGAATCAGGTTTTTTATCGATGGTATTTGTACCAACACCTTCCTCCTTGGATCCATGAACTTGACAGTTTTCAAAATTTCTATACTTTCTGACCAGTACTGTTGGTGACCAGTGTCTTCTCTTACACCACCCTTTAAAGGCTTACTAGTTTCACACTTCACCTTATGTCCATTTAGACTATCAAACAGGGTATCCATAAATAACAAAAACTTAGCTGTGTCAGAAGCTTCAGCATCTAATGAATACTCGTTATTTTGCATACCTGAAAATAGAATTTAATGTAGAAAATAATAAATAGTTTTCATACACAGACATACCCCATTTAGAAATTCTCAACATCAAAGCACCCACTTGATGGCTGAACACTTGCGTAGCGTACGAAACTTTCATTTTGTTAATTTTGCCCTTTATAACATGTCGATCGGTTAATTTTGGACATATTCTTGTGTCATCAGCTGTATCCAAAAAATAAAATTGCAGAATGTGTTGCCATCTAGCAACTTTATTTACACCATTAGTGGTATAATGTAGATCTTTTTCTAAAAGATTATTGCGGATACCTTTAAAAAGATGCGGGACATCATATAAAGGTACCACTTCTTGATTATTAATAAGAGGGCCAAAACCCTTATACTCGGAATTGTTTTTTTATATATAATTGTTTCGTATCATTTATGAGACCATTAATAGCTGTTTGATTTGTGGCCCCTTGGTCACAAACCATACCAACGACTTTTAAACCAATTTCTTGGCATGATGCAACCACCTTTACTATCCATTTCTTCAAGTTAACAGCTTTAAGTGGTCCACTACTAAAGCAAAAACATAATGCTTGGTTCCATTGGGTATGGAGCCCTATAATCATAAAAACTGTAGCATGGTCAGCTAATCCCGTCGTTCGGGTGGAGCCATCATCAGCGAGACCTTCTATTAGATCACTTTTCTTATTGTACATTAAATTTGTATCTATATGCATTTCATCAAATACCACTAAGCAGTGCTTGTCTTGTATACTTAGTTTGTCAACACTTCCTTTGAGTGCATCTATTAATTGTTTATTAATTCCCGGTTTAAAAGGTAATTGATTTAACAAATTTGTTATTGTTCTACAACCGGGTAAAGAAAATATGTTTGACAATACCTTGTATCCTCTACCACTTGCTTTGTAGAGGGTTAGTGCAAATATTTTCTCATTTAACGTATACCTTCGGGCCTTTGGAGGTAACTTTTGATTTTTAATTTGCTGCATAAAGAAATTGTAAGTTGTAGCATTAACTTTTACACTCATGTCTTGAAAATCTTCAGGTCCAGTTTTTGTCGATTTATACTTTTGTAGTTTACATTTTAATTTGGCAGCATTTGCTTTCCATTTTAATATGTTTGTGTAAAGTGTTTTACTTTTTGGCGATAACTGGTTCTTTCTGGTAACATTAGCCAGCTGAAGAGTGCTATTTCTTTTCTTACGCTTTGGAGTACACTCTTCTTCACCATCCACCTTTCTTTTTTGTGGTACTGCAAGTTTAATACATGTTAGCATGACCAACAACGTCTTACACATTTAGTAGTGTTATACAAATTTGCATTTATAACCACTATATTCAACAAGGTCAAGTAAATAACAATTATACCTTTCTCATCAACGTTTCGTGTATCCAATACAGCTGGCACGATCATAGACAATGCATCTGTTTCGGATGTGGTTTCGGATGCAAGTGAAGCACCTAAAACCAAATTGTATGTATTAGTTTATGTAATTCCAACGGGTGGTAACATTTAAGTTAAAAGTTTATTAGAATTCGAGCATGTCAATGTTACAACTCAACTATCCAAGCTTAGCAATTTCGGTTTCAACTTTGACACTGTACATTCATTTCAACATTCATATTTTAGTATAGCTTTACTCGTAACTTTTAAAGTTGATACATCATACATCCATATTACTAACCTGGTTTGGGAGCTGAATCAGGTGTTAAAAAAAGCGTTGGAATTGCATCTCGTCGTAATCCCCTTCTTGTGCCCGGAACAATAAACTCACTTTTAAAATACGATCACATACATAATATGTTTTATATATGGCCTCTGTCGTTAGTTTTTTAAATCGTGGGTGATTTACGAGGTCTACCCATTTACGGTATATTTCCATATCATTTTTTGGAAAGCGATGCCGTTTCGAAGAAAAGTCTGTACAAGTTATTACACAACAAGGTTTTGTTTTCACTTGCACTTCCATTACTGTACACTATTTAAGACACTAGGTAATAGGTATATATTACAATAATGTTATAAAAAGAATAACCACATAAGAATAACTTGCGAAATTTTCAAGATGTTTTAGGTTAGCATAAAATGGATTGTACTATTAGTGATCGCGTAACACCGTGCGTCGAAGATCACCGAAGTCGTTGTACAGCGCGAAAGTGGACGATCAAAAAACTACAAACCCAATTCCACTTCTTCCCACTTAAGTTACATTTATATTCTTTTTATGTTATGTGTCAGTGAGTTTGGCCTGACGTTGTCTGGGGCCTAAATAATACAGCCAACGCGAGCACGCATTTCTCTCCTGCCCACCTGATGTTTTCTCATAGTTACGGTATGATAGCCGATCTGGCCAACGGTGGGCTTGCAAGCAACATTGGTGCGAACGACGGTGAATGTTCGGCGGGCACGGCGAATGTCCCTGGTAGGGCAACTGCCGCAGAGATGGCGGATACTGTCATGAGAGACGGCGATACGGTGATCGGCCCTACAGTAATCTCTGCACCTAAGGTGGTGGCACAAGGTGACGACCTTGATGCTATTGCTGAGGAGGCGAAGGCGGGCGCAAGGCTACAGGCGGACCGTGCAACGGCGGGCGCAAATATACAAAGGGCTGCAAGGCGTATGAAGGCACAATACGATAAAAAGCGTAAGCGTGCTACTCGCTTTAAGGTGGGCGACTTAGTGATGTGGCGTAATGCAGCTACCGCAAAAGCTAATATCGGCGTAAGTCACAAATTGTCAAACAAATACGACGGGCCGTACCGCGTAACGAAAGTGCTAGCACATGACAGGTATTTGATTGAAACTGTCAAAGGCGTCAGGGGTTATAAACGGTTTCAGGCGACCGTGGCGGTTGACTCCCTTAGGCGTTATCTTGGCGTGAATGCGCTCTCAGACGAAAGCGCCGGCGATGGCGAGGAAGTCGATCGTTTAGATCTGATCGATCTCCTAGAATCATGATACACAGGTAATTAATGAGGGCATTAAACTGTTTCAGGATGGCCGAATGTTAGGGGTTTCTTCTTCGCGCGCATCCAACCGGCGCGGGCAATGGATCGGGCGGGGACGATGGATCCATGCGCGGAGAAATGCTGGGCGCGGCGACCACGGCGACTACTAATTATTATCATTCTTATTGGCGTGGTGCAAATGTTTATGCTCTTGTAGCTTATCATAATATATTTATTAAATTGAAAGAGTTTTATTTTAACAAGTAATTTACAAAAATGGGATCAAACAAATAAGGTATTTGATAGAGCACATATTGATTATTTAGGACCATTTAGGGGTAAACATTAATTAGTTTTGATAGATTCATATAGTAAATGGCCTGAAGTAGTAGAAGTACCGTCTACAGACACAAAAAACACGGTCGAAGAATTACGAAAAATCTTCGCACGTTTTGGATTACCTAAAACTTTGGTTAGCGATAACGGAACATCATTTACATCTTTGGAATTTAAACAATTTTGCAAAATAAATAATATTAATCAAGTATTTTCTCCTCCTTATCATCCAGCAACGGGGCGGCTGAATTTGTAGTTAAATCATTTAAAATGTCAATTAAAAAAGCATTACTTGATAAAAGGAACCATAGAGTTTCGTTGCAAACATTAATCAGTAGATATTTATTTAATTATCGAACATCGATCCATATGACTACTGGAGATACTCCAGCTAAGTTAATGTTTAGTAAAGAATTGAATAACCGATTTGACTTATTATTACCAAAACAAATAGACAAAACGGTTGAAAATCAAAATAGATATTTTAAAGGAAATAGAAAAATCGAATTTAGAGAGGGCGAGATAGTGTATGCTAGGGACTATAGAAATGCACATAAACCGGGTTGGATTAAGGGTGAAATTATAGAAATCTTAGGAAAAAATGTATACAAGTGTTATATCCCTGAACTTGAGGTACAGTGGAAAAGGCATAAAGATCAATTATTAAGTTATATAAGCAAAAATACTGATGTTTTAAACACTGATGAAAACGTATTAGATTATAAAAAGAGTTATGTAACCAGTTTTGATGAGAATGTATTAGATTATAAGAAAAGTGATGTAACCAATTTTGATGAAAATGTAGTAGGTTTTAAGGAAAATAATGGAACAGTTTTGGAAGAAAGTGAAACTGTTAAGTTAAGTGAAAACGAAACAGTGATTGATGAAACTGTTTGTGCTAATGAAGAACTTGAAAGTTACAAACCAAGATCGATTGCAATTGACAGACCTCGTAGAATGATCAAAGCACCAGATAGACTTGATTTGTAATGTTAAAAATTTAGTATTTAAGTAAACCTGTACTTAACGAAGGGGATGTGATGTATTGAACGCGGCCAAACGCAAGCATGCGCAAGGCAACACATTCTATTCGTCATTGGATTCGAAAAAGTGTTAAAAATGACATTGAACCATCTATTTAATGCGTTGGAATTTGGTCGTAATTCTTTTGTAAAAGACTCCGTATTCAGATTTATTGGACTGAATTTTCTTTTATTTTAGCGTTTGTTTAGTTCGGTGTAAGCATCGAAAACGTTTTACTCGTTATTTTATTACGTATAATTTAAGTTGATTTGTATTTCATAGTTATTTCACAATTATTATTTGTTTTTTTTAAACGCATAAAGTTCCGTGGTTTTCATTATGATTTGGTGTTTTTACTTCTGGTTATCTCATTAGAATAACAACTCTATCTAATTTACGATTTCCTTTTTGGAATGTAACTTGATCAATTTTCTTAGTATCTATACTTTTGTTTATGTTGAGTTCATTTGCCAGCTATTTGATAATTTAACAGAGTAAGCATTTTCCGTGAGAACATTTTCTTTCTTTCGTGTGCGTACATGACATGACGCACGTGGTAATAATGTTTTTCATCTTTGTTAATTTACTTTGTTTAGTGTTCCATCTTTTACAAAGATTTTACGGCGCAAGTTTGTTGAATTAAGTGGGATTACGAGGTGTTATAAGGAGAAAAATTTTGATTTTGGGGGATCTTTTTGGTCGAAATTAAGAAATACCGGGTACCGTGATGTAGTCAATTGTTTGGGGTGTTTTACCCTACCGTTATGCAATACCGCGGAAGTTAAATAAATGGTGCCGTGAAAATTAAGTGGTGTGATGGGAAATATTGGTTTTCCAAATTCGTAATTTTACGGTTTAATGAACTTCATGGTATCCATCATAAAGCTCACGTTTGAGTTGGATTTGTTTTTTTTTTTTAATGTGTTGTGCTAAGAATCCAGTCTTCGCTTTTGTGCGGATTTCAATTAAGTAGTAAAATAAATCTTCCGCCGTCATTCCATTGTTTGGGGGTCCCACCGAACCTTCGATCGACTACAAAACACCTAGACCGTCCCGGGGTCGACCTAAACTCGAAAGCTTCTGGAACCGCTGTGCCCAGAAGTTTACCTGGAGTAAACGATTGAGTCAAGGTATTTATTGAATTTGATATTATCGTGAAGTGAACCGCGATCGATATGACTTAAAAGCTTTGATTTGAGCCGACTTAGTTACGGCTAACTTGAAATATTTTAAGAAACACTTGAAGGTGTTTGCGTGAATTTCGCTTGAATTAATTAATTTTGTTCTGTGTGTTGTAAAAGTAAGCCGTATTCATGCATGAAAGATAATGTAACGAAATGTAACATGTAATTTTTTTTTAACGCTGAGTTCGAAACCAAAGTTTCGGACGTATATTTTATGACTTTTGTATTTTTTTTTGTTGTTTGTTGTTAAATTTACGGATTAAGTATGCGGACAAGGCCTTGAATTTTATTTTTATTTGTTTTTTTGAACAAGTTAACGCTTTAATTATTTTTTTTTTAAATATTAATTTTTATATTCAGTTTCTGAATTGTTTATTTTGTCTTGTTTATTTTTATTTCTTTCATTATTTTTATTCAAGTTTGTTTGATATTCATCTTATTATTTTATTAATACAATAAATGTTAAATTGTTTAACTGTAAAGAGCTTTTACTGATTCAGCCGCTGCGAACGTAAATTTTTAAGTACATTTCAGAGTTTAGCAAGTTACAACTCGAGGTAAGTCCAGGGGTTGTAACCAACCAGATGAGGTTATCAGGGGTCCGGAAGCTTTTATCATCGTGTCCTTGATTGGCGCCCTAACCGATTTGGAGTCTTTTACCCCTTTTATTTCGATTTTATTGTCAATCTCGTTTCCAAGTAATCACGGATGTAAAATATAACCCACCCCGTCTCCACTGAGCAGCGGCACAACATCGTTTATGTTACCTCATTTCAGGCAGTGACATTGTTCCAACTTTTGCATGTAACAGTTTTAAGAAATCAAGTTTAATTCAAGCATATTTTATGTAGCGAACAACGTGCAAGGCAAATGGCTTTTTCGTTTACTCGAACGGAAGGGACCAAGGATAGATGCCGTCGAGAAATGGAAGACTAACCTCAATACAAACTGTTACGGTAACTTTTATACTAACACAATTTGGAAAAAGCTAAGACTCGGTGGCTCAGTACAAGCAGGCGATAGTTGGGGGTGGGTTAGAGAATCTAGTAGCTTTGGGTAAGATGTTGTAGGCAAGAATCTGGTACAGAATGAGTAAGATAGAGGGCGCCACGTACTTCACTTGTAGTTAGACCAATTAGCTTGAATTACGAAGGGCTAAGGGGCTGTCAGGTGAGCAATAAGTAGTTAAACAAATTAGGATTAACTAAATTATAATGCAATGTAAAATAAATGGTAACATAAACATGTATGAATTGGTCAAATAAAATATGTACACGTAGGATATATTGTAGTACAAAATTTATAAAAGTATGCAGCCCCTGTTGAAAATGACCATTAACGATCATATTAATACCATTAGATTTTTTTAGTGTTTTTTATGGTTTTTGGTGGTCCAACGTGGACGCTAATGGTGTATCATAAAACTTTTGTATGGTTTTTAACCGAAATTTCCGTTACCACATTACTTTACGGTTTGAATATGGACGCTAATGGTGTATTATAGAACTTTTGTTTGGTTTTTAATGGAAATTTCCGTTACTACATTACTTTACGGTTTGAATATGGAAAACTCCTAAATTAGCTAACAATTTATGGTTTCTAACGGAAATTACCACATCATAATCATAATGTAATATTTCTTTATGGATATACCCACATAAAAATTTTATAGAGTTTCTTTAAGGAAAATTACAGCTTGGAAATATGCTTCACTTTCATTCTAAAAGGGAATTTCCATTAAATCAATACTTCTTTTAACATTCATATGGTAATTTCCGTAAAATTAAAAGGAAGGTCCATCGCCTACATAAAAAGATACGACCAATAAGATTTTAGCAATCGCGCACTGTACACGAGACTGAAACGTTTGGAATTAAATTAGGTTAAAGCTGGATTCATAGTCCGATTGTAACCGTAGTTGTAATTGTAAACTTAGTTGTAAAGGAAGTTGAATCATATGATTCTCTTATTCCGATTCAGAGTAGTCCATAACTTAACGTAATGAAACTTAGTTGTAAGCAAAGATGCCCAACTTTTATCTTAGTTGTAGAAACGTAAGGAAATGACACTACTGCGCAAGTACACTGAATGGTTGTTCATGTTTTGTGAAACTCGTATAGTGGTTTTCGTTGGATAATTTAAATCGTGTTTACATCGTGTTGCTTTTTTAAGTACAATAAAGTTTAAACATGAATAATCAGTTGCTTGCTGCTTGCACGCTTGTGACGTTGATGGCATATGTATACAGGAAGAGAAGAAACCAACGCCAAAAAGAAAGACAATATAAAACTAGAATAATCAATAGGAATAGGGGCACACTGGGGTTTTATGCTGCAACATTTCTAAAAATGAAAGAAGTGGACAGTGAACATTTTTTTAAGTACACCCGAATGGATGTTGAAACTTTTAAAAAATTGTTGGGTCTGGTGTCACCGATGTTACAGAAAAAACGGCTACCAGATTCTATTGGTGGGGAGCAATGTCTTGCTGTTACTCTAAAGTAAGTTGAGAAACTTATATTTTTACAAACTTTACTAATGAAATTTGTTTTTAGTTATTTATAACAAGGCTCGTCGATGCAGAATATTGCATGGTCATACCAATTAGGACATTCCACGGTGTATTACATTATTCATGATGTGTGCAGAATACTGTGGAATGTCCTAAACAAAAACTATTTGAAGTCTCCATCAACAACTGCAGAATGGGAGGCTATTGCGAATGACTTTTGGCAATTATGGAACTTTCCCAATTGCGTTGGAGCTTTAGATGGTAAACATATTAGTATTCAAGCGCCCCCTAAATCTGGGTCATTATATTTTAATTACAAGAAGACCTTTAGCGTTGTGCTCTTAGCAGCATGTGATGCAAAATATAATTTTACTTTAATTGATGTTGGTGCCTACGGATCTCAAAGCGATGGAGGAATATTTCGGGAATCTACATTTGGAAAAGCACTGAATAATTTATCGTTGAATCTGCCAAGTGAAAAACCGCTACCGGGAACAAATACATCAATGCCATATGTTTTCGTGGCAGACGAGGGTTTTCCCCTTAAGAAATACATAATGCGGCCTTATCCTGGTAGGCATCTAGTAGATTCAAAAAAAAATTTTAATTATCGATTGTCAAGAGCTCGTAGAATTATAGAAAACACATTTGGCATCATGGTAGCCCGCTGGCGAATTTTAAAGCTGTCAATTTGTGCACATCCTGAAAATGTAGACAATATTGTGAAAGCCATAGTTTGTTTGCACAATTTTATTAAAAAAGAAAATGAAAACCTTTACTGCCCTCCAGGGTTTGTAGACAGTGACGATCGACCAGGAGATTGGCGACAGGAAATAACTGAGTTGACATCTGTTGGTAGAATGTCAGCAAATAATGCAACCAGAACAATTTTTAATTTAAGAGAAGCATTTAATGATTATTTTATGAATAAAGGCAAAGTACCATGGCAATATGAACGTGCCAATATTTAAATGTATTTAAATCAAAATATGTACCTACACATCAATAAAAGTTTGCAAGTTATTTAAAAATATTCCTAGAATTACTGACAAAGCAAAATAAACTTAATCTAATCCATCGGCATAATTACATAGGATTTCCATTATATCCCTTTTAACATTATTTTTTATACGTTTTGAAAACTTTTTTAATTCACTTGCGATATACTTCCCAAAGCATTCGTCGGAATCGTCCTTACTGACATTGGCGAAGTATGTCGCAACAGCTCCCATGGCAGTGCCAATTAAATCCTCCCCTTGATCTGATGATGCACCACGCCTCCGCTTTTTGAATTTGTCCGGGGCGTTTCAGTGCTAGGCAGCACTTCTGAAGTAGAAGTCCCCGGCTGCGGTTCGTGCTGTGCATATATTACTTCTACATCACTGAGGGACATCACTGAGGGACATCACTGATTCTGTATACATGGGTGAAGCTGGGGACATTATCGATTCGGTATACACCGATAAAGCCAGTGATGCCCTCTCTGTGGAGTTGAATGTTTCGGTTCGCTGTACATTACCACTTGTTCTAAAACACATAATTTTGTTACTTCAAAAATTATATTGTATTGTGCACAATATTTGGTACTTTCTGGGCTTGATGTATTGAAGTAAAAAGGATATTGCTCCATACAATGGCCACTCGTCCTCTTCCGTTGCAGCCGATCCTGATGCTGTATTTTGAATTTTTTGTTGCTCTTTGGTGTACCGTTCACGAGCATTTCGCCATAAGCGTTGGCATTCACCAACTACAAGTACATAAAATTAATGTAATCCTATTTTGTACATAGCTATGTATATATAAAAGCAATATTATGTTTACTTTTTCCTACCTTCTTTTCACATCTCCTCCGCGATCGTCTCCCACACTCTTTCCTTTCTTCGCGCATCTTTAAATTCTTTCAAACTTTTATTGTAAATGATTGGGTTCGCTTCTATTAATGAAATTAGTTTGGCTTCCATAGTTTATTTGAGGTTAGAAAGTTAGAATGTACATTGTCCACCAACGTAACAATTGAACTATGAATCGATACATTTCTTACGGATACAATTACAACTACGTAACAATTACAACTACGGTTACAATCTGACTATGAATATAACTTAAGTCATGGTACTGAACTGGTTGAAGTTATTGCACTTTTTTTTGTTAGTTATACACTTAATACTGCGGTTTGTTCTGTGCTGCGATTATTGCAAGAATGTATGCGTTAGTGAAATTTGTAGAAGACGGTCAAGTATACGTGGCTGATGTGGCGGACATTAAAAAATTTCAAGAAGATTTTATACCTAATCAAAGGTACAAAGTTAGTACAGTGATGGCCAATATTATAAGGCATACATTGTTAGTATTGGTGGTAAGTACATTTTACTTATTACTCCTTGTACCTATAGCAATCTTTAGAGTATCAATTTATACAGGGTTAGCCAAATGTCCGGCAACGGATCGATTACAGCCAAACGAAGCGATGTAGAGATATCAACGTCACTGTTCACCTTAATACAAAAAGTTAGATGGGGCTACAGGTCACTTATTTACAAAGATAATAGTAAAACTCATCAAATTATTGTTCTAATAATCGATCTGTCGCCGGACATTTGGCTAACCCCATATGTGTATTTCATTCATTCCCAAAAGAATAAACAACCTTCACATGTATAGCAAGATCTACTATTGTGATTACTTACTAAAACAAATTTTTTACACTTCCCAAACACTTGTGAATGAATTGTGTAGGTATATAAAATTAATCTAAACCATGCAACGCAATTAATGTATTTTTAGCAAGTCCTGATGAGGCACGTCACAATGCAGACGGCAAGAGGTTCAGGCAGCCCACAATAAGGTATAAACCAGATAGTGAAACTTCAACATGCGATGAGCTAGATGAAGATCTAGATGGAGTTTCACTTGCAAGTATACAACTTAACAAGAGTAGTAGGTATTAGGTTACATTAATTGTTTTTCATTTTTGTACCTATTAGGAAAATACTGAAGGTACCCATAAGAACAGAACTAAAACGAAAATGAATTTGTAAAAGGCAGCTATTGCAAATTATCAAGTCATCAATTCAAATAGTAGTAGGGTAAATGTGCCGGACCCCAACAATCATGAAGTATATAAATTGCAACTTGAAATAACAGCGTTAAAACAAGAAATTGTCAAATTAAAAGAAAAAAATTCAGAGATTAGTCAACTAAATGTAAATTTACAGAAGATTGTAATAGAGAAATTCAAAGGTTTTTTTTAATAACGGTATCTACATGGTTTCTATTTTGTTTACCTCAATTAGATTTAGACAAGGTATTATCAACTGATTCATCTTCACAAGGTACTGAAGGAACTTCAAAATTAGAAAATGAAGAGACGATATGTATGAGACGGAATGGAGATGTAAGTTTTAATAAAAAATATTGATTTTGATTAATATGTTTTTTAGGTCCATTTAGGTAGAGGCATTTGGTTGCCATCTCAAATCTTTGATTGCATATACAGAAAAAAAAGACAGCATTTTTCTTAAAGAACTGGCAACAGCGATTTTTGGCGATGATATTTTAATGAACTCATCCATTTGTGGTATGGCATCAAACAGAAAAAAAGGTGAAGCAGTTAAACCAGCTCTTGACCCCACAAAACTTTTGGCAATGCAAGGTTTAATTTTATGTTATTGAGCATCAAAATTTTTATTTGATACATATTTATAGATTTATTAAAGCACAGACTAAATGAAAGAGAAGTTTTACCAGAAGAGCAGATAAAGATTAATATGAGGATGGACCACATTATAAATGAAAAAAAAATTCAAGGCTTGAGGAGGCCGCCACGAATTAATAAAAAGAAGACTCTTAAAGATAATACAGGTAGTAACACATTTCTGTTTTTCAAGTTGTTTAAAAAAAAATTTTAGTTGCTAATGAGACTGAGATTGTTATTGGTCAAGATTTAATGATATTTGACGTTGAAAATCTGGATCTGGGAATGTACTATATACATCTAATGCAGAAGAGACAGTATCACTTTTAAATGATGTCTATTCAACTGCTGATGTATAATAGGTACCAATTTACTAAAAAAAAATTTTTTTAAGTTTTTTATTATAGTTTTATTTGTGTTAATTTATAATTAAAAATTTCCAAGTTTATTGTACCTCAAAACAATTTGGAAATTTAGCAATATAGTTTTCCTTAATTGTTAGAAAAATACATTTTTCGTTGATTTCGCTAAATGGTAGAAATACATAATCTATTACATCAGATGAAACAACTTCAACTATATGTGTAAATATTACATTTTCAAAAATTAGAATTTTTGTTTTAAGTCTTTTACCAAAAATGTAATTATTATTATTAAATGCAATCATTTTAAGTATTTGAACAAAGTTAGCATTTAGAGTTTCCATTATAGTATCATTTGTTTTTATTGGCTTTGAATAATCACAACTATGAATCAAGATATTTTTATAAATACATTTTTTATATGAATACATTCGGCTACTTTGAAGTTTAGTAATATTGGAACAAGAAAGATAAAATGACATGTTTTTGGCAGATACCTACCAGATTACCTGCTGCTAAGTAAATTACTTCTTTAAATTGACGAACGTAGTGTAATTTGTCTGGAAACCATAAATTATTACAAAACATTTTACAATCATCATTCATTTTTGTATTGCTATTCAAATTATTTAAAAATGTATTTATGCTTAACATTTTTTTTCAACTTGCTTTGCTACTCTTACAGGCCCCTTAATTTGTTGCTTTATGGTAAATATTCCTGATTCGAACGGAAATGTGCTAGTTGACCAAAGTGGACCAGTTCTTTTAACACTTTCTGTTAGATGAAGTAATGAATGTACATTTGTAGTCTTACCGTAGTATATTTCAAATTGTTGAACAAACAATATTAAATATTTTTTTGCTTTATGTAAATCTGATATAGGTATATTTTTTTTGTAATAAATTAAAAATAGCTTTAACCAATAAAGCTAAATGATTAATATATGTTTCTTTAAGGATTCCATTAAGAAAGGGGATTACATAAAATAATAGCCAATTTCGCCATTCACTAGCCTTCCACTTAGCTTTCTTATTAATTGATCTTGGTAACCTGTGGATTTCATGTGGAGGAGTGATTTTAAGAATCCGGTCCAACCCAAATTCCAGCAAATATTAAATTTTTAAAACGTATTTTTGCTGGAATTTCATTTATTATCACTTGAATCGGCCACATGGTTGATTTTGACGAAGAAAAGATGGGTGCACCATCTGTGCTGAAGGTCAAATTGAAAGGCACTTTTTGTTTTAGTAAGTTTTGATAGATGCTGCCATCCCAGACATCTTTAATGATATCATTGTCATTATTTATCGTTGGTCTGTTTAAAGCAATGAAAATTTCATTATTATTCAGAATTGATTTAATTTGACTTATCATATCAACAGATATAAAAAAATTATGATTCTGTAGTGAAATTTCTTGATGCTGATGATATTCTTCATTAGGACATATAACCGTCGTTGCCCTAAATTTTTGTTTTGTGGTTGGCTCTTGTAATTGAGACTTACAGTACTGACAATACCATATGTACCTTATAAGTTCATCATTAGGGTCAAACATTTTAGACATTATATAATTTGAAGGACTAAATGTCTCATCATCTGCTAAATTTGCACATATTTTTAATAACGTCAACACATCGTTACGTGCTTCATTTGACAATCGATGTCTAAGGGAAAGACCGTGCAACATGATTAATACTTCTTGCTTAGTTAGGGCAGAATCAGAAAACATTACTTCCCCATTAAAGTTAGAATCTTGACTTTGCTTATCATCAACATCATTGTTTGTCTCACTTTCTGAATTGTCAGTTGTGTCATTTTCGGAGCAAAAAAATCATTTCCGTTACTACTGCTACTGCTAGTGCGGCGACTGCTGTTACAAGAGTTTGCATCACTCATTTTGCTATAAGAAACTTTCTGTTGATATACTAATTTGTTACTCCTAAAACATATAAGAATATAAATATTTAAATCACATTTAGAATTACGACGAACTTTGTTCTCTTGATCAAAATTTCTAGCATCACTTTGACCTTGGCATTGTAATTCATTTTGTACTTCATAAGTAGTTGTACCTATTTGAATAAAATTATATTGTCGCTTACAAAGTATATTTTTATTTCTGTTACAGAACTATTTGATAATGTTAATTAAAAAAGTAAGTATACTTACTACTGTTTACAGTCATATTTAATTCATTTTTCCAACGTTGTTTAGTTCCTTGTGAAACATCAGGCTCTCTATCTAATAAATATTGTTACCTAATAAAGTTTTGTAATGATTCGGATTCTAGAAGGGATCAAGGTAGCCACAATAAAAATATAACAAACGCGTTGGAAGACACTAATAAAAATAAAATCAAACCAGACAAAAAATATGTTTAATCAGCATAGTAATAATTAAAGTAAAAATTAAATTGATTGGTAAAATAAAGACTTATTTCGTTGAACTATGTCCTCTACATAAGAAAGAGTGAGAGACGCAAGAACAAAGATGGCTGTGAGTGACGATTACAGGTGAACTTGTAAGCAGTGATTTCCCGTATTCACACCGCATCCACGCAACATTTCTATCTGCTTTTAACTCTTCAAAAATTTCTTGATTATTTCTGTTCCTTTCCATTCTAATGTTTTTCAATTCTTGCATACACATTTGCATGGAATTTTTACTACAGTCCGGTACTTCAGAAGTTTTATTTTCTTCAATAACATCCTGATTTTGCTAAATATTTATTTTTGTATTCAACTCTTTATCCCTTTTTTTCTCGGCATCTTTATCTATATCTAGGTCATTCACTTCATCCTTTTTAATTTCTTGTATATTTAAATATGCTGCTTCTTCAAATTCATATTGTTTATCTTTTCTTGTTTACTAGAATCGCTAGGAATAAACTTCTTACCACTTCTAGTTGGCATTATTTAAAATTTAAATTGTTTAAACACACAAATAAAACAACTAATAATACCTATATGTCACCTTTTCTTTCTTTCTGAAATAACACATTCAAATGTAAAATACAAGAATAGTATATTAAAATATAAGTTGCAGAAGGCAAAATATTCAAACACGCATTTAGGTTTCAATGTGCTGCGAAGCAGCAAGTTGCAGAATGGATAAGTGTTTGAATAGCCTTCTGCAACGAATGTTTTATACTATTTTCTCTATTTCGGTCGATATTTGCATTATTTATTAAATGTAAAATGTCCAATATTTTCCAGCAGGGAAATTTTTATTAGAATTTTTGTGTTGGCAACGGTGATACATATTTGACTAGACATATTTGACACATTTACCTAGTTTTCTGCTGTCATTGGGTGGCAATTAGAAATCAGGATGTAAAACTTAGAAAATAAAAGTTACCAAAAATCGTTAAAGAATAGACTTCATTCTAACACTAAAATGCGTGCGTGAAAGAGTAATATTAAAACGTATTAGTTTACTTCTTTATAGAAACACTAGTCTAAATTCATATAATTTCCACTTAGAAAAAAAAATTCTTTATCCTGGAAATATACCTAACCAAGGGTAATGAATAACGACCTATTTACTAAGCTTTCTTCAAGTTTTGATCTACTACAAATGTTATTATTTAATTTTGCCACACACGTTGCAGCGCCTTTTTAATTATATGGTATTATGAAATAATTAGAGCAAAGGGCGTTACAAGGGTTCTAATTTGATTTCAATCAATCAGTATAAATTTTTTGACACTTACCTCTGCAAATAAGCACTCCTTGTCTCATAATAATAGATACAAAAAAAACTATATATAAAATTACCCCACTATATATTAAAAAGTTTTTGCGATCAGTGAAATTTCACGCATTACAACAACGAACACAATCACAAGTTAGTGGTGGAGAAATGTCAATAGTATGTATCTTCGATATATGTATGTCGATACTCAGGTTATGAAACATGAATAATTATCGATAATTTCCGATGGTTTATTAGAATATCACTTGAAAATAAAAAACGCATATACTCAAAAAGCCAAGAATTGGATGCAGTTTCCAAATAAGTAGGGGATTTGTATTTTCTTGAGAATTGTATCGTTCAAGGTATTGACGTTTAATAATGACCATATCATATCAACAGTTACACTTTTTCTTTAACTCGTCGATTTTTTTATTGTGTGTACTGTTTCCATTCCTTCTTCTAAATATTTAGTTGCTGTAGATGCATTTTCAGGGTTTCAAAAAAATTATTTTTTGAAGCGTCTGTCAAGAATAGTCGAAATTCTAGGAAGAGTTCTTGTTTCATAAAAGAGTTTTCTTACATAATCAAGTACTCCTATTTGTAATATTTTTCCTTCTTCTGTTGCTAAACCTGCAATGCAATTTTTAAGGTGAGTATATATGCCAAACGTCATAGGAATTATTAAAGACTCAGTCACATGATTGTTTCCTATAATTTTTACTGTAGTTTCTTCTAACATTTATAAACATTTTCGTATATACTATAGAAGCAACATCTCATCCACTGTTAAATGAGGTGGAGCTTTACATAGTTTTAGTAAAGTTATATTTAAAGAATCTTCTGTTTTAATAATTCTTTAGATTATATAAAATGTACTGTTCCAGCGCGTTGCAATCTCTTGGATTAATTTTACATTTTTACTAGCAGTTTCATTATTGCCTCTTTGTTCATTTTTAAACATTTCTGTTGCTGTAGTGCTCGTTTTGAAATAGACTATAATTCCTTTGCACTTTAGTATAATTGGTTGTATACATTCTAGCTTAAAATTTTCTTGTACCACCAAATCTGACGTGTGGGTATAACTAGGTAAATGTATCTTTTTTTATAATTTCACAGCTTTTGATCATATTTCTAGCATTATCAGTAGTTATGCAACCAATTTTATCAGTAACATCCCACTCATTAAACGTGTCTCATAAGGAATTGACAACATTTTCTGCAGTATGATTATCTGATAAAGCTTTACTCGATAAAAGAGCGCTTTTTCGTTGAAAACTAGAATCTATGAAATTACATGTAACAGATAAATATAATTCAGTAGATATTGATGTCTAGGAATGGGTGGTAATTGCAGTACTATATCTAGTTTAGGTACTTCATTTAAATATTTTTGTAACTTATCTTCTTCTTATCCTTCTATGTATAATGTGTCTATTATTGTTTCTATAATTGCTTATTTGCTTGGTACAATATATCGTGGATCAAGTAAATTAACAAATTTTTTAAATCCAGCATCGTTAATAATTAAATGGTTGCAGGTCTGTAGCAATCATTAATGTTAAATTGCGATCAAGTATTTTCTTCCTGTGTAAAGAAATATTATGATGGATAGATATTTTGAAATATCTGTTAACTGAATGTCCTTTTAAACTGTGAATTTTTATAAAATAGCAAAACTATCTATTATTAAAAAGAATCAATTTTATTCGATAGCTAAAAATCGATAGTGCTATAGATATTTCTCCATAAGTCCGTTTCGAGTGGATTAGTCATATGCAGTCGACTGCTTTGAGTGTTCTATTGGTTTCTCTAATAATCGCGGTGATTCACTTTGTAATAGTTTATTAAATGGTTTAAATCCATTGTCACTATCGAGGTACGTCATTTAAAGTTATATGATTCGTTTATATTGATATATTTTTAACTAATAGTTTAAATGAAGTACCTTATTTTATTTTTACTGAATACCAATACGATAACGTATACACTAAAATTGTACTGACGGACAGAACGGAACAGCCATAGGTTAGATAGTTAGGATAGATACGCCACTGCAATACATCATTTTGTTAGCATTTAACACCACCTACTGAGATGTGTGAAACTTAATAGCTTAAATCAATACTACAAACTACAGTCTTCTACACATCATTTTAAAATATTCGACATGGAAGGTATTCAAGGCATTTATTGAAATTAATTAAAATTGATCATCTTTCTATTTACCATTAATATACCTAATTAAATATTATATGCCTTATATACACATTACAAACACATCATTACAATATATTAAGGATTGCTTTGATATATTCCACTACCTTTCAGACGTTGGAAGAGTAAAAGGAGAAGGTATGGATAAAGATTTAAGAATATGAATTTTACAAAACTCGCATTTAAATTTTGAAAACACCTTTCTAGCAATAAAACCTGATATGTAACCTATTGCTGCTTTACTGAGAGGCCTTGCTAATTTAGCATCACTCATTGACGCAATACTTATATCAATAGATGGATTGTCATCAATATTGCGCATATTATTTTGTGGATTTGGTGTACAATGTAAAACAAGGTCTTTTAATTGAAGTAACGAGGACTCAAAGGTTTCCTCACAATTTGCACTCACAGAGTGTTTCCCTGAAATGGATAGTATAAGCAAAGCTTTAAACGAATCCTGAAATTGGGCACAAGTTGGATTAGTATGTTGACGTATTTGACCAAAATAATTTTCTAAAGTCTCTTGGTTAAAAGATCTACCATAAAAAAATGTAATTTTACTTAATAATGTCGCTCTTAAATCTACAAACCCTTCTAAAGTAGAAATAAAATTTCTTAATGACGGTGGCTTACTCTTTTCGTGAGTGTCTTTAGTTTGAAAAAACATTTGCCCCAAAGGGCATATTGCTTCTTTCCAAAATGCTAAGTGTGAAGAGTTGCTTTTCACGACTCCTTTCAATGGTTTAGAGGGTTCACCAAAAAATGTTCCACCATTCAGACTGTCGAACAGATTGTCAAAAAATTTAATTATTTGAGCTGTTTCTCTGGCACGTTTCTCTATTTTATATTTTCCAGTGACATCAGTTTCCTCTATAAAAAACAATACTTTAATGAGGTCATTACAAAAAGATTAACTAACCATTTCGAGCCATAATAGAAATGACAGCAGCCATTGAGTGTGAAAACACTTGTGTAGCATAAGATACCTTCATTTTTATTTTTTTTTCTTTTATAACATGAAACTCGGAAATTTTGTGAATGCATCGAACATCTTCGCTAGAAGCATCTATATAATAAGCTTTAACAATATCATCCCATTTTGCCACAAGGGTTGCATCGGATTGTTGGCATACTAAATTTTTTGTCAACATGTTATTTCTAAGCCCCTTTATAAGATGTGGCACATCGTATAAAGGGATTATTTTATCACCATTGACAATTAGTCTCCATTTGGGTGGTTTTCTACTTCTTAAGTGTTCAGCTCTACTCTCGGTAAGCATGTTTCCAATTGCTGCTCTGTTGGTTGATCCCTGGTCACAGACAACAGCTACGACAGTTAAACCTGTAAAGTATATTCATTAATTCTTATTTACACAAACAAAATGTAATATATTATACACTATATTCCAATTATATTTGGCTGTATTTCAGATAATACAGCTAAAAAATATACATGTTACTTAGTTTTAATGCACATTAACAATGTAATTGTACTCAATACCTACATTTATAGGTAATTTCTGTGATGGTACTGCTGTACGCTTTAAGTACATATTAGACGATTTATCATCCATCGTGAAATGTTGATGGCACACTCTATAATTTCTGTATACTTCAAGAGGTTGTAAATTAACCAGCTTTGGATTTGCAATCAAAGTTATCCATGTATCGAAACGACTCTTATTCTTCTCGGGATTAGGAAATCGATGTCTAGACGACTTCCTATCATCACAACCCGGTATAGCACACGGTACATAACTTGACATGATTAAAGAACTATCTAACCTATGTTAAAGAATTACTATGTAATACTTATTTCTTCCTTGACTTAACATTGAAAAGTATCTTAAGTGCTATAAGCTATGCTTTAAGGTTAAGAAAAAGGCGGGAAAGGCGATCAAATGATCAAATGGCGAATGCCATATATATATATATATATAAGAGAGGAGTATATTGCGCATACTACATATTCTTAATGTAAAAAAAGTTATTCCAAAATAGAGCGAATAGAAAATATGCTTTGTCCTTGTTGTTGCTTGTGGACGAGATGCGCCAGCGCAAATTTTTATTCATATTGAGGTTAAGTTCCATATAAAAAAATCATGTGCCTATTTTTTTCTTCTTATTGGTATAAAATTTTAAGGAAGCCCGGAAGTAAGAATACACAGTTTCGAAAAGGCTTACTGAGAAATGTTTCACGAGGGCTAATTCGACATCTTTGTTCACATATGTATCCGGTATCATAGTTTTAAATTTTGTAAAGGAATAGTTAAAAATATAAGCTTAGGTTCTGCGCTTCTTGTGGGTAATTCCGAAGAATTTGTCTGGAAACTTCACACGTGCATTGGTAGAAATTTTAGGCTTCGATCAATCTGATATCGCTAATAATCTCAGTTTAAAATCACAATGCAGTTGGTACTGCTAACTATTGTTAGCATATATGCGCTATTTATCATTCATATGTCTTTATTATTCAAGATATACACTGAAAATCCTAATTTCTAAGTTTTTGAAATTATACAAAATAATTGATACATTTTTGAACCATCATTGTACTATCCTGAACCTCCTATATATGTTCATTATCATCAAGCACACAATTCTGAATCGCGTTCTAAATATAACCATTGAGTAATAATTTAAGAAGAGGCGCAACTAGTGTGTTAAAAATCGTACTGTAGTTTTATCTCTCTTGTTTCTCTTTTTTTTACCCGTCTGTACCCCCTCTTTTCATAAACTAATAAACTAATACCTGCTGCCATCTGCAAAATCGTGGTTTCTATTTTGCGAACTTACTTATTTCTTATGAAGTACCAGTTAGAACCTTTTGTTATATTTGTGTTTACTTTACCGTTTACCTGTTCAAAACAGGTTAATATCATAAACAATAGCTTGTATTGTTACGACACAAGTCAATGTCAAATAAACTTAAACAATATCATGCTTTATATTTAAGAAAACAAAAAATATGTATATTCAAATATTTATTTATTTTGTAAAATATAAATCGAAAACAGAAATAACTAAAACAATGGAAATTAAATTAAAAGAAAATTGTTATGGGGATTTATTGTTATTATTCGTCAATTTTTAAAATTATTCAAATTACCAATCCACTAATAATAAATTATAAAACTTATAAAAAGTTAAGATTACAAAAGTTTTTAACTTACATTTTTTCGAACAATCTCAAATCTAAAATTTGTAACTAGATAATTAAAAAAATGTAAGTTTTACAAAAATGTTAAATGTTAATTATTTTAAAAAAGGAAGATGGTGCAATTTAGAAACAAATATAAAAAAATTTAAGTTTAAAATCGTAATTGAAATTGGTTTGCTAGTTCAACAAAAAATTATTTGATATTTTAATATAAATGAACTGTAGTAATTGAAGAATTTCCCAGTGGGCAAATTGCAGCTAAAACCGGCTTTTTTATAACTACTTTAGCTTTTAAAGTTACTCTTTAGAACACTTTTAAGTGGTTTGTGAAAAAACTAAAACCTCCATGAAGCGTTTAAGTAGCTAAAAATTTCTCAGTTATGTTGCTGTTAGGTAGCTCCTTTAATGCATTAAAATCGAGCTTATACAGCTCTTTGTGGTACTAGCAAAGTTTTAAAGAAGCTCTAAAGGAACTGTAAACCACCTTTCAGAAACAACTATACAGCTTAAATAGCTTTATTTTTACTACCTTTAAGTAGCTTAAAAATTAAATAAACATTTCATTAGAAAAAGAAATCTTGAAATCGTTACCTTTACTTAATTTCTTAAAAAAATTGAGAAAAGTGATAAAGGAGAACCCATTGAAAAGACCTAGATTTTGTTTAAAAAATTGATTATCAAATTTATCACTTATTTTTACTGAAATCTTCTTAAACAATTTAGAAAGTAAATATATTTCTGAACACCAAATTTTCTTACAAAAAATAATATTTTGGAAAAGATATGACATTTTTTGTATTTAAAAAAGTTGTAAACATTTTTTGTAGATTTTCTGAAGATGAGCATCATTATTTTAAAGCTCGAAACATATGTAAACGAATTTGTTATTAGTGGACTGGTAATTTAAATAATTTTAAATTAAAATTAATGTTAAATTTCTGAAAGAATAATTGACCAATTAATCCTTTAAAAGGATTTTTGACGGAGAATCCATTTGTATCACTATGTTGCGTAGTTTAGTCAAAACTTAACGGCTTGACGAATTTGAGAACACACTGTGGTCGTTCCGATATCTTCAAAATATTATAGGACGTATCTTCAACTATAAAACATATATTAAAAAAATTACGTATTATTGCTTGTCTACTTATACCTTCGTTTACTGAACTGGAGCTGTAGAAAGAATAAATTTATTCGTCTTCACGATCGTCATCAATAAATAACAATCGCCGTTTTCTTCCATATGTTTGAGAAACTACTACATTTGAGTATCTTAGGTTGATGTTCATATCAACAATTACAGCTTCTGTAAAAAATTATACTAAATAAGCCCAAAAAGTAAAAAAAAAATTAAGTTGTTAGTATTTTAAAAATAAACTTTGAAAATGCAATGAGTATTAGTATTTTCAAAATTTTTGCGATTTTTTTTTAAACAATTGTAAAAATATTTTATGTATTGTTGGATTTGTATTGAAGTGCTTTTAGCGTGCTAAAATAAACATAAAAGAATTTTGTTTATAATTTTTTTTATTTTTAAAAAAAATTAAGTATTTATTAGACAAGGTGCTACAGAAATGCGGCCCTAACATTTACAAGAACGATATTTTTATTCGACATGCCAACATCAACAAAAAACATTTAAAGCAATGGCCAGAGCGATTATGTAATTACGATGAATCGATCATTATGCAAAATAATGATAGCGATATCGAGCGTCTGTACAATAACGATCGCAATCATTGATCGCTTATAAAATAACAATTGCGGTTGTGGAAAAGAAATTAATACTTTTAATTGTCGCATAAACAAATAAGACTAATATAACACTATAATATTTACTTTAATAAATGTATAATAAACTTTAAGTATGCAGGTAGTTCACGGAAAATCGTAAAATTTTGTAGGTAAATAACCCCTTTGCTCTTTTACTCGTAAGAATTTTAAACCACATACAGATTTTTAATAAAAAGTAACACGAATTTAAACATTGAATTATATTTTTTGTTTACAGAAATTTAACAATGCATTCTTTTCAAAGAGAATTAGAAAACTCTTCTAGGAAAGAACGTTTGTAAAATTTGTGTCACACATTCAGCATTTAGGGAAAAACCTAGCTTTATATAAACAACAAGGTAAATCATAAAAACACAGGAAGTTAAAAACAATAAGCATTAACTACAAATGACAATACGCATTTGAAAAGAATTGCAAATTTATTTTTAATACATAAATCTTGTTTGAGACAAATATCAACACGAGTTATTACTAATTACTCAACAATCTTTTCAGGGTCAATTTCAAATAGAAACATTTAATTTACGAAAGAACGAACTTATTTTTTAATATGTTGTTTATTAATGCTTTAAACTATTTGTTCGTAAGTTTGCATCAGAATTCAAATAGCACGTCATGTCGAAAAAAAAACATTACAGTAGTATCTATTTTCTGTGAATTTTTGTAAATATTTTTTTTTAATCTAAATATGAACAAATTTTAATTAACTTATTGTTTAGAAACAATATTAAAAAATACTTAGATATGTTGATTTTCAATACTCCAAACGTTATTGTATCCCGGAAAACGAAAATCGAATGTTTATGGCTAGATTTATGACTAACTTTACACGAGCGACTTTTTAGCAACAGTCGATTACTAATTAATTCTAAATACCATGATTGCGATCATTGATCGTAGAAAATAATAGCGATCTCAGCTACTGATTTACAGTAATTATTTTAAGTTATTGTACAATTAAGTGCAACAAGAAGAAGAAGAATCCGGACAAAGGAGATTCTCCGATGCTAATTTAAACCATTTTTTAAACGTTTGGTAGAAAAAAAATTTAAAAAATATTTACCTGATTGAAGGTGTAGAACAAGAACTGCAGTGTGTTTAAAATTTCCTTTGTTGTTATACATTATCTCCGAAGAGGCTTCTCACAAATCTTCTTTTGTTTTAAATCTTCCAAGTCCATTGTGGCAATGTTTATATTTCCACAGTTTTTCTAACATTCTTTAGCACACTTTATCACTAATAAAAAACTTAAGAAAACTAGTACCTTTGTTTTCGGTATTATTATTTTCACAATTAATATAAACACAACCGTGATCTGTAACTTTTCCCATTTTAAAAATAAATCAATAATATATTTACACTTAAACTAAACAAAAGTTCAAACAAACATTACTACTACCAGAATTTCAAAAATCGTATCGCAATGTTAACCCAAGAAAAACTTTCAATTCAATTCCGAAGTTTACAAGTCGACAGACACGCAAGAACTGAAAAATCTCGATCCATTACGAACGTGGCGACCTCTATATCTCGATCCAAGCAGTCGATACGATATCGCCCCTTAAGTTGCATTTCTTCTTACATTTATTATTCAATGATATAACTCATTAGTCGTTAACAGAAGATCAGTAACACTTACACCTTACATTTTTTGTTTTTTAACACATTATTTCAACACTGATGTTATGAAAATTGCAAATTCAGTTTTTTATTTGATTAAATAATTGTCTTAAATGTAAACACGTACTTAATTCATAGCGGAGTTACTAAACCAAAAAATAATTTTATTGCAATATCTTCAAAAAAATACATATAAAGCATTAAAGAATACAACTAAACAATGAAGTTACACTACATACGTACATCTTATTAAACTTTTAATTTTCCTGTGTAAATATTATAAACAACTGCTTTAATCGATGTCCATTTTCTATTATGAAATAACTGTGGATATTTTTTGGTAAAATTTTCAACTTCTGCTTGCTTTGGAGCTATCTTTTTCTGAATATTTTTTTCAAAATACTGAAAAATTATTTTTTTGTCTTCTACAGTCCAAGCCTGTCTTGGCAAAATTTTTATCTTGCTTTTTCCACTGGAGTCGCGACTGATATTAATATGATTGTCGTTAGAATTAGGTTCAACCATTTTTTCATCTGTGGAAATAATATTTTGAATAATTTCTTCCATGTTCTGTGGTTTATCTTGAACTGGAGTTAGATCTATCGTTATGTCGTCTAAGGATTTTCCTATAAAATTTTGTGCAATACCTTGACTCATTAGCAATAATAATTTTGATATTTTTGCCGTCTGGTAGACATTATCGGATAGCCTATAAGACACTGCAATGTGTTCTAAGTGTGTGGCCCATAAACTTAGACAACTGTTCCATGTCATTGTTAGAAAACTGCAAAAGTTGTGTAATTGTGGCAAGATGTTTGCGAAGCGATGTCGCCGTTATGCTATTTACACGAGTTATTCCACACTTTTGAACATATTTTCGCAGTGTTTTTGTGCCATCAATAAAACCAGAGCCTTTAGTATGAAATATGTAGTCATTATTTGATATAAAGTAAACTCTCGTTTGTCTGTTTAAGTCTTTTTACTGGTCTTAACTTATCATTTATCCGGTTACGGAGGAAATTTTCTTTTTTGCGTATTTGTGAGTATCCGAGTCTTTTTAATTTTGGATCCTTTTCAGATAGTATACGCACTACTTCAATTTCCGATGAATGCCATGTAGCAATATGTCGTGCAAAATGCGACACATCTGTTTCGCAGTAGATGCAGAAGTCTCTTCTGTCTTTATAATTTGATTTTGACACTGTTTCGACACCCTAAAATAAACAATTCACATTGAGAATACGTTTTCGAGAAGTTAAGGTTAATTTGTCCAAATAAATAATAGCTTCGAGGGAGTTTTTTTATTTCAAAATTTAGCATTATTTAAATGAAAAAACTAAAATCTATAATATAAAAATGAATCGCAAAATGTGTTGGTAAGCGCATAACTCAACAACGTCTGGACCAATTTGACAAATTTTTTTTAATATGTTCGTTGGAGTTTAAGGATGGTTTTTACGACGAGAAAAATTCGAATAATTGCCGGAAAAACTTTTAAAACAGCCCTTTTCTTTTTTCGATAAAAAAATTTTCTAAAAAAAAAGTAGTCAATTTCAGCATGCTATTGTATAAAGTTCATATTAAATTTCTTTTGTTTTACTATCCGCACGCGAAATAAAATGCATCAGTTTTAACGTCATTAAATCAGTCAAATACAAACCGCGTTAAAAAAATTTTTAATATCCCTATTTTATAGACATAAAACATTGGTACGTTTTGAAGGACTTCAAGTCAAATCAAATAAAGAAGAAAATAATAACAAACTGTCAATGTCAATTTGCGGTTGTACATTGTGTTGTTTTTCATGGATTTTCTGTAACCTTATATACTAAGTTTGCTTTTGTTGTTTCCAATGGATTGTGTTGCGCAAATGGTAAAGTGAAATTGATACCATTGAATCCACCACCAGAGCCATTGTACTCACTGGTTTCAGGAATAGGAACAGATTCAATACACTTTTTGACAAATATCCAACAATATTTTCAAATGACTTCATTTGGGGCAACAAATGTAATTCGGGAAAATTTTATGTCAACTTTCAAGGTATGTATTATAGCAGTTAATCATATTTATTTTAGAGAACAAAATTTCTGTCACCTAAGTTAAGATGTGTCACTAATCTTCAATTGCTTAATAATTAAGAAATATATCACTTGGTCACCATATTATTTGGTGATTCAGTTTCAGTGACAATTTTATTATTATTGAAGATAGATATTAATTACAACTAAATATATAATTTTTAAGAACAAATATTATTTAAGTTTTATCACTGACAATCCATAAATTTATACATAACATTGGTTATTTATTTTATTTTATAGTGTTTGGTTTTAATTTACAGATACAAGGGCAAATATATCACAGAGCAGGTTCACTGTTATTATGCGCTTACAAACACATTTTGCGATTCATCTTTATATTATAGATTTTGTATTCACAACGTCCTATCACCAGGGTGACGGTTCTGTTCAGGAGAATTTTTTGCCCCGACTATAAAATACGTAGGAACAAAAAATTGCAATATTAAAAATCTTTTTGACAGGACGAAGTCTGTCGGGTCCGCTAGTTATACTATAAAACTAAAATTCACCTCTACTAAAGTTGTTGTTTCAACTGTATTTTTAGTTAATGATATACCACAGTTTTCAATATCATCATCAATTGAGAAAGTTACGGGAACTGGTTGTAAAATCTCGTAACTCTGCAATGAACTTTATTATAATTCCTTTTAATATTTTACATCACTGAATAAATTTACATAATTATCGTAGTAAAAAGCATACCTTATCTCCATCTGAAGATGGTTGGTAATTTGGATCTTTTTCAGAATCATAAGTCACAGACAATTTATCAAATTCATAATCATCGCTCCTTGTAGATATTGTTGGTGGTACTATAGATTGCGAACATACTGTGCTTCTATTTGGAGAAATATTTTCCTTATTTTCGAATTCCACTCTCGGTACAAAATTATTGTTTTGATTTGTCAATCCATCATTTACGAGAATATTAGATATAATATTAATTTTTTTATTATCGCTAGTCACGGAATTTCCTACTTCTACTGTATCAACCCAATTTTGTAAATTTTTTGTGTCTTGATAACAATGTGAGTTTGTAATATGATCTGTGACAGTTTTTAAATTAAAAGCAGTTAATTGGTTAGTGATTTTATTTTCCGTCAATGTAAAGTTTTCGGGTTCATTATTTTTATCAATTTCTTTATGTGTGCCTGTACAGCGATCTGTTACAAAAATGTATTAATTCATAAAATTTAATTTTTATCTATCTTTTTTATTTATCAGTTTTTAACAAACTTAACAAAGTAAATTAGCCAAAATTTCTACTCAATACCGATATTAACGATAATGGCTATAAACTGTAAACTAATCGTAAGAACCTGTTGTGAAACATACAAAATAAATGAATCTCCAAGATTCATGTGTTAAATACCTACATGCATAATGTAAAATTAGTTTTTGCTAAAAATATGAAGTAATAAAAAAATCATTCAATTTTTATTCGTTATAGTAGAATAGAACAAGAATCAATACGTTAACAAATCCAATTATTTTGAAAAGTATCGCAATTTATTAAAATTCACAACGTAATTTTTATAATACTTATACAACGTTCAATGTTTGTAGGAATTAAGATCAAAATTGTAAAGACCGTATACATAAAGTATGTTATCTAATTGTGAAATACAATTATTTCAAGTATTGCGTTACTGGTTACAGTGTTAAGTTTCAAGTTTAATTACACATTTTAAGAAATACTTGAGTAAGTGAAAATAGTTTGACTTACCTTCATTGGATTTTTGCTTCGCCAATGAAACTAAAAAAGCTCCTCTGCTTTGGCGCATAATTTTATATTTAAAGTAAAACTAAACTATTTCGAGAACGTTCTGTGTAAAGCAAAATAACAAACGACATTCACCTGATTACAATTCAAATGACAATGCAGAAATCCTGAACCATATAGAACATATGCGCAATGTATGGTTCAAAGTTGCTGTTATACAGATATACAAATAGAAGTAACAATAGCGCCACCGTTACTGTAAGCGTTAAACGGCGGAACTGAAGATTGAAGATCCGTACAAAACTGATCCATTTTAAAACTTTTTTAACCCATTGTGGATGTGATTACAAATCAACTTATCAACTTACATTAAATTAATACAAAAACCTTAAAATTAAATTTTCTGAAAGTATATGGGTACTGAAAGTCTGACGCCAGACAGCTACATAGGTATACTTAACTAATTATTGTAAACTAAATAAAGCTAACCCCAACCAACCCCACTTTTTTAATTTTACATGACTATGACTAACGATACAATATTATTGATTATTAAATAACACTAATTTTGTATATTTATGCCGAAGGTGTTTGTCTTTTCCCGATCTTAATTTTGCTTCGTGGTACACTTATACTTATTTTTAAGTATAATTCAATAATTAACTTAGTTAGCTGTGTTCTGTGGTTGCCTAGTGGAGGCTGAGCTAAAATATGTTCATTCATTTTAGGACTATTGAAAACTAAGCCAATGCGTGCAAATGACACAATAGTAAGATAGTGCATTATATTTTTCTTTGTAAATATCAAAAAAATATTTTCTCGAAATACATTTTCACTTTCTTTGCATATTTTAATGCATCTGCACCTGGGATAATATATCTACCCTTATTTTTTTAATTCAATAAGGGGATATTTCTTATTGACATTACTAACATTACTGCGGCAGATACGCCTCTAAATTTGATCTTAATACAATTTATCCGAATTTATCTATAACGAAACGAAATTATTATATAAATGCTACAAATAATTACCTAATTCGATTGAACCTGAATTGTCATTTTCATTATCAAATGCACAACTAGATCTTTTACGAATTCTGGGAAAAGCGCTTTCTGTCAGTACCATTCGTCCTCCTTTACTTTTTGCTGTTGAATCGATAAAATTTTCAGCTAAAAAGTATACTGAGCAAATTTTTATCTTAGACACATCATCATTTTCGTTCAACTTACAAAATTGCAACCACAAGGTTAAAGTTTCTTGGTTTGTTGGAAACCTACAAATTACAATTATAGATTAAATTATGAATGCAATTCATTTGCAATCAAATAACTTACTTATGAAGTGAAGTCGTGGTCGAATTAACTGATCCACATAAATAACAGTATCTGCCCATTTTAACCTATAAGCTTTTAAGGTTACACACGTTATACATCAACAAAACAAATAAAGGTACCTTTCCTGCTCAGTGTATTCGGGTATTTGGGTATTAGCTATTCGGGTTTTTTTGTTGTTGCAATAATTTCAGTGTTTCCTGCTTTGGATATTACCTAGATTTTTTGACACTGGCAGTTGAAGGTTATGTTAATATAATTTATATTCAGATATTTTTGAAAAAATGACAAAATTACTATTAATGTTATTACTAAAGAAAAAATATGAGATATTAAAACAAAATAAAATAAGGAAACGTGAGAATAAAAAAAAATGAGGGTACAATTTTGCATAGGTACTTGTTGAAAGTACAAAATTTAAGTTTTTTTAGGTTCATCCTATTTTAAAGCAAAGGGCAGTTTATGGAATAAACAGTCTAATTAAAGAACTACGCTTAGACAGTAATAGATTTGTAAATTATTTTCGGATGTCGGTTAAGTTATTTGATATGCTTTTACATATGGTTGGTCCTAGAATTATGAAAAGCGATGAATTTAGAGATAATGTTATTCAACCAAGTCAACGACTCGCACTTACATTACGGTAAATAATTTGTTATTAAATGATATAATTTTTAAAGTTTGTCTGCATCCATACAACTAATCAATATTTGTTTTTAGATTTTTAGCATCAGGGGACAGTTTAACTAGCCTTTATTATAGCTATCGAATTTCCAAAACTACAGTCGGTAGAATTGTTCACGAAACAACAGGTGTTTTATGGGAAGTTCTTAATCCATATGTATTTCAAAAGTTTACCGAAGAGAATTTTCTTAAAGTAGCCAATGAGTTTGAACAGAAATGGAATTTTCCCCATTGCGTGGGCGCTATAGATGGAAACACACAATTATAAGTAGGTTTTACAAGTTAATTTGTATGTATTAGATGGTAATTTCCAACTTGTAATTAATAATTCGTTGTTTATAATGTTAGATATTTTTTTAGGCCCCTAAACATAGTGGTTCACTTGATTTTAACTACAAACATACACACAGTATAGTCCTACTAGCAGTAGCTGATGCAAATTACAAGTTTTTGATGGTAGATATAGGCGCCCGAGGAAGACAAAGTGATGGAGGCATTTTTAGAAACTCAAATATAGGACAACAATTGCATAACGGTACTTTAAATGTTCCCCAACCAACATACATTGGACATAGAAGATTAATGCCATATGTACTTGTTGGAGATGAAGCGTTTCAACTTACAAAATTTATGATGAGACCCTATCCTGGACGAGGAAATGTAGGACTAAATAAAACTAAAAGAATTTATAATTACCGTTTATCTCGGGCACGACGTGTTATAGAAAATACTTTCGGTATATTGTCAGCAAAATGGAGAATTTATCGATGTCCCATAAATTGTAATGTAAAGACTACAGTAAATATTATTAAAGCTACAGTATGCTTACATAATTTTATTCGAAATAATGATTCCACAAATGATTATATGCCACCAGGATATGTAGACAACGAAATGGAAAATGGAGAAATTATAAAAGGTCATTGGCGTCGCGAAACAGAAAATGATACGGGCATGCAAAGTATCGAAAGACTTGGATCAAATACACATACCAAACATGCCGGAAGAATTCGTGACGAATTCGCGGAATATTTTATGAATGAGGGTCAAATTACATGGCAATGGAATATTAGTCATAAGTAATTGTAGCAAATAGAACTTATTTTTTTATCAAAATTAATTAATTTAATAAAACATCTTTCTTTACTTTTCTATTGAACTAAAAGTACCAAACTACAACAAATTCATATGTACAAAACGTAACTACTATTTAAAAAAAACCCTAGTTATACAATTCTTCGTTCAGTAAAGTTAAAAATTTTATTTGAAGTTCTGCTCGTTTTCGGCCATCAAGTTTTCTCATTTCTAACGCCAGCATAGAGCAAAAGTGATTGGTGCTGTCTAATTTATTACTTTTGTTTATTTCATTTATTATCATGCTGTCAAGCAATGTTTGTGATGTACTCGATTTTCGTTTTTCTAAAAAAACTATTTTAAAGTTTATATATGTTACATAAGCATCTTACCATGCGACACTGACGTATCCGACTGTGTAGGAGACTCTATCATATTACCACTAGATGACGATGTTGAGGGGCCGTTTGAACAGACAGACAGTTCGCACACAGGCACATTACTTTCAGTTGTGCTAAAACAATAAATCAACAAATGGATCCATCATATTGATATTCACTATCATTGGCTTAAGAATACTAAAAAAACCTACATGTCATGAGCAATGTCGTCTATAAACATTAATGATTTATAGTGTTTCCACAATGGTTTTCCTGTGATTTTAATTGCTTCATCCAAACTGCACCCACTGTTCACATATTTGTTTAATTGCTGTCTGTGTCTTTTGTATTCCTTTTTTAAGTATGCCCATTTTTTTGATATATCTGGCAAAGCCATTTGTCCTAAAATAAACTCAAGATTTATAAAAACTTTCATGAATTTATATTAAAAAATGACATAAGGTAAGGTGGGGCATGTGCGACTTTGGGGTAAGTGCGTCAGCTGCCAATAAAATTTGAATTTTTGACTTTCCTAAATAGTAGAAATTGTACTAGTGACTCTGGCAACAGTGCGCACTAGAACACATGACCGTTGAAGGTCGTCGCGTCAGTACAACATGCATTTTATGTTGTGAGGTTAAATACACTAGCTGTTCAAGTGTGTAAGTTAATTCTTGAAATTCGCTACAAGTTGGCCCATACGAACTATTCATCTGGAAATAGCCCTAAGGTAGGTGTTAGGTAACATATTAAAGAGGTGTGTTGTGTTATTTGTCCGTATATTGAGTAGTTTCATTTAATCAGGGGGGTCGCTCTTGCCGCAGGTATAAAGCATAGCGGGGCAAGTGCGACTTGTCGGTGTGGGGCAAGTGCGATAGTGGGGCGCACTTACCCCACTGTTGCTGTGTCAGTAGTTATATTTAAAAATCTTTATTAATTCATGCATAATTCTTCTAGACATCAATATGGTGCGAAATTATATCAGAAAAAGCGAAAGGGCTAAAACCTATACCCAAGAGACTCTTGAGCAAGTGGTTAATGATATAAAAGCAGGCATTGTAACTATAAAAGCAGCCAACAGAATTCACAATATTCCACTAACAACAATAAAGGACCATGTTAAAGAAAGAAGGGGGCATAAAAGTGTTACGTTCGGTAGAACACCCGATATACCTTAAGAAAGTGAAAGGAAAATTGCTGTGGGCCTTTGTACTATGGAGAAATGGGGATTTGGGTTGTCGCGAACTGAAGTCTTAGATCTCGTTGGCGAATTCATAACAGCCAATCAAATAAAAACTCAATTTAAAAACGGACGACCAGGTAAAGACTGGTTCATTAATTTTAAAAAACGACATGGTCTATCCATAAAGAAACCACAGAGTATAGAAGTGGCTAGAAAAAAAGTTATGGATCCGTTCATAATTCAGGATTATTTTAGTTTACTCAACACTGTTTTGTACGATTTAGATATTCACAACAAACCAGAGCAAATATTTAACCTAGATGAGTCCAGCTTCTGTTCTGACCCTTCAAAAACCAAAGTGGTCGGAAAAATTGGCGCACCATCGACTAGGACTGTCAGTGGGCCGGGACGAGAAAATACCACAGTATTAATGGCTTGCAGAGCATTAGGTAAAAAGATGCCACCATTAATTGTGTTCAAAGGAAAAAGCGTGTGGAATGAGTTGGTGGCAGATGAGGGAACTGATTTTCCTGGAACCTCGTATGCTGCCACTAAAAAAGGGTGGATGGAAACTAACGTTTTTGCCAATTACTTGAAGAGAACATTGATACCAAACCTAGGAACAGACAGACCCATCCTTCTAATTTACGATGGTCATTCCACCCAAGTCACTATAGAAGTGATTAAAATGGCATTGGAAGAGCAAATCACTATATTGAAACTACCACCTCATTCATCCCACTTACTTCAGCCTTTAGACTTGGCCGTATTCCGGTCTCTAAAAACTTCCTGGGATGGAAAATTGGTAGCATGGCAAAGGGGACATCCAGGACTAAAAGTACCCAAAAAAATTTTCTCGCAATTAATAGGCCAAGTATGGTCGCAAGCCAGTTCTGAAATTATAAAAAATGGGTTTAAAAAGGCAGGTATCTGCCCTTTTAACAACACAGTTATTTCTGAACAAAACTATGATGCAGCATCCCTTCAAAGATGGAGATCTCATAAACAAAATCCTACCCAAAAAGAAACCGTCCAAGTTTCTTCTGAACAACATGGCTATGAACATCAGCCACCTCAGGATGATCTTGATCAAATACCTCCTAGCCATGAAGAAGCACCTATGCAAGTGACAAGTACTGCACCTGACCTCCAACCTTCCACATCAGAACCAATCCCTGAAAGCAATGTTTCATTTGAAGCAATTTTACTGAAAACGGTTAATAAGAGGAACAGTGAAAATCTTATTAGAAAACCAAAAAGAAAAGTTTGCAATGGCGCAGAAGTTGTTACCAGTAAAGATGTGTTGCAGCGGCTTGAACAATTAGACAAAATGAAAAACAAGAGCAAACCGAAGAAGCCTCCTGTTGTTGAAGAAATAACGTCTGATGAAGAAGATGAAAATGAGGTATTAACTAAAAGTGAAGAGGAAGTGAACATGAACTTTGTAGAAGAATTTGAGGAGATGGAGCAAGATTTAGAAAATGTAACTAAGCAAGTAAGTGACATAGAAATTGATGACTGGGTTTTGGTGAAATTTCCTGGGAAAAAATCAGTAAAACATTACGTAGGCCAAATTATCAACATATCGGAGGATTGCATCACTGTTAAGTTCGCTAGAAAAAATTCATTTCTTAAAAAGAAATCTGTATTTTCTTTTCCCAGTGTTGAAGATTGCTCCACTGTTTTTGATTTTGACATTGTGTCAGTATTACCAGTTCCAAGCATAGGCCGAAGAGGCGAAATAACTTTTGAAATATCCTTTGACAGTTACAATATTCAATAAATATTAAAATTTTGACATATTATGGCATATAGAATATTGTTTTAGAGTAAGTAAATAAACTTGAAAAATCAATATTTTTAGTTTTATTTACTGAAAAGTTCATAATTCTCAAATGAATTGGAATATTTTTATTTGATAATGAGCAAATGATAGAAAACGGATACAGTGAGACGCTCTTGCCCCTACTAGTCCTACTATGTATTGTAAATAGTCTGTATCAACCCAAGTCGCACTTGCCCCATTGACGGGGGCAAGTGCGCCCAAGCGAGTTAAAAAACTAATTACGACAGAAACTAAGGTTGGCATAAAATAATCTAATAATGACCTTAGGGATACATTAAAGACTATATAATCAATCTTTTTCTAGGTTTATGAATCAATTAATGGATGAACATATTTTTTATGACCTTCTAAAATAATACTAATCAATTTTGGGGGTGCACATGCCCCACCTTACCTTACCACCTAATGCTTCATACACTTCTTTTTCAAGAGCATTTTTAATACTCCTTGACCTTTCATGTAAGTGTAGCTTCTCATTAAATAACGGAGGGCGTTTTGATATCTCTGATATCAACAATTCAACAAGCGTGTCTTGAATGGTTTCATCCGTGGAGTCGGTTTCTTCAACTTGGCTATAACTCGAGTTAACATCCTCGATTTCTTTTGTTTCTGTTTCTCGTATATGTAGCACCTGAGTTAATTCCATAAGTATCTGGTATGTTAAACATTTGTTTAATTGAATTTGTTAATGGCACTTGGACCATACAATTAGCTATAAAAAAACTGGTAATATTTGGTTCTGCAAATTAATTTCAAATTACCTGTCCTATTATATAGTAAAATTGTTATTAATTCATTGTTATTCCACGTGCTTTTGCGAATGTTAGGTTAGAACAATAATAACAATACACTACAAAATACGCAAGCGCGAACTGTCGTTACCCGGCGAAAAATTAAACTTGAACGAAAAATTGGGTATTACAAAACGAGGATTTCTGTGAATCACGTGACCCTAGCACAGCCAATAGGAGCGTTCCCCAAATAGCCAAATACCCGAATACACTGAGCAGGAAACGTACCTTAACTGCTTAATTTTAATGACATGCGCATTAGCAGCAAAAACAAGAAAAAGAACTCATATCGTTCTGTCTCACAATTTGGAACCACTTTTAAACGGAAATGAGCAATATACTCCTCTTACATATATGGCGAATGCATATTGTCAAATTTTATATGTCACAGTTTTAGTAGCGACAACTGGCGAATTGTGTTAGAACTTATGTCCCAACAGTTTTCCCTATGTGAGTGCCCAGACCGTGGGAACAGCCAAAAGCCACCTGGTTGCATTGCTTAAATACCATGAGGGTCACGTGTTTACCTTCACCCAAAAATTTTTACCGAAGCGGTTGGTTTTTCCTCAGGTAAGTCAACTTATTTTTGGTAAAATCTAAACTTCTCAATACATTTTTTTTATATTGCACGTGGCTGAATATTTATAAAAATTTGTCTGCTGAAAACTGGTTTCTCTGTTTTTTCTTGATCGCAACAGTACTTGAATGAAGTCTGTTGAGTAAGTATTAACCGAGTTATAGAATGAAACGTACGTAGAGATGATAATCAGGACAAATAGGATGAAGTGACCACAAATGCGAATTGAAACAAGAAACTGCAAAAATAATTTCAATACCCGAAGAAACTGATGCCCACCAAACGTAAACACGGATCTCATTTAGCAGCATCAACGTCAGTCTTGAATAAAGCATTAAATCTAATGAGGTCTATTCAATCCAATTCAAAATATTATAAACCAAGCATTATTTGACGGAGAAATGTGTATGTACTCGCACAATACTCTAGCACACACTTACTACAGAAGTACATACTCGTATACACCTACAGCTCATTTTGGCACTAATTTCCCATATTACGCATACAACAACAATCCACACGACACCACAAGCACATCACTCTCGTCTCTATGATTCTCTACTTCGCAGTCATCTGTTCAAACACAAACCTGGCCTGGATCAATCACAATTAATGAACGATGTAGCATAATAATATATACAGATACAACAAAGAACAAAATGGACTGTATTTAAAAAGTACAACTTTAGTTGACAACTATTGACAACTACATGACATAATGTTACTGAGAATACAAAAGTGCAAATACCCAACAAACGATATTGACCATATACTATCGTTATGAAAAAACTTTGATACCTATATAATTTACATGTGAATTTTAATCATACGTATGTATTTTACATTAAAAAAATTCATTCTTAATTAACTGTTTTCATTTATTTAGGTTTTAACCTTTAACTTTTTTTTTTTATTATGAAGTATTTTTCTTATCTTTACTTCACCTTCTAATACGGAGCAGATGGCATCACATACATCGGGTATAATGGAAGATGTGATTTGTTTTGAAATTTTAAACATATAGCTTAATGAAGTATACGAATCCCCAGTAGTAGTAGAAAGGTCAGAGTAATGCAAACCGTTTTCTCGAAGGAACGGCTTGTCTGAATGTCGTGTCGCGTTTGGAAATTAGCGATGCTATCATTTTTAATATATTTTCAAATTCATTACTTTTCATTCTGAAAAATTTTCTTATATCTCCTGTGAATAAGACTGGGACGAATTCAAAATCTCTTGGGGCGCCGTTGATGTTGGCTTACAGCAACTTCGGCAAGTACCACGGCAGCAGCAGCAGCTGCAATAGCGTCCTCGTCACTCATTTCGTGGGAAAAAATAAATACGTAGGTACGCAGAATGTAGCACACTTACAAAAGTACACACAGAACTTAAGTGGGTAAGCTAAAATGTTGCTAGTTTGAATCAACGTCGATCGACGTCGAACAACACGTCTACACTACTACGACAGTGTAGACGTGTTGTTCGTGTTCGTGTTTCTCGATCAAAATTAATTATTAAAATTATATTCTGCATCTATTTAACCTTTAGATCGTATTATTAAAGTATTCACGACTGATGTTAGTTGAGATAGATGGTGACCATAGAAAACATGAGAGTTATAGAAGAGCACCTCATAAGAAAAAATAATAGTATTCAGAGAGCCATCTATCGAGATGTGCGGATACTATATTAACAAACATGCAAAGGAGGACATAATTTTACTGATAGTTGTAACTACTTAATAACATTGATTCTGGAGTTTTATTACTAAACACAAACCAACAACTTGTTACATGCCGAAATTAATACAAAGATACTGCCTGAAATGTAGTAACATAAACGGGGTTGTGCCACTAGCTCAATGGAGAAGGGGTGGGTTTTATTTAAAATTCCGTGAAAAATTGGAAACGTGATCGTCGTAAAATTGAACTAGAACGATAAAATAGTCAAAAATCGGTAAGGGCGCCAATCAAGGATTTCTAATGGTAGCTTTCAAACCCCTGATTATCCGAAAGCTCCTCTGGTTGGTTACAACCCCAGAACTTACCTTGGGTTGTAACAATTCTGAAAAACACTTAAAAACAAAAATTTACGTATGCGGCGGCTAAATGAATAAAAGCTCTTTACATTTAACAATTTAACATTTATTGATTGAATATTTAAAACAGAAACAAAAAAAAGTAACAAGTACTAATTGATATCAAATAAATTTGAATAAAAGAAATGGATAAATGAAATAACCATAAGTAAGTAAAACAAATGCACAATCTAAACACAGAAATTTTAAAAAATATATATAAACAGAAAATCTCACTATAAAAGCGTTAATTCTACTTTCCTTCGCAACTGAATTTCAAGATCTTGACCGCATATTTATAACAATTTAAATAACACAAAAACAAAAAAATACAGGTTATAAAATATATGTCCGAACTTTAATTCGAACTAAACAAAATATAGTTCATAGTCGTTACATTATCATTCATATGGTATACGAATTACTTCTCAAACGCACCAAAACAAAGTTAATTGATTTTAATTTCGCGCAAACACTTCAAGCGTTCATTGAAATAATTAAATTTTAACGTTAGACGTAATTTCAATTGGCTCAAATTGAAAGCTTTTACTGCATTTTTAATCGCGGGTCACTACACGATAAAACAACAAATTCGATAAATACCTTATTTCTTAATTGGAGACACCAGTTGAACTTCGGTACCCAGTGGTTTTAAAAGCTACCACCTCGGATGGAATTCGGCTGCTCCCCAAACAATAGAACAACGACGGAAGATTTATCTCACAATCTAATTTTATAACCGCCACAGGCGAATTTAGGATTTAATCATATACCACCACAACATTAAACCCCACAAACGTAACAGTTTATGTTTTAGAAATCATGAATTTTACACAAGCCGTACTATACGAAATTTGAAGAAAATTAACATTTTTCTCCACCACACTTAATTTTCACGATTTCTGCTTAACTTCCGCGGTTCTACATAACGTCCGAGGGTAAAGTCCCCTACGCACTCTACTACATCTCACGGTAATCGGTATTGTTCATTGCGACCCACGATCGAATGACCCCCAAAAACCAAACTTTTCAAACACTTCGTATCCCCTTACTTAACTAATTGCATGTGCGCAGTAAAATTGTGGTAAAAGAAAGAACATTGAACAAACGAGAAAAACAAAGATGAAAATTATAATTAGTCCCGTGCGTTTTAGCACGTAGACCTTGATTCCCACCAAGATGCTGAGACTTGCATTTTTGCAGGTGGTTCAAGATAGAGCTTAATCAAAGTGTAATTACCAAGAAAAATGTATCAACTTACATTCCAGAAAGGAAGTCGTAAATTATACAGAATTGTTATTTTACGAAGATAACTAAGTAGAATACTAATTCAAAAACAAAACTACGGATCTTTATGCATTTAAAAGAAAATACCAATAATGATTGAAAACAACTTGAAATATCATTAAACTCAAACCACACAAACAACAAGCAAAACGTTCTCGATGCTAATACTAACTAATCAATCGAAACACAAAAAAAAACTTACAGTGTCTTTTACAACGAAATTCAAACGCAGGTTACACCTCCCCTACTAAAAGAGGGATTTCTCAAATCTCTCTCTGAGAAACCACAAAACTAAAACTACACGAAAACTAAACCTATGGTTCTCGCGATCTCGCAATCATCGAGAACCCCTAACGAAACTAAAACGAACAAACTAAACGATAAGAAGGGTAGCATATGTTTGGGTTCGACACAGATCACTCGATGCTGCACAATAGAAGAGGGCGCGCTGCGCTTCACGAGATCCGCGCATTGCGTTTTTCCCACAACTACTGCCCTCACCGAGCGATGGCACCTAGCCACAAACACTACAGAAATAAAAGATAAGGACAGACAAGATAGCAGAAGAAAGAAAAATGGAAATAAAAGAACCGTTGTTTAGTCGCCTCTTACGACAAGTGGTGTCCCCACTGTAGAGAAATATTCTTAGTCCGTCTCTACACGGAACCCAAAAACGAAACGAACTAACCTAAATAAACGAACAAGAAACTAAAACAAAAGAAAAAATCAAACGGTAAAACCTATAACTATTTATCCCCAGTCGGGTTTAACTTTAAGTCCTTGGCGTTCCATATGCCTTTAGATGCTCCCGTGTCGTCAGACAACTCATAGGTCTGATACGAAACTTTCCGTTTCACGTAGAACGGACCGATAAACTTAGGTGCCAGTTTGGCCGAGAAATATCGAGATGCATCAGAAAGGACATAATTCTTCCGCCACACTGTGTCTCCCACCTCAAAAGGTGCTGGACGACGACGTAAATCGTAATAATGTTTAGCGCGGACATAAGCGGCATTCAAGCGATTCTTAATGTCGACGTAAACTTCTCTAAAAGCTGGGCCTCTTTCGGCCAAAAAGGTACGATCTGCAAAAGCTAGATCGTCGATAGTGTCGGAATCGGTAGTTTTTCCATGACGTGATCCGTCGAGACAGATTTCACGTCCAAAATTGGCGAAAAACGGCGTTAAGCCGGTGACTTCATGTACAGCGGTACGAATAGCACATGCTACTTTAGCAAGATACTTATCCCAGTGTCGATGGTTGTCTTCGATATATGACGATAGCATTGTCTTCATGACTCTGTTGACTCTTTCTGTTGGATTCGCTTGTGGATGATAATTAGCGTTAAAAATAATTTTAGACTTATATGACGAAACCATTTTTGTAAATTCTGCACTACGAAACTGTGTGCCGTTATCACACAAAAGATACTGAGGAACTCCAAACATTAAAAATACATCTTCTTCAAGATGTTTAGTAACTGCTGCTGCAGTAGCGGAACGTAACGGGAAAAATAAAACAAATTTAGAAAAATAATCGGCAACTACAAGGATATACGAATAACCACTCTTAGATCGCGGTAGCGGTCCAACAAGATCGGTAGAAATCAACTGCCAAGGTTTGTCCACAACAGGATGACGGGTCATAAGGCCAGCAGGACGTTTCTGTTCTGGCTTATGCGTGATACAAACTTTACAACCATTGATGTAACGAATGACGTCAGCCTTCATTTTAGGCCAGTAATAAAGCGGAACAATTCGTTCGAGAGTCTTAAAAATACCAAGGTGTCCAGCGGTAGGCTCATCGTGAAACTTTGACAATATTTCAAGTCGTTTAGACTTAGGCACAACTTCTCTCCAATTGTCATTCTCAGAACGAAGATCGGGATAGTCTACGGTAACATGCTTAAATAGCTTTCCGTTACTAATTTTCCACTGTGGAAAAGCGTTAGGTTTTGAACGTACACGTTCCATAAGTTTCGTTAACCATTTGTCCGAAGACTTAGGTTCGGTAATGTCACAATCGGTAGTAATGTTGTCGATAGCTGGTACTGAACGAGATAAGGCGTCAGGTACGACATGATCCTTTCCTTTACGATGAATGATCGTAAAATCAAATTGCTGCAGTCTAACAGCCCATCGTGCTAGACGACCGGTAGGTTCCTTTAAATTATGTAACCAGACTAATGATGCGTGATCGGTAACTACAGTGAAAGTTGTTCCTTCAAGATAGGGGCGTAATTTTTCAATAGACCAAAGGACAGCCAAACACTCCTTTTCGGTAGTTGAATACTTGCGTTCACACTTTGTGAGCGACCTACTATTATAACAAATAACACGTTCTTCACCGTCGATAAACTGTGTAAGAACTGAACCAAGACCAAAATCAGAAGCGTCAGTTTGAACTGTAAACGGAACATTAAAATCAGGGCAAGACAAAATAGGTGCGGAAACTAAACAATTCTTAATAATCTGAAAGGCTTCATCACAATCACTAGTCCAATTAAAGCTGGAATTCTTCTTTAACAGAGACGTCAATGGAGCGATAATTGTCGAAAAATTCGGTACAAATCGGCGATACCACGAGGCCATGCCTATAATTCTTCTCACTTCAGCGACACCAGTGGGAACTGGAATACGCAAAATTGCATCAACCTTTTCCGGGTCAACCGACAAACCAGTAGAATTGACGATAAAACCAAGATACTTAAGTTCAGGTTTACAAAAATGACATTTGTCTTTACTTAACATCAAATTAGCCTCTCTAAGGCGACGAAGAACTTCAGTTAACACTTCCATGTGTTTCTCGAAGGAAGGAGCGCAAATAATGACGTCATCTAAATAAACAAAAACGTAAGGTTCTAATTCGGGACCTAAAACTCGATCAATCAACCTCTGCCAAGAAGCTGGTGCGTTAGCTAAACCAAACGGTAAGCGCGTGAATTGGAATAACCCACGGTTCGGAACTGTAAAAGCGGTATACTGCTTAGACTCTTCGCTTAAAGGAATCTGCCAATAAGCGAACTTAATGTCGAGAGATGAAATAAACTTTGCGTCACGAAGACGATCCAAAATAGACGAAACGTAAGGTAAAGGATAAGCGTCCTTTTCGGTAACCTTGTTGACTTTTCTAAAGTCCACGCAAAAACGATAAGAGTTGTCCTTCTTCTTCACCAATAAGATCGGGCTCGACCAAGCGCTGTTTGATTTTTCTACAACGCCTAACTTCAACATTTTCTCTAACTCCAGATCGATTTGTTTCTGGATAGACGGCGAAACTCGGTAATATCGTTGCTTAATTGGTTCGGAAGTAGTCTTGATCTGATGTTCGATCAAGTTGGTGCATCCAAAACTTTCATTCGAAGAAGAAAAATGATTACTAACTAAACTGTCTAACTGATTGAGCTGTTCTGAGGAAAGATCGAGACGAGACTTAATAACTGAATCTTTATCTTCCAATTGTGAAATGGTGTCCATATTTTCGAAACGCCACTCACCTTTTCTAAAATCAGGAACGATACCTGCTTGTTTCCAAAAATCAACACCTAAAATTAAATTATGCGGAACGTCAGGAACAACTAAAACTTCTAAAACAACAATTTTTCCTTTAAGTTCGATTGGGACGAGAAGTGAACCTAAACTTTGTACTGATTTACCATTAGCTACAATACAATTAACTTTGACTGACTTATTTAACTTTAAACCTAACTGACTAAAAATTTCCCAACCCTTAGAACCAACAATAGTGCGAGAAGCGCCACTATCTAATAAACTCAAAATTTCGTGACCAAAAACTTTAACGTAGACAAAAGGTCTTTCGTCAGACTCAGCAGACTCGAAAACATAATCTAACACGACTTTATTTTTATCAAAACTCTTTTTCTTCGAAGAATGTAAACTATTAAAATAGACAGCCGATTTTACTTTAACCTCTGACGTCACTAAACGGCTTCTTAGTACGTCCTTTACTCGTTTCCCGAACACTTAGAACAAGTGCGGACCGTAACGTTAGATTTTCCCCAACGATAACAAAATAAACCTTTCTTAGGTTCTTTGCAAGAAGCAGCTCGATGGTTTGGCTTCCTACAATTCCAACATAATTGCGGACTACTTCGATTAGAAGAAGCAGGCGCATTAACGATAGCTAACCTTCGTGAAGAAGGTGCGATATTAGAAGACGGTAATCGTGAATTTTGTCTAACAGGTGGTGTAGATTTTTCACCACTACTAACGTTATTCGAAGAATGAGAAACTGCAATGTCCTTAACTTGAGATGTTACATAAGCGAGATCAGGCTCCATGTCCTGCTTTCTACGAGATGGAGGCGTGTAAGCTTCAATAGCTTGCATGCGGTCCTCGATAATACGACCAAATTTAATTAACTCCTCAATTGAAGTAACTGACGACAAACCAAGCTGAGTTTGATAAACGGGAGAAATATTTCTTAATAAAATCTTTAACTGCTTTTCTTCAGAAAAAGGCTCATCGAGACGTGAAAACATGTTGCGAATAATAGCAACGTAAATACCCATTGGCTCATCATTAGCTTGAGTACGACGCTTAATTTCTTCAATAAGACGTTCGTTATAATCGGTAGGCTGAAATTGTTCACGTAAAAACTTAACTAAATCTTCCCAAGAATTTACTGAATTACGAATAGACCTAACAAAAATCAATGCATGACCTGTAAAAAGATCAGTACACTCCAAAAATAACTGATGGCTTGAAACGTTACGCGATAATTGAAGTTCGGCAACTCGTTCTAAAAATGCATTCAATGAAATTGACTTTGCATCACCAGAAAACTTTAAATTCCATTTCGAAACTGAAACACTCTTAACATGACTAATAAAATTTTGACTAACAGCAGAAGACGTCGGTAAAGCGTTATCAACTACAGAAGGCTAAACGATAGGTTCGATGACTTCATCGGCGGAAGTAGACGGATTTGAAACAACAATTTGTTTATCCAAAAGTTCATATTGCGAAATTAAAACAACTAAATCTTTTAAAAACTCATCTTTAACTTGAGAATCGTCACCTTGAACAGGAATTGAATTGCCAATACGGTTTAACAAATATTTAATTTTGGTTTCAATAGTAGAAGAAATTTTTGTAGTCGGAGTAATTTTCAATGAATCTATTAATTTTCTAAGCTCATCGATACCTTCTCTAATCGCTAATTTATCTGCATTAAAATCGAAAGGATACACGGGACGAGATATCTTTCCGGTGGCTTCAATAAGGAAATTCTTGAGTAAACCTCGTAATACGACAACACCTAAAGATGCATCACCACCTCTAATCAAAATTTCATAACGTAATTCGTTATGCGATAAACGATCAACAATCAATTTGTAACCCATTTTAAAATGTAATTACAAAACGGTAAAGTCTTCCAACAATCACGAAACTTAACAGGCAAACTAAAATTCGAAAAAGGCCACACGCTGGAGACGCCAAATATTTATGTTACATGCCGAAATTAATACAAAGATACTGCCTGAAATGTAGTAACATAAACGGGGTTGTGCCACTAGCTCAATGGAGAAGGGGTGGGTTTTATTTAAAATTCCGTGAAAAATTGGAAACGTGATCGTCGTAAAATTGAACTAGAACGATAAAATAGTCAAAAATCGGTAAGGGCGCCAATCAAGGATTTCTAATGGTAGCTTTCAAACCCCTGATTATCCGAAAGCTCCTCTGGTTGGTTACAACCCCAGAACTTACCTTGGGTTGTAACAATTCTGAAAAACACTTAAAAACAAAAATTTACGTATGCGGCGGCTAAATGAATAAAAGCTCTTTACATTTAACAATTTAACATTTATTGATTGAATATTTAAAACAGAAACAAAAAAAAATAACAAGTACTAATTGATATCAAATAAATTTGAATAAAAGAAATGGATAAATGAAATAACCATAAGTAAGTAAAACAAATGCACAATCTAAACACAGAAATTTTAAAATATATATATAAACAGAAAATCTCACTATAAAAGCGTTAATTCTACTTTCCTTCGCAACTGAATTTCAAGATCTTGACCGCATATTTATAACAATTTAAATAACACAAAAACAAAAAAATACAGGTTATAAAATATATGTCCGAACTTTAATTCGAACTAAACAAAATATAGTTCATAGTCGTTACATTATCATTCATATGGTATACGAATTACTTCTCAAACGCACCAAAACAAAGTTAATTGATTTTAATTTCGCGCAAACACTTCAAGCGTTCATTGAAATAATTAAATTTTAACGTTAGACGTAATTTCAATTGGCTCAAATTGAAAGCTTTTACTGCATTTTTAATCGCGGGTCACTACACGATAAAACAACAAATTCGATAAATACCTTATTTCTTAATTGGAGACACTAGTTGAACTTCGGTACCCAGTGGTTTTAAAAGCTACCACCTCGGATGGAATTCGGCTGCTCCCCAAACAATAGAACAACGACGGAAGATTTATCTCACAATCTAATTTTATAACCGCCACAGGCGAATTTAGGATTTAATCATATACCACCACAACATTAAACCCCACAAACGTAACAGTTTATGTTTTAGAAATCATGAATTTTACACAAGCCGTACTATACGAAATTTGAAGAAAATTAACATTTTTCTCCACCACACTTAATTTTCACGATTTCTGCTTAACTTCCGCGGTTCTACATAACGTCCGAGGGTAAAGTCCCCTACGCACTCTACTACATCTCACGGTAATCGGTATTGTTCATTGCGACCCACGATCGAATGACCCCCAAAAACCAAACTTTTCAAACACTTCGTATCCCCTTACTTAACTAATTGCATGTGCGCAGTAAAATTGTGGTAAAAGAAAGAACATTGAACAAACGAGAAAAACAAAGATGAAAATTATAATTAGTCCCGTGCGTTTTAGCACGTAGACCTTGATTCCCACCAAGATGCTGAGACTTGCATTTTTGCAGGTGGTTCAAGATAGAGCTTAATCAAAGTGTAATTACCAAGAAAAATATATCAACTTACATTCCAGAAAGGAAGTCGTAAATTATACAGAATTGTTATTTTACGAAGATAACTAAGTAGAATACTAATTCAAAAACAAAACTACGGATCTTTATGCATTTAAAAGAAAATACCAATAATGATTGAAAACAACTTGAAATATCATTAAACTCAAACCACACAAACAACAAGCAAAACGTTCTCGATGCTAATACTAACTAATCAATCGAAACACAAAAAAAAAACTTACGGTGTCTTTTACAACGAAATTCAAACGCAGGTTACAAACTATTAGATTATTGTTTAATGTCTAATTATTTACGTTTTGCCTTATATTTTAACCTATTTAAATAGATTATTTTAGCTTGACTAAGAATTATATTTTACATTTCTGGTATCTTTTCCAGAAAGAATCCTGTTTAGACTTTTAGTAAAATTAAATGAACATAAATCAATACAAGAGTTTAAAATAAAATTAATTACATTATTTTCATGCTCGCAAACAGTTGTAAATTCTACATCTGATCGTATTTTGCAAGCTGAATTATTTTTAACTTTAGCAATGGCCACTTTTCTATTAATTTAGTATCATGGTCAGCATATATTAATTTAAAATCCTTCAGCAACTGAAAATAATTAAGTGTTAAGTATTAATGCTGTAGTTTTATTAAATATAATCCCGCTGGTTGACTTAGAGATTTGAGAGTTTCAAAATATTTTGTAATGGTAATGTCTTCTGTAGATAAGTTTTTAAATCGCCTATTAGCGGTAATATCCCATTTTTGTCGATGGGTCACATGCATTTTGTAACCACAAAAGCGCTTCAACTATTTCATTTTCATTGATGGAATGGTCAAAACTGTTTGCCGTTTCTAAAACTCTACAACTGACCGGTCGAAATAATCGTTCACTTATTGAGGATGGTGAGCATCTACTTCAAGTCTTTATAATTTCAGATTTCAGAAATTTTCTTCGCTTTTGTCAATACGAATCTAAAAGTTTACCTTTTGCAGCTGCTTTTTGGCGAGGATTAAGCTTGGAAATGGTATAAAATAAACCGATTAACTTGCCTTTTTTAAAAGACTTGTGTAATTTCATATAAAAAAGTTAAAAAAATCGTACGCTTCCAATTTTACTATCAAGATCATTTTTAAATCCGTTGGAAATGTAACATAGCTTCTTCTTCCTGCATTGTCTAACAAACCATTTTGTTGAAAATTTAGGATATCGGTTGTATAAATCTGTTCACTACCTCAAAGGCACTATTACACACTTGCTAAGGTCCATCAGGTTGCTGATCTGTATAAACTTCGAAATTGTAGGTATAAACCGACTTCTTATTGGAGCTAATTTGTCATTAGCTTTTCTAGTTTCTCGACTCAGTAAAGTATACTTAAAACTGCACGTATTTCTACACCTTCCGTATCTATAGCATCTATTTCTCTAAAATAATTTCTCGTATTTTCTGAATATGGATATTAGTCCATATAACAATTTGTCTATTACAGAATCAGGGAAAAATAATTTCTAAGCGTCTAATATAGTATTAGCTGATTTTGCTATTCCAATAACACCTGGCGTCTGCGTAACTACATTTGCATGTCTCATTTTTCTCCGTTGTGTAGTTTATCTCATAAGGTAGTTCTATTCTTATAAATAAAACATAATCTTGCATCTGTAAGTAGTATAGTAGGGCTGGTTCTGGCTCACTCGGGTAAGATCGGTAAGAGATCGTGAAGTTTCGTTGCTATCGTTTCGTTTTGGGTATGTTCGAGTTGCATTCATATTTGGTAAGTCGGGATAGATCGCATTGGTGGTGGGGGAATCGCAAAACGCCGTAGGGGTCGTTTCGTTTCGGGTATGGTCGGATCTAGATCTGTCGGGGAAGTTATAAAGGAAGTATATAAAAGTAATATTTCTGAAGATTTAATGTTAGTATTTTAATAACTCTTATTCGTTTTAAAAAATTGAAGAAAGGAATTAAGATGGAATCATTTTTTGTATACTTGAACGAAACGTCTCAATTGGTTCAGCAGTATAAAATTATGTGTTTTAGTAGAATTGATGGTAAATTTGGGTAGGAAGTGATTGTGGAATGTGGTGATTTAAAAGTACATCTACCACAACGATTTACTAACAAGTTTTCGATTGAAGACATAACGTAAATGTACCTAAAACCGACCATCGAAAGTCCAAGGCAATTGTATTGTACATTTTAATGCATATGTTTTATTTAATCTATTTGCTAAGTTTTTTTTATTATATTTTGATATTTCAAAATTAAATATAAAAATATTAAAAGTTATATAGTGTAACAGTTTTACAGATATTAGGTTTCATTGAATAGGATCGAATAAAACTATGATTGTACCTAATTCCAATCAATAAACTTCCCCTTTCCTAATTGCGACCGTTCTTGCAGTTAATTACGACCTATAGTTATTGCACAGGAATTAAACAAGATTTAGTCGTTACGGTTGCGTACTTATAATTGTTTTTTAAATAATAGGAAGAAATGTCAAACTTAAAAGTTAATTAATTACAAGAAATAAAAACAGAAAAAATAGAAAAAATATACATTAAAACTAAAGATACGTTTGTTGCTATTTCTTCATTTTCTACTCTTTTATTTCAGGTATATTATATGTACCTCGATTATTAACTGAAATTGGTAGATTAATTTTACACATTATGTCATATTCAGGATAATTTAACACATCTTCCAGCTCAGGCCATTTCCAGTATGAACTACTATTGGTCATAGTTTCAATTTTGACAGTGTCAGTCAAAGTCTCAATAACTTCACCAGGATAATATTTTTCATCATATTTAATAATGACATATTGGCCTGGTTCAAACGATTCATTTAGGCTCCGTGTTTCTTTAATTTTGTTTTCTTCACTTGACTGTGAAGAAGATGGTAAGACCTTTTCTATTGCAGTTTCTTTTCTTAATTTAGTTTCAGTTCTTTCAGTCTTCTTCCTTGCTTTTTCTTCTTCGACTTTCTTTTTCTCCTCTCTTTTCAGTTTCTTCTGTTCTTCTCTGTTCTTTTTATCTTCTTCTTTTTTATCTTATTCTTTTTGAACCCTTCTTTGATATTCTATATATTCATCACTAGTGGCAACCGTTGGTTGTAATTTAAGAATCTTTGATGTAATGGTGTTATTTGTACTAAGTTTTCTCTTAACTGTTTCACGCTCAGGCCAGTAACAAGATTTTTTAAATGGGGTTGAAAATAATGGGTTACTATTAGTTTCTTTTATTGGAATATTTTCTATTAGATGAACCTTTGGACTATTGAACACGTCATTATTTATTTCTTTAAGAGGACTTCCATTCATTACCTTGCAAGATTCTTTTGACGGTGGATCATTTTCGTAGTTAGGTATTATATTTTGAGAACTTTCGCATATTTTGAGAAAACCATCACATTGTACTTCAGCATTTATAATTTCATTATTTTTTAACCAAAAGCTATCGTCCAGTTGTATATCTATTGAGGAATCACAAACAATGGAACCATTTTCAATAACCAGGTTATTGTTTTCTAAAGTTGTTTCGTGATTACTATAGTTTTTTTCATGAAAATTTATTTGTAAATCTTTCCAAAATTCAAATAAACCTTTATACTCCAGTTCCCCATGCCATACAGTATCGCATTGTTGAAATTGTTGTATTAGAATTGGGCACAGCCTTGTTTTCATCTCTAAGCGAATGTTTTCGTCAGTAAACGTATCAACCGGTTTGACTCTGGTTCCTTTTCAATAGGTCCTAGGGTTGTATCTTGTTCAGGTATTTGTTTTACTAGTTTCGAATAGTCTATACTATCTGGATTGAACGGGTACAACCCACATGTTTGAAAAGCATGTTTTATTGTTTGCTGAGTTGCTGCTTCAGTTAAACTTATTTTTATTAAGTTACTGAAATCCTCTCTCTGGAGTTTTTCTCCATTATGCTCCATACGCCATTGTCTTACTACATTTTTCCATATATTCTTAATAGTGAAAAATAGTCCAACGTCCAACGGTTGTAACCTGTGTGTGGAGTTAGGCAAGAGTGCAGTAAGAATTATACCATTTTTTTCGCAAAACTCTGTTAGTGGTAAATTAATATGTAACGAATGACCATCTAAAAACAATATTACTGGCAGAGAAATATTTTGTTCTAAGAGCCAAGAATAAAACACGTTAGCGATGTATTCGTAAAATGTTTCGCTAGTCATCCAACCAGATTCCGACCGCCCAATTCCCCACTTTCGAGGCATTTTAGTTACTATTGTGGTTGGAATTCTTTTCTTATAAGAAAATAAAACTAAAGGAGGCTGCCAACTACCATCAGCACAAATTGTTATCAATACAGTCAAACATCGCTTTTCATCATTAACTGCTCTAGAGTATACCTTCTTTGATCCTTTTTTTATCAGAACTTGTTTTTCTTTTGGGGCTAAGTAAAAACCAGATTCATCACAATTAAAGACGCGTCTTGGATCCTTTATAACTTCCATTAAATCATTGTTGGTTAAATAAGAAAATACCCTTGAAAACCAATTTCTAATGCCATCCTTTGTTATCGCAGCTCGAATCTGTGTTAAGGACTGTGGAACTCTTTTTGAAATATCAGAGTGCCTATTCAAGAATCCCTTATACCATTTCCTTCCAGGAATTCCAGCTTTAAATGCATTTTCTCTTTTTAAATGTTTAATCAAATTAGCAACCGACTCAACTAACTGTGTTTTTGTAACAGGAAACCCCATCTCTCCCATTTGGATAATCCATCTTACAAGAATTTTATCTTCATCCACGGATAGAACTGTTGGGGCCCCTACCGTGCTAGTTTTATATTTCTTGTTTATTTTATCAATCAGAGTAGTCTTTGGAATACTGAACATAGCAGAAGCTTTTCGAATACTGGTGCCGTTTTGAATGGCATTTATTGCGGTTTCCAGAGTCTCCTTGGAATACATTCTTGATTTTTTTAGGAAGTACTATCCTTTAATAAATACATTAAATAAGTAACATTGATTATATTTACATGGCTATTAAACGCGTGCAATATACAATTAGCAGTCACATAGGACGTAATTATGGCTAATAAAATATTTTAGTACCTCAATACCGACCACAAGTTTACTTTAAAGAAAAGTAGTATTTACATATAATTTTGCATGGTACATACTTAGAAAATTGTCCTAAAAAAATTAATTCGAAACATTTGCATAGATGCAGCAGATATTTTAATATAAAATATATTACACTAAAGACCAGAACTTTTCGCATAAAATACAATTACGTTTTAATAGGTCGTAATTAGATTAAAACGTAGCAAATATAGTTTCAATTCACGACTTGCAAAAAAAACAAATTATTCTAAAATATTTGCTTGGAAATTAATTTTAACTGATTCGCGAAAGGATTGAAAGATAGATGGCGTTGTACATATACAAAATGGCCCTTTACTTCGGGGTTAAATTTTGGTTAAATTACTACATTGATGTGAGATACGTTTAAATTTTTTATGTATGTGTTTGTTAAACGAAGAAGTAATGCCGTTGTTAAGTTTTTGTGATGTGGTTGACTATGTAGATGGAGGGTTGCGATGTTTGAAAGAGGGCGAGGCGTTATATATTGCAGATCATGTTGTAATATGTGGTGTAAGTAACCTAAATGAGCAAGAAATTGTTGGTTTGTGCTTACAAACATCCAATTTAAAAGGACCGCCACATACGATTAAAATTAAACTACATTCTGGTATGTAATCAAAAATTAAATTAGTTAAGTTAAAAGTTGTTTTGTCTTATAGATGCACCTAAAGAATGGACTTGCATTTGTAGTTGCAAAGCAGGCGCTGGAGGAAAATGCAAACATATTATAGCATGTTTAATATTTGCATACAGGTACTTTGTTTGTTTATAAAAGTATTGAAATTGTTGTAGTACTGAACTAGTATATTATCTATCTATAGAAATGATCTGGAGCCTTTAAGCTGTACCGACATTGAACAAAAGTGGGGTCAGACAAAAACCCACTCTGTAACTGATAAAACGCAGCCAATTCAAGAGTTTTGCCATGTCAAAAAGCGGGAACTTCCAAATGACGTTGATGAAGGATTTCTCCAGTCTACAATTGCTAAACTGTTATGTGGTAAGAAATCTAAAAACTCAGATGTTAGTTGAAAATTACAATGTTGTACTATTACTACGTTGGTATTCTGTAATTAAAGTTCATAAGTAGATACATAAATTGTGGTGTATTTGTATTGTACTAACTTTGAGTAAAGAAATACAGCTACACCACAATCTGAAGCTGCTGTGCATCAGTCGCAGAGTCGAAGCAATTACTTCCTCCACTTTCAAAAGAAGACCATCCCGATGAGAACATAATCAGGGGTGCATTGAAGTTAATTTTTGAAGTTTCTACGGATTTTCAAATACCCCCAATTTTAAATATTGCTCAACAGAGATATTTCGATGATACCGTGAAAATATCTATTGATCAAGCAGTAAATATTGCTATTGATAGTATTGGTCAAAACGATTTATGGAAAAAGGAACGACAGTGCAGAATAACTGCATCTACATGTTATCATCTGTATACTTATTGCTCCAATAAAAACCCAAATTGGGAAAAGAAAATAAATTCCTATATTATGCCATCATTCAAGGGAAATAAATTTACTAAGCATGGAATAAAATTTGAAGATTCGGCAAAAAGGCGGTATGAAAAACAATTTGGGAAAGTTTATGAAACTGGTGTAATTGTTAATCCGTCAATGCCCTGGTTCGCTTGTAGTCCAGATGGATTAAAAATGCATAGCAACAAATTCTACCGATTAGTAGAAATTAAGTGTCCCTTTGCAGGTTCGGAAAAAAACATATTGGAGGTTGTTAATACTTTAGTATATATAAAATATGATAATTCAAAATGTTTTCCATACTATCTTAATCCAAAACATGCATATTACAGTCAGATTCAATTAAGCATGGCTGTTTTAGATTTACTATATTGCGATTTTATATTATATAGTTCGTATGATGATGATATTTTAGTAATAGAAGTTAAGAAAGATGAAGAATTTATACAATCACTAGTAAAAAAACTAAAATGTGTATATTTTAATTTATTGCTTCCAAAACTTGTTGATTTAGCTCAATAATTTGTATTAATAATGTATAATTAAGTATTGCTATCTTTAAACAAATAAATTACATTACAATCAAGTACAATTTTTTATTATATCGATTAATACTGTATTTCGATAGCCAAATGCAGAAATAAGCAAACTCCATGGAAGGTTAATCAACATAGAAAAAAGTAATATCACAATCAAAATTTATCATATGCTAAAATGGGGGCACTTAAATTAGTTATACCAGCAATAATTATCATAATTTCGTCCATATACGGTATCAGCGTCCATAACACCGGTCCCTTGCAAACTTTAAAGATTTTAAGTCTTTGGATAGTTCTTTCCACGTGAACTCGAGCTCGTGCAATAGATGCTGTTGTAATAGCATCTTCTTTTGAAAACTGTACATTTTTGCAAAGAAACGGTGGACGAATTAATTTAATGTAATTTTGACGACATTCATTTTCGATTAGTATTTCTTTATCGACCATGATTGAATCACCAGGGTCTATTTTTTTAATTAAGCTTTCCGCATTAAAAATCGCTTTATCAGACACTCGTCCACCGTATCTTTTGCTGAGAAATGTAATTAATCCAGATGGAGCAACACCTATTAAATACTTAATTGTATGATTTTTTTTATAATGTGAATATGAATTGATTCTACATTTCAAACACTTACTTCTTTCAATAATAATTTCAGTACAATCTAAAATTACTCTAGTTGAACGATAATTCTCAAAACAACGAGGCATATTGTTCAAAATTTCCTCTTTAGGAGCAAATCTTATTAACTCTTTTAATACTAGACTTAAATGTGATACAGTATCATAAAAATACAATCTGGCCGTTTTTGAATTTACTTGAAATATTACACCTAAACTGTTAAATGATAAATTTAACTTTAATTTCATTAATGTAAGAACTACTTTATTTTTGGTATCTAATTTCGTTTTTAAAGAAGTTAGTTTTGCTACTGCCTCGATCAGAACGGCTAATATAGCTAAATTAGCGATACCTGTAAGAACGTTACATTTATAATCATTGTCAATTAAATTTGATAGATTGTAATCTTTAAATTCTTCATACATATTAACTTGAACACCTTTATCTTCATACATATTGCAAAACACAACAGAACTTTGTGAAAAATGCAATAAATTAGATGCATCTTTCAATGACTCATTCTTGACTGGTGCTTCTTCAGATTGTACTTCAAGAATGTTTGTATTTTGCACTTTTCTTTTACCCCGTTTAACAAATCTTTCATATCTTTGACTACGGTTAGGAGCTATAACTTTGTCATGACTTCCAACAGGTAAATTCTGTGAAGGTATCACATTTTTCTTTAATCTTGCCAAACGATTTAAATGTTCTACAAGAAAAGTTATTGTAAGATACTTAACCTCATTTTAATTTAGTGCAATTCTTAAATTAATTGTATTTCACGTACCTTTGAAAAAAAAATCTTCATCATTAAAATGTAAACTGCACACTTTCATATATGACGAAACTTTTTTTCCAATTTTTAACGCAGCAGTCCATTTTTTCAGTTGGAATTTATCTTTAGGAAAGCTGTGTAAAGATATACGGCTATTTTTATATGTTGCAGAACACTGTGGAACACAGCAATTATTTTTGCTTTTTGAAGATAGTAATTCCTTATTAACTGGATATCAATTTAAATTATAATAATATCTATTCACTTCACGTTTACATTAGTAACCCCGAAGTTAGTAATTCAACATTTCACCGCTTGGAGTCGCAACAATCGGAGCATCTCGCGAATAAGCCACACTAACTCTACAGCCGACCACCTGGTCGCTATTTCCCACATTATTCAATATTCGGATACCTAATTCTGACCACTTTATTTTTTTAAATATTTATGAAAATACTTAAAATATAAGAAAGATTGTACTTTATTATTAAAAGATAATAACAAGGCTAACAGTTAAACATAATTTAAATAACTAAAGTTTTCACAATTATCATTTACATATGAAATAATTTATAATAACTGGTCATTTCAACTTATCAAAAACATTGATTTAAATGCAACTTACTGGAGCTGTTAGATTAAACTGCAACTATTTTTAATAGGTCGTAATTAGATTAAAATGTACTGTATATGATTTCCATTCATAATTTGCAAAAAAACAAATTATTTTAAAGCATTTCTTTACATATTTAGCTATGAATCGATGAGTTAGATTACCCTTAAACCCGACCATGTGGTCGCTATTGCCTCCATGATTTAATATGTGTGTACTTAATTCATAATAATACATAAAATCTAGGAAATATCAAACTTTATTAATTAACCAGAATAACAAAGCTAGCAGTAAAACATCATTTACTTACCTAAACTTTGCACAATTATCGTTTAATATTAAAATTGCTTTCACTCAATTTTTAGCACAAGAACTTTAAAAATCAGGTGCTTGGTTAAACTTTTACTTCAGACTAAAAACGGTTAATAATAGAGGGCGGAAGAGCTTAAATATTTCTTACAGATAACGGCGCCCTTTCATCTGTTGTATGTGTATCTGTTTTTCACGCGTAAATTTAAAGTAAATGTAATAAAACTCTTGTGGACGGTATAAGGAACATGGTCGTCAATAGGTACAATAACGTTACACTTAATTAATGGTGTGATTAGTTCGGGAAAAAACATCTATTTTGTGAGCCGAGGAGCCGTTGGTGAAACAACAAACAATGAATTTGTTTCAGAGTAAAAAATGAATCAAAAAACAGTGCGCATGAGAAAAACTAAAATGTACGAAATTACTAAGAATGTAAAAATAAAATGAACAATAAATGTTTTATATAATTATGCTTTTTTTTAATTTACAATTATGTGTTATCATATGTAATATGTATCTTATATAAATACAAAACTTATTTACCTAGTTTAAAAATTATAGCTGTGGGTTTTACATTGCACCGTAAGTAAATTTATATACTAAAATTAAAATACTAGTTGAAATCAACCCAAAACTTATCAGATCCAATGGAAAAAAGTAAAATAAGTAAGTAAGTTACCAGAGTAATGAATTTTAATACGTCTTGGTAAATATACTATATATTGTAGTGTAGTGAGTATATGAAAAAAGACCTGTATAACAATAATTCATTTTTTTAAGTAATAAAAAAAGGAACCGGGAGTTTTTTGTTAGATACTTTGTTAACGGTTTTTAAGAAAGAAAGAAACTAATAATAAAAAGTAACAGTTTGCCATAATCTATGGATTTTTAGAAATTAAGAACACAATTAATGATGTTTCATTGAAATTAGTCATACGTTTTAATAAAAAGGACAAGAAGCGAAGAAAGGAAGGGATGTAAAAAAAAATTAATATTAAGAGGTTAAGAGAATGAAGGAAATATAAAAAAGCACGTTTTTCTTAAAAGAGATATTTTAATAAAATGCAAAGGAAAGGATTGTAAAAAAAGTGCAAAGTGAAATAGAGAGTACAGTTTGTGCATAATTGGGATATTACGAGGATATTAAGTGTTAATGGATATAAGTAGATACAAATAAAAGATCTAAGTGATGGAAAAATAGACTTTGTAAATTGAGAAGGATGTTACAGTTATACAGTGATATCAACAACTACAGAGAAGAAGTCCGACAGCTGCAATTAGAGTGCAGGGTGCATCAGCATTACGATTGTGCAGGTTAGAATTAATTGATAAAATTGTAAACAATAGGATAAAGTAGTTAGTTATACATAACGAACATAAGGCGGTTAGATGGGCTGGATGGTACCTCCGACGATATAGTTTATAAGAGAAGTTGTTTTCTTATTTTGTTAATTTGTTAGGATTTTGGCATGATTGCATTCAATTAAATTAATGAGAAATGAAGTGTTTTTTGTCGTAAATTGATTAAAGTAAAATTTATCATCTCCCACAATAGAAGTAAATTCTGATACCTGAGAAGGAGGTTAATGCTCGTAATTAAAACCATCAATAATTGAACAAAAAAATAGGTTGTACTGTATAGAGCTAGCCGGAGCAATGTCATTGAATTTTATACAAACATGATTCATTTACCAAAACACTACAATATATATATACATATAATAATTTATTGACACCGTTTAAAAAGTTTACAACTACTCCAAAGTCAACATGCCTATAGTTGTAAGATTTGTCTGTCCAAAATGTAAAGGTGAGACGGACATAGAAGGTACTCGATGTATAATGTGTTCCGTTCACGAGATTATAAAAAATCAAGGAGGTAAACATTTTTCATCAAATTAGTGTATAACAGAAGTTAAAAGACAAAACGAACTATTTATAAATAAGAACTATTTTAAGGATGTTTGTAAACACAATCATAATGAACAAAGGTATCTCTGTAAACGGTGTTAATACTTCAAATTTTAATTGAAAGGGATTCATTATTTCAAATGATGACGGTTACTATATCACCTCAATAAATAATATCAAAAATTATTTTAAACTAAAATACCACAGTTAAACTTTGTAAATTGATTGATGTTTTAAACTCATAAAGCTTTTTAAATATAACTTATTAATTTTTTTTTAATTTTAAAGTTTATTACATTTCATATACTCCTTACATAATCTTAATTCGTTAAATAATTGTTTTTGCTTTTTTAAGTTTACTTTATATTGTTTTTCCGCTTTTGCTACTTCACTTTTAAGTTTTATCACTAAGTTTTTACTACCACTACAACGTTTTCACTATTACTAATCTTAGCTTTAATGTCTTTATAATTTTTCTTCATATTGATTATAAACTGTTTTTCTATTTTTAAAACTTTTGCGTCAATGCACTCTTCACTAACACTAACTTGACTGTGCCCATTCAAAATTGAACTTTCCTCCTCTTCTTCTTCATCCTCCTTTTTTTCTTGGTAGAGGCTTTTTAGCCTCCTCCAATTCTTGCCCCTAGATGGCTCATAAGTGTTCAGTCGTTCAGGAAGTTGTTCCTGTGACTCAACGAGCATACACTCGCTGTCACTGTCAAGCGACTGAAACAAAATAAAGGATGCAGTTTATTAAGAGAAAAATATAAAACAAAAAAACGATTTACCTTGTTTGCATCCTTGTCAACCTTGGGAACAGAAGGAGATGGCGATTGAGGATTCGGAAACACCTGCAATAACAAATTATTAATTAAAATGAATTTTGTAATGCAAACGAATTAGCTTACTTGGCCTTCCACAAACACGTCATCTAAGATCATGTCAAGCTGTAAAAAAATGTTATGAACATTGGTTATAAAATGATAATACATATTATCAATTAAAGCAAACTTCAAAATATGAACAAATATAAGTAATAATTCTTTTTACCGAATTGTCGATGGGCAGCAACGCCGGCATCCCTGGTTGGGAACAGACACCACTCTATAAAAAAATACATTAGACTTGGTTACAAAAATGATCAATTTTTATATATAATTTGAACAAATTATTGAAAGAAACAAATATAAACAAAGTATAAAAATTAACTTACCTTTATTACAATATCATTGATGATATTGATTTTCGGTTTTTTTGTTACCAACGATAGGGATATTTTCACGTTTTCACGTTTCTGTTTCAGAAGTAGCAGAAGACTAAGTTAAACTAATTAAGTATTAGTTTATATAATAAAAAAAACCACGAATCTGCACAAAGTATTTTCTTTTCAAAATCAAGGTATATGAACTTTGTAGTTAAGTCAGCGTTATGACGGTGGTTGAACTTTCAAGGGGAAATAAAGTAGACACCATAAGCTCATTGTAGAATATTTGTTGATTCATCAGAAAAATGAAATCTGACACCACAAGTTGTAATTTGACACCGGAAGTAGAAATTTGACACCGGACGTAGAAATTTGACACCGGAGGTAGAAATTTGATATCGAAAGTCGAAATTTGATACCAAGCTGTGAAATATGATATGCAGAACAAAATTTGACACCGAGGTTGATTTCCGCGTTTTAATTAGGTCAGATGTACGGGAATTTTTTTATTGTTAGGTTAGAACATACATATTATTCACGTTATAACATCGAATACGTAGCCCAGAAAGACCTTTTATTAGGATACCTTAGAAGATATGCTAATAAAACATTTTCGATGAAATTGGAAACTTTCTTTGTTTGCGCCCAATTGACAAATTTTGAGTATGCCAATTCATACCTTGATTTAGATTTCTTCGGTAGTAAGTTTACCAATGCCTCATTAGCGTCTTGGCGTACTTCCAGCGGTGTGCAATCCATAATATTTTCACTATCACTCATAATTTAAGTTATTCAACCCTTAAGTTATTTACAATATATAACAAAAATCACGCTCTATTCACGTTATAACAAAAGTTTTAATTGAATAATTACTTAAATTGACAAAACAAAAAACCTGCCAAGTCTCAAATTTCACTTTTATTTTGATTTGATTTCATACTCATATAAATTTTGTTTATAATTATTTATGTTTTGGAATTAATACATAAATAAAAATATAAATTAAATAAGTTTAATAATATTCGTACAAAAAATATTGTACAAACTTCTTGCGAGAATATTTCTGATACTGCTTTATTATATGCTATTTTTAAAGTTTGAAAAATACCATCAGTGAACTGTAAATAATTTTTACTGACTAATGCACAAAATTGACAAAAAAGCTATCGATGCATGTAGCGCTAGTTTTGCTTATGCCTGTAGGATCTTTGAGGATGACAGAACGATTGTAAGTTAAGAGAATTTCTTACATTTCAGTTTTGCTGCTTTAAATCTTCGCAACGTTTACCTTTTGTAAAGTTTTTCCTGTTTGCGATAAATTGAAGGCACTTTTGAAACAATGTAAAAAATGTTTTCTTGTTGCCTAATGGTGATCTATAATTTTATATTAGAACATTTAAAATCACTTTCGATAGATAATTTTTCTAAATGTTAACATATTACAGATGTATATATATTGGCGCTGAACCAGAATACAACTGCCGCACGTTTTTTAATACATCTAGCAAAACATGAACTTATTTTAAAATTAAAAATTGAAAGTATTTTTTCATGTTTAGAAAACGAGCGTTTAGTTATACAAAATACATCTAATTTAAATTTAATGCTTCGAACAATAGTTTTAAATAATTTATTTTTTCGCTAAAACTTTTAATATTAAAGTGTCTGTGTTTATGTTTTTGTTTTCAGTTGTTTCCAAGGGAATTCACTCTTGGCTGTCCTTATCTGAGTTTTCTCAAAAAAATCATTGATACATTTTGATAACGGTACCAACTGGCCAGAATCCCACTTGTAAATGCATCCTCTTTGTTTTTTGTTTGGTGCATAATGTTACTTAACACATTCGCGACCGTATATTATCTTTGTAATAACAGTAAGAAGACTTTTATTATATTTGTAGGCAACACTGTTACAAGTGAATGTTACAATAAAATAATTTGTTGTTAATGTCACATATGTGTGACACCGGTTTGTTTTGAAATCCCAAATAAAATGGCCTGACCGTCACACATATGTGACAAACGCTATTATAAAAAACAAAGTAAGTATTCATTGAATAGTTAACAAAAGATATGATATAAAAACTAAAATAAAAAAGGTATTTACACTATAGCTTATTCTTTTTATGCCAATCGGCAAAACACGGTGTAGCACACAGTCCCACAGGAACATTATCAGATGCTTTACATCCTGTACACGTATACCAACTCATACTTCTCTTTTTGTTCTCGCTACACAATCTACACCGTTTTCTTTTCAATTCTCTTTTTAGTTCGTGACTATTATCTGTCGGTTTTGTAGGATGTTGGATTTGGTCCTGCAGTTTACCTATCAACTCTTCTATAATAATATTTCGGTAATCTAAGTAAGAAATCTTTTTATTTGTTACTTTGTTGTAGATCAGTTTACCGTTCCACAGAGCTATATCAATGATATGAAAGAATACCTTCATGTACCACCTAATAGTTTTGCGAGGGGTGGAGTAGTACGAGGTCATTTGGTCCAGGCGGTCAACTCCCGACATGTATTTGTTATACTCTGCTACCATTGCAGGTTTTTCTTTCACGCCTCCCCGTTTATTCAATACTTCAACCATATGTGTACTATGCCTGGTTGATATCATTAACACATCTCTTTTATCCTTCCACATCATTACCCGAACTGGGCCATTCCTCTTCCACTTCGCTTCCCCTTTTAACGACACTAGCGCCTTTGGGTTACCTTTCCGGTTTTTTCGGAGAGTTCCACACATATGGGTGTTTTTTTCAAGTAAGTACTTTGCTAGTTCATAGCTTGTGTAATAATTATCCATATAGATAGTGTGGCCGTTACCAAAATAAGGTTCAGCTAATTTTGACACTACCTCAAACGCATGGCCTCTTTCATTTTGTACTGTTCCACGACCACTATAAACAATCATGTTCAAAAGAAAGCCATCATGCGTACAAATTTCGTAAAATTTGATTCCATATTTGCTACTTTTATTAGGTATATACTGGCGGAAGACAAGTCTTCCACGCCATAGCAATAAGGACTCGTCCAGGGATAAATTCTCCGAAGGATAATATACTTTTTGAATATTATTTATGACATGCGATGTTAGATTGTTTACCTTGTGTAAACGCACCGATGTATCCTCGGTAAGGAGGTAAAAACAGATATTTTGCATTATCCGTTCAAATTTATTTCTCGAGATAGTTTGGCCAAAAACAGGATGATTGTATAAAAAAGATTTACTCCAATAACATCGAAGGTAAGGCATTTTGACGTTTCCCATTAAAAGACAAAGACCTACGACTTGTTTTAGTTCTGATGCATCTATGTCTTTCCAGCTGTGCATCATAGACTTATTTTTCAATGCGGTATTTGTTTTTCGAGCATTAGCTCTAGTATTTGTCCAATTAACGATTTTTTTAATAAGATCGTCATCGAAAAATAATGAAAAGGTTTGAATAGGAGTAGTTGTTGTGTCTAAATTTACTTTAACTCCTTCTTGTCCTATAAAATCGTGTATATGTAGGTCTTCTTCAGTATCTGTCCAACTGTCAGTAGTTACATCCTCATCATTCACCTCTAAATCGTCTTCAACTGTATCATGCACGTTATCGTCTGACGGACCTTCCTCTTCGCTATCAGTTGAATTTTCAACAGGATCGTATTCGCTCTCGCTTTCAGACCCAAACAGATTGTCGTTTGATTCATCACTGTATTCTTCGAATTCCATAATCGATTCTGCTTCATCCTGCAATTCTTTTTCCGTCAATTTTCTTCTTAAATCCATTTTATATATGTTAGGTAGAAATGGAACTACGTAAATGTGGTAAAACTGCAATGAGAGTAAATAAAAACAAACAATTTTATGTTTATTATGTAATCGTTGTTTGGCCAGATGTACCATTACAGTAGTTACATAAGTCCTATTTTAGTACCTACACATATTTTTATTTTCTAAATATTCTGATAAAATGTAGGGGGTTGGTCAAGTAAACTATTAGACGTACGTTCTCAAATAAATTCAAAATAATAATTGGGAAGAAAATAGAACATCGTAAATGTGGCATCATTTGTGCGAATAATTGTTCAAAATTTATATATTTATATATTTATAATTTGCAAATGCATCAAAATCACAACATACTATCAGATACTGTCGTAAAGGTACACACGCCCAACTTTATGTTTATCTAAGTTTATTCTAAATTATAACAAATTTCTGTTATACATACCTGTATATTAAAATATTAAACCAATATATGTAATAAGTAGGTAATATGATATAACATATAACACTAAGATAAATGAAAGACAAACATACACACTACGTGAATATGGTAAATGGCTCGTCATAAAGAATTGGAGGTTAAGTATACAATTCGATTAGCTAGCCTAAACCCACGTGGCACATGGGTGTGACGCATGTTACCCTACACCGACACAAAAATTCAGTTCCCTATCACAAACCACTAGTGAAATCCCGACAATGATTTGATACGATACTAATGTCACATATATGTGACGCCAGTGTATACTAAAAAACTATGTGTCACATATATGTGACGGCGTGAATTAATTCACTTTGTATATTCTATGTATATGTATTCTTTTATATAAAGAAAGAAAACGCTCTACGTCCTCGCACGTAATTACAGCATATTTATAAAGTTGTACACGATTTGGATTAGTCTTAATGTTAATTTCAGTATTGTTGAGCATATTATAATTTCCATTCAATATTTCTGCATACACCTTCAATAACTTGTAACCATTATTTTTTTTTAACTTCAACCCACTTATTTTTTTAAAATTTTTCTTTTTCCCTAGAAATAGCATTAACACTAGAACGCCCGACAAATCTATACCCCCTAGAACGCCCGGTGGCACAAAAATGTGTCAGTGGTAATTTTTTATTATTTGCAACAAGAAATATATTGTAATATAGTAAAAACATAATATTTTGCAATTGAACATTATATGTTTATTAGTCGAACAGTGTTTCCATCGATATTTATGAAATATTATACAATATATTATTATTCTTTTGGTTGACATGCAATACTTAATTTTACAGTCTTTTTGTCGATCGATATTCATACAATGAAGTATCTAACTCTCGCACTTGATACAAACAAAAGCCTTCTTCGCAGTACATTTTTTGCACACAGCCTTGTAGCATTTGGCTCAGAGATTAGGACTTCGCCCGTTTGAACAATGTTGTCTTACTTGACACCGACGCAAATTTCCTTTTACCGATGATTTCGGTACCTTATCTGTGCTACCATTACTCGTCTGCCTGTTTCTGGTTTTCTTATTTAGTTGGCAAAGTTTGTCTCCTAGTTTTAAAATGAAATCTCTTCGAGAAATCGTAACCTTTAAGACCATTTTGTAAAAGGACCCAAGCATTAATTACAGCAAGATCTAATACGTTGTAAAACGTGTGAACAGGCTATCGTCAAGATGACGCTTTGACAGAATATTTTCGCGCCATTTGATCGATCACGTCAACTCCAGATTTCGTTTCGTTGTAAAAAGGTCACTGTCTGTGGTTTCTTCTTTTCATCTAGATTGAGCTGAACGTCAGGATGCATAGTACTCAAGATAATGACATTTTTATGAGATTTGCCTTGGTAAATCGTCAATGTCGCATCGCCCCTTGTCATCACCTGAGTACTATACAAATTCCCACGAGCTTGCTTTACAACATTAGGTATTTTTTTCTTGCGCGATTGACTGTACCCACCAAACTGGTTTTTTTCTTTTACTTTGAGGTAAAAATTGGGGTATAAAAAATATTTATCGAATGGTTTTACAACAAAAAAAACTTAAAACAATTAAATATAGTATAAACAATAGAGTTTGAACATACTAGTTTCATTTCTAAAGACATTGAACATCATTTTTATAGACTGGCACAAAAATGTGCCAGTGGGCGTTTAAGGGTGTCATGATATGTGGGATGGAATTGAAAACAGATACGAAAATAAAAGTAGTCTAAAAATGCTTACTAGGTTAAATTATGAATAGTCGCTGAACTGCAATTGATTTTATTTAAAAATGTAAGTTTAGTGGATCATAAACTTTTCGAATGGTACAAAAATATGCCATCGGGCGTTCTAGTGTTAATATTAGAGCAAACGTTTTGAATTAAAGAAATGCTTTCACAAAAGGGTAAGCCTCGTTTCTCAAGCTTTGTGCTACTTGCAAGTGAAAATGTTGTTTAACCAATTATTTCAGTTTTCTCACTGACTCGGCGTTGCCTTCTAATGCACTAACCACAGCTACAAATTTAGTGAAATGCACGGCGTAAAAAGAGTTGCCTTCAGCCAAGTACCCCAACGTGTAATAACTGGCTCAGGAGGTAATCGAGTGCTAGGCATTAGTTCCTTGTATTTCAGTACACGCGAAGGGGCTTTTAAAAAAGCTTTCTTTCCTACAAAAGACGGAAATAGTATCAATAGTTTCAATAAGTAATATCCTACTTACCATTGTTAATTAGCTTATTCACATCAGGAAATAATTGGCGAACCTTCTCTGCAACTCTGTCAAGGCCATGTGTAAGACAAGTTACATAAATTATGTTAGGATAGAAAATTTTCAAAGTTGCAGCTGCTTTTACTATATAGGTTGCTGCATCAGTTAACATCATCAGCACTCTGTCATTGATATATTCAGATAATTTATTCAAATTCTTATTGACGAATTAGCATACAGTCTCATAATTTGTGGAAGTTAATCTCTGACATGCAATCAAATACGGCGGTTTGACCTCTTCTGCGCACAATACGCCAACTAATAAATTGGTAACACATTTTCCTTAAAAAGTGGCTTTAGTAAATTCAATTACAAATTAAAATGCATACTGTGGTAACTCTCGGATCTGTAGTTTCATCAACCACTATGCATAAGAATTTTTTCCTTACATTTGTCTGGATCACAGCCATCTTATTTTCAAACAGTACCGGAAAATAGTTTTTCCTTCGAGTGCTCTCATATGGTATGTTTTTTTAGGTATTTTATAAAAAAATCTTTAAAGGGCTCTGCATTCAATTTCGTTAAAGGTACATTGGTTCACAAATTTGACACAAATGTTGCATTTCTAAAAAGCAAATTATATACACAAATGTTAATGAAATCACTATTAATTTATTACCTGTTTACATGAGCCCCTAAAAAATATTTTTTGTTTCCAACTGACTTCTGACAAGCATTAATGAAGAATTATCTTGTACTCCACCAGAAATTCAATAAATTGCGCAAAATACTAAAAGTAATTTAATTCCTACTAAATCAAAACATGTATGTATATGATAAACAGTACATCAAATTTGAAAAATGGTACCGTGAAAAAAAGTTACAAAAATAACAGAAAATGCATTATTAGCTTACTTTGAACTACAGCGACATAATTACAAATCATCAACTTTGTGGTCAATGTATTCAATGTTACGGTGTAGTTTAAATTTACATCAAAACGTAGATATATCAAAGTGTAATAAATTACACGCTTTACTGAAACAGGCATCGGTTGGTTATGTGCCCAAAAAATCAAAAATTTTAGAAGAAGACAATATTAATAAATTTATAAATGAAGCTGATAATACAACAATGAGTATACTTCTTGTGTTACGATATGAACTTTAGGTCATCCTGATTATTGGTTTTAATGGTGCCTGTAGGAGAGATGAATTACTCAATTTGTCTACAGATGACATTGGTTCATATTGTGCAACAATATAGAATTGCGAGTCTTTGTTCTCAAATATGAAATATTAGAAATCAAAATACCGAACAAAGCTTAACGACTCACATTTAGATAATTGTTTAAGGACCGGGAACTCTAAATATATCCCTAAATATATATATATATATAATATATATATTATAAGAAATTAGCTGAAAATATGGACACCCAAGTTTCACATTGAATTATATGTATCATTATGTATGACACCAACAAAATAAAGTTATAAAAAATCAGTTTTTTTTATGCCTATTTATACTGTTGATTATCTGTAAAATATGCGCCCTCGGTGATTTTCAAATTTAGTATTGCGCCCTTACGGACAAACAGGTTGCCGACCCCTGCTCTAAGGTCTACCCCTCAATTCCTCACAACGTCATAAAGGAGCACCTTGAAGAAAAATAAGAATTCAAATTTTTATCTCCTATAAGCTTCCTCCGAGTAGGAATACCCAAGAAACCGAGTATGCAGAGCGCATGTATTAAGCTTTAGGCGACAAATATTCATCTTACTTTATGAAAAAAAAAATACAGGAAACCACTACAATACTACATGAAAAAAATAGAATACAGATTCTTTATAAATGAAGACAATGGTCACTTGTTTTAGTTTCAAAAAATAGGACACACTAGCAATCAATGCGAAAACAAAACAACAGATTATTCAATAGTTTTGTCATTAATCTCAAACCCAACAAGAAGAGCCATATCTCAAATAACACCTGACAACATACAACAAACACATTTACGATTAACCCAGAATGCTTGCATAACACTTCTACTAATAAAAAAAGTAAAAAACCGACAAACACACCAGATACACACCAGAATTTTTAATATATAAATAATACATTATCGAATCCTTTAAAGAACATCAACTCGGTGGACACGTTATTAAATATACACAAAACTTCATGCACAATAGAAAATTTAGAGTTAAAACAAACGGCTGCTTATTCGAAGAAAAAACACAAGTAAATGGCGTCCCACAAGATGAAATATTAAATGTCACTTTGTGCCTGATGGTCATGAATAATATAATACAACATATTAATAACAACACACAAATATATCATAAAGGAAAAAATTTCCTCTCTTTCCTACATTTCTAAGTATTACCTCAGGAAGCACACAGCCAAAATGAAATATTTTTAATTTTGGTAACATAATATCGTACCAAAAGTTGTCAAAGCAATTTTGAATTACGCAGCTGTAAAATCGACTTACAACGTTAGCTATTTCAGTGATTTTATAACATAAAACTGAATATCGTATTGATTATAAATATGTTTACATACTACTGTGCATTGACCTACAATCGGTATATAGTCCCCTGAATATGATTTCAATGTCATTCTACTAGGCTTAATTAATGAGAACGGTATTTCTAAGTTAAAAAAAATCTGTAATAGAAATTGTGTTTACCATAGCTTCTGTGTCAATTTTAAAACAAACTTTTTGTTCCCTAATTTTCTATTTGCTAACCACGATGATTGATTTTCATAGTTTTATGTTATTACCGTTAGCTATGCTATTTATATAAATTACATTTTCAATTGTAGTACAATCATTATAACAGTTTTTGTGCTTTTACAGATGCTAGGAAAGTGATTAAGTCTTTTACATTTCCATATGTTTTCTTATAAGCAGGACACTGATTTATTTAGTGCAACACACCACAACGCGTAAACTTTGTAATATAATTAGTTTTACCTTTCGATCGATGCTGTGAACTATTTCGGTTACTTGAACATGGTTTCTCATATCGACGATCGTTCTTTGATTGACTTCGATGGTACCTAGATACAATACTCTCTGGTGCGCCGTATCTAGTTGTTTTTAGCATACGATCCACCTGAGCTTCAAGTTCTGATTGATTATCCATTTTTCTTGTTTGCGATTTAGATTGTTCGATGATAATTGTATAGCTTATCCTAGGTCTGCATCATCTTCTTGTAATAATCGATGTCTATTTTCCCCATTACTGGTTCGACATATCAGTATTCATTTAAGAAGGTGATCTTTTAGATGTAGTAAGTAACAATTAAGGGTTTGTTTGCGAAGATCTGTTATAAATTGTATCAAAGTTATTTGTTCGCCATATTTTGATGTAAATGTTAAATTTTCCCTCGGTGTAAAATTATTGTTAAATTTGTTTATCTAGTTTATCTATCTCATCTTTATTAAACTAAAATGTGCTATCAATTTTTTGTGTTTCTGTAGTTGCAAAACGCAGTAGTTGTGCTATCTGAATTTTCTAGTTCTTTTTGTTTACTTCCGTGGTTATTAAATATATTTAGAACTACTTAACGCATGTAACCCTGAACAAGCTTTCAATCAAAAGTACATAAAATTCGACCACATATTCACGTGGAGTTGCGTGAAACAACTTAATGATGAAAGCCTTGTTGGACGTAGAGGTCAGTGTGTTGCACAAAACGTTACCGGAAGAAGAATGAATATCGCACTTTTACACATTTGCATCGACCACGAAAAGTGGGCTTGTCGAGGACAAATTTTATACTCGAAAAATTTTAACCTACCAACTTTTTAACATAGGTTTTATAATTACTTTCAATCACAGGCTAATATACAGCTATACATTTGTTACTTTGTACCATCGCATATTCGTGGACGCCTCAAGCGTTGTTGCCACTGTTATTGGTCACGCTGCCGGCATACTTATGTGTACTCTACAATATCGAACTCTAGCATTAGCACCTATAATAGATAATCAAAAGTCTTATAATAAGGACATAACAGTTTTCTGTACTTTATGAACAAACACAGGATGGAGTTAGAAAGTTTTTGAATTCGTGGACTCATATTGTGTTAAAAGGAATTTTGTATCAACACTTTTTGTTGCTTTACGGATCTTACTAGACAAAGAACTAATTTGCTAAACTATGAACATAGAAAATATCAGTAATTTGTTATATGAATTTGTGAAACAGTTTTCAATTTTTATGGAAAGGAATGTTGTGTGTAAAATCTTGATAGCTTAATTCATTTTACTAATAATGATGTCGTTTGAAAACTATTTAGGTCAAATGTTGAGAATATTAAGAAAAGCAGAAAAAAATTGTCACAAATTGTTAGACTCTTACCGGAACAACGTTCTGTAGTAGTACAAAAAACCTGTGGAAGCACTTTCAAAATAGACTTAGATTTAAAAACAATGATGGTAAAAAATGTCATATTTCGTTTTAGAGGAATTCAAGGTTGTTGGGTGTTAACCAAAAGCGGAAATATATTTCTTATTGCAGAAATTTTAAAAACTAATATTTATGTTCTACACGCTGTATAACTTTTTCAGCTCACCTCTGAAATTATCTGATAATAATCTGTACAAATTCAACAAGTTTAGAAACAACATTGTGCTTGGTGTCTCTGAAGATATTTTGTGTAAAGTATTCGTTAAAAAATACATAGACTGTTATGTGGCATTTAAATTATTACATTAAAATAATTTAGAAATACATAATATTGCATATACTAATTGATTGTTGAATTTTGTGTTTTGGAAAACTAACATTTCAGTAAATCTTATACCATCCTGTCGGAAAAATCCAATTAATACTTTGTACAAATTCCCAATCTCTAAAAATGAGAAAAAAAATAATTCAGAACTGTGAAGATTTAGAATTTAGAACATGACTATTAGACTGCTGAAGCACAAAAAATTGGAACTGCTACATTACTGTTAGTAGGGGTATACATCGGCCATAGAAAGCGATGACATTACTATTCAGCAAAAAACCAGGTGTGGTGGTATTCTCAGGAAGATTTATGAATCTGAGTCGTCTACCACTTCTCTTCAAGATGACAAGAAATTCAAAAGAAAATTTATGGTACTATTAGGAAATTGGTATTGAGTAAGGATATATAGAATGTTAAGACGCAAGCATTAATTTTAAAAACGAAATAAAATTAGATTAAAGAAAGTTTAAATAATTGGTAGGTTAGTTTTATTTTTTCTTCTGCTTATAGCTGTTTGCATTGCAGGTTCATTTGTTATATTTGTTAAGAGGATACAACTCAAAAAATTGTATATTGTCATATGAATGTACTGTTGAAGTTGCCATTACCGCCTGTCTGTTTCCCACCATTATTACTCTTAACTCTTAACATGCCGCCTTCTTGAAACATAATAAGTACTTTCAACAAAGCTTACAATAGTTATAATACTAAACAAATAAAAATAAGCTCGTTTACAAACATATTCATCTTAATGTTTCTTGTTTAATTAAGTAAAACTTAAACATTGTTTCTTAAAGAGTGTAATTATTATCATCAATAGGTAATACATAAATCACTGTACGCTTTTGAATAGCATCACCCACTTTTATATCCACTACGCGTATCACTTTATCGGTAGCAGGTTGTCTTCATTCACAGAAACCAATGAATTATTTTCTAACAACGTTGAGCTATTTTGTTTCAATTTGTAACGTTGTTGTCCAAATAGATAGTGAGCCGGGATCAAAAGTTGACTGTCTGTAGGGTTTGAACATAGAGGACACAAAGGACGGAAATTTAAAATTGCTTCTACTTAAGTCAAAATAGTGTAATAATCTTCAAATGCCAAACGAAAATTTCCTATTATTCTTTTTAAATGATATTTTGCCATTTTTATGCTAGATTCCCACGTCATGATGTCATTTCCTTTGTTAACTAATCGATATTTTTTTTATTAATTTAGCATTAGCGCCCATAAAAGTTTTTTCTGTTATCCGAGTAAATATTTGCAGGTTTACCCCTTCGAGCAATAAAACGTTTAAATGTGTTCAAAAATCTGAAGTCAATTGTAACCATCGTTTAAAAATCGATTGGTTGTTTAAGTAATTTTTGGTAACGGACACAGTATTTGGATTGACGATTTTCATTTAATGTATTGTGAATTTGTGTTAATGTGATTTTAGATTGAGTTTAATAAGTTATTTTACGATTTTAAATTCAAAGTTATAATTTAAATTGCTGATTTAGTTTTCGCGATTTTGCTTATTGAATGTTTCACTTGGATTGTTGAAAAATTCCAGTTGTGAGTTATGTTTTCCTTCTGAGATATAATCGTAATTAACTCTATTTTCGCCGTTTGTTTATTTTAAGTGGATTTAAAAGTTCTTTGTTCGAGTACATTTGTACTTGAATTTCTTTATGTCAATCGTTTAGATTACGTGGAAAAATTAAGTCGTTATCTTAATTTATTAGGCAGTTTAAATTCTTGTAATATAATATTTTGTCAAATTGACATTTTCACGTACAAGCGAAACGCTGTGTCCTAATAATATGACTATGACGTAATATGTACTGTTTGCCTCTTTATTGCACTTCTTCGCGAGAGTATTTTGGTGTTTGAGGTTTCGAACGCAGCCTTTGTGGAAAGGGCAGTCGACAAAAGTTGATATATAGGTGTGATTTTGGTAAATGAGGGACGAGTTCGAAGTTGATTGGCAGACGTCAGAATGTAGTTAACGCAGGTGATAATTCACCTTTTATAGTAGTTACCGCGGAAGTAAGTGAAAATGGTACAGTGATGCTTAAGTGGAAAATAAAACTTTCCTTTTTCGTAATTACGGTTCATGGAGATCACTGTTTTCCTAATTAATATCGCATGTTTCGTTAAGTGAATTTTGTGCGTGAGTTTGTTTCGCAATCTCATCTTTCGCCTTAGGGGCGGATCAATAATAATTCTTCCGTTGGTAAATTTATTCATCTGGATTTGGTACCCTATCGAGGTCCCGGACGTTCTGCTGGCCTATGCTAACCAAAAGCCCGTCTTCGAGTAAATCAAGGTATTTATTTTGCACCATCTATTCATATGTGAAATTTACGTTTACGCGATTAAGTGTTAAAAGCTTTGAATTTTCAATTAAAAATTACAAGTGTTTCGAAGTTAACTTTAATGTAACTAATTAATGACCGTATTTCACGGTACTGTTTTATCCCAAGTTTAAATTTATTAAACGGGACCGAATTATCGATTCAAATTTTATATTTATATGTTAGTTTATAAGTTTATTTCATTTTGTTTTTAAATTATATCGACACACACACGGCCGTGATCATAGATGTTTTAAGATTGATTAATTTGTGCTGTTTATTTCTTTAAAATTCTGTATTGTGTATTTTATTATCTTGTTTGTGTATTTTATTCCATTAACTGTAAATTTGTTTTGATCTAACGTGCATTCACGTAATTTTTTTCTATTATTTTGCTACTGTTTTGTGTGATTAATTTTGTCAATCTCAATTCAATTATTCTATTATTTTATTCATTTTGTTTTATTTTGTTCAAATAAATGTTAAATTATTAAATTGTAAAGAGCTTTTAATTCCGTCGGCCTCCGCGTGTGTAACTTTATTAGTTTATTTTAGATTTTAGCAAATGCACCCTCTAAGGTAAGTCCGTTGGGGTGTATACTACAGAAGCGGACTTATGGTTGGCAAGGGTCATTAGTCCATTAAGCTTTACTCCTTCCTGGCGCCCTTTGATTTCGACATTATTATTTATCGATTTTGTGTTTTCGACAAGTCAATCCATTTCGATCACGAAACTTTTAAATAAAACCCACCCCTTCTCCATTGAGCTAGTGGCACAACCCCCGTTTATGTTACTACATTGCAGGCAGTGACTTTGTGTTAATTTTGGCATGTAACATAAATAATTTGGCGTCTCCAGCGTGTGGCCTTTTTCGAATTTTAGTTTGCCTGTTAAGTTTCGTGATTTTTGGAAGATTTTACCGTTTTGTAATTTCATTTTAAAATGGGTTACAAATTGATTGTTGATCGTTTATCGCATAACGAATTACGTTATGAAATTTTGATTAGAGGTGGTGATGCATCTTTAGGTGTTGTCGTATTACGAGGTTTACTCAAGAATTTTCTTATTGAAGAAGCCACCGGAAAAATATCTCGTCCCGTGTATCCGTTCGATTTTAATGCAGATAAATTAGCGATTCGTGAAGGTATCGATGAGCTTAGAAAATTAATAGATTCATTGAAAATTACTCCGACTACAAAAATTTCTTCTACTATTGAAACCAAGATTAAATATTTGTTAAACCGTATTGGCAATTCAATTCCTATTCAAGGTGACGATTCACAAGTTAAAGATGAGTTTTTAAAAGACTTAGTTGTTTTAATTTCGCAGTACGAACTTTTGGATAAACAAATTGTTGTTTCAAATCCGTCTACTTCCGCCGATGAAGTCATCGAACCTGTCGTTCAGCCTTCTGTAGTTGATAACGCTTTACCGACGTCTTCTGCTGTTAGTCAAAATTTTATTAGTCATGTTAAGAGTGTTTCAGTTTCAAAATGGAACTTAAAGTTTTCAGGTGATGCAAAATCAATTTCGTTAAATGCATTTTTAGAACGAGTTGCCGAACTTCAATTATCGCGTAACGTTTCTAGCCATCAGTTATTTTTGGAGTGTACTGATCTTTTTACAGGTCATGCATTGATTTTTGTTAGATCCATTCGTAGTTCAGTTAATTCTTGGGAAGCTTTAGTTAAGTTTTTACGCGAACAATTTCAGCCTACCGATTATGACGAACGTCTTATTGAAGAAATTAAGCGTCGTACTCAAGCTAATGATGAACCTATGGGTATTTACGTTGCAATTATTCGCAACATGTTTTCACGTCTCGATGAGCCTTTTTCTGAAGAAAAGCAGTTAAAGATTTTATTAAGAAATATTTCTCCCGTTTATCAAACTCAGCTTGGTTTGTCGTCGGTTACTTCAATTGAGGAGTTAATTAAATTTGGTCGTATTATCGAGGACCGCATGCAAGCTATTGAAGCTTACACGCCTCCATCTCGTAGAAAGCAGGACATGGAGCCTGATCTCGCTTATGTAACATCTCAAGTTAAGGACATTGCAGTTTCTCGTTCTTCAAATAACGTTAGTAGTGGTGAAAAATCTACACCACCTGTTAGACAAAATTTACGACTACCGTCTTCTAGTATCGCACCTTCTTCAAGAAGGTTAGCTATCGTTAATGCGCCTGCTTCTTCTAATCGAAGTAGTCCGCAATTGTGTTGGAATTGTAGGAAGCCAAACCATCGAGCTGCTTCTTGCAAAGAACCTAAGAAAGGTTTATTTTGTTATCGTTGTGGAAAATCTAACGTTACGGTCCGCACTTGTTCTAAGTGTTCGGGAAACGAGTAAAGGACGTACTAAGAAGCCGTTTAGTGACGTCAGAGGTTAAAGTTAAATCGGCTGTCTATTTTAATAGTTTACATTCTTCGAAGAAAAAGAGTTTTGATAAAAATAAAGTTGTGTTAGATTATGTTTTAGAGTCTGCTGAGTCTGACGAAAGACCTTTTGTCTACGTTAAAGTTTTTGGTCACGAAATTTTAAGTTTATTAGATAGTGGCGCTTCTCGCACTTATTGTTGGTTCTAAGGGTTGGGAAATTTTTAGTCAGTTAGGTTTGAAGTTAAATAAGTCAGTTAAAGTTAATTGTATTGTTGCTAATGGTAAATCAGTACAAGGTTTAGGTTCACTTCTCGTCCCAATCGAAATTAAAGGAAAAATTGTTGTTTTAGAAGTTTTAGTTGTTCCTGACGTGCCGCATAATTTAATTTTAGGCGTTGATTTTTGGAAACAAGCAGGTATCGTTCCTGATCTTAGAAAAGGTGAGTGGCGTTTCGAAAATATGGACACCATTTCACAATTGGAAGATAAAGATTCAGTTATTAAATCTAGTCTCGATCTTTCTTCAGAACAGCTTAATCAGTTAGATAATTTAGTTAGTAATCATTTTTCTTCTACGAATGAAAATTTTGGATGCACCAACTTGATCGAACATCAGATCAAAACTACTTCCGAACCAATTAAGCAACGGTATTACCGAGTTTCGCCGTTTATCCAGAAACAAATCGATCTGGAGTTAGAAAAAATGTTGAAGTTAGGCGTTGTAGAAAAATCAAACAGCGCTTGGTCGAGCCCGATCTTATTGGTGAAGAAGAAGGACAACTCTTATCGTTTTTGCGTGGACTTTAGAAAAGTCAACAAGGTTACCGAAAAGGACGCTTATCCTTTACCTTACGTTTCGTCTATTTTGGATCGTCTTCGTGACGCTAAGTTTATTTCATCTCTCGACATTAAGTCCGCTTATTGGCAGATTCCTTTAAGCGAAGAGTCTAAGCAGTATACCGCTTTTACAGTTCCGAACCGTGAGTTATTCCAATTCACGCGTTTACCGTTTGGTTTAGCTAACGCACCAGCTTCTTGGCAGAGGTTGATTGATCGAGTTTTAGGTCCCGAATTAGAACCTTACGTTTTTGTTTATTTAGATGACGTCATTATTTGCGCTCCTTCCTTCGAGAAACACATGGAAGTGTTAACTGAAGTTCTTCGTCGCCTTAGAGAGGCTAATTTGATGCTAAGTAAAGACAAATGTCATTTTTGTAAACCTGAACTTAAGTATCTTGGTTTTATCGTAAATTCTACTGGTTTGTCGGTTGACCCGGAAAAGGTCGATGCAATTTTGCGTATTCCAGTTCCCACTGGTGTCGCTGAAGTTAGAAGAATTATAGGCATGGCCTCGTGGTATCGCCGATTTGTACCGAATTTTTCGACAATTATCGCTCCATTGACGTCTCTGTTAAAGAAGAATTCCAGCTTTAATTGGACTAGTGATTGTGATGAAGCCTTTCAAATTATTAAGAATTGTTTAATTTCCGCACCTATTTTGTCTTGCCCTGATTTGAATGTTCCGTTTACAGTTCAAACTGACGCTTCTGATTTTGGTCTTGGTTCAGTTCTTACACAGTTTATCGACGGTGAAGAACGTGTTATTTGTTATAATAGTAGGTCGCTCACAAAGTGTGAACGCAAGTATTCAAATACCGAAAAGGAGTGTTTGGCTGTCCTTTGGTCTATCGAAAAATTACGCCCTTATCTTGAAGGAACAACATTCACTGTAGTTACCGATCACGCATCATTAGTCTGGTTACATAATTTAAAGGAACCTACCGGTCGTCTAGCACGATGGGCTGTTAGACTGCAGCAATTTGATTTTACGATCATTCATCGTAAAGGAAAGGATCATGTCGTACCTGACGCATTATCTCGTTCAGTACCAGCTATCGACAATATTACTACCGATTGTGACATTACCGAACCTAAGTCTTCGGACAAATGGTTATCGAAACTTATGGAACGTGTACGTTCAAAACCTAACGCTTTTCCACAGTGGAAAATTAGTAACGGAAAGCTATTTAAGCATGTTACCGTAGACTATCCCGATCTTCGTTCTGAGAATGACAATTGGAGAGAAGTTGTGCCTAAGTCTAAACGACTCGAAATATTGTCAAAGTTTCACGATGAACCTACCGCTGGACACCTTGGTATCTTTAAGACTCTCGAACGAATTGTTCCGCTTTATTACTGGCCTAAGATGAAGGCTGACGTTATTCGTTACATCAATGGTTGTAAAGTTTGTATCACGCATAAGCCAGAACAGAAACGTCCTGCTGGCCTTATGACCCGTCATCCTGTTGTGGACAAACCTTGGCAGTTGATTTCTACCGATCTTGTTGGACCGTTACCGCGATCTAAGAGTGGTTATTCATATATCCTTGTAGTTGCCGATTATTTTTCTAAATTTGTTTTATTTTTCCCGTTACGTTCCGCTACTGCAGCAGCAGTTACTAAACGTCTTGAAGAAGATGTATTTTTAATGTTTGGAGTCCCTCAATATCTTTTGTGTGATAACGGCACACAGTTTCGTAGTTCAGAATTTACGAAAATGGTTTCGTCATATAAGTCTAAAATTATTTTTAACGCTAATTATCATCCACAAGCGAATCCAACTGAAAGAGTCAACAGAGTCATGAAGACAATGTTATCGTCATATATCGAAGACAACCATCGACATTGGGATAAATATCTTGCTAAAGTAGCATGTGCTATTCGTACCGCTGTACATGAAGTCACCGGCTTAACGCCGTTTTTCGCCAATTTTGGACGTGAAATCTGTCTCGACGGATCACGTCATGGAAAAACTACCGATTCAGACACTATCGACGATCTAGCTTTTTCTGATCGTACCTTTTTGGCCGAAAGAGGCCCAGCGTTTAGAGAAGTTTACGTCGACATTAAGAATCGCTTGAATGCCGCTTATGTCCGCGCTAAACATTATTACGATTTACGTCGTCGTCCAGCACCTTTTGAGGTGGGAGACACAGTGTGGCGGAAGAATTATGTCCTTTCTGATGCATCTCGATATTTCTCGGCCAAACTGGCACCTAAGTTTATCGGTCCGTTCTACGTGAAACGGAAAGTTTCGTATCAGACCTATGAGTTGTCTGATGACACGGGAGCATCGAAAGGCATATGGAACGCCAAGGACTTAAAGTTAAACCCGACTGGGAATAAATAGTTTTAGGTTTTACCGTCTGATTTTTTTTTGTTTTAGTTTCTTGTTCGTTTATTTAGGTTAGTTCGTTTCGTTTTTGGGTTCCGTGTAGAGACGGACTAAGAATATTTCTCTACAGTGGGGACACCACTTGTCGTAAGAGGCGACTAAACAACGGTTCTTTTATTTCCATTTTTCTTTCTTCTACTATCTTGTCTGTCCTTATCTTTTATTTCTGTAGTGTTTGTGGCTAGGTGCCATTGCTCGGTGTGGACTTTCGTTGTGGGAAAAACGCAATGCGCGGATCGCGTGAAGCGCAGCGCGCCCTCTTCGTCTGTACCGCATCGGGTGATCTGTGTCGAACCCAAACATATGCTACCCTTCTTATCGTTTAGTTCTCGTTCTGTTAGTTTCGTTAGGGGTTCTCGAAGATTGCAAGATCGCGAGAACCATAGGTTTAGTTTCGTTTTGTTTTTACGTGTGTTGTTACATTATCGTTTATGGTTTCGTTTCGTTTTAGGTTTAGGGTTTCTTATTGAGAGTGATTTAGGAAATCCCTCTTTAAGTAGGGGAGGTGTAACCATCGTTTAAAAATCGATTGGTTGTTTAAGTAATTTTTGGTAACGGACACAGTATTTGGATTGACGATTTTCATTTAATGTATTGTGAATTTGTGTTAATGTGATTTTAGATTGAGTTTAATAAGTTATTTTACGATTTTAAATTCAAAGTTATAATTTAAATTGCTGATTTAGTTTTGTATGTTGTTACGCCGTGAATCATCTGCTTTCGCGATTTTGCTTATTGAATGTTTCACTTGGATTGTTGAAAAATTTCAGTTGTGAGTTATGTTTTCCTTCTGAGATATAATCGTAATTAACTCTATTTTCGCCGTTTGTTTATTTTAAGTGGATTTAAAAGTTCTTTGTTCGAGTACATTTGTACTTGAATTTCTTTATGTCAATCGTTTAGATTACGTGGAAAAATTAAGTCGTTATCTTAATTTATTAGGCAGTTTAAATTCTTGTAATATAATATTTTGTCAAATTGACATTTTCACGTACAAGCGAAACGCTGTGTCCTAATAATATGACTATGACGTAATATGTACTGTTTGCCTCTTTATTGCACTTCTTCGCGAGAGTATTTTGGTGTTTGAGGTTTCGAACGCAGCCTTTGTGGAAAGGGCAGTCGACAAAAGTTGATATATAGGTGTGATTTTGGTAAATGAGGGACGAGTTCGAAGTTGATTGGCAGACGTCAGAATGTAGTTAACGCAGGTGATAATTCACCTTTTATAGTAGTTACCGCGGAAGTAAGTGAAAATGGTACAGTGATGCTTAAGTGGAAAATAAAACTTTCCTTTTTCGTAATTACGGTTCATGGAGATCACTGTTTTCCTAATTAATATCGCATGTTTCGTTAAGTGAATTTTGTGCGTGAGTTTGTTTCGCAATCTCATCTTTCGCCTTAGGGGCGGATCAATAATAATTCTTCCGTTGGTAAATTTATTCATCTGGATTTGGTACTTATCGAGGTCCCGGACGTTCTGCTGGCCTATGCTAACCAAAAGCCCGTCTTCGAGTAAATCAAGGTATTTATTTTGCACCATCTATTCATATGTGAAATTTACGTTTACGAGATTAAGTGTTAAAAGCTTTGAATTTTCAATTAAAAATTACAAGTGTTTCGAAGTTAACTTTAATGTAACTAATTAATGACCGTATTTCACGGTACTGTTTTATCCCAAGTTTAAATTTATTAAACGGGACCGAATTATCGATTCAAATTTTATATTTATATGTTAGTTTATAAGTCTATTTCATTTTGTTTTTAAATTATATCGACACACACACGGCCGTGATCATAGATGTTTTAAGATTGATTAATTTGTGCTGTTTATTTCTTTAAAATTCTGTATTGTGTATTTTATTATCTTGTTTGTGTATTTTATTCCATTAACTGTAAATTTGTTTTGATCTAACGTGCATTCACGTAATTTTTTTCTATTATTTTGCTACTGTTTTGTGTGATTAATTTTGTCAATCTCAATTCAATTATTCTATTATTTTATTCATTTTGTTTTATTTTGTTCAAATAAATGTTAAATTATTAAATTGTAAAGAGCTTTTAATTCCGTCGGCCTCCGCGTGTGTAACTTTATTAGTTTATTTTAGATTTTAGCAAATGCACCCTCTAAGGTAAGTCCGTTGGGGGTGTATACTACAGAAGCGGACTTATGATTGGCAAGGGTCATTAGTCCATTAAGCTTTACTCCTTCCTGGCGCCCTTTGATTTCGACATTATTATTTATCGATTTTGTGTTTTCGACAAGTCAATCCATTTCGATCACGAAACTTTTAAATAAAACCCACCCCTTCTCCATTGAGCTAGTGGCACAACCCCCGTTTATGTTACTACATTGCAGGCAGTGACTTTGTGTTAATTTTGGCATGTAACACAATTCTAAACGTACTGCTTTTGTACTCATACATACGAAAAAACACGAATAACCGTTAATAACCTTAAATCCTCGCGATTTTTTATCTTTTAGTTCAAACGTTCTAGCAAAGCCAATGCAATTATTACAAAATGGCACGTACATTCTGGTAAGTTTTCTTTCTAGTAATTTTCTAAGTTTAACTTTAAAACAAATTATGCAATTTCTAACGATTCTCTTTAATAGATTACGTCTCGATAAAAGCCAGTAACGTAAAGTAAAGTTTGACAAAGTTTTCACATCGTACTTGCAACCGTAAGCAAAGATAAAAATAAATAAACAAGACTCTCGATGATGTTAACACAAATAACTGTTCAAAAATATTAAATTACTCGTATCTCGTAACTAAATTAGAATTGTCGGAACTATAAATCATAATGTAATCTGAATTTTGTTAATACAAAGAAAATGTGAAATTGCCAAAAACACAGCACACGGATATTTAAGCAACGTGAAACCATAAATTAAACACAAAATTTACTTAAAAATTTGAAATAGCAAAGATGATTTTAATTACTTCCACTAATTAACTAATAATATTTTAACTATAATATAATAACTTTAGTAAAAGCAAACGTCAAATTGAAACGATCGCAGATACGAGGGTTTATCATTAAGAAGTATAAAAAATTCAAACGCAGGTTACACCCTCCTTACTAGAAGAGTGATTTCTGAAACTAGTCTCATAAGAGTAAAATTAAAACTATAATAAACGATTTTCAAATTCGAACGATTAATTTCCCGTTTGATGGTCAATATCTATTGTATCTATTTGCACGTCATTGAATTTATCAAAAATATTTGCCAAATTATCAATTCTTGACTTGAACGCTTTTTTAATTTCATTGTTAAATTCCGTAATATTTAAGAAATAATCATTAAACCGTTTTAATTTGTCAAATCTACTATCACACTTAATTCATTTACTTAATAATTTACTATTTGACGCCATTTTGACTCAAGTAAAAGCAATCCTAATGTTAAAATTATTGAAATCAATATTTCTCAAATTCTTGAGGGGGGTTATCTTCGTCAACGTCACTATTGTCAAAAATTTTGTGGCAACATTTTTCGGTCCTTCGAGGTAAATTTTTTCAGTGCATCTGCTATGTTGTCTCCTGTGGCGACTACAAAACTTGATAGGTTTTTCTGTAGAATAGTTAATTTCAAAATATTCTGATCCAACGGTTGTATCAATGTAGTTAAATTTGGGGGCATAAGCATAACAAATATGCCTTATCAGCATTATTTAAAAGAAGCACTGCCTTTTCTAGAAGACTTTGACGTTTTAGTAACCTTTTAACCTACAAAAAATTCTTATGAATCGACATTTTGTTTGAGTTGTGTAAAAAATTAGTTCTTGAACAAAACATTTTGCAGAACCAATTTGAGAAAATGTCCTTAATCATCCAAGCATTTTTTATATTTTTATAGATGGAGGGATTACGAAAATTCTTAAACTCTCTAGGAGATTTTGGTTTGCCAATGATTAAAGAAGTGAGTTTGTGGAAACCTGTTGCGTTGACGCAACCCAAAAACGTAATCGTTTGCTTGAATACTTTGAGACCAAATGCAGTTTTTTAGAATTCATAAAATAAGTTTTATCAGGCATCATCTTCCAGTATAATCTAGTCTCATACGCGTTGTATATCTAGTGACAATTCAATTTTGAATGGGCTAACACTCTAGACGGCTGATGATAGCTTTTCACCACAAATTTTCAAGAATCTAATACTATAGCGAACCTTAAATTTTTGCAGCCTTCAATCACTTGCACTAAATGTTTCATTATCAATTTTCAACATTACATGTAGCTGAAGCGTTTTCTGCTTTAACATATCATCTGACACAGGCAAATTTAACTCTTTGTTTAAAGCTTTCTCCATTCTAGGATATTCAGCTTGATTTAAAGTACGTTTTCTTATTATATTAGGCTTAATGCTCTGGCTCACTCACTCATAATTTTTGCCTTTTTATTTTTCTACGAACAAATTGTTGATTTTGCAATCCCATCTTTTTTGATAACGTTGTCCCACTCATTACTTTTCTGGGATCTTCAATAACTTTTGACTTCTCGTAGACTTCTTTTCTTTATTTAAGCTATTTTCATCGCTACGCTCGGTAATTAAAAATGCAGGTTTCTGCAGGTTGGAACTTGTTATTCACACTTTCGAGATCGAGAGTTGTTACACTGATGGGACTTAATGTAAATAATTTTATGGTTTACAGGATATTCACACGAACACAGTAGCGTAAGTCTACTGTATATCAGTCGGATTTTCTAATGATAAACATAATTTTTAATTTTCGGTTTTGATTAGCAAAAAACCAAAACTGGAATGCGGTACTGCTACTGGAACACCTGAAGCGATAGAAGCCTGAATGGAAAAAAGATAAGAAGGCAAAGGTCGATTTAAACTTATCAACTCAACCGTCGCAGTTTAAACAGATTCGAGGTTGTGAAACGTCGCATGATGTTTGGTTAAAGTTGGATTCAATGTATGCTTCAAAAGGTCCTGCCAATAAAGCGACCTTGATGAAGTCAGAATGAGGGCGGTGAAGTGAAAAAACATTTAAACAAATTTTTTGATGCTGTAGACAAACTAGAAGTTATGGAAGTTTAACTTAACAATGATCTGCTTACTATTATGATTTTGTAGAGTCTTCCTTACTCATAGCATAATTTTCGTACAGTAATAGAAACGCGCAAGTTGCAAGACTCCAGAAAAATTGAAGGTGAAGATTACACAGCGAGTCAAAAAGGGAAAGTGACGTCATAGCCATGGCTGTTGGTCAAAATTCAAACGGGACGACACAGAAGAAAAAAACTCGTTTTTAGATGTTTTACGTGCGGTCTGCAGCGACAATTCATGTCTTAATAAAAATCTTGATAAAGTCAAAGGTAATCAGGAATATTCAGCAAACAGTGTTGATTGATGAGTTCGCGATGAGTCACACTGTGTTAAATATAAACAGTGCGCGCAAGGTGAATACAAAAGTCGGAAATAAAGCGTGGCTTTTAGATAGTAGTTGTACCGCACACTTGTGTGCTGATGGTGCGTTATTTACGTCAATATGCAAATCTCCGAAAGTGAAATTAAATCTTGCAAGTAATGCAACAGTCGAAGTAAAAGGAAAAGGTGTTGTTCATGTGTCAGTTAGTAGTGACAGCGGTCAACGACTGATAACGTTTAATGACACTTTGTATGTACCGAATGTGAAAATAGACGTTATTTCCGTCGCGAAGATGGCCAACAATGGACATGAAGTAATTTTACGTTTTGGGAAATGTTTTAATAATGGCAGAGCGCAAAGGTGATTTGTACTTTGTACGCGACAACGTTGAGTGTTCAGCACACTCAAGCTGTAGTTCAACCAATGAGTTCAAAGTTAATGTTGTGGCATGAACGATGAAGTCACTTGAATAGCAATGATCTTGTGAAATAGCTTCGTGATCAAGTTATGCCTAAGGTTGATCTAAAGGATGTAACACAGTTATTACGTTGTGAAGTGTGTATAAGGGTAAAATGACCGCATTATCGTTCCGCAAATGCCGTGTAACAAAACATTAAAAATTGTGCACCGCACCTTGTTGGATATGACTAGATGTTTATTATTACAGTCCGGTTTCGCCACAATGATACCGTACGAAAACATTTTTAAATGCTTTTAATATAAAAGTTGTAGTTAGTTGTGTTTATTTATAATGTTTAATAAAAGAAAGTACAAATTTTTGTTGTTTAGGCGAGGAGTAAAATAAACGCGAAATCAACCCCTGCACAACATAACCAAAAGTGATGGATGAATTCGAAATGTGTTTGTATTTGTACTTACTTTATCAACTTTTCGGACGGTGGTGGGTGAAGCCAGTGAACCTTTCAAGGAATACAGATGGTTATTTTATAAACAATTATTTACAGCCTTGGCCATAATAGTGGGCCACTCACTAAATCTAAAAATATCTTTATTAAAAAGAAACCCTCTGTTACGTCATAGTAGCAGGTAGTTAAAATAGGTATTTAGAGGCAATAAAAATACATTACCGTTAGAAATTGCAAAATTGTCTAATAAACTGTAAGGGTTGTAGTAAATTAGTCATTTTTAAGTACGCAACCGTCTTGTGTAGTTTAAAGTTTTTCTGCATAATTCTATATAAGTTTTCAAATCAAATTAGTTATAAGTGTAGGACTGTATAAATAATATTAAAATGTCAAAAAACCGCGATTTAACGGAAGCGCAAAGGGCAAATATTATTTTACTTCATAATGAAGGATTTAATTTTACTAAAATTAGTAAAAAAAATTTAATGTTCCCGTCATGGAGTTAGTAATACGATAAAACGTTTTAAAAAAACTGGTTCGTACAAAAGTAGACCTCGAACGGAACACAACCCCTAAAGAAGACCGGCTACTGCATCACGAGTTTCTTCGAAATCGTCGTCCGACGTCGTCCCAATTATCTACCTCTGTTGCCGCAAGTGGATGGCCATCAATTTTAGCAAGGACTGTCAGAAGACGGCTAAATGAAGTTGTTTTAAGGAGTTGTAAAGCTCGCAAAAACCGTGGCTTTCTGAAAAAAATAAAAAAGCGCGATGGCAATGGGCAATAAAATATAAAAATTGGACGCACAATGACTGGGCAAAAGTTATTTGGTCAGATGAATCTAACTTTGAGGTAAGAATTGGCAATTTTTTTAAATAAAATTAATAATAAAATTGATTTAAACTCTCGACAAATTAAAACAACATGCAAAACGTTAACTCTATTTTCATTCAATTTTTTTAAAGCTTTTTGGCACTCCGGGGGCCGTCTAGATGAAAAGAAGAGTTGGGGAGGAATATAAACCAGATTGCGACGTTCCTACAGTTAAGCATCGTGTTGGTAGTGTAATGGTTTGGGGTTGTATGGCATCAGGTGGCGTCGGAAATCTTTTTATATGCGAAGGTCGTATAAATAGTGAGACGTATACAAGCATGTTAAGATCAACTTTGATACCGTCTTATGCAAAATTATTTCCCCGTGCTGATCATTCAATTATCCAGTTTCAACAAGACAACGCTCCCTGTCACACATCACGCGTAAGTAGAAGTTGGATGACGGAAAACAGAATTAATGTGTTGGATTGGCCTGCACAGTCACCCGACCTTAATCCAATCGAGCATTTATGGTCGATATTAAAAAAAAGAGTGGCACAACACAATTGCACTTCGAAAACAGATCTTAAAAAAACCGTACAAACGGAGTGGAATAATTTGTCACCAGCTACTTGTAACTCTTTAGTACAAAGCATGACGAAAAGGATAGCAGCAGTCATTAAATCTAAAGGAGGACCAACAAAATATTAAATTTTAGTTTCTAAAATATAAATCAACATGACTTAGTTGTTTTTTTATTCCTACATTTCCAAATAATAAAGATTTGTACGTATTATTATGGTGTCCCACTATTATGGCCAAGGCTGTATAATTAAAAGAAATAGACCCAGAAGATTTTTTCAAACATACAAGAATGACACGTAATGTATATTATTAAATTTATTAGAACCTGAACTAACGAAACATTCTATTAGGAAGCCTATTCATTTTGAATGTCGCCTAGATTAACCTTTATCGTGAGTCAGTTAACACAATAAGTAAACTGTGTCTCAACAAATATTTCAATTATAGGTATTTATCTCAAGGTGTCAGTCACCAGTTCTTAGCTTGGAGTTTCAAAATGGGAAGAGCGACTGTAAGAAAAATAATTTTAGAAACTTGCGAAACAATCTGAAAAGTTTTGTGTCCCTTACATGTACGTCCTCTAGCTGTCCAAGATTATGAACATATCAGTGAACAGTTTTGCTTGCAATGGAACTTGCCTGATTGTGTAGGTTCCATTGACGGAAAATATATTAACATTAAGTAGCCACCAAACTCAGGTTCTCTATACTATGACCACAAGGGAAATTATAGTATTGTAATGTTAGCAGGTTGCAATGCAGATTATTGTTTTACCTATGTAGACGTTGGTGCTTATGGTAGTCAAAGTGATGGAGGCAATGGAAAATACTTGTATTTGTCAAAGTTTAAACTGTTCTTTTCTAGGCATTCTTTCTGTGTCCCGGTTTGGACAGGCTCTCTTGAACAAAACTTTACCTTTACCTGCTGATAAAACTTTACCCAACAGTCGAGTTCAATTTCCACACTACGTTGTGGGTGATTCAGCCTTTCCTTTAAAAGATAACATTTTGCGTCCATATCCAGGAAAATTATTGGATGAAAGAAGAAGAATATTTAATTATTGTCTTTCTAGAGCCCGTAGGATTATAGAAAATTAGTTTGGGGATATTAATAACTAGATAAAGAATTCTGCAAAAAATGTTCATGCTTCACCACATAATACAACAAAAACTGTATTAGCGTGTGTTGCTTTACATAATTACATTAAAACACAGTCATTGCCACAAAACCAATATTGTCCCCCGCAGTATATTGATTGAGAGGATGCAGAAGGTGTCTTATAGCATGGAGAATAGAGAAATGACTTATCAGCACCTCTACAGAGTGTGAGATTAAGTTCTAATAATGCTACAAGAACTGCATTTCAATTACGAGACTTATTATCAAATTACTTTTTGGAAGAAGGTGCAGATACTTTTCAATATAACCAGGATTAAGTACTATATGTATCAAATTATAAAACATTTTACTTTTAAAAGGGTATTATAATTAGGCAATAAACTTAAAAAAGGACGAATTACACAATGACGTATTATAATTAGCTAATCCTACTTCCAATAATTTAGTCACATTGTGCTGATACGTGATCAGCTAAATATTTTATAATTGCAGCCTTTGCATCTGTTTTTGCATCTTCACCCGTAATGGACGCTATAAAAGAAACCACCCTCTGGCCAAATAACTCACCTTCAGTTGGCTATTGTTTGCTATTTATTATGATAGAGCACATTTCCCTAAAAGAAGTAGCAGCCTCCATAAAGTGGGCATTAATCTCCTCAAGTGCTTTTCTTTTTATCACCTTTCTGCTGGGGGTAAAATCAGTGTTGCCGGTACAAGATGATGTGCTGCATTCCACTGATGAGTTCTCGTCTTCCACACAAATAAAATTATTACTACTTGTAGACTCCGCACAACTTTGCTCATTAGATGTTTCTGCAAGCGAACTGTTATTGGGTGTATAGTTTGTGACAGTTCTGAAACAAATAATTTTCAATTAAAAAACTAAACTCTGTCACCTTCCCGGTGGTTTTTGGGGCTGAGAGTTTTTATTATGTTGTAATTACGGGTGTGTTTTAGCATTTCCATCGTTCATTGAACTTCTTTGTATTTTCGAATTGCGTATTTCTTGCTAACATTTTAAAAGTTTCCATTGTATTTACTTTACATTCATTTAAAATTATTTATTAACTGGTAATTGAATATCTTTTGGCGACGGATGTCTGTGTACGTGCCTTAAACCCATTAAATTTTTGAAACTTGAGTTTTGGTTCATGTTAAAAATTATTTTACTTAGAATTATTCTTTGTTCAGATGTCTCTTTGTATATTTTAAGTTTAGATTAGAGTAAGATTTATGTTTCTGAACGCGTTTATTACTCTGTTCGCATGGACTTGCTGAGCTATCATTCAACAGAAGGAAAATTGCGATTACCACCTCCAGAAAAAGTTAGGAATGCGAACATAAAGTGCTTTTATCGGTGATGAAGCGTTTGCATTGAGAACTGATTTTTTAAAACCATATAGCGCATTATCACTTGACCATTCAAAAAGGATATATAATTATAGGCTCCGCAGAGCTATGAGAGTAGTAGAAAATGCATTTGGGATACTTTCTAATAGATTTCGCGTTTTCAGGTTTGCAATACCGCAAATATAAACAGCATTGTATTGGCTACTTGTGTTTTGCATAATTATTTACTGTGTAGAGCTTCTCATACGGTCAGACAAAACGAGTATGACAGTGAAGTGATTGCGACAGGTGAAATAATTAGCGGCGCCAGACCTAATGAAAACATGATAAATTTACCACATTCACAACAAAGAAACTGTAATGACGAATAGAATAAGAGATGATTTTAAAAATTAGTTCAATAATGAAGGCGCTGCTGTTGAGTGGCAAGAGAGAATGACTTGACTTTTCAATTTATAAACTTAGTTTCAAAACTGTGCATGGAAAGCACGGGATGCTTTTTTTGTATTAATGTTAGCTTAAGAATAATTACAATTATAAAGATTAAATTAAAAATTATAGCAATTTACCTCTGTTTCATCTAAATTGTTCCTTGTAGGTCAATTCGGGCTTGAATCGTCTAAAAAATCCAGAATCTTAAAATACCAAAACTTTGTTTTATATATGTATATATATATATCTGCTGCGCCACTTCCAGTTCGTAAATCAAGTGTCTTTTTTTTTCTTTACGATAAGAAGCACGAAGACTGTTTTACTTCTTGACCACGCTGTCTTTAATTGCATCCTGATCAGTTGTTTTAAGCACCGCCAGTAACTTATCATAACATTAATTTCTCTTATGATTATTTGAGTAATTTTTGGACTTGACGTTCCATACACAATCACACTGTGTATATAAGTGTATAAATTCTTCTATAACACCTTTGGAATAAACTCGTAAATCATTTTTTTAATTAAACGCGTGTTTTAACTACGATCAACAATGGCGGATTGACGGTCGACTCGCGGACATGTACATACGCTCGAGTCAAGCTCGACCGGCTCGCTTCGAGTAAGTGCGAAGGAAATTACTTTTATTTAATTCCATTGAACCGGTTCGTTGCGAGCGTTCGAGTTGTCAGTTTTGCGATCCACACGTTCACACGTCCAAACTAAGTAAAGGAAATAAATTATGATTTATCGTTTCCATTAGTTGATTTAAATCAAAAATACAAAAACATGACATTTTGGATAAATAAAAAAGCCAGTAACTATATATATTTCGCTTAAGTGATTAGCAAACATTTAGAAATGTGAAAATTTATAAGTACATTGAAATGTCTTTTTTCTTCTAGATTTAATATTCGCAAATTCAGATATTAACCGGGCCTTATCTAAATTTTTGACAATGTGATTTTCAATGGAAAATAGTGACAAGTTTAAAAGTCTTTCGTTAGTTATTGTATTCCTCAAATAACTTTTTATGAGATTTAATTTTAAGAAAAATCATTCGGTGGTGAATAGTTGAAAATGAAATAATACCTGTTACGAATTCCGAAAATCCGCTAGAGTACAAGTTATTTTCAACTATTATGAATTTAGCTAAATCCATAAATCTTTTTATACTTTCAAGATTGTTTTTAAAACATTGCCTGAAAGAAAGTAGTTGCAAAGAAATTATTTCGGCAATGTCATCTATATATTGATTATGTAAAGTTTCTCCTGCTTGATATTCCTCAGAATCAGAAGCTGATCTCAAAAAATCCGATATCCACAAAAAACATATTTTTAACCTTATTTAAAGTTACAAATGATGATATTTAAGTATAAACTATGTTCATGGATTAAAAAAATACATTAACCTTAAATCTGTGTTATTCGTCTTCAAAAGTATATTTATTGTGTCGTAATATTTCTTTACCCTAATGATGTGAGGATTTTGAAAATTGCTGTTCCCCAATTGCGTGCGAAAGCCTCAGCTTCAATTTTTAGTTGGTCGTATTCATTCCGTAATAGTTGAATTTGATCTTTAGCTGCTTGTAGTAAAGTAGCCGCTGCAAAAATATTTTGTTGTTTGTTTTGCAATTGTTTACTAACACAATCAATTGTTTGTAACATTTTTGTTTCCATAACTACAATAAATATTGTTTCAAATGTTTCTAATTTTGTTTTCAAGCATTTACTTTTCCCAGCTTCTGGTTTATTTAAGAAAGTTAATATTATTTTAGTTACTCATTTCATTATGTTAGCATATTTATATCGCAGAGCCATTATTGCATCATGTCGACACGACCATCTGGTTACTCTAAACGCCGGTCCAAACGCTGCGTTTTGCACAACCTTTTGTCTGCACAGTTGAACACGTTGCAGATAAAACGTTGCGTGTAGATAGGAAAAGTGTGCAGTTTTGAAACCGGCGCGAAGGCAGTACAGTTGCAGCGATACCTGAGCTAGAGAGCATAGATATTCTTTATTTTGTTCCTCAGTTTCTTTGTATGTGTTTGTTATTTTGAGCGACAATGGCTGACCTTCGGCAATGTTCTCGGGAGTTTCACTCATAATTTATTGCATTATACGAAAGTTTCCCATGCATTTGGCGTGTCCAATCCAAGGAGAGTAACAGGGATAATAATGGGCAGGTTTGTGAGAGTTTGGTAGAAACATTCAAAGAAATTGATGCAACCACAAACAGAGAAACAGTTTTAAAAAAAGTAATTCTTTGAGAAGTGTTTAACCATTAACGAAAAGAATTGGCAAAAGTTTGTTATTTTTACTTCTTTATTTATAATCAAGAGAACACTACACATTTAACTTAATAACTACGAACAGCATTATAACAATACATCAATCTTAACTTTTAGTTATACATCTCTATGCAGCCATTTTACCTTCTTGTTTCTTACACATACAGCGTTGCAAGTTCTCAGTTTTTAGTGCAATTCTCAACAACCCCGCTTCTCTAAAAACTCTTTTAAACTTAAATTTTGTTTACATTTTAAAAACCGTGAACCTGTAAGACCTTTTGTTAGAATGTCTGCATGTTATTGATTACTGTAAACATAGCTTACATCTATACTACCATCTCGTAAATGCTCATTTATAAAATTATATTTTAAGTCGATATGCTTGGCTCTACGGTTATTCAGGGTTCTTAATCAAAGCCAAACATGCCTGATTATCCTCATAAAATTTTATACTTTTGATAACAATTCCTAAATCACTTAAAATCTTTTTCAGCCACAATCCTTCACATACTGAAGCACTCAAAGCAATTAATTCCGCTTCAGTTGTAGAAAGTGCTACGCAATTTTGTTTTCTGGTTACCCAGTTGACAATATTATCAAAAATTTTAAATAGAAACCTCAAAACAGATTTCATGTCGTTCACATCTCCTCTTTAATCAGAATCTACATAACATACAAAATTATAATTTTCTTGTCTCTTATATTCTAATCCTAGATGAACTGATCCCTTTAAATACTTTAAAATTCTTGTAACATAATTCCAAATCTAATCTGTTACCTTATCTTTGAATCTACTAAAGTAGTTCAAAGAAAAGCAAATATCTGGTCGACTACCAAACATTAAGTACATAAGACAACCTATCAATTCACAAAAAGGTTTATCTGTATCACCTTTACCATTCGAATCTAATTTCAATTTTAGATCTATTGGCGTTTCTGCAATTTTGCATTTGTCATAACCAAAACGATGTAAAATAGCTTCAATATACCTAGACTGATCTATTCTAAAAATTCCTTTATCTCTGTCATAATTTATTTGCAAACCTAAGAAATTCTTTAATTCCCCTTTATATTATTTATCTGTTCTAAGTTTGATCCCGATAAAATTATATCGTCAACGTATATTATCAAATAAACCCTTTCATTGTTACAATTTAGCATATATAAACAATAATCATTACCAGATCGTTGAAACCCTAGCTTTTGCAAAAAACTGTCAATCCTTTTATTCCAGCACCTACTGGACTGTTTAAGACCAGATAATGATTTATTCAGTTTGTAAACTTGATTTGAATTACATTTCACGTTATTTGGAGGAAAAATGTACACATCCTAATTCAAAACTCCATTTAAAAAAGCTGTTTTAACGTCAAGTTGAACAAAATGAAATGCATACTGATTACCAATAATAAGATGCCCTAATTGTGGTTAATCTGGCGGCTGGCGAGTAAACTTCGTTATAATTCTTATCTTGAGCAAATCTTCGAACAACTAGTCTAGCCTTGTATTTGTCCTCTAAATTGTCTTTCAATGGTTTATATGAGTAAACCCATTTTGTGTCTAATATTTTTATGTTATGAGGTCGTTCTACTATAGTCTAAGTGTTATTCTTACTTAAAGAACTCAATTCCTTATCCATTGCATTCAACCAATACCTTTTATCCTTTCTGTTTATCTTATTTATCACTTAGAACTGCTCTCTCCAGTAGACTCCCTTCTCTTCGATAGGTATATTTCCAATCCTAAAGCGAGTTGGCCGTGCAGGCTTCTTAAATTACTAGAAGCTTGTAAGAATTGTTTAAAGTTATAAATTTAATTTGCCAAGGAACAGACCCCTCATTGTTAAACTACTCTTTGAATTGATCTCTGACCACGATTATTCAAAATCTGGCCCTTGTTCTACGCTGTAGGTCGTGTAATAAGTCTGGGTCACATCTTTCACCTAATTCAACAGTACATTCAGAAATATTTTCTTGATCCATACTTTCAGGAGGGACAAGAACTAAAGTATCGACAAATTCCACAAACTCATGAGGAAATCTCTGCTACAATTACTGTTATCTATAATATTGGCGGTTATCCTCGTGTGATTGGAGCAATAGATTGCACACATATAAAGGTTAGCTCTCCCGGTGGTGCAAATGCAGAGCTTTACCGAAATCGCAAGATATAGTTTTGTATAAACAACCAGGCTGTTGTGATGCAAACCTTAGAATTAGGGATATAGTTGCAAGATGACATGGCTCTACACGCGAAAGCACTATATTTAATACAAGTGCAAATTTGAAGTAGATGAATTTATACACGCCTGGCGGTTAGGTGATAACGGTTACGTATTTAAGATTATTTATTAATACCATTTTTAAACCAACACCAACACCTGCCGAGGAGAGGTATAACAATGTACAAATTTAAACCAGGAATCATGTGGAAAGAACTTTTGGGATTTTAAAAAAACGTTTTTCTTGCTTATGTATGGGATTGCGTAAAAAAGAAAAATCACTGGATGCAATTGTGGCTACAGCAGATTTACATAACTTTGCCATCGATTTAAAAGACACTGTCCCAAAGGAAACACCAAATGAAGCGATGAATATAGACGATATAATACAAAAAAACAACATCTCTGCTAGAACGGTGCTTGTAAATACTGTATTTTCAGGGTCAATAAAACAATTTAGTTTGCTTTGTAATCAATGTTTAATTCAGATGTGAATTTTATTAATTGAAATTCAACAATTTTTTTTAACCTGTTCCTGTTTTAGTTTTTGTTGCTCCTGTGCCTTTTGAATTTTAATTATGCCGTACTGCAATTCTTTGCGTTTTTTTTAACACACGATGTTATATTCGACTAATGCTTTTTTATAAATACAGTCGTTTTTTTTGTACGAGTATATGAATGTACATTATTATACACATCATTAATGGTTCTTTTTTTCCAGATAAGAACTTTGAAGACCTTTTCAAATTGTTTTTTTTCTGGGGTTTCCTTGATTTTCCAGCACGATTTCAATTGGTACATCTTCGACAGTAATAACACAATTCATTGACCTCGATGCCATTAAATAACTTTCCGTAACTTGATCTAATTGAGGGACGCCACAAGTATTCTCTATGATCGGTTGATCTATTTTATCTAAAATAATTTTATATAATTATATAATAACCTCTTAACTAAATAAATAAGTGTTGTTTAAATAATAAATTAATAAAAGGCAAATTTAATATGAACAGATTGCCTTCAAATGAGTTAAATCCGTAATGTATTTATACGGGTTTGTACATTACGCATAATTAGAACTTACCATTAATATAATTCCGAGAAGAATCGAATCTGCTATGCAGAGGTTCAAATTAAGGTTTTAGCAGGCTTAAAACTTATTTTGCATGTCAATTACTTTGGGAGATTCAACTGGGCTCGCTCTCGTTTTATACATGTGTAACTAAATTATTTTATCATTTTTGAGTTCATACCTTATTGTTTTATTTACCTTATCGTCACCTTTATGTTTTTTTAGCTTAAGCTATCTTTAACTGTATTCCATTCGGTGGTATATTCGTCGTTATTGCATTAAAAGATACAGCAACCAAATCCCACGTTTCATTAATTTTCTTAATTGTCACTGAATCCGTTTTTTTATTTTCGATGACATCAAAAAACGAATCGATGACAATATTCAATAAAAACTCTTTTTCAGACTCGGTAAAATTGCTACGTTTTTCCATTTCTAATGTCCACTTGCACCGTTATAGTAAAGCCAGGATTTAAACTAAAACCTGACTTCAAGGGTTTGGTATTGCTTACACTGGAACAAATGCTTGCTTTAAAGTCGACTTTAATAAAGCCTAGTAATTTGGCGTCTTAAACATGACTTAACCTAAAAAAACATAAAACCGTTAAAAAAACTTGAAAGTTGGGTGACGTTTGCAGTTTGACACAAGTTAATTTTTTTTTTGTTAAATAACATCAATTGTTAAGTAGCTAGTTCTTATTTTTTTACATATTTAAATAATTTATAAAATATGTATGTAATTATAATATAACGTGGTATTTATAGCTTTACTATCACTTCATACCCGATGAATAACCAAGGTAATAAGAATTAGAGCTCCAAGATTTGAAGCAGCAAAGAAATGGATAATATTTAATATAATTGAGAAGTATGCTCATATTATTGAAAATAAAAAAACGGGTGCAATAACCATCGAAGAAAAAAACAAAGCTTGGGTTGCGGTTGCTGCAGAATTAAACAAATCTTGTCCAAGTAGTCATTACAGGACTACGGAATCAATAAGTAAGTTCTGGAAAAATTCTAAGAAAACCGCAAGACATCAAGCTGCACAGGAAAGACATGAAAGAATAAAAACTGGAGGAGGTACACCTAAAATTGAGGAAACATGAGTATTATGACAGTATAAATGGAAAAACTGTATTTGGACATGAAAATCCTTTCGACAACGACAAGCTGGGCGACGTCAGTGCAATTAAAAGTGGCAACGGTGGGGATGTGGTTGATGACACTTACATCGATGAAAACATTGAAATTATTTTTCAAGATCTGAATGTAACTTTACTTTAAATTGTTTTCTCATTTACAATTTTTTTTTAGAATTCTCAAGTGACAGAAAGTTGTGTTAATAATAAAACCTCGGAAGCTAGTTGTTCGATCTCAAGAAGCAATTTAAAAAAGCTATTAGAAAGTTCACCAGATACCACTTGTAAAAAGTATAAATCAGACCACATTCAAACTTCCTTAACTTCTAATTTAGAAAATGCAAAACATTTAACTGGAAAAGTACGTACAAATATAAATTTTATATTTTAGTGAATACATAATCCATTTATGTTTTATAGAAAGATATTGTTTTTGCTCGGCGTCGACCTGTTCACGTCAAGGCATTAACATCTTCGTTGGTAGCAGAAAAGTACGAAGTGCTGCTTGGTAAAAGACTGAGCATTGCATTTTTTCAAGATGAACTTTTTAAACAACAGGTGAAACATCAAGCAGAGGAAAATCAGTTCAAAATACAACTTTTAAAAACTCGTTGGAACAGCAAGCCGAAGAACATAAATTAAAAATTGAATCTTTCAAGTTAGATATTGCTACAAAAAAGCGAAATTTGGATTACAAATATTAAATAAAATAAGTTTTTTTAAAGAATAGTTTTCTATTAACGTGTTTGTTATAATAAATCTGCAAAATAATTGTTAATTACATCCTGTCTTTCTATATTAATTGCATCGCCATTATTTAAAACCTCAGGCATTTGACCGGCTTGGATGAAAGCTTCTAATTCCCCAATAGGTATGTTTTCAGGGGGTGGAGGTACTTCCTCATTAGATTCTACTGCAATATTACGCAATACAGCAGTTGCAACTATAATTGTAAATCTCGTTTGCAATTTTACTCTAATTCCATTTGCAATTACAGAAAACCTTCTTTTCCATACCCCAAACATTCTTTCTACAAAATTTCTAGTTTTAATATCATCGGCGTAATTCGCAAAATGCGCAACTCCGTTTTGAACAGTTTTACAGGATGATAAAAAACTGATTTAAAACTTAACTAATCAAAAGAATTCTTTCAAATTTTTATCAAATATCAAAAATGTCATTTTTAACTGATGTATGAAATAGTTTTGATAGAATTTTAAGCGAAAATGATGGATTTACGTTTTTTTCTACTTTGCAGTATTAGGTGTATCTCGGATTTACGCAATTTGTGACTAATAAAAGAAATTTAATTATAATTTTATTACATACTATTTAGTTTTAAATTGTATTATTATTAATAGTAGATGAAGTGTAGATAATTATATAGTAAGAAACTAAAAGATAAACTAACATTATATAAATCTAAATTAAAAATACATAAATAATTATGAAAATATTGAACGTATTGGAAAATAATTTTAACTTTGGTAAGGAAGATTATCATAGAAACTATGATAATCTGCTTCTAAACTACGTTTTATTTGTTGGAGATGTTCAAACTTCTCCTTTTTATAACGGTGGCACGTTTTCAAAATTTATACTTTTACATTTATTAAGCCTTGTCGGTAAATTCGTCCATTCAGTATCAGAATGGCGTAATTTGTAAAAAACATTATCCTTTGTATATTTGATTGCTTTTATATCTGTGACCACTAGGTCTCCACTCTTTTTACCCAGTCTAATTGATTTAAAAAAAAATAGGTTACCCATATTCTTGAAGAATTTGTGGTTAAGATACTGCACTGTGTATGGTTTCTTTTCACATGCACTCTTGCAAATACTAACGTAATCAGCTGGAACGTTTATCCCTTGGTTTCGCATTTTTTTCAATAGTGGAGTGCATATTGTCTGCCTCCATCTGAGTGTGTCCTTTTTGTAAGAATTTTTGAGTGATAGATACATTTTTTATATTATATTATTATAATTTATTAATACAAAAATTCTTAGTTAGGTTATGATACACAAAGTTAGTTACGAACAAAATTCTCATCGGAACGCAACCTCATCGTCATCGCTGTCGATCCCGGCGCAGGAATTAAGCCCATTCGTGACAAAGACGACATGAAATCCATCCTTCGGTGGAAGTACTGTTTAGTTTATAAAATGCATTTAATTTTGTAATTTTTAATTTCTGCGTTATGCGCAAGTTATCATTTTATACATGTAAAACCTGTTCACTTAAAGTTTAAAAATTTAAGGTCGAAGACATATAGCATTTGTAACGTCCGCTAAAGCAAATAAATTGAAATTAAATTATTATTTAAAAATACAGTCCACATTATTATACGAACCAGCATTGAAACATTTTTTGGTCCATTCGAACCGTATTAAGGGTTATTATTGAAGATTGGAGAAAATTAATTAATGGAATTGTGGAATTTTTTATAAAGCGTCGGTAAGTCTCCTTCCTATTATATTCCTGTAATTGTTGTTTTATTAATTTCATTTATTCATTGGATAACATTGTATTATATTTGCGTAATTTATTCTGATTTATTTGATACAATAATGCCACGTAAAGCGACTACCGATGATATAAACGATCAATCAAATTTAAAATTATTATTAACAAAACGAAAAAAAATTCAAGAACATTTAAATAGGTTTAATACATTTACAGATAATTTTGACGCGAGTGGGTCTATTCTCGAATTAACTAGTAGATTAGATAAAGCTCAATTGCTGTTGTCGGAATTTAATGATATTCAATGTGAAATCGAATGTTTAGATGATGACCAGGTTGAAGGTCACTTGCAAGTTGAATTTGAAAACACATTTTTCAAAACCACAACTAAAGCTAAAGAAATTATTTCAAACGGTACTCGATTAACGCATTCAGAAAATAGTAATTCCGAAACAAAATTTAATTCTAATAAAGCGCTTAAATTACCTACTATTCAATTAGCAGAATTTGACGGTAAATATGAAAATTGGATGGAATTTTATGATACCTTTAATTTACTTATTAATACGGACAAATCACTGCCGTCAATTCAAAAATTTCATTATTTAAAATCGGTCCTTAAAGGTGAAGCTGCTAAACTTTTAGATTCAATTGAAATAACGGACTCAAACTACGAAGTAGCTTGGATTATGTTAAAAGAGCGGTACGAAAATAAAAGAGCGATGGTTAATACTTACCTTAAATCAATTTTTGAATTAAAAACTATTAAAGAAGAATCGCATGTAGGGCTTAGGGATTTAGTCGATTCGGTTTCTAGAAATTTGAGATCTTTACAAAAATTAGACGCGTTAAATGTAGATAATATGTTAGTGCACTTAATAACAAATAGATTAGATGTAAGTACAAAAAGGTTTTGGGAAGAAACTTTAATCAATAAAAGAGATTTTCCAACTATCGACGATTTAATTAAATTTTTGAATGATAGGTGTTTCGTTTTAGAGTCGTTAAATAGGAGTGTAAATACTGATAAATGTGTAAATAATGTTAAAGGCGTTTTTAAAAAACCTGTTAACAAATCATTTTCATGTGTCGCGTCAAATAAAACAATTTGCCCTTCTTGTAAAGACAATCATTTTTTGCACTGTTGTCCCGAATTTATGAAATTAAGCGTAGAAGATAGATGGTCAGAAATAAAGAAATTAAGATTGTGCGTAAATTGTTTTAAGGATAATCATTTCAATTATAATTGTAAGTCACGCGGTTGTAAAAAATGTCATCGCAACCACAATACTATCCTACATAAGGATTTCGTACCAATTGAAACTTCAAAAAAATTACCTTCTAATCTACTATTAAATTCTGATAATCAAGTCCAACCGGTAATAAGCGATCAAACACAAACGAGTACGTCTATGCATTCTTCACAACATAACAATTATACCCTCTTATCTACAGCGATTATACACGTTGAAGATGCTAACGGACATTTAGTAACATGTCGCGCATTACTTGATTCAGGGTCACAATCCAATTTTATCACGTTGCGGTTATTTAACAAATTAAATGTTCCTAGTAACGACACAAATATTTCTATTGCAGGAATCAATAATAAATTGACTTATTTAAAAAACCAAGTGCAACTAAAAATTAGGTCTCGGGTCAATTCTTTTAATACTAAAGAATCATTTTTAATCTTAGACAAAATTACTGAAAACATACCAAATTATGCCATAAAAATCGATAATTTGCAAATACCAACAAATATTAATATGGCCGATAAAGATTTTAATGTATCGCGAGAAATAGATGTATTGTTAGGAGCGAGCGTATTTTGGAATTTATTAGGTTCGCGTAGCATAAAATTAAATTTAAGAAATCTAACATTACATGAAACAAAACTTGGATGGATAATTACTGGATCTATTTATACAAAAAATAATAACAATATTTCTTGTGTCGCCTTAAATTCTGACGTTCAAAATCAATTAGAACAATTTTGGAAAATTGAAGAGTGCGATATAAAACGTAAATTAACGCCTGATGAACAGTTTTGTGAAGATTTGTTTTCAAAAACGGTTAAACGGGAAAACGATGGTAGATTTTGCGTCACATTACCATTTTCGCCAAAAAAATTAAAATTAGGAAACTCGTTAGATAACGCCGTTAAAAGATTTAATTCGTTAGAAAGTCGATTTTCAAACGATCCGGAATTAAAACAAAATTATAAAGACTTCATGTCGGAATATGAAACGTTAGGGCATATGACAAAAATAGTAAACACGGACGATATTGATAACAATCATACGTACTATTTACCCCATCATTGCGTTACTAAAACATCTAGCTTAACAACTAAATTACGCGTAGTATTTGATGCATCTGCGAAAACGTCATCAGGGTGCTCATTAAATGATATTTTATTAGTCGGACCTACCATACAAGATGATTTATTGTCAATTTTATTACGGTTTAGAATTCATAATTATGTGATAACAGCAGATATTAGCAAAATGTATCGTCAGATTAATGTAGATACGAATCAACTTAATTTTCAAAGAATTATTTGGAGAAATAACCCATCTGAAAAATTAGTTCATTACAAATTAAACACTTTGACGTATGGTACTGCGCCCGCATCTTTTTTAGCAACACGTTGTCTTAAACAATTAGGTTTAGATTTTAGTAACATTTATCCTAAAGCAAGTGATATAATTTTACACGATTTCTATATGGATGACTTGCTAACAGGTGCAACCACAATAGAATCTACGATTCAAATAAAAAAAGACGTCAGTAAAATTTTAGAAAGCGCAGGTTTTTTATTAAGAAAATGGATCTCGAACGAACCCCATATATTTAATGATGACGATAAGAATAACAATATCCCCCAATACTACATATGCGAGAAAAATACAAAAACATTAGGAGTTCTTTGGGATTCAAATTTAGACATTTTTAAATATTCGATAACTTTAAAAAAACATCATACCGTTATTACAAAAAGAAAGATACTATCTGTCGTAGCACAAATTTTCGATCCTCTTGGGTTAACTGGTTTAGTAACTATAAAGGCAAAACTCATTTTACAAAATTTATGGAAACAAAATTTAGATTGGGACGATTTAGTTCCTGTTGATATTCGATTTCAATGGATTAAATTAATTAACGTAATAGATTCTTTAGCAACTTTGGAAATTCCGAGATAACTCACAATCAAAAATTGGGTAGTTACTCAAATTCTTGGTTTTTGTGATGCGTCCGAATTAGCTTATGGTGCTTGTGTTAATTTAAAAACTACAGATACTTTAGGTACTTGTTGTATTCGTTTATTATGCGCAAAATCGCAGGTAGCTCCTTTAAAAACGATTACACTGCCACGGTTAGAACACGGCGGGGTATAGTTAGCTAAATTAATTAACAAGGTATCCAGCGCATTAAATATTCAAATTGATGATGCCATGTACTGGTGCGATTCAACCATAGTATTATTCTGGATTCCGACTAATCCAAATAAATGGCAAGTTTTTGTAGCAAATAGTGTATCTGAAATTCAGACATTAGCAAGCATGAACCATTGGCGGCATATTAGTTCTAATGAAAACCCGGATGATCTGATATCGCGAGGTGTTGACACTTTAAGTTCAAAACAATTAGAGTTATGGTGGTCAGGCCCGGTTTGGTTAAAAATTAATAGTAAATTTCCTTTTACATCTATTATAAACGAAGACGTACCTGAAAGAAAAAGGTCGGTAAAAACGTGCCACAAAAGTCATATTGACAATAGTATTTTCTTAAGATATTCTTCATTAATAAAATTAAAAAACGTAACCGCATATATTCTAAGATTCATAAAAAATATTAAAGCGTATAAATTTCATAAAATAATAGGAGAATTAAAAAGGGAAGAATAAGACAAATCATTACACGTTTTAATTAAACTAGCACAATTAGATAACTTTGAAGATGACATAAAAACATTAAAATTTAAAAAATCATTGCCAAACAGTAGTAGTTTAATTTCTCTTAATCCATTTTTAGACAATTTAGGTATTCTACGTGTAGGTGGAAGATTGTTAAAGGCAAATATTTATTACGAGCAAAAATACCCTATAATTTTGTCTTCAACGCACCCTTTGACTGATTTAGTTATTAACTACGAGCACATTAAAAATTTGCATTGCGGAACTGAAGGCACATTAGCAGCAGTTCGTGCTAATTATTGGGTATTACACGGTCGTAGTACTGTGAAAAGGATTTTACACAAATGCGTCACTTGTGCTCGATTTAAGAAAAATTTCTTACAACCTCAAATGGGGCAGTTACCTGTAAAGCGAGTAACACCTTGTAGACCATTTTTAAATACAGGCGTGGATTATGCGGGTCCTTTTTTAATTAAGGATGGTAAATTAAGGAATCGTAAAATCGTCAAAGCGTATTTATGTGTATTTATTTGTTTGTCTACAAAGGCAGTGCATTTAGAAGTAGTAGGGGATTTAACGACTAATTCATTTTTAAACTCATTAAAAAGATTTACGTCTAGACGTGGAATTTGTAAAAAAATATTCTCTGACAACGGAAGTAATTTTGTTGGAGCTAATCGAGAATTGAAGCAACTAGTTTCTTTGGCAGATAAATCGGAATTTAAAAATTTTTTACAAGTAAACAACATTGAATGGAAATTTATTCCGCCACGAGCTCCTCATTTTGGAGGATTGTGGGAATCTGCGGTAAAAATTGCTAAATTACATTTCAAAAAAATTGTATCAAATAAATCTTTTACATTTGAAGAAATTGCAACTATTTTTACGCAAATAGAAGCAATACTTAATTCACGGCCTATTACTCCATTATCCGAAGATCCTAATGACCTTTCAGCCTTAACCCCAGGACATTTCCTAATAGGAGACGCAATTACAACGATTCCGCAAGGAGAAAACTCAGATTCAACCTTAACAAGCAAAATCCGGTACAATCTATTACAAAAAATGGTGAATCATTTCTGGCAGCGATGGCAGAAGGAGTATTTAGCATGTCTTCTAAACCGTCAAAAATGGAAGAAGCATTCTAAACAAGAAATAAAAATCGGCGCAATGGTGTTAATTAAACAAAAGGACACGCCTCCATTATACTGGGCATTAGGAAGAATTATCGAGCTACATCCAGGGCCCGATTTAATAACGCGAGTTGTTTCTGTGAAAACTGCAAGCGGCGTGTCAAAGTGTGCAGTGATAAATTTATGCGTACTACCGATAGAAGTGTAGTTCTATTTAGTAGTTTAGAAGATATAAAACTGTAAATTATAGATACAATTGAAGTTAATGTTAATTTGTTTTTTATTATGATTGTGTTATTATATTATTTTCTAAGATTTGTAAATCTGATTAATAGTTTAGAAGAGCAAAGGCCTTCAAAGGGGGCGGTATGTTTAGTTTATAAAATGCATTTAATTTTGTAATTTTTAATTTCTGCGTTATGCGCAAGTTATCATTTTATACATGTAAAACCTGTTCACTTAAAGTTTAAAAATTTAAGGTCGAAGACATATAGCATTTGTAACGTCCGCTAAAGCAAATAAATTGAAATTAAATTATTATTTAAAAATACAGTCCACATTATTATACGAACCAGCATTGAAACAAGTACTATAAAATTCTTTGCAATAAACACATATCGCATCGTCTTCGTCACTTAAGAAATCTTCATTATTTTTGTCTTTCAATACTGCTTTTTTTGTTAATTTAGGAACTGCTTTTTTCGTAGTATTTTTCCCTACACTGCCTATTATTCAGTGTTACGTTATGTTAACGTTTATCAAGTAACCGTTTAAATCAAGCAAAATAAATTACCAAGGGCCGGTTGCACTTAAGTAACTATATAATCAGTGATTAAAATGTAACAAGTTGTTAGATTTTACTTCAGTTGCACAAAGCAAATCAAAATGGTTGTCAGCTGATTACTAATAAAGTGTATAAACTTGATAACATAATCTGGCAACAGTGGATTTCCCCTTGTTTCTTAAAAATAAACTAGGTTATGTTCGAGTACACATTTACTTGACAATTTATTACTTTGTCGGTTAGCGTCCGTTTAATAAAATCAAGAGATAAAATGAATCGAAAAAATTATTCGCCCCAGGAAAAAAATATCCTTTTAGATATCATGAAAAAGTAAGTAGTACATACAATAATTGTTATAAATATGTAGCTGCATTGTTACTGTATTTGTTAGAATTTAGCACTTTTAAAACAGAAAAGCATTGTTTAATGGACATATAATGTATGCCCTCTAATAAAATCATAAAATCAAGTAGCATCACAAGCCATTATATATAAGACAAGTACGCAGTAACACTAAAAATACATCGACATTAATAAAATTAGTTATTTTTCGATTATCTAGTATAGTTATCTATCCCAGAATACAGTGTCTTCTGTGGTATTGACATTACGATTAATAAATGACTTTTATACATAATTTAATTAGGTGGTTGGTTGTCATCCTTTTCTTTTTATTAAGTAGCTACTGCTTACTTATATTCCTATGTGATAACATCCTATATATTCCTTCTATTTAGGTACTCCCATATTCTTGAAAATAAAGAAGCGAATAAGAACTCCTCGATTTAAAAAATTGAAACATGGCAAAGAGTTGAGAATGATTTCAATTGTCAGAACCAAACAGGAATAAGAACATGGAAGCAGTTAAGGATATTATACCACAACTTGAAGCGAGTATCACGCAAAGAAGTTGCATCGGAGAATGTATTGAATATTACATTTTTCTGTAATTCCATATATAATGATTTAAAATTTTAAATTGTAGAGAAAAAACTACTTAGAAAGCAGTAATATCACTAGAGAAATGCTTACAGCTGCTCATATTAATAATAGCCGTGATAAGGTTGACGATAGTTTTATTAATTTTTTTTATTAACATTATTATAAATTCCTTTAGAAAGAATCTTTTAAAACAGGTGGTGGAGTTTATGTTCCTACTACTACTTCTGGTGACGAGCAGATCTTAGCACTGTTTGCTGATCAGGTGAAACCACTTCATAATGAGTATGATGATGCGTCTATATAGTTTGGTAGTTATTTTTATTATTATGTAAACACAAGAACTACAGTTCTTGAGTGTATTAAACTCTTTTCTAGGAGATATCGATACAACTGTAGAGCAGTCATCCCTAGATTCATGTATTATTACTCCTGTGCCTTCCACGAGTCAAAATCCAATCACCAATTATCCCGAATAATCCACGATCCAAAAAACAATTAAGAAATAGGAATTAAAAAAACTTACCACGCTTTATTAAAGAAAAATTATTATTTAGAAAAACTAGTTAGCCAAATTTGAGTTACATTCAAAAAATTTTTTACATGTTTTAGATGTGAAAATTAACCCATTACTGCCCAGAAAAAAAATGTTTGCAATTATTCTTTTCTTAATACGGCTTAGTGATTAGGGTCTCAAATGACCCAAAAAAATATTTAAAAAAATTTGGCACTTCCCATAACCCCACCAACCCCCGTACCATATATGGTCCGCTGAGCACTTACGGGAGCTAGTTTTTATATAATGGGATATTCATTAAAGTATAAAAGAAATACACAATAATAGGGAAGAAGGTGTTGATATGTAAACACTTTAATGATTCTTTGCAAAAACTACAACTATATATGATAAACAATAAAATAATCGAAGTTATTTAGTGTGATAGGGATAAAAACAGTCAAGACACAGTCCTATGTTACATTTACCACACATTGCACGAGCTTTAGTGAAACATTCCGGACCAACACAACGTCTTCGTTTGTTGTCTGGTATTTTCTGTACAGAACTTGCTGAGCTTCTAAAGATTTTGAAAATCTTCCTGGCCCCTTCGGTAATGCTCCATATAATTCCAGATATGCCAAAACGATTTCTCTCCGAAATTGTAATTGGGGAATATTACTTACTGAGCGACGGTATAAGAGCCAAGCATTGTGTACGGAAGCATCAATTAACCAGGCAAATAATGGCCAGTACCATTTCTTGTTGCGTATCTTAATTCGATAATTTGCTATGTTTTCATCCATCCGATCAGTTCCGCCCATTGATGCATTATACCTAGCAAAAATAAATGGCCTCGGTATTTGTATTTGAGCCTTGTGTTTCTGCGAATATCTTTTCACATTGGTAATTGGGTCCACACCATAAATATTTGAAGCAACATTTACTACTGAATTGTCCTTCCATTTACATAATAATATACCATTAGTTTTGCTTATAATATTTTCAAAGTGTCCTCTGTCTTTCTTTATAAATTTGTCTTTTGTAGGCATTGGACAGTGTTTTGGGATTCGGTTCTCCCTTATTGTTCCACAACCACCAAATCCATTGTCCGCCAAATATTTGAGTAAATTGAAGCTTGTAAATAGATTGTCAAAATGAAAATTAAAACGAAGATTTTGGAGATGTTCGGGGAAGTTCTTTATCATTTTTACTAACGGTGCTGCAGCTTTCCTAACCGATTATTCTATTTCTTTATTGGTTGAAATTGATTTTCGTTGGTACACTTCAAAATCTATCAAATAATCCTCACTCGTACCTTGTACCCAAACCGGATCGGTTTACCTCTGATAAACTGCTTTATTCTATGTCTACCATAGTATTTTACCATACTCTCATCAAATGATAAATTCTGCTCTGGAACAAAATTTTCTATAAACTTTTTTTTCAGTCTATTTACTATTGGTCGGATTTTACAAATTTTATCACCACCAGGAATGAATTGTTCGTTGTTCGTCAAATGTAAAAATCGTAAAATTTGCTCAAAACGATTTCTTCTCATTGCGTTGGAAACTAATACATTGAATCCATCTTCGTTCCCAATACATTCTTTTGCAAGGGAGTCTATTATAGCCACTCAAGAGTAAAATACCAATAAAACATTTTATTTCTTGTCCAGTAATGTTTGGTGTAGAATTCAAAAAGGACGTATATCTATTTGTCTCTTCTACTAAAAAACTGATCACGTCATCGTCGATAAATGATTCAAATAATTCAACAATTGATTTCGAAGAATGCCTTTCATAGTTTGGCTTAGAAAATTCTCTCGGTAAATACATAAGGTCACCTATGGTGTAGTCCTGTTTTCTACCTGTATCTGGCAAACGATCTGTCAAAACTCGTGGTCTCAATTCGGCATCAGCTAATAGCTGGTTTCTATTAAAATTGTTAAAATCTCCTCCAGAATCTTCATCACCGGAATCCTCATCACTAACTAAAGAAGGTTCAGGTGGTGCAATAAAAAGATCGCTTTCAAATTCTTCTTCATCATCAGTCAGTATCATTTCCAGGACTTACTGAACTGAAAAACCTGGTTTGAGAATTGCTGCTAAGGCGCTGCAAATAAAAGACATTTGATAGGGGCTAATATCAAAATTTCATTATAGGTACTATTAGTTTATCGGATATTGTATAATTCTTCCCTCTAAGTTACTGTCTAAGTGCAAAAACTTGTTATTTAGTAAAAAATACAGAATTAAAAAAAAAACGCTATCATAAGTGCCCAGCGTACCAAAAATGGTACTCTGCACTTTAGTCATGAATAGCTTTGACTACAATTTTTTTTAAAGACAATTATTATCGATCAATAAACATACTTCATTTCTAAACATATTTTAATGGATTTTTTTTTATTTTAAAAGGTGATACTTACTCAATATCCATATTTCGATCAAAATACGTGAAGCACAAAATTATAACTTTTTGTCCTCGTTGGGAACAAAGAGAGCTACTGGCTACCTGACGACAGAAATTCAAAAGGAGGGGTTCTTAGAAGAGTGACGAATGATAAAATCGCTGGCGCTTAGCTTGCATTTTCAGCAATGGTAGATTAAAAGTTCTGTGGTTTTGAGACCATATATAGGACGCTGGGCAGTAATGGGTTAAAAAAGAAAATTTAAACTTAATTCGTGATCAAAGATCATATATTAACAAATAATTTCTTTAAATTCAAATTAATTTGTTTATTTTGGTTTTCTTATGCTAGTTGATTATTAAAAAGTGTTAATACAATTTGATCCCTGACTACTGTATTTTCATTTCTTAATCTATTTTCAGGTTGTTCATGTATGTCTTCTGCGTTATAATACACATCAGGAAATTCAAACATGTCATCGTTAAGCCCAATGTTGTGCAAAACGGCACAGGCTACAATTATATTGAGAGTAGTTGGAATGAAGTTCCTTAAACCTATACTAAGACATGGAAAACGTCTCTTTAAAATGCCAAAGCATCGTTCTACGACATTGCGTGTTGCACAATGAGCGAAGTTATATGCCACTTCTGCAGGTGTTGATGGACGCAAAAACGGTGTTAGTAGATATGTTCGACAAGGATAACCGCTATCTCCTAGTAGAACTCTTGGTAATCCTCGAATACCAAAAATCTTTGTTTTGTTGATGTCAAGTGTCGTTATCTGGCATTTTAATATACCCGGGTTTTAATGAAGCAATGCATTTTGTAACTCGTCGAACTATTCGAGAAACTGTGGATTTATGTACGTTTATATGATACCCAATTACCTGAAGTTATCAGCAAAGTAAATATTATATTTATAGCATCATTTAAATAATTTACCTGCTGAAATGAACCAGTAGCTAAAAATCTTAGGGTAATTAATAATTGATCTTTACTACAGATTGATTTATTTCTAAATGTAGCTGGTTCAATTTGGTTTCCAAAAAAGTTCAGTAATATCATTATTGTTAATTTTGAAAATAGGAATCTATTTTTAAAATCGTGTTCATCAAAAGTTTGGAATACATCGTTCCTGTCTCGAATAAAACGAATTCTTGGAATTTCTTCTTCGGAGTCGCTACTGCTTAATGTTATTGAAGAATCAGACATCTATAAGGATTATAATAGATTTTATTTAATACTTGTATAGCTTCATCTAAACATTATATAAATATGTAAGTATACACATATATATTCTAATGATTTGAAATAAAATAATATCTTTAATAAATTAGTACTTGAACTTACCTTTGACTTTTTAAATTTTTTATTATTGTATTTGTATTAGAATTTAACAAAAAAATTACTTCAAACGAATATTTTATATGCTAACGATTCTGACAACTTGTTAGTACTTTAATTTGATTTGTGCAACGCAAAAACAAAATTAAACGCATTTGACAAGTGATTATTTGAATCTCTTGTCAGAAATGTAATAACTTGTTACATTTGATTTGATTGGTGTTACATTTTTGATTTGCTTTGTGCAACCGGCCCTAAATGTTAATCGTATTTCGTGAAGATTTAAATATTACCAGTTACTTATTCGTACAATTAGGAAGTTAAATTTGGTATAAAATCTGAATCTATCTAAACTATTAACAGGTTTATTAAATATTGGTGTGTTTCTTCGGGTAATAAACTGTATAAATATTGCTTCAATTTATAGAAAATTTATTTAAAAACTGTAACTTAACTATACAAATAATGAAATGCATAGCTCTTGTCTACTGCAAACTTACTTCTTCACTCTTCGGGGAGAAAGAATATTCACCCGCCTTGAAAGGACTGGCTATCAAAAAACAATAAATGGTTAAATGTGTTTCACTAGTTTACTAACAAAAAAAATTAAACAAATCAAATAACGCTATTATAACTTAAGTAAATAAAAACAAGTAAGATAAAGTAAATAAAATATCAACTAAAATATTTATAACCTAGGCCTCTAATGCACTTCACTTAAAAGTTCGATAGGAAGAGGGCAAATCTTTTGAAACGACCGTTTTACAACACCATTCGAGGGGCGAATCGTAGCAACACGAGCTACATTGTCTTTTCCACAATGAAGAGTCACGATACGACCCATTTTCCAACGCACTGGTGGTAACTGATCGTCTTTGATTAACACTAAATCACCGAGCTTTATTTAACTCAGAATTAGTTTTACGCCACTTACACTTTTGTAGCACTTCATTAATGTAATCGCGACTCCAACGGGACCAAAAATGCTGAATAAGTTGTTATATTCGTTGAAAGTTTGCATTCTTGACATTGGTAAATGAATTACGTCAGGATCCGAAGCAGTTGTAAGCTTTCTTCAGATTAGGAAATGCCTTAGAGGTTCGAAGTCCTCAGGTTCAGATGAAAGAGGTGTTATAGGTCATGAATTTAAAAAAACATTCGATTTGAACGAGAACCGTGTAAAACTCCTCAAAAGTATAAGGTTAGCGCTCCCTAAAATTCGTCTTAAATGGTATTTAGTCGATTTTATGCCACTTTCGCGTAATCCCCCAAAATGAAGTCAGTGGCAAGGAATGAAATACCATTGAATTTCGTTTCCTCAATAGTTTGAGGTACTGGATAAACATTGTTACGCATAAAGCCGAGATATCTTTCCTCGGTAAATGAGTCGTCGGCATTATTTTTGCGTATAGTAATGCATCTTGCATAAAGCTGTTGCCAGCAATAGTAAGCATAAATTGACCTAGATATATATTTAGTAAAACCTACGTAACCTTCGAATGTGTCTGCGAATTCGTAGCGTGGTTTATAAGCGACTAGTCCTTCAAACCCCTCCATATCAAAGTCCTGTCACATTGGGTCGTTCTTCATTGTGGATGGAGATGTAGCAAGGTGTTTAGGCTGTAAATTAGGGTTTACGACTGGAGTGATTGGGGAGGATATGGGCTTTGGTTTTGGCTTTGGTTGTGTGTTCCTAGGTGATCCACCTCTACCGCGTCCTCTGAAATTATCTCTCCTATCTGTACTACTTTGAGAGTCTTCGTAAGTATCACGTTCCTCTTCATTTTTGTCTCTTGACGACATATTTTCGCTATCCTAGCAATTCACCTACCGTAACGGTATAATTATAAAAATTTTGGGAAAGATACTTTGCATGATACAGTCGGTATTATTTATCAAATTCACAGTGAATATCAGGAGGAGTCGGATAGTGATTCAGTTGCAGATTTGGATTCGTGTTCCCATGAAGATCGTGAAGAACGTCTTCCTTGTAAAAGACATAAGAGAAGTTTTGAAGCGCCTACAAGAGATATTATTCCATATGTCAAAACACCTTTTACAAGTATGATGGTTCAACAGAAACAATTACATAAACAATTAATGCGTGCCACTCTCAAAAATTAATTGCAATTGATAAAGATTTAATTGGGAATATGTCCTTATCTTGAATTGATTCTTTGTCCATGTGGTTAGGTTACAACTGCATAATTAATCTTGACCGTAGCAAAACTCAAACTGTTGAGTACTTATCTCCAATTAACGATTCACCAACATCACTAGCTGTTGTTCAAGAGACTCTGAATATTGCTAAATGCTACTTATGATTTAGCAATAGCTATGCAGATTCAATATACAAAAAAGCATTTATAGGCCTCGCACCTTGGTCATCTTGCTGCTCGGTCAATAGTAACACTTTTGACCACCTTGGTGTATAATATACTATTTAAGCTTGTATCTTCTTTTTTTTCTTCATTTACTTTTATGGCGTTTAAGATATTTAAAGGATCTCTACAACGTTTTCCTTGTCCAATGTTATTTAATACACTTTCTGGAGCTATACAATTTGTATAGAAATGTACTAACTTTGGCAGCATTGTTTCTTCCCAACATGTGTTTTCTTGTGTTATATTGAGTTGTCCTTGAATCTTTAAATTATAAAAATTAAATGAATGTGAAGTTTGTTAATGTAGGGTTGTACCTGGTAATAATAAGAGAGGTTTTTTTTAATCTTAGTGTAGAATCTTTTTTTTCTAAACAAATAGCTTTTAATTTTATTGCATCTTGCATGGTGCCGAGATTACGAGCAGAGTAAATATACTTGACTTCTAAAATAGCATCATCTTCAATTATGTCTAAAAAATTTATTTGTTTTATTAATTAAAGATACAATGTAGGTATTTACCACTAGGAGAAGCTTCGAGGAAACCATAACGTAAATCCACCCAAAGGCCCGATTTTTCCACTGTTAAATTATATTTGTTTTGAAACCGTTCAATAGCGACATGTTCTTTTGCATGCTCATTATTTATGGCTTCTGAATAAAATTGGCTTTTTACTAAACATGTTTTGACCATATTGTGGCAGGGGTTTTTTTTAAATTTTATTTAAATGTTTTCCGTGATTTTTTAATGCATGGTTGCAACATTCAATTTTAGTTATAGTTTGCCCATGTGTGACATTTTGCCTTAATTTCGCAAATACACTGGAATCACCATCTCCGATAAATTGTAGGTCGTGCATTTCTTCGCTAAGATTAAACCCTTCCACTGCCATATCCGCTTCCATAGCTGGCGCTGAACCGTTCTAATTTTTATAACAGGTATGGGGGTTTTCTTTATGTATGCTTTCTGAATTATCGGTACGAGCGCAAATACAACAGTATTTATTCCTAACAGCAATAAATAAAACTTTGCCAGTATGACGACCTATAATCCCTATCAATCCCGATAAGGCATTGTAATTATTTCCGTAACTACGTTTACTCCAGGAGCCATTAACGTATACTGTTATCCATGGAGTACCGTCTTCACATGTATAACAGCATCGAATATAAAAATTATATAACTAACTTGATGAATTCTCAATCAAATAAATAAAAACCACCACTATACATACACCTAGTCACACTGTACACTTAATAAGCTCAAATTACCTCAAAGAGTAAAACGAAAAATGCTACCTTCTTTGAATGAGAATGCAATTATTCCATAAACAAAATTTGTTTATAATAACGGCAGAAATTATACTCAATATGATTTAAAAATTGCAAATAATGCCATCTGTCAATCAGAAGTTGAGAACGTTTTTAAAATACATCAGTAGTATTTTGGCAATATTGTTTAATTAATATGCATGTTAGTGTCATCTAGCCGTCGTCAAGTACACTGTCTTCTCCCACTCCCATGACGGCGCGCTCTTAACAGTTACAAACAATTTCGCAAAGTAACACTTCAAGGTGGCCATGGAAAAACAGCACAATATTACTTACAGTACTTTGAACTTGTCAACTTATATCTTCAATTTTCAAGAAGTATTCGTTGCAGTGATTTTGAGCTGTATTCAGATTTTTATCTATGAAATGTGTGATTACTTCATTGCATTTTTAGTCTTCTGTGTTAGGCGCACAAAATCATGCTTAGGCAGATCACCAGTGAACTTGACTTTAGAGCAAATGATTAATGCTGATGCCGGTAATACCTTGACTGGTGTTTCTCATTTTACGAACTCCGTATCGACAAGACAGAGATGGGCTCTCAGCCATAGCTTGAGAACGAAAATTTTATCTTTTGTTAAAGCAGAAATTGGATTATCACAACTAGATGATACCTCTCACTCTTTACAAAAGCACAGAATTAAAAAGACAACAAAACTTTAACCAACATTATTGAAACAATAACAAAGACAATGGAATCCTTTTTCTAAAGATTTAGACAAAGATAGCTTATTCAATATGTCTACTGGTAAAGCGGCACCATCAAATGTTGAAAATTGCTTACTAAATATCAAAACATCAAGCCAAGAGAACAAATTGAATTTTTTTTTCAGAATGCTTCGAAGATCCTACAAGATTCGTGAAACCGGTTAAACGTAATAAAATATATAACTTTGCATCTGACTGTGTCAAAAGAAGTATTAAGAGTAAAAATGGAGAAAAGGCATTAATTAAAATAGAACGAGATATTTTCGGACGGCTATTAGCAATTGCTATTGAACAAAAGGTTGACATCCAGTACTGTTTGTCTTTTCCTCTTGCGTCCATACCTCCTGCATTATTCATGCATTATTCTTTTACTATATGTATCAAAAAGGTTCAACTCTGCCACAATCATTTGGAAAATTAGCAGAGTCGATATTGATAAAGCTTTGTGCCAAAAAAGCTCAAGAAGTTCATATCGTATTTGATAGACATTTAAAACCGTCTATAAAAGACTGTGAAAGACGGAATCAAGAAGGTATCGATATTTTAAAGTGCTTGAAAAACTTTTGTTTTAAAGAAGCCCAGGTTAACTTCTTAGCTAATCATTGGGAGAATGATACATTTGCTTCAGTATTAGGACGTACAAAATTTTTTATTACTGTTGGAGAGAAATCTTCGTTTAGCTCCATTGGAAACTTAGTTGTTAAAAAAGAAGTTGAATTAGCATGCCAACATGAGGAAGCTGACACAGGGATTGTTTATCATATCAGTAAAGTTCCTGATAATTATACAATTTTGGTAAAAGCGTCAGACACTGACATATTTATTATTTTATTAGGTAATATGCACAGATTTCCGACTTTAAAAATTTGGTTAGCCAACAGTACATCAAAAAAAAGGGAATAAGAAAGATGAAGTTTGTATAAATCGCACGGAAACGGAAAAAAAATTAGGCCCAATTTATGTCTTGCGCTTCCAGCATTTCATGCATTCACGGGTAGCGACTACACAACTGCTTTCTTCCACAAAGGAAAAATTCGTTCTTTTAACATATTGTTAAATATCCTAAAATCCAAGAAGTTTTTGCGTCATTAATTTACCCACATCACATTTTCGACGACGATAAATTTGAAATTGTCCAAGAGTGCACGTGACGTATGTACGGGACCACCAACTGTCGAAATGTAGATGAAACAAGATTAATTATGTTTAATAAAATGTACGGTACCAAGAAAAAATAAAAAAAAGCTTATGAAAAATATTAAAGGCTTAGATTCCACTTATATTCTACTATGCTGGAAATCTTTAAAGCAAAAAATATTACGGACAAAAAAATTAGCTTTAATGTGGTACGATTGAAATGAATATAAGCCATGAACGAAAAATGTTAACAAAATTATACCTGTGAGATTACGGCTAAACACTCAATAGCAGCTGTGCCTTTTTAAAGTCCTTAAATACATTGCTGTGACGTAAAATATGCTTTATTTCCATAGGACGTAAACAATATGTTTCACGAAATCCAATTAATAATATTTGAATCAATAGTAATAGCGGCCACGTATTAATTGGCACCTCATGAGAAATGGGATCCCCCATTTATAAAAATACGTAAAAATTAAATCTCGGTTAACTACATTATAAATGTACTAATTTTGAAGCCGGATCTCTTAGACTATTTTAAAACTGTCGTCGTTGAAGTATTTAAAATTGAGGCAAACATTTATAGTCTATTGAAAACTTGACTGATCCAACTATATTTTTGGAACATTAACCAGTTTTGGCCACTTCATGCCGGATATTTTAATTTTGCTGTATACAACACTTCGAGTGCAACACGTTTTACATGGAAAAAGTTTAAAATTTGGTTGAACACATGCAAGAAAGTTTTCACCGTTTATATCAACAATAAGTTAATTTGGAAATTTTTGCCGTTATAAGAAAATACGTAGTTTTTGCATTACTTCGTTGGATTTCAATCAACAGGAACAATCAGCGATAATAATAACGGAGACGGACACTTAGGCGCGGGACACTTCGGCGCAGGGACGCTAAGGCGCGGGTCCAGTTAGGCGCAAGACTCTTCGGCGCGGGGCTACTAAGGCGCCGAGTCACTAAGGCGCAAGACACATACACACGAGGTTGGGCTCTATGCCCTATAACTATGGCGCGAAGTACCGAAACCAAAAATAAATTTGTTTCTTTTATTAGATTATTCGTTCTTTTTCATTTTTAATTTACTTTGATCCTTTTTTCGATATAATTTAAAAGAGTAACCATTAACTAATAAAACTAAGAGTATTGTAACCGAAAAACAACAAATGAACATTATAAATAATTATTTCAAGTTTTTTTATTAATATGCATTTCATACATTGTCAAAAGAGAGAAAAATTTGTTTCACTACAATTACCGAAATTAAAACTAATTGTATAACCTGATAAAGAGATAAATTTCGAAACGTGGTGTCGGCTGTTGTAATAAACTTGTTAATGTTGTAATAAAATGTTTTATAAAAGTATCGTGCTGTTTTAAGTTTTCCTCTAAAAATAAATAATTCTAAATAATGAAAGGTTCTCAAATTTGGAAATACGTTCTAGAAGATGGATAACAAGAGAATGATCATGAATTTGAGAACGTTTCGCTAATGAATTCAATAACAAAAAAATTTATTTACTTATATATCGTTTTCCAGAAGAAGCTGGGGTTGTGGATCTGCGCCTTACTGGTCTCGCGCCTTAACGGCCCCGCGCCGACGATTATTGCGCCTAACTGGAACCGCGCCTTAGTGACTCCACGCCGAAGTGTCTCGCGCCGTAACGGCCGCGCCGAAGTGTCCTAGCAAACCAGTAAAAAGTGAATTTTATTTTGGAACGGTCATGCGCACTCAATGGAATTTTTGTTTTCATTTACATAACCTTACATTATAAACTTATTAATCTAATTGAAAGAATACTACATATTTTATTATGAAATCAACTTTCCTCAAAAAGTTAAAAGTCCATGTGTATTCTGGTAACCTTACATTATTTGTACATCAAATATTTTACACTTCCAATGTACCTACTCAACGAAATTGTAGAATTCCAATATAATAATAGAAATTAAAGAATCATTTGACGTTATGATATAGAAAGCTGTATGACTAAAATCATTGCTCATGTTATGGAAGATATTCCATAAATGCACCCAATTGTTGTTGCTAACTTTGAAATACAATGAATAAATTCATGTGAAATGTGTTCCATTTTTATTGGTGCTTTGTAACAAACTTTTGTGTTAATGAAACAAATGCTACACTGTTCGAAAGTTTCTAATTGGTTTCTTCTTACATGTCTGTCAGATGTAATATAAAGAAGAAACAAATTGCTTGATTTAAAACTTGCTGTATGTTTTAAAATCTGCTATAAATAGAACACACGTCCAATATATATACTTATTATGAAAGCTCAACACATTGACAAATAAAACAAAAATTGCAACAATCAATATCATTTATTTATGTAGAAAAAGTAATGTTAAGTATCGGTTATTTAATAAACATAAATAAGTGAGGTATAATAACTGTAAACTTATCTTTACTAAAATGAACCCGTAATGGTAATAATAATCTTTGAAAAATACATTGTACCTTTCAGTAAGTTAGGTAAATGCTTCTCACCGGATTTTATTAATGGAGATATAACTGCAAAAATAATATGTATGTACCTATGGTTTGTTTGTGTAACTGCAATTGTTACAATACCTCATACCGTTGAGTGAATTATTCAATGCTTATACATAGGCACACTATGAATTGTTACCCAACAGTTCATTTAGATGGATTTACAGATAAATATTATTGTTATTAATGTGGTAAGAAAGATTAAACTAAAACAAACATTTTGGCAAATATAGCTTAAAATGTCATTCCTTTTACAAAATTTTAAATAAATATGACAATTGTCTGATGTGACTAAGCCCACCATTACATTATACCCTTGAGGACGAAGCTAAAGCAAGTGCTTCTAAAATTTCTTCCCGCTCGGCTTGATTTACTGGAATATCTTTAACTGGAACTCTTCGTTTTGTCGAATAAAATCTGAAAATGTTTGTGAAATAATTAATATTTAGAAAACATTTTGTGTTTTTAAGTTAACACACCTGTTTTGTTTTTCGATTAATCTTTTACAATTGAGTGGTTTGCCGGCACTTGTTTCAAACTGTTTGTTGCTATTTTGCATATTTGCTAATAAAGTGATTTTCATTGATTTTAAATATTTTTTTACAATCTGGACATCATCGTTAGAGTTCATTAACGCTAATATTTCTGAAAACTCTTCTTTTAAATTCTCCTTTTCCTGATTCACAGAATTAGGATTCAAAATTTCTTTATCCAAATTTATATTTTTAAGCGGTTGGGCATATTGATGTTCATCATTATTATCATTATAGACTAAGTTGTCAATTTTATGTAATTGCTGTAATTTTCCATTATACTGTGTACATGCTAGATGAATATGTATGCACATATTGTACTTAATACTACAATCTATACAAGTACATGTGTACATATGCAGGCAAATTTTGCACTTTAAACATCTTAAATCACAGTCACAGTTGTCTTTAAGTTTCGTTATAATAAATTCACTTTGTTGTCGACAATAATTAAATCCTGTGCTCGTTTCCGTTATTACATATTTATCCACCATTTCACTTTTTTTATGATTTAGCCTGATTGCTGATAATTTGGCAGTTATTTTCCCTGAATAATTAATTTCAATAATTGTGAAATAAAACTTGCAATCAATTAACTTACCTTTTTCCATGGAAATTATATGATCAAATGCTTTGTCACGAATAAATGTCATTAGGATACCAATCGCAATATCCAGACGTCTTACATGCTTAGATTTTAAATATACATGTTTTATGCATTTATGCATACTTTCCAAGTGATTGTTAGTATTAATTTTAGCATCAATTCTGTAAGAATAAGCCCAGCTCTCGAAATTACCACCGTACATTTGGTTAAAATAAAGCCCAAAGTTTTTTGTTTCCGGATCATTAACCAACTCTTCTATAACAATCGGCAAATATTGATCAAAACTGTCTTTTTTCAGTTCCATCATTAAGGTTTTTATTATTTTAAATGTTCTAATTTTTTTTTGGTCGGTTTTAATTTTTGATAAATTATTTTTCCATGCCTTTGTTACATGCCAACTACAAAACAAACGATAATCTGGTCTGCTACATATGCTTGTGTAGCCATTGTAAAAAGAGTTCGCCATATCGCTCATAAACACCTTACACTTAAGAAATCCTGTTAAAAATAATCTTAATCTTCATTAAAAATATTATAGAAATCTTACCTATTCTACTTATTAATTGCTCAAATAAAATCTTTATTACAGTTTCATCTGTTCTGTTACTGAACATAAAGCAGCACGGAATACCCTGATTCAGATTGTCTAATATCATTATAGATGTTAGTTGGAAATCATAACTGTTTAAGCCATGGGTAGAGTCCATACAAATTATATTACTTCCATATCTTTTCAACATTTCTTCTTGAAACTGTGTCATTATTATTAGGCAAAAATCTTTTTCCTCTAGAATCGGATGAGGGGAATTTTGTTTTTTATAGAAAATTGCGGATTCCTGTAACTCATTAACCCAGCACTCCACACTTACAACATCACTGTCATGGTACTTGTGAGTAAATTCATCTGTAATTTGGAACTCTTTACAAATGTTATACAAGTCTTGTTTATTTATCAAATGAATTCTGTTAAAATTGCCATTTAAACTATTGCGAATATCACTTAATATTTTATTCATTTGAATACCGCTTTGTAGTTGAATTGCAATACTCTCTCGTTCTTTTTTACTTAAATGAAGGGATCGTAAGTCTTCACCATGACCAACATGAGTTGGCCACAGAGAAACCACAACATTGGAATCTTTTTCGAGGATAGTCATTTTTGCAGGACAAAAACCTCCAATTTTTATGGTTCCTCGAACTTTCAAATTCCTCATACCTTTTCCATTTGCTTTATAGATCCCAGATCTATTACAGACATACCGATACATAGTACCCTCTATAAATTTTACTTATTTAATTACAGCATTAAATTTTTTATAAATTATGTACCTTTCGTAGTGGTTTTTCCGACATCTTTTCGAAAGAAACATTTATGTTTCTTTTCGTACTCTTCTTTCCACTCCAAAGATTTTGTCAATGAATCAAAAACAAATTCTTGACTACAAAACTCATAATCATGGATCGCTTCAAAGTGATCAATTAGTTCACACTTTTTTGTAAAACTGATTGTGCAATCAACACAGTGAAATTCTTTATTTTTAATATCTTCCTGTAATTCACAATGTCGTTTTTTGTGAGTTTTAAATTGGTTTTCATCATTAAAATTACGCTCACAGTTTTCACAGTTGAATTTATACCTAAAATGTTAAACTACCATAATAAACTATACCTATAAAATTCTTAATTCATCATACTTAGCACTTCTTTCAGCATTGCAGTAAGATTCATATTCATCACCATGCAAAGTTTTTATATGTCGTTTTAATGATTTTTCGACTACATATTTTTTATCGCAATATTGGCAAAGAAACATTTTTACAATAGTTTAATAGTTAGAGCTTGTTAAAGCACTTGTCAGAACTGGTATCAGTATCTACTAATTAAGGTTAAGTAATTATAGGTGTTTTTTGAGGAAAGTTGATTTCATATATAATGTAAGGTTATGTAAATGAAAACAAAAATTCTATTGAGTGCGCATGGCCGTTCCAAAATAAAATTCACTTTTTACTGGTTTGCTAGACCGTAAAAATAATGACCCTCTGTAAGGCAACCAACAATACATAAATTGCTTCTGTCTCATTTCATAGAAATTCAATAGGTGTTTATGTTGCATTTTTGCTTTCGGTTTTATCTCGATTATATAAGTACTCGTCACGTACTAGCCAAGGACAGATAAATATTTTCTGCAGTAAAATAAATACTAGATAATTGTCACGATTTTCGTTTAAACAGGACAATAATGTAAAAGCGCGGTATAAAACCCATGATAAATTAATTTATATGAAATATTTTTGCCTTATTTTAAATCAAAAGTTAAGTTACATTTTTATATTTCAACTTTCGTATTACTGACTGTACGCCAACTGCATGTAACGTAAGTAAAACACAAGTTTTAATTACTATAAACAGTATATTTTCAACAACTATGTAATTAATGAAAATAGCAACAAATAAATTATAATTAAACTTTTCATTACTTACAAATTTATGTTAAGTTTTTTAAGGTAGTAACAAAATGTAGTGTAGATATTAGCAAAATTTAAGAAAAAAATATAAAAAATTACAAAAGTATAAGAATAATAAATCAGTAAAGCACAAACAGCGTTTAACAACATGAGCAATATATTCAAATGCCACGATCTACACATTGACACCAAAACTCACATGCTGAGATGCTACATCTTTTCCATCTTGCGCTATGCAGTTGAGCCCTGGACTATCCCTCCGGTGATTCCCGTTTGGGCATTTGAATATTATCATTCAAGTGAAGAAATCTGAGTATTTTTAAAAATCTCTTCACTGGAAACACCCCGACTACCCTTGAGTTATAGAAATTAGGGTCGCGCGACCAGTATTTCCGTAATTGTGGGTAGACAGTTGAATCCCATTATTATAAGGATTCCAATTAACGCTTTTAGCTCCTCTATTGAAAGATTCAAACTGTTGTGAGCCTGTGTAGCATATAAATTTGAGTGCTGGACGACAAATTTCAAAAAATTCTCATCAAAAGAAACGTCGAAGAAATCAATAGGTTCTTCTGAATTGACCTGTAAAAGAATGAATAAATACAAATGCGAAGACAACTTTATCAATAAACCAACCTGCACGCGTGGCCCCATGTCATCGACAAAGTCGTAACTGACATATCTCGCGGGAACGATGGGCGTTTTTTCCCAAGTCGAAAAATCGTTACTAATATTTTGCAATTCCTCAGGTTGTTCGTCATCATTATCGCTTTGCAACAATGGAGCTTGAAGAAGTTGCGGGTCGTCCGGTTGGTACGTTTTGTCCGCAAGAGAGTCGTCGGAGGAATAGTCTTCTTCAAAACTTTGTTTTGATGTCGACGGAATATTTAAATCTATATTGGTTCTTTTTCTTTTAGCTCTTGGCTCTGGTGTAGCTACACCTGACGAGGTAGGTGATACCAATGGCGAGGAAGCTGTCGACGATCTCGTGGTGCTTATACTCATTTCCTCTCGAAAATCGTCATCCGCATCGGAATCACCGCCTACGTCTGAATTTTCTGCTTGCTCAGCCGTGATCTCCTGCATCACCTCTTGTAATTCAGCTTGGCTAAGAGCTCGCTTCCAATAATATGCCATAATAATGACCTGACAAATGCAGAATCCAAATTGTAAATAAACCATAAATTTTCGAACAGTAGGTAATTGAATTAAAAAAAGGGGCCCCGATAAAAACATAATACGGTCCTGACCTTATATAGAAAATAAATATTAGGTCTAATTATGAAAGTCGACAAGTTTTTGAATTGTAACGGTTTCTCTGCCCTAAAAGCACGTACCTACCTGAATACAACTACAGGAGAATAAAGCATTGAAATTCGGCGCAGCAAACAATTTTGAAGTAATTTTCCAGGCGCAACATAATTTCGCAGTAAAATAACAAAATTTATTAATGAAAGTGTATGTAGAATAATTCTACATCAAAATTATTATCCAAAATAAGACATTTAGATACTAAATAACGGAAAACTTTTATGCTAAAAATTACATCGGAGTGACATGTTGAGGAATTTTATTTATTATATGGGAAATATATTCGATAAATTAACAAAAATCTACATGCACACAATGTATTATATATTAGGCTAATAAGACTTACCTGTTTCAAATTATAATCTTCACAAAAAACTAAATTATGAAGGAAAAACTTTATCTTGGCGCGCAAACAAACAAAAGTCGAAGGCGAGATTGTTCTCTGGTAGACACGTAGTACCATTTGAAATTATCTTTCGGTGTGCTTTCGAACAACTTCGTAAAATTTGATTTGATTGCGACGAAATAAAAGAGATGGCATCTGAGAAGCCATTTTAATATATTTGTGACCATTGAAAATTATTATTTGCTGCTAGGCGAATGATTTTCAGTCTACTGCGCACTGGTATTACTGTGTTACCAGAGAGCGTTAAAGGGTTAATAAAAGGATTTGCAAATTTAGTGTCATTTTTTCGAATTCAAGTTCGTCTTATTTGAAAATTATGATCAAAGGGCAAAAATTACATTATTAAAGTGAAAACAAATATTTAGTAATTTCTAAATCACCTTTTGTTACTCACTTCTTGATAACTTTTTTAGTTTTTTCTAGTAGGATTTTTTTTTAAAAGTTTCTAGATGCAGTTACGCATCGACTGACACCTTAGTCATAATTTTCGAAGAAAGCGTACCCAAATTCTGCATGCATACAAAAACATTTCCTTAAATAAAAAAAAATGCACCTATAGGTATGCATGCTAACAAAATTTTGGAGAAATAAAGTACAATACCTTTTAGTGGCAGTTTCGAACGCTCGAGTATCGAGTAGAGTAATCGGTAAATATGAATTCTTCCGAGCTCGACTCGAGCTGCAACAACTTTAAATAATTAGTTCGGCGAATCAGTAAAGAATCGATTCTTTTAAAAAATACTGAATCAATTCATTTAATTCACTCGACTGAATCGTTCTTTTGGAACAAATTGTTAACGAACGACACATCACTAAAAACATTGTTTTGCACGTATGTATGTCGGAACTAATAGCGTGTGTAAGTGCGTACTTGTGGTGCCATCGTTTGCAATCTTTTAATAATCAAAAACGGTTTAAGACTGCATTTAATTAATACCTTGTTCTTACAATCGCCATCGAACTTGAATAAAAAATCTGTTTCCATATAAAGCACTTTTGGCAAGCGCTGTCGAATTTATACAATTTTTCATGTGATTCGCCGATAACGGTTGCTCTTTCACTTTTTCTTTTAAATGCTATAAATCGGTAATATTATTTTTGCACCATAAGCAATCATGTGAAAACAGTAAACATACAAAACGGTAAAATCTATTATTTACTTCAAATCCACAAATCTAATCTGACAAATTATACAAAGATTCTTTATTTTCATGTTTACCGATTTGTCGAATTTGAAGTAAAGACTGAAGACCATTTAAATTCGAAACTTGTAAAATATTATTAGCTAATAATTTTTTAATGTAGACCGCAAAAAAGCATCTACTTATCTTGACTACAATAACTATCCTTTGCCATTCGGTTTCACTATAGTATCCACGCGGGCACACATATTTGTGAGCTTCGGGTAAATTAGCAAGTTTTTGTATCTGTTGCGATTCAATTAAGCATTATTTAAATGCATGAAATTCAAACGCTGATAATTTGATTTGAACGCGAATTTTCTGCAATATTAAAGTAAATAAAATAGTTTCCTTATTTCTTTTTCCGGAAGGTTATAGACCAAATGACCTAACAGAGAACCAGAAGCGGTCCTACTCAACTACTACTACGCCGCTGTATAATACTATACTGTGCTTAGGATGTTACTTATTAATTCCAAATTTGTAGTTATACCTAATGCTCATATAATTTATAATTTTTCTTATTTTATATGTACAATGTTGTACAGTATGAATTAACTGTATTGTAACATTTTAGGAAAACTTAATTGGATGTTGATTAATTTTTTTTTGCTAATTCTTGGTTGATCCAGAGTTTAGATATAGGTACCAATATTAATACAAAAGTTAAAAAGTATATTAGGATAGAATGTACCTATCTCATGTAGTAGATTACGGATTGTTTTTAAAATTTTTGAATACTTTTTTAAATATTTTGTTTTAAGAAAATGCACCCTAACCGAGTTCAAGAACTGGATGAAAAGATAGAGAATTGTAAAAAACGAAAATTCTCTTTAGATGTTAGCGACGAGCGATGTAAGCAATTAAAATTGGATCATTATTCTAAATGCAGCAATGGAATTTTGGTGCAGACACAAGCTGTTGTAGACAAACTTATTATTAATTTTGTAATAAATAGTTTGCAACCTTTTTCTATTTTTTTTCAAAAATTGATAACTAGCCTTCAACCGAATCGTACAGTAATGTGTTCTAAAACATTAAAATTCCGTTTAGGAACTTTATTCGATGATACAAGAAAGAAGATTGTTCAAAATGTGATGGAAGTGTCATACGTCAGCATTACTGCTGATTGTTGGTCGGCAGCAAAAAGGTAGTACCTACTTATATACATACAATGTTTTCGTTTGATTACTTTTAAATATCCCATTATTTCACTTTTTAATTGTTTTCTAGAAGTTATATCGGGGTGACAGCTCACTGGATAGATTCCACAAGTTTTGAAAGACGACAGGCAGCTTTGACATGCCAATGTTTACAAAGCAGGCATACATTTAACGTATTGGCTTCTGCATTGGTGGCGATATTTGAAAATTATAAAATTCAAAATAAAATTACTGGTGTCACTACGAATAACGGTTCAAATTTTGTCAAAGCTTTTACGTAAGTTAAAATAATAGAATAATTGTTATAAAGCAAGTAAATTAAACTTAAAGTTTGGTATTTTTTAGTGTATTTGGAAACGAGTCAGAGGGAAAACAGCTTGAAGAATCTACAACAGAGGTTGAATTCATCGAATTAAGCAATTTGTTAAACGACGCCGACGTTGAAACTACTTGTACTAGTGCAGAAGCAGAACATACCGAAAGTTACATCGTATTGCCACCTCATTATAGATGTGCTAGCCATACCTTAAATTTAGTAGCAACAACTGATGCAGAAAAAACGTTACACATACTGTCTTTTAAAAAAATATCTAGAAATTGTTTTGCTAAATGCCGAGCAATCTGGAATAAACAGAATTTATCGACAGTTGCTGCTGATACTATTAAAGAAACTCTTGGAGTTTATTTGAAATCGCCAGGTATTACCAGATGGAACTCCATGTTTGACTCGTGTAGGCAACTTAAAGATTTTATGAATAACGATAGTTCGGAGAACATTAATTGTGTTTGCGATACTTTGGGTTTGCCAAGATTTCTTAGAAATGAAGTGATCTTTTTAACGGAATATGTTGATGTAAGTCACATTTTTTAATAATTGGCTTGCACCAGTAATTAATACGTACATATATTTTTACAGGCAATGAAACCACTGGCAACAGCTTTGGATCTTTTACAAAAAGAGAAAAATATGTATTTAGGATATTTGCTGCCTACACTGTATCAAACAGTGTCAACTTTTAAACAGATTAAAAATACACAACTGCAATTTTGTTTGCCTTTAGTATGCACACTAATAGATGGTATGGTTCAAGTCTGTTTGGTGGAACCGCTCATTAGTGGTTGCTAGTTGTGTCCATCCCAAATTCAAAATGGATTGGATTGAAACAAATAAACGGGAAACGGCATACAATTGGGTGGTCGAAGAATTAAATTCTTATCATTTAAATTTATCCAATAGTTTGCCAACCAATTCACAATCATACACATCTGAAGATGATGATTATGATTTTTTTAAGTTCCCTTCATTCAGATTCAAAAGAGAATGAGTTAACATTGTTGTTTGACAACTTCTTAAAAGATAAAAAACGGGATATTACAATTTTAAATAATTATGGTATTATAAAAGATGTTTTTTTGAAATATAATACAACACTGCCATCCAGCGCAGCTGTAGAAAGAATGTTCAACGTGGCAGCAGACGTTTTTAAAACGAAACGTCACGCACTAACAGATAACAATTTTGAAACGCAATTGTTGTTAAATTTGAATATGGAGTATGTAGAATAAAATTTTGTTTATAATATTGTTTTTTGGGTGGAGTAATTATTAGAAGTATTATACTGTTTAATAACGACAAAAGTAATGTTCAAAATAATGCATTACTTTTTTCGGTAATTAGTAATTGTAATGCATTACCTTCCACGAGAACTAATTAGTAATGAGAATGCATTCCTTTTTAACTAAATAATTAGTAATTGTAATTAATTCCTTTTTAAAAGTAATGTTCCAATCACTGGTTGAAACCATCAATAGTGTTGAATCCAGATTTTTGGTGGCGACTACTATCCCAAACAATCGGCAGCAGAAACAGAACAATGATCCTTTAGAAGGGGAATAGACCATCCATGCCCTCAATACCTTTTCGCCATTTGGCAAAGTTCGGAAAAACCAATCACGGTTTAATTTTCTTGTTACTCCCTCGGGTCCCTTTGTAGAATCTTCTGAGCCTGTCCGATTCACTTCAGCGAACTTACAATCAAGATGCTGCACTGTTTTATAGCCTCGAGCTACAAGTAGAGTTCGAAGATTAGCGGGAATCAGAATAGGCCAAGTTTCAATATCACTGATTGATACATCCGCATACTCATCCTTAGCTTGTGTGGCTTCGGAGTCACCAGTAACTTCACCTTGAAGACTATCTATCTCTTCGGAGTTTTCCATTTCAGTTTCCCATGATTCCGATTGCGCACTAATTGCAGCTGTTTCATTAGGTAAAGCTTCACGGTTAACAATACAGCCACTAGTAGACGGGGCACATTTTTCACTTGTAGTGACACTAGTTTCTATATCATGTTTAGTCACACCTCTTTGGGTAGCTGATTCTAAATATTTGAGTAAAGCTCCCTTATTTTTTTTTCATTCTTCCTCCGTCGCTTTCTTTTGTTTCCTGTAGAAATCACCGCTCTCCTTATGTCTCTTCATGATCTGAAAGTGATGAATGAAAACAACATAGAATGAAACTATTTGTATAGGGTTTAATAACTATTTTACGTCAGTATTATAAACGTTTTACTAGACTCTTGTACTTACTGAAAAACGCTGTAAATCTTGTAATTTTCAAGCAGTGAAGTAGCAGAGCGCATGAAACACTAGTAAGTACTACACTATATTAAATTAAAGTCCTAGAATGAAAATGTTTATAGTTTATACTTTATAGTTTATATTTTAAACAGTAATCACTACACGAAATGAAATATGTAAGTAGCCAGGTAAAATATTAACACTAAAATTTTTATCAAACAACTCAAACAGATTTTAATATGTTTATATCACGAAGTAGGTACAGTAAAAGAGTATCCCTGTGAGAGGGTGCAAAAAATCAGTATCACTATCAGTCGATCACAACAAACAACACTGTGAGCTTGCTTAATGCTTATTACATCAATTACGTGTAAAAGCGCCTCTTTAGTGTTTACATCTTACTTTGGCGGGGGCAGTTATAGTCACCTCTTTGTTTTTTTTTAAAGAATTGTTTAGGATTTCCTCAGAGGCAAAAATCACATCTGCTTTTTGTATTATCTAGCTAAAGTAAAGGGGGAATCATAAAAACTGTCAATTTTTAATTTTACATGCGTCACGTTGTCGGTTACCAGCAGATTTGAACGGTTGTAATAGCTATTTATGATAAGTGTTAAAAGTAACGTTTTACATTTTGAGTGAAAAAAGTTGCGAAATGAGCGAAAGCGTCTCTTACGATATCAATAAAGAGGGTCATAATTCCCTTGGGATATTAAGATGCTATAATTCCCTCTATCTAATTCCGATAATAAAAGCAGCTCGTTTTTAATGTGCGCGACTTAAACGCAGGTGTTCAATAGATAAGACAAGAGTGCAAACCATATTTTTATAAGATAATTTCATTCTATTTCTTATAGCCACATTTGATAATTGGGGAATAATAACGTTAACTCTTTTTTTTATCTTTGTCGTACACGCATTCAAATTCTTTTATCTTTGTCATACACACGCAACAATTATTGTGACATTTGGCGTGAAGTTTTTTTTATTTATTTAGTTTTTGAAAATTTGCCGCCCTCCCGATGATGCCGCCCGGGGCGGTCCGCACCTCCGCCCCCCCTCGCTACGCCACTGATTACTTTCAATTGCCAAGTTGGAAAAACATGTACAGAAAGCACTATCCAGGTAGTGTATATATTTGTAAAAATATTTAGGTGGCATTTTTAAATTCCCATAAAAGTCTTTGTTTTTATTTTTATAAACACGGAAATGGCAAAGTATTGTCTCATTACTTAATATCTGTTGCTTTGAAAAATCATTACACACGCCTGCTTTTCTAAACATTTTTTTATGATGTAACCTGCAACCCAAGAGAGTGCATTTATTTCTGGCAAACAAGTGTCAATGTAGTCTTTTGGATTAACACTTAAATACAAAACATCATTAAAAATGTTAACCTGTGCCTGTTCGGAAATTTCAGGTTCGTCTATGATCACCTCATTAAATTTTACAAGAACGTCATTGAAATCTTGCACGTAATTAGCCCCTTCTTTGTGTTGAAAATAATTTAAACAGAACGTTTTTTTAAATAAATAAGAGTATGGGAGTAGGGTTACTACAGTTTCCTCCTTGTCCTCTTAAACTACCAAACATGTTTTCTAGAGAGTCCTGATTAATAAATCTTGTACACAAAAAGTTAATGTTGTCATGTATATCTGCCCATAAGTTAAGAAATGCTGACATCGTGATCTGCTATCCTTGTAAAAACTTAACAGTTTTAGTTACATCCCGACCTTCATGAGTAATAATTTTTAAATTCTTAAAAGTATCGAGCATTTTAAATAAATGATTAATTTGCTCTTCCGTTCCTTTAAAAGGACGATTTAAAAATTTTTTGGCTTTAAAAGTTAATGAATTTAAAATATCGGATAGTTTATCAATGTCTGACACAAATACTGCAGTATGGATCGCAACAGAAGGTAAATGATTAAAAGTTATTAGTGTTTCTAAGCTGGTAGCTACAGAGTTACTAAATATTCGTGCAGCTAAACGCACATTCATCAGCTGAAATCGACTAGGATTAATATGAGCATCTGATATTTTATATGCCATACGATTTATACGATCTTTATCATAACTATAAAGTTGTTCAATGTATTCTTTTTTAATTAGTGTCTTATCAATCTTAAAATTATATTTAAAAAGATTATTCCTAGTTGACTTCAACAAATGAGGTGTATCAAAGAAATAGAACACTTTTTGTTCTTCCACCTTAAAAAACGGATTTTCAGGAGGTACATCAAGATTTTCGAAAAATTTTAAAAAGTTGGAGTCTTGATCCGTAACTAACCCTAACTAACATATAGACCTACTGATTTTAATTTTATAATCGATAGAAAAATAATTTCTCGTAAGTACTCAACTTCACAAGAATTATATATGAAAAAGTAGACCACTGATTGCTTCCAGTTGCATTGAACTCCTCTAGCCATAACTGCTAAAGCACAATTTGCAGGCTGAAACACTTTTTTATCAATACTATCATGTATCCCGACAATGAAATCTTTTAATCTATTATAAAATAAGTGCATTTTTAGTGACATTTCATCCACACAAATGATGCAATCCTTTGCTCTTTTACTGAGAGTTTTAGATTTGATATCTATCAAATTCATTAATCCCACATTTCAGTTGGATGTCATCCTACACAATGTTGTCTTGTGTGGAAGACAAAAGAATGCTCTTAAAAAGCGATAGACTTTTAGTCCTAGAAAATATACCGTCAACGCAAATTGTTTATATGAATCCGAGTATCTATATCCTTTGCCTTTTATCTGAGAGTTAATTGATTATTGATGAAGCTCACTAAATTGACATCAAAATTCTTCTTGCAAAATTCAAGAAATGTATCCTTAGAAATAGTTCCTTCGTTGCTCGTCTCATCAGTAGTTGTTGATAATCGCGAGCATCTCTGTTTTAAGTTGAGTTTCTATAAATTAAATAAATCAACGATTAATAAATATGTTTTACTTTTTCGTTAATTTATTAATTACCTTTAGGCACGACTTGATCCGAAATCCTACATATATTAGTAATTGCATGTTGGGTATCATCCACCATTTTTTGTGTTGATGGGACGGATGTTGATGTATGTACTGTCTCGTACTCGCACAGGTTACTAGTTTGGTAGCTCAGCTAGGGTAGAGAATTAATTTAAGAGTTTACAATGTTAACAATTGAGTTAATTTCTTATATACACTGTATATTGTAAAATAAAATCATAGTATGTTATTTGTCCAGTGATCTTCCACGTAGAGGGCGCTACGGTTGACTTCCGTTATTATCTGTAAGGTGAACGATTAGTGCCGGTAAAATTACTAATACATAAAATAAAGAACGTGTGGAGTTAATTAGATGATTACGGGAAAGGATTACTGTGCAATTTAACTTCATTTACAATATTTACTTTATTAGGTCGATAATATTACGGGAAGTTCGTTTGATTGCTGGTTGAGGTTAATGCTAACACGTGGATTATGCTGACGGCCAGGTGAGTATTTAATACACGGCGGGCTTAATTGCAAACGGTATTTCCACAGGTAATTAATTCTGAGTACAAGGGTGGTTCACGAGGTTATTACAATTCAATTAGACCAGGAAAATCGTATTGAACATACAGGGCTACGATCGATACTTGAATTCAGGTGATTGTCGTTTTAAAATATTACTCGTAGATTTAGTTCTCGTGAAACTATACGTTGCAGGTGGGTAAACCAACGACTTTAAACAAATATACGCTACGGATCCCCGATACACTATTTTTGTTTAACTCGAGGGCTTACTTCACGCTAGGTGGTTAAAACGATTACAAACGTACCGAGTTAACTGTAGTCTGTAACAGAATTTTACGAGGGTAAGTTGACAATCGTAAATAAGCAGTTGTAGCGAATCCTCGATACACAAAGCTTAGTTACTTTGTACACTTAATCTCCTACTGTTCTAGCACTGCTAAGCTGCTGGTTTCGGTATAAAGCTAGACTTGAAGTTAATTAAACGGTAAACTTACTAACAGGTCAACGATCGTGAATGAAATACAAGAAATCTGGTCAGTACGTAGATATTATCGTAACACAAAGCAATCGAAGGAATGAGCCAGGTGAATCGCGTTTGGTCAGGTTAATAGGTGAAATCACGAAAACAATTAATCAAGGGGCGATGCGAGGTTCGGTGTTAACGGGATTATTAATTTTCAACAGGTTAGTTCGGTGTAATAGGTCTCTGGTAACAGGAATAATTAGTCGGTTTCAGGAGAGATGGCCAAGACGTAGCGGTTGTTGTTAAAGAAATAGGTTAGAGAATTAGCAGGGTAAATAGCGGATGGTCTGGTTAATTAGTAAAACGAACAGAGAATTATCACAATGGACGGTGCGAGGTTCGACGTTACTGGATTAAGGCTAAGTAAAGTTTCTTTTAGCGGATCTTCTTTTATATCGTGTTATCACGTACGAGGACACATGAGTGTGGAGTACGGCGCGCGCTTCGTCGGCGTGGAGGTGGCTCATCTGCACAAGGTCCTAAGACCACGCGTAATTTGACTTAAATTATGAATATTTGTTGACACAAATACGCGGCGGACTTCCGATTCATTACATGTAGAAGCATTCTGATTCATAGCTTTAAAACCCACACCGTCGAGAAATACATTAGGCAGTGCATCTCTTCTGAGCTTACTTCCCGATATCATGTCTTCGGAAAAGTGCAAACTGCAAATTTTCTTTTTACAAACCACTTTCGGGTCTTGAAGAATATATATTCGTCTTTTCCAATTAACGGTAGCCAAATAATTTGTCTAAAAGTTATTTAAATTTAATAATAATACGTTTATTTAGCAATATTTGTATACAAATACAAAGTTAAATATTCACTAAGTTAATTTGTAACAGGGATGCATTGTGGAATGAAAATATTATTATAATCTTATTTAAAACAAATAATTTATATAATTGTTTTTTATAAGATGCTGTTGTCAATTTATTAATTATACAAACGATTTCACTTACCTCATAGGATCTGAAGGAATCATAAAGAATTTAAATTTCGAATTATCCCGACTATTGCTTTTGCATTTATAAACACAACAATAATTAAACATCATCCTTAAAAATTAAACTAAAATTAAATATAACTAAACCGAACAAAAAGAAAAAACGTTTAAACTTTACTAACTCACTTCAACAACGGGTTTGTTTACTGTCAAACCATGTCAAACGTGGACAAATTAAAGGCGCCATACTTGCGCATACACTTTGTGCCACGATAATTTTAAAGTACTACTTCTGAAAGCGTTAGCGTATTATTATTCTGTGGTCCAACATAGTTGCCACATTTATTACCTATTGCTTAGCATTTGAATGGCTATTATCATTGTATATCTATTATGTTTAAACAAACACCTCTATTTTTGTACTATTTTAAATCCATGTGCAAGTACCTATGTTAAACTGCGACATTTTTTAATTAAACTTCGGTTTGTTCTCAATGGAAATTAAAAGCATTTGTTCAATGATTTTGAGCCATAATTTACAATGACACATATATTACGTATTATTTTATAGTAATGTCACTATTACCACCTTATTGCGCAAAAGTACTTTAAATAATACAACGTAACCAGCTAAAAAAACAACAGCGCATTCTTCTAAATGTTATGTGAACACTTTTAACGAATGTATCTTAACTTGTCACACTTTTTGTTAATGTTTGCTGCACGTTTTCCTCTAGTTTAATATTTGCGTCTATCTTGTTTTCTAATGATTCATTTGAAATGTCTTCCATATCTATCTGAACATCTTCACCCGCTTCACAATTGGCCGTTTGCGGTGATATTAAAATATTATCCATCGAAAAGCTTGCCTAAATGTTTTTGCGGTTGGATAAGTGTTATTTCCGCTTCGCCGTCTTATATTTGCAAAGAAATTTTTAAGCGGATCTTGGTTTAATCGGTTTGTTAATAGAAATTGAGCACCTTCTCTTTTTAAATCTTTCCACAATTGTAGTGTACCGTTAATTGAAATTTCTAAACTTTAAAAGCAATGTACATATATCCTGTTTAATTTGATTTGATTTTGTGTATGAAGCCCGTTATATATTTTGTTCATTTGTTTTAATTTCAACCATTCTTATAAGCACATTTAATTCAAAAGACCTTCGAGTTTGAACTGAACTTTATTTTCATATTTTCAAAAATTAATTACAAAATGATGCAACCAACACTACAGAAATGATAACACTAAACCATACAACAACGTTCATAGATAAACCCACTGCGCCATTTCGTAAAGAAATGTCTCCAGTTCTGGTCGTTTTATAGATAGGACATGTGTTTATTGCAGCAGATACCGTTCTTGAAAATACCTGTGTGGCATATTTTACTTTCATTTTTTGAAAAGTATTTGGGATCAATGTATTAGATTCGCTGTCATTATGAAAACACAGTCTTTATGTCTTGCCATGAAACACGTTTGTCTTTTATAAAAATATCTTGAGACATTAAACAATTTCTTACGCTTTTAACGCTTTACCCCTTAACTACCCATTATTTGAAAATATGTTACATTTTGTCAATTTAAACAGCATTTGACGCACATTTTGGACAGAGTTTTTTGAAACATTGCCGACAAACAGGGGATTTACAACTGTCACAATATGTGTTACATTTTCTGTCACATTTGGGGGGGGGGGGGGTCAAGAAGTGCACCTTTTTCTTTTTCATGTCGGTACGCGTTGTGGAGGTGGAAGTACTGCTGAAACCTCCCTAACAATACCAAGTATATCAGCAGTCAGGTCTCGTACTCTACGTAGTATATTGGTGTTCAATACTCTCTTCTTCATATGTGGTTCACATAGCTGGCGATCGAGTTGTTTTAGAAAGTCTAATCTAGAAATTTCTAATCCAGCAAATTGATTTAGAACTCTAGAGTTAACACCTAAGATATCATATGGAAGATTGCCATTGGCCAACGCCTTGTCTTTCTGGAAGTTGAATAATTTGCACACTTCTGATCAAGGGAGTCAACACCTGCCTTTGTGTCGTTATAGAACAAAATGATATCAGGTTTTTTCGTTACATCATCCACAATATTATCATTGTGCATTGTGGAAATTAATATTATCGATTTGTTTACTTTCAGTATATAAGAAACTATAGTTTGTGTTGATGTAAATCCAAACAAGGATGAATTGACATCGCGCTTTTTAGATGGTAAAAAATTTGGTGGTATACACCTTTTATTTTTCTTTAGTGTTCCTACGTATGTAATTTTTTGTTTTAACAGTTCATTTGTTAACTCTAAAAAAGTGTACTAATTGTCTCCTGTTAGATTTCTATTTGATCAAGCGACAGGTTTTACAAGACGGAGGAAAGTGTCCATAGGAACAGAAAATTTTGGTCGATCGTTGCGTTTTCCACAATATGTTTCAGAATTTACCAAGTAGTAAGCTTTGCTGTCGGTCGAGGCCTGAACTTTTATACCGTACTTAGCAAGCTTGCTTGCAATGTACATCCGAAAATTGCATCGTCCCCTAAATGGAACTAGCATCTTATCAACAGTCAGAAACTCTCCAGGAGAATAACAGTTAATTGCGTTTTCAACAAATTCATTATAAATTTCTGAAATAGGAGCTAGTTTGCTTTCTTTTACCCTTTCTTTTCGGGTATCTACGTCGTCAAATCTAAAGCAGCAAAGTAGGAAAGAAAATCGTGCTAATGGCATAGTACAACGGAATATATCCCTGCCAGTTCCATCTGTAGCCCATAAAGATCGAAGATCCTAGTGGTCAGACTTGAAACATCCCATCAAATATAATAAACCGATGAGTGCCAGTATTTTGTCTTTGTCTGTTTCTTGAATAAAACAAGGAGAGAAAACATGTCTATTTTGTTTTTTTTTAAATTTTGAATAGTTTCTTTGCATATCTCGAATTTTTACATTAGTATGAGTAAGAATTTTGTCAATGATTAAATCCGTAATTATTAATTTCCAAGCTTCAAGAGGAGAATTTGGAGGTTTTCTTGCAGCTGGGCCTCTCAAACCAGGGAGAATTCTAATGATGTTTTTTGATTTAGTTTTGCCTCTTGTAGGAACAGATTTTGACCATTTCGTTCCATCTTTTCCATACTAAAATAAACTTTTCTTGTTCTTTTCTAATGTTATCATTATCGCCTGACAGATCTTCCTGAGAAATATCCTGCTCATCACTTGATTTCCACTCAATTTCGCTTTCCGAGTCATGTTCACTGAAAATTTCATCATCGACTTCTTCATAATCGTTTATATCACCGTTTCCAAAAATTTGTAAATAAGCTCTACGCTTATCTTCATTGTCGTTTGAAGTACTTGCTTCAGCAGGGTTCTCTTTGTTTTCTTCTTCATCTATCGCCTCATTCTCCAAGTCTTCCCAAAAATCTTCGTTGTTTATTATTTGAAGCAGATCAGATTCCGTCAGTGGTTTATTTGCCATTATCTGAAAAAACAAAAAATATGTATTTTTTGAAAATGCTGCAGCTCGAAATCATTTATTATAATAAATTATTTAGATTATGGTAATAAAATCCACATTTGAAAATAATAAATTTTTACCATGAATTAATTAGAGAAACTAAAAAGTAAAGTATTATTACTTGCGGATTATTACTATCCTCTGGTCAGCCTGACCCAGACACGCATAAAAATATAATAATACGTTCACTAGTTTCACTCACGATGTTCAAATTCAATTGACTACCTCGTCTATTACTCAGTTGAGAATTACCAAGCGCTCGTGCCTTCCACTGTTTCGAAAGTTGAGATTTCATTGGTTGTGAGAAGTGCCTGGGTCAATATGACCCGGGAGTAGTGCTTAAGGGTTAATCAAATGAGGCACATCAAGAAATTTTTATTGTCTACAGTAAACAATGGATTTTCTACGGTTACGCCCAAGTGTTTAAACACGGCTCCATTTGATGCAGCTTGATCGCAAACCAAAGCACGTACGTTTAATCCAACATCGCGTACATTTTGTATATTTTTAATTATTATTTGTTGTAAAATTTGATTTTTAACACTTCCAGAAGAAAAATAAAAGCTAACGTGCAATTTCCACTTCTTAATTAAACCTCACACCATAAAAACTAACACTTGGGTAGCAATTTTACTTTCGCGACCAATATGACCCAAATCTTGGTAACCTTTAAGTAGATCTTGCGACGCAATAAATTCAAATTTTTTTTATGCTCATTTCATCTACCAGTAACACATTTTCGTCCATTGTAGAAATCTTATTTTTCAACTTTTGAAACAATTTCGCATATATACCAGGTGATGATTGTGTAACACGTATCCAAGCATTAATAGTAGACTCTGACGGCAGTTTAAATTTTAAATTTGATTTCATAAAAACATAAAGCGATGGCGATTTATAAAATAACGTTAAAGCGAGTTTCTTCTCAGGTTTAGTCCAATGGTGTCGATGTTTATGATAAAGCTGCATATTATTGAAGGTACGAACCATTTTTTGGCAAATAATTAGTAACACGTATAGGTGTTGCAGTAACTTTCTTCTTTAACCGATAGATATCACTGTCTTTAGTGTGATTCTTTCTTACATGCAGAATGATCTATTTCGTTTCAACTTCGTTTTCTTTTAGATGGCAAATGTGAAAATTGCTGCAACGAAACAAACGAACTTATACGTTTTTTTATTTTAGTACAAATAAAAATAAAAATCAATATTTGCACGAAATATACTTTGCAATATCTTAAAATTTAAATTGCTACTAAAAGATCTTTCTGTTACCCGATATATCGACATTGTTGATGAATGATGAAAATCTGTAGAACTTTCAGAGGAAGATTCTGTACCTGGAGTACTCAGTGAACTATTATTTTCTGTAACGCATATGATTGCTAGCTATCTAAAAGTCAACTGTTTGAATTCAGGTGATTTAACGTAAACCTAAACGCTTCCTTCCTTCAAAGCGTGTCGTCTTCTACACGAAAGGCATTACAAATTATAACATTTTGTGCAATTATAATTACAGTACTAATATTTCTTTCTGCGTTCGTGTGAGACACCGAATTAACGATGTTTACTATACCGTTTTATACATTGCTTTGAAAATAATATTTTCACAAAAAATATTTGTATAGTACAATCGCTACTATCAACAAAACATATCAGTAGCTACATATAGACAAATTGGATCAATGTTAGTTTAAACCAACAATTACTTATGTTTTCATTGTTTTCACAAAATGGGATTAAATATTTTTATTATATTAACCATGTTATGCTATTGTAGTTATTCTACTTTAACATATGCTAATAAATGTCGGAACAGTGATTTTTGAATCAGTACCCAAACAACTATATTACCTATTTAAAGTAAATAAAGATTTGATGCCATTGGCTACATTGCTTGTTTATGAAATAATATTTAAATAGGAGTAAATCAAAAAACAGTAAAATACAAACACATGTTATTGACATATTAGATGTCAAAATAAAAATCTTCACAGTAAACTTATAACAAATGAATCTAAATAACTACATTATTTGGTTAATGTACAATAACAGTTGAACTAGAAAATGAGCGAGTCATTATGGTAAGAGTAAAAACAGTTTTTGTTTTCAGCAAGACACAACTACATATCACATTTGCTACAAATCATTCCTAAGAATCCAGTTCTGCAATTACAAAATATACCTTTAGAGGTATATTGTAGCCAACGACTAACCTTATCTTTGCTGGTTGTTAATTCGGGTCTTAGCGAAACCGGGTGCTGCATTTTATGTTTGGTGTTTGTAAGAGCTAATTTACTCTGTTTTCTGTCTTTTCCCACATGGGATAAGGAAGCTGCTAACTCTAATTTAAATTGTTTTAGAACTAGGGCGTTTTTTTGATGTGTCGCACAATCGTTTTTATAAAGTATCCTAGCATTTACGGCGCAAATATCCAGAATCCAGATAATAACCGAAATATCATCTCTTATCTCGGTTGGGCTTCTATATAAACCTAAAAGTGAATTTGTCTACCCCTCCAACGTGTTTGTTGTATTGGAGAATCAGGATAAGACAGAGAATATTGAGTTTTTCTTTTCTGCTTTCGAATAACGTTTGACATTTTTACTGGCTGAATTCCACGAAGAATAGTAGCTAGGAACACACACTTTCAATCTACCCATTATACGTCTAGTATTCCCTTTTTAGCTTTTTCTTGTTTTTGCAAGACTTTTTCAGTCTCTTAGATTCGTCCAGCTATTCGGTTGGATTTAATAGTCCCTAAATTTAGAATGCTAAACTAATACTTAAAATAATAAAAAAATTTATACCCAAAAACCAATGATCACAGAAAATTGTAGAAATTTCAGGCTTTTCAATGATTTTGCATATTGCCGCACCACCTCTAACACCTTTTTCTTCTTCAGTCAGTTCGTTGTTAGTATCAATGGGTGAATCGAAAGTTGTACATCCTTCATATGGAATAAAATCGGTGATATATCATGAAACTGCAGCTTGAACACTAAATTTGTATCCCTGTGGTCGAAGAAAAAGAAGTTTATATACATTTGCAGTCTTTCTCGATACTGTAAACACTGGTTTGGTTCACATCGTGATTCATTACGTCAAAGGATAGAAATTTAAAAATGTATTCTAAACAGGTTAGAACATTTCACACTTTTTCAGCATCGACGATAGAATAGGAGTAGCTGGTTAATCTTTTTCAGTCAATAAAAATATCGCTTGTAAATATTTTGGTTGTTTTTTGGCGGTACCGCTTAACATTCGCCATCAAGGTCACTATCGGTGTCTGCGAATTCTTCTTTTATTACAACCCATATCTGAGGGAGAGTCATTTTCATAGTAACTGTGCGATACAACGGATAAATTTAAAGTGGCTGGAACACTTGTCCACAGACCACACTCCTTTTTTTCATTTAGACAGATTATAGAGACAAAAAATAATATGAGAGACCGTACATTATAAATATATTTCTATTTTATTGTTACTGGCGACGTTTCGCAGACTAAAATGTCTCTGCTGCTTCGCGCCAAATCATGCTGTGCAATAATTACAGGTCAAAATTTTCACTGTAATTAATGCGTGTTGAATTGGCAATGATATGGTGGAAGCATGTAATGTTCGTGTTTTTTAATAATTTGGTCAGATACGAAGCGTTTTGTTTCTTCTTAGCAAGCTGTAACAGATCTGTCGTCAAATCCTTATCTGAAAACAGAATACATTTTTTTGCAGCCAATTTTGTAGATGTGATTTTTAAACGCTCCGATTGGCGATATCTCCATAAAGCGCAAATGGTATGATTGTTATTAAAGAAGGCATCTTCAAGTTTGGTAAAAGCTGTTCCTTCATCACGCGACGACAAATGAATTTGCTTTGGTAACCAGCGAGTGATTCTAAACAAAGTTATACGTATGTCAAAATACAACTTTTTTTGAGTTAACAGTTTTCGCGATTTTTAAGTGTTTTAAGAGGTGTTAAGTACTATTTTTAATTACTAGTGCGTATGTATTACATTTTACACAAATTCAAGTTAAAGTAGTGGACATTTAATGCCAATGTAGTATATATTATAATTCGAAGTAATGTTAAGTTTAATATGCACACTATTTTCAAAATAATTTTTTATATTGTAAATTATTTATTATTTTAATTTTGTATTACGTTCTCTTTTATTATTGACACATTTCTGAACCATCATAAAATGTACTATCCTGAGCCTCCTATATATGTTCATTATCGTCAAGCTCACAATTCTGAATCGCGTTCTAAATTTAACTCAATAATCGTTGACACGGAACGGGACGTTTGGACGCCGCTGTTTGGACGCAAGGACGTTTGAACGCAAGGTTATTTGAACGCAGAAGTTCGGTAATGAACGAGTAAAACGCAATACAATGTATTTTATTACACAAAAGATCTACATAGATATAAAATTAATTGTCCATTAAATAATTGTGCGATATACCTCTTAAATATTAAATTATATTATGGTTATCGTAATTTGTTACCAGGCGTTTAATTCGGCTATCAGCATCGCGATATTTTCTTAATTTCATTTGTGGGGCATGTCCCGCAATCAATTTCTTATAATACAAATCTCTCCCAGCTTGCACTTTCGGCAAACCATCAATAAAATTCCATATTGTGGGATGATGAGTAGGAAGTTCTGTTTGTAACCGTCTATGGGCCGCTTCAGCATGGTTATTGGTCCTATCGATTTTCATTACACTAGACCATCTATAATTGCGGTGGAAACATTGCGAGACGCCTTCCATTTCCTCGACGATTTGGTCTTTCTATATAAAAATCCTCGAACCAATTTAATAGAGGGTGTAATTCTACAGGAAGTTCATCTGCGAGACTTTCTGTAGCAACGTCTAAATCCGCAACGAGAACGAATGCTAAGGAATCATTACCAATAAAGAGGTGAAAGGGAGAAACAAAGAAATTTCTAGACGCTGCCTAATTGAATAGCGATTACGGAAAGTGAAATTTTCATCTAAAAGAGGATTAGGGGATAATTAATAAATAATAAACTTTACTTAAAACGTAAATTCAATTACACCATGTTGTTGTGACAGAAATGGAAATTTTCTTTCTATGAGGAGCAAAAATTCCATTATTTTTCAAATCTGCGTTCAAAAGTCCTTGCGTCCAAATGTCTGGCGTTCAAATGTCCTCGCGTCTAAACGGCGGCGTTCAATCGGCTGCGTTTAAACGACCGCGTTCTAACGTCCTAGACCGTCGTTAACAGAAGATCAGTAACACTTACACCTAACATTTTTTGTTTTTTAACACATTATTTAAACACTGATGTTATTGAAATTGCAAATTAAGTTTTTTATTTTATTAAAGAATTGCCTTAAATGTAAATACGTACTTAATACATAGCGGAGTTACTAAACCAAAAAACATTTTATTCGCAATATCTTCAAAAAAATATAAAAAATACATATAAAGCATTAAAGAATACAATTGAGTACATTTTAACTATCTTATTAAACTTTTAATTTTTCTGTGTAAATATTGTAAACAACTGCCTTAATCGATGTTCATTGTGTGTATATTTTTTGGTAAAATTTTCTACTTCTGTTTGCTTTGGAGCAATACTTGTTGGTAGCTAAGTTTGATTAGTGGAATTATAAATTGATGGTAGGTTAGAGTAAATGACATTTAAATTGTCCGCATCAGATCTAAAGTTTACTGAATTTTTTAAGTGTTTGTTAATTTCATCTGTATAAATTTGAGGGTTGTTCTATTGTTAGAGCGGTTTAAAATAGAAACATTATCAAAGTCATACAACTGGTTGTTATTTAAAGCGTTAGAACCTAAGGCACATCTAGTTTTCTTCGTTTTTATGTCACTGTTGTGAGTACTAAGGCGTGATTTTAACCAACAAGTAGTTAACCCAATATAGATTTTAGAGTAATTAGCACAAGGAATACAGTAAATGACATTAGATTGCATTAGAGTAGGAGTCCTGTCCTTGATTCTGGTAAACAACTGATTGCGCGGCGACGGATTGTAGAAAGCAAACTTAATTTCTTCGTGTTTGATGATCTGAACCAGTTTGTTTGTTATTTCAGGAATGTAAGGAAGTCTTGAATATTTTTGTGCAGTACCGCCCGATGTTGATTGAGAATCATTGCTAGTAGGTGGTTGATTTATTCGATAGATAAGGTTGCAATTACTGTTGAATAAGATGTTATTAACTAAAGTTTTAGGGTAGTTGTTATTAATAAACATTGATGATAATTTATAAAGATTCTTCTGTTGTAGGCTAACGTTAGACAACCTTAACATTCTATTTTTCATACCTTAAAGTGTGTTGATCCTTTGTAGTAGACTGTGGTTTAATTTGAAATTAATGTAACGTCCGGAATGGGTGAGCTTTAGTGTACCAATCGATAAGGATTTTATTGTCCAATGTTCTGATTACTTTAGTGTCAAGAAAAGGTACCCATTTATCCACTTCTTTTTCAACAGTAAATTCAAGTTTGTTGTAAATTGAATTGAAAGTAATTAGCGTGTTGTCGACTTGATCTGCCACAGATGATGTCGTCTACGTATTTATATAAGAACGAAAAATCTTATTGGGGCTCTTTAGATTGTGTTAGTGGGTTGCTTCGTTATTCCTCTCCACCTTTCTTTCTTTTCTTTTACTTTACAGGTCCTTGTGTTTTTTGTTAAGTAGTGAATATTTTAAATCAGTGGTTCCCAAAGTGGTACCTACGAACCCCCAGAGATTCTCGGGATCATTCAGGGTGTCCTCGGAAAATTGAAAATGATTTGGGTGACATATTTTATTATTATGGAAGTTAAAATAAATAACAATGAATAAATTATTAACGATTTTTACGTCCTAAGCAAAATATAAATATATACAAATACAAATAACAGGCATCGCGGGGAGTCAGGCCTACCTATACAGGTTTATATAGGAACGCAAAAAAGCCGATACCTGCACCAACTAGTCTATAATATGAACTATAAAAGAGTCGTGCATCTAATTAACAACTTAGTTCTGTGTTATGCGTGATATGAAGGGAATACAAGAAATTTTTTATATTTGAATAAAATTGATAACTCTCTTTAATAAATTTATTTAAGCAAAGTTTAACCTTTCGTCGGGCGCGCCGTAAAATTTAACATAAGCGGGCGCGCCGTATAAATTTTATACAATGCAAAATATCATGAATTAAGCAACAGATAACTATTTTTTACGCAGTAAAATTACCAAATTACTTAATAAATAAAAGTATAATTTATAAAACATATGCTTATTCGATTATATCTAATTCTAAACAAATATAAAACATAACAAATATGCAATATAGTAACATAATAATATTTACAATGTGAATTTACGTTGACTGTAGGTGTACAATAAGTTAGTTTTTGAGACATGCTTTAGAGATAAGGTGTTACTTCATTAGCGCAAGAGATGAATTCTTGAGAAAAAATCTTGTACGTTGTTCAGTGGTTGAAAGTTTAGCAAAGGAGTACAAAATCTGAGCATTTATACCAGCAATATTTAGAAAGCTATAAAAGATTACGCATGGCCATCTTTTCGTTATTCTGAAAACAGAATAGGATGCGCACATCTTATTCACCGTGTCAACCCCACCTTTTGTAGCATTATAATCCATAATTAATTCTGGTTTATTGGTAGCAACATCAATTTCATCCAAATGTTATTGATTCTACAGCTTTAGTTTTGTTTGCTAAAAATTCTGGTGGAATTTCCTTTCTTTTTTTTTTACAAGGTACCAAGTAATGTAATTTGTTTATTATGTAAATATTCAGCAAGCGGAATACAGGTATAATAATTGTCAGTTGTCAAGTTTCTTCCAGATTTCTCAATTAGGGGCTACAAGACGTTTCACAATTTCCATTGGCGAATTTGATGTTGCGTAAGGGCCATCTGGTTGCTTTCCACAGTAAATTTCAATATTGGACGTACAAAAATTTTTAGCGTCACACATTGCATACATTTTTATGCCATATTTAGCAGGCTTGCTGGGTATATATTGTATGAAACTGTAAACGACCCCTGAATGGATGCAGCATTTCATCAATAGTCACATACTCGCTCAAATTATAGCAAGCCTTAATATTTTCAATAAATGGATCTGAAAATGGTCTAATTGCTGCTAACTTATCAATTACACGCCTTTCTGCTCTTGTAGTCTTATCATCAAATCTTAGATAACGTGTAAGGAACAGGAAACGCTTGTAGCTCATGACAGCTCTGGTAATTGTAATTCCAGTTCCATCTGATGTCTAAATTTCCTTTACATTTGTATGGTGTAATTTTTGTATTCCAAGTAGATATAATAAACCCAAATATGCCATAAATTCACTTCTAGACGTATATTTCATTCATTGTTTCAAAAATAAAATTTTACAGTTACATGTACAAATGCAAAATCATTACAACTTTTTACATTCATGAGTTTGGTTACTCAAATTGATAAAAATACCAAAACTCCACAATGAAGAGTTCCTTCAAACTATGGTGATTGGGCACAAACAGGTAAATGATGGGTTTTTGACCAGTTTAAGGCAAATTCTTGAACAGTGGAATTACAAATCATCGGAAAACCAAATTTTAAAATCCTAGACTCAAGTGGAACACGTCATGGATGCGATACATGTGAAAATAGAGCAATGTTCTAAGCGTATCAAAGCTCATATTATTGTATTGTAGATTTATTATTTTTTATTATTATCTTGCTTACTCTTACCTCAGGTTTCTTCTCTTAAGGAATCTGTGGGTAGACTCAATAATGATAAAGAAAAATATGATAAAAATTATATTTGCTTTAATAACAATAAAAAAAATTTTATTCAACCAAACAAACAAAAAAACCAAATGTAAAGAAATTACATTAATGTAAAAACTTAAAATCTTTGATGCTCGACAATTTACTTTTAACAAAACACAATTATTAATTAACGCAACCTGGCATCAATGTAATTCTACTTAATTGACTAAATTTTCCTATTGGAAACTTTTCTTGCTTACACCTCAAATACACTAAACTACTAGACTGTCCAGATACAAAATACCTTTATTGCTGAAATCAAAAAGTTCTTCTCTACGCTCACAATTGTAACGGGCTTCCAACAATAAATAATTATTATGTATTTTCCATTTTCAATATTGGAACAGTCCTACTTGCATTTTCCACAATTACGTCACACATAAATTCGTATAACTTTTATAGTAAGTTTTTTTTTCTCTAACCACACACGCGTTTTACTATTTTCTTTTTTACGTTGCTTGTTTTTCAATTCATAATTTCTTAAATCCAACTTTCTTTTTTTTCTGTCACTCTTTCAATCATCATTTTTTTACCTTCTATACGATTCCATATGAAAACAAATTGGCTTGATTGGTGATTATGTCATCACAACCAAGTTTGATTCAACATCCACTTATGTATTGCCTGAGACTTCTTGCAGTTCATTAGTTACTTAAATTAAGTAACAATAAAGATTTTATATTTATAACTACATATTTTAAACTTATATACTTTAATAAAAATGAAACAAACACTTAATTCTATTGAACCATAACCAAAAATTCGCATCAGAACGTTACGGCGCGACCATTTAGGCGCGTCAGTTACGGCGCGGACATTTCGGCGACGAGACGTTACGGCGCCAAATAGTGGAGAAAGAAACGTACCTTTATTTATTCGTTTCGAATTTTGAAAACTTTATATTGTTGTTATAGAGAAAGTGAGAGTATTACATACGTAACTGTCTAAAGTATATAAATAAAAAAGGTTTTTTGTTCCAAACTTTTAAATAATGTCAAGTTGAAATTTAAAAAAATACATGTTTATTTTTTATTTTTGTATTATAACAATCAAATTGTAGTAAATTTGTTATTCAATTTACTCCATTTGGAAATTGCGAGCAATGCCTCTTAGATATTCTATTATTGTTCAGTCCTGTGGATACCCGCGAGCAATGTTTAAAATTCTAGACTATCTACACCGTTCTGAGCTTTCTTAAAGCTATCAAGAAATTTCCATATATTAGGATGATCTACAGAAAATTTGCTTCTGAAAAATTATTAGTTCTTGCTAGTCCGTTGAGCGTTCTATCGTAGACTGACTATATTTGAGGGTGGAAACATAGCTGTCCGTCTTGTTCCTTTTCTATTTCTACAAAACAGTTCTATAATTAATTAAAAAATACAAAACTTTGACGAAATGTATACCTATGTATGAATCTTGGAACCAATTCAGTACTGGATGCAATTCATTTGGTAGATATCGTCGTCCAAATCTGGGATAGGTACGAACGCCAGCAACACAATCATCCTTGCAGAAAGTGCAAAATCTGCATCACGGTTATAATTTCGTGCTAAATTATTTTAATTGATGTGCTTTTGCACGTTTTGTATTAGATGGAATAAACAGCCAAATAATTGAACTTCTGGAAAAGTATCTCGTAAGGCAGAAATGGGGCCAAGTTCAAAATCAACTGCAATTGCATCGGGATTCAGTGCTGGTCAAATTTTTTTTTAAATTTTAAAGTAATTACATATAGTAATATTTCGGTATATATATTTTTGCTTAATATTACCTTTTTTTTCCAACACAACATAAATTTGCACAAAAAGTGGAGGCGCTAGACGGAACGTCCCATCCATAAACAGCATTTTCATGCCTTGGCTCCAGTTCACATTAGATTCTCGTCCAAATATTAAAATTTGGTCCATATTAAGATCATTTTCTTGAGAATCTCCTAAGAGGAACAGTTCACCATTGTACATTTTGTAGGCTTCTACTATAACCAATTCTAAAAGATTTTCTGGTTTGGCAGGTGCATTTTGAAATGTATTCCTTCTTAGCTGCACAAATTTTCTTAATGCTGCCTTAGATGGAAGTTGACCTTTTGCTGTTTCTGAAGATGTAGCTAAACGGTGATTTATTATTTGAGCTGACAACTGTTATATAAGTCCGTTGTTTAGTCAATCTCTTTCGGATAAGTAAATTAAATGCTTATGCATAGTTTTGAGCAGAAAGCTCCAAAAAGTACTGTGCAATATTCTTCTACTAAAAATTTATTATAAATCAAATGTACCGATACGAGAGGCATGTTTATTATCACCTATATTCACGACAACACAGTGGAGGTAGTATCTATACGGGACGAGGATTTCCAAAAACGAACATCTGTTGTGGATTACAATTCTAATATGTGCGGAGTAGACATAACAGCCAGACTCCACCAAATTCAGGAAGTGATTTTTCAGTGTTGTTTAAATGGTCACAACCCAATTAACAAAGTGGTTTTATAATTCTTAAGTTAGAAAACTTTTCAATTTTATTGTAGTTATGTTGCTCTCTAAATGTAAAATGGTTCTATTAAAGTTGTCTGAAAGATTATTTTGTTATCTATTCAAAATTGTTATTTAAAACGATGTTTAGAACGTTCTTACAACAAAATTATAAAACTGCTTATGAGATAAGTATAAAAGTGTTTTGTAAACGTTTATATAATATTGGTTATAAGACATTCGCTCCTTACAAATATTAATTGATTTATAATAGCTATGTGGCTATGTCCATTTATCACTTTAGAACTGTTTTATACAACTGCTTTAATAAAGTATGTGACTACGTTATATAATTGTTGTATATATTATATAACAATTGTGCTTTCTGCTTCAGATTACTCACAACGGTAGTTCCAATATAACTGTTAATTAAAAGGACATAAAGCCTCAGTTATAAAAATAAGAGAAAAGCAGTTATAGAGCAATATTGCTATTAAAGCGCAAATTTATTGTGTTAAATCATTGAATAATAAATGTAAGAAGAAATGCAACTTAAGGGGCGATATCGTATCGACTGCTTGGATCGAGATATAGAGGTCGCTACGTTCGTATTGGATCGAGATTTTTCAGTTCTTGCGTGTCTGTCGACTTGTAAACTTCGGAATTGAATTGAAAGTTTTTCTTGGGTTAACATTGCGATACGATTTTTGAAATTCTGGTAGTAGTAATGTTTGTTTGAACTTTTGTTTAGTTTAAGTGTAAATATATTATTGATTTATTTTTAAAATGGGAAAAGTTACAGATCACGGTTGTGTTTATATTAATTGTTAAAATAATAATACCGAAAACAAAGGTACTAGTTTTCTTAAGTTTTATATTAGTGATAAAGTGTGCTAAAGAATGTTAGAAAAACTGGAAATATAAACATTGCCACAATGGACTTGGAAGATTTAAAACAAAAGAAGATTTAGAGAAGCATCTTCGTAGATAATGTATAACAACAAAAGGAAATTTTAAACACACTGCAGTTCTTGTTCTACACCTTCAATCAGGTAAATATTTTTAAATTTTTTTTTCTACCAAACGTTTAAAAATGGTTTAAATTAGCATCGGAGAATCTCCTTGTCCGGATTCTTCTTCTTCTTGTTGCACTTAATTGTACAATAACTTAAAATAATTACTGTAAATCAGTAGCTGAGATCGCTATTATTTTCTACGATCAATGATCGCAATCATGGTATTTAGAATTAATTAGTAATCGACTGTTGCTAAAAAGTCGCTCGTGTAAAGTTAGTCATAAATCTAGCCATAAACATTCGATTTTTGTTTTCCGGGATACAATAACGTTTGGAGTATTGAAAATCAACATATCTAAGTATTTTTTAATATTGTTTCTAAACAATAAATTAATTAAAATTTATTCATATTTAGATTAAAAAAAAATACATATTTACAAAAATTCACAGAAAATAGATACTACTGGGATGAATTTTTTCGACATGACGTGCTATTTGAATTCTGATGCAAACTTACGAACAAATAGTTTAAAGCATTAATAAACAACATATTAAAAATAAGTGACGTTCTTTCGTAAATTAAATGTTTCTATTTGAAATTGACCCTGAAAAGATTGTTGAGTAATTAGTCATAACTCGTGTTGATATTTGTCTCAAACATAAGATTTATGAATTAAAAATAAATTTGCAATTCTTTTCAAATACGTATTGTCATTTGTAGTTAATGCTTATTGTTTTTAACTTCCTGTGTATTTTATGATTTACCTTGGTGTTTATATAAAGCTAGGTTTTTCCTAAATGCTGAATGTGTGACACAAATTTTACAAACGTTCTTTCCTAGAAGAGTTTTCTAATTCTCTTTGAAAAGAATGCATTGTTAAATTTCTGTAAACAAAAAAAATATAATTCAATGTTTAAATTCATGTTACTTTTTATTAAAAATCTGTATGTGGTTTAAAATTCTTTGAGGAAAACAGCAAAGGGGTTATTTACCTACAAAATTTTACGATTTTCCGTGAACTACCTGCATACTTAAAGTTTATTATACATTTATTAAAGTAAATATTATAGTGTTATATTAGTCTTATTTGTTTATGCGACAATTAAAAAGTATTAATTTCTTTTCCACAACCGCAATTGTTATTTTATAAGCAATCAATGATTGCGATCGTTATTGTACAGACGCTCGATATCGCGATCATTATTTTGCATAATGATCGATTCATCGTAATTGCATAATCGCTCTGGCCATTGCTTTAAATGTTTTTGTTGTTGATGTTGGCATGTCGAATAAAAATATCGTTTTGTAAATGTTAGGGCAGCATTTCTGTAGCACCTTGTCTAATAAATACTTAGTTTTTTAAAAATAAAAAAATTATAAACAAAATTTTTTTATGTTTATTTTAGCATGCTGAAAACACTTCAATACAAATCCAACAATACATAAAATATTTTTACAATTGTTTAAAAAAAATCGCAAAAATTTTGAAAATACTAATACTAATTGCATTTTCAAAACTTTATTTTTAAAATACTAACAACTTAATTTTTTGTTTACTTTTTGGGCTTATTTAGTATAATTTTTTACAGAAGCTGTAATTGTTGATATGAACATCAACCTAAGATACTCAAATGTAGTAGTTTCTCAAACATATGGAAGAAAACGTCGATTGTTATTTATGGATGACGATCGTGAAGACGAATAAATTTATTCTTTCTACAGCTCCAGTTCACTAAACGAAGGTATAAGTAGACAAGCAATAATACGTAATTTTTAATATATGTTTTATAGTTGAAGATACGTCCTATAATATTTTGAAGATATCGAACGACCACAGTGTGTTCTCAAATTCGTCTGCCGTTAAGTTTTGACTAAACTACGCAACATAGTGATACAAATGGATTCTCCGTCAAAAATCCTTTTAAAGGATTAATTGGGCAATTATTCTTTGAGAAATTTAACATTAATTTTAATTTAAAATTATTTAAATTACGAGTCCACTAATAACAAATTCGTTTACATATGTTTCGAGCTTTAAAATAATGATGCTCATCTTCAGAAAATCTACAAAAATGTTTACAACTTTTTAAATACAAAAATGTCATCAACATATCTTTTCCAAAATATTATTTTTGTAAGAAAATTTGGTGTTCAGAAATATATTTACTTTCTAAATTGTTTAAGAAGATTTCAGTAAAAATAAGTGATAAATTTGATAATCAATTTTTAAACAAAAATCTAGGTTTTTCAATGGGTTCTCCTTTATCACTTTTCTCAATTTTTAAGAAATTAAGTAAAGGTAACGATTTCAAGATTTCTTTTTCTAATGAAATATTTATTTAATTTTTAAGCTACTTAAAGGTAGTAAAAATAAAGCTATTTAAGCTGTATAGTTGTTTCTGAAAGGTGGTTTACTGTTCCTTTAGAGCTTCTTTAAAACTTTGCTAGTACCACAAAAAGAGCTGTATAAGCCTGATTTTAATGCATTAAAGGAGCTACCTAACAGCAACATAACTGAGGAATTTTTAGCTACTTAAACGCTTCATGGAGGTTTTAGTTTTTTCAAAAACCACTTAAAAGTGTTCTAAAGAGTAACTTTAAAAGCTAAAGTAGTTATAAAAAGCCGGTTTTAGCTGCAATTTGCTCACTGGGAAATTCTTCAATTACTACAGTTCATTTATATTAAAATATCAAATCATTTTTTGTTGAACTAGCAAACCAATTTCAATTACGATTTTAAACTTAAATTTTTTTATATTTGTTTCTAAATTGCACCATCTTCCTTTTTTAAAATAATTAACAATTAACATTTTGTAAAAGTTACATTTTTAATTATCTAGTTACAAATTTTTAGATTTGAGATTGTTCGAAAAATGTAAGTTAAAAACTTTTTGTAATCTTAACTTTTTATAAGTTTTATAATTTATATTATTGGTGAACTGGTAATTTGAATAATTTTAAAAATTGACGAATAATAACAATAAATCCTCATAACAATTTTCTTTTAATTTAATTTCCATTGTTTTAGTTATTTCTATGTTTTCGATTTATATTTTACAAAAATAAATAAATATTTGAATATACATATTTTTTTGTTTTCTTAAATATAAAGCATGATATTGTTTAAGTTTATTTGACATTGAGTTGTGTCATAACAATACAAGCTATTGTTTATGATATTAACCTGTTTTGAACAGGTAAACGGTAAAGTAAACACAAATATAACAAAAGGTTCTAACTGGTACTTCATAAGAAATAAGTAAGTTCGCAAAATAGAAACCACGATTTTGCAGATGGCAGCAGGTCTTAGCCTATTAGTTTATGAAAAGAGGGGGTACAGACGGGTAAAAAAAAGAGAAACAAGAGAGATAAAACTACAGTACGATTTTTAACACACTAGTTGCGCCTCTTCTTAAATTATTACTCAATGGTTAAATATAGTTATAAAACAATTAGGATATACTGGCGTAAGCGAAAACCACCTGGTTTGCCAGCATATCTACAACCGTTTGTCTAAGAAGCAAAAATAATTCTTTCAGAAGGATTAATAATGAATGGATCGCAGCTTATTGTTAAGTTACGCTGCTTTATATGTGATTCGCCTGTTCGACCATTTTCATTAACTTTTTATTACTGAATACGCGATTAAAAATTCATCAAAATATAATCAATTTGTAAAATACGATGCTGTCGTGTTAACTTTTACATAAACTATGGTAATTAAATTTGAACGTTTTATAAGTTATATATAAATATATTATATATAAATTTGGGAATAAAAATGTTCTATTAAAAAGGGGCCATTTTGAAAATGTGCTCGCATATATTTACATGGCCGCCATTCTCGAGGAACATAAAATTAACTTACATTTCACTACTTTGACACAAAAACACATCAACTAAAGCTTCTTATACTGGTATCTATCTACTATTGTGGTTTAATGATAAAAAATTGAAATTTAAACCTTTTGTTTTTTATCTGTTTTTTAATTTTTTTTAAAATACTCATTAAACCTGCGCGCACTTAAAATTTGCGACGTACCTACCTCATAATTGACAGTAAAATTTCCTTCGTAGCAAAAAACGACGTCCGTGTAGGTCTATCTCATTCTTGTAAATAATATGTACTTACTTTTATACGTTGCTATTTTTCATGAAATCGCCATCAGTTTTAGTTTAAGTATATAATAGGAAAAATTAAGTTCCGAAAAGTAGTACTTAATAACTGTTTGATTTTATTGAAGCTGCTCTACACCACAAAAATGTTTTGTAACTTCATCAAAACTATTGTAATAAAAAGCCAACCAACTATAAAATCTTCATAAAACTGTTTTGTAATTGATATATAACGTTTACGTAACTATCCCATAACAGTGTTTTGTTGGCTTTATAAAACACGTTAAAAAACAAATATGTTTCATAAATATGTGCCCATTTTGCATTTATAGCTACTGTAAGAACGTTTTAGTTACGTTCTTAGGACAAAAGGTGTTTTATAAATCTTGTTTTGTAAACGTTCTCTCAAACGTTATAAAATATAAAATTGTTACTTGGGAAGCGAAGGTTTACCGTGGTTGACTTATGATTTCCTGGCAGCAATAATGACAGTTGTATTTTTTCATCGTTTCTTGGCGAAGGCATTAAAAACGGGACTTTAAACGTACCCGAAAGTTTGGAAAATTTTAAATACTTGGATATCATTCTACCTCATTTGTAGAGGATGCAACATTTGAACCCTCTCAAAATATGATGCGACCATTTCCAGGGCGTCACTTGAATGAAAAAAAAGTTTTTAATTATAGGTTGAGAAGAGTAGACGAACCATACAAAATGCATTTGGAATCCTGGCATCAAGATCGAGAGTTTTTATAAACTCACTATGCTTGGTATCCCGTAGTATTGATAAAGTTATGCATATGTACAACTTGTTACTGTCTGCCTCCACAACTTTCTAACGAGTAATGACGTTAGTAATACAACTTACTGTCCACCAACTTATGTTGACTATGAAAATACAGTTGGAGATGTCGTAGAAGGTGTTCCATGGCAATTAATTTACATAAGAAGAGGAAGTTTATAATAATAAACGATAATAATAATTTTAATATTATAAAGTATAAAACCGAAGATTAGACTAAGATTGGTAAACCCTTTAACTTGGAGGAGTGGCTACAAAAACTACTTCATAAGTTTTCTTAGGGCGACGTTTCGTGGAATGGTTGTGTCCACTTCTTCAGGCCAACTGAATTTATTAAAAAGAAAACAACATCAGTAAAAAGGCAGCTACAATTCGGTGAGAACTACAAATATATCTACTACCATTGAATAATAAGTGTAAGAAGAAATGCAACTTAAGGAGCGATATCGTATCGACTGATTGGATCGAGATGTAGATGTCGCCACGTTCGTATTGGATCGAGATTTTTCAGTTCTTGCGTGTCTGTTGAATTGTAAACTTCGAGGTTGAATTGAAACTTTTTTTTTGAACGTGTGGTGGTAGTAGTGTTTGTTTGAACTTTTATTTAGTTTTTAGTTTAAGTGTAAATATATATTTGACTTATTTTTAAAATGGGGAAAATTACAAATCACGGTTGTGTTTACATTAATTGTAAAAATAATAATGCAAAAAACAAAGGTACTAGTTTTTTTAAGTTTCCCAGTAGTGATAGAGTGCGTGCTAAAGAATGGCAGAAAAACTGTGGAAATATAAACATTGCTACAATGGACTTAGAAGATTTAAAACAAAAGAAGATTTGTGAGAAGCATTTCCTACCTTCCGACATTATCTATAACAACAAAAGGAAACTTTTAAAACACACTGCGGTTCCTGCACTACACTTTCAATCAGGTAAATAATTTTTTAATTTTTTTTTTCAAGTAAACGTTTAAAAATGGTTTAAATTAGCATCGGAGAATCTCCTTGTCAGGATTCTTCTTCTTCTTGCACTTAATTGTACAATAACTTTGATAAATAATTACTTTATATCGGTGATTGATATCGCTATTATTTTACACGATCGCTGATCGCAATCATGTTATTCAGAATCAATTAGTGATCAATATATATACCTCATTGGTAGTGATCGACTGCTGCTCAAAAATCCCTCATGTGAAGTTGGTCATAAATCTACACATAAACATCCCATTTTCGTTTTCCGAAATACAATAACGTTTGAAGTATTGAAAATTAACACACCTAAGTATTTTTTAATAGTGTTAGTAAACAATAAATTAATTAAAATTTGTTCATATTTAGAATTTAAAAAAATGTTTACAAAAATTCACAGAAAATAGAGACTATTGATGTTCATTTTCCGACATGAGGTGGTATTTTAATTTTTATGCAATCTTACGAACAAATAGTTTAAGCATTAATAAATAACATATTAAAAAACAAAAGTGTTGTTCTTTCATAAATTAAATAGTTCGATTTGAAATTGACCGTGAAAGGATTGAGTAATTAGTCATAACTCATATTGATTTATGTCTCAAACATAAGATTACGAATTACGATTAGAAATACCTTTGCAATTCTTTTCAAATATGTATTATCATTTGTATTTAACGCTTATTGTTTTTAACTTCCTGTGTGTTTATGATTATTTTGTTTATAGAAAGCTAGGTATTTTTCCCAAAATGACGCAAATTTTACAAACATTTTTTCCTAGTACAGAAGCTATTTTATATAGTTTTTCAATTCTGTTTGATGAGAATACATTGTTAAATTTTTGTAAACAAAAAAAATATAATTCATTGTTGAATAGCGTGTTATTTTTTTATTAAAAAATCTGTATGTGGTTATGTAGAAAAGACGAAAGAGGTTATTTACCTAATTACACAAAATTTTACGATTTTCCTTGAACTACCTGCATACTTAAAGTTTATTATATATTTATTAAAGTTAATATTATAGGTATAACAGTTTTTCTTAATAAAGAGGTAATACGTTTTGGAAATACATACCTATACCAAAAATATTAGTCTTATTTGTTTTGATCAAGTTTATTCGAGCTCTGCGATAATTAAAAGTATTAATTTCTTTTCCACAACCGCAATTGCTATTTTATAAGCGATTCATTATTGCGATCGTTATTGTATAGACGCTCGATGATCGCGACCATTGTTTTGCATAATGTTCGATTAATCGTGCTTGTAATCATATTTAAATCGTTCTGGCCATTGCTTTAAATGTTTTTTGCTGATGTTGGCATCAGTCGAATAAAAACATTGTTTTTTACTTTCCTATAAGGAAAGTATAGCGACCGCAATTTTTTTTCAAAAAAATTTTTTTGCATAAACCGGAAGTGTGTGTATCCTCCATTTTGAACAGTATTTCTTATATAATTTTGTACGCATGTAAATAATTCGAATTGTTTTTATAGTTTCTTGTAGAGATAATTCTTCTTAACAATGTATTCAAATACGGCCGCATTTCTTTAGCATCTTGACTAGTAAATACTTAGTTTTTTTTTAAATAAAAAAAATGATGTACAAAATTATGTTATGAATATACTGAAAGCACTTCAATACATATCAAACAATATGTAAAATAGTTTTACTATTGTTTAAAAAATGCGCAAAAGTATTTTTAAAATAGTAATACTAATAGCATTTTTTAAAACTTTATTTCTAAAATACTAACAAATTAATTTTTTTTTCTTATTTAGTATAATTTTTTACAGAAGCTGTAATTGTTGATACGAACACCAATCTACGATACTCAAATGTAGTTTCTCAAACATACGAAAGAAAACGTCAATTGTTATCTATTGATGACGACCGTGAAGACGAATACATTTATTCTTTTTACAGATCCAGTTTACTCAACGAAGGTATAAGTAGACAATCAATAATAAGTAATTTTTTTAATATTTATGTTTTATAGTTGAAGATACGTCCTATAATATTTTGAAAACACCAGAACGGGAACCTGCTACACCAGTACGACCACAAAGTGCGTGCTCAAATGCGTCAAGTGCCGACACCAAAATATGCAACAGAGTAATAGAAATGGATTCTCCGTCAAAAATTCTTTTAAAGGATGAATCGTCCAAATTACGATATAAAATTCGAAGTCTTCGGCGTAAAATCTTATCGGAAAAATCTAAAGTTAACAGATTAAAAACTAAAACTAAATATTTTAGTTTTAATACTGTTTTAAATCGCCACTTAAAAAACAAAAGTATTCATGTAAAAACCTTCGTTTCAATGCAATTTCTGAATAAAAACCGCATAAAGTGGACACGAGAACAGAAACAATTTGATTTATCGTTATATTATAAATCACCAGGCGCATACAAATTTATGCTGAACCAAATGGGATTTAACATGCCAGCTTTACGTACAATCCAATTTTGGCTAAACGTTACTAATCTAAGAACAGGAATGGAAACTTCTTTGAGTAAAAAACTCATTTCAAAAGCAAAAACGATGACGGACAAAGAAAAAATTTGTGTTGTTCTTTTTGATGAAATTGCGTTGAAACGTAACTTAGAATACAACCAGTCAGCAGATTTAATTGAAGGCTATGAAGATTTGGGAAGTTTAGGGCGAAATAACAGAATAGCGAATACTGCTCTTGTTTTTTTCATCCGAGGTTTATTTTACAATTGGAAAATACCGTTGTGTTATTTTGTTTCACGTGAACCCGTTAAAGGTGATATTTTAAAAAATATAATCGAGTGCGTAATTTCAACATTCACGAATATGAGTTTCAACCCTATGGCTCTTGTGTGTGACCAGGCGTCTAATAACAGAAACGCGTACTGCCTTTTAGGTGCTACAAGAGATAATCCAAGCATAAAAATATGTAACAAAGAATTATATACCATTTTAGACGTGCCTCATTTAATTAAAAGTTTAAGAAATAATTTTATGAACGAAAAACTTAACATTTTGGTAAACGGTAGTTTAGTGTCATGGTCTGATGTAGTTAAAACATGAGGTCGATAAAAAGAGTACCACTTCAAGGGCTTTAACAAAAATTGCAGATACTCATATTATACCAAATACGTTTCAAAAAATGAAAGTTATATACGCTACGCAACTGTTTTCTCATACCATGTCTGCTGCTATTTTAACTTGCATAAAAACAAACCAATTAAATTCAAAAACTGCTTATTTAACTGCTGCTTTTATTGAAAGCATAAATAATTTGTTTGACTGCCTTAACAGTCGAGTTTTAGCTGACCTTAATCCTAATAAGCATCCGTTATCTGTGTTCAATGAAAAACCTGAATTATTTATTAAAGAAGCAATTAATATGTTTGAAAATATTGTTATTTTTGAAAACGGAAAGAGCAGAAATAATATTTATTGCATTGATGGAACTTTTTAAAAACTAACATGTCTACAAGATATTTACTTACGTCATTTGTAAATCAGGATCCCCTTGAAAACTTTTTCTCCGTGATAAGAAGTCGAGGAGGATATAATCCTACCCCATCTGTAAAACAATGTCGTATCGCAATTCAACATAACATGAATATCCGCCTTCTAGCAGTTCAGGAAAATGGGGTAATTGCGAAGTAAGAATTGATGAAGAAATGTTGGATATAAGAGAAACCTCTAACGAAGAAGATGTGCCCAATCAATTTATCAATGCTATTAATAAACCCAGCAGAACGTATAATACAGGAGGTAATTAAGTATTTGAGAATTTTGATTAGTGAAAACCATCGATTATGGAAAGAAAACTTAGAAAAGGTAGAAAATTATATAAATTGGACACCTAATATAAGGACAGGTTATGCACCTATATATTTAATGAAGAACGTAGAACCTCCAAGACCTTGGAATGTTGATGATCAAGATAAAGACTATGTAAGAGAATTACAAACGGCAAGAGAACGTGTAGAACGTAGCCTTAGAAGATATGAAGAGAAAATGAACCGAAAAATAAAGAAAAAAGTTAAATTTAAATTAGGAGACCTACTTATAGTGAAAAATTTAAGAGTTGGTAGAAGAGATCAACATCTTTGCGCTAAACTGCAGAATCCATATATCGGACCATTTGAAATCAATAATATTATAAATGAAACGACATACGAATTATGTAACCCGGAGAATGGAAACATTTAGAGGAAAATTTCACATTAACTTATTATACCCGTTTATTTCAGACCAGAATATATAATATTTTATTTGTTTATACGAATTAAGCATTACTCGTTGGACAATGCTATAATCCTTAAAACAAAGGGGGGGTTTTATGTAGTGAAAATTCAGTTCGCCTTGATAGGCAACCCAACTTACTAAGTTTAATTTCTTTTATATTTTTAAATACATCATCAATTACGATGAACAAAAGAAACAGACGTTTTAGGTTAAGATTTATATCATACCGTTTATGAATTAGTTTATTGCTGTATAGAGTTTTCTTCATTTTATGTTTATGATCTAAAAAAAATATTCATTATATAAAAAAAATAAAAATGCGTTTTGTTTGTTATTTAAAGAGAGATTTTATTTATTTACTTATTCTTTAATTTACTATGTACGTGTTATGTTAATGTTTATTTCATTGTTGATTGATGTTCGATACATCCAATTTCAGTTTGTAATACAACAAATAATAAAATTGTATCGTAGAGTTTAGGTTAGGATTACATTTTTGATTGAAATTTGATTTGTTTCACATACAAATTCTAGATTATAAGATTTAGGTCGTAAATATTAATATGCAACAAGATTTAATTTAAATATTTAGATAATAAGGCATGCCGGACACAAAGTGATATTTCAAGCAATAACCGAGTTAAGAATAAACCGAGAGACAATTTGCAGATACTGTTTTAATCAGCACAAAGCAGGGAATCTAATGGAATAATAATTTTCAACATGCAATTTTTTTATAAACATTCAACCACGTGTTAGAAAGGAAAAAATACAGGGAAATTTGATTTGAACAAAAATAAGTTGGATCACCTGATAAAAAAAACTACCCGCTAGATTTGAACTTGTGGAAATTTAAGGGTGGTGGCGTCCACGTGATCAGAAGAGTATTTAAGCAATGCCACCCCGTGACCCTTTTCTTGTCTTGTCTTAATTTATGTCTTGTGCGGTTGTCGTTATTTCCGCCTGTAAAACAAAATGAAGTAAATAATTTAAAATTAGAAGGAAAGAGTTCAACAAATAAACTAATATAAAATAACTTACCTGCAAGTAGTGACAATGTATTAAAACAAATCAGACCAACTGTGTGTTCAGTGAATCATCACGATTATTATAAAAGAAAATACATCCAAGGACATCCTTCTGCAAAGTGCACTCGATTAAATGTTGACTTAAATGTGCTCGGTAGCATGCGTACGTCGCGATGATATAAGACAAATTCCAGCGACCGTCAAAAGTTTTTTATTAATTAATAACGTAATTTAATTTAGATATAAGTGATTTTTTTTTATTTCATTTTTATTGAAGAATTTCTTAGTGCCATTTTGAATTTGGTTTTCTTTGAATTAATAAATAAATAGATTATTGTATTTCAAGTTTAATTATTTATGTGATGCGAAGCATAACTATGAATATTGGTGAGTATGTTTTATTTTTTTTTAAATAACAAAAATTTAAGATTATTTTGTTGTTTGTTTAATGAGAAAACTTTATATTTAATTTTTTTTATTATTATTCGTATAACTAAAAATTTACCGATTGGGAAACAAATGTTTCTTTTGTTTCATATAATTAATGATGACGCAAAATTGAAGAAGAACCCTTTAACGCCCATAAAAAAATTTCAGTTTTAATAACACCGCAATGCGTTAATCATACTTGCCAAAAGCATAAAACTTTTGCATATCTTGTTAAAATTTTATATGTATATGTAAATGCACATATTTTCCATTTCTTTGGATTTTTTCCGTTATCGTTAAGTGAGAACCGGTTATTTTATCTTCTTAAATCATATTAAAATTACAGATCGAATTATTATTAAAATATACTAATAATAATGTTTTTGCGTATCAATGTTTATATGTTGACAAAATATGTCCAGCATATATTACTTTCTGAAAAGTTTAATATCATTTAATATTTTACAAATCCTTTTTTTAAATGTATTCCGAATTTATTTTTTGAATCTAAACCAAATATATTTTAGAAACATTTAATATTGATAAAATTTAAATATATACATAATATTATTTAAAACTCGGTTCAAATTTATTTTACATAATTATTATATTAATCTTAGCGTAATCTTTTCAAAAAATATTTTATGTGGTTGCATGGAAAATATATATATTATATATAGTATTTTATGTGTAAATATTTAGTAAATATTTAAAGGGGCAAAATATTATATTATTATTTACACACTGTCAACGAAATTTGTGCTATTTGGGAAAATATACTGAATCCGTCTTTTCTTTATTCAAGATATCTAATGCATTCCTTGTTTCTTCCATCAGCGATCATCAACATCCAATGATTTACTTTAAGTAGCAGCATTAATACAATTTTATTATCTTCAATATTTTTAAATAGGTGCATGCATTTATTGTCAATTTTAAAATCTTCTAAATTAGTAGAGATTATTAAAACGAAATCTATTTTGTTTTCAAAACGTATTTAAAAAAATAAATTTATAATAAAATTTGCTACCCATTGTTCTTCAGAGATAGTGCAAAAATCGCTATATAAAGCCGCGTCTAGATTTGTACCACCTCGCGATTGAGATTGTTGGAAATTATGGGGTAGGTTCTGGGAATATGAGGAATCTTGAAATGATCTTGTGGGAACATAAGTTTGTGGCCTTTCAGGGCGATGTATTACATTTGATGTAGGATTAGGATGATATATATATTGAACATTTGATCGGGGAATATTAAATGGGTTACGGTACGGAGGTTGAAGTTGGTCATAGAACCCAGAATATGCTTGAAATATGATGTCCATTACAGCTTTCTGCACATTGATTTTCGTAACTGTCGAATATGAGTCGAGTTTTTTAGCTACCAATTTTCCAAATAGATCAGATTTTCCGAAGTGTTATTTTTTCTACTTTTTTTGGAAGGTGGACCAGATGATGGACCTGAGACTGGATCAGCTGTTCCTGCTCAGTGTCAGACAGTCCGTCTGCTGCAGTTGATTGTGTCTCGGATTGTGAGTCTTCATCCGGAATCTATGATAAAAAGTAGAGTTTTTATATACTTACATAAGGATAAAAGCAACTATAGTAATTTGAGCCCCCCCCCCCTCTGTTTAGTTCGAGAAGAATTGGCAGAATATTTTCAAACTCAAGATCAACTTGAACGGCAAAATTATTCGTAAAAAAATAGTTATAATTTCTATATTACAAGGCCCGTATTCGCTCCCTATTTTATGTATTGGTACATATTTTCAATTGTAGTTCATATTAGTACATACATATGTATTTAAAAGTACAAATTTTTGCAGTTTACGTTTTACAAACAATAAAATTATTGCGTTGCGTAAAACAGCCGATCGGCGCCGGGTGGGGGGCAGTGTGAGCAAGAGTGAGAGCGATTGCGGCGTGTTTCGTAGCATTTTTGTGTTTTCCCACCCAAAGTACATACGATAAAAACTGTCTTAAAATTTGCATTCGTTTTATAAGTCGTATTAAATTTAAAATATTAGTTTATGTGCGTTTTTGTGGCATACAGTGATTTTTGACTTGTTTAATTCAAAATTACTTGCAATTATGGGACCTTGTCGATTGAATGCAACGTGGTTCGATGAAAAAGATTGCAATGGTGTTTTGATAAAAACGTGGGCAAAAGTTGTTACGGATAAAAATAATTGTCTTTATTGTTGTGCATGCGAAAAAACCATCATGATAACAAGAGGAATATATGCAGTACAACAGCATGCAAAGGGCGCACAGCATCAAATAAATTGTAAAACAAAATTTAGCAATTCCCAATTACATTTAAATTCTACTCAAACTGTATGTGTTATCAACGAAAGATGCCAAGCTACAAGAGCGGAATTGTTGTAGACGTTACGTATTATAAGTAAAAATCAATCTTTTGAATCCACGGAAGGGTTAAAGGAATTTTTACAAAGTATTTATACAGACAAGTCTATGCTGCACTTTACATCGGGCCCGAAGAAGTTGGCATATTACGTTAATTATGCTCTCGCACCTTATTTCTCGAAGCGATTGATAAATGATGTTGAAGGTAAATAATTAAAATGCCACACTAATGTTCCTTACAAAAATTTGTTTTATTTTAGGTTTTTATTCATTATTGTATGATGAGACTGTCAATAAGTCTTCTCAAAAAGAATTGCAAATAAAAATATTATACTGGTCAACAACGAAGAACGAAATTTTATGCAGACATCTTCAATCGTTTTTTATCCAACATGCAACAAGTGAAGACCTTGTTAGGATGCAAATTAAATATCAATAAACTACTTATGATAGGTAGCGACGGGCCAAATGTCAATAAGAAGGTATTACAGACTTTTAACCATGATTTAATTAAAACGCGAGGTGTAGGATTAATCAACATAGGCACATGTAATTTGCATACCCTTAACAATGCCTTTCTTAAAGGTCTCAATGAATTTGGGACTGACGTAGTAGATTTAGTTATAGCGATTAAGTATTTTTTTAAGGATAGGCCCTCTAGATTTGCAGATTATGAAACTGTACAACTGAAATTGAAAGTTCCTAACCATCAATTTATTAAACATGTGGCGAGTAGGTGGCTTACTTTAGAACCCGCCATCAACCGACTCATCGAACAATGGCCTGCGATTAATCAATATTTTTTAAAATTCATACCTACTAAAGTTAGAAAAGACTACTGCATATAAAAGTATATATAAAATTTTACAGGATAAGACCATATTACCACAAATGATGTTTATAGTACACAGTGCCCGCATTTTTATGAGTTTCACTAAATTTTTTCAAAGTAGTAAACCCCTCATTCACATGATGTACGATGAAATTAAACACGTTGTATTAAATTTAGCTACTCGGTTTAGTAAACCAATAATCTTACAATCTTTACACGATTGCAATTTTGTTGATGTAAATTTACTTAATGATGTTAATAATTTAATTGCTTTGGACGAGTATAGAGAAATGTCTCATGGAAATGCAGAGGTTGAAAGGGGGTTTTCTTTATCTGGACGAGTACTAACCAGAGATAGAAATTCCATGCAAGAAAAAACGCTTAATTCCGTTCTTATTATTTGTGACGCTCTTAAGTGCATGTACGATGGTAAAGCGGAAGCTGTTGATATTACTCCAGAACTTTATTCTCTAGCAAAACATGCTCATGCGTCATTTTCTAGAACAAACCCGAATAAAAGAAAAAGCTCCTGAAGATGCCAAGATTAAAGAAAACGAAAGATTACAAAAGGAGATAGAACACAAAAATAAAGAAAGCGAAAGACTAAAAATTAAAGATTTAGAAGAAAAACTTAATGCTCTCCATAAGGTACAAGTTACTAAAGAGAAAGCAGCTACAGAACTCTTAGAAGAGGCCAACAAAAAATTACAAACGGCACTAGAAAAAAATAATATTATTCAGGGCAATGTGGCACAAGGGCTTATCCAAGCTGCTTTGAATTTATCCATAGAAAAAAACACTTTAGAACGTGAAAGTGCACAAATTCAAAAATCGGTCAATAAAAGAAAAGCAGATTTGCTCAGTTACTTTTCTAAGAAACCAAAAATGTCTCATTAAAATTTTACTTATCTCTATGTGTAGCAGATAATTGCAATTTAATACTGTAGGCTAACTTTTATTATTTTTTTTAAATTTGTTGTACTAATCTGTGTACATACCTACATAGGTAATTAATTAAGTTGTGTTTTATGAATAGTTTTTATTGGTGTGTAACTTGTAATAATATGTAATCTTCTATCTACATAATTATGTTTTACGAAGTGTTTAATAGGGTTGAAACATCGATCTAAATACCATGATTATTGTAAAATAATTATACATATTTAGTACATATTTTAATAAAAAAAGTCCCTAAAAGTAACATATTTTTGAATTGAATAGTCCCTCTTTACATATTTTCTTCTTTATCTTATGCTACAAGCCTTGATATTACAACAAATAATGTAATCTAGTAGGTATTCAATACAAAATTTCAACTTACCGTACTTAATGTTTTCCTGGGGCAATTTTTGTCAAAAAGAAACTCCATACTCTTGTACGCAAACCAGTTACTTTCATAAATTTAATCTGACCCTATTATAAAAATAAAGTTAGGTATATTGTAAAGAAAAGGCCAAAGAAAAGGTTATGAGTGGAAACAGTCCACTGGTCCAACAAGCATACCGTCTGATATTATTAATACTTATTCTAGTTAACATAAAATTATTGTCAGTAGAATTAAAATTTAAATCTATATACAAAGAAAAACGACGGACATTAATGTTAAAACAAACAATATACACTGAATGTAAATTCAAAAATAATTGTTAACAATTGCTTTTCATTTCAATAAGTTATAATTGAGTTCGTTTTGGAGAGCCATAAGGTATTCTTTCCCTTGTTTTACGTTTTTCTTTTTCTCTAAAATAGTTTTCTTTACGGTATTAAACTACGCTTCCACTAAAGAATTAGATAAAACATCTTTATTTTGATCCGAAATTCTGAAAAAATTCAGGTGAAACACTTAACCCAAATGGAAGCCTTAAAAATTTGTAGTGTCCAAAAGGAGTGTTAAACGTACAAAGATCACTAGAGGCCTTATCTAGTTCTACATGATACAATCCATCTTTTAACTTAACTTTGCACAACTTTCATTAATCGTAGGTACAAGACAATGTTTTCTTTCTAATACCTTGTTTAGATCTTGTGGATCTAAACAAATCCTCAATGAATGATCTGTTTTTTCTACTATCACCAAATTGCTAACCCAACCAGAAGGCTCCGTTTTCTCTATGATTTCTAATTTTTCCATTTCTGACAACTTGTTTTCCAATTTGTTTTTTATTATAGTCGGAACTCTTCTGGGTGGCCTAACCACTGGCGTGACATTCTCCTTTATTTTTAAAATACATTTTTGGCTATATTTACCTAAGCCTGTAAACAGATCATTGTTATTCTTAATAAAAATTTCTTTCGTAAGACCCCTGTGCATTTCAATTGAATCAGTTTTCTTAATTAAATTTAACATTACACATGCGTTCAACCCAAGTAGTGCCTTACTATCAATATTAGTTATTACAAACTCAATCTTTTTCTCTACATTTTTAATTTTACATTTTAACAGCACTTTACCTATCGTTTTAATGTACTCACCCGCATAAGCTACTAATGTCATGTTACACGGTCCTGGTTTCACATTTACTTTTAGTTGATCCCAAACTCTTTTTGGTAATACGTTTACTTGAGCTCCTGTGTCAAGCTTAAACCTCACCTGGTTTCCCATGATTTGTATTACTTCTGTCCATTCTTCATTTTTCTTCTTAATGTAAGTACTTGGTTTCGTGCAGGTTTCTAACAAACTCTTCAACCCCAGTGTTTATTTCTTCATGTCCTATTTCATTAACATTTCGTCTGTAGCGCCATCTACCAGTTCCAATTTTTGTTCGACAACCTGCTGCAAAATGGTTTAGTTTACCACATTTACTACAAGTCTTTTGAAATGCTGGACACTTCCGTACTTCATGCCACGTATTGCATTTTTTGCACAAATATTTCTCTATTTTGACTGCCTTGGTTTTCTTCACAAAATCAACTGAACTTTGTTCTTGCATTTCTTCTACTCTTATTTTCATTACTTCATATGATCGGCATTCATTCACTATGTGACTCAAGTCAATATTCTTTAGCATTAACAATTTCTTTTGTAGGATTTTATCATGAACTCCTAAAACAATTCTATCTCGTAACATTGAATCCATGTCTTTAAACTCACACGATTTTATTAACGTCTTCAATTCTTGATAAAATTGGTCAAACGACTTTCCATTTTCTCTATTTCTTTTATAAAACTTGTACCTTTCGTACAAAATGTTACTCTTCGGATTCACATAGGTTTCAAACTCTTGCACAACTTTATCATAATTCTTTCTATCAGCTGCTGTTATGTTAAAATTATTATAAATTTCCAAGCCGTTTTCACCAATGGCATTTAACAATACTGCAACTTTCACCTCGTCTTGTAGTTCATTACGACCTGATGCAATCATATAAATATCCATCCGTTGCTTAAACTTTTTAAAATCTTCAGCCACGTTACCATCAAATTTCATTGGAGGTGGCATTCTAGACTCTCCCATTACATACTGATATTTTACAGGTTCTTGTTCTTGTACTGCCATTATTGCTTCTTATGTGAGCACGTTTTTTTTTCAAAAATTTGTTTTTCTATACGTAGATCATTTACATCCAACTTACGACTGCGCCATGTCTTATTCTTATATTGAATGGTTTCTATTCAATGTTTATAGTAAATAGGCATTAGGATTCGTTTATTTATTTAAGCTACGTTAATACAGGTATCCATTACAACCTTTGATTCCAACTCAACTTGACTGGCTGTGTCTCCTATACCTATGCAGGTCTTATACATAACAATGACAGTTAAGAAAAAGTGTTATCTGCGTGTTATATATATATAAATTATATTTGAACCTTCCCAACTTATGTTTTTAAAAACAAAACGCAACATTAAAACAAAATGTAGCATTTACTTAATTAATTCTATAGAATTGAGGGTCAATCACAATTTTTTTTATTTCTTGGTATTCTACATCATATCCTATTAATTGCAAATCATTTGTGGATTCATCAGTTTTTGCGTCATTAGCATTACTTGGACTAGGACTACACGGTGGCGAAAACTATTCATTTTGAACATCTTTTTTGTGGCTATGTTGTCAATTCCAACATTGTAATTATCAGTGGGGTTTACTATAGCAGCCCAGTGGATAAGCATGCACATTTTTCCTGTGTTTCCTTGAAAACAAGTACATGTTAACGCATTAAGATTTACAATATATGTCTCACTTGGGACAGCTACAATAGTTCCTGAAAGTACGCTAATACGTTCGAGTAAGCCAGCAGGTGGCACTTTAATAATACCTTTCATAGACTGATGTCTACCATTGACAGCATCTGACAATCTTAATTCATAATAATAAGTTATAAATTTAGTTAGGATGAAACCAGGTAATTGTGTTACGTTAAATGCCTTAACATTATTAAAAATTTTGTCCTGAACAATCTTCATTGCTACTTCAGAAATGTTGTTTGTATTATTTCCTCTTGTTAAGTATGAATTTCTATATGCCAAAACCCACAGATCCCTACTTTTCCAATATTCTTCTAAATATGTTTTGTAATTATTGTTCTGTATATTATTTTTGTCAATTTTATAATTTTTTTCAGAATCTTTTACAGTCTTACTGTACAAAATATTTCTAAAATCTTCAAAATACTTATATTGTTTATCCTTATGAATATAATTTTTTGCTTTCATAAGTCATCGCCAAACCGACTGAAGTACATGAAATATACATAAAAAGCACTTTGAATTCGTCCATACTTGCTTAATGGCAGTTTGTTCAGCAGTCGAGTCGTCACTAAGGAAAACTTTTGGACTTCATGGTTTACCTTGGAATATATGTTCTCCCAACATATCCTTCAGTAACTTAAATCCAGTTTGTATTATAGTAGCACTTTCAGATGAAGTTATAATGATGCCTAGTGGCAAACCACCTGCTTCACTATGGATTAGTAATATAAAAATTCTGCTTCCATCATGGTCACACGTGCCACTTGAATCCAATCATGCAGCTGACTGACAAACTTCGTGTACACGTTTTGACAGAGGTGAGCAAATAGTAGAAAAATAAAATTAACTATCAGTAAAAATAATATATACTTAATGGTTATATGAATCAATTGTTTTTACCAAATAACGTAATCTGATTCAACAAAAAATAATTTAGCACAATTGCTTCTCATTTGTAAGTTGTATTCTTCCAACCTCTTACTTAAGAATTCCTTTCCAGATAAATCAAAATCGAATGGACAATATCGTTCTTTAAATTTATTCATATATAGGTACATCATGACAATAATTATCATCAGGACAATGGCTTCTATCTGCCAGTGTTTTTTTATAATCTTCATAGATCGTGCAAATTTCCATCTTGATCACCTGATGCAGGAGAATGCCCATTAGTATATAAATTTAATAACTTTTGTTTAATGTTATCAGATACACTGCGATATGACAATGCAACTGCACTATCAATAGGGGAGACCGGGGCATGTTGTTACAGAGGCAAGTTGTTACATTTCAATTTTCCCGCGAACCGTTCGAACCAGGCCCTGGGCATTGCTAAAAAGCCTCCTCTTTCGCCTGTGAAACATAGCTTCGCTTGTACAGTTCGTTGGGAAGTTAATTAAAAAAATCGTTTTTAAAGCAAAAACTAAAATATTTAAGTGTACTTCGAACTCAAACAGAGGAAAAGTATATTTGCATGTTGCTTTAAATGTATTTAGCGCACGTGTTCAATGATAAACGATAAGTGGGAGGAATTGCACCAATCATCGGAATTGCACCAATCCTCGGAATTTTGGTTTTCATGCTTCCTAAAGCGACATCCGCGTCTGACATTAAGAACTCCAGAAGCAACTAGTCTAGGGGGGCAACGAGCTTCAACAAACACAATGCGGACACTTTCTTTAATAATCTAGCGATTGTATACGATAAGAACAAGTTTGCAGCCCACGAAATATGGAACGTCGACGAGACCGGTGTAACAGCCGTCCAGGAGCCATCAAAAATCGTTGCATCTAAAGGCATAAAACAAATGGGAGCCGTTACTTCCGCAGAAAGAGGACAACTAGTTACCGTAGTATTTGCAGTTAGTGCCGGAGGAAACGCTGTCCCACCTTCGATGATTTTCCATAGAAAATTTTTCAAGGACCATTTAATTTCGTCAGGCCCCCCTGGTTGCGTGGGAGCAGCAAATCCGAGTGGCTAGGTTACGAAAGATGAATTCTTACTATACGTAAAACATCTTGCAAAGCACGTGCGATGTGACAAGGAACATCCCGTATTATTGCTGTTGGACAACCATGTTTCCCACTTGTCCATTGCAGTTTTGAACTACTGCAAAGAAAACGGAATCGTTTTACTTTCCTTTACTCCCCACACGTCTCATAAATTTCAACCATTAGATAGAACTGTATACGGACAAGATAGAGCAGTTCTTTCTGATTGGGACACCGACAGTGAAAGTGAAGAATATTTTTGCCTCGTATGCATGAAGAAGTTCGGACCTTCGAAAAAAGCCGAAGATTGGCTTGACTGTACTAAGTACCACCGGTGGGCACATGAATCATGTGCGAGTAACGATCCATTTTACATGTGCAAGAACTGCGATAGTGAATGGTTTTCCAGCGCAGAAGATGAACTTTAGCTGTAGTGTGGTCCTAAAATTCCGGACCCATGATAACTGTTTTTTAAAAGTTTAAATAAAATACTTTAGTTACTAAATATATTTGTTTCAAACTCGTTTTACATAGAAGAAAATATAAGGCTAAATTGTTGTGCTCAATTGCATTATGTAACAAGTTGTTGTGACAATTTACGTCGCCATTTTTTTATTTTTTCGTTTCGTTTCAGAAGCATCTCAAAACCAAATTGCGATATAAAAGACGAATATGTTAGCTACGTTTTGTGGTATTCTAAACCCTTTTAGCATAATCCAATAACGAGAAAAAAATTATAATGTTAAATTTGTCACAACATGCCCCGGTCGCGTATTGGCATTCTTTACTATTCCACAGAGCATGAGTGCTCTGAAACGCGGTAAAAATTGTCCTGCTTGTAACACTAAAATTTTCATGACATTATTTACTACGGTACAGAGCTCGAGCACGCGAAATGGTTTGAAACGTGTGGTAAACAATGGAAGAGGCGTTTACTAGTGCACGGCTGAGCTGTAATCTTGTAACTTGTTTGAAAAGATCGACAGTTCGACAGTGTACTTCCGTGCTTCGTTAGAATAACGGCAGTTAAGACAGTGTCATAATATTTGTCTATTCCATAACAACTTGTAATAGCTATGGATTACAAAAGCCTTGTTATAGAAGTGTTTTAAATCAAATAACAATGACTTTTCCGCATAAATTCGAATAAGAAAAACTGAACAAGTGTATAGTGATAGGTGTAGGAAGTGGGTAGTAGAATTGAGTTCTAAAACATCTACCAACTGGATTGTAAGGTATACGTATCCATCTGCCATAAGATATGAATATCGTGAAGAGTATAAGTGCCAACACAACAACTTTGATAAAGTAAAGGACAGGAAACGAGACGATACTCGTATACGCAGCAAAGGTTGTGATGCAACCATTGACTTTCTGTTTAAGAAAATTAATAGATACAATTAAAAAATGATAAATATTTGTCAATGGGATACAATGGAATTATCAACGCAAGTAAATTTTATACCGCATATTATTAATTATTATAGTAACAATTCTTTGTAATTACCTACACAGATCGTTTTCAAACACACACATCGCGTTTATGTTGCGGAGGCATTCAGTTATTTACGCATGTCTTCAGAAACGAAAGATACATTTGTACAGTATTTTACTGAGGGGATGGCGCCTGCAACTGCAAGAAATTATCATGAGATGATGTTGGAGAATTGTACAGATTCTACAGATCTTTCTTTAAATTTAGCTAATGCACAAATTAATCCAACTGAGCGTCAAGTAAAGTATCTGTATCACAACTGGCGGTAGGTATTTAGTTCAATTTTTTTTAAGTAAAACATTGACTACTCACTATTACAGAAATGCAAATTTTGGAGGACTAGACGAATTAGCCACTCTTGCAACCTTAGAGATAAAACAGGAGATGTATAATCAGCAACGAATCTCAAAAATCGTAATCAAGTAGAATCCGCTAACTGTTCTCGTGTTAACGCCTATAATGATGCGAGCTCATAATCAGCAATTCTCGCGTGAAATTGTATTTGTTGATTCAAGTGGCTCTTGCGACCAAACCAATACATGTGTCACATTTTTGTTTAGTGCTTCCAGAATTGGAGCCATTCCGTTAGCATGCATTTTGCATACAGCACAAACAGAGGTAAATTACACTTTAGCTTTCAATTTACTGAAGGACGCCCTTGGAGAAGAGGGATTTGGTGGTGTTAGTTATCCAGACATATTCATGTCCGATGATAGTTCTGCGGAGAGAAATGCGTTAACGACGGTCTTCCCAAAGTCACGTTTACTACATTGTATTTTTCACGTCTCGCAGGCTCTCTGGCGATGGCTTTGGAATACAAATCATCAGGTTCCAAAGGAATTAAGGAAAAATCTAATGAGTTCGTTCAGAAGAGTTATGTATTCCACATGTGAAGAAGAAGTAGAAGAGTTGCAATCTAATTTATTAGCTAACCAGATTGTTCAAGAAAATGAGCAGCTGCGACTTCACCTAATTACAATGTTTCAGTGGAAGGAATGGTGTTTATTTTATAGAAATGAACTAATCACACGCGGGAATAACACCAATAATTTTGTGGAAGCATCTGTAAGATAGCCGCAATAATTCCAGTATAACGATAATGACATATTTATTCAATGTTTTATTAAAGTACATTTTTTACAATGTTGCCAACTATATTTTCTACTGTAACGTGTAAATTCGTAATTGAGCGAAAATCCGCCTGATAGTTAGACAACTTCTCTTAAAAATGGGGAATACTCGACCTCGAGTAATTATGTTTAATAATATTTAACGTCAATTTTACTAGGATTCAAATAGGGTTAATTACGATGTTTAACAGACGCCTTAATGTAACGGTTGATCTATTTAATGATTATTTAACGTAACTTACACTTTTTTTTTGATTCGTACTATATTTTTTTTGGGGGACCTCGGGTCTAGGATCTCCTTTTCTCCTACCTAGACTGTTTATCTTCGCTCCTTTTCTCCTACCTAGACTGTTTATCTTCGACAAAAATTCGAGAAGAGGTGGCGAGCTCGGGTATTTCGCTTACCTAAAGAAAACTCTGTGTCTTGCGATTTTCTTTTACCCGACGACCATCTACGGTGAGGCTAGCCGAAAGGTAAGCATGACATCTTGGTAATTAATTTAAAAAAATTTGTTCTTTCTTTTTTTTCTCCACCTCCCCCATTGGAACAAAACACTACAAGTCACTACATACCTCCCTACTTATAAATTCAACCTATCTGGTTTTCTAATTACTCGTTTAGGTCTGGTATTCACATTAACTTCTAAACTGTCAGTTAAAATATTAGTAGGTTTCTTTACAAAAGTTTCCTTATTTAATTCTAATTCCTTAAAACTATTTTACTTATTTTCTATTGCTATTGGTTCATTAACACTGCTAGCTACTGAAACTATTTTAATATCATTATTTCAAGGTGCTTTAAAAATAACTGGAATCTCTTCCCTACTAAACCTTTCTTCCACTTCTTCATTTTCACATTGTCTATTGTTTTCAAAATAATCACCTACCTTTACTAACTGATCTGCATGTCTTTTCCAAATTAAATCATTCTAAAAAATCCTAAATAAGTATTAAGTAGGTTTTTGTAGAGTTTTTTTTTTTGTAATAAAACAGCCATTGGTTAATTGGAACCATTTTTTTTTTTTTTTCTTCTTCCTTTATTTTAACTTTAGATATATTTAGTTGACAACGTTTCGCTTATAAATTTAAGCTTTATCAAGTCTTTATACATTTATCTGCAAAATTCATTAAGATTAACATGTGTATTAATGTAAACAGTTATTATTTTTTTTTTTTATATATAATTTTATCATGATTATATTTATATTATGAGTGTCAATTTGGATTAATTTAATGAAACAGTTTTGGTTGTACTTACCAAAATTTTATAAATTTGTGAACTATCAATTAAGTAATTACTGAAAATTTAAATTTCTAATTTTTGTAGTATTTGATGTTAGTTATATTTTATAGTTAATGTTGTTGTAAATAAATTTCCATATTTAAATATTTCTTTTAATTGAAAAATTTTTGTTAAAAGTATTACTTGTGTATTCTGGTGTCTGTTGATAAGTGTAAAATGTAATGTGAAATTTATTGCGCATGCATTGTGTGTTATTTTTCTATTTGATTTAAATGTTTGGGAATAAGTTTTGATTTTGAATGGAAGTAATTATTTATTTTGTGGTTGTATTAATAATTTATTAATTTGTAGTATATTTTACTTAGACTTTGTATGTCATTACGGTAGTTTATTGAATTTTTGTTGCGTTTTATTTCTATCATTTCTAGAATTGATCTTTTGAGAGTAGTTTTTCAAAGTGTAGTATTTTTTGGATGTTGATAATTGAATGTATGGAGATTTTTATTGAATGTTCAGTTAGAGCAGTATTTGTTTTCCTGTGATTTAAATGTTGGTTTTTGATACTGTTTTTGTGTTGTTGTATTCTGTTTTTAGTAATTGTTTTGTTTGTCCTATGTATATTGCTGAACAATTTTGGCATGATAATTCGTAAATTAAGTTTGATTTGTAAATAGTTTCTGTACTGTCTTTAAGTTTAGTGAAGATATGTTTTTAAAATATTAGTGTTTTTAAAACTGATTGTGAAATTGTAATTTGTTAAAATTTTTTTAATTTTCAGATAAATTTGGAATGTATAGTAAACTGATATATTGTTTAATTTGAGTTAAATTGTTATTAAATTCATAGCCTAAGCAGTTAGGTTGTAAAACTATGTCCTTATTATTTGGTTTATTTTTTAAAGTTAATATGTCGTAAACGTGTTTTAATATTTTTGTTAATAAAGTCTATTGGATAGTTATTATTAATAAGTATATTTTTGATTTTATTAAGTTTTGTGAATGGAATTTTTTTGATGATAAAGGTTATTGCACGATCGACTAGTCCAAAAATAACTGCTTTTGTATGATTTAGGTGTGCATGAGTTGTAATGTATGTAACGGTCTGTTTTTGTTTTTTTTCTGTACCAGTTAGTGTGTATTTTGCCATCAATGTTGTGTATGAGTGTTAAATCTAAAAAGTTTATTTGTTTGTTTTTTTCTGTTTCATAAGGGGATTTAGTAATGGATGAATGTTATTAAATTTTAAAGTAAGTTTCTGTATAATTTTGTGAATAATAATTAATATGTCATCAACATATCTTTGATAGAGTGTGATTTCCTTAAATTCTTTAATTATTTCTGCTTCGTGATCACCAATTACTAAGTCAGCAATAGTTGATGAGATGGGTTGACCCATTGCGAGTCCTTGTGTTTGTGAATAAATTTTATTTTGAAATGTAAATACTGTAGAATTTAGTATTAATTTTATTGCTTTAATAAATTCTGTTTCAGGAATATTAGTGTGTTTTTTATGTTATTCCAATTTTTTTTAATGGATGCGTTAACTAGTTCTTGTGGTATATTTGTGTACATTGAAGTTATGTCGAATGATACAAAAATATGGTTTTGTGGTATTATTATGTTGCTAATTTTTTGTTTGAAAAGCCAAGAATTTTTAATAATATTTTTGTTTAAATTAGTAATGTTTTTTAATATCTCTATTAATTTATTATAATCCTCCTTGTTATATCTATTAGTAAATTGTTGTTGTATCCCAATAGGAGGTCGTGGTAAGGTTACAAATTAATTAATTTGTTTTTGAATGTTGGCGACGTTTCGCAGACTAGCTGTGTCTGCTTCTTCGGGCCAAGTTATTCTATGCAACTGTTTGCAATGAACAAATTAAATTCAATGGTAAAATTTATTTTTAACAATGTTAAAAGTATTATTATTCAATGTTTTAAAAAATTGTATATGTTTAAATTTTGTATGATTTATAAAATTTGGTAAGATTGAGTTTTTTTTACAAGTTAAAAGATAATCCAAGATCACCTACATACAACAAAAAAATTCTTGAAACAAAACCCAGAAATAATTATAACACAAGCAGACAAAACTGAAAAAACAGTAATAATGTACGCTACAGAATATAATACAAAAATGAACAACATTCTAAATGACAATAACATATACAAAATTTTAAAAAAAGACCCAACTATTTCAATTCAAACAAAAAGCAATAACATGTTAAAACTATGGCAAAAAAATAACTGGATAGACAATAACATATATAAAAACCTAATAACTTATAATGGAACACCATCTAAAATTTACGGCCTCCCGAAACTACATAAAGACAATTACCCATTACGACCCATCATTGCAACATACACTAGTCCTATTTATAAAATATCAAAATACCTATCAAACATATTAAAAAACATTACTAATTTAAACAAAAATATTATTAAAAATTCTTGGCTTTTCAAACAAAAAATTAGCAACATAATAATACCACAAAACCATATTTTTGTATCATTCGACATAACTTCAATGTACACAAATATACCACAAGAACTAGTTAACGCATCCATTATAAAAAAAATTGGAATAACATAAAAAAATACACTAATATTCCTGAAACAGAATTTATTAAAGCAATAAAATTAATACTAAATTCTACAGTATTTACATTTCAAAATAAAATTTATTCACAAACACAAGGACTCGCAATGGGTCCAGCCCATCTCATCAACTATTGCTGACTTAGTAATTGGTGATCACGAAGCAGAAATAATTAAAGAATTTAAGGAAATCACACTCTATCAAAGATATGTTGATGACATATTAATTATTATTCACAAAAAATTATACAGAAACTTACTTTTAAAATTTAATAACATTCATCCATTACTAAAATTCACTTATGAAACAGAAAAAAAACAAACAAATAAACTTTTTAGATTTAACACTCATACACAACATTGATGGCAAAATACACACTAATTGGTACAGAAAAAAAACAAAAACAGACCGTTACATACATTTACAACTCATGCACCTAAATCATACAAAAAAGCAGTTATTTTTGGACTAGTCGATCGTGCAATAACCTTATCATCAAAAAAATTCCATTCACAAAACTTAATAAAAATCAAAAATATACTTATTAATAATAACTATCCAATAGACTTTATTAACAAAAATATTAAAACACGTTTACGACATATTAACTTTAAAAATAAACCAAATAATAAGGACATAGTTTTACAACCTAACTGCTTAGGCTATGAATTTAATAACAATTTAACTCAAATTAAACAATATATCAGTTTACCATACATTCCAAATTTATCTGAAAAATTAAAAAAAATTTTAACAAATTACAATTTCACAATCAGTTTTAAAAACACTAATATTTTAAAAAAACATATCTTCACTAAACTTAAAGACAGTACAGAAACTATTTACAAATCAAACTTAATTTACGAATTATCATGCCAAAATTGTTCAGCAATATACATAGGACAAACAAAACAATTACTAAAAAACAGAATACAACAACACAAAAACAGTATCAAAAACCAACATTTAAATCAGGAAAAAACAAATACTGCTCTAACTGAACATTCAATAAAAAATCTCCATACATTCAATTATCAACATCCAAAAAATACTACACTTTGAAAAAACTACTTCAAAGATCAATTCTAGAAATGATAGAAATAAAACGCAACAAAAATTCAATAAACTACCGTAATGACATACAAAGTCTAAGTAAAATATACTACAAATTAATAAATTATTAATACAACCACAAAATAAATAATTACTTCCATTCAAAATCAAAACTTATTCCCAAACATTTAAATCAAATAGAAAATAACACACAATGCATGCGCAATAAATTTCACATTACATTTTACACTTATCAACAGACACCAGAATACACAAGTAATACTTTTAACAAAATTTTTCAATTAAAAGAAATATTTAAATATGGAAATTTATTTACAACAACATTAACTATAAAATATAACTAACATCAAATACTACAAAAATTAGAAATTTAAATTTTCAGTAATTACTTAATTGATAGTTCACAAATTTATAAAATTTTGGTAAGTACAAAAAAAACTTTTTCATTAAATTAATCCAAATTGACACTCATAATATAAATATAATCATGATAAAATTATATATAAAAAAAAAAATAATAACTGTTTACATTATTACACATGTTAATCTTAATGAATTTTGCAGATAAATGTATAAAGACTTGATAAAGCTTAAATTTATAAGCGAAACGTTGTCAACTAAATATATCTAAAGTTAAAATAAAGGAAGAAGAAAAAAAAAAAAAAATGGTTCCAATTAACCAATGGCTGTTTTATTAAAAAAAAAAAAACTCTTCAAAAACCTACTTAATTATAAAACATAAACAAAAAACAGCAAAAAACCTCTTTTCATATAAAAAACTAAATAAGTATATTTTCCCAAAACCTCTTCAATTTTACCCTTTTTCCAACCTCTTTTATTAGGATTAGAATAATCACGGGCGTATATACATTCATTTTCTATAAAAGTAATCTCTGTCTTTCCTTTAAAGTTATTTTGCAACTGATCCCTATATCTAACATTCTTGTTTTCTTTTTCCTTTAAAAAATCTAAATTTGTTCTTACTGATCGTCCTAACATTCTAAAACTAGGAGCCTCTCCTGTTGCACAATGAATAGTATTTCTGTAATAGAAAAGGTATCTACTAATTAAGCTTGAAATAGACAAACCTAACTTATTATCTCTTAAAGTCTTAGTAAGAAATTGCTTAAAAGATTTAACTGAATTTTCTTCTGCTCCGTTCGTTTGCTGATGAAATGGAGCTCCCGTTTTAAATTCAATTTTGTTTTTTTTTCAGAAAATTCTATAAATCGTTTTGCAGTGAATTGTGGTCCGTTATCCGACACTATCACCCTAGATAAACCAAATCTGGAAATACAATCCCTTAATTTATCTAAAGTGCTCTCACAATCCGTTTTAAAAACTGGAAAAACTTCTACCCATTTTGAAAAAGCATCCGCAATTATCATAAACATTTTATTTCTAAATGGACCCATATAATCAATATGTATTCTTTCAAAGGGTCTTTTTACTTCGTCCCACAGCTTTAATTTTGATTTATTTGGTTCTGGTTTCAATGATATACAAATGTGACAAGATTTTTCTAAATTTTCTATCTGACTATCAATGCCTGGCCACCAATAGTAAGATCTCGCTCTTGATTTCATTTTACTTACTCCCATATGAGTAGTATGCAATTGTTCTAAAATTTTGCCACGAATTACAATTACAATTCTAAAACCCCACATAACTAAATCTTTTTCTACATATAATTCTTGTCTTTTAATAAAGTAAACTACTTAGTTCTGATACTGTGTTATGTTCTGGCCATCCATTCTCTATAAAATTTCGTACCATACCTAAATCTTTATCTCTACGGGTTTCCACTCTAACTATATTACTGTCAATGGGTACACTATCAATGAAATTAGTAGTTTCTATTTCAGTGTCATCTACTATATTTAATGGTAAGCGCAAAAACCGTCGGCTTCATTTAATTCTCCCTTTTTATATTTTAATGTATAATTAAATTCAGACGAATAAATAGCCCATCTTTGAATTCTACCCGCTGCTATCTCAGGTAACCCTTTTGTTTCGCCTAATATTGACCGTAAATTTTTGTGATCTGAAAATAATTCGAATTTTCTCCCTCTTAAAAATTGTGAAAATTTCTTCACTCCCCAGTAAATGGCTAACGCCTCTTTTTGCACCATAGCATAATTTAATTCAGCTTTTGTCAAACTTCTACTGGCTTTTCTTCTCCCTCTGCTATTGTTTGCAATAAAACACAATCTATTCCTATTTTACTGGCATCACAAACCAGTTTAATTTTAGCTTCTGGGTTATAATGAACTAAAACTACCTCCGAACTAACCACTTCTTTAATTTTAATGAATGCTGTTTGAAATTCCTTATCCCATTTATAATAAACATTTTATTGCAATAAATTGTACAAAGGATTTAAAATTTCACTTGAATTTTTAATAAATTTGCAATACTAATTAACCGCTCCTAAAAATGCCCTAAGTTCTGAAACATTCACAGGTGGTTCAATTTCCATTAAAGCTTTGACCTTTTCTGGATCTTTCTTTAAACCCTCTTTATCTATAATGTATCCTAAATACTTAAATAAACTTTTGAAAAATTCGCACTTTTCTTTATTTAATGTAAAGCCTGCTTCTCTTAACTTTTCCAATACCATTTTTAAATTAGAAACATGCTCTTTCCTTGTCCTACCAGTAACTAGTATATCGTCTATAAAATTGATAACCCCATTACAACCTGCTAAAACTTTTTCTAAAATGTTCTGAAATATTTGACATGCTGGTTTTGTACCATTGGCAATCTATTAATCAAAAATATTCTCTTTGGGGTGCTCCAAGCGAGTAACTTTTTTTGTTTCATCTGTTAACTCTAACTGATTATAAGCACAAACTAAATCTAACTTTAGTTATTATTCCATTTTTTCCTAACCTTTCTAATTCTATTTCTACTTTTCCTTTAAACGCATATGGAATTTATGCTGGTTTTTTAAAAATACTAGAAACTTTTTCATTTTTAAATTTCAAATCGATCTTTTCAAATTTATATCTACCTAATTCATTACAAAATATCTCTTTGTAATCTTTGAAAATGTCATTGACTTCAAAATTGTCTATAATTTCATATTTATTCAAATTATTGTTCAATGTAACCTTAAAAATTTTGATTAAATCACGACCAAACAATGGCTTTGCACAATCGCTTTTCAATACTAACAATGTTACATTCTGTCTTAAATTATTACATTTCATCAAAACTTCTATTTCTCCTATTGGTATAATAACATTCCCATCATAAGTTTTTAACTTTAAATTAGAAATTCTTAACATTCCTTTTGCAAAATGTTTATAAAATAGTTTATCTGGAATTACTGAAATACTTGCTCGAGTATCAATTTCCATTTGCACTGGAAGCTCATTTATAACTACAATAATATAATAACAATTTGACTTGCTGTCAGTCAATGAAAATAATTCCACCACATTATCTTTCTCACTTTCATTCTGTACTTCTAAATAATTTCCTGTTTTAAATCTACAAACATTAGACAAATGACCAGTCTTTTTACAAATTTTACATTGAAAGCTTTTAAATTTACATTTACTAAAATTATGTGCACTCTTACCACAAGTGTAACACATCTTCTGGTCCTGTTCTTTTTCTTTAATTTTGGAACCTGCTGCTAACCTCTCAGGTGCCTTACGCTCGAATTTATTACTTGCTCTTTTTGCTTCTATTTTAAAAATTGCTTCAGTATTAGCTTGCTTTAAGCTGGCTTCTTTCTTTAGGGCCACTTCTAAAAATTCTTGCAAATTCTTCTTTTCATCTTCTTCGCAAACTCGATCTAAAATTAAACCTCTTCTTAAACCGCATATAAATTTATCTTTAAGTTTTTCTTCCAAATAGCTTCCAAATTTACAATGCATAGCCAAGTTTTTAATCCTTGCGTACCATTCATTGATGGATTCACCTTGGTTTTGCTTAACTTCGTAAAATTCAATTCGTTGTCTAAAGATTGAAACTCTTGGCGTAAACTGTTGTAACAATAAACTACAAAAAAGCTCTTTATACGACTTGCCTTTTGGTAATAGAGGATCGCATAAGTTTCTTAAAATTTTATAAGGCTCAGGACCCATTACAGTTAGTAACACCGCTACTTTTCTTTGTTCTTCCACAAAATTGGCTTGAAAATATTGTTCCAATCTCTCCAAATATAATGAAAAATCTTCGTTTATTGAATATTCTGGTACTCGGCCTATATTTCCCTAAGTTACATACAATTTTTCTTTAACTACATTTTCAATAGCATGTGCTTCTTCCATTTTTAACCTCATTTTTTTTAATAATTAATTAAGAACTGACTTCTTTTTAAATTTTATCAACAATATAACTTGGATTATTTAAAATTCCACTTACTAATCTTTTAAACCATTTTATTCTCGTCGCCAAATGTAAGATAGCCGCAATAATTCCAGTATAACGATAATGACATATTTATTCAATGTTTTATTAAAGTACATTTTTTACAAAGTTGCTAACTATATTATATTATTTTATTTTTATTTTTATATAGATTCTCAAAACCTTCCCATTAATATATTTAATTTTAATTTTTATATTTTAATAAACGAAAAAAAATGAAAAAATATAAAATCGAATCTTAATTAAATATAAACTTACATTAGAATTGAAAAATCATGCTTCAAATATTACATAAACTTTTAAAAAATAACAATAATAGAAATCTGAAAAATGAATTAAAAAATCAAAAAGTTATAAAAATGAATAAACTTACCAACATATATTAATCAAATTAAATTAAAAATTTACTTTTTCTAAATTAGTTTTTGTTTGATTATTTCCATTATTATATTATTTTGTTGTATCCTAGGATTTTCTATTATTAAGATAATTTTGTGTTGTTCAAATTTTTGAAATTTGTCAAACTTCAAATATTTAACCATTTTTAATTTAATTTGATTAATATATGTTGGTAAGTTTATTCATTTTTATAACTTTTTGATTTTTTAATTCATTTTTCAGATTTCTATTATTATTATTTTTTAAAAGTTTATGTAATATTTGAAGTTTGATTTTTCAATTCTAATGTAAGTTTATATTTAATTAAGATTCGATTTTATATTTTTTCATTTTATAGTATACGCCTGACGATGACAATCTGTCGAAACATGTAGCGTTTATTAAAATATAAAAATTAAAATTAAATATATTAATGGGAAGGTTTTGAGAATCTATATAAAAATAAAATAATATAATATAATTAACCCATTTTGAGCAACTAAAGAATAAATGGAAAAAATAAACTTTGCTAACTATATTTTCTACAAGTCACTACAGCATCCATTCGTATATTTAAAGATATAGTTCTACAAAGATGTAAAGCATTTAATGTGTGTGCATTAGTTGATTTTATTGTTAACATTTTCGAGTCGTATCACAAAAGACATCTGTTATCTTTTGCCAGCAGCCGACGTGCTAGCAACGAAATTCTATATATGAAATTTTGTTTGAGCGCTAAAAATTTGAAAGTTGAAAAATCAAATGAAAATACTTATCTTGTTCATAGTAGTGGAGATGATAGGATGCTGTCCACGGTCTATATTTATTTAGCCTTATGCGACTGCCCTTCAGGTAAGACTGGGAATTTTTGCAAACAACTATGTGCCGTTCAAGAGCAATGTAAAGTTGTTTGTTTTAAGAAATGCACCATTGCTAACCGCAAATGATAAAAAACTACTGGCTCTTGGGTCGAGTGCTCCATTAAACTTCTTCGACTCGATGGACTAACAGTGACGAAATTGAAACCGAAGCTGATGAAACCATTAACCAACAAGAAGATTTTTCTGCTCCGAGTACTTCTACAAGTGGGTCATACAGAGTGGAGGAAATGCATTTTAAACACGAAGCGGTGGAAGTATTAAAAGCAGATTTTAATCGGTTTGCAGAAATGGCCGCTGAAAACAGTTCTGCTGATAAAATAAGACCTGGTCTTACGTCTGGCGCGAGGCGCATTCAGGCAGGTAGACCATCAGATTCAGAGCTAAGCTGTAAAAAAGGAACAAAGAGAAAACGAAACTTTGCCAAAAATTATTTAGATAATCAACCAAATGCCAAATCCCATGGTAGAAATCACTAAGTTATCCTTATTTATAGTTGCTTTATAAATACCCATGCTTATTCTATTTTTTATTTACTCGTTTTAAAAATAATATTTCTTATTTAACATAATATACCCATCTACGCATAAAATTTACTTTACTTAGATTATGTTTCGTACTTATTCACCGTTTACTTTATTGTTTTTGTAATTTATGCTTGCTATACCTATTACCTATATTGCATTATCTACTCCTGTTTTAAAAATTTTACTGCTTATAATATGGCATAATATACACATACAAAACACTCAGATTTTTATGTTTTGCTATATCTACCTACCTACCTACCTACCTGCTTATTAACCATTATAGTCGCTCGTGTTCTGTAGCGTAGCAAATAATGTCAAAACAATTTTAGTGTTACAAATGGTTACAAGCAGTACACTTCTTACCGCATTTCAGAGCACTCGTGCTCTGTGCAATAGTAAAGAATGCCAATACGCGCCCCGGTCTCCCCTAATATGATTGTGTGTCAACACCAAAGCAATTTCACACCTCATTTCCTTTAATAAGTCATTTTTAAATTTGTCTTTGCTTTAATACCTTTTCTTTTTAGCATGCAAAGTCACTGTTAAAGCAATTTGTATTTCGTTATTTATTATTTTTACTTTTACTATCGTAAAGTTTAGTTGATTTGGTGTTATGCCTACAATGTAAATACTGTTTAAAGTCTATATATCGGCCTGTAGTTGTTTTGGCTACAGTACTGAATATGAAGTCTTTGACATTTCTTCATATTGATCAATCCATTGCTTTACATTTTCAGCAGTGTTACATGCTGTATACAGCTTCAAATGAAGTCAATTGTCATTTACAGAAACTTCCACAACTTGTGTTTTTCTTTGTCGTAAGTTAAGCTAAAAAAATTAAATATAATTAAATAATATAAAATATGAAAAATGCGTTATTGTTAGCTAAATATAAAAAATAACTTATAATAATATTATCTTTGTCAATTGGCTCTGGAATTTCACAAATACTTTTAATTTAATTTTCCATATTTTGTGATTCAATAGCAGTAAATTGTAGAGAAGGGTGGGGCAAGACGGGCTATTTAAGATTTAGCGATTAATAAAACGCAAATTTTTCATTATTAAGGTATGTCCACACCAAAGAAACACTGAGGAACATTTTGTTGCTGGTTTCCGTAACGTGTCTATGGAAACAGAAACAAAAACAAAATTACGGTAAACATTCTGTCTACACCAAAGAAACTCATTTCAGTCACAGTATCATTGTGTTGTTGCAACAAGAAACGTCCCGTCTACATCAGTGCAGTGTGTATTTCAATATTCGTAAACAATGTGGTGCGACGATGATTTACAGGCAGCAGTTGCTGCTATTGTTATTATTTTGAAAAAAAACAGAAAAAACGAGCCCGTAAATGTTGGACTAGGCAGACTCTTTTAGAAAGAAAGACACACGGTGTCGTACATCTGATGAGTTCATTAAAGAAAGATGATTTAATATCAGAATGCAGGATCGATAATGGAAATATAAAAAACTTTTGTCGTATGAGTAGCACTGATTTGGAATGGTTACTGTGCAAAATTAGTCCTTTAATTCACAAGGAAGACACGAACTATAGAGCTGCTATATCTCCATTGGAACGTCTACTGGTAACACTTCGATTTCTTGCGACGCACAGTGTACGATATGATCAATCTAGGTGGACAAAAATCAGGATCCCGTTTATCGGCTTTGAATGTATTCTATATGGTGTAAGAAAGGTACTACAAGAAATAAAATACGAAATTTTGTGAAAAATATCAAATTTATTGAACTTTTAGCAACATTTCTAAATTAGCACTATGTTTGGCCATTTGCTTACGAGGAAATTTCCTTAATAAACTAATATGTGGGTCTGAACACATCAACAAATACTTAATCAGATCGTAATTCGTTCTGTATCTGCTGGTTTTTAATGTATGCCCCAATCTTGCCTTCCGGATTTCTTTATTTTTTGCTTCCGAAGCCTCCTTTGACATTTGTCCTACTGGTATTATAGAGTTTTTTATTATATCAGCCCCATGTACTAAAATTTTGTGCACTGTAGCAGGCATATTATACCATGGGTATAAACTGAGATATAATTCCCTAGTTTCTGTGCAATAGTTTTGAAACATATCAGTATTGATTTCATACCCAGAAGCTATGGCTGCAAGAATTGTTCCAAGTTTCTTAATAAAATTTTCCTCTAGACCAGTGATCTGCGCGGTCGTTTTATAATTATAAAAAAATGATCGTGCTGTATTGCCATCGTTGCTTGTTCCAAAGCCTGGCTTGACTTTGTCAATGATAAGACCCACTTTTTTAAAGCTTTCCTTAATTTGGTTTTTTCTGTTTTTAAATATTTCTTTATTTCTGTTACCTCTAACTTGCCATTCTCGAGTATTTTCTCGATAAGAAATATTTAAAGGACATTCCATTGAGCGGATGTATGCATGTAAACTAGATATACCAAATTGGTACATCGTTTCATCAGGTTGTCTAGTTATTGACGTAGAATTCATCTCCTTTGATGAAGCCTTGCAAATAAAACACCTTTGTGTTGATTTATTTTCGGATAATACGTTGCACACCTTGCCGTCAATCATGGACAAAATCAACTTGTGCGTGACAAATATGTTCAGACCTTTAATTTCAATTACAGTAGGCTCTAATTCTCGTATCTGATTTTCTATACTTCTGCATTCTTCTTTAATAAGGGCTTCAGTTTCTTTCTTATAAATAAATTTGATAACACGACAAAATCTAGGTGAGGCTGGACGTGGGTTTTCCCATACGATATTTTGTGCATTATCTTGAAGTCTTATTGGAACTAACGATATTACGAACATATATTCATAAGTGTTATCAGGGTCTTCAAATGGTTGCTTATACAAGCCATGCCCCGACGACCCGTCACATCCCCACTTGTAAATTAAAGTATAATTTAACACACTGGTGTCCAACACTTCTCCTAGAATGTTTTTGCATATTCTAGATGCAGTGTGATTCAATAGGGCATTCAATTTCACTTCAGCTGATATGTCTATCACAGTTATATTTTCGACAGGAGGATAGCATTGTTCCTTCACGTTTACTACATAATCATAGCAGGGATATGCATGGTACCCTCTTTCTTTTGCGTCTTGTTGAATATCTTTATATGTTCGGACTGTTAAGTTATTTGCTATGAAAAAGGCCAAAGCTTCTTCTGGAGTATAAGGTCTTTGTTTTTTTCTACCATTAAAAATAGTTTTTCGAGCTCTTTTGTAACTAGTGGCACGTCTTGGTGAAGCCATAGATATTTCTTGCATCAACTGAGCAGCGTCACGTTTGCCACAAGCTCTAACACTTAGTTGCGCAGCAAAAGTAAGTTGTTCTTTGCTGTAATCTGTTAATAAGTGTTGAATTTTTCTCTTTCTTGTTTTTGTTGAACTTTGCTCAAAGCTTTTCTGCGGTCTACCTTTGTTAAAACTAGGTTTAAGGGACAGAGATAGCATTTCGAAAGTCAAATCTTCATCTAACCACTGATCGTATATTTCTAAAAACAAATCTAATCTTCTATGCTTCCGTTCCCATTTGGCACGAATTTTTTCACATTCTTTTTTTAAAAATACTCTTAATTGAGTGTCTTGTTCTTCTGTAAGAATCTGATTACTAAAACTCTTCTTTACAAAGTCAATAACTTTACTTAATTGCCCTTTGATTGGCACAGAACGCCAAAAATCGAATAAGGATTTTCGCTTCATTTGAATACCTATAACAAAAAATACAAATATTTTTAAAATCGCAAATATTCGCAGAAAAAGATTACTATGGCGTAAAAGTATATTAAACAGACAATCGTTTGAAGCTATTGGGAAAGCGTGACCTCACATGACTACGTATTGTATTACTGATTGAAAAACTTTTTATGAAGAAAAAAAGTTATATTTTTTATACTATTTTCAAATGAGAGATACAAACTATTAAAAACATATTCAAGGTTTTTATAATATTGAATATACAGATAATTACCTCTATTTGTTGAATCCATCACTAAAAACCACTTAGAATCGCACAGAACACAGAAACACATGTATGTACACGTTAGCGTTAACGGTCATACTGAGCTATCGGCTGGCAACTAGAACCGGTTTCACAAAGTTTCTATTATTGTAATACAAGGGTCGCTGTACCTGCGAATATTTCTTTTGTTATTTCGGGTAGGATGTTTCTTTCACAGTGTATTGCAACCATAAAAACGTTGTTTTTGAATACTTAATTTATTTACTTTAGTCCACCCAGATTTGTAAAATCGTACACTGTGCGACGGGAGATTCATATACCTCTCTGATGTACTTATTTCGAATCTCCAAACAAGCAATTTCGTTAATTGTACCAGAAGTCTGTGATGCTATTACATATATTAGTTCTTGAAGATCAAATTAAGGTAAGTGTTCAATAATCAGTCTTAACAAATAGTAATAAAAATGTATTCAACTTAAAAGATACATACAGATACTTCTGAAAACTTAGGTAAGAAAAACATTCCACATAACTAATAAGAGTAACTGATATAGTCTAAATAAGTTTTAAATGGCGGTTGAACGAGTTTTTGTTTCCTCGCCCTGTGCAGTTTCAGATTTAGTTACAACAAGAATAACGCATATCCATGTCTTGCTCTAACTCGTGAAATTTGCCATGCGTTAATCTTGTTGTGACTAAATCTGAAACTGCATAGGGCGACGATAAAAAACCCCGTTCAACCGCCATTTAAAACTTACTTAAACTATATTAGTATTCTTGTAAAAATGATACAAAGCGATGTACATAACATCATCGTGGTTTGTTGGTTGTCGAATGTTGCTTAGATCACTTGCTATACCAGTGTCAGTTGAAGGCAAATACGCAGTTGGAGATGAAGCTGTCACTGATGATGACGACGGCGATTCTGTTGGCATGTACAAGTGAGGTGGTCCATGGTATGGATATGGTTGGTCATATTTGCCGGTTGAGGCCTCCCACAATATATTCCCAATCAAATGTTCTACTGTGTTTTGTGCATACTCTGTTTTCAAACGTCGAATTTTACATGCCACATGTTCTCCAAATATGCTGAAATTATCTTTCAAATGTTGTTTTTGTTGCAATTCCTTCAAGAAGATGTAGGCTTCTTCTTGTCTTTCATCTGCCTCTTTATTTAGCTTTTGGGTACCTCGCCTTTTTTTAGTCTGTTAACTTCTACGTTTAGTTTCTCAATGGTTTGCGATTTTCCCTCGGGCTTTTCCGTAACGGTAGATGTTTGTTTTTCCTTTTGAAGCTTTACACTATCGTCTCTTTTATCCATATTGTCACCTTTTGATGGTATATTATCCTGATGTGTTTCAGGCTGCGTATTTTCTTGTTGAGTTGAAAGCTGATCTTCACTTAAAGACTGGGCAATATCTTGTATTTCGCTCTCCTTTTCTCCGTCATCATCATCATCATCCTCAGAACCGTTTGAAGAGTGAGGTTCCTACAGAAAAATACATATGTTTAGCCCTCGATTAAATTAAATTCAAAATAATAAATACTATTGGCAAATCTAGATTTTATTTAACGATTTTCTTTAATTGCAGCTGCCTACAAATGAAGAGCAATGGGCCATAGTGGCAAATGCATTTAACGCAATTTGGAATTTTCCTCAATGTGTTGGGGTAATGGACGGAAAACATATCACGATACAAGCGCCCAAAAATAGTAGCAGTGATTTTTTTAGCTATAAGCAATTCTTTAGTATTGTGTTGTTTGTTGTGGCAAATGCAAACTATGAGGTTATGTACATGAATGTTGGTTCTCAGGGGCGCATATCAGACGGGGGAGTATTTGCCAATACGCGTTTCAAAAGGTTGTTACTAAATTGTCAGCTTAGTTTACCAGCTGATAATCCTCTTCCTGGACGAACAAAGTCAGTACCACATGTGTTTTTGGGTGATGATGCCTTTCCATTATCTCGTAACTTATTAAAACCTTTTCCCGGGCATCAGGACAAAGGGTCATGTAAAAGAATATTTAACTATCGACTTTCAAGGGCCAGATGGATTTCCGAGAACGTACTTGGAATAATGTCGGCTATATTTAGATTACTCAGAAAACCGCTGCTTCTAGCTCCAGAAAATGCAGAGAAAATTGTGACCGCAATTGTATGTTTACATAATTTTTTGAAACGTAGCAAGCTTTCAAGACAAATGTATGGCACCACCTCGTTCATTTGATGCCGAAGACAAAGACACTGGTGAATTAATACCCGAATCATGGAGAAACGACGTAAATGGGCCAGTAATGATGTCATTACAGAAACAAGCTCGTAATTCGTCAATTGAAGCTAAAAATTTTCGACAAGAGTCTGCTGAATTTTTTGTGTCACCACAGGGATTAGTTCCATGGCAAAATGACTATTAAAACAATACATTTTGTTATTTCAGTAAAAAAATAAAATACTACTTACATTTGTATCGGCTATTCCTTTTTCCGAACAATGACGAACTAAGTTTTTGCCTGAGAGAAATTCTAAGTACTTGTAGGCAAACCATTTGCTAATAAAATATGCTCCAGCACCAGACTTTTTATAGGCACGATATTTTTTCTTTTCTCTGTAGTACTGTGCCACTAAGTTTTTTATTTTTCTTTTAACTTCATCGACACCAGCTCCCATCGCATTACTTATTTCCACCCAGATATCCTGTTTTCGGTAGCGATCTTTATATACATATTCCATCGCGTGGATTCCACAAACTCTCGGCATTTCTGTATAATTCAATTAAATTTATTGAATTTTCTGTTGTCCAGTTGAACTTTAACTTTATTTTTATTAATAATAAAATTAACTCCAACAACACAGTTTACGCTGCACTCGTCGCGTACTGCTTTCATATAAAACTCCGTACGGTATCTGCTGGCATTTATTGCCTGCGAATTTGTCATCGATAAGGCGCCGTTTTAGTCTAAACAAAACTTAATACTTTTCTTTACAATTCAACACACGCGGCACAAAAGTTTCGGCAACAAGTTACAACGTGTCCGCACTGCGTCTGAGAAACAAAAATGTTTACCAATGTTTCTAAATTTCTTTTGATTTACCGCTAAATATGGAAACAAGCAACTTGTAGGAACATCTGTTTCTTGAACCATAAACAATAAGGAACATCAAGAAACTTTCAGAAACAAATTCCAGGAACAAGCAACATGAACACAATGTTCCTATGTGTTGCTTTCGATGTGGACGTAGCTTAAGATGCTACAAAATTTAATCAACATTCTTTGATTATATTACTATAAGATTATAATGACTAAGTAGAAGAATTTTTGTCCATAAACTAAAAAAAAATTAAGAACAAAGGAATGTCAAAATGCCAATTTTACCCCACCGGTGGGTAAGACGGGCTAAACCCATGGGGTAAGACGGGCTATACCCACTGCGTAAGATAAACGATAAAGAAATAACTAAACTAGGTTGACTTAATATATATTCTTAACTACTTCTCAGGTATGCATAATGCGCAGACATGACTCGCTTCTAGATCATCGTCGTCAACACCACCGCAGCTACAATGAGCACATTTTGCACACATCGAACACATTATCCGTCCCTCAGTTGATTCATGGTAACAACCGTTACAGTATAAACATGGGGTGTTATCCAATTCATCTTCGCTATCCGAAGATGAAAAAACAACCATCTTTATTGCCTCTATTACTTCTTCTTCATTTATTCTATCCCTATCTCCTTCTTCCCGTCTTACTACCGCGTCTTTTCTTTTTTCTTTTTTCTGATTTTGTTCTTCCCCTCCCCAAAGGTTCCTAAAATGTATCTCCCATTCTTTAATTTGTATTCCCTTTGTCGTCATGTTTTTCATTTCTTTCTTTAGGTCCTTCCATACATTTTCTTCCGTTTTTATTCCTTTGATCTGCTCCTCTTGTTCTTTTTTGTTTTCTTCCTTCTTTCTTTCGCATGTTTTCTTGTATATTTTTACTGCTTCTTTGTATTCTTCTTTTTCTTTCCTCCCCTTTTTCCACTGTCTTAACGCTCTCCTTGCCTTTTTATTTGCTTCCTTGCATTCTCTATCCCACTATTTTTTCCATTCTGTTTTCTCCTCCTTCCACTTTCTAAATCTGACTCTCTCTGTTGCTTTCTCCATCATCTCTCTCATTTCCTCCACACTCTCTTGTACTTTCTTCCCTACCCATACCGTTTTCCTTATTCTCTCTTTATATCTTTTTATACCTTCTTCTGTCCACCTTTTTTTTGTTATGTACTCCTCACCTTCTTCTCTTTCTCTTCCTTCCATTGTCAATTCCAATTGCACCACCCACTCAAATTCCTGCGGCAACTCTTTTTCCCACCACTCCCATTCTTTTTCTTCCATCCATGTCTCTTGTAATCCCACTGCATCCTGTTCGTTGATGTACTTCCAAAAATCCTGTTCCTTTTTATTCCCACTACGTTCCAAAACAATACTCTCAGCTCACTCACCTCTCCCTGTGCTTTTTCCTTACTTTGTTTTTTTCCTCCTACTTTTTCTTTTCCTTTTCCATCTCTCATTATTCCTTTCCTTGCCATTTCGTCAACTTTCTCTCCTTTATCGCCTCCCCTTTGCCTTTTAGTTTTTTCCCTTTTGGTTACCTATTTTCTCTCCCTTTTTTCTGCTCAGGCCCCTATCCCTGTCGTTCCATATGTATCTGTCTCCGTCTATCTCCATTTTTCTGTATCCTACCCATACTCTTTTCCGTTCCGCTCTTTTTTCAACCGCTAGGTTCATTATTTTTCTTCCCATGTCAAATCGTGACATATATATTATTGTATTCCTTAATTTCTTTTTCTCCGCCATTACCTTCTGCTTTTCCTCCCATCCTCCCATTTCCGCCACAACCATCTCATTTTTCTTCTCTTTGTTTATTACTATCACTTTGTTCACTTCTACTTTTACATTTAATTTTTCTTCCAGCATCAATGCTCAATCTTTTTGTGGTTCTTCAGTTGTCCACCCCTGTATCACAACATTATTCTTCCTTTTTCCATCTTTCTTCGTCTTCCGCTTTTTTCTCCAATTTTTCAATTCTCTCCATCAGTTCCTCTTTTTCTTTCTTCCACTTCTTTTCTCTGTCTCTTATTTCTTTTTTCATTTCTTTGATTTCTTGTTTTATTCCTTGCATATTTTCTTCCATCTGTTTCATCATTTCTCTCATTAATTCTTTTAACTCCTCCATTTCTTTCCTTCCTTCTTCTGTTTTTGAGGTTTTTCCTTCGATTTCCTCCGTTATCTTTTTAATGTCTGGTGATCTTATTGTTTTCTTTCCTCTTTCAAATATTTGTTGTCTTTCTTTTTCCTTTTCCTCCCTCTGTCTTTTATTCATCCCTTTCCCCTTTTTTTATTTCTTATTTATTTATTTATATATTTTTTTAAATTTTTTTAATTTGTTTTTTCTATTTTTTTTTAAATTCCTCCTTGCCTTCTTTTCTTATTTGTGTTTTAAAACGTCCCACTTGTAGTAATTTCGCTTTAAATGTAATAATTTCTATTAATGTAGGAGGTTATCTTTTATCGCTGACCCTTTCGATTATCCTGTTTATTCACCTTAAACTCACTTGTTCGTCACAGTTTTATACTTTTCCACCACGGTTTCTATTTTTCACTTAATTTATTTATTATTTTACACTCTTCCTCCTTTACCCACCCCTTTTTCTCTCCAGTTCCGTCACTAACTATCTTCTCCAACTTCTACACTTGTATTTCACTTTAACGTTTCCTTTAATGTAAATACGACCTTCTACATCGAAAGTTACCGCACGAATCCACGCTGATTTTGTAAAGGTATGCGTATGCGTTGTATGTGGTGGGAATGATAAAATCTCAACGCTATTTGCTCTAGTTTCGTCGATAACATCAACACTTTTAGTGTGTGTTGCATGACCATCTACTAGCAATAACACAAGATTTTCTTTAGTGGCCCCAGTATACGCAACAAACGTTTTAAACCATCCTAAAAAAAGTTCTGCTGTAATCCACCCCGAATCACTGCTCCTTCTGGCGCATTAACCATCAACTCCGGTTTCATTCGCTTTCTAGGGAAAATCATCATGGGAACTATACAGTGTGTCCCAACGATGTGGGGGTATAAGATTACGCCTATACCGTTGATTTAAAAAAATATATTATAACAGATTCTTTTAGTCGACAACGAGGAGCATCTCGTAAAAATATTTTGGTATATACAGGGTGGCCCATTTTCGAGAACCACACCAAACTTGTGTTTTTTTAAATGGAATGCCCTATATATTTTTATATATTTGAATTTTTTGTTAAATACTGAGCAAAATGATATAAAGTACTATGGATCTACGACCAACGGTTCCTGAGTTATTGACATTGTTATGTAAAAAAATGAGTCAATTGAGTAGGCTCCTGTTCCGCCATCTTTAAATATATTGAAGTGAAATTTTGGTATTTGTATTTCTAATATGTCTAGTATTGACCTCTATACTCAAATTGCAGACTCTTTTCTCTACATATACAGGGTGGTCCATTTTGCGCAATGTTATTTTTCTCAATTTTTTTAAATGGCACACCCTATATTTTATTACAGATTTGAATAGCATTTTTTACGAGCTTTTAATAGATACTCACTTTATACTACCTATTCCTAAGTGTTTTTGAATTATTCTGTCTTAAAGTTGAAAATTGCAAAATTTTGTTACTTTTCTTGAATTTTCTTCACATCATAGTAGCCCGATTTCCGCTTGTCCCTTTCTGTTCCTTAGCAACTTAACAAATGAAAGTCTCTTATTGTCAATAGTTCGGGAAATCATTGTTGATAGTAATCTGCATAGTTACCTTGTTAATAACTCGTTATCTACTTATTGTGCGATGAATTTCTCAAAAGAAGAGCTGATTAATATGTCCTATGCTTTAGGAGAGGCTGAAAGGAACTGCTTGTTGGCGTCACGAATTTATGAACAAAAGTACCCTTTTGCTAGACATCCAAGATCTGAAGCGTTTGAACATCTTCGAGAACGATTTGAAGACACGGGAAATGCCAAATATAAAAAAAGAGATGTAGAGCAACGTACAGTTACAAACGACGAAAACGAGTTGACAGTTTTATTAAGTGTAGAAGAAAATCCTCACGTAAATGTTCGTCAGATCGCGGGTGCAAGTAGATCTTAGCAAAGCTTCAATACAAAGAATTATAAGCAAACATAAATTTCACCCATACCATTTGTGCTTGCATCAAAGCCTACGACCGCAAAGATTTCGCAGATCGCGTCGCATTTTGCAATACTATTATAGAAAAAATTAACCAACAACCCAATTTTATTGACTTTGTGCTATTCAGCGACGAAGCAAGTTTTAATAACGTAGGAGTCGTTAATAAACATAATATGCACTATTACTCCGTTGAAAATCCACACTGGGTACGACAGATAGACTACCAGAATCAGTGGACTGTGAATGTGTGGGGTGGTATTATCAATACGAATGTAATAGGACCTTTCTTTTTCGATGGTTCCCTGACAGGCGAAAAATATCTGCAATTCCTTCACGAAGATTTACCACAGTTGCTTGAAAATGTAAATCTACATACTCGACAAACTATGTATTACCAACATGATGGAGCCCCGCCGCACTACCATAATCGAGTACGTCGGTATTTAGAACATTGGCGCGAAGATCGGTGGATAGGTCGCGGTGGTCCCATTACTTGGCCAGCAAGATCACCCGATCTCACTCCCCTAGACTTTTTTCTTTGGGGATATGTGAAACAGGAGGTGTATAAGGATTTGCCTACTACACCGGCCCATTTTAAAGTTCGAATTGGAGAGGCTTTTCGAAGAATTCGAAGAACTACTCTTCAAAATGTCAAAACAACTTTCACTAGGCGGTTGGCATTGTGTATTGCTGAAAATGGAAACATTTTTGAACATTTAATATAAAATTTATAATTCATTGTGTCCTTTAATTCCATTTTAAAGATTATGGTTATACTGTTCCGTTCTACGAGTAAATAATAGTTCCCCTTCTGTAGTCCATTGTTTCATTGTCCTAATTTATTTTCTAGACCCATATTGTGACAAACTCAAGAAAAGTAACAAAATTTTGCAATTTTCAACTTTAAGACTAAATAATTCAAAAACACTATAAAAATGCTATTAAAATCTGTAATAAAATATAGGGTGTGCCATTTAAAAAAAATGAGAAAAATAACATTGTGCAAGATGGACCACCCTGTATATGTAGAGAAAAGAGTCTGCAATTTGAGTATAGAGGTCAATACTAGACATATTAGAAATACAAATACCAAAATTTCACTTCAATATATTTAAAGATGGCGGAACAGGAGCCTACTCAATTGACTCATTTTTTTACATAACAATGTCAATAACTCAGGAACCGTTGGTCGTAGATGCATAGTACTTTATATCATTTTGCTCAGTATTTAACAGAGAATTCAAATATATAAAAATATATAGGGCATTCCATTTAAAAAAACATAAGTTTGGTGTGGTACTCAAAAATGGGCAACCCTGTATATACCAAAATATTTTTACGAGATGCTCCTCGTTGTCGACTAAAAGAATCTGTTATAATATATTTTTTTAAATCAACAGTATAGGCGTAATCTTCCACCCCCAGATCGTTGGGACACACTGTATAATGGCCGGTAGCACTGAAGCATACCTCTATGGTTATAGTTGCTCCCCTTTCAGCCGACGTTAGTGCACTAACTTGTTTGCGGCCTTTTAAAGCTAGTATCTTGCACCTGCTTTTAGGGACAATCGAAACACCTGTTCTATCACAGTTGTAGATGCGGTTACCAGCAAATTTATATTTGTCATACAATTTTCCAAACAGTTTATAAGTCTTCTACTACAACTTTATTGAAACCTGAAGCTCTAGCAGCAGATGTACTTTCCGCTTTTCTAATTGTAAGTTGTAGATTTCGTTTTAAAAACCCAGATAGCCAGTCTCATCCTGCCATACTCATGTGTTCTTTAAACGGATGGGCTTTGCCGTTTCGTATTGCCAGTTGGTATGCCAAAACTTTTACGTCTCTGGTTGTAAGACCAAAAAGTCTACTTTCCATATAACTCGCAAGCTCGTTTTCTTCGTAGGTGGTAAAAACTGCAAACTTTGGACCCAAAGGAACTTTTATCAATTGTGGCGTGTCCTGATTTTTTCGAGCAAAATTGACTTTCCTTTGTAAAGTTGTTCGAGGCACACTATAAGTTTTTGAAGCCAACAAAGCGCCCATTCGCTTGTCCAAGACGGCGTTGATGGCATTTTTCATGTTTTCTACTAACCATTGAGCGCTATCAGTTTTACGTGTATATGTCCGCAACATCCTAGAACCAAAACATAAACCTATACAGAGCGTGATTAAGTTTCGAGGTAAGACGAACTACCTATAGCCCGTCATGCTCCCCAAATGTGTTTCTAAACATCTATGTATTGCTTAAAAAGACTTTATTTTAGTGATTCAGTATCGTGTTGAAAATGAAATAAAAAGAATAAGGAACTTACTTAAATTCATTTTTTTTACAGCAGCTCACTAGCACAACAGACCAGTTCTGCAGCATTCAGGTGACTGATTAGCGTAAGGAAAATGCGTCGGATGCGCGTTGTTCACTTGTCCAATCAGACTCGATAAGACAGAGTCTTACCTCCCTAGCCCGTCTTGCCCCACCCTCCCCTATTCAGAATACACTCATACACGCCCTAAAAAACTTTAAATTATGTTTTTCTACGACTAACAGACAATACGATACATTGTATGTTTAATTGCGATTAGGCAACGTTGTGCATTGTGATTGTCTATTTTCATTTCCGTACAGGTCAAAGCCATTTCCGTACAGGTCAAACCCATTAACGTACAGGATAATCAATTATGAAAGCATAATTTAGAAGACCTGTACAAAAATTTCGTACACCACAATTATGAAATTTGAAAACGAAATCATTTAGAGCCGTATTGCTATATTGAATTAGTTGCGACGGCACGTACAGATTAAAAAAACCTTGGTAACTAAATTAAATAAAATAAATAAAAGGATATAAGGATATAAATATTTTAGGTTATGTTCGCAAACGTTGGTATGTAGTGATAACTTTCTATTAATTAAATCTAGATTTAGAAAAACTAAGTTCAAGGTAATTAATTGAAGCACCTAATTTCCCACTTCACTACTAATTTTCTTGCAGTTTTCTTTTGCTGGGAAGCGTTATAAAAAAATTATGAGTATAAGGATTTTTAATCGGCTGTTCAGAGACACAATAATTACTGAAATTTGCATGCTCGACAGGTTAAGTGGCTGAAGCAATCATACAAAATTACTCAAGTTGCAATAACATGTTTGAATTAACTTAAAGAAGCCAGAATGTATTAATATTAATCAGTTTTTTGAACTACATGACAATTCAGAAGAGACAATTATCTGTCTACATTCGTCAATAGGCAATTTTCAGTAGATTTTCTTAGAATATAAGGTCTGTTGCACTAATTATCTTTGTCTTGTTCTAAATAATAATAATGAAACCACTATTACTTTTTGTGAAAGGAAATTTTAGCATTCCTTTCGTATGTATAGGATCATTACTATACGTAATACCTATTATTTAGAACATGTTTAAACACTTACAAATTTACTTTTTAGAATTTATTAAATTAATTATTTTCAATACAGCTGCAGTTATATGCTACTCAGTTTATTGAGTAAATGACCACATACTGTCTATCAGTTTTCTGTTTATCAAAATCCCAGGACATTTATAATGTAATTTTTAACTTTGGGACAAATAATCTCTATGATTTACTCAGCTATGTTTAAGGTATCATCTAAAAAGCAAAGTGTTGTCAATAATCGCTAAATTTAAATCAAGTTTAGCTTATTCAAACTTGAAGTTTTAATTGACTTGATTGCATTATAAAGAATAAAATTATGATTGATAGGTACCAGTACTTATAAGAGACAACTTATTTTTAAATATTGGAACTACGTGCACATAAAATTTATAGCTAAAAATCAGCCATAAGTACTTATTAGGTGGCAGTGGCGGCTAGAATTTTTTGGTGGTAATTGAACAATGGCTTTACCAGACTTTCAAGGTAGTTCATGTTTGTATTTTCTATTTAATTAATAGTTAATATGTTTGGTAACTGAACGCAACAGGTTTTATTTACTATAATCAAATATATCTATGTAAAAATTTATTTTGTTAGTGGTTGCTATAATAATAGTTTTTGTTGTTATGTATGTTAATTAAAAAACTTTGTGTTATATTTTTCATACCTACATAGTTATAATTCACGTCTTACACATTATCAGTTTATTAATTTTCTGCATTCGCTTCTAAGTTTTGTTTAGTTAAAGATTGTTTGTGTTATATTTGTTCTTCAGTATTAAAAATGAAAGTTAGTAGCGACAGTGAGTTAGAATCCACACCTCCTCATATTTTACAAGCATCATATGATGCTACTATGAATTTGATACCAGAAATATCAAAAAAAATATAAAATAGCATATAACATATTTATGGATTGGCGAACAAATCGCAGAAATTTAAACTACTTTATGCAGTCAGTATTCAATGATTAGAATGATGCTCAACATAAATAATAACGTTAGTATAGAAAAATATGGCAAATTAAAGGCAATTTTAAAAAGAAAATCAGATGGCAACATGCCAAAAAATCTAAAATTTTTACAACAAAAGAAATACAGCAATTTATAAAGGAATCACCGGATAACAAATATCATCAAAGGTATGCTATATTTCTTTTACTTCGAAATACTTGTTTTGTTTTACTTAGGTGATATTAATAATGGGAATCTCTGGTGCTTGCCGTAGAGATGAGATTTATAAAATAAAAATTTACGATATTAACGATTTAAATTCAACGGCTATAATTCAAGTTCGGAACACAAAAACTAAAACCGCTAGAAAATTTACAATAACTGGACATTTTTATGATACTTATTGTTAAGAAATACAAGAGCCTTCATCCAAAAATATTACGGATTCAAATTTTTTTTGTAACTACCAAAATTGGAAAATGTACAATTCAAAGAGTTGGAATAAATAAAATAGGTGGTATAGGAAAACAAATTGTGCAGTACTTGAAACTGCCAAACCCAGAGTTATACATCGGTCACTGTTTTCGCCGGTCATCTGCGACCATCCTAGTTGATGCCGGAGAAGATATCACCAGTTTAAAGAGGCATGGTGGGTGGAAGTCTTCTGCAGTAGCAGAAGGCTACATTGGTGAGTCTCTGCAACAGAAATATAATGTAGGACATAAAATATTAAGTTCAGTTGAAAATGCCAACTTCAACATTGCATCAACGTCGACACAAAATTACTCAAACCAAAACGAAAACGAAAATATTTTTCCCAATATCACTTTACAAAATTGTACAAACATTACATTCAATATTGTAAACAATAAATAAAATTTTTCACTTTCATACATTATTTATTATCCTGTCACAAGTAGGTAGTAATTGATTTAGACTTAAGCATATTAAAAAAAATATTTGTTCTACAAATTTAAATGAACATACCTAAACAATTTTTATTTTTTGATTATTTTATATTGGGTAGAGTCGGCTATATCGTACCGCCTGCTAAATCGTACCACCGGTATTTTTCTTTTGCACGACGTTAATGGTGCCATCTTTTGGACAAATTCTGAAGTTTTCATATTGCATTATCTAAAGCAGTTTCTATCTTTACCGGCAACATATTTGTTTTAGAGTTATTTCATAAATGCAATTTCAGTGTTATAACCTACAATTTTTAACGTCAATGCCTAAGAGTGTAATTCTAAATCAGTAAGTTGAATTACTACTTAATGTTTGTATTATCAGTATCATTTCATTAAATAACATATAAAAAATATATTAATTGATACAATGTGTTTTTGTGTTTCAACTCAATTTGGGATTGCTTGGTAATGTTAGTTCATGATCAACTGTATTCGACAGTTGATGTATTATTACTGAATTGTTTAAAATTGACGTCTGTCATAAAATCAATTTGAAACGTTTCATAAAAATACAAGAACAAATATTATTTTATTAATTGATATTTTATATTAATGATTTAATTAATTTTTTGCAATTGATTCGTTAAGCATATTTGCTTTCAGAGTTTAATATATGGAAAGAAACAGAAGAAGAAAAATGTTGTACTTCATGGGTGAAAAAACGTTCATCTACTAAAGGTTCTGAAAAATCTACAGTATTTTATTGTAATCGTAGTGGGAAAATACGAATTGTGCCTGACCAGGAAAGAAAAAGGATAATTCGTTCTCAGGGATCATGCAAAACCAATATGACGTGTACATCTGTACTCATTTTAGTTCAAACTGATTCCTTAATAAATTTTAAATATTATAAGACGCATTATGGACATGACTTTAAATGGCTCATATACCATTATCGTCTTCAAGCAAGCAATCAATTGCTACTCAATTGCAATTAGGTATTTAATTTTATTTTACCTTTTGTATATTGTAAGATATAATTGCTAATATCTGTGATAGGTTTGCTTAAAAATATGTTTGCATTTTTTAGGTATACCTCCAGCTACAATTTTGGAGAAAATTAGAGAAAATGTGGATGAGCAGTTTAAACGGAAGCACCTAACCACATTAAAAGATATTGCAAATGTGGGCGAAGCCTCTGGAATTAATATTGACATAATTAAGGATCAAAATGATGCAGTTAGTGTAGATATGTGGGTTGAAGAAATGTCGACGTCATCCAATAACTGTGTAATTCTTTATGAAAGACAAAATGTTATGGATAAATCTAGTGCTGAAAATGATTTTTTACTTGGAATTAGGGTAAAGGGTGGTAAGTTGGCGAAGCCGGTAAGATGGCGAATTGGCAATTTTGGCATTTTTATAATAGATGGAGCAGTGTTTGCAGTACATGCGTGGTGTATTAAATAGTAAACCAGTATTTAATCACATTCAAATGCAGTAGTTCATACCCAAACGTCGTAGTGCATGTGTTTTAGTTTCTGCTCTTCCAGTTATAGTTTTTTCGGGTACTGAATTAAGGTGTAAAAAGAATTCTGTAAGTATTAAGAACATTATTTTTTAGTAATAAGTAACTAATTGTATTGTAATTATATTATAGTACTTATTTTGTGGTTAATAAACTAGGATGTTGTTTATTTTTAATTATTTTACAAATGGCGGACGTGGGTAAGATGACGAATTTTGTTGAGGACAAGTTGGCGAATTCGCCATCTTACCCGCAATGTTCTACTTATGAGGTTTCATTGTTTTTGGCTATAATATTTTTAAGGTTTTCTCAATTTTGTATCCATAGATACTATCTCCTAGGCCATATTTCCTTATTTGTTTTTTTTTGTAGGGGTTCTAAAATGCCGCGGAATTATAGTCCCGAAAAACGGATCGCCAAAAATGGCCGAAAGAAAATTTACAACGAGCAATGGAATGTGCCCAAAATGGTGAATATAGTGTAAACGCAGCAGCAAAAGATATGGAATTCCTGAGTCAACCTTACGGCGCTACTTGCAGAAATACGTAGATGGGGTAAAAATTGAACCACTTGAATGTTTAGTTTGCATTTTTGTATTTCTTTTTAGAATTTTCCTATAAATGCTGGACGGTATAAAAACACTTTCAGCAATGAGCAACTACTTGAACTTAAAAATTATGCTATTGACATTGATAAGAGAGCATTTGGGTTAACAAAGGAGCAGTTAGGAAAACTGGCGTATAGGTTCGCTGAAGGACATAATATTGCACATAGATTTAATCGAGAAAAAAAGACAGCTGGTAGAGAATGGATAGAACAATTTATGAAGTATTGCAACTTTTCATTACGTAAACCTGAAGCTACATCAATTGCCAGATTAACAGGATTTAACAAACAGAATGTTCAATCATTTTTTTCTCAATTAGAAGAACTTATGGTAAAATATAAATATTCACCTAATCAAATTTATAATATTGATGAAACCGGCTTTAGTACTGTGCCAACAAAGCAACCGAAGGTTGTTACACCAAAGGGAAATCGTAGGGTAATAAAACTGTCGTCAGAAGAAAGGGGCTTGAATGTCACAATGGTTGGTGGCATGAATGCAGTTGGAAGTTACATTCCACCTTTCTTTATATTCCCTAGAAAAAGGATGCAACCAAGTTACATGCATGGAGCCCCACCTGGATCAGATGGAATAGCTCACGACAGCGGATGGATGACGACCGATAACTTTCTGGTTTATTTAAAGCATCTGGCAAAACATACAATGCCAAGTGCAGATAATCCAATATTATTATTAATGGATAATCACGCATCTCATGTAAATTTACCAGCGATAATTTTTTGTCGTGAAAATTATATTCAAATGTTAGGGTTTCCCGCCCATACAACGCACCGGTTACAACCGTTAGATGTAAGTTTCTACGGACCTTTAAAAACCGCTTACAGCAGATGTTGTGATAACTTTATGACATCACATCCCGGTGAAAACATAGTGTTAACTAACATAGCTGGACTAGTTAATGAAGCATTTCAAAAAGTTGCTAGTGTAGGTATTGCCATTAACGGATTCAAAGCAACGGGAATATATCCCTTTAACGCAGAAATTTTTACCGATGAAGATTTTGCACCATCCAAAACAACTGATAGAGATGAACACGGACCACCACTAACACCAACAACTTTGTCAATTCCTACTCCATCTCGTTACAACTATAACATCAAATCAATGCTCATCTAATCTTTCAACAGTTCCTGATGTCATGAGGACACCACTAAGATCAATCTCAAATGTTTCTCCCGGTCCATCAACATCCCAAAGCGTTCAGCCCCCATTATCAGTTGCTTCTCCTAGCCCATCTACATCTCAATGTGTTCTTCCTCCCTTACCAATTGCTAAGAAAAGAGCTGTGAGGCAGAGAACAAAAGTACCATCTTTACTCATTTCTAGCACACCAGTGAAACTATATTTTGAAAATAAGGAAAATGAGAAACGTGAGGCCGTAGAGAAAGCACAGAGGAGATTACAAAAGAAAGAAGAAAAAGAAAAATTAGAAAACAAGAAGAAAAAAGCTACAAATAGTCGTAAAAAAAGAGTAGAATCTTCTGAATCAGAGGACTCCAATGATGAGGTGGACGTTATATATGCTGAAACATCAAATGATGACATGGATTTTGGTGAGGAGGATAAAAATGTATGTGCCATATGTGGACAAATTGGAAAACTGAGGTATGGTACCAATTTCAGCAGTGTGAACAATGGGTGCATGCTGAGTGCAGTGGTTGGGACGTATCATTGATAAAGAAGACCCTATAAGTGCGATTTTTGTATTTAAAGGATTGTATCTTTGTTTCACTGTATTAAATTTGGATTAGGTAGTATATTAACAATTATATTGTCATTCGTTATCTTACCCATACCTCTTGACCATCTTACCCACATGTGTGGGTAAGATGGCGTACTTGTAAAAAATAGTCAAACAGTAATATCTGAAATATCCGAAGAGTTAAATCAATAAAAGTTGAGCAGTTTAATACTAATAGTATAGAGGCCCCTTTGAAATAAAAGCGGAATTTATAACCTTAAAACTAACGTGGCAATAATTTTTTTTGCTTACGTTACAGTCAGAAATATGTAAAAAATTTGGGAATACAGGAGTAATATGTATGGATGCAACGCATGGAACAAATCCTTACGACTTTAAATTAATTACAATTTTGACAGTAGATGAATTTGGTGAAGGTTTCCCAGTAGCTTTTTTAATTGCTAACAAAGAAGATACCGTTACTTTAATTCGCTTTTTGAATGCTGTTAAAGCTGTAACTGGGGTAATTTGTCCAACTTTATACACTAAATAAAAAAAGATGTATTAATGGCAGAGAAACAGCCCTTACCGCAGAAATAGAAGAGGAATTAGTGAAACACATTCTTAGATTTGAAGAATGTTTATTTGGCCTTACTATAACAGATGTTAGAAGGCTTGCGTATGATGTTCTGGCTGCGAACCCTCATATACCAAACCGCTTTAATAAAGAAAAAAAGATAGCTGGTAAAAAATGCTATTACGCTTTTTTAGCGCGACACCCTAATTTAAGTTTGCGCCAGCCAGAAAACATATCTATTGCACGGTGTAAAGGCTTCAATAAAAATAATGTGTACGAGTTCTTCAACTTACTGAAAAAATTGGTTGATGAACATGGTTTAGATGGAGCTCATATATACAATAACCACAAGAGCAGCAAGAACAGAATCAAGAACCACCAAATCAGCAAGAAATCGATTAAAGTTTTCATCAGCAACTTTCAACTGGCAATGCGGTTTCTGAAATAGGCCAAGATCTTACAAACACACCAAAAATCAACCAACTTATCGTTCCATTACACGAAATTAGCCCATTACCCAAACCAACTAAAAAATTCAACCAACGCTTGCAAAAAGGAACCCAAAAAGCTATAATATTAACTTCCGTATAAGAAAGAACTAGAAACGAGAAAAGCACAAGCTTTAAGGGGTTCCAAAAAGGGAACTATTGAAAATAAGAACACCAAGAAAACAAATGCAAGAAGAAAGCTAGATTCAGAAGCTTCCAGTAGTAAGCTAGATATTGTGATTGAAACGAACTTGGAAGACTGGTTCTGTTTTCTTTGTGAAAAAACGTTATTGAAGATATAATACAGTGACATAATTGCAATAAATGGGCTCATGAAACGTGTGCGGGAGTCTCATCTCGAGAAATCACTTTCATTTGTGCTATTTGTAAGTAAATAGTTTTATTTTGTATTAGTCGTCGTTTTTGTGAACCTACCAACTTATTATTGTTATGTAGCAGATAGGAACATGTTTATTTTCTGTTTTAATAACTTTATCTAAATATTACCTATTTAATTATTTTTTGTAGTATTAGGTACAAAGCGTTATTTATTTGTTATCATTTTTATATAGTATTGACTGTTTATTTTATATATCATTATGGCTAAAACGTTTATTTGTTATTTTAATATCTGAGATTACTATTATATGGATTATTTTTTGTGATTTTTTTTAAAAAATTGTTTGTTGACTACATAATAAACCAAAAGGTTCAATTTAGAAAACCACTGGTACGATTTAAGAAACTAGTTTCCTAAATCGTACTGTTGGCAGTGACGAAAAGAAAGGCAGAAATAAAATAGATGGATTCATATCACAAAGTCAAAAAATATATATATTGTACATAAATGGCCATAGTTGAAGATGGTGCATTCATTTTTCAAAAAACTCGTCGTATAAATGCGTAAAAAATTTAGAATCGAAAAGTAGTACGATTTACGCGACTTTACCCTATGTCAAACTTATAGCTGAATTCGAAGACAATTAATTCATGATAATGCTAACCTTAAAAAGTCTTTAAACAAAAGGTATCAAATCTACAACATATAAGGTAGGTATATGAGGATAATGTGAGTGCCAATTTATCATTTGATGAATTTAAGATGTGTTCAACAAAATGACACCGAGCTTAGAACAGGTGAAGAAGCCTAGGATTAATATTCTCCAAGACATTGTTCTACAGGTAGGCTTATTTTTTAATATTCTTCTTAATATTTGTTTCTTTAAATAGCTGGGTCAAATTTTATACAATCAATTATGATAATATTGATATGATTAATATTCCACCACATATCATTTAATAATAGTGTAGGATTTTTTAAATTTTTTATGCTTTTCAAATTTTTAAAACTTGGCTTAACTAATAATTTGTTTTTAAAGTATGGGTTAAAAGTTGCAACAACAGAAAAGTGTTTCCAGACGGTCAACTACAAAAAATGTTCCCAGACGAGCAGGTAAGCTAATCTTAATTTTTTATCTCCGTTTGCATTTCGAAATTCAGTTTAATTATTAATTTGTATTATTATTACAGATCTTTCCTTCTCTGCCCTTGATAGATATTGTTTTGTGTTAGAAGCCGATAAGCATTCTATCGATGAAACGAGTCGAAATTATAAAGATGCAAAGACATTGAGTAACTAAAAAAGTTTACCAGGAGAGGGAGAGGATGACTGTCAAGTGGAAGAAGAAGAAGACTGAGATGATTACACACTACAAAAAGACATTTGTAAATTTACGCAACGCAACGTTGGTTATTTAAATCCAAAAGCAGTATCGGTAAATATTACATGTACCTACAATTTGTATTTAATTATTAATTTAATTCTACAATTTGTAATTTTACTGAAATTTACATAGATTTTGTAATTTTTTATACCAAATGATAATTGTAAATTTATAAGTAGATATCGTATATATGCATACACCGTGGTGTATTTTTATTGTTTTATGTGTTGTAAATATACATCAATGCTTTACGTAATCTTACAGAGAAATTGTAAACTTACCGTAAAACGGGGCTAAATTGACTTTACGGGTAACTTTGACAGTTTTTGGGGCTACTTTAACAAAGCGCCAAAATGCGGCAAAACAATCGCGCAATGCAACTCACGTGACTTTATGTAGTGTGTGTGACGAGTGCGGGGAGTAATTAGCTTTTCGATTACCCGTCTCACCGACCAGTGCGAACGTGCTTATCGTTGCTGTATGTAGCGAGGTGCGTAAATACACCTTAAAACATTTTTCTATACAGTTCTCGTAGTTTATGATATTGTGTACGTTAAGTTTAGGTAGGTAGGACCAATTTAATTGTTGTAATACACTTTTTTTTATTTTGTTATGTTAATGTTGTGTTTATTTGTAGATATTTATATCTAACAATGGTTAGAACTTATCAAAGAAAAATAGGTGGCCGAACCTATAAGAATTAAAGTGATGAAGACCTTGCAAGAGCCGTTGCAGAAGTTAGAGCAGGTAGACTTACCCAGGCTGCTGCTGCCAAGAAGTACAAAATCAACAGAACGACCATTCTTAACAAGATCCATCACAGGCATGATGGGAAGCCGGGTCACCCCACTGTTTTAACGCCTCAAAATGAAAAATTACTTGCCGATACCTTGACTGTTTTAGCCAATTGGGGGTTTCCGTTGGCAAAGGCTGATGTCCGAACCGTCGTTCAAATGTTTGTGAATTTGAAGCCAGTTTTGGAGGACACACGTCAAGCTCTTATTTATAATTATGATGACACAAACATTACAGACGACCCAGAGGCGATAAAAGTATTAGTACCTCGAGGGCACAAACGCGTCGAAAGAGGCCAGGAACATTCAAAATCATCAGTAAGCATCATGTTCTGTGGTACCGCTGAAGGAGAATTGATTCCTCCCATGTTTGTGTACAAATCCAAGCATCTTTATGAGAACTGGACAGAAGGTGGACTACCTGGAACAATTTATAGAAACAGTAGTAGCGGCTGGTTTGACATGAATTTGTTTGAGGTATGGTTTTTTAAAATTCTCTTACCGTATATCCAAGAACACAGACAAGAAAATGAAAAAACTATTGTCATTGGTGATAATCTTGCTTCGCATTTTTCCCCTGAAGTCATCCAGGCTGCAGTGGGAAGCAACATTCATTTTACAACTCTGCCCCCAAACTCGACCCACATGTTGCAACCTCTGGACGTCGGTTTCTATGGTCCTTTAAAGAAACAATGGAGGAAGGTTCTGGACAATTGGAGAAAAGAATCAAGAATTCGGGACCTCATTTCAAAACCACAGTTTCCCATGCTTCTGAAGAGATTAATGGATGCATTGGCTCCCAATATAACCAAGAATCTCGAGAGCTCATTCAGAACAACGGGCCTTTACCCATTCGATCCTGAAGCTGTCTTGAAAAAGCTTCCGAGAGATCAAACTGAAGAAACTGGACGTGTTCTCGATAGTAGTCTGCTGGAGTTTTTAAGAGAGTCAAGGGGCTACAACTCAGAAAGAATTCGGCACAGAAGAGGAAAGAAAGTCTGTCATAAACGCGGCACACAGATCACTGTAACAAGCCAAGATGTCCCATCAATCAATCATGCCTCAGACATAGACAACGATATTTCAGTTGTTGAGACTGTCCCAGCAATAGAGGATGACCCAAGTTTTGAACCAGGCCCATCAACTTCTTCTACACCTCCCGCGAAAGACCAGACATCTTCCGATGAAGATGTTTCCTTGAGTAAATGGGTCCGCCAGAAGAAGGGCAAAAGGAAATTGAGTGCTTTGGGCCGCCAGAAGAAGGACAACAATGAAAACAAAAAGAACAACAACCTCTGTTACATCTGTAAGTGTGACTTCCGGTTCTACCATTATGTCGCAGACTGGATATGTTGCATGACCTGCAAAAAATGGGTCTGCGGTATGTGTAATAAAGGTTCCACTAATCCTGCCTACGAGTGTATGGTATGTGAGGATACAGACTAATCATTTTTTTTTCTTTTCTTGAAATTTATCGTTTAAGTTTATTATAAATGTGCCTTAAGTATGTGATACCTTAATGTAAGATGTTTCCTTAATAAAAGTTAAAATTGACACAAAAAAAATTTTTTTTCCCACTAAATCCATACGCAAAATAAAAGGAAGGAAATATTTTGTTATGCATTTGTTGACCAAAGGTCACATTGTTCTATTGGAGCAAAAAAAAGATAACATTTTGACCATTAAAAAAAGTTACCAACTAAAAACTACAAAAACCTATATAAAGTAACCCCGTTTTACGGTACATGTAAGGTAAAGACGGGACAGATGCCGCACTTTTTTTAACAAGCGCTTCAATTTTAGTACTTTATATTTTTATTTTAAAATTTTTTGTTGTCACAGCTGATACATTATATATTATAAAAATTTAAAAAATGAACATATAACTAAATCTTTCCCTTCCCTTCTCTTTTCTTCTTAATATTGGTTTTTGGTTTTAATTGCTGTACTTTTTTTCTTTTTGTTCTCATTAGCTACTTCACATTTTTTTATATTCTCAGTTGAAGTCAATATAGTGGCACCTTGTTTTATTCTTTTATTGAAGGATACAGGAAGTTTAGGTATAGGAGACACTTCGTGTAAAAGTTTGGTAGGAATAAATTCTTTAACTGCTGCAGAATGGGTGCCCGGTTGCTGATCTGGATGACAATCTCGAGATTCATCTGACGTAATAGCCCTATTTTGTTCCTGAAAATTGAGAGTCGCCTCTTCTGGAAGTTTATCAACAGTTTCAGAGATTGTACAGATATCTGTATTATCTTGCATTGAATAGAAGTGATCAGGAATCGCATTACAGTCAAGAGGATATATGCCAGTAGCTTTAAATCCGTTTACACCCGTTGCTACTGATGCTGCCCTAAGCCACGTTTTTCCAATAAGCTGTCCAGCCTGATACCTAGTAATATTACGATTGGCATTGTGTTTCATCCATGTGTGGGCCTCCTGGTTAAAATATGTTTTGAAAGGTCGAAAAAACTTCTGTCAAGAGGCTGCAGTGCTTGAGTGCAATGACTTGGTAGACACAATAAAATTATATCTTTCTTATCAGCAATACGTAACATGTCTTATTGGTGCTGTGTGACGTGTGACCGTCTAAAATTAGCAAACATTTACCAGACGGCTTGTGCGGAACGAAAATCTCACACAGCCAACGAAGAAACAACTCTGAATTAATGAAGGAGCATTTCTTGTTCATGTAAACTTTGGAACCCGCAGGTAAACCGTCCCCGAATTCTGGCTTGCGATTAACTCTCTTCAGTATCAATACAGGAGGAGTAAATTTACCATCTGCACTACAGCATGCAATTACCGTGACATTTTCACCTCTTTCTTTTGCGGTTAATAAGTGAACGTCTTTGGAACCCTTACTGGTTATTACCTTTCCAGGTTTATTTAGTAACTGAACCCCAGTTTCATCCATATTAAGATATGGGACGGTTTATCGAACAAATTATGTTCTGTCATTGTTTGTTCCAAAAGAGTAAAAAATTTCTTTACATTCTCTCGGTTCATACCGTGAGCTCTTGCTAATGATAGGCCTTCTGCTTGTCGAATAGACAGTTCTTTATTTCTATCTAAAAATGATTGTAGCCAGGTTTTTCCTGTCATTTCGTTTTTCTTTCAGAAGTTGTGGTGTAAATTTAATTTTTGTGCAAATTTATACGCAAGTTGTCTAACTGTTCTTCTATCTGGGGCAAACCCGGAAGCTGAGAGTCGTTGAATGTGTGCCACGAGCCTTTTTTCGGACTTAACAGTTAAATAAATACCTTTCGGCACCGGCTATATCGCAGCGATACTCTTAATTAGAATGCCTCAGATCATCTGGACTTTGGCGACGCACTTTGTCTAAACGAGCGCTCTCCTTACTATTGTACCTCCAGCGCGATTGCGACTTCGTTATTCCATTGCTTATAACGCCATTAAAACAGGAACGAAAGTAATAAGACAACCACCATAAGAGAAATAGCGAGCTAGAGAAACGAGCTAAAATAACCCAAATTAGTTAATACCTCGTTAATATTCCATTCCAGGTAGATACTAACCTACTTTATGACGCCATTCGAGAAAATATTCCGTCACTTCGTTTATACGTAAAATATCCGACAGGATTTGTTAAACATTTCTAAAATGGAAACGTATTTGCGTAAGATGACGATTGATAAAAGCAAATCAAATTCTTACCAATTGTTCCCGTACATATTTTGATACATGTTAACGAAGAAATGTACCGGAAATCACTTCCTTGAAGGCCGACTAATTGCGCCCTCTACCCACATAAAGCTACGAACATCATTCGAGGTCAGATAAAATACGTATAAAAATGGTAAGTTGCCTAACCATCAGGTGAAATTATTACCGAAGTAAGAAAATAATCGTTACATACTCTCCACCATTATTAGAACTAAGTGCTGATATTTTTAACTGAATTGACTAGTAACTAATGCTTCATATTGTTTGAAACACTCAAAAACTTGACTTTTATGCTTCATCAAAGAAATAATGGCAAAATGTGTACAGTCATCTATGAACGTCACGGAATAATGTTTATTATCGTTGGTAGTTGGATCAGTAAGACCACAGACATCACTGTGTATTAGTTCGAGAACTCTTTGACTTCTTTTCTGACTTATTTTTGGAAGTTTCACTTACATGTAGTTCGAAACCTAGAATCATATTGGAATTATACAATTTTAATATATTTTTACTAGATAAATGACCTAATCTACTATACCATGGATCAAAATTTGTATTGCTGTTACATAGATTAGTTTTCTTGACTATTTAGCTTAAATTCAATATACAAAATACAAATTTTGATTTTTATTTTCACTTGCAAGTAACTTTCTATTTCTTTCGTAACAAATAATAAATTATGTCTTAGATTTTTGACAAACAAAACAATTTTTTATAATGGTATTTTCGCCCATTTTTTAGAAAAACATTCTCCCGTGAAAAGGTAAAACCTAGTAGCTGCCGATAACATAATTTTTCAGGAGAACGAATTTTGATTTGTCTGACTGCCATTAGTATAGAATTATACCTGATGTGGAATCTCGATTATAATAAGGGTTTTTTGGGCTTCTCTTTTTAAATTTTGACTTATTTTCTCAAAATATTTCATAGTTTTCAAGATAAATGACTTGCTAAAAAAAAGTCAATTGAAAATCAAACAAATACTGAGGTAAAACACAGTAAGTTATTCCGCTATGTTGGTTATGTTGAAAAACTTGTTACTTACAGAGGAAAATCACAGTAAGTTATCTTACTATTTTGATTTTATTACAAAAAAAAGATAATACAACAGAAAACCAGTAAGTAGACATAGCGTGTGATAATAAAATCCAATGAAGACTAAACATGATGTTGAGAGCCGTATCAATACTAAGATAAAAACACAAGATATAAACTTGGGAAAAGTATATTTCATACATACATACGTGCATCAAAATAAAAACATGTCTTGAAACAACAAAAGAACAAACGCATATTATTACTAAGAACAAACTTTTTAACAATGAAAACATAATATCAATGTGTAGTTAATAGATCAGACGAACTTTCTGAAACTGGTAATTTTTCCCAAAATAATCTTTTCAAAGCCGGCATTGATGGTACCAGGTCTTCCAGAATTTTCTGTTTCTTTTCAGCGTTTATGCCTCTGTTATTTTCTTTAGTTTCCGGAATTGAGAGATCAAATTTAGATTTCAGAAAATCCGAACACAAAAATTCATTTTGGGTATGTCTGCTTTTAAAAAACAATTGCCTTGAACCTTTCCTGAATTCCGCCTCTCGAATATTGTTTAGAGTAGGAAAACTTGTTTTCTGCAGTATCTTTTGCTCGCCTTTGTCGGCTACCCTCTTTAAAATTATGAAAATCGTCATAATTCAGTAATAGAGTTTTGTTCTGCTTCGATGTCTTAAGAATCAGTTCATTGAGGTCATGTATATCGTAAACATTTGCTTTCTTTTTTATTGCTTTTCCTATTTGCCCATGGACCACATCAGCTTTCATAAAAGTATGACCTGCTTCAAAATACTTAATCGTGACAGTAATCGGACCCCATTCTGCATTAACCAAGGAACATAAGGCGGCATACAGTTTCCAGTTTTTATTCTGAGCACTGCAGTTATCACACCAAAAAATATAATGCTTTGTTTCAACAGCGGCTCTCTTTATAATGGCACAATAACTTGATGCGACATCTTCTGCATTTCTACCACTAATGGCTTCGTGCCATAAGACACAAATATTTTCATATGGCTTGTTTAAAGCAGCAAATGTTTCATTAAATACTACTAAGCGACTTATAAACACTGACGACTTTAGTGACATTTTTGGTAGTAGTAATATTTTCTGCATATCAACTGAATATATTTTGATGGTTTTGTCAAAATTTGTGTCATGGTCTTTCTGATATGCAGCCCTCCCTTCAGTGTAAAGTTCATGATGTAAATTGAAGTTGATACATGAGGAACAAGTTGAAGTAGCACCAGCGTTGTCAATATCATTAGCTTCTTGACATTCTTTAAGATGTTCTTTCTGTAACACACAAACATTACAATCATCCTGACTAGGCTGATCAAATCCAATATTTTCCAAATTAAATTCATTTCTATATTTTTCGTATGATACTTTTTCATGTTTTTTGACAAAAGTCTTTCCACATGTCTGATATAGTTATATCTGCAGGTAAATATCGACGATTCGGAGCGTGTAAAATTTTATAATGCGAAATTTGGGATTAAATGAATTTATGTGTGTTTTAAAAAGTTAATGAATCTTTTTTATTGGAAGGTGCAGCTTTTCCTCTGCCATCTTTTGTAATGTTTAACCCTCTTGACAAATTCTGTTGGCGTTTGAATTCGGTTATCATACCATCTGTTTTCAGACCATGAGTATGTAGAAACATGGTTTTACAAACTTGTTTCACAGTACCATCTAGCTGCTTGCGCCATTCTATAGGTAAGAGAACATTGTCTCTTATTATTACTATCAGTTCTTCTAGATTTTACTGGGTTTTTTTTCACAAACGCATTGAAGTACTGACGCCGTTCCCCAAAGTTTAACTTCCAAAAAGCTGCACAAATATTATGACGCTCTTCAGCAGAAAAAAATTGAAAACATTTTCTTACAAGTACATGCCGGCAGTACCTTATATTTGTTCAGTTTTTCCTCTTTGTGCCTTCGGTTATTGCTCTCTTTCTTTTTTCCTTTTGTCGTTGTTTCACCTCCTTGTTCTTCGTTGCTATCCAGCTCAATATTATCGCGTTCTGTCGAATCTAAAAATCAATCATAAAAAAAGAAATGATATTCTACCTACCAACCTGACAACGTTGGGTCATTTGCGCAAAATATGCGTTTCTTCGTCTTAGGTTCATCATTATCTGAGGGCTCGTAAGTGGGATCTAAATCGAAACGTCCATTGACTTTCCTCGCGATATTCTACGAAATAAGATTTGGGATGTTCAATAAGTAAAACTGAATTTATCTATGTAAGTAAGTACCTGTCGGGCGAACTGGAACAACTGGTCGCAACTCTACAAAATTATTCACCGGAATAGTTGCTTCTTTACTTCTGGCATAGTGGATTCCGTGGAGTACATTTTGTTCTATATTTTCATATTGTAGAATTTGATGATCGTTTTGATTTGAGATTTTTTCAGATTCATTACTAAAAGGCTGAAAATTATGTTTCACAGAAAATTAGCTATTAATGACTCACTCGTTTTCACATAGATCAAATTCCATTATTTGGGTAGGTGTCTCAAGAAAATAATAGGCAACTGCATTATATCACCACCACTGTTATTGGGCAGGTTGCCTATCCAAATCTATGTCGTCTACAGGATTTTCCATAAGACAGTCTACAAAATATTAGATATATTATATTATAGAAAATTATTATTTTAACAAAAAGTACCGTCAGGAATGTGCAACTCTGGATACATTTTCAACAAATCAGGTTGTTTCTCACTCCTTATTTTTTTGACCTCAATATTTCCATCTGTTGTATTATTATCATATTGTTGGTCCTTTAAATTTTCTTTATCAACTTCAGTGTCTCTAAAGAAAAAATATTTCAAAATCTTGATACAGTTTAGTAAACACCTTATTACTTTTAGCATTGCCTATTATAATTTACGATACAGCGTGTTTAAAAAAGACGGTGACAATATTTAAGTGAGTAGAAAACATAAAACTAACCACAAACATATTATCAACTTCCAAATTTCCGTGCTCAAATGTATGAAACTTACCTGTTCACTACTTCAGAAAAACTTGAAATAACTATTATTTCTTCATTTTTTGCTGCTAACGCAACTAGATAATAATTGTTCACTGAATAACTTGTTTTCAATATAATTCAATCATCACTCAGAACTCACTGATCAAATCAAGCCACCAGCAACTGGACAGAAAATGTATCAACACGTCGTTGCTGAAGGACCGACGCCAAATGAATTATTTGTTCAATGCATGGAACAACCTAGTATGTCAGTGTCAATTTTCCCGCCAAACGATCTAAATGGGAAGAACCTAGTAAATGTACTTACTAACAAAAAGTTCTTGCACAAAAACTGTGCAAATAACTAGTAAGTAGTTTTACCATATTTTTCCACTTTTCAATAGCTTCAACTTAATCTGAGAAGCAGAGTAGTAAAGTCAATATAATTTCAGTTCGCCAACAAAAGGGAAATACAGTATATTGACTTGCTCTTTTTTTCCTTTGTAAAGTTCGAATAATATTTAGGCAAACTCAATAGCAACTCAAATGCGCTAGGTTTATCCCCTGTATATCAAAGTTGCTATGTTTCACTTTTGTAAATAGCAAACTTTTAAGAGTTACTAGGAAATTCCAATGATCATATCTAAGTTATATTTGCAAATATTGATATTTTTTCAACAGATATTCGTTGGAAATACCTAGTAGATGAATATCCAATATAAAACTCAATTTGACAAAAAAAGCGAGTTACTAGGTTTTTCCTTTGTACGGGAGCATTAATATCAACTACATAAGTACATTTTAAAGATTCATTAGCTTTTACTACATTGATGCTAACATCATGTTTTAGTTTACTCACATTTGAGAAGACATCTAAATTGTTCACCATGTGATCTGTTGTTCCCGAGTCAACATACCAACTAATGCTGTCCCTGATACTACTGGTTGTATACATACCAATAGTTGCAGAAATAAACGCTATCTTGCTTATTTCTTGCTGAACCTCTTCAGTTTCTAGATTTGCTTGATTACCTTGCTTTTTAAACCAACATTGTTTGCGTGTATGTCATCGTTTTCTGCAGTCGTGGCACAAGATCACATTTGTATGATTATTAGTTTTGTTTTCTTAACAACTTGCGACGCGCACAGTTTATGCATTTTGTACTTTTTATTATAAATAAAATATGCTACCGGTGCATATGAATCGTAGTTGCGCTGACTGTTACAATGGTGTCATATGATTTAGACAACGTTTTAATTCTCTTATTGTTTCCTCGAATTTAATAAAATGGGTTTCGCATGAATCACCAGTCGCAAGTATCATTTATTAAGAGTTCTTCCTCAGGTAAAGTTGACTTGCTACGCCCTTTCGTTGAAAGACTGCTTTCAATGCCTTCCACATTTGATACGATGTTTGTTTATCTTTCACATACTGCACAACAATCGATTTACACTTTTTGTCTAATTTTATGAACCTACTGTAGGCATTTTCTTTTTTTTTCATCTATAAACAATTTCACTTCATGATGAACAACAATTATTTGCATTCTAAATTTCCAGTGGTCATAGTTTTTATCATCGAATTGTTTCATTCTATATTTTTCAGTTGTTGCAGTAGCCTTTTTTTTTACTTATTTCTCTGTGTATAATTTTTAGTTTTGGTACTTGATTTCAGCAGTAGGTTTCTACAGAAAATAACTAAAACGTATTTAACTTAAGCAGTATTTTATATTAATTCGTTAAAATAACAAAAAAGTATTATTCCTGCATATATAAGAACCTCTTATTATAACTTTACATTGTTGTCAACTTAACTATACATTTGAACATTTTAACGGTATACGCGCTTGATAATTTACATTTACAAACTTATTTTGTAAATCATAACGATATCGTTACGAGACGATTTTTGTTGGCTAACGACTTTTCATATTTTGTAACTTATAACGATGTCGTTATTGTAAGATTGTGAGGTTAGATGATGTCGTTGACCAACGACATCTGACGAGCTGTCGTTAAAGTTAAACTGAATATTCGTATTAAAAAAATTGTTTTATATAATGGAAGCAGAAGGGTAAAAAACAGAATTAAAATATATAATTTGTTATATTCAATTTTAGGAATGAAAATAGACTTATCCTCAGACATCTAAGAGATGCAATTCTCCTTTATTTCCCGTTTCTTTTAAACTATTTTTTATTAGTCGTCCTCTTTTTCGCACCTGACTTTTCCAATCGGTAAATACCTAAAACCAATTATGAATACCAATCCTAAGCTGTCAAAGTTGTTAATTACTCTCTTCCACTCTTGTAACGTCTTTTGAGGCCCTCCACTTCCATTTAAATTTGTAAGGAGTGTCTCCCAGCTTTCTGCAACTTCATTTGGATGGTCAGGAGTTATTTTATTTTCACGAAAATAAAGATTGGTTTGCAACATATCCACATATAAGTCATATTGTTGAGGGGTTGTTTTTAGTTTTCTTTTTTTAGTAGACGATTCTCTAAAAAATACTCTTTTTAGTACATTTGTCTTTTCTACAATAATTGTTACTTACGCAGCCATCTTTTAAATAGGGTGAGAGTGATAAGTTGAATAAAATGAAGTTTTATCAATAGCATTGACTACTTAAACGTGAATAGGTACAGACAAAAATAAATTTGAGGTTATTAGCAGAGTTGTATTTAGTTCAAATCAAACAAAATTAGGTTGTATACATTACTACCTGAACTGAGAACATTCGTTTTTGTCGTTATAGTAATAAAACCATAACGACCGAGTTACAAAATATGGTTTTTATGAAATGTCGTTACAGATTGAAGTCGTTGTATAACGTTATATAACGACTATTTACAAAATAGGGCTGTTAGTACGCTGTCGCGACTGTCATCTCAAGAAGGAGATCGATCGGCACCATTCCCAGTTTTTGTTTACTTAAAGTTTGTTGACGAATTTTGCTTCCATGCGTACGAATTCACGGGAGTTCAACACTAGATTTTCCGTTACACTAGCTTGACCACATCTCGAACATCACACTACTCTGTAATAATTTGTCTATAAAACTAATTTATTCTACTCCCTCACACAAGGCTATCTATGCATCGCCGAAAATCGGTGATTACTAATCCGCGTCAGTACCTCTTTCGTCTACTTCACCACTTCGCGCTTACATGTCTAAACACAAATTTTTATAATAAACACAAGTTTTTAATTAGTCATTTTGTTTACATCAACTTGTTACTCCTTACTTTGTGACCAGCTAAAACGAGAACCAAACAACTCATTAACAAAAGCACCAATCAAAAACTTTGATGTACATTACGTCATAATTTTTCACACAAAGAACTTAATCAAAGATCGGTACATAACAATTCTACAAAAAAATTTAGAACGGAAATATAACCCGGTTCACGCTATATGATTTATCTTTTGACCTGCCATTACAAAAATATTAAGCAAAATCGTTAACCCAAAAAAACATATGAATAACAAGCTTTATGTTTACACTATGGAAGTTGGCCAATGATTTTTCTTATGATTAGGATGTAACAAAAGAGTTAACAGGTTATCTAACCGTATTTCATTATGTAGATAATGGCAATGGAATAATCGTAATAAACGAAGAATAAAAACCAGACAGGTTTCCCCTGACTCTAACGCACAAAAAAATCGTGTTTCTTTAAAATTATTAGGTCGTAAGTTAATGTACTTTTCAACGATCTTAAATAAATTGACCATTTCATTACTACTGCTAGTAACAACAAATCTTCGGGAGATTTTGTTCAATGCTTGTTGTATCTTGACTATTCCCGTATCAGATTTCACTTCAACATCTTCAACATTCAAGTTATATAGTTCATCCTGTACGGCATGCGCCAGCAATTCCCAATATCATCGTGAATTTCATCATAAGAAACATATCATTTGGAGCATCGCTAAGAAACTTTGAAACCTCCTCTTTTGTAAAAACTTTAGCTTTTTTTTGGGAATATAACAATCGTCTTTTCTCTTAAGAAATACTATTAACTTACCTACTTCGTAAAAGTAGAGTTATTACATAAATAGGCGCGCGGCGTACTTTATACGCCAGTTACAGTTAAGATTATACAGAATGCAAAATTAGATTTCTTTTTAAAAAAACACAAACTATAGCTTGAGAAACGTTATTGTTTTGTGTATACTATACTATACTATACTATTATATACTACTACTATACTACGTCACTTGTCATTAATTCATTAAAATTTGTGTGGCTTTGCCTTGGCTCCTATAATAAATAGCAATCCAATGAATGTCAAAATTTCACCTTTACTGGTTTGTTTGGCATCTCTCTCCCTGGAAAAATGGTCTTGGGTTGTTACGAAGAATTTGTTGGTACATCGAACTATTTCTTCAATTATATTATGTAGACGAGGAATTTAAAATTTCAAATTTTCCCGCTCGTCTGTGGGTTGCTAGTGCTGGTGTGCATATAGTTAGTTTAGTTTTTTAGATTGTAGGGGGTACGTTAAAAATGGCGGCAACGTTTTCTTTGTATTTGCTGTAATTGGTATTAGTTTAGACTTTATTAATAAACGTTTGGAATATTTTAGTGAATTTGTTTGAATTTAAGCACGCTCAGCCTAAAGTTTTATCAGAAGTGGGATAGATTCGCCGATTAACATTAATCACTGAAACTACCACGTGTTGAATATGGATCATGAATCAACTTTTACCAGCCAGGAGGGCACACATCTGTGGCGGGGGGTTCGCAGGCCCCCGAGGTGGAGTTAGTGTGGTGGGAGTGCGGCAAGTAGGCTAAGTCTTTTATGTATTACTGTTAATATGTATAACTGTACTCATGTATGGGGTCTTAGCCTACGTGCTGGACTCCCATCACAATAACTTGTAAGAATCTGCAAACAATAAAGAGTATAATAGCAGTTAGGGCTGTTATGAATCAACAACAGATTGAAGATGTTACACGACGAGAACGTTTAAGAAACGATGTAATTCCATAATTTAAGACTAGTGAAATAGCAGCATTATTACCAGAATTCAGTGGACATGACGACGACGTTAGAGGGTGGTTGCAGAGGTTGGATGCGGTACAGCACGCTTATGCTGTTTTGGATGTCGTGATGCAATTAATTTCTGTGGGCAATTTGACTCAACAAGCAAGATTATGGTATCACAGCAAAGTGGAGCATGTTACAATGGCATGGAATGATTTAAAAGAAGAGTTGTTCGTAATGTTTGATTGTCGTCCCAATAAAATTCAGGTAAACAGAAAAATGGAAAGCAAGAAATGGAAACGAAATGAGAGTTTTTCTAATTATTACACCGAAAAAATTATGTTATGTAATCAAATAGGACTTAGTGAATTAGATACAATTGATTACGTAATTGACGGTTTTGACAACAATGTTTTGCAAGGGCAGGCACGTATGCGAAGTTTCCGGAGATTGTCATATTTGTTACAAGCAATGAAAAGTGTTACGAAGATCGTGGTACAGCATCTGCTTCCGGTTTATCGACAGGCACAAGAAACCAAGCAAAGCAGAATGTGTCTCGTTATACACCAAACTTTAGCAGTGAACTTAGGTGTTTTAATTGCAATGGCATAGGGCATAAGTCTTTTGATTGTAGGAAAACTAAACGGAAATGGGGCTCATGTTTTGAATGTGGTTCAAAGCAACATGTACGAAAGGATTGTCCTTGACTTAAAGACGCTACTGTTGGTCCCGCTGACTCCACTACTCATTATGTGGCTTTGCGCCAACTAACTCCGGCAATGATGGTCGACATTTTCCTGATGCTACATCCAAACGATGGAGAACTTACAAAGTTACAAGCAATATTAGATTCAGGTAGTCCCGTATCATTTATTTGTTCAAACCTTATTGATAAAAGCTTATTTCAACCAATTGATATTCCTGAATTAGCTGGTATGAACAATAGTAAAATTAATGTGTTGGGTTCACATAAGAATTCAGTAAAAATTCACGGTGTTACTTTGGATGTTTTATTTTATATAATTCCAGATAGTTCAATGAGTTATGCAATGTTTGTTAGGTAGGGACGTATTATGTAATAAAAAAATTAAAGTATCATTTGATAAAGGTCTTGTTCGAATTGAGACGACAGATAGTTCTGAATTTTTAAACAATGAAGTTTTGCGTGTAGACGTTAGTGACTATGACAAAGATAATGTGTCCATCAATTTGAACATTGCCTCTAATTTGGATACCAAGGTTAAAAACACGATAGAAAAGGATTTGGTACAAAATTATATTAAGCCTGAGAGGCCATTAGAACGTTACTAAGATGCAAATGAAAATATGTGTAAAGAGTGATCATAAGCCATTTTATTTTCATCCACTTAGACTCTCGTACGCTGATAAACTCGAAGTAGATTCTATTCTAAAAGATTTGCTACGTCGGGGTATTGTTCAAAAAAGTCAATCACAGTACCTATACCTCTCCAATAGTTCCCGTGAAAAAGAAAAATGGCAGGTCCCGATTATGTGTTGATTACAGGGTATTAAATTCAATTACATTACGTGACAATTTTCCCCTTCCACTAATTGACGATCAAGTTGACAGTTTAAAAGATAAACAGTAGGGGAAGTAGGGGCCCATTGATACAGCCTTTTTCAAATGCTAATATTTCCGGAATGTGATGGGTTAAAAATTTTATTTTTCGTAGGATACAATAACAGCTAATCTCTTTTTAATAAAACGTCGCAAAAATTGACAGATGTTAAACAAAAAAAAAGATATTTGCGTAATTCTTAGAAGTAGTCATCACATCAAAGTGCCCCATATGCGGAGCACAATGTTACAACTCATGGGGCACTTTTGTACTGCTAGGGGTACATTAATACACTGTTATGAATAAGTTTAAAAAAATATTAATTCTATTTATTTAAATCAAGAACAAACAAATTTTAATAATATAGTAACATATCTTACTGAATATTGTACGTAGCGAGATTTACAGGAAACCGGAAAAGTGAAGCTGTGCGATTCGTTCCTGGAGTAACATTAGGCATCGGTAATTTTAGGCAAACATCCGAAAAATTGACTGAAGCTTCATCTTTCACGTCAGGAAAAATAAAAGTCCATGACTCCGGTTTCTTCTGTAGGTAAGATATATGATACTCCAAACTATCATATTTGGTCATGACTTTCCCAGATAGTGCACAACCGATTTCTTCTTCTCAAATTTTATTATTAAAAAGTCACTTTCATTTACATTTTCTGGAAGTGGTTGGAGCAAATCGGTAGACTTATCATCAGTTGATGACTCTGAAAAATTTGATGAAGAATCCATGGCCTCGAATTCTTCAGAACAACTTGTAGAAATATCACTTTCAATTTTTTTTTATTTTGGCAGCTTTCTTTGGGATATTACTTAATTCGGTGGCACGGCGTCTTTGTTCTTTGATCTGCGTCTGTCTTTGTTTTGCATTGTGTAGTTCTAAAAGTCGTTCCTTTTCGGGGGTGTCGGTGTAAATACGGGATTTACCACGTTCCTTTCTTTTTCGTTGTTTGGCGATTTTGTTTATTTTTGGGTAAGGTCTTATACTCTCAGGAGTTACAATTAAAGAAGCAGGAGTTGATGATCGAGGTTCTAATGGTCTAACAATGTCAAGTGACGATGAATTTTTTTCTGGAAGCGATTGCGTTGCTCTACTGGGCCCGGGTTGAACAACTGGAAAAACGGAGGGATTTTCCAAATCGTTTGGCTCTGTTGAAATTACATCTGAAGCATAAATGTTACAAGGAGAAAAATCCTCATCAGAAAAAGCAAGTTTGTTTAGAGGATGAATTCCCGGTTTCATAAATCCACTAGTGATGTTCTTTCCTGTGAACGCTTCAAAATATGCTAGTTTAGCAAGGCTTGGTATTTCATAAATGGTTAACGCTTTACCGGGGTATACCAATCGTTAAAGGCAATTTTCAGTTTGCTTTTGAAAGGACCAAAAACTCCCACATCTAGTGGTTGTAACCTGTGAGAGGTATGTGGCGGAAAAGATAAATAGACTATGCCATTCGCCCTGGAGTAATCGACAGCTTCAATTGATATATGCGACTCGTGGTTATCACATAGCAGCAACACTGGATTTTCTCTTGAGCTGCAAGTTTGCTTTTGAATGTGTCGTAGTGCTTCCATGTATAACTCGGAATTCATCCAACCAGTTTTCGTCGCGAGGCCTAAGCTTTCCTCAGGAGCACCATGTATGAAGTGTGGTTTATAATGTACTCGGGGAAATATAAATATAGGGGGTATAGTATTTCCAATAGCTGATACTATACTACAAAAAGTGACCAACTCGTCCCTCTCAGCAGAAACGATTTGTCCGACTTGTTTTTGTGTTTTTTCGGCTAAAATTTTTGGCGTCGTCATAACTGTGGTAATACCGGTTTCATCAAGATTAAGTATGCGATCCGGTGTGAATGAGTATTTAGTAAGGACTTGCTAATAATTTTTAAAGAATTCTGCAACTGAAGTTTTGTTGAACCCTACTGACCGTGCGAGACTAGTGTTCTCAGGTTTTCTTAATGTAATATTCAAATTTCTTTTACGGAAGCCACAAATCCAGTCCTTCCCTGCTAGTTTTGTTTCGTCCCATTTAGGAGGATATTTGCAATTTAGTTTTTTGGCATACTCGTAAGCCAAACTTCTAAGTTGGTAGAGAGTGAGGCCATAATGCATCTTGCTGCAGGTAACTACATATTCGTTTAATTTCTGTTCATGGTCTACGGTGAAAACTTGTTTTGAACATTTCGAAAAGAACTGCGGTTTTGGAATTTGCAGTCTATGTTTTTCAAGCTTATGCTGTAATGTAGCAGGTTTTAAATTGTATATATTAGCAGCTTTTCTTATAGATATATTTTCTTCAACTACCGCTCTAATTGCTGAAGCTACAGCGTTTTCATCTAGATCTGCTCTATTAGTTTTTCTTTTATAATTTCTTACCATATTTCCTAAAACAAAAAGAAAGGAAAATGATGTAAAATACAAAGCAAAAAGCCGTTATTCGGTATTTTCGCCATATTTTTCTATCGTTTATTTTTTAGATATACCTACATTAAAACACGGCGTAAGGCGAAATTACTCAAGACAGTGGGGCACATTGATACATATCAAACTGCCCTAACGTGTACTGTATCAATGTTCCCCACAGGCACACCTACTTCAAATTAAAAAAATACCCAAAACGTATTTATATAATGCTCTAAAAAGCATTCTATTACATAATATACAAACATACTTACTAGACGGTAACTGCTATGTCGCAAATAACTGACTAAAACATATAAAATTACGTCGTCAACCACACTGTTAGAATTTACTTTATATGCACATAAAGACTGTTATCACTTTGAGAGCTATTTACTTACTGACGTGGGCCGAGACTTTCTTGGCCGTTATACTATCAGTAGCGCTACACACGGTGACAAGTAGGCAATATTTCGCATTATGATGTTTGAGATAGAACTACTGTATCAATGTTCCCAATGTATCAATGGGCCCCGACTCCCCCTACATTCCTAACTATTCTGAACCATGTTTAATGTATTTCTTGATAAGAAAAATATCATTCTTATTTCCTTTTATAAATTTTTTCTTTCGTATTTTTTAGAAATATGGAATCAAGTTCAATTTAGTGGAAAGTTAACAAGCAAGTATGATTTTTAAAATTCTGATGATTTATCATATTTTTTGGTATAATAAGAATGTTTTTTTTTAAATAATTTTAATAGAGGAAAATGTATTCACCAACAATGACAAATAAAAATATGTCTTGAGCTTATTGTTTTTTATTTATTACATACAATTCTAGAAGATTAACAATAAAAAGAAAACAGATTGCATATTTCACTGTACTTACATACTTAAAAAAATATAAACAATATTTAAAACTATTTACCAAGCTTGTTGATAATGTTAACATTACTTAATTTTTAATTTGCCAGTATAAATATTGTAAGCTATTGCCTTGATGGATGTCCATTTTCTTTCTTTAAATAATTGTGGATATATGTATGGAGCTTCTTTCTTTTTAATATTTTCTGCAGTGCTTAAAAATGATTCGTGTCTGTTGATCCGTCCAAGGTAGTCTCTCTATTATCTTATTAACCTTTTTCCGGTTTTCTTCAGTTCGATGAGAAGTGCTATTGTCATCTACTTTCTGCATTTCGTCAACAGACTGTGGTGTCTCTTAAACGCATTGTTCAAAAACGTCTTCATTATCAATCACAGGAGTTAGCGGAATATCTATTTCTTCTAATTGTTTTTCTTTTAAGTTTCTGGCACCACCTTCCATCATTAGTAGCAAAAGCTTTGATACTCTGGCGGTTTGATATATATTGTCCGACATTCTGTAGATATTACAATGTATTTTGGGCGTGTGGTCCACAAATTCAGACAATTGCTCAATATCGTTATTAGAAAAATGTAAGAGTTGCGTGATTGTAGCTAAATGTTTACTTAAAATAGTTGCAGTTATGTTCTCTTTGCACGTGTAACGCCACATTTTTCTACATGTTTATGCAAAGTTTTTGTGTCATCTATAAATCCTTAACCTTTTGTGTGAATGATGTAATCGTTGCCTTGCACAAACTGGTCTCGTATGGTTATCACCAAGTCAAAGAGTTTCTGCATTACAGGAAAAAACAACACTGGTACTTCTCGACCACGTTTCCCTTTTATAACGAAACGACTATACGTGTTCAATAGAATTTTTTCAGTTTTTGTTAAACAGCTTTCAAATTCTGTCTTGGTTTGAAGTGTTTAAATTAATTGGTTTTTAGTTGTGAAACTTCAGTTGTGCCACTTCAGCAATGCGGCGCCTATTAAGAAACATAATTTTTGTGTACAAAATGTCTTTCAGTGCATAATATGCATTAGCGTCATTATTGTCCTTGTGTATTATAGTGTTGTTCAGCAGAATCGCATGGATAATCTATCAAAGGAAGGAGTTGCATTCCAATGATTTTCCTTTAAATTGGTTCCAGCTTGAGGCGAAACTTCATCAACCCATTGCGATAATATAAGATTTTTTAGTATGTTTACATCTTCTCGTTGTTTGCGGTATTGGGTATTTGAAGTAATTCAACAAAAGTAAAATCATAACATTTTTTGAGTAGTGTTCCAAAGTTCATGGCTAATGTGGGCGACTCATATTTTTCCGTTTAATGGTTATAATGAGCCACATCATTAACTCCATCAATTATCATCTTAAAATAACAAGGGCGCAGTAGTAGTTTTATGTTACAGTCTTGCATTTGTACAAATTTAAACGCTTTGCTAATCGTCTAACGTTCTGTCGAACAAGTTCAAGATTGCCTTTGCTTCTTCGGGCCTTTATGTATAAATAAGCATACTGACAAATAACGGGATCTTTCTTTGCAGTTAACGAGATGTCATCTGCTCGCATACGTGGAAATAATTCTATCTTTAATAACTGGTTAACTGTTTGGCCATCACATTTTTTGTGTGTCGGTATAAACTACTTATTTTGTAAAACCTTATACAGTGTTTACAAGGTGAGAAGTCCTCAGCTGCTGATGTGACGGATTTTCACTTCAATCTTTTAACGGGTCTTAGTTTTGTCCGATTGCGAAGAAAATTTACCCTCTTCCTCAAGTGTGTATATCCAATTCTTTTGTCTTTAGGGTTCTTTGTAGATAATATCTGCATAACCTCAATGTTAGAAGAATGTCATGCGCTGATACGTCTGCGAAATGCGAAACTTCTTTTTGGCAATACATGCAGAAATCTTTTCGATCATTGTAATGACTTCTCTTTTAACATTTTCAACGTCTTCCTGAAATTTGTATTTGTATGTCAGACCTACCTAAGTAACTATCACATATTGAATATATTTTCCACTTCTCCTGATGTTCGAGCTTCCTCAATAGACTTGTAGAGGATTCTTGAGAGCTTTTGATGTTTTCACTATTGATAGATGAAATCGAAAGTTCTTTTTTTATGAATCTTAGAATATATTTTTAATTTTACTAATTAAGAATATCTTAAGAAAATACTATTGTCAATATGAATTTGTGGCACGTTTTTTCCGACCTTTTTCTTTCAGGTACGTCATCGTTTATAATAGATGTAAAACGAAATTTACTATTACTTTTTAACCAAACCGGGCCTGACCACCATAACTCTAATTGTTTTGAACTTAAAGTGTCAACACCTCGCGATATCAGATCAGCCGGGTTTTCATTAGAACTAATATGCCGCCATTGGTTCACGCTTGTTAATCTGAATTTCAGATAACCTATTTGCTACAAAAACTTGCCAATTATTTGGATCGGCCGCAATCCAGGCTAACACTATCGTTGAATCGCACCAGTACATGGTATCATCAATTTGAATATTTAATACGTTTGACACCTTGTTAACTAACTTAGCTAACAATAACGCGCCGCGAAGTTCTAGGTGGCAGGATAAGCTTTTTTAAAGGAGCTACTCGCGATTTTGCGCATAACAAACGAATACAACAATTACCTAAAATATCTGTAGTTTTTAAATAAACACAAGCACCATAAGCTAATTCGGACGCATCACAAAAACCAAGAATTTGAATACCTACCCAATTTTTGATAGTGACTTGTCTCGGAATTTTTAAAGTTACTAGAGAATCTATTACGTTAATTAATTTGAACCACTGCAATCGAATATCAAAAGGAACTAAATCGTTCCAATCTAAATTTTGTTTCCATAAATTTTGTAAAATGAGTTTTGCTTTTATAGTTACTAAGCCAACTAATCCTAGAGGATCGAAAATTTGTGCTACGACGGATAGTATCTTTCTTTTTGTAATAACGGTATGATGTTCTTTTAAAGTTATCGAATATTTAAAAATGTCTAAATTTGAATCCCAAAGAACTCCTAATGTTTTTGTATTTTTCTCGCATATGTAATATTGTGGGATATCGCTATTCTTATCGTCATCATTAAATATATTGGGTTCATTAGAGATTCTATTGTAGTTGCACCTGTTAGCAAGTCATCCATATAGAAATCGTGTAAAATAATATCACTAGCTTTAGGAGAAATGTTACTAAAATCTAAACCTAATTGTTTAAGACGACGTGTTGCTAAAAAGGATGCGGGCGCAGTACCATACGTCAAAGTATTTAATTTGTAATGAACTAATTTTTCAGATGGGTTATCTCTCCAAATAATTCTTTGAAAATTAAGTTGATTCGTATCTACATTAATCTGACGATACGTTTTGCTAATGTCTGGTGTTATCACAGAATTATGAATTCTAAACCGTAATAAAATGGACAATAAATCATCTTGTATGGTAGGCCCGACTAATAAAACATCATTTAATGAGGACCCTAATGACGTTTTCGCAGATGCATCAAACAATACGCGTAATTTAGTTGTTGAGCTAGATGTTTTAATAACGCAATGATGATGGGGTAAATAGTATGTATGATTGTTATCAATATCGTCCGTGTTTACTATTTTCGTCATATGCCCTAACGTTTCATATTCCGACATGAAGTCTTTATAATTTTGTTTTAATTCCGGATCGTTTGAAAATCGACTTTCTAACGAATTAAATATTTTAACGGCGTTATCTAACGAGTTTCCTAATTTTAATTTTTTTGGCGAAAATGGTAATGTGACGCAAAATCTATCATTGCTTTTCCGTTTAACCGTTTTTGAATACAAGTCTTCACAAAACTGTTCATCAGGCGTTAATTTACGTTTTATATCGCACTCTTCAATTTTCCAAAATTGTTCTAATTGATTTTGAACGTCAGAATTTAAGGCGACACAAGAAATATTGTTATTATTTTTTGTATAAATAGATCCAGTAATTATCCATCCAAGTTTTGTTTCATGTAATGTTAGGTTTCTTAAATTTAATTTTATGCTACGCGAACCTAATAAATTCCAAAATACGCTCGCTCCTAACAATACCTACATCTATTTCTCGCGATACATTAAAATCTTTATCGGCCATATTACTATTTGTTGGTATTTGCAAATTATCAATTTTTGTGGCATAATTTGGTATGTTTTCGGTAATTTGGTCTAAGATTAAAAATGATTCTTTAGTATTAAAGCAATTGACCCGCGACCTAATGTTGAGTTGTACTTGCTTTTTTAATTAAGTCAATTTATTATTTATTCCTGCAATAGAAATATTTGTGTCGTTACTAGAAATATTTAATTTATTAAATAACCGTAACGTGATAAAATTGGATTGTGACCCTGAATCAAGTAATGCGCTACATTCTACTAAATGTCCGTTAGCATTTGCGTCAGCATCTTCAACGTGTATAATCACTGCAGATAAGTGGGTATGATTGTTATGTTGTGAAGAATGCATAGACTTACTTGTTTGTATTTGATCGCTTATTACCGGTTGGACTTGATTATCAGAATTTAATAGTAAATTAGAAGGTAATTTTTTTTAAGTTTCAATGTGTACGAAATCCTTATGTATAGTATTGTGATTGCGATGACATTTTTTACAACCGCGTGATTTACAATTATAATTGAAATGATTATCCTTAAAACAATTTACGCACAATCTTAATTTCTTTATTTTTGACCATCTATCTTCTACGCTTAATTTCATAAATTCGGGACAACAGTGCAAAAAATGATTGTCTTTACAAGAAGGGCAAATTGTTTTATTTGACGCGACACATGAAAATGATTTGTTTTTTAAAAACGCCTGTAACATTATTTACACATGTATCAGTATTTACACTCCTATTTAACGATTCTAAAACGAAACACCTATCATTCAAAAATTTAATTAAACCGTCGATACTTGGAAAATCTCTTTTATTCTTCCCAAAACCTTTTTGTACTTACATCTAATCTATTTGTTATTAAGTGCACTAACATATTATCTACATTTAACGTGTCTAATTTTTGTAAAGATCTCAAATTTATAGAAACGCTATCGACTAAATCCCTAAGCCCTACATGCGATTCTTCTTTAATAGTTCTTAATTCAAAAATTCATTTGGGGTAAGTATTCACCACCGCTCTTTTAGTTTCGTACCGCTCTTTTAACATAATCCAAGCTACTTCGTAGTTTGAGTCCGTTATTTCAATTGAATCTAAAAGTTTAACAGCTTCACCTTTAAGGACCGATTTTAAATAATGAAATTTTTGAATTGACGGCAGTGATTTGTTTGCATTAATAAGTACTTTAAAGGTATCATAAAATTACATCCAATTTTCATATTTACCGTCAAATTCTGCTAATTGAATAGTAGGTGATTTAAGCGCTTTATTAGAATTAAATTTTGTTTCGGAATTACTATTTTCTGAATGCGTTAATCGAGTACCTACCGTTTGAAATCATTTCTTTAGCTTTAGTTGTAGTTTTGCAAGTGACCTTCAACCTGGTCATCATCTAAATATTCGATTTCACATTGAATATCATTAAATTCCGACAAAAGCAACTGAGCTTTATCTAATCTAGTAGTTAAATTCGAGAATCGATCCACCCGCGTTTCAAAATTGGAAAAATTGTTTTATTTGAAAAACCAGCGCATTGAGAGGTGTGATAGCTTAAGGAAATTTTTCTCTTCAGACAGTGATTTCATCACCAAAATTTTCACATAAATTTTCCCGGGGGCATCTGACCCGTGCTTATACTGCTACACTCTTTGTGCTTTCTAAATTTTCAAAAATATTTGATGTACAACTAAATTTCCATTATAACGCCTATATGACAGACACTAAACAAAATTTAAATACACGGTCAATATTACGTTTAACTTCTGTTGATCGTATTCTGCGTGTTGAAAATATTTGGAAAGTTTTCAAAATTTCAGCAATCTCTTGTTATAAATAGTACACATAACAAAATTTTAAAAGTAGTAAGTAATATCTACTACGTACTTCAGAAAATATTATCCGAGTTCCGTTTTTTTGAATTTGAACCCACTTCTCTTATCTGCATCGATGTCCTTTTATTAAGAATAGAATTGGGAAGTTGCCCGTCGTTTTGTAAATAATTTCTGAACAATACTTTAACCAAATTCCTTTCAGGTGTGGACCAGGTAATCTTTGTTTAACTGTTTTTTCGCCATGTTTAATTACTTTCCTCCTCTGTACTCTACTTTTTTTGCCATTTTTTTTTGCTCTCATCAGTGCTTTCGTCACTAGCACTACCTTCAACAATTGTTGACAAATCGGGTTGGTATACTAAATGATCAGAGTAATACCTACCATTGCCGCTATGGACAGGTATATGCAATTCTGATAATGACAAAGTATCCCCAACGTCAACCTTATCAAACATCTGCAAATGAGGATTTGAAGGACCTGGTGCTAGTAAATCATCAACAATATCTTCTTCATTATTATGCAAGTTATCAGTACGTATGACATTGTTTTTTTCTCCTACAGCAGATAATAGAACCCCACCCATTTCGCATATTTCTTTAATTCCAGTCCGTTGGTTGTATATTTTTTGATGAATTTCTCTACAAAATGACCCATAACATCATTTACCATTTGTATCTTTTCTTGTTCAAATGTCCCTGTAACCGTAGCTACATGTCCTATTTTCTTGTGCATCCTATTTCTAGTTTTTATAAATTATCCAATTTCCATGGCTGAAATATTGATGAAATATCATTTATAGCTCTATCATTTCTAATAATATTCGACCAAGATGCCGAATTTTGTTTCTAATCATTTTATTATGATGTGCACTTGAACTATATTTAATTGTCATCAAGTTAATGTATTCAACTATATACAAATCAAGTACGCAATTCTTGTCACTTCATCGTTTACAAGTTTTGGAAAGGTCTTCCCTCACCTTCTTGCTTGCTTTGGAATGTATTTGTGGCAATATTGCTGTACTTGTAGCTTATAAGTGATATTAAAATCGGAACTGGTTTTAACTTTACAATGAAGAAAAACATGATTACGTAAATTGGATTTTGAATAAAATCCTTTGCAGGATGGACTTTGAACATACTGATTTTTTGTGGTTTCTTTAGTTGTGGATTGCCTGTGAGGAATAAGTGTTTCTTTTATTGAATAGACGATTTCGTTGTATATTCAACCTTGACAAGAAGAAGACAGAAACTCTACCATGTTGTTGGCTTACTCTAACATTGTCGCCAATATAAGAAAGTTTCACATTGTAGGGAAATAACTAATTTGTTTAGTGAAAAACCACGTTTTTGAATTTTTTACCGTTAACCTGAACCCACAAATTACAAATACTTTTAACCATTTAGTTGTTCTTGCTCCGCTCTTCATATTAATTTCATAACTACTTCCATTCTAGTGCCTGTTTTGTTTCCATTTGTGCTTTTAATTGATCCTTGTTCTTTTTTACTTTTCAACTTTTGTTCACCTTTTCGTACTTTTAAATTAATCTCTTTCCTCTTTCTCATACTCCAATTCACAATTTTTCCTTTTTTTTACAAAAACAGTATTTTTCAAGACTAAATCCTCATTTTGCTGTATTTGCAATAGGTATGTATTTATTTATAGCGCACATCTACCATTGTTCTTTAATGAAAGCTTTTACGTAGATCAATATGGAACGATCTATTGCTTTGAGACCAGTACCAGGTGCTGTGCTACAGCATACCAATGTTGCAGACCATTCAATATTACAGTTACAGAGATGGTTGGAATGCCGCGGATTGAAAAAGTCTGGTAACAAACTGGAATTGTTAGAAAGGTATATTTAAAAAGGTGGATTTCATTATTTGTTTGTTTATGCATTTGTTTTTAGAGTGCAGAATTGCATCAATGCTGGTCGAGAAAATGATATATTTTTGGGTATAGATGGAGGAAAGTGGACTTGAAAAGAAATATACTGGAAAAACGACCTGGTAGCTCAAGATCGACAATGGTGCATGCACCTTCCTCGCAAAGTTAAGGTAATTGCAAATTATAGTTATAGTAGATTTCAATCCGTACCCATTCCAAATTATTTCAATAAGGGTCACATTTACACATACATTGTGAGAAATCAGTTTGAAAACGAAGATGTAGAAATTGCAGTAAAAGGCGGAACTTCCGTAAAACCTTTTCGACGAGGAAACCAGTTTGTGTTGTGACGAAGTCTACGATGGAAAAGACCATAAATTATATTTTTTAAAGTGCAAATGTCATGCTTCATTTCAAAAAAATAAATCATATAATGTGGAAATTACTCTAAATGGTGTATCAAGTGCTGTAGTGAGCGGAAGATGTGAGTGCAAACAATCTACCTTAGGAAAATGCAGTAATGTAATTGCTCTCCTTTTATTTTTGGCGAGATATGTAGAAGAATATGGATATAATGGAGAATCATCGACAAGTAGTTTAAGGAAGTGGGGACTAGGTGCAAAAGAAAAAAAAACCAGGACCTGTTGCAACTAACCAATACCCCATAATAAGAGGCAAGCCATATGATAGATATATGTTTGATCCAAGACCAACAGCATATGGAAGAAATGCGGATTTAAATGCCTTTATCAGCAGTCTACAAGGGGAGAATGAATTGACGATGTTTAAAGCAACAATCAAGCTCAAATACGAAGACTTTGTTTTAGGGGATGGTGAAATAAAGGTGCTTGTGAAACAAATAAACAATTTTTCTAATGGAATGGCGGAATACATGAATTCGCATGTTAAAAATATGTTTCCAATCAAAGGAGTGGAAGTGCAAAGGTCGATTTCATGAAAAACATGGAGAAGTTTGTTTTTCACCGCCTCTAATGTGAAACTTGCATGTTCGTTACAATCACCAAGTGCGAAGTGTAATTATCTGAAGAAATATCTATGGTTAATGACACCTGTCTTCAACTTGCCATCTTTTCAGTATGGACATGAAAGGGAACCTATAGCAAGACATACTTATATTGAAAAGTTTCTAGAAGTAACAGAATGTTTCAAACTGGTGGGATTATACGCTAATAAACAATATCCTCATTTAGCATGTAGCGTTGATGGATTAGTTACTGAAAATAACGAAAATAAGCGGATTATTGAAATAAAGTGCCCTGTACTTTTAGCAAACCATGATCCTGAAAAATTTGATGAAGTATTATCAGAAAAACAGAAATCAAACTTTTGTTTTGAAAAAAATAATAACATAATATGTTTGAAAACAAATCATCCCTATTATTACCAAATAGTAACTGAACTATTAATTTTTGAAGTTAGTGAATATGATTTTGTTATCTGGTTAAAAGTGAACATTATCGTAATAAAAGTAAAGAGAGAAGAGAAAATGTAGAACAATCGGTTATTAATGACATACTTATAAAATTAAAAAAACTATATTACAATATGTACATTCCTGAATTATTTTTAATGAAAATTCCGAGAGGTTTACCTCTATTTGAAATTGATTATGAAAGATTACAATGATTGTTATGCAAACACTTAATTATAATAAATTTTTGAAAATATATTTTATGACTACCTTTTTGCTACATTAAAAACTTATGACACTAGTGCCTTTTCAAAGTTAACTAAAAAACAAACGATATTTGAAATTATAGGAAGCAGGGTGATTGGAATTGGTTTGTTCAACAACTGATAAGTTTTGATTCGTCGAATAGCACGTTCCACATGTATTCTTGCTTTAGCTATTCTTTTTGTAAGAATTTCCTCTTCAGCTGTAAGTTTTGATAGGCCAGCAAGAAATGGAGGAATTAGCAATTTATAATGATTTTCGTCACAAATGTCTTGTATTAAAAATCCTCTATCGGCCATCAACACATCACCATGTTCAAGGAAATTATTTAAATCACTTACTCTAAATAGTGCACTATCACTAATTGATCCTTCATAACCTTCACTATTATAAACTACAGCCCCTTTAGGAGAAATACCAATTAAAAATTTTACAGAATTAAAATGTTTATAAGTTGAATGAGTATTTCCCTGCCTTTGAAAGTTTTTGGACATTTGCATTTTAAATTCAGTGCAGTCTAAGATTAACATAATTTTTTCTTTAAACACACGAAAGCAGTAGGGAATATCTGAATATTCCATGTTTCTTGATCCTTGAATCAATGTGTTTCTTAGGCCACAACTCTGTAAATAAATGAACTGCACCCACGTGTGAAACGTTACGGAAATGTAACTAACACTGATATTATAAAATATGGATAATTCTTTTAATGTATACCCTCTTCTAATTCTAATTAACGTTAAACATAACTTATCTTTATCACTTAAAAGTAAAATATTCTTTCTTTTTACAGGTGTCCCCTTTTTTGTCGCATATTTCAATTTGGGCATTACATCAGGGTCGAGGAACATATATAATGCCTCAAAATGTTTGACAGTAATGCCAGTAAAATACTGAAAATTACTGTTTCTTGACAATACGTTAAACAGAAAGTTATGTGCAGATGTAACGGCCGGTTTCTTTTGAGAAAAAAGAGACTTTGTGATTGTTTGTGTCGCAATTGTATTGTATTTAGTTTTTGGTCACTTACTGTACAAATGCTCCTGAATCTCCCTTTCGTCATTGTTTTCTGATATATGAATATCATCATCATTAAATGCCCCAATTTCAATATATTGCCTCACTTCAAGGTACGTCCATTTTCTTTTTTCCTTTTCACTGCACCCGTCATAGAACGGTAAAGGATCATCACTGTTTCTTGCAAAATGGCTTTCACAAACATACACGTTTCTTGTGATGTTGTCCTGTTGGAAGTTTCTATTCCCACACAACTCTAACCACAATAGACATTTCACCAAATTAGTTTTGGGAAAGGATGAAATCTAATGTTTTTGTGCTTTGACCTAAAGCTATTTTTACAGTGTTTATAAATGCATTTGGGCATTTTTAAGCAAGAAAATAAACACAAACTTAAAAATGTAAACAAATAATCGAGGTTATGAACACAAAAACAAAACAGTTTGGAAAGAAAAAAAGGGGGAAAAAAGCAATAATCAGGGTGACAAACACAACAGCAAAATTGTTAAAAATTTTTTGGTAACAAATGATAAAGAAAGCAATATGGTAGAGTAAATCTTTTTCATACTATCTTACAGTGAAATCATCTATTATATAAAAAATGTCCTTATTGCAAAACTTTCTTTAACAGCTGCTGGCGTTTCGGATTGTCTAAAATTTATTATTAGAGTATCTAGTGGAAGAATATGTTTTTAAATAAGTTAAGTGTGTTGTATCTAATGGCGAGACAGCGTTGTTATAAAATATATGCTCTGGCGCACATTTTATGGACTTACATACGTCAATGTGTACTACCAGCCAAATGTGAGATATGCAAATTTAAAATTCTACAATTTTTTATATATGGGAATATATAATTTGGTAATTTAATTTTCCGTCGATCGTTCATTAATACTTGTATTAACGTATAATAATGTATCAAAAGTAGTGCGGTAATAGACCCTATTACCGCACTACTTTTAAACCAATGAAATCAACGAATTTCTATTAACGCTCGATTTTTTTCTAACCAATAAAATCGTAGAAGAGAATTAAGATTTTTATGAGGTTACGTATATCGTATTAGTTAGCGTTTTTAAATAATAAATAAATTAAAAAATTCACCTGTGCATTATTATAATTAAACATTTCCAATAATTGTAGGTTAAGTAACCTGATCACTAAAATGAAAACAAAATGATATACTTTGGAGTTACCAATATGCTAAAAGAACCTGATAAATAAAGTCCTTATTAACAATAATTGTCTACATCATCTGACTATTTTATGAGCACACAAATTGTCAATCGGTTTTTATCGATGATTTTCAGTTGCTTTTGCAGAACCTTCCTGATATCAAAGTTGTGATGTTTGTACGTTATATAAAATGGTATATAAAAATTGTTATAAACAGATTTTAGTTTATTACATAAATAACAACGTATATTTTGTATAAACCAATACTTATCATATAACTGTGTTGTAGTGATACTCGTGTACTTCTTTTGCATACATACCGAAAACATTACGTATTTATAAAAATAAGACAAAGAACATTTAGTTATCGTTACTTTCTTCGACATTACCTTTTTCATCTAAGCAACTACTTCTCTGACATTTGCACTAATTTGTAAAACATTGCTCACTGCTTTGTTAAACTACATATGAAATTTTATCAGATTAACATTGTATCGATAAGTTAGTGAACAGCATTTTTTTAGTAAATCATGGACTAAAAAGCTTTACTAAACAATTGTGTTACTCAAATTCAGCTTTTTGCATGCTGTTCATTTAAAAACTACAATGTGGCACATTATGTTATGGTTAATATGACAAATCTATAATACCAACAAACGATTATGAATTTCTCGTGTGTACATACCAGATTCTTTTCTTTAAATTGCCATTACGTAAATATTGTTATAAACAAAAGTAACACAACAATATAATAGAAAATATATATTTAATCCATAAGTAGGTGAACTAGTTTCTTCTCTCTAAAGCCATCATTCATTAGCGACAACACTAAACTATAATTCGTGGCATTTTTTGTAGAGAAAAGAATATGTAATTTTACTAAGTACTTTTATGACGTCACTCACCATTACAAAAATTTGAATCGTGTGACGATATTATACGATCAGTAATATCGGATTCTGAATACAGGATTCCACAATGAATACAAACAATCATTGCTTCTATTGTTTCAAAATCAATGAGTTCAATATCTTGTGGTGTTAAAATAGGTTCCACTAGAAAGTTCTGTGTCCATATCTGAATATTCCCTTCATTAGAACTATTTGTAAATGAACAATCAAAAAGTGTGCTTAATATATACATTTTTACTACGGAGATTTCAGTATTGTATAGAACAGATATAAATTAGCTTAACCATTATGTACTACGTCTTTTTTTTTTTTTACATAAATACTGACGAGGGGCATGGCCGGCCCGCGCGATTGAATAGTTGTATATCAGCAATATACAAGGGTTTTCAGGTTTAAATAATTATTAACTAACTGAAATAAGTATATTTAAATAATAAATAAATAATTTTAGTCAATTTTAATTTATAGGTGACAATTACAGACATTACAAAACATTTTTAGAGAAAAATTACATTAAATCAGAAATCAGAGTATATTTCTAAAACTAAACAAAAACAATAAACTTACTTAGGTATATTACAGAACCTCAACAGTCTCTCTAATAAACTATTTATAATCGACTAGTTACTAGTAAAAAAAATAGGAAAATTGCAAGGCACTAAATCTTACGAATTAGACAAAGTCCGGGCAAACGTTCTTTGCGCACTGAAGGCAAACATGCTTTTTACAGAAATAGCATGTGTGTGTAGATTTTCTTTGAAGCTTCAGAGGACATGAATGACATCTTTTTCTTAGCTTCAACCTTTCTGCTTCAAGTTCTGGATGTTCAGGCACAGGCATATCAGGTCCCAGAATACGTGTCAAGTTCATGCGTAGTTCACGAGGCAGTTTTTCGTTGAACACTCTTCGTTTCATATGTGGTACCACCAAACTACGGGCCTCTTTTACTATTTTATAAAACTGCCTCTTTCAGTCATCTTTTTCTTGTGTATGTCATACAATATATGACTATTGACGGAGCCGATATCTAGCATGCGGTAAAAGATAACCATCGGCCAACGTCGTGTCCTACGACTGCAGGTATAAATAGAGCACTTTTTATCTATTTCATCGACTCCTCCCTTAGTTGTATTATAGAAGTGGATGATTTCAGGCTTCCCAGTACATTCATCAATTGCTTGAGTATGGTGCATCGAAGATAAAAGGATGACCGCTTTATTTTTTTTGGACATGGGAAATGAGAGTATTTTGGCCGGCAAAACCATAAAATGTGGACCCTATTTCTCGTTGTTTCGATGGAAAAAATTCCTTCGGTATCTCGCGTTTATTTTTTTTCAAAGTGCCAACACATGTTAGGCCCTTTTTCTTCAAATAATCGATAAGTTTCACTGATGTAAACCAGTTGTCGCATGTGAAATTGCGGTTACTCCGATACAATGACTTTGTAAGTCGTATTACTGATTGCGTTGGTACAAGAAACTTTTTTTCATCATCTGTCAAACCTTCACCATCTGATCCACGTCCTGTGTATATATAACAATTATAAAAATAACAGTTCTTTGCATCACATAAGCACATCAGTTTCAAGTATTTAGCTGGTTTCATTGGCAGATAAATCATAAGATGTGTACGTCCTCGAAAAGGGACCAACATTTCGTCCACGGTGGCATACTCGCTGACGTTATAAACCTTCTGGCAATTTTGCACAAATTTTGTAAACAGGAATGAAATTGCTGCTGTTTTATCAGATTGCCTTCGTTCCTTGCGATCAGAAGGGTTGTCAAACCGAATGCAGTGTAGGATATATAAAAATCTATTTTTCGACATCACACACCTGAGTATCTCTCGACTCGAAATTTGACTCCATATTCTTTTATCTTTTCATTAGTCCACTTGAGCATCTCTTGCAATATCTAATCGGCCATAAATTTATTCCATATGGAATAAGGGTCTTTTGAATCCTTTACTGTTAGGTTTGAGGAGTTAGTCCGTCTTACGATGTTGTGTTGAGCAGTTCTGACAGCTCTTGGTGAAGGTTGACTCGCCCATTTGTACTGGTTTTTGCCGTAGTAAGAGTATAATGACGGCAGTGGAATTTCATCTTCGGACTCGGAGTACACTTGTTCAGTTTGTTCTTCAGGCTCTGAATCAGTTTGGGAATCCTGACCATGTCCAACTTGCTTCGGAATAAATTGATCTTCAAGATCTTCTGCCTCTGATCCGCTAGAGCCGTCACTATTTATCCAGGATAACAGAACTGATTCATAATCACCGTCTCTAGGCGCAACCGATCACTTACTTTTTGAAGAACGTGAGTTATCTTTGGCATTGGTTTTCCGTTTTCTGCCGGATGAAGTGCTAGGTTCCATGTTACAATAATCAACTAACTACTGAAAAAAAACTACATACAATCTGAAAATTAGCATTTTTTCAAATAATTACGTAAGTACCGATGTGGGGTCAGGGAGGCCCGAAAAGAATTCGAAATCAATTTACTCACAAAAATTGCACTCACCGGCATATACACCACCGTTAACAACCTCAGCGTGACTAAACTAGAAGCTACTAAAAGTACCGCGCACGTCGCGTGCGGGAGAGGGGTATAATTCGATATTATTACTTTCGCCAGGCCAGAGCGGCCCCCACCTCAGTAGTTAAAGGTTAAATGTAAAAGAAGTTGTGAAATTAAAGAGTCGATGTTGTAGTAAACAAGTAGTGAGATAATTAATAAATATAAATAATGATCAAAATAGAAATAATAACTGGAAGAATATGAATCTAAATTTAAAGGTAATAGTGTCATGACAATTATAATTATTATTCTCTAGATTCTAATAGTGAAAATAATTATGTTGCGTCTTTTAAATATGCTAAGGCCTAAACGTGAATCATTAAGTACCTTTACTTCTTATTAAAATCAACGTATTTCTAAAAATAAAAATAAAAAACTGCATTTAAAACTTGCCTAAGTCACATATAGTTCCGGGAGATAATAGTTCTTCTGAATCTGATGGGACAGAAATCATGTTATATTCCAGCTCTTCATGAAATGTTTTTTCGAAAATTACTTTTCGCAATCCATTTTCAATATTATTTTGAAAAGATTCTAACTGAAGCTTGGAAGTCGAGGCGACTATAACTGTTATAATATGAAATTTTCCATTTTTCGCCCTAATCACATCGCGACATTTTCTTGTCTTTTTAATGACATACGCTCCAATAAAAAAAATTTTTTGCTATACAAACTGGGCATAACGATGTAGGAATGTAATAGCGTATGTTTTTTGTAGTCTTAACTTGAAAAGAATTTTTTTTAATTGTTGGATATAGACGAGTAATAAATCGCAAAAATTCATAAAGCTTCAAACCTATGTTAAAATAAAAATATGCTATTGTGAACAGTTATTTGTAAATAAATACTAAAACATATCCTTATTCTTATTAATTTTTGAAATACTTCGACTATAGTGATCCCGAAAATCGCATATTAATTGCCATTTTTCTACACAATAGCATGAGATTGAACAAATATTTAACTTCATTTTCATTTTATTTATATCCAAAATTGGTTTTGAACATTTAAATATTTTGTTTAGTTTTGAAGATTTGGAGAGAAAAAATTTATTAGAAAAAAACAGGAAAAAATTTGCTGCGGTCTCAGATAAAAAATTAAAGTACTGTAGGTTACGTCCTCCTTATATGCTTAATTAATGAATCGGTTATAGAATACTCTTCCATAGGAGGGGCAAATTAAACCACTTAAGATTTTTTATATGGCGACGTTTCGTGCAATCATGCGTGCACTTCTTTAGGCCACTGAAATATATTGTAAGTAAGCTACAACATTTCTTATTACATAACAAATAATACATTTTAGGTACAAACAACAAGAAACTTACACAAAAAGGTTAGAGTGGAATCGTCCTTAACTCCAACCAACATGACAACTAATTACACAATATAAATTAACATGAATAAATTGTTAAAATATTTTTAAAAAGGTCAAATAATTAAAATAATGTAAAAGAACAATTAACTGAGAATGACAAACAATTGACAAGACATGTATAATCAAAAATTCTATTTTGCAATGTCAAGGTAATCAAAAAAAAATTAAGAAATACCATTTCATTTACATTGAAACACTAATAAATAAGTACAAACGTTGTTATCTTAAAAGTGTGTTGGTGTTATTTTTGTACCGTACAAAATTTATTCCCGGAACACCCACTTTTCGCTGCATTGGCAATTTGCTAATGTTTTACATGAAATTATCGATGGAAGAAAACTTACTTTTCCGGTGACTGTGGTCCGCTTCGCATATACTTGTTCTAACGTAAGTGCCTAGCGAAATTTTCACTACTTTTGTACTACGTGTTGCTGAACCAAAGGGGGCTTACTTCAACAACTATTGTCTGTAATATCGACCTACATTCTAGCGTTTGATCGCACCGATGTAAAGTTATCTTCTCTTTTCGAACTTTTCTTTCCGTGATAAAATAAATATACTCGTTGCTACAACCTGTGTTTGTCATTTGTTCTATTTCAGCTTTGGATCGATTTAAACAATGTCTCCCATCCGAATCTTTTACCGTTTTTGCGTCTTTTCAAATTTCTTTATAATTAACATATCGAAACCTGCGATCCAATCACTGAGTCAAACTGAGTTCATTAGTAAGATCGTGCGGCCATGAAATTTCGTTATTTAACAATCAATTTGGTCCATGAAACCAGAGAGTAGATTGCCTTAGCTCAGCTGAACTCGCACCGCGAGAAAGAATATCCACTGGATTGTACTTAGTAGGAACCTGTTTCCAAAAAGCATTTTGAGAGCATTTTTGTATTTCAGCAACCCTGTTAAAAGCGAATGGCTTTAATTAATTTGGTTGGATTTTTAGCCAGCCAAGAACTATTGTAGAATCTGTCCAGAATACTAACTGATGAAAATTGAATTTGAGCGCATCAACGACTTGTCTAACATGTCGAACAAGAGTGAGAGCACCACACAGTTCTAGTTTAGGAATAGTGATAGTTTTCAAAGGCGCTACTTTAGTTTTTGAGCAAAGTAAGTTAGAATAAACCTCATCTTTATTATTAAATGAACGAATGTAAATAGTGCTCCATATCCCTTTATGGAAGCGTCACAAAATGCATGTAATTATATAGTCTTTGGATTTTCGCAAAATAACTTGCCTTGTAAAGGCTATGTCCTTAAGGCCTGATAAATTGTTTCTAAAGTATAACCACTTGTTTTTTAACTCGCATGATATCCCAGGAAATCCGCTCTAACCAAAGTCACTGCAGCTTGGCCTTGGCATTTATTATGCAAGGCAAAACCAAGCCAAGAGGGTCAAAAATCTGCGGCACATCAGAAAGAATAGTGCGCTTTGTGATCTTTTTTGCCGAACTATCGGAAATGGCAAATCTTAACTCATCTGTATTGCTGGACCATAGTAAACCTAAGGTTTTAGTGTTACCGTTAAATTTAAGCAAATTTAGATGAATATTAGATGACTCAACACCTATTAATACTGTCGGATCATTGCATATCCATTTTCTAATATTGAAACAACCAGAAGACAATATTTGAGACAAATTTTTACAAATGCCTTGAGCCTCAATTAAACAATTTGACCCACTCAACCAATTATCAACGTAAAAGTCATCCTGAATTATTTTAGCAACTTCGAGGTAAGATTTGGCACTTTCCATTCCCAACTACTCCAGACAACATGTCGCCAAAAAACTACCCGAAGCCGTGCCATATGTGACAGTGTTCAATTGAAATATATTAATTTGTTGTTCAGAATTGGATCTCCAAATGTGCTGTAAAGGTCACCTTCCGTTATTAAGATTTGGTGATACATCTTCTCAATCTCAGCCGAAAACGCAAAAACGTACTTCCGAAATCGTACGAGAATGGAAAAAAGATCTGACTGCACCGTGGGACCTGCATGCTGAATGCTATTTAAAGAAGTACCATTGCTAGTTAGAGCACTGCCATCAAAAACGACACGCAATTTTGTGGTTATGCTATCCTCCTTGACCACACCATGGTGAGGAAGATAGAATATTTTTGCAACCTCATCTTCGGTTACTTTTGACATGTGTCCTAAACTTTCGTATTTCTGCATAAATTTACAATAGAGACGACGTTTAGCCTGCTCGTAGGATTCTTCTAGAGTATCTGCAGATTGCTTAAAAGGAATAGAAACTATAAACCTCCCTTTAATATCTCGTTTATTTGTTTTTTCAAAATAGGATTCACAATGTGATTCATTCTTGAACAAAATTCGACCAGAAGGAACTTTTTCAAGCTCCCAAAAATGAGCTAATTGAGATTGAACATCTACAACGTTTGTTAGGTTGCATTGGATTTTCTTGGATGAAGGCATAAACGAAATGAAACCTGATACAACCCAACCAAAAAGAGTTTTATGAAGTATGGGCCTCTCTGGACCTAAACCAATTTGATAATTTTCTAAAAACAATTTGCACCCAGTAAAATGCTAATTTCCTTTGGTATATTAAAGTTAGGATCTGCGAGTTTAACATTACAAGGAAGATCCCACTCTAAAATCTCGAACGGCGTACTAGGCACAGCAGTAGAAATACATGGAATCACCAAACAAGAAGTTTTCAATGCGTAGTTAGTAGTTGTCGATTGCATAGTAACTATAAGGTGCGACTCAATATCAACTGCAGCGTTGGCAATACCCTGTATCTGTAGTTGAATTGGAGAAACGTCTAATTCAAGTAGTTTACATAAATCTGCGGTTACAAACGAAGACATACTTCCAGAGTCAAGTAAAGCTTAAACTCGGACAATTTTACCATGTAAGCCTGCAACTTAAACCAAAACAGTCGGTAGCAAAACCTTGTGATGTTGTGAGTTAAAGATGGTAAAGGTAGCCGGAGTTTCTGAAGCAGTTTTAGATGTGAGCGGAACGTTAGTTACAGGAGTTTTTGTCTTGTTGTTAAAGTGTAATAACGAGTGATGCGATGACAACTAACTTCAGACTTACAATCATTTATGGAATGTCTCTTTGATAGACAATTGAAACAAAGCTTGAGTACCTTTACTTTACTCTGCCGATCGTGAGCTTTTAGTTGTTTGAATTTTTCACAAGAGTATAGCATGTGTGCACCATCACATAGCGAACATGCTGAGGTTGCGGCGATAAATGGCTTAGGTGCTTGCTTATCTAAACGAAACTTGTTTTGTTTCAATTCAATTTAAATTTCATGAGCTCATTGGAATGTATTAAGAAGAATAAAAAGGCTTTCCACAAATACTCAGTCGTAACCAAAGTGTTTAGAGAACGTAAATTTTTCTCAACACAATCAATTAAATGATAAAGTTTTGTAGACGACTCCTTTGCAATAGATTCGAGACCAAATAAAGATTTCATATGATTATGAACTAAAATTCTCTCATTAAAAGCGGACAAATTCAATTTCTTAATAGCTTCTGAAGCTCTTCCTTTTAAAGTTGCACTAAAATAATGTAGTTTATGAACGTTAGACAATGTTTCATTTTCATGAATCAAACTACTGAACAAGTCCTTAAAATTTAACCAATCCTCAGAGTTTCCAGTAAACACACAATAAAAAATATTTCATAAAAACTAATGTTAAAACAGGTAATAAATTAATAGTGATTTCATTACTCCTTGTGTATGTAATTTGCTTTTATGACCGCACTAAGCCTGAAGAAGGGATTGAGATTCTTCAGGCCGTGCAAGACAACACAAAAAGAATTTCTCGGGGCGAGGTCGTAAAAAATCACAAATTTCCAATTGAATACTAATATCAAAAGTCGACTCACTGTGTATAATGTATGTACATTGAACGAACCCAAAAGCAGACCGAATGTGCGCATGGAACCACAGCCAACCACACGCAGTTGTAAATTGACCATTCCAGAACACGTGACATTGACCGGTCCGCCATTTTCTCTGGGTGGCACACAATTGTTAATTCTCTGTTTGTTTACGTGTGTTGTGTTTTTTTCTTGTGTCATAAATTTGGTTTCGATTGTGTTTATTTGCTATTTTTTCATTAAAATGTCTCGAAGTGCTTACTATTTAGAACTTAGTGGTGATATAAAGTCCCGATATGACGAAAAAATCAAAATTATTGATGCTGTTGATCCCTACGCAATTTTCCCTGAAGAATGCAGGCTTAATGCGTATCAGTTGCCCAACATTACCATAATGAACCTTGTCAATTACCTAATATGAAGCCATAGTTTTTACACTGGTCAACAGCTGAAGGCTTATAAAAGCTTGCAAGCCTACAAGAATTACGAAGCAGGCTCTGTTCAACAAATTCTTGCAAAACAGGTTAATAATGAGGCATGTGTTGTTATAGGCAAGGTAAGAAATCATAATTAGTGTATAAAGTTTACTTTATAACTTGGTTGTAATGCTAAAATTTCCAGTGGTATCTAAATAACATGTTACGGCACGTAAACAATAATTACTTAACATGATCCTACATATAAAAACTTGTGACCACTAAAGTAGTCTGGACTCGACTTGCTCATTACAACCTAGTTGAAACCTGTTGAACTGTATTTTTAATATGCCATATAGGTTTTAAATGACATTTAACATTGTTTATCTTTGCGACATGTTCAACACTCTCAACGGAAAAGAGAAAAATTACTACAGATTTGGACAATTATTCTCAAGGACGGTAGCATTTCTAATGCTCATTGTTCATGCATGGCTGGTTTGTCCGAAGTGTGCAGCCATGTAGCCACAGTTACATGCCCGTCCAAATACTGTCGAAGACAGTATTTCTGGAACAGTCTGTACAGAAAAACTTTCTGTTTAGCCAGTACCTCAAATTCTTTTAGTTTTATAAGTCAATAGGTAATACATTAATGTAGATACTGTTACGAATTATTTTCATTTTAATTTATTAATTTAATACAATTTCTGTTGAGAGTTTTAATTTATATTAATTGCGTTTAGTTAGTTTAGCATTTGAAGAATTCTTATTTTATACGTGTAATTGCAGTCAAGTTCAATGTATGACCCCGTCCGGTTTTGGGTGATAACACTTGAATGTTGCGCGTTTCCAATCGAATAGGGACATTGCATTTTTCGACGGCGTTAAGAATTGGCGTTTTGCTCGAAAGTTAGTTCGGTGTCGCATAAATTTTTGTGATTTTTGGGTTAACCACTGGTATTATTTAAAGATACACGCGGTAGTTAGCGGATTTCGGTTCCCATGTCACGCTGCTCACTGGGAATTAGTCAGTGTCGTATTAGCTATCCAGGAGCTTTCGCATTTAAAGCGGATTTAAAGAAATTGTTGTTGCGGCCCGTCAACTGTACTTCGTTCACCGTTGGTCCATCCAACAGCTTGCGGCCACTTGTATCGCCAAATCATCCATTCAGGTTTGGAAGCACCAAAATCGCCAGATCACTTACCATCTTCGAGATATTGGTTTACTTCGCAACTCAAGGTTTGAAGTTTAGTCTTATTTATCGCTTTGCCCATACTCGAGATTATTAAGAAAGACAGGTGTTACGTTTGTTCCTAGTGTAATTTTCGTTCGTGATTCCAATTCTACACAAACTATTTTGTTTACATATTTTTCTATTAAACATAATCGAATAAGAATTATCTAAAATAAGTTATTAATTGTCTTATAATTTTGTGCAAAGTTTGATTTTTTTAAGTAATTACTGTTTCCAAATTGTATCTATTGAGATTTGCATATTTAATTTTGTAAAAAAAGTAAACAAGTAAGTCGTTTAGATTTTTTTTTGTTTCGTATGGATTTCTGATTTTTACGTAAAGGTCCGTAAAACGAGCGCTCGCCCGCGTCAGCCTTTATTATGATATTAAACTTTAATCGGTTATTCTTTTTGGTGCATGCTTATCTAATTTTACCGCTTGTGCGCTTTATAGTAACTTTTTTTTTATGCACTATTTATACATTATAATTATTACAATTTGTTTCTCCAATTTATTGATTTAGGTAACAATGTTATTATACTTTTAAAGTTACCGCACTACTACTTACTGTTATGTTGTCGTATTAAAAGACTGTATGTTTATCTTTTGGTGAAATTTATTACATGATCGTAATATATTTTTTTCTCTTTCTTTTTTTATTTTTTTTAATCCCTGTTTTTTTTGTTGTTATCATCTGCTGGTCATGACAGCTTTGTTGGTTCGCCAAAGCTTGTAAACTTTTAGTGCAGAAAGTCTCTCTTACTATTATTGAACCTGGCGCCCAAAGAAAAATAAAACAAAACATTGTATCTATCCACACCCTCACGACGAGTTAGTTGGCAAGTTCTGTGTTTCTACCCGACCAGTAGTAACAAAAATTCTGGCGCCCAACGTGGGGCCTATAACTTTAAGGTTTTTAATTTTTTTTTTTTGTTTGTCTTCTTGACAGTTGTTTTACTTTCTTCTGTTGCCTATTATAAACATTAGTGTTTGCGTCTGGTCGATGTAAGTTTCTGCCGTTGTAAAAGCATAGTTACGTGTAACTAAGTGGTTTTTTTTCTTCTTTCTCTTTTTTTTTTTTTGTTTTGTTATCTATTTGTTCTCGAGCTATTGACACGATGAATATTGAGAAGTTACTAGTTGATGAAGTAGACTATGAGTTATACGTTCGAGGGATTTCTTTTCAAGGTTCCGTAGTGGAAAAAAGGAAGTTACTTCGTGCTAGGTTACGTTTAGAGAAATTAAGTACTGTTAGTTTTCCTGAAATTAATATAAATGATACGGAGGAACTCCAAATATGTAGAGATAAACTTATCCTCTTGTCTGCCGAGGTTCAAGTCTATAGACCGACAATCGTTGATAGCGTTTTCGAACGTCTGCATACTCGACTATTGCATGTGCACGGAAGGCTAGACAGGATAAAACCTGACGACCAATTTTTAGAGTTGCATAACCAATTGCGTAATCAATGTTTGCGAGTAATTGACGACCTTCAATGCACAATTCAATCGTTGCCCTCCACTAGTACGTCTAACGTTCCGGACACGGTAAATTTAATTACCCTAGACGCAGAAGGTGATCTTTCAAATGAAATAACCAATCACCCACAGACACGCAATAAGAGTCCTACGGGTATTTCTTGTTTGCCTCACGTACACTTTTCTAATGTCGATAACCCTTCAATGCTTAGTGCAGACTGGGAAACCAACTTTAGTCCTCATAGGCCAGCTCTCTTTGACAGTACTCAAGTTTCGGCTATTACTTCTAAGTCACGAAACAACCTAGTCATTAGTAAGTGGAATTTACAGTTTAATGGCGATTCGAGCGTCACAAGTTTTCTTGAGCGGGTTGAAGAGCTACGTGTTTCACGCGGAGTTTCAAAAAGCGACTTATACTTGTCCGCTGTAGAATTCTTTACTGGTAATGCTTTAATATGGTACCGTTCGGTACACGATACTCTTCGTAGTTGGGACGCACTCGTAACTGCGCTCCGACACACTTTTCTTCCTTGTGATTACGAAGAAAGTCTCTGGGACGAAGTACGTAATCGTACGCAAGGATCTGATGAGCCAGTATCAATTTACATTGCAGTTATGGAAAATCTTTTTCGGCGACTTTCTTGTCTTCCGGTTGAAACTGTTCGTTTGACAATAATCAAAAGAAATTTACAGCCATACCTACAAACTCAACTTGCCTTACAGACAATAATTAGTCTTTCTGAACTGACACGTGTATGTAAACTCCTAGAAGATATTCATATCCGCAATAGCAAATTTAAACCGCCACCCACTAACATAAAAACAGTACTAGAACCAGATCTTGCTTATCGCAAAACTACTTCGTATGCACCCAAAATAGCAGTTTCTGATTCACAGCTTTTTCACGATTTACCGTCTAATGATGTGCAATGTCTTCCCGAGGTTGATGCTATTACGCCTATTATCTGTTGGAACTGCAAAAAACCAGGTCATCGCGCCAGTAATTGCCTGGAACCTAAAAGTAAATATTGTTACCGTTGCGGTAAATCCAATTTTACGGTGAAGACATGTCCTACGTGTTCGGAAAACTTAAATCAGCGTCGTTAACTGGCCGATTAACACGCTGTTTGGTTTAAGAGGCCAGTATTTCTAATGATGAGAGTCAACGTATTTTATTAAATTATATTCTCAGCAACGCGGGTCAAGACGAGAGACCCTATCTAAAGGTGTCAATTTATGAAAACGTCTTCTTAGGTCTTTTAGATTCTGGAGCTTCTCACAGTATATTGGGAAAACAAGGTTGGGAAATTTTAAAGGATTTTTGTACTATTGATTCTAGTCGTGCTCGCACTTGTGTTGTCGCCAATGGTGGCAAATGTGTAAGTACTGGATCTATAATTGTTCCTATTACGCTCCGGAATAAAACCTGTATGATGGAAGCTTTAGTTGTACCGACGATTCCTTATTCCTTAATTCTCGGAGCTGATTTTTGGCGAAAAATGGGAATTGTTCCAGATTTGCGTCACGGAGAGTGGAGTTTTTCATCTGAACCACCCAATATCTACGTCAATTCTATTCAGACAGTAGACCATTTGTCGCCTTCACAAAGCCTTGAACTAGACATCTTTATTAAAAATACTTTTGCGCATATGGGAAACAAACTCGGAGTAACCAACTTAGTCGAACATCAAATTAAAACGGATTCGTTGCCCATTAAGCAGAGATACTATCCAATATCTCCGGCTCTGCAAAAATATGTAGACAAAGAGCTAGACAAAATGTTATCTGATGGGATTGTTGAACCATCTACCTTAGCCTGGTCATCGCCTATCGTTATGATTAAAAAGCGAGATAATTCCTACCGCTTTTGTGTCGATTACAGACGCTTAAATAAGGTTAGTCAACCTGATGCTTATCCACTCTCATATGTTAGCTCTACTCTCGATAAGCTAAGAGATGCTAAGTTTCTGTCTACGGTTGATGTTAAATCAGCTTATTGGCAAATTCCTGTGGCCAATTCATCTCGCGAATACACAGCGTTTACAGTTCCAAGTAGGGGACTTTTTCAGTTTTGTCGTATACCTTTTGCGGTTCATAATGCGCCAACGACTTGGCAACGTTTTATCGATCCCATAATTGGTGCCGATCTCGAACCACATGTATTTACTTACCTTGACGACATTATTGTGTGCACTCAAACATTTAAACAGCATTTAAACGTACTGCAAAAAGTTGTTGATCGCCTCATCTCCGCCGGTTTGACTCTTAGCCAAGATAAATGCCACTTCTGCAAACCAGAACTACGTTACCTCGGTTATGTCGTGAACTCAAAAGGTCTTCTTGTTGATCCAGAAAAAGTTCAAGCTATTGTGCAAATACCAATTCCGACGACCGTTTCTGAAATTCGTCGCATTATAGGTATGGCATCTTGGTACCGCCGCTTTGTACCAAATTTTTCTTCTGTCATTTCACCGTTAACAGCCTTGCTGAAAAAAAATTCTAAATTTTTGTGGACAGAGAACTGTCAAAATGCTTTTGACCGTATAAAAGAACATCTTGTTTGTGCTCCGGTACTGTCGTGTCCCGATTTCTCATTGCCTTTCATTATACAAACTGACGCTTCTGGTTACGGAATTGGTGCTATTCTTAGTCAAGAACAATCTGATGGCGAAAAAGTTATATGTTATATTAGCAAATCCTTAACCAAAAATGAAAGAAAATATAGCACTACGGAACGAGAGTGTCTTGCCGTTCTTTACGCAATTGAGAAACTTCGACCTTACATAGAAGGTACCAAATTCACTGTCATAACCGATCACTATAGTCTTAAGTGGTTGAATAGTATTAAAGATCCCGTTGGTCGTATTGCTAGGTGGGCCGTTCGTCTTCAGCAGTACGATTTTGATATCGTACATCGAAAAGGTAAAGATCATATCGTACCTGATACTTTGTCTCGTTCCGTACCGATAATTGATAACATATGTCTCGCTGAATCCAAATGTCATTCTACAAAAGATCGTTGGTATAATCGAATGTTTACTTCTATTCGCGATTCACCTCAAAAATTTCCTCTCTGGAGAATCCTGGGGAATAAGTTATTTAAGCACGTTCAAGTCACATTTTCTGAAATTGCTGATGAACATGATGAGTGGAAATTAGTTCTTCCTAAAGAGAAACGCAACGCTGTAATGCACTAGCATCATGATTCCCCTATTGCTGGTCACGCTGGGATATCAAAAACATTCAGTCGTTTGTGTCAAAAATGAGAACTGACGTCGCTAATTATGTAAGACGATGCAAAATCTGCGAAGAAACTAAACCATTTCAAGATAAGCCTTGGGAAGTCATTTGCATGAACCTCGTTGGTCTTTTACGACGTTCTCGTCAAGGTTTCTGTTATATTTTAGTCGTAGCTAACTGTTTCAGCAAATTTGTTTTAACTTTTCCTCTTCGTACCGCTACCGTTCAAAAAATCATTACACACCTTGAGAGGACGTGTTTTTAATGTTTGGAGTACCGAAACGAATCATATGCGACAATGGGGCTCAATTTCGTAGCAAAAAATTTGCGCGACTTTTAGATAGATATTGTTGCCATGTTGCTTATACTGCTAATTACCACCCTCAGGCCAACCCTACTGAGCGAATTAATCGAGTCCTCAAAACCATGCTTAGTTCTTACGTCAAAGATAACCATAGAGATTGGGATCAGTATCTCCCCTACGTTACCTCTGCCATACGCACGGCTAAGCACGAAGCGACTGGCATGACACCGTACTTCATAAACTTTTCTCGCGAAATGAAAATCCCCACCAAAACATTTGATAAAAACCTCGAAAATGACGATGCTCCACTTGAATTTGCTCGGTCTGAGGATAAGTTTACCCGTTCTGCCGTTATAAACCGAATATACAGCTCGGTCAAATCTAAACTTGGTCAGGCCTACGAAAAAGCGAAAAAATACTATAATCTACGACGTCGTCCTTTTGAATTTGTTGTTAACGATAAAGTCTGGAAGAAAAACTATGTGTTATCGGATGCCTCAAAATTCTTCTCTGCAAAACTTGCTCCAAAATTTGTCGGGCCGTTTATCATCAACCGAAAGTTTTCCAAATGGGTGTATCAACTTAAAGACCCCAATGGAAAAATTTTGCAAGGCGCTTGGCATGCAAAAGATCTCAAACTCTACTCCGATGAAGACACAAATATTTCTGATAATGACTAATGTCCTTGTCTATTTCAGGCTGTTGAATTTTAGGTCAATTGTTGCTTTTTTTTTTGGAGAAAATTTTTTTTTATGAAAAATTTTCTTTTAGTGGGAGGGGATTTGTTACGAATTATTTTCATTTTAATTTATTAATTTAATACAATTTCTGTTGAGAGTTTTAATTTATATTAATTGCGTTTAGTTAGTTTAGCATTTGAAGAATTCTTATTTTATACGTGTAATTGCAGTCAAGTTCAATGTATGACCCCGTCCGGTTTTGGGTGATAACACTTGAATGTTGCGCGTTTCCAATCGAATAGGGACATTGCATTTTTCGACGGCGTTAAGAATTGGCGTTTTGCTCGAAAGTTAGTTCGGTGTCGCATAAATTTTTGTGATTTTTGGGTTAACCACTGGTATTATTTAAAGATACACGCGGTAGTTAGCGGATTTCGGTTCCCATGTCACGCTGCTCACTGGGAATTAGTCAGTGTCGTATTAGCTATCCAGGAGCTTTCGCATTTAAAGCGGATTTAAAGAAATTGTTGTTGCGGCCCGTCAACTGTACTTCGTTCACCGTTGGTCCATCCAACAGCTTGCGGCCACTTGTATCGCCAAATCATCTATTCAGGTTTGGAAGCACCAAAATCGCCAGATCACTTACCATCTTCGAGATATTGGTTTACTTCGCAACTCAAGGTTTGAAGTTTAGTCTTATTTATCGCTTTGCCCATACTCGAGATTATTAAGAAAGACAGGTGTTACGTTTGTTCCTAGTGAAATTTTCGTTCGCGATTCCAGTTCTACACAAACTATTTTGTTTACATATTTATCTATTAAACATAATCGATTGAGAATTATCTAAATTACGTTATTAATTGTCTTATAATTTTGTGCAAAGTTTGATTTTTTTTATTTTTTTTAAAGTAATTACTGTTTCCAAATTTTATCTATTTAGATTTGCATATTTAATTTTGTAAAAAAAGCAAACAAGTAAGTCGTTTAGATTTTTTTTTTGTTTCGTATAAATTTCTGATTTTTACGTAAAGGTCCGTAAAACGAGCGCTCGCCCGCGTCAACCTTTATCGCGATATTAAACTTTAATCGGTTATTCTTTTTGGTGCATGCTTATCTAATTTTACCGCTTGTGCGCTTTTTAGTAACTTTTTTTTTATGCACTATTTATACATTATAATTATTACAATTTGTTTCTCCAATTTATTGATTTAGGTAACAATGTTATTATACTTTTAAAGTTACCGCACTACTACTTACTGTTATGTTGTCGTATTAAAAGACTGTATGTTTATCTTTTGGTGAAATTTATTACATGATCGTAATATATTTTTTTCTCTTTCTTTTTTTATTTTTTTTAATCCCTGTTTTTTTTGTTGTTATCATCTGCTGGTCATGACAGCTTTGTTGGTTCGCCAAAGCTTGTAAACTTTTAGTGCAGAAAGTCTCTCTTACTATTATTGAACCTGGCGCCCAAAGAAAAATAAAACAAAACATTGTATCTATCCACACCCTCACGACGAGTTAGTTGGCAAGTTCTGTGTTTCTACCCGACCAGTAGTAACAATACTTGATTGCTAATCTTTTTGAAAAACAAATCGCATGTAGGTATATAAATTGTATAAATTGTTGTTAAATAATAAGTTTTATATGAAAAATGTATAAAAATGCTTAAAATAATTGTTAAATATAAGTTCTACATAAAAAAATGTATATTACTGATGGTCAATACATAATTACATTGAAAACAGGTAATCACTTGTATGGTATTTTGGAAGGGCACATATTTATGAATGCACTAAATATCACCACGATTTTATCCAATGCATTAAAACCATTTGTTTGCTTTGATAACATGCTTATGGGTATTGTTTCATGGAAAATCTTAAATTTTTTTTAAGCAAACCTATTATTCGTTCTACATGAATTCGTACAATTGCAATGTTTCGTGTGTTTTCCAAATCAGTTGGATGCAACTGAGTTTTGCCTCTTGTAAAAACTGGTATGTGTAAATGAGCATTCAATGTTTGCAGTGAATCTTCAATTAAAAAACCTCTATCTGCCAAAACGATATCACCAGGTAAAATAAAATTAAAAAAACTACAGTTTTCTGTTAAAAATTTATCACTTGTTCTTCCACCCCAAGCTTCAGATATGTATGAAATTGTGCCCTGAGGGGTGATGCCAATAAGAAATTTAACAGTTTGATGGTGTTTGTAGTTTGACCAGCAACGAGAAGCATTTACAATGTTGGAAGGAGTTTCGGTGAAAACTTCGAAGCAATCAATAATGACTGCTACTTTATTACCAAAAGTTTCCTTGAAACTTGCTGGAACATTTTTTTGCAAAGCTTCTCGTTCTGGCCAATATACTGCACAATGAAACACGTCATAAAGAACATTGATAGTTTTATAAAAAGTGTCCGATCCAGTAGTTGGACTTATAGCAAATCTATACGAAAGGTATTTAAAAGGTAAATTTAGACGAAGTTTCATAAGAGTAAGTAATAGCTGATTGAATTGATTCACTAACATAGTTTTCAATAATTTGTCTTGCTGAAATCTGTTCTTGTTGCGGTTCATTCATCGGAAGCTGTATAAGATATTCTGCATTTTCAACTGCCTCAGTTTGAACCTAAATAAAAACACGGTAAAAAATGTATTGAATTTAAAACTTAATAACAAACCTCTACTTCAGCCCTAGATCTTTTTACAGACCTTTCAAATCTTGAGGATGCAAAGGAACTTGGTTGGACAATTGAAATGTATCCCAAATTCTGGTTGGGTATCCTTTCTGGATTCGTTTTATCATCTAAGGCAGCTGGTTTTCCTTAAATCATACATACAAATATGTATCAATGTTAATTTAAAAACAAAAAGGAATTTTTTTACAAAAAACTTGGTACATACCAGTTAAAAAATGTCGTGAGCAAATACGACCATTTCTTAGGTGAGATTCACTTAGAGGCCCCCGCTTCAAAGCCTTAATCCAAGCATTTCTTCTTTCATTAGACAGTGCATTCAAATGATTTCCTCGGTTAGCCAAAACAGTAGGAAATCGAAAAAATGAAACTTTATCTCTTTCAGCACGCATTGAGCATTTAACAACGCTACAAAAATGAGGCATTTTTCAATAAAATGGACCAGGATTCAACAACTTTATAAGAAATACTTTCGATGTTTACTTATGCAAACGTGTAAGCAAACGCATTTGTGTGCCACCCAGCAAACATGGCCGAATTGTCATGACGTCATTCTGGAATGATCTATACCGATTTCGCGACTTAACCTAAAAGACAAAAACTTACGTATATTTTGGCCAAAATGCGCGCAATTCTTATTAAAATAAACTTACTATATTTACTAATTACGGTCACGCACATTGAGGTGAGCTATGAATACACTTCATTATAGCCGCGTTCCAAAACAGTAAGTTCAACCTTTATAGCTGACTAAATTTATAAATATATTGTTACGAGAAACTTGGGTTCCTAGAGTTGAGATGTCCAAATAGAAAGTTCCACCGGGCTTCTCGTAACCAAACAAAGCAACGGCCAGCACAGCTTCTTCGGAGAGGGATCGCAGGCTTTGTTATGTGTGATTATAACGTGAAGCTAATAAAAAGGCGCCAAGACGATGAAAAATTAAAGTCGAGGGAGACCGTCTAACTCGCCTCGTAGTATACGAAGAATAAATAACATTACAAAAATAATAACACCGAATATATATATTTATTGTATCACAGAAGTCGAAACAAGTTTAGAAGTATAAATTCTTGAAAAACATACACACGTAGGTTGACTAAATTAGAAATTTATGCCTAGTGGCGAGCAACACACTGTACAACAAAATGCCCTTGTCGGACTAGATAATGACATACATAAAGCGTCTAAATAGATAAATACATATACATAAATCGTAGATAAATCAAGCAATTAAGTTTTCGAGATTCGATGTGCACAAACGATAAATTCGCGAAGCACAAAAATATAATTAATTGTGTTAAGTTAACATGCACGTACGGTCCTTAACGACCTAGTCCCCGAAACACGAATAACAAATTTTAAATAGTAATACTTACAAGCTGGACCTTACTCGGACTGTTAGCGCTAACCTCCGACTTCGGTACACCTAAAACAATACTATTAAACCCCGATCGAAACGGGCATATCCGTTTAACACAAGTAACAAAAAAAAGGTTTGGTTAGCATCCAATTATTACGAACGTAAGTGCGCAGCGTTTTCCTGTGGCTTAATCGAGTAAATTCCCCATGTTTGACTTCATAACAGAAAAGAATAGTCCTGGCGGTTCTCAACCTTCGACAGTGGGTATTATCAGTATGTAACACTACTTCGACGTCATGGAATGTTTCCAATACGACCACCTGTTGGTTATCTTAATTGATAACGCCGGACAATTGGTGACTACCAAGATCCGCTACAGAAAATTAGTAGGTGTCAATTTAAACCCTCGATAAAGAAAATTGTATACCACTTACCCCGTTTCAACCTTCCACAAATATAAACGCATTAGAAATTTGTAGCGTGACACAATTTAGCGGTGAAGGCTAAACCGGGCAAACAAATAAAGTTAACTCGGCAAAGATTTAATGAAGAATGACTCCGGATATGCTGTCATAATTGTGACAGTCTGGCGCAAGAGCAGAACGATCCTGACAAGTTTCATAATATCTACCAAGACATTTTCCCTACTCGCGAATTGAACTACTAAGTTCTTATTTTAACGTTACAAATTCCCCCCCCAGCAACATGAAAACCTGGGAAGTGGACACTAGCTAAAGTCAAGAATAGAAATTTAGGCCTACGCCAAGGACAAAACCCTGAAATCCAAAACCAACCCAAATACAATAACACCCAATCCCAGAAGAAACGTAGATGAAAGAAGTTTCCAAGTTTGCTAAGCATCACCAACCAGATGTGTCCAAAAGTCGCATGAAGCGGAATGATACTTCAAAGAACCAAAAGAATCAACTAACAGAAGAGAAGTATCAGAACAGGTACTCGTTGAAAGTCGACCAAAAGTCGTTACGCTATAAAGCAAGAAAGCAACGCAGTCCCATAGACCTCACTGACCGACAATACTAAGCAAACCAAGAGAAAAAGAAGAAGTATAGGAAAGAAAGAATACGAATCTAACCCCAAATATAAGTCCCCAAAGCTAACTAAGCTAAAGAAGTAAAAAGGAAAAAAAAGTATCTAGATGTCGAATGGGGATACCGCGGATTTAGAAGAAAAAGTCCAAAAAGAAAAACTAATGTAGTTGTGCTCAACAAGTCGTCAACAGACGATATGAGATTCTTCCACCAAAAAAACCAAACAGACCATAAAGATCTAAGCAAAGAAAACCAACGAAGAGATCTCAAGCAAAAGAAAGATTCTGATTAAAAGTCGACATAAGTCGTACTACCAAAAAGGCAGAGAAAAGAATCAGTAATCCCAGAGTCACAATAACAAAGTCACCAAAAAGCTAAACACTAAATGAGTGCCAATCCAAAAGAAATCCAAACCGCGAAACCCAAAACAAAACCAAAAGAAAGAAAGAAAAAGAAGTAAGAACCAATAAAGAAGAGAAAACTTCACTTGCTAATTGAAAGTCGTGAGTCAGTGCTCGTTGTGTTGGAATGTCACCTGGAACTTAAATGCCGAAGAACGGATTAGAATATTCCAAGAGCAAAAGAAACCCAAAGGAGAGAAATATCCTAACTGTGACTGACAACATCAAAAATGCCGACTAAGCGGAAGTACAGAGTACAAAAAGCGACGTTGCAGTCTATCCCAAGCTTCAATCCAAAAACAACAAAACAAAAACCCACTAAATCCAATACAGCATGAAAAGTAACTGAGAAAGAAAAGAAAAAAAGAAACACAGCTGCCGTGAACACTAAAGAAGGAAGTTACTAAAAAGAAAAAAGAAAGTGTTCAGCCAACAAACTATGATAAAAGAAAAAAACAAAAGAGATAATTGCCCTGAAGGCAAACCTTCAAAAGCAAAAGAAAAACCTGAAAAGTAAGAAAGACAAGAAAAGAAGAAAAGAAACAGACGGAGAAAGATAAGACAAGATGTAAGTGTCTGATTCGTTCTTCTCTCCGTAGAAGAAACGAAAGGGAGTGACCAACCCTTCAATGCCCAACCAACCGCCCAATAGGCGAACCATAAGGAGAATCAAAAGAAAGAATAATGGTTGGCACAAAGAAAAGATAGATAGGCCCAAGAAGAAAAAAAATGAAAAGTAGAAAAGATAAGAGATATAGAAAGACGGAGAAAGATAAGGCTCGATGTTAATGCCTGATTCATTCTTCACCCCGTAAAAGAATGAAAAGAGAGACCACCCTACGGTGCCCATCCAACCGCCCTAAGGGGTAAACCTTTAGGAGGAGGAAGAAGAAAGAAAGAGATGTGGCATGTAGGTGATCAACAAATCAAGAAGAAGGAAAAAAAATAAGAAGTAAGAAAACAAGAAAGGCAGAAAAGAAACAGACGGAGAAAGATAAGACAAGGTGTAAATGTCTGATTCGTTCTTCTCTCCGTAGAAGAAACGAAAGGGAGTGACCAGCCCTTCAATGCCCAACCAACCGCCCTAGTATACAAGAAAAGAGAGAGAAAAGAAAAGATATCAGTTAGTCATAGAACGAAAGCGTACCAATTGCTGTCCCAAATTGGAAAGTATACTTCACGACTTTAATGCCGACGAGCGGAATAGAAAACTCAAGAAAAGAAAAAACCAAATCCAAAAGCAGAAGAGAGATTTCTATATATGACGTACCAATCCAAAAAGGCCGACTAAGCGGATATAAATATATACAGACGGAAAGGTAGTCTGTCCTGAAGTAAGATGTAGCAGAAAGAAACAAAAAGAATTTTAGCAGAACTTAACCAAAACAAAAGGAAGAATATCGGTGACAGCAAAATGGGGGAAAGCAAATAGATAGCATCCGAATCACAACAAACAAGATACCAATAACGTATTCAAAGAATGGAACCACCAAAACTAAAAGAAAAGGACTAAAAGAATAGCAAAGGTCGAAAGTCGAAAGCCCAAAAAGTGAACTAGCACTTACGACGCTTGCGACGCCGATGAAAAAGAAGAGAACGATTAGAAGAAGGAGACAGCAAAGAATAAGCAGAAGTGATTGACGAAATGGATGTAAGAGTAGTGGCTTTTACATCAGAAGAAACAGCACGATCCTTATGTAGACGCGTAGACTTTGTAGCGACACTAGTGTTGGAAAGTTTCGTTTTACTTGGCAAAACGTGACGTGACCTAATAGGATTGCTTCGTTGCGAGTTCGAACAAGAACAATAACGTATGAACTCGGCAACCTTAGGTCTCATATGAGTCCAGTAGAAGTGACATCGAAGACCTTCCAACGTACGCTTAACACTGAGGTGATCCGAACCAGATATAATGTGGTAATCCTGGATAAGTTGTTTGCGCTGGTCCGATGGTACGACTAACTTCCAAACGCAAGGATCAAAAGAGGAAATGCGTACACGTTTACATAAAAGATTTTTCACAACACACCAACGGGAGAAACGACGAGGAGAAGCAGTAACTTTAGATATCATACCTAAATACCAAGGATCAGTAGTAGGCCTAATAATCCTAGAAACTGAAAAGAAATTAGAAGGAAGAGAAAGAAGAGAACGAACAGTACGTAAAGGCTTATCACCTTGAGAACGACAACGAACACAAGTATTCGAATTAGAAGGGGACGCAGAAGAAGGTGTAGAAGCAGTACGAGAACAAGTATCAGGAATAGCAGAAGAGACGGAAGTAGAAATCTTACTAGCAAAGACTACAGATGACTTTGTCACCAATCTCTGTTGTTGAGAAGCGGAAAGAATCACGAGAATTGATGTTCGACTCCAAACGCTTGCCTAAAGATATTAATTCAGCGATAGATTTGATTTCCATCAACGCTAAAGGAAGTTGATAGAACGGCGTTAGATTCCGGCGAATAACCTTGAGCTGCATTTGCTCTGAGACAGGTTCTGCTAGCTGAAGAAAAAGGTATCGCATATTGGTAACGTAAGTACCAATGGTTTCGTTAGCTCCCATCGTACGACTGCGAATAGAATCCATCAAGCGCTCATCATAATCCAGAGGTAAAAACTCCGACTTCAACAAAGCAACAACATCATTCCACGAACGTAACGAACTTCGATTCGTCCTAAAAACAAGAAGGGCTTTGCCAGATAAAACTTCAAAAGCTGAAAGAAAAAGTTGATGCTGTGACACACCACGAGATAAACACAACTCGTCAATACGAATAAGAAATTCAATAAGTAAAGAAGGATCTTCACCAGAAAACGTTACATTCCAATTTCCTAAGTTCGTTTCTGAATCAGAGTCTGAAGAAGTAAGAAGTAAGAAGTGGTGGTTCTTTATCTGAAGAATACATAGTTAACACACTAAAATTACGATAAAATCTAAACAGTAGAATCAAAATAGTAAATCAAAAGCAGAAAGCTGCTAACACATGTCTGACCTAAAACTCAAATCAAAATAACAGTACAAGTAATATCACTAACAACCAATCTAATAAGCAAAAGGGCCAACCGACGCAGTCGAGTCAATCCAAAAATCACAGCAAAGTCCCACGACTCGCGTCTGATCAGAAATCCAATCAATAGAAAAGTAATTAAGTAAATTGCTAATATAAATTCAGATCGCAGCACTAAAAATCAAAGAAGTACAATTAGTGAAGTAACTCCGACATATCCAGTCTTGCAGCAATAACTAAAAGAGCAAAGCAAAGTAGATCGAACCCACGAAAGACTAAGAAAAGGTAAAAGAATCAATAAAACTAGAAGAAATTATAATCGCACACACAGAAATCGAGCCCAGACAGTTGGGTGCCAAAATTTGTTACGAGAAACTTGGGTTCCTAGAGTTGAGATGTCCAAATAGAAAGTTCCACCGGGCTTCTCGTAACCAAACAAAGCAACGGCCAGCACAGCTTCTTCGGAGAGGGATCGCAGGCTTTGTTATGTGTGATTATAACGTGAAGCTAATAAAAAGGCGCCAAGACGATGAAAAATTAAAGTCGAGGGAGACCGTCTAACTCGCCTCGTAGTATACGAAGAATAAATAACATTACAAAAATAATAACACCGAATATATATATTTATTGTATCACAGAAGTCGAAACAAGTTTAGAAGTATAAATTCTTGAAAAACATACACACGTAGGTTGACTAAATTAGAAATTTATGCCTAGTGGCGAGCAACACACTGTGCAACAAAATGCCCTTGCCCTTATGACATACATAAAGCGTCTAAATAGATAAATACATATACATAAATCGTAGATAAATCAAGCAATTAAGTTTTCGAGATTCGATGTGCACAAACGATAAATTCGCGAAGCACAAAAATATAATTAATTGTGTTAAGTTAACATGCACGTACGGTCCTTAACGACCTAGTCCCCGAAACACGAATAACAAATTTTAAATAGTAATACTTACAAGCTGGACCTTACTCGGACTGTTAGCGCTAACCTCCGACTTCGGTACACCTAAAACAATACTATTAAACCCCGATCGAAACGGGCATATCCGTTTAACACAAGTAACAAAAAAAAGGTTTGGTTAGCATCCAATTATTACGAACGTAAGTGCGCAGCGTTTCCTGTGGCTTAATCGAGTAAATTCCCCATGTTTGACTTCATAACAGAAAAGAATAGTCCTGGCGGTTCTCAACCTTCGACAGTGGGTATTATCAGTATGTAACACTACTTCGACGTCATGGAATGTTTCCAATACGACCACCTGTTGGTTATCTTAATTGATAACGCCGGACAATTGGTGACTACCAAGATCCGCTACAGAAAATTAGTAGGTGTCAATTTAAACCCTCGATAAAGAAAATTGTATACCACTTACCCCGTTTCAACCTTCCACAAATATAAACGCATTAGAAATTTGTAGCGTGACACAATTTAGCGGTGAAGGCTAAACCGGGCAAACAAATAAAGTTAACTCGGCAAAGATTTAATGAAGAATGACTCCGGATATGCTGTCATAATTGTGACAGTCTGGCGCAAGAGCAGAACGATCCTGACAAGTTTCATAATATCTACTGAGACATTTTCCCTACTCGCGAATTGAACTACTAAGTTCTTATTTTAACGTTACAATATATATATACTTAAAGTACGGTGACAAATACTTTTTCTCAGGAACCCTAATAACTAACTTAGATGGTACCTGAGTATAGTTGTCTCGGCTCAATTTAAACACAGGATACTACTGATAGTATGGACTGCCTTACGAACCTACCAGGGCTTCCAATCTAAGAGTATCAGCCTCGTCAACAAACAAGCAATTTCGATGGTGGTCACGGAAACGAGCCCAAAAACAATTGCAAATTGCCAACTGTGTTAACGATAACGCTTAAGATGCCACAGGTGAGGTACGATTAGTTAACAACCACAAACAAAGGAGAAAAACACTACAATAACTTATTAACCATAGACATAAGACCCAGGACAAACATTCAGATGACGATTACCTTCAGGTGGTGTGCAGGCTCGGAGGTAAAGGTGGATTAAATTAGCCAAGGATTTACCATGCGAAATGTAGTAAGGAAAACCGTATAAAATTAACGTTACCTGGAGATTTGATAAATTGGTGCTCGCATTAATAAATCCACTGATAAGTCGCAGGTTTGTAATAATTAATACTTAGTGGATCTAATTTAGGCACCTTCTATTTTCGGTGGTCACGCAGCAGGTGTCCTCCTTCTTGAAAAATCCCAAAATGACCTCATTAAAAAAAACCGACAGGAAAGGTGAGGACGACAAATCTCATTAAGAAAATTTTCCAAAACTTAAAAATCTATTTTCAAAATTTTTCCGGGATATAAATTAAAATTATTACACTTTTTAGAAATGCAGAAGCGTGCTCTTAATAATGTAACGAATTTTATTATTAAAACTAATTTATTTATACTAAAAATATGTACTCGTTTAAACTAACCGAACTAATTAAATCTAAGGTAATTTAATAAAAACACTTACACTATAATTTATGTATAACACTATCACTTACACGAAGATAAGTCCGCGGATAACTATTTAACACTTATTTTTTGTTAACATTAGAGTCACCTACAACGTTATACACCGTAGATTTATCTCACACGCGCTAATTACTTATTTATTTACGCTTGAATAATCTTCTTAACACTGCCGTCTTCGAATTAAGGGAAATAACTTCTTCTGATTTGTTTGTGCCGCATGTATACATTTTGGAAATCCTTCTCGAATGTTCCATATCTTTCGGTATACGTTCTGGAAAACCTCGCGAAGGTTCTCAAAGTTGAGAATAACTTCTCGAACGTTACAATAAGAAAAACAATCTCAACCAAGCTCTTATTACAAAACCAATTAAAACTGTATCTGAGCAAAAGAATGAATTCTTGCAAGATTTGTGTCGAACAATATTAGAACAAATGTACCTTTAAGCAAGTTAAATGCTGAGCTCTTTAAAGATTTTTTTGGAAAATATTTTTAAAAAAACATACTAGATGAGAGCACGCTAAGGTAAATTATCTTCCGGTACTGTTTGAATATAAGACGTCTGAGATCCGGACAAATATAGGAAAAAAGTAAAGTTCATAATACACTTAAAATATTTATTAGTTATAACACTCATCTTAAATTTACAGTCGAATTAGAAAAAGAAACACCCCCACCACTAAAAAGTAAACATTATTAAATCAATAAAAAAGAAAATAATCAAACTTAGTAGTCCACAATTAATAATATAAACACTGTAAAAAAGATACTTCGTAAGAACTATCCTAGTAACATTATTAACGTTGTCACGTGCAAAAACTTCATAACGTAGGGGAAAGTGGTTACCATTCGTACGCGGGGCACATTCGTACAATAAGTATAACAGAAAAACGAAACGGCACACAAACACGCCTTTGTTTGTATGCATTGAAATACCGGCCACCATGTTGCTAGCGGAGCTTTCCGCCAGTCGCGCTACGCTGTGTTTCCGCGCGCAGTGAGTAAATTTTTTACTGAAGTTTAGTTCGTAATTGTAAGCAGAATTTATATTTTTGACAAAATAGTGTTGATAAATTAATGTTAACATTGTTTATTTTGAGCTTCAATTGTGTAATATTTGTCATACTAAATTAGAATTTCTATAAAGTTCTAATTTAATTTTGTGCAAGGCCTGGGGCACATTCGGACAGTACTACAAGGGACACATTTGTACGCGTACGAATGCTCCTCTCTAGATCTTATTTACCACCAATACATCGAATTTAGATTTTTATGAAATAAAATATAGTACATTTCAGAATTTGTTTTACGCCTACTATAATTAGGGCAATTTATTATTTATATCGATCGGAAACTTTTGGTTAGTTCAGTTTTGATAGTTTACTTTACTTTTATTAATTGTAACGTTTTATTCTTGATTTTTTCTACCGAACAAGAACAGAGAAAAGATAATAGAAGAATAGGAAAATTACGTTACCCTGCAGACAGAACAATAACAAAATTTTCTTTTTATGAAACATTTTTATTAAGTTAATCTTTTAATGAATATTTGATTGCAGAATTATGGTGCGGAAATATAAAAAAAGGTACGCGAACCCAAGAAGTAAATGAAGAGTCCATGAATTTACCAATTGATGATGTAATACAAGGACGGTTGTCCTATAGAAAAGCCGCGTTGAAATACAACATCAAAACATCAACGTTGCAAAGTAGAGTCAAGAAATTTAAAGATGGCACTAACGACAATAGACCCTCGCGAACTTTTCATTCTAAATTCACGAGTCTACAAGTCTTCTCCTTGGAAGAAGAACCGCGTTTAAATTCTTAGTTGCAGCAAGATGCATTATGGACTAACGACAGTACAAATTCGGAAACTTGCCTACAAATACGCGAAAGCATTGAATTTAAAATATCCAGCGAAATGCGACGAAAATCAAATGGCAGGCTTAGAGTGGATGTGTAAATACAGGGAACGAAACTCAAATCTCAGTTTGCGAAAGCCAAAAAAGACCAGCGCTGCACGATCATTCGCTTTTAATAAGACTGCAGTTAAAGAGTTCTATAATAATTGGGCCGAAGTGTTACATCGACATAATTTTGCTGCCGACAGGATATTTAATTTTGATGAGTCCGGTGTGTCTACTGTTTTAGACACTCCAAAAGTTTTAGTTTCTAAAGGAGCACACGCACTGAATCGGCCCGGCCGAAATCAAATGAAGTCCTGCGCACTGAATCGGAACTGTCGGACGGCATCGGCCGGAACGACTCGGCCGCGGTAGCGAATGCTAGAAGGGGCAACAACGACCGAACGTCCGACGGCTTTCTCAAAGAAGTTAGTATATAAATATTTTATCTATGGCGAGTACGATGTCTGATGATGAAAAATTAATCGAAGCTGTCCGCTGTTATATCATTTTATATGACCCTCAGGACAGATTCTACCACGACAATATTCGTAAGGAGAATGCGTGGAGCGAGGTGGCAAGGAAAACTGGAATCTTTGGTAAGAAATAAATAATTACAAATATGTATGTATTTGAAATCAAGAAAGTTATATTTATTGAATACTACAATATACGTCAAATATGTATTTTATAAAATGCGTCGTTAATTTTCGTCAACATGTCTCCCTGCATTGATTTTTTCGTGCTGCCATGGTACACTTCCTTGGTTCGATACAAAATATTGTCTGATATTAAAAGTGTCTCGTTGAAAATTACATCCAATATGCACTAGGTTAGAAAGACCTTCTAGTACTTGCTCACTTTCAAGCTCCCCAGGTTGCCAAGCACAAGAATTGTTTCTTAAAAAATTGTGCAGCACAGTACAGGCTAAAGTAATTGTGTCGAGATGATCCTTTTTCGCCATAATTCCAAACCCATTTTCGCTTACACGTCTGGCTCTGCAGTGACGATAATTATAAATTTTGTTTTCTACGTTATTGCGTGTTTTTGTTCCTGGGTATGGTCTCATTACATTGGTCAATAATCTTCATCCCCAACAATTACATGAGGTAAAACAATATCTGTTTGGGGCAACGCTTTACTGTTATGTAGATTTAATTCGTTCGCTAATAGTTTTTTCCCAAGCTGTGATGAACGAAATATTCCGCCGTCACTGTTACGACCTAATGCTCCCACATCAACAGAAATGTATCTATAGTCCGCATCTAATAGCGCAAGTAAAACTATACTAAATTCCTTTTTGTAATTATGGAACAAGGATCCTGAATTCGGAGGCTTTTCAAAGACGACATGTGTGCCATCTATGGCTCCTACACAGTTAGGGTAGTTCCATTTTATACGAAATCCTTCCTCTATTTTTGGGCATCACCAACGGTTTTAGCGTATCCCATATTTTTTGACATGTATCATAAATAATTTCTCGTACCGTTGTTTCCCCTAATCTATAGCTGAAACTGATTGTAGCAACCGAATCGCTTAATCCAAGAAACCTGCAAATACGAACATGTAATAGATCATAAATATTAAAATTGATGCTTTCCATTAAGTATGTACACAAACTAAGTGTGTCCATTGCAATTTATGCTATTAGAGGTAATTAACGAAATTCTAATATTCGCATTCTACCTCAGTTGCAGATTGCAAAAAGAGGTGGGCCGCTTTGAGGGATGCTTTTCGTAAAGCACAAAGTAGAAAGACAATACTGCAACAAACAATGGAAATATGAGGATCTGATGTGTTTCCTAATCCATTCTATGCTGAAAGAGGTCAAAAGTCGAATCTACCAGAGGGCCTACTAAATGAGAAGTCTTCAAATGCTTATGACAACGATGCAGCTGCAACTGAAAACATCATAGATACTCATGAGGATTCTGTGTATGATCTATCATCACCATCAAGGTGCGCAGGCACTCCGGAGCCTACACAATCAACTACGCACCATACAACATATACGAGTCGTTCAAAATCCTCCAGACACAGCACTCCATTATCACACGTGCTGCAAAATTGTTTTCACGAGAAGCAGGCATCGAAAGTCAATCAAAAGGGTGATCACCTGCAAAAATTTTTCGACGCAATGCAAGAGACCGTCAGAACATTTTCACCACTACAAATTGAGATAAAATCAAAAATATACGATTTAGTGAGCGAATACGAATTGAAAAATTTATTGGCAGAGAACATTCCTACTGCCCCGTCCCAAACTCCTTTAGTGCCAAGTTATACTACATCGCCTTCTACATCTTCATCTCTGAACACCGAAGAACAGCATGCAAGTCAGCGGTTACCACAAATGCATACTTCAGCGCCGAGTGGTTTGGTTTACCATTTATCACCAGTTGTAATTTTTGTTTTTATTAGTTTATTAATAAATTATTATTATATACAGGGGGTTTGTTTTATTTTTACCACAGTTTTAAGAGCTATGAACTAAATGTAAGGTAGTTTTTGTTTTTGGAAAAAGTTCATAGCTAACTATGTATTTTGGAAAATAACCTCTATGGATATTTAGTTCGTAAATACTTACTTAACAGTTACAGCTAGTCGCTCCTCAGGTGAAATTGCTTTTCGGTAGTTTGTGTCCTGCTTTCTAAGAGGTAATATCTCAATTAATTCATAAAACACTAGACATCCGAAAATACTTGAAGAATTTTTCTTCGTCTCCAAGTAAATCGGAAAATATGTAGGTGGTAAAATTCTCCATTGGGGTCTCTTTTTAGATTAATGTTATGAATCCAGAAGCGTGGTTTATGTTTTTCCATTTCCTGCCATCGCAATGCAATCATTAAATCTTCGTCTGATTCTGATGAACTCATTTTATAGAATTTCAATTTTTTTTATAATGCACGTCTAGTTGCTACAAAAGAACTGCACTAAATGAACTGCGAAACGGATGAAGGTCGCCGAATGGTCCGAAGCAGTGCGCGGTCTACCTACCGTGGCCGTCTGCGGCCGCCCGATGCCGGCGTGTGCTCCTTAAATCACAGAAAAAAGTAGGGCAAATCGTGTCGGCGAAAAGAGGCGAACTGGTAACTATTGGTGCTATTATTTCTGCAAGCCGAAATACTATCCCACCGCTGTTTGTATTTCCACGTGTGCACTACAAAGACCATTTTCTGGAAGGTGCGCCTGAAGGAAGCACCGGAGCTGCAAGTAGAAGTGGATGGATAAATGTTGATATATTTGTTTCAGTATTAAAGCACATTCAGAAACACACACTGAGCTCTAAAGATCATCCGATTTTATTGTTATGTGATAATCACGAAAGCCACATCAGCTTACAGGCTATAATGTATGCTCGAGATAATGGCAAAACTTTTGTATCTTTTCCCCCACGCACAAGCCATCGTTTGCAACCGTTAGACGTTGGAGTGTTTGGGCGATTTAAGTCAAAGCTGAAAATAGTGTTCAATAATTGGCATTTGTCGAATCCAGGCAAAACAGTCAGCATTTACAATATTCGTAAACTAGTAAAACTTGCATATTTCGAATCTGTTACAACAAATATATTACAAGTGGATTTGTAAAGCCAGGTATATGGCCGTTCAATGATATGGCTTTCAGCGATGACGATTTCGCTCCCGTTGACGTGTATGCTTCAAATAATTCTGAAAATGTGGCACCTAACCCGGAAACAAGTTCTGTCGCTCTAGAACCACAACCTTCCACCTGCGTGTCAGCGACTGATATGAATGAGGAGGATCTGTTACTGTCTTCTATTGATACTCGTGAACCTGAACCGAGTACTAATATTCCCATAACACCAGAATTCATAAGACCTTATCCTGCAGCTGTTAGAAACAGTAAAACTAATAAAGGAAGAAAACCGGGTAAATCCCGTATATATATACAGATACACCTGAACAAAAAATGAACTAGAAAAGAGACATAAACAGAAAGAATTTAAAAAAACAGGAACAGGAAAGGAAACCAGAGCTAAATCAATGAAACGTAGTTGACTGGAAGTTAATTCAAGACAAAAAAAAACTAAGAAAATGGAAAGCGATGAAGATTCAGATAAATCCGAAGGATCGAAAATAAGCTTGCGGGAAAGCTCAACGTCTCCGTTTGATTTAGAAATCAATAAAGATGCTGATTATTGTAATACCAATGCAAATTTTGACGTGATACTAGAAAAAATCAAAGATAATTGCTATGTTTTGGTAAAGTTTAGAAAGAAAATTTCTGTTCTTTACTACGTCGGAAAAGTCCTCAGTCATTATTCGCGTACAAAGCAAAAAGTATCTTATCTTCGGAAGAAACCGGGATCATCATGGTCATTCTTTTTATCTGATGTAGAAAACATACACAGTTTGTATATCAGTGACATCGCCATGATTCTCCCTGATCCTCAACCATGACACTATTGTACAGCTAGAATGGACGGTCTTATTACTTTTGCAATTAATTTAAATAATTTTAATGTGCAATAAGTTTTAAAGTAACAACCAAATGTTTAATTACCTACTTTAACATTAAATTGTCAAAGACTACGCACAAAGATCTTATATATAGACTGAAAAGTTTAGAATTAAATATTATAAAGTTAGTTTTATGACAGATACATATTCTTTGTGATTTAATCAAAGTTAACTAGTTTAATAGGCTTTTTAATTACCCTGTACGAATCTACCCGAAAGTACCCCACTGTGGGGGTGAGTTCGTACAAATATCTTATCGTAGAAAAATGGCTATAATTCTTTAACCTTTTGACATAATAGTTTTAGACTTTTTTGTAACTAACTACTATATATTTGTTATGCTTAAGCGCATAAACTAGATACTTTTGTCAATTAATCATAGAATGAAAAATAAAAATGTAAAAAGTGTACGAAGGGTGACCACTTTCCCCTAATTCCCTCGGTTTTGACGCCCTCTGCCGATTTTTCTTATCACTGTCATTTCATGCCAAGACGTTAAACTGACAAATACGTAAAATGGTCGGTGTTACGGAATAATTTAAGTATGGCTTGTTTCTACGGACATCCAGGTTAATGAAAATGAGATTATAATTTCAATACGGCGATAAAGTAATTTATCCATCACCAGGTAAGCTATTTACATCCGTTAGGATTCTTTGGTAATTTCTTTCTTAATTTGATAGCCGTTAAGTCTCGACCTAAATTTTCCTCCGAGATGTTACTTCTTATACGTCAGTCGATAGCGATACCCACCTTTTAATAATTGCGAAGAACAGTATTCGATACATAGGGTTCTTATATCTAATTTCTTTTATTATTAACAATTTTGTGTATTCTGTAACGGTACAGTATATGACACAAAATAAATCATAATCAGTGGGCGTTTAGAAAAAAATAATAAGGAAAAAAGAGAAAAAGAAGACAAAGGTAATTAAACTTAATTTTGTGACAGTGCCTCGTATATAGAAGACGTGAAGGAATGCAGTGCAAACGCAGCAGAGATAAAACGCGAGAGAAGCGAAAGACGGGAAAAAGAAGGGGGAGAGGCAGCGGCAGTAGGCTAAAGATTTTTTTAAAGAATTGATGCACAAAAAGAAATACGAAAAATGCTTAAAACATTAATAAAGTAAATAAATGTTATACGAAGGAAACGAAATTTGGTTTTATAAAAAAAAAACGAGTGAAGTTTAAATAAAAGATGATATAAAAAGAAGAATGAATTATTTAGTGCCGCAAGCGCCGTCATAGAAAGGAAGTGAAAGTTTTGGGTACCCGAAGAAAGAAGAAAAGGACAAATAAGATTTTTTTTTTAAATTTTATTATTTTTTTATTAAAGTTTGTTTTGCATTTAAATGTTGCATGGTAGTTTTTGATTTTTATTTTTTAAATCAGCTTTTGGTGATTGATTTATTGTGTAAATTTAGATCGTTTTTTTTAGTAAGTTGTTTGAAGGAAGATTATTATCCTATTGATCTATACACGTACCTATATTAAATTTTAGTTATTTTTGAAAATTGAAAAAAAAAGAAGAAATAATATTATAACGGAAAGAAGGCTAACGCTGATTTTTAAAAATAAATTACATTAAAAGCTAATTTGGCGATCCTGTCAGGATTTGATTTGCGTAGGTTGTTTTAATCATTTAAAATAATGACGACTGGTAGTTTCTTTGTTCTGATAAAGTAAAAGAATTGCGTCATTATGAGTCATATTACTGTTAATAAACTTCAGCATGGTTACATACAATGTTTAAAAAAGTAAAATTCAGTCGAAATTTTATATATCCAGGTTAGCATTTAACTGACGTGCGTATTAAATTAAATTTTCAATGTGAAAGAAAGTTTTGCTTCTTAAAGTTTGAGAAAATTTGAATAAATTAGTTTTACAATATTTTTTTTTTGATTTAATGTGTGGTGGTATAGGTGAGGAAATTTATTTTGGAAGTTGCTTACGAGGACGATCGTAGGGTTTAGTGGGTGTAGGCTTCATTTTTTTTGGGTCGAGTGAGCTATGCTTTATAACACGTCTAAGGGACTAATTATGCAAAAGTAATTTACGATGTAGTATAAATAATTTTAAAAAAAATATTAGTTTAGTTGAAGGAAATTGTGAAATCGAGGAACAAATAGAAAGGGAGAAGGGGGAAAATTTGAGTCAAATAAATGACGACTCGGGTATGCCCGATCTGTCCGGGTTTGAGTATGATGCAGGGAATACTTCAAATATGAGGGGAGCATTTAATCCTCAAAATTGGGGAGGAGTTTTATTCAAACGAATAATAATTTAAAGCAACGTATCGAATAACTTAAATTTGAAATGAAACAAAGCAATTTGAAACTAGAACGAAACATCAAGGAAACAAGAGAATCAATAACGATTTTGGAGGACGAAACCTGTCATAAAATAAATAAATTGGAGGAAAAAGTTGAAAAGATGAAAGAGGTGTGTATGATTAAAACGGAAAGAATGTATCAAAATTTCGAAAATAAACAATCAGGAATTAATAATCAATTATTAAATAGAATTGAAAAAATCGAAACAAACGCGTCAGAAGAAGTAACGGTTATGAAAAATCAAGTCCAAAATTTGCATGACGTAATAGAAACGAGGTTGTTAACAACCGGGATTAAGTGCAGTAGTAAGCTAGAAAGACCAACGTTTACAGGGGAAGATCCGGTGGGTTTTTTAAAAGAATTAGAACGATATGTATAAAAAAACTTGTACATTGGAAACCGATAAAGTTTATTCAGCTATAAAATCATGAGATAAAGACAAACTTGATTATACTTGTGTGGACAGTAACGTTACTACATTTGACGAGTTCAAACAGTGGTTTACAGACACATATTGGTCGGTTTCGCGACAGAACCAAATTCGAAAACAAATCTATTCATCAAAAATTTATGACCCGCGAAACGGTAGCATGGAAAAACATTTTGATTATTGGTATAGACATGCACGTTATTTGGACCCACCTATTGGTGAGGAAAGTCTAATTGCATTAATTTTCTCGCATTATTCAGACGAATGGTGGCGTTTTTTTAGTAGGAAGAAGGGCAAAAACCTATGCGAAAGCGCTTGAGGCTGTAAGCCGGGCAGATGTGATGCGTGCAAGCGGAAGAATACGTGAGGACAGCTACCATCTGGCTGTCAGAAGAAAAAGCTAAAAAAGCAAAGGCTGAAGAGAATTACTTGCTGGATGTTTATCCAAATACCTTTCCGAACGTACGGAGAAGAAAGATGACAAAGGAAATAATCGAACTGTTGAATCTGGCTCCAGTGAACAAATAATTGAGGATGAGGCAAAAAAATTTGGTGAAAAGTCTGTTGCATGCGATTTTAATGATGAGAAAATTGCTGAGAAAGAACATGTCTTCTAACATAAAGTTCTTTTCAAAGAATGACGCTGCAGATTGGCCAATACCTGTTCCAGAGCATATTAGAATTTCGATTATCTAAAAGGGTAGTGAAGTTTATCAAAACAAGGAGGGACCTTTTGAAGCTATAGAAAGACCAGGTGAACACACTAAGGGAATACGTCGTTCTTTAACTCCGGTGTGGTTTTACTCACATTTAAACGAGACCAAATATTTAAGAAAATGGATGTTATACTCACCATCAACCAAGAAATTGTATTGTTATTGCTGTGGGTTATTTGCGTATGAGGGTGAAGATAAGAATAATAAATTTATATCTGGCTTCTGTCAATGGTGGAAATTGAATCCAAGGATATCACAGCATGAAACTTAATAGAACCACTGATAAAGATAGTGTGAAGGTTATTAACGATGAAACAAAAAAATGGAAAAACATTTTACATCGCCTTTTGTATATAACACTATTTTTAGCCAATCAAAACCTTGCTTTCCGCGGTCACCGTGAAGACATTTCTTCAGAAAACAGGGGAAATTTCTTAGAATTGGTGCAACTGATAGCGAAATATGATCCAGTGATGAAAGAGCATTGCTTAAAATTTGAAGAATCCGGTGGTGGGGTAAAAAGAATACCGTCTTACTTGTCGAAAGGGATACAAAATGAGTTTATTTCTTGTTTGGGTGAACATATGAAGTCAAAAATTATTCGAGATGTAAAAAAAGCTAAATATTATGGAATCATTTTTGACAGCACTACCGATGAAAGCAAAATAGATCAAATGAGTCAAATCATTAGATACGTTCATATAGAAGATGAGAATGTTGAAATTCGAGAATCTTTCTTAGGTTTTTTTAATGTCTGGAAAAACTGCAGAGGACATGTCAAAAGATATTCAACAGCAGCTGAAAAAAGATGGACTGGATATTGCGTTGTGCAGGGCTCAAGGTTATGACAATGCCGCTTCAATGTCAGATATACATGGAGGATTGCAACGAAAAATCCGAGAAGTGAATCCAAAAGCTTTGTTCAGTCCCTGTGCTAACCATTCCTTAAATCTTTGCGGAGTCCATGCATTCTCATGTGTTCCTTCCAGCATCACGTTTTGAAACTGTAGAGAAGTAATATTATTCATTGTTCTCTTTATCTACACAGAGATGGGAATTACTTAAAGAAAACACAGCAAAAAGTTTAAAACGTTTATCTGATACTCGTTGGAGCGCTTATTGCGAGTCAGTAAAAGTCGTAGAACAAAAAGTTGAAACAATTTTGAGTATTTTGTAAAATATGCAAGATCCGTCAAGAGCAAACCTTGATACCAGATCAGCAGCAAGCTTGCTCCTGCCAGCTGTATGCAATTTTACCTTTTTAACTTATATTAAATTTTTTCATACGATATTAGAGGAAGTCAATTTAGTTCAACAATATCTCCAAAAATGACTAAATTAAAAGCCCTGAACGATTATTTAGTGACCGAACGATCCAGCATTATAGAAAATGCTGTTACTTTTGGTACTAAAAAATGCAATGACATGGACATTAACATCGAGTGGACAGAAAGAAGAAGAGCAAAAAAACAATGCCGGGTGAACTAACTCATGATGCTGGATTATCAATTCAAGAAGTACGTCGATCAATGTTTGAATGCATAGATCGATTTGTACAAGAATTGTCGCAACGATACGTGACCATGGAAGATATCAACAAAATTTTCCAAATGGTTCAAGTTTATGTTAGAAGCTTCCGATGACGCTATTATTATAACACTAAACAATCTGGTACAAATTTATGATGAATTTGATAAGGAGCAGGTTCTGCAATAAATAAAAAGGTATCGCAGGCATCTACTTGCCACTGATACGAGTATGAACGTTGCTGCCAGATGGACAGCCCTAGAAATTCTTGAGTTTATAATAAAATGGGACTACAGTGAATCATTACCCTGTATATCACTTATACTTCAATATTTATGGACTATTTGCGTGTCAGTTGCATCATGCGAGAGAAATTTTTCCAAGATTAAATTGATAAAAAATTACCTTCGATCGGCAATGACTCAAGACAGACTTGTCAATCTTTCTATACTTTCAATTGAAAGAAAAATTTCAAAGGAAATAGATTTTACTCAAGTTATTGAGGAATTCAGTAAAATGAAAGTAAGAAAACATTGTTAAATAGCTTCTTACAGAAAATAAGAAATTATATTGTTTGTTTCTGATTTCTTACTTACTCACCCATACCCATATCTATATGCTAGATATATAAAAGTTAATTAAAATTATTTGCTGGAGTCTAGTTTAGGCAAATTATAAATACTTACATTTTAAAATGAATATTACTTTTTCAGTGTTAAAGAAAAATAGATTAACTTATAAAACTAAGGGCCTCATCTAATTTTGCCGCCCCAGGCCTCTGACAGGCTTAGTCCGCCACTGGATGTGATGTCTTATAATTAAAAGCAGCTATTAAACGAAAAGTTTATAGATTATTTTTGAAACAATCTTTTGAAATCAAATTGTAGTAATAAAATTATGTCTTTTAATTTACTTAAGTAACATATTGAAAACAAATCAAAATAAATGTGGAAGTTGATTTGTGATTCAATAACGTCATTCAATATGATGTACAGAACTGCGATAGGTACTGTTTTGTTGTAACAAGTCTTATCCCAAGATTTCAATTCAGTTAACATAGTTTACTTACACATTTTTATGTACAGCTAACTTAGAAAGAGCTCGAGAAAATGCTGAGTTTGATTCCACTTCTGCCGCTGAAGAAATTCGAAACCAGAAAAGAAAAATTAGAAAACCTAAGATGATCTATCCAACAGTTACAACCGATGAAGGTTAGGTTTTATAATTGTAATGATATCAAAATATCATATTGAAATTTCAGAATCAAGTAGATCAAGTGTACTTACACCACCACCTCAACCTACTACAAAGTTAAGTGTCCACGAATTGGATTTATCCGATGTACCCATTATCATTCAGGAACAGTTTGACAATATGTTATTTAATTTCAATTAAGCGTTTTTAAAAAGTAATTAATTATAGATGGTGATACCGATAGAAATCAATTAGAAAACATACAGGCAGAGGCTAACGAAATTCCTTATACGTTAGAATCGCAATCAGGTATAGTTAATTATAATAATTTGTTTTTACATATTTAAGTGTTTTCTTTTAATATTCAAGTTACTACAACAACTACTGCTAATCGGATTTCATTAGGTAAATTATTTTACTTACTTTTACAAAATAATTATAGTTTCATTTTAGAGAAAATCTATGAAATGTTGATTTCAATAAACCTCCACGTCAAGAGTATAGATGAACGAATGAAAAAAATGAAATTTCGTCAGAATGGTCAGAATATCAATTTAGAAATGGCGAATACATTTACTGACACCTTGCCAATAACAAACTTAGAATCAGTTGAAAAATTCGAAGAACTTCTTTCTAATAAAATTAACAACCAGGCATTTGTAAGTGTATGACGAATTCACCTTGTACAATTCTTGATTGTTTTTACTGTTATACAGATAACATTTATGCATGGAATTGGAGGTAGAAACATTAAAGAAAACATTAATAGAATGTTAAAAACGTGTTTTACAAACGAGATGGCCACTAGATGCTCATGGTTAGGACAAAGGGGTAACTTTTGAATCGTCACCGATAAGGAATTCGAGGTGATTGCGAGCGAGTAGCTCCGTTTTGTGAAGCTGCGGATGAAATCAAATACTGTATTTCCCTACTAATACCATAAATAAATTTCTAAGATTTAGAAATTATACGGTGGTTACATTATTTTTAATTTAAGTATGGGTTTACAATGTATATAAAAAAAAGAAGTTTCTTTATTCACAAATGTAAGTATCTATTTTTAGCTTTAGGTACTTAGAGTAATTCTTATTAACAGGAGCACTGACGGCTGAATTTTACGTTATGTAGGGTATCATAACTTTGTGGTGACATCTAACGACAACGATTTATTTCAACAAAGTTAAATAATTAATAGTAATTTTAGGATTTCTCTAATAACCATAAATTATAATTGCACAAAGCTATGAATTTTGAATATCGAACGAAAATTAATTCATCGAATGGGTCATTATATTGGCATAAAATAGATTGAATCAAATAAACAAATTAGCGTTTTAAACCTCAATAAATAATGAGTAAAACAAAATATCAGTTGCAATGTTTCGTCGCCTTTAACCCATTGCCGTCGACCGTACTCAAATGGGAACAGATTCAGAAGAATTTTACTTGATGTTGATGACATTCCAGTTGATATTCCTGGTTCTGTTGAAATTTCTAGTGAGCATGAACATGAAGAAGATAAAGAAAATTTAAGACCATCAGAAAAACCCGGTGCCAGCGATTCACCTTCATATGGAGACTTTAAAATTCCAAAGTGGTCGAAAAGACATCCAAAGTATAACAAATTTGGAACCAATAATAGTTGTTTTACCACTGAATTCGAAGGTGTAAAAATTTATTTAAAAGACTCATTACGTCGCGAGATCTTTGAAAAACTGTTAACGGATGACATTGTAAACTATATATGTGAGCAATCTATTATATATGCCAGGTAAAAGAATAACCATACGTTTTCTATCGCCGGACAGAGGATATCATACACTTCCACAAGAGAGACTGTATTGGTCTTTAGACGAAGACCTAGGTCTAGCCTGTGTTTACAACATCATGCCAAGAGACCGCTATCTTGAAATAAAGAAATACTTACATCTTGCTGACAATGCGGGAATTGCAAATTCGCGTGATAGAATGTATAAAGTTAGGCCACTTATGGATATGCTTATCAAACAATTTTGCCAGTGGGGCTTTTTTCACAAAGATCTCTCAATAGATGAATCTATGGTCAAATATTTTGGCCAACATTCATCAAAGCAGTTTGTAAAAGGTAAACCAGTGAGATTCGGTTTTAAGAATTGGTTGATAAGGAGTTCTACCGGTTTTTGTTATGCCTTTGATGTGTATTGCGGTAAACCAACAACAGAAACAAAGCAATATACCAGTAGCCGCACAAGTACTACTTAATTTGTTAGAGCATATACCGAATCCTTCAAACCACGCAGTATACTTTGATAATTATTTTACAACATACTCGCTGATGGTTTTTTTGGCAAATAAGTAAATAAGGGCAAAAGGCACCGTTCGGGAAAACAGAATCCAACAGTGCTCTGTTACAAAATCTAAAGAGATGAAGAAAATGGAACTTATAACTACAAGTTTATTATGTATTAGATAGTAAGACAATAATGTATGTACTATTCTTACAAACCACGACTTTATTGAACCTCTACAGCAAGTAAAACGATGGTCAAAATCAGAAAAGGCTAAAGTAAATATAGAATAACCTGTATTAATCGCGTCTTATAACGGGGGTATGGGTGGTGTAGACAGTCTTGATCAATGCATATCGTTGTACGGAATTGCCATACGGGGAAAAAATGGTGGTGGGTGTTACTAACATATATGCTGGATATGACCGTTACCAACCCATGGAAACTGCACCAAATGACAGCAAAAGAAAAACTACCTCAACTGGATTTTCGCCGTCATATTGTGAGAAGCTATTTCAAGGATAAAGTGTCTGTAAAAGCTAATAGACGCAGAAATCCTAAAAGTTCAATAGACATTAGTGAAGGATATCACTTTCCAGAAAAATTAGACAGGTAATTGAAGTGTTGTGTTTGTCATATGAAGCCTAGGTGGTCGTGCAAAAAATGTAAAAAGACAATGTGCGTTGAAAAGGGATGCTTGGAAAGATATCATTTATCCGCCTAGCGTCCTCATTTGAGGACGCCCTTTTTTTCAAAATTGGGTGAATGTTTTTTTTAAACTTTTGACTTTATTTGCTAAAGTATGTTATAATCTAACCCGTATATTAAAATAAAACAGTTTTGATGCGTAGTTATTTCTTAGGCGTTAATGGGTTAATACATTATAGGCCCGTCATCAGAAACATAGAATAAAATCAACAAAAACTATCACGGTTACAAACGTGTAGGTATTGTGTTTAAACCGACCATACATGCGTCAACTGATATTTTATTCTAATTATTTATCGGCTTCTAAGCCATGCGTATCTTTACTTACTGCATATATTATGAAAATTAATTAATACATTTGGTAAATTATTAATACGTATTTTATACCTCTCCTTTATATAAGGATTATATAAATTGTGTATCCTAGAAAATTGATGTAAGACAGATGTAAACTAGATGTACAGATTTTACCTAAAATATCTGTAATTTATACATATGAAATTGCTGACATCAAGACATGTGAATACACTAGATCCTTCTTTCCCATTTATATAAGGCTAATCTTGGATTATCTTAAATGTACGTATATCTGATGTAGGAATGTTTGTTGGGATACAGCACACAAAAACCAGTTTCTTTCTGATGAAACACGAAAATAAAAACACGTGAAAGATCTGCAGCACCGCTCCGTGCGAGTGTTGTATGAATTAATAACCCCTACTCACACAATAACTACCTACGGATTCAGAAGCGTCAGTAACGTCGGTCCTTTGTTGTTTGAATACGCATTTTTCCTTAAGATGGCCATCTTAAAAGGAAGTAAGGTCGCGGTAAATTTAAAAGTTCAAAAATAAATGCTTTTTAAAATATTGTATTTCTGACTTCTTAACTTATACTTCAAAATTTACAAAAAAATATATTTTGTAGTAACTCAGAGTTAGTGAGCCTAGACAAATATAGAAAAAACAATATTAGCCGTTTAAGTACATTATTTATTGTTTTAATTAAAAGCTCATTACATTAAATAGTTTTTGGCACTTAACACTTTTCGTTTTCAAATCTCTATTTAAATATGTGAGACAATAATATATCCCCAATCTAACAAATAATTTTAATAAAAAGGTTTTAGGATAATCATTAGAAGGATGTATAAGTGTAACTGATTCAAAAAGCGATAGTAAACCTCGTCCAATATTAGAGCTTAATTTTTCAAAAAAAATTTCAAGAAATACTTTCTCTTAAATTTTTATTTTGATAGACTTTGTAGTGATTAAAATAAACTGATGGATCCAATACATTTGCTTCCTCGTTTGCATATTTTGTACAATCTAAACATGAATGTTGACCGAAACATTTTCGAATAAGATACCCACAAACGTATTTTAAAACATTAAGCTCTGGTAGATTATTCTGTAATCTATACTTTGCAAAGTTATAGCCTTTGAATTATGACATTCAGAATCTTTAGCGTCTTGAATGTTTTTAAATATTATATCATCATTTAATTTAGAAAGTAGTACGTTGAAATCTTATGCACGGTTAGCACCATCCAAATGTTCAAAAAAGTTTAAACAATACAATTTGTTGTATGCACTAATAAATTGTACAGGTGTGGGATTACTCGAGTTTCCTCCCTGTTGCCTAATATTGATTCTATGAGTTTTAAGAATTTATTTAGAAAGTTCAACCTGTTCAACCGATCCCATCCAAGCCCTACCATAATATTTACTTGATTTCATTGTACTGATTGCAATTCATTATATCGAACAGTTTATCAAATGTTTCCAAAAGTTCAGCTGTTCCAACACCATTCGATTCTAAAGCTCCTAAACTTACATAAGTATACAAAGCACTTGCTACAGTGTGGCTGAATACCTGTACAGCATATTTTACTTTCATCTTTTGGAAACAATTAGGGTATATGTGCATATCACTTAATTTGGGAGCTAATCTTATGTTTTGAGTTTTATCTCTTTTATAAAATTCATCAATATGTTTCCACAATGCAATTTTATCTCCAAATCGAAACTCATACTTCATCAAATTGTTTCGTAGTGATTTAAAAAGACGAGGGCTGTCAAACAAGTGATTATTTTTTTTGTTATTAACCAAGAAATAAGGTTTTTGGTGAAGTTACACCATCATTCTTTGAAAATTGCAAGAAATTAGATCCCATATCTGTAATAAATACACAAATATTTAACCCAAGAGATTCAAGTTTTTCTATAAAACAAAAAATTTTGTTTGAAGTTCATCTCCACTAAAACTATTAGCTGTAAGGCAGTACCTAACTGGCTGCTTCCAATTGCTATAAATGCTCCTAATCATAAATACTAAAGCACTACTTGCAGGTTTTAGTTAAACACCCATCGCTGTGTCATGCAAACCTATCACAATATCATCTTTAATTGAATAAAAAAGAAACCTTTTTAAAGACATTTTATCTGCACATAGAACGCAATATTTACTCGTATCACTAAGATAGTCTATTTTGTACTTTAATGATGAAAATAGTTCTTTGTTTATACCCTGTTTGTATCGCTACTATTCTGTAAATCTTGGTAAATATCTTTTAGGTGGCAGATATAATATTTTTGACAAAAATCTGTAAGCTTTTGGACTGAGGAAGTAAATAGGAAGAGCCACTTTCTTATATTCAACAGAATATCGTCTCCCATTTGCTGTGCGATTATTTAAGTAAATTTGTACTTTAATAAAATTGGCCAAGTCTTTAGATAAAAACTTTGAACACAAGTTTTTAAACTGATTCACATTAATGCTTTCAACTGATACCTTTTGTCTATTTTTAGTTGGTTAACTCTCCTTTTCAACATTCTATTTGTAGCCTGAAATTTTTTTAACTGCGACCTTAACTTTTATTTACGGGAAGTATGGGATGAGATCTTTAATTCTGTTTGTTGACCTTCTGAACCAGTTAAAGGTGTTGGTGCAACATTATCTGATGAACATGTTGGAACTTCAGGTATGAATAGTGTTTCTGAAGTTCTTGCTGAATTTGTTATTGATACCTGCATTACATTATTACAATTTTAATGTAGTGAAACCTAGATTATAGTTATCAAATTTTATTTTACCTCATCGGTTGATTTCCGTTTAACCGTCTTTCTATTTGGAGGATTAGGTACGTCGAATAATTTCGGAACAGCTCCAGGTTTAAAGCGATTTTTTAAAAAAAGTAAATACTTTTTTTCTTCGAAATATACTAAACATATTTTGCAATTTGCATATAAATATGAAGAAGTTTTGTTAATTAAATCCTCTTTTCTGTAGGATATCACCCATTCCTTAGCTCTATAAATTCATAATAACTTTAACTTTTCTAAATTGCCATCCAAGACTATCCTACCTGTTATGATCTTTAGGAAACCTAAAAAAACTGAAGTCTTTATTTGTACGTGAATTATTGGAACAATTAGGTGCTGCACACCAACGAGCACCAATATTCGCACTCCTTTTACTTATATTCTCCTTTATTTTAAAATTTTCTTTAAATAAATCCATAAAAGCGTATATTTTAACGAAATCTAAAGGAATAATACTTCTTTACAACATGGCGTTCTCCAAATTGGCGAAGTTTTAAACATACAGTGGCGTTCTGATTTCGTAGGTGTTATTTTAAGACATGTAAGTAGTTTTCTTTCTGTTGAATTTTCCTCGGCAGTTAGATCACATTGATTTAAATTTATTTTCAGTCGCAAACTGTACATCACCTGTAACCTTATGTATTGTCGTTAAGTACGTTGACGTGACACCCTTTAAATTTATTCGCTTATTTGAACGAGGTCATAGCCAAAGGCAAAATAACATTCACCGTCGTACATAAGCTTAAATTAAGTTTTAAATCAGATAAATGGAGCAGTAGAAGTCACTACAATTGACAAAGAAGTGTCGGTTTGGTAAGTTTGTATATTCATATTTTACTTTTTTGCGATTCATTATTATCGTTGTCGATTGTCGACTGGTTTCGGGACTGCCTAGTATACGAGGTTGTTTAATCGAGTAATATTTATATTTAAATTAAAAGCATTGATTTATATAGCAGTTAAATATAATTTGTTGTATGGTGGGTTGCCTAAACGAAAGGCTCTACATTGACACTTACAGCTGTGATATTAGTATATTAGTCGACAATATTCCTCTATTTTCTCTTCTTGAAATAAATATATTATTGTTGGAAGTTATGTTTTGTCAATTTGTTCCTTTTAGTGATCGACAGATTTAAAAGAAACTCTGCATTGGAAAATATTTTCTTGTGTTGGCGCATGTTTAATTTAGTGTAGGATTAGTACACCGAAGCTTGCGACCTGCTTGCCGATACAACTCAGTTAGCCACCAGCAATAAAGTTGCGAAAAAATTCTCTTAACAAACCGTTGAACCTTATATAAGGATAAATTGTAAAAATCACTTTGTGAATTTTAATGGATTAAAATATTTTTTAAATCATTGGTTTTGTAAACTTTTCGATTCTTGTTATATTTGACTAACAAATAAAAATTGAATGTTTTTTTTTTATATTATTCATATTTTCACCAAATATTAATTTTACGATGATGCATGTAGGTATTCAATACATAATCCATCTAGACTGATTTATTTTGAATTCTTCACAACAGGTACTTACGATTGTTTACAGTTTATAGTCATTCTTGTTAATTTTACTGTTCTGTGGATACCGTAGCTAATTTACTTTGTTGGGTTTGTTAAAAACTAACAAATAGCAAAGATACATAAGCAATTAAAATTTCATGAAATACATTTTGTTAAAGATCGCCGTAGAAGCACACATAAAGAAATTGATAAAAATAATGAACCCAAAACTTTAACATTGACAGAACCAATTGACTACCTTCAATTTTAAAACTGCGACAAATCATATTTTGCACCTTGTTACCAAGATATAAAAAAATGCAAAATTGGGTTGATACAGTTGAAGTGAGAAATCTAGTGACTATAGCGATACTAAAAAAATAAATATTATATATCACATTCTCGTAAATGACGGGGATTGACAAATCAAAACAACAACAATACTTTTATATCAAGTGATCGAAGATAAGGAAAATATTCCTACAAATGGAAGCACAGCATTTTCGCAATATATTGTACCATCAACAATATCTACAAAACGCAATGATTAGAATTTCATAAATTATGATGATAAATTGATGGAGGGATGTTACTACACCGTTGCAAGTGGCAATTGGATGAAAATTCCGGCACTTTTGTGAACACTATGTCCGATACTTACATAACAATTATGGACACAACATTTATGTAGTATTTGATGGTTACAAAAAGAACTGTACTAAATCGATAGAAAGAATACGCATGATATTTGACAAAAACATGCCTTTAAAAGTAAGATAGGAAATTTTTTTTAGCGAATGCCAAAAATAATAGTAGCCTTATAGATATGATACGAGAAACACTTGCAGAAAATAAACTATTTTCTTGCTAAGCGGAAACTGATGCCGACAGGTTAATAATTGAAACTGCAATTAATTTGCAGTCCGAAAACATTGTTGTAGTTCCGAGTTCCGAGGATGTGAATGTTTTAGTTTTATTGACTGCGCTCTCACTAACAGATCGAGAAATTTATTTTCGAAAACCAGGCAAAGGCAAAATACCACAAAAAGTGTAACTCCTCTAAGAGCTTGGAAACAATATTACCAAACTGTAAACAGCCTATCGTTTTCTTACAAGCTTTCACTGGTTGTGACACGACGTCTGCTTTTTTCCAACGTGGGAAAAATTTTCACAAACGGCTCGACTTGTCAATAACATTTTTAACGTTGATTATTACATGTACTCTTACTTTATACGCTGCTCCCCAAAAAATAAAAGATCTAAATACTTTAAGATATCACTCTTTTATAAAAGCAACTGCTAAAAATAGCTGCGTTAAACTGCCGTCTTTGCCATCTACTGCAGATGCTGCTCTTGGACACTTTAAAAGAGTATACCTGCAAATTCAAACATGACTCGGAAGAGAAATACCACCAGAAGAATGGGGTTGGAAATATGAATGCGGAATACTGACATCAGAAACAATGACGCAGCTACCAGCTCCACAACCCTTACTAAAAATGATGTTTTGCACATAAACAGGATGCGGAGCATCTTGCGGGTGCAGATAAAGTGGATTAAGTTGCACTGTAGCTTGCTTAGAATGCAATGGTTACAGCTGTAATACTTTTCTTAATCTCGTTTTATTTCTAATAATTCAGTATATTTTACCAATTTATATATACCTTTGGTTCGAAAATATACGATTTAGATTTGCCTTATTATATTTTTTTTGTAAACTTGTTATTTTTTGCGAAATAATTATAAATTAACATTAAAATTACTAAATATAATTTGTGTATGAAACTGGAATATCTACTGTAAATTTTTTTTTCATATTCCTCTCATTTTGCAATAAATTATCAATTGTTGTAATCAAGATCGATACAGTTTTATCGTTTTTATTTTGGCTTTTAATAGTGCAATCGAAAAGGTTTTACAAAAATTATTTCAAAGGCCTTGGATTCCGAGGATTTACGATTTTTATGTCTTACGGCACTTCACTAAAAGATTTAGCGATAAAGAAACTAGCAATTCAAAAACCGCAATTTTATTATACACCTATGAAAATAACAAAGCAAGCACTAAAACTAACTGGATCTTAGACACTGGCTCAACATCTCACTTCACTAATGATCAAAATCTATTAAAAAACATTGAGAGTGCTAATGTAAAAATAAGCATTGCAAAGAATATCCAAGTAATGGATGCTAACTTAAAAGGAATAATAGATACAAAAGATGTTGTTTTGAGAGGTGCCTTGCATGTACCTAACTTGTCTAAAAATTTGTTATCAGTAAAATCTATCACATAAAATGGCGGTGAAATAAAATGCTTAAAGAATAAGGTGGAAATATACAAAGATACCATAAAAATAATGGAAAGAGGTATAAAAGAAAGTTTGTATGAAATTGAACTCGAAAATGGAAAACAAAAAGCTTTAATAAGTAAAGAAGTGAATCCCATATATAGATGGCATATAAAACTTTTGACTTTTAATAATATGAGAAATCTTAGAAAAATAGCAAAGAAGCCTCTAGACCTAGACCGTTAGAAATAATACAACAGACATTTGCGGGCCAATAGACCCGATGACATGGGATAACTGTAGGTTTTTTATCACGTTCCTGGACGACTATACACTTCACAATTCTATACCTTTAAAAAAATTAATCAGAAGCTATCGATGCCATAATAGAATATGCACAAGAGAAAGAAGTTAAATGGAGCCCAAAGTTATGAAAAATAAAATGTGACAATGGAGGGGAGTACCGTACTGGAGAGATAAAACTGGCGCAAAAATAAAAGAATCAAATTAGACCACACCATACCAAATTCTCCTCAACTTAACGAAAAGTTGAAAGGTTAAATAGGTAAAGCAAGAGCGCTTATAGCGGAAAAACAAAACAATAAAAGCAGAAATGGTTAAGTAATACGCACAGCCTATTAAACAAAAACCCAACAAATGCTTTAGATGTAACACCTACTGAAAAATGGACAACACAACGTCGAAACCTCTCCATGCTACAAGTATTCGGTTCAAAAGCATATGCAAAAGTTTTAGGACCTCTAAAGAAATTAAATTATCGAAGTAAAAACTACATTTTTGTGGGATATGCACCAAACGGCTATAGATTGTGGGACGAAACTAAACTACAAGTAATAATATCATGTAAACGTCGTACTTGAAAAATACACAAAAACTATAACTAAAATTGTAAACATTGAAGACGAATATGAAACAAACAAAATAGATCAAATAGAAGACAAAAGTAAAGAAGAAAAACAAGATCAATAGCAGTCAATAAACGTCAATAAACATAAAAGAAAAAGAAAATTACCAAGATAATTTGAAGACTATGTTCTACCTACATACATATGAAGAAGCCGTAACTGGACCAGATAGCTTTAAATAGATTGAAACAATTGAAGAAAAAAAACATTAAGTAGAACAATACCTGGACGTACATTGACAAAAATGAGCAAAAGAAGATAAAATTCTCAGTAGTAGATGGGTTTTTCGAATCGAAGATGATGGACGTTATAAAACGCGATTAGTAATTCGTGGTTGTGAACAAGAACACGGTGTAAACTTTGACGACATTTACAGTCATGTGGCTAATATAGATTCTTTAAGAATGCGCAACATCAAGGTAGAATGATACAGTTTGATATAAAAACAGCTTTTCTTTGTGGTGATGTAGATAGAGACATTTACATGACGCTACTAAAAGGTTTTCAAGTAAATAATAAAATCTGTCAACTTAATAAAGAACTGTATGGCTTAAAACAAGCTCCGGTTCAATTGAAAAATAATTTACAAATTTTTTTATGGACAGAGAATTAAAATTTTGTGCAAAACATGATATTTCAGAAGCAGACATAATCACACACTTTTCAGTATTTATGACTTTGATATATTAGCTGGTTTATTTTTTCATCAAAATTGAAATACTGTATACGTGTATTTAAAATTGTCAGACTGAAAAGTTTCTCTACATGTATAAAATCATAAGGGCAAATACCTTCACAAATATCGTGCATTATATCGCAACTTGTATTTTGAGACACATGAAAACTATTTAAAGAATTAAGTACATATCTCTCTTTTACTACACAGCTTTTAGTTTCTAAATCATTTTTGTAATTTTCTACAATGTGTAACGAATCTGAATTTTCATATAGGTAAACTCACAGTAGCTTCAATTTTATTGATTCGACAAAATCTACAATCATAATTAGAATCAGACTTTCATTAAAACATGAGAGCAATACAGAAATACATAAATAGTACAATTTCCATCTTTAGTTCTGATAGTTACGCCCTGTGTTTCCAGAATATGTAAATCCTCAATGTTTTTTTTAATATTTTTTCATTTCCAAAGAATTTAACATCGGACGTATAACAAAATTGCAATAAGAAAGTATTCTCTAATGAGGACACATATTCTAGAGGCACACATGGCAAACAAAAGTATATACCACACAACTTATGCACACCCGCATGGCTGCCTAGAGGGTTTCCTGTTTCGAAATCGACACCATTTAGAAACAAAAGTATTACGAATTTATCATCACCGTATTTTAGTACTTTTTTTTGCTACAACTATGCTTGAACCACATTAGATAAAACATTTACATTAGAAGAACCTTTCAAATTCAAAAGATATGTTCAAATACCTTCAAATACTCGGGGTAATTCTAAAAATGAACGCAAAGTTGTTATAATAGGTATATATTGTGTTATGCAATCAGGTATTTCAGAAATAATTCTAGATTCACATTTTTTATCCATTATCTTCTGTCCTTGCACCAGAGAAATTGGTTCAATAAAAGAAGTTGATGATTTCAACCTTTAACCGCAAATATTCGGATTGGAAATCCTCAAAAATATTCGTAAGTGAATTAATCTTTTGCACCGCATCGTTTTGAAATTTATCTGAACTATTAACTAATTCAGATATTAATATCTGCAACGGTGCTCTCAACATTTCAGAAATATCTGATGTGACATTTTGCACAATATTTCTTGGCAATGAGTAAGCACTGTATAGTTTTTAAATAAAATGTATTGCCTTTTGTTTCAAACAATGATTAAAATAGAGTAAAGGTAAATTGATCAATTGGATATGAAGCATGTTATTTAAGTTTATTTATTATTTAATTTGGTAAGTTCTTTGTTACTAATCAAACACAAGTTAACCATCTATCTTTTAGGTTCAGCCAGCGACATCTTACCGGACAACTTCTTTTTCTTACTAGGCTGTGTTGCCACGTTACTTATGCCACTTACATCTCCCTTTTTTATTTATTTAAAGATTCATCTTACAGGGTGCTTTTACAATTCTTCCACTTCTAGTTTGCATTTTAGAACCAGAAGTTTGAGAAACATTTTTACTATTTGGTATGCTTATGTCTAATCTATATTTATTAATATAACAATCATTTTCAATCTTATATGCTAACTTAGTTCTATTGTTAGTTGGTAGTGCATGTAATTGAGTACTCGTATTACTGTTAACCGGGTAATCATTTTTACATTTAATCATTACTTAAGTATTTTCTATTTCTCAGTACAGTTTTACCAGTGCTCAATTTGACAACATATCTTCTAGGATTGATTACATCTATTATTATACCATCTAACCATCTTTCTCCTTTAAAATTTTTAACTTTGACTACTTCTAACTTAGATAATGATTTGGTTCCTCTATCATAATAGTATTTCATCTGTTCTTGTCTAATCTTAAGTTCATTCTTTATTTTAGTCAGATTGGACAATATTGGTTTTAATACTGTTTCTTTAATTGGTAAAACAGTTCTTAATCTACGATTATATAGTATTTGTGATGGACTTGGTAAATCATTAGAAATTAGTACATTCATATATTCTAATAGACTTAAATACAAATCTGTCTGGCTTAGTCCTGATTTTTTAATGATTCTTTTGACCGTTTGAACAGTGCGCTCAACTTGTCCATTACTTTGTGGATTATGAGGACTGGAAAGTGTATGGATAAACGTCCATTGTTTGGAAAATTCTTTAAAATGTTCAGAGTTGAACGGAACAAATTTAGAAAAGTAATCCACAATCCACAATTCTAATATAATTTAAATCATTAATTTGAAAAAAATCTATTCCTACTTTGCTCCAGGGTAAATCTGGAATGGTATGTAGAATTATGGTTCTTTATTGTTGTTCCTACTATACGTGAGACAAGTCTCACACGATTCGACCATGTTGTTAATGTCATTGTACATACCTGGCCAATATAAAATTTCTTTAGCTCTTAATTTTGACTTTTCAGGTCTTAAAGTTTTAGGAACTATAATTTGATTACTTTTAAATATTATATCTTTATCGACTGTTAAATCGTTTCTATAAGCCCAATATATTTTTATATCATCTCCTACTGATTGTTTATTTTGTGGAAATCCATGAATAATAAATTGTTTTAATTGTGATAAGACTGGATCGTTATTTGTCTCGGTTTGAAATTTTACGTACTTTTCTTTCGAAATCGGTAAGTTTTCTAAGCTAATTAAACATAAATTTAGATCTACTTCTTGACATTTTTGCTCAAATTCTACATCTACGTCATTTACAAATGCTCTAGACAGGGCATCCGCAACGTACAATTCTTTCCCTTGTTTGTAACTTAAATTAAAAGTATAATCTTGTAACATAATTAACATTTTTTGCAATCTTGCAGGTGCTTGCGTTAAAGGTCTCTTTGAAATAGCAATCAATGGTTTATGATCTGTTTCTATTGTTAGATCAGTTCTACCATATATGTAAGGACGAAATTTTGTGCACGCATAAACAATTGCTAGCATCTCTTTTTCAATTTGTGCGTAATTCTTTTGACAAGTTGTGAACGCTTTTGACGCATAAGCAACAGGTTTTCCTAATTGTAATAGAACTGCACCGCACCCATCTTTCGATGAGTCGCAAGAAATTAGAATTGGATCTTTATGAGAATAAAATTGCAAAACTGGTGCATTTACCAGTGCACTTTTGAGTTGTTCAAAAGCGCTATCTTGCTGTTTCTCCCAAAAGAAATCTACGTCATTTCTAATAACTGTTCTTAAAGGTTCCGTTAATTGAGAAAAGTTTGGTATAAACCTATTTAGATAATTTACAAATCCTATGAACCTTTCTATATCTTTTTTATTTTCTGTTTTTTTCATATTATTTATAGCATCAATTTTGTCGTTATCTACCCTAGCCCCATCATGAGAAAATTTGTGACCCATGAATTTGACTGAATGAATGAAGATACTATGCCTACGGTTTAGTTAGTTTTGAATAGTTATGATCTAACTTAATAAAGTAAGACAGTGGTAAAATGTTACAATCAGCACCACTATCTATCCTAAAATTTATTATAAGTTTGTTTTGAACAATACATTTTTCGTACCACCTATTATTTTCATTTGTTACATTTACATTATTTATGCGCAGTAGATCAAACACTTCGTTTACTTCTTCCTCATTGTCATTTATAATCATGTTAATATTTACTCTACAATACTTAGCGAAGTGGTTGTATCTATTGTATCGTGTGCATAACTTTCTAAATGCCGGACACATATTAATTTTGTGTGTCGAACCACAATTAGTGCAATTATTTATAAGTTTTTGGTTACTTATCTTATTTAATTTGTAGTTATAGCCTTGTTGAGGTCTTCGTTCGATTTTGTGGAAATATTTTGGGTTACTCATTCTTTTATTTTCATTTGTTGACCATTGACTATGTTGTGATTGTCGACTCGTGGAAGGTTGTGGATTTTTATAGATGTTTGTTGATCTTCGATTTGCCATATTTATTTCTTCCATTTCATATTTACCTCCAGTTTTTGTGATTATCTGACTTAATTGTACTGCTGTCGTTTCTTCGATTCTACAAATTTCTAAAGCTTTGGTTAATGTTAGTTCTCTTTCTTTTAATAAGCGATCCTTAATTTCTTTGTTTTCTATACCAAGTATTAGTCGATCTCGAATTAAGCTGTCGGAGTGTACCAAACCCACATGTTGCAGTTCAGTCACGTACTCGTCGAACGATTCTGTATTTCTTTTATTTCTCGTCAAGAACATGTGACGTTCATAAGTTACATTTTTTGAGGGTATGAACCTTTCATCGAATTTATCTAGGATTTTCTTGCAGTTAATTCTATCTTCATCAGACTCAAACGTGAAATTATTATATATTTTTAATGCACCATCTCCTATTCTGTTGAGTAATATATAGGCTTTCTTTGTTTCGTTTTCTTTATCAAGGCCACTTGCATTTAAATAAATGTTGAATTTTTGTTTAAAGAAGTTCCAGTTTTCATGCATATTTCCTTCTAATTTTAATTGATTCGGTGGTATTACATGTTGCGATTCACTACGAGTACTTATTCTTTGTTCTTTCGCCATTTTAATTTTAATTTAATTTTTTTAATTTTATACTTTTATTTTGTTTCTTTTTTAGTTTATACACTAGCCTTGTGTTTTCATACCGATTGCGCCATGTTATTTAAGTTTATTTATTATTTAATTTGGTAAGCTCTTTGTTACTAATCAAACACAAGTTAACCATCTATCTTATAGGTTCAGCCAGCGACATCTTACCGGACAACGTTGCCGCTCTTCTTTTTCTTACTAGGCTGTGTTGCCACGTTACTTATGCCACTTACAAAGTATGAAAAGCCTTGAAGACGGTATCAAAACCATTTACCACACTATCAGTTTTATATTTGTAGTTGTCAATAATTACGTAGGTCTTTTTTGTTTAAATCACTTACTTTTTGTCTCCTGTTTAATATCGATTCATCCATGTGTGCACAGGTCGGTTAAATAATATTTGAAAATGTGTGGATACAAAAATTTTGCTACGTAACCTCTATACCTATGAGGTAAACAAACCCACGACATGGGGTGCCATTCATTCATTCTCGAACTAACGCCTAATTTATATTTACAATTTGAAAAAAAACGTTTTTGCTTTGCTACAAGCACAACAAATTATGACTTATGATTACAAATTAAGTTTAGTGAAATGTTCTTTTTTTTTGTTTTAATTTTTCTTATTAGCAAAGTTCGTAAGCTTAGCCACTTAGCTATAAGTTCCCTCTGCCAGCGTGGTTCCCATAAAACAAATAGAAAATTCAACAATCCTCTAAACAAAAAAACTGAACTAAAAAGAAAAGAAATGGTGCGTCTAAGGAAGGATCAGTTTCTCGGGGATACTACTTACGGTATCAAATTCTTCAGTTTTTTATTATCCAGTTATCTAAAATATTCTCCAACCCAATACGAAACAATCTTCTTTTTCTTATTATATTTTACACAGTAACTTGATGATTGCAAATAGTGATAAACGAAACAACGGACCACTAATTTCTTACAAACCCTATCAGATAAATAAAATAACATAAAAGAAAATCAGATGATAAGTACTCACACACTCCGTCCACAAACTTTGAAAATGAACCATTTTCCAACCTTAAGAACAACGAAAAAATTTGCTAAAATTATCCTTAGGCCACTAATTCGAAATTATTTATTAGACGGATAGCTAATACACTTAATTAAGTGTTATTTCAATTAACCAGTCCAGCAGCCTTCTAAGAACTCGGTTAAAAATAGTAAAAGGAACAAAAATTGTATTGCGTTTGGAACGACACGTTTTAGAATAATCGCTAATTCCATTCGAAACTGCCTGCGTCCTATTGCTTAAGCGCCTGAAGGTCTTAATATCGCAACAAACAATTTAATACGTTATGTATTTTGTTGGAAATTTATGTATATACATATATATAGGGTCATCCCGTTACAGTGTCTAACATCTACTTCTCGAAGTGCAAACTAAGCGTAATTCGACTTTTTAAAATCATTTCAAAATATTGATAGCTACCAGGGTAAAAGGGCTTAAGTTTGTTGTAGTTGTAATCAAAATTTTACTGATCAGCAATAATAAATCCTTTAAGATAAAAATTAATTTGGCACTGTTTTTGAGTTGTGTTTTAAAAACTACATGTATCTATACAAGAATTATGATTTTCTGATTAAATAAAGTAAACTTACAGACACCAGGTTTATAAGGCTCTCCTGGTATTCAACGATACTCGGTTTCTTTTTAGGGGAAAAAGCATTGGAAGAGTTGAAATCTGAATTACATTTTTGCCATCTAATTAGCCAATTTCTATTGAAAAAATAAATATTAGTTATAGTTTTGACTTCCAATTTATACTTATAACCTTGATTTATAGTCTCACAAATTTGGGTCAAAAATTCCTCGGTCGTCTTATCGAGAGCGTATAAATTTGTCATCTTTGTGAAAAAGTTCTCCCAAACAGGGTATTCTTTTAATAGGAAAGTAATTTTACAGTCGGGGAAGAGTTGTTTAAAATCGTATGAGACCTAAAATAAAATTTAGTACAATTAACTCGATTTCGATTATTACAATACCAGTTTATAAGCTATGTCTGATTTTACAATTGGCCAAATCTCGAAATATGCTTCTATTGTCTGAGGTGTGTGAACTGATCGTTTTCTCATTACGTAAGTATTTCCCCAATTCTTTCGGCTTTACGTTGAGTTTCAACCAACTAATTGTATCCTCCAAATCAACTGAAATATGAATAATACATATATGCAATTTATACAAATAACTTATTACTAATTTATACAAATAACTTATTATTAGAACGCTTAATGAAATAATATCATACACATAACCAGGTATAGCTTCTGACTCTTGTTGGGGTAGAAGATTTGATGGGGCAGTTTCGCCTACATTCTCATGATGTTGCGATACTTGTTTGTCAGTTTTGCAAAGTTGCTCATCTTATTTCGTCACTTCATTTCATTTCAACTCGTTAAAACAGCTTGCCTAAATTATTATGTATTAACCATACTTGTATAAATACAATAAAAAACAAGAGCCTTTAAATTTTCCAGTAAGCCAAAGAATAATAATTATTTAAGCTTAATGAAGAGATAAGCAGGTAGGTGCTTATAGGTTTGTTATTTAATACATTTAATCAAGACATGATTTCCTAAATAATAAATTTAATATTAATTAGATCAAATTAAATTTTTATATTCAAATAATTTATTCTTGAAAGATTGTTGTTTTTACTAACCTTTAATTTTCAGATTAATACACAACACCTAATATTTAATGAAATAAGTGTAAAAAACAAAAAATACCGATTTATTATAACGACGATAAAATGCATATAAAAAAGTAAACAAATTTTTAGGTGTAAAAATTATGAAAAAGATCAAACCATTCAATGCAAAGAGCAACTTTAGATTTCCTGCACTCTTTGCATCTTCTTTTTGTAGTTTTTTGTGGAACATATTGCACCTGTAATTTAGAATTTTGGAGCAGTTTTTTGCGTGGATCTGTTTTTTTTTCCTTGTATAGTATGTATGCGTTTACAATCATAGCATCGACGAAGTAATAAAAAAGCTTCATGCACCAACGCCGACTTCTCCACGAAACTGTATAAGCAGCCATTCGCTCATCAAACCTGTCAACGCCACCCATAAATCGATTGTAGTCTACAATCGCTAGAGGACATCGTACTGCTTCCTGTTCCCGATCCTATTGATTCTGAGAATCTGTCCACATTCGTCAGGGTTGTGAAAGTTAGTGAAAATTGTTACACATTTGATTCCTCTGTCTTTCCATTTTACAACGGATACTTCATTGCACGTAGTGCCATCGAATTGACCCATTGCCATTCTTTTGTCTTCAACAGGATGAGATTTTGGAAAAATTTTCTATTCTGTCGTATTGTTCCGCATCCAAATAACTCACACTTCAGTAATTGATGTATTAGAGGAATAGTCGAAAAACGTTTTGTAGCTTTTTTGAAAAACCTAGGATGACTGTTTCTCCAAGCGTATGCTGATCATTGCTCTCTTTTTCTTTATCTTGGTTAATATCGAATGACCAAAGATAACCTGTTTCTGAACAGACTAGTACCCAAATTAAACCTCCTTTTTATAGGTTTCATTGGCGTGTACGGCTTTAACAAATTTCTTCCTTTGAAAGCTACTATGCTCGCATCTACTGCTATATTTTTGCTAGGAACAAACGTTTTTCTAAAAACTTTTTGCAGGTGGTTAACAAGTAGTCTAATTTTATAAAGTTGTTCAAACTCAGGAGTACCTCTGACTGCTATCTTTGAGTTATCATTTGAATGTAAGTATCGCAAAAATTTTAAAAACCTTTTCAATGGAAAAATTTTATTTATCCTGTCGTTATGAAAATTTTCCTCAACAGAACAGTATAATTTTGTTTGAGGCAACTCGTTGAATCCCATTATTACAAGAACTCCTAAAAATGCTTTTAGTTCATCTGAAGTGATTTCTAATATGTTATTTTGCTCTGCATACAAACTTGACTGCTGAACAATTTGGTCTTGTTAATTGTGTTCTTGCTGACTAAGAAAAAAGGACTCCCACTTATTTACTGTAAAACTGAAAGGCTAAAAGAAAAGAAAAAATAATAAAACTTGATCAACGATTAGGTACATAAGTATATTTCTTATTTTTTAAAGTACGTAATCGACTGATTACATTTCCCTGGAACAACGATTATAATAATATGGTAAATTTGCGGAAAATAAATTGGCCGTTACAATGATTTCGAGGAAATAAAACAATCAAATTCGTAGCAGTTATCAAGGTCAAACAAACCGCCTTTAAGTAGGTACTGATCGAACACTCGGGTGTCTATTTTGCTTTATAAATAGAAAACTAAAGTTATTTGATAAGTTGATGTGATTCAATAAAATTATTACCTATTCTATTTACTCGCCCTTATCGGCAGTAGAATAAAAAATTAGCATCACTGTAAAATTCGAAACTTAGTGTGGGATTCATAAAGGTTACTTAAGCACAACTCATACTTCACTTCTACTAGACTTGACTAAGTTGAACTTTTACTCATATTTAAGAAAGGTATTCTTAAAGCACCCTTAAGTATTACTAAGTGAAGTATAAGTAAATGTGACTTTTAATAATTAACAATATTGCAACGTCGCTTTTGTTGACGTATTTATGTGGCGCATACGCAGTAGTTCATTAATCTGTCAAATTCTTTGGTTATGTTCGTTCCCGCGTACTAATATTTTGTAAACTATTTATCATCTATCTTTAATTTTAATTAATTATCAATTCTAACCTTAATTTTTTTATTTACTTTTATATGTACCATAGTTACTTTTATAATTAGTGTAGTTTTAAGGTTAAAGTTGTAAATATTCAAATATATGTAATGTCCGGAGACTAAAACGTGCCATATTTAGTACTGACGAGAAAGAATCTTTAAAAATATAGTTAAAAAATATAAAGATATTTTAGAAAATAAAAAAACAGATTGTGTGAGTGTATCACTAAAAAAAAGACATGGATACAGCTAGCTGTAGAATATAATTCTTTAGCAGAGAATTCATCTGTAAGTATAACAATTAATGAAAACCAAGTAATTATTTTTTTGTAATTCCATAATAGCGAACACCACGCAACTAAAGAAATGTTGGGAGAATCCAAAAAAACAAAAGAAAAATGGAATTATCGTTAGAAAAGAGGGAAAGACTGGCCACTGGCGGTGGATCATTTCATCCTCCAGCAGATGATCCAGAAGCCCCTTTAACAGATGACATTCTTGGTGGAGTAGACATCGAATTAAAAGATGTGATCGATAGCGACATCATACCGCGAAAACAGGTAGAAAATGAATGTATTGAAACCTTTATTGCAGAAGGTAACTAGTTCTTTAGTCTTAATCGAAATGACTGTATTTAGCTTTGTAGATATTCCACAAGAAACTTCGGAAGTTACCTTAAATTCGATTGGTTTAGAGAAAACTCAAAGTTCAAAAAGAAAAGCATATGTAGGAAGAGGTACCGCTATTGAAAGGGAACTTGCTGTACGATTAGACAGAATTGAAGTTTTAAAAAAACAGGAAGCTGAGTTAAAATTGCTACAAACGGAGGAAGAAGGCAGACTTCGTATAGAAATCTTAAAAGAACAATTGTTGCAAGAGCATAATAAACGTAATATATGTTAAACATGTTTTATATAAACATATATATATATAAATACATTTATGAATAATAATTAATTAGTAAAATGTCTATGAATAAATGCTACACGTATTGCATGTCCCCTTTCTTGTTAAGCAACTGGAGCAACTGGAACATCTTGTGGTATAGCATGTACATCTGCTACAAACTGTTCACTTTCTGCAATGGCAATATTATGTAAAACAGCTGTAGCTCCAATAATTTTAGTAACCATTCTAATCGGGTGGTTTAGCATCATACTTATGCAACGAAAACGTTGTTTCCAAATACCAAACGTTCTTTCCACTACATTTCGAGTGCGTATATGTGCTCTGTTATACCTTATTTTTTCTCTAGTTTCTGCTGCAGCTACATGAGTATACAAATAATTTGTTTGTGCATAAGCACTATCTCCTAATAATATCCCTGATATTTGATTGGTTTCTAATTTTAATTTCAATAAACTGTTGTTAAATATTCTGCTGTCATGTGCAGATCCTGGCCATCGTATCACCATATTGTAGAACTCATAATTTGGATCTGCTACTGCCTGTACATTTATCGAAAACCAGCTTTTACGATTGCGATATATTTCACCTTACTCTCTGTCCCCAGGGTTTTTAATTTCAATGTGTGTACCATCAATACACCCTAGAACACCAGGAAAGTTTGCAATAAGAAAAAAAAATCTTTTAGTAGAGATCAATTCTTGGCCTTCTGAAAATTTTATAAATTGGTACAACTTGCTAATTAAATTATCACTGACTTCCTGTACAATTTTTAATGTAGTAGATTGACTTATAGAATGTACATCACCGCATACTCTCTGTAAATATCATTATACAATTTTAAAGTTGCATATTGCTTTAAACTATATAAATTCAAACCTGGTAACTCCCTGTAGCAAAAAATCGTAAGGCACTGCACAATTTTATGATTATTGGCACAGGTAAACCACGTTGCTGTCTTTGATCCCCATCGGGATACACTAATGGTAACAATACTAATTGAATGCTGTTGTAACCAAACCTGTATCGTTGCAAAAGTTCTTCGTTTGTATATCGTTCTAAAGGATTTTGCACGTCTCGTAAAATCATTCTGCGAAATAAAAAATTAGTGAATATCAAAATAATATAAAATTTAATACTACATACCTTGGTATAGGCAAATATCGAAAGTTATCATTAACATGATTAACAAATTCCCAAAAATCATCCATTGATTAAAAAACGCGTTTTACAAACTTAAACTAGGTATTACTTCTCGATAAGTAATCACAAAGTGTTCGTGGAGCTGTACTTAAACGTCACTTATGTTTTGGCAGTTTGACACTTTTCCTTGTGTTAATGCGCGTGCGTCACTAATGTAAAAAATTTTATGAATGCCGATAATCGACTAAGTGCTAGTAAAGTGTAAGTTTCACTCAAGTATCTTTTATGAATTTCACCCTTAGTCTACCACTTATTTCAAGTCAGCAAGAATAAAAACAATATCAAAGAAATTGTATTGCATATGAATATAACATTCTATTATTTATTAACTAATGGCAAGAATTCCATATTGTATAAGGCTACTTACCACTAACATATTAATATCATGCACTCACAGTAGTCACTTGACAACTATTCTAGATATTTACTGACTCAGTATGGAAGATAACACAAATTAGTGGAAGTATAATACATTCAGCTTTCCCTCACCATTTTTGCGAATTACATTATTTCGCGGGGTCAATTAAAATCAATTCGCGGTTTCGCGTTTTAATCCGCGGTTTGATTACCTTTTACCCGTTTTAATTCGCGTTTTCGTTTAAATCGATGGTTTAATTAGCTTTTACTCGTTTTAATTTGCGATTTCGTTTCAATCGGCGGTTTAATTAGCGATTTTGCATTTTAATTAGCGACATGATTAACTTTTACCCGTTCTAATTCGCGTTTTCGTTTTAATCGGCGGGTTAATTCGTGGTTTAATTAGTTTTTGTCCGTTTTAATTTTAATTTAAAATTCGTGAAATAATCTGTTTGATGAAATCATTTTAATTCGCGTTTTGATTTTAATTAGTGTTTTAATTTTCGTTTTAATTCGTGGATTTTGTTTCATCAATTGAATCCGCAAATTAATTTATGTAATTACATTTATTTAATCGAAATCGGATCAATTAAACTAGCGGTTTAATTTTAATTGTGTGATTCTTAGCAACTGTCAATGCGTAAGCTACCTGCAAGCACGTTAACTATCTGAACTACCTTTGTCCATTTCTTAGAAAACAAAAATCGTAAGAAACTCTTAGAATTTATTGACTGATTTTTGGAACTTAAAATTTTTGCATGTACAAACAAAATCGGAAATAATTATAGCTTTGATAAGTCAGTACTATTTATTAATTTTTTCATAACATAATTGTTGATAAGAATGACAGACATGTTTTAGACCATGTGTAACAATTACAATTAAAGATTACTTAACATATACTTTTTTTAGCTTTACATATCCAACACATTTTTATAAATGGTGGTAGTCCGTCTAACTGTACGTTGTCTTTGTGGTAATGCTTTAAACGAGGTAGACACTTTTGTAGTTTAAAGTTTTCTTGATACCTTAGCGGTAAATCGTCCTACACTTCTATTAATTCGTACGCAGGTAAATTGTTAATTAGAAAATTGATTGGAAATAATTGTAGATCCCATTTTTAAATTTTTTTAACCGTTTTCTTATACCGTTAGTACGAAAACAATAAGCAAGGATCACATCACCAACTTTATCTATAACAGCTTCTACAGACATCTTATGGGTACTTACAAAATTTTAGCCCTCAAATATTTAAAGACCAGCGCAGAATTTATCGTGGTGACGTCAGTTTCCTTGAAACGTTTTCTGCTTGCACCAACATGTTGAAAGTAAACGGAATGTATTACAAAATTCATTTTGTTATGATTCATATTTTTTATGTACCTATAAACAGCACAGAATACATTGTGGTGACGTCAGTTTCCTTGAAACGTTTTCTGCTTGCACCAACATGTTGAAAGTGTAATATAAAATTATTTACTATGATTCATATTTTTAGGTACAGATTTACCGTTTTCATTATTAATTAGTGCTTAATAAATTACACATCGTATAATTGAAGTATAAATTACGTTCTTTGTATATTGGTATTCGGTAGTGTGGTTCCGAAATAGATTCTAATTTAGAACCAATACTGTTTAGCTAATACATATTAGATCAACTTTTGAGTTGAAATAAGTCAAGAAAATGGTAAAATCAAATTAAGGCAACAAATATACATATACTAAGAAACTCTGAAGAAAATTAATACGGAAGAATCGAATCCAATAAATACTCCTAGTGATTCTCAAGCAAAGTTACTAGATTGAAATATAAATCGAGGAAAATGTGAACAGAAACCTCGAGGTACAAAACGTTTTTTGCTTGCACCAACATGTTGAAAGTAAGCTAAACATATTATAAAATTTATTTATGATTTATATTTTTATGTAGGTATCTACAGATTTGCCGTTTTCATTAATAAATTATTGGTTTATAAATTACACACCATTGAATTATGAATAACCTTACAAAATATATCGCTCTACTGGTTTAACTATGCGTTCCGGTCTAGCACTGATCTCTTCAGTTTCTATCGTTAAATCAGCATCCTCGATGTACGTTGATTTACCAATTCTTTTATAAATTTTAGCTCTTATCCAAGTAGGTTTATTGGGTACTTTATAATTCTTTACAGTTACACATTCACTAATTTCAAATTCCATAAATCTATTACCTCTAGAATACCTTCTTTGCTTACCCTGATCTATAAGGACTCGATTTCGAACAGGTTTTATATCAATTAAATTTGAATTACTCGGTAATAAAGCATCAAAATAAGTTCTTAAATTTGTTCCATAAGCTTAGACGGAGTTACCCCCGTTGTACAATGCACTGTATTACGGTAGTCAAATAAAAAATTATTTAAAATTTTGTTTAAATCAAAACATACATCTTTACCTAATGCATTTTTCAAAGCGTTTTTTACAGTTTTTACCGCGTTCTCGGCTGCTCCATTGCACGAAGGTTGGAAAGGAGGAGATGTAACGTGTTTAATATTATTTAAAATCAAAAAACTGTGAAATTCTTTAGAGCAAAACGTTGGTCCGTTATCGGTAACAATTTGTTTAGATAACCCAAACCTTGCAAAAGTGGACCTTAACACTTCAATCGTGAGTTTTGAAGTTATAGAGTGCATCGGAAATACTTCGATCCATTTAGAATCAGCATCTAAAAGTACTAAAAATTATTTATTCATAAATGGTCCTAAAAAATCTAAATGTAACCGATACCACACTTCCTCAGGCCAAGGTCACAAATCTAATTTAGCTTTTTCAGGATATTTCTTATTCATTACACAATTAGGACATGTTTTGCAAATTCTCTCAATGTCTTTGTCTAATCCCGGCCACCAAAAGTAAGACCTTGCTAAACTTTTCATTTTAACTACGCCCATGTGCGATACATGAAGCTGATTTAAAATCGTTGCTCGTATAACCGAAGGAATTATTAAACGATTATTCCATAATAAACAATTTGATTCGACGCTTACTTCGTTTTTTATTTTATTATATAGTTTTAAATGATTAGGAATATTTTTAGGCCAACCTGTACGAACAAAATTTAAAATGGTAACTAATTCTTTATCTTTTAAGGTTTCCTTACTAATAACTTTAAAATTCAAAGGAAAATCCTCATTATTTGAAAAATAAGAAATAAAGTTAATGTCGACATCATCCCAAAAACTATTTTGATTCATAATCGGCAAACGTGATAAAAATCTGTCCGATTTTGTTCTGATCTAATAAATTGAATGTCGTACTGATAATTTGAAAGTATGACGGCCCATCTGCGAAGTCGATTTGCCGAAAATTGCGGTATACCTTTTTGAGTATTAAAAATAGAAATCAACGGCTTATGATCAGTTAACAACGTAAATTTTCTACCGTACAAGTATTGATTAAATTTATACAAACCAAATACAGACCTTTATGTGTTGAAATGGTTACTAAAGATTTTGAATTTTCATCTAAACATACTTGTTGGTAGGCATTAGACAAATCTAATTTAGAGAATTCTATGCCTCCTTGTAATTTAGCAAACAATTCCTCAATTCGAGGAAGCGGGTGACGATCTACCTCAATAAATGGATTAAGAGTGATTTTAAAATCTCCACACAATCTAATTGAACCATCTTTTTTTAATACTGGTACTATCGGTGTACCCCACGCACTGTAATCAATAGGTTCTATGACTTGCATTTCAACTAACCGTTCCAACTCCGTTTCAACCTTTTTTTTAATTGCAAAAGGAAGTGGACGAGCCCTATAAAACTTTGGCGTTACATCCATTGTTTTCAATTTAATAGAAAGTATCCCTTTTTTAAAACAGCCTAAACCAGGCGAAAAAACGTCTTTATACTTTTTTACCAAGTAATCTACGTCATCTGATAAATTAATATGATTTATCTGTGAAATTCCTAATTTAAAAGTATTGAAAAAATCGTGTCCTAACAGAGGAGGACCTGTATTAGTTTTGATTACATAAAAATCTAAATAACATTCCTTATTTTGATAAGCAACTTTACAATGTAAAAATCCTAAAGGTATAATTTTATCACCATTGTATAAATTAAATACTTTATCAGTTGCATACAAAATTTCGTTATTAAAGTATTCTAAATAAAAGTTTTCTGAGATTACGGAAAAACTAGAACCAGTATTTAAACTAAAATCTAATAATTTATTATTTATTATAAGCTTGATACTAATCGGATTAATTGTACAATCTAAATTAAATAGCGAATAATCAGATTCTAAAAAATTTTGCGAAACTTTATTATTTACAAAATTTTGTTTGTTTTTGTTATTTTTTTTATTTGGACACATTGGCACTAAGTGCCCTTTTATATCACAAATGTGACAAATGCATTCACGAAAAAAACATTTATCTGTAAAATGGTTTTTACGTCCACATACCTTGCATTTACTATGAAATACCTGCTTAGACCGATTAATATTATTCCGGCGCTGTGGATATTGATAACAAGCCTGTGATGTTGATGGTTTTGTTCTATCTTTGTTTTTTACATGAAAAAGTTCTGGTTCTTTCTTGATAGAAACTTCTCTTTCTACCCCGGGTGGAAACGTCGTCGATTTTGTGGTGGTGATTTCTACTGCCGCTTTGAAAGTCAAGGTTTTCTTCTCCTTGAAAAGTCTATCTTGAACACTACCTTTATCGTAATCAATTACAAAATGATCTCTTAGCACTAACTCCAATTGTTCGTTATCAAAATTACATAATGCAGCCAAATTTCTAATTCTAGCTGACCACTCTCTTGCGGATTCATTTACATTTTTCCGTGAATTGTAAAATTTATATCTCGCGGAAAACACAGACACGCTTGGTTTGAAATGTTCAGATAATAATTTGATTAACTCTGAATATTTACTTTTTTCTGGTTCCACTGGTAAACATAAATTAAACACTAATTTGTACGCATCTTCATTAAGCACGTTTAATAAAATTGGCTGCAAAATAATTTTCAATTCGACGTTTGAAAATTGACCAGTCCGAATTTGCAGGGTCAAATTCACGCAAATGTTCTACATTGCCACCAGAAACTGCTATTACTCAAATAGTCAAATAATAGTAATTAACACAATAAACACAAATCCTCGTCGCCACTTGTAATGTTCTTATACACTTTTAATATAAAAAGAAAAGCAAACTCTGGTTATAATGTTTATTGAAAGACGTGCTTGTAGTACGGTACATTTGTTAATAATAATTGTCATTGTAAATCAAACCACACGCACTGTATGCGCAGCAAATATAGCTTGTTTATTACTACCTACATAACACATTGTATTTTAAAAACTTAGTCCTTGTATTCTGATATCTCATTATTATACAACAGTCAAAAATTAAATAGTGTTCAAGTCTATTTAATTTGTGTAAATTATGTAATTGGTATATAAATTTTATATTATTAATGATATAAGTACTTTTATTAGTAACTGGTATACTTCATTATCTTAATAAATAATCGTAATTTAAAACTTTTGCAACAAATCAAATCAGCTTAATGCACTAAACTACCAAATTCGGACTTCTTAGATCTTGATTTTTATAGCATTGCAATCTATTGTTAGCTTTAATAATAACATCAATCTAATTCGGGATTGATTCTCTTTTGAGTTGATCTTATAAAGTTTGTCTTGAGAGATTATAGGTAATTGCTATAGTGTTGCGTTTAGTTTAAACCCTTATTAAGAAAATAATTGATACTGCAAATGAAAATCGGTTTTGATATTTTCATTAGTTGAAGAAGTTGTTACATATAGTAAAATCGTTTCCTTTAAAAAGTTAAACAGCATAAGTGGGTTTATAATCATGTTTAAGGCCGAACCTATTGCATGGCGTTCAAAGAAACAATTGATTATCGCGTTATCTAGTACCCGCTGTTTCTTATAGGTATTACTCCGGGGGAGCCTTCTTTCAGGTATTACCCCGGGGGCTTCGGAATAACCCTACCGCCCTCCCGGAGCGATATGTCTTTAGGTCAAAGAGGGCCAAACGCGAATAATAGCAAGAAGTTCCCAGTCGCCCGCTTATCGCCTCGCGCGCCGCTATATATTTAGTTTATGAATTCCTGTGCCGTGCGTTCCTTAATTAAATAATGACCTAAATAAATTACCTAAATAAAATAAAATTGTGTAATATTATTGTTGGAATAAGACAGTGATTGGAATATTACTTTTTAAAATGAAAGAATTAAAATTACTCATTATTTAGTTAAAAAGGAATGTATTCTCATTACTAATTCGTTTTCGTGTAAGGTAATGCATTACTAATTCAACGTGTTACCGCCGTTTATAGCTATTTACAGTAATGCATTACAATTGAGGAGTAGAAGTAACAAAGGGGCTATGTGCCATTTTCTCGAAAAATGAGATAGTTCCATAGAAAGGTGCTATGTACCATCGCCAACATCCTATAAAATGGGCAAAGTGCCCGGATACAAAATGGTAAGGAAAAAATAGTCTCAAAGTTGTTTCTACAAGCAAGTGCCACGTTAGTTTCTCAACAAAGGTGCTATGTACAAAGCGTGCTCCTCTCTGTTGTGTTTTTGTTTAAGTGTGTTGGAATATAACTGAAGAATTTGTTTAAAATGAACAAAGAGCGCCGTAAAAGGGGAACGGGAAGACTGAGTGACGAACAAAGGCGACGCAAAAATGCCGGAAAATCATATGAAACGAGGAAGGGGACTGCTGTAGTTGAAAAGAAGAAACCTAACCTAGAAGTGAGTTTTTAACTTTTCAAATTATTTGTGTGCATCCTAAAATATGTGTATTCATTCTTACAGGTAACATGTAAATGTAAATCTGATTGCAAGTCGTTGACTAACGTACAAAGATTGACACTTTTTGAAAAATACTACGAAACCAGGCCTGATGTTAGTGGAACGTACATCATGGGTTTAATACAGGTGACTAGCGTCAAGAGAAGAAGACATGGCTCATACGAAGACGCTCGTGACAGTCATCGTCAAACTACCGTCCATTATGCCATTCCAGATGGAAAAGGTAATATGGTGAATGTTTGTAAATCCACTTTCATGGATACTTTTGATTTGACAAAAAAAACATGGAAACTATTATTAAAAAAAAAGCGGTGAAATGGTTTACAAAGATTAAAGAACTCGTACGGCGCCTGGAAAATTTACAAGAAATGACAGGGAACTTGTTAAAGAACATATAAATAGCATATCCCGAGAAGAGTCTCATTATTCGCGTGCAAAAAGTACAAAAGAATACATTAGTCCGGATTTAAATACTAACCATCTTCACAAAGCCTTCTTGCAAAAACATCCCGAAAGCTTGGTCACTTACAAGTTCTATAAGAGAGTTTTAAAAGAAGACTTTCCAAATATTTCTTTTCGAGCACCAAAAAATGACACCTAACGAAAATGTGACTCGTTAAATTGCGAAATAAAAGCACGGGGGGAAAGAAGTCGGCCAGCAACCGTTGAGTTAGAACTTCATCATCGAAAGGCAGAAGCAGCCATTACACTCATGAAAATGGACATTTCATCCTCGCAAATGCCAGATAGCGCCGTAAGTGTTTTTTCAATGGATTTAGAACAAGTCATGTTTGTACCAAGTTTGACGCATTCCGACATGTTTTATATGAGCCAGCTTTCATGCTACAACTTAGGCATCAACTTTGGAGATAACAAGCACTCCTACATGTGCTGTTGGCATGAAGGATTGGCAGGAAGAGGCGGTAACGAGATCGCGTCTTTATTGTTACGCGTCTTGAACAAGGGCACTTCACACAAAAGGAATATTATTATTTGGAGCGACAACTGCACCGCCTAAAATAAAAACAGAATGATTGTGTTTATTTACATGTTTTTAGTCAGTTCTGGGCTCTTTGACACCATTAAACACAGGTACCTCGTTAGTGGTCATAGTTTCCTTCAGTGCGACAGGGATTTCGCGTTGATCGAGAAGAGAAAGCGCAGGTGTACTCCGATGGTACCTGAGGACTTATACGATGTAATACTCTCAAGTACCCACACAGGCCGATTTGAAATAGTAGATATGTGTCAGAAAAAGTTTTTTGATTTACAAGCTGCCGCCGACAACATGTTAAATCTAAAACAAGTGAAAATCAGCATAAAAAAACTGCTCAGTTTATCTTTGAGACGATGTTTCGTGCACTAAATGTGCACTTCATCAGGCCACTGCAAGTTATTAACGTAAATACAACAACAACCTAATCTAATAAGTTATATATATATAAATTATTAGTGTCCGTATTAAAATTAATATTATTTTGTATTTATTATTTATTTTTAAATAGTATTTATAATAATTTAATTTCCAAAATTACGAAAAAGTATTAAGTGTGTTTCGCGGTTATTTTCAATTTTTAGTCTATTTTGATAACAGGTTACCTTGAAATAAATGTTTGATTATACATATCATAGTGTTTGTTCTCCATGTTTAATTGTATTGTCACTTATTATTTATACTTATTTATTGTTTTTAATCATTGACTATTAATAATTACATTTTTGTCAATTAAGTTTAGGATGTGTTCATGTTTGTCAAACTTCGGAGTAATTTGTTACGTTTTCTTTTATTTAGTAACGTTCTCAAATGAATGCACCAGTTAAAAATTTATTCAGTAACGTTTTGTAACGTAAATATAAAATGTGCCTCTACAATGAGATGCGGGTTTGAACTAAGTCCAAAGTGTAACGCATGCGTTACTTGCATTTCGCGCCTTTTTTGTCAACTTGTCGCTTTGTTACTACGCACACGTAGTTGACGCTGCTATAAAAATTTAGTTTTAAATGGTCAACTCTTAGCTTGAGGGTTTTCATCTTACCGATTTTCTTTATTTATCTTGGCTGCTTGCTCCTAAATGTAACCGTTTACAAAGAATAAAAGGGTACAAGATGGCGGGTGAAAGTCAACCTCGCACATCTCTCTTGCGTCGATGCTAAAGATGGCGACGAGTGCCGTTATGTGTTATAATTACGATGTCTGATTGAGACAATTTATCTAATCCTTACTGTTCGATTTGGAATAATTACGGCGAATGATCGTTTCTACAAGATTTCATTGGATGCAGCTTATGGAAATTTACAATGCTAATTTTCTTTTCTTAAGTTAAGTAAACGTAACTTCAATTATCAGCTTCTAGAAGTAAACTAATATATTGTGGTAATTTTGCTTATGTGCTAACCTACATTAAATGTGAAGTGTGGGAGGTGCGGTCTTACTTTTGTGTGTTTTAGCTACTTTCTTTTCCGACCACTAAGGACGAACACTTGGACAGAGCTCTGGACTAGTCGATCGATCGGTGTATGTAAAACATTGTTACCTGTGACAGTAAGGTAGTATCCTGCTATATTTTTACATTTTATGTAGTGTTATTTGCTTTAACGATTCATAATTGATTGTGACTAGACCAAGTTTGCTTAAGCCTTTTGATTGAGTAGACGTTTACTTCAATTTACTTAAATTTCACTTAAATATTACTACATATGATTTAATTGCATCTAATCGTACTTAATTTTACTTAATTTGTTTGGATTACTCTACGAGTAAGTAATGAAAATTTGTTTCGACGATGATTGCACCGAGGGAAATTACTCCCTAACGGTAGAAATTACAAAAATTCTTTAATTTGTGTTCTCGACTCTTATGTATTTAGAGTCCATATTAACTTAGGCCTAATTTGCTTACTATATGTATATATTATTCTTATATCTATTGTATCCTTAAGCAGTTAAGTATATTTACTGTATATGTACTTCTTTGATTGGTTTTGGTAATTTAGCCAGAATTACAACTGTTAATTCAAAATAAACTACCTGGCGCCTGTATCTCTGGGTATTTTCTAAATCTCTTAAATATCAAAGTGCATTTAATTTTATTATTATATAAGCTATCTCCAAATTCGGCTGCATTATTATTTCTAACCTACTTCCCCTCTCCTGAGCTAGGGCAATATTCTTTTGACTACTAATTCCAATTGGAATTTTTCTGCATCCATTATTACTACCCCACTGCAGCTGGTAGGGGTTGGTAATAAATTGCTCAAATGTTGTACCTAACTTCTTACGTTTACTGTTTTTTCTGTTTACATCTGTAATTTAGTTACTACTAACTTATTAGATTCGATTGTTGTTGTACTTACGTTAATGCACAAAACGTCGCCTCAAAGATAAACTGAGCAGTTTTTTTATGCCCCTCCTTGAAAGAAGATTCCAATAGTGTTACTTAAAGTTTAAATAAGGAGAATAAAGAAATCGTACCAGAGAAATTAAATCTTTCTGCGTAATACCCTTTAATTGTCGCAAATCTTTAGTATTCTCTTCCGCACCGACTTTGTCGAGAATCAAAGAAGGAAGTGATAATTCCAAAATTTCCCAAAGCTAGATAAGATTCTTAACCTAAAGTTATGTTTTTAATGAATGATCAGAAAAATAGAATTGAGAGTGATCTAGACGAAGAAACGTTTAAGAAAATTAAAATAGAATTATTTAATAATATGCTTAGTCAGTTGCATATGACAGACTTTAGAAAACGAATGGAACATAATGATAAATCGATAAAAAGACTAAATTATAGCAATTTAACGAAGAAAAGAACGCAACAAAAACAAACATTATTTGCAGGGCGGTCAATTGATGATTGATATCTAGTGAATAGTTACATTTTTAATGTTTGTGATTAAGTTGATTTTAAAATTACTGAAACTATATTGTCTTATTGTTATTTTTAATTTGTTATTGTATTTATAACTTCGCCTCGGGTAATCCTGTGTGGATTGAGTAGCTTAGAGGTTTGCCACTGCCGGTCTCAAGCCCGGATAAAGGAGGAGGGTTGGTGGTCACTATAGCACATAACACCGTAAAAGAAATATAGTACTCACATAAACGAGATTCGGATTCTTTTTTTGAAAAGAGAGAAAGACAAGGAAACAATTCGAAAGCTCCCACAAGCAAAACTATTAAACAGATTAATTGAAAAGTGAACATCTACATAAAGCATAAAAAGTGAAAACATTAAAAATTAGTTAACAAACAGATGCACATTAACAAGAGCAAGTACGAGAAGTCTTTAAAATAATATTTTACAAACGTTTTCTAAGAGCATGCCATGCTTATATTTCTACAATAAATTATAGTATATGAAATATATTATGTATTTTAATTTTACATTTGTGACTATTACTCATTAATTTGAGCTAGCCGCCATTACAGTTTTGAATTTGCTGCCATTAGAGTTAATAAATGAAACCGTGCTATTAATTTGAATTTGCCGCAATTGATTTCAGCTGTGAACGTCAATCTCAAGGTCATGGAGAAAATTAACGTAGCCTATAGGTCAGTTGAAAAAAGTCAAAAGTTTATTGATAAGACTGTTCTCGATCTCGGACGACTAATGATGTGTAACCTCAATGCTTATTTGAAATTTTGCAAGCAACGCGTGTGAGGGGTGCGGGTGTCAACAAAAACACAATCGCATATCAGATGTGCAGCTTTTTTTAACAGATTATATGTAAGTATCGTATTCTCTTGATAATTTTGTGAGAAGTACAGTAAATTATTTTTTTATCCTTCTACAGACTAGTGACTAACATGTACAGATCGTGGTAATATAACAATAACATTGTAGATTTTAAATTGTAAATTATATAAATGTGTTTGCTAGATAAAAATTGCTTTTTTGACAATTATTCTAAAAATTTATTTATTGTAAATAAATATAACATAAACTATAAAGACGTGGTTATAAGTCGGTAGTTTCGTTAATTCAACTTATCGAACATAAATGTCATGCAGGTGGACCGTTTTTACCTCAAAATGTACGCGAGGTAAGTTTAACTAATTGCAGTTAAGAACAAAAATGATTTATAGTTTTTACAACAGCGTGTAGCAGCTGCCCTAAAGATTAGTATTTCTGAAAACCAAGAAAGATTAGAAAGGTTATTGAAATTATTAAACATCCTAAGAATTTTAATAGAGACAGTGGTTAGGAACTATCTGACACCTAGTTACCTGTTATTTCTTAATCTTAAATTGTCCACCAATTTACACTTAAGCTACGTCCAGAGTTTTTAAGGTAGTTTTCCTTTAGACCTTCGAGCAAATGCTGTAGCTAAATAAAATGTATGGAAAGGTTTTAGGAAATAAATAAATGTATGTTATTTTTATGTGAATAAAGAATGTTTTATATTGTATTGAACATTTAGGTGTATTACTGTGCATAATCATTTTGTTAATTGCAGTTTGTAAGCAAAGGTAGGTTCTTTAGGAACGTTTTGCAGTCAAATTGGAGGTTTGGAGCAATTGGAAAACGTTTTTTGTTTCTCGAGAATAAAAGCTTTACGAAAGGCCCAAATTCTACAAATAAGCATGCATGCAGATAAAGAGTCTCAACCACAACAAAAAACTTGTAACAAATTTCCAATAGGCAGTGGCGTAACGTGGTAATTTTTTATACATTGATTTTATTTTAAAATCGGGGACGCGATTTTATTTGATTGTTTATTTTGAAACAAACACCAACTGTAAATAGTAACAATGGTTACACAATGTATTCATTTAATTTGTACTTATATTTTTAGATTTTGGTTTTGGGATGCAGTCTTCCTAAGGGACTGCCAAATGGCAGTTTATAAGTAACCTTCAATCCTTACAAGCAGAAAAAGGACTAACTACCGCAAATAAATGACTAGGCAACATATATATTTTGCAGAAAAAACAAATATAGGTCTTGCAGCACAAACACTCAGTAAAAATATTGCAGCTGCTTTAATACTTTGCTAAAAAGATTTGTGTCACAGTCACAGTCTTGTGAATACGGCATCATTTATCAAAATACAAACATGGTTTGCCTCTTTTAGACAAAACAAAAAATATTTAAAAAAATAATGATATTTTAGCATACATTAGAAACATAAAATATTGAATCTAAAAAGAAAATCGTTTTTTTTCGTTTTATTATAAATTTAGTTATTGCAGTTGAATTGTACAAATATCTTAATTATGACGCATCATTGAAATGTTTATAAACATATAAGTTAAGCCAAGATCACTTGGAATTTTTTTTCAGTGCCGTACGTAATCGTACTGACTCAATCCATCAGAAATGCAGTTAAAGTTTGCTTTTAAAAGATTGTTAATGAGAACTCAAATATTAGGTTCCACGCACAGAAATTGTATTGATTTACAAAATTTTCCTATTTTAAACGTAACTAATTGTATAAGATATTCAAATAGAGATTTGACTTTTCTAATAGATGAACCACATTGGTTTGACTGAACAGATCATGGTTATATTGTATAAATTGCCACCATACATAGAAGACATTATTGCATATATTTCAGGATTTTGCTGAACAAAATTGTTTGTAACATTTGTAAACTTCGGTTATCAGAAATATGTTACTCAAGTTTACAAAAAAGAAAACAATGGGGTCATTTAATAAACGCATCACAAAATGTTATATTGTATGTAAAACTGCTGAAGAGTCGAAGCAGAAGTAATATTTCTTTAAGGTTTACTTATTACACTTCATAAAACTACTCCAAAAAAAAAATAATTTCATGTCCGGGTACAATATTGTGTGTAACTACATATTTTTAAAATATACAAGCTGTTTGGATAAAAAATAAATACTTTTCAATTAATACCTATTAGGATTATTATTTTTCAATTACTTTAGTTGCTTGGGGCTCCACTTTTTATGTAAACTTTCAATTTAAAAAGTGTTTTATCGAAACCAATTTGTAAAGTTCACCAGTTTATTAGTAAATTATTTGTTGTATTGTTTAATTCACTAATCAAAAATACTATCAAACTGTCCCAGCAGATTTCACATTCTTTTTTCTGCTTTCAAATTTATAAATGAGGTAATCCAGTGCGTTTATTTTTTCATGGCGTTTGGTGTCAAATCTAATTGTATTAAAAAAAATTATAGGTAGCAACGTTACTGATTTTTGTTGTGATTACTATTAATAATGTAGCAGGATTGAATGAAATGGGTGCTGTCTATAAGGCTTCTACGACAACTACAACACTTTCTACCATTTGTAAAAAAGCTGCTGATATTTGGCGCATCCAGTATCATAAGTTAAATGGTAAACCAAGAGAAATCAAACTCAAGATTTATTATCTCTGTTTGAGTTTTTTAGTTTTGTTGGTATTCACAGAACTGCCATAGAAAATCGTATTGTGCACCAGCGTCATAGTTGTAACATTGCCAAGTAAAGACAATATTACAAAGTTGATGGCTTATTTGAGAATAAATCGAAGGCGTTACTTTCGGGAATTGAATTGTCAAGATGAAAACAATGTTTCGTTTGACACATGAAAAAAATCAGTTTCGTTTACTTTGGTTTTAGTTATAGTATTTAATCACCGCCAAGCTGGGGAGCTTGAAAGAATTATAGTTGAAGATTATGCTAGTTTGGATTCTATTGATTCTATCAATTGCAAAGTCAATAAACTATCTGCAAAGGATACTCGGTTGGCACAACGATACAAACGGTTTGAAATTCGAGGAAAATTGCATCGAGTTGTCCCTGTGTTAATAAATTGGAAACTTCAATCTCGTTTAGATATTATTATTCGCTTTCGAAACAATGTTGATGTACTTTCAAGTAATCCATATGTATTTGGGCTATCACCGGTTCAGTTCCGTTTTTAGGTATGGGCCAGCTGGGCCCGGGTCCAGGGGCCCCGAGGTCCGGGGAGGGGCTCGATGGCCTAAAGCATCCAAATAATTTGTGTCAATAAGAGTTTTCAATAATTACGAGGGCGCGGGAAGCCACGTTTCCCGCTCGTCGGGTTGGAAAATAGCATTTTCCGCTCTGAGTGATGAAAAAAACATCAACGGTCGGTAATGTATTAACCCTGCCGGTAATATTGAGTTCGGTAACACGGGCTGCTTTTCAATCGACAAAAGTCTGTCGCTGAACGCAAGGTTTAGTCAGAGGTCGCCTTTTAAAAACGAAAGCAAAGTGGGATTCTAAAACTTATGTAGCATTTGACGGAAATACATGCTACAGTCGTTCAAATCAAAGGTAAGAATAATGACAAATCACAATACTTTAATGTTAACCTACAAACAAATCTGAAATGCCAAATTCAACATATATTTTGGCATATTTATTTTCGTCGGAAATTCGAAAAATAAAAATGTGGTTGTTGCGATAGTTACTGATTAACGTCCCTGATAACCACGTTATGCGTAAATTTTATAAAAAACAAAACTGCACCCAAAAAATTTGCAAAAAATGTGTGCAACGACCAGACTGCTAGTGCTCTTACAATTTCATAAATTTTTCATGAAATTATGTAAATATATGATTTTCATGAAAACATGTGCGAAAGTTTTTTTAATACATGAAAATTGTGTGCGAATTGTATATTAAAAATTTGGGGACCTCTGTTTAACATAGGTGTAAGTGCTACATCAGCTTGGTTATCAGGAGTGTCCTTTGTTAGTTTAAATTATGTATAAAACTAGTTATGGACTTGTAACAGTGTAAATAAAAAAAATTTCATTTTACAATTTTAAGATTTTCAATTATCGCGGACATAATATAATATTTAGGTTTAGTTGCAGGATTTGAAAGTGAGTCGAGAAAGTAATGTGCCAAATTATCATAACGTAAATAGAAGACAAATTTAAATCAAGTGAAAATTTAACACATTCATATAAAACTATAGGTTATTACTATTTATTTTAACAGAGGTTCCGATTGAATCAAATTAAGAGGATGTCAAATAGTTATCAGAGTGGCGCGGCAAAAAAAAGCTGCGGAAGAAAAGTAGAAAATTGCGAAATTGCCCAAGCTGTCTCAATTCTTCACACCAAAAGTTCAAGAACCTGCAGCTCCGACTTCGCCAGATAGCACCCGTTGCTAAAGACGATACAACTCCATCGACGTCGACCGATTTTACAGCTCCGGATATTCTTCGTTCGACCTGTGCAGTGTTGCAGCCCCCGTCAATGGAAGAACCGCTAGACACTCATCAGATTCCAGAAACCGTTTCTAATGATCCTGCAGCCTGGTCATTAGTCACCGAGGAAGGGCGTATTGTTTGGATCAACAAGGGGCCTGAATTTTTTCAGAACAGGAATTGCAATTTCTCAAATTCTACTAGAAGTTACCTCGAGCACGATGGAAAAGTGAACCTACGGTGTCTGAATTCATCGGTTTCTTCCCGGACACTGCAAAACGGCGAAAAAGTTGAGAGATCATGGCTTGTGTGCTCTCCGACACAAAAAGTTTTGTATTGCTTTGCGTGTCGCCTTTTCGCGCCTGCGAGTACCGCATTCAGTTCTGCAAAATGATTCAATGACTGGAAACATTCCGGATCATGTATTATGGTACATGAGAGCAGACAAGCCATCGTGACCTATGTAACATGGACGAGCGTTGGTATCCTCGAAAATGCTCTGGCTGCTCAATTGGACGATCATCAAGAGGGCTAGCGTTCCGCGGAGACCATCAGGTCATCGGATCGCAACATAACGGCAATTATTTGGGAGTTCTAGAGCTGCTGAGCAACTTTGATCCGTTCCTTGCTGAACATTTGCACAATCATGCAAATAAAGGGAAAGGGCATGTTTCCTGCTTGTCAGCTTCCATTCGCAAAGAATTTATTTATTATAATAGGACACAAAGTATTGAGCCAGATAATTGCAAAACTGAAGAAAGCAAAATACTACTCAATAGGCGTTGACTCTACACCTGATATCACTCATGTCGATCAGCTGACGTTTATCGTCAGATACGTGAAAGAATGTACCTCAGTAGAACGTTTCCTCAACTTCGTACCAATCGTAAGACATGGATCTACGTACTTGTGCGATACTATTGTATCATTTCTTGCAGAAAATGGTATCAGGTTGGCAGACTGTCGTGGACAAACGTACGACAACGCACCGAACATGGGGAGGGGCAGTACAATGGTTTGCAAGCAAACCTAAAGGAACATTGCACATGTGCCCTTTTTGTCCCCTGTCTAGCACACAGTCTAAACTTAGTCGTTGGGCGGAGGCCGCTGGGTGCGTGATGGAAGCGACAGATTTCTTCCAGTTTCTGCAGAAATTGTACACTTTCTTCGCCAGTTCGACTCATCGTTGGAACGTGTTGAAAGCGTGTCTTGGACCAAGCTTAGTAGTAAAACGTCTTTCGGATACCAGATAGTCCGCGCGCTCGGATGCTGTATCAGCGTTATAGAAAAGTTATCCGAAAATCATGGATGCTCTGAAGACGAAAAAGAACAGCCAGAAACGCGAAATTTCGAACCATTTTAAACAAAATGCTAACGTTGGATACTATTCTGCTAACCGTGATGTAAGAGTTTCCAGAGTGACAGTATTCCTCTGGATGTGGCTCTCAAGTTGGTTCATTCTTTAACTGACTTCGTGAAGAACCAACGGGAACAGTTCGACAACTACGAAGCTGCTGCAAAGAACACGTAACCCAATTTCGAATACAAAAGTACCACATCCCGCACAAAGCAAAGGAGTTCACGCTTGACATTCTTTGAAGGAGCTGCAGAAGATACCCAGTTTCAAGGTGGCGAGAAATTCAAGATTCAGGTGTACCTTCCAATTATCGACGAGTTGATAACGCAGCTGCAACGACGTTCACACGCTTATCATAAGCTGCTGAATTTGTTTGGATTCTTTTCCAATTTGACAGTTTTGCGCGCCGAAGAGATGGAAGTTCACTGTCAGAAGTTTAGCGAGTTCTACGTGAATGATGTCGACGGAAATGACCTGCTGCTGGAATGTCTGCATTTCGAGCATTATTTGCTACAGGAAAAAATGCTGGATGAATACATTTCAGGAATGTATTCATCCAGCATTCCTTTTCACCAGATGTATAAGCTTCTTAAAAACAACCATTTCCAGGAAACGTTTCCCAATTTAGAAATAGCGTTCCGCATTTTCTTGTCGCTCATGATAACAAACGCAAGTGGAGAACGATCATTTTCGAAATTAAAACTCATTAAAAATGAGCTGAGAAATAGCATGGGTCAGGAGAGATTAAGATGGCTATCTCTAATGAGCATCGAGAATGATCTTCTTCAATAAATAAATTTTAAGGATACTGTTGAGGAGTTTGCGACGCGCAACGCCCAAAATCAGGCAATGTAATGTTATATATAACCCCCTTATTGTAATAAACCAATCAATGCGCATTTAGTTATTAAATTTTTACTTGCAAGGGCCCCTGGCCCCAAAAAACTTAAAAACGGCGCTGCACCGGTTGATAACCGTAATTGCTATTTACAAGCTTGTCTCCTTATCGGGGAATACGCAAGTCTGTGTGAGAGAACTGTGTATGCAATTATGTCGGCTGGAAAATAAATTAAAACGTCGGCAGATCAGTTTATATTCGATAAATACAGGAAAAAATATTTTCTTTCGTTACTGTTAGATGTCTCGCATTGAAAAATACACAACCCAAAAATGTCTCCACTAAACAATGTGCAGCAATTTTTTTTACTTTGTAGTTATCTAGTTTATTGTATTTTTTGCAGAAAACAAAATTAAACTAAGTACATAATCAACTGCAATGGAGTAAAAGGTCCTTTATTTCAAAATTTTGGTGAACATATTGAAAATTGTGAACACGATGTACAATTTTTTTCTTTCGTATCCAAGAATGTTTAAAATATTTGATAATGTAATTACATATTTTCTAAGAGTAAACTCCGGCATTATTTTTCAACTTTAACATATGCAAAGTCTGTGTAATACTTGTTAACCAAGTCACACCTGCACTACCAACTGGTAAATCCATTAATCCTATATAACGAGTCTCTATATTTTAAATTTAAAAAAATGTTTAAAACAGATAAATTAACACTGCCTTTTTACATTTGTTGCGAACAATTTAAAAATGGATCAAATATTATAATGAAGATGGTTACGAAGGCTTAAAAAACAGACCACGCGCTTCAAACCATACGCATTTTCGAATGAACAACTGGAGGAGATACGACAGTTTTTAGCTGATTCTCCAATAAGTAGTTCGTCTGATATTCGACAGCATTTTCATTTACAATGCCACCAAACGACAGTTTGTAGACGATTTAATGGAAATGGTTTACGCGCTAGACGCCCTGCTTATAACGTTGATTTAACTCCGCAGCATCAAATAAATCGAGTGGCGTTTTGTCAAGCGCAACTAGACAGAGATTAGACCAATGTTGTTTTTTCTGACGAGAAAGTTTTTTGTTAATCCGAAGACAGTCTCCGATTAAAACCTGTCTGAAGATTAAATGAGACACGCTTCAACAAAGAAAACGTCGTAAGGAAGAAACGAAGCGGTCGAATTTCATCTGCGCATTGGGGTTGGATGACATTAGCGGGGCCTGTTGAACTAGTTAGGGTTAATGGCCGTATGACAGGTTATGACTATATTGAAATATTAGAAAATATGTTATCTTCCGTCCGTGCCATATATCCCGAACCTTTACAAATATTGTTTGTGCAACACGATAGTTCAGTGCACACGGCGAGAGTAGTTCGGCAATGGTTTGATAATCACCCTGAAGTGACCTGTCTCGACTGGCTTGTAAAATCTCCTGATTTTAACTCCATCGAAAATATTGAGATCGCATGGTTAGCAGGTGGAATAATGAAGGTATTCTTGGTAATCCCGACATCCGAACCATCCAAGCAATCATGTTTTCCGAGTGTGGGAACAATTAAGCGGAATAAATGTTTGTGAGTACATAGTTACCTCTATGAGAAATAGATTAATTAATTTGATCTAATTTTATTTATTTTTTTGTTGTATTTGTAAATTGACAATGAGTTATTGTAACTCATAATTATTTGTTGATCATACGAAAACCGATTTCGTAAAGAAAATGTAGCAAATTGATTAAACCAAAATGAAATTGTTATTATTAATATAATAAGTTACTATGTGTTTATATTATTAATTAGTGATAATCTCATATTTCCAAGTGTTTTTAATTTGTGCTTTGTTTGTAATAAAACTTTTAATTTTCATCCAATTTACATTTATTTATCAAAATGCTTATAGAATTTTTTTTTTAATTAACTTGTGTGATGTGATTTATTTCACGAGTGTGTAGCATAAAAAATATCTCTGGATATGGCGATGTTTTACCTTATGAGAACACCATTTTGTTTATATTATTTCCAGTGGCTACTAAGAAACAATCAACGTGTAAGAGTAAAACAATAGTTACGTATTTTAATAAAGTTATTATAGGAAGTATAAGGAAAGTGTCACAAATTGGGGGTATCGTATCTCGGCAATTTTTGATATCAATTTCAAATTTTGGATTTACACGAATCTCAAAAATGTATTTTTTGGTATGTGGGTCAGTCAGTGAGTTGGCATTCGATATCTCAAAAACTACTGAACCAATTTTTAATAAAATGACAATTAAAAAGCTATTTAAGTTATAGCATTTTTGAAATCACTATAATAAATTTCAAAAATTAATATATTTCCTATTTACAATAAATTTATAATAACGGAAATATTTTAAATTAGGTTTGGTTTTCATATATATTACGAAACAAGTTTTATAATTTTTTTCTGTTATAACTTCGTTATTTTATTACTCCACCATTTTAGAATTAATTTTTTTTTCTACAGTTAGTAAATTTTATTACAATCGGCCTAGTCTATCAGATATCGACTAAATTACATAATTTTTCAAAATAATAAGAAATTAACATTGAATTAAAGTATGTAGTTAGAAGCAAATAAAATAGGGTTTTATAAGGGTTTACGTTTTTCAAAAATTGCGGATTTAAAAAGAAATAGTCAAAAACTGTTTAATATTTTCGATTAACTTTCTTGGGTAAAATAAATATTAAGTGTAGAGCATTGTTATCAGCTATCGTTGTTCTAAACAGTACACCCATAAAATCTTGAATAACTTTTGGTATTAAAATAACAACGGCTTTGACTGCCTTTTCCGCTGGTAATAATTATTTTGTATTTACTTGTAAGATTTTTTTCTGAGTAAGAACTCTTTCAAAATCTTTGTAATTACCTTTTATATCATTTTTATAGTCTTTTATTTTTAGGCAGTGCACGTCACCTATTCGTCTTCTATTAAAAATAAATACACACACTGGATATGCAGTTTATAAGCGTTGATATTAGTTTGATTGTCAACTAGAGTTTTCTGAAAGTGACTGGCAAGTTTAAGAACTCCATCACGAAATTGTTGTACATCACTAACAAATGGTAAAAGTAACGATTTCTACCGTTTTTCAAGAAAATCTTTGTTTACTATAGAAGCCAACTCTGTATTCCAACGCGAAAGAACTAATTCTTTAAAATATTTGATTTGTTTTATCCATGTTTTTATATTGATACTTGTTTTATATGTAAATCCTGGTCTTTCCCTTAATATAAGATGTATTAATTCGTCGCATATTAGCTTGAGAGATGTTCCTAGTGCATAGCTAGACTTGGTGCCGTAAATTTTTTTTTAAGTGGTCATAACCAATAATACCCCTAACAGCAGTTATGACAGCGTCAAAATTTTTTGATTCCAATATGCCTTTAAAAGCTACATTGTATTTGTTAGTAATTGTTCGGTAATTAATTAGCAAACGAGATAGCTCTCTCATTCGGTTAGTGCAAGCATAAGCCATCTGCTCTCTTCGATGTTTTTTTAGGTATAACTCACAAAAATGAGCTATTAGCAAATCCTTCTTTGCCTGAAAACCTATGTCATCTGCTTTCATTAAACTAAAAACCTGGAAAATAATAAACTAAGCAAAAACAAACCAACAAATTTATTATCATTATTAAAAATATGGATACAATAAGATACCAAATACGATGTAAATTATTCTGTAAAATACTCTTACTTGTTTTTTAATATTTAATTTGAAAATAACTTGAGTCGGATCCATTGTACAAGCCATCATTGTTTGCGATTGAGATAAATAGTCTTTTCCTTTTTGAACTAGGCAAACTTTTGCATGACGTTGTAAGCAGTTCTTAAAAAACAATCATTTGCAATATGTGCACAGATAATAAGCAATATTTTATTTTGAATTGATTTTACAATTAGGTCTTGTAGTGTTGTAGTGCATTTAATAAACAGGTTAAAATTTGTGTCATTTTTCAATAAGTAAAGAGCTTGGCGTCTTTCTTTACTATTTTTTGTAAAACTAATAATTTTTTGGACTTCTTCAACTGATTTGTGACCTAACAAATGTCTTGCAAAATTTTTTGTCGGCAAATCAATTTCACAAAACTTACAACGAGTTGGTTTTTTGCAGTTTCTCTTTTTCTCAATGTTACCAATTTTTAAATAGTATAAATACAACATATTAATTTATGTCTTAGAAAACAATTTAAGTAAACATATGTATTTAATATGTATTGTAGAAATGTTATTATCTTGATTTTGAGTGAAGATTCACAATTTTTTGATCTATATTTTTTCGATGGTTGCTTTAAGCTGTCATTATTAGGAGTAATATTACTTGTTATTGGATATTCAATGGAAGCATCGCTTGATGAGACAAAATTGGAACTAACTGATCTTATCGAATAATTGTCAATGTTAAAGTCAACATCTCCAGTTTCAGAAGGCGTGTGTTTGGTTTTATGTGAATTTGGTATTAATGAACTTGGCAAAGTATGTTGGCTACCCGTGTTGTCTCCAATTTTTTTTTTCGTTACAGTCATTCGTACTTTCATTATTTATGTTATTGTCAGTTAACATATTTAATGGTAGGAGCTCAGCATAATTTTTATTGGTATCCATAAAATAATCACTACAATTGTTGACATTAATTACAACTGAGGATCTTGGGAAATGTCTATTTGGTAGTTTTCATTCAATTCTTTAGATCTTTTTAACTTTTATAGGACTAAAATTATAGATATTAATTGGTAATGTAGAATTAAGCTCAAAAGTTTAATAATAATATGTAGTATTAATTTTGCGTTCTAGAGGAAAGCCATTAAAGTTGTTTTTTTGAATCTGCCTATAGAAATCGAAAAAAATAGGCAGATAACTTTTTTAGACGTTCTTACAAAAAGAAAAGGAAACAACCAAATAAGCCATACCGTATACAGAAAAAGCACAAATACTAATCGATACCTTAATGCAAATTCACATTACCATCCATCTCAACTAACATCGGTTGTTAATACTTTAATAACACGTTCTAAACGTTTAACAGATGCAGAACATTATAATATAGAAATGAACTATTTAAAGAAAATCTTAATATATAACGGATACTCACACAATACAATTATGAAAGCAACTGTAAAACAATCAGGTGAAACGGGCCATGTAATTGACTTTTACACCAAGATTCTGTTAAACACTTTTGGCCACGAATAACTAGAGATGCAATTGAAATTGAAAAACTGTCGTCTAACTTAAATAAACGAAACGATAGCATCCGATTGCCAAAAATTTGGACAACAGTTCTTACCCATGTAAAATCATCTAACATTAGCACAACTTTAGATAAACCAACAACAAACAATGCTATTCAAAATCAAGTACGTCATCGACCGTTGACAAGAAGTCAAACTAAAGTTGACGATGACAAATTTGTTTAATTTTTAATTCATGTTAATGTATTAATAATTTTAGTTTAACTTGAAAATGACAAGTGTGATCTTTTCGAAACGTTGTTTTAACAATGAAAACATTATAACACATAAATTTAAACTTTCTATCTTAAGCAGCAATAACTATACACTGTTAAATATTTTGTAAAAACTACTCTTTCTTAACAAAAATTGAAGTGTCATTAATTTTTAGTTAATATTAACAACAATTTTTTATTAAATTTGCATTTTCATAATTATTCTAAGTTGTTAAAACAAAAGTAGTCAATTTTATATTAAAAATATTATACAATCAACACTTTTTTAATTTGATAAGTTTAAAAATAACGTTTACAAAAAGTTAAAGTGATCGTCGCTCAAATTTAAAATCAACTAAATTTAGTATTACGTCATATGCAAATAAAAATAATTTTGACTACATAAAAGTGTAAAATGTATCTGATTTGATGTAAATTAACATTTGGATTGTATTATTTTACTTCCAAGTGTAGTTAAATTCTGTCGATTCCGTTAAAATTTTCACTGATTGTGAGTTAAGCAGTATGTGACCTTTTTTGCAATTAAGCATCGGTTCCCATAAAAATTTACAAGAAATATTATTCTTACTTATCGTCGAGGAAGATAACGTTATACATACGCGTATAGGCGACTTGCTTGAGTTAGTTCTAAGTTATATCTTTGTGTGGCTATTCTTTCAGTGGTTTGAGTTTGTAAATTAATGATGGTAAGTAAGTAACTGTAAGAGCAAAACTATCAAACTTAATTAAGCGGACAGAAATACGTTTTTTTTTGTTGTAGACAGAATTTAACGTTGATAACACATATTCGAATCAGTCGCAACCTTCCACATCGGCTACACAAAAAAAAATTTATGTTCGAATTCAATTCAATGAAAGATTAGAATGGACTACTTTAGATTCATGTAGACATATGTGCGAATCCGATATATGGTACATGTGGTATCATTGACATCAGTCAAACTAAATACTATTGATTATTAAAAGAATTTTTAATTAAATCGAGTGAAACAAAATAAGATGTAATGGTGACACACTCTGTGCATTTATTAGGTTACTTGTTTCAAAAACAAATGTTTATAACTTCTAAAAATAATGGGATAGGATATCCTGTGTTTTCTAAAATACATGAGATTTATATTATAAACAAAAATCCCTATTTAATTTGTCAAGATTGGCAAACAGTTGCATTTCAAAATCTCTATTAAGCTTATGTTGTAAAATTACCAACGGAATGTGACGACTCATTTCAAGTAGTCGATTTATTGTCATTAAAGCATTGCATTTCTTATGAAATACATTCGCCGTATAATGAAAATATAAATATTATTATTCCAAAATATAATATTATACCATGAATTTTTTAATTCTTTTTTTGTGTATTTGTATGCCTTTATGTTATTACAATTTCTGATTATTTCGACACGATTAAACACATATATTACAACTATATTATAGTATGAATTTGTTATTATATATATTTTTTTGTATGTACTTTATGCTTTTTATGAATTATTAATAAATATACTAGAATCGCACGATGTTTTTAATTTTGTTTACCTACCAATGAAAATATTTTTTCGAAAAAATTGACTACGAAGTCTAATAAAATTAACAATAATAAATTGTAAATATAAAACTTTCTTATGTATGTGTTAAAATTACATTGTTGTTTTATTAATTTAACTATACATTAATGACTAATTTTATTTTGAATAATGCGTAAGTAACACAATATTTAAGTAAATTTAACGTTTAAATTGTGTTGCTAGTACAATTTATGTTTGTTAAAACTAAGAAAGGAAAAGTAGAAATTATAATACAGTTCGTTACGTTAACATCAGTAGAAGTAAAAATTACAATTCTTATGTGTTATTATTAACTAAGAATTTAAGAATAATGTAATCCGTTTTTATTACATATTGCATTCATATTTAGTTAATTATAACAACTTATAAAATGTTGTTACTTACTATATAGCATGTTGTTGATTTAATAAAGAAATGGAGTGGACCTGTGGGAACTAAAATTTGCAGTTAATTTTACTATATATTTCTAACAGTGTAATAAGTAAGCCAAAGAAATAAGTTTTAATAATTTTAATATACATTAATTATTACATTATATATAAGAGACCCTCTTTCAACTAACTTTGCGGGCATTTCCATTTTGATATTTTATGTGTTCTTTAGCCGTTCGGAGGAATAAATCCAATTGTTTGCAATTAAATAAATACTTCTAAAAACTGTACTGCATGCACTAGCAATTGTACATGATTCTCGAAATGGGTCAACTCCGTTAACGTCGTCAATGGAATACTTTATTATTTCAAATTCAAAATTAAAGACCTATTTATTGTTGACTTGCTCTCTGTACCATTTTAGAAAATCTTCTCTAGTTAAAGTTGATATTTCGTCACATCCATAATAAGGTCCAATATAATTCTAATTTGCTAAAGTATTAAAAAAAGAAAGATTTGTAGTTCCGGTTACTAGAGAATTCTGTCGACATTCAAAATCATAAAGAATTAAAACAAAATAAGTAAATAAATGTTGAACAGGTTTTTCAGCGCAACAATACTTATACCCGTACTTATGTGGTTTGGACTTATTTCCCCATACACTATTAAGGCACTACTTGTGCCGTTTTAAAAGTTGCACAATTTCTGGGAGTGATTTGCAAAACAGTCGAGACCCCTAACATTTCTATTACACGTATTGCACAATATAGTTTCAAAATCTTTATTACAAGGAGGGGTTGAGAAGAGGTCGGGCAAATGTACTTACAGTCTTTATGTTCAATTTTATTGTTTTGTACGAAAACGAACATTTCGCAAAGGTACGTTGTCAAAAATGCAGTACACAAGTTAGTAATAAAGATGTAATAGTTTTCTTCAAAAATTAAATTTAATACTATTATGTCATTAGTGCGCGGTCCTTTTCCTAAAACCAATTTTTTGTTATGGAGATATGAACACTACCAGTCATTCGATCGATAGCTGCAGGTGTAAGGAATCAGAAGCAAAGAAATTTGCGTTACTCTGCAGACTTTTTTCTAAAGTCGCCATTATGATTAAAATTATAAGCGACTTTTGGCTTAGACCGCGTCGTAGTAAATCATAATTTTTGTTTTACTACGACGCGGTCTAAGCCGAAAGTCGCTTATAACTTTAAACATAACAACCGCGAAAGCTTAAGATTTTATATCGCCATTATGATTTTAGAACTTAACTGATCTCTACGCCTGAACGAATACCGATTGGTTTCTCAGGAAAATTATCGTTGCGCAAAACAATGCCTACGCGATCTGACGGGGATGTTGCAACCAACATATCTTCCAGCATTTTGTTAAACGATTTCTAAAAATAATAGAACTTCTGTAGAATATACTGTTTAAATAAGGTAAGGGTATGTCGTGAGATGTTTGTTAAAACCAAACGTGTTCACACTTTACTCAAAAAATGCGATTAGATGAGCATCTAACAAACAGAAGAGGAACTCAAGATGGATGCAACAAACTGATTGATGAGAGGAAAGAAGAAATTATTAATCATATCAAAATTCTCAAAGTATCGATCTCATTACGGACGATCGCAAACAGATTCTGAATACTTGCCTCTTTGTTATAACCTTAATTAAAATGTACGAATCAACCTCAAATTTAAATCACTCACAAAGGATACGTGCAACACGTGTGACACGCTTAAAATTAGGTAACTGTATGCTAGAGGCAGCATATCAAAAAATGAAATCTGATATGAGGTTGGGTGCTAAGACCGATAAGATCGAATGCTTAACTTACGATTTGCAGTCAGCCATATGTTCTTTTACTCTAACTTCAATAGAACGTCCCTGTAATGATAAGTTGCACATTATGGCAACATAGCATATTATGTAGAATGTAAGAGGAGCATGCGTGATAGAGAGTAGGTACCAGAGATGGCGACCGATTAAGTAAAGCTATAAAGTAAAGGTTAGCTTTAAGGAATTAGTTGTAATGTTAAGCATTAAAATATACAATAAATAAAATACAAATAAGGATTACTACTTTAACCATAATAACATAACATAACATGGCGCAGTCGATGACAAAAAACTAATTGGAAGAAATTAAGATAAGTAAAAGCACGTGCAGAACAAGGTTTTAAAATAGAATAATGGAATCTCTGAGTCAACCAAAGCAAATGAATATGGTGGGCGATCTTGGAAAAAATTGGAAAGTGTTTAAAGAGGATTATGCAATTTATATGTTAGCCACAGGGGGAACAGAAAAAAGTAAAAAAGTGCAAGCAGCAATACTTATGCATTGCATGGGAAGGGATGCAAAAGAAATCCTAAATACCCTGGAGGTTAGTAAAGAAAATAGAGAAGATCCTGAAATGATACTTAAAACAATGGATGATTATTTTATTCCGAAGACAAACACGAGTGTGGAGCGACACAAGTTTAATACAAGAATACAACTTCCGGGTGAAACGTTCGATACATTCCTGAATGATCTTAGAAAAATTGCAACAAACTGTGATTATGGTACATTAAAAGATGGATTAATCAAGGATAGAATTGTCTGCGGTACAAGCGATAAAAGGATTCAAGATAGGTTATTGCGAGAAACAGATTTGAACCTGACAAAAGCAATTGGTATATGTAAAGCTTCAGAGCAAACAGATATGCATATAAGGCAATTAGTTGAAAGGACAGGAACTATGGCAGTGGAAGAAATCAAGGTAACACAAAAAACCGACAATAAATCAGCAATTTTAGGTCACCAATCAACAAGTCATAGTCACAGAAACACAAATAAGACACATAGGTCATGGAATACTCGCAGTAGAGAGGAAACGAATTATCAAGCACAGCAGAGAAGCAGTTGGGCATCAACTAGCAACGAGTCTTGTGGCAGATGTGGATTGATACATGGAAGAAAATGTCCTGCTTATGGAAGAGTTTGTAGCAAATGTAAAAGGTATAACCATTTTGCTAGAAATTGTAAAAAATTTATTAAAAATGTGCATGCTATTGAAAATTCTGAAAACATTGATAATAATACTGATGAAATGCATGAATATGTGTTGGGATCACTAGAAATAAATAATGAGCATTCAGATTGGTTTCAAAGAATCAAAATTTTAGATTCAAATAAAATAATAAATTGTAAGTTAGACACTGGAGCTCAGATTAATGTGATTCCAAAGCATATATTTAATACATTAAACCTAGGAGGTAGAATAAAAAACTGTATTGATATAGTAAGAAATTACGGTGGTGATAAACTGAAAGTTACTGGTTCTTGTGATTTATTAACAGAAGTAAATGGTCAAACCAGTGTAATCAAGTTTGTAATAATAGATACTGACAAGAAATCAGTACCAATTTTGGGTATAAATACTATAAAATCATTAAATTTAATAAAATTAAATGTTGATGCAATTACTAAAGAAGCTGAAAATTGTAATGAAATAGTGCAGGTACATGCTGATTTATTTAAGGGAATAGGTAAAATAGAAATGAAACCGTGTCAGTTTAAATTAAAACAAAATTATGAACCAATTGTGGTTCCTTGTAGGAAAATTCCTTACCAACAATTAAATTTGTTAAAAATCGAATTAGATAGAATGGTTAAAGAGCAAATTATTTGTCCAGTAACAGAACCTACAGAATTTGTGAATCCCATTGTAATTGTAAACAAGCCAAATGGCAGCATACGAATTTGTTTAGACCAAAAAAATTTAAACAAAGCAATATTGCGGGAACATCATCAATTACCAACTTTTGAGGAACTCACTCATGACTTAAAAGACATGAAATATTTTACCGTGTTAGACGCGAATAAAAGATTTTGGCAGGTGTTGTTGGATGAGAAATCTTCTAGACTGACAACATTTGCAACTCCTTTTGGGCGGTTTTGTTTTTTAAGGTTACCTTTTGGATTATCTTGTGCACCAGAAATTTTTCATAGAGTATTCAGTCAAATTTTTAAAGACATAAAAGGGGTAAAAACGTACATTGATGATTTAATAATATATGCAAAAACAAGAGAGGATCATGACAAAACTTTAAAACTTGTATTTAAGAAAATGAGAGAAAAAGGGATAAGATTGAATAAAGAAAAGTGCAAATTTGGTGTAAGTGAAATTAGATATGTAGGACATATTTTGACAGAATCTGGTATTAAACCTGATGGTCATAAAGTTGAGGCTATTCAACAGATACCTAGTCCAGAAAATAAAAAAGAATTATCTCGGTTTTTAGGAATGGTTACGTATTTATCGAAGTTTATTGCTAATTTATCGCAGTTAACATACAATATGAGGCAATTGATAAAAAAAAAATGTAGAATGGGTATGGTTGGAAGTACATGAAAAAGAATTCAAGAGTTTGAAAGAAATATTAATAAAAAGTCCAGTACTCAAATATTATGACTCGACAGAAGATACAGTTCTTTCTGTAGATAGTTCTAAACAGGGCTTGGGAGCAGTGATTTTGCAGAGAGGAGGTCCAGTTGCTTATGCTTCTAAATCACTATCCGAAACTCAAACACAGTATGCTCAGATTGAAAAGGAGCTACTAGCAATAGTGTTTGGCTGTCAACGATTTCACCAATATCTTTATGGTAGGCACTTTTTGGTAGAAACTGATCATTTACCTTTAGAATCTATTTTTAAAAAACCATTAAATAAATGTCCCCTACGGTTGCAAAGATTACTGTTGAATTTGGAAATGTATAATTTACAGTAAAGTACAAACCGGGAGCACAACTTTATTTAGCTGATGCGTTATCAAGAAGCAGTTATGATGATAAAAATTTTGAAATAATAGAAACTGAAGTTGAGGCACAAGTTAATCTTATAGACTATGTAAGCATAAGTAAACAACAATTTGTAAAAGTTGTAGAGGAAACTAAGAAAGATACTGAATTAGAAGAAGTGCGTAAAGTCATTAAAGAAGGATGGCCAAAAAATAAAAGGCAATTAAAAGAATGTGTTAAACCGTATTGGAATTACAGACACGAATTAGTTGAGGCAAGAAATCTTATTTTTAGAAACACGGAGATTGTAATACCAAAATCTTTAAGATCAGAAATGATAAATCGTTTACATTATAACCATATGGGAATCACTAAAACTGTCTTAAGGGCAAAAGGCTTAATTTTTTGGCCTTTCATTGGTAAAGAAATTACTGATGTAGTTAAAAATTGTCAGACGTGTTTAAAATATCAAAATACTCAACAAAAAGAAATTATGGTTTGTAAAGAAACTCCTAATAGACCGTGGCAATTTGTAGCAGCGGATTTATTTCATTACAGAAACAAGGAATATTTAGTAGTTGTAGATTTTTTTTCAAAATTTCCTGAAATTACTTGTCTTAACAATGACACTACTCATGAAATTATGATTCATAACATGAAATCTATATTTGCACGTCATGGTAAACCAGAAATATTATATACCGATAATGGACCACAATTTGTAAACAGAAACTTTCAAAAATTTATGAGTGAATGGGAAATAACTCACCAAACAAGTACTCCTTATTACGCACAGTCTAATGGGTTTATAGAACGTCACGTTCAGACTATAAAAAGGTTAATAAAGAAATCAATAGATGATGAAAAAGACGTATATCTTGCATTGCTAGAGTATAGAAACACCCCAATAAGTATATATTTACCATCCCCAGCAAAAATGTTATTTGGTAGATCCCTAAAAGGTCAGTTACCAATAGATGAGAAACTATTACAACCCGATTTTGACATAAGAAAGTATAATCAACACCTGAAAGTAAATCAGCAGGTACAAAAACATTATTATGACGTACATGTAAAACAATTACCTGATTTGCAACCACGTGACAATGTAATGATTCAAACTAAAAAATAAAACATGGGAACCAGGAAAAATAATTAAAATTGATTTGGATCGTCCGAGATCATATATAGTTCAAGTTGAAAGAAATGGTAAATGCTATATAAGAAACCGTAAATTCTTACGAAAATTTGTAAACAAAAACATTGTAAACGACCAGAATTATAATGATGTTTTAGAAAGCTTTATACCTTCTAACAATATACAAGTATCAAATCAAAAATATTTAGAGGAAGAGGTAGTAAATAAGAATTTAAGTAGACTAGATGATAGGTTAGCTATTAAGGAAAGTTTTGATAGTAGTTGTGTAGATAAAACAAAAAGTAGAAGTGGTAGATGTATAAGGAAACCAGTATACTTAAAAGACTGCGTGTAGAATATAGTTTACTTCAAAGATTAAAAAAAAAATAAAAAAAAAAATTAAGGAAGGGAGATGTAATGATAAGTTGCACATTATGGCAACATAGCATATTATGTAGAATGTAAGAGGAGCATGCGTGATAGAGAGTAGGTACCAGAGATGGCGACCGATTAAGTAAAGCTATAAAGTAAAGGTTAGCTTTAAGGAATTAGTTGTAATGTTAAGCATTAAAATATACAATAAATAAAATACAAATAAGGATTACTACTTTAACCATAATAACATAACATAACAGTCCCGTCTGTCTAACTTGATCCACAGGAACAAGGAATTTTGTAAACTTCGGCATGTTTTATGAGCAACTTGTATGTCTTTAGCAGATGTTCAGGGTATCCTTAGTCGTAAAGAGAGTTTTAGTATTGTGTTTCTTTAGCAGCCTGCTTATTTTGTCTGTCGAACCCATACAGTATGGTAAATAAGCGGTGCTAGTAGAAGGTGATAAGTCTTTTTTGACTTTTGGATTTATTGCTCTTTTCAATGCGTTTTGGATCTCTTTGAACCCGTATCCATTTTGTTGTAGGGACTCCAACAGTGTTTCCTTTTCCTTTTGTAGATTTTCATTATCTGACACATGTATAGCTATTTTAGCTATAGTATGCAAAACAGTGCTCTTCTGGACTGGATGGTGATGAGATTTGGCGTTTAAGTATCTATTAGTGTGCGTACATCAAGAAAGGCTAGACTGCTGTTATGTTCTAATTCCATACCAAATTTAATGCTATTATGTGCAGAGTTTCGATGAAAAAACTGATTTAGTTTATCTTTGCCATGAGACCATACAACAAACCTATCATCAACATATCTGAACCAAGTTTTTGGTTTTAACTCAACATTTTTCATAATTATAGTTTCAAAATATTCCATGTAAATATTGGCTATAACTGGAGAGAGCGGTGAACCCATGGCCGCTCCTTCTACTTGTTTAAACAAGTTGTCATTATAACTGAAATAAGTGTTTTTAAGGCAGAATTCGATGAGCAGAACTTCTTCAATAATTCTCTCCTTGAGCAAAAACAACACTTCACCGACTGGGACTTTAGTAAAAAGAGATACCACGTCAAAGCTAACTAGGATATCTTCTTTTGTTATACGCAAGTTCTTAATTTTCTCTACAAAGTCTGTAGAATCTGTAATGTGAGTTTGTGTATTTCCTGTCAACGGCAACAGTTTTGTAGCTAGATAACGTGCTAACGATTGGGTTGGTGAATTGATGGTGCTCACTATCGGTCGAAGTGGGACTCGTTCTTGTGTATTTTGGGAAGACCGTAAATTCGTGGCATAACTGGATTTTTGACAATCAAAGTTTGTTTCTTGTTAATATCTATAGTAGTGGAGTTTTTGATGGCGGAGTTTACCTTAATGCATAAGGAGTTTAAAGGGTTTCTCTGTAGACATATGTAGCAATCTTCCGAGAGTAATTTCGTCATTTTGTCGTTGTAATCTTGTATGTTCATAACGACTGTAAGCGTTTCCTTTATCTGCTCTAAAATGTCCTTATTTTCACGTAACCGCTTAGCTGCTTCTCTCTCATGTCTGTTAATATTAGAACGTGGCGGTTTTTCTTTTCTTACAATGTTGCAAACATCTTGTCGAATAGCTTCTGCTCCACATACTATATCTTCTATCGGAGTTCTCTTAGGCGTAACGGCGTAGTTAAAAACCTTCTTTAACAAGGATGTGGTCTGTGCATCCAAAACCGTGTCTGTTAGGTTGACAATTACTTTATGGTCGTCTAACGTTTCCTTAGGCTGTGGAGGAAGTAATCGCTTGAATTTCTTAGTTTGCTTCATTTTTGATTGTTCGTAAATCTTGTTTGCTTGTATCGTAGTGATAGCATCTATTTTTACCCATATCTAGTGTTAGACAAAGTTAAATGTAGCTTGTATAACTGTTTGCTGACAGAATCCAGTACTTTGCGTTTATTGTGAATTTCCGAACATAACAGTTCGAAGCCAGCTTTGCGAAAAATTCGCTCAGTATGAGAATTTAGAAAATGATGTTTAATTCTCATACACGATGTCAATACGTTGTGGTCTCGGCAACGTTTTAGAAATGCTAGATCTGTAAGTAGCTTTTCTTTCTTTTGGCGCAAACGATCTAAAGATGTAGTTTGTAAAAACGCCTCCTCGCCGTAGAGGTTTATAATACAAAATCTAAAGCTTTCGCGGTTGTTATTTTTATGATTACAAGCGACTTTCGGCTTAGACCGCGTCGTAGTTAAACACCCAGACTTAGGCTTGGTCCTAGTCTCTCCTTGCATCTTTAGAGTGGTAAATGTCACTATATAGTTTTTTCAAATATTTTTTCACGGATGAACTCCTAGACAAAATTACAGAAGAAACTTATATGCAACGCAACAGAAACCAAACGATAGTGCTCTTTTTTCTGTAAATGATATAAAACACTACATGGGTATTCATCCATTTTCCAAGTGTAAGGGCATATTGGAGCGTAGATTTAGAATATGATCGTATTAGAGACATGATGCATGGGAACAAATTTAAAAATGCTACGGCGTTATATACATTTCAATGACAACTCAAAGCATTTACATCCTGAAAATCCAGATCACGACTGGTTACATAAAGCTACGACCTGTAATAGATCATCTGAACGAAAAATTTAGTAGTATGAATAGTTCCATAGCATTCCTATAAAAATAGAAAATAGTGCATACAAATCTTTTACCATCAAAGATATCCGGGTAGAAAATGGACACTGGCCAATCTTCGCTGAAAAGAGAATTCGATTAAAATTTTCAAACTGTAAAGGCTTTACAACTATAAGTTGTGAAAAATTTGATGTCACTTTATGTATGAATAAACTGTTTTAAATTATTTTATAATTAAGAATGAATTGATAATATTTTCACAATGTTGCGCATTAGCAGTTTTTTCAAAAATATTTTTCCTTTATTTATTAAATTATTTAATTGCTAACATTAATATTTTAATGAAAAAATACAGAATCATACATTCATGGGTTAAATACATTTTTATTTTCATAATTACATTTTTTACAGATAGTGTATAGTGACTCATGGTTGTGTTGATGGATACTCACGTACAATAATTTATTTATCATGCAAAACAAATATAACTGCAACTACAGTACTAAATTTATTTCTACCAGCTGTTAATAAATATGGCTTGCTTTCGACAGTTCGGTTAGATCGTGGTTTTCAGAACTATTTTGTAACGTCCCGTTAGCATTCATTACATTTAAAATTCAATTTTGCATTCGTTTATTTTATGCAACTAAGATTGCATTTAAATTTATTCAGTTTGGCAACGTCGCGTCGTACTTCGACAATCGACAGTGCAATCGATTTTTGTTCAATACTTGCGTTTGAGCCGTCTTTAGGCTTGCACGTCGTAAGTGTTACAAGGAAGACAATTTTATTAATAATGGCGTAAAAACGCTACAAATTAATTTTTCTTCTTTCCAACTAATTGCTGGTAAGTTTATCTTCACTCCGATATAATTTTTTTATTGAATTCAACATTTTAACAATTTCATATTGTGATGCAATTACATTAACACAAAGAAAAATTATTTAAAGTCGTTGTGTAAATCAACGTAAGTGTTCTATGTGAAATAAAAAACCGTCCTAATTATTCATATTTAGGGTCTTTTTCTTTATTGGATTTATTTCTTCTGGATTTATGCATTTTTGGTTTTATGCCTGCCGTTTTTGCTTTCCAATCTACATTCGTTTGATTCGTTATTTTATTCTGGAAAAAGCATAACACTTGATTGAAGAATGTGCTACTAATAAATCTGCAATAGCGTAACATTTGTTTTGGTGAGTCAAGTTAGGAATTTATTAACTGCATTCAATTATCAAAACTTCAAAATATATACTTTGCGATGATTACCTATTACTTTTGAATTTAATATTAGTTAATAATTAGTTATATGATGTTTAATGTTTTATCTATCACCAATTTAAAGGTGGTTGCCGCTCAAATACTTTTTTAATGTATATAGTGTAGTAATTATAGTTGCAAATAAATTATAAAAAAATCACATTTGTGTAAGTTTGTTTCATCCAGACTCACGCCCAGAGGTTTGTGTTCCGACTGCTGCCGTGGTAAAATAATTTTGCTCTAATAATAATTTAATATAAATGTTTTTTATTTTTATTTTTCATTACAATTTTTTGTAGCAGTTTCAATAGATTCGGTTAGAGAAGTGCGCAGAGAAAGTCATATAATAGGTAAATCAGAGAATAGAGAAGCTGTGGAGAGATGTATTCATTGAACTTGTTAATACCAACTACAAAACATTTTATGACATGGAAAATATTTACTTACATGAAAATGTAAAACGTGTTTATAAAAACAAAAAGGCATTTCCTATCTGGTACTCTTCTGCTTTGCGTGAAATGATACGGAAAAAAAATTTGTATCATAGATTGTTCAAGTCTACCAATAACCTCGATCATTATCACGAATTCTCTAAATTACGTAGTAAATGTAAGCGTCTATAAACTACGTGTTATAATTCCTACATTGACAATATTGAAGGTAAAATAAAAAATAATCCTAATTACTTCTGGACCCATATTGAAAATCAAATAAGCGAAAATTGTTTGCCATCTGAAATGACTTTTGGTTTATATAAAAGTAGTAATGGACAGGAAATTGTAAATCTTTTTGCAATTTTTTTTGCTTCTGTATATAAACCTACAAGCAATTGTTCTCCCCAACACTAAACGACAAATTTTTCTACTAATGATATTAACTTATCTAGGTTAATCATTACTGCTTCTGATATATTAAAGGAACTTAATAATTTAACTTGCAAAACAAAGTGTGGTCCTGATAACATTCCTGCCATTTTGTTAAAAAAGTGTTGTTATGTTCTAACTTATCCAATCCAGATTCTCTTTAATAAGTCTTTATCATCAGGAATATTTCCTGACATTTGGAAAACCAGTTTTGTTACTCCTATTCACAAAAATAAGAGTAAAATCGATAAGTATAAATCTAAAAACTATAGGCCAGTAACAAAATCGTCTGAAATTCCTAAGTTGTTTGAAAAAATTCTTGTTTCAACTATGTTTCCTTTACTTAAACATATTATTGCAGAAGAACAATATGGCTTCTATCCTAATCGTTCAACTACTACCAATCTCATGTTATTTCAAAATTCAATCTATAAGGCTTACGATCATAATGGGCAACTGGATGTCATTTATACCGATTTTGCAAAAGCCTTTGATTGTGTTACAACATTTTAATTAATAAACTGGACAATATAGGCATTTATGGGTCACTACTTGCATAGATAGAAAGTTATCTTTCTAACCGTGTTCAAATAGTCCAATACAAAAGTTTCACTTCCTTTCCTATACCAGTTCACTCTGGTGTTTCACAAGGTGCTCATCTAGCACCGTTATTACTTCTGATTTTTATTAATGATATTAGAGAAGTCTTTAAACATTCAAATATACTATTGTTTGCCGATGATTTAAAAATTTACAAGATTATAAATTCTTTGGATTCATCGCATCAACAATCCCATCAAATTTTCCTATAAAATTAATGACATATTCTTACAGAGCTTAAATTCTATCACCGACTTAGGAGTAACATTTACTTATGACTTAAAATTTAACAAACATATTAATAACATACTTAACAAGGCGACTAGAGCTTTAGGCTTTATTGTTAGATCTTCATCGCATTTTAACAATCCTGATACTATTAAATTATTGTATACATCTCTAGTTCGCTCACATTTGGAATACTGCAGTATAATTTGGTCACCATATCACTCAACTCTCATCACTAATATTAAAAAAGTGCAGCAACGATTTTTAAAATATTACTCTTTTAAAGCCAGAATTCCGGTATCTAGTTACTTGCAAACCCTGTCTCAACTTAATATTAATACATTAAATTCTCGAAGGATATTTCTAGATCAAATATTTTTCTATAAACTGCTAAATGGAATTATAAACTGTTCATCTCTTTTGCAACTGGTTAGTTTGAATGTTCCAGCCAAAAACCTTCGTTTTGTTAACCCATTAATGGTCAAGCATTGAAAAAAATATTTTTATTTATTTTTTATTGCTAAACTTAGCTTAGAGTACATAAATTAATATAATTAAACAGAAAATAATAAAAAAAAGTAATTTAGTCACCCGCTACAAAATGTTGCGTATACGCATCAATGGCCGTTAGGAGTATACTATTGCAGTATCACTGTGAGTGAAACGCCGCGAAACAATGCGAATGTAAGTGTACTTGGCATTTTTTGCACATGTAAATTGTTTGGCTCTTGCATTGCCTACATCTTTTTCTTGTCTTTTGCAAATGCTCAATAATCACATGACCAACATTATCAGTCACCATTTCCTTAGAAAGATTGGCTTGTGAGGGTGTTCCTTTATTTATTTGTGCTTCTCTAGCACGAATATTTAAATTCGAATTAGTATAATTGTCGCATTTTATCCGTGCTAATGCTAAACTTGATCGAAAATCGAGTTGTGTGATTTTGTCATCATTAGCTAATCTATATATTCGCCAGGAATTTACTATTACACTATCAACCACATTAGTAATTAAAAAGAGGCCACCACCACTTTTTACCTCTGACTTTGATTCGGTAATTTGCTATACCGTTATCGTGGAGGTCGACCCCCCTCATAAATTTATTATATTCATTGATTACGTTAGGTTGCGTAATGTGGATTTCTTTCTTTTCTTTTCTATTGTACCTTTTGGCTAATGTTTCCGGTTGTATCTGACAGTTGTTTGTTATAACCGTCACCACAGAATTGTCATTCCAGCGAACGACACATACTTCGCTGTTTGAGTCAAAGCAATAATCATATGAACCTCTTTGCATTTTTTTCACAGATTTTGTAATTTCAAGTGGACATTTTTTTATTCGATTGTCTCGAATTGTTCCAGTTGCAAACGTACCGGTTTCATGCAGAGTATGAAATAGCTTGTAGGAAGAAAAAAAATTGTCAAAGAACACTCTATGATTTGATTTATGTTGTACTACAGAAAGCAAATCTAGTACGACATCAGCTCCTAATCCTAATTCTGATTTCTCTGTTTGAGCACCACCATAAGAAATAAATTGAAACAAATATCCATCAGCCGAACAGAGACACCATAATTTAAATCCAAAACGTACAGGCATTCCTTTTATAAACATTTTAGCTGAATGCCGTCCAAAGTATGGAACCGTTTCTTTATCGATAGATAAATTGTGAGCAAATATTCCAAATTGTAAATTTTTAATTTATGATATCTTGCATAGTTAGTGGCCTATTTCGATCGTAATTCAGCTTACAATTATACATTATAATAAACAATAACAATTCACTATACAAACAGGTTTCACGACAATAAACTAATCCAAAACAAAATTAAAACTAATATGAATAACAATTACAACGGACAACTGTAAACCAAAAGTCTGACAAATTGTGCCCGCGTTGCACATTCAGCCAATGATGCGTAAACGCAACATTATCTTTAGGATGTGTTATATCTAAGCCATTTCTTGAAAGTCTAATTTTAGATCTGCAGGTACTTTCAATGACCCTTCAAGTGAAACGTCACCAGATAATTTATTACCTAGGGTCAATATTACAGTAAATACAAATAATGTAAAAGAACGCTACGACACGGTTAATAATTCGTTAAATTGAGAAAAATATATCATTGCAGTGTAAAATAAAAATAAAAATAAAAAAATAGGATAATTTGTATTAAAAGGTTTGTCATGAAATGAGATATACTCAAGCACTTTAAAACTATTTATACTCTATATAAAAAAAATAATACGTAATGTTGTTAATGGGTTAATGTGTTCTATTTAAAAGTTAGCAAAACTAATTACCTCCAACATTCTCCACTTCAAAGACTGATGAATACAGCTAATATATATTCAAGCATTAACTTTTTCGACAGTGGTTTGAAATTTAGAAATGACTTAAAAAAATAATTAGTTAAACTAGATATACAGTATTGTAGTAACTAATGTTACAAATTTAACTGTCAGTTAATATCATTAATTATTATATTTTAAAGCATATGTTAATTTATGTTTGTAAACTAATATTTTTGTTATGGTTTTATCTTTTAGAGTACAATTTATTAATATGTATTTAGTCTATAAGTTATATATTATTTTTATTACTCTATATTATTTGTATCTCTTTGGGATTTACCCGTATTTAAAATAATAATAAAAAAAAATATATCAAAGTGAACCAGAATACATTTTTTACAAAACACTTCATGAGGATGAGTCCAACACAGTCGGTGGCACAGTTGTTACGCCCCTGAAGGTGTGTATGCCATTGCGGCGGGTAATGTAGGAATGTACAATGATTATTACGACAAGCATACGATATAGGTTGATGTAATATTCTGCAATATAGTATATTTACTCAATATATTATTACGATATACAATTACGATACCTATTCTCTTACAATATCTGGTCCCCCACCGGCAAGATACAACAATAATCAAGGCACATATTTTTGCTGTAAGTGTTGATGCTACCGATATTTATCATACTGTAAACAACAGTCATCGCCTTGTCCTTCTATTTGAACTATACACAGCGCATTTCATGTCGATCAGATTGACACCACATTTGGTCTGATTATAGAAGCAAACGATTTCTGTTTTCATCCATAGCTACAGTGTGGTGTATGGTTGAGATCAAGACCACCGATTTATTTTTTTTTCGGAACAGGAGACAAGAGTGGTTTTATTATTGAATGCGTGGCCATTCATAATAATTAGTCCTTGGCCATCTAAACCTGCACCTGTGTGTATTTGTAAGCATTGTAGAGGTCAGATGTTTTTGCATCAGACAGACACATAATTTTGATGTCGTATTTTTTTGTTTTTTCGGCATGTACACTTTGAATGAACATCTCCCTCTAAAAGGAACCAACATTTCATCGATTGTCAAATATTCAGATACAGAGTACGATTTCGTTGAGTTCTCAATGAGCAATTGAAAGATTTCATAGATAGCAGCTGCTTTGTCTCGTGATTTTCTCTCCGATTTAGTGGTGACATCGTCGAATCTCAAGCATGACCTCAAAACCTCAAAATGTTTTACTGACATGGTTGTGAAAAGTGGACGGCCAGTTATTTCCTTTGAAAACAGGGACTTCATCTTCTCATGAGACGATTTCCGAATGCTACTGTATAGAAGTAAACCAATGTATGCATTTATTTCAATGACATTAATAATCCGGTAATTAGATTTTTCGGTATTTGGGCCTAAGTTTCCTCTAACAGATGCCAGGTTGACGTTAGTGTGCTCCACGATCGTTTCAATGAGGTTTTCACCAAACAACAATTTCCAAACACTCACTCTATCTGGACTGTTCCCAGGGGCTCTTGCAGTTCCTGTCAGTCCTGGCATTCCTCTGACAATGTTTCTTGCGGGTGTCCGAATATCTCTATGCGGCTTCTCGGTTGTCCAATAATAAGGAGAGCCACACTCGTTTTTGCGCAAACGTCCAAATATATATTTTGGTAGACGACGCTGTGAAATTTCTTTATCAATTTCACGAACGGTTGAACAGGGCACTTCGTCATCTTCCCTACTTTCGTCACTATCACCTAACTCTTCATTCAACATTCTAGTGATACGATCAACATAATTCTGCTCATTTACACGCACTGGTCTAGTTGAAACTGTATGTCGTCCTATACTTAAGTTCATACCGGAAGTAGATGCTTCGTCCATTCTTTAAAAAAATATATTTACAGAAATAAAAAATAATATACCTATACCTGAGAAGAAACTGTACATAATGTAGGTGGAGGAGGGAGGCTATCGTGACCCTCAGTCGGCTCGGCCACCCAGTGTTGCAACACCACAAACAAAATATCTCCGTGGTGTCTCTCAGACCGATCTTTTGGTTAAAGTGTTAAGCTGCCCAAATGATCTTTTTCCTGTGCAATTCAGTTTTAGTATTATTTATTATTGTATTATATTATTAATTATAATAAGTACAAATTTTGGAAATTCGTAATTGTACCGAGAAAATTGCTATTTATATATGTATGAAAATGTTGTAATTCGTTATACAGTATTTCAATCCTCTTTATTATATTATTATATTATATTATATACCTGGGTAACTTTTTTCTATCCTCAAATTCATGCTCAGCAGGTATTTTTTGTTTTGTTCTCCTTCGATTTGTATTGGATTTTTTTTTATTTCCTTATGATAATCTTAATTACGCTGTCAAATTTCTCTCTGATTTTTACCAAAAAGTTCGCAATGGTTTGATACAATTCAGCAGCTGTGTTTATAAAAATTGTTTCACTTTACAAAGCAGAACCGACTTTGTGAAATAGTTCCAGTATATCTTTCCACGATATTAGCAGAAACACAAACTCAGTTTCTTCCATATTCTGGAGAAAGCTACATGCTTCCCTTTTTGCATCTCCAGTTAAATCTGAAGTTTCTACAATGTTAATAAAAACTTCTATTATTTTCCAATAACTATAAGGAAAACTGCAGACGTTGCATCCCAGCGTGCGCTCCTGCGAGTTTCACTTAATCGCTTTACTATTTTTCTAAGTTTTGCTTCAATTTACACCATTGCGTTGTACAGGCTGCAAAAGATACGTATAACAGCTGAATAATTCAACAATATTAACTGCATTTAAACAGCAGTCAACATAAGCACGATCAATAAGAATGACCTGCGCAAAGTACATACATTGCCTATTTATTAAAAAAAAAATTTTTTTTGCATTCCATTATATCTTCCTATCATATTTGCAGTGTTATCGTAGGACTGGCCTCTATATTTAGATGTAATGCAACACTACTGTTGCCAGGTATTCACTTCTGTGACTTTCTAGAGAAATAAATATTTCTACCACCTTTTATATGAGTTTTCATGAGATTTAAGCGTAACGGGATTTTGGCTGGATTTACGTACAAGCTAAATAAGCGCGGAAGGCTCGAGATCGTAGGAAGAGCGCTTAAGGTACATTCACTTCCAAAAACTTAGCTCAAGCTAAAAACCCGCTCGTGCAATTCTAAGAAATTCAGGTTATTTTGAGAAATGACAAATAGACTAAGATAATGCAAAAACTAAGTAGTAAATTATTTGATGATTAGATTAGAGGATTTTAGTCAATAACATTTTAATTAAAAGTATACCAATTTTGCGACCTATTTAGCCAGTACGTATTCAGCGTTTCATATTGGTGTTACCTTATTTAGTTTGAAATACAACTTTTCTTTAATTATTAATGTTCATAGAATAATATGATATAACTTGTAACCAAACAAAAATGTTTTTGTTGTTTTAACTAAGAATTAGTAAATAAATTTTAAATTGAGCATATGAATATTCAGGTCCAAGGTAGGTATTCACATTACGCCTAAACTCTTGATATGAGTTGTAAAAAATGGATAATTCTAAAGTGTTACTACATATATGGCTAACAGGCCTTATTCGAAGCCATATAATCGTTGTAAATGATACGATTTTCTTTGGTAGATTATATATAAAAATGTCAATTGCTGTAAAGCAACACATGACAATGTGTTTATGTACATATGAAGCCAATATAAAATATTTTGCTCGTTATTTCAATCACCTATTAATTATTGATCAGACAATAGTGTTTTTTAATCTAATGTCAACCCATTTCCTTATTTCGTCTATTAAACTTGTTGGTTTTATGATTAAATTATCTTTAGCAATTGATTAAACTTGTTCTCAAAATTCGGTTGAAGAAGAGTTTTTATATAATTTAAAACAGGTAAAAAATGATATCAAATCAATCCTTTATATGTTATTCAATTGACTAAAATCGTTTAACGCCTTTTGAAATGATATAGGAAACCTGATTTGCAAACTTCTGGTTAAACATACACAGTGGTCTAGAATTGCAATTCCCCTAGCTGCATGTCTAATGGCAAAAATGGGTTTAATACATTTTCCCTAACAATTTCCTGGATAACATTCTCCCTATAAATAACATTGTTAAAATAATGTATTCATTTGAAACTGTTGGTACACGAAGATCTAATGAAGAAGAATAAGTTACTGTCATTTTCTACACTATTAATAGCTAAAAACAGATTGACAATCTACTATAAGAGAATTCTAAAAATTGTTGCAACCAAGGGCATTAACAGTATTTAGTAGCCAAACTAATTGTGTCAAAATGCATTTTTAAGATGTTACGTGTTTCACTACCTACATAACTAGTAGTAGTATAAGATGTGTCATGAACGCTTCAAAAAAATTACCAATATCTTCTGGATCTTCTTCTTTATCAGAAGTGAGGGTGCAGTAATTTGCAAAGAAAAACTCTATAATCTCAAACAAACGTTTCAGTCAGTCAGTCAGTCAGTCATCTAAAGCGTTACACCTGCTGATTGTTGTTTCTGTCATGTGTTTAACGTAGGCGGAAATTTACTATTTGTGTTGTTTAATTTTATTAACCCATTAGTGCATGAAGTTGTAAAATATATCTTTTTGGGAAGGTAACAAAAAATTATCATTAAACATAGCTAAAAATGTGTAAGAAAATTAAAAATCTTATTTTCTTTGTTAGTTAGTTACATTATTTAAACCATCCCTTTAAAGGAACACTATGCAAATTAGCCAAAAAAAGTTTAGAATACAAACGAGTATACAAAATGAAAAAAAGCATTTTTATGTTATAGTATACCGGACAACCAATTGAAACGCCTCAGGCTGTAAGTAATACTTTACACCACTCAGACCTGTTAATCCCCTTGTTACAGTGAAAACCCCAACCACTCCTTAATGGGTCGTATTGAGGAACATTTTAGGAAAAATATTTTTAATCTAAATTACACCAATAGGCAATAACACGCTGGTTTATGCTTTATAGTTATATTTAAACAAGAAAAAAATACATACAATATTATAAAAAAAACTAATATATAATACGTCTAAAGAATTACATTTATTATAAATTACTAAATTGTAATATTGCAAAACTAATCCTCGTCCGAGTCATCAATTTGAAATCACTTTCGGAACTGCTATTTGTTGAACGAATTATTAATGATTCTACGGGGGGCAGTGTGAAATATGAGTTTTCTGTTTTAATAACATGGTTGATACAGTTTTTCCACAAATTGGTTGTTTTTATTTCATCTAGTACTTGACGTATAAGCGGAATAATAGTTTTATTACGATTGGGGGTTCTGTTCTGCTTACTAATACGAGATTTTAATAAACTCCATACAAGTTCTGTGGAATTAAATACACAATAATAAGTCTTAAAACAGAATGTCCATGTTGCCGTGAAAGTTCATCAATTACATTTTTTTTTTATATTTTTTTGCTTTATTAGATCTAATAGCACTTTTTTTTTTGGGATTTTTTTCTGGAACGTCAATATGATTTTCCCCCATATACTTTAACATTTCGTCTTTTTTCGTTCCCATGCACGGAATTTTCAGTAGTTGACGGGAATGGTAGCGTCGGGACTTGTTTCGATTGATACAATTCATAAATTTTCTGTCTTACAAATTCCTTCGTTCTGTCATCAATATGGCGTAGCTTGCCCCTTTTGGCTTTTTGTCTATTTTGGTAATGGTTGACAAGTTTGCCTACTGCAATAATGCGGCGGACCGCAGATTGTGAAACACCAGTCAGCACCGAGATTCCTCTTACAGCTTTAGTGTTGTGTAGCAGCTCCTTCTTTAAAACACTGTACATATGGAGCAATGTTTGTTGCGAATGAGGTGGCACATCTCAGTTACTTAAAACAAATTCATCTTCAGAAGAACATTCCAACGGACTGTCGTTATCGTTGTTTGGTATATTTTATGGTAAAGCGTCACCATTGTCAATATCGGTAGCTTCAAATGATGAGAGTTATTCCAAAACTGCCAAGTCCAATAATAGTAATTTATAGATAATTGAGATTTTTTGTAAAACTTTAGTATCAACAATGACACAAAACAAATTTTTTGTAGTTTATTCTGTGTAGTATTTGTTATTATTCTTATTTTAATTTCTGTTCCAACTTTATTAAATAATTATAATACAACTTGTTAACATTCTTAGCTTAAAAAGTACACTTCACATTCTTACTTTTTCTTATTACTCACTACTACCAACGTTACATTCTTAAAATATTGATATATTTTGGCGCTACATTTAACATTCACTCTCGCTAAAATCTATCATACCAATACATTCTTTAATTTTATTAAAACGAATACATTGTAATCCTTTAGCTAAGGGCAGAATTTAAGTGTCACATTTTCATAACATCCGCTAGGGGCGCTGTGATCGACTAAATATAATTTTATTCAACTAATAGTGTATTACTTCCTCAACAGAGGACAATAACATAGGTTTAAATTGGTATCGATCGGTAATAAAGAAAATTCTAACTATTTGTTAATCTGGCTTTTATTTCTAGATTCTACGCAAATGCAAAATAGAAGTTTGAAAACTCGTAGTGTTACCTCCTAGACAAAGATAATACTACTATTATCTTTGCTCCTAGAAAATTTAGGTGTTACCTCGTGTGTGTTGTTTTGTAGTGCTTTCTGTTCTTATTGTGCTTTTTATAGTTATAAATTCGTTGTTGACTTTTTTTTCTAAGACATACAGTGATTTTGAGAAATAAATACGATATAATTTGTAGGTTAAGTAATTAAAAAAAAATGAGTATATGTAGGTGTTCATTCATTTCATATTTTTAGATGGGAAAACGAAAACAGTGTCATGAATAAAAAGAAAAACAATTTATTTTCAAATGATAAGTATATTCATATTATATAATCAACTTTATTTAATTTTATTCTCAAAAAAATATTACATATTATAGATAAGCTTCTGCAGTGGCTTGTAATATGCAACTACCCCAGTTCGAATTGTTGAATAGGCAAACATTTTTTTTTAATTCTTTCTGAAAGTACATTAGTTTCTGTAGTATCCCCACATTCAAAGTTGGCCTTAGCATTCAATGGTTACACAATGCTAATAACATGATCCTCGTTCATTTTAGAATTAATTTATATAAATTTTGAACTTATTTTTTTAAGGGAGGAAGCACTTGAAGTAAAGATGTTACCAGCAGTAATGGAATTTGAATCATTCTCTCCATCACATGAACAAAAGTAAGTTGTCAATCATTTCACATTAACAAAATTATGACTTCAATTTCATACTAGCAGTACTGACATTTCTATAGAAATTAATCAAAGAACTCCTATCAAAACATTATTAACCGAAGAAGAAACTGAAAGGTACCAATTACATTATTCTCTAAACAATTTCATATGTTTCCTACTGTACATATACTTGCCGATGAATTACATATTGAAAATTTTACGAGTTAAACTTAATTTTTTTAAGCAAGAAAACACCTGAAGTGGAGATCTTACCAGCAGTATTAGAATTTAAATCACCCTCAAAATTACATGGACAAAAGTAAGTTGTCGATCATTTCACATTAACAAAATTATGACTTCAATTTCATACTTGCAGTACTGATATTTCTATACAAATCAAGGAAGAAACTCCTATCAAATCATTCTTACCCGAAAAAGAAATTGTAAGGTAGGTACTATAATTACATTATCGTGTAAGCAATTTCATATGTTTCTTTATATGTATATAGCATCCTTGCCCATGAATTATACATTGAAAAAGGTGAAAATAAGAAAGAATCTGTAGTTGCCGGAAATAGAGTTGTTGATTTGTGATATGTGCTTAGTTGGGCTATCAACTTACAATACGAGCACTCCAAAATTTGCACATCAGGCAAAATACATTTGAAGGATTTAGCAACTGGTAGCACATATGAGCACAGTAAAGAATTATTCTTAGTAATGAATGTGCCAGTGATGCCTTTTTATCAATTTCAAAAAATAGAAACCGATATTGTAGAGGCAACCTGCAATTTACGGCTGTATGTTGTGGCAAACACAAGTAAAATTATATACGTTGCAGATTTGGAAAGACTCCCTTTCTTCCGAAATGGAAATGGCTGGTAAAGAAGAGTATCGATTAGCAGTTGCTTATGGAAATGTAGACGTAGATGGAGTTCAATTTATTACAGTCTACCTCTTACGGACACAGTTACAATGCGCTTCTGGAGTGGTAAGCACCTACTTAATTTTATTATACGTTGTGCAAACCAAAATTCCTTACACATTACGCGTTGTATCACTACTTTTTTAATAACCTATTGCATGAAACTTTTTTTTTTCACATTTATTATTGTTTGTTACAAAATTAAAATTAAACAAATTTCATTCAATTAGTTCTTAGTAGATACCTATTTGTAAGTATTAATTAATCTTATTTTATTCTTTAGGCTGTCATAATAGGAAAGCAAACAAAAAAATTTTTATTTTTGGGGGTCGGTAATAAATACTGCTCTATTTGTGCCAGAGCGGCAAACAAAAAAATACCCACTAACTCACACGTATGCTTCCTAAATTGGTCTTCCAGCTCATCAGCCATGGAAGCTGATATTATTGTTGAAGGGTTCAATAAGTCTTTGGAAATGCACGGGCTTCGTTATAAAAAAATTATAGTTGACGGAGATTCAAGCGTATTCGCAAAATTTCGTGAGAATGTTATGTATGGACTAACAGTGGAAAAAAGTGAATGTACAAATCATGTCATTAAAAATTATGGGAAATATTTACGAAACATAAAAACAAAGCACTTAATATCATTGCTCGGAAGCAACTCACGAATAAAATAATCGAAGCATTAGAAAAAAGTATTCTATCAGTAATACACTGCAATGCAGGTCAACTTGTGGAAAAATTAAAAAGTGATTTAATCAATACACCTTTTAATGTTTTTGATGATCACAGTAAATGTAATTTCGATTACTGTGATAAAGTAGAGAGTACTGAAAACAGTAGAAAAAGTGATATTGTCACATCTGGGCTCATGCTTGAAATTAACAGTAAGTGTACTATGCACATTTTTTCTTAAAGTATATTTATACGTTTCAGCCGCGTTGGAAATGGTTGTGAAGAAATCACATAAACAGGCAACGGGACTAACAATATGGCAAAATTATTTATGTCCATTTTAGCTCGCTTTAATGTAGGAAAAAGGTTAAAGCTTACCCAAAGAGGTTCTTTTCAGATGAGATCCTATGTAAGTGGTCAAGATACAATAGTGATATTTCTTGGCACAGTGCACCTTGGAAAATGGCTACAGAATGTAGTCCGGGTTTCTACTTTAAAAAATATTTGGAGGAATGTGATAATAAACACAAGAGCAACGCAGTTCGACGGCAGCTTATGTCTCAAGATATTGGTAAAAGAAATAAAACAGAGAGACAATTACCTAATATCGATTATGGACCTAAAGCGTTGCAAGCGGAATTGTCCAATGAAGAGCATGACACGGAAAAAAAAGAATTTTACAACAACTTCAGGTAAATAAAAACAATAAAATAGTGTGGAAACTTTAATGGTGTCTATAGATCACTAAAGAAGATCAGTTACCAATTAAAGAAAAAACAAGAGGACAGTTTGAATCATAAACATATTTATCATACAAAAGAAATAGGGTTACATCTTCCAATTTTGGTGCAATAATAAAAAGACGCGAACATACTGCATTTCATTCATTGGTAAAGTACCTATATTCTGTATGGCAAAGTAATCAATAGTGCCGCTATGGAATATGGCAAAGTCAAAGAACCACAGACAGAAGTTTATTGAAGAAACAGACATAAATGCGGTATATTCGTTGATGTAGATACGGGATATCTTGGCGCATCACCAGATGGTATTGTATTTTATTCTTATATTCTAACTTATATTGTTTTTTAGGCGTTACTGACAATAATGCCATTGTCGAAATAAAATCTTTATATAGGATATCTCGAGAAGGCTTAACTTTAATTGACGGCTGTAAAAAATACAAAAATACTTGTTTAGAACTAGTCGATGGATTACCCAAATTAAAAGAAAATCATAATTATTTCTACCAGGTTTAATTACAAAAAAATTATAATTCATTCAAATTATGCAATTTTTTTAGATACAAGGGCAATTAAATATCACCAAAAAAATAAATTTTATTTCATAGTTTATAGCGGCGATAACAACCCGTTACATATCGGGGTGATTAAACCAGAAACAATTTTGTGGGAAACAAAAATGTTGTCAAAATTACAGCAATTTTATATCGGATGTGTGCTTCCAGAAATTATTATTAAAAAAATACCTAGAGGGTTAAAATTTAAAACTAAAACTACAAAAAATTCCAAAGAATTTGAAACTGTTCTGTTGGATATTGAAGGTAACACCACTTTTTGTGTGAAATATTGTTCATCTGATAATTACTAATTTTTAGGGTTGAAAAGTGAACTTTCAAGAATGCGCATGAGCGCAGACTTAAGTTAGTTTTGGAATATTCATATTTGTGGACTTAAAACAGTTTTGGAATACATGCTAAACATATGTATATAATTCCAGTGAGACTAAAACGATTTTTTAGAATGCTAGTCTTTGTGCTATACGTCTGAAGAAGAGAAAGAAGAAAAGTTAGTGCTGTGTCTTGACGAAAAACCAATAAAGATGCACAGTTAGGATCATCCAGCATTATTTCTTCATAAGCATTTGTTACGTTAGCATTTAAGAAATATAATACTATAAGCCAATACCATTTTCTTTGCTTGATTCTAGTTTTACGTAGAGCAATAAAATTATCCATTTTGTCGACCCCTCCTATATATTTATTATAGCTAAAAATAATCTTGCGCTAACGAATGTGTTTTTGAGTTTTTGTATCCTTACACCACTACTTTGTCTTTCCACTGTACAAAAGTGGAAAGATCCTCTTGTTTTTTCTTCCAGAAGGCAGTACCAGGTCATTGACAATTTTGGGTTCGGTTCTCCTTGACAGTTCCAGTGGCGCATATAGAATTTTCAGATAAATGTTGAAGGCCAAAACTTATAAAATAATTATCAATAAACTGTATTGCCATCATTAGACAGAACTTCTGATTTTTTTAGTAGAAACAAAACTATATCTACTTCGAGACCAAAGCGTTTTTCTGAGTGATGTATTCGGCGCTAGTGCAAATTGCTCAGTTCTTGTATCCAAAACGGATTGAATTTCCTATTAAAAATTGTTTAGCGTAATGGTTTCCGTAGTACGGAATTATGGTTTCGTCTACTGATAAATGCTTTTCTAGACCGTGGTTTTCAAAATTTTCATTCAATGAATCTATCAACGGACAAATTTTATAGAGTCTTATCGCTACGGTCGATATTACTATTATCATTGAAGTGAAGATGGTGGAGCAACATTTCAAATATATTTAAACTCATACTGTTGCATAGTAGCTGCAGTACTTCTTCAGATGAATTCCAATATAACTTTTTGTTGGTTTACTTTGCGTATCCAGAAAGAAACATTCCTCCAACTAAAACACAGCTAATTTTTATTAAAATACAAAGAATTATTGTTTTGAAAACCATGTCGGTTTGTCTCCTCCACAATTTTAGAAAGGAGACTTTCATCAACAAACAGAAAAAAATAAATTACGGGATTTTGGGGTTGTTAGCTTCTAAGAAAACATCTCTGGCTACACACAATTTATTTATAGAAAATTTAGACATCATTAGTCCATTCTTGCAATTTTTTCCGTTTAGTATTGCTGTTTTGTGATTTTGGATGGTTTGTACCTAACACTCAACTAGAACCTGATTGCGGAATTAGATCATCTGTATCATAATCATCTTCATTTCTGTCTCGTACTTCACATAGATGGTTTATATTGCCAACATTCTCGTCATCAGACTTATCACTATCTTTTTCAACTAAACATGCTGCCGTCAATTAAAACCAATCCATCTTTTGTATTACACACAGGTTATCGGTTATTAGCGTACTGAGGGTGGCCTTACCTCCTACCTTTTTGTCAGGCGTTATACATACAAACAGTAATAATAATTTGGTATTTGTTCCTTTCTTAATATATTACTACTATAATTACCTACCCGTAATTGTTATTTTCATTTTGATTCAATTAGGTACCTTTTAATAACGTTTCAGATTAATACAAATTCCTTGAATCACGCTGATTAGAAAACAATAACTGCTGTAAGTGTTTTATTGTCTTAAGACGCCGCTTTATCTCTCTTTCACTTTATCATTTTGTGTGTGTATACATTATTATGGCTTTCAAGAGGATAGTACTAAACGGGTAATTAATTTTCTTCCCATTGTACGGTTTTAATTCTTGTTTTTAAAATATATTAAGTTATTCTTGAATTATACCATTATATGATAAATTTGGGTATCTAAGGCCCGTTTGTACCGATGCAAGAATTTATACATTTTTTTGCAACAAAATTTTGTGTATAAAAAAGTATAAAATTTTGCAAATTTGTGGCTTATAGCTGTATGCAACGTTACAATTTGGTGCACAGTTTTTTATAAGATATTTGTATCAGAGCATGCGCAGTAATGCTAATTTTAGTAATATTATATGTTAAGTTGTCTTAGGTTGGCTGCAAAACCGTTTGCAGCACATGTGAAATATCGAAAAACGTGGTTTAAGCGTTTAAGGTTAAGTAACGATATTTTTTACTTCTGTGATGTCTTGGAGCAGACAAGATGTTTCTATTCTTATAGAAGAAAACGCCCCAATACAAAAATAAGCATGCCCGGTTACAGGCATTAAATGCTATTGTTGCTGTGGTTAGTAGTGTGAAATCAGATGTAACAATTTCAGAAATTAAAATGAAATTTAATTTTCTGAAAACCACTTTTCTTGCAGAATTTAGAAAGCAAGAATCTTCTCGTTGTTCTGGTGCTGGGGATGAAAAGTAAATTTGCGATGGCATAACATATTCATAAGTAAATATTTATTTTATTTTCAGCTCTACACTCCTACATTATAGTATTTTGATAAGATGTACTTTGTACATGAACATCAAATGCCGAGAAAGTCAATTGACAGCCATGTAAGTTTATATCATAATATATAATCAATTTAACTATGGTAAGTTGTATTAAGCTTGTAGGAAATACCGATGAATTTAATAGCACAATGGATTCAATGGATCGGAAGGAGTTAGATGACGGAAATGATTCACAGGTATAACATACTCTTATTTCTAAACTACAGTTGTGGTTGGTGTAATGCTTGTTGGCATACAATATCACTTTCTGTTTTTTGCTACTTTGTTAAATGGAGTGTATTAACTAAATATATATATTATAGATAGAAGATGTAAGAGAATACGAAGTACACGACGATGGTTCGTTACAATTGACATCTTCTAGTCAGACTTCTGCTCGTAGTCAGACTTCCTCATGTGTCAGTAATTCCGTAAGTGTAGATACGGCTCCTAAGAAAAGGAAACGAGGCCAATCCCAACCAGAACTCGAAAAATTAGCTGGAGCCATGACGCAGCTGACAAAGTCTTGGTCTCACCAAAAAACTATTAAAATGCCACGTTCATCAAAGTATGCAACTTTTGCACATTATGTGGAAAGCAAAATGTTGCAAATGCAGGAAGATGTAGCAGATGAAGTGGAAGAGAAAATCACTAACCTACTACATGAGGGACTAAGAAAATCTAAAGCAGCTACTTCTATTTAACAAAGTATACATACGATTAAAATGTATTAAGTCTTAATAAAATGTTAACAAAGCATTTGTGTTGTATTTTGATGTTTTTTTTGCAAAACCAAGATTCCTGACTTAAAATATTATATAAAACCTATGTAATATTAAAGTACATATTTTATGATTAACAGTTACATGTTACTGTTGGCAATTTGTATATGCTGTTATTCTCTTGCACCTGAAGTATTAAAAAAGCATTTAAACTCATCACGAATGTTTCTAGCAGAATTGCTTTCCAGATTGTCTAGCAATAAGGCAATTTAAATCAAGAATATTTTCTGCAGATGGTATAGGTGCATTATCATTAATAAGGAAGTTGTGCAACACTACACAACTTAGAATGATTTGTTCAACTTTCTCAACAGATAAGTTAATAGGATTTAATAAAATCCGAAATCGATTGGCAAGAATGCCAAAAGCACTCTCAACCATTCGTCGAGCTCTTGTGTGTCTTGACGAATAGGGTTTTAATATATCGTTGGAAAGAGGAAAAGCGTCATCGGCTGTTATAACATATGGTACTTTTAGTGGACGGCCAGGCAATGCTTTAGGAGGTGGAAAATTGACAGCGTTAGTGGTCATTGCCGTAGAAAGAAAACTTTCTCGAAATACACCTCCATCACTAATTCTGCCATTTACCCCAACATTCACATATAAAAATTTGTATTGGGCATCAACTAAATCAAGTAGAACTATGATATGATTGCTCTTATAATTAAAAAAATAAGAACCACTAGAATGTGGTGCTCTAAATTTTATATGTCTTCCGTCATGTGCCCCTAAGCAGTTTGGAAAATCCCACTTTTTATAAAAATCATCAGCAATTTGATTCCATTCTGCTTCAGTTGTTGGCATCTGAAACAAACTGTTTATTTATTCTGTCCACATTTATACTTTTTAATTTGATTGTACAAACCTTTAAATAATCATTTTTTAAATTATTATATATGGCTGCACAGACCTCTGGTACAAATCTTGAAATTGTACTTTCATGTACTCGAGTACTGTACATTAGAGATCGATACGTTTCGCCAGTCGCCAAAAATCGCAATGTTATTTGCAACCTGTAATATAATTACATTAGTACCTATTTCAATGTATGTGTTACATATATATTATTTTACCTATGTCTTGCTGAGACTGGCTCACACATAAAAGTATCTGTTTTTGATATTTTATTTTCAATATATGTTAATAACATGTCAAAGCTTTCATTGCTCATTCGTAAATAATTGTGATAAGACAGTTCATCTTCACTTAGGAGTTCCACATTCACCATATGCAAGACGCCTTTCCCTTCTTGTCTTTTGCGAATCCATTTACGAGTTCTTCGTCTTGTTCGCCTTGTTTTAGCAGAGTGAGTGATAATAGCAGCTGTACCAGCAACTAAAGCAGCAATAGTTGCTTTTTCTAGATCACTGTCACTACTACTTTCACTAAAATAATTTGACATGGTCCAAGAACACGATAAATGCCAAGCAGAAGAATCAATATCAGATTCGTTTCATAAGCTGACGAACATAACCTAATGTTTAACCCTGTTGCCTCTTGGAAACGCCCAGAAATTTACCGCGCACTTTCTCGCGCACATTTTACTTACAATTTTAGAGCAGGTTCTATAATATTTTGTGCAAAATTTTGTATGCTTTTTTGCAGCCCATTTATAAGTTTGCAATGATGCAGTTTCATGTCCTTGGCAGTTTGCGTAAAATTTTGTACAAAAAAATGCATCGTTACAAACGGGCCTTAGAGCTAAAAAAATTACAACTTGGTTTTGTTTTACATTTTACTCAATAAATCAAAAAATTAGATATAATAAAAGTAACTATTAAATTTGTTTTTTTTAATTAATTGTTTGTACTTACTTCACAATTCACAATTATAAGATCCATATTTATAAAATACGAACTATAAAGCTTCAGTAACTAACTATTGTTATTGTTTAGTTACGTAACTCCACAATGTAGTACGAAAAATATAATAACTCCTGTTAGTTAAAAAAACAAGCTATAGTGATGTAAATTTATCGGTAAAATATGTTGTTTTACACTTTTTTAGCCATATTTTACCTTAAAAAAAAACCAAAAAAAACACACAAAAACAACAAAAAAACCTATAGAGCTAATTTTATCGTTTTCATCCGACTTGCTAAAATGACTTTAATCGGTGTTAAAATTATCAATATCGCTGGTTAAAGTATATTATTGAATTTTCACTTTCACCTGCACTGTTATTAAAATGTTTTTACCTTACCGGTAATTAACCAATTTCACATTTTTTTTACCGTAGTAAATATTTATTTCTTATATGTTTACGCATATATTATTTTTAGGGCTTTCGCGGCCATGATTTTTTAACAAATAAATAATTTCTAGTTTTGAACCGCGTTCCATATTTACACTTTTCACGAAATTCATAAAACTTAGAAAGCTTACAAACTTTGAAAAACTTACAATATTTGACGTTTCGACAGTCATGTCGCTGTCTTCTTCAGAAAAACTGCAACTGAAGGTATAGGATCCTGACCAGCCTTTATATTACGCCGTTCGGGTCAGTTGTTCGTGACGGTTTCGACTCGGAAGACTAATGAATATGCATATAGTTCTGTGTACAATTGCAAACTAATGATATTGCACAAATACTTATATCCAAAATTAATTTATGCAAATTAATAATAATTAATTAAGTTGTTATAGCTATATAATGCTCTTTTACGTAATGCGGAAACAAGACGAATAATATAAACCATTCGTAAACAGAGATTTTGTTCACAATACCAATCCAGTTTATAATTACTGACCATCTTTATTTTGCTTGTCGTCCACCAATTTCTAGTGACAACACGACTAATTATTTACCGTCTGTATCTTGCAAAGGTTTTTTTAAAAAGAAAATAATTAGTCAACATATGAAAAATTGTTTAGACGAATATGGAAAAAATACATGTGTAGCAAGCAAATCGTTGGGACGTCAAATCCATAATAACTCGTGCTATTCATTACGAAATCGCATTTTTCCAGTTCTGAGGGATGACGAGTGTGTAAATATTATTGTTGAGAATAGGTACTTCTTTTAGTATTTAAAATAAAAATACAACACCGGTTGATAGACAACGTGACAACCGCGCATATATATGAAATATAGATCAACGGTAAAAGATACATGTAAGACAAAAATACTTTTTGTGTAGTTACTTAGAAATATAATCTATTAAACGTAAGAGCAGTATATTATTTTAACAATTATATTTGTTATGATTATATAGTAATCATTTTTGCGAATTTTTGGTGTAACATTTATGCTGACCTACACCACGACGAAATAACTCAAGCTCGCTTTCGTTTAATTGAACGTCTCATACTAGCAGCTAAAAAAATCGACATTCAGTTCCAGATTATGCTTATTCATAGCTGAAGCTAATAATAAAGTGGCTGGCTTAAATAAAAAAGGTACTGCTTATAAGGTCCCAACTACTGGAGCTACACTACAACACTTCATAAAAAAGCTTCTGATATTTGAGATGTAAACGTATTAAATTAATTTGCACACCATCGATTCGACGAATTCTAAAAGTTCTCAGCTATCTAAAGAAGATACGCACTTGGTTACAACGTTTCGAAATTCGAGGAAAGTTTAATCGAATTGTTCCTGTTCTAGTGGATTTGGAAATTCAATTGACTTAATTATTCAGTATCGTAAAGCTATAGGTGTATTTCCAAGTAATCCATATGTTTTTAGACTTCCATCTACAGATGGTCGTCATCGTTTCTTATTAGCATGTGTTCTTATTCATGAATACTCTAAGCTACTGGAGCTACTAATCCAAATTTGCTTCGTGAGACGGAGCTACGAAAACATATAGCTACTAAATGCTCAGTTCAAGATTTATCCGAAAATACGATTCGTGATGTAGCGCATTTTATGGGTCACGATAAGAGCATACACGATAACATTTATAAACTTCCGGTAAATACAAGGGATATTCTGCAAATGTCAAAAGTGTTAGAAATGGTACAAGGGGTAGGAGATTCTGGATACTGAACAAGTACACAAATTGATAGTTCCTCTGCATTAGTATCAAAAGGGAATAAGTCTACTCCACGAAGGAAACAAAAATATACATATACTTAATTGTATGTGTTTATAATTATGTAATATTTAGAGTTTGATTTTAGTCTAGATTGTCTAGATCATTGCCATCCGTTAAAACATGATTACAAATGAATTAAAACGCAGAAATGCCCAAACTAACTTTAATAATAAATCAGGTTTCTGATTTTTACCTCAATTTAATACAATTATTATATTAAAGGGCGGTTTTCTCGTGAGAGTTTAAATGTTGATTAGTCAATGTTTTGGATTAACTAAACTTCGTTTAATTTGAATTACTGCCATATTATTAGTTAACGATTTTGTGCTAACCAATAATTTGACAGAATTTTAAAACTAAACTTTAACCTTAAAGTAAAATGTTTTTTTAATGTGTTTGTAACACATATACTCTCAAAAATTACAAAACAAGTATTCTAAATTGTTTTTCTTGTTTACTATATTCTTTTTTGAAAGTGTCCCGTAGTTACAATTACAACTATAGCGTAACTGTATTAATAAAACAAGTTCATCTAATTTTCAAGGAACCTTTAGTATTGTAGATGTATAATGTAAAAGAAATTACCAACTCAATTATATTTTGTAATAGCGAAGGCTTCCACGGCCGGAATTTTTCCTAGGATAAGAATGTCTTTCGGGTTTGGACCGTGTCATTAATGTAACCGAAGTTGCCAACGTTTCGCCCACTTTAGTAAGGGGCTTCATCAGGGTCGTGAGATAAATCGAGAAACTCAAACAAGCAACCGAAATCTAACTAAGAACTTCTCAAAACTTAGGTAATCAACTAGTGAATCAAGCCAGATTCTAAATTCTGAAAAGGTAAGAAAGAAAACGATAAACTTGAAAAAGCAAAGGAAAATCTAACCACTACAGAGTTAGGTAATCAACTTGTGAACCAAGCTACATTCTAAACTCCATAGAAGAAACTCTTATCATATTTCACTAATTTAATTTTTTTGTTTTTAAAAATGAAACCTCAAATTATATGGACACAATCAATCAAACAATCTTTAATACGATACACCCATACCTCGCTTTACGGCCTAGATACGTTCCACGAAACTTGGCCGGAAAGCGAAAAGCCGTATAAGGAATCAATTAAATCAAAAATACATACATAACAAGTACATACATTTGTACATAAAATAATAACAGACTCCAAAAACCAACAATAATCTATAATCAAAAATGAAACAACTTCATGTTACATAAAATATGTGTATGCATACATACATAATTTTTTTTCAAATGGCTTCAATCTGAAGCGTTGAAGAAATGGTAACCTGTAGATCACTGTCGTCATCATTTTTCGCTGATAAGGATGGGCTTGGCTTAACAAAATTGTCCAACGTTGTTTGTCTTACCTTCTAGTCTATTTCGTTCTTCAGTGAATTATAACAGCTAATGGCAGTTCTCCCCGAGAAACCTTAGCGCTACGTTCGACGTCAGGATCGTTTTCAAGGAGCATGTTTATTTCTTGTTCGAAATAAGAAAAAGCTTTCGACAAATTTTTTGATGTTAGCTGTTTGGATACAACAGGCTCTGCCTCTTCATCAAGTACCGGTTCTGCTTGCAACTGAATGAGTTCCTCATATGAAAAAGGGATTCATTGTTATTAATTTTAATTTCTTCCATGATTCACTGATGCTGTAAACAGCATCCTTAATGTTATAGTTTTTCCAAAATGCTTTAATTGAAGATTTACTTTCGGTTTCCGTTATAAGTTGTCGGAAAGTTCGACGTAGGTAATATGCCTTAAAAGTGGCTATTGCACCCTGATCCATTGGTTGGCTCAGAGCTGTTGTATATTTCGGAAGGTACTCAATCATGACATCTTCAGATAATTCGGATAAATTAGTAGGTGCATTATCCAAAATTAGCAAAGCCTTGTTGCTTAAGTTATTGTCTCGCAAATATTTTTTCACTTCTGTACAAAAATGATTTTTGAACCAATTCTCAAAAGTAGTTTAGTCATCCAAGCTTTTTTGTTGGATCTCCATATGACGGGTAATTGATTTTTATTTAGTCCTTTAAGAGGCCTGTGATTTTCGGACAAATATATTAAAAGTGGTATTAGCTTAAAATCACTCGTTGAATTTGCACCAAGCAGCAAAGTTAGTCGTTCTTTAGACACATAACCAGGTGCAGATATTTCGGTTTTTGAAATGTACGTGCGATCAGATATTCGCTTCCAATGAAGCTCTGTTTCGTCTAAGTTAAACACTTGTTCAGGTTTATAACCACCTCTTTCAATAATTCCCTTTAAAATGTTGGGATATTCCTTAGATACGGCCTCATCGACGCTAGCTGCTTCACCTTTCATTTTCAAATTATGCAAATTGAATCTATTTTTTCATTTTTCAAACCATCCTCGGCTTGCTTGGAATGTGACAACTTCTGCAGATTCATCGGTATCTCAAATCTTCAAATTTTCGAAATACTTAAAGCTTTTGCCTGGATAGTCATTTGACTCATTGGCATTCTCCGTTTGTTATTGTCCTCAATCCATATAATCAATAGTTTTTCCATTTTTTTTCCATAATCCAGTCTCTTGGGCATGTTAATCTCGAGACATTTAAAGGTGTAGCATATTGCAAATATGTTTGATTGTCTTTTCTATCGCGAATAGTTTGAACGGTAGATTTCGCAAGTCCCATTGCCTTGCAAATTTCAACAATTTTCTCTTCAGCTCCTATACGACGTAATACTTCTAGTTTAGTTTCTAGCATGACTGATTTTTGGCATCTCTTTTTATCAGTCTCCGAAGTCGATAATCGTTTCGGAGACATTTTGTCTAAAAAATAATGAAATTATAAAATAAAGGTATGTGTGTACTTTGATTTCCATTTTAACCCTTCGTTAGGCGCGTGGTCTACGATCATAGACTACGCCTGTTTGGATTATTCCTCCTCAATGCGTGCGGACTATTATTATGTACCGTATTGGATTACATGTTTAAGATTACCTAATACAGTCAGTGCGTTTTTAGCGTTTATCAGCTGTGTTGTAGACCACGTGCCCAACTGCGTTCGTTTTTTCATCAATACACAGTAAGCGTTTCATTTTAATATCACCTAGAGATTCGATTGTAAGTTATATTATTAGTGTACTGTGTACATATTATTTTAAATTATATTATTTATTAGTACTCTATAATATTACATACAGTCTTTGATGCAGATATATACCGGTGTAAAACGACTGCGTTACATGGTATCTAAGAATCCTGATGACTGCTTGAAATGGTTCAAAGAAATAGGGACCGACGATAAACTTTTCGAAGATGAGTTAGATGAAATAATCTTACATGTTGAAGAAGAAGAAGAAGAAGAATTTATCACTCAAACTGATCACGACTCAGAATCAGAGCAAGATGCCGATAGCGCGAAGAAGGACAAAATAACGATAATTCTGAACTGCAAGAATATATTGGTAAGGATAAAAAAACAAAATGGAATAAAAAGAAATTCAGACAAAAATCGCGCAGAAGAAATAAAAATATTTTACTTCAAATTCCAGGTCCTAAATTATCCGCGTCTAATGCGAAATCAGAAGTTGAATGTATAAATTTATTTATTACTGATTCTATTATGCAATCAATCATAGAATCAACAAATACTATACATATATTCGTAAAATTCAAAATTTGTTTAGTCGTCAAAGAGATGCCAGGCTGACTGATGAGAGAGAAACTAAATCATTATTATTTTACTTAATTGGAAAAAATGTTTCTCAACTATGGGATAATTCTAAAGGAATTGGACTTGAAGCGTGTTACTTGACAATGAGTGAAAATAGGTTTAGGTTTCTTCTTAGATGTGTTCGATTTGATGACGTAAGTACTAGGGAAGAACGCAAGAAAGTTGATAAGTTAACTCCAATAAGAAATATTTTTGAACTATTCATTACTAACTTTCAAATGCGTTGTATTCCTACGGAATACCTTATTGTAGATGAACAGCTTTTAGCATTCCGAGGACGACGTTCATTTATTTAATATATCCCTACCAAGCCAGTCAAATATGGTGTAAAAACGTTTAACTTATTGGACGCAAAAACTGCATATACATATAATTTAGAAACATATGTAGGCAAGCAGCCCGATGGCCCTTATCAATTACGAAATTCCGGCGAGGATAACGTTTTACGCATGGTCAAGCCAATAGAAGGACTTATAGGAACAAAACAGGGGATAACTGGTTCACAAGTATTCCACTTGTGAAAACCCTAATGAGTAAAAAATTGAAATTTATTGGAACAGTTAGAAAAAATGAACAGGAAATTCCAGAAACGTTTTTACCAAATAAAAGCAGAGAAATTTACCGTTAGATATTTGGATTTCAAGAAGATTGCACCTTAGTATCTTACTGCCCAAAGAAAAATAAAACTGTCATCCTAGTGTCAAGTAGGCACGATGATAATGCTATAGATAATTCCACAAATAAACAGAAAAAACTGAAGTAATAAGTTTTTACAATAAAACAAAAATAGGTGTTGATTTAGTCGATCAACTATGTCAAAAGTACAATGTAGCTAGAACGACTAAAAGATGACCTATGGTGAGTTTTTTTAACTTGTTAAATCTATCTGGCATAAACGCGTATTACATATATAAATTCAACAATCCTACGAAGAAAGTTCCAAGGAGAAAATTTATTGAAGATTTTGCATGGGAATTATACTTCCAGAAATAGCATTTAGAGCGACACTAATGAACTACCTATAGAATTACGAAGAGGTGCAAACATTTTATTAGGCATTTGTGAACTGCAACCATCGACATCTACGCCTCGTTCAGAAAGTTATGTAGGACGTTGCTTTGTATGCCCAAAGATCAAAAATAAATCAACAAGACGAGATCATATGAGAGACATATGCAATATATGCTTTTTAGAGAAATAATACCTGCCACTGTGAAGGAGAACTTATGTATAACCAAAGTGTATAAATTACTATATCTATAACTTAGTGTGCAATTTTTTTTAGAGTACAATTATTTTTTTCATTTCATTATAAAACAATATACATTAAGCCTTTGTAAAATAAATTACCTAATTGATCATATTATTTAATAATACGATTGGTCTACGGTTAACGGAGGGTTAAGAAGAATACTTTAACCCAGTAATTTGGAATGTAAAGAATTTTTAAGTCAACACCCAGAGTTTATTGTTCATGATCACACGGTTGCAAGTATTACATCTACCGTGTTAAATCAGCAAAAAGGAAATAAAAAAATATAAACTTGTAACTTGTTAATGTTTGTTTAAAATTTAAATAAAACTTACAATTAATCTATTATATTTATTTTAAAAAATCATCTCTCTATTTACAGAATGTTTAAACGCTAAGTTGTTGAATTTTCATGCCCTTTCTTTTTTATGGTTGTAATTTCTTCATACTAAATTTTTTTTCCTAATACGCGTTATTAGTGCTGACGTCACGTCGCCATTTTAGTTGTACCAGGTCATGGTCAGGTTTCCAAACAAAGTATTTGCTTATGGGATTTAACATTGAAGATTATTGTTAATGCTATTTATAAGTTATTGTGAATTATTTAACGTGTGGTGATTACTGATTGTTATTTGTTATTTTATTATCTACATAATGGTATATCATACTAGTCAAAACTAATTGTATTTATTCTTATTTTTCAGATATTTTTGTCTGGACATTTTGAGGTTACCTCGATAAATTTTGAAAAAAAAACATTTGTAAGTAAAAAACAATAACACAAGCATGGTGTGACAATAGGTAAAGGCAACCACAAAGTTGTACTAACATGTGTATTATATTTACAGGTAAATACATAGTTTTAAGTTATTCAAGCAGCGTTTAGTTTGTGAGTATTTAGGGATGTTCCACGACCAGGTTCAACATCTCGCCTAAAAATGCATCACTTATAGTTATAATGTTATAACTCACATTATCCTTATGTTATTGAAAAACAAATTTACATACCGACAAAGTCTTTTCCACTGTATTCTTGTGTTTTCAGCCTGGGGAAATTTAAAAAATTTACATGCATCACGTTCACTATAATGTTTACATCCGGGTGCCCAACACATAACCATTTTGAAACAATTAATTATACAGACTTATGACTAAAAATACCTATAAATAAATTAGATTTGTAGTACTCTCTAAACATATGAGAAATATAAATACTCACAAACTAAACTCTGCTTAAATCGAAACCCGCTTAAATAACTTATCACTATGTATTTACCTGTAAATATAATATACATGTTAGTAAAACTCTATGTGGTTCTATTTACCTATTATCACAGTATGATTGTGCTATTGTTATTTTTACTTACAAAGGTTTTTTTTTTAAATGTTCGAGGTAACCTCAAAATGTCCAGACAAAAATATCTGAAAAATAACAATAAATACAATTAGTTTTGACTAGTATGATATACCATTATGTAGATAATAAAATAACAAATAACAATCAGTACTCACCACACGTTAAATAATTCACTATAACTTATAAGTAGCATTCACAATAATCATTAATGTTAAATTCCATAAGCAAATGGTTTGTTTGGAAACCTGACCATGACCTGGTACAATAAAAATGGCGTCATGACGTCACACTAATAGCACGTATTGCTCTTTTCAAAACTTGCCGTTACTGCCTCATTTTAGTGTCTTCATTTTATACATCCCTTACTATTAATCTAAGTAATTTAACCATTACATTATTGTTTCTATTTACAATTATGCTATTTGTTTTTGTAATGTTTATTAAACACAAATATGGCTTCATTTTTAACTTGCAGTTTTTGTAGTTCTTAATTATTTATTCTATAACATTTTGAACGTTCATGTCTTTTTTGTTAATTTTAAGAGTTTCAATTATTAACATTCCAGCTCTTGTCACGTCAGGTTCTTCGTCCGGTGGTTTGTTTAACCCATTCTTTGATCTGATGAAGTGCTCGCTCGTAACACAAAACTTTGCCATCAGAATACATTAAAGTGCTTTTGAATGCCTCTCCTAACCGATGGATTTTAAATTGCTTACCGTAGTAAATAAAGGAAGATAAAAATTTTACATGGAGCCAGTTTAGACCCTTATGTTAAAAAGCACGTTAATAAATGTTTCACCAAGTTCATTAAAAAGTGTTATTTTTATCGAAAATAATACAAAATATCTTTTACTAACGACAGTTGTCAATTATAAACAAAAGCACTCTTTCTTTTTTTTTCATTGCAACCCCGTCGCTTTAATGGGAGAACAAAACTACACTACAGTCTGTATTTTTTCAACACCTTTTACAACTTACAAATCCTTTGCATCTTAACATAAAAATATTATCTAAACTTTTATATATGCAGATAACATATTAAGTTCTACCAACTTCAGTAGCAGTATTTTTAAATTAAAGAGCTTAATTCCATTATAGGTAGCTTATATATCCAAAGAAATCGCATTTTTGTCACAGTCAAATATGCCAAACGCGAAAATTATTATATCAGTAACATGAATTAACTGGTAAATTTTGATTCGGTTAATTAAACGTATAACTTACTAGTAAATATCTGATTTTGAAGTTAAAAAGTATTTACATGGAGCTACTAATTCAAAAATATGTACAACAAATACGAGATAATACTTATTCTGTTAACAAACAACTTAAGGAATTAATATTAGTACTAAATAAAAAATGTGTAAGGCAAACTTATAAATATAATCCTATATAAGGTATCTGATACAAATAAGGCCTATGCTCATATAAGGCCTGTAGCGCGAAAAAATCGATAAAAATATAATTTACATTAAAAATACTTCAAGTATTGTTTCAAGTAATGTATACGGATCACGATATAACTCATCAAAAAGTAGGCCTTATTTCTGACCTTGCCTTAATACCCATTCTGTTGAATTTTAACTGTATTATGTTTATTTACAGATTATCTTATTTTGTTTCCTCCAATACCAAATCGGGCTACGTGTTTGAGAGCGGCAGTTAATGATGTGCTTTGTGGGCGATTGTCGACTTACAAACCTTTGGCGCAATATGGCGTCCCGAGAAGAACCATTAGAAATCATCTTCAAAGTGGTATTTTACATAAAAGTTTAGAGAGAAACGCTATATTTACGAAAGAGCAAGAGAAATATTTCGTCAGCCGTATAATAAAATTTTCTGAAATAGGAATATCTCTGACGCCAAAAATGATTCGGATTCAAGCATTTTGTGAAAAACATAACATTGACAATAATTTCAACAAAGAAACAGGACTTGCAGGAAAAGGCTGGTTAAGATTATTTTTACAAGGAAATCCAAACTCAGCAAAACGAAAAGTACAATTCTTAAACCCAGCTCGAGCCCAGAAATTAAATAAAACTATTGTTGCTCATCACTGTAATGAAGTTCGTAAGCTTTATGATGAATCAGATCTTCATTACCATCCTGAAAATTTTATACTATGGACTTGGCTTACATTACATCACCAACAAACAGTGATTGCTCAGAAGGGTGCACATGCTAGGCTGTGAGCATGGTGAGAACGTCACTGTTGTTCGATGTGTTAATGCAATAGGGAATCCGATGAATCCGATACCACCCATGATTCTTTTTAAGGGAAAAAGGAAGAAACCAGAGTATGACGATAAGTTGCCTGCAGGATCAATTGTCCACATGGCACCAAAAGGGAGTATGACAACGGAATTGTTTACTGTTTTTATTGAACACTTAGCAAAGTATAAAACCACTGAAAAATGCCTTCTCATCGTTGACGGTGCCAAATGTCATCTGGATTTTCGTATTGCCGAAACAGCTGAAAACATGGCATTGTGCCTTTTGTTTACCATCCAATACGACCCATTACAGCCTCTTGATAATGCTTGTTACAAACCTTTAGAATCGTACTGGGATCAAGAAGTTCTGTAATATATGTACCAAACAAGTGCCAAACAGGTCACTAAAACTCCGATTTAAGGTAATTTTATCTCAGGTCTAGCCTTTATGCATTAAACGCTGATGGAATATCTGAAACTGCTTTTGCTACTCCCATCTTGACAGAGCGTCGTATCAGTGAAAGTAATTCAAACGACTGTAGTGAATCTTCACAACTAATCAATGCAAATTAATGTAAGAAAACCTCACGAAAATTTGACAGTATTCGATACAAATATTGAAACAGATACTGACTCACGTCAGTCCTCGCCCATCGCGCATATTCAGCATATCAAAATCTGATCGATGTCCAAAAAGTCTTACCACTATCTCCCGCCACACCTAATCTTTGAGTATTTTTATCTGCTTCCTCCATAGAACATAGTTACCTCGAATAAAAATTTACTGACCAAAATTATCTCGAAAATCTTCCCGGGTCCAGCGACTTACAGATTAATTGCCGACTAGTAGAATATAGTGATAGTACAGAAGATGAGGTACAGTATAGCGTCAAAAGAAGACAATATGTACGCATTTATAAACAGGTATATTCCACCGAAACGTTTAAGAATTTATTCTTCTTCAGACACAGAATGTGACATTGTAAATGTAAATCCTAATAACGTTACTTTACCTAAGTCTGATGGCGAAGACACTGAAGATGACGAACCTTTGGCTAAAATTGCTGGAAGTAAGAAGACTGATTTCCAAAAATTTATGCCTACACTTGACTACAGTGTTGTTAAGAACAACCGTTCACGTAGAAAAGCTTTAAATTAAAAAGGTCAGAGAGTTACGAAAGATTTATTTATACAGGTAAAGAGCCAAAAATGAATAATTCGAATAACACAAAGAAAGGAAAGAAACATACACCCGAACGATGAATTAGCTACTTTAAAATATCAAGTTTTAGTCAATTATATTTTGTCTCACGTTAATGGTGATCAAAGACCTTATTTAAAAATAACTATTTTTGGCAAGTCATTTTATGGACTACTCGATTCTGGAGCTTCCCATTCTATTGCTAGTTTGGAAGTATGGAAGATCTTACAATCTCTTAATGTTCGACTCGACAAATCAGATAGCGATTATTGCACAGTCGCTAACGGCAGTAAATGTTCGATTATGGGATCTACTACTGTCCCCGTTCAGCTTATGGAAAGAGTTAAACTTATAAAATTTCTTATAGTACCTGAAATATCCCATTCCGTAATACTTGGTTTTGATTTTTGGAAATCTATGGAGTTAGTCCCCGATTTAAATCGCGATATTTGGAAATTTTCATCTAGTAATGTAGATTTAGTAGCCACCGAATTTTTGAACGGATCTTTAGACTTAACGCCAGATCAACATCAAACTTTAAATTCTCTAGTTCTGGAAAAATTTAAGGAAATGGGAAACCATATAGGTACGACACATGTAATAGAACACGAAATCGTTACAAATTCGCAAGCTATTAAACAGCGTTATTATCCCGTCTCTCCAAATATGCAAAAGCATATTGACGCGGAAGTTACCAAATTGTTAGAAAACGATATTATAGAACCCTCAACCAGTTCTTGGTCCTCACCCATTTTGCTAGTACCGAAAAAGGATGGTACCTACAGATTCGTAGTAGATTTTAGAAAATTGAACAGCGTTACTAAGAAGGACGCTTACCCTCTTCCATATGTGTCGGCGATTTTGGATCGTCTAAAAGGTGCTAAATTTTTAAGTTCATTGGATATAAAATCTGCTTTTTACCAAATTCCTTTAAAGGAGTCAAGTAAGGAACTCACTGCGTTTACTATTCCTGGACGTGGATTATTTCATTTTAAAAAGTTACCTTTCGGACTGACTAATAGTCCTGCAACTTGGCAGAGACTTATTGACAAAGTTGTGGGTGCTCATTTAGAGCCCTTTTGTTTTGTATATATGGATGATATCATTATCGTAACGCCTGATTTTCATAAGCATCTCGAAGTTTTAACTAAGGTTTTGGATCGTTTAATTGCTGCAGGGCTTACGGTATCACAAGATAAATGTGAATTCTGCAAACCTGAATTGAAGTATTTGGGATATGTCATTGATAGAAACGGTCTTAAAGTAGATCCTGATAAAGTGCAAGCCATATTGAATATACTTACTCCCAGCAAAGTTGAAGATGTCAGACGTTTTGTAGGCATGGCTAGCTGGTATCGCCGGCACTGACAACCAAGTCTACAGTTTGTGTTACCCTTGTTGGTAACAATCTGGCGCCCAACGTGGGGCTTGTTAGAGGCCAGATAGTTTCATCTTAGTAATAAGAACGACGTTAGAAAGAGAATTGGTCGTAGCTCTGAACCGAGTAATTACAGCGGCTCCATGCGTTACCGTGCGCCCGCTTCGATAAGTGATATCAGCGCATCGAAGACAATCATAAGGTCATTTATATTTGTTGTGTCTGTCCATATCGTGTAACCTTTGATTTAAATATATCTCGTGTACCTTTAGTTAATTTAGGAATTATTCCGTTTTTCTACAATGTTGATTTAAAAATTTTATAGCAGTGATTAATTTTGTTCTTTGTAATTATAGTCTTTATTATTAATTTTTTTTATATTTTCATGATAATTGAGTAGCAAGCAATTTTAATTTACACAGTTTTTTTTGTAATTGCTGAAACTATTAGTTGCTCGCTCCGATAAAACATAGTTATAGTACTGATTATATAGCGTAGTGAATTTTAGCTAAAATTCGACGTGCACGCGTTCGGTAGTCGTTTCGTCCTAATTAGTTTCGGTAATAACATTTATTTTTTTTATTGTTAATATTATTGCTTTCGTGATTTTATATGTTTTAATGTACTCATTTATCATAAATATCCATCTTTCTCTGACTTAAAGTAATTATTATTTTAATTAATTATAGAGAAACCTATTTTTCCAGTTTTTTTCCCTCTCAGCTTGAAACAAAACTGGTGGCGCCCTTTCGAATTAATTTTTTTGTTTATTTTTGAACCACCCCTTCTGACGGCACTGACAATCAAGTCTACAGTTTGTGTTACCTTTGTTGGTAACAATCTGTGGTTTTATTAAAAATTTATTTTGAATATATTTGTTTAGATTTTAGTATTGATTCCCTGTGAGGTTAGTTGCCTAACTTTTATTACAAGCGCATTTCAGTTCAGATTATGGCCATCTACGTCGAGTGCTAACGGAAGAGGCGTTACCACTGGTAAATATTCAAATTTGTTGTTTTTTTGAAATAGGTCTTCGTTAGTTCTTTTCCCGCAATCCTCATATCTGAGGGTAATGGTTTGTTGGGATCTTTATTTAATTTTGCCTGGGATTTTAAATCTTTCCACTTATAAAAGTCGAGGTAGTTCATTTTTTTAATTTCTACCTTGCATTTTTGTGCCTTTTGGACAGCGTCTGCAAAATCATCAAAATCATACGTCTTGCCTTGTTTTTTGAGTGATAGTTCCACCTGGTGGTGGAAGCTATCGGCAGACATAAAAGTATGCCCCGGTTCAAAAAAATTAAGTATTATCTCATTAGCAGCTATTTCACTCGAATTAATCATTCTAACTAAAAATGTTAGAAAGCACCAGTTCTTGTTTTAGCTAGAACAGTTATATAACCACTTTATAATCTTTTGGGCATCTCTATATCTTGTGATAAACGCGTAAAAACAGCTTACAATATCTTCCTTACTTCTACCGGAAACGGCTTCATGCCATAGAACAACAAACTTTCATTGTAAGCAATAAGTCTTTTAATAAACAGCACTTTTTTAAAGGTATCTACCCTAGGCAACATTATTACTCTCTGCAAATCTGCAGAAACACAAATTGTTCCGGCTTCATATTTGGTGTGGGCATCTAATTGATACTTTGCTCTCGACTCTTAGACTTGAACTTTATGCTTTTTCCAAGAAGAACAAACACTGCATGTATCTTGCAGATTTTCTTCTGTCTGTGGATGCAATTTAAATTCTTCGCATCTTTCACATTCTTCATGTCCCAAGAGTGCAAATGATATATTTTTTGCCTTAACCCGCAAACGGTATGATTCGTAGGATACGTGAAGGAGAGGATATTTTAATTTGAAATCCTCCCACATTATAGAAATTGACAGATCACTTGGTAAGTACCTTCTATTTGGTGCATGAGAACGCCTAAAAAATCAAAATCAAATTAATATACAGCGAAAAAATATTTTCTAAGGTAAATTTACCTATAATGCGATATTGAAGGCTTAAAAGATTCTATGTGTTCGTAGACTGTGTCATAATTAATTCTTTTCTTAGCCGATGCAGAGTGTCGATTTGGTGGAGGAGTAAAGATATTTTTGCGAGATTTCGACAATGTGTCGTGTAAAACCCTATCGTTAGTTCTTTTGTATCCTAGAGTTGTAAGAAATATCTTGCAAACATTAATTACTTCGCCCTTCTCATTTTTTAGGCTATATTTAAATGTGTTCTGCTTTCTATTGCTTTCAATTGTACGTCGTCTTACATGCAGTCGAGTGCATGTATTGAGAATGAAAGCTTTTCTGTCCTTGTCGGGCAATAACCAGAAACTTGAGTTAATAACGTTCCTATGATTTTCAGATATTGAGAGTAAACACTTTTTTTACATACATCTACATTGCATGCTGGCAATACCTTGTGCTTTTCAATAAGTTGTTTTGTTTTCTTATTAAGCTCTTCCTTTCTGGTTTCTGGATCTATTTTCCTTCTCTTCCTAGGATTTCCTGCTTTCGTGTAACCTTTGCTTGACTCTTCTCTACAGACAGTGTTATTAGGAAAAGGAGATCGAGAAATTGATGCAGTAGTATTTTCCACCTCGATATTTTCTGTACTTTCACTAATGTTTGTAACTGCAGCATGTCCATTTCCTTGACCACCGACATTTTGGTAAACTGCAGGTGGCAAATTTAATATATTTACTTCATTTTCTTTTACAATAATATTGTTCTACTACTTTATTATCCACTATTTTCCATGAAGAATCCAGTCGCACCAGTTCATCTTTGTAATCATTATGGTTTTTGTCAGTGGGAATTATAATATTTGTCAAAGTACTTAATTCAGGTGGGTCTCCCGTGAAAAGGTATTCTACTGGCGTGGTAAAAATATCATCATTATTTATACTATATGACCGTGTCAAGAAAAAAACCATCCTGTGTTAAAACCTGACTTGTTTCCCTACTTTCAGGGGAAGGTTCATTTTCATGTTGGAGCGCTAATAAAGATACAATTTTTCTTGCTCTGCTAGACATTCTAACCCCAAAAATGCAATTATAAAATAAAATATGATTTTTGTTTTAATGTAAACGTTTTCCTTATCTCGTGCATCAAACAATGAAATTATCTCTACTAATAACTATTGTTATAAACACATATAATTCTATCAAACAAGACGGATTCACTTAAACACAGCAGAAACAACTAACTAAAACAAGCACGTGGGCGCAATGATGGTAACTATTTTCTAAGCGAAAACGCGGTACATGACGGTTTCTAACAACAAATGCCATATATGCATGCGAGGTGCAGCAGACACGCATTTCGGCTTGGCACGGCGTAAATACCGCAGTTGTTCTTAGCAAAGCAAACACTTTCTACTAATACGGTCATTTTTTATTGAAATTTTAGCATATTTCGATCAGATACGGCTTTGTCCTTTAGTAAATACTTAACTTGGAACATTTCATAGCAATTGGCAGTAATAACTCAATTTTCGATTTTTTTGTAGATACGGCGTTTGTTTTTAGCACGGCAGTATATAAAAGTGTTAGTTGAAACAATTAAATTAATTAACTATAAGGGACACTACGTAAACAATATGCAATAATTAGAATAATTTAAAACGTTAATTATGCTACATTGAGTGAACAAAACCAATAAATTAATAAACAATTAAGTAAAAAAATAATATTTGCTGGTAGCTAAGTTTGATTAATAGAATTATAAATCCATAGAAGGTTAGAGTAAATGAAGTATTTGCTAATTTCGGTCATGTCCGTAAATTTGAGAGTTGTTCTATTGTTAGAACGGTTTAAAATGGAAACATTGTCAAAGTCAAAAAAGTGGTAGTTATTTATAGCGTGAGAAGCTAAAGCACATCTAGTTTTCTTCGTTTTTATGTCACTCTTGTGAGTACTAAGGCGTGATTTTAAGCAACAAGTGGTTAACCCGATATAGATTTTAGTGGCAATTACCACAAGGAATACAGTAAATGACATTAGATTGCATTAAAGTCGGTGTCCTGTCCTTGCTTCTGGTAAACAACTGATTAAGCGGTGACGGATTATAGAAAGCAAACTTAATTTCTTCGTGTTTGAGGAACTGGACCAGTTTATTTGTAATTTCAGGAATGTAAGGGAGTCTTGAATATTTTAGTGCAATAGCGCCCAATGTTGATTGAGAATCAATATTAGTAGGTGGTTGATTTATACGATAGATAAAGTTGCAATTATTGTTGAATAAGATATTGTTGACTAAAGCTCTAGGGAAGTTGTTGTTGATAAACATTGATGATAATTTATGAAGATTCTTCTGTTGTAGGCTTAAGTGAGACAACCTTAAGATTCTATTTTTCATCCCTCTAAGTGTGTTGATCCTTTGTAGTAAACTATAGTTTGATTTTAAATTGATGTAACGTCCGAAATCGGTAGGCTTAGTGTACCAATCGATGATGATTTTATTGTCCAATGTTCCGATTACTTTAGTGTCAAGAAAAGGCACCCCTTTATCCACTTCTTTTTCAACAGAAAATTGAAGTTTGTTGTGAATTGAATTGAAAATAATTAGCGTGTTGTCGACTTGTTCAGCAGGTAACCCACAAATGATGCCGTCTAAGTATTTATATAAGAACGAAAATTGTAGACTAAAATTCGATTTTTAGAAAATAGTGTATATCCATTATATCATAACTGACGTTTACAATAATAGTAATTAAAAGTAAATCCCTAATTAATTAACGAAGAAAAACATTATTAAAGTTGACGATTTTTGAATTTTTCCGAGCACACAACGAAGCCTGCCGAAGTGAGTGTGACGTCACCACATCCTTCGAACAATATTATGTTAATATGATAGCCTAGTTTTATATTAATTTTCTTGTTTTTCTTGTTATTTTATGTGGTTTTATTGAGTTTTTAGTATAGATTTTCTGCTTGTAGTTGTTGTGAGTACGTAGTGTTGTTGATAAATTAAGTTTTTTTTCTGTAAAACGTAGTAGTAGCAAAATAGTTTGTATTGAACAACCTTAGTTTTTGCTTTAGTTGTACTAATAGTATAGTTAGAATTTTAATAGCTTTTACAATAAATACCTATAGTTCTAGTTTTAATAAGTAATTAAATTTAATCATTAGTTAAATAGTTTAAGTAGGATATAATACTTCTTCGATTAGCAGTAATGGTAGTTATTGAATTTTTAACATCTGTAGTATAATAATGTATTAATTAGTGTGTTTATAAGTAGTTGCTACTAACAATATCACATTTTGTGCAAAAATTGTTTTTTCTCTGTCCAATATACAAGCAATTGAAATTTTCTTCAATGTTAGGCACTTTAAATTTATTACTAATAAATTTATTAGCATGAAACCTATGAAACCTTCTTCTTCGAAAAGCTACAACTACTGTCTTGTATATCAGCACCACAAAAAATCTAAATAAGGCGTTTGTCTCTCTTTCTAAAAGTTGCTAATAAATAAATTTTATGTTTTAAGTATAACGCTCTATTTGCATAAATATGAAGGAGAAACAACAACACCTTTATTGAACAAAAAAATTATGATTACAACTAAAGCAAAAACTAAGGTTGTTCAAAAGAAACTATTTTGCTACTACTACGTTTTACAGAAAAAAAATAATTTGTCAATACACTACGTACTCACAACAACTACAAGCAGAAAATCTATACTAAAAACTCAATAAAACCAAATAAAATAACAAGAAAAACAAGAAAATTAATATAAAACCAGGCTATCATAATACTATAATATTGTTCGAAGGATGTGGTGACGTCACACTCACTTCGGCAAGCTTCGTTATGTGCTCGGAATAATTCAAAAATAGCAATAATTTAATTACTTATATTTCCAATTATAAATATTTGGTGGGTGTTTTTTATGTATAGCATACATACGCGTCTTATAGGTTACCAGAAAATATACTTACTTTTTTATTTCCGTAACAGTGAATCTTCTCTATTATAAAATCCATAGTATTGTTGCGTTCTTGTTATCATTCAAAAGATACACCATACGTTTTATACTTTTATTTTACTAACGTTGTTAATCGTACAATTATGAACATCATGGCGTGTATACGTTATAAGCTGCGCATGGCAAATGATCTGTGCCTATATACAGTGATAAATGACAATAGTTGATTATACATAACACGTCTCTCCCAAAATTTAAATACATAAGGATGACCTCTTAAACTATCTTATTCTACTTTACGTAATCGTTCAAGAATTTTTGTTTTTGCGAAATTCGTTTTGGTCGCATTATACTACCAGCATTAGAATTTGTTCTTACGCTCGTATCTGATAGTTTACGTCTAACTGCGTTTTTAGTTGTCGTCAAGGATGCTGCTTTGGACTGCACTGTTGAATCTATAACAATCTGTTGCGACGAGAGATTGGGTTTTGTAGAACCATATTATTGCAAATTCATGCCGAGACTTCTAAAAAAATTTAAATTTTGGTTGAGATCTTTCCGAATATAAATTGAAATATCGTTCTTCTGCACGTGTATTATATTTGTTACACTTAAGCGTAAAACACGTCATATTTGGCAAAATTCTTAATTCTCCTTTATATCTATTGCATAATATTTACTTGTTCTTCACTTAGAAGGGTTGAACGTTTCATGTCCCTGGTTATATTTTAATTTTGATTGATTGACAATTTCATGTTTCATTTTTTGTGTTTTTTTTTCGTGTATAAGTTAGTACGTAGTTGCTCGTGTTCAGGATTTGTTGGATAGTGCCACTGTAATCTATTTGTGTAAGTTCTTTTATGCTAGAAAGATAGTGTATTAGTTAGTATTAGTTATAGTATAAAGTGGTCTTCTTGCCCCTCCTAAGTGAAGAACAAGTAAATATTGTGCAATATCATATTTGTTGTAAAACTTGCTACAATACAGCTGGAGAAACTTACTGCACATTTATTTCACGTTTCGATTTGAGAATTATGATATATTTATGGCATACTAGGTTTTTTTTTATAAATAATATTCTGGGTAGTGATTACACCAAATATATTAATTTTTCTACTCTCGTTTCTAAAGTACAATTCATACATTGATAAAAATGCGTGAAGTTTGATTTCTAATAATGGTGCGTGAAGTACAATGCTATTTTTATGAGATTTATTTCATACACCGTCACCATAAGAGCTACTACACTTTTTGGCACAGACAAAAATTTCATAGATTTGATGTTTCTCGAGAAACGTCAAACTCAATCATTGTCGTTTTAAACATAATTTGGGATAATTTATTTGTTCTGTGGCGATAATTATGGAATCAGACACATATAATGGCTGCAGCAAACACAGCAAGTACTTCTTTGCTACCACAAAAATGCAAGATATTTATGAAAATATGTACGTATCACAAATTTATGAAATGGCGCACCGAGCAGAATATACATTCGTTTTCGGAAAATGTATTAATGTACTTGGCAGAATTGTCGAAGATCTTCAAATTATCAACACTTTGGATTCAATATTAAAGAATACCATCAGCATCATGCATAATACAAACATTGGAGAATATTCGAAAGTTCGTGCGTTTTCAAAGAGAAAGGACGCCAAAATAATCACGTGTTTTAGAAAAGCAACATATTGTGAAGTTAATAAAGGAAGCGCCTGATGATACATTTTTATTGCACAAAGTAAGTCAGCATTGGCAAATAGTACAAAATTTCTATTTTTTTAACTGTGGGTCATTTTGATCTATGGACTTGCTGGTGCACTTAGAAGAAATTAAATTTATAAACTAACAACATATGATATTCAAGACTTGGAAACAACAACCCTTCTCGTGGTTGTGCCCTGACATAAAAACAAAAGTTATAAGAAAACTTGCAATCACCGAACATTTCAAATTTTACAGAAAATATGTAGCTCTCCGTCCTCAAAATTATACAGAAAAAAAGCTTTTTATTATCAAGAAAGGAAATGTAGCTGTCAAATTGGCGACATAAACAAAATTGGAAGAATCGCTTCCGATGGTGAAAAATATTTTACACTGACTCATGCAGAACAATAGACGAGTCACTACTTTAAACGTTCCTCTGCCTCTTTATTGGCTGAAACTAAAAACAGCACGGAGGATGGAAAAGTTCAACCATAGCTGAAAGATGCATAGAAAACTTTTCAAACAGAATTTTGTCAATTCACAATTCAAATAATGATGTTTTAAAGCAATCAGGTAAGGCAGCTGGTGTAAAACTCGAGAACCTAACAAATTACTGTTAATAATTATTATTAAAATAAAGAAAATTCATAAATTTACTTTAATCGATTCGTTATTAAATTTATTTTTAATTGTATGGTCGTATTAGAGATAAGTTTTCATTGTATTTAAAGAAAAATTGATTATTTAATTTAAACCAATGAATTGTTGATTGTAACTTAGTTGGAATAATTTTAATGTTTATTTTAAAAAATGAGCGATTATTGTTGATATATCTTATCAATGAAGTTAGAATTATTATTTTTTTGAAAAAAAAATGGGAGTATGTTGAATATAAGAAATTTACATGTAGGTGGCGCAAGTGTCGAACTTTGATATACAATCTAACCATACTTTATTATTCCTAAGTGCTTATGGTAACGTTATTTGCAAACATGCCTTACAATTGTTCTGTATTTAATTGTAATTCTACAATACAAACTACAAAACATAAGTTTCACTTATTTCCACAAAATGTTACCAGAAATAAAAGCTTGGTTAATAGTTATAAGATCTTGTAAAAAACCTTCCAAGCATGCAAAAGTATGTGAAAAAAAAATTTAAGCAAGACGATTATATTTTAACAAGTTTAGGGGAGTTACCAAATAATACTTATGTCTTAGTAAAGTTTTCTTCATACAGGATCATGGAAAATACTCAAAAAAGATGCTATCCCATCTCTCAATCTCCCTAAAACCGTACATGATAAGGTAAAACCAACATCTAGACGAGGGAATCGAGCATCCGCAAGAAGAGGTTGAATTTAATAATAAAGTAGATGCACAAGTGCAAACAATAGTGACACTTAAGAGATCACAATTAGTATCTCACATTTTTAAATGACAAACAACTTCATCATATGACAGTATTCAACAGAAAACTTTTCAACATCTTTTGTCATCAGTTTGGAAATAAATATACAAAAATACATATGGTTTTATCCATCGAAGATGAACTATTACTCACTTTAATTAAATACAGACTTAATTTTTACAATGCTACAATAGCAACTCTTTTTGATATAGACCCTCGCACAGTAAGTGCTTTTATAAAGAACTGGAGCAAACACATGTACAAAAATGTTTTAAACAAATTTATTTCTGGGAATTAAGGTCAGTCTTTCCAGAACAATACACTGTAGTTCTAGATTGTACAGATATAGGAATTCAACGCAGTGTTGATCCACTTGTACAACAAGCAACATATTCAAGTTATTTTAGAACAAATACCTTTAAAATACTTGGTGGTACTGAAAATGGTCAAATCACATATGTGTCCGTTATTTATGGGGGTTCTATTACTGATCGGAAGATCACCGAAGTATCTGGTATTTTAGATAATTTACAAGAAAGAGATTTTGTTTTAGCAGATAAAGGCTTTGATATATCAAACATATTAGAAGAAAAACATGTTCATCCAAACATTCCACCTTTTAAAAGAAATAATCAATTAACGGAAGAGGAGATTTGTGCAATGTGTTATTGCAAATAGGAGAATTGTAATAGAAAACCTAATAGGTGCTGCAAAGCAAAATCTAATTTTAACACATATGATGTCAAAATGTTTATAGGATATTTCGAATGAAATTGTATATAATTGTTTTATGTTTGTTAATTTTAAAAAATCCATTGTTACAGGTGAAAATATTACACATGAAACAAAATAAAGCATCCATTATAAAATTATTTATTTATATCCTTATCAATAAATGTATTAAAGTAAACATATTGTAACTAAGAAATAAGCGAGTTTATAAACTTTTTGTCCCTTTCAACTTCAATAACTAAGCAGCTATCATCATATGAAGAGTAAATTACAAAATCTCATAGCTCCAAATTCAATATAGCCATCATTCCTAAGTCCGTAGTATTTATGATTACAATTAATTTAATAGGGAAACGGCCTAGTTTGGTCATATTTCACATATGGTAAAGTATTTATTAAGTCCTTTATACTGCCGTCCTAAGCCCAAAGGGCGTATCTCAATTTTTCCCATATTTTAGATGTTACTGTTTACGGACTTCTTATGACGTAAGGTAAGGTGGGGCATGTGCGACTTTGGGGTAAGTGCGTCAGCCGCCAATAAAATTTCAAATAATAATGTTTTTGACTTTCCTAAATAGTAGAAATCGTACTAGTAACTCTGGCAACAGTGCGCACTAGAACACATGACCGTTGAAGGTCGCCGCGTCAGTACAACATGCATTTTATGTTGTGAGGTTAAATACACTAGCTGTTCAAGTGTGTAAGTTAATACTTGAAATACTTGAAATTACGCCCATACGAACTATTCATCTGGAAATAGCCCTAAGGTAGGTGTTAGGTAACATATTAAAGAGGTGTGTTGTGTTATTTGTTCGTATATTGAGTAGTTTCATTTAATCAGGGGGGTCGCTCTTGCCCCAGGTATAAAGCATAGCGGGGCAAGTGTGACTTGTCGGTGTGGGGCAAGTGCGATAGTGGGGCGCACTTACCCCACTGTTGCTGTGTCAGTAGTTATATTTAAAAATCTTTATTAATTCATGCATAATTCTTCATCAATATGGTGCGAAATTATATCAAAAAAAGCGAAAGGGCTAAAACCTATACCCAAGAGACTCTTGAGCAAGTGGTTAATGATATAAAAGCAGGCATTGTAACTATAAAAGCAGCCAACAGAATTCACAATATTCCACTAACAACAATAAAGGACCATGTTAAAGGAAGAAGGGGGCATAAAAGTGTTACGTTCGGTAGAACACCCGATATACCTTTAGAAAGTGAAAGAAAAATTGCTGTGGGCCTTTGTACTATGGAAAAATGGGGATTTGGGTTGTCGCGAACTGAAGTCTTAGATCTCGTTGGCGAATTCATAACAGCCAATCAAATAAAAACTCAATTTAAAAACGGACGACCAGGTAAAGACTGGTTCATTAATTTTAAAAAACGACATGGTCTATCCATAAAGAAACCACAGAGTATAGAAGTGGCTAGAAAAAAAGTTATGGATCCGTTCATAATTCAGGATTATTTTAGTTTACTCAAAACTGTTTTGGACGATTTAGATATTCACAACAAACCAGAGCAAATATTTAACCTAGATGAGTCCAGCTTCTGTTCTGACCCTTCAAAAACCAAAGTGGTCGGAAAAATTGGCGCACCATCGACTAGGACTGTCAGTGGGCCGGGACGGGAAAATACCACAGTATTAATGGCTTGCAGTGCATCAGGTAAAAAGATGCCACCATTAATTGTGTTCAAAGGAAAAAGCGTGTGGAATGAGTGGGTGGCAGATGAGGGAACTGATTTTCCTGGAACCTCGTATGCTGCCACTAAAAAAGGGTGGATGGAAACTAACGTTTTTGCCAATTACTTGAAGAGAACATTTATACCAAACCTAGGAACAGACAGACCCATACTTCTAATTTACGATGGTCATTCCACCCATGTCACTATAGAAGTGATTAAAATGGCATTGGAAGAGCAAATCACTATATTGAAACTACCACCTCATTCATCCCACTTACTTCAGCCTTTAGACTTGGCTGTATTCCGGTCTCTAAAAACTTCCTGGGATGGAAAATTGGTAGCATGGCAAAGGGGACATCCAGGACTAAAAGTACCCAAAAAAATTTTCTCGCAATTAATAGGCCAAGTATGGTCGCAAGCCAGTTCTGAAATTATAAAAAATGGGTTTAAAAAGGCAGGTATCTGCCCTTTTAACAACACAGTTATTTCTGAACAAAACTATGATGCAGCATCCCTTCAAAGATGTAGATCTCATAAACAAAATCCTACCCAAGAAGAAACCGTTCAAGTTTCTTCTGAACAACATGGCTATGAACATCAGCCACCTCAGGATGATCTTGATCAAATACCTCCTAGCCATGAAGAAGCACCTATGCAAGTGACAAGTACTGCACCTGACCTCCAACCTTCCACATCAGAACCAATCCCTGAAAGCAATGTTTCATTTGAAGCAATTTTACTGAAAACAGTTAATAAGAGGAACAGTGAAAATCTTATTAGAAAACCAAAAAGAAAAGTTTGCAATGGCGCAGAAGTTGTTACCAGTAAAGATGTGTTGCAGCGGCTTGAACAATTAGACAAAATGAAAAACAAGAGCAAACCGAAGAAGCCTCCTGTTGTTGAAGAAATAACGTCTGATGAAGAAGATGAAAATGAGGTATTAACTGAAAGTGAAGAGGAAGTGAACATGAACTTTGTAGAAGAATTTGAGGAGATGGAGCAAGATTTAGAAAATGTAACTAAGCAAGTAAGTGACATAGAAATTGATGACTGGGTTTTGGTGAAATTTCCTGGGAAAAAATCAGTAAAACATTACGTAGGCCAAATTATCAACATATCGGAGGATTGCATCACTGTTAAGTTCGCTAGAAAAAATTCATTTCTTAAAAAGAAATCTGTATTTTCTTTTCCCAGTGTTGAAGATTGCTCCACTGTTTTTGATTTTGACATCGTGTCAGTATTACCAGTTCCAAGCATAGGCCGAAGAGGCGAAATAACTTTTGAAATATCCTTTGACAGTTACAATATTCAATAAATATTAAAATTTTGACATATTATGGCATATAGAATATTGTTTTAGAGTAAGTAAATAAACTTGAAAAATCAATATTTTTAGTTTTATTTACTGAAAAGTTCATAATTCTCAAATGAATTGGAATATTTTTATTTGATAATGAGCAAATGATAGAAAACGGATACAGTGAGACGCTCTTGCCCCTACTAGTCCTACTATGTATTGTAAATAGTCTGTATCAACCCAAGTCGCACTTGCCCCATTGACGGGGGCAAGTGCGCCCAAGCGAGTTAAAAAACTAATTACGACAGAAACTAAGGTTGGCATAAAATAATCTAATAATGACCTTAGGGATACATTAAAGACTATATAATCAGTCTTTTTCTAGGTTTATGAATCAATTAATGGATGAACATATTTTTTATGACCTTCTAAAATAATACTAATCAATTTTGGGGGTGCACATGCCCCACCTTACCTTAGTGCTTTACTATTCCTAAGTAAAATGGCCGTATCTCATGGCACTATACATTAAAACCATTAGTAAAATTAGACGTATCTTCAAAACGCAAGCAAAACCTAAGCCATATAGTCGTAACTCAGTTATACTAAGCGAAATCGGCGCATCTCAAAGATACGCCCTATTTGCTTAGGATTTATAACCGTATCGACAACCAGCCAGTGGGTATATTTGTGTCTTAATGTGATTATAATTAATTGTTTATTTCAAGAATCCAATATTTTTATATTAGTGTGCTAAGCTCAGACGTAAATATTTATACATTTATCTGTACAATTAATCATACCTGCATTTCCCAATTTTATTTGTAGTTGTAGGTAACTTAAAATCAAGACATAACCTATAAAATTGGCTTCCTTGATTTTGTATTTATTACCCCATTCTTATTATTTTTATGTTGAGAAAATAAAGATTGGTTATATTATTATTTTGTACTCTTTATTTCAGATCTACGGAATGGAAAAACATTCCAGAGGGGCTAAATTGTTGATGTTAGCATTAAATAATCGGACAAAAGAACAATTTAAAGAACGTATTGACAAAGAATCTTTGCCATCTACTTCCGCTGATCCGGATTTTATTCCTAGTGATAATAGTTGCAGTGGTGACAGCGATCATAGTTCAGACCGCAATGACACGTCAGATGAGGAAATCCCTTTAAACATGACACTGCCAGAGTCCAATTTGGCAGAATCTTTTTTTGCGAATGGTGATAATAGTAATGACAGTCAACGTGCTACACAGGTACCCGAAACTTTAAACATTTCAACAAACAAGGACAGTCCTATGACAAATGAGCTGACTAAAAAAGGCACAATTCGAAAAAGAAAGCAATATAAGGTATCAGTAGAAGAAAGAAAACAACTAAAATATACGACTTTGGCCGAAAAGCATGGCGTTATTAAAGAAGCATGCAAGAAGGAGATTTGCAAAAAAGGTTGTAATAAGCAAATATCAGGAGAACAACGAAAATCTAGAAATTCTGAATATTGGACAATGAAACCACAAGACAGAAAATCATTTATACTTCATCATACATCAACTCTTCCAGTAAAGCAAAGGACCACCGGCACTGCGAGCATCGAAGGTTTTAGAAAACAAAATTAATTTCGGTATTTTTTTAAAAATGAGGATGGCACTTTACAAAATGTGTGTAAAGTATTTTTCTTGACTACCTTAGGATTTAAAAAAAATAATGACAAAGTATTACGTAATACAATGAAACATTCTAAAAACTCCATAATTCCTATGGTAGATGGAAGAAATAAAAGAAAACTCCATAACAAAATCGATGATGAAATCATACGTAAACATATTTCATCATTCAATCCAACTATCTCTCATTATCGCAGAGAACATGCGCCCAGACGTCTTTATCTTCCAAGTGACTTAACGTTTAACAGTATATTTACAGATTTTGCAAAAAAATATACAAACTTCAAATGCTCCTATGAAAAATATAGGACAGTGGCCAAAGATATGAATATTTCGATTGTGAAGTTAGGGCACGAGGAGTGTGAATCATGCGAGAAGTTTAGTTTACGCAACCCAAACCCAACAGAGAAAATCTCATTCATGATTGTGATACTTGCAGTGAATGGAAGGTACATATTCAAAAAGCAAAGAAAGCCCGAAATAAATACCGTGAAGATGCTAATAAAAACAAAGAAGATGATAAGGTAATATATTGCGCGGATCTCGAGAAGGCTATAATGATACCACGATTGGAAATGTTTAAGAGCGCAATCTTTACACACCGATTAATGGTATATAACGAGAGTTTTGTACCAATTGGTAAAAAACAAATAAAAGTAAACCGTTTGCGGCCCTCTGGCATGATGCTATACTTGGACGTAACAAAGAAGAAATCATAAGTACCTTTCATATTTTTTTTTTATCTAAGAGAGATGTTTCTTATATAACCTTATCGCTAGATAATTGTACTGCCCAAAACAAACCATGAAATACAAGACTGATTTTGATTATGACTTCTACGATAACAACTTTTTTAGCTCAAAGGTAACGAAAAACAACAGATTAAGTCCACCAGAAACCCATGATCGAGTTGTTGGTATTTCTGATCAAAAGAAAGGAGCTATAATCAAAAAATTAAGTGGTATTATAATGAAAAATCGCCTTCACTTTTGGGAAAATCTTCCATTGTCGGATTAAGTGTATTAAAATGTGATTTTTATATTATAACGTATTTATATAATTTAAGAAAATTTATTGTTTTACTTTTTTTTCTTACTTAGAATGTTCCGTTCAGTTTAGTTATCTCCTGTGTATATAAATATGACAAATCAAGATTTCAGTTGCTATGTTAATTAACAGGCGTATCTCTGGTCAGCTTATGTAAATTTCCTAAGCAAAATGGACGTATCTCATTTATTTAATAAACAATCATTATTTTTTTAAAACTCATTAACTAATAAAAATCTTCATCCAATAAAAGGTATTAAAGACCTAAACAAAGATTATTTTATTCTTTTTTTACTTGTGCTGACCAACATATTATAAAATACTCAATATCTCAAAACTGACTATTCTTGATATACGCCCTTTGGGCTTAGGACGGCAGTATACCTGTTGAAATACCTTGAACAGGACATTTTATTTCGATCAATTTATAAATTACTCCATCACATAATTTCAATCCATCTGAGCTGAATGCAAGCCAAGGAAATGAAGGACTTTCTATGTCTTCTCCACATTTCATTATTTTGATTTATAGTTACAAATGCTATATTTAATGCATCATCTAAATTAACTGCAATGTTTTCATTATAAAAGTTAAGCTGTTTTGGTTTAATAGGAATAAATAGAACTTCCACTTTACTAGTTAAACTAAACATCCTCCGTAGGGTGCCATTTAGTAGCATAACTTCATTACTAACATCCTGTTCTTCTCTATCTGCCAGTGATTTTAAAACCGCATTTCTTTAAGACTACATTAGCAAATACAAAATCACGCACTTGTACTACTTTGCATATTAGTCACAAACCTTTACAAAATCATATACATAATAACTTATTCCAAATTAAATAGTCAACCACTTACCAAGTAACTATAAAGAAAGAGTTTACAGGTTGAATATTTAATTTAGCTTTATCTGATACAGAAACAAAAAGATTATAGTTTAAACAAGCCCTTACCGACTGTAGAGTATAATGAATGATCATGGATGTAGTTGTTAACATCTACTCTTCTTGTCGATGTAAAGGGGCAACGTATCCTATGGTTTATTAAATTATTTATTACAGAATCTTGTCCTTTGTTGTAATTAATGATTTTTTTAGATGTTCCTGTAATTTCAAAAATTGACAAACTTCCGATGCCTCTTCTTTTTGGCTTGTTCCATTGGACTGCTTATGCAGTACATGAAACATATTCTTGTGGTTTTCCTAAAATATTTTTTCATAGTTGATAAATCTAAATTATATATAATCTACTCACCTGTTACAGAAAAATGCTCTAAAGAAAAACAAAATGCCCCTACATATTTGCACGCAGCAGACCAACCTGTGTCAGCAGGGCACGTACAATTACAATGATTAATTAGATATTTATTTTTGTGTGTGTCCTACCGGACAGTATTTGAAGATTCACAGCTTGAATTTAACTCATGTAAATCACAATTATTCTGCGGTAAAAATAAAATACTAATGCAATACAATACTAATACTACTATTGTAGGTTGTTTTTGATCATATTTACAAAAATTGTTGTTGTAGTGAACACTAACGATGTCTCTGAACCTTCATGTTCGGTAATTACAAAAAAAGGTAATGACATTAACAGAACCATTTTTACCATTGTTACCATTGAGATGTATACATTTTATCAATGAATATACACATAATCCATGATATTATATATAGAAATGCAATTATTGCTCCAGGCACACACAACTAACCAGACCCGCCACGCTTATGCGTTGAAAATGGTTGAAAATTAAGCAGCTTTATGCAACTAAACTAGATGACACTACGGTCAGTTGCGAATTATATTTTTTACATTACATGGCATTTCCTGTATTTAGGTATGTATACCACCCACGCACTTAACTGACCTAACATCTGTTGATCAAACAAATAGACAAGTTGTTGTTATGTAATTAGACCACCGTATATTCGCAACTGACCGTAGTGTCATCTAGTTTAAGCCCTGGTCACATTATCAGTCTGTTTGATCAAACTCGACTGTCAGTCTAGAATAATGACGTCAACTGACGCTTCTATTTTCTCCAGTCAGTATGAAGTGATTGTGAATTTGATTGGCTTATTTAAATGAGGTTAAAAGTTAAAAGTGCGCGAACCAGTAGAAACAGGGATAAACATTAACCTCAAAATTTAAGGATTTTGGAAAGTTTGTTGTTTTTAGTAATCTTGTGTTTTTTGTCTTGTTATTTGCCTGTTAATTTTTTTACTGTTTTTGTTTTTATTTGTTGGTTTGTGTTATTTCGTTGTCGAAGTACAATAATAATAATAATAAAAATGGATAACATTGAAATAGTGGCTCTCTTAGGACTAACTCTAATTTATAACATGTCTTTGAAAATATCAAACGTGAATAAAAATAAAAGAAAGCGTATTTGGTCAAGACGTTGGTTAGCTGCTAGAAATGAAGGACATGGCAATGGTGTTTTGGCAATGATAAAGAATGAAGTGTTACATGAAGATCCAAATGGTTACAAAAACTATCTAAGGATGGATAACGAAACATTTACATTTTTATTAAGAATACTTTTGCCAAACATTGCTAAACAGGACACAAGTTTACGTCAAAGCATCTCGGCAGAAGATAGGTACAGTAAATGTTCATATTTCTCAGTTTGTTACAATCGAATTTCAGATTGATGCTGACACTACGGTACTTAGCAACAGGGGAGACTCTAAGAAGTTTAAGCTTTTCAACAAGAATCGCACATAATACATAAAAGGCGGGTTGCACAAAGCAAATCAAAAATGTAGCAAGTGATTATTTCTGAAATCAATTGTTACATCACGAATAAACGTGGTTTCATTGGCTATCTAGCAATTGTTTTGAGAAATAATCAGTTGTTACATTTTTGATTTGCTTTGTGCAACCCGCCTTAAGTGTCATCATTAAAGAAGTATTGCTTGCCATATGTAAATGTTTAGAAGAGGAATATTTTAAGGTAAATATGCTGTAAAAGCATAGGTACACTAGTACTAGTATAATAAGAATCATAATAAGAATTTCACAGCCTCATTTGAGGTATTAAATTAACATAGTTTGACTTGCTTTTATTTTTATTATGAGAAAAGCATTTTATTAAAGGAATTGTACAATGATTTAATTCTTCAAATTCTGAATTTATATATCTTGTCTTACAATTTAATGTTAAGATACTCTTGTTACTATAGATAAATTATAGGTACATGAATTGGCGTTAGGTATAGATAGTTCATTTGTTTTGACTTAAAACAATAATCATCTTAGGGGAAAGGGGGGTAAGATGGGGACATGAGGCAAGATGGGGTTTTTCAATAGCAACGGTATCTTGTCTCTAACTATCTAGTTTTATGTGAACTAAGTCGTATCTGATGAATTCTGTAATGTATAGCACAGACGTGAACCAACAATCAACTGTATATTCGGTTACAACCACGTTTTGTGTTTTCGATAGTGTTTACAAAATTTCATTAGATACTTTAGAGGTGAGTAAAACAAAGTTATCTTGCTTTTTTATATTTTTCGTAAAGCCTATCATTTAGAGCATGGTTCTAGGATTATTATTGTATAAAGTAAATCACTGATAAATAGATTCTTAATTTAATTTTTACGTGTTCAGCCTTAAAAATCATATGGGGCATGATGAAGTTATTAATACGGGGCAAGATGGGACTAGGGCCAGCTTGCTATAAATTAGCATTTGTATCACACTTACACATTGTTTTAGCATTTTTAAGTTAATTTTAGTAAGAAATTTTTAGTTTACTAAATTGCTGTGATTTATTTAGATAATGGTTCGTACATACGTGCGCAAAACAGATCGTCAAGGATGGTCAGAAGAGAGTATGCGGCAAGCTATTGATGAAGTATTGCAAAAAAGAATGGGATTAAGGAAGGCTGCTTTAGAATATCACGTCCCACAATCGACATTAGAGCGCAAAGTTAAGCGATTTAGGGAAGCAGAAGCAGCTGATACGCCTCCACCCGTAAAATGCAGTTTAGGACCAAAAACCACTGTTTTTACTCTTGAAAAAAAAACACTCTTGTATCGTATTTAAAGACAATGGAGGCCAGGTTGTTTGGTCTTACCACACTAGACTTGAGAAAATTACCTTATCAACTAGCTCAGAAAAATAATAAGACGAATGCATTTTCAGCAGAAAAAGAAATTGCTGGCCTAGATTGGATGAAAGGATTTTTGAAAAGGCATCCAGATTTATCGCTTCGAAAACCAAAGCCTACATCTGTTGCTAGAGCTATGGGGTTCAACAGAGTAGCCGTAACCAATTTTTTTGATTTGTTAGGAAGCATTTTGGACAAATATAAATTTTCAGCAAATAAAATTTTCAATTGCGATGAAACCGGGGTTTCAACTATGGCCAAGTCAAAATCCAAGATAATTGCCGGACGGGGGAGAAGACAGGTGGGTAGTCTCTCATCAGCAGAAAGGGGTCAAACAATTACTGCAGAAATTTGCTTTAATGCTGCTGGTACGTATATGCCACCAATGCTAGTTTATCCTCGAACACGAATGAATCCTGATTTGCTGAATGGCGCTTTTCCGGGAACATGGGCAGAATGTCATCAGAGTGGTTGGATGCAGAGTGATATATTTGTAAATTGGTTTAAAAAGTGTGTAGTATTCTCTCATGCATCGTTAGACAATCCTGTGCTTCTACTATTAGACGGTCACGCGACGCATACAAAAAATTTGAGTCTTATAGAATTTGCTAGAGCAAACGGCGTTATTCTGTTGTGTTATCCGCCTCACTGCACACACCGTTTGCAGGCACTGGATGTGGCATTTATGAAACAACTCAGTACTTATTACGATGTCGAGGTTTCAAATTGGCTTCGCTCAAACCCAGGCCGCGTAGTTACCAACTTTCATGTAGCTCACTTGTTTGGAAACGCATTTGTGAAAGCGGCTACGATAAGCACAGCTATTAATGGTTTTCGGCAAACTGGTGTATGGCCATATAACCCAAATGTCTTTACTGACGCAGACTTTATAGCGGCAGAGACTACCGATAAACCTATGACTCCATTAGAAGATACTACCAATACCATAAATTATATACCCACTAGCAACACACCACCTTCTTCCTCTACTAACAATCCATCTTCCTCTAATTATAAACCTGTAACTCCGTTGAAAGATAGTCTCACTAGCAACATATCTTTAGTAGTTAACGCCGAAACTAGCAAACCATCTTCTAACACAGATTTAGCTAAGCGCATTATAGTTTCTAACAAAGAAAAGTTTAATCCTGAATCACCTAGTTCTCTAGGATGTTCTTCCTGGAACAAAGAAAGCAATGGTGAGACAAGAAGTACTACATTTTTAATACCCCCAGAACAAATATTGCCTATACCACATGTTGGAAATACGAATAAGACACGGAAATTTAGAAAAAGAGGAAAGACTGCAATTTTAACATAGTCTCCTTACAAAAATGAATTGCAAGAACAACAGGTAAAACTTAAATCTGTTAAGAAGCGCGTTACATTCTCAGAAAATTCCCAGAAATCTGATGCCAAAACTGTCAAAAGGCATATCAATTCCAAAAGTAGAAAATTTCAGAAAAACAAACGATCAAGACAAGTTTCAATTTCATCGGAGTCTGACGCTGATGATGATGCTAAATGTCTCTATTGTGACTATCTGTATTCACAGTCGACAAAAGGTTGGGTCATGTGTATTGTTTGTAAAAGGTGGGCACACTGCTCATGTGCTGGCGAGGACGACGACGATGATGAAGCAAATCATATTTGTACTATATGTAAATAGCTACATCAAAATCTGAATTAACTTCTTGTTTTGTACGTATATATTATAACAATATTCTAAATAATAATAAATGTATTTTTACCTACATTTTTCTTATAAATATTTGTATTTTTTTAGTAAAACAATTCATATAAAATCTATACCATCTTGCCCCGCAATGTACCCCATCTTGCCTCGTATAAGGGGCAAGATGGTATAAATGACTCGTTTAACTTTTTTTTCTGTCACCCACTTGTTTCAAAATTTTGGCAAATCAATTTTTAGCATGACACTACAAATGATGACAAATGAGTATACATTCTTTTAGGTCATTAAACTATAAATTTACGTTAAGGAATTTAAAACCTTAGCGTCCCCATCTTACCCGCCTCTCCCCTAATTATTTTTGCAGCCACCACAAACAGAAGAGGAATGGGAATCAATTGCTAATGACTTCGAAAGTATTGGAATTTTCCCAATTGGTGCCATGGATGGAAAACACATTACATTTCAAGCATCAAGGAGTGATGGGCCTTTTTTCAGAAACTACAAAGGCACTGACAGTATTGTGCTGTTAGCAGTAGTTGATGCCAAGTACAGGTTTTTAATTGTCGACATAGGACAGAATGGACGAATGAGTGATGGTGGAGTGTTTATGCGTATTGCTTTAGCATGTTCATTAAATAATCACACTTTGAATTTGCCTGCTCGAAAGTGTTTACCTGGACGAACTAAGAAAGTTCCATTTGTATTTATAGCAGATGATGCATTTCCCCTGAAAGACAACATCATGAAACCATATAAACTGCATGGTCTTAATCTGGACCAAAGAATTAATAATTAATTAATTATCGTATTTGTCGAGCCAGAAGAATAGTAGAGAATGCCTTTGGTATATTAAGTAACCGTTTTAGAATTTTATCAAAAACAATGAACCTGAAGGTAGAAAAAGTGGAACTAATTACAAAAACAGCTTGAATTTTGCATAATTTTTTGATAACAAAGACTGCAAGATATAGATGCAGTATTGAAGAGGACAATGAAATAACTTGTACTTTTCAAAATCTAATTTATCAGGGAGGTAACCGAACTGCCCGAGAACCCCAACAAATTCGATTAGAATTGTTACAATATTTCAATACCACTGGGGCAGTACCATGGCAAGAACATGCAATAAATCATAATGTAATGTAATAATTTACAGAAATTAATATAAAAAAACATTTTATTGCTGTGTAGGTGTTGATTTCATACAGTTATGTTTATTCATGTTCCATACTAAATGTTTATATATGAACAACATTATTTATATTTATTTTACTATCAAACGATTGAAACTGGTTGGTGGTGCGTATTTATGGCCAAAATAGAAACATTTAATGATTAATTCTTTCAAATCAGTATTTAAAGAAAATGTTATTCTATAACAATGCATAATCTATTTTTGAAAAATTCATTATTTCATCAACCAGCATTTAGAGAACAAAGGTATGCTCTTGTTAATAATAATATATCATTTTATTAATTATATATTTTCATTATTTAATTCCTCATCTAATTCTTCGTGAGTAAAAATTGTTTTTATTACTTCTCTTTTGCACTTGCTGCGGAGTTTCAAATTTTTAATTTTTTTTACTTCATTGGCCACGTACTTTCCAAAAATGCACCGTTCGTCATCTGGGGTACTGTTATCTAATACCCCACTAATTTTATTTAGAATATGTGGGATACTGTCACTGTCGGAATTTTTTTCTTTTCCTTCTCCCTTGTACAGGGGCACACTTCCTGACGTTGTGTTTGGTGTTGCATCTTCTGTTTCTATCTAAAAATTAGTTTTATCATTTTTATTTGTGCCAAACCGGAAAAAAAGAGAATATTTTTAACACGTTGACTGCCATATCGGTCTATATGCCCGAAAGTGACGACATGGTCATAGACCAAGGTTTTGTATTCCCGTGAGGCTGACTCGGTTCATATGATCAAGTTATTTGATTTTTTTGGATATCAAGTATGAAATTTAAAAAGAATTACATTCATTTCCATAGTTAGCTGGCCCAGGAGACTAAAACAGTGAATATTTGCTTGGCAGTCAATGTGTTAATGACATTTCTTAAACAAAATAGTATCACATGTTAATGTTACTTCCATTAATATTCATTTGACTTACATCATTACTTGATTCTTCAAATTCCAATTCAATTGTATACTTCCAGTCTCCATAACCTTCTGGCCGAGGTAAATTTGAAATATTACCTCGGGGTGTACATTGGTCTTGCAGAAACAACAATTGTTCAAAACACCATAACTTAATCTTGATAACTTCTCCACTACAACCAGAAGGTTTACTTCTAAGTTTAGCACATTCCTTGTAGAACTGTGTTTGCAAGGAATTAATTTTAGTTTTCACATCATTTACTAAAAAATCAATTGATTTACTACATTTATATGACTATAATAATATCCAATAATACCTGACGTGTTCGGCCGAATATCACTAATTAGTGTAGCTATTTTCTCCTAGGCTTGATATCTGGCTGATTTATTGTGGTACATAGCACTTTTTACTTTATACAAGCATTCTTGCTTCCTATATAAATCTATAAGGGCAGACACGTGCTCTCTTTCCCAATTCATAATAAGTAAATAAATAACGAAATTAATAAATTTAACGGAACATATAACGAACAACAAAAGTAAAAAAACACGATTGATATAATAAAATGAACAATTTAAAAAGCAAGAGAAATATCAAATTCGTAATGCCACCAATCGCAAAGGTTATTATGTTTAGTTATTTTACCTATGTGTTTAGTACCCCGTTCTTCGCGCTTTTTTTACATAATTTGAATTGCCTAATCAGGACAAATGTTGTATCAAACTGATTTAACAAAACTGACTGATAGTGTGACCACTAAGTTTGATGAAAAACGTCAAATCGTTAGTCTTGTCATTATTCTAGACTGACAGTCGAGTTTCATCAAACAGACTAATAATGTGACCAGGGCTTTAGTTGCATAAAGCTGCTTAATTTTCAATGCATGGCGTGGCGGGTCTGGTTAGTTGTCTATGCTCCAGGATAGTGTTCTACCCTGAAATGTGAAATTAACATTCCTTGCTACTTTGATTTAATTAAGTCTTACTTACAAAGCAGAAAGATAAACACAGCTTGTGGTTCCGTTATCCCCCTTATTTATTACTTAATTACCTTTGGCTTTGAACAAACAACACAAGGTTTGCTCTTTTATTTGCGGTAAGTAGATTAACCAGGTTAACGTACCTGCATCTAAGAATTATGGCGGTACGTCTACGTTCATTTATGTCACACATAATAATCACGTTTTAACGTGCCCCTTTCCTATCTATTTGCGGGCACGTTAGCGTGCCTCCAGTCACGGCGTAAAAAGAAATTAATTTGTAAATTAGCAAAATCTTAGAGGGGAAATATTTTTCCGTTTCATCAAATATGATGAAACTGCGGAAAGTGAGTTCCTTGATAAAACTAACAGAAATTTAATACTTTTGTGTATATATTGATAATAAGACTACATGACCAGATCCAGCAATGTTGCCTGTTGTTTATGGAACTGCCCAGCAAACATAGTAACAACCGCCGCATGATGGTTAAGTGCTGGCAGTGTCGGCAAAGTACTGGCAATAATGAGCTATAACAGCCCGTAGTTGGGACCATATCGGTAATGCATATTGGTGGACCCCTACTTGGCCACAGTTAGACTGTTTACAGTGTACATTTAAATTTTAAATATACCGCCACAAACATACGCTGCGCTACCTTTCATATTTGATCGTTATTACCCATTGTTTACCGCCATAGATAAAATTTACCGCATTTTATGTGTTTTTTTTTGTGTTAGTTACGCAGTAAAAATTATCAACACATCTTTTCTCTGTTCGTTATGGGTTTATTATTTGAAGACGATATTGTTCAGGTCAAAAAGTAAGTATCATTAACCATTATTAATTGCATGTGCACGTGCTAAATGATTTTTCGAGGTTAAGTTTCGCTTACAATTTTTAAGTAATTGTGCGGATATTCAAGATTGAATCCTCGAATTACATCGACAAAAGATGCCTGAAGATTTTAAATTAAAAAGTAAAAGTTATCAATATAGATTAATTAAAAAGAGAGTTCAACAAACTCTAGAACTGGCGACTGTAGGTAATCTTATCACACCATCTACAAGCACCTATCAAGAAAAAACAAACCCAAATACAGAAGCAAATAGTAGTAGTAAAATGTGTTATTTAGAATCAGAAAAGTTGTCTAATGATAAACAGTATCAGGAATTATCCGAACCACTCACCGACAATGGCGACAATAGTAACGATTATATTTCTGATAGTAGCGATAGTTCTTCTAACTCTACAGAAACACCTTTAGACACATCAGTAAGCTGAAAAATCCATATTATTTTTAACTAATTGGGCTCTTAAAAATAATGTAACTCATTTAGCTTTTTCGGAACTTTTAGCATGGTTCAAAACAAATCCTGAGATTAGTTGCTTTCCGAAAGATGCACGAACGTTGTTAAAGACACCACAGACAATTGTTGTATCTGGAATGGGTTCTGGGAATTTCTTTTACTTTGGCCTTACTAAGGGAATTACTAAGGCCTTGCAAAAATTTGGACTTCAAAATAAAATATTTCTTGATATTAATACTGATGGTATTCCGATACAAAAGAGTACGAATAATTCCTTTTGGCCTATACTTTGTAAAATTTATAATTTTGAAAACATGTAACCTTTCCCAGTAACAGTTTTTTGTGGAAATTCAAAACCACCTTTAAAAGAATATTTTCACAAATTTGTCAATGAACTAGGCTGCCTGTTGAACGATGGGATCATGTATACATCTACAGCTGTAAAGGTTGAAGTAAGAACATTCTGTTGCGATGCACCAGCTCGTTCATTTGTTAAACAAACTAAAAGCCACAATGGATACTACGGTTGTGACAAATGTACAACAAAAGGAACGTATGAGAATAGACGGATCCTATTTTTAGAAACAAATGCACCCCTACGTACAGATGAAATGTTTTCATTACCAACTCAAGATGATCATATAATAAATCACTCCCCACTAGCGACACTGAACATTGGATTAACATCAAAATTTCTTATTGATTACATGAATTGTGTGTGCTTAGGAGTAATGAGAAAGTTGCTATTTGAATGGCGAGATGGAAGTCATTTATATAGAATCAGTAACAGAAATATGCAACTCTTAGATGAACGAATAAATGGTCTGCAGAGGTCCTGGCCAGTTGAATTTAATCGAAAACCCAAAACTCTAAAAGAACTTGAACGATGGAAAGCAACTGAACTAAGGCAATTTTTATTATATGTAGGACCTGTCTTTCTAAAAGACATTTTGCCGAATCATGTTTTTGGTAATTTTATGTTGCTTAAGACTGACACCTTTAATACCGCTTGAAAATTTCACACCATCTAACATTAATCATAGGGTCAATACGCCAATTTCTAGATGTAGCACCCTCATCACTACAATAAATGGGCAGTGTCAAGGGTGTAACAAAACTGAAGGTAAAAGATGATTCCTATTAGTGATTGCTTAACTGTTACATTTTTTTATTTTACAGTATTATTAGCTGAAGTAATAAAAAATCAAGAAATAATGAAAAATAGCATTAATAATTTAATTCACCTACAAATGAATAACGGACACTACAATAATGTACTAATTGGTAATACTTCTACATTAAAAGCATGCATAACCAAAGAAGAACTGGAAAATTTTGACTCATCATTGGAGGAAAAAGACTACATGATGAAAATGGTACGCTAAGACACACTGTGAAATAAAATAATAAAATAAGTATTTTAAAACAGGTTGGCGTTCTGCATCTTATTGGCGGAAAAGATGTAGCTGACACTACCAGAAAAATTTTAAGTAAAATTATAAGCCATCAATTGGCGGTACAATTTAGGTGGTCAGGAAAAGACAAACTCTGTTTTTCCAAGTTGAAGAACATAATAAAATAAATAACTGGTATAAAATTTCTACTTTTATAAAACACAATATAATAACGTTTTTTTTAGTTTCTGTACGAAAAAATGCCATCTGTACACCTGCAACTCAACAAGCAATTGAAAATAGCATAAAGCCTTGGTTTCGAAATGCAGCAGATAGAGCCGGAGGCCGTAACAAAAGGACAAAAAAAGAAAATAATGAAGTACTTAATCAATAAAGATTATCAATTTAACATATATAAATTTGAAAATTACATTGATTTTTCTAAGTAGTTCGTAGAATATACTATTAATGGAAATATTATTAGTACATAATAATAAGTATAATCAGTTTACCTAACAATGTATAAAAATATTAAGTTTGTTTATGACAACATAGTTTAGTAGAAGTGCACATATTTAATTTTAGATTTTTTAGATGTTTTGTTACTTTCAAGTATAATTAATTCCATGAATGTTTGTAACGTGTAAATTTTTTTCGTTTGAATACGTCTGATTTTCGTTAACATTTTTGTATTCACTGTTGATATAAATCCTTTTGCGCAAGCATTTCACGCATGGCACATGCGTATGAGCCTTCTTCTTAAGTACGAAGTGACCCTCCATCTTACGTTTAGAAATGAGGTGAAGTAGTAGACATTTTTTTGCGTGCTGCAAAAAGTGGAATTACCACTTATTTAATTTGTGTTTGTGAATTTTTGCCTCAATGGTGAAAATTATTTAAGCTGGCGTTCGTTGTAGCCCGCATTTGTTAGTAGCACCGCATTCGTTGTAGCACGCATTCGTTAGTAGCAATTGCATTTTTGTTGTATTTACGAAAATTAGAAAAACCCGTAAATTAGAAGGGGTAAGTCATTTTTGTTGTGATTCGAATGGTATAATTCATCGCAATTTACGTTCTAGTTTTTTTTCTTTGTTCCGGATTTTTGGTTTCGTTCTTATACGATGTTTTTGAGTATGAAAGTCTTATGAATACGTTTTCGATCTTTATACGTCTGCGATTATGGAAATTACGATCTACGATTATCAATGTTATTGATTTCAAAGGCAAGATATCAATCAAATCTTCGTGAAAGATACAATTTATGGAAATTGCATCATATTGCACCAATTCAATGAGTCATGATCATGAACACACCTTAATAGAAGCTGCGCGATTCGCAAGTAGTAAAATTAAACCTTCAAGAACACGTATGTAGATATCTGTAATTATTAGTTTTAAGTTACGTTTTTGGTTTCAATATTTAACCATTCATATATAAAAAATATTGTGGCGTCCAACTTATAAAATTTTTGTATTTATCAAATTGAAAATTATTAATCTTAAGTAACGTAAGAATTCCCACGACTCTAATTAATTAAATATAAAAATGCTCATTGCTCTTATGTAGTTTGTGTTTAATGTGTTTTAAATAAATATTTTTGTGAGCTGGCTGGTGCATTCATTTATTTGTATGTTACATATTTGGCACCGATTATTTGTGTGATGTTACATATTTTGGCGACCCATCGTGTAGGCTAGAGAAAATTCTAACGTTACTGAAATTTTGATTTGATTTGTTTGTATTTTTGTTTTTTATGTATTATGATTTGTTTATATTTTGTGTATTATAACTATGTTAATGTGTTATGTAAGGTTTATCACTTGTTCGACGAAGGTAAAATACGATTCAACTTAAGTTACGAAACGATTCGAATTAATACGTTTGATATGATTGATCTTGACTTTGTTTCTGATTTTGTTTTCTACATTGTTGTACGATTGGGTTTGTGATTTTGAATTGTTTTCTGTGTACGAATTCAACATTTTGTTTTGATATTTTGAATTTTTGAAAATGGAACCAAATCATTTGAAGAGTAATGAAATTATTTTTGAACTTTTGTGTCGTGGTTTACAACCACAGGATAATCAAATGTTACGTAGAGCTCAATTGCGTGGACAATTACGTAAGGAACGTAATGAACCTTCTGTTTCGTTTATTCAACCTTATGATGATTACGAAAAGAATGTTTCTCAAATAGAAGAATCTTTAACTGATCTTTGGGATTTGCTGAATTCTGAAAATGTTACTTCTTTGGTTTGTACTCGTGTTAATACTCGTCTTTTGCATTTAGAAAATAGAATTAATCTATTAAAACCTTCTGGTAAAGAACAAATTTCGAAGAAAAATGATTTTAATACGCAGTTGTTAACTTTGCAAGGTCTTCTTATTGAACATTCTGAATCACAAATTGAAAATGATTTAAGTAAACTTAATATGTCTGCTATGCCTTCGAATAATTCTTATGTACAACAATCTACAGTTAGGTCAGTACCAGTTTACAAATGGGGTATAAAATTTTCTGGAAATAAAGGAAAAGAGAGTGTTATGTCATTTTTAGAAAAAATTGAAGATTATTGTGAATCTCGACATGTTTCTGAACAAGAATTATTCATTTCTGCTAACGATTTATTTTCTGATAATGGTTTGTTATGGTACCGTAGTATTAAACATAAAGTTAGCAATTGGTCTGATTTAGTTAAGTGTTTGAAAAGAGATTTTCTTCCGTCAAATTATGAGTATGATTTATTAAATGAAATACGAAATAGAACACAAGGTCCGCATGAAGATGTTTTCTTTTACATTATGTCAGTTGAAGCTTTGTATCGTCGTTTAGAAACTCAGCCTTCAGAATCCGAAATTATTGATCAAATTTTGAGAAATTTGAACCCTTATTTTTCCGAACGTGTTAGTTTACATGATGTCGACACTTTGGATCGTTTGAAAGAATTATGTCGTAAAGTTCAAGATGTCAAGTCACGTATTGATAAATACCATCCGCCTCCACAGAAGCGTTCAGTTTTGTTAGAACCAGATTTAGCTTATGTTGGTTTACGTAATTCGTCTGATATTGTGTCATCTCTGAATAATTCTGATTTGAATGTTAAGAAATGCTTTAACTGTGGTTATCCAGGTCATATGCATAGACAATGCCCAAAACCGGCATCAATATTTTGTTTTGGATGTGGTAAGAAGGATTATTATCGAACTACTTGTCCTACTTGCAACCCAAAAAACGAGTTGAGTGGTATCGTTCCAACTCAAAGTCGATCCGTTTACGTAAATACCAAATCCGGAGCGATACCAAAAAGTTCAACCAATCAAAGTTTTTCTCCAAAAAGCAAACACAACCAGCCAAAAGAAAAAAAGACTTCCCGTCAGTAAATAAAACTCGTACGTCTACTGAAGAATGGAATGTTTGGTTAAATAAAGTTAAGTTGTTTATGTCATCTACGTCTGTTTCTCCGCTTTGTACGTCTGTTCCATTTGACAATAGGTTATACCTTACGATACATATAAATGGTAATTCTCTTAAATGTTTGATAGATAGTGGTGCATCTTCCACAATTATTGGTTCGACTGGTCTTGAATTTTTGCGAAAACATAATATCGATTTTGAAATTAAACCTCGTGTAGTAAAAGTAACTACAGCTGATGGTGTTGTTCAATCGTGTAATGGTGAAATTCTGCTTCCGCTTACTTTAAATCGAGTAACCCGTTATGTGACATGTTTGTTAGTTCCTTCGATAAAACAACCAATTATTTTAGGAATGGATTTTGGATCTATATTTCAAATTAGTGTAGATTTTAAAGATAGACGATATTGGTCTGCGAATATTTCTTTGTTAAATTCTGTTATGAATCCGACTACGATAATCGATAGACATTTGCTGTCATCTCAGCAAGCAGATATCTTAAGAAATACTATGTCAAAGTTTTCCGATTTAGTCTCTGAAAAACTAGGCCGCACTCATGTATTAGAACACAATATTGATACAGGTGATGCTTCCCCTATTAAGCAACGTCAATATCTTTTGTCTCCGGCTATACAGCAACATCTTCATAAAGAAGTTGACAATATGTTAGATTTAGGTGTTATTCGTCCATCCAATAGTCCATGGAGTAGTCCTGTTCTGCTTGTTAAAAAGAAAACTGGTGATCTCAGGCTATGTTATGATGCTCGAAAATTAAATAGTGTCACAAGAAAAGATGCGTTTCCACTTCCTCGTACTGATGCTATTTTGTACCGATTACGTAATGCACAATTTTTGAGTAGTATTGATCTTAGAAAAGCTTTTTGGCAGATTCCGTTAGAAAAGTCTTCTTGTGCTAAAACCGCTTTTTGTGTTCCCGGTAAAGGTTTATTTGAGTTCGTTGTAATGCCCTTTGGTTTGTCAAATAGTCCGCAAACAATGCAGAAATGCATGGAGCAAATTTTAGGTCCGCTTATGTTAGATGAAAAAGTTTTTGTTTATCTCGATGATATTATTATTGCGTCCGAAACATTCGATGAACATATTTCCGTGTTAAATGAGTTGTGTGATCGTCTACGAAATGCTGGTTTTACGATAAATTTTGATAAGTGTCAATTTTGCCGATCTTCTTTAAAATTTTTAGGATTTGTTATAGATAGTAAAGGTTTACGTACTGATCCAGATAAGGTTTCCGCAATTGTAAATTTTCCGACACCCCGTAATACTACTGAAGTTAAACGTGTTATTGGTTTGATTAGTTATTATAGGCGTTTCATTAAAGATTTTGCTCAGTTATCCGCTCCGATCACTTCTTTGATTAAGAATAAAAAGAAAGGTGAATCTATTCAATGGTCGTCAGAGGCAGAGTCAGCTTTTCAGGAAATAAAACTTCGTATTACGTCTGCTCCAATTCTTGTTTCGCCCGACTTTAAGTCACCATTTTTCATACAGACTGATGCTAGTGATGTAGCATTAGGTGCTGTTCTGTTTCAAAACATTGATGGTTCCGAACATCCCGTCGCATACGCTAGTCGCACTTTGACTACAGCAGAGCGCAAATATTCTGCTACTGAAAGAGAGTTATTAGGTGTTATTTTTGGTATAGAACACTTTCGTGGTTATGTAGAAGGAATGCCTTTTACTGTTATTACCGATTGCGCTGCATTAAAATGGCTTCATAATATTAAAGAACCTACTGGTCGTTTGGCTAGATGGTGTATGCGTCTCGCACAATTCGACTTCAAAGTACAACATCGTCCTGGTAAATTGAATGTAATTCCGGATGCGTTATCCCGTTCTGTTTCGATTGTTGATATAGACTCATTTAGTCCTGATGAGTGGTATTTGAATATGATTGATCAAGTTAAGAATTTCCCTGATGAGTACCCTTATTTTAAAGTTGAAGGTGATCATTTGTACAAATTCATACCGTCCGTATATCCTTTAGAGTCTAATATACCTGATTGGAAATTAGTAGTTCCTACTGTGAATAGAGAACAAATTTTGCAACGTTGTCATGATGATTCGACAGCAGCACATTTTGGTGTGAACAAAACTTTGTTACGAATTTCTGAATTCTATTATTGGCCTAAAATGCGTCATTCTGTGAGTAAATATGTTAGGAAATGTAAAATTTGTGCTAGTCAAAAGAGTACAAATGTTAGTCGTCCAGGTCTGATGGGTAAGGAAAAAATAATTAGTTTCCCTTTCCAACTAGTTAGCATGGATCTTCTAGGACCATTGCCTAGATCTAAAAAGGCAATCAGTATCTTTTGTTGTTACAGATTGGTTCACTAAGTATGTTTTTAGTTCAACCTTTACGTACGGCTACTACGAAGCCTATGATTAAGTTTTTGAAAGAACAAGTTTTTCGATATTTGGTGTTCCTCAAATTGTTATGTTCGATAATGGTTCGCAATTCGTTTCGAAAGAATTTCGTACATTTTGGATTCCCAAAAAGTTCAAAAGTTTGGATGAATGCGAGATATCATCCACAAGTAAACCCTACGGAAAGAGTAAATCGTGTACTCGTTACTGCTATTTCGTCTTATATAAAAGATTCTCATCGTGAATGGGATAAGCACATATTTGACATTGCTCAAGCTATTCGTCTGGCATGTCATGATGCTACTGGAGTCTCTCCGCATTTTTAGTTTTCGGACGTCATGTTCCTCCCACTGGTGATTTTTACGCTCCTGTAAACCCCAATGAACCCTTAGAAATCGCTAAAAAGTTGTTTTGGTCCCGTGAATTGGCCCAATTACCTGAATTATATGATGATGTGAAAGTTCGTCTTCATAAAGCATATGAAAATAATGCTAAACATTATAATCTACGTAAACGTCCGATAAACTTCTCTGTTGGTGATATTGTATGGAAGCGTAATTTTGTGTTGTCCGACGCTTCTCGTGGTTTTTCAAAAAAACTCGCCCCTAAGTACATTCCATGTAGAGTTATTAAGATTCTCTCTCAGTTGGTTTACCAATTGGAAGATATGAACGGTAACAACCTTGGAAACTTCCATGTTAAGGATTTAAAGGAAAATTATTGTGATTTTTCTGAACAATAAATATTTTGTATAGTTATTAGTCCACTGTAAATAAGTTCTTTTTATATTAAGTAAGTTGATTTAACGATTGTTTGTGTTTGTCTATTTGTATTTTTAGGTAGTTGTTTTAGTTGTGGGTGTATAACATTATGAGTGGATCCCGTGAAGCTCAGAAGTTCCCTCTCCTTAAATTGCCTATTATCAAATGTGTCAGACTATAGTGATCTTAAGTTAATTTTATTTTTATTTGTACAGTTCTGCTCTAGTGTTAGAAGAAAAACGTGTATTGAAGGTTATTTGTTTATCTGAACTATTTTGTTATTCGTTACGCTCCGAAAGTTTCTTTACGATAAATATTTTTGAAAGTTGGTATTCGATCATCTGTTATGTTTTTCTTTTGTTATGGTATCTTTAGGACTCACTTAGTATGTTTTACTTGATAGGAGGCCTCCATAAATTGATGTTTGAGAATGTTTGTTGTATGTATGATTCGAGAGTTGTTCTGTTCCGATTGTTTCGTATGATTCCGATACTTGTGAAGTAGTCTTATTGATACATCCATTTTTGATTTCAAGTTCTTATCCGACAACTAATCGTTTTTTTTTTTGTTTTTTTATTTTTGACTAAGCGAGTGTAACGTGTAAATTTTTTTCGTTTGAATACGTCTGATTTTCGTTAACATTTTTGTATTCACTGTTGATATAAATCCTTTTGCGCAAGCATTTCACGCATGGCACATGCGTATGAGCCTTCTTCTTAAGTACGAAGTGACCCTCCATCTTACGTTTAGAAATGAGGTGAAGTAGTAGACATTTTTTTGCGTGCTGCAAAAAGTGGAATTACCACTTATTTAATTTGTGTTTGTGAATTTTTGCCTCAATGGTGAAAATTATTTAAGCTGGCGTTCGTTGTAGCCCGCATTTGTTAGTAGCACCGCATTCGTTGTAGCACGCATTCGTTAGTAGCAATTGCATTTTGTTGTATTTACGAAAATTAGAAAAAAAACCCGTAAATTAGAAGGGGTAAGTCATTTTTGTTTTGATTCGAATGGTATAATTCATCGCAATTTACGTTCTAGTTTTTTTCTTTGTTCCGGATTTTTGGTTTCGTTCTTATACGATGTTTTTGGGTATGAAAGTCTTATGAATACGTTTTCGATCTTTATACGTCTGCGATTATGGAAATTACGATCTACGATTATCAATTCTATTGATTTCAAAGGCAAGATATCAATCAAATCTTCGTGAAAGATACAATTTATGGAAATTGCATCATATTGCACCAATTCAATGAGTCATGATCATGAACACACCTTAATAGAAGCTGCGCGATTCGCAAGTAGTAAAATTAAACCTTCAAGAACACGTATGTAGATATCTGTAATTATTAGTTTTAAGTTACGTTTTTGGTTTCAATATTTAACCATTCATATATAAAAAATATTGTGGCGTCCAACTTATAAAATTTTTGTATTTATCAAATTGAAAATTATTAATCTTAAGTAACGTAAGAATTCCCACGACTCTAATTAATTAAATATAAAAATGCTCATTGCTCTTATGTAGTTTGTGTTTAATGTGTTTTAAATAAATATTTTTGTGAGCTGGCTGGTGCATTCATTTATTTGTATGTTACATATTTGGCACCGATTATTTGTGTGATGTTACATGTTTTCGTATTTTTTTTAGTATTCGAATAATAATTCTGTTGCTGTATCAAGTGTAAACTATTTTATAATTTTAATAAAAAATGTGATCAAAATATCAGTGTGCATTATACCTAATTGTAAGTGCAATAATTATTTAATCGGTAAGGGAGTGGGGTAGTAATGGTAATTCAATGCATTGCGATACAGGTTGTCTACAGGCCCAGTATCATATGCTGTTGTTGTGCCACATCTGGTCCTGCTTATGGCCTGAGTGACCTATACGTTCCGGCCCAGCACCTTTTGCCAGTACTGGACTTCTGGTACATATGTACTAGGCCAGTAGTTGGCCAAATTCAAATTGTTTGTTGGGTGATCTTGATGATATTTTATTCGTTACTCGTCACTACAGTCTTTGCTTACATAATTGGTGCATGTACTTATTAATATGGAACGAGGAAGATTTTTGGTTTATTTGGCCAGTAAGTACCCTATTATATTTATTTCATTAAATTAAAACAGTTAAGTAACTGTGTAATTAATTACGATGTAATTTGTTAATTTTCACAATGGTTATATTGATATGATTAGTGTTTTTTTTCAAATTTCTGAATGATTCGTAATTTTTTTGTTGTTAATATTGATATATGCACTTATAAAACTAGTTATTCATTACAAGAGCTAATTTGTGTGTTTTTGAATATTAGGTACGCAATTACACCAACTATTAGAAATAACATCGAAAGTGTTTCATTATAAACTAGTTTTTCTGTTCTATTGTTGAATTTGGAAATTTAACATTTTATTAAATACAGAAATAACTATTATTAGCAATAAAAACTACAAGATAAGAATATTCAGAGTTATGGCACATTTTTTGTACAAAGCGTAATTACTTTTAACGGTTATATTGTTATCTTACTGGGAAACCTACAAATACGTTTAATTAGCATTTTCAATGTACGTGATAAAAGTATTCTCAGGATTAAAATTTGTTATTTATCTCTATAAACGTTGTCATTTTGGTACTTGAAATTTCTTGAATTCAAAAAAAAAACATTGCGTATTTCAAAAGTGTAAGCGTACAAATGCACAAATGTAATTAATTACTTCTAGTAATGTCTGATTAGTTGCAAGGCCAATGAACAGAACAAATTATGTTAGAAACATTTTGTGTGGAATGACTGCTTATTTTAACTAGAAGTTTTATTTTATTAAGTAACACTTCTTCCCTTCATAACTCATATCCATTTATCAATTTTGATACAAAAATTATACCAAATACAGATATTTATGATAAAAAAAAAACACTTATCACATATATTAACAAATTGCCTAATGATTGATAACTTTAAACCAATTTTTTTTAAATAAAAGAATATTACTTGTATATACACAGTGTGTAGTTATTTCGTTGTTTAATTTATTATGCTCTTTGTAAGTAAAATGCTTCGTTTTAAACCAGTTCTATTACATTTTTATTTACTTACAGATAAAAAATCATGGAAAGATCGCATTCTCGGTTCTAGAATACAAAATAACAATGGTAAATTACTAATTTGTTTGTCTATCACAAAATACTTTTTTTTAAACTACCATAAAAATTAATAATTTTTTTATTATAAACGTGCATTTTATTTTAGTTGATTCTTCAACTTGTATAGAAAGTAAAGCTGTGCCCTATCTTATGCCGGTAATAAAGCAAAATTACTATTTTTGCAGGAATTAAATACTACTTCTATAATTACCGAAACTGATCACAGCAATGCAAGTGAATTTGAATATGCGACTTCTGAGGTTAGTTAATTCTCCATGTTTATTAGTTTGTGAAATAAAATATATTTGTTTTTATTAAATCTAACATCTAATTACATATATAGATAAATGTAATTTTCAGAGACAGTCATCGTCGCCAATAATTCCAATTCAAGAATTTCCTGACATTCTCATTAATTATTATTATCCATTGCTTATGTATAAATATTCATTAATTAAACAGTTTTCGATAGTTCAAAATTTCATACAATTTGTAAAAAATGAAAACATTTTTTTTTCAATTTTTATGATTTTGTTAAACCAAATTGTTTAAATGTTTTGATATAAATTATCAAAAAATAAGGATATTATAAACTTCGGGATTAAATAATTTTTATTCTTTTATCTTGACGAAGACAAATGATTTTAATAACATCCTGCGTTTTTTGATAATCTAGTGATGTACCTTATCGTATCAAGTAAAGCATATTAACTGTTTGCTAGTTGTTGAAATGTATTCAGTGCAGACTATACCAAAACTTTTTTTAAACAAACAACCGTGTTAAATAAACATGCACGTTATGCTCGTCTTATTTCTATTAAGGTAAATTCACGTACACTGTAAAATATTTTTGTTTTGTTTTTTAATCTTGAATGCTTGTGTCCTTATCATTAGAATCGTACATTAGTAAAAAGCAAGGTGGAACATAGTCTTCCAAAAGGAAGAGTATAGGACAAGAAGGGCCGATGTCTTTACTGTGACGAAAATGTTACAAACTTTTCACGACATCTTATTAGACGACATGCTGATGATGAATCGGTTAAAAAAATTATTGAAACACGAAAAGGTAGTTTGGAAAGAAAATCAATGATAGATCTTCTAAGAAAACAAGGTAATTTTACGTTGTATGGGAAAAACGTAATAAGACCCGTACAACGACCTTTCTCAACACAACAAAGTCACAAAAATAGTAAACTATCAGAAAGCTACATTCTTTGTAAGTACTGCAAAGGATTTTATAAAAGAAAATCATTAGCTAGACATGCTAAGAAATGTCATTGTAATCACGAAGAAAAGAAAAAAGTTAATTACGCGAGTGAAGGACAAACGATGATGGCATTTACGGAGTCTCGTGAGCCTTTTTAAAAAAAAATGAGACTAAAAACTGAAATTTTAGATAAGATGAAAGCCGATGAAGTGGCATTCGCTGGAAAAAGTGACCCCATAATATGTCAGTACGCCGAGGACTACTTAAAGAAACACAGAAGACCAAACATTAAAAATTCAGTTTCAAATAAGATACGTGAATTAGGAAGACTTTTAATTGTTTTGCGCGATCTGTTCCAAATTAGTTCAATATTAGAAGCATTAAAACCTGAAAACTTTGATAAAGTAGTAATTGCTAGTAAAAAAATTTCTGGTTACAATGAAACTACATTATCTTTCCAAGCTTCGTCGTTAGCTCTTCACATGCGAACAATTTTAATTTCAGTATGCGCAGGGGCTAAATCGCTTTTGCTGAAACAAAATCCCGTCTTACCAGTAATGGACCATAAAACGGCGTTAAAAGACGTTAGCAATTTCCGTGAACTAGTAGAATCAAATTGGAAATTTGAGATGGGAAGTATTGCATTAAAAGATCTCAATGAGAACAATAAAAAAACTAAAAATTTACCTATTACGAGAGACATAACTTTATTCAAGAAGTATACAGACGAAGTAGCAGAAAAATCTTAAAAAAATTTAGAAGAAAATTTGGAAGATTTAGAATCATTTAAAAAACCTAACGAATCGGCGTTAGCTTTAACGATTTTATTAAACCGAAAAAGAGTTGATGATGTACAGTACATCAAAATAGACTCGTACAAAACCGATTTAGGAAACAATTCTCAAGAAGAATATTTGAAATTATTAAGTGATTCGGAAAAACTTCTACTAAAACACTTTAAACGAATTCTAATAATTGGGAAAGGTAGCAAATCAATTCCAATTCTCTTTTCTAAAAACCTTTAAAAATTTATAGAAATGTTACTACGGGTTCTAAGTAATTTTGTTCCCATTGAGAACGAATATCTGTTTGCTTTAGCTGGAAGTCCTTCATAGATGGATCCTCAGTGTTAAGAAATATGCTGAAAAATGCGGAGCAGAAAATCCTAATACCTTAACGTCATCACGACTACGTAAACAAATTGCAAAACTTTTGCAATTACTACAGTTAACGAACACAGAAATGGAACAAGTCGCTACTTTTATGGGACATACAAAAAAAACTCACGAGGAATTTTATAGGTAGCCACTTGATAGACTTATAAAACATATTTTCTTTAATACAATTGTTCTTATTTTTAGATTGCCTCAGCAATTGTAAAGTCGCAAAATTATTATTAATAGGTGCTGCGGTAGAATACCAAGGCAAAACTTTGGACAAAATCGATATAATGTTAGAGAATTCGAATGAAAAAGATACTAAAACAAATGGTAAATTTTCTTATGATTGTTTAGTACACTAATAAGCAACGATGTTTTATTTTGTTTGTTTAGATGTATTGGATAAAGATGATGAAGAACTAAACGTAACTATTAACTTAAGAAATAGTGACTCTGAATCTAACAGAGGCGAGGATGAGCTATCCGCTGCCACAGAAGCTGATTCAAAGATATCACCCGCTCTTTCAGTTACCACAGAAAATAACGGTAATATGAATTTATCCCAGATTGGATACCTTTACTTCTGTTATTTTCAAGATATAAATCCTTATATCTTTCAAACAAGAAAAAGAATATTAATGAAAAAACTACTTCTCCTTCTTAGTATTTTATCAAAATTTACAAAATTATATTTATTTACAAACTAAAGAAAACTAAAATTAAGACAATCTTATAAACTATGTTTTAACATTTATTTTAGAAACTGAAGACAAGAAAAAGAAAAAGAAGAATAGGAAGCAAACCAAAAACAAACGTTAGAGGTGTGTGGAATTCTAAACAAAAACTAGTTATGTTAAAATTCTTTAAGAAACATATACAGAAGAAAATTTCCCCCAAGAAGTCAGAATGCATGGAGCTAAAAAAACAAAACATAATACTATTCCAGGAAAAATCATGGGTGCAGATAAAAGTATTTGTTTTATACAATAAATTTTATAATTTCGTTTTGACATTTCTGCTTGTGTATTATTTATGCATCTTACATTTTTTATTTAAGCCATGTAGTATTTCAGCCAATAAGATAACAAAAATTACTTTTCTTCATCAATAGTATAGACGATTCTATAATCGATCAATAATAACGTTATAAGTAAACTAAATCTTAAAAATCAACTATTTATTTTACAAATAAATTATACATAAAAATGTATAATTGTAAAATAAAATACGAAAAATAGAGATCCGCATTGTTGCCTTGCTTCGACTTATGTTACCGGATCTCTCGATGTGTATGATATATAAAAATATTTATACGCGTAAAACTCCATCTGTAGTTAAACGCCGTAAGTGCTATTGTATAAATGCATGCAAAAACATTCAAATTGAGATCCATGTTAAAATTGCAATTTGTACTTTACAAATGTAAATAAAGCTAAAGAATTGTATATACTCATAAATACAAGTGGAGATCCAAAATCGGATCTCACCTTTCAAAACGGATCTGCATTTGCGTGTTTATGTTTTGAACTGATCTGATTTTGTCTATAAATATATACATATATTTGTAAGCGTAAGTATTAGAACAAAATTTTTAAGTATAGACCAACATCGAAGTAAGAAATTAGATTTAGGGCCGGTATTTCCATCTCCGTATAAAGTAGGGTATAGTTACACGTCCCAGTTAAAGTCCACAATAACGAAATATTTGGTATTTCCACCTTCGTATAACTATTATGTAGCAAATAAGTTCCCAATAACATTATACAGTACTTTTCCCGCGTGCAACTGTCCGTTACCGACGAATAAGAAAAAGGCATGCGCAATAGCGGAATATACTATTATGCTTTATGCACGTTTATAAAATATAACCTTACTTCATTGTTTACCATTCGTCATTTGCATTCGTGTTTTGTGAATTTTTAAATATCAAGTATGGAAGATTTAAATTTATTTGAATCGGATGACGAAGAAATTGTCGACAATCTGTTTCGTCTTCCAAATAATTTAAGACCACGGGAAGACAATTATAATAAGTGGAACGAGCAGGAATTTATTCAAAGGTACCGGTTAAGTAAACAATATGTGAGGTGCTTGCTTAACCTTCCAGCGGGCGCGCGTATGTAAGAAATACACCGAAGACAAATTTAATTAACAGTTTTTAACGCGAGCGCGCTGCGATAGGCATCTCTTAGCTATTCTTGTCCATCCACTGGACTAACGTTTCAGTACCCACCCAAGCTTCGAGGTGTGAATACGGTGCAATATATTCCCGATTTGTATTTCACAGATACGCGCGACGCTTCGGGTAAGTTTTTGCTATATCTGTTTTTTTCTTTTTTGTTATAATATGTTTGTTCTCTTGGTCTTTAAACAACATAATTTAATGGACTTTTTATTTCTAATTACTTTCTATGTTGTCACATAAGCTCTGTATGTCTTACATACGTGCGACCGTTTGTGTTATTTAATTTGTTCTTCTTCCAGATATAATGGATAAAAAACAAATTTTTAACCTGGACGACCCCGCTGATGTAGAGGCGGTAACAAATTTGCTTTTTGCTGACGATGATGATGCTGGAGACATTTGTGACGAAAGTGATACAGATGAAGAGGAGCATGTTTCAGAACGAGAGGATGATTCAGAATCCGAGATGAGCTGTGAAAGCAGCGGAGAAGATGAAGACAACAGTTCTCCCGAGGCCTACATAGCCCATCTTAGAAAAAACATCAGAGAGGGAAAACTTATAAATAGCTGCTAAAACCAACTTTCCCGCCAAAACAAACCCGCCCGAAATTTAGACAAACGCGGTAAAGTTTAAAATTACCCGGCAAACCCCACACAAACGTGAACGTCTAGTAAGGACCTTTGTTGTCTTAAGGAGACACGAATACACTTGCAGAGGACTGTAATCGGAAGGGAAGATCAAACACACGGTAAACAAAAAAATATTTATTTAAAAGCTTCCTAAAATTTTGTAATTATTAATTTAGTAATTAGCAACACAAAGCCAAAAAGGAGAATGGGCAGTTCAACGACGATTTGCGAGCAAAAAAGAACTCCCAAAAAAAACTACTCGCTTACACAAAATAATTACACAGAACAAATTTAAGTACACAAATCACACAAAACTGTTGAAAAATATGAACACCTAACATGAGACAAACAATTTGAACAGGACTTCGATCAAACTCAAAGCCTGTCGTTGAAAATACACAAGTTAAATGACAATGCAAAAACTTATATAAACAAAGAACCCAAACAAACCCTGTACCTCTGATTCGATCAAATACTCAAAACACAAATAATTACGCGAATAAAACATGTCAAGTGATAACATAGCAATTGGCTACACAAATTAAATCCAAAAGAGACATAAAATTAAGAAATAGATACATAAAACATGGTGTATAGTTATAATGTTATAAGCGCGAAAAAGGAACCACAAAATTGCAAAGGTCGACACTCGTTACCTGCTTAGGCAAAACGGATGGAAAATAACGGTCGACCATGAATCGTTATCCTAAACCATAGGTCTGTCGATTTGACACGCAAACCCGAAGTAGAAATTGAACACCAGGGTTGATATCTGGCATCTCTAGCAATTAACACACATTTAACATATCGAAACATATAGAATTAAAACGGAAGTAATATTAGTCTTAATGCGGCCCCCCACATAGGTACCTATATCACGCTCTCGTGCGAACGTGGGCTAGAGATGAATTGCTACCAAGCAATACCGACTTTAATTAAATATATGATGATAGCTACCACCGTATTGAAAGGTAGTCTTCACGGAAGAAAATGTTAGTACAAAACATAACAGGTCAGTTCACACTTTGTTCATTGTTGGAAATGACGCATTCAATCCTCTATTTAAAATCAAAGCAAACAGCAAATCGACAGACCTACAGCAAATAAGTAGCAATATTAACGCGGCCAAACTACTGTCACACCCTAGACAGAAATTGCATGTACAACATATTTTAAAAGTAAACAAATTAAGAATGAATTAAATAGTTAGCTAAATCAGATGTGCATTAAAATAAAAACAGTACTACCTTGAAATAAAAGACGTGGTAATATTACACACAAAGAACAATGAAACAAAAATATTTAAAACTTAAAAAAATGATGTTAACACTTTGAAGGTACGGAAGCCAAGATCCCGCTTCCAGCAAAAAAATGCCGCAAGAGCGATGTTGCCACTCGTTGCAGAATTGTGTTGTATGTTGCCAAAGCTTGCAAAATTTCGTTAACAGCTACTCTGTGGTTACCTCAGACACCCCTTTGAAAAAGGACCGGGTGTGACTAAACACACATGAGAGTTTTTCAACAATCATCCCTAACATAGATGTGCTTGTAATCATACCATGGGTACTGGGCAGCGGTTGGTGCAATTCGGACATGAAATAAAACAGTATTAGTATCATTCAACAGTCAATGTGCATAATAATATTTTAAATTTGTAATATTATAGTTACCTTTTCTTACCTTACTGATTGGGTCACAAAGCGTATAGACATTAGGGTAAGGTCGTGCGGAACAAGGTATGGACCGGAGTACAATGGGCAAAACTTGTATATGATTTTGTTGCTAGCATCAGAAACCGGGCTCTCACGTAGAAGAACAAGGTCACCCACTTCTAACCTATCATTTGCCTTGGAATTTCTATGGCGGGCCTGAACAGAAACTTCAATCTTACGGCAGACCTCTTCTCGAATCTCATCCAAACCTTTGTGTGGAGTTAGCGGTAAAAAGGACCTGGCCATATCATCCAGAGTATTAGGAGAGTTAGTACCATAAAGAATCTCCATTGGAGAATACCTGGTAGTAATATGAGGGGTGTTATTGAATAGGGACTCAATCTTAGGCAGATAAGCGACCCAACCAGCATGGGAATCGTGACAATAAGTGCGAAACAAACGACTGAGCTCTCGCATACCTTGTTCTGTAGGGTTAGAAGCAGGGTGTCGTATCGAAGAATAAGTTGGGGTGATACCGTGATCTCTCATTGTATTACACCACACCTTAGAAGAAAACTGTGTAACGTGGTCGGACAAAACAGTACGTATAGGGAGAATACTAGCAAAATCATTCACAACACGCTTAGCGGAGACCTTGGCCTGCGCTCGACGAGGTGGGTAAAAACGAACAAACTTCGAAAAAGAATCTATGACATTGAGGATGTAGGATACTCTGTTACGCCCCTGGGGTAAAGGACCATAATAATCAACCGTGACCAAATCACCAGGAGCTGTGACCTTGAGGGCATGTGGGACACCAACCAAATTATGCGGAGGGAATTTAAATTTCTGACAGACATTACACACACGAATGACACGTAAAACCTGGTTTCTCATCCGACGCATATACAAACACCGCTTGAAAAGCATACACAACTTTGACACACCAAAATGACGGAACAACTCATGATAGCTGTTGACGACTGGTTTAATCAAAATATCAGGAATCACTAACCGAGGGAATCCGTCAGCGGGATATACACAAATAAGAACACCATTATTCAACCTGAAATATACAACTGCCCTACTCTGCATAGCACTCAGAACCACCGGTCTACCTAAGAAATACTGAATAAGGGGTGAATAAAAAGGGTCGCTTCGTTGATGCTTGGGAAGATCAGTAAAAAGGTTGCGGAACGACTCCCTACCCTTACTCTCAAACAGAACCACTAAATATACCTCCGTGGCTGCGACAATTGGTGCAGAGCTCTTAATCAAAGAAATATCGCCTAACTGGGGTGGAAAACGGGACGTCAGCAACCACATTCTCTCAGCCTGGGGCATGTTTTATTCTATAGTCAAACTCATTAAGGAAAAGTGTCCACCTAGTCAACCTATCATTTAACAAACGGCATTGCTGCAAACACTTCAAAGCAAAGTGGTCGGTACGTATGATAACACGGTGCCCTAAAAGAAGTGTACGAAATTTCTTTAACCCAAAGATTATGGCCAGAAGTTCCTTCTCGGTTACCGTATACAACAATTCGGGCCCTGTAGAACTCGACTAGCAAATCCTAAAACCAAAAGTTCATCTCCCTCTACCTGATATAGCTCACACCCTAACGCCACGTCAGAACTATCAGTCTGCAAATAAAATTCCTTCGAAAAATTGAGAAATTTTAAAATGACAGTATCCAAAAACAAACCCTTCACTCGCTCAAAAGCACACTGCTCACGTTCACTCCACACCCAAGTACTACTCTTTCGAAGCAAAGCTGTGAGAGGGGTGATGGCATCACTGTAAGACCTGCTAAACCGTCGATAATAATGACAAAGACCCAAGAAAGCTCGCAGTTGATTCACAGTTTTAGGTTGAGGGAAATTGCGAATAGCAAAAGTCTTATCAGGGTCGGCGAAGGCACCACTGGTACAGAGAACATGCCCTAAAAACTTAACTTCCCTCCGAAAGAACCTACTCTTCTCTAAATTAACCATGACCAGGTGGGCCTCAGTAAGGGCAGCGAAAAGACGCTACAAATGTCCTAAATGCTCCTCGAAAGAGCTGGAAACCACAAGCAAATCATCTATGTATCGAAACGTGAACTGTTGTATCTCTAGCCCTAAAATGACGTCCAGAGCACGAGTAACAGAGGCGACAGCAGTCTTCAAACCAAATGGAAGGACCTGGTAGGTATAAGTCTTACCATCATATAAAAAAGCAGTATACTGGGTGCTAGAGGGGCTCAACGGAATTTGCCAATATGACGAACTCAAATCAATGGTCGAAAGGTATCTCACGGAGGACAACGAGTTGAAAATTTCTTCTGGAGGGGTGGGTACCTCATGATCCGCAACCATCCGGGAATTCAGCATTCGAGCATCCAAACACACACGTACCGAACCATCCTTCTTACGTACTACCGACATCGGACTTGCATACGGAGAACTCTCCCTCTTAATGACACCTATCTCTAACATCAACTGAATAACTTTCTCAACCTCAGGCCTCAAACTGAAAGGGACTGGATAAGGGCGCCTCACAAAAGGTGTTGAGTCTTGCATCTGGATGACATGCTGATACTTGTCGGTTCGCCCGGGATACAAATTAAAAAGAAACCGAAATCTAACTAAGAGGTCACTGAACAAACTCCGCTGTGCAACTGTTAAATCTAACAACTCTTCCACCTTAACATTCAGACACCTATCATCCACAGCACCATCAACCAATCGCTCACTATAAGTGGCAAGTACCGTTGCAATCAGTGTAGACACAGGAGATGGAACCTCAGAAACAACCACAGGTGAACTGGTTAAGGCTAAAGGTTCGGAGTCACTGGGTTCACAAAAAAGGACACGAAGATCCATCTCGTCATGACAAAGGACAAGCACCCGGTGGGAAACATCGATAACGGTATTTACCTGGGACAACCAATCTATACTCAAAATCACAGGACGAATGAGGTTCTTAATGCTAAGGAAGGAGTGTTGGAACAGAGGGAGTTGGTCGTCAATGTAGAAATCAACCCAAACCTGAAACTTCACTCGGCAGCTACGTTGTCCCATGGCTCCCTGGAGTTGGGTCGACGAAATAGGCAACACTGGCATCTTGCGTACCCGTAGAAGTCGGTTAAAACACGCCTCATTCATGCAAGTAACTTCGCAGCCAGAATCAACTAAAGCTAACAATTTCATTCCAGCACACACAATGACAATGTGGGGGAGCCCTACCGGAATATCCCGGGTTGGCCGCTGCAGCGTAAAAACCTGTGGCGCCCCTGAAGTGCTGATGTAACGGAGAGGCTCTCTCCAATCGGACCGCCTATTCCCTAACAAGTGGCTACAAAACTCTATCATACGGCAAAACATTCGCGCACCCTTACCATACAGAGACTCATATTCCCAATCGTTCATAAGCGGACCAAAAGAGCGAACTACACATCTGCTAGTGGTGGCGCCAGAAATCTCCGGATCGGTGGTCTCCTTCTGCCTGGATACAAAAGTAAAGACTGAAAACTTAGAGGACGATTTAAAAATCTCGGGAAGACGACACCCCTCTATCGGCTTCCACGTGCGTTTCCCGACCTGTCCACCTGGTTATTTGGGATAAAATTAGGAGGTGGGATTGGAAAAACTAGGTATGGGGAAACTGCACCTGAAGATGGGGCCGGGTCACCAACACCTGAAAAAGGACGTTGGGTCACTACGGACGTTGTAGGCACCGATCTCCTTCCGGAAGATGATCTCCACCTAAAGCCTGTTGCATCTCTAAAAATTTCAACGCCCCGTCAAAAGTTTTAGTGGACATGACAGCCCAAAGAGACTGGATGTTGGATGGCAACTGCCGCATCACATCAGCTACAATCGTCACCTCGGGTATCCGGGTGTTAGGATTTGGAACGACTTCACCTGTTGAATAAAATACTCAGACATCGACAACCTCTTGTCACCTGAAAACCGTTTCAAAAGAAGATTCACACGCTCTGCATGTCGCTGTTCCTCCGACCAGTAACGCTCTACGAAATCGCGCCTGAAATCATCGAAACCTTCCCCATTGACTCTCCTTAAGCGTTGCTCAATCCGATGTGCTAGAACTTAAACATTCCCGTACAATATCTAACTTCTCGTCACTCGGATACTGACATGCTCTAAAGTATCGTTCAAATCGGGTCAGGAAGGTCATCGGGTGATCACGTTCAGGGTGGAAGGTGGGTTTCACAAACAACGTATTCACGCTACCACGCTTCGCCAAACTCACTGCCACCTCCTTCCAACTCTCATCCACATCAACTTCACGCACACGCTTTCTTTCCGATGTCGACGCCGCACGGGGTAGACAAACAAACTCAGCTGACCCGGAAGCAGTTGTCGGCACTTCCTCTCCTTGTCTGCTAGCTGTTCCACGGATCGGAGTAGGAAGATGCTCGAGAAAAGTCTGGTTGAGCGCCTGCTCACTCTTAACAAACTCCTCCAGAAGGGTACTCTGACGCGACACCAACTGCCTCAAACTCTCCATTTCCCTCTCCACGGGGTTGGGCTCCGCTACAGCTACCACTGGCGCCTCCTTGGGGGTTGTTGAGTCGTCCATACCTGAACACACACACAGCAGTATGTATGTATAGAACAAAATGAAATCATTAATATCAATGTCTGACACTGAAACAAATTAGATAAACATAAATTGAAACTTCCCTCCACAAATTCACTGCCAAAGTGTATGTATGTATGGTCACCGGCAACAATCTGTAGTGTTCAGACCCCAGATCCTACGCTAACTTCACATTAGTTACAAAAAATTCAAATCAGAGAGGGAAAACTTACAAATGGCTGCTAAAACCAACTTTCCCGACGAAACAAACCCGCCCCAAATTTAGACAAACGCGGTAACGTTTAAAATTACCCGGCAAACCCCACACAAACGTGTTCGTCTAGTAAGGCCCTCTGTTGTCTTAAGGAGACACGAATACACTTGCAGAGGACTGTAATCGAAAGGGAAGATTAAACACACGGTAAACAAAAAAATATTTATTTAAAAGCTTCCTAAAATTTTGTAATTATTAATTTAGTAATTAGCAACACAAGGCCAAAAAGGAGAATGGACAGTTCAACGACGATTTGCGAGCAGAAAAGAACTCCCAAGAAAAACTACTCGCTTACACAAAATAATTACACAGAACAAATTTAAGTACACAAATCACACAAAACTGTTGAAAAATATGAACACCTAACATGAGACAAACAATTTGAACAGGACTTCGATCAATCTCAAAGCCTGTCGTTGAAAATACACAAGTTAAATGACAATGCAGAAACTTACATAAACAAAGAACCCAAACAAACCCTGTACCTCTGATTCGATCAAATACTCAAAACACAAATAATTACGCGAATAAAACATGTCAAGTGATAACATAGCAATTGGCTACACAAATTAAATCCAAAACAGAGACATAAAATCAAGAAATAGATACATTAAACATGGTGTATAGTTATAATGTTATAAGCGCGAAAAAGGAACCAGAAAATTGCATAAGTCGACACTCTTTACCTGCTTAGGCAAAAGGGATGGAAAATGACGGTCGATCATGAATCGTTATCCTAAACCATAGGTCTGTCGATTTGACACGCAAACCCGAAGTAGAAATTGAACACCAGGGTTGATATCTGGCAGCTCTAGCAATTAACACACATTTAACATATCGAAACATATAGAATTGAAACGGAAGTAATATTAGTCTAAATGCGGCCCCCCACATAGGTACCTATATCACGCTCTCGTGCGAACGTGGGCTAGAGATGAATTGCTACCAAGCAATACAGACTTTAATTAAATATATGATGATAGCTACCACCGTATTGAAAGGTAGTCTTCACGGAAGAAAATGTTAGTACAAAACATGACAGGTCAGTTCACACTTTGTTCATTGTTGGAAATGTCGCATTCAATCCCCTATTTAAAATCAAAGCAAACATCAAATCGACAGACCTACAGCAAATAAGTAGCAATATTAACGCGGCCAAACAAAAGCAGGTAACTACTCTTACACCCTAGACAGAAATTGCATGTACAACATATTTTAAAAGTAAACAAATTAAGAATGAATTAAATCGTTAGCTAAATCAGATATGCATTAAAATAAAAACAGTACTACCTTGAAATAAAACACGTGGTGATATTACATACAAAAAGCAATGAAACAAAAATACTTAAAACTTAAAAAAATGATGTTAACACTTCGAAGGTACAGACGCCAAGATCCCGCTTCCAGCCAAAAAAAAATGCATCGAGCGCAAAAATGCCGCAAGAGCGATGTCGCCACTCGTTGCAGAATTGTGTTGTGTGTTGCCAAAGCTTGCAAAATTTCGTTAACGGCTACTCTGTGGTTACCTCAATATGTGTTCTTTCCACAAAATCAATTACAAATGCAAGCAACTAAAACCAAATTTCATGCAATTGCTCGTTTTCCAAGGGTGATTTCAGCATTAGATGGAACACATGTGAAAATTCAATCACCTGGTGGCAATGAGGCTGAAAATTTTAGATGCCGTAAGGGTTACTTTTCCCTAAACGTACAAGCGATGTGTAATGCCTCAATGGCTTTCCAAAATGTTGTTGTTCGATGGCCTGGCGCAACCCATGATAGCATAATATTTAACAGTTCTAGAGCTTGTGCTAAATTTGAAGCTGGTAAATTTGGCAATGGGTTAATTCTTGGGGATTTGGGATATCCATTGCGAAGTTATTTAATTACACCAATTCCAGAACCACAAAATGAAATAGAGGAATTGTTTAATGAATCGCAAATAAGGTCGAGAAATGTTATTGAACGAGCATTTGGGGTATGGAAGAGGCGATTTCCAATATTATCCATTGGCATAAGGACAAAAATTGCATTGGCACAAAAAATTATTCGTAGGAAATTATTACATTATTTTCAAACATTAGTGTAAACATTGTATAACTAAGAAATTGTCTATTTTATTAACATATTAATCCTGTGTACATTGATTTAGTAAAATTGTATTTTTTAAATGCTGTTCTTTGATTTGTTTTAATAGTAATTCATTTTGTTTTTTTTTTAATTTTTAATTTTTCTTGCAAAATTTCCATTTTTAATTTAGGGGTATTTTGTTTAAATTGTAGATGCGCTTGTTGCGTTTCAAATTGCAGTTTCACAAGTTCGGTTTTGTCTTCTGCCAATTTCGTAAATTTGTCGTGAACACTTGATTATATTTTTTGACATGCAATGTGTCAGTTTTTTTGCTTTTTAAGTCATGTGGCGACCATTTTCTTTTTAAGGTAGTAGTTGGTTGCTGTAAAAAAGTTTGTTTATACTACTTATAATTTGTATTAAATGTGTTACTAAGTACCTGTTCTGCATTAATATTATTAGTATTACTACAACTTGGCACTGCTTCTACGGTCGGTTCCACATGATGCGATTCAATTAACTGAAAGGGTTTGTTTGAATAATATTCTATGCTTGTTATTATCTTACCGGTGCAGGTGTAATATCCAATAATTGGTTATCTGCATCTTCAGAACCTATGTGGTCAACCAAACTTTCAACAGGGGCTTCGGGATTTGTAGTAACTGATTCATCAAACACAATTTTAGATGAATTGTAAGTTTATAGGAAAATATATTTACCATCACGTTTTTCTATTTTATCTCCAACTGAAGACAGTCCCTGAATGGATAATGTTAATATTTCTAACAGCTTCTTTTCATAATCTACATACTCTGGGATGTCGACATCAATACCACCACCTGTTAAAAACATTGATTTTTTCTTACTTGCTGCTTTTTTTCGCAAGTCTTTCTTTAAACATTCGTACTTAAGCCTTAAGTCTGCAATATAGGTATATCGGATTAGAATCATATTAACTTAAAAATTTTATTTGAAATATTACTTTCTGCTGTTCGTTGTTGAACCCCACAGGTCGCATTAAATTTGTTCGCAATTTCTGTCCATGCACTTTTCTTTTCTTGCCAAGTAACCGCATCACTTTTTATATTCTCTATTATACTTTTATATTGTAACACCAAATCAACCAACGTGCGAATTTCTATTAATTGAAAATTAATAGATCGTTTGCGTGGTGTATTCTTGTCTTTATCCATATTGTTAGTTAAACATCAACTGATCAACCCCTTTTAAGCGCAGTAAAATAGAAACTCACCTGGCACACTGATGTTTCATTCTGTTTTAACTTTTGCAAAACCTGGCAACCTTGCCTAACAAACAAGTTTCTCTACGGTAACTACCTGAGTGTTAGTAAACTGACAAATTTCGTGGAAATACCCAATTTTGCTATCGGGCAAATAAATGTGGAGAGTAACTGTATGCCGGAAATAGTTATCGGTAGGTTTGTACGTAAAATGGAAATACCGGGCCTTAGCAACCTTACACGGAGGTGCGAGCATATACTCTATATAATAAAAGCAGTTTTCTAATAAGTAGTACATATAGTACATCATTACTCGTTTTATGAATTGTAATTTTGTAGGGACAATATTGAATACAAAGCGCATAAACGACGCAGTACCTTAACTTTTTAAACACATTATTATACGGATAATAGTGATCTCTGTTCTTCCCTCAGATTTCTTAAATTAAATTCCTTAAATTGTGCAATTTATAAAACCAAAATTTTGAGGTAATAAGTGTACTTATTCGTATTCATACATATACAAATGTTAATTTTGTTATTTTCTGGATAACATCTTTTTCAAAATTTAACAAAAAACAAAATTTATTATTATCGAAAATTTATAATTTTATACTTTGAAATATTTGTTGAAGCTTTTACATTATATATTGTGTTTATTTCCAATTCTTAAAATTAATATTAAAACCATTAATAAATACTTAACAGTCCAAAGTAGGTACATATGTTCTGTTTTGTATTTAAAATGATAAGTTTCTCCGGTATCAGCTACTGTCAAAAATGTTTACATAAATTAGTGTTTTACAACACGTTCTAGTCATTTATGCACATACGTCTAAAGTAATCAAATCCCTATCGCGAAACGATTCAAGGAATTATATTCCGGTACCCGTATTTATTACCACAAAAACATACAGTTGTCAAAGTAGTCATAGTATCCAAAGTAATCAAAGTAATCAAAGTAACGAATTAAAGTAACGAATACAAAATGTATAAGTAACGAATAGTAACGATTACTCAAAAGTAACGAAATTCACCATCACTACTATCGGCCAGTGTTAAATTTTGAATAATTTTTTTGAGTTTCTAAAAGGATGTGATATATGTATATTGTGGGAACCGGCATGATTTTAATTTTTTTTAAATACATTTGACAGTGAGATCGGGAACTTATTCTAGCAATTATTCTAATAGCAGTTTTTTGAATTCTAAACACCCTTATCGCATGAACTGAATTTCCACATAGTATTATACCATAACTTATTCGTGAATGAATTACTGCAAAATAACATGTAATTAAAATGTGATCGGTTAATTTTGTTCTTAGTTGTCTGATGAGGTAAATGTTACTTGCAAGGTTTTGGCATAGCTTGTCGATGTGTGCCTCCCAGTTTGGCTTTTCGTCAATTTGGATACCTAGCAATTGTATACTTAAATTGTTTGGCATATTTTTCTTTGTTGAAAATGTAATTTCTGAATTTTACCATGATTGATACAAAGTTTATTTGTATTTAACCAATTCAATATTTGCCTATCGACCATCTCTGCCGTATTCCTCAATTGCATTATAGTGTTACCTCTGCAAAGTACAGTTGTATCGTCTGCATACTGAATGGATGCGTGGGGAAATATAGCTGTAGGTAGGTCATTTACATAAATTATAAATAATAGGGGACCCAGTACTGAACCCTGGGGAACCCCATATATATTTGGTAAGAAATTAGAAGCTTTATTGTTAAATGAAACACATTGTTTGCGATTAGTTAAATACGATCTAAATAGTGACAAAGGTTGGCCACGAATTCCATAGTGACTGAGTTTTTCAAAAAGCAGTGTGGGCGTAACGCAATCAAAAGCTTTTGATAAATCATACAATACAGCTAATGTACTATCGCCGGTTTCGAGTCCATCAATAATGTAACTGATAAGCCTAGAAACTGCATTTATTGTGGAGAAATTTGGTCTTTTTGGCCAAATTGAAATTTATTTAATATACATTCTTTATCAAGGTTTTTCATTAATCTGTTTTTAATTATTTTAATTAGGTATTACAGATATTGGTCGGTAATTTTTCGCCATGGTTTTATTTCCCTTTTTAAATATTGGCACAACTCTACAAACTTTGGTGGTGCAATGGTTGTCAAACTTTTGAAGCCTTTCCTCAACAAGGGTCATTCATTTTATAGTGATAATTTTTACACTAGTCCGACTTTATGTACGTACCTTTTTGAACACAAAACCAATTCTTGTGGAACTGTACGTCAAAACAGAAAACACATGCCCCCACTTGACAAAAAACTGAAAATGGGAGAAACCACTTGGAAAAGTAGCGAACATATATATCTTGGCCTTGAAATGGAAGAATTGTCGTGATGTCACAATGCTTACTACTTTACATGAGAATAAAACGATCACTCTTCCCAACATAGGCAGAGTTACCCAGAAAAATAAAGAGAAACCTTTATGTGTACTTTCTTATAATCAACAAATGGGAGCCATCAACAGATCTGACATGATGATCAGCAGTGTGGATTGTACTCGAAAAACTATTAAGTGGTACAAAAAGTTATTTTTCCATACACTGGATATATGTATGCATATCTGATGCTTTGTATAAGACTCAAAACCCTGGCAATGTTTCATTTCCTAAATTTCATTTGGACGTCGTCCATCAGCTCCTTCAAAGGTATTTTTGATTGCTTTGTATAATAATTAAGTTGTTGGTAATAATACACATAACAATTGAAAATTTTTTGTGTCTTCCGTAAAATTTTATTTTTAAAACTTGCCGAGGTTTTGCAGTATATAAGAATATTTTTGGGTTTTCAGATATCCATCACGGCATACCTCTAAACCATTTCCAAATTTTATTCGTCAGGCCAGATTAACTGAGAGACACTTTCCAGATGAAGTTCCCCGCCAAGCAGATGGGAAGCTCCAACTGAGGAGATGCTTTGTTTGCTTTCACACAAAAAAGGACCAAAGAAAAGAAAGGACAGCAAATATATGTGCAAACAATGCGGTGTCGGGTCATGCATAACATCACGAATAAGCCAATTTCTATTTTCTATGTTAATAAATATTACTTTGTATTACAATAAATATTTTTTGAAAGGTGATTTCTTTTAGATTTTGAGTTACAATGCAGTAATTGTGAATTTCTGAAGTCATAAGTGATGTTTTTCATTGCGACGAATATGTTCGTCACCAGTCTGTCAGCCATCGTAAATATTGCCGTCTGTGTGGTACTGAATAGTCTAAGAGGGTGCCATCCTGAAAGGGTTAAGAAGAAATAGTTGAAAAAATATTAAAACGTCATGGTAATTTGTTATACGTTAAATGGTTAGGTTTAGATAAATCTCATAATTCATAGATAAACAACATTGCTGTAATTGGGAAGCGTACGCAAAGTGGTTTCCCTCTGGTGGTCAATAACTGAACTTATATATTGTGTTAAATATTTCAAATTACCCGCCCGTCCTCACGGTAGCGTGCCTCGAGACACAGTTTTTGTGTGAATTGAAGTTAGAGGTTAGACATTGTTATTATGGTAACTTTTGGGTTTAGAAATCTACACGTTTTGCGTTTTAGAGTGTGCTTTTTGAATATATTGTTTTGTACTGACATTGAATAATCTGTATCTTCCGGCCCACTCTACAGTTATCAGAAGTGGGATACAGGACAACATTTAGAAGAAGACTATTAGGAACAATTTTTAGTGACCACGTGGAGAAAAATGGCAAACCAACCTGAATTGCCTGAACTTGATAAGTATTAATCGAAGTTAGTGTTTCTGATATCATCCAACAAACGGTATGTGGAATTTTGAAATATCAGCAGTCAAGGGATGTAAACGTGTCTAGTAATGAATGCCCGCAACCAAATTTGTTGATGACTGGTAATAAAGAGTAATTCCTGAATTTGATGGTCGATCGGAAGAAATGAATATATTGTCGTGGGTAAAAAGAGTCGAAGCAGTAAAGAATCTATACAGGGTGGATGATAAGCGAATTTACTTATTAGCTGTTGGCAAATTACAGGGTACAGCCAAGAGTTGGTACCATTCAAAGGTGGATCATGTGTTATTGACGTGGACCGATTTAAAGAATCAGTTAGCCGTCCAGATCGAGTTATGTTACAAAAACAATTTGAATCAAGGAAATGGAAAAGAAACGAAACCTTTGCAGATTATTATCATGAAAAGATTCGATTAACAAGCTAAATTTCAGCGAAATAGATTTGATTGGATATTTGATTGATGGTTTCGAAAACAAGATTTTGCAGTCAAAGTCTATAGGATGCAGGATTTCGAAACATTTCCACAATTCTTTAAGGCAATGAATACAGTATTTCAAACAGACTTTCGAACTAGTAGAACAGTATACAAAGGAACTACTTCAAGTTATGGAGAGGGTGTACACGCAAGTCGACCGATGGGTGCTAAACCAGCTGAAATCAAGTGCTTCAATTGCGGCTTTGCAGGTCATCGGGCAAGAGAATGTCGTAAACCTCGACGTGTATGGGGTAGCTGTTTCGAATGTGGTGAGCGTGGTCATAGAGTAGGACAATGTCCAAGAAAAAACTGAAACCCAACCCGATTCCACGACAAATGTGATTGAAACTCATAGAATTCCTAAACCGTATGTTATTAATTTTAAGTTTGCTTGTAAGGATGATTTTAATACTGATTGCATGTTTAATGTGGATGCGTTAGTGGACACAGGTAGTCCTATTAATCTGATTAAGAGTAGGTATGTATCTACAAAATTGATAAAACCAGCAGATAGTAGTGTGCATGTATTTAAAGGTATCAATGGTACAAAATTGAATATCTTGGGCATCTTCACTGAGGTTGTCGAAATTGGTGGTAGACAATTTACGATTCAATTTTATGTTGTACCAGAGGATACAATGAGTTTTAGTAGTATTTTAGGGAGAGACTTTATTTTATGCAAGGATGGAATGAAGCTCACATTCGATTCTAACGGTGTAGAAATTGTAAAATCTAATCATTTTGTGAATGATAGTGATGAAAATGTAATTTCAGAAATATTGAATATTGAGGTTGAAACAATCGAAGAGGCTGAACTAAACTTAAACCCATCAATACCAGAAAATGTTAAGGAAACAGTCTGCAATCTTTATAACAATTATGTTCGAGATTTATTTTCAACCACGTAGAATCTCCTTTTCAGACAAAATTAAACTAAAAAAAATCTTAGATAATTTAATCAAAGCAGGTGTTATTAGGGACAGTAATTCACCGTATGCTAGTCCAATTGTTTTATTAAGAAAAAAGAATGGAGACCTTAGATTATGCATAGATTATAGAGCTTTAAATGAAATTACAATTCGTGATAACTTTCCAACTCCTTTAATAGATGACCTTTTAGATAGATTAAGAAATAAACATTACTTCTCTTCCTTAGACTTGAAGAACTGGTTCCATCATGTCAAAATGCATGAAGGCTCAATTAAGTATATTTCTTTTATAACCCCCTTTGGTCAATTTGAATACATGCCATTCGGGTTAGGAAATGCGCCTCGAGTGTTTCAAAGATTTACTAATATGATTTTTAAAGAATTCTTAAGATAAGATAAAATCTTAATTTATTTGGACGATATACTCGTAGCTACTGATACTTAAGAAAGTCATTTAAACATTTTGACTGAACTTTTTAATGTTGCTGCTAAGAACAACTTGGTTTTTCGATTGGATAAATGCAAATTTTTGTTTAACCAGATTTCATATTTAGGTTATTTAATTAATAGTAAAGGAGTCAGTTCTAATTCAGATAACGTAAAGGCAATAACCCGTTAACCCGTTCCTAAGAACTGTAAAGACGTGCACCGCTTCTTAGCGTTAACCAGTTATTTTCGTCGATTTATGCCACAGTTTTCACTAATTGCGAAACCACTTTATGAATTGATCAAAAAGAACGCGACTTATCGCTTTGGTGAACAAGAACTCGATTCGTTTGAACTTTTAAAATCAAAATTAGTTTTCTCATCCGGTGTTAGCTGTATATTCGCCTAAACTAGATACAGAGCTCCACTGTGATGCCAGTGCATTAGGTTACGGAGCGATTTTATTGCAAAGACAAGAATGCGGTAAATTTAAACCAGTTTTCTATTTTAGCAAAAGTACTACGCCACATAAGGGGAAATATCATAGCTTTGAGTTAAGAGTGCCTAGCGGCAATAAACGCAATTAAACGGTTTCACATTTATTTAATTGATAAACATTTTCGTTTAGTTACTGATTGTAACAGTTTTCGACTTACCTTGTCTAAAAAGGACGTTAATCCTCGCATTGCGCGATGGGCGATGTTCCTGCAAAGTTACACGGAGAGAAATCTGTAACCACTAGTTATGAATAGTATGTTCATAAATTACCCATTTAATAAAATTTATAAAATATGAATTATATTATAATGTTATGCGTAATACGCATACAACATTCCTAAGAGTGCAATTTGTATGCGTTACGTATATTCATGTATTATGAATATGGTTTATAAATTTAATAAAATTATGAATTGTTTTCATATTTTACTAGTTATCACTATAGTTATAATTTTATCTTAAGTTATGAACAAACCTTCTTATATTATAATACATCAGCAAAACCAGCAGAACGTTTCACACGCAGATAGTTTGTGCATTGCATCATCTAAAGAAATGATTTTATCAACTGATAAAAAGGTAAGCAAAACGTAATATTGTCGTATATTTCTGTTTTTTGAGTTCTAATGTTTGTATATTAATTATTTTCTGCGAATATAATATACATAAGATACAAATATTACCACATTCACACAAAAATTTATAATTCTTGCTTAAGCTAGTAGGTAACGAAAATATATTACATTATAAAGTATGTATTTGTATGAGGTGTACCAAATTAATTTGCCGTTTATCTCAATGTGTGCATTAGTGATGGAGAATAAGTTGTAACGTCCCGTTAGAGTTCATTACATTAAAATTCAATTTTACATTCGTTTATTTTTTACAACTAATATTGCACGTAAATTTATTCAGTTTGACATCGTCGCGTCGTATTTCGGAAGCGTCTGCGTAGTCGAATTGAGTAAGAGCTTAAGCTTGCACTTCCGTTTGAACAATCTGGCGTAATTCACGTGAGTGATGCGAGGAAGACAAAATTTTCTTGATTATGGCGTAAATACGCATACAATTTAATTTTTATTCATTCCATCTAATTATTGGTGAGTTTACCTTTATTTTGATATAATTTTTCTATTGAATTTAACATGTTTAGTGATTTCAAAATGTTACGCAATGTTTAGACAAAGGAATTTATTTTGAAGGCCGTTGTTGTAAATGCAGCGTGAGTACAGCATGTCATTTAAAAAACCATTCTAATTATTTATATTTAGGGCCTTTTTCTTTTATTTTATTTCGGTTTTTACTGGATCTTTCATTTTGGTTTTGTCGTTTAATTACTGGATTTTTCGTTATTGGAGTTTATTATACATGGGTTTTTGCTTGCTGTTGTGTTTGGAAATTTACATTCGTTTGGACGAATCTTATCACTTCAAGCAAGTATGTGCTAAAAATAGAAGATATCCGATAACATTATATTAAATATGGTGAGTCGACTGGAATTAAGTTACTACATTTTACATTCAAATAATCAAATTGTGTTATTAAAATTTTTCACTCGATAACAAATTAACCGTTTACTATTTTTGCATTTAATATCAATTAATAATTAAATGTAAGATTTTACGCTTTTTATTCATCACCAATTTAAAGGTGGTTGGCGCCCTAATATTTTATTTTAAATCCTGTTTTATTTCTAATATGTTTAATTCAAATATTGTTCTTTGTTCTCTAATGTAAATAGTATATTAAGTTATAGTTAATAAATTAACGGAGTTCACGTTTTTGTATTTATTTCCATTCAAACTCACACCCGTGCTTCCGATTGCTACCGTGGTTAAATTATTATTTTTACTTTTTATTATACGTTTTTTATTCCGTCAGTGTATTTTTTATTACACTGTCGCTATCAACTTGGGGCTGAATTTTGAATGAAGTAATTACTGTGAATTTCTTATATTTTGAATTTTGAATGCTTTTGTACTTTGTATTTTTATTGTGTTGTGTATTTTAGGTTAAGATTAATTTTTGAATTTGATTTTATTGTGATCATGTATTTTGTCGAAGCTCTCAGAAGTGACGAGCTATGTCATGAATTGTTTTTGCGAGGCGTTGATGCTAGTAATGAAATTGTCGATAGTAGACAAAAGTTGTTACGAGCTAAATTATTTCTTGTAAAATTTGATTTAATGATTTTTCTAAATTATTCAACAGTTGAAATTTGTTCGATTCTATTTTGTTTAGGTTTTAATAGAGATTTTCTTCTGTTTGGTTACGATTATGATTTGTTAGACATTCGAAGTGAAACACAGAGTTCACACGAATATGTTTTGTCTTTTGGTTTATGTCATTTTAAATTTTGTCTTGTTTTGAAGCTCCGCCTTTAGGACGTGAAAGCAGTCATCATATTTTAAGAAATATGAACTGTTATTTCTTTTTGATATGTTAGTATAGTTTTGATTTGTTTGATTTTCTTTTGTTTTTGTTTACGTTACTTGTTTTAGTTTGTGTTTAGTTTTATCGTGATTTTTTCTAGTAAAATTTGTTTTGTTTCATTTGGTTTTTATGCCAAGTAATTAAGTTCTTTGGTATTATTAGGTTGACTCTTAACGATTGTTTATGTCAGTTTCGCTTGTGTTTTTGGTACTTTTTAGTTGTGGGTGTACAACATTATGAGTGGATCTCGTGAAGCTCAGAAGTTCCCTCTTCTTAGATTGCCTATCATTAATGCAACAGACTATAGTGATCTTAAGTTAATCCTATTTTTGTTTGTGCAGTTTTGTTTTAGTGTATTGAAGTTGATTTGTTTATCTGAATTTTTGTTATTCGTTACATTTGGAAGTTTTTTGCATCCAGTATTTTTGAAATTTGGTATTTGACCATATGTTATATTTTTCTTACGGTATCTTTAGGATCTGCTTAGTATGTTTTACTTTTGTAAGGAGAGCTCTATGATTTCATGTTTGATAATGTTTGATGTGTGTATGATTTGAGAGTTTTGTTCCGATTGTTTCGTATGATTCTGATAACTGTGAAGTTAGTCTTATTGATACATCTGTTTTTGATTTCAAGTTCTTTTCTGACAACTTCAATTCAACTACGACTGAGATGAATACTTCTATTCCTCATTTAATTTCTTTATGTATGGCTTTGGAGGCTGTTCAGCCAACCGAGTCTCAAATTAACCTGAATTTGACATACGATTCAAACATGGATTGAAATTGATTCTTCTTTACTTCAAGCTTCGGTTTGGGATTTAACATTTTTAATTAAATTTTATTGATGCTCACCCTTGGGGGTCATTACAATCTAAGTGATTGGATGCCTTTTATATTTTATTTTATGTTGAGGAAATCTCAATGTTTATTTTATACCACAGTGTGGGTATATATTAATGCGCTGACCAAAGACTTATATTTTATTTGCAGTTATTTTACTGCTTTATTTTGATGTATTTGATTACATTTATTGCCGATTCTGAGAATTTCTTCTCTGGAACTCGTCTTCTCGTATTTGAAATTTTTTAATTGCTTACTTGCAATTGTTAAGACGATCATTTTGAGTTTACCTTTGAGCATATAATTATATGTGTAACTTTAAAACTCATTTTAGAGCATTAACACCTATTTTCTTTGTTTGAAGTATTGGTGATGATTTTCATTTTCATTTTAAAGTTTTGTATTTAATCTTGTTATTTATTCATTTTCCCTGTGTGAGGACGGGAGCAGAATTTTCTCACAGCAATTCCTGTTGCTTGTCGTAAGAGCCGACTAACCTTGGGAACTTTTGTTTAATATTTCTTCTTCAATTCTATTTTCAATCTCTTCTCTTTTTGAGTTATTGAGTAAGGTGGAAATTGTTTCGAGTGGTTTTGGTATTTGTGGAATATACGTCAAACGATGACGCGGATTCGCGCGACGTCCCTTTTTTATCTATATCCTTCGTTACATAGTACTGTCGAACTTGTAATTCTAGTTTCATCTTCCGCTTTGGGAAAATTGTAGGTTGGACGGTATTCCTAAAGTGTAATCCGCTACCCTCGATTGTGACTTATTAGGTTTTACTACCTTTACCGATTTTGACTTCTAATTTAAGGTTTAGATTAGGATTTCATTAGGTTAAGTTATTTTGTTTAAGAAACAAGTTTTGGGATTTCAAAAAACTTTTGCCCAAGTACAAAGGTCCTTATGAAATAAAGAGAATCCTTGATAGTGACCGCGATGGACGCGAGATTAATTCTGCTGATTTTCTTGTTTTTATGTTTTAGGATGTTAGGATTATGTTTTAAATAATTACTTGTAATGGACCATGTATGAATATGCTTTGATTCAGGTATCTTTTTACTAGTTTTAGTTTAGTTAGTTTTACATGATCGAGGACGATCAGTCGTCAGGAAGGCCGATTGTGGTAAATATTTCAAATTGCCCGCCAGTCCTGACGGTAGTGTGCCTCGAGACACAGTTTTTGTGTGAATTGAAGTTAGAGGTTAGACGTTATTATTATTATGGTAACTTTTGGGTTTAGAAATGTACACGTTTTGCGTTTTAGAGTGTGCTTTTTGAATATATTGTTTTGTACTGATAATTGAATAATCCTGTATCTTCCGACCCATCCTACAATATTGAGGCTAAAATGGCCTCGTGTATTCCTATGAGTGTTATAAAAAAACATAAACTTTCAAAAAGTAACCATTATTGTAGTGTACTGCAATGTAAAAATTATTATTCAGGCGGAATTTCAATACATAGTTTCCATAAAAATATAACACAACGAAAATCATGGCAAATTTATTCAAAATTTGGAAAAAATATTAGTGACAGTATGAAAGTATGTAGTGCACATTTTATGAAGGAAGATTACATAATGCTTGGTAAATAATCCCCTGGTAAAATATTGTTGTACTAGAGACATTTCTCATTAAATTAAATTAGTTAGGGATATTTCTATTTTGTTGCAGAGTTCACACATAGACACGTTTAAAACGAACTGCATGTCATAGTAACAACTTACCTGTAGGAAGTCGTAAACGCCGCATAAATTATGCAGTTAGAAAAGAAATGGAATATCGTGCTGAACGTCGACAGCAACGTAAAGACAATTTAAGTCGACTAGATTCAGCTGAAGCACTTCTTCAATTGACTTCTGTGACAACTAACATAGTATATATACTCTTATGTGCAGGTTAAAAACCTTTTTGTGTATATCTACATTTAATATTGCAGATGTTATAAATAATGAGTACAGGTTAAAGTTCTGTACAGGAATTGTAAGTATGAAATTATTTAACATTATTTGCAATACATTAAATCAAAAAATTTGTGCAAAGAATTTCTGTATACCAAAGAGAGTTCTTTAAACATATATGAAGATAAAGTTAGGACTAAGTTTTAGATTTCTTTCCATTTTATTTGATTGTGCTGAATCTGCTACTAGAAAATATTTTAAATTCACAACGCAAGCATTAGCAGCACTGCTTAAAACTTTAATTAGATTACCTGGAAAAGATAAATTTTAAATAATATTCCGAAGTGTTTTTTTATATATAAAAAAGGTAGGCTAATTTTAGATTGTACGGAAATACCGGTTCAAAAAGTAAATGTTTAAAATGTAGAAATAGAACGTATTATAAAAAAGACGATACAATTAAGGTATTAATAGAAATATCTCCATCTGGAATGATTACATATCTAAGTAAAGCATATGGTGGGTGAGCTTCAGGCAAAGCAATTTTTAATAATGAAAATGTTATTAATATGTTGATACCGGGAGTTGACAGAATAATGGTCGATAAAGGATTTTTAATTGATACAGAATGCAGCGAGAAATGTTTATTCAACTCATCAGAGTCAGTTTACGAAAGAAGATGCTGAAGAAACTGCAAGCATTGCACGTGCTCGTATTCTCGTAGAACGGAAAATTCAGAAATTGAAAGTTTTTGTAATGTTACGCAACTGATTTGATTGGTCATTGTTGCCCCTTGTAGATGATATTCTTACTATTGTTAGTGAATTGGTAAATCTGTCTGAGCCTATAATCAATTCAAATCAATTCGAATTACACATTAAGAGTAGGTAATCCCTAAAAAGTAAACTGCTGCAAATAATGAATATTTCATGATCTAATGAACTTTTTCATTTCATAATTACATATGTTGTCTAAAATTATATTACGAAATGATATTAAAAAATTTTTGGCAACAGTTATCATTTAGCGGAACTGAAGTTTTTTAGTTAATCTAAAGCTAGATTCACACGATGCAATGACTTGCTGCAATTTTTATGTGCAATTTAGTTGCGGTGCGACAAACTTGCAACTGCATTCACACCTTGCCATTTTGGGACTATGTAGAGTAATGTTTTTTTTTGTTTTCGCTGTTACTGTAATCATATTACGGTGGTAAACGTGCTAATGTTGATTTATGATTTAAAAATCTAACCTATAAACCATCTATTACAAAATTACACTTGAAGTGTAATTACCTTGCTCATAGAATCATTTAATAGATAATTACCAATATATTGTATTTTTGCAAAATGTATCCAGAGAAAGAAATTGAGCAGTTGGCATTATTTATTATACTTGGCGGAGCTTTTCTGTTGTTTCCTCCTCTTATAAGACGTCGATGGTGGACAAAACCTTGGATAAGGAAACGTAACAACAAAGGAAATTTGGTGTTAGTACACGAAGAATTCGCGAATGAAGATCCCAAAAATTTTAGAAATTTTTTAAGAATAGATCAAGATACTTTTGAACATTTACTTAACTTAATTTAACCTAGCATTAAAAAACAAACCACAACCATGAGAGAATGTATATCGGCCAGAGATCGTTTGACTGTAACCTTGAGGTTTTTAGCAACTGGGGAAAGTTATAAAAGTTTAATGTTTTCCTTCCGGATTGGACATTCGACTATATCACAATTTGTACCAGAAGTGTGTACAGCAATTTACAATAGCCTTAAAGCAGAAAATTTAAAGGTCGGCAAAATTGAAGGATATTCTAATCCTCTTTTACATATTTTCAAACTCCAGTGACCCCAGCTGAATGGTTGAGTATCACTGAAGAATTCAAAGAGAAATGGAATTTGCCAAACGTATTAGGGGCAATAGATGGAAAGCATATCATGCTGCAAGCTCCCCGATCCGAAGGATCTACATATTTTAACTATAAAGGAACTCATAGCATTGTACTGCTTGTCCTAGTTGATGCTAAATACAAATTTACATATATTGATGTTGGTTGCAATGGTAGAGTGTCTGATAGAGGTGTTTTTGCAAGTAGCACATTATCGCATTCAACCAAAACAAACAAATTAAACTTTCCTGCAGAACAACCACTGCCAAGGAGAACTAAGCCTTTGCCTTTTGTTATAGTTGCAGATGCTGCATTTCCTTTGTCATACAACATATTGAAACTATTTCCATTTAGGAATATGTCTGAACATCAAAGAATATCTAATTATAGATTAAGTAGGGCCAGGCGTGTGGTGGAAAATGCTTTTGGTATTTTAGTAAATCGTTTTCGGATCTTATTAAATACTATTAATTTAAAACCTGATAAAGTTGAAACTATAACATCCGCTTGGTTGGCTCTTCATAATTTATTGATCACAAAGAACATCAGTAATTATAGAATATATAATGATGATATAGATCGTCGTTATATTTTACGGTATGGTTTAAGTCAACAAGTGGGAAACCGAAGTACTAAAGATTCATTAAATAATCGGTTAGAATTTATGGAATATGTTAATGGAGTAGGAGCTGTAGCATCGCAAAACAGTTTGTTGTAATCTTGTAGAATGAATTTATGCTTAGTTGCAACACATAATAAATAATCAGTGGTTACAAATAATAACAAAAGAACTTGCAGAAAAATGAAAACTTAATATCTTTTAATCTGTACTTTTATATGATTGTAAATGTTGCAATTGTTATGCATTACACATTCTCCTCATCCTGTGCATCCATTAAACAATTAAAAATGGTGCGTTTTACTGCCCGTAATCTTGAAGTATCTTTAATTTTCCTTAATTCTTCAGCGACTGACCTACAAATTTTTTAATTTTTATCTGTCTTTAAAACCGACGAAATGGTTCGAGATAGAATAGTAATTGGACTATTTGATTCAAGTTTACAAGAAAAATTATTACGTGTGGATAAGCTGGACCTCAAGAAAACAATTGATTATTGTCAAGCTGCTGAAGTATCGAAAATGCAAGCAAGAAACTTGAGGGGAAAAGAAACAGAAATAGACATAGTGAAAACAAACTCAAAAAAAGGACAACATAAGTGTGAAAATATTAAATTTATGTGTCGTAGGTGCAAAACTACTCATGGTCCTAAGGAATGTCCAGCATATGGAAAAAAATGTAACCGATGTGGAATAGTCAACCACTTCGAAAAATGCTGCAGAGTCAAAAATATTACGGTAGTACAAAGTAATGATGATCATGAAAATGTTAGTGATGAAATTCTAATAAATGTAGTAAAGGTAAGGAATGTAAACAGTTTAAATGCATGGTTTGAAAAAATTAAATTAAATAATACGGAAGTAAATTTCAAATTAGATACAGGGGCAGATGTAAATATTTTACCTCTAGATATCTATAATAAAATTAAAAACACAAATGCTATTAAAGTGTCAAATATAAAGTCTCCAACTTTATTTGGAGGTACAATTATAAATCCCGTAGGTGAAGTAAATCTCAAATGCTCTTATAAAAATATTGTACTCACGGAGAATTTTATTATTGTTAAGACAAAAGTTCCATTGCTTGGAGTATCAACATGTGTTAAACTAAATCTAGTAAAAAGGGTTGATAATGTAAAGAATTTTATTGATAAAAATATGTTTCTTAATAATAACGCTGAAATTTTTAATGGGTTAGGTAGGTTTTCAGAAAAATGTACAATTGAAATCATGAATAATTGTAAACCAATTGCTAATCCCCCCAGAAGAATACCAATTGCCATTCGTGATAAGCTGAAACAGACTTTGAAGGATTTGGAAAGTAAAAATATAATAGAAAAAGTTGAAAAGCCAGTTGGGTGGGTTAGTAATTTGGTAATTATAGAAAAACCAGACAAATCGTTAAGAGTATGCTTAGACCCAAAAAATTTAAATATGTGTATTAAAAAGACCAACAAATGTATTAATACCAACAGTAGAGGATCTAACTTATGATCTATGCCAAAAAATGGTTTACGGTTTTAGATTTAAAACAAGGATTTTGGCAAATTGAATTAGATTCAAAGTCGTCTGATCTGTGTACATTTTCGACTCCATTTGGATGCTGGAAATTTTAAGACTTCCATTTGGATTGAATATGGCACCGGAATATTTTCAGTATATTAATACAAAAATTTTGCTAACATTAAAGGAGTTTCTGTTTATTTTGACGACATTCTCATAGCTGCTGAGAATGAGGCAGAACATGATAAAATATTATTAGAAGTTATAAATAGGGCGAAAGAGTTAGGTATAAAGTTTAATAAAGATAAAATACAATTTAAAGTGAAATGTGTCAAATATTTAGGACATATATTTTCTGAGAAAGGTGTGGAGATTGATCCAGATCGTGTCAGAGCTTTATTGGCAATAAATAATCCAACCAATAAAAAAGAATTACAAAGCATTTTGGGTATGATCAATTTCTTAAGAAAATTTATTGATAGTTTAGCTGAACTAATATCACCTTTAAGGGAGTTGCTAAAAAACAATGTAGAATTTCAGTGGTTGCCTAATCATACAAAGGCATTAGAAGCAATTAAACTAAAAATTTGTGAGGCACCTGTGTTGGCAAATTTTGAGGGTAAAAAAGAAATAACAATACAAGCCGACGCTTCAAAAGCAGGTTTAGGATGCTGCTTGATGCAAGAGGGCAAGCCGGTGTACTTTGCTTCGCGTTGTATGACACCCACTGAACAAAATTTTGCGCAGATTGAGAAAGAATTGTTAGCGATAGTATTTGCTACGAAAAAATTTCACAATTTTATATACGGTAGATGCATTAATGTCATAACTGATCATAAACCATTATTAGTGTTATTGAATAAAAATGTGTGTGACATAGCGTCATCACGTTTGCAGAGAATGAAAGTTAAATTGTTTAAATATGAATTAAGGGTCAAATACTTACCTGGTAAATATATGTATGTTTCAGACCTATTATCAAGAGCGTTTCTAAATTATTGTAGTGATGACGAGGATAGTTGGATATGTGAAACGGTTCATTCAATTAGTTCTAATTTAAGCATAACAGACAAAAAACGAGAAGAATTTAAAATTGCTACTAAAAATGATTCAACTTTAGAATCATTAAAAGTGTATTATTATCAGGGGTGGCCAAAAAGTATCAAGAAAGTACCTGATAATTTAAAGGTATATTTTAAACTTCAAAAGGAAATTACAGTTGAAGATGAATTAGTATTTTTAAATAAACGTGTCATAGTACCTCTCAATTTAAGAGATTACATTTTATATATGTTGCACGAGTCACATTTTGGAATAAGTAAAACCAAGGAAAGGGCTCGAGAAATAGTTTATTGGCCGGGTTTAATGAAGGACATAGAAAACTTAATATCAAAATGTTTAGTTTGTGAAAGGTTTAGTAATGCAAATAGCAAAGAACCACTAATACCACAAACCATTCCGGAACTTCCATTTAACAAAATAGCTTGTGACTTTCTAGATTTTGCGGGTAAAAGTTATCTAATAATTCAAGACTATTTTTCAAAATGGCTTGAAATAATACTCACAAAAAATAAATCGGCTGAAGAAGTAATCATACATCTGAAAAAAGTATTTTCAAATTTTGGAATACCTAAAACAGTAATTAGTGATAATGTACCATTCAGCTCGTATTTATGCAAGAAATTTGCAGAGAATTGGAATTTTGAATTTATAACCAGTTCACCTCATTATCCACGAAGCAACGGTCAAGCTGAAAGAGCTGTCCAAATTGCTAAAAACATATTAAAAAAAAGTAATTATACAGGAAGTAGTGTTGAACTACTATTATTAGAGTATAGAAACACACCTATTTTAGGCGTAGGTTTGTCCCCTTCTCAGATGTTATTTAATCGTAGGTTGAGAACGAAATTACCAATTCATACAGATAAATTAAAACCAATAATTAATGAAAATGTACATAAATAGTTGACAGACAAACAAAATATAAATCATATTATGATCAAACAACAAAATCAAAACCTAATTTAAATGTTGGTGATAATGTTTTAATGAGAGAGGAAAAATTATGGGAACCTGCAAAAGTTCTAGCTAAACATGATTCTCCTAGATCTTATGTTGTTAAAAATGAAAGGGGTACAATCGTTCGTAGAAATTCTTATCATTTGAAACCATCCAGAAATGAGTTTATAGTGAACACAGAACAAGACGACCTATCAGAAATTGACAGTAATAATAATGAAGATATTGATAGGAATGTGCAAAACCAAAATTGTAAAACCTCGACCAGAAGTGGTAGAATAATTAAAGAACCTGTTAAGTTAAGAGATTATGAATTGTATTAATTAAAAAAAAAAAAAAAAAAAAAAAGAGGAAGGTGTTGCAGTCTCTGTCTTTTATTTAAATCTTATAAATAAGAGATATGACATGGCGCAGTCGGTAGGATTCGAACCTACGCTGCAAAGGTATAAATGTCATCCTGCTGTTGTGCTTTGGAACCTAAACCTTCCAACTTTTTTGCAGCTGCACCAATCAATTGTCGCACTGCTTGATAAGGTTGTTTGAAATTTTTGAGGTTCATCTAATGTAGGTAACATTTCCACTTCAAGATCATCAATGCTCCCCCGAAAAATGATCTCTTCTTCATCTTCGTTATGAGCGACAGCTATATCCTAAAGAAGTGTTAGTTATATCATATCACTACACATCTAAAGCGTGATTGAAATGTAAAGAACCTGTCACCTGGCTTACGCCGTGTACAAAAATGAAGATTACGAGTTTACTGTTCACATTAAGGGGAAGAACGAATTGTAAAAAGGTTGGTTATGTTATTGTTTACTTTACTTACTTACAATTCGTTCTTCCTCTTAATGTGAACCTATAATTAAATATTCGTATTTCTTCTGATAGATTCCTAAATGGATATGGTTTCATTAAATTAGGCAACAAAGGGAATGCTGCATCAGCTACTATGACATAAGGTACATCTTTTGTGCCGCTTTGTTAAGTAGCATCTTCAGAAAAACTTAAAATATTTGTTTGCAGTGCGTGATATAATTGGCTACTTCTAAACACACCCCCATCCGATACTCTACTATTAGTACCTACATCAATATACAAAAAATTGCACTGTGCATCTACGAGTGCTAGTAGCACTATACTGTTACTGCCTTTATAATTGTAGTATGTAGATCCAGCATTTCTTGGTGCTCTAAATTCTATATCCCTCATCACTGTGTTCTCTTTTTCAATATCTAATCTTATTAGCTGTAGCAGCTTTTCAAAAGTTGTTTCATCCATCCGTACATAATTAAGATAGATTTCAGGTTCATGAAATTCGTTTAATAAGTTTTAGTTTCGTTTTGACGGATCACCATTAGCCAGCCATTGTCTAACCCAACAATGTCGTTGTCTTCTTTGTCTCTTTTTTTCTATGGCAACCACACTAGAGGCAATGATTAACGATGATGCAGTTGCGATAATAATGTCTGAGTTGGACATTTTCAAAATTTTATGAAATGCATGCTATAATAGTTAATTACTTCAATAAATAAACTTGAAGAGTATTATTCGTAAAGTAGGTCTTTAAACATACAGTTGGTAAAAATGAAATGTTACCAAAAAATTGCAAAAAAATTGCTCCAAAAATAGCACAAGTTCTAAACCGAAAAATTGCACGTGCAATAATTGCAGCAATAACTTGCATATGCAATTTTATAAATACACGATGCAATTTTTCGTGAAATTTCTTGCAGCAAGAAATAGCTGCAATAATTGCACGAAAAATTGCATCGTCTAATACTAGCTGAAATATTTTTTCAGAATTATTATAACTGCTACCACACTGCTACCATTCAGTGAAACGAAACAAAAAAAGTTGGGTTTAATTGAATGTTTAAAATGGAATGCAATATACACCTGTCAGATTTAAAAGAGATAGCTGCAGAACCTCCCCAAAATGCGTTAGGTATTTACCACAGAATAATAATACGCTAACGCTTTCAGAAGTAGCACTTTGAAATTATCGTGGCACAAAGTGTAAATTGCGCAGCCTCGGTGCACAAATATGGCGCTCCACAATACACCCCTGTTACAAATTAACTTTGTATTTGTATAAAAACATTGCTAAATAAACGTATTGTTATTAAATTTAAATAATTTTTAGACAAATTAATTGTTTGGCTAACGTTAATTGGAAAAGACTAGTATATTCATCAAGACCCGAAAGTGGTTTGTAAAAAGAGAATTTGCAGTTTGCACTTTTCCGAAGACATGATATCGGGAAGTAAGCTCAAAAGATATGCACAGCCTAATGCATTTCTCGACGGTGTGGGTTTTAAAGCGGTGAATCAGAATGCTTCTACATCAACATCCGTCCCATCAACACAAAAAATGGTGGATGATACCCAAGATGCAATTACTAATATATATAGGATTTCGGATTAAGTGGTGCCTGAAGGTAATTAATAAATTAACGAAAAAGTAAAACATATTTATTAATCGTTGATTTATTTAATTTATAGAAACTCAAACTTCTCCACGCTTATCAGCTTGCACGCCAAGAAAACGAAGACTTCAAGCTGATATTCGAAACTTAAAAAAGAGATGCTTGCGATTATAAACAACTCCTGATGAGACGAGCAACGAAGGAACTATTTCGAAGGATACATTTCTTGAATTTTGCAAAAAGAATTTTGATGTCAATTTAGTGAGCTCATCAATAATCAATTGCAACTCTCCGAAAAAAAGGGAAAGGATATAGATACTCGGATTCATATAAACAATTTGCGTTGACGGTATATTTTCCAGGACCAAAAGTCTATCGCTTTTTAAGAGCGTTCTTTTGTCTTCCACACAAGACAACATTGTGTAGGATGACATCCAACTGGAATGTGGAATGTGGGATTAATGAATTTATTTTTAAAATAATATCAAATCTAAAACTCTCAGTAAATGGGCAAAGGACTGCATTATTTGTGTGGATGAAATGTCACTAAAAATGCACTTATTTTATAATAGATCAAAAGATTTCTGCAAATTGTGCTTTAGCAGTTATCGCTAGAGGAGTTCAATGCAACTGGAAGCAACCAGTGGCCTACTTTTTGTAAATCATTCTTGTAAAGTTGAGTACTTGCGAGAAATTATTTTTCTATCGATTACAAAATTAAAATCAGTAGGTCTAAATGTGTTACGGTTAGTTTCGGATCAAGGTTCCAACTTTCTAAAAATCTTGGTGTAACTCTGGAAAATCCGTTTTTTAAGGTGGAAGAACAAAAAGTGTTCTATTTCATTGATGCACCTCATTTGTTGAAGTCAACTAGGAATAATCTTTTTAAATATAATTTTAAGATTGATAAGACACTAATTAAAAAAGAATACATTGAACAACTTTATAGTTATGATAAAGGTCGTATAAATGGTATGGCATATAAAATATCAGATGCTCATATTAATCTTAGTCGATTTCAGCTGATGAATGTGCGTTTAGCTACACAAATCTTTAGTAACTCTGTAGCTACTAGCTTAGAAACACTAATAACTTTTAATCATTTACCTTCTGTTGCGATCCATACTGCAGTATTTGTGTCAGATATTGATAAACTATTCGATATTTTAAATTCATTAACTTTTAAAGCCAAAAAATTTTTAAATCGTCCTTTTAAAGGAACGGAAGAGCAAATTTATCATTTATTTAAAATGCTCGATACTTTTAAGAATTTAAAAATTATTACTCATGAAGGTCGGGATGTAACAAAAACTGTTAAGTTTTTACAAGGATGGCAGATCACGATTTCAGCACTGCTTAGCTTATGGGCAGATATACATTAACATTAACTTTTTGTGTACAAAAGATTTATTAATCAGGACTCTCTAGAAAACATGTTTGGTACTTTAAGAGGACAAGGAGGAAACTGTAGTAACCCTACTCTCATACTCTTTCACAATTTATTTAAAAAAAACGTTCTGTTTAAATTATTTTCAACACAAAGAAAGGGCTAATTGCGTGCAAGATTTCAATGACGTTCTTGCAAAATTTAATGAGGTGATCATAGACGAACCTGAAATTTCCAACAGGCACAGGTTAACATATTTAATGATGTTTCGTATTTAAGTGTTAATCCAAAAGACTACATTGACACTTGTTTGCCAGAAATAAATGCCCTCTCTTGGGTTACATCATAAATGTTTAGAAAAGGAGGCCTATGATTTGTGTAATGATTTTTCAAAGCAACAGATATTAAGTAATGAAACAATACTTTGCCATTTCCGTGCTTATGAAAATAAAAACAAAAACTTATATAAGAATTTAAAAATGCCACCTAAATTTTTACAAATATATACACGACCTTGATAGTGCTTTAATGTAGGTGCCAAAATAGAAAATAGGCTTGAAACTATTCCTTTTGCACATCCGTGTACGAAATTTCCGAAAGATTATTTATTAAGTTTATTTGTAAGATTTAGAATATTTCACACATTAAAATACGCTAATCGAGATTTTGTCAACAAAAGAAAGGACAAAAATAAATAAGAAGCTAATCAACATTAATCATTTATAGTAAAACGAACTAGTTGTAGTGTGGATTTTTTTTTTGTTCTAAATTTGTCTTATTAAAGATTGTTTCGAAACAGTCAATTTGTTCAAATTAACTTTCACGATTTTTATAGTGAACTTTCGTATAGTTTGTATTTTATAATAATTGGTATGTAAATTAAAATTTAAATATATAAATATTAAAATGCATTGTTTGTTTCTTTGTCAATTTTTCATTTTGGGTGATAAAATATTGTTGAAATTTTTAAAAATACTTTCAATTTTTTTTACTAATATATCAACATATTGTGTATTAATTATATGTATGTTTGTTTTCTAAAAGTGACTTCCATGTCACACAAAATCACTTCTGCAGTTCGATCATATTGTATTAAAGTTCAATACATTCATCACATTGAACTAATTGTAAAAATTTATTTTGAAAATGGTGGTCAAATGTACGTTGCCATACTTGCGCACCGAGGGTGCGCTAGATGACAAGTTGGACACAAACATCAAAGGTGCCGACACATAGTGCTACTTCTGAAAGCGTTAGCGTATTATTATTCTGTAGTATTTACTGAAACCTGTTTTCGTTCCGTAGTCTACTGAAGTAAAGGCCGTGTTTTTAAAGTGTTCGAACAGCAGTTCGAGTACTCGAACACAGAAATACGCGTTTTTAAATGTGATTAGAACACCCCATCGAGCGTTTTGAAAATATTTACAACGTTCGAACACGTTTGTTCGAACAGGAATTCATGACCCAGATCACTTATAGGTGTATGATGTTAGAACAGAAATCATAACCTTAAAATTGACTGACAGTTGCATTTATTTCGTGTTGCTATCTCGAAGCTGATAATTAGTGATAAAAATGTATTATACATGCTCCTACTGTAATGATCAATTCGTGTGAGAAGATATATCGGCTCACGCATGTTTTGTAAATAATGTCACACGCGGCTGTGTTGCTGTTAATTGATCAGTATCGGGAAAATAGAGAGCAACTCCAAAAAAAATAGCCTCAAACGCCATATTTGGTTAAAGTATGAATTCTTACTGGTATAGCAATGTTAATAATATTATATTCTCACAGAATCGTAAACAAAATGAGGGCCAAGGCGTACACTTACTCTTCTGATCACCTGCAAAACAAATGGAAAAGTCTCATGCGTACATATAAATCTATCAAAGATCATCATAATAAAACAGGAACAAACAGAAAAAGTTGGCCATACTATGACCTAATGGACGAAATTTTAAGCGATAATCCAGCGATAGTTCCTCCGTTACTAATGACCAATAGGATCGTAGAACAGACGACATCTGATGCAATTGACAAAGAGGTAGAAGAAGGAAATACGACAAAAACCGAAGGAGGAGAAGAAGGAAATACGACAAAAACAGAAGGAGGAGAAGAAGGAAATACGACAGAAACGGAAGGAGGATCTGGAAGGAGCACTCCAAAAAGAAAAAATTGGGAGTCAGTATCAGACTTGTTGAAAACTATATTAAAACAATTGCAACAACAACATGAAGAAGGAATTACAGTAATAAATTGGAACATCGCTACACCTTAATTTATCTCCTATAACGCATTCATTATATTATTACGTTTGTTTATGGCCTCTGTGTTTCTCACCCCATTCCATTCATTTGGCTCATTTATAAATTGATCCTCTCGTATCATTTCGTACGATAGTTTCTCGCCTTGCCTTTGGCAAAAGTTATGTAACATACAAGCAGCTGAAATAACGATGGGTAATTAGTGATGATGTGTAACTCTAAATAATTTAAACGTCTCCATCTTGCCTTTAAAATGCCAAACGCTTTTTCAATAGTAGACCTGGTACTTGCATGACAAACATTATAATACACTTGTTTTCGGCTCAAAGGTCCATTATCGCAAAATGGTCTTAATAAGCGATTGAACAAGGGATATGCAGAATCACCTAATAAATGTGACTCTTCCGGGAAGTAATTACCTTCATTGCACATTCTCGACACTTTTGAACATTGAAATATTCTTGCATCATGTACTGATCCAGGAAATCCGACAAAGATGTCAGGTAAAAATGGGATTAGAGTGGCACACAGCTTGTAACACCATAGACGCTCTGTGTTTCCGATTTATATATGCAAATGCATTAGTTTTTGGGGGACAAATTGCAATGTGACAGCCATCGATGGCACCGAGCACTCCAGGAAATGATTTTTTTCTCTAGAACGAGACATTGTAGATAAGTAATAAGTTAACATCAAATACCCTAAAACTTTCTATAACCGAATGAGCATCTCTCCTTGCGGCCATGTAATAAATATATTATTTCTTGTATTAATGAGTTTGCATATTCTCATCAAGCAAACAAATACGGTTCTTTTAGATACATCGAATCTGTCCCCTATTGATCTACAATAAATGAAATCATGATACATGCATAGTAAAATTTCCACTAAAAAGTAATTTTCCGATAATTCTCCTGGTTAGCCAACACCCAAATACAAATTAAACATTGAAGTTTAACAGAAACCTGTGGTCGTCCAATATTGAGTTTTGGTATGTGACGCTTCATATAATTTCATTAACAGCCCCATACTGCTCCGAGACATTCTAAAATGGGTTTGGAAATCTTCATGTAAATAATGACCAATTACATTCTCATATCTATGTATTCTAACATGCTTAAAGCGCTGATGTTTCACTTCAGTCATGCTCAGTATTCGTATCACATTCTCTAATATTTTTTTTGTAGCCTCTACAAGTATATTATACAGAAATACTTTCTCAATAGGTAGCAGTAGGATAGGGTAACTGTGTAGTCACAAACTTACCTTTTTGTCCAAATAATTTATGTCCTTGGGTTAGAATTAACATCACACTATCCTCGCTAAGCTCTATTTTTCATCATTTACCTAAGATCGATCAACATTCAAATTTTATCCAGATGACAATTGAGGTTAGAAAAGATGTTCAGAGAAATAATTATGGCGTTTTTAAATATACTTGTTCGTACGGTTGGTTAGAACGTCAGCTGTGCAGTTCATAACAGTTTTGCCAGAACGTTTGTTATGTTTGTGTAACTGGTGTTAGTACCCGTGGTCTAATCACAATCTCTCCATTTTTAAATATTATTTCTTATTACACAATATTTGTTGGTTCTACCGTTATTGTTATTATTGTTACTGTTGTTATAGTTGTTATTGTTATATATTAAATGCGCTCTTCTGGAATTACTAAGAAACGTAACAAGCGCGCTAAAGCCACAAAAATGTATCACATTCGTAAGAAAGCGTTAAACTTAATTAATAACTCAGACACATTTGTGGAGGAAGATACTCATGTAAAATATTTTGAAAAGTAAGTAGTAAAAATAATTACAATTTTCTAAAAACTTTTATCTTTTTTATTTGGAGTAAGATATCCAGTAACTTGTACTATAATATGTTACTCTTCATTTATGTCTAGATAACAATGTACTATCCAACTTTTGTTTCCCATTTTCCACACCTGCCCTTTTTAGAGTTAGATTGAGTAGTAGATCGTCTGAATTTATCTCTTCCTTCGTATACAAAATATTTAGAATTATATTCCGTTAATTTATGTAATTTTTGTAGTCTTCCAGAAGAAAAATTACCGGAATTAATTATTGAAACTGCAACTGCCCCGGAAACTCATCACTTTGGTGAAGAAAAGTTGCGAGTTATCCCTCCATTATATTCTTTAAAACAAGGCATCCTGATGTATGAGCACAATAAAATTTGCCCACAGGGGAACTGTAATTTCAGTAAAGATAAGACGCAAGGATTAAAATGTATTCTTTACTTCCAGTGTTCAACATGCAGTAAACAATTTGCCATTTGCTGCTTACCACCAGATGCGGAAGAAAAAAGAAATGTCAACTATGAGGGATTAATGAGCATAGGAGCCGGGTACGCTCAAGGAGAAGAATTCTTTTCTATTATGAATATACCATTCATGCAGAGAAAAACATACATCAAGTATGAGAAGGAAGTAGAAAAAACGTGGGAGAAGAATTTAATCCTTCAAATGAAGCAAAATGCTGACAAAGAAAATATGTTCGCTGTTGGTGCTGGTGATATTGAAGATGGGATACATTTTATAACAGTCATAGTTGATGGAGGGTGGGCTAAACGTTCGTACGGACACGGGTATTCCTCACTATCCGGTGGTGCTTGTATAATTGGGAAGAGGACTAAGAAGTCATTTTTAGGAATAAAAAATAAATGTTGTTACATTTGTGCTACTACCCATACAGCACACAATATTTCTAAAATGTTTCAGACACATTTCTATGTTTCATTTAGGTTACGGTTTCAAAAGCATGTTTCTGAAATGTGTCTGATAGTAGATAAAAGACACATTTCAAAGCGTTCTCTCTGAAACTACTCAGAAATATTCGTAAAATAAAATTTTACTTATAAGATAAAATTGAATATTTTAACTAATGTAAATTTTAATTTTTATCGACAATTTTGTCCCAAAATGCATGATTATAGCATAAGTATTTTTGTTTAAAAATTTCGAAGATTTGATGTTTCCCAATAATTTAAGAATAAGAAATAGGTAATCAAGGATGCTAAACTTTACGAGGCAGCTGTTTATATATATATATATATATATATATATATATATATATATATATATATATATATATATATATATATGTGCTTTTGTAACTTGTTTGCCTCCACACATTAAACAGGCGTCCATAGCTCCACCCTTAGCAATAGTCGTAAATTAGTTATTTTTGAGCTATATACTTATCATCGTTTTGTCAATAGAGGTTCACTTACAGGGGTAACATATTATTAAGTTTTAAATATATATCATTTAGTATAGTACACGTTCGCGTTAGCCTCCGTAACTAGATAGTATGTTTCTACCTCCGTGTATGTAATTTTGTTACATAGCACGAACGAGTCTGCCTCCAACGATGTTGTCAAGTTTGTAAGATACTTCTAAGAAGTAACCTGATAAGTTTAATTAAGTCAGCAAATATTTTATATTTTATCCCAAACTATAATATGTAGTCATTTTGGTCTGTTATTGTAAAGAGTGAAGTTGATTAGTGATAATGACAATGTTTGCAAATATAAAACCGTTTAAAAATAAGATTCCTTTGTCACGAGGAAAACTGCTAGTAAATCTCGTTAATAACAATAAACATGATAGAAAGTAATTTCTTTATTAAAAAGCACTAGAACTAAACAATACCAAGTGATAATTAAAGTAAGAACTCAACATAGTTTATTATAGTCGTCCAAAAGATTCAAATTTCTTTAATATTATTGTTTGCAGTAATTTTTTCAAATTTAAATGACTCACAGAACTGGAATTTATTTAGTTATACAATTTTAATTATCATAAGATTTTCAATTCACATGGAAATAACACAACTTCCACGCTGCATGTACATTTAAGTATTAATAAAGAGTATTAAACTACAAAATTGCTATTTCCAATATTATCAATTTCATTTACTATTTCTACTACTATTATTTGGGAAGTTAATATATTGTATTGTGTATCATACTTTTTTTGTAATTTCAACAGTTAAATCTAAAAGCTAAATCGTTCGTTTAATAGTAAAAGTATTTGCTGCGTTACTCTATTTAAGTGAGCGTCATAAAAAACACTAAAAATAGTAATACAACAAATTTAATTTAACAAAAAAATTTAACTTTTTAATAGTAACTATTTTTGTGCGACGAATTTTTTTGTTTATATATTTTCATAAATTAAAAAGCATTAAAAAATAAGTTTTCTTATAATAAACATCACAATTTTTAGCACAAAAAATACGTTAATTTATAAAGGGTTCTTAGACAGACACACACGCTACATTTATCTATCTTTGAAAAAAATAATTATTTTTAAGAAGTTTAATACAATTAGTCTTACAGAAAATTTTTAAATAACGATTGTACAATTGTGATTTTTTTGTTTTGAGTACAATTTTTACAATGAAGCTTTTACATTAAAGGGCATCTTTGGCAAAAAAATTAAACAGTTAATAATATTTTTTTCTAATTTAAAATTGAAAACTCGCTAAGGAGAGTATCTTACTTTTTAAAATAATATTCAAAAGAAATGTGGTGTTTTATTACTATGTTTTTCTTAGTTTGCTTTCTTGTTTATTTGTTTGAATGTCCGCAAAATTTCAAATTTTGTAATCGATATTTTGACCACTTCTACTGCACTAATCAAGCTAGAATTTTTTGGACATTATCGATGACAAAACAATATTCAAGTATCAAAAAATATAAAATTCTTGCCATAACTTGAAGATTTCTGATCTACGACAGTTGTGTAAATTATAAAAAAAGTTTTTTAGAAAAGCACGTTTTTGTTGTGAACCAAAAAGAAGAAAACAACTTTTCTTAATCTGTAAACGTGGGCGCATTTATAAGAACTTATATAATTTAAGAAAATACATTTAAATGCGTCCACGCTTTAAGTTAAAGAAAAGTTATTTTCTACTTTTTAGTACACAAAAAAAACGTGCTTTTTTAAAAAACTTTTTATAAAGTGTTTATTTCGATTTTTTAGTTAGTGTTCTTACAGTTTATTTCAAACTAATTTACACGTTAACGCACTTTTTCTTTTTCTATGATAATCACCTCCAATTTGAAATTCTTCTTCTGTCTTTTTCGGTTATAGTAAGACACCTTTATTTAGAATCTTCTTAGTAGCTGTAAAGACATCTATATTTCAGCTTTTTTTCTATTTACTATGGTTCATTAATTTTTTTTCTTTTGGTACACTCGTCTCCTTTCTCTAGCAGATGTTTATTTGGTACCTAATGTCGTTTACGGTGTTATTTAATTTGTCAAATTCCTTTTTATTTCTTTGTTGGTTTGTTTTTGTACAGTATTATCATTGCTGTAATCGCTATAATAGTATAGTACCTACGTATAATGATTCCTATATTATATTTACTAAACATAAACACACAGATCTAGTAAAATCACACAATAAATAAAACACGTGTGCATTCATACTACATAAATAGATATCAAGTACGCGTTTTGTAATTTACAAGTGTTCCACTCTAGAAATACCACTTTTTCTACTGCATATTAAAACTTAAAAAATGGCCAAGAAATGCTAGGTTCACAACAAGTGTACTTTAATAACCAGACAACAAATGAGTAAAATGATCACAATTTGGACCCAAAATAGAATTACACAAGTTTACAAAAAATACTATCTGAAAATTATAAAAACATCTTTTATAACCTTTAGTAAAAAACGTTACTGTTCTTGTAACTGAATATTTCAATAACTTTGTTTTATTTAGGATGTAACGAATCTGTCACGAGTGAGGAGGAATTAACAACAGAGAGCATAGAAGAAACTAATTTAATGGCAAAAAAAATAAACAAACTTTGGTAAATTGAATTCTTATTTTATTAAGTTTTTTTTTAAATTCCGTAACCTACAATAGTTTATATTGAACAAAATTTATATTAAAAACTAATAATAACCTTGAAGTTTATAGAACGTTTTTACATGTTCTAATAACATTATATTCTTTTATAGGAATGGGTAAACTCCAATGATTTTAACCTTAAAGCTGCCAATAAAAATATAATTACAAACGAATTAGAAGCAATAGTTTTATCTAACACAATCAAACCTATCAATACAACTGATACATCCTTTAAGAAAAAACGTTTTAAAATTAATTCAGAAAATGCAACGTTTAATGTTGATGAAACATGTAAAGCTAATGAAAAAAAAATTAATAGTAGTGAACTAAATACAAAAAAAAATAGAAAACATTTTGCCTAACGAAACTCAATCTGCAAATACCATAATCAATTCTAAAACCTCAAATTTTTGTTTAGATGATAGTAATTCTGAGCCGTCAATCTACCAATATTCTTCTTCTTCGTATGTTCCTTCTACTACCTTTAGTGATCATAGCAGTAATAATTCAGAACCAGATATTTTAATACCAAATCAAAATAATACCCCTATTAGACACATAATCCATTTAGATAAAAACGTGGTTGTTAATCCTAACAATATAACTTTGCCACAAAATAATGCATCTTCGTTGAACATTGATAACTATGTATTACAGTCCTTAGAAAACAAAAATAATAAAAAATTAAAACATAGAACGATTTGCAAGTTTTGTAAAAATAACGTAACTAACTTTGAAACATATTTAGAGAGGCAACACAGTAACAAACCAGAGGTGATTGAATTGTTAGGTTTCTCAAAATCTTCAAAAGAAGGAAAAGCAGAGCGAAGAAAAATTATCGCTTTATTACGATATGAAACACAATTTAGAATTTTTGTTGAAACCGGAAATTCTAATAAACTACCTTGCATTTATTGCAAGAGGTTAGTTAAAGCATCATATTTAAGACGCCATTATAAAGTATGCGTGGTCAAACCAATAAATAAATCAAATCAAAAGATTCAGCATCAAGCTCAATCACAAACCTTATTGGCTTGTGCTGCAGATACGGAAAATACAGCTGCGGCGATTCAATTGAAAAATGAAGTTTTTCTAAGAATGAGGGCTGACGACATTGCATTAATTGCCAAAAAAGATGATCTTATACGACGTTATGGTGAAAATTATTTAAAACGACATAAACGCGCACAAATTGTTGTTCCATGTTCTAATAAAATAAGAGAATGTGCAAAACTTTTAAAAGAAACGCGTCGTCGAACAAATAACAACAAGTTGACGTTTTTTGACATTATAAGTACTTGTTATTATGACATCATTGTTGCTAGTGCAAAGACTATCAGCCGTTACGATGATACTTTAAAAGAATACTTGGCTCCTAGCTTAGCCATACATTTAGGTACTACACTAAAACAAATAAGCGATCTATGCAGTCATTTGATTTTAAAAAATATCGTCTCAAAACACTTTCGAAAGCATATTCAACAAAAGATACCTCCAAAAAAAATGAATGTTTAAGTTTGATTCAGCAATATAAAACTATATTTGATAATCTGGATTGGGTAAAGATCAAAACCTTTGTTTATAATATTTATACAAATAATGATTAATATTTAATTTAGCAATTGCATTATATTTTAAAAATTTTGTTACTGAAGTAGTTTTTTTATTATAAAAACTAATAAAACTTGAACGATGCTATTGATATTTTCTTTGTGTTTTTTTGCATATCGTATATGTATACTAATACAATGTTTTTAAATAAAAATAATAATTGACATAACTCAAAAAGCCGCAAGTATACTGAAGTATGTATTTAATTTTTTAAAACTACTGCAGATAAAGCTCAATTATTGTTTTTATTAAAGAATTCGATACAAATGATACAAAACATTCGTTTTTTGAAGCTTAAAATATTTCTTAAAAAACGTGGGATAATAACTGTTAATCAAAGTACTTTTAAATAGATATAAGAAGTTTAATCGTTTTATTTTTGTCTTAGTTGTTTTCGCAGCTTACATAGTTTATAAACCAACTTCTTAAATAATTGAATATAATTTCTAAAAAAAATAGTATCCTTACCTTTAAAATAGTGTTCAAATATAAGTAACAGTGTTGTCAAGATTATGGAGGCAAACAGGTCCACTGTATGTGTTTATACAAACTGAGTCAAACCCTACCGCTAAATTTAGCAACTTGTATAAGTGTATATAACGCAGCGCTCGTAGCGGTAATCGTTAAAACTAAAATGTATATAACAATATGTGTAGCTGTCGAGTTTTTCACCGGCTAATATTTCTACAGAACTGATGGTAGGGGTATTCTTGTTCCAAATAACATGGTAAACGTGTTCGACTCTAAAATCGGAGTCTGAGGCGTCAAATCGGAGTCAACGTCGGACGCTATGTGTAGCGTATGGAGGCGTATCAGTACTATTTGCATATATATATATATATATATATATATATATATATATATATATATATATATATATATATGCATTTGTATCCTCTTCGTCTCCGCATATCTTTAGGACGCCCATCCATCCGGTAGAACAAATTATGTTACACAAGTTTTTTCCGTATTTAAGGGGTCAGGTGTTACACCATTTTACAGGCAAAGGTAGAGGGGTAATGATATCACATGTTTTTTTCATACAAAATACAAATCTGTATTTAGTACTACCCTATCTCCATATGGGATTATGACGCTTTCGCCTCCTTATATATATATAATTGTAAAATGCTACGGTTGAGTTCACCTCCAGCGGCGCTGCCAAAGTTTAAAAATATTTTCAACGCATTTGACAAAACAGCTTATGCACGCTGTGATAATACAGCATCATATTTTGTACTTGTGATTTAGTTTTTACAGTGGTACAACTTAATTTTTAATTATTGTGTGCAGACAGTGTATTAACATTGTTTTTGAGTATTGTGCAGTTAAAGCAGACTGCTGCAATAAATACTTGTTCGCAGTAAGTAAAAGTTGGTTTTATTACAAAATAGATGTATTGGCGTATTGCTGAGAACTCAAAATATTCTAATAACTGCTTAGGTACGTCTTTTCAATTACTGTGGAGTACAAAATTCTTGACAACGTTTAAATGTTTTATCGCCAAATTCATTTTTTATTTTGTATTATTTTTATGATTATAGATTATAGTGGTAAATGTCACTGAAAGAAAAAGTGTAGCCAAGATTTGCTGAGTCTTAAACCGTCTTCTCGCTTCATATTACATGGATGTTTTTCTATTTCCACAGCTTCGCGGATTAGTCTGGGAAAGTAGAAAGGAGTTCTAGCTAACACTTTAGTTTAATCAAAGTTCAGCGTGTGTCCTTGGTTTCACATGTGTTCTGCCACTGCTGATTTAGTAACTCTGCGGTGTTTGCAGTCAGCCATATGTTCTTTTACTTTACATGTATTTCAGTTATAAACCAACGTGTTCAAACAAGTAGAAGGAGCGGCCTTGCGTTCACCGCTCTCTCCAGTTATAGCCAATTTACATGGAATATTTTGTAACTGATATTATGAAAAATGTTGAGTTAAAACCAAAAACTTGGTTTAGATATGTTGATGATACGTTTGTTGTATGGCCTCATAGCAAAGATAAACTAAATCAGTTCTTTCAACATCTAAGCTCTGCACATAACAGCATTAAATTTATTATGGATTTAGAACACAACAACAGTCTAATCTTTCTTGATGTACTGGTGAGAAGGTAAAATAACGGAAAATTGGGGCATTCAGTTTATAGAAAGAAAACGCACAATAATAGATACTTAAACGCAGAGACTCTGTTTTGCATACTTTAGCCAAAAGAGCTATACGTGTGTCAGATAACGAAAATCTACAAAAGGAAAAGGAAACATTGTTGGAGTCCCTACAACAAAATGGATACGGGTTCCAAGAGATCCAAAACGCATGGAAAAGAGCAATAAATCTAAAAGTCAAAAAAGACTTATCACCTCCTACTAGCACCGCTTATTTACCTTACTGTATGGGTTCAACAGGCAAAATAAACAGGGTGCTAAAGAAATATAATATTAAAAGTGTTTTACGACTAAGGATATCCTGAACACCTGGTTTACATTTGCTAAAGACAAACAAGGGGCTCTAAAACATGCCGGAGTTTACAAAATTCCTTGTTTCTGTGGATCAAGTTATATAGGATAAACGGGACGCTCTATTGAAGTTGGAGTAAAAGAACATATGGCTGACTGCAAACACCGCAGAGTTACTAAATCAGCAGTTGCAGAACACGTAAGGAACCAAGGACACACGCTGAACTTCGACCAAACTAAAGTGTTGGCTAGAACTCCTTTCTACCTTTCCAGACTAATGCGCGAAGTCGTCGAAATAGTAAAACATTCATGTAATATGAATCGAGAAGACGGTTTAAGACTAAGCAAATCTTGGCTACCAGTATTATATCATCTAAAACAAAGATCAACCTTCTTGGAAAGGACACAAACACTTTACTTCAGGTAATAACGATGTCAGTCAAGCGGTAACGGAAAGATAAGATCCGTTAATCACGCTAATCGCTATTGGTGTAAATATTGTCATTTACACTTTTTCTTTCAGTGACATTTACTACTCTGAAGATGCAAGCTGCAATGTCTTGCGAAACGTCAGTTTGTTTGGGTTCACGAACGACAATACTGCAAAGGCCAAGTTCTACTTCTTGTTTTGGCTGTCAAGAAGAGCCTAGGACCAAGCCTAAGTCTGGGTGTTTAACTACGACGCGGTCTAAGCCGAAAGTCGCTTATAATCATAACAACCGCGAAAGCTTAAGATTTTTTGTTTAAGTGCAAAAATACTTCTAAAATGTAATCAACGAAAGCAAAATTCTCAAGAAATTTGAAAAATCTGAAGTTGCGTACTTAATACTTAATAATAATGTGTTTGACTATTTGTTTTCTTTTTTTATTCTCTCTACTCTCTACCGGCTATGAATCGTTAGATCCGTTTTACTGCAGCCACAACTCCGATGAAGATCCGACCTTTCATTCAGAAAAGTTGCGCTTAAAACTAACTTTAGTGAATAATCTACTGTTAAAATTTTTTTCTTTAAAAGCAAACAATGTTGCAGATAAAATAGCCCTTTCTAAGTGGATAGACCAACCAATTAAGCATTATTACTAAAGAACGGAAAAGTGCATTTTAAATTTTTTTCTTGTTTTTTGGACAAAGTGCATTGTTGTAAAATTACTACTCCAAGCTAAAAACACATTCCTCATACCTAAGAAGAGAATTAAGGTAGTTCTCTCATGTCGCTCATTTAGTTTATAGCTTTGTTCTCACGGTTTGTAAAAATTTCCAATATTTTTTCTCTTATAGTAGCTAATGCTAAAACAAGTCTAGTGTCGTTTTTTTTAATTTTTTTAAATTAAAGCTTGATTAATTGGCCAAAACATAACTAACATTATCTGTGACGTGCAGCAGTTATTTTTTATTTTTTTTTAAAGTTGTAGTTTAAAAAATGTAAATTTATAGCAAAGTAAAATTCATAGTATGGTTTGTTTTCAACTATAAATATTGGAAAATAGATTTAAAAAATTGTTCTTTACTACCTACAAATTTGCTAACGACAGAGTGGTGCTGTTTACATTTAAAATCACGCTATCAGCATTTTGATGTCGTCCACTACTGGCTTCATAAGTAGATGCTTTTTTAGACTTATAACTCTTTGTTTCCGCCAAATGTACAAGAATTTATAGACTTGTTACTTGAATTAAGAAGTGAAATGATGCCGCAAAAAACAAATATTTGCAACTCTGATGCAGTTAGTAAAAATCAAAGTGCCCAATTTGCCAAATTCATGGGTCACACAGTAAAAACTTACCATAAATTTTACGAAATAAGTTAAAAAGCGTACTAAACGGTTAAGGTTGCAACATTGTTAACGTTATTTGACAAAGGGGACCAAATTGAATCCAAAAAGAAGGCATTAACTGTCATTAATATTAATTCTGATGAAGAGGGCATGCTACCGAACTCACCACTGGCACCCGTACAAAAAAACAAACCTTCGACTACAAAAGACTGTGCAGGAGAAAAAAGTTGCAGTTTATCAAGTTCTAAAAATGTTGCAAAAATAGAAAAGAAGCAGAATAGTTAGAAGAACAGAGAAACAGAAAAAAATGGTGTCGTCACTTTAAACAGCATACTAAAAAGAAATAAGCTCTAAAAATGCTTGGGTGTATGAGCCTATAAACCAACAGAAAGTGAAGACTTTTGTTTATAATATATACACAACAGCAGAAAAATAAAAATACGTAGTCATTTTGACATAATGTCATTATTTTATTATTTGTATTGTATTGTTTTCATTTTATTACTTTTATAATCTTTGTTAAATAAACTTTATAACTGCGTGTTATTTATTTAATTGTAACTAAACAGCTACCTAAAAACAAAATTTTTTTTTTATAATAACATTTCTACAAAATATAATGAATTTAAATATAAGATCAGAGGCTTCCATGACCGAAGTAAAGTGAAAACGTTTTTTTGGGTTTAAACCGTTTTAAAGTAGAAACCGAAGTTGCTAACGTTTCGTTCAAAGTCCAAAACAGTGTCCCAGATGTAACAATTAATTAATATTATTTATATTTGCATAAAGATTTTATTCTGTATTTCTTCATTTAAACTTTTTTATTTTTTTCTAGGTGTCACAGTAAACTTTTTCGTAAAATTAAATGGTTTATCCTCTTGTAAATTTGATCTGGAGATATACTGTATATATGTATGTATAATGACTTGTTTTATATTAGTTCATATCAATATCATACTTACCTTACTAATCTGTAATATAAGCAAATTAAACAAAAATTGACTGGAAGAAAATACGAGGTATGTAGGTACGACTAAATCCAGAAAAGTAATTATATCCATATACGTCATGTACATATATCTTTGTATCGTTTTTGCCTCTAGCGTTGTTGCCAATATGATGAGGCAAATACGTACTATTAGCATAAGGAGGTGGTTTGGAACTAAACACATCATGAATATAAAACAGCAGCGCCCCTAGTGAATAAGTAGTAGAACTATATTGTATTTTTGTATGGATATTTAGATCGTTTTCACCTCCGGCAAAAAATCGTCAAACGATAGAGAGTGTCTCAAGAAACATAATACAGATGAAAAATAGGAAAAACGTCTTCGGCTCCGAAAACGGAGGCAAACACGTAAAAACGGAGGCGAAATCGATCTTTTCATATAGCATTCGGAGGTGTATGAGGACTAAATGCATATATATATATATATATATATATATATATGCATATATATATATATATATATATATATATATATCTACCGCGCACAAGTTGGCATCTTGCCATGTTAAATTAACGGTAAAGTTGACATCCGAGGAAAGTTGGCGTCCGGTATATGGATGCCATCTTACCACTATGAAGAAACTTTACCAAACGGTATAGGACTGCATTCTCTATAAGTTGCATTAAAAAAAAGCAGGACGCCAATTTTTACCGTTTTGCATTGGCACGTATAGTAAGGGTTTGCCAAAATAGATCGTGGTGGCGCTCGAGTAGAATTGGTGTATATTATGTATATCTTGGTCCTATATAGATTGCGCGAAACTTGACATCCGGTACATTTGACAACGTAGTTTTGTTATTTTTCTTACGCGTACAGCAGATAAACATTCAATTTAGTATTGTGTGCTTTCACAGACGTGTCAAGATGAGTTTAAACCGTTCTCGAAATATTGTAGAAATGGCTCTTGCAGGTTAGTTTTTAAACAAATTTGTATCTTAAAGAAGTTATTATGACTTAAAAAAACATTAAGTTATTTAAAAAAATTAAAATCATGTAGCAAGTAATTCAGAAAAAAATTATTAGAATTCTTGTTAATTCAATGGCAATAGAATTTAACTTTTTATATCAATTGATAAACTATTTAATATTATTTATATTTTATTGAATTGAAGTAGTTCATATATATATATATATAAATACTTAAATGCTTTTACTACGAGTTTTAGGGTATTTACTAGCAATTGTATAAATAAAAAGCAGCATTAAATAGTTTGGCATTAACTATTAAGTTTTTTTAAATTTACAATAATACAGCATAAAAAAAGGATTTACGCATACACAAAAAAAATCACTAGATAATAGTGACATTGATATACTTGTAATGCATATTTCTTAAAAATAAATAAAACGTTTCTTAAAATTAATACTTACCAATAAAGAAATTAGAGATTTAGAACCAGAGACTTTAATGTCCTAAGGTATTTAATTTCATTAACTGCATACATTATATAAGTTTCCGGATGATATATTTAATCAGTTTGTGTACCTAAGTTTTTAATTTAATGTTTGCCAATTTTTTATTTAAAATGGAATATGATCTTGAAAGATTAATATAATTTCAAATTAAAATAACCATTACAGCTAGTTAACATAAACATTGCATCTAAAGCAATTTTTTCGATTGTCTTTGAGTACCTAATCATATTCTCTATGAGTTCGTCTATGCTTTACTACTATGACATCTACTTATTAGTTAATTTTTAAATTTGATTATAAACTTTCACATAATCAAAAAAGTGAACATAAAAAATAAATTTCTGAATTTTAGCTTGAAAAACAATGTCTCTACGGTATTCATTTATGTAACCAAGATTTATGAAATGAACTCTGTTGCATTATTTCTATGGTATTTATAAATAAGAGTTGTTTCTAAAAATATTAATTTCTTGTTTTAACAAATGAGAAAATCGTAATCTAATATAATTTTTGCAGTTTGGAATTAGTTTAATTGAATCTAATAAAAATATTTAAGAGAATTTATGTATGTCAATTCAAAAGAACTAATTACTTTTCTATGTAATTTATAGTAACCTTTTTTTAAGTTGCAGTTTGGATAACTTAAATTATTCTTTATTCATCACATTTTGTTATCAAATTTTACGCACTTTTTTAATCTATTATTTGTACTGCCTTTTGGGTTTTGTAGTTCGGTTAATAGAAACTATTTTCTTGCTTAAAAAAGAACGTTTTTAAAATGATGTAGTAAAGCAATGAGTAGAATTTCAGACCAGTTTCTTATGCATTACGGAATTATAATTACGTTCAAGTATCATTTATTATTTGCAAATGTAGAATTCACTGGTAAACAATAGTCTTACTTTTGTGACACCTACAAATATTAACAAAATACGGTAAAAATATAGAAACACCGAACTTTCTTTTCATTAATTCAAATTATTTATAATAATCAGTTACATTATCTAAAAATAACAATATACGCTTTAGTCAATGACAAGTAAACAGATTTATTCTAAACAATAACATTTTTAGGTAATTCTTCAGATTTTCCGAAAAATCCTGTATCTCCAACTTCTGATTATGTACCTTCAGAACACAGCGATATATCTTTAGATTGGGAAAATTTTTCGCCCACAAGACCTTCGTCCTCATCAAGCAACTTTAATGAAAATTCAAATTGTAGTGACTCTGAATTTTGCCAAAGAAACATTAAAAAAAAAGAAAACAAACCCAAAAGAGAAAGGCGAAAGCACTGTTGTTTATACTGCAATCTTATAGTCGGAAATTTTTCAAGACATTTGGAAAGAAACCACGTAGATGAATTTCAAGTGCAAGAATTTATGTCCTTGGAAAAAAATTCTCAACAAAGAAAAAAATTAATTGACAAATTGCGGCGTGAAGGTGACTTTTGTTCTTCAAAGATCGTACCTGTTCTAAACAAAAAAGATAAACAAAATGAGAACTATATAACTTGCATCTATTGTCGAGGCTATTATTGTAGTACAAGTTTAAGACGGCATGTAAAAAAATGCAGTTTTAATCCTGACCCATCAAAACGATGCAATGCACAAACTCAAGGTCAAACTCTTATGGCAGGACATTTTGGTCCAAATGATCCTCTTAGAACAAGTGGTATTTTAAATATGATGAAAGCAGATGACGTATCACTTGCTGCTAAAAAAGATCCGATTATTTGTGAAGTTGCTCGACGTTATATAAAAAGTCACAAAGAAAAACATTTATTGTTAGTTGCAAAGAGAATTATGAGAAGACTAACAAGATTAGTTTTAGAGATTAGAAAGCTAGAGCATAATCCAAATTTATACTTAGGTGATGTTTTATATCCAAATAAATTCCAAGTGTTAATTCAGGCCACAAAAAATATTGCCGAATATAATGCAGTTGAAAAATGTTACAAATCTCCATCTTTGGCGCTACAGATGGGAACTTTGATTAAAAACGCTATCAATACACTTTATTCTATTGAGGTTCAAAAAAATGTATATTCCAGAGATCGCTTAAATCAATTAAAAGCATTAATTACTTTAATAGAAACAGACTGGGCTCAAGAAATATCTAGCGAAGCAGGACAGAATTTGGCCATCAATAAGTTTAATAAACCGACACTAATACCAATGGCTAAAGATATTAAGGTAAAAAACGTGTTTTATAAAATACATTATACTCATACTTACTTTGCCATTTGTTGTTTATATACTAATCTCATTTTGCGTTGTACTATACGGTACAATTTAAGAGACTCTATTTTACAATGGAAATCAGAAAACGAAAGAAATCTTATTTCCCAATGCCAATCTAAATTCTTTATCTTCATCCGTGTCAATGTAAATTTTGTGTTAGTACTTGTGTATTTTTTAGTCTGTTTCTAAAACAATTAGTTCATATAAACTTATTCTCTACGACGCAAGAGAATAGTAATTAATTTAATTTTTTTGTGTGGTTTGGTATCTACACTGTTTGGAATTAATGATAATTTTTTTGTCTCAAAATCGCTGAGTAAATCTTTTGTTGCCTTAACATATAAATTTAGAATACTGTATGAAAAATTGAAAACGTGTTTTTATAATTTTTTCCTAATTAACTTACACGTTCTGTAAATATGTAAAATTTATTATCATGTTCTATACATTTTTTACTCGGTGTTTTAACACGCTTATTGACTGTAATATTGTATATTTTAAGTAATACAGTTTTATTTTGTTTCTAGAAATTTGAAAATTACTTAAACGTATTATTAAAAGAGGCCAAGAATCAACTAATAAAAAAACCCACAAACTTAAAATATTTTCGTAATCTTCTTGAAGGTATCTTCTGTAGTGTAATGCTATTCAATAAAAGAAGAGTAGGAGAACTTCAAAGAATGTCATTGACTGGATTTTTAAAGAATTACGGTACAATGCATAGTACAGAATTTGAAAAAGCTTTAACTCCAACAGAAAAAATATTATACAAATCACTTAAAAGAGTAGTGATTCGTGGCAAAAGAGGTAGAGGCGTCCCTGTACTTTTTGAGAAAAAATAATACAATACATTGAAATTTATTTAGAATGTAGAACTAATTTTAATCTTAACGAAAACGTATACTTTTTTGGAATACCAGATACTAATAGCTGTGTACATGGGTATAAAGTTATGAAGAAGCACGCTCGGTTAGCTTTGAACAATCCCGAGTCAGCTGCTCTTCTAACTTCTACCAAGTTAAGGAAGCATTTAGCGACAATGACACAGATATTTCGAATGGACAAAAATGATCTCGAACAACTAGCAACATTCATGGGTCATACTGAGAAAACCCATGCTGATTTCTATAGATTACCTGATGACGTCTATCAGACCGCCAAAGTCAGCAAATTATTGCTACTCTCAAAAGAAAATATTTCCGATGCATATAAAGGTAAACGATTAGATGAAATAGAATTAGATTTAAATTTAATTGAACAAAATACTAATGACGACGAAGAATCGGTGGTATTTGACACAGTAGAAGAAGACATCACAGAAGAAGTAGAAGCACGCCCAGAAACCAGTGCATCTAACTTAATTGTAGTAAAAAAAAAAGTAAACACAATTCGACAAGGCACAAAAAGAACTTTAATTCCATGGACTACAATGGAAAAAACGCTCACTTGTAAATTCTTTCAAAAACATATTAAGAATAGAATTCCTCCAAAAAAATTAGAAGTTGAGCAACTCATTCAACAACACCCAAATGTTTTTTCTAACAGAACTTGGCCTGTTATCAAAGTTTATGTTTGCAATCAGTTCAAACAATAATGAAGAAAATGCATTAAAACTAGGTATTAATTAATTAAGAACTTTTTAAATTTGTTTTTAGTACTTTACATAAACTTTTTTTGTTACTTATGATAAATAAATTTTTATTTGGTGTATGTCTATACACACGTATTTTTACTACTTAAAATTTGCCTAAAAGTTTAAATGTTTTGCTTGTAAACCTGATTACTAAAGAATAATAATGCTAAGGTAAATATAACATATTATATAAACATTCTTTAACAATATTTAGCCAAATGATAAGCATAATAAACATTTTTAAATAAAAAAAAATTGCAAAAAGTTAATTTAAAGTAATAAAAAAACAAAACAGAATACAATTTTTTAATCAATAATATAACATTACCGTTTTTATAGTTTAAAAAAAATTGCAGTAAAACGTTATAAGTGCAATGATAATTCCAACAATTTTTTTTAGTATACAAAATGTAATAACTCTTGAAACTTAATAATTGCGAACGCACAAGTAGCACTATATAACAGATATAAATATGACAACCTTGCCAGATGCAACCTTGTACGAAAGTATAAAATACGGAAGTCAACTAATGCTTTAAATAAAAATAATATATGGAAGTCGACCTAACCGACATATATATCGGTAGTCAATGTGTACCAAAAGAAAACTATCAAATATACAGCTAATATACTCAAGGGTGTCGTCCTGTACTATTTGAGATTGGATGCCGAGCACACCTACAGATGTATATATATATATATATATATATATATATATATATATATATATATGCATTTAGTACTCATACACCTCCGAATGCTATATGAAAAGATCGATTTCGCCTCCGTTTTTACGTGTTTGCCTCCGTTTTCGGAGCCGAAGGCGTTTTTCTTATTTTTCATCTGTATTATGTTTCTTGAGACACTCTCTATCGTTTGACGATTTTTTTGCCGGAGGTGAAAACGATCTAAATATCCATACAATAATACAATATAGTTCTACTACTTATTCACTAGGAGCGCTGCTGTTGTATATTCATGATGTGTTTAGTTCCAAACCACCTCCTTATGCTAATAGTACGTATTTGCCTCATCATATTGACAACACCGCTAGAGGCAAAAACGATACAAAGATATATGTACATGACGTATATGGATATAATTACTTTTCTGGATTTAGTCGTACCTACATACCTCGTATTTTCTCCCAGTCAATTTTTGTTTAATTTGCTTATATTACAGATTAGTAAGGTAAGTATGATATTGATATGAACTAATATAAAACAGGTCATTATACATACAGTATATCTCCAGATCAAATTTACAAGAAGATAAACCATTTAATTTTACAAAAAAGTTTACTGTGACGCCTAGAAAAAAATAAAAAAGTTTAAATGAAAAAATGCCACTATCTACAGAATAAAATCTTTATGCAAAAATAAATAATATTAATTAATTGTTAGATCTGGGACACTGTTTTGGACTTTGAACGAAACGTTGGCAACTTCAGTTTCTACTTTAAAACGGTTTAAACCCAAAAAAAACGTTTTCACTTTACTTCGACCATGGAAGCCTCTGATCTTATATTTAAATTCATTATATTTTGTAGAAATGTTATTATAAAAAAAATTGTGTTTTTAAGTAGCTGTTTAGTTACAATTAAATAAATAACACGCAGTTATAAAGTTTATTTAACAAAGATTATAAAAGTAATAAAATGAAAACAATACAATACAAATAATAAAATAATGACATTATGTCAAAATGACTACGTATTTTTATTTTTCTGCTGTTGTGTATATATTATATTATTATAAACAAAAGTCTTCACTTTCTGTTGGTTTATAGGCTCACACACCCAAGCATTTTTAGAGCTTACTTCTTTTTAGTATGCTGTTTAAAGTGACGACACCAATTTTTTCTGTTTCTCTGTTCTAACTATTCTGCTTCTTTTCTATTTTTGCAACATTTTTAGAACTTGATAAACTGCAACTTTTTTCTCCTGCACAGTCTTATGTAGTCGAAGGTTTGTTTTTTGTACGGGTGCCGGTGGTGAGTTCGGTAGAATGTCCTCTTCATCAGCATTAATATTAATGACAGTTAATGCCTTGTTTTTGTATTCAATTTGGTCCCCTTTGTCAAATAACGTTAACAATGTTGCAACCTTAACCGTTTAGTACGCTTTTTCGTAAAATTTATGGTAAGTTTTTACTGTGTGGCCCATGAATTTGGCAAATTGGACACTTTGATTTTTACTAACTGCATCAGAGTTGCAAATAAACAAATATTTGTTTTTTGCGGCATCATTTCACTTCTTAATTCAAGTAACAAGTCTATAAATTCTTGTACATTTATTTAGAGTTATAAGTCTAAAAAAGCATCTACTTATGAAGCCAGTAGTGGACGACATCAAAATGATGATAGCGTGATTTTAAATGTAAACAGCAATGCGGTAGGGATTTACCACTCTGTCGTTAGCAAATTTGTAGGTAGTAAAAAACAATTTTTTTAATCTATTTTCCAATATTTATAGTTAAAAACAAACCATATTATGAATTTTACTTTGCTATAAATTTACATTTTTTAAACTACAACTTTAAAAAAGAAATTAAAAAATAACTGCTGCACGACACAGATAATGTTAGTTATGTTTTGGCCAATTAATCAAGCTTTAATTTAAAGAAAATTAAAAAAAACGACACTAGACTTGTTTTAGCATTAGCTACTATAAGAGAAAAAATATTGGAAATTTTTACAAACCGTGAGAACAAAGCTATAAACTAAATGAGCGACGTGAGACAACTACCTTAATTCTCTTTTTAGGTATGAGGAATGTGTTTTTAGCTTTCCATGCGTTTTACAACAATGCACTTTGTCCAAAAAACAAGAAAAAATTTAAAATGCACTTTTCCGTTCTTTAGTAATAATGCTTAATTGGTTGGTCTATCCACTTAGAAAGGGCTATTTTATCTGCAACATTGTTTGCTTTTAAAGAAAAAAATTTTAACAGCAGATTATTCACTAAAGTTAGTTTTAAGCGCAACTTTTCTGAATGAAAGGTCGGATCTTCATCGGAGTTGTGGCTGCAGTAAAACGGATCTAACGATTCATAGCCGGTAGAGAGAAGAGAGAATAAAAAAAGAAAACAAATAGACAAACACATTATTATTAAGTATTAAGCACGCAACTTCAGCTTTTTCAAATTTCTTGAGAATTTTGCTTTCGCTGATTACATTTGATCGCCAATTTTAGAAGTATTTTTGCACTTAAACAAAAAATCTTAAGCTTTCGCGGTTGTTATGATTATAAGCGACTTTCAGCTTAGACCGCGTCGTAGTTAAACACCCAGACTTAGACTTGGTCCTAGTCTCTTCTTGACAGCCAAAACAAGAAGTAGACCTTGGCCTTTGCAGTATTGTCGTTCGTGAATCCAAACAAACTGACGTTTCGCAAGACATTGCAGCTTGCATCTTCAGAGTAGTAAATGTCACTGAAAGAAAAAGTGTAAATGACAATATTTATACCAATAGCGATTAGCGTGATTAACGGATCTTATCTTTCCGTTACCGCTTGACTGACATCGTTATTACTTGGAGTAAGTGTTTGTGTCCTTTCCAAGAAGGTTGATCTTTGTTTTAGATGATATAATACTGGTAGCCAAGATTTGCTTAGTCTTAAACCGTCTTCTCTATTCATATTACATGGATGTTTTACTATTTTCACGGCTTCGCGGATTAGTCTGGAAAGGTAGAAAGGAGTTCTAGCCAACACTTTAGTTTGGTCGAAGTTCAGCGTGTGTCCTTGGTTCCTTACGTGTTCTGCAACTGCTGATTTAGTAACTCTGCGGTGTTTGCAGTCAGCCATATGTTCTTTTACTCTAACTTCAATAGAGCGTCCCGTTTATCTTATATAACTTGATCTACAGAAACAAGGAATTTTGTAAACTCCAGCATGTTTTAGAGCCCCTTATTTGTCTTTAGCAAATGTAAACCAGGTGTTCAGGGTATCCTTAGTCGTAAAACACTTTTAATATTATATTTCTTTAGCACCCTGTTTATTTTGCCTGTTGAACCCATACAGTAAGGTAAATAAGCGGTGCTAGTAGGAGGTGATAAGTCTTTTTTGACTTTTAGATTTATTGCTCTTTTCCATGCGTTTTGGATATCTTTAAACCCGTATTCATTTTGTTCTAGGGATTCCAACAGTGTTACTTTTTCTTTTTGTAGATTTTCATTATCTGGCACACGTATAGCTCTTTTGGCTAAAGTATGCAAAACAGAGTCTCTGCGTTTAAGTATCTATTATTGTGCGTTTTCTTTCTATAAACTGAATGTCCCAATTTTCCGTTATTTTACCTTATCACCAGTACATCAAGAAAGGTTAGGCTGTTGTTGTGTTCTAACTCCATAATAAATTTAATGCTGTTATGTGCAGAGTTTAGATGTTGAAAGAACTGATTTAGTTTATCTTTGCTATGAGGCCATACAACAAACGTATCATCAATATATCTAAACCAAGTTTTTGGTTTTAATTCAACATTTTTCATAATATCAGTTACAAAATATTCCATGTAAATTGGCTATAACTGGAGAGAGCGGTGAACGCAAGGCCGCTCCTTCTACTTGTTTAAACACGTTGTCCGTATAACTAAAAAACATGTAAAGTAAAAGAACATATGGCTGACTGCAAACATCGCAGAGTTACTAAATCAGCAGTGGCAGAACACATGTGAAACCAAGAACACACGCTGAACTTTGATTAAACTAAAGTGTTAGCTAGAACTCCTTTCTACTTTCCCAGACTTATCCGCGAAGCTGTGAAAATAGAAAAACATCCATGTAATATGAACCGAGAAGACGGTTTAAGACTCAGCAAATCTTGGCTACACTTTTTCTTTCAGTGACATTTATCACTCTGAAGATGCAAGCTATAATCATAAAAATAATACAAAATAAAAAATGAATTTGGCGATAAAACATTTAAACGTTGTCAAGAATTTTGTACACCACAGTAATTGAAAAGACGTACCTAAGCCGTTATTAGAATATTTTGAGTTCTCAGCAATACGCCAATACATCTATTTTGTAATAAAACCAACTTTTACTTACTACGAACAAGTATTTATTGCAGCAGTCTGCTTTAACTGCACAATACTCAAAAACAATGTTAATACACTGTCTGCACACAATAACTAAAAATTAAGTTGTACCACTGTAAAAACTAAATCACAAGTACAAAATATGATGCTGTATTATCACAGCGTGCATAAGCTGTTTTGTCAAATGCGTTGAAAATATTTTTAAACTTTGGCAGCGCCGCTGGAGGTGAACTCAACCGTAGCATTTTACAATTATATATATAAGGAGGCGAAAGCGGCGTAATCCCATATGGAGATAGGGTAGTACTAAATACAGATTTGTATTTTGTATGAAAAAAACATGTGATATCATTACCCCTCTACCTTTGCCTGTAAAATGGTGTAACACCTGACCCCTTAAATACGGAAAAAACTTGTGTAACATAATTTGTTCTACCGGATGGATGGGCGTCCTAAAGATATGCGGAGACGAAGAGGATACAAATGCATATATATATATATATACAGATAAACCTATTTGATTTATTCTATGCAAATATTCATTACACTTTTCTTATTTCTAATTTTTTGCTATTTTCAAAGGTGACACAGTTGGCGCTAAAATGTGCACACTAGCAGCGCAGCCAACGTCACGTTTAAAAATAACCTAGTATTTGTTATGGTGAAAATGGCGGAGTTGCTGTTATCGCGTGGGTTAAATAAATATGATCGTTGACTCTATATATTTATATAAACTAATAAAACCGAGATACAATTAAATATAATTGAAGATCAATTAAAAACCGATGTTACATATTCTAAAAAAATGGCAGGTGTACTTATCCATTTATAACCATCAAATATTGTAATGTAATTAATTTTCTTTTTTACTTAATATTTAAATACATTTTTAACAAATATTAAATGTTTGTGGATACCTTTATGTAAAATTAAATTATGGATTTAAAATTTTCTGATATACTTCGTACAGAATAATATGAGTTCTAGTTTTACAGGTAAATACCCGTAAGGGTGTTAGGGGAAGTGATGTCCAAAATGTTACAGTCAATATGGTTAACACAATCTGGACTATGCTTGAGCAGAGAATTACAAGTAAGCTTTTAATTTTTTTTTATTATATTCTAATACAAAAAATAAAATTTATTAACTAGAAAATGTTTTCTTTTTGATTTATACAAATAATTCTTCTTAATCTAAAGTTTTCATTACTAATGTGAATATTTTTTGCCAGTAAGTTAGTTAAAAGAAAATACTAATTTACTTCCATTCTTTTTTTTCAGAAAAAAGAACCGTCTCATCTTGTTCAAACTACAAATAATTAAGTTTTTTATAACAATAAAATGTATTTTATTCATAAATTTATGTATGTGTACCTATAAATAAACATTTTTGTTATATAGTAATGTCATTTTCGATATAATATGATATATATCAAACACCATCAAGAAATATTACCGAGACATGCCATTGTATTAAAGTAATCTTTAAGAAATATTTTGTAGTACTCATATAAAATTAGAATTTTTTATTGCCGACATATTCCTGAAATATATGTGCAACCTTAAATGCAACATTGAAGCAACCTTTTGCAAACATTGCATTTCATGAAACATTTGAGGACATTTCTACATTGCTGAAATGTTTCATACATATCTCAGAAAAGTTTCACAATGTCACAGGAACATCACTTATGTTTCAAAGAAATGTTTCTGAAATATTTCTGATAGCAAATTGTGCTATATGGGTAGTGGTAAAGTGCATACATGCTACAAAAATTTTAGTGGTCTTTCAACAAGTATGGAGCAAGCAATTATAGTGGAAGGATTTAACCATAGTGAACCGAATTATGGAGTTAGATATAAATATATGGTTGGTGATAGAGATTCCTGCGTTTATGCGAGAGTGTTACAAAATGTTTCTTATGGAAGGCAAGTTATCAAGTTAGAATGTGCTAACCATGTCACTCGAGCATCTACGTCTAATTTATACAAACTTGTAAAAAATTGCAATTTTGATATAAGCGTATGCCAAATAATTAAAAGTAACATACTCAGTTACTCGAAGCATTTACGTTTTGTTATATCAAATTCCATGAAGATAGATTTGAAACAAAATTTAAACAATGTCCCCTTTCATGATTTTGGATGTCATACCAACTGTAATCGAAAAATTTGCAAGGATCAAGGGGTCGACAATTCAATTAATCTTCTGCTAACAAATAAAATTTGGGAGGAAATTTTAAAAATCAACAATCGAGTTGCAGCCAAATCTGATCAACTATCAGAAAATGTGACAATTTCATTCAGAGAGGCGGATATCAAACTAGATGTTTCGGTGCAGGATTACTGTACAATTTAGGACATGAGTTTCACAAACTATCGACAAGTAACGTTACCAAAAATAACTTAAATGTTTTATGTAAACGTCGAAAGACAATTAAAGAAAATTCTAAGAGGTCTCATAAAAGAATTAAACATTGTGTTCTGAATGACGAAGATGCCGATTATGGATCTACACCTGCTGAGCCAGACAAAAGTATGCAGAATTAGATGCTCTAAAAATGAAGGTAACTATGAAATTAGAAAGTGCCAACGTTAGGCAAGTAACATTAAATGGATGAGAAAAATGCAACAGGATTACAGCTTCTAACTTTGAAAGAATTTGTAAACTACGTTCTTCAACGGATAGAACAGGCATTATTAAATTACTGTTTTATAGTAATGAACAATTGAAAACTGCTGCAATTACGTACGGTGTTGAAAATGAACAAAATGCTATTAGAAAATACGAGCAAATGTGCAATAGAAAAGTTTCATGTGCGGGTTATGTATATGAACAATTAAAAAACTTAGGGGCTAACCCTGATGGAATTGTGGATAACGAAACAATTGTGGAAGTCAAATCTCTATACAGTGTACACAATTTTAAAATTAAGGAAACTGTGGAGACTAGCAGTGGATTGTGTGTTAAATTAGTAGATAATGAATTATTTTTAAAGAAAAGCCATAATTACATGTATCAAGTTCAGGGACAACTTCTAATTACCAATCGGGCAAAATGCGATCTTATTTTGTACACCGATACAGATTTGGAAGTTGTTACAGTGCACTTTGATCAAGACGTTTGTAATTAAATGATTGAGAAATTGAGCAAACTTTGGTGTAAATATGCCCTACCAGTACTTGCGGATCCGCGAGTTCCTTGTGGTATGAAAGTAATCGTAATCGAATTCGGAGTGCTAAGGATATAAAATTTAAAATTAGAAAATACGCGTGACCTTCAATGAATCGTTTACTATATGTTTGAAATTTAATGTCGTATGTACGTCGTATTTATACAAATATTGTTAAAATAATATTGTTCTTTAATCATTTTATTAAAGATGATTGATCCATTTTATATATTGAATTATTGAACAACTTTATAATTAATTACGAATTGCATTGAACGTGATGCTATTAATAAACTACCAACTACCCACACGAGTGCAAAATAAAAATACGTGCAATTCGTAGTGGGGGTTCTTCGTATACTTTACACTGGTAGGCGGTCCGATGCTAATATGATTTATTGCTTTAAGTAGTTATAGTTGCCCACCTTCAGGTGATCTTTAAAATTAGAAGAACACAACGCTTATAGTAGGCGCTGTCGGAACTACCCTATGCCTACATACTCTTAATACACTTTGTATTAAGGGGATAGTGTTCGTACTTACGAAAACGTTTACCGTGCGATGTCACCATAATCGCATTTGTATACCTGTAAGACGACTTCTCTGAAGCAGCACTCCTTTTTACATTTACTTAACGTACATAAAAACTACCTGCTCAATGAAGGTTTTTATTGTATGTAAATAAACACCTAACTGTATTGTTAGTAGGTAAACACTATTTACGTGTTATTATAAGTTTTATTAAAAATAAAAGTAATACACATAGCTACGTGCATAAACAAATTAATAGATAAGTGTATATACACTTTGTTACATACATTCCTGTTCTAGTTATCTCTAGCTTTCATGCCTCTGGGTATTCTCAGATTTGCTAATTCCGGTAGCATACATAATTCATAAAATGGTACTAATTTTAATAACATATTTTGGTAAAAATTCGAATCTTTAGAAATTGTAATGACAACTAAGTCATGATTTGTAAATAATATTAAATCACAAATAGGAATGTCTATTATATTAAGTTGCCCTTGAATTTGATATAAGTATTTATGATTTGTTTTAAGATTACCTGATTATTTAAAAACAGTATCCCTAAAGAATTTTTCTTTTTAGCAATTTCAGTAATATTTTCATTTCTTATTGAATATAAACATTTCACTTCAATAAGTTTTGTATTCCCTATTCTTCCATCAGGAGAGGCGGCTAAATAAGGATGACTTTTTGATATGAAAATACCACACTGTTCAACTTTTACTCCATATAACTCTTCATATTTTTTAATTGCAACAGTCTCATTAATTCTACCGTAACTAATAGCTTTGTTAGCTTTCAATAAGTTTTGATTTGTAAATAGAATTTTTTTTAATAAATTGTGACAAGGTGTTGTTGCTTTTCGGACACACACACTGTGAAAATTGGATGCTGTTAATCTTTGCCGCCTAATTTGATGCCACAACATATTGTTTGCTTGTCCTACAGTGTTGTTCCATATAGTATACCTATTATTTGCTTCTTCTTGTATTATATCAAGAATCTTCTGCTTTTGAATGTTTAAGGCCTCTTCGCTAATATCAATTGTAGCAGCATCAGTACCATAATCATTACTATCTGTGGTATGGTCTACATGTTTACATCTTCGTTTTCGTTGCCGTCGTTGCTGTCGTACTCTTTCTAGTTGTTTTTGTCGAATCATACAGTAGTTTATTACAAGACTAGTATTCAGAAAATCACCGTGCCAAGTAGGACCTGTATTAAACGCCAAACCTGCGGCAATGCATCTTCTTTGGTAAGATCCTCTTTGCGTAAAATTGATTCGCTTACCACCAGTGAATTTAGCTACTAAAGACATATATCGTTCGGCACTATTAGTAGTTTCATTGGCAACAAGACGATCAGCTTTCCCCATAACATTTTCTATTAGTTTAACTATTTCTACAAATAAATTACAACTAGTTAATAACGGAATAAAATTTTGCTCATTGCAGTCCATTCTTTTACAATAATCTAATCTGCAATTGGAATGGTTTCCGAAGACGTGATGTGGAATGTTAATGAGATCTTGACGTAATGTACTAATTCCTTTATTATTAGATATAGCACAACGTAAAGAAGTAGACAAACGCTGCAAATTTGACTTTAAAATACGTCTCCCAGAAATATCAAACTTTGTATTTTTTGATAATTTATGGAGATTTGATGTAAACGCTCGTGTCACATGATTTGCACATTCTAATTTATGTACAAATCGACCATAAGGTACATTCTGAATAATTCGAGCATACACACTTGCATCTCCATCTGCAATAAAATATTTAAATCGTAACTTGTATCTTTCTTCGCAATCAATAAATCCCTCAACAATAATTTCCTGCTCCATACTGGTTGCAGGACCTTTATAATTTTTAAAACAGACATGTTCTTTAATTGTGTTATTTTTCTCTGCGAAATAGAAGTTCAAACAAAATTTATTTTTTACACCAATATATAAAAGTTTTTTGGTTTTATGTCCTATTATACATGCTACACCTGAGTTAGATGTGTACCCATGACCATATGACCTTTTGGCCCAACCTCCGTCCACGATAATTGTTATATATGGTAATCCGTGTTCTACATTTCCTTGTTCTAAAGCAAACAATTTTTCAGTTTCTGCTGTTTCTTTCATTTGTTGCGTTAAAACATCTTCCCACGTTTTTCCAACAGTTACTTCATTTTTCATAAAAAACTTTTTTGACATTGGTGGAATATCTATTATTGTAAGAAATTCACTAGTTTGTGCGTACCCATTTCCAACCGATATTGATCCACATACACACTTCTGATTAATGTTACTGTTCTTGTTTGTATTAAACATAAATTTTTTATAACAGCCCGTGCAGGTAACCGTAATTTTGGAGTATAATCCAATTCTTTTTTCTCCTTACAATCGCAAAGTTCCGTAACATTTGTCTATTGTCGAATGTTTTTGAAGATCCATTATTTGTTGAAATACGTGTTGCATATTTACAATCCGGTTACCAATAACAGTGCACTCTGGGATATCTTTTTCTATTTCGAGATCTGGCAAATTATCTTCGGGAACTCTAAGAGAAAAAAAAATAATTAACATGAAAAATTAGTACAATACAGTGAAACTTGCCAATGCGGACCTTTTGTAAAACGAAAACCTGTGTATAACGGAGTTTTTTTTCGGTTTCCAGCGACTAAATATACTTTTACGTATACTAATCCTCTTAAAGCGCAAACCTCCATAACTCGGAAGCGAAAAGCAAATTGCGATTCCAAACTACCAAATATCATAAATTTAAACTTGAGGAATGTAATAAAATGCACTTATCGCATTTACAAGATATTCATAAATCTTCTATTATAGTTTTTACTATTCTTAAGAAACAATTGGTTTTTGGCAGTGTTATGGTAATACATTATTTGGGAAAAAACATGTTTACTTGAAATTAGTTTTTGTGTTTACGGATAATTCTTTTGTTATCACAAAAACAGTTAGTACACGAGTGTTAAATCAGTGTCGATGAAAATTACAATCGTTAATAATGTCGAATAAAAAAACCTGCATTAAGCGGAAGATTTACCTGGTTCCTACAGTTTCCGTCTCAGCAGGTTTCACTGTATCAATAATAATTAATTTAAACTTAATTTATGTTATTTCTTTATAATAGTGGGTAATAGCAATGACATTTTAAGATAATAAAACATTTTAGTGTTTGTTTAATGGAAATAGAAGACCAATTTTTTTTCATTTTTGCTTAATAATTTCTTTTGCGTTTTTCTGATAAAGAAAATCGATGCAAAATGGAAAGAAACAGGTAAAAAACTAAAAGAAAAGAATACTGGTAAGAGAAATGGATATAATAGAACAAAAAGTAGAAAACGTTTAGGAGAAAAGTACAGACAAATGAGACAGGAAGAAAAAAGTAATAAAGAAATGCTTATCGAAACAGTATGATAAAAATGGGTAGAAAAATGAATAGAACTGGACATTTAGAAAGAACTTCAGATGAAAAAAGATATATAAGACTAAAAAATAAAATCGAAATTAAATAACAATCGTTCAAAAAGAAGAGGGTCTTGATTGGAAACTAATTTTGAGTTTATTACATTTAAGGTTTGAATTTTTTTGTTTATTTTTTGTATGTATGATAATATAAAATAGCGTAATTTTTTGTAAATTAGGAAATAGAAGTAAAAACGTGAAGTAATAATGCCTTTAAACAAATTGTAAGTACATTAATTTTTATATTTACTTACGTTGCAAAGTATTCCAGATGAGCGTCTTCTGGGACATACTGTTCACTATTTTCAATAGTTTTTAATATATTTTCACGCTTTCGTCTTAGTCTCTGAGCTTTTGAAGCGTTGTTTTTCTTTTTTGGACGTACAAACCGCACCATTTTATTATTCTTAATTTACCACTAACTAAAGAGAAATCGTAAAACTATACTAATATTAAATAAACACTATAACTTGCACACTAAAGTGATACTAAAGTTAAATTAAAAAAAGTATTACAACAAAATTGTTGACACTTAGATTATGTTGAACTACTGGTTGAACACAACAAACACCAAAACCACAAATATTAGCAGTTCAATACCGTTTCTTAGAAGCAACTGGATTTTTACGGCAATCCTTTCAATTGAAGGTTTCCGTAAAAGTCGTAAAAACGCAGGTAAAATTTAATGTGTATGTTGAGTTGCCTACTAAAAAAAATAATTTTAAATGTTATTTCAAACACAATTTCTTAAAAACCAAATTATATTAATTAATTTTTTTTATTGCAAATGAAGTCTTTATTGGGTAAGAAGGTATTGTAGCATTTTTGAACCAATAGGTTCATTTATAGATAAATAATTTAGCAAAAATCGTTATTTTAATTACAAGTTCGTATTAAAACTGTTATATTAATATAATTGTTCAAGATACAAAAACTATAATATTACATACCCTAGGGAATGATATAGTTCATCAAATTGTTAAAAAATAAATTAAAAATTTCTGATAGATTTTTGTAAAATGTGTAAAAACCTATTTTTTTAATTAATGGGTATAATTAAAAAATTTAAAATGATATCGATTCGAATAAAATTCACTAATCCGATGAAAGTGCAAGAAATTGTCTGCCATCGATAATTTTGAATTGTTTCTATAGAATAGCAATATCTATATTTTTGGCTACTATCCCCTTAATGTACAATGTATTTTGCTAAGTATATTTTTAAAAAAAACTAACAAAAACACCAAGTAGAGAACTTAAGAACATGAAAAAAAAAATGAACGATTAAATTTTAAATTACAACAAGTAAAATATTTATCGAAAGTCCCGTAGATAAAATCACATTGTTTTATATTTAACAAACATTTTCCGTCGATCGTTCGTTAATACTTATATTAACGTATAATAATTATCAAAAGTAAACCCTATTATCGCACTACTTTTGAATCAATGAAATCAACGAATTTCTATTAACCCTTTCACTCACCTTGTACTATTAGTAGCACATGGGAGTTTTAATTTTTTTAAGAAAAACTAAAAACTGTACTGAAGTTAGTAGTAATCTGTATGTACTATTTTACGAGCGCCTCGCCGCAGTTGGACTCTTCAATGTCACAGCATTACGCAGACGCGGTAGTTTCAAATATTACCGTCAAATTTGAATTTTAACAAACAATTACATAACCTTACTTCTACTCTGTGCGTTAACATTTCATAATTCATTTCATCCCTTTCATTCAACATGTCTACAACAATGGTTAGCAGTTGCAGTAAATTCACGTGTAAAGAGTGTAATAAAAAGTTTACCTTAAAAACAAACCTATATGCACATATGAGAAAATTTCATAATTGTACTGGTGTAAATGGCCCAATACCCAAAACTGTCAATGAACTACATATGTGGGAAAAGTTTTATGAAAACATCAAATTTTAATCGCCATATGAAAAACAGCCATACAACAAATGTAATAGTTACAAAACGGTTGGGAAGAATTCAATGTTTAGAATGTGGTGTAAAATTTAGATTGTATCGTGAACTACGTGAACATTTAACATGTTTACACAACTGGACATTAGAGAATGAAGAATGTATATTTAATTCTGAGAATGGTATGTAGTTATGGGGAAATGATTACATTTTGTAATTGTAGCTGTATTATTTTGTGAAGTACCTAATTGTGCAAAAATTGTAGAGTTTCTAAAATGGAAAGACGTAGTACAACAAAAATCCGTATCACACTTTGTATTGGATACATCAGCTACCATACTGTGTGACGGTGGTAAGGAAATGTATTATAATTGTCACCGATCATATCAATATGCAAGTTCTAGAAAAAATATCACAGTTACAAAGGGTGTGATTTCAAATAAATGTGGAACTTCTTGCCCATCTAGAATGGAAGTATTAGTGAAAGGAGGTATATACAAAGTAAGCTTTTGGAAAACACATGTTGGACATTCCATTGATATCGGTAAAAGTTTTCTTAGTAAATAAATTAGAACAGAAATTGCTGGTATGTAGAATACTAAAAATACACTGTATATTATTAAATAATCTTATTTTCCCAGGTAAATTGAAACATGGTGTTACTTTTGAACATATTCTAGATGAGATAAGGAATTGTACAAGTGATGTACTGTCACAACGTATTCTTTTACTGGAACGCAAAGATTTACATAATATTGTAAGAGACTTTAATATATGTACATTATGGAACTAGACGTCATCATGATGCTGCTGTGAGTGTGAAGTTGTGGGTTGAAGAAATGAAAGGTATGAAAAGTGATTGCCCAATTTCATATTTTAAAGAGCAAGGAATAGATACTGAAGGATCACTCAATAATGAATATTTTTGTTTAAATATTATGACTTCATTTTACTGCAAACAATTGCAAAAATTTGGAAACGATAAAATATGCATAGACGGCACCCATGGAACAAATTCGTACAATTTTCAGTTGTACACTTTATTAACTGTGGACAAATTTAGTTCAGGATGTCCCGTTGCATTTTGCTTTTCTAACAGAGCAGATGAAGTTGTTTTTAAGTTATTTTTTGAGCAGGTCAAGTTGAAAGCAGGTATAATGGAGCAAATGTTTTTATGTCGGATGATGATCCCGCTTTTTATAATGCGTGGTCAGTTGTCATGTCTCCTGTACCTAACAAACTATTATGCACCTGGCATGTAGATCGCAACTGGCGTAAACATTTGTACAAAGTTAGTGGTGGGTCTGAAATTAAAGCACTTGTCTATAAAACTATTAGAGTTCTTTTTCAAGAAACTTGCATTGAACAGTTTGAAATATATGTTCCTGAAGTTATGAGTGAATTGTTATCAGATCCTATAATACTGCAGCATTCGCTCAATACTTTCAAACATATTACTTAAACGCCCGGAAGAGTGGGCATATTGTTATCGGGTGGGATTAGGTATCAATACAAATATGTAATTGGAGTCTGTACATAAAATTTTGAAGCATATATATTTGGAGGGTAAGAAAATTAAGAGGCTCGTGAACTACTCTCGTGATAGCATATATAAGCGCATAATAAAATTGGCTAAAAATAAACCTACTGACCATATAAATTCAATCAGAAAAGGTCACAAAACCAGTTCTTGTATAAAAATGGAAATGAATAAAACTGTTGAAGAAGGCCACAAGTGGTTGATAATGTCAATGTCCAATGCATCAAAGAAATACTCTGTTTCAAAACGGGAAAAAGATTTTATCAATTGTACGATGAAGTGCCATGAATGTAATATCTGTTTACATGATTTTATTTGTTTTTGTGTGGATAACTTAATATAATTAAATATTTGTAAACATATACATGCATGTGCTAAACATACAAGAAGCATAACCGAAAAATCTGGTAATATTTTGATTGATAATTTCGCTGAAGTATTTGAAATTATAAATAATGACCTGTGTGCTAACATTTTAGAAGTTGACTCTTGACTTGGCTTGGCTATTAAAAAAAAATGTGAGCTAATAACTGGTTTATGGTCAAATGAGTTGCAAATAAACCAAGATGAAGCTAATATGATCATGAAAAATTTAAATGCAGTTATCGATATCGTGAATAAAGGCAGAGTTGGTCTAAAAACTGTTGAAAATGTTAATGTCCAACAGAATCTTGATAAACTCAGACTCTTTTCAACCAAGAAAGGAAAGTTACAAAATAATTCATTGAAAGCTCCCACTCCTGTAGAAATACAAAATATTGAACAATGTTTATTAAATCCAACAGAAAAGATTGTAAATATACATACTACTTTTGACCACTGTTATTCAAATACTTTCTTAGTTCTGACAAAATTATTAGTATAAATATTAAGTATAGGCGTTGAATAATCACATTCAACGGTAGGTATAGGTAATTATGTAAATTTTTGTAATTAATTTTTTTTTTTAATTTTTCTAGTATTATAAATTTTGTTATATTTATGACATTCATGTACACCAGTTTTAAAGTGTTCACTAAGTCTGTATTATAAGTATTGCACAAATTGATTTGTATCACATTAATTGATAAACTCCACAAACATTTTAAATGAAATTATTCTATTTGTTGTCACCCAAAGCTGTGCAATTGCATGACTTAAGCACCCGTTATTAAATAATTCAGTTAAATACATAACCAGCAAAACAAATAATTTGCTAAAGAACATTTCAATTGTGCAACTATAAAAATAATCTTCTGTAAATAAAATCACATTATTGGTCACCATGTAGTTTAACTTCTTAGCAAAATGCCTAAAAATAACAAGAATATTAGTTTCATTTAAGTATTACATAACACTGTTTACCTAATCAAAAGAGTTATATGACTCGCACTTACAATCCGCATTTAACAATTCAGTGCAAGTAAATATTTTTCTTGAAAATGTAGCACACTTCTCGGATGGTTTTGGAAACTGTACCATTGACACCAGTACAATTTATAAAATTATTGCGTGTGTACCTACATATAGGTTTGTTCTTGAGATAAACCTTTTGTTATGCTCTTTACATTTAAATTTGCTGCAATTTCCCATTTTGTAGATATGTTTAATGAGAGGTTAAGTAATTGCTTTCAATTTTAAATTTGAAAGAGCATAATATAACATTTTGCGTCTGCGCACTGCGTTGGCAATGAAGAGCCAAACTGCGGCGAGACGTTCGTACTATTTTAGCTTTTCAGACGAGAATCTATGTGCAGGAGTGCTTCGTCCAATCAGCAACTAGTTCTCATAACCAATAAAATTAAACCGAGTACTAATTTAAAAATTCGAAATTTGTCTGAAATCGACGAAACCAGTATTGTCTAGGTACAGATACCATGGACTAAAACGCAGATACCTACCAGAAAATATATATCACGTTCTCCGACTTAGTAATTAAGAAAAGTTTTCAGTTAAATTTACTTAACCTACTGAATTTTACGAGCTGCAATTGAAAACATAACCTATAGTTTCTATACTTGATTTCGTTAATACATATCTTTTGTTTAAACTGGTTTTTAATACGTAAATGATTTAAAATGAATGTAAAAAATGTTTGTGATCGTTGTGCTTGATCAACGATGCTCTGATAGTTCTACCTGTGGGACAAATGGGAAATACGTACTAGTTAAATAATAAATTTTATTTAGTCTAGATTAAGTAGGATGTTGTTGCTTAATGCACGCCAGCTACTATGTAACACACCTTAAAGGGGGCAATCGTTGCGTGAAAGAAAAACCTTTAATAAAGACAGATAATTTTTATTAATTGTTAGTCATTTGCAGTCGATTGATATGCAGATGAATACTTTAGTAAAATATATTTATTTTCCAGAGAAATTTATGCAATTACTTATACAATTCAGCTATGCAACTGAATAGTGGCTACGTCCCCCTTAAGAAAATCAATTAAAATTTTACGCAAATATTAATATTAACAATAAAACACTATCCAAATTATGGTTATTAGGTACTTCATCTCATTGTAAATTTTATTTCAATACGTCAATACAAATTAACACAATTTAAAAATAATTAAATACAATACAAACAAATCAGATTTATATAAATGTATATTTTTGTAAGACTGTTTAATAATACGCTTATTATTCACTAGTTTTGAATAGATAATAACACCTAGTTCTACCTACTACTATAAGAAATATTACTCACGGGCTATTGTACTCATGGGTTCAATTAATCATATGACCCATGCCTAGTGACATTACATTATTATAAGTGTTAAAGCTAATATATCTATATTGTTATAAAGAACATATTTTTGAGATGATTTATATATAGTTATGATCAAAAAAGACAATTTAAAAATGTCTAAATATAAAAAGAAACCCTGAAATAACTATTTGACTTGTGTGGCAAACTAGATCTTCGTGAGTAATAGCTATCATTACATGCTTGTTGAATAATAGGTATACTATTGTTTTATTTAATGTTCCATCTGTAACTACTATTGATAACACATTTTTTACATCAGTGAAATTATTAATCTAATTTAAATGTAGTTACATTTTCCTTTATATGACTAACTTCTGTCATTGATGATTTTTTTAAACCTTGTACGATGAGCTTTCTTTTTTTTTGTTGAATACAATCTTAATTGTGGATCAATTTTTTTCCTTCTTGGATTAGTTTTATTTGGGCTATTGAAATGCATCAAATGAGAACTTGAACAATTTACTAAATTTAACATAGATGTAAGCTTTGAATCAATATTTTTAAGAAATGCTACATCTTGAATATTTTTTATGTTTAAAGAAATTGATTCTAACATGCTAATAATATCATTTTTATATTTTTCAACATTATTATTAGTTTTAATGGTATCTAAATGCATCTGCAATTCATTACAATCAATATTAGTATCAGGTTTATCCTCAGAATTAGTGTCTTTGTTACTACACACAATAATGACTTTATGAATATGTTTGCACATATTTGCACGGATTATGTATTCTAAGCAAGTACATGCATAAACGTGTATACACGATAAACATATTCGACACTATAACTTGCATTCGTGCATGTTAGAAAATATATTTTTGGTCACATTATAAGTTTTAGAAATTACATTCCAGACTGTAACACTTTCATATTTGAGTCATTTACAGCGGACATATGTGCTTTATTTAAAGATGACACCTTGCTGCTAATTTTTCCTTTTGTTAATTTAATATTTCTATCAAACTGCTTATTTTTTATAAACTTTTGCAGCACACTTACAGTCTTATCCAATCGTTTACAAACAGTTCCTCTTAAATAAATATGTTTAATAATTTTATACATCGATTCAAGGTACATGTTTGTATTTATCATGTTTCCAGCTCTATAACAAGTTGCCCAAACATTCACTCGATTTGATTATGAGTTCACAAAAGATGTTCCAAAATCCTTTAGCTCATCATCTGTTTGAAGCAATAGCAAAACGATTTCAAACATCTATCAAAGGTTTCCATGTTGCTACTTTAACTTATGGAGTGTACCAATTCATTAAAACAAAGGAAACTTGTGTGTTGTCAACGAATTGGGTTATTGGAGGTCAGGTAATAAGACTTTTTACAAAGTAAATTTTATTAGGTTTAAATGTTCTTGACCTTAACTGGCAACTAAGGATATGATTATATTATTATTATATATATAAAATGTTTTTGTATCTCAAATAAATTGTAGCACAATATAATATTTACTTGTAAAAACATTTAAAAACACTACTATAGGTATGCAATTATTTATACGTCAATGTATTATGCATTCGTTTCTAGGTGAAATATGATAGTAAGAAGGCATCCGGTTATGTCGAAAAAGGAAAAATACCTTATAAAAAATGGCCTACTTATGCAGTGGAACCAATATGTGCTACATTATTTGGTAAATATGTACTAAATAGTTTCAGTATTACTTCATAATTTATTTATTTTATAGATTCATATGATGCTGCCTATAAAGCAGAATCGGTATTGTTAGAAAAATCTGATTTAGATACGACAGATATAGAAACAATTAATAACCCCACCCAAATACTAGGTACAAAAAGAGTACGAAAACCTACAAATAGAAATTCCTCAACATCCGATTACAATAAAGATGTCCGTGAGATATCCTCTTCTGACGAAGACGAGTTTGAGAAGTTACCGTCACTACAAGGTATGACATATCAGCATACTGAAAAAAATGAACAGTCCATCATTATTGACGATGAAAGATTGACAGATGTAAACTCCATTATTTCATCTGAAAACGTGCCAGCAGTGACAATATCTACCGAAGGTCAAGTTTATGAATTAAAGGAATTAATTATTCAACAGAATAATTTAATTCTGCAACAAAATTTAAAAATTGACAACTTGACTGTGCTAGTAACTAATATAACTAACCAGTTAAAAAAACTGAAACTAAATCATAGTAGCATCAATACTCACAGTAAACTGATTACCACCAGATGGAATTTTCCATTGCAAACAATAGATGATCTTAAACAACTTGACATAAATTTGATAAGTGACGAGAATAATAGCAGAAAAGAATTTGTAAGTATATCTACAACGCATAAGTATGAAATTAAAATTTATTGTTTTATAGAAAGATTTCTTATTTCAACTTGGAGGTACTACATTAAAAACAACTATTAAATTCATAATAAAAGAAATATATTCATTAGAATTGCAGCAGCTGCTTAACTAATATAATACATGTACCATATGCAGCATGTAACTGACAGTATTAGAGCAACAAAAAAACCTAATGTGATTAATTAAATTTTGCTTTGTACATGTAGATATAGATATAGATTTTCTAATACCTAGCGTACTTTTCCTTAAATAAGAATCATTTATAAAATAATGTATGATTTATAGGTACCACAAAAAAAGTGTTAACATCATTGGGAAGGCAGCACATTTTACAAAGAATAGGGTCATTTGTCAATGAAACTTTTATAATTTCATTTTTGAAAGTTCCAATAAAAAAAAACTTCTCGTAAAGATCTTGATTGATCCTGGATATTTCACTTGTCTTTATAAAAACTTGTCCTTCCGTAATAACATCACTACCTTGTTTATCAAAACATTTTACACGAATGATTGTGTTGCTATGCAACATTACACAATTATCACTTTGATGATTTGCTCTAATTTTAAAGGTGGCGTATAAAGCAGTCATAAACTTGTTTCCTCCTATAGAATGTGTCAATTCAGGTTTGTAACTGTGTGCTATGTGCATTTTTATTTTATTTTTAAATTCTGGATTATTAACATGTAACTTCCTTAGTTCATTTATTCTGTTACTGCACTGCTGTAGTGGACGATTGAAACTATGCAATTTTTTTTTCATTATTTTTATAAACGCTTCATATATGTAGCAACTATTTTCATCTAAAGGACCTAGATGTTTAGCATCTTCAGCTAAATGTAAAAGTCCATGTATATTGTAACTTGCATTTTGTTTACCATAAAGTTTAATAAAGTTTTTCACAAAATATATTAGAAGAGAATGAGCATAGTCGTTGTATTTGTTATAATATAATAGTGATGTCAATAATCGAACTGCCAAACTTAAAGACAGAAAATGTTCATATGTACCCTTAGGCAATACAATTTTCAATACTATTGGTCCTGTATAGAGCAAAAACACTCTACATTCTGATGCTTTAAGAAAATGCGCATATTTTAAAGTTCGTGGTTTTCGTTGAAAGTCGATGGGTGAATACACGTAACAGTTTTCGAGGCGTTGGTTAATAGTATGAACTTGAGAAGCTCGTAATTTTTGCGTTCCCGGTTTTCCTAACCATAACTTCATCATCTTCTTAACAACACCTTCATCGACTAAGTGCATCTTATCGACAGGAAATGTTTTTATCATGTGATGTCCCAAGTCATTTTCACCAGTTAATGTCTCTCTAGCTCTAAACATTTCATCAGTTCTTGCTTCAGTATGAAGATCAGGATAAATTATTTTATTTATTTTATTTCCAGCTAATACTGCTTCACCTTTAATGTAACATTTTGAACAACAGTGATAGCCTCCATGACTTTTAATAGCTTTTACAAAAGCCATAGCTGGGGCATCACATATAATGGCTTTTAGTTTTATTATATGAATTGTTCCATTCCACTTGTATCCATATTCTATTAGGTCCTTTAACTCCTCAACAAATTCTAACAAATAATTATTATATGAATCAGGTCTTTGAGGCCCATTAAATATGCCTACCACAAAGACGTCCGGGTGCTTAAATACATTTGAGATGCTTCCTAATATTGGCCAAAAATGTGATCCTCCACTTGTACTAATAGGTGTTCCATTCATGTTAAATGATAATTCCAAGTGAGTTAATTTTAATTGCAATATATCATTTCCAAAGTATTTGAAGCATGTATTAAGATAATCTTTGATACCCATATGAACGTAATATCCATTATCCATATTTCGAATACTTATAGTCCTAGGTGTTCTTAGTAAAGTTCTTGCGTCTAATGGTAGTTCCTTATGACGACCATCGTGTACTAATATTTTTAGTAATTTCGATAGTTGAATTAATTCAATATTTCCATTTACTGCCCATTCACGCAATTTATCGGATTTTTGATCTGTAAGCTCATCAGAATAAAATGCAGGTACAGTATCACTATTTGTACTCGTAGATTGATCTAGAGATAAACTAGAATGATCATCAGTCGTCGATGTACATTGTGTTTCATGAATAAATAGTTCTGTAAAAAATTTATTGATAAATATAGCTTGCGAATTTGTACAAAAAATAAGACTTACCATCAACAGTATTATTAATGTTACACGAATTTAATCGACGAGATCTATATCCCCTATGTACTTCGTTACGTACTGTCGCCCAACGGCGAGAATTTTTCCTTTTATTTCTTGGCATATCGCTTTATTATATCAAATTTGTATTAATAATAATTTATTTGACACTAACAACATAACCTGATTGCCAATAAAAAATACAAAAAGTTTAAAGTAAATATTATGTAGACGAAAGACGATCAATCCAATGTATAACTCTAAAATAACGATAATATATAACCACTTCCGTGGCACAACTACAAGAGTCGCCGACTTTGTAAGTAACAGTAAGTTTAGTGTAGTAGGTTCGAACCTCATCCAGGCCAAGTCAAAGTTAAAACAGTAAGTTTGTCTACGTTGTAATAAGACATCATCAAAACTGATTCGCAAGCATTATTTAAAATATGTTTAATAACAACATCTACAACTGGCGTAGATATAAGGACTTGGAGTTGTGGTCTTCCAGTTCTGCAAACCAACCACAATTTAATCATGAACACTGAAGTATAATAAATTGTGAATAGACAGGTAGAGTGATAATAAAAGATGTAAGAAGGGAATTGTGAAAATTTGAATAATTGCAGTTGTTAAGTAATCAAGACAATTATAAAAGAATTTATATTTTTATAACAACAGACGTTAACAATAAGTTTTAATATCACAATATACAATCAACTCACTTGTGTAATGCCAGTGCAGAAGATGGTAAAGCTGTTATAAAATTTGTTTGTATTTTATATGTAATGTGGTTTCACTAACATCGTAGTTTTTGCAGTTGTTATTTTTTTTAAACATTCCATTTCTGAAATTGAAATTGCTTGATATTTTTCTTTTGTTTCATTTTTTTTTTGACCATGCACATGCAATATCTGTTTGGGAAATTGCTTCCAATTTATTCAATGAGGTCTTTGAAAGAGAAAAGATAAGAATGATTTTTCTAATCATAAGTCACACGCACCTTGTACATAACAGCAACACTGCAGAAATGTGTTTACATCGACCACTTTTCCCAGCTTTGCACGAACATCAAAAATATTTTCCTCGACAACCTTCATCACTAATTAAAAAAGTACCTTCAATCTTATGGGGAAATTATTGAAGTGAAGTTGTTTGTAAACAAAGAGCATATATATTTACAAAATTTAATTCTTGTTCGGTAATACCGCACAAAATAATGTGACCAGAATTAAGCACTTGTTACAGTACAATCAACATATTGAAAATAGTCACATATCGAAAACCGGCAGTCACGATCCATAGTTATTTAACCTAAAACATAAATTATCATACAAATTCCTTCATAAGAAAAATTTACTGTAAAATACTTACCTACTAGATATTGTCGTAAATATGAACTATATACAAACACTTTGAAAGGTAAATACTTAAAATAACAAATTAAGAACCTAAAATTGAAATGTTATTGCTTCAAGTTATTTCATATTATTTCTAAGTACTTACAATAAGCTATATATTACAAAAACAACGCGTAATTATTTACAATTTACAAGGATATAGACATATGAATTTAATTAAAGATAACACAAAAATACAAATACAATGGAATAAAACTACGAAAACAATCTTATATGCAGCTCTGATGCAGGTTAAGTAAAAAAACAAAAAAATTGTAATATCTCTTGCAAGGGTTCCCAAAAAATCCGCTATGGCGCTGTGATCTTAAAATGAATCGCCAATAGGTTATGTTTTTAATTGCAGCTCGTAAAATTCAGTAGGTTAAGTAAATTTAACTGAAAACTTTTCTTAATTACCAAGTTTGAGAACGTGATATATATTTTCTGGTAGTTATCTGCGTTTTAGCATTGAATGTTATAGTATTGTCCTGCTACCCATTGTTAATAATTAAACCATCCGGGCTGTAACATAACCATGGTACGTATGGATGTATAACTAACCCACAACGGTAAAAGATTACTTTCATTTTGGTTGTGTACGCATTGAAGGCAGAGTCTTCTTGTCCATAACTTGTGACAGCATTGCCTTTGAAATCTGTGTTCTTGTATTTTTGTCTTTTTATTTTCCAATTAGGGTTTTTATTTTTCAAATATGTGAACAATCCATATTCCCTACTTGCTGTTATTCTCTTCTTCCGTTCCTCATACCGCATACTAAATTTTGTTTGTATAATGGTTGTGTTGGTATTTTAATGTTTTGTCCTTTTCTTCTTTAATTTTTCATTTTTAGGGTTCGATAAATTTCAAATAAAGCTCGCACGATCTCTTTTTTTTCAGGACTTGTGAGGAATTTATGCACTAAAGGACGCAAGGCTCTTTAAACATACAATTTATTAAAACTACTAGTGAACATTTAAAGTAAACAGGACATTCGCCTTAAAATCACGAACATACGCATATGCGAAAACACAAAATAGAATAACTCTAACCTTTCACTAATAACAGCAGGTGCGATCGTATTTTCTTCTTGCGCTGGTTCTTCCCATGTAGCTTGTTGCTATACCCAGGGCGCTGGCAGGTACCGACAAATGCAACCACGGCAAATTCAGTATCTTAAGATCAGAGCGGTTAATCTTCGCTAAGTACTTTTTTCCATATCAATCACTTCATACAAAATTGCACCACGCGTTGTGTACACATATATTCAGGTGCACTAACCGTAAACATGCACACATGCACCTTATGTTTTTTCTTCCTTTTTTTTTCGTTGGTGCCCGTTCATTTCTTCCTACTTCCACCTTTTGTTTTCACCTGCGCACTTGGAAAACCTACCGTTACATGGTCAACAGACACAACTGTATCGATTTTTCTATAGTTAGGCAAATTTCCTTATAGTTTTTGGCTAAAACTCTATTAAGACAGTAAATTGATAAACTGTAATCAAACTGCAATTCAAGACAATTTCTTAAGGCTGTTTCTTTCGCAGTATTGTCTGCAGTAGAAATTTCATCTACATCGTTTAATTTGCGTTTTTCCAAAATAGTATACAGAAGATTCTGAGTTAGGAACAGCTGTAACATATTTCCCGAAATATTAGACACTGTTTAAGTTTTTATATTTAAAAATATGTACTGACAGATTAAGTGGGTCATGATAATTCTCTGAGATTATCATAGTATAAATACAGTCTCAAGAAAAAGAAACTTTCCTGTCGATTTTGTAATATTACAAATGATTAAGGAAATTTACCCAGCATACATTCCATACGAAATTCTTCGAAAACTGTAGAGTTCACATACATTGTGATATATGGCAAAAGCTTGATATCGCCATAACATCAATAAGTTTGTTACTATTGCTTGCTAACCATGTTTGTCCTAGTTCTGTACAAGAAATTTTCTGCATTTCTTCCTCACTACTAAAAAAATTTAAAGTAGTAAAGGTTGCATTAATCGTCAAGTTTTTAAGTATTAACTTATAAACATGGAAAAGAACTGCAATGTGTTTGCAACGTCGTTCTGCACCCTGCTTTACAGCTGCAGTGACAAATCCGTCTAGATCGATCTAAAAAGTTAATTAGTGAATTCAATGATATTTTACCAAGTTAGACTACTGGACATAATCTTAATTTTAGTTTATGGGGATGTCTCGACAACTTCGACGTTTATAAGCATACTGCTACAATCACATTGTTTTGTTTACCACATAAAATAATGTGATTAAAACTTTTTCGCCTTCTCTTAACGGCCGAAGTGCTATTCCCACATAATGTAAAATGTCACTTAAATTTATTTTCGTCATTCTCACAGTACGTATTTTATTAAAATTAACTTGCACTAGCTTACACAGAACTGTAAATACTCTCACATTACCCAGATAACGCAAGTTATTCAATGATTGTGATATGAATATTCCCGCTCGAATATTCAAATATTTTTAAAACCTTCTAAGTATATTTGAAATATTTACAGAATATTCTTAGAAAATAGAATGTCCGCTCTGAGAATATTCTCATAACATTCCTGTAGAAGGTCTTTATGGATATTTATAAGATCATTTTGAATATTTGTAATAGATTATATGAATATTTGTAATATATTATATGAATATTTGTAGAACAATCGGAATAAGTCCTATGGATATTAATACATTATTGTCAACAAAGTTCATTTCTGGATAAACTCGTGTATTATTTTTAAACGTACGTTTCGGAGAAGACTATAAGACTATAATAATAAATAAAAATAATACACGAGTTTATCCAGAATTGAACGTTGTTGACAATAATATACCCCGTGGAAGCTCAAATTAAAATATCATACATTTTTTCATGTACAATCAGTACAATATCTGTTTATGAATATCACATCTTCATACAGTTCCTTAGAAGTTTCTATAATCTTGAATGAAACACATTTGCTTTAGACTACAAAAAATTATGTATTGAAAAACAATGTAAAATACATATGAGAAAATATATAAGTTCGTTTAAGAAAAATAAAAAATCTAATTTTTGACAGGAAAAATTTTGTGGATACAAGAAGACATAAGATTTACAGAGAAAGGTTTATATAAATATATAGCTAATGTTTTTTGTTTTGGCGTTCTTTAGATTGAGATTTCTAATTCTATATCTTTATTTAAAATTGTGCAGCCAGAGTTCTCACACAACTGTACAGCTCCTAAAACAACAAAATAAAAAAGTAACGTAGGTAATTTATGTCCAACATTATAAGTTTTTAAACTAACTTATGATTAGTTTTGATAACTCTTTTGTCGGAAAAACTTTCTTTCCTTTATGCCCTCTGTAGCTGTATAAGACAGATACCTGGTCTGTTAGAACACTGGCCATGATCTTCTAACAGTCTCCTTATATTGATGGAGCCACCAAGCGATAAGAATCGAACCTAAGAGAAAAAAAATCCTTATGAAGTTATATTGAAAAAAAAAAAAAATAAAAACTAAGTTAATAAGCATCGAAAAACATAAAAAGAATTAAAAATTAATATTATATTACCACACAATCTTTGAATTCATTTGATTCAGATAACAATATTTCTTCTAACTTATTGAAATCGTCTTCTGTGGACAGAATCCACGATGAAGGAACTGTTTCGATACTTTCCTGTTCAGAATTGTCGCTTAGAAATTTTACGGCTCTCTACAAGGTGGTGGTCATTATTATTAATTGAAGTTACCTGCAAGTAAACTTTGATTTAGAAGTGAAAAGACAAGGTCCAAATACGTTCCTTCAAACACAGAGTGTTCATCTTCAACATTAAAACAATATAAAAGCATACAAATTAATTTAAAACAAATTGCATAAATATAATAATAAATTGCCGAAGAAAGAAATGTCTTTCATAATTTTACAAAGTAGGAGTATGAAGTAGAGACAAAGTAACAAAACTATTAGTAAAAGGTAATCTCATCATTTTCTCTTTAATAGAAGTAATGGGCCAATAGGTTAAATCACTCAATTCTTTGACCAAAAAAACACTTGTCATAGAAGATGGACAAGGTACAGTATAAAATTCTTCTTTTACAACAAAAAGAAAAATTTTCAATGACAACTATTGTGTTATCTTTAAGAAGACAACATGACTCTCTCAAATTAGTAGATAGACTAAATTTTTTGAAAATAACTTTTTTAAACTGAGGGGATGCACATTCATTTATCAAAATGCCATTCGCATGAGGACACTTCATTTCAAACTCTCCTTTAATAGTTTTGCACTCTGATTGAAATTAGTCGAAAGGCATCTACTTTCGGCAGTCCTTCGTACTATTTGTGCACATTATCAGGCTTGCGAACTAGTGTTTTCAAATACTGCACGTAATTTTCGCTGGAAAAATTGCTAAAATTATCTAAAGATCCATATTTACGAACATCATCACTAATGTGTAACAAATTGTGAATATTTTCAGACAAAAAATGAGCCCGATATAAAATTTTTGTTGTGTCAACGAAGTGCTTCAATAATTTTTCAGCATAATCCACATATACTTTACTATACCTATCACTTATTAAAATTCTCACAGCTACATGAAGAGATAAAAAATGGATATATATATTTTTTGACAAAACACTTTTTAGAACTACAGGCCCAGAACAAAGTAAGAACTGTCGCAACTCAGTTGCTTTCCAACGTTTAGATTCATCAAGACTTCTTCGGCGTCTTGCAAATTCTGAGGGAATATAGTTACGAAAAGAAATTGAGAGCTCCGATACAAGAACTGCTTGGTCAGTACCTACTTTATGTGGTGGCCGACCAAACCGCGATGTATTAACTAAGAATCGTTTTACACCTAAACAAATGAGGTGCATATAATCTAGCGGCACATCTGTTACAAGATTAACATCTGGAATGCTCTCTAAAATAGAACGACCTGTATAGTAAAGCGGACATGATTGCAATACAACACTTTCATGTATCCTTTTAACACAAGTTGTAGAAGAAAAACAAACTCGACCTTGTAAGTATTCACCCTCCAAGGAACATTTTGTGCATGAAAAATATCCACTGTGACCTTAACAAATAAAACACTAGATTGAGGCACTGCTCGAACAGAAACATAACAATTTTAAAATTATATTTATGCCCATTAATTAGTATGCCATTTTTTGTTAAATCCGATGTTTCCTTTACAAAATCCTCCAGCAAGTCATTAAAATTTGAAGGCTTCTCATAACCATGATAAACGCCAACAAGACTAACATTTTTTTCGACTTTTAAGCTTTTATTTACACATAATATGGGATACAGTTGGCTACAGGAACTATGAGCTAACGGAACTCCATCAATATTTCCAGCGACTTCTATGATGTCAGAACATAGATGTTTCCGTAATTTAATATATTGTTCTTGAAGTGCTTTCTGAACACCAACATGAAAATAAAAACCTGGAGTGACAATGCGAAAAGGGGTTTGTCTAGGGGTAGAAAGAAACGTTCTCGGATCTTTTGGTACACCCTCAAATCCTAGAATATCTGAAATTATCTTCAACAAATTTTTAACGGCAATATGTGAAATTTTATGTTCAATACACCACCCACGAATCTTTTCAGTATTATCTATTTCACTATCAATAATGGTGTCATTGCTATTTTCATTATCGGATAAATCCGAATAATAAGGATTATCATAATTTTCAAATTCATTCACATTTAGAAACTCATCATCGGAGTTTAAATTACAATGAAGTGTGAAGTGTCATCATTTTTAGATTCGTGGTCATTTTGAAGATTAGTAGTAATAATGTCATTGTCTGCTTGTGAATGACCTATAACATTATTTGTGGGGGCAACAGTAACAAAGTCTTTTCGAATCATATCATCATCAATCATGCTAAATTCTACGTTCTCATTTGAAGAACGATAAATAATTGAATTTTGATCTAATGTTGTATTCAACATATCATCTCGACTACATGTACTTTGCATGAAGATCTTATAATGTTTATTAACTAATCGACGAAAATGCCTTTCGCTAATTCTACCTGTAAGCTGACGTGTCTTAGGCATACTGAAACTGATAACAAAATTTAAAATTAGTAGAGCTGAAAACCCAGAAAACCTCTAAATCAATTAAGCACAATTCTAAATTCAGGCAAGAAATAAAATTTAAATATTTGAGGTTATACATGTTTAGATGCAAGGAACATTTCCGGTCATTCGAATATTAATGAAATAAAATTAGACTTACCTGTCGAAAATAGATGTAACGGCCAATAGAAAAAATAATTATAACAGTTTAATTTATTGAAATATGTACAAAACACAAGTCACAAATATTAACAATGGCGTAGGCGTGATGGGCGGGTAATCGTGTAATTTGTTACCGTGCCTATACAGTTTGCCGTTTTGTCATGCGCTGCGCTCCAATCGTTTCGATTGAGTGGGAAATTTGAATTCAATGTTGATAACGTACCCATTTAACCACACCATAAATCAAATACATATACATACATTTAATTACTGTAGTTACTTTAGATATAATGATCTCAGAACGGAGACCAAATAATTATTATTTACTTTAATTTATTTAAAATAATTTATTCACTATTTATAAAGATCGCTCTTTGTAATAAAAAAGTTAAATATTCATTGAATAAAATAAAATTTTACAGCAAAAATTATTCCTGTCAGATTCAATGAATAATATGTGTTAATGCGTCGTAATTTGCTTTTACGGCGCTTTACCCGATACCGTTGGTATTAGGTAAATAGTTTAATAAAAAGATGTGCAAACTTTAACTACACATTTATTAGTACGTCTGTCAAGTAGTGGAGCTGATCTTACAATGACTAAAGTTTTCTAAATTCGTTAAAGGAACGTTTATCCTTAAAAATTTCTACGAAGGTTTTAAATGATGATTTCACCATCCCTTAATCTACCTTTTCCAGTTAGTTTCTTTATAACAGCACAAATATGCGTTCTTAAAATTTACTATTTTTAAGAAATGCTAATGTTGATTGACAATATGTATGAATATTCATATAAGATTCTCAAATAATATTCCATGATTATTCTAGATATCGAGAGAATTTTTAAAGATTTACAGAATATTCATAGAATCATTGGTGCTGTCTGGGTAAGTGTCCATATAAATTTGTACATAATGTATGACTTACATGTTACTTACACCATCAGTTAATAGCAACACATCACAAGATAGGTATACGCCGGAATAATCTCCAAACGATTTACTTTTGTTACAATATTTATTGTGATCTAATGGGGAAAGGTGGAGAAAGAAATAAAGAATGAAGAATAGTATCACTTCAACGTAAAAAACCAGATGTTATCGCTTACCTGTTTGGCTAGCCTCGCCGCAGATGGTCGTCGGGTTAAAGAAAATCGTAAACTACTCAATTAGTTCCGGTAAGCTAAATGCCCAAGTGCGCCACCTTCTCTCGAACTGTTATTCGCAGAAATTATGGTCTAGGGAGGAGAAAAGGAAAGCCTAGACCCGAAGTCCCCCAAAAGAAAACATATTCAGTATTAACAATAACCATTTATTATAATAAATGATGTCCAACCTCCTTCCGAACGGAAGAAACACAACTTCGATGGTTACGCCACTGGTAAACTCCTAACAATTATTTATATTACCCCACAGAGAAAAAGATTATTAAGCACAATTATCAATTACATATAAATACATAAGTCACAAAAATAGAGTTTGGAAGCCACAGAAACTAAAACCGATTACGTAGCTACTTATTACCGCGGCTACGGTAGCGATGATTAATAGATAAACGCGTTCCCGCTAATTAAGGTACCGTCAGGGACAGCTTGATCAAGCGTCGTAGGACCGGTAATAATAATAATCAATTTAATGTAGAGAGACGGATAACTCCCAAAATTCTACCCTTGATAAAATTTATAATTACTGTATATGACTGAGAAGTTATCATAAATAATTGTAATGACTCGACCATTACAAAGTTAAAGTATTGAATGAATTACTATACAAAAAATCATTACACACAATAAAGTTTTACGTTAGGTGATATTAACATTACTTCGACAAGTTATCAAGACACGTGAACAGTAAGCTGATAAGATAGTTTTATACAATTTTAGTTTTTCTTAAAGCCGGTAATTAACTTAAATAATAAAACAATTTCACTCGACGTCGTCTCCCACTTCCGCAATCATTTATATATATATATATATATATATATCTCCGAGAATCAATTCTAGTCTAAGTACATTATAAAATGGCGACACGAACAGGATCTTGCGTTCCTTATGCACGCACCGCGGCCGCTGCCAATCGAAGGCTACAGCGTCCGGCCGAAATAAGGTCGACAGCGAGTCTCCCGCGACTCCAATATAAAAGGTGTCATAAATACCTCGAGTACACCGCAGTAGTTCTCCTTATTGTGTCGAGCATCCGAACTGGTTTAGCGCGTTCACCATTTCCCTCGGATTATAAATATAAGTAGGCGTAGATATAACTCAGACGTCAGAAGCGAAGATCGAGCATCAGAATCCACATTAACATCAACCGCAACGTAAAAAGGAAAGAAAAAGACCCAAAGAAGAAGCTAAAAATTGTGAAGATTAGTTGGTTTGCCTCCATTACTAACACGTGTGAGGATACTAACCCGCTTTATGTGTTTGGCCGTCCACAAGACATCGTGCTGATTTTATTTGCACCGGAGGTTCAATCGGATTTATTTTCAAAATGCTAAAATAAACGTCGGTGTAGAAGATGTTACCAGATGAAAAGAATGCCATTTATCTCACCTCTCCGATGTTCCCCCGTTGTAAACCGATCCACAAACAGCATAGAAATGAATATAATTCGTCGACGACTAACAACCTTCGCGCCCCCGTAATCGTGATTTCGAACTACGGCTCGAGGCCGAAGATGTTACTGTAAGTTGCCTAACTCTCAGGCGGATTTTGACTCGCAGTTGAAATTTACACGTTACAAATTCCCCCCTAGCAAGAAGTGAGACCCACGGTCGAAATCAAATCCGAACGCAGCCGTAAAGAACTTAGAGTGGAACTTGCCATGAAGTTCGTTACCAACTAACCGCACATTGAAAACCACAAACCCAACCCAGGAACCAAAAACCACAGAAACCCAACCCGATAGATGAAGGAACAGAACCTTTCGAAGTTCCCTAAAATCAATCAAACCTAACTTGGACTAGAGACGCATACAGCAAAATGATACTGCCTGAGCAACCAAACTCCAAAGAACTTAGAAGGCCAATATCACGAAACTAACGTGCTCGTTAAAGCCCCCAAATAGTGATTCCGGGTATGAATAAAGAACGAGACGTTATTCCAAGTACGGAGCGACGATCCAAGACAACTAAGAGAAAAAAAGAAGAGGAGAAAAAGACGGAAGTTTAGACTAGCGTCAAGGACCCAAAAGCCCTAAAGTCCCAAAGAAATCCCAACCCCAATCATTAGCAAAACCTTGGAAGAAAATTCCCAAAGGAAGTAATCTTTAAAAGAAAAAAACGAAGAACCCCCCTAAGCAACCCCAAGGACAAAAGCCCAGTATTAGTAATCCTAAGAGAAGGAAAGAAAGAAGTAGAAAGAAGAAGAAGTCATGATTATCTGTTGCTAATCGAATACTAGTAGATTATCAATTGCTGTGATAGACTGTCACAATGAGACATAGAAACCGATTAACGGAATAGAGTACTCCCAGAAAAACCAAAGCATAAGTGGCAGAAGAGATACCCTAAGAATGACTACACACATCCCAAGAAACCGACCAAGCGGGCGTACATATAGTACAGAAAAGCGGAGTGATAGTCTGCCTCAAGTTTCAGCCCTACTCAACAATCAAATAACCCACTAAACCTAATCCAACAGCAGAAAGAAAACTAAGAAAGAAAGAAGAAGTATAGTTGCAGTGAACACTCCAGAGAACAAAATTAGCAAAAGAAAAGAAGCAAGTGTCCAAGCCACCCAAGAGAAAAGAAAGCAAGAAAGAAAAGACCAAGAAGAAAAAAATAAAAAGTAGAAAAGATAAGAGATATAGAAAGACGGAGAAAGATAAGGCTTGATGTAACTGCCTGATTCATTCTTCACCCCGTAGAAGAAGGAAAAGAGCGACCACCCTACGGTGCCCAACCAACCGCCCGATAGGCGAACCATAAGAAGAATCCAAAAGAACGAATAATGGTTGGCACAAAGAAAAGATAGATAGGCCCAAAAAGAAAAAAAGGAAAAGTAGAAGAGATATCGTAGTTAGTCATAACCGAATGTGTCCCAAATGCTGTCCCCAAAGTGAAAAGTTTATTTCAAGACTTTTATGCCGACAAGCGGAATAGGAAATCCCCAAAGAAAAAAATCCAACAATTTACCAGTAAAGCAGAGAATCCTATACGTGACATACCAATCCAAAAAAATGCCGACGAAGCGGGTACAACTATATACAATACGGAAGGGTAGTCTGTCCCGAAATAAGATGGTAAAGAAAGAAACCCAAAAGAAAATTGTTAAGCAACTTAATCCAAAGAACAGCAAATCAGTGGCAGCAAATTGGAAGAAGGCAAATGGATAGCATCCGAGTTACTATAACCAGAATACCAACAAGATAGTTAAAAGAGTACAATCAAAAGTCCAAATACCCAAGCCAAACTAATAGCTAAAGTCAACAATCCAGAGTCAACAAGCGTTGTTAGAATTTACGACGCTTGCGACGCCGATGAAAGAAAAGCGAACGATCCAGAGAAAGAAACGTCGATGCATCAGCAGAAGAAACCAAAGAACTCGATGGAAAAGAGAAAGATGCAGCTTTTACCTCTTGAGCAGGTGTAGTATCTTCATGTCGATGGATAGAAAACCTATTAGCAACCCTATTGTTAGAACGCTTCATAGTACTTGGCAATAAGCGAGAGTGTGATCCCATAGTATTGTTTTGTCGCGAGCTACAACAGCAAGACCGTATGTATTCAGCAACTTTAGACCTCATATGCGGCCAGTAGAAGTGCGAACGAAGACCGTCCAACGTACTTTTAACACTACGATGGTCACCCTTAGATGGAAGATGGTGATAAGAGATTAGCTGTTTGCGTTGATCTGATGGAACAACTAATTTCCATACACAAGGATCAGATCGAGAGATACGTACACGTTTACATAACAGATTTTCCACAATACACCAACGAGAGTAACGTCGCGGAAAAGTAGAAGCTTTAGCAATTAGACCTAGATACCAAGGATCGGTAGTAGGCCGAATAAACCTAGCAACCGAAGAAAAATTTGGTGGAAGCGACGCTAAAGAACGAACATGTCGTAAAGCTTTCTCAACTTTAGGACCACAGTGAACACAAGTAGTAGCAAAAGAAGGAACCGACGAAGTTGGAAGAGAACCAGCGACAGCCTTAGTCGAAGATATAGAGGCAGCAGTTTTGTTCGTATAACCCAAAGGTGGTTCTAGAAGTCGATCATTTTCTTTAAATGTCGAACAGTTAAAAGAATTATTTGAGCTAAGATTAGATTCCAAACGTTTGCCTAAGGATATCAATTGTGAAAAAGATGTAATATCGATGAGTGCGAAGTGAGACTGATAAAGCGAAGTCAGATTGCGACGTATGATTTTCAGTTGTGTCTTCTCCGAGACTGGTTCTAGCAATTGCATGAAAAGATACCGGATAGTAGCAACATACATTCCAATCGATTCGTTAGGTTGCATCCTACAGTTCTGAATAGTATGTAGTAGACGTTCATCATAGTCTAACGGTAGAAATTCCGTTTTCAAAAGAGTAGTAACATCCTTCCAAGAACGCAAAGAATAGCGTCGGACTCTAAATACAAAAAGAGCTTTACCGGACAGTACCTCAGAAGCTGAAAGAAAAAGCTGGTGGTGCGAAACACCGCGAGACATACACAATTCGTCGACTCTAGTTAAAAAGTTCATCAGTTCAAAAGGATCTTCACCTGAGAAGTTTACATCCCAATCGGCCAAGTTTATTTCCGCCTCAGAATCCGATGAAGTAAGAAATTGAAGTTCGTCTTCTAAAGAATACATGGTTCACACGAGATAACACACTAAGATTTTAACACCAAATAATCCTATGAGTAATCGGTAAGAGTCTAATTAAAATTAACAGCACAAGCGGCTCCCTTAAGCAAAACCTATAGCTAAACACAAAATCCCAAAACTAAAATGAATTGTAGCAGTCCACAAAAACGCGAACCCACGTAATAGTATTCGAAACTCTAGCAAAAAAGAAAAAAAAGATTTCACCCACTAGGTAGAAAAATATAAGCAAGCAACTAATAAGTAAAACTTCAGAAAAGTATAACTTGAGCTCCTATACTACTAGAAAAAAATAATAATAAGCAGGAAGTAGTAATTAATAAGAAATTTGAACAAGTAAACAGTAGCACTTATTCACCGTCAGAAACCGTTCAAGAAGAAAATCGTCGAAAGCCCCACGTTGGGCGCCAGAAATATTTGTTACAATATTTATTGTGATCTAATGGGGAAAGGTGGAGAAAGAAATAAAGAATGAAGAATAGTATCACTTCAACGTAAAAAACCAGATGTTATCGCTTACCTGTTTGGCTAGCCTCGCCGCAGATGGTCATCGGGTTAAAGAAAATCGTAAACTACTCAATTAGTTCCGGTAAGCTAAACGCCCAAGTGCGCCACCTTCTCTCGAACTGTTATTCGCAGAAATTATGGTCTAGGGAGGAGAAAAGGAAAGCCTAGACCCGAAGTCCCCCAAAAGAAAACATATTCAGTATTAACAATAACCATTTATTATAATAAATGATGTCCAACCTCCTTCCGAACGGAAGAAACACAACTTCGATGGTTACGCCACTGGTAAACTCCTAACAATTATTTATATAACCCCCACAGAGAAAAAGATTATTAAGCACAATTATCAATTACATATAAATACATAAGTCACAAAAATAGAGTTTGGAAGCCACAGAAACTAAAACCGATTACGTAGCTACTTATTACCGCGGCTACGGTAGCGATGATTAATAGATAAACGCGTTCCCGCTAATTAAGGTACCGTCAGGGACAGCTTGATCAAGCGTCGTAGGACCGGTAATAATAATAATCAATTTAATGTAGAGAGACGGATAACTCCCAAAATTCTACCCTTGATAAAATTTATAATTACTGTATATGACTGAGAAGTTATCATAAATAATTGTAATGACTCGACCATTACAAAGTTAAAGTATTGAATGAATTACTATACAAAAAAATCATTACACACAATAAAGTTTTACGTTAGGTGATATTAACATTACTTCGACAAGTTATCAAGACACGTGAACAGTAAGCTGATAAGATAGTTTTATACAATTTTAGTTTTTCTTAAAGCCGGTAATTAACTTAAATAATAAAACAATTTCACTCGACGTCGTCTCCCACTTCCGCAATCATTTATATATATATATATATATATATATATCTCCGAGAATCAATTCTAGTCTAAGTACATTATAAAATGGCGACACGAACAGGATCTTGCGTTCCTTATGCACGCACCGCGGCCGCTGCCAATCGAAGGCTACAGCGTCCGGCCGAAATAAGGTCGACAGCGAGTCTCCCGCGACTCCAATATAAAAGGTGTCATAAATACCTCGAGTACACCGCAGTAGTTCTCCTTATTGTGTCGAGCATCCGAACTGGTTTAGCGCGTTCACCATTTCCCTCGGATTATAAATATAAGTAGGCGTAGATATAACTCAGACGTCAGAAGCGAAGATCGAGCATCAGAATCCACATTAACATCAACCGCAACGTAAAAAGGAAAGAAAAAGACCCAAAGAAGAAGCTAAAAATTGTGAAGATTAGTTGGTTTGCCTCCATTACTAACACGTGTGAGGATACTAACCCGCTTTATGTGTTTGGCCGTCCACAAGACATCGTGCTGATTTTATTTGCACCGGAGGTTCAATCGGATTTATTTTCAAAATGCTAAAATAAACGTCGGTGTAGAAGATGTTACCAGATGAAAAGAATTCCATTTATCTCACCTCTCCGATGTTCCCCCGTTGTAAACCGATCCACAAACAGCATAGAAATGAATATAATTCGTCGACGACTAACAACCTTCGCGCCCCCGTAATCGTGATTTCGAACTACGGCTCGAGGCCGAAGATGTTACTGTAAGTTGCCTAACTCTCAGGCGGATTTTGACTCGCAGTTGAAATTTACACGTTACACTTTTAACACGTTGATATTCGTCTTTAGTGTAGTAGTTATTATTATAACATTTAAATATCCCGCGCATTTTTAAGTTGGCAGTAGTTTTTTAAGTTGTTAGATAGAGAGTGGTGGAAAAAAATTATTATGTCGACCTTATGTTATGGCCATTTTATGTAACAGGCACTGTAAAATTTATGTTAACGAAATAAATACAAATTAAATAAAATACAAGTTTAATACAATAATCAGAAGTGGGATAAACCTTGCATGAATGAAATTTAGAATAAATAATGTCCTCACAAGAGGATGATCAAGGATCAGATGTTGCACGTGATGCGGATGTAAATGAAGGACGATTCCAAATGAGCATAGAAGAATTAGTGGCTACAACTGTTCGTGCATTAAGTGTACCAAAATTCGTTTAGACAGCTGCAAAGGTGAAGATCCGAATTGGTCACATTTATTTGAAAATTTTAATGAACTAAAAGAAAACGACGTTCTGTGGCACAAGCATTGTTACAAATCGTACACAAGTATTGTAAACATTACCGCATACACATCAAGACACAGAAGAGATCGTATTGCTCCTTCTGAAGATACCTCACTTAAAAAGCGTCTGTTACGTAAAGAGTGCGATGTAAAAAAATGCGTGTTGTATCAAAAACGTTTACATAATCAAAAATTATGCCAGGTTATGACTAAAAATATGAAAAATAAAATTAAAGAAATATCTCTACATAGTCCCATATTTTATACAAGAAGAGTGATTTGATTGCATCTGAAATCAAATATCATTCAGCATGTGTAACAATACAACTTCGCAATATTCAAACTAAAGCAGATTGTAGCAATAGCAGTAGGAAACGAGAAATTACTGATGATAACCAAGGTTTTCAACAACTCTTGAATGAAATGGAAACAGGTTTGAATCGCGGAAAAGGTTACACAACATCGGCAGTTTGTAAAAGATACAAAGAAATAAGAGATATTGATGTCAGTGACAGAGTATTGATCAAAGCAATATCGGATTACTTTGGCGAAGTTGTAGAACTTGTCAGTGCATCCAGATCTAATGAGCCGAGAATTTTCATCAAAAGAGTTGATAAGAATAATTATATTGAAACCATTATTGACAAAACCGAGTCCCTGGAATCGAATTTATTGTGTGGTGAATCAGAACTTCAACTTCTTCATAAAATATGCCGGAGCATTAAAAAAGAAATTGATGAAATACCTCCTTTTACCGAGTTTAGAAATTTAAAAATTAATATATAAATATAAAAAACGTATTCCAACTAGTTTATATTTCCTCATCAGTCTTCTGGTCTGTAATGATTCAGACAACAAGAAAAAGGAAGTTTACATTTTGAATATATGCCAAGACATAATTTTCGCTTCTTCAAATGAGGAGAAAATCACTCCAAAACATATTGGTTTAGGTGTTTTAGTTCATCAGGAGACCCGATCTAAAAAACTTGTCGAAGCAATTCATGTTTGTGGACACTCCACATTATATGTAGATACTTTGAGAGTGCACTATAGCATTGCACAAGAAAAAATTAAATTATATTTAGAAAACGATCAGGTAATAATTCCAAGACAACTGGTTCCCAATAAATTTGTTCAATTTGCTGCAGACAACATTGATATATTGGAAGAAACATTAGATAAGGCACCTACATTCCATGGAACACAAATGGCTGAGTTTCAGAAAGGTCCAATTAATCAATTTACACCTGCAAAGTTTCAATTTTTACCATATAAAGTGAAGTTATCCATCCCGGAAGATTTTCATTCATTAGAAAGAGCATTCTACGATAAATCTAAGAAGCAGGTGCAACAAGTTGCAACCAAAAATATTATACATGAGAAGGGTGAAAATCTGAAATACGAAACAAAATATCAAAATATTGTATGGGTAATGACCAGGATGGCGGATTCAGAGACGAGTGAAAATATGATCATTCCACAGTGGACGGGATTTCACAAGTTAATTTTCGAAAATAACTCGTGCCCTACCTTATATGGATATTTGCCGTTATTACCTCATGTTGTTTCAGATTATGATACAGTATGGACCGTTATAAAAAGGTGTAGTGAAATTGCCGCGAAATTAAAGAACAATTACACTGTTATTACGTTTGATCAGGCAATTTATTACAAAGCGAAGGAATTGCAGTGGAATAACCCAGAACTTACTAAACATTTAATTGTGCGTCTAGGTGGTTTTCACATTTCTTTGAACTTTTTAAAAGTAATTGGGCAGTATATGGCTAACTCAAGTCTTGCTGATGCATAGTTAGAAAGTGGTCTTTATAAGCAGACTACCATCGAAGGAATTTTAGGAGGAAGGAAATATAATAAAGCTATTCGAGCCCATAAGTTAACATACGAAAGTCTAATGAGATTGTTGTTGCCCATTTTTTATAAATGGCTATTGGAATGCAATAGTGCATCTGTACATTCTTTAGATTTGATTCATTTGAATGTTTCTGAAATGCGGAATCGTTTAGAAAATAGAGCAAGCGCATTATCATCTTTTTCAACAATTTCCAATTTAGTGAAAAAATTATTCGAAGAATTTACAGAATTTATAGACTCTCAAACTCCAACATTCAAATATTGGTATACGTACATAGAATTAGTCGAAATTTTGTTAGAATTTTTATTTGCCGAAAGAAATAGTAATTGGGAGTTACATCTAAATAGCTTTCGTAAAATGCTGCCATGGTTTTTCGTATTCGACCATACGAATTATTCAAGATGGGACACAATCTATCTATTGAACATGTACGATCTTCCGAAGACGGCGCCCGATGTGTATCAGGAATTTACTAGTGGGAATTTTGTTATAAAGCGTCTAGAAGGAAATTTTAATCAACTTTCAGTTGATCAAGCTTTGGAACACATAAACAAAAATTCTAAAGATGCCGGGGGAATAGTTGGATTGACCAAAAATAGCACTAAACTCGACAAAGGGTTTTTGAGTTACAATGTGGTTGGTATGATGTTGGATGAATTCCGGTCATCGTTGAATATAGCTAATGCTTCCCACAGCCAAAACATCGAATGTGGCAAAACACGCATAAAAGTAGACGAAGATTCGGTGCAAAAATTGAAAAAAGCTTTAAATTATTTTTGAAGAGTGAGGAGCAACTGGTTATCATTTCTACGAATGAAATAGCTTCTTTCAAAGTTCAAAATTGTTTGCTAAATGCAAAGCAGATTGGAGAAAATGCACTAAAAAACTTCTTGTCAGTTGTTGGCACACCTAATTTTTACAAGACTTTAAAGAAACTAAACACACTGACGTTTCAACACTCAAAGTTCAAAGTTTCTGGAACGGAACCTAAAAAGTCTATCCAGAAAGGTCAAGATCTCTTACAAAAACTGTTAGCGGCCAAAGAGATGGGACGAAATATAAAATATGAGGATATCTTCCAGCATGAATTAACAACTTATCCAATGTCGCTTGCTCCGAACGGAATGATTTCAATTCCATCAAATAAATCTGCATTAGGCAATATCATTGCATCTTTTACTACTTATCAGCAAAATATCCCAAATGGAGACCATCTTACATGCCACATATTTGATGGCATGGCTGTAGTGCAAAGCCTTGGTAAACCCGCTGGAGTAAAAACTTTTGGAGAATATGCAAATATTATATCGTCAATTATATTTAGAAATACCTACAACGTTGACAGAGTAGATTTTGTTTTGGACCACTATCAAGATCTTTCTATCAAAACTTCCGTGCGGATTAAAAGGGGCTTAAAGGAATCTATTGAGCGCAGTATTGAAAGTCCTGAAACATTTTTGCCTCGGCAATAGTCATCGTTTATTCATTCTATTTTTAATAAAAATCAGCTTACCAATTTTCTAAGCGAACAACTACATATATATACATTCTTTAAATTCAGGAATTAAATTTGTTACCAGTGGTGGTTTCTATCATATCTTACAATATAAAGCAAATCACGTTTTAAATGATGATTTCCTATTAGTATCATCTCATGAAGAAGCTGATACAAGAATTATATTGCATATATTGCAGGCGAAGGATACACGAGATGCATAGTGAATTGTAGGGATACTGACGTTTTGGTGTTACTTTAAAGATATATTAACGCCTAAAGGATGGGTAAGACATGGAACCCAAGAAAATGTACGTTTTATCCCGGTTCATAACTTGAATATGAGCAATTGAATCGCTAAATGTTTACCTGCCTTTCATGCGTTGACTGAGTGTGACACAACCAGTCAATTTTCTGGACTTGGTAAAAAAACGTGTTGGAGAATTTTTTTCACGAACTATAAGTTATTGGAACAACTTGGTTTTGAAAGAGATCTTTCTGAAGACGTTGTTAAGTTTGTGATACGGTTATATATGTACATCATGTGATGATATAGATTGCATAAATTCTCTTCGAGGGATTTTGGCGCCATCAAAAACTATTAACAAATTACCACCAACCTTAGACAGTCTACGGTAACACTGTCTTCGCGCTTACTACTAAACAAAAATTTGGTTAAATAGTAATGTACCTCGGCTAGAACCAATTCTTCCTGATTTTAAAAGCTCTGGTTGGAAAATTGTAGATGGGAAAGTAGAAGCTATCTTGACAACAACACCAGTTTTACCTGAAGACACGTCAGTCTTAAGTACTTGCAACTGCAAGAAAGGTACCTAATCCTAATTGTAATATATTATTCTCTCATAAAGTGTAATTTTAGGATGTGCTGGACCACTCTGTTTGTGCAAGAAAAGAAATATTTGTTGCATTGGATCTTGCAAGTGCATGGCTCAAGTAACTTGCGCAAATAAAAAAATAGAGCATGGCCATATCGAAAATCCCTCTGAGTCTAGTTCTGATTTGGATGAATTCTGATACTGATATATATATTTTAGGCTCTAGTTCATCACCATTCAATGTAAACACATCTTGAAATGTAGTTTATATAATTAGACTTCTAAAAATCGCTTTTGTTAGCCAAATACATATTTCGAAATGAAATATGCACCTACTACTACTATACCAGGACAAAGCTAAATTATTTTAAAAACTAAAAAAACTCCAATTCTTTATAATTTCACCTCCTACATCACCAGTAGTGTACAAATTTTATACGATCAGGCTAAAAACATTTATTTTTTGGATGATAAATCTTTTAAAACTGTTGTTGTTTATAATAACAAAGTGTAAACTAAAATCGTTTCGAACGAAAAGTGAGAATCGCCGTAAAATCGCTCTTAATGTGCGCACCAGCTATAAGGTAGAATATCACTGTACGCGACGAGGATTATGAACCTTGCTGCCATGTTCGCGTTTCTCGTTGATACATCGGACATTCGTACACAAAAAAAATCGTACAGACGTAACGTTTAACTCTATTTCAAATTTGAAAAAAGGGAATTAATCCTAAATGTCCGAGATATATCGTTTACTTCAGGGGTATTTTTAATAAAAAAAAACACGTTCTCGAGTTAAACATTTCACGAAATATGCTGTTTCAGGACGAGCGTTTAAGCAATTAGGCGTCTCATAAGAATGCATTGAGATGACATTACTTAATAATTGATAAAGAAATATTTCGGAGTGAAACATGTATATAATATTATTTATACCAGGATAAAGCTACATTCTTGTTGATCATACTACTTTTCGGATCCTTGAATCTCAAAAAAAGATTTTGAATCAAGTTCCTAGCGATAGCCTGTCTATTACTTTACTTGGAAAGTGGAGATTTGACGGCAGTACATGACATAGCGAATACAAACAATGTTTTTCGGACCCTTTTTGAAAGACAGTCGTTTGTTTGTAACATCTTACGTTCCACTTCAAATAGTTGTAAGATTGTGTGATGGTAGTAGTAAAATTTTAGGGAAAAATCCTCGCCTCTGTTCTACTAGATACTGCCGTCCTATTAGATATCAATTTTTGAAGGAAAGTGTTGCAGTTGCTATATTAGGGGAAGCCAGTCGCGTGCATACAATACAGGCAAAAAGGCATTGCCTACCCTAAAGAAAATAGGAAAATAAATCACATTTTTACTTAAGAATTTTTATCTTAATAGTTAAATAATTTGAATAAAAAACATTAAACAAAACATTAATATATTTCAAAAGATGCGATTATTATCAAATCGCAAGGATTTGCCGTCAAAACAATTTTAATGTGAAGCGAGTGAGTCAGCGTCCGCAAAATATAGGCATTCCATATAAATATATTGAAGGAAGACACAGCTGATTTGTACACAGTCTTTATGAGAGTTTAAAGGCACTGCTTATTCTCCAATCTTGGTCCGGACGATTACAACCGACGCAAGGCGACTCTCTTACATGTTATTCGTGGTTAACACTTTGAGTGCTAATGACGCGCCAGCGCGTCGGCTGCTTTCTCTGTGAGATGCGCCCGACGCGCAGGTGCGTTCAGTACTTGTTTGACTTTCGACGTGTGTAGATGCGTGAGCGTGTGAGTTACAGTTCTAAGTTTTTGAGAGCATTACATAAAAGCATAGATAATTGTAAATTTAGCGTGGTGTGCGAAAAGTTTTTATATAAAGCTACTATGAATCCGAATGAGCCCGGGCCATCTGGATCGAAAAAGCCGCGTATTTCATATGCTGGACTACCTGTACGGAGCTATCCACGTACCTTGCAAAGACACTGGACAGAAGAGGAGCTCTTACAGATGTTGGTAGAATCAGATGACGACTTAGAAGATCCATCTTACATAGATATGGACGTTGACGATGATGAACACGTGAGTTCAAGCGAAAGCGATGGAGATATTGACGCCCGAACGTCCGCAAGTGAAAATTTATTTACTGCAGAAGATGGCGGTACAGATCCTCAAGAACTGGATGGGGAGGTTGTCGAGGAGAATCCAAACATTCTCAGTACGCTAAATTGGAGCGATGCACCTAACATGATGACAATTCCTTTCACAAGGGACAACGAACTTCTTGTACCTACTCCAGGTAAAACATACGTCATTTATGATCATATTACCTCAATAGAATATATAATTTCAGATAGGCCTGTTGACTTTTACAATTTACTAGTAACTAACGAATTATACACATTAATTGTTGAGGAAACGAATCGTTATGCGGAAGAATTGTTCTTATTGAAGGGAAATTTCGTGCACGGAAGAATTACAAAATGGAAACCCCTTACAGTCGATGAATTGAAAATATTCTTAGGATTGTTTTTCATACCGGTACGGTCCAAATGACGAGACTTCAAGACTACTGGAAAACAAGCCGTTTGTTTCGATCGTGTTTTCCTGATTATATGGGACAGGATGGCTTTTTGTTGATTTTGAGGTGTCTGCATTTTGTTGAAAACCCTTCTGAAACAACTCCCAAGCCTGTAGATCGCCTTTTCAAGATACGACCAATAATAAACTACTTCAACAAAAAAATGGATGAAGTTTATTATCCTAGCAGGGAGCTGTGCATCGATGAATCCATGATGCTATGGCGAGGTCGTTTGTCGTTTCGCCAATACATTAGTAATAAACGCCACAAGTATGGCGTAAAATTTTATATGCTTACGGAACCTTGTGGGCTAATCCTAAAGTTTGCAATATATACAGGAGCACTGGACGAATACGGGGCAAGGGTCATGCACAAAAAGTTGTCTTCCACCTGTTGGAGGGAAAATTACAGGCCGGACATTCAGTTTTTAGACAATTATTATAATAGTGTCAGTTTATCTTCGCAATTACTAGTTAAAAACGTTTACGACTGGAACATTACGTCCTGATCGGAAAGGGTTCCCAAGTGATTTGAAAGATCATAAACTGAAACGGGCGCAAACAGTTGCCAGGTACTGTCAAGGTGTAATGATAGGTAAATGGCGAGATAGGCGCGAAGTAAATTATATTACCACCGAACACTCGAATGACATGGAAACTTATTTCGATAAAAGAGGCCACCAAAAAACAAAACCCACTGCTATTATTCAGTATAATAAGTTTATGGGAGGAATTGATCGTCAGGATCAGTTTATGGCGTATTACCCCTGTCAACGGAAAACTATCCGATGGTATAAAAAAATAGGGCTGCATATAATTCAATTATTGCTGTTCAATTCCTATCAGTTGTACAGGAAATATAAAGCGCCAAGATGTAGATTTTATGACTACCGGTTGGACATTATTCACCATTTATTGCCCGAAGAAATGGCCCAACCTTGTAAACCTAAGGCAACTGAACACGTTTTGAGACACCGACCAAGAGGAGAAAACGGCAAAATAAAAAGAATAAGGTGCAAAGGCATGCTCCAAACGCGGAATAAAAAAGGATGTTCCATACGAATGTGTGGCATGTTCAGCAGGCTTTTGTGTTGATCCTTGCTTTGATCAATATCATAAAAATATGTAGATCTTATCACATTTTTGAAAATAAAACATCTAAAGTTCTGTAGCTTGTAACGCACCAGTGCGTCAGTAGCGTTATACAACAAAATTGTTAAGTAATGCTACCGACGCACCGGTGCGTTTTCGTAATTTTGGTGAAAAAAATTTTTCAAATGCCTTTATTGTACACATACCTATCACTATTTGTTGTTTTTTAAAGACAGGAAACAACAATTACCAGCAGCTCCTGGGGTTATAATTTCACTCACCATTAGCAGTCAACGTGTTAATTGTTAAAACGATACTTTGCGATTTGTCGGAAGAAATGGGATCAATCTTTTTTGCGGACTAATGGATCTAGCAAGCAAATTTTATCATCAAACTTTTGATGGATGTTTCACAAATTTATGGACTGCAGCCGAAACCGTTTGTAAACTAAGTATGCAACAAGCTGTAAATAAAGAAAAAGAGCTTACATCAAAAGAAAAAAACTCAGAGACAAATTTGACTGTTAGCGGGGACGGTACCTGGAAAAAACGTGGTCATACTTCCCGTTTTGGAGTAGTTACGCTGGCAGGAAAATACAGCAAAAAAATTGTTGACTCATGTGTGAAGTCTACTTACTGCCAGAGTTGTGTTTTTTGGGAAAAAAGAAAAGAGAGCGATCCTGAAGCTTACGAAGAATGGTCATCGTTACACGAAGAAGAATGTGATGTTAATCATAAGGGATCTGCCTCAAAAATGGAAGTAGATAGTGTAAAAGACATGTTTGGTCGTTCCATTAGTAACTATGGCGTAAAATATTCTCACGATGGTGATAGTGCCACTCATAAAGGTTTACTAGATTTGAATCCTTATGATACTCTGGTTCAAAAATTATAATGCTATTTACATGTGAAAAAAAGAATGGGAACACGTTGCCGAAATTTAAAAAAAAACCAATAAGAAGTTAGGAGGAAAAAGTAAGACAATGCAAAAGTTAACTGTAAATTTAATAAACAAACTTCAAAAATATTACGGTTTGGCAATTATGAGAAATCAAGATAACGTAGACGAAATGTATAAAGCAATCTGGGCTACGTTTTATCATTTGTGTTCAACTGATGAGAAACCAAACCATGATAATTGTCCAGAAGGCGCAGAAAGTTGGTGCGCTTATCGCCACGCGGAAGCTGAAGGAATGTTGAGTAAGTTTAAGCACGATTACCTCCCACTAGATCCAGAAGTTGAAAAAGGTCTAAAGCCTATTTATGAAGATTTATCTCGGCATGAATTGCTTGATAGATGCAAAGGTAGTAATACTCAAAACAATAATGAAAGTTACAACGGTTTACGTTTCACCAAAGCACCTTCATAATGGATTGAAAACTATTGAATTAGCAAATTTTTTTGCAACTTCAATATTCAATGACGGTTACTCCTCAATTTTAAAGATATTTAATGTAATGGGAGTAAAAGTTTGACCTGCAGCAAGAGATTATACGGCTCTTAAGGACGAGACGAGACTACGAATCGCTGATCATCGCCAAAGGGCTTGTTCAAAAGAGGGTCGATCATCTCGAAGAAAAGCTTCTTCAGCTCAACAAGCACTTTTTGAGGAAGAGGAAGGTGAATTATATGGGCCTGGAATAGCAGATTAGCTGTAAGTATGATTTTAATCCATTTATAACAGTGAAAACGATCATTTTATCTTTAAACGCGTTTTTCTCGAAACAGCATTTTTCGAATTTGCTGGAGTGATTACTCGGAGACAAATGATCCGATCGCTATCAAATTTTTTTTGCATCTCCTCTATATAGTTCTCCATACGATGACCCTCCAGTTTTTTGATCTGATCAAAAATCGAATTTTGGCAGGCCAAAAACGACCAAAATTTTGGGAAAAATTTAACTTTTTTTTTCAACATGCCGCCATTTTGTCAATTTTTGATTTTTTTGTTCGCCCCTCGAGGGTCATCGTACAGACAATATGTTTTAGTTTAACGAGAATTTTTTTTAGGTTTCATCAACGGAGAAGGCTGCAATCACTCCAGCAGTGGAGGACCTTTTTTTTTGGCGCCGCCGGAGATCGCGTGTCATTTCAAAAATATTTAATATTTTATTTCAAAAATTTTACTGTGTATTCTCAAAACATGTATAAATATACCCTCAAAATTTTAAATAGATGGATTCACTAGTTTTTTTTTTTAATTCCCAAAAATGGCATTTTTTTAGGTTGTCACACTAGGTGTGCCCCTTAAACGATTTTGAATTTAATTATTTTTTGGAAATATTCAACTCAATATTTATTCAAACCGCTACACTTTATAATACCATACAATCCAAAATCGTGGATATTGGTTATTGCGTGAAAAAAATTGAAGATTTCAAAATTTTTATTGAAATGTTTTATAAAGATTTTGATAAAATATACGAGAAAATTGTAAAATTTTGTGAAGCACCAAAAATTAAAAGAAACGTTAAGGATCTAAAAGCACATTACAAAAGAATTTTTAGGGAAATAGTGGATAATATTAAAAGCGAAATTTGCGATCGGTACCAAGAAATTGGGCAATTACGTTTCTTGATACTGTTAGATCATGATTCCTTTTCCATTTTCAATTTAAAATTTCCAGAAGCATTATTTTCTGAATTAAAAGTAAAATATAATACAAAATTTAAATTTGACAGATTAAAGAATGAGCTGATTTGTTTGTATTCTTCTTCTGAATTTTCTGGTCTCAATGCATATGAAATTGTAAGGTTTTGCGAGGAAAAGAAAGTGGTGCACGTATTTCCGCAATTACTTAAATTGGCAAAATTAATTGTGACTATTCCAGCTAGTAGTGCATCCGCAGAAAGGTCTTTTTCAGGTTTAAAAAGAATTCATACCTATTTACGCAATACTCAAGAGCAAGAACGATTAAGTGACTTAGCAGTTATTTCTTTAGAAAAAGACCTTCTGCAAGAGATCAAACCCAGCTCCAATTTCTGTGATATGTTTTAATCGAATTTTTAAAAAAAAGATCGCCGGATTGACTTAAATTACGAATGAATGGTCTAGAATTAATATATTTTATAACCATCTTTGAGTTCTATGTTATATGAATATGCAAAACTATAACAAAATGTTAATACACGTTTTTTTTCTACTTTCGTGTGTAAATGACTTTTTTGCCTACCCTACTTTAATTGCCACTGCACGCCACTGGAGGAAGCGTATTTTAAGGAAAAAATTAATAACTTCCAACCAACTGTTACCTCGTTATTCTATTTTTCAACATTCAATTTTCAACTATTCAATACGTGAGGAGAAATGGATCCTATACAATTTACTCAATTCATACAAACAATAAAAGAAATTATGCAACAGCACAAGCTACTGTTTCAAATCCTGTTATCAATGTAGCAAATATTCCACCTTTCGAAGTATTTAATTCAAAGCAGGAAGATTTTCGTATGTACGTAGAAAGGTTCGAAAATTATTTAAAAATGAAAGAATTGTAAGAAAAAAGCAGCGCAAATGCTTGCTGCATCAATTGGAAGTTCGAATTACAATACGTTGGCCGCATTAGTAGCACCACAAAAACCTGCTGATGTAGCATACGATCAATTAATCGAAATATTAGGAAAACACCTGTCACCAGAACGTAATATGCTCGTTGCGCAACATTTATTTTTATCCGAAATTCAATCTACTAAGCAAACAATTGCAGAATATTAACCGCGCTTCAAAGAAATTTAAGTGCATGCAAATTTCAATATACATATGTACATACATGTAAATGCAACGAAAATGTTTCTATTGCCGACATTTTCTTACGTGCTCAATTCATACGTGGTCTTAAATTATAGATTTCAATGAAATTGTGCAAAAAGCTATTGCATTGGAAGCAGCACGTGCCGATAGCAAGACGATAACCAAAGTGGATGCACACACAGATTCTATTTATTCAACGCAAATTAATACGTACATTGTTGCAAATCAAAGACAAAGACAATCCAGGCGTAATTCGAATTCAAGATTTCGTTCACGAAGTCAATCAAATTATTTTCAAAATCGCAATTCTATTTCAAATAGAAATCGAAGAGAAAGTCGCGGTGACTCAAGCAGTCGACGGAAAATCGATTTTCGGGAGCTCGGTATAGAAAATCTATGCTTCAGGTGCGGTCGTGATAACCATCGCGCAAACATTAGCTAGCCACAGAGCATTCTTTCCTGCAGGAAAAGCAAATCGGGATGGAAAGAATGCATGTTTAGTGCACAAGTAAATGATTAATTTTATTGCATCTTTTCCTTCGAGCATGCCCGTCATTTCAGTAAAAATTTTTGCAAATCTTGCGTTAGTGACCTACGCGTTTTTATCAGCACGTTATATATCGTGTCAACTTTCATCAAATGATTATTATCCATTATGTAAACTTGTGTGAACGGGTCTATTTGTATTTGTGCAATATGAGTGAAGAAATGTCGAATGAAGTTCTTGATGAAGATAAAAGTGAAAAAAATGATATCAGAAATGTGCCAAAGGGAATTTTAAAAGAATTTATTGAAGCATATAGATTACATACAGCACTTTGGCAAATTAAAAATAAACAAGTTTATAACAATAGAAATTTAAAAATTAAGGGTTATAAAGAATTAACCAAGATTTGGAAGAAGTATGATGCTGACGCTGATGAGAAAACAGTCAAATTAAAAATTCAATCTTTACGAGGATCATTCCGCAAAGAATTAAAAAAAGGCAAGTATACTTTTCTAAGTTTTTTTTTTTACTTTAAATGAACTCAAATAAATGTTATAAAAATTTCCTTTTCAAGGTTGAAAAATCGCAACTTATGGTATTTTAATTTACTAATGTTTTTAACTGATCATGAGTTACCAACAACAAGCATTGACAACATAGAAGACTTAACCCAGGAATTAGACTTAGAAGTTGATAACAATAAGGTACTTATGCACATAGAAATTTTATTAGATATACATAAGTTTTATTAGTAATATAAAATCATTAATTATGCTTTTCCCTTTTCAATCATTGTATCTTGCCAAGGTACACAACCATTACTTTTGAAATACCGAAGATACCCTTCTCGGTTACGTTTTGCATCCTGAGTCATATATCTACCGTTATTGTCTAATGCACACAATTCTGTCGTCTCTTTACGCCAGTCGGCATCTTTTCTTATCTCGTGCGTATTTTTATCTTCAGCGTCAATTGTTTTAGAGTTAAAATATGATGAACTTTTTCGGCGCAAGAAATTATGCAAAACACATATAGCCATCAAAACTAGTTGTGTGTTTTCTGGTTTCAATGCAATGGCTGTATGGAGCACTCGAAATCGAGAAGAGATGATTCTAAAAACATTTTCCACTACATTTCTGGCCCTTGATAAGGGATAATTAAAAATTTTTTTTTCGTGAGTTCAGTTTGACTAAATGGTTTCAATACATGCTTATGTAGCGCAAACGCCTCATCTCCCACCAATACATAATTTAATTGATCAGTGTTATCTATTGATTGAGGTATATTTAATTGATCATTTACTAGTTTGTCATAGAATTTCGTATAGTCTAAAATACCAGCGTCCGAGTTTATTCCGTTTTTTCCTATATCAACATAAATGAATTCATAATCAGCGTTTACCAAAGCCATCAAAATTATACTATAAAATTTTGTATAATTGTAATAAAGAGCTCCTGACTGCGCTGGACAGGTAATTCAAAATATGTTTCCCATCTATGGCTCCCCCACAGTTCGGAAATTGCCAACGGGTTTCAAAACGTTTTCCGATTTTTTTCCATTCTTCTGTAGTAGTTGGAAACTAAAGGTATTATTAATTATAATAAATAAGTTAACTTATAATAACGAAAGTAATTTTTTAAAATATTTTAGGATATGTTAGACGACGAAGGAAACAATTCCATTCCCAGCCAGAGTAATATAAATAATGAAGTTAGAAAAAAAGAAAACGCCACTCTTGTTGATGCAAGTCGTATTAATAAACGAGGTGGAAGTGACGAAAAACGTGGTCCCAGCAAGATAAAAAAAAATGAAGATAGAGAAAAGCAAATATTTCTTAAGTCATGCACAGATGCGCTTCAATCGAAACCTACAGAAAGCGAAGCCCTAGGTCAGTATATCAGCAGTAAATTAGGGAAAGTAACGAATTTAGAGCAAAAAATGTATGCAGTCTTTGCTCACTAAAGTACTGAATATGGCAATAATAGGAAGATTAACTGAATATACAACAGTAATGTCCTGTGGTGAAAATAATATGTGTTACACTCCTTCATGGCTTTCAACACACACAGTAGATGTATTTTCCCATTCTATGTCAAACTCCTCTGCACCAGAAGGCACACCTGAATTCGAGACCGTTTCTCTAGGACTGAGAGGATATTTTTCTTCCAATATTGTTAATGAATAATAAAAATTAAACTTATACCAAAGTCGTGTTTTACTTACCTTTAAGTGTTTCGGTTGCAGTACTTTGTAAATAATTTTACATGTTTCAGGAATTAACCAATTGCTTGCGGTGAAATACCAGTATTAAATTTTACGCATTCATAACTCCTCCCTGTAGCTAAGAATCTTAACGTTACAACTAGTCGTTCTTCTGGGGTAATGCTATTTCTCATTACAGTATCCTGTTTTTTCATATGTGGACTAACCAATTTTAATAATTCTTCGAATGTCTCGGAATCCATTCTCAAATAATTTCTAAAATCTTCTGGTTCATTTGTTTTTAACTCCTTTAAAAGTCTCATATCACTATACAACTCCCGTTGCTGTAACCACGTTTTAACCTATGCACGCCGTTTTTTTTTAGTTTTTTTAAACAGTACTTCACTTAGAGCAATACCAACAATAGCAACAATTTTTTTTTCTATTAAACATGTTAAATAACTAATTCAAACACGACTTGAACTATTATCCTCTCGTCAAAAGCAACACGATGAAACGACAGTAAAATTTAGCCAAAAGTGATTCAATTTATCCACTAACCGACGAGCATTCCTGTAGGATGCAGTTTTAAGAGGAAAAATTAGAGAACCGGCATTTTACGTTAATGTGTAGTAAAAGACTTATTTGATGCAATGAAAAAGCGACACGACTCTACCACAGGAAAAGCGACAAGAAAGACGACAGTAAAGTTTTATGTTAGTGAGTTATAACGGTTTTATTATCATTCGACCTATCTTAAAGGAAAGAACGTCGGAGGAAAGAATGACAAGAAAGAATGCTCGTCTGTGGCTAGCTATTGCAATAAATCCGGACATGTTGCAAAAGTATGTGTAATGACACTTCATCAAAATAGAAATACTCCAAATCGGGAAATTACGAACAATGTTAATTACGGTAATTACAGTGTTAACCAAATACCAGACAGTTATGACACTAATCAAATTATTGACGTTTTCAAAAATAAAAGTGAACAAAATCAAGATGCACGAAAATATTTTGTCAAGATTTCAATAGAAGGACACGACGTAAGTTTCGAAGTAGATTCAGGTGCGGGGTTTACACTAATCCCAAAATATTTATTCGACAAATTACGTATAAAACGTAAACTCGACAGTTCAAATGTTCTATTTCGCGTCTATACGCATCAAATTTTCCGGCCTTATGGAAAATTACCGTAAACGTTCGATATGGCAATTACGACCAACCGAAGATATGTACATAGTTCCAAACGGCTTGCACCCACTTTTGGGCAGAGTGTGGATTCGTCATTTACGTATCAATTTAGAAGAACTAGATACCAGAAGAAGAAAACATTCCCCTTTCTATAAATAAAATTGCAAGTATTAATGATATTCGAAGTTTTCCAAAATTTTTCAACAAGGAATTGGATTGGTTTCAAATGTGACAATTTCGTTACAACTTCGAGAAAATTCAAAACCAGTTTACATTCCTGAAAGAAACTTACCCTATGCGCTCCAAGAAAAAGTTTAACACGAGTTTAATTTACTCGAAGAACAAGGTATAATTTCAAAATGTCCTACAAGTGATTGGGGTTCACCTTTAGTTGTAGTACCCAAACCGGATGGGAAAGTACGATTGTGCGTTGACTACAAAGTTGCAGTAAATGATTGCTTAGTTAATGTAAACTAATAATAAGTAATTAAGCGAATAGACGCCGTTTTAAATAGTTTACGAAATTCAAGAGCTTTCTGTAAATTGGATTTGTTCAAAGCTTACTTACATTTAAAAGTAGATGATGCTAGTAGTTCAATTCAATTAATTTCGACACACCGAGGAACATACAAGATGAATCGATCGAGTTTTGGTATAAAAACTGCTCCGGCAGGGTTCAACAGAGTGATAGACCAAGTATTGCACGGTCTTTCAAAAACGATAGCATATTTCGATATCCTAGTACATGGGTCAACATATGAAGAATGTGTCGAGAATTTGTTTCAAAGTCTTCAAAAACTGGAAGAAAATGATTTGCATCTCAATGAAAATAAATGCCATTTTTTAAGGACGAAGTTGAGTACCTGGGGTACGTAGTCCGATTCAATCAAATTTCTAAAGATTCAAAGAAAACTGATGCCATTAAGACCATGCCAAGGCCTAAAAATGTAGCCGAGGTTCGAACATTTCTATGATTACTTACTACTCCAGACTGCTCCCGGACTTATTGACTCTAACAGCAGCTCTTCGGAAACTTCTAATGAAGAACGCAAATTTCTTTTGGTCGTCAGCATCCGAGTCGGTGTTCCTAAAATTAAAATCTGAAATTCTTAGTGATCGCGTGATCGTTCCATTCGATCCAGCACTTTCAGTAATTCTTTTAACAGCTGCTAGTCCCCTTGGTATCGCTGCAGTATTATCACATGTAGAAGATGATGATTTGGGAAAACCAATTGCGTTTGCATCACGTGCACTGACACAAGCAGAGAAAAATTACTCGCAACTAGATCGAGAAGCTTTTGCCATTGTGTTTGGTATGGCATATTTCCAACAATATTTAATCCGAAGAAAATTTAAGTTAATTACGGATAACCAACCGTTGACACGAATTTTTCATCCAAAAGCGAAAACTTCAAAAACCACTTCAGCAAGGCTAATTCGATACGCTTCATTTCTATCCAGTTTCGACTTCGATATTCAATTTAAACGGGGCACTGAAAACAAAAATGCAGATTGCCTTTCAAGGGCACCAATTAAATCAAATAATTCAATTTCATTTGACGCGTGGCAAAATGAAGAAATGCACGAGGTATATGAAATGACAACCTTTGAAATTTCGACTGACTCCATCAATTCCGAACGAATTAGAGAAGAAACTTCAAAAGATCGAGAGCTACAAAAATCTCTTAAATGCGCACTCTTGTGTACCTTACCCTACTCATTATATAGTTCAATCTACGAACTGTAAAGACGCTATTGTTTATTTTAAACATAACATACACCAGCGGTTTCAACGTATGCATTATAATTATGCCAAACAGTGCTTTGGGTGTAATTTCTTCAGGAATTCGATATTAAACTGCAGAAGAATGTTTATCAGTTTTAAACGTGCAATTTATAGACTCAAAAAAATTTGCATCTTGTCAGAATAACATTGCTGATATTATACACACAACGCTAGACAACCAATTAACCGAAAAAGTGATAAAAGAAGTCAGTGGTCGAAAGTATAGTGATAATACTTTATAAGTATAGAATATCGTATCGTGATACACTTGAATAGAAACTATGGATATTGGTATTGCGATACAGAAAAACGTATTCTGAATTCTAGATATTTAAAATGCTCCCAAAAGAATATTTTTGACTAATTACAAATAATCCTGTACAAATATGTGACTGGTGGATTTGCTGAACACTTAAAAAATAATTCTTTAATAGAAAGGAAGGTAAAATTACGTACAGCTTTGCAAAATACTATTTTTTCTATACTTCACGTTGATTATTACATGTTTCTTCGTATGTTTAGTATACTAATTACACAGGGTAGCGATTCAATACTATACTGCATAAATTCTTTTTACGAATGTAGCTTAATGATAGCAACTTGTAGCGTTGTTTGCTACAATAAATGAAGTAGTGCATAATGTTTAGAAATAAAGTTACGAAATCTCTTCGGCAAATACTTGCATGGCAATTTTTAGATATCATTGTATTTACTTTCTTTAAAACACGTACACCATTGACTGACAATTGAATCGTATAGTGTTTCCAAAATAAACAGAACACCAAGTTTTGATCAAATTGATGATCTTTTACACACAAAAAAAACTACAGGCAGCAAGATATTAAACTAATAGGGCAAGATTGGAAGAAAAATTCGATGTTCGACAAGCAATACAGAAAATGTGGGATTAAGCATCAATGGGAGAGATGTCCTGCATTTGGGAAGCATTGTCAAAAACACATGATAAGAAACTATTTTGCAAAGTGTTGCAGAAACAGGAAATTAAAAACGCGATAATTGAACACTTTTTGGGTGCTAGAGATTTAGAACAATTAACAGTCGGATTTAATAATATTAAAATTAATAAATCGGAAAATTTAGTTGAATACGGACATAGGATTAGAACTTCTTTAGAAAAATTAATAGCAAAATTAAACTTATCACAATTAACGAATAAACCTATTAGCCAAGAAATTCTTATTGCTAACGCTTTAGATACATTTTTAGTTACAATCCCGTATCAAATAGCAATGCAAATTCGTTCAAGAAAACCCAATACTTTAGAACAAGCTATCACATATACAAAAGATGAATTAAATTTTGTACAAAGATCAAATCACACAAATCGCACGTAAATTCATTAAATACACACAGTAAAATATTTTCAAGACAACCACAAACGAATCCAGTTCCAAAAAATATTTCTAATTATAAAAACTTCAATCAACCACCCCAACCACAATTTAATCCATTTTTAATAAATGTTTCTAATCACAGATTTTCAAATCAAACGTATCGACCCCAATTTCAACAAAACCAATTTCAATTTAAACAATTTCATAAACCACCTTTAAATTTGTTTAAACCTAACCAAAACATTACCTTACCAAAACCCACTCTAATGTCAGGAATTCCGAGTATAAAAAATTATTTTCACGAAATTAATCCCGAATCCGTGATTTTTAACGAAGAAACTAATCAGTATTACGCCTCTGTCAATTTAGAACAATTCGACCAAATTAAGTTTTTGTAGTTGACCTACGGTTTGCCCACCTATCGCCAACTCGATAGCTATTTTATTTGTAGATGTTTTATCTGAAAGCAGTATAATTTATGAAATGTAATTAAAATTTTTTTTACTTACAATTATCATGTCTTTTATGAATGTACGTTAAATATTTTCTTAGATTTGAATCGCCGTCATATCTAATCTCAATCTATAAAAATAACTTTATCCTTAAACTATGCCAGAGTTTTGTCGGATACAGCATCGAAATTTTTAGGCCATCGAAGTAAACGCGGTGTTAATTAATAAAAAAAATCGTAACTTTTTTATTATTTAAGGGATGTTTTTCAAATTATACAAAAATACACTTCATATTATGTTAGTAAGGGTGGTATGAGTGCCAGAGTTTTGTCGGATACAGCATCGAAATTTTTAGGCCATCGAAGTAAACGCGGTAATAAAAAGAATTGTAAATTTTTTATTATTTAAGGGATGTTTTTCAAATTATACAAAAATGCACTTCATATTATGTTAGTAAGGGTGGTATGAGTGCCAGAGTTTTGTCGGATACAGCATCGAAATTTTTAGGCCATCGAAGTAAACGCGGTGTTAATTAATAAAAAAAATCGTAACTTCTTAATTATTCAAGGGATGTTTTTCAAATTATACAAAAATACACTTCATATTATGTTAGTAAGGGTGGTATGAGTGCCAGAGTTTTGTCGGATACAGCATCGAAATTTTTAGGCCATCGAAGTAAACGCGGTGTTAATTAATAAAAAAAATCGTAACTTCTTAATTTTTCAAGGGATGTTTTTCAAATTATACAAAAATACACTTCATATTATGTTAGTAAGGGTGGTATGAGTGCCAGAGTTTTGTCGGATACAGCATCGAAATTTTTAGGCCATCGAAGTAAACGCGGTGTTAATTAATAAAAAAATCGTAACTTTTTTATTATTTAAGGGATGTTTTTCAAATTATACAAAAATGCACTTCATATTATGTTAGTAAGGGTGGTATGAGGGCCAGAGTTTTGTCGGATACAGCATCGAAATTTTTAGGCCATCGAAGTAAACGCGGTGTTAATTAATAAAAAAAATCGTAACTTCTTAATTTTTCAAGGGATGTTTTTCAAATTATACAAAAATACACTTCATATTATGTTAGTAAGGGTGGTATGAGTGCCAGAGTTTTGTCGGATACAGCATCGAAATTTTTAGGCCATCGAAGTAAACGCGGTGTTAATTAATAAAAAAATCGTAACTTTTTTATTATTTAAGGGATGTTTTTCAAATTATACAAAAATGCACTTCATATTATGTTAGTAAGGGTGGTATGAGTGCCAGAGTTTTGTCGGATACAGCATCGAAATTTTTAGGCCATCGAAGTAAACGCGGTGTTAATTAATAAAAAAATAGTAACTTCTTAATTATTCAAGGGATGTTGTTTAAATTATAGGAATATACACCGTATACTATCTTAATTAATTGCTATAAGTACTAGAGTTATGTCGGATACAGCATCGCGAATTTTTATTAATTTTTAATTTAGTTGTGTAGTTGCATTAAAACTAACGCGGTTAGTTTCAACATACGCATTCGTGGCTGGAATTCGAGGCTAACTTTACGGACCTTAAAAAAAAGAGGTTCGAAAAGCTGTAGGTGGGGAAACAAAACAAAGATACTTAACAGGTATAGTTCTTAACAAATGATCAGAACTGTTTACTTATGTGTAACATAAAAATTATAGGAGGAGGTTTGCCAAAACCAACACTAACATCTGAAGATGATTTAATTTTAGGAATAATAAACAAAAAAACTACTATTGGTTTTAATAACCAGTTTGATGCGGATCAGGTAAGATCAGTTTTTTTCTCTGTGCACAGTCGTTATTTGTTAACTCTTAATTAATAGGCTTTTTGTTTAATGGAAATCATGCATTTGATACATTTTGTAGAAATTCAACTATATACATTGATGGCGTTCTTAATTTACAGATTGAAGCATCACCATTAGAAGAGGAAAATAAGCATCCTCCAAAAAAAGTTAAACTCGCAGAGTTTATTAAAATTGTGCAGGATGATTTTGACGATGAAGAGGTACTTATATAAAAATTTTGTATTGTAATTATGTTCGTTTCTTACAGATACAAACTCAAAATGAAGCAAGCACCTCAAGGCCCCAACCTAATCTCTTACAAAAGGAATCTCATCAGAAGGTAACAGTTTATCTTTATAATCAGCAGTTCATTAAATTGTTTTAGTCAAACTTTAGTGCAAGTCGACGTCGACCTACAACTATCATAAAGTCGCTAACATCAAATGAAATTGGTGAAAAATACAATAATTTGTTAGATTGCAAATTAGCAATTGCACAAGCTGAAATGACTTGGCAAACTGAAGAACATAAACTTAAACGATAGTTACTAATGTTAGACATTAATATTAAAAAAGAAACATTAAAAAAATTACAAATGTAAAACTTTTTTGTTAAAATGTATTTGTACTTATAAATCATAAAAATAGTTGTTAATTAAATTATTTCTAATATGTACAATATTTACGTTGTTGTGCACGGGTATTTCTGGGATATTTCCATTTGCAATTAATATCTCTAATTCGTCGGGATCATCGACAACAGGGGGTGGCAGTAAATCATTCATGGAAAGTGCTAGGTTTTGTAATACTGCTGTAGCAACAATTATGGTAAAAGTTGTTTCTAATTTTAATCTTGTGCGATATGCCAATACAGGGAAGCGACGTTTCCAGTTACCAAATAGTCTCTCCACAATGTTTCGTGTTTTTATATGAGCTTCATTATATAGTACTTCAGCTCTTACTTACATATCACTTGAATATTCTAATTCTTCTTCTATATAAGTTAAAACTCTTAAACGACATTGTTTGGTTAAGCGAAATCGTTTATAAAAGTTGTACTCATCCATAGTATGAAAATAGTTTGATCGTGTATAAACTAATCTAGGGAATCCAAAATCAATAATTTCTAATAAGTCCAAATCGTCTTCAAATATATCTTGCATATCTATTGTATTTACCTTTTTTTTCGATACTCATGTAGTTAATTATAGCACTGCGCATGTGCGAAATGCTTTTTAATCACAAAGTATAACTTAAGCAATCATTATCGGTGGCTTAGTTTAAGCATTACTTAAGAACAACTTAGAGTACGGTGCAAACCGAAATGTAAACTTAAGAACACCTTAACTATAAGTAATACTTAATTATTGCGGTGCAAACGGGCATCAGACGTAAATTTCGTTTATTGAAACTCAAACTTTTAATTTTTAGTTTACAAAGCTGAGAAAAAGAGACTTATTTATAATTGTATCTAACACAAATAAAGCTTTCAACCATAAAAAGGTTGTAAGTGCGTTTACAATATTAGTTTAAACTAATTTTACAATTGTATTATCCTTTACAGTTCGCAAAGCGCCTAAAAGTTAACTGAAAATATTGTAAAATGTCTTTGCTGTCATACTGGCGGGAGCATATTTTTAAATCAACAATTGTAAGAATAGTTACTGTTCTTTTACTCGGAATATTATTTTTTTACTGTTATTGTGAGATACAATTTTTTTAATCGGAGAACCGTTGCACGTGAGTCACTTACAATATTCATAATTAACCCTTTCGCGCCTGCGGGTACACATATGTACCACTCATGGTTTTTCTTGGACTGAAAGTAAAAAATCGCCTTTGAAATGGTACGAATAAGCACCAACAGGTTTTATATTCATTTTACCGCGTTCCTCACTCATTATCTAACCTCAAATTCAGAAATAACGGAAAATACAGTTTGCAAGTGGGCGTGTATGTCTTGTTTGAAATGGTTTTTCGTTGTTTTTCTACGAATTCTTAGTAAACAGCTGTCAAACAGTTGTATTATTTACGATTGACGTTTGATAGGTAAGTAATTTACAGTTTGCATTGTTTCTAATAATTTATCGTGCATGAATTGGTACCGGTACATATATGTACCAATCGGTCTGGTTTGTGGTGCAAATGTGTACCTGTAGTATTGGCAATTATCAAAAAATAATTAGTTGCAGACATGGATAGAAGAAATCAAGATAAGAAGAGAGCATTGTCTCACGCTGATTTGGAGCAAATTGCCAATGAGTCGTTTTTAGAATCAGATGGGAGTGATGAATTTTATGAACCATCTTCATCCGAGGATGAGGACAGTGTTATAGCCACGAGTGATTCCGAGGGCGTTGAAAATGAAGTAATTCGAAACGTCGAACGTCCTGATAATCCCGATGGTGTTATAGATCCAGATGTAGTTACAGAAATAGTGGTACATCCCAATAGCGAAGTAGGAAATGGTACTAATACTTCCACATCCATTATTTTATGGTCAGAGCCCGATTCAACTTTCGTCCCTAAGCAAAATATTCCTGATAAACGTAACTGCAAATTTACTTCCGATATAAAGAAGAACTTAACACCACTGAAATATTTCAGGAGAACTTTTCCACCCTCTTTGATCATGTACATTGCACAGGGCACTAATGAGCTTCTACAAATTTATCAGAACAAAGCTAAAAGTAAGCGTGTACGAGTAAAAGAAACGGATCGAGGGGAAATTGAAATGGTATTTGGTTGTATGTTTGTAATGTCCTACAATCACGTTCCCAGCATCAGTAATTATTGGTCACATCATCCATCATTGGGCAACCAGGCTATCAAAAGTGCCATATCCCGAGATAGATTCAAGCTTCTTATTTCAAAAATGTACTTTGCATCCCCTGAGAAACCAAAAAACTGCACAAAGACCTACTACATAGACGATATCGTTGAGTGTCTGAAAGGCACATTCCAGAAATGTGGGCAGAACAGTTCTTACCAGAGTATTGACGAATCTATGACGAAATTCAAGGGAAGGTCGTTCCTAAAACAGTATATGCCGTTAAAACTAATAAAAAGGGGCATCAAAATGTGGCTTAGGTGCGACTTAGTTAGTGGATATACGTACGACTTCAATATCTACACTGGTAAGGAAACAGAGCCAACAGTCGGAGGTTTGGGAGAACGTGTAGTTAACCGCCTTGCTTCAACAATTAGCGAAGACAAAGTTGTACTGTGTTTTGATAGGTTTTTCACATCTGTTCAATTATTTCAGTCCATAAAGTACCCAGCCCTAGGGACATGTATGGCAAATAAAAAAAACCTACCTAAAATCAACGATAAGTTGAAAAGAGGTGAATCTATATTTCAATGTACTTCTGACGGACTGATGTTCGTAAAATGGCAAGATACAAAAGAGGTGTTGATGCTAAGTAACTGCCATAATAATAATATTAGGACAGTCAATAAAACTATGAAAGATGGCTCAAAATCTCAAGTATCCTGTTCTGAAATGATTGCTTTTTATAGAGAAAAAATGGGAAGTGTGGATCTTGCAGACCAGATGGCTGGACTTTATGATTTGGATAGAAAGTCCACCAAATGGTGGAAAAAGGTATTTTAAAGGCTTATGATGATGGCAGCAGTAAATGCTTGGATTTTGTCCAATGAGGTGAATTCGAGAAAACCGCTTCTGTTCATCGATCTTCCAGGAAAGGACGAATTTCAAAGAAAAGAAGGTCGTTTGGAAACGTGTCATTGTACCTACCCGTAGAAGGCTCTACAAGAAGACGCTGCAGAAGGTGTTCAGACAACAAAAAACAAACACGTACCAAAACTGTGTGCCAAGAATGTGACATTCCACTATGTAAACTTTGTTTTTCAGTGTACCATTCATAACAAGTTTTAAAATAAACTAATATTATAAATATGTAAGTTTTCATTATTTATTTCAAGTAAGTAATTGAGCACTGATGGTACATATATGTACCACCAGTAAACACTAGTGGTACATACGTGTACCAGCCCCCCCCCCCCCCGGCTGCCCCTGACATGTAACAAAGTTCTTTTTAAATTATAACTGTTTATTAGTCACTACTAAAGTAAAAATACAAAAAAAAATCCCTAATTATCAATTCCTGAATACCGTCTCGAAAGGGTTAAAGTTATTGTGGTTATGTTTTGAAGCAACTATGTCGAATAGAAGCTTAAAAATTTAAAAAATGCTTACCTAGTAGTGCACAAGTTAAGTTAGCTTACTTTTATGTATCCTTTGTTGTTCAAATCACTGTAACACACTGTTAAATTTACACACAAAATTAATAGGTTTCTTAAACGCAATATCTAACGTAATGCATCTATGATATGTCAGCAAGTAAACTTTTTTATAATCCAGACCTTACATATGAGACAAAGCTACAATAATTATTCATTGCATATTCTAACTTTCATTTTATTACACTTTTGAATTACACAGTTAGTTAGTATTTTAAGTCAAATCTTGCACCTAATGAAACATATCTACTACTTAAATTTAAACGTACATACATTACATTGATATAGTCATTGTAAATATCTGTAATTTCAGAAGAGAAATCGAAATTAAAAGAGGAAAACAATACTTCCTTAAACGTTTCTTCAGGTATGCTTAAATTAAAATCATGAAAGGTATATATAAGTAAGTATTTTATTTTTAGAATCTCCTAATGCACCGATTCCTGTATATAGTGAGCAACTCCAGATTTTTTACTATAAAGTGGTGGGGAATACGCTAGTTTCAGAAACTGACGAAGGTATTTCGTAATATATTTGTTCATATTATAAAACGATACCGCGATGTATGGTTTTTGAACTGTACTGTCAGGATTGTTTTAATAGGCACACCGATACTTTTAAATGCTTTCTTATAACGGGAAAAGGTACCGGTATAGAACCAGAATAAAAAGGTAACAACGATGCAGTTGCAGACATGTAAGTTTTTGAGTTTGCGCTCTTTCTTAGTCTAGTGTAGCAGACAGATGGAAAACTGACAAAGATGAAAGTCAAGACAAAACATAGATGAACGTTGTTTGCTTTTTATTGTTATAAACTTTTCACCACATGTCATTTTCACCTTTTTTTATAACATCTAATCATTATTTTCAGATAGTATCCAAAAATTGTACTTTATGCCAACAGATCTAGTTAACAATTCTCAATCTGACTTGTCACATAACATAGATATTCAAAGTCAAAACGAAACAGAAATTGTAATTTAAAAAAACAGAAAATTATGAACAGACGTTAATCGCAGAAACGGAAAATGAAGAAATAACGGATTTAGAAATGAGATTAAGAAAAAGTAGAAAGAGATCTCGAAACACTGCTCAATGGCAAGCAACTGTAACAAAGAAAAAAGTTCGATCCGGAGAAGAAATTTGGATGCACAAATCTTTGCAGAAAGAGTTGGAACACTAAATTAAGCCAAGAAACAAGACAAGAAATTTTCAAAAAAATTTGGGCGATCCCTAACTATAATAGGCAATCCTCATTCATAGGAAGTTGTGTGAAACGGATTAAAAAAAGCGCATGTGGGTTTCTACAGCTTTAAAAAAAAAGATGTTTCTATCACAGATACTGTGGCTCCAGAAAGAGGAGAACCTACTAATCGACCATTTGTAATTTTGGGCAGTGTAAAACAAGAAGTTCGAGAGCATATAAATCTTTTTCCAAAAGTTCCTTCACATTATTGTAGAGAAAAAACCAATAAATTGTATGTTGAAGATGGATTAACAATATCCAAGCTGTATCGCCTTTATACAACGTGGGTCATCGAAAAACAACTGATATCTTTAGCCACAGCGGGACAGTATATGGATATCTTCAACACCAAATTTAATATTGGATTATTTAACCCTAAAAAGGATAGATGCGACATATGTGCTGATGTTGAACTGCAGATATTATTGAATTCCAGAACAAACATCTCTTACGAAAACAACAGGTAAGAGAATTAAAGGAAGCTGATAAGAAAAGATCTAAAACTGATTCAAAACTATCTGTCTCTTGCTTTGATCTTCAAAAAGTTATTCAAATACCACAGTCAAAAACTTCAGTATTTTATCATAAATGTATGCTCTCGATGTTCAACTTTACAGTTTTTGATTTATCTAACAACCAGGGACATTGCTATATTTGGCATAAATAAATTGGAAAACGTGGTGCTAATGAAATATCTAGTTGCTTATATGACTTTCTTCACAATCAGATTCGTACTGGTAAAAAATAATTTATATTATATTCTGATAATTGCATAGGCCAAAACAATATAAAATAGTCACTACCATGTTTTTTCACTTTGCGAAAACATACCAAGTTTCAATTTGCCATCGGTTCTTGGAGCCTGGGCATACTCAAAATGAAAATGATTGTGTTCACACACTTATTGAAAAAAATGTCAGAAATTCAGATCCTTTATACACCCGATCAATTTATAATGCTAGTTAAACTGGCTAAAAAAAGCCCTATAATGTTAAAGAGTTAAACCAAGAGAGTTGTTTTGACGTGGGACTTAATCAAAAACTTTTCAAAAGATACCAATAGCAAAAAATTTAGAATGAGCTTAGAGAAATAAATATTGAACAAAACACAGATGAACCATTGTTTTTGGTAATCAAACCAAAAAATACAAGATTGTCTAATGGGAACGACGTGTTTGTTACGAAATGTTATACAGCAAAAATTCCATTAACAAAGAAAAAATATCAGCATTTACAATATTTGAAGCGAACGGTTCCGGAAACATACAGATGGTTTTACGATTCTTTAACTTTTGATAGTAACAGAGATAGCGAGGAAGGCTCATCCTAAATTATCATAAAATTAATTTTTACTGTACTTTTGATGTATGTTTACTTTGGTACGTTTGTTTTAATATATCATTTATGACCATTAATTTTTTGATACAGAATGTATTTTTTGGAGACAATTCAACAATTGTAAAATCATCTACAATGTTTTATTCGGAAATATTGTAAGTTTAACCAAATGGTAATAATCGTTACAATTTGTGACGTAAAACGATTTCCAAAAAATAAGATTGTATATGTCAATACGATTTTTTTAAAGTAAATGTCTTCGTTTCAGAAAACAGTAACCAACAAAAAAATATAAAAACATTAAAATTGCGGTTTATTATAAACTGTATTTAAAGACTACGAACTCAAAACTATTAATATTTGAAAACATAATTTATATTGCATAAAGCAGAAAGAACTTATGCGCATTTTAATGTCAGATTTATTTAAAACAGTTCCCTTGTAAAATTACTTTTTGTAACTTACAATGTTTTCATTCGGAGGTATCGATATGATTATAAGCAACTTTCGAATTAGACCGCGCCGTAGTTAAACACCCAGACTTTTTAGACTTGGTCCTAGTCTCTCCTTGAGAGCCAAAACACGAAGTAGAACTTGGCCTTTGGCGTTCGTGAACCCAAACAAACTGACGTTTCGCAAGACATTGCAGCTTGCATCTTCAGAGTGGCAATGAAGGAAAAAATGTAAGTACGATATTTATATCATTAGCGATTAGCGCAATTAACGGACATTATCTTTCCGTTGCCGCTTTACTGACTTCGTTATTACTCGGAGTAAGTGTTTGTATCCTTTCTAAGGATCTTCTTCTTAGTGAATGTAGTACTGGTAGCCAAGATTTGCTGAGTCTTAAACCGTTTCATTACTCGCTTCACATTACATGGATGTTTTTCTGTTTCCACAGCTTCACGGTTAAACTCTGGGAAAGCAGAAAGGGGTTCTAGTCAACACTTTAGTTTAGTCAAAGTTTAGCGTGTGTCCTTTGTTCCACACGTGTTCTGTTACTGCTGATTTTGTAACTCTGCGGTGTTAAGAGTCAGCCATGTGTTCTTTTGCTCTAACTTCAATGTAGCGCCCCGTCTGCATCTTCATCTCATTTCCATATATCTACTTTTAACTAATTCGCTAATTAAGCGAATTTTAGTTCTTATACATACATACATTTTTGCAGACTGTATTTTGATAAACTATCATTTTACATTGACGATAAATTTCTAAGAAATGACATCAGTATTCGTAATATTTTGTTTGTACTAATTTGATTGGAAGCCACCTCCATACTGAACAAAAACAAAGTCAAAACAAATGCAGCAAAAATTGTAAAATCATTGAAGATCTTTAGAATATTTTTTTTACCTTTAATATTGACAGTCTTTGACCATTCAGAATGGAACTCTACAAGTTCAATGACCTCGGAGTCAATTTAAACGATTTCTCCAGTGCAGTTTACTCAATTTGATAACAAACTCAATATATGTGACGAATATGAAGAAGTTACTTTACCTATGAAACATATTCAAGAGCAAAAAAATAAAACTTCCCTTTGTCTGCCAGAAACGATTGAAAATCATCTCAAGTCTACCAATCAAGTTGATACAACCCTGGCAGATAATCCAAAAGTAACTCAAAATTATCAAGTCAATATATTAAATTCAAATTTAGAACTTGGGTCCAGTATTTCTAAAATGGGTCAGACACTTTTAGTGATTTTAGCCCAGTTGGTTCCGAATATTTACCATGCTGTAGTAAGTCAAGTCGTAGTTTATCTATTTCACCAAAACTAAGAATAATAGTATATAGTATCATACTACTGAGTACACATTCAAATATCTCTGAAGAAAACCATAAAGAAATAAAACAATTAGACGAAGAAGTGCAAAAGAAAGTTACAAAAAAAAGAAGCACAATAATAGGAAGTGTAACGTTTATAGAAAATCAACGTGAAGAAGAATCAAATTCGAAAATAAAAGATGTAGAAGCAAAGATGTTTACAAATAATGAAAAATTGAAACGCATAATAAACCCAGATTTCTGCTATTTTTGAGAGACAGGCGTTTTAAACTTTGCTAGTCATATTAGAAGGAATCATATATTTGAACTAGAAGTGGTTATAGCATTTTCGCTGAAAACAAATTCTATAGAAAAAAAAGATGCGATAACAGATTTACGAAAAAAAGGTAACTTCATAAAAACTCAGGTATGCAGCAAACCCGTTCAAAGCTCAAAGACAAATGATTTTACGAAGAAATATGTTCCATGCAAACACTCTTAGGTTTTACTTTTCAAATCAATTATGGGTTCATGTATGAAAATGTAGACTAAATCAACGCAATTCAGATACAATGTCTTCGCACTTGACTGATGCACAAAATATATTGTTGCAAGGTCTTACAGTCGACAAAGAACCAGCTAACACTATATTTCTTAGAATGCTTACTAATAAAACCTCGTTAGTTGCCAAAAATATTAATATGTATGTTTGCTGCATGTTATTTAAAAGGCCTCGAGAAAAACATTTTATCAATGTGTGCTCAAGAAAAATGCGTGGGTTGTTGAGGTTTTTAATTGCTATAATGAATGAACAGCCTTTACAAGTCTGCTTAGTTCAGTTTAAAATTAAGAAGAGTTTTCAGAACCAGTAACTCCAACTGAAAATATTTTACTAAAAAAGAATAGTCATTAGAGGAAAGAGGAAGAGGTGTTCCAGTTCTCTTCAGTATTCTTCAACATTTGCAAAAACTTATCGAACTACCAGAAAATTTTATTAACCCGAACAATACGTATCAATTTGCAAACTTAAAGACCAATACCTCAGTCACTGGCTACAAAGTTTTACATAAATATGCTACTAACAGTGGTGGTAAGAACCCCACGGCATTAACTTCCACTAGACTAAGAAACCATTTAGCCACTATTTCTTAGCTATTTAGCATGGCGGGTAACGAGATAGAACAATTGGCAACATTCATGGGACACACTAGCAATGTACACCAACAAGTGTATAGACTACCGTATGACATTTACCAGACGGCTAAAATCTCAAAACTACTGTTACTAATGGAAAAAGGAACAGGCAGCTCAATACAAGTGCAAGACTCTAGATGAAATTGACATTAACTTGGAAATTGATATAGAGGATGAAGTTGTAGAGATGACGATCATAATAGTTTAGATGAAGACATTATTTCACTAACAAGTCTGGATCTTCAGAAATTTCCCTTAAATCTAAAACTGAAAATATAACAAAAGCAAGCAATCGTAAACTGATATAGTTCAATTGACAGAGGAGAAAAACTCAATAATAAAAAATTCTTTGCAAAACAATTAATAACAAAAAACCTAAAAGAATTGAGGTGATAGAATTCAAATCACAAACAGACAATCTTCTCGATAACAAATTGTTATGTTAAAAAGTAGGTAGGTTAAAATTTTTTTAGCATAAAAATTTTTTCGAGTATTTTCTGTATTGTGGGTTTAATTTGATTTCTTTCCTAATTGTCGGATTTCCATACCTCCACACGTCTCCTTTATCAGTGAAGATAACGAACAGATTGCATATTTGGGAAAAAATGTCCATGACGTCACGTTACTATAACGTAACTATTCACACCGTCAAGGGGTTGGAAACCTTCAAAATTACGATTTCTTTTGAGAGGAGCTGCTAACATAAATTGCTACGTTAAGTCGAAGGGAAACGCTGCGCATTTGCTATGTCAAATGATTTGATGTTAGGTCAACACAATTATTATTAAGATCATTTAGTGCTTCACGAAGTCGTATGCAGTGTGCGTTGAGTCTCGTAGGCTTAAATGGTTTTTGTTATAGACTTTTGCAATTTTAAATTGGCGAATATAAATTCGTTCCTTCTTCGAATGTAAAAGTTTAGACCGACAAGTTCAGTTTGCTGTAAGACGTGTTGCCCAGTATAGGGCGCAATTCATTTTGGTACAACCCATGTATGTTTGGAAAATTTACGTAATTTTATTTATGTAACTTCTTCGTTCTCTTTGGAGCTATCATCTGTGATAAAATAAATATATATTCTCGTGTTATTACTTCTATCGTGTTATTTGTTCTTTTCCAGCTATGGGTAGAGTTAGACGATATCTCCCTAATTTAATCTTTCATCGTCTTGACGCCCTTTTTTTAGATTTAATTTATAATTTAGCATCACTAAGCCTGCGACTCCCTTTCCGGGAAAACTGTGTTAGTCGTTGGTTATTTTTTTTTGGTTACACGAAAACCAGTATAACAAAATCATGGGAACAAGTGAAAGTATTTATTCGAAATCAATACACAAAAAAGTAGTTGATACAATAAGTAGTTTTTATTTGATTTTGAGCTTCTGTTTAATTTAATTATGTCTTTATTTGAATCTGTGTTTTCTATTAGATTTTTGATATGAAAATTTCTCAAATACATATGCTATATTTCCTTATAGATTACACGAAAAAAAAATTCGAGTGATTTTTATATTGTCTCTCCTAAGTAAAGATAACAACATTTATCAATTACAATCATCGTAGATAGGAATATAAGATACTTAACCATTATAACATATATAATGTTATATTTATCAATAGATTTGTTATTATTAAAAGTAGTTTTTTGTTAAATGTTTTCTTGTCAATAGTTTCTACCCACATGATATTTGATAAAATCTCATAATTTTGTTAACTGTACCATAATTTACACTAATGCAAATACGACAAACATCACCTAGTGTGAGTACGGAAAAATATCTGTTCTAAATACTTGTTCCAAATATCAATTAGTATTTCAAATCTCAACTAATTTTCTAGTCACTTCTGTATTGCATTAATAAAAACAGTTATCCCTCTATTTCATTTTGTCCCCATTTGGAAACATAAAACAAAATAATCTAATGTGAATGCTCTATGCAATATTCAGTCATTGTGCCCATGGGGTTGGTTTGGGAACATCACACTACACGATTGCCCTGTTATCCAGCAGATGGCGGACAGTGGTTCGGTTTAAATTAATTCTTTTAGAATTTCATGCGGTACGGTTCTGCCATTTTAGTGCTTATGTTTTTGGTGTGGTTTTTAGTTGTAAAAGTGGTAAGTGTTGCTTATAAAATTTATATTTATTATGAAAATATGTTCTGTATTGCTCTGTACTTGTATAATACTGTTATTTCATACCTGGCCATAAAAAAAAACGTAAAATTGTTAATGTTCCCTTTCAGGAACATCGTGAGAGACGGTAACTAAAATTTTTTTCATTGAATTTTCCAACTGTCGATTGCAAATCGTTTTATGGCCACAGAAGTGCTGCGCCAAAGTGTCATGTTTGGGAGGTACCTTCAGATAGCGAAGATGAGATACCACTAAGTCAACTTTTTAGTAAAACAGCAAGGCCTATTACTCCTCTTATTTCGCCTGTTCTACGTACTGCCCAAAATAAAAATAAGCAGCTGAAGTGGAAAACGGTAATTGTGTGTGAAATTTGAAGGGAACAGTTTGTTACCTGCTGATATACTAAAACTCAACACACCATATAAAATTTTCAAATTCTTTTTATCTGATAAATTCTTAGACGCGGTAGTGCATCAAACGATTTTGTACAGTACCCAAAAACGACCTAATAAACCAATAAAAGTATCAAAGGAAGAACTTCAAAGGTTTATTGGTGTAATAATATGGATGTCTCCCATCAAACAACCTAACACACGAAGATATTGGGCTCCTAGTACTAGAACTTATCAAGTTGCTAATGTAATGCCGGTCAATAGGTTCGAAGAGATCAAAGCATTTATTCATTTTAGTGACAATATGACTGCTACTGAAAATACAGATAAAATTTATCCACTTCTGAATCAAATAAGAAGAAGAAGAAAAATGCTTGTTTGAAAATACCCCTTGAGGAAAACGCATCCTGTGGCGAACAGATAATCCCTTTCTAAGGTCGTATTTCACTCAAAACATATAACCCCAAGAAGCCCCATAAGTAGGGCTATAAGATGTGGGTGTTAGCAGGGGTGAGTGGATATAGATGTAATTTTGAACTATTTTCGTCAGCATCCGAAGCAGAAGTTCTTCCACAAGAACCCAACTTAGGTGCTGCCAGTAATGTGGTTGCTCGCTTGTGTACAGTAGTACCTAAAGAAAAAAACCACAAAATCTATTATGACACTGGGATACCACTGCTGGCGTATCTAAAAACACAGGGAATAGAAAGCGTTGCAACCGTTCAGGCTAATCGTTTACCAGGATGTACATTTCTTTCTGAAAAAGAGATAAAGTTGAAAGGAAGAGGAGCAATGACTGAGCAGCTTACAGAAGTAGATGGAGTGCCCATAAAAGCTTTCCAGTGGTACGATAACAAAATAGTGTCTCTTGCTAGCACATTTTGTGGCACCAAACTCATTGCAAAAGTAAAAAGATTCTCTCGAGCTGAGAAGAAGAAAATTGAGATAGATGTTCCCGATGTGGTACAAGTCTACAACAAACACATAAGTGGAGTCGACCTGCAGGATTCCCTTTTAGACTTATATCGTTGCGACCTAAAAAGCAAGAAGTGGTACTACCGGAACTTTTACCACATGATCGATGTTACAGTAGTACTATATGTATGGCTACTATACAGGAGAATCCAAAAACAAACCGACAAGTTAGATAAGACGCCGTTAGTTGATTTCAAAACCGAAGTTGCAAAAGCACTTTGTAATGTAGGATCAAAAGCAACAATGAGAGGAAGACCATCATCTATAGAACATCCTAAACCTCCCAAATCTAGACGTTGTATTGAACCACGTCCGTCTGACGATGTCAGACAGGATACTTTTGATCACTGGCCAGAGTGGACAGAAGAAAGGGAAAGATGTAAGAAAGCAGGATGTAAAGGAAAGAGCACAGTAAAATGTAAAAAATGTAATATTCATTTGTGTTTCTATTCAAAAATGAATTGTTTCGTAAGTTTCCATACATAATGTACCTATATATAACCTAATTTCTGTTTTTACCTGTTTTTGTGTAAAAAAATAAATAAACTAATGTTACAGCTTAAGCTCAAGTTTTTGGTTTAAGTTCAAGATTTAGGTTTAACGTGTTTTCAAGTATTAGGTTTAGAGTTTAAATCGAGTTAAACACAGTTTAAAGTAAGCGATGATTTATGTGTGGTTTAAGCCAATATCTCTGCTAAATTATTGTATTTCCGTATCCTATTTGAAAAATATGGGTATGTTAAATCATAATGCAATTTATGATAGTGACGAAGATTAAGATATTTGGATTTTATTCATTAACTAGATGATCCTCGTCAACCAAATAGAGAACGTACTGAGCATTTCCACCTTTGGGATGAGAATGATTTTTATATACGGTTTCAGTTCAGCAAACGTTCTGCTAATTTTATCTTACAACAAATTGCAAATCGTATAAGACAGGACGAACTGGTACATTATAACAAATTATAAAACTGGACAGTTACAATAGATTTGACGACAGAAAAACAGCCTCTCTAACGAAAAGAAATGCCATGGGCTATATTTTCATTTGGTTTTCTGAGTTTACGTATACGTTTGTAGTAATTGTATTGATTGTCTAAACTGTTTGGTATTACATCGTAACTAACTACTAACTGTGTCCCGTGTTATAATCGTCATCGTTGTGCATTATGATCTATACTAGTAGTTATGTAGTGAGGATTCTGGATCAGTGCGAGATCGTGAATTTCGTTGCTATCGTATCGTTTCGGGTATGCTCGAGTTGCATTTGAATTTCGTAAATCGGGTTAGAGCGTATTTGTGGTGGGGGAATAGTAAAACATTGTAGGAGTCGTTTCGTTTCGGTTATGGTCGGATGTAGGTTAGTCGGTGAAGATCGTAGTGATGGTGGATAATGGTGGGGACGCGATTGTGTCTATATAAAGGTAACATTTGCGAAGATTTAATATTAGTTTCTTAATAACTCTTATTTGTTTTAATAAATTTAAAAAATAAAGATGGAAGCATTTTTTACAAACTTGAATGAAACTTCTCATTTGGTTCCTTATGTAAGTGCAAGAAGTCTATCAATCAATGAGCAGTATAAAATCAAGTCTTTTAGTAAAATCGATGGTAAATTTGGAGAACAAGTGATTGTCGAATGCCAAGATTTTAAAGTACCCCTTCCACAAAGATTTATCAACAAGTTTCTATTGAAGACATAAACAAAATTAATAGCGTTGGCGAAACAACAAAGATTGAATTTGTTCCAGAGTGAAAAATGAATTACACAAGAGCGCGTAAACTAAGGTTAAAATTATATTTGGAAGAATTAGAAAAGTTATCAACTAAAATTAAAATGTATGAAATCACTAAGAATTTAAATGAATTTAATGTAAAAATAAAATGAACAATAAATGTTTGAAATAATTATGCTTTTTTTATTTTACAATTACAAGTGTTATCATGCTTTGATGAATACAAAACTTATTTACATGGTAAAATTATAGTTGTGAGTTTGGCTTTGCATCTAAGTAAATTTATATACTAAGATTAAAATACTATTTGAAGACTACAAATGCAATGGAAAAAAGTAAAATAAGTAAGTAATTAAACAGGAGTAATAAATTTTAATATGTTTGGGTAAATATATAAACACAATAATTTATTCGCACAATTTAAAAAGCTTCCAACTGCTCCAAAGTCAACATGCCTATAGTTGTAAGATTTGTCTGTCCAAAATGTAAAGGGGAGACGGACATAGAAGGTACTCAATGTATATTATGTTCCGTTCATGAAATAATTAAAAGTCAAGGAGGTAACCATTTTTCAGCAATTTAGTATATAAAGCAAGAAGTTAAAAGAAATTTACAAACAATTTCTAAATAAAAATTATTTTAAAGATGTTCGCAAAAACCAACGATAATGAACAAAAATATTTCCAAACGGTGATGATGAATAACGTTGAATAATGCTTTGTGATGCATAAACTTCAAACATTGTAAATAATATTGTAAATATTGTAAATTTAAACTTTTTTTATATTTGAAAAATGTTAATTAGCCCTGATGATGACTAAATATTAGTTGAAACTGTCGGCAAAATTAATTAAAAAAATAAAAATCTTAACCAAAACTTAATAAATTATGTATAAAAATATTTAATAAACTCATTTCAAAGAAACACTAGATTTATAATGTTAAGGAATCATTGGAATTTTTACTTGGAAGAATAAGAATAATATAAATTAATTTTGTTTTATTATTTATTTAATACAATGTTCAAACTAATCTAAACTAAAAGACTACTTACAACTAAAAACTTTACATTATCTAATCTAAGCTAAAACCAAACTTACTACTAAAAACTGTACATTGTCTAACTTCACTAATATATTGTTTTCTTTTCTTACACACGGATTTATAATATTTTTGGGCTTCTTCTAACTTTATCTTTAGTTTACTTATTTCTGTTTCTAATTCTAACCTTTGTCTCTTCGCCGCAGTGTACTTTCTGTCACTAACACTTAACTTAATTTTATTGTTTTTATGAATGTCTTTAATTTTATTCTTAAACTCCTTCTGTGCTGCATGTGCCGTTGCTTCGTTATCATCGCTGGCCTGCGTGTCTCCATCGAATGTAGTTGGAACATCTCCTCCTCCCGATAATGGTTTTGTAATTTTTCGAGATTCTTCTCTCTGCAGGGATGCCTCTTGTGATTATCGTGAGGTTCCATTACTATCACGCAATCACTATCCGAAAATATCTCTTGTGACTGAAACAAAATAAAGGGTGCAATTTAGTAATTGAAAATTATAAAGAAAAAATTGATTTACTTTATTTGCATCATCCCCGCACGTGGGAGGTGGAGGAGACGGAGAACTTGGAAACACCTGAAATAACAATACCAAGTATTAATTAAACTAAATTTCAAAATGCAAATAAATTAACTTACTTGCCCGTCTACAAACGCCTCTTCTATGATCATATCAAGCTACAACAAAATTGTTAAACTTACTTATAAAATGATAAGGCATTATTATAAATTACAACAAACTTTAAAATGTGAACAAGCATAAAAAATAAAAATTATCTTACCTGATTGTTAATCGGCGCAAGAGGCGGCGGCAACATGCTACAGACACCACTCTATAAAAAATAACATTAGACCTAGCTACAAAAAAAATAGATTATTTATAATTTGAACAAATTATCTAAAAAATATGAAAAAATATATGAAAAATGTACTTACTTGAAGTACAATGTCTTGTGAAACATTGATGTGCTTGTCTTCATTTTTTTTTCAAGCTTAAGAAAGACATGTTAGTTGTCGGTGATTAAACGATAACTAAATTAAACTAATTACGTATTAGTTTATATAATAAAAAAATTCATGAATCTGCAATAAGTTATATTTTTAAAAACACCGAGGTATATAAACTTTTTAGTTAATTCAGCGATGCTATAGATGATTGAACTTTCAAGCGGAAATAAAGTAGACACCAAGTCATAGAAAATTTGTTGATTCATCAAAAAAATCAGGTCATGAATTTCTTGACACCGCAATCGAAATTTGACACCACAATTTGAAATTTGAAACCGGAAGTTGAACTCTGAAACCGGAAGTTGGAATTTGACACCAAATGGTGAAATTTGAGACCGAAAGTTGAAATTCAACACCGGAAGTTGGAATTTGACACCGAACATAGTAATTTGATACCGGAAGTTGAAATTCGACACCAGAAGTTGCAATTTGACACCGAAAGTTGAATTTTGACATCAAAAGTACTGGATATCCGCACTTTAATTAGAAATTTATTGTTAGGTTAGAACATACATGTTAGTATGAGGTTAAGCATATACACAAATGCCTTTTTTTTAAGTTCAAGGTATTTGATCGAACATCGAGACATTAATCGTTGAACTTACTACGGCATATAAAATCCACCCTTAGTTTTTGGTGGTGCGGAAATGATTTTACTCTTTATTGGTTGTCAAATACTATGCAATTACATATGCACAATTATTTTTGAATACTATAAATATTGCAACAAACATTCACATTGATTTTTTGTTTGAAGTCATTATTTGATAGTATTTTTTTAAATACTACCGTTTGCAATTATAGAAAAACAATTCTAACTGTGCTAAAATTATAGACTATATTTATTATACATTAAAAAAAAACAATTTTTTTCTCGAAAAAAATTTTGGGGGTAGTTTTTTTTAACTTTTCAGAACCCTATGGAGTTACATATCAAATTTCTTGATTTGAAGTGGATAATCCAAATATATAATATTTTTTTAGAAACCTTTAACAAGTTTTAATGTACGTTTTGAATTCAGTCGCTTATTACGCATATTTTATTACATAGGTAAAAATTTGATTTGCTCGTTAGTTTTAAAGATAATTGCATCATTTTATAAAAAATTCTTATTTCGTATTTCATCGATACTTACAAACTAAAAGGTTTAGATTGAAACAAAGTATAATTTGTTTGTTCATTTACTTACTAATATCTAATACACTATATAATTTTTAGCCTGCGGCATAGGTCTTAATCGTCCCACGTTTCATAAGACCCCGGAGGAAACACTACTGGTGGTATTGTTCCCGTCATGGGTTGCAAAAATTAATAATATAAAATTGAGTGTAGGTCTCTAGTAATCAGCTATGGATCGTTGGTCTAAGACGGGTACCGTACGTGCAACTGAAGTGCCGATTGAAACTAATGGAGGCGGCAGACAGGTCCTTGTCCCACCTAACCTTGACAAGCCCTCGTGCTCAAAATCTAGAGCTAGTGCCAATAAAGCAAAAAAACGCAAATATTGTGATGAATATTTAAACCTGGGATTTATGCAAGCAGGTACAGACATTGAACAAGAACCGCAGTGTGTTTTGTGTTACGAAATACTTTCCAATGAAGCAATGTGAAACCTGCTAAGTTGCGTAGGCATTTAGAAACAAAACACTCCGAGTTTTCTGATAAGTCGGTAGAATTTTTTAAAATAAAAAGCAATGAACTGAAAAAGTCAAAAATTAAAATTGAAAAAATTGCAACAGGCACTACAAATGAAAAGGCAACCGTTGCATCATATGCTGTTTCTCTGTTGATTGCTAAGTCGGGAAAAACTTATAACATAGGAGAGGAGCTTATCATCCCTGCTGCAAAAATTATGTGCAGCATAATGTTAGGTGAAACTGCGGCCTAAGAAATAAATTTGATTTCATTATCAAACGACACAGTTAAGAGAAGGGTTGGCGATATGTCTGAAAATGAGCACTCCCAATTAATTTCACGTTTGAAATCGACGGAAATGTTCGTAGAAGAAAGTAACCGAAATATAGAAAACATTCTTGATAACAATGTCTATAATGAATACTTAGCAGAATCTGATTAATTGCCTAGAAGATATATAGATGCTATGGTTCATGACAAGAAAAGACAGTTTGATCACAGAACTGGAATAAGGCATGATAGTTTTCAAGAAAAGTTTTTTATAGGAACATCAGCAGTTGAATTTATTGGATCAGATATAAAAGTAGATGGAAAAATATACAACGGAAACCCCTGGACTGTATGAATTATTATTTAAAAACGTTCCTGTAACGTATACGGAAGGAGATTTGCATATATACAAAGAAATTTTAGATATTAGTAATGCTTGCAGAAGTAACTTTGATCCTAATGGTCACATACAAGGAACGCCATCTGACAAATATAAATCTATTATTGCTCCTCTATATTTCGTACAGCCTGGGTATTTAGAAACGCCAAAAAGATTTAAAAAAATATTAGGAAAATGAATGTTTAAAGAAGTCAACAATCATCATACTGATTATGTTTATTGGGATGATGTAGACGAATTAGTTGACAGGTTGAGGTTGTTAGTAGCATCTGAAACAGCAGGTCATACATGTCACACAAGGGAAATCGTCTCTACTATAGAAGAACTACGTGAAGCACAAATAATTGAACGAGACAATGACTTTAGATAACTTTCGTCGCCATATAATTAAACATACTCAAATATCTGTTGAAAAAGTACAAAATGATACACATAAAACAATGCCTAATATGTTTTACAACAATATTTTATTATTTCAGACTTCTAGATTATAAATATCTGATATGGTCAGACAAAAGTTCTTATTCATTCCCATTGGAACAAGGTATAATTGATAATTTATCTATAAACCTTGAAAACGTTATACTAAAGATAAATGGAAAACCTTATACAAACGAGCAAGTTACTAATTATGGACTTAAATTAGGAGACAAGATAACGTTTGAAGTACGGGATCACGTAAATCAAATTACTACATGATATATGTTATATGTTGAAATAGTAGTTAAATGTCCTGTCAAAATAGAAAGTGATTCAGTGTAAGAATGCCTAAACGAGAAGCAACAAAAAAATCTGTTGTATCTTCTATAAAAAGAGATATAGTTTTAGAATTGCATGAACCTGCACAAAGAAATTTCAAAAGACGCAGGGTTATAATAAAAGGCGGTCTAGGACAAGTGGACGCCGCCAACTGGGCGCGACCAACTGGACGCGGCCAAGTAGGCGCGAGCCAACTGGGCGCGGGGACAACTGGGCACGGGGACAACTAGGCGCGAGACAACTAGGCGCCTTACTTCTTGGTAAATAGTTTTCAAAACAATAAATTTACTATTGGAATTATCTATAAACGCGTGTTATTGTGACGAGTCAGTGCGGGTATTCGGTACGGGTATTTCCTTATAATTGGTTTTTAATTTTAAAAAGTGGATTACTAACAATAGGATAATAAAAGCGATTGTATTGTTTTCATAATCACCGACAAAATATAAGTACAAAATAATGAAGTTGGAGCCCCCATACGACTTCTATTGTTATTTTATTGCTTACAAATACCAGTTATGAGTAGGGGGTTAATTACTAATGTACAGGTTAATTAAGGGTATTATAATTATTCCATATTCACATTTTGAAGTGACAACATCAAAATCGACTCTATTAAGTCACAACGTAATCGTGAAAAGTTTTTTAAAGACGGTTATTTATACGTGTTTGACAAATTATCCGTAGATGGACAAACAACATTTTGGCGCTGTGAGCAAAAGAGACAGTGTAAAGCACGAGTGCACGTGGTAAACGGCAACGTTATAAAAAATATAAATGAGCATACTCACGATGCATCAGCAGCTAAAGTAGATGCTGATAAAATAGTAACTAAAATCAAAAAACGTGCTCTAGAAACGCAAGAAGCGACGTGTCAAGTGATAGGTGCCTGTTCCCAGAATCTGACTCTAGCTTGCCAGGGAGCACTTCCAAGTCAATGAGCTTTAAAGAAACTGGTACGAAGGAAACGAGGTGAAGTTAATCAAGCACCACTAAACCCTGCATTCTTGGAAGATCTTCAAATTCCAGAACGCTATACAATTTACGAGTCAACACCTGGTAACACTGAAAACTTTTTACTTTCTGATAGTGGTCCCGGACCACACAGAATTTTAATTTTTGGACGTCAAAGAAATTTAGAATTGACACAAAACTTTTTTTTGGATGGAACGTTTCGGATCGCTCCACATTTGTTCCAACAAATTTATGTTGTTTTGGCAAAGAAATATGGAGGTGTGCATCCTGTATTTTATGCTCTTTTTCCAAATAAAACTAGAGCAACATATGACAATTTCTGTCAAACTATTAAAACATTAGCACCGGCAATAAATCCACAATCAATTACATCTGATTTTGAACTTGCAGCTTTTTAAAGCTTACAAAACAATTTTCCACAAGCAGAAATTCGGGGTTGCTTTTTTCACTTAGCGAAAAATATGAAAAAACACCTTTGCCAAAGGGATTTAATTAACCGCTACAATAACGACGCGGAGTTTGCATTATCTGCAAAAATGATTATAGCGTTAGCCTTTGTTCCAATGCAAGATATGCAGAATGCATTAAACGCGTTATCTGATACATTGCCCGACGATTTCCAAGCTATTGTAGATTGGTTTGAAAACAATTACATTGGTCGGATAAATAGAAGAGGAAATGGACGACGGCAACCAATATTTCCACATGCGATGTGGAACAGGGTTCTCAACTCACAAGATCGAACAAACAATTATGCAGAAGCTGCCCATCGACGTCTATAAATGGAGCTTGGTGTAGATCATCCTACAATATGGAAACTAATTGATGGTTTACGAAAGGTGCAAGCCAATCGTGATGTATATTACGAACAGCTGGTAGCTGGGCATGCTCCACCACGAAAACTAAAAAAATATAGGGAAGCCGATGAACGGATTTTAAGAATTGTGAGAAACTACGGAAATAGAGATTTAGTTGACTATTTACGAGGAATTGCACACAACTATCAAATAAATTAGTATTAATTTTATAATAAATTATTGTTATACGCATATGTGGGTACCTATAGGTGCTTTGTAAATATTAATTTTTGTAGGTACATATTTCACAATTTACATTAATTTGTTAATGACGCTATTATTGTTTAAGTAGGCATATTATTGTTTAAGTCATAAAAATAAAAAAAAATAAAATTAAAACAAAAAAAACAAAACGAAAACCAACAATATTATTATGCAATTATACATACTTTTAGGATGTTTTCTACATATTTTACAATTAACATTTATTAATGCCCTTATTATCATTTAAGTAGGCATAAACGTGATAAAAATAAAACAAAAAACAAAAGTCAACAACTCTAATAAATAATAATTAATTGTTTTGTTGCAACAATTTATTTAATTTTACTAAGATGAATGAAAGCATAAAAATAAGGTAATTATTGCATTTAAAGTTCTGAAAGGTATTATAATTCTTTAATTTTACTATTAGCGGTGCCAAACCGGATGTTTCATATTTAAAATTATTCTACTAAAGAAAACATAGAAATAAAAAGCTTTCTTCTTAATTTGTTTTTTTTATAAAGACTGCCCCATCTCATCAGTATATACATTGTATTTTTTTGAGCAGCAGTAATTAGACCTGCAACTCTATCATCTGTGTCCGACATATTTTAGAATCACCTTGTATATTAGAATTCTGTATTAACTCGTCGAATTATATGAAAATAACAATAGTTTCACTTTGATAATCAATTCATGATTTTGAAGGTACCTAATAATAATTGTGGATAATAATTTAAGCTTGTGTATATGTATAGCTAGGTATTTAGGATTTGCACCAAATTGTCTCGCGCCCAGTTGTCTCGCGCCTAGTTGTCCCCGTGCGCAGTTGTCCCCGCGCCCAGTTGGCTCGCGTCCACTTGGCCGCGTCCAGTTGGCCGCGCCTACTTGTCCGAGTTCGTAATAAAAGGTACGAATGAAACATTGCAAGCTGATCTTATGGATATCGTTTCGTTTTCAAAACAAAACAACCAATTTAAATACATACTTGTTGTAATTTATTGTTTTTCGAAATATGTATAGACACTTCCTTTAAAATTAAAAAATGCAGAACATGTTACTGACGCAATGGAAAAAATATTATCACGTTTAAAGCATTTACCAAAAAACATACAAACAGACGAAGGGTTATACTTTTACAATAGTACATTCAAAAACTTGATGAAAAAGTATAATATTTATCACTATAGTACGTTTAGTACAAAAAAAGCATCAATTGTAGAACGTGTTAATCGAACTTTGAAAAACATAATGTAAAAAACGAATTAGTTTACAGGGTAATTACAAATGTATAAACATATTAAATGATATTACAAATCTATACAATAACACTTTTCACCATACAATTAAAATGAAATCATCGATGGTTAACAAAAATAACGCAAAATGCATTTTACAATCTGCAGACTCGTACATAAAAATAGCAAACAAAAATAACAAATTTTCGTTGGGAGATTATGTAAGAATCAGCAAACGCAGGAATGCATTTGAAAAAGGCTATACTCCTAATTGGTCTAATGAAATTTTTATAATTAGGAAAGTCAAACTAACTAACCCAACTACCTATTTGATAAAAGACATAACAGGGGATGATATTTTAGGAGGTTTTTATGAAACTGAATTGCAAAATGTTAAACATCCGGATACATACTTAATTGAAAGAATTTTACGAAAGTAAGGTACTAAAATGTATGTAAAATGGTTAGGCTTTGACAAAACTTACAACCGCTAGATAAACAAAAACAGTATTGCATAAACAATAATAATTTAAACTAACATACATTATTTAATTCAAATCAAAATGTTATACGCTTTCCCTCTCTTCTCTACTATCACCCACTGTCTAATACATTTACTAAGGTATAATAAAACACGTAATAGTAAAATAAAAAAAGTATCATTATTTCAAACATTTATTGTTCAATTCAACTTTACATTTTTTAAATCTTTACATATGTCATATATAATTTACTCTGTTATTTTATTTTTGAATAAATTCAATGTTTGTTGTTTTACCAACAGCTCATCGGCTTACAAGATAGACGTTTTTTCCCGAACCAATCCTACTATTAATTTGGTTTATTACTTCAATCGTAAACTTGTTAATAAATCTTTGTGGTAGAGGTACTTTAAAATCTTGACATTCGACAATCACTTGCTCCCCAAATTTACCATCGATTTTAATAAAACACTTAATTTTACACTGCTCATTTATTAACAGATTTCTTGCACTTAGATAAGGAACCAAATGAGAAGTTTCGTTCAATTTTGCAAAAAATGATTCCATCTTAATTTCGTTCTTAATTTTATTAAAACGAATAAGAGTGATTAAAATACTAATATTAAAACATCACAAATATTACCTTTATATACACACATTAGCATCATCACCAAAAACATTCACGATCTTCACCGACTGACCTACATCCGATCATAAACGAAACGACTCCTACAATGTTTTACGATTCCCCCGCCACCATACTATTTATCCCGACTTACAAAATCCAAACGTAACTCGAGCATACCCGAAACGATACGATAGCAACGAAATTTCACGATCTCCCACCGATCTTACCCGAGTGATCCTGAATCCTCACTACATAACTACTTATACTCTAATACTATAGATATGGTATTGTAGGAACAATGCACTTTCGGCTGCTAACATGTTGCTGTTGACATTATTTTATTACGCCAGAGGATGTATGCTGATAACTGTACAGGATTTTTTAGGGTATCTATGTCAACAGCATCGTTAGTTATTGCCAAAGTATCTAGTGTCATTGGTCATCTTTGCAATTAATATATGAACGTACGCCGTACCCAAAAGAACATTACAGCAACGGAACCAGAATTTTATCAGATTGCAAGGTTTCCTTGTGTAGTAGGTGCCTTGGACTGCACCCATGTGAAGATTCTGTCACCAAGTAAACAACTCGTTTTTATTTCTAATTATGTGTATTACATTCATTTCGTTTAGGAGGTGATAATGTAGAAGTCCTCAGAATTCGAAAAGGTTTTTTTTCGATTGATGTACAAACGGTGTGTGATGAAAAATTAAAAATCTTGGATATAGTGCCAAAGTGACTGGGATCAGCACATGATTCTACTATATTCCATCAGTCTATGCTTAGAGTACGTGTTGAAAGAGGAATGATCGGAGATGCTTTATTAGTTGCAGAGAGTAGTTAGCAAAACAGGAACTACACCTTTAGGACATCATGATACTCCTGCCAAGAATTTATATAATGAATCACTTATCCGTACAAGAAACTGCGTTGAAAGAAGCTATGTAATATGGAACCGCTGCTTTCCAGTATTGTCCTTAGGTTTACGATTGAATATAAACAAAGTTCAAAGTATTATAGTAGCAACTGCAGTTTTGCAGAATATTGCTTGCATGCACAATGAACTAGTTCTTTCCCCGCTTGAGTCACCAGTAGAAGCTGCTATTAACGTTGTTTTAAATATGGTAAATCAAGATGTACAAGAAAATTCAAGAATTGAGGGAAATAATATCACGAGAAGCAATCTTAATAACAATTACTTTGTAAATCTTATAAAAAATCAGACATTAAAACAAATTTTTTATTAAGTTTTGTAACACTCTTCCGGGGTAGCTTGCGGTAGATACGTTGAGATAAATAAACGCAATAATATAAACTTAAGTATATTGTAATAATTACAAAAAAACTCTTAAATAAATGATTTCCTGGCGTGTTGTTCTTCGCCTTTGAGCGACGCCCCCAATGTGACGCCTCTGGTAGTTTATTTCGCACTGCAAGGTTAAAGGTTGATTAGTTTAAACTGCGCTTGTACGAAAATGGCGGCGTGAATTTCCAGCTGCGAACTTTGCTGCAAGTAATTTAATTAAAATACGGTGTTCTGTAATTAATCGAGGTGTTAGTAGGATTTACACAGGTGAGTTAATGTATTATACAAACGGTAAACTAACGGGGAACGGTTAAACGGAAGTTTCAGGTTAAATCGGACCGGCGCGTTATCTACAACAGGTGTGTGGAAAATTACTGGTATAAGTTCCAATAGTGAATGAACGGGAATGTTACTAGCACAAATATTAAGGGTGTACAATGATCGTTTATGCGATATAAACAGGATCTTAAATGGGAATTACTAGGATGTTGCGACTTGTACGGAGGTTACTACAGGGTACGTATGAATTGTGAAATGACAATGAACGAATGGGTTTTTTAGAGATGACAAGGTACAGGGATGGCAACTGACTTTAAGGGAAGATGTAGGGGTCGAGAATGTTGTTTCGGTAATGAATACTAGTTTTCAAGATTTAACGAGAATGAATGAATGTTACGTGGAAGTACGGTAGAAGCTAAATCCCGTTTTATGTCTCAAGGTTTCGGTGCAATGATTACTCAGGTAACTAACGGCGGTTCGCCAGTGTCCACCAACAAGTAATTCTATTATAAAGTATATTTACAGGGTCTACTGGGAGGTTTCGGTTCGTGGATGCAAGCACTTGGGCAACTATCGGCGGTTCGCCAGTGTCCGCCAACAAGCAATTATGTTCCCGGAGGCTTTTAGAGGTCAAACGACCCAATACGGAGATTACGTTGGCTAGTGTACCTATCGGCGGTTATCGCCACTGTCCACACTGGCCCCAATACGAAATTGCAGATCAGAGAAATTATTTACAACAGGGATGTATATGAAATAACGAAATTAAAAAGGATCATTCAGGTAAAATAAAATAAAATCGATCAATACTGGTACAAAAGGGTGGCTACTTACAAATACAGGTGCTGGCGATGAATACACTCGGTACAGGTGACAGGACGAGGTACATGCAAAAGGTACGGAATGAATGAAAGATGATGATATAAAATGTAACAAATATGATTATGGTACAAAATGAATGAAATATTCGGATACAAATGGTAAATCGCGAATCAGGAGAATTGTCAGGTACGGTGCAGGTTGTTAATATTTTTGGACGGTTCAGGACGGTTATATTTCCAGGTAAACACAAGGAGAACTGGTAAAAATAGATAGATTTTCCCGGTGATGCATGCTATTTTATACGGCTGGTGGTCACGCTTCGGTGGACATTTAGAGTAGGGATTCTTCGTCTGCGCGATCATGTACTCTTGTAGATGCGACGAGGTCGAAGTCCACGCGTATTTGTCGGGATTTTTACACAATTTTCTTACAAATACGAACATTACAATCGGTTTCGTTACAGTTTGTAGAAAAAAAAAGATTATTGCCTTATAGACCTAGTTGAATGAATTGTAAATTTATATTGTAACTGAGTCAACTGATTTGTTTTTATTTTTAAATCTAAACCAAGCACCTTCACTCTGCTGCATGTTTTTCTTTCATACGGGCACTTTTTTAAATGTTATCTTGTTTTAGATAGATAGATAGATAGATAGATAGATATACATTTATTTCTTTAGACCATAATATACCGTATAGAAAATGTCAAATAAAAACCACAACTGAATAAAATATCACAGCGTACAGTTACAGTGTTACAGCAAAATACTCATCTAAACTATAAAATGAATGCATTAATAATAGTGTTTTCACTCTTTTTTTTAAAAAAAATATACAAGTTATGTTTCTGATGTCTGAAGGCAAGTGATTATAAAGTTTAATAGGCATCACATATGCACTGTTTGCCGTTACCGCCAGTCTATCTTGAGGAATAATAACATTGTCTTTATGCCTCAGCCTACTTAGATTCGTTTTGAAAGTGCTAGCATTTGTATGTACATGTAGGACAGATCTTAGTACATAAATTGAAGTAACCGTAAGGATTTGAAGTTGTACAAATAATGTTCTACAAGAAACACTTGACTTCTTAAATAGCATAGTCCTAATAATCTTCTTTTGACACAGTAAGACTTGATTTATTGTACTTGAGTTCCCCCAACATATAATAGCGTAACACAATAGACTGTGTACATGAGCAAAATAGTACATTTTTAAAGTTTTAATATTAACGCTTTTCCTTAACTGAAAAATACAAAATTTGTACTTCGCCATCGATTTTAAAACGAAATTGACATGCTCATGAAAGTTTAACCTAGAATCCATGTACAGACCTAAAAATTTTACAACATTATTAGGTTTTACAGATTCATTCATTCCCTACTCTTATTACACCATCATGGTTTTTTAAACTGAACATAACCACTTCTGTCTTCTTACTGTTCAGTATTAAGCAATTTTGTTTGCAATAATTTTGCACTTCAACTATACAATTCTTTGCACCAACACAAAGATCTGCAACCGTTTTCAATGATATTAAAACAGACGTGTCATCTGCGAATAGGTTTAGTAACCCACTAGATACTTCTCTTACGATATCACTAAAAAACAATATGAAAAGGAAAGGTCCCAGTGTGCTGCCTTGTGGAACACCATTATCATTAGAAACTACACACGAACAAAACTCTTCGTTCCTTGTTCTTAATACAATTTGTTGGTGACGATCACTTAGATATGATTGCAGCCAATTAAGAGCAACTCCCCTAACACCGTACCTATTTAGTTTGTTTAAGAGTAATTTTTTATTTACAAGTTCAAAAGCACGGGATTTGATCGAAAAAAAGCCCCAGTACTTTCTGTTTTTCTTCGAGCTTCTGGAAATGTGTTTTATTATTGTTAATATAGCAGATTCTATACAAATGCCTTTTTGAAACGCATACTGATTTAAGAAATATATATCACATTTTTTTAAAAACTGTACAATTCTCATATAATAAGCATTTTCATAAATCTTTATAAACACCGAAAGAACGGACACTGCCCGGTAATTACTCATTATAGAACGATCTCCTTTCTTATGGACAGGAATAATGTTAGCTCGTTTTAACTCCGTCGGAAATATACCATCTCTAAACGACGCATTTACTAGTATTGTTAAGGGCTCTGCGATATTTTAAGATCGAACAAGGAATTCCATCACTTCCAGCAGAATCCTTTACTGAAACCTTCTTAATTATTGTACACATTTCGGACGGTGTAAACGGTATGAGAAACATTGATGAGGGATTTACCTCTTCCAGTTTATCATCATCCATGTCATGGGACGTTTGATTCCTAAGATCATTAATCGACTTCACAAAATAATCATTAAATTTTTTCGCTGTGTCATTCCAATCATTTATTTCTTACCCTGATTCATCTTTGAATTTCTCAGGATAACGCTTCCTTTTGTTCGAACAAACTTCTTGATTTATTATACTCCATGCAATTTTAGTTTTATTACTAAGTTCCTAAAATTGATTTTGATAATACAATTGTTTGGAATCATTTACAACTTCGTTATGCCTTGCATTCATCACCTTATACATGTTATGTATACGTTGATCGTTTGTCAGTTTATAATATTTGTGCATCTCTCTTACGAGTGAACCCTGACGAATTATTTCCTTGGAAACCCAACATTTGGTATTGGTTTTTACTTTTTGCTGTCTTAAAGGAAAATGCTAAATTTACAATTTCTTGAAATTTTGTTATAAAATTATAAAATTTTATATCTGCACTCACATTTTCATTTAAGTTTGTCCAATTCTGGCAGCTCGTTAAATGCTTGAAATACTAAATATTTTAATAAACCATTTATCGGCTAATGCAGGCCATTTGTCTTAAGTCACTTAAGCAGCGTATGGTTTTCGGATTCTAGATGCAGTGCCTATAAATTACATCCATCTATAATAAAACCAACTTCGTCACATTTCATTTTACTCACTTTTATTTTTCACAGAAAAAGCATCGGTTGCTGTCGACTGCTTATCTGTTTTAGTCAAATCATTTTCTGTAAATTAGAATTATTGTTAAATATATTGCTAACTAGCATTATTGAAATATCACCTCTGATTATGTTGTTTTCTATATCGGAACAATTAGTATTGGTAGTTCAACAGTATTACTTGCATTAAATACCAAAGCTCAAGCTCTGTCATAACAATATACAACAAATCGTACATCAAATACCATTGCTTACTAATTACACAGATATTAAGATCCGTGACTATCGCTTCCGAACATCGGAGGAAACCCTTCTACATGCAGGCTAATTAAGTCTTTCATTTCATCCTCTACTGTGTAATTTCGACAGATGTTATTTTCACAGGTACCCATACAATTAAAACGTTGTTGTGCAAATTTTTTTTTGTAGTTTTTTTCAAGTTTTCATATTTCTTCTGTAAAGCTGTTGCAGAACGAAATACCTTGCAACTACTACAGTTGAACGTTTTTGCAAGTTCGTCCCATGCTTTCTTTTTCTGAGACCACATTACCGTTTTTTTTAAATTCAATTATGTTTTGTTTTGTTTGATAAATTGTAATAACGACACTTCTTCAGCGTTAAAATTACAGGCCCGTTTATCACTGCTATCCATTTTTAAAATAATTAATCATATAGTTAAATTCGCAAACAAAAATTCTTAAAATGTCATTTTTTATTTGCATAACAGCTGTTTGTTTCCGCATACGCACTAATGAAAAGTATTGCCAACTGTTACAATAGCTTCGCTCACAAAAGCGTATTACTGTAGAACTACTACAAAAAATATCTTGGCTTAAACTGCTGCTTAAAGTTTAGTTTAAACTTTAACTGTAAAACTGGCCCTTAGAGTTATTTTCTACAGATCACGCGCAACACATTTTTTCTTAAAGTTTGTATGAAAATAAATACATAATACCAATGATAATACGCACACCAAACTTGAATAAGTAACTGACTGATTCTAAGGAGTTAAAGCTAACACACTAGATTAATTCGTATTTATCATTTAACTAAAACATTTATTTAATACGTTTTTACATACGAATATCTTATAACTTTGAAATGTCAAATAATTTTATAACAAAATAGCAACAGCAAAATTTCATACAGTACAACCTCGATAATCCGGAATTCGATATACCGGATTCTTTTGCAATCCGGATGGACATTTTCATAACATTATGTACTTTATAGTCCGGAATTTTTGTATTTGGTAATCCGGATCACCCGTTTTTCGTGGATTTTCAACAAGTCAAGACGGGCATTTGTGACTCGTTTGAATTTACGCGTTACATATTCATCATTCGATGCTAGTTTACTCGGCTGACCGCACGGCTGAATTCGAAGGTAGACAAAATGACTTCAAAACGAAAGCACAAGGCTTTAACTTTAAAACAGAAGTTTGATATATTAAACAGACTAAAACAAAGTGCAAGCGGCACAATGTTAGCTTTTCATTATGGTGTATGGACTTCTAAAATATCGGATATCAAAAAGAATAGAGCAAAAATACAAAGGTAAAACAGATCTATATATTTTATACCAACCCATATTTTGGATTTTAGTTTCGCTGATAACTGTGATCAAATTTCACCTATTAGAAAAACACTAAAACAGGCAGAATACCCAGAAGTGGAAAGACTTCTGTTTGCATAGTTTTGTAAATAACGTTTCCGGCATATTCCCATATCATATGAAATTGTGTCAACAAAATCAAGGCAATTGTATCAAGCAGCATATAGGCAAGTTGAGGTTGGGTTGCAAATTTCAGAAGGTATGGTTTGCATTCCTTAAAGGTGTGCGGCGAAAAGCTGTCTAATAACGAATTTTCTGTCGATCCATTTTATCCGCATTGTCACTGAAGATCAAGGAACTTAATCTGGTTGCAGCCCAAATATACAACGCAGATGAGTCGGGGTTGTATTGGAAAATGCTTCCTAAAAAAACAATGGTTCGTGCACAAGAAAAATTGCACCTGGGCGAAAGATAAGCAAAGAACGTGTTTCATTCTTAGCTTGTATTTGTGCTGATGGCTCACACTAGCTTCAACTATTGGTGATAGGAAAAGCTTAGAATCCAAGAGCTTTTAAAAATCAACAGATTCCGGTTTAATATAAATCTTCTTCTAATGCTTGGATGACGACAGCAATATCCCAAGAGTGGTTTCATAAAACGTTTACTCCTCAAGTGAAAAATCATTTAAAAAATCAAAATTTGTCTGAACGTGCTACACATCTACCCATTGTAGGCTAAGTTAGAATAATAGCAGAGTTGTATCTACGGTGAGCCAGTCCATACTTTTACATGATTGTATCTACATACGCTTAGAACTTTGTTATCCAAAAGCAGTAGTTACACTTTTGTTATAATAACATTGCAATGACAACTTTGTGATATTATAAGCTTACAAGTTAACATTGTTGTATCTACATACAATTGTTTATCCGAAGACAGTAGATATAATTCGCCAGTTACACCATTTTTATCGTCATTATAACCTTAAAAGTGTGTAAATAATGCAATGAAGTATAATATAATCACTACTGGAGGCACCAATCCGTCTGCTGGTATGGTTACGAATTCGGTCCGGTTTTATTTCGTGTTTCCCCAGTTCATCCGGCCAAGAAAACAAACTATCGTATGTAGCTAATAGCGTTTTCCACTCATTGCACTGGAGCGAACTGAGTTCGAACTTTTCTAGTTTAGCGTGTTCCACTGACACATTTGAGTGCGCATTGAGACAGATTTGCGTTTTCCACTGATACAATTGCACTGTAAATATTCGCACTAGATGTGAATTTTTTAGAACTGTCAAAATTGACGGTGCGTGTTCCATAACCTTACATTTTTTAATTGTGAAGGGTTAATAAACAATGGACGCTATACATTCAAAAACATTAATTGCAATTGTATCAGAAATTATGACTGATTCCTCCGATACTGATGATGATGAATTCATGGAAATTGCAAATTCACTGATTCCGGATACTGAAAAAAAACGGACCGTTCCAAAAATAAAATTTAGAAATTGTACCACAGTATTCCAATAAACAGGTATAAATTATACTATTCCTTGCATCCATCTCCAAAAATATTTTTTATTGATTAGTTTAAAGATAATTTTCGATTATCAAGAACAACTGCGAATCATTTAATTGATCTATATCGAGAATCTTCTTTTTTTGCTTCAAATTAACAGGGCGGAAACAAAGTAATTCCAGCAGATAACCAAATATTAAGCTTTCTATGGTAAAACATTAAAGTATTTGTCAATTGCTTTTGTTAACGATGTACCCACTTTATTATGGGTTTGCAGGCAATAAATGTTGCATTAGAGATGTATCAGGACAGTTTGGTATTGGTCAAACAACATTTTATAGCCAATCTTTAAAGATTATAAAGTTTTTGGTGGAATTAGCACCTCATATAATCAAGTTTGAAAACAGAGAATGAAAAAATTCAAACCGCAAATGGATTTGAAAGAATAAGCTTTCATAATTTATTAGTTTCTGTATTATTTTTGTTAAATATGTTTGGAGCTTCTGGGATTTCCAAATGTTGTAGGCTGTATAGATGGTACTGCAATCAGTATTAGAACACCTGCACATAAAATTAAAAGCACATATGTCAATAGGCATGATTTATCATCTATAACGCTACAAGGAATATGTGATGCAACGAAAAAATTTACGGATGTTTTTGTTGGACCTCCAGGAAAAATTCATGATTCTAGAGTGTACAACACGTCATTTATTTCAAAGGAAATACCTTCTATATGTGACCAGATTTCATTTGCTTGGAGATAGTGCATATGCAGTTAGAGAATATCTACTCACTCCATACCGTAACTATGGAAACTTATCTATTGCTCAAGCTATATTTAATAGAAAATTTGTGGTACAAGAGTGTCCATTGAAAATGCATTTGGTTGGTTGAAAGGAAGATTCCGCCAGTTAACTTGTTTAAACTTTCACTCGGTTGACAAAAGTACTAAATTTATTTTGGCATGTTGCGTGTTGCATAATTTATGTATTGATAACAATGATATCCTTAATTGGGAAGACATGAACCTTCAAAATGATGAAGACATTAATGAAAACGTAGAAAATACCAGAGAAACACATCTTCGATTATTAGGAGAACTGAAACGTGATGAGTTATCAAATAATTTTGATGTATAAATAAGTATTTATGTGACAAAATTCAATGTATACATTTAATACAAAATTTTTGTTCGTGATGTTCATTAATTACAAAATGCTCCATACAGATTTTAACGAAAGATATGAAATTTAAAAGTAATTTACCATAGTTGTATTAGTATTAGTTATTTTATGTATTATATATCTAGTTACATAGCATAATATTACATATTTACTATGTATTGCATCAATAAGATTCTGTAATTTCGCTTCCTCTTTCTGTTTAGTGATTTCTAAAAGTGTATCTTCTTTTTTTTTGTCGTTTGTACCTGTTTTTTGTACTACTACATTAACATCTCGTAAAATTTCGGGTTCTATACTATCATCTATTTTACTAATTTTTTGTTCATATTCAATACTGTGTCTTATATATCCTGTTTTTTTTTGTTTTCGTCAGTTGCCTTTTTTGCGCTTCATCATCGTTTTGTATCTATTCTCTATTTGCTGAGCAGTTCTGGTGACTTTAAATACTTTTTGTAGGTCATCACTACTCTGTAACTATAACAATTTCATGTTCTTAAATTTTTTCATTGGCCCTACAAAGTTTAGATATTTCTCGTACTTATCAAGCAATAAACGAGTTTCTTCAACAGACCATTCGATACTTATAGCCGAGCCTATAAATGATATTAAATAAAAATGTTTAAATAAATCTATACATACATACTTTGAGAACTACCACTATTTGCAGTTGAAGACTCTAATGATGAGGGATTAGACAATTCAATATCTGAAGAATTATTATCTGTCACTTCAGCAGACTCATAGAATCGTGCACCTGAAATAAAAGTAAAACAAACCACTTTAACTTTACATCTTATATCTCGCTAATACAACTTCTTACTCATTTCCATCTAGACGATTAATTGCATGTAAGTCTTCATTTAATACCAAGCATTCGTTACTAATTAATTCCTTTATGTATCTTACAGCATAGTCGTCTTCATCGAAAAAATAATAATTTACATTTTCAACCAATTATAAAAAAGTTATACTAACGTTTTAATCTGTACCTAATACTCGCATCTATTTCACTATCAAACTCTACTTGCATTCCATTGATAATAAAACTGACGGAAGATACGTAATTGTTACTGCACATTTTAAGAAAGTCTATAACCGAGTAAAACACAACAAGGTTATGTAAGGGTTATGTACACAAACCGCGTTTTGTGGTTATGTACGATCTATACCCGTTTACATTTGTTTTCCACTGCTCCGAGTGAGTACTACAATTTTTATACACCGCGAGAGAGCGACGGGCGAATTCGTCTATTGCAAGTGCGCCTGGGTGCGCACCGAAACCCGCTCAGTGGAAAACGCTATAATACTGTTTTCGGCTGAACGAACTGGGAGCGATCGAGTTGCAATGATATGACGTCATGCACTACACGGGAACTGGTATCGGTTGCCAGTTAGTGCAATTTCAACCGAAAACGTTTTAGCAGTATTTCAGAATATACCTAACCTCAATCGCATCATTGTTGTTAGACGCGTGTAGAAAATGAATGGGCAATAGTTTGAGAATTACTTGTTTTAAAAAATCAACAATGAAAATCTTCAATTATCGTTAGATCGACTTACAGCGATTTAACAGGTATGTCGAAAATCTAGACAATTTAGATAATTTATTTAACCTCTTTTGTACCAAATTATCAGTTTTAATCAAAAAAATTTTTTTTTCTTGAAAATAGATTATAGAGAGTTGTGGAAGGATAATAACAAAATTTTTTTGGTGACATATTGATTACGTCAGAAAAAAACAGAATGTATCATATTTGTTACTTTGGGCCATTCTGCACTAAAAATAGGAATGGTATGAAATTTAATGTAATAGACACTTAATACAATAATATTATAAAGAACAAGTAATTATAATCCATGCCTAACAATTTTTCTTAGCTATGCATTGTCATAAAACAATTCTTTTTCTTCGTTAGGCATAAATGTATCTTACATTTGATACAATAAAATGATGTAAGTCCTTTGCAGCCTGGCAGTTTACACCTTTGGCGATCTTCCTTCACTATAGTGAAATGTCCAATTCCATCTCTTCTTATCTCCATTGCTGGAATTGGTTTAGTTGGGCCTCTTTTCGCCTTTTTTTCCAATTCGTTCGAAATTCGATCTATTGATGGCCTCCCTCTTTTTAGGACGTTTCTATTTCTATTGCACAAAACTTCCGCGATTTGAGATTTGAAAGATAACAAATCAACTATGTTGCGTTTACTATAAGAATGTAAATTGCAGTCTCGACGATATAACAACCAAGAGTTTACTACAGTCACATCGATAAAATGGAAAAAGAATTTGAGGTAGTATTTCTTTGATCTAATGTGTATTCGGTAATATGCAATTAGACCATCTAACAGGTCTACACCTCCCATGAATGAATTGTAAGTAGTTACAATATCAGGACATTGTACTTGAACATATTGTTTTTTTTGTTTATCAAAGCGTTTTACAGTTGTTCTTGGCTCTGCAGCTGCAAATGATGATGCAAGCACAACAGGTTTATTGTCAAACCACTTCACTGCTCTAAGATTACACCCACCAATATCAGCTTCACACTCTTCCATACTCCCCGTCCTTTTCTTTTCATTTCTTTGTCGGATGAGAATGTTGTACCTAATCCTTGAAATCGTGGAAGGCGTATAGTTCCTAAACAATAGATTCCTACGTTGTTTAGTACACGGAATAAATCAGGCGAGGAAAACCAATTATCAAAGAATAACAGAAAATTCTCGTTTCTTGGTACAATAGTTGATAAATTCACAACTACATTGGAACTCGCTCCAATATCCGGAAAATCTGGATTTGAGTTTATTTTTCCTGTGTAGATATCAAAATTATAAACAAAACCTTTTACGTCACATAGAGCAAAAATCTTATAGCCCCATTTATGTGGTTTCTTCGGATTATACTGACGAAGCCCACTTCGTCCTTTGAACGGGACTATTTGCTCATCTACACATAAATGTTGCTCCATTGGTACTTTATTGAATTTTTGTTTTAGGTGCTCAATAAATGGCCTCACCTTGAAAAGACGATCTATATTGTTGACATCAATTTCGTTGTTGTCATTCATATGCAAAGAACTTTTTATTTGTTCGAATCTGTTACGACTCATTATTTCAGCTATTTGTGGTATTCTTGTACTTTGTGCCCAATACATTTTTGTTCTTGGCAAATGGTATATTGACATGTACATGCAGATCCCTATAAACCGTTCCATTTCGGCAGTTGTAACTGAAAGCGGTTTATTGGTATTTTTGTTGAATGGAGTATACATTAGACTGGTCTACTAATAATTTGATCAGTTCTTCGTCAAAAAACATTTCAAAGTAAGTTATTGGACTATCCACTTCACGAACATATTCCAACTTGTTCAACCAAACTGGCTTCACTTTAGCACTATTTTCAGGAAGCACGTGAGTCCATTGTATTTTTGTCTTTCTTCTTTGAGTCTGGTTGTTTGAGGAAATATTTTCTGTCTCAGAATCTGTTATATAATCAGATCCAGTGTCTGAATCCGCAGAAAAACTCTCCAATTCCTCAACGAAATCAGGATCATCATCACTATCATCAAGGCAACTGTCATCGCTGTCAACAGGGTACACAAACACGTTTTTGTCCATCTAGAAATAAAACCAACGTATTATCATACATAGAATGTGTACCATTGTCTCATATATGATACACTACGATCACTCATTGTGTACCACAGTAACAAATTTGATACAAACATTTATTAGGCCGTATCCAAAAAATCTGACAAATTTTCACATGATTTTTTATCATTAATTGTGGTTGATTGTATATAGAACTAAGATTAATATAAAAAACAACGACTTACCTTTTTTTGTACAATATAATCCGCCACTAAAGTTCAATGATATGATAAAGAACAGAAAACTTAACCACCTACACTTAAACTAAGCTACCTTGGTTTATTAGTTATAGATGCCGCCACATGGCACGTTTAATAATATGAAATGATGTGTAACAAATAAGATACACTGGTCCAAAGTGGTTCAATTATTAATTTTGTGTTAAAATATGGTTAATTTTAGGATTGTAACATATTTGATACATTGGTACAAAAGAGGTTAATGCAAATATTTTTAGCGAATCCAAGTGTTTCAATACCCCAGTATATAAAACTTCTAAAACAAAATAAGTTATTAGAAGTAGAAAAAATATGGCAACTATCATTTTAGTTGGACAACGAAGACTATTGCGAAATTGAAGTTTCTGCGTCGGAGGTATTAGAAGAACACAATTAAGACGAAAGGAAGCATGGGAGTGAACAAGGAACGAAATATCTCTTGGACAAATACGAAAACTATTTACCCCAGGTAGGACTGCTAAAAAGATTTTAAAAAAATTTATGGGAAGCGATATCCGACGATCTAAAAAGAATTCTTAATATAAATAAAACCCCACTGCAGTGTGAGAATCGGTATAAAACAATAATGAAAAGAAAAAAAATTACTATAAACCATAATAATAAAACTGACGAGTCACCGAGGACTGATCCTTATGAAAAAGAACTGTCTCGTATTGCAGCAATCGACGACTCCATTGAACCACCGGTGAGGATGGGTGTTGGAAAATCGATAATACTGAAAAGTTCACATAAAGATATGGAACCGTCAATGGCATCACGTAGCTCAGGCTCATCAACTCAATCATGTTCCCGTTCATCCACTCCATCTTATTCATCAAAAGCTGCAGGTACCCGAAAACGGTCGTTAAGTGAAGTCCTCGCAGACATCGCAAAGAAGGCCGTAATCGACGTCATGAAGAAAAGTTATACTTCTTAGGCCAACTGACTGAGAAGTTGTTTGAAGATAGAAAATAAATGAGACTGTATTAAAAAATAGGCCCTTATATTATATTAGTATATTACATTTTAACATTTACTAACATGTTTTTGTAACTTAATAAAATTTAAAAAAATAATCTACTTATTCTATAGTAATAATAATGTTATTTAGCAAATAAATAGTAAAACATAATCAACCACAGTTTAAAAGATTGCAAATATATTGTCGCTTTACTTCACCTGATCTTCGTAATTCGTTGTTTTCATCTGGAGGTGCATTATTTCCATTTTCATTGATAACTTCTTCGAAGACATCACATTCTATGTAGATATTGTGCAATACGCAACACGTTAAGATGAATCGTGCAACTTTTTCTACATCATGAAATTCCAACCTACTCAGCTGTCTAAACCAACTTTTTAACAAACCAAATGCGTTTTCGATTTTTATCCTCGTAGCAGAAAACGTTTTATTGAAACGTTTTTGTTGTTGTGTTAAGGTCTCATAGTCCCTAAATGGTGATAACAACCATTCCCTTATTGGATAGGCACTATCTCCCAGTAAATGATAATGTCCATTGTTTGTTAGTAATGGAATTTCATTACTAATGAATGATCCTACTATCATGTAATTTGTTCGAAGGGCCTGTAAACGCATCTATAAACTGTTTCTTAGCATTGCATATTCCTTGGAGTGCAACACTAGAGATATCATTCCTATTGGTATATGTTGATTTTATTTTATGTGCTGGTGTCCTAATTTGTATGTACATTCCATCGACACAACCAATAACATTTGGTAACCCAGATAGCTGTAATGTAGAATTACATTTTATCATGCTGCAGCTGTGTTTAACTTTTCAAGATCTGTTCTTGGATATCGAATTACAGCTGGTAATATATCTATGAAATATGATACAACCCGTTCCTGAACAGACATGAAGGTTGACAAAGACATATTAAATCTATCACCAGTTTCCCTAATTGTAGATTTATTTCCAGCAAACCTAAAAAGATGCGTGCAATATTATTAAAACAATTGTAGGCATGTTGGTAGTGGCAATTTACCATAAAAAACTTAAAATGTGATGTTCAGCAGAAATCAGTGTGCTTCCTCCTTTGTGATTAGTAGGATAACAATGGCTTCTTGCAAACTCTTCTATGAGTTTGTAACATGTTGCTCTTGTTACTCTAAAGTGACTCTTACACTGTATTACAGTTAAGAGTTAAACAATTACAGAAATGGATGGATCATCATAATGGTTAATGTAAATGGTAATAAATTACCTGTTAATCTTCTAGTTGTGAAACAACATTTTCCACATAATTCACAATTTTTGGTATTACACATTTCTTCTTCTTCGCTTTCGTCAGTAGATAAATCCAAAAATTCCTCAACAAACTTTAAAATTCTCCTATATTATGACACTTCATCGGCCATACTTTTGCAATAAATACTCGCACTGGCTGCAGAGATGAGTGCACTAAGGATCAAATCGATTGCTCGCAAAGTGAAGCCGAAAACGCTAACACTGTTATAGTGCGCACTCATATTGTCAGCCGAAAACAGAAACCGCACTCAGTGTCAAAAAGTGCGCACCAGTGCCGTCACCCGAAAACGCTATTAGTTTTTCATACAACCTTTAACATCTCTCTTTCAAACGTGGTCGACTTACGCGTTTTTGCCCGAAAGCAGTTGGGATAAGCGATAGAACGACGACTCGTTTGCATGTACGAAGAGGTTTCTCCAGTTAGTATATTATACCTCATTGAAATAATGTGACTCAGAAAAAAAAAATGTTGGGACAAATACGCTATTGGAATCAACACAATCTTTCACAATTAATTTCTTCAAATCCAGACCAGTATGCTAGTGCAGATCAAGAAAGTACTGTTGAAACAAATGACTTAGAGGTAGCTAGTAAAAAATTATATAAAATATTCGTAAACCTTTTCTTTATTTTTAAGACTAATGAATCAGAAATTCCGATAAATATAAAGAAGCCAAAAAAAGAAAAAGTAATATTTCCAAGAAAGAAACCCCGTCAACCTGAAAAATGGAAATAATAATTAATTTGGAATTCTTCGTTTAGGAAGGGCACGTAAAACCACTTTAATTCTTTTTGTGGCAACGTTTCGTGCTAAAAGCGAGCACTTCATCAGGCCAAAGAATAAAATCAAGTGGATCAATCCACCGATCAAGGACATAGGCAACTTTACGATATTGTGTTTACTAAATAATAAATAAAACATTAAACATAAAATAGTCAATAATTAAATTCTTTTAAATAACGCAGGACATACACGTGCAACAAACAATTGACAATAGTTTATCATGTATACACATTTTTAACCATAATGAGTTATAAGGATTTGTTTGACATTAGTACATCATTAGTACAAATTTCAATTATTTCAAAATTCCAGGTAGTAGGATGAGTAATACATATGACATTTGTCACGAATCTGTCAATAAACATTATTCTTTGATACAATCTAGTTCTAACAATTATGCAGAACGGTTTCTTTAGAATGATAGTTCCCTAGACCCATCTTTAACCGTAAATGAGTTTATAATTATATAAATTATAAATTTTAATTAAAATCACTCATTGTAGAGACTTGCGGTAAAAAATGTATAACTAAATTGGCCAGAGAAAATCTTAGAAATAATTTTTAAGTTTGTAAAATGACCACCAGGGGACGTAACCGCTATCTCGAATTACGTTAGTGAAGTTTCTCGAAATTTCGCCTTATTGAGGTAACAAAAAGATATATGCTTTCTTAAGCTAAAATAAAATCAAGTATTTCTCGTTACAATACTTTTCGCCTTGTCTCCGAAAATAAAGTGGCAAGAAGTGTTCAAAACGGATTTCAATAAACTTAGTATTGTTGAAAAGAACATTCCTTAAGGAACTAACTCTAAATAATATTTGGTGATTGCGATATAGGATCTCGCCACTAGAAGGATTTTTAATTAAAATTTGTAGTAATATCAAACAAATCCTTATAACTCATTAACGGGTAAAGATGGGTATAGGGAACGATTATATCAATTGAAGCAGAATTTTATTGTGTTTTTGACCATCTTAATATGTACTATTCTATTTAAAAAAATTGAGTTTTACGCAAATAAAAGTTGTTAGCTTTGGCATTATACTTTGAACACTCTGTATGTGTGTTGGCCATTTACAAAAGATTTTTTAAAATATGATATCTTGAATGCATAGTCATACAAATATCGCAGCTTAAACTTCATAATTTGACAAGATGTGAATTTTTAATGTTGATGTTGCAAATGTAAAAATTCTCAAAAACATCTAAATATCTCAAAAACTTGACTTTTGGGGTAATAAGCTATAAACAAAATTAGATTAAAATTACACGTAAAATTGAAAAAATTAATAAAAAGCACCATATAAAATAAAAAAGCTGATGAAAATTAATTTCACAAGGTTCCATTTTCATTTGTCATTATGCAAATTCGAGTGCAAGAAAATATACTATCAACAATACTGTAGTCTTAAGGGGGTATTCTAGTCTAGAGACTCGATTTTGAGGTGATTTTGAGGGCTTAATAAAAAAAAACATCAAACATTTTTACAATCCAATTTTTTGTTGATTTTTTATTGATACTTGAATAATATAAAAATATGTAATAGTTTTAAAATAAATTAAAAATTGAAGTCGGTAGAGACCGACAAAGTAGAGACTCAAAAAAAAAAGGTATCTCCTGGTTGACGTGATTTCAATCCTCCTGGTGATTTGAAACATAAAATTAAAGTTAACTCTTATTCAACAAGAATGCAGAATGATCTGCACGTAGCCGATTTGAAAAAAAAATTTTTTACACAAAATGGCGTCTTTTTGAAAAAAAAGTAATTTTTTACCTTCTTTTTTTAACTTTGGAAATTTTTTTAAAATAGTTTAAAAAAAATTCCAAAAACCCCTACGTGTAGACAATTTTGATAGTATGATAAAAGTGTGTACCAAGTTTCAAGTGAATCGGTGAATTAGAACTTGAGATATCTTGTCAACCGTATCAAAAAAAATAGTTTCGAGAAAAATGCATTTAAAGTTTACAGTCTCATTTCGGGCAGTCTAAGTGGTTTAATGGTATGTTATACTTACATTTTTTCAATCAGCTATTCCAGCCTCATACAATATTCCTTCCTCCACCTCAAAAGCTACATTTTTGGCAGATCTTTCAGTCATACGAGCAGTTCTGCCTTCTTTGGAAGCTTCGGAAGCTCGTATCTCGGAGCGGTTGATACGCTGTTGATCTCGTTTGTTGGCGTACGCATGGCTTTCTGGCCCAATTTTTATCGACATTGTATCCAGAATTTTTAAAACCGGTAAAAAACCTTCATTAAAAATACAGACAGCAATGTGGTTTGCTATTTCAATGGTGTGACTTCCAGAATGTATGTGTTTAGGTGCAAAAGTCCAGATAAGCGAATTAAACGATTCATTATTATTCTGTGTTTCTGAACCTAAACATCTTGTCAGTAAGCTTTCCGAGGACAAACTCTCGTATTTTATCAATTCCAATACTTTTTCACTCAATGGTGGATTCTTATGAACAAAGCCTTGCAGAGTACCGTCAGAAGCAGCTTTTTGCCATTTACACCAGCTTGATTCACCAGGCGGACAATACTGATGCTGTGGATTTTTATCAGTTGAACTTTTATGGTAATAAGTGGCCCAGACATCTTTCCTCATATCATCAACCGATTCAGGATTTCGGCGAATAGCTAAACCATAATATAAACTTAATTCATTGATTAGTTTGTTTGTTAATTTTCCAGAGCCTTTACCACCAACACCTCTATTGTCTGTTTTAATTTTTCTTAGCCTGGCACCCATCCTCTTCTGGACATACCCAACACACTCCTTTTTAAGGTGGGAAATTTCCATGTTATCTGACCATTAAAAGTAATGTTAGTTAAAAAACACTTTAACTCGATGCACATTAATAAAAATTTGTATACAATATTATTTAGACCTTGTTTGAGAACATATAAGCTTATTACAAAAAAGATAATAGCTTTTGAAATACAAGAACAAGAACAAAAATAGTTGATGCTCTAAATGGGACTCTATTTTACTTGATTTAAAGTAACATATCGCACTAAATTGAATTAACTTTTAATATGTGTTAGAGGTTCTTGTTTAGATGAGGATTCTGTTTTGAGTTCTGTTTTAAATGTTATAATAACCTAAATTAACTAACATTACGTGTGTTACCATTAAAGCAACGTAAATTTTGTTTGAATTTCTTACCCACAGATAGCGCACAAATTAAGCTTTAAATAAAAACTTCGAAGAAATTTATTGTCGTAGTCAAACCTACTTTCCATAAGAAATTACGAATTTCATAAGTAGTTTGCACAAATTTTGCATCGTTTACTTTTATGGAATCTGACCACGTGGGGTGTTTTATCGTTGTTATCGTGTTATTTTATTTAACCGACATAAATTTTTATTTTCGTTGGACATGCTTTTTACGATTGGCTTCGATTAATACCTAATTATGGCCGTATGCACCGTTTCAAACTAAGCTAGGTTTAACGATAAACCACCTTAAAACTAATTTATTTTTATGCACCGTTTGCGAAAATCAATTTAACTAGGTTTAAACTTAAGCTCTAGATATTGGGCGTTTAAATATTTAAACCGTACTTAAATTTGACATAACCAAAGAAATAAAGAAACAACAACATAGGAACTGTGATAAAACATCTATTTCGTTATTTTTTTTTTTTCATAATCGGACATAGATTTGTGACCATTGTGTAACGCAGTTTAGTATTATAATGGAAATCGAAAATGAAATTTTTATTGATGATGATGGTGAAATCCTAGATATCATAAACTATGGATTTCCAAGAAAAATATATGATAGGTCTAACTACTTTCAAGACATGGACAACTTGACATTTTTCCAAAGATTTCGGCTAACTAAGCCAACTGTATTAACAGTTTTGGACCAAATCGAACATCGCCTTGAGTTTCCCACCGATTTGTAAGCAAAATAGAATAATACAAACATCGAATAACAAAATTTTTTTAGAAACAACAGCATTACCCCTATTAATCAATTGTTATCAGCACTGCGATTTTATGCTTGTGGTGGACATCAAAATGATATTGCCGACATAATGGGAATGCATCAGTCCACATTGTCAAGAGTTGTTCGCAGGGTATCGGCTGCAATTGATTACCACAGCATATAAAATTTCCAAATGCTGAAGAACGCATAAGACAGCAATTTTTTTCAAATTGCTAGGTTTCCTAAAGTTTTAGGGTGTGTTGATGGTACACACATAAAAATTGTATCTCCAGGTATATAGTATTATTTGTTTACAATTTTTTTTGTTATATTTTTTTCTTTTACAGGTGGTGAAGATTCTGAAATATTTCGGAACAGAAAATCGTATTTTTCAATCAACACACAGGTAATCTGCAACAGTGAATTAAACATTTTAGATTTAGTCGCTCGATGGCCTGGTTCGGTACACGATGCAACTATATATATGAATAGTAGGAATCGAGCACGATTTGAATCTGGGGAATTTCACAATGCTATTTTACTCGGCAGGTTTCAAATAAATATATAGTGCATAAATTATTGTATAGTTTTTAGGTGACAGTGGGTATCCATTACGAACCTACTTTTTAACTCCTTTAGCTAATCCCGTCACAAGAGGAGAAAGACTGTATAATGAGTCGCACATTCGTACTAGAAATACGATTGAAAGAACTTTTGGTGTATGGAAGAGAAGATTTCCTTGTTTGGCGTATGGATTAAGGTGTCAGTTGCATACTTCCTTATTAGTTATTGTGGCAACAGGAGTTTTACATAACATTGCAATTGATATGAAAGAAGATCTTCCTCCAGCACCACACAATATTAACATAGAGGAATTAAATTATTTAATTGAACAGGGACAAATTCCACATTTTCCCACAATAAATGAGAGACCCATCAATAATTACAATTATAGGGAAAATATTATAAATAATTATTTTTCAAATTTATAATAATACATTAATGTGTTAATTTCAATGTAAACTATAAGTAAATTACAATATAAGAAATTATAAAGATTTTTTTTTATGGCAATTTCTATATTTAGTAATTCTAATTGTAAGTTTTGTTGCTCTTTTTTAAATGCTGCTTCATCGTCGAGTAGCTTTATTTGTTTATTTATTAATATCAAACGTTTATTTAATAATTCATCATATCTTGCAGATACGTCAGAACTTGTTAAAGCCCTTATAGTGGTTGTTGGACGTCGGCGAGACATTTGTGCATGTCTAATCTAAAAAAATTCATATACTAAATGTAATTGTACAATCAAAATTATATCATATACAATTTTTTTTTAGGTGGTTCAGTTATGTTTTTATCTTCTAATCCAACTTTGTCTTCATGTAGTTTATCCATACCATTGTCGATACTTAATTCTGGACTGATGTTGTTTTGCAAATCTGATGGAGTATACTTTCCCCAATTACTATGAGATGGGAGAACCTAAGGAAATTAAAACTAAAATTACACATTTTCATCAATGATATATATGTAATTACCTCACTATTGGAACTACTACCATCTAACTCGTATTCAATATTTTGTGTACTACCCATATCGCTATCAATATTGTTCAATCTGACAATAGTCTTTTTATTTAATAACGAATATAGTAGTTTATCAGCTTCTTCTAACTCAGTTTTTGGTGGTGGGCCTCCTCCGGTTTGTAATAAATGTTCAGCTGTAGATTTTCTGACACATTTTTCCTGTTTTCATAATTTTTTTTTAAATTTTCTGAAGTTCTTAAAATATTATTAGGATTGGTTGCATTAAAATCTTGCTCAATCTTTTTCCATGCAAAATTTTTTTTTGTAATCGAAGCACGATCAGTTTTCTTGTCTTCAATCACCGTGATGTACTTATCGCAAATAATATTAAATAAATGACTTTTTCGGCATTGGTAAAATTAGCAGACCTACGATGTTTAGAAGGAGCTCTTCTTCTAATCCTGCGTCTTCAAGAAAAATTTCAATTGAATCGTCCATTCTATAAAGCAAGTGTATAAATAAACATACTTTCTGCATATTTTTACATAAAATACTTAAATACTAAACTATATTACCTTTCACGAAATAAAGTTATACACAAACAAAACTATCACACAATCGTTTAGGTTAGATTAATAAGAGATAAATGTACAATTGGCGCCTTTCTTTTACAAAAGTAACCAAAAAATGCCATGTTGCCAAGTTGTTTGCACGCTTAACTAAACCATTTATTAATTTAAGCGGTGCATAACTTCGGTGCTTAAACTCCGCTTAAATATTTATGCGAGTTTACTTAAGCCGAACTTAGATTAGAAACGGTGCATACGGCCATTAGTGTTGTAATATAAGTTTTAAACTGTAAAAATGAAATTTTTAAAAAAATATTACATTACAACAAGCAACGAAACAACATAATTTCTTTTTAGAATTAAAGTGGGAACATGTACCTTAAAAAAACGCACAACTATTTCTATCAGGTAGATAATACTAGGTACATTACTGAAATGTTAAAAATTTCTTTTAGATAGGGGAGACTGTTGTATAGTGGGACAGGTTCCATAGTGGGACAATTCCAATTTCCGGCAAACTATAATATTTAAAATTTCGAATAAATTAGAGAATAACACATACCTACTGGCCTCTCTTGGCAGCCATAAATATTTCACCTACAACTTCAGAGTGAATGCCAAACCAAAGTGCACGTTTTTTACAAGCCTAAAGTTTTATTTTTGTTATAAAAACTAAATCATATTTTATCTTTATTTATTAAAACTCAGTTGTAAATATTCACATACAACGTGTTTGAAGTGTTTTAAAGGCAAGTGCTTGGATTAATTATTCTTACTATGAATTTTTCTAATAAAATTGGGTTAGAATCTAAAATGGCTGTATGGTTGTATAGTGGGACAAAATGATATGGTGCATACTGGGACAACTACACTTCAATAAAAAATCAAATCGCATTAGTTTTAGAAAGACTTGTAGTATTTCTTGAGTAATACATTCTGCAATTTAATTAACATAAGCATCTTTTTAAAAATAATCTACAATGTATGGTACCTAATTTTAGGTTTTTAGTTGCAGAAAATGCATAATAAAAAAAGATCCCGAAAAAATTACAAATCTCATAAAGAAAGTAAACAATGCCATATTCAAAACGCAGAAAAAATGGAAAAAGCTGTATTGGGTGTTATTAACAACCACATGAAACTTAGAGACGCTGCTAGTCAATATGAGGTCAGCAAATCGGCATTACAGAGATACGTTGCTAAATACAAAAATACTGAAGAAGAGCATAAAGAAAACTTCAGTTTTGAAAGACATCATGGATTTTCACAAATATTAACAGACAATGAGGAGCAACTGCTTAGTGAATACCTTATCACAGCCTCACATATGTGTTATGGATTATCGGCTAAAGAAGCTCGGTTGTTTGCTTATCGATTTGCCATCGCTAACGAAAAGGTGATTCCCGAGGCTTGGCACCAAAACAAGTGTGCGGGAGAAGAATGGTTGAAACTGTTTCGAGCTAGACACAATATCAGTTTACGAACACCTGAAGCAACTAGCTTAAGCAGAGCGACAAGCTTTAACAAACACAACGTTGGTATATTTTATAATAATCTACGTAATGTGATGGAAAAATACAGTTTTAGCGCGAACCAGATATTCAACTGTGACGAAACTGCAGTTACGACAGTACACAGGCCACCCAAAATCATAGCTCCTTGTGGTCAGAAGCAAGTGGGCAAAGTAACAAGCGCCAAAAGAGGAACTTTGGTGACGATGTGTGCCACTATTTGTAGCAACGGTACGTATGTGCCACCGTTCTTTGTGTTTCTTAGGAAGAACTACAAACCGCATATGCTTAACGGGGCACCACGAGGTTCAAAAGGAGCGGCCCATCCAAGTGGGTGGATGACGGGAACAAACTTTTTAGAATATTTAAATCATGTCACCAACGCATTACACTGCAGTGAGGATAATAAAATATTAATGATTCTCGATAATCATGAAAGTCACACCGATGTGAGAGTGCTGCAATATTGTAAACAGAACGGAATTGTTCTGCTTACACTACCACCCCACTGCAGCCATAAACTTCAACCGCTGGACGTTACTTGTTTTGGGCCCTTTAAGGGGTGTTATAATAAAGCTATGGACGAATGGATGTTAAACCATCCAGGTGTCCCAGCTACATTATATAATATCGCGGAGATAGTTGGAAAATCTTTTACAACTGCGTTTACACCAAGCAATATAATAAAAGGATTTCAATGCACAGGAATTTGCCCTTTAAATTCTGAAATATTTCAAGCTTCTGATTTTCTAAGTGCTTCTGTAACTGATCGCGACCATAATATAGATGAGCCTGCTGCAAGGGATTTACCAGACATTTTAATCGAGCCTCAACCTGGTTGCTCCGGCATCGCAAACGTAGTTGTACCTCCTCAATTAACACCAAAAAAGAATATTGTTACACCAGAAGCGATAAGACCACATTTGAAAGCTTCGGCAAGAAAAACCATTAAAAGAAGGAAGGTTACATCCACTGTTTTAACTGACACTCCAGAAATTGAAGAAAGGAAGCAAAAAAAAGAGAAAAAATGAAACAAGTGCGTAAAGACGCAAAGGTAGAAAAAGCTAAAATGAATTTATTTCAAGACAGTAGTGACAGTGATGTGCCTGTTAACGAACTATGCGATGACAGTTCCGATATTTCAGAAGAATTTGAAATAGAAACAGTCAATGAAATAGAGATAAACGATTTTGTTATTGTTCGGTATCTTCTCAAAAAGAGAATCAAATATTATGTTGGGCAAGTAGTGAGAATTGAAGTTTCCGAATATTTTGTTAATTTCTTAAAAAGGTCCTCTCGTGGTAATAAGTTTGTCTTCCCTGAAATTAAAGATGAGGATCTTATTTCCAAAGATAATATCGTCGCTAAACTTCCTTTGCCTTTTACAACAGGCGGAACTGAACGAGCTGCCAAGCAATGGTCATTTGATTATGACTTCTCCTTATATAACGTAGAATGAAGATTTTATATTAGGTACTTAAATAATACTTTTTTTGTCCCTATAATATTTTTATGTTTTGTATTAGTTTTTTAAGTTGCCATTTTTTTTAATACTTAGTTTCATTCAATTATCTTAGGCAAAAAACTTTGTTTTATATTTAGTTTTATGTTTCATGCGTTGAAAATACATTTTGGAGTTATCTTCATCTTTAATATAATTTGTTTATTTATTTTTTCCATAATCTTGCAGATGTCCCACTATGCACATAGTCTGGTCCCACTATGAAACATGGGGTTGTTGTATAGTGGGACTATGGTGTTTAGTGGGACAAGCTGTTTTTTTATTTGGCTTTCAGATATTTCTATATTTTTTGGTTTTTTTAATAACATTGTTATGTCTTTGATCTGCTAAATCAATAAAATTTAAAAAAAGGTAACAACAAAATTTGTTATGACAAAATAAAAAATTCTGTCCCAGTATACAACAGTCTCCCCTACAAGGACAATTAAATATTTGGCAACGAGAAAAATGTTATTTTATTGTTTTCGTTGACAAAGAAAAGGATGTGTTTATCGAAGAAATTAAGCGAGATGTGAAATTATCGAAAGAAATTATGCTCCCTCGTCTAATCAACCATAAGGGACACTCAGTAGTTTCCCGCGCAAAAAAATTGAGAGCGCATGTGCTAGTTTGCACACATCAGAATATGGAGGTCTTGAATCTATTGTTTCTGACAAATTAGGTTATATTTGGAATTCTTTTCTATTTAGGGTAAAGGGTGGTAAGTTGGCGAAGCCGGTAAGATGGCGAATTGGCAATTTTGGCATTTTTATAATAGATGGAGCAGTGTTTGCAGTACATGCGTGGTGTATTAAATAGTAAACCAGTATTTAATCACATTCAAATGCAGTAGTTCATACCCAAACGTCGTAGTGCATGTGTTTTAGTTTCTGCTCTTCCAGTTATAGTTTTTTCGGGTACTGAATTAAGGTGTAAAAAGAATTCTGTAAGTATTAAGAACATTATTTTTTAGTAATAAGTAACTAATTGTATTGTAATTATATTATAGTACTTATTTTGTGGTTAATAAACTAGGATGTTGTTTATTTTTAATTATTTTACAAATGGCGGACGTGGGTAAGATGACGAATTTTGTTGAGGACAAGTTGGCGAATTCGCCATCTTACCCGCAATGTTCTACTTATGAGGTTTCATTGTTTTTGGCTATAATATTTTTAAGGTTTTCTCAATTTTGTATCCCTTAGATACTATCTCCTAGGCCATATTTCCTTATTTGTTTTTTTTTGTAGGGGTTCTAAAATGCCGCGGAATTATAGTCGAAAAACGGATCGCCAAAAATGGCTGAAAGAAAATTTACAACGAGCAATGGAATGTGCCCAAAATGGTGAATATAGTGTAAACGCAGCAGCAAAAAGATATGGAATTCCTGAGTCAACCTTACGGCGCTACTTGCAGAAATACGTAGATGGGGTAAAAAAATTGAACCACTTGAATGTTTAGTTTGCATTTTTGTATTTCTTTTTAGAATTTTCCTATAAATGCTGGACGGTATAAAAACACTTTCAGCAATGAGCAACTACTTGAACTTAAAAATTATGCTATTGACATTGATAAGAGAGCATTTGGGTTAACAAAGGAGCAGTTAGAAAAACTGGCGTATAGGTTCGCTGAAGGACATAATATTGCACATAGATTTAATCGAGAAAAAAAGACAGCTGGTAGAGAATGGATAGAACAATTTATGAAGTATTGCAACTTTTCATTACGTAAACCTGAAGCTACATCAATTGCCAGATTAACAGGATTTAACAAACAGAATGTTCAATCATTTTTTTCTCAATTAGAAGAACTTATGGTAAAATATAAATATTCACCTAATCAAATTTATAATATTGATGAAACGGGCTTTAGTACTGTGCCAACAAAGCAACCGAAGGTTGTTACACCAAAGGAAATCGTAGGGTAATAAAACTGTCGTCAGGAGAAAGGGGCTTGAATGTCACAATGGTTGGTGGGATGAATGCAGTTGGAAGTTACATTCCACCTTTCTTTATATTCCCTAGAAAAAGGATGCAACAAGTTACATGCATGGAGCCCCACCTGGATCAGATGGAATAGCTCACGACAGCGGATGGATGACGACCGATAACTTTCTGGTTTATTTAAAGCATCTGGCAAAACATACAATGCCAAGTGCAGATAATCCAATATTATTATTAATGGATAATCACGCATCTCATGTAAATTTACCAGCGATAATTTTTGTCGTGAAAATTATATTCAAATGTTAGGGTTTCCCGCCCATACAACGCACCGGTTACAACCGTTAGATGTAAGTTTCTACGGACCTTTAAAAACCGCTTACAGCAGATGTTGTGATAACTTTATGACATCACATCCCGGTGAAAACATAGTGTTAACTAACATAGCTGGACTAGTTAATGAAGCATTTCAAAAAGTTGCTAGTGTAGGTATTGCCATTAACGGATTCAAAGCAACGGGAATATATCCCTTTAACGCAGAAATTTTTACCGATGAAGATTTTGCACCATCCAAAACAACTGATAGAGATGAACACGGACCACCACTAACACCAACAACTTTGTCAATTCCTACTCCATCTGTTACAACTATAACATCAAATCAATGCTCATCTAATCTTTCAACAGTTCCTGATGTCATGAGGACACCACTAAGATCAATCTCAAATGTTTCTCCCGGTCCATCAACATCCCAAAGCGTTCAGCCCCCATTATCAGTTGCTTCTCCTAGCCCATCTACATCTCAATGTGTTCTTCCTCCCTTACCAATTGCTAAGAAAAGAGCTGTGAGGCAGAGAACAAAAGTACCATCTTTACTCATTTCTAGCACACCAGTGAAACTATATTTTGAAAATAAGGAAAATGAGAAACGTGAGGCCGTAGAGAAAGCACAGAGGAGATTACAAAAGAAAGAAGAAAAAGAAAAATTAGAAAACAAGAAGAAAAAAGCTACAAATAGTCGTAAAAAAAGAGTAGAATCTTCTGAATCAGAGGACTCCAATGATGAGGTGGACGTTATATATGCTGAAACATCAAATGATGACATGGATTTTGGTGAGGAGGATAAAAATGTATGTGCCATATGTGGAGAAATTGGAAAAACTGAGGTATGGTACCAATGTCAGCAGTGTGAACAATGGGTGCATGCTGAGTGCAGTGGTTGGGACGTATCATTGATAAAAAGAAGACCCTATAAGTGCGATTTTTGTATTTAAAGGATTGTATCTTTGTTTCACTGTATTAAATTTGGATTAGGTAGTATATTAACAATTATATTGTCATTCGTTATCTTACCCATACCTCTTGACCATCTTACCCACATGTGTGGGTAAGATGGCGTACTTGTAAAAAATAGTCAAACAGTAATATCTGAAATATCCGAAGAGTTAAATCAATAAAAGTTGAGCAGTTTAATACTAATAGTATAGAGGCCCCTTTGAAATAAAAGCGGAATTTATAACCTTAAAACTAACGTGGCAATAATTTTTTTTGCTTACGTTCGCCAACTTACCACCCTTTCCCCTACATCTTTTATGATAAATAAACGTCAAGGATTTACAAATGCAGTACTTGAGTGCAATACAAACAATTATGCTTATGATAAACAATTTCGTTTGTTGAAAATTATAGTGACAAAAATAACGTCATTACTCAATTTATATTTATGTTAAAATTCGTATTGTTAGCTGCACGGTGTAATGAGTTAAAAACATAAATAATATCAATAATACAGACTAGACTAAATACCACAACATTCTTTTCCGATAAGAAAGTTGTAGTTCAAGCATTTGTTAAATCGTCAGAATTTTTTTAAATGCATAACAAACAATAATTAAGATGATAAAGTCATTTGAATTACTTTGCAAATGTGGTCAGCTTAAACAGATAACTAAACTATATTTCAATTATATATCTAAGTTAGTTAAAATAATCGATTTGTTGTCTAAAAAAATGCATTCTACTAAAAGAAATTAAATCTGGCGCTACAACACTATTTTCAAAATGGCTGAAGGTCACTCATTTTCCGGACTGCAATATCAAAGGTGCCGACAGAAGTGTCCTTATGGGTCTAATTGCATTTTATAAAGATTGTATTGCACCAGAACTAGTTCTTCAAAGAACACAACGGAAAAAAAGGTGCAAAGAATCAGAAGAATCCAGAATCCATTGTCGAAGCTCAAGATATGTTACAAAAAAAGAAAAAAATAAATTAAGTTGTGGTTATTATTTACATAATTTTAATAAATGTATTTAAAACTATTATTTTGTAAACAACTAATTTTCTGTTTTGATTTTGTTTTTTGAAAAAGTTGACTGTCTTTTTGTTAATTACAAAAACTAATTTTTCGTTTATAAACCACATATAGTAAAACACAAGTGGATAGAGAATTCATTTTTAAACAGACATGGCCTAATGCATTTTTTATAAATTTTTAACGTTTTCGTGTTAATAAGAAAAAGCAAATGGTGGTTGATTTAATTTGCAGCGTTTTTCTTATACAAAGCGCAGTTATTAGGGAAAAAGAAATGAAAATAGTTATCGATGTGAAAGTATGAAATCAATTTACAGCGTTTATTGAACGGAATAACTTTAAACGAGTTTCCATATAAAATTTATTTTGAACAAAGTTGTTTAATGACAAACAAATATGCACATTGTGCTTTGGTAGTTAATTAGTAAGCGTACTTAGAAATGATTTATTTGTTGGTTGTCGCTTTGTTATGTTCTACTAATATAGCCAAAACTAGTTTCAGAAACGAGTTATAGGAAAGAATTTCCCACCTTAATTACTACAGGATCACTATGGTACGGATCTATGTCAATAATGCCCTTGAATGTTTTTGCGTCACCAGCTCCGATGTATTTAGCATATTTGACAGCATGTTTTTCCACTGACTGTTCAAACATTTCGGTTACGGCGTCGACCTCCGTTTTCCCGGCACTTCCTTTATGATTAATAGTGCAAAAATCTTCGTGTTCTTTGTACCAACAATTGTAAGCTGCAACATTATCTTTTTTTTTTACACTTCCACAAATTACAACCTTGACAAAAGCTTGATTTTATCACTGTATCAATGACTTTCTTGCTGTATTTGCCTACAAGCGTGGTTACTTCGAACAGTGAGTTGAAACCTCGTTTCTTCCAAGTGCCATCACCAGAGACAGTTAGATGTGTAGGGTCAGCATTAGGTTCAGAAGCTTCTGTTAGCTCTTTTTCTTTCGCAACGGCTTTTGAAATTATATGTTTGTAAACTGCACGTGAAGCTATCTGCAAATTTTCCAGGCAACTGTAGTAGGTATTAATTGCTAACCCTTGGCATATATCCATCATGCTGCAAAATATATTAATGCCTTCTCTTCCTACACCTAAAAGTCTCATTACTACGACGATTCTGCGATTGATTTCAAAAGCTTTGTTGATAAAGGTGATGAATTGATATATTGTGCACTGTCACAACTGCATTGCAATGCAATTTTAAACCCTAGCCCACGAGGAACAGTTCGGGAAAATTTAATGTTTTTCTTGCACAAATAATTATCGCTGACAAGGCCGTGAATACCGAAAAAAATTCTAGAATGCAATACCCGTAATTATTTTCTATTATAATTTCATCATCTTTTGAACTTTAAATTTTGCTGCTGAAGCACTCGTGATAGTTGTATCTTGCTCCATAGAATAACGATTGGGTGGACCATTCCTTTTTCTTTTTCTATCTGAACGCAAATTACTTCCTCTTTTACTTTTTTTTATCCATTTTATATTAAAAATTTTAATTCAACACTGAAAAAATGCACAGTACACAGGTAACGCACATCCACGTGACTTGACAGTAGAACTGAATATAAAATATGAGAACACATATGTCACAATAGACATACAGAAGCTTCTAGATGCTCGTTTTTCAGGTATACATTGAGAACAAAAAAATTTATAGTATCATTACTATTATAACTCCGAAAATAATTTAAATTTCAGTAAATCCTCTTAGGGGCTTATTCTTAATGATCTAAACTTTGAAAACATAAAGAAAAAAAAATCGATTTTTTCAAATTTCTAGACTAGAATACCCCCTTAAATTTATTACAAAAATAGTTATGAATTACGAAAATTGTTCCGCTAGCCGTTCTCTAACAAGTTCTGAATGAAATTATTGTGTGATATAGAAAGAAAGATCCTGTCGATTCGGCATTGAAAAGTACCATTCTTATGTAGGACTAACACATATTAAGTCATTACCAATTATCATGCATTGTTTTGGTTTGCCGAAATTTCAATCGCCAACAGGTAGATTAGCGCGTTGTAAAGCTAGAATGTCTCAATATAGCTGTGATATTGAACATCGAAAGGGCAAATATTCTCTAGTCTATGATTTGAAAATAGTTTGTCATACAAACTTTTTGAAATAATCGATATTCCTGAACCCGTGTCAATTTCCATGTCTATAAACATGTCATTAACCTTCATACTAATTAAATATGGTTTGGTACAGGTTTTTTGTTTTTAAATTTACAAACTTTTGAAATATATCCTGTTTTTTTTGCAAATGTTGCACTTGAATAGCGTAAACTTACAAATACTAAATTTATGGTTACCTTCACCGCACCGAAAACACACAGCTACATTTTCTAAATTTCTTTCAGGGATTTGATTCTTTCTTCTTTAGGAACCTTTTCCACCTGCTTTTTAAAATTTGTAACCTTAAAAATTTTCTCTTCCTTGCTCGGTAGTGAACTTTCTTTCTTCAATGCTGTCAATCAAATCTTTTAATGGCTTATTGTGATCTTCTTCACATAGACGTTCCAATATTGGACCCTTACGCATTCCAGTAATAAATTTATCTGATAAAATAGACTCCAATTGTTTTCCAAATTTGCAATCCATTGCTGCTCGCTTGATTTTTATATACCATTCGTTGATCGTTTCTTGCTGTTCTTGTCGACAACTATAAAAATCTATTCTTCTCTTAAAAGTTGAAATTGCTGGCGTGACTGTGCGCTAAACTAGAAAATGGTTTCTACAAAAGTTGTTTATCTTTTTATAGGGAGTAATAATAAAGAATAAAAAATATAGGTTTCCATTTAAAAAAGTAAAGTTGACTTTCAAATGACCTTGAAATCTATCGTTCCTCAAGAAGTGGAAACTTGCATCACATGTCCACCTTGAAATACTTCAACTTTTATCTGAAACATTTTTTTTTGTTTCTCGTTTTCGAGATATTTGCCCGTTTTACTTCAAATGGGACACGCTGTATACAAAATACTAAGGCTACAAGATATATATATATATATATATATATATATATATATATATATATATATATATATTAGTATTTTGTATATATGTTATTTATCAGTATATTATCAAACCGCTACAGTTTTCTTCCGGAAAGCACGCTCTCGCTTTGCTAAAAATACGTGCCGCGAACCGCCGTTAGTCTATTATACGGCCACCACCACGGTCCGCCGCCGCCCGACGTTGGAAAGTAACAATTGGCGCCCTGAACGTGGGGCTCATCCGGAAGCAACGTGCTCCAACCCACACCTAAGATGCCAACGACAAGAAGTCTCGCCGCCGCTAGCAGTGCAGAAAAAGAAAACCAATCCGTCGAAATGACATCCAACTTCAACCCCGGCCTTGATCCGGTAAACTTCAGTGGCGCTCAACATACACCAATTAAAACCGAAGAACCAGTAGACAAAGTGCTAAGCAACCTGCGCAAATTACTACTGGCGCCCGCTAATGAAGAATTACCCACGTTTAGCGGGAATTAAATGGAAGATCCCGCAAGATTTATCTCAACACTCGAAAAGCATTTTGAAGCGAACCAGATGACCGAAGACCACCGTTTGAAAATCATTCGACAGGCATTAATCAAAGAGGCATCCACGTGGTGGAAGACGTATTCAGAATTTGGTTCAAGACGCTACTCTTAGAAAAGTACGACTCGGTGTAAATTACTTCACAACTGAAAGCACTGTTTTACGGCCGCAAACAATCCGCCAACGAAACAGTATCAGAGTTCTTGCAGCAGAAGCAGAAACTGGGGAGTCGGCTGGGCATAGAAACCGAAGAACACGTCGCCATGTTTGTAGAAATGCTAAATCTAAATACTACCGTACTTGATAATGTCGAAACCGACGTCTCTACTAGAACTGGTCCAAGCCGCCACCTCATTGGAAACTGCGTTGAAGAACCAACAACCCTCACGAAATATAACCGCAACAAAACCGGAAGAACCATCGACCACCGGCGTACCACAATGCCACTACTGTCCAAGACGACATTATCATCGGGACTGCCCAACTTTGCGGGAACGCAGAAACGCCAACTCGGAAAACTTCCAAGTGGCCGAGGCACGCAACGACCCTCGGCCACAATAAACAATCTACTGGGATCCGTTTGCTCACCGTTCACATTACGGTTAACAACTACGAGTTAGCCGCTTTGGTACACACGCGGTCCAGCCACAACTTCCTGAGACAAAGCGAGCACGTGAAGTACCAAACACGTGAACTCCAATTGGCATACCTTCCCAAACCAGGGCAACAACTGCAAATTGTTGGTCAGGCGGAAGTCGATTGCAACATTGCCGGAACAGATCTAGCATACCGTTCTTAGTGGCACCAGAACTACAGGTCCCCGCCATCCTCGGACAAGCGTGCCTGCAGCAACGAAAAGCCATAATAGATTATGAGCGACGTCGCGTGTATTTTGGAACATCCACAAGAAGAACGGTCTACTGGAACCAGAAAAGAGACGCAGGCCGTACAAAACACCTGACGGCTGCCAACATCACGCACGGTTTCCTAGTAGAACATCGTAAACAACTCGACCAGATGCTAGAAACCTTTGCAGATACGTTCTACTCAACGGGGTCTCCGACCACCACAACCACTACAAAACACGCAATTCGACTAAAGAAGGACGCGCCGTTTCGAATCCCACCGTACCGGTACTCACCCGAAAAGAAAACTAATACATGGAATTATAGAACTCACAACATCTAATTATTGCTCTCCAATCGTAATCGTGAAGAAAAAAGACGAAAAATCCCTATTTTGCGTCGACTACCGTCGCCTGAACGAACAGACGTACTACGAGAGCTCTAGCTTGCCGATAATACCAGAAACATTCAGAGATCTTGGTTCGGCCGAGGTGTTCTCAACTCTGGATTTAAAGAGCGGGTACTGGCAAGTACCACTAGACCCGGCCTCCAAACCACTTACGGCATTCACGATACCCGATGGAGCGCCATACCAGTTTCGCGTAATGCCTTTCGGATTGAAGAACGCCGCGACCAGTTTCCATCGACTTATGACCCAAGAAGTGTTTCCAGGGTTTTTACGTCGATTCGTGTTAGTGTACCTGGACGATATTATAATTTATTCCGACTCCTGGGAAGACTACGTTCAGCACTTGCGTCTTGTGTTCGAAAGATTGCAGCAACACACCTACGATTATCTCTCGAAAAATGTAAACTTGGCGTCGACACCATCACCTATCTCGAGCATAACGTGACCACCGAAGGCAACAGTCCGCTGCCCGAACACATAGAAGCCCTCACAGCCGCCGACAAGCCTACAACCAGAAAGCAATTACGACGTTTCCTAAGGGTTGTGTAACTGGTTACAAGAGTACATTCCTAACTGTGCACAGATCCAAGCGCCGCTTAATGATATGTTGTCCACCAAATCTAAATTCGCTTGGACGCCAGCGGCCGAGGATGCGTTTCGCCAAACGAAAGAAGTCATCAAAGGCGAACTAAAACTAAGCCGCCCAGACTTTAGCAAACCCTTCGTGCTTCAAACGGACGCGAGCGGAGTCAGCATCGCAGCGGTCCTTTACTAAGAAGGACTGAACAACCGCTAAATCATCAGCTACGCGAGTGCTAAACTACAACCACACAAGCAACGGTACCACGTCAACGAGCAAGAGTGTTTGGCGGTTATCTGGGCGATAAAGAAGTATCGTCCATACCTGGAAGACCGCCGATTCCTTCTCGTCACAGATAGCAAGGCTCTTTTGTGGCTAAATAAGATGAAAGACACCCGAAGCAAGCTCACGCGGTGGTCCCTACTACTCCAAGAGTACACCTTTGATATCAAACACTGCGCCGGGAACACCAATGAACTCCCAGATCACTTGTCTCGCAACCCCGCAGATAAGCAAGTCGAGGAAGAGGTGTCAGAGACCAGCCGATTGTTGCCACCCGAGCACCCAGTGACGATGCACATCACAATAGTAGTACTGCCAACCCGGGTAAAAGAAACCCAACAACAAGACCCGGCAACATCCACAACGATGCGCATTTGGGAAAGTGTGAAAACGCGACCAATCGCAGAGGACGACCTCGAACTACATCGACAGTTTGTGGTTGAAGACGGCGTCCTTTATAAATTGCGGGAAGATCGGAAGGTCATGGTTGTACCGGCACAAGCGCAGGAGGCAGTAATGTTTGCATACCACGACGACCCAATGCCTGGAACAGATCTTTTTAGCGGATGGATAGAAGCGTATCCACTAACGCAAACCACCAGCCAACCAGTGGCTCGCCTATTAAAAAACGAAGTTTTTAATCCATTTGGTTGCCCGAAAACCATCATCACTGATAATAGCCCACAGTTTACCTCGAGCATGTGGGACGACTCGCTTCGCCGTTGGGGCTGCCATCATTGGACTATTCCAATATTCCACCCACAAGCGAACACAGTAGAGAGGCGAAATCAGGAGATTAAAAAGGGCTCAGAATCCACCTACGCTTCAAAGATCCCAAGCAATGGACGCAAGTATTGTTGATAGGTCTGTACAACCTTAGAATTCGAAAGAATGTGGCAACTGGGGTGTCGCCTAGCGAAGCGCTGTTAGTGTACGAACTCCCGTGTTCAGGAGAACTACGAGAAGCAGCACGTCCACCAACTGGTAACCAAGGTGAGGATCGAGAAAATCGCAATTGGCCAGATGGTGATGGAACGGAACCACAGCGCGGCCACACGCTCATGCTTCAAACCAAAATGGGTCGGACCTTTCCCCATCGTGCAAACAGCGGGTACAAATGCGTACTGGATCGATAGAAATAACGGAAACTTAGCCAAGATCCACATCCACGATCTTAGGCCAACCCCTCAAGAGCCAGAACCCGATGGAACCGTCTCCAGACCGGGGGGAACTGATACCGCTTCCACCTCTACCGACGCTTCCATCGCGAACATCGCCGATTCCCCGCCACTTCAAACCACCACAGGGCAATTGCAGCCTTTAAAACAGGGACCCGCAGCCAGCAGAAGCATTCCGAATTAGGAATCTTGTGCTGTAAAAGACACCTCCACTTAATGGGCGACTGAGTCTGGCCGTCCGGCACAAGAACTAATTCAGATCTGAGTACGCGTCACCAGGAGTAGGCAGATCGAGGCCTGGCCGCTGTCTACTACCACGTAGTTAGTGCATTTCCTGTCGATTTATATATATATATATGTTTGTAGAACAGGCATTATTACACCGTGATATAGTAGGAATTCACCACATCAACACCATGCGGCAGCGTGTGGAAACTGAGGCGCAGTAATACCGTGCAAATAATTGAACTTGTTATAAACAATTAACTAATTGTTTATAATAGATAATTATTATATATAAATAATTACAATTACTCAAATTTATCAAAATTACTAAGCAAAAGTGGAAAGCTTTCTTATTTCGAGATATTGAAAAAAATGTGCTGAATCTAAAACGTTAGTAAAGCTGTCATATATTTGAGTCCTCTTAAAATGTATATATGTAATGTAATAGATAATTAAAAGTTGTTATGTGTATTATATACTGCTCTAAACTAACAAAAGCACCATACAGGATAATTGAATCAGTTATTACTGTAGTCACAGTACAAATGGTGAATAAACTGAGTATGAGATATGGCGTTCACAAATAAGTCATAAGTCGTTACTTTGCTAACACATATAATGATAATTAACCAATATAATCATGAGTTAGAATAGGTACCACCATTTGAAAATTACTTAAACTATTAATAACTTTCATTATTAAAATTTAATAAATCATAGGTGCTGCAACACATTTTAATTAGCTAATATAATAATGAGTTTAAATTGAATTGAGACATACATAAACACAAAAATAAAATATATCTTCAATTATTTACTTTTTGGTTGATGTAAATTTACTACATGTCTATACAGAAGAATGTCCCAATTGTAAAGATCACTACATTAAAATACTATCGCTCATCATTTCAACTTTAATGTAAATTCCTTAATTTCTAGTATACGTCAAAGTAGATCAAATAAAGCTTATAAACGAAACCATGCTTTTTAGTATTAATTCATTTATGATCAACAAGAAGTTAACAAATTCATCTGTTATTTATATTTATTCATCCAAATTTGTACAGTTTAAATTCACAAAACAAACAAAATCAACAAAATATTTATCACCCTTACAACTTCTTGGGAATAAAATGGGATGATTTATATAACTTAAATATTACATTATCTATGCTACAAATGCTACACTACAACAAAGGCTCTTATTTAGATGTTCGTCTATATCTTGCAGGTCAATTGTAAAGCAACCAGTTTACCTACAATAAAAATGATACATTAGATTCAAGCAAAATGAAGGAATAAAAGGTACATATATAAAGTATGTTCAGAAAGAATAAAGCTGTAACGTGCGATGAAATCAAAGGCGTCTTAACCCCGTTATGTAATTACAAAACGGAAGAAAGAAGAATCAGAAAGCTTTTTTAACAAATCAAACTATTTTTCATGCAGTTTTGACAATAATAGGTACAAGCCAGGTACTCGAAAAACAAAGTTTAGCTTAAGAACTGGTAGGTAAGTTGTAAGACACACCAGATACTATTAACACCTATTGTTCAATAATTACACAGCTACCTGACTGTTCTTAAGCAGCAAATTTAAGGCTATAAACGTTAATTTTTGAAAGATGTACAAAGGCTTAAATTTAAACAAACAACGTGAACTACTTATTCTAAAATTGTAATTGATTTTTAATTTAGATTTGTTAACGTGATGAAATAAATAAATCGTCTTCATAATTTATAGTCTTTTGAATGAAGTAATTTTAATATTGATAGCATAGAAAAGTGTAGAGCGTTTCCCATAAATGCTATTCATTTTATGCTTACGATTTTCTCTGAGTTCTCTTTCATTGTGTCCAAATATTTTCCATCAACACGCGAACTCAATTTGTAATGGCCAATGTCTTTTCTTCCATGTGTTACCGAAAACTTGGACGTTTAATTAATTAATGGCTTAGGTTTTGGTCTTACAGGAGTTGTAGAGTTGTGCTTTGCCACCTGGTTTTGGATAAACAAACGTACTGACTGTGGTGATCGTGTCTTGTATCTAGAATTGGAACCTACAAACTCAAACTAATTAAAAGGTTAATACAAAAAATTAATGAACTCACCAGATGTTTCCTTTTATTTTTTGTAGGTTTAGGAATGGAATTCTCCAGATGTATAATAGAAGAATGTTTGTACCATGTCTTAAACAAAGGTTTGGCAACAACAAAAGCTTTAGACGAGAAGCTATGAAGCTGTAAATTAAAATCTTATCAGTCAAAATTTATCAAAATTTGCAGATTAACAGTTAGCAAATAAGAAAATAGAGTCAACGAAATAACAGTATCATGTACAGGCAAAAGTTTCTATTGCATCTAAAGATATCCCAAAAAATAGTAATTTTTGAATAAGCAGATTTTATTGTTTCTAGTCTTATTTGAAGCATGGATTTACACAGGAATACGAATTAAAATAATTAAATTATCGTTCTCTTTAACAAAAAATTAGGAAATGAGCAAAAACTAAGTCAAACCAATTAAACATATAAATTTCTAAAAATTTAGTTTGTATATCACCTAAATAACCCCTGTAAGTAAAACTTTACATATACAAACTTGCTATACAAAAACGTAACTCCAACATTTTCGAAATGAACTAAATTTGTCATACCTAACCTAATAGGGTTAGATTGACATAACTCTCATTTCATACTAAACTTTTTCATTCTAATTTTGAACTAATGGTCCTTTACTTTAATCTTAATCTTATTAACAGGTAAAATACTAACTAAACTGAATATGAACAGTGCAAGCTAAGGTTGCCTTTAACAATTTCTAAATTTAAACCTAAATTAGGTAATTTGCTGTTTATACTTACTATAATTATAAATTAAAAATTCATGTCGTTCAAAATGTTTGAAAAGAACGTCTGCCAAATTTCAACTGTGTGAGTAACAAACAACTGGTTGAATATTTGATTTGAGAAAACTAAGAAAAGAACAGAATATAAGAATGCTTTATTCTAATTAAAAATAATGCCCATTCAAAAAACAATTTAGCAAATTTGTTTGTTTGGTGATTAAAACCAAAACAAATATTCCCAATAGCATCCTGATAAATGTGTTACTAAACTGTGAAATATTACTCAAATAAAAAAGACGACAGTGAATTCTTGTTTGTACAACAAAGTACAATTGTACTTATCAAGATACTTTATAGAAAACATTCAGATTTGCTCTATCATTTTAAAAAATGTTAATGTTACTCACTTTATCTAAAATAGGTTGTGAGGAAAACCATATTTGTCACAACTAGGACACTTGCTTCTACCCATACTGGCATTCGATCCAAACAAAATTAACACGATAAATAGTTAATAGGATAGTCATAATGTCGAGCCCTGTATTAAATTGTCCTGACAACCAACCATTGCATAATCTGTAATATGAATAACCTTGCATTAGAATAAGTTTCACGAAAACTTTTTGACCTACCAATTTGTTTAAATTTGCATGTCTGGGTTAAAACGATCTCGACCCTCCAATTTAACAGCACACAATCGAATGGGATCAGGCTTTCCGTAATATGGTTTTTTATGCAAATACCAATCGATTCAATTTTACATGGATTTCTTCTATGAAAGGTCAATTTTGGTTTATTAATTCTACTAAATTGTAATTTGAAAAATGTAGCATTTGGTATAAGTGCAGTCGTGTTGGTTCAATGGCCAAACAAAAACCCTTTGCACATTGAAGAATTTCTAAAACAAATTAAAATTTATATTATTTATCACATATTACACACGAGAGGAGATTTTAAGCAAGTATAAGTGAAACTGCAGTAACTACATAATTACAATGTGAATATAAAAGCGCGACTAAACTGAAATATAATAACATGAATGACTAACAAAAATGGATAATAGTTAAATTAGGTCAAATTAATATGTAATTGTGCATATAAGAGATTTTCTACTTACCATTAACTAGTACGTGTTACCTGTGGTATTACACTAGATCGTTATTAAACCATTAATTCAAATATAACTTTTCGGAAACTATCCTGCACAGTGGACAATGGTAATTGATAAACTTTCACGACCATTTTTACAACTGACAGATCACAGGAAAGATTAGATTTGTGTTTGCAGCGACTCGATTACAAGGTCATTATCTCAAAGTGCATCATAAGCGCCCAACGAAACAGGAAACGCTAGCCAATAAATAATACAAAGAAATCATTCTAACCTCGCTGTTTTTTTCTACTCTCACTCCTATTTTTTTAATCATTATCTCATAATGTAAAAACCAATAACAGTTTTAATATAATTTCTGATTATAACTTAAAATAGGGCAACTAATATTTTAATTTGAATAACAATAAAAGTTGATTAATAATTTAGTGAAAACCAACGGTGAAAACGCAAACAAAATTATTGTAGTACCTATAAAAACTAACTACACACGTTTTCCAGTTGGTTGTAATTTATTTTTTGTACAATACAGTAAAATACAGTTCGTACACAAAAAAGAACCAAAACGAATTCATAAGTTTGAGCTTTCTTAAAAACGTTTTAAATAATGAATTTGTTACATTACATTCCATTAAGGACCATCTACTTGTTGTTTGTATATGAACAAAGATAAATTTCAAAAGAAAATGTAGTATTTTTGTAAGATACGGAAATTGTGTTTAATTATAAATTTTCATTTGTCTTAATTCCCGTGCGATTAAGCATTCCCCGCCGCGTTCGACCGCGCGGGTCTCCAGCGTTGGTGTATATACCTATACACGTTAGGGAACTATGCGTATCGGTGTTCTTTAAGCTCGATTCTTCCAACGATTTTATAGAATTTTTCTTCTTTAGAAGGAAAACAAAATAAAATTAGGACTGATTCAATGTTAATAACCTTGACTTTCTCAACAGCTGAGTTTCAAACTCCAAGAATAACCGTGTTATAGGATTAGAAAAAATATCAAGATCTTTATTCGGAAATAGCTGTTTATTTATGCTTTACCTAAATATATTTGTGGTATTTATGAATAAAATAAAAACAATCTAATATTAATTTTACACGTTTTGTGCTAAGTTTCGATTATATCTGTTTCATGTTTTTAAGATTTCCTAGTTTTATAAATTTTTCAACTAATTATGAAACAGTTCGATGGCCTAGAATCAATACCTCGTACGTCCAAAATGCTAAAATGTTCAAGATTTAAGAAAAATCGAGATATTTTGATGGAGGTATTGCCACAAGCTGATTCGAGCGTTTGTATTAGTTAAACAAATACGAGGAATTGTCAGTATAGGCAGTCATTTATCTTAAGTATATTGGCGCAAAAATCGATATTTTTGAAAAAAATGGATATACGAGGTATAGCTTCTAGGCCATCGAGTTTTAACTTGCGTCCATACGGTGTGGTCCATACTACGAAAATTTTAGTAAAAAAAGTAACCCTTAAGTATACTAGTCTTTAAGGGTCAAAATAAAATAGGTCCAACTGAATAAGTTTTTTCTCGGTATATAAACAAAAATAAAGAAAGCGAATGCCGAATTCATTAATTTAGAATTTTCTGTCGGTGCCTAGTACATAGGTAATTTCAGCCAAATGATAAAAAATAAGTTTCCAAAAATTAAAAAAAATGAAATAAGGAAATATAACGTCCATGGAGTTGATCCCTGTCCACGGATATGATTTCTACATAGTTCTGTGCACATTTTCAAATAGAATACCTACTATAAGACAAAATAATCAACTATAATAAAATTGCTAAAGCTTAGAAAAATAACATCTGACTACGGATTCAATAATAACAAAAAATAAATAAAATAAAATACAATGAAAAAATAATGAACTAATAAAAATAGTAACAACTGATTTATACCAAAAGAAATATTCCTAAACTAAAATTATAACTTGGTATGATTGAAATTAAGATCGCCAAGTAGCAAGCGTCTTCTTCTTAAAGCCTTTGGCACAGGTAACTTTCTTTGAATCGCTTTTATTTCAACTATATCTTTGTCCTTAACTTCCGGCCAAATGAAAACATAATTCTCTTTACTTGAGGTATTTCGTTTCATAAAATTAATCTTGATGTTTTCTTCGGTGTCGAAATTTGTTAGTTGACCAACGTAAAATATTTGAGAATACAAAGGATATTCTACCAAAACAAATTGACCAGGCTCTTCGACATTTAACTCTTGACTCGTTTCTATCATTTCTAATGATGCTGAAACTGAAGTAGTTGCTTCAACCTCGTTAGAATCGTCAAAATAAACATCTGAATATCTCAGACGACTGCTGTTAACTGTTGGAGACCACTGTATTTTACCCAAATAATACGGAATACAAAAGCTTGAACGTATGCAACTTTGACAACTTAATCGTCGAATTTGTACGTGGTTTTCATGCTCATACGACCACACAATTTGTCTTGCTTTCATGATGCCTTTAAAAAGCTTAAGATTAACAGGAATCATTACATCTAAATTTTTATTAGTATCTTTTTTTATTATTTTAAAAGTTATGGATCGACAGTTTTGCCTTAGTAATGAAATGAAACTATCGATAAATGGTATGTCGACTCCTGAGCTACTAACTAGTTAGCTATTCTTTTATACAGCTCCATACACCATCTGAGACCCCTTTCTCATGGCTACTTTCTGTAAAATTTCAAGTCATATACGATGCTTCAAGTATGCCGAAAAACAATATTTCAAATAAATAAAACATATTTTTATTCTTATACTGAGTAGTAGGCCCGTCGCTAACAAAATGTATAGTATCTAAGGTGAAGGTGTGCCAAAATAGCAACTTGATCATATCTTAAACTATTTAAGACACTACAAAAAGAATGTGAATGTAGTTCGCCGTCTTCACACTTACTATACCAAACTACAGTGTGAAGGAAAATCTGAGATTTGGATACGCCAAAATAAGCACTCTGAAAAATCCATGTGTATTAAAATATCCCTTTCGCCTAAATTCGATTTGACATCATGCATTGCTTGGCATTGAAGTTTCATTCTAGAAATGTGATGTATATAATAATCAGTTGTCTTTTCAACTGAATTGCTAAACATTTTCTAAAAGAGAACTCTTTCTTAACAGTCTTTTTGCATATTTTCTCTTTAACAATACATGTTTCTTTTTAACGATCCATTTTTATATGAAGTCTGTTCTTGTCCAACAAAATCACAAAAAATTATAGTTTTCGATTTACACTGTTGGCATAATCTTTCCAGACATAGTTGTGTTGTTGGTTTACAACATACACTTTTAATTACAGCATTTTGGAATTAATACCCAAAACGGTCTATACTGATAAAAAAGTGCGTATGACATTTGAAAGGGTTTTTCCTCTTGACAAAACAGCTTACATAATTCCCGTAGAGAAATCGTTTTTGTTTTTATTTTATGAAAAGTGCTTGAATCTTTTTTACCTAGAGCTACTTTACTGCTTTCATCTTTTTGGTAAAACTATCTAATTGAACCCCTGATTTCCCTGGTAATTACAGCTTTTTTATTTGATTGTTGTGCAATTGGAGAAAATAATTTATAAGATCCAAAACTTTTCATGTTACTAAAACATCTGTATGATAACGATACTTCTAGATATACACTTCACGAACTGTCTTTTATCCTTGTATTTCACTCTTTCTTTGAAGTTAATCTCTGATTGCGTCTTCATTGGCTCAGAAAATACCAGTTTTTTTAGTACCTACCGATACTTGTTCACCGTTTAATTCTTTTTCCACCTGTGACTCGGGATTAAGTTTTTTTTTTCGTTCTTTCAAGCGCTTATCGCGTAATCTGTATTAACGTATTTTATATTTTATACAACGTTTCATCGTCCATTCTAAGTTTTTTTTTACCTCTGCTAATTCATTATTAGTTTTAGATCTGTTTTGCAGAATCCTTTTCGTCCACACACTTTACTTAACGAGCCAGTATTACCGATTAAAATAAATTTTTGGTCTCTCATTAGGTATATTCTGATATTCTACAAAATGTGACGACATTCTTATTCTTTTTGAACTTGTCTCTGTATTTTGCAGATGCTTCCTTCCAGCAACGCGTTATGACTCTAACATTCTACTGGATATAGGTTTAATTTTGCATTTTTTCTTACGTTTTTGATAACGCCCTCTTTCTTATATTTGGATTTTTCATATAGTTTTGGATTTGGTTTAAGTTTTTCTCTTCTTTTTCTTTCACAGTCTCCTTTCTGTTTCTGTTTTTTTATGTTTGTTGATTTTACTGAAAAAATAACCAGCTATGCAAATATTTCAATGATAAGATTCATTTTAATCAACTCCATGAATATGCTTTACATCTACAAAACCGTAATATGAGGCTGTTGTTGTTTATCTAGATACAATACATGAAATATAGTTAAAACATGTGGGTTACAATCCATGGCGATGATAAAATAAGTTCTAACAATTTTGCTTCAGGAAAAACGATAACCGAACAAAATTCTTTAATTCATTTTTTCAGGTATGATTCAATGCGTAAAATTCCTAACTAAATACAGCGATGTCAAGATAACCTTTGGTTGCAGTATATTTTACCTTTTCGCTGAAATCGCCCACATACTAAAATAAGAATTTAATTTTAATATGTAGCCAAAACACACAATAAAAAATAATAGTAATACACGAAAAAAAATTATATGTAATTAATGAATCCGACATTTGATTTCCTTATTCTTGTTTATATACCAAGAAAAAGGCATTTTAATTGCACTTATTTTATTTTGATTAATACATGTATGGGTCACATTTTCATTATCATACCGTTAAATTCCTCGACGTTACACTAATATTGAAATATTGCAAGGTCGCGCGTTTGTAGGTTGTTTATCGCACAAGTTCAAGGGCATCATCACACATGCAAATAAATTTTTGTGTTCAATCGATCCACCCTGCAGGAGACATATAATGATTTTAGTTTGTTGACTGTATATTATCATATTATATAATATATATTATATATTATTATTATTATTATTATATTAGGAAACTTTTATGGTTGAAACCGTTTGAAACCCTTTACAATACCCAATTTAAAATCCACAGAGTATGAGATTATACGTACTGTGCATCGATCTTTGAAATACTGTCATGAACCTTCAAGGTTAGTTATTTTTGGAATTGAGGAAAGGATCGAGTTCCAAATGCACAATCTGTGCATTATTATAAACGGCACGGCGTTTTTGAAGATAAGCAAGAGTTGTGCAAATGTTTTGTTACTTGTAAATTGTCACAACTCCTAGAAATAGATACTTTCAATCCGACAGCTTTAAAAATGTTAGAAAAATTTATCTAATTTTAAATAAAGTACACTGAAAAATTAGGCAAAATTGATTTTTCAAGTGGAAATAATTTTAACTTTTGTCTCGTTTGACACAAAAGGATTATTACCTTTGTAATCCTTCTTTAGAAATATTCAGGAAGTCTGTTAATTATATTTTAAAAAAACCGTAGCTTTCGACGTTTACACCTAACTGAATTTTAAATCGCTTTATGACAATTTTGTGTTTTCTATTCCATATGAAATGGCCTTGCTGTTTATAGGCGTTGAATAAAAGATTTGTGTAATAATTATTGCAGTGCGATTAGTTCTTTCTCGCAGATGGCAAATCTTTCCAAAAACAGAAGCTGTTATTCTGTTTCTACGAGATTCGTACCAACGCAAATTTTCACTTTGTCCCCTAGTATTCTCTTCTGTATCGCATATATCATCTTCATTCAATTTTGCTATTTTGCTATTACCATATCCTTGACTACTTCCAAAACTTCAACGTCTAGATCAGGAGCTGACAGTTCATTAAGATAGTTTCCATAATCTTGTGACTCGTCTGTGATTATTATTTGGTGACGCCTTCTTTTACACAGCGATTTGTTAATTTTTTTTTGCGTCGCTCACACAACTGTTTAAAAAAAAATTTCTTTATTACTACAGTAAAGTTTTTTATAAAATCCAAAAGACCCTATATTACAACATAATGCAGCTGCTGTACATCTGGTAAAATACGTGTTTTTCATTATCAAGTTGGTTAGCTTACCACCTGTAAGTTTGGATATTATTGACTATCGCTCAGCTGGATTTGTGGTTACATTATGTAGTAGTCGATCTGCCTTTCGTATTACATTATCTCTTGCTTTTTCCATGTCTAAAAATAGAAGCAAATGTTCTAATAATTTAATATCATTGCTCATCATGGTAGCAAAAGATTCTTTTAGCTGTCTCTTTAAACTGAACAGATCTGATGATTTAGCAATTATTTTTTTTGTGCAAGATGATATTTTCCCAACATACTTCTTTAAAATATTTCTGGTCTCTATTTGGAAATGGCGGTTCTTTATAAGTCGTTATAGAGCTGCAGTATATGTTTTGACGCAATGGATAGCGCGTTCGAATTTTATTACACTACGCCCATAAGTTACTTTTTTTATTTTGGGCGTAAACGCTAGAATCTCCATCGCCAATTACATACTTATAACGAAACCCATACATTTTCTCGCTTTCATTAAAACCCTCCACAATAGCTGCTTGTTCTATTATTGCTGATAATCTACAAAAGTTTTTAAAACATGTATGTTCGCGGTTAGCAGTGGCATACATGTGACAAAATTTATTTTGACCCCAATAAAAATAACTATGTCCGTATGACTCAACCCCCCATCGACTGCCACGGCGATGTATGGAAAAACATCTTCTATGTTTCCAGCTTTAACAGCTAATTTCTTTTCTTCTGTAGCACTTTCTTGCATATTCTTTACCAGTAACTGTTGCCATTTGTAATGTAGTCCAACTTATAATTTTTTGTCTGGTTTTTTTGTCATTATAGGTATATTGAGAACAGACAGCAATTCTTATGATTTTGAATATCCCAAACCAATTGCAGATCCACCCCATACAAAAGTTTCATTTATGTCGTCAGCGTTATGGGATTTTTATTTTTATTTCATTTCCACATGTATTGCATAAATACCTCAAACACGACAATAAATCATTGCGAGTTTCATGTTGAAATTCCATTTTACCCATCGTGCATTTTGCGTCATGTATCCCTAGTCGGCGTAATTGTTCAACAAAATAAGCTATTTGAACCAGTAGATTGCCGTGAAGATTAGTATGCGAATCTGTAGTTCTTTCTACGTGAAGTTTGGGCAACTCCTTTGGTACAAGACTGTAATCGCACATAAACAATAAATTCATTTCAAAATATCTAGTACGTAATACAACAATTACAACTTATGAGAGAATCCAAAATAAAGATTTAAATTTCTAATTAATTTGTATTAGATAGGTACTGATTCAGAACCTTACTTATTAAAATATTCTAGATGGGTATCTTCTGTGGGGTTTTTAATTAAATTTAAAACTTCGACGTTTCCAAAACGACTTTCTTGCTTTTGTAGCCAGGTTTCGCGTTTTCACTGTACTAACACTTCGCGGCATTCAAACTTCTTATAACAATGACAACGAGGAAAAAAATGATTTACAAGACTAACTAACAAAGGTACTAAAACATTTATCGACGAGTACTATTCAAAATCTCCTTACGATTTTTATAAATATATATTGCAGCTATACGCGAATGAAACAAATTGATACGCTAGTCAAGAAAAAAAAATTTAAAAATGTACATAGGGTGCGTATTTGTGGTTGGAAAAATACAGATTTAGAAGAAATAGAACGATTTCTTTGCATTATTATGTGCGTATTAATCAAATAAATTTCTATACAGAAATAATATAAAACATTTATCTAGTAATCGGTTCCAACTTCTACTAAAAAATTGACATTTTGTGGACAATAAAGCAGTACGTACTAACGAAAATAAGTTGTACAGAATTAGACCTTTACTGAAGAAGATTAGACATTATTTCATTGCTCAAGATAGTAATATCGCATTGCTTGTTATTAATTATAATAAATCAAATATGTACAGTTATTCGTAAATTTTCATTCGTTTTTATTCTCATGCGATTAAGTATTCCTCGCCCGCGTTCGACCGTGCGAGTCTCAGGCAGCGCCTTGTGTATGTACCAATATTTAGGGTACCATTCGTCTCGGTGCTTCTAATGTGTAACGCATTTTATTAACTCAATTTTTTCAACAATTTTATAGAATTTTTCTTATTGCGCTATTTTTGAAGGTTTTTAATATTAATAACCTTGACCTTCAAATTATGTCTTCAATAATAAACGTGTTATAGGATTAGGCAAAATATAATTTTTATTGGGAAATAGCTGTTTAATTGTGCTTCACCTAGATATAGTCGTGGTATTTATTATTAAAATAAAAACAATCTAACATAAATTTTACACGCTTTGTTCTAAGTTTCGTAAATTCTTGAACTGATTATGAAACATAACCTTAACTTCAAAGGTCGCCCGGACGCATAAACAAAATACTGAAAAACACAAACTGACACGCCAGACTACAAAAATTTTAGTAGAAAAAGTAACACTTGAGTATACTAGTCTTTAAGGGTCAATATAAAATAGCTCCAATTGAAGTACGTTGTTTCTCGGTATATAATAATATAAAACATTTATCTAGTAATCGGTTCCAACTTCTACTAAAAAATTGACATTTTGTGGACAATAAGGCAGTACCATCGACCTGGCAACAACGGAAAGCTATGCTTCCCTATGGACGAGTAATCACAGGCTGAAAAGTGTACACAACATTGTAAGAGATAGAAATCGTATTTGTAAACAAACGGTACGCACTACTTGTCAAACGACAATTTTGTTTGTTTACTTTTACATATTCCTACTTCAAGCTAAATATACATCGTATTTATATTTCATGTTTAAAGTTTGATTTAATTTATTTTACTATCTACGTACTTCAAATAATGCTGCTAGAACCTATTCTAAAATTTGAGGTTATAAGTATGTCAACATAAATTGACAAGTAGTGCGTACCATAACAATAAACAAATGTACTTCCTTTTCTACATGTTTGAGACAAACAAACACATTGCAAAAGTATACAGATTACTCGTCCAGAGGGAAGCGTAGCTTTCCGATGTTGTCAGGTCGATGGGCAGTACGTACTAACGAAAATAAGTTGTACAGAATTAGACCTTTACTGAAGAAGATTAGAGATTATTTCACTGCTCAAGATAGTAATATCGCATTGTTTGTAGGAAAATGGAAAGACAAACGAGACGTAACGATGCTAAACGCAAGCATATACCCGAAATGATTTCTGTTTGAAAACGAGGCGTAGATGTGGAAAAGTCAAAGCTAGTTGTTGAATACAACTCATCAAGCAACAGAGATGTTATACTTTTTGTTCTTATAAAAGATATTACCAATGATATTACTTAGATTAAATGAAGATTTACAACTCTTCCTTCTGCAAAGTAAAATGGTACAAAAAACTGGCAATCGAATTACTTACTGCTTTGGTAAATGCTTATTTGCTACAGGAAATTACAAATAATAAAATATCTATCATCAGAGAAGAAGTCATAATAAGTAATTCATTATATACAGAATTACTCTGGCATTGAACATTGCAGGATTACTGAAACAAGACATTAGTCTGCTACAACCTCAAAAAACAGAGTACATCCTTGTCAAAATAAAAAAAAAAACGAATGTGTAGCGGCTGCTACAAGTTGAAAGTGGAAGAGATAGGAAGAAAAGAAGCTAAAAACAGAACATCAAGGACTAAATTTTGTTAAAACATATGCTTCAAATATTTATGTGTAAACTGTTTTTGGTACTGACATAAAGACAAAAAAACAAAAAAGCAGAGAAAAAGAAATAGAAAAACGAAAAATCGTAAGAATAAAAACGCTTAGATAAAAACACGAAAAACAAAGAACCAGAAAATAAACTTCAGGAAAAACACTGGAAAACTCCCAAAAAGCATAGGAAAGAACACAATAAAAACGTTTGGAGAAAAAACAAGAAAAAAATTAGGAAAAAACTGAAAATCTGAAACAAAAACGGAAAAAATAAAATAAAAAACGCTCGGAGAAAAACATCTGAAAAAACTATTACAGGTTAAAAAAAAACACAAAGACAAACTCTTGAAATAACACGAAGAATTAAAACCTAAAAAAAAACATTTAAAGAAATTATGGGAAAAATCCCAGTGAACACATGGAAAATCATGTATGTTTTATTGTTCTTAACTGTCATAAATGCCAATTTTTGAGAGATTTTAAGACTTTGGGGGCTTCGTAGTCTCTGTTCGAACAATAAAATGTATTCAACTCGTACCTTTCTAAATTGAGCGTTTTTTCTTCTCGGGTTTAAAATGTCTACTTTGAAAAAAAAAATGCCCAATTTACACAGAAACTCGTTAAATAAATAACTATTGTCCACTTCAAAACGTTTAATTTTCGCTAACAAAGGTCAAAGTGTAACGAACAATTCCTAGAAAAATATTACAACTGTCGTTGTTATTGTGCTTTGTAAATATTTCCTTACAGTAATGGTGATGATAGTTGCACGTATAATAACAACAATACTGTAATCCGATATTAGTTAACACCTGGTATTATTATGGTGTAGATAATAAAATTTAGATACAAAAAGTTTCAAGGAATTTGGTTTAATGCTAGTGTCGTTAGGTATATTTTATCTAGTCTGTAAGATTAGTATATCGTTTTTTGTATTCATTTGGCAACGTCAATAAAACGATAACACTAAACCAATAACGCTTATTTTTCTTTGTTTGGTGATTATTTTGATAATTTTTAACGCTTAAAATTTGCGTATTTTCAAAATTTTTAGTACTTCAAATTCCTGACAATAGCTATCATTTATTTAAACAAAACTTGCACAAATAATGTTTTATTTCAAAATTTCTTGGGAATCGGTTATATGTTATCAAAGGGTGAAAAACCATGCCATATGCGCATTGTTTGAAAACGTTCCACTAGGAGTGAGCGAGAGGGATATTGCGTGCTGAGTAGCTTGCCTTGTCTATCTAATAGTGATGTGACTGTAATTTCCCGCTTAGTAAAAAGAAAAGGACAGAAACCATATTAGAAGCTAAGAAGCTTGTAAAATGTGGTAAAACCTTGAACGCATTATGAGATATACGCATTTCTAACAAGCGTTAGCATTTACAATTGCTAAATCGGACGATATGTGATTGTTAAAAATTTCAAATATTAATAAGCAATTAGGTAAATTAATAGAAAAAGTACAGGAAATAATTCTGATGAATTTTTTCTTACAAGCTTCTTATAATACAGTTTTTTCAAAGTTATCAAATTTATCTTGTGTACTAAGATAAAGCGTTGACATTTCTTCAGTCAACGCATAATGTGAGAAATGTGAGAATGTTTATATTTATTTAATTGTAAGATAATGTCATTATCTTTGTATATGAGCAAGTTTAGCGTTTTCAAGGTTAACTAATTGTAAATAAGCGACACAAAGAACAGTAACGACTGTTCTTAAGAATATCTTATCATCTATAATTTTTTTGTGTAATTTTTAGAAAGAAACAAATATTAATAAATAAAACGTACACACGCTTCAAATTTTTATATAAGAATGCTCTTACAGTTACAGTAAAACAACAACGCCAATCGCTAACAATAACATAATACACTAATTCAATACATAATCGTTAGAAAAACAATGACGCAAGTGTATCGGTACCAAATGTCTCAAGCGTCGAAAACCGAGCGCTTAGATCAAACAATAACGAGGAAAATATGACAAAATTTCGTACACGTGTTAAGCTAATGAGTAACGCTATACGTGCAGTTGAAACGGTTGAAATGTATACGACAGTCGAAAACAAGCAGTTGTAAGGGAGTTTGTTTAGAACACACTATAAATACGGCACTTCTTAGAAAAAAGCAGAAGAGTTTTTGCTATGTAAAATCGGGACAAAATCAAATAACAAGTTTGATCACAAAAAATTAAATCATTTGTCGGTTTTTTCAAAAAACGTAAAGGGTTAACGTCAAGGGTTAACGTACTTCACTAAAATGCATTTCAACCATATTCTCTACATCAGCTCTATCTTAACTAAAGAATTCATGACAATGATAAAATAAAAAAACGTTGAAGTAATTTAGTAAAAAAAAGCTTTAATCAAAATATAAAAAACTTGACAAAAAACATATATTGCATTATGCAAAATATGATCTTATTTAAAATTGATTTTAGTATTTAATCGGTCAACCCTTGTTTTGATGACTAGTTGACATCTCTTGGGCATGGAATTCACCAGTTTTCCCAGTTTGTCTCTTGTGATACAGTAATGCCAGGTGTCAATTAGAGATTCCATGAAAGTGACCATTGTCGTTGGTTTTTATCTCGATATGATTTTTGATATTCTGTTACACAAGTTTTCGATGGAATTCAGGTCGGGAGATTGCACTGGCCAGTCTAATCTGTTAATTCCATCCACCTCCATCTATGATTTAATTAGCTTTGCTCTATGACAAGGTACGTTGAAACTTGAAACTGAAAGCTTTCTTCGCCAAACAAATCTTTTCCACTTTGCAGCATTTTATTCTGTAGTACTTCGATGTATTTGGTGGCATTCATTGTTCCAGAGATGATATGCAGCCTCGGGAGGAGATGCCACCAAATAATACTTTTGCCACTAATCTGTGGTACGCTTGAGATGTTCCTTTGCCCATTTCAAACGGTTCAGCTTTTGCTTTTCGGAAAGCAATGGTTTCTTTTGTGCTTTACACCCTCTCAATTCAAAACTAATCAGTTTTCTCCTCATAGTGGAAGTGCATACACTTATACCTGTAGCTTCACTCCATTTGTTTGTTAATTGGGTAGAATTGAGACTTCTATCTGCAAAGCTTGTTCGTCTTAAGATAGCATCATCTCTAACGTAGGTTTCCTTTAGTCGCCCACTACGCGGTTTGTCGTCGATTTTTTCAAACTCAGCATAGTTTTTAATGATCCGAACTACTGCAGAATGGTTACATTTTACTACTGACGTATGGATTGTAATATTTTTTCGAGTTCCTTAAAAATCAAAAAAGTTTTTAAGATTTCAATAATTGGTAATATTCCTTCAACAGCAGGAAATAGACTCAACCATTGCGTCTTAGTATTTTTAGCATACCCTGATATCCAACAGCTGGTGTGTTCTTATAGTCTACGTGTAGAATGATTACACAACGTATAGATAATGTGCAAAACACCCACGCCAACAATCGTCTAATATTTTCTTTAACAGATTAAATAAATTTCCAGTTTCGTTACGTTACGAGCCAGTCTACCAAAATGTGTACCGATGTTGTCTCAAGAACACATACGAACTTTTGGCGCAAGGTTATTCAATTTAAGTGCTTTTAGTATGTAGTTTGTAATAGTTTTAAAGGTTTCATTTTTTAAAACATCACATTTTAGCAACCCTGTTTTGATCGCTTGATTTTGAAAAAGTATTTTTGCTACGATCAGAAAAATTTCAATCTATTTTTTATTGTTGGAATCAGTACTAACGCTTATATATGATACCTAATGGAAACTTTCTATTTAATGCAAAAAAATGATGTTAATAATTACGTCAGGTTTAGTTGGACTGGAATTTTTGCGGAATATTTGAGTTTTTAAGATTTTTGTACAAAGCTCTATGCACTGTATTATACGAATGGTACTACTTGACTACATGACAAGCCGATGAAAATTCTGACTAAATTCTTTTTATCTCTCCTTACACTAGGTGCAACCGAAACGAAAGCACTATAAAATAATTTAAAATGTTAAGTGCATTGTATTTAAGAATCCAATATTTAAACAAAAATACGAAATTAACAAAGTAACGGACAAAAATCAGCTAACAACTTAAATATTTTGATTACTCGCATACAGTACATTGTATTTCATGTTCATTTCTTTCTTTTTTTATCAAAACATTCTTCAATTGGTTGCAGCCTTTATTTCCATTATAAATTGGAGCCAAAATATTTATACTGGGTCCTACAAAAGTGTGAGTGGAATGAAACGTGATGAGACTGAACTTTGGTGGCAGGGTCATGTTTATTAACGAAATGCAATATATATTAACTTCAATTGATTATACAGCATGTTTTGAAGACTATTTGACATCTCTTGGGCATGGAATTCACCAGTTTTCCTAGTTCGTCTCTTGTGATACAGTGATTCCAGGCGCCAATTAGAGATTCCATGAGAATGACCTTTGTCGTTGGCTTTTTCTCAATATGATTTTGATATTCTGTTACACAAGTTTTCGATGGAATTCAGGTCGGGAGATTGCACTGGCCAGTCCAATCTGTTAATTTCATTGACCTCCATCCATGATTTAACAAGCTTTGCTCTATGGCAAGGTGCGTTGTCTTCTTGAAACTGAAAGCTTTCTTCGCCAAACAAATCTTCACTTTGCAGCATTTTATTCTGTAGTACTTTGATGTATTTGGTGGCATTCATCGTTCCAGAGATGATATGCAGCCTCGGGAGGAGATGCAACCACACATCATAACTGAGGTTGGAAGCTTAATTGTTGGACGTGTTTACAGCATAATTATTGATGTTAAAAGTTGATTCATCAACAAATAATACTTTTTGCCACTAATCTGTGGTACACTTTAGATGTTCCTTTGCCCATTTCAAACGGTTCAGCTTTTGCTTCTCGGAAATCAATGGTTTCTTCCGTGTTTTACACCCTCTCAATCCAAAACTAATCAGTTTTCTCCTCATAGTGGAATTGCATACACTTATACTTGTAGCTTCACTCTATATGTTTGTTAATTGGACAGAATTGAGACCTCTATCTGAAAAGCTTGTTCGTCTTAAGACAGCATCATCTCTAACGTAGGTTTCCTTTGGTCGCGATTTGTTGTCGATTTTTCCAAACACAACATACTTTTTAATGATGAATGGCATTCTTCAATTGATTGCAGCATTTATTTCCATTATAAATTGGAGCCAAAATATTTATATTCGGCCCTACAAAAGTGTGAGTGAAATGAGACGTGATGAGACTGAACTTTGGTGGCAAGGTTATGTTTGTTAACGAAATGCAATATGTATTAACTTCAATTGATTATACAGCATGTTGTATACAATGATGCTTCTATCTCTTCAATAAAACTTTTTACTCATATTCAAAAATTTAAAGAATGGATCGAGAATTCCGAACTTGTGCAACTGTAATCACTCTACAATCAACTGTAATGTAACAAGAAAAACTCATAAGTAAATAATCAAATCACCAAGCTGAACAAAAATTTTAAATAGCGAGAGATTTCAATTTAAAACCCTCCGTAATTTGAATATATGCACAAAAAGCAAAATAGAATTATTGTTTTTATGTTGATTATAAATATATATTTACTTTGATTTTCTTAAGAATAAAGTATAGAAAAAAATATTGATTTATTGTGAAGTTTTGTATAAATTCCTGAAAAAAATCGATTATTGAAAACATCGATTATTTTGCTCTCGATTTGACTCTGGATCCGTTTTTAAAAGTTCGATAAAAAAAGGCCACCCTACTTCTGCTACACCTTCCAGATTTAGTGTCAATCGAAGATTTTTCTTATAAATTCACTTTGAATTTCTTCCCTGACATCGCATACCTGCTTTTGTTTCTTTTTTGTTATTTATTTTAAATTTTGTAAGAAAACATTTTTTTTCCTTCTAAATGGCACATCTTCTGTAGCTTCAGCGACATTTCGCATTAGAGCCATAATATTAATTTGTAAATGCAATATATTATTACATTCCTTTTTTAATATACACTAACTAAACTTTTTACCTTGAAATATACAAAAGTCGTTTCTATAAATGTAATTTTAGTAAACATTTGAAAGTTTTTCAGGTTGCTTAAATGATAGCAATACTTTATCATGTTTGCATTTATTTGAAGTAATTTTAGCACTTTTGTACATATCTATCAGAATATAATCGACATAAAACGATTACAAAAACTAATAGCAATTACAAACATTTTAGAAAATTTTAATCATAAAAAAAATGGCTGTTATCTATGTCGCAAAATATGATTGTATTTTATGGACTACAGTGCTATTATTTTTAACGTAATTTTCATATTTTACGTAGTTATATAAAATTTAATAATTCAAGGCTACAAATGTTTTTCGGCAAAATAATCGTCTTATATAGAAGATGGATAACATAAAATGCATTAGAGTAAACTAAAATTCTCCAAGACCTTGATATAATAATATACTATAAAATTAATATTGTTAATCATATAGGCAACATGTAATGTATTTTAAATTTTAATAAAAATCAAGGCTGTCTGTCAAGTATACAACCAACCTTGTTGATAATATTTTAATTTGATTTAGAAACCCTAAGTAGTATGTGACCCGCAACACAGACTTAGCAAAGACAAATACCCAGAAACTATGATCTGCACTAGATGTCTCTGAACGGTCGTAATAGTACCGGCTTTATATATAATTGGACTTATAATTTTGGGTGGCACTATTACGCCGGTGCAGTAGTTCCGTTTTTGTCGCAACAATGACCGTTTTATATATAAAAGTTCGCAATAGTTCCGCTGTTACATACATATATATATATATATATGTATTTTTGTAACAAGGTCAGATCCGTTCGTCTTATAAACTGAACAACACTAGATCCGTTTTGTAAGGTGAGATCCGATTTTGGATCTCACCTTGTATCTATGTGTATATAATGTTTTTTTAAGAAGACATTTGATGTAGAGTAAAATTCCAAATTTTTGCCTGGAGCTCACTTTTTACCCTTTTCGACCAATTTTATACACGAGCAGTTCAACTGTTTAAGCTGAAGAGGGCGTCCTAGTAATTTTATTGTATATAACTTCAATTTAGATTTTAGACTTAAGTCGAGATCCGGTATATTTGGCAACCTGTCGGATCTCGTTTTATATGTGTTTTAAAGTTATTTATACGCAAAGATAGCATTATTTTTATCTTGTATACATTCTTACCGAGTCGATGTGCGTTTAAGTTACACATGTGTTCACTTAGATAAAACAAAATTGTAATCGAGTTGTTTGTGAAAGTTTATAAGCATTTAGACTAAAAATTACAGTAAAACCTTTCTTCATAAGATAAATTCTACAAGAACAATCAATGGTTACAAAACTAGTACAAATCACTGGGTTATACATTGAAAAAATTACGTATTTAAAAGTAATTATTAGCGAAAACAATCACTGTTATCTTCACTTTTGTAACTGTCTTCTTGTGTTTTCTTTAGTATCATTTTTCAAAGTAACGAGATTGCTAAGCTGCAATTAATTTGTTATGTTTAAAATTTCTATTTATTGCAAAGTTTCTTATATTTAAATTCACAGTAGATTTTTGTAGCATATTCGATTCATTGCGGTAATTAACTTTTTCTTGAATTTTTTAAATGTCCGTTATAAAAAGATTAAAACAGTTTTTACTCCAAAATTATGCTATTAAAACCGCTAATTTTCTTATTACTTTTTTAGTTTGTGAATCTCCAATCCTAATAATAACACCCATTAATTACAAATTATTTCTAAATATTTACAAGTTTACCTTATTTGCTTTGTCATATTCACATCTTATTCTTTATAGCTTGTAAGAAATAACATTTACATTTCTCATAAATACATTTCTTTTATTTACTAGCTTTAAAAGCAAAATGTTGTAAACAATCGATATTTTTTAAACTGACTCAGCTCATTCATATTAACGTTTGCTTGAAATCAATGTATTCAAAAAATTAAAAAAGTAAATGATCTATAAAGTTAACTAAAATGTATTTAAAGCAAGTTATAATTACAATTTTTTTAAATAGAGGTAAAAAGCTAAACTCAAATAATAGTTACACTTATAATTTGTTACATAGACACTGACCAATTGACATAAAATAAATACAGTTTGGACATATAATTTTTAATTGTCATTTTAGGTATTAATGCAGGTATACTACCAACACAAATTTTTAAATTCAGATTATTTATTTTTTGCGTTATTTGTTCTTGTAAAAAGTTTAATTTAATTAAACAGATTGTAGTTGTAGAAAAAGTATAGTGTATAATTCGCAAGGAATGTGTTTTACACATTTTTTCAATAATTATTCTGTGGCAAGATAAATTTTTATTAAGTAGTTGTATTACACCTTCAGGTAGGAAAGGCCAAAAAGTCACTCTTGGTAGATTTTTACAGGCGACGTTTCGTAGCGCTGTTGAGCGCACTTCATGATGGTCAATAAAAAACGGGCCCAAGATGAGCTGTTCGATGAACTAGTCACAAAATTGAAATTCAATAAATGAACAAACCATTACAACTAACTATAAATAAGTTAGATGATGTTTGTCTGTGTAGTGGTTTTCTGTTTGTAATTTATTATATTTTTATCTCTACACTAACTGTCAATGTCATTGTTTGCTTTATTATTGAATTTTCATTTTGTGACTAGTTCATTGGACAGTTCATCTTGAGCTGGTTTTTTATTGAACATGATGAAATGCACACAATAACGCCACGAAACGTCGTCTGTAAAAATCTACCAAGTGTGAGATTTTTGCTTTTCCTACCTGAAGGTGTAACACAATTATTTAATTATTACCAAGAGCAAAAACTTACCAATAAATTTTTATCTTACTTTTTACTGAGTAATAGACGTGCGTAATAAAATAAAACTCATATAAATGTACGGCATAAATGCAGTCTCAATTTAACAAAAAAAAAACAACGGATGCTTCTATTAAATATTTATGTTGGTTTCTGTTTTCAACTAGGTATTTTTTCTAATTAACTAATAAAACGAAGTTTTAGAGTTGATGGTGTGCTGAATTACATTTGCTACAGAATTCGCGCGATTTTTGATAACTTAAACATGAAAGCTAAGCTATATAAGAAAAATTATTGTAACACGTAGCGGTCAAGATGTTAATCTCTGAAACCAAGATTTCAGAATTTCAGCGGAATCCTTTAGAAGAGTTAAATTTACATTAAATTGTTTTATTAAGCTTGAGTTTATTGCTGCGACTTTAAAATACTTTTTAGTTGATCACATTATACATTTCTAATTTAATGAGTTTTTACTTTATTGGATTAGATTCATTAGATTTAGAAAGATGGTATTTTGTAACTTTAACGTGGCACCAAAGAAACATTTAGCATTATTTACCGATTTCCACCAAAGTGTAAAAACAAACAACTAACAAACACGCTTTTATTTTTTAGGATGCTCAACACGTGCATGGCATATTTTATGTAATGCCAATCATTTATATTGGTTGTTTAGTTTTAAGCCGAAATAATCATAATACAACTTTCATACAATATTATTGATATTCCAACTTTGCTTAAGAAGAAGAAAACAGGCATATGCATAACAAAATATGCTAAGACAGTTTTACACTTTCTGTTTTTTATACTATTAGAAAATTAATACACAATTAGAGTTGATAACGTTTTTTATAGGAGTGTTGCGGTTGCATAAAAGATTTGCCATTTATGTAAACTCTGTAATTGAGATATAGAAATAAGTCAAAATACTCTAAAAAAAGTTTGTACATACACAAGCTGTTGTATTTTGCACAAATTTACAAATTAACATAACAGCTCTAAAAATTTTTCTAGTTTTACACAAATTTTTAACTATATGTATGTACATGACATAATTCTTTACTAATTATTCAAAAATTGTATTAGTTTTTTAGCTACACAGTATAATAAACTAAAGTTACGATTGTATTTGAAATGTTTTGTACTACAAAAAATATGATTTAAAGCGCTGTGTAAAAGAAATACTGATTTTTGTCAAAAACAATTTATCGTAAAATACCAGTACTTTATTTTGTAAATAATTATATAGGTTAAGGATTTGTAATTGACCATTGACTGTTCTTGATTTGATTATAAGCGATTTTCGTCTAACTTAATAGAACAACCAGACTATTAAACTTTGATGGTTTGTCCGTCCGCAACTAACATTTTCAGTTTCATCAATGGCAATTAGCACTCTGAAGTTGCAAGCCTGGATGTCTTCTAAAACGTCAGTTTGTTTGAGTTCACAAACAACAAAGCTGCAAAAGTCAAATACAGCTTTTTCTTTTGGTTGACAAAAATAAACTAGGATCAAACCTATAAATTCAAAATGGTTTCATTACAACGCGTTCTAAGCCGCAAGTCGCTAATAATCCAAACAAAGAAAAAAAAGGCCAAACACATAATTTACTTTTTAAATTACCTTAACAAAAGCTTTTATATCGACTCTTAAATCATCCGTTTGAGATAACATAAAGCATCCTATCTTCTATGTATAAAGTGGAACCACTAGCCGTGGCTTAGTTTACTACAAGATCGAAACTTTGCTAGGCCTGAATTAAGTAAAAATTGAAGTTCTGAGATTATTCGTACATTGAAAATTTTTGAGATCAACAAGTTATATGTTAATTTACAAACTTAAAATGATTTATCAAGTTACTTAAAGTTATTCTTAAAAAAAAATTGTAACTGCTCTAATTTCAATGTTTCAGACGTACAATCATAATTATAACGTTAACAAACTGTAATTTGCTAAAAAAACTATTTTTGGAAAATTGTGGATCTACGCAATTACGCAATATTTACTTTAATTTTTTTAACAACTTCATTAGTTTAAAGTAAAGAAAACATTTTTTAGACTAAGACTTATAGTTAATTCAGTAACAATTTTTATGAAACTCGTTGGAAACTATTGTTTACTTTCTGATCAGTTGCAATATACTAAATATACAGTTCTTTCGATTAAAAAACTAGAAATTTTAGTTCCATTATACGTAAAACATCAACATTTAAAATAAAAATGTCAATAAAAGATATGTGATAAATCAAATAAAGTAAATTAAAAAACAGTGATTTATTATTTAGGTTTAATTGAAAAAGATTCTTAATAACAAATGTAAGGCTAATTGAAGTGTCAATGTATGAACATACATGTGATTGTACTATTCAATTAAACCTTCTTATTTACACTTTTTCTACTATTACAACTACATAAAACACACCAAACCATTATGTCCTAAGTGTCTTTAATTAAAAACTAAAAAAAACATATTAGCAAACAGAAAAAATCACTATAAAATTTCATGTCGATGTAAACTTGGAAAGTTTGATTTTAAATTGTATTTTACATTACTGAAAACGTTGTAAAATTCAACCTGCTGCTAAGTTGGACAACAAAATTAATTCAAAACGAGAGATAACTTTGTTTAATAGGAAGTAACTTAATACAATATTATAATCAAACTGAACTGAAACTTGTTGCAAGGTCACACAACAGATTCTGTATAATAAGAGGTCTATTAATAGAATTAAATTGCGCCGTCATTATTCGTATCTTACTGTAGTTGAATTATGTTCAACGTGAGATCCTAGAAGTTGACAACGCTGCTGGATCTCATGTTCACTCACGTATCTCGAAATAAACAAACATATACGTTGACTTAACTCTTATTCTAAAGGATCTAGTTTTGTAACTGGTTTATCAATTTGCAAAATCTTTTCCCCTCTGAGGGAAAAATGGTTCAGTTGCTTGACATAAACGTATTAAGGCAAAAAAAAATTTCTTATATTTTTTCCTTGTGGCGGATCTCGGGTTATCATGATTTTAGTCGGATCTAGACTTGATACAAAAACAGATATATATATATATATATATATATATATATATATATATATATATATATACTATATGGTTCAGGATTTCTGCTTTGTCATTTAAATTGTAATCAGGTGAATGTCGTTTGTTATTTTGCTTTACACAGAACGTTCTCTAAATAGTTTAGTTTTACTTTAAATATAAAATTATGCGCCAAAGCAGAGGAGCTTTTTTAGTTTCATTGGCGAAACAAAAATCCAATGAAGGTAAGTCAAACTATTTCCACTTACTCAAGTATTTCTTAAAATGTGTAATTAAACTGTTGAAACTTAACACTGTAACCAGTAACGCAATACTTGAAATAATTGTATTTCACAATTAGATAACATGCTTTATGTATACGGTCTTTACAATTTTGATCTTAATTCCTACAAAAATTGAACGTTGTATAAGTATTATAAAAATTACGTTGTGAATTTTAATAAATTATTTGTTAACGTATTGATTCTTGTTCTATTCTACTATAACGAATAAAAATTGAATGATTTTTTTATTACTTCATATTTTTAGCAAAAACTAATTTTACAATATGCATGTAGGTATTTAACACATAACTCTTGGAGATTGATTTATTTTGTATGTTTCACAACAGGTTCTTACGATTAGTTTACAGTTTATAGTCATTATCGTTAATATCGGTATTGAGTAGAAATTTTGGCTAATTTACTTTGTTAAGTTTGTTAAAAACTAATAATTAGAAAAGATAGATAAAAATTAAATTTTATGAATTAATACATTTTTGTAACAGATCGCTGTAGCGGCACACATAAAGAAATTGATGAAAATAATGAACCCGAAAACTTTACATTAACGGAAAATAAAATCACTAACCAATTAACTGCTTTTAATTTAAAAACTGTCACAGATCATATTACAAACTCACATTGTTACCAAGACACAAAAAATTTACAAAATTGGGTTGATACAGTAGAAGTAGGAAATTCTGTGACTAGCGAGAATAAAAAAACTAATATTATATCTAATATTCTTGTAAATGATGGATTGACAAATCAAAACATTAATTTTGTACCGAGAGTGGAATTCGAAAATAAGAAGAATATTTCTCCAAATGGAAGCACAGTATGTTCGCAATCTATAGTACCACCAACAATATCTACAAAGAGCGATGATTATGAATTTGATAAATTGTCTGTGACTGATGATTCTGAAAAAGATCCAAATTACCAACCATCTTCAGATGGAGATAAGGTATGCTTTTTACTGCGATAATTATGTAAATTTATTCAGTGATGTAAAATATTAAAAGGTTGTACAAAAAATTATAATATAGTTCATTGCAGAGTTACGAGATTTTACAACCAGTTCCCATAACTTTCTCAATTGATGATGATATTGAAAACTGTGGTATATCATTAACTAAAAATACAGTTGAAGAAACAACAACTTTAGTAGAGGTGAATTTTAGTTTTATAGTATAATTTTAGTTTTTTCATTTAAATAATGCTAAATTTTGAAATAAAAAACTCCCCCGAAGCTATTATTTATTTGGACAAATTAACCTTAACTTCTGGAAAACGTGTTCTCAATGTGAATTGTTTATTTTAGGGCGTCGAAACAGTGTCAAAATCAAATTATAAAGACAGAAGAGACTTCTGCATCTAATGCGAAACAGATGTGTCGCATTTTGCACGACATATTGCTACATGGCATTCATCGGAAATTGAAGTAGTGCGTATACTATCTGAAAAGGATCCAAAATTAAAAAGACTCGGATACTCACAAATACGCAAAAGAGGAAATTTCCTCCGTAACCGGATAAATGATAAGTTAAGACCAGTAAAAAGACTTAAACAGACAAACGATCATTCAAATAAGAGTGATTTTTTACCTTGCAAATACTGTTTAGGATTTTATAAAAAAAAAGTTTGTATAGACATACAAAGAAATGTTATCTTAATAATGAAGGAAAATTTGAAAAAAGACAGACATCTCAGAGTGACGGTCAAACAACTTTATTACTAGGAACTCAACTGAAATATGATAAATTGCTTAATTCCGAACTGTTTCCACGAATGAGAGCAGCCGAAATCTCCATAATAGCTAAAAAAGATTTTCTTATTTGTCAATACGCGTATTCATATTTAAAAGGCAGAAGAACTAAAGGCAACCTTGATCTCGTTAGACAGAATGTTCGGCGACTTGCAAAGTTACTAATATTTGCTCAAAAGAGAGATTCGACAATAAAATCATTAATTTGCTTATTGCGTCCATGTCATTTTAAAACAATAGTTGATGGAGTCAACGAAATGGCACGATACAATCACGAAACTGAGAAATATGAATCTCCAACACTAGCCATTAATTTTGGAACTTTGATTAAAAAATGTTGTGACTTAGCATTTATAGAGTTACTCCAGAAGCAGAATACTAATGAACACAGAAAAGACGTAAAAATACTAAAAACTTTAATAATATCTCAATGGGCAGATGAAGTATCAGCTCAAGCTGGAACTAACTTGAACGAAAATAAATGGAACAAAGACGAACTTCTTCCTCTAACAACAGACCTTAAAAAAATTAAACGATTACTTAATAGATACAGCTGAAATAGCATATAATACGTTGAAAACGAAAAACGATGTAAAAGCATATTACGAATTAAAAGATATTCTTTTTAGCGAAATTATCCTTTTGAATAGACGCAGACCTGCAGAAGTAGCACAATTAAAACTAAAAACATATCAGTCAATAAATTTAGATGCTTCTGGACCGGATACTGAATTTAAAAGTTGTTTGACTGAAACTGAACGGATTTTGTTAAATACGTATAGCCGATTTGTTATTAGAGGAAAGCGTGGACGTGGAGTGCCTGTTTTATCATCTCCTAGCATGAAGCAACATTTTGATCTATTGATAACTAAGAGAGTTTACTTTATATCAAATAATGACTACATATTTCATACTAAAGGCTCTGGTTTTATTGATGGCACGAAAACACTGCGAAAATATGTTCAAAAGTGTGGAATAACTCGTGTAAATAGCATAACGGCGACATCGCTTTGCAAACATCTTGCCACAATTACACAACTTTTGCAGTTTTCTAACAATGACATGGAACAATTGTCTAAATTTATGGGGCACACACTTAGAACACATTGCAGTGTCTATAGGCTATCCGATAATGTCTACCAGACGGCAAAAATATCAAAATTATTATTACTAAGGAGTCAAGGTGGTGCACAAAATTTTATAGGAAAATCCTTAGACGACATAACGATAGATCTAACTCCAGTTCAAGATAAACCACAAAACATGGAAGAAATTATTCAAAATATTATTTCCACAGATGAAAAAATGGTTGAACCTAATTCTAACGACAATCATATTAATATCAGTCGCGACTCCAGTGGAAAAAGCAAGATAAAGATTTTGCCAAGACAGGCTTGGACTGTAGAAGAGAAAAAATTAATTTTTCAGTATTTTGAAAAAAATATTCGGAAAAAGATAGCTCCAAAGCAAGCAGAAGTTGAAAATTTTACTAAAAAATACCCACAGTTATTTCATAATAGAAAATGGACATCGATTAAAGCAGTTGTTTATAATATTTACACAGGAAAATTAAAAGTTTAATAAGATAAATGCACGTATGTAGTGTAACTTCATTGTCTAGTTGTATTCTTTAATGCTTTATATGTATTTTTTTGAAGATATTGCAATAAAATTATTTTTTGGTTTAGTAACTCCGCTATGTATTAAGTACGTGTTTACATTTAAAACAATTCTTTAATCAAATAAAAAACTGAATTTGCAATTTTCATAACATCAGTGTTTAAATAATGTGTTAAAAAACAAAAAATGTAAGGTGTAAGTATTACTGATCTTCTGTTAACGACTAATGAGTTATATTTAGAACGCGATTCAGAATTGTGTGCTTGATGATAATGAACATATATAGGAGGTTCAGGATAGTACATTCTATGATGGTTCAGAAATGTATCAATTATTTTGTATAATTTCAAAAACTTAGAAATTGGGATTTTCAGTGTATATCTTGAATGATAAATAGCATATATGCTAACAATCAGTTTAAAATATTGATTTTAAGAGATGGATCAGGAAAGTATGAAACAGTAATTGGCTCAGATAGGCTAGAAAGATCTATATATATATATATATATATATATATATATACATAAAAATTGTCATCGTGGCACCATAATTGGGTATTCATTGTTATTGTGGCACCCAAAAATACAAAGAAGCACCCAACTTTGGGAGCCACAGTACTTTTACATTAAAAATTTTTCTAGAGCTTATCAACACTTTTTAAGCTCGTACGCAAAAAATTGCTTGGGAGCCATTTTGTCAATTGGTGGTCAGATTTATACATTTTGGTTCATTCATAATAAGACAGAGGGCGTTGTGCGATATACAGGTGTATATAATTTTGACGTATTGACTATATGGCACCCCGATAATTGTTGTAGATTGTGGCACCATTTTTAGCGGCAACATTGTTGAACAGTGCGATATAGTAACAAAATAAATGTACTAAAATATAACTTGCGTAACTCATTTTGATTTAATAAAAACTTGATAATGCTTTTTGATATCAGTTATGTTTTTGTTTAATTATTTAACTTAAAACACTATACTATTTGATATTTATTAACAAAATAATCAATTAAAATATTTTAGATAGTTTTTATATTGTATGTATCAAAATTATTTCTAAATTTAAAAAATATAATTTTACAAAGATTAATTAATATTAAATGTTCAATATTTGTTTTAATTAGTTTTTCATAAGCAATAATTTATGCTTATTTAAGCGTAGGAACTTTAACTTGTATATTATTTTCTATTTTAAGTTTTTTGTATTTGAAAATTGATTTTTGTAAATAAAATATATTAGCACAAAAACTTATTAAACAAAAAATAAACAATTTTTGTTGTTTAAAGTGTTATAAAGCGTTAAGAAGAGTATTTTTTAAGTAAGTTTAAAGTAGTAAGTAATTGTTTTACTAGTCATTTTGTTAGCTATTTTATGAAATTTTTACTGCACTTAAAAACAACCCTAAATCATAGTACTATCATTTCCATATTTTATAGTTTTTATTTTCTTTCTAATATTTTTTATTAGTTGTTGATAAACTGAAATGTACGACGTTTGCTTTCAAAAACTTTAAATTGTGATTCATCTGTTCAAACGACTGTTTTTTTTGCTTCTAATTTGAATTTTCTGCAAGATTGATTCTAATTGAGTTTTTTTCTGTTTCTGCAGCATACATACACGCGCGTCGTTTACTACTTACTTTCTATAACTTAAACTGTTGTTACAGTAACTGTGGTGCTGTTGCATATGATTAAATAAATTAAAACATAAATAAAAGATCGTAATATTTAGTACTATAAAAAATTGTCTTTTGAAATGTGTCATCTCATTAAATTTATTTTGAGGTTTAATAATTTTCACTTAGTTTATAGGCGAAATTGTTTAGTTTTTTTCTCTGTTCTTTTCATCTTAAACACAGGTAGCTAGCCAAATTCATAACAATGTCCCTAGAACTAGACACTAGCTTAAGGCTGGGGAATTTCTTTCTTACGCACGCTTTACTTTGTAGATGTCGCCGCGTGTGCGCATTGCAGTTTAAATTGTTTTCATTTTCAAAAGGATAAATGAATGCAAACATGCCTTGAACTTTTAATAATAGACAACACTGTTTGAGTTATACCGCCATTTTTAATCTCGTAAGCAACGGGAGCGTAAACTAATTTCAGGAACAACTCGCTTTTTTTAAATTCAATACGCTTCTGCTTTGGCAAATCATTAATATAAACCCTTATATACGGTATGATGGTAATTGTAAGTCGACTAAATCTATATGTGATCTTGAAAAAAATGATTTCTTTCGCAAAAAAATTGCTCTAATTTTTTTTTGTATTTCTAGTCATCAAGTTTATATGACAAATGTATCATTCTATACATTGGTTCACCTTCTACATGTGATGTAAGTTGTACGCTATAATCCTAAGTACTTTAGTAGTTGTTCTTGAAGTTAGGAGTGCCTATTAATTTGTATTACATTCCCCAGCCTTAAGTACTTCCAGGGTTTAGAATTCCAGTTCTTTCTTGAAACATCCACTTTTTAATCTTGTTTGCTAATTGTTTCACTGTTATAATATTTTTTAGTTGCATGGATATCTGATTAAAGATGCGAGGTTCTATAAATTGTATTGACTTCTGACCCATTTTCTTATTTGGTTTTTTTATACGGTTTTCCTTTGCTTTATCATGATTGTGATTTATCTTTTTTGTTTTTTTTTGTTATTAAATTGGTATATAAGTGTTGTAAACAAAAAATGTTATTTTTTGAAGATTTTTGAAATTTAACATTTTTTTCTAATGTAAAAAATAACTTTAAATTTAACAATCAAAATTATATTTTTATTATAAAATGATACTACCATATTGGAAAACCTAACCAAATGTATATTATTTACAGTTATATTTGACTTTTCTTGAGCATTCTATAGATTTTTAATGTAAATGAACAAAGATTTTTTATTAAATACTAAAATAGAAAACATCAGAGACAAGTTGTAGAAATTTAGAAATTGACAGCCGCATCCTAAAAAGTAGTTACTTCTTTAAAGTTGCTAGACGAAAACATTGTCCACAAAGAAAATTTGCTACATTATTGATAAATGTAAATACAAATTTAAATTAAAAAAAAAGTATTTTTAGTTTTGTATTTTTAAACTTTCTGACTTTTACGTTTAATTTTTTCAGTATTTACCTTGATCCTTTCTGGTAATTTTGTACGTACAAAACATTAGAAAACAAAACGAACACTACATCTAACGTTTCTTATGACAAAGAATTGATGAAGATGTATATTAAACCTACAATTTTAAAATTATAATTATTTTAATAAAGTACTTAGCAAGATACCCATTGATGAGTATACAAATCAATACACCATAATCTGCCCTTCTAAAAAGTATTAACCGAAAATTACACTTTTAAGAAACTCAAAACACAGGATTATTTATTAACAGATCAAAAACTTTACTACTAAATTTCGTAATTAATTATATTCATGCACTGAGAAAAAAGAGACTCTTAAATGAACCATCATAAAAATGTTAACCACAAATTACTTGAATTAACAAATTAGTGCTTAGTGGAATATATATTCTGCCATTAACTCAACAGTTATGGTTTGTTAAACAAAACATATTCGTTCAATACTTAAAATTACTTAAAATGAAAAATAAATAACTAAAAATGTTGACTTAACACTGCAGCCTTTTCAAAAGAAATCATTGGCAACATTAATATCACTATTAAATGTTGAACAGAAATGATTGCAGTATTGAATTAACTCGTAATAGTTAACATTGCATACACATTAAGGCAACTCTACAAAACTATTGTTTGTATTGAATGTGCACAAACTGTTGTTTCAAACGTTTATTTGTTGATTTAACATTTAATTTTTCTCAGTGTGCTTTTGTATTTTTAATTTTGTTTTAAGATTTGACGTGAAACTTGACATTAACAGATAAACCCCCTAGCTCCAGCAAACCCTAACTCAGAAAATAGTGCCCTAACTCAAGAATTTAAATATGGAAAATAGGTCGAGCCACCCCTAATTTGAAGCGTCTTTCAAGTTTCTATGCGACAGTAAAAAGAAACTAAAATTTACGCAACGGAACCAGGGTCTCTGGAAAAATTTCGTCGACGCAATATTGAAGAATGTCGCTAAATTACGCCATAGATCTTCCAAAATGTAAGGAAATGTTTAGAGCAGAATTTGTATTATTGTATGGAAGTTGGTGGCGCACAATTTGAGCATTTGTTGAACTAATAAAAATTTCTTCTGACGTTGAATTTTGATGTTTTAAATTTTTCTACACTTTTAAAATTTTTATAAACTTAAAAACAATCATGCACACACGTAGAGAATCAAGAGACCATTAAAATCAGGGTTACTCGACCACCTTACTATAATTTTTGTTTTTGTTGGGGGTTATTGGAGCTAGAAGGTTGACCTGACAAAATCAAATATGACGCCAAAATGTGTCGTTCAAAAAGTCAAAAGTGGCGTGTTTTAGGATTTTTTCTAAACAACACCCCCACCTTATGTAATCTAGAGGGTTGTTTTTTATGGAGACAAAAAAAATTAATAAAACTACTTTTGGCCTTGCTGTCGTATAGAGAATTAAAAGACCTTTTAAATGACAGGTCGTTTGACGCCCTTATCTTGAATTAGGGGTTGCTAGATCTAGAGGGATGATGTGTCAATTTCAAGTTTGATATTTAAAGTTGTCTCCTAAAAATCAAGAATCGACCTGTCTGAGTGTTTTTTTAATAACTTAGTCTCCCCACCTTAGTTTTCTAGAGGGTTGTTTTTAATAGAGACGAAGAAACATTTAAAAAAACTATTTTCAGCTATGTTGTTGCATGGAGAATTAAAAGACGCTTTAAATGAGGGGTCATTCGACCTCCTTCCCCTATTCAAATTCTTGAGTTAAGGGTTGCTGGAGCTAGGGGGTTGATGTGTCAATGTCAAGTTTGAAATTTAACGTTGTTTTTTAAAAATCAAGAATCGATCTGCCCGAGCGTTTTTTCAAGAACCTAGTCTACCCACCTTAGTTAATCTAAAGGGTTGTTTTTAAAGAAGACGAAAAAGAATTGGATAAATCTATTTTTGTCCATGCTGTCGCATAGAGAATTTAAAGACGCTTTAAATGAAGAGTCATTCGAGTTCCTTTCCTTATTTAACTTTTGAGTTAGGGGTTGTTGGAGCTACGGGGTTGGTGTGTCAATGTCAAGTTTAATATCTCAAGTTATTTACTAAAAATCAAGAATCGATCTGTCAAAACGTTTGTTAAAAGACTAGTCTCCCCCACTTTACTTAATCTAGAGGGTTGTTTTTCATAGGAACACAAAAAAATTCAATAAAACCACTTTCTGCCATGCTGTCCTCATAGAGAATTGCAAGTGGTTTTAAATGAAGGTTCGATCAACCCCCTTCCCTTATTTAAATTCTTAAGTTAGGAGTTGCTGGGTTCAGAGGGTTGATGTGTCAATGTCAAGTTTGACACTTAAAGTTGTGTCCCAAAAGTGTCCTAAAGCAGGGATGTTTTCTTTTAAACACCCACTCTATATAAGCAGCATGATAGAAGTGAAATATAATCATATACATACAGTTTAATTAAAAACGAAATATTTACTAACTGGCACCTTTACTATTTAATTTATATGACAACAATGTTGGGTGTCATTTACTATTTTAAACATGTATTTTTATACAAATGGGTGCCATTTGCATCATACACGTCGATATGCCACAATGACATATATTATCAAAGAATTTATACACCCGGGTGTCTTTTATGCAATAGGTATGGTGGGTGCCACATAATTCAACACTTACGTATATATATATATATATATATATATATATATATATATATATATATATATATATATATATATATCTATTTGTCCCGCTGTTACTAAGCGCTTACAATATGGCCGTTCATCCCGATAGTTTAGATACCTACTGTCGGTAAATTTTATACAGCCTCTTAGTACCGGTTATATACCTTGCTCGAAATAATCTCTTAGTAGCGATGAAACAAATACTTATATAAGATCATAGTTGCGGTTAGACAACAGTGTATGAATAAACTAACCTCTCAATTTCTAAACAAATGTTTTGTTAATAGAAGCAAAAGTTTGCAAATATACCATAATTTTTTCAATCATAAATACTTTACGTATCTATAAATTAACATATTTAATAATTACTCATTACAGTTTTATCTTTATAACGGTAACTAAGAATCACTTTTTTATCCATGATAATATTTTACTTTTCCTTTTACTTTAAATGGGCAAACAGTTGAGCTATTTTACACAAAATTAAAAATTTTGTTAGAAACAGATGTTTTGTGTCAAATGTTTATTAACACTTCTCAGTATAACTTAACAGGTAGTAAAAGTCTTTAAACAATTCTACTCTTTTTTTGAACACTTATAAATTATTATTATTTCTTCAAGGTTAATAAAAAATTCTTTGTATGCAAACTGGTTCACTAATATGACAACCAGCGGTGCCAAAGATAACTAATGCGTTGCCACTGCAATAACAAACTTTTTTGTACGTTATTGTTATTACTACTACTATCATTTATCACTAGTATTCTGGGAATGATAATACGTGGATTAAGAAGTAGACAAAGACATCGTTTAAAGATAAAAGCATGTAACTGTAGATTTGGTTAAATGAATATTATTTGATTTTTTTTTATAGATATGCAATTAAAAAACAGATGCTTTAAACTTTATTTCACAATATGTAAATCTTTGAAACTATTTTTTGAGAGTATTTCTTAACCGATTAAATTTAGGTTTTCTGCAACGAATTTCTTATTTAAATACCTAAAAATATTTTCTATAATTTAGTTTAAAATGAATAATTATAGATAATTTTATTTATGCTTTTCCTATTTTCATTTTATTTATTAATTATTGCCAACATGATTTGACCGAAATGGTCATCATAAGCCCTCTAAAAGTATAACCAGTTCAGTTTCGTATAAAATATTACCTCCCGTCTTTGAATTTTGTTGGTTTCTGACACCTTACCGTATTGATTGAATTGAATTTTCTTTAGGTTAAGTGACTAAAATCTACAATTTTTTACCAATCTTTACCAAATTTGAATATTGTAGTTCCGGAGACAAGAGAAACCGATTAGTGTTAACTGTGTTTTCTTATCTCTACTAGGTCGTTTTTTACGCATCTCGCACTTTTGATAATTTATTTGTATATTGAATGCAAGGTTGATAAGCCTAAAACGGATTACGACATCAAAATCTTATTTATACCTGCGGACTGTCTAACCATTTAGCAACGCATTTGAGTGTTTTTGTACAATTCCTATTAAAATTGTGAGCACGATTACACTTTAACCGTCGTTCAGTGTAATCTCGGCAAGCGAAAGAAGAAACTTTGACTTTGCGGGTTTGTATTTAGATAAACCACAGTCAAAAATGACAAAGTGGCACACAGTAAGATGCACCGTTTTGTTCTCTATCGTTCCTGGTAATTTCGATTTTTTCCAAATTGTAATAATAAACTTATTTAGCTTCTCGTAAGATACTACGTATACTAGATTATAAAATTCAAAATTCTTTACGTAAAGTGACTAAAATCTACAATTTTTGACAAATCTTTACCAAATTCGAATATTGTAGTTCCGGAGACAAGAGAAACCGATTAGTGTTAACTGTGTTTTCTTATCTCTACTAGGTCGTTTTTTAGGCATCTCGCACTTTTGACAATTTATTTGTATATTGAATGCAAGGTTGATAAGCCTAAAACGGATTACGACATCAAAATCTTATTTATACCTGCGGACTGTCTAACCATTTAGCAACGCATTTGAGTGTTTTTGTACAATTCCTATTAAAATTGTGAGCACGATTACACTTTAACCGTCGTTCAGTGTAATCTCGGGAAGCGAAAGAAGAAACTTTGACTTTGCGGGTTTGTATTTAGATAAACCACAGTCAAAAATGACAAAGTGGCACACAGTAAGATGCACCGTTTTGTTCTCTATCGTTCCTGGTAATTTCGATTTTTTCCAAATTGTAATAATAAACTTATTTAGCTTCTCGTAAGATACTACGTATACTAGATTATAAAATTCAAAATTCTTTACGTAAAGTGACTAAAATCTACAATTTTTGACAAATCTTTACCAAATTCGAATATTGTAGTTCCGGAGACAAGAGAAACCGATTAGTGTTAACTGTGTTTTCTTATCTCTACTAGGTCGTTTTTTACGCATCTCGCACTTTTGACAATTTATTTGTATATTGAATGCAAGGTTGATAAGCCTAAAACGGATTACGACATCAAAATCTTATTTATACCTGCGGACTGTCTAACCATTTAGCAACGCATTTGAGTGTTTTTGTACAATTCCTATGAAAATTGTGAGCACGATTACACTTTAACCGTCGTTCAGTGTAATCTCGGCAAGCGAAAGAAGAAACTTTGACTTTGCGGGTTTGTATTTAGATAAACCACAGTCAAAAATGACAAAGTGGCACACAGTAAGATGCACCGTTTTGTTCTCTTCTAAAAAATCTTGTACCAAAATGGCTTAATACGTTTTTGAATTCGATTTCTGGAAACTGACAGAATTCTTTCAAAGTATTTGTCATTACTGTATATATAGAAAAATGCTTATACATTTTGACTACAATACTATCAATATCAAGTATTGGCATCTTATCAACCACATGTTGTACACATTTTCATGGCCAACTTTACTTGTTAATTTATTGTAAACATTCATTTTTCCTTTGCGTTTTACACCCCCAAAAGTTTTCTGTGGTATCTGCACAAAAACAAATAACTTTTTTAGTAAGATTGTATTTTTCAAAGGTTCTGAAAACGTATTCTGTTAAAAGATCCGATGTTTCGCCAGGTTGAAATTCTAATAACTTCACATGGACTTGGTTATCAAAAAGTACCTAACAATAATGGGAACTAATTTTTGATTAAATCTATTTGAAGCCTCTATAGTGACAGTAATAAAATTTACAGATTGTAAATTTTGAGAAACTTCAGTAAATACATGGGGAGCAATTACATTAGTTATGATTGCTTCAGTCTTTGTTTTTGCACTAGAAAACTTTGGGTCATAGAAAGAAGAGATTAACTTTGAAGTGCAAGTAGACAAATTAAAACTAAAATTATGTTGCGCTGTGTGATAAGCAAATGTGGTCTCTTTGGCTGCGCAATTCAAATCGTTGCTGCTTGGTTCGGTCATTTTAAAAAATGTAGTAACAGCTTGACTGATTGTCGATGCACACTTAGCTTTTTTATGTTTCTGAGTATTTACATGTTGCGCAATGTCACGGCGACTACCTTGTGCAATCGAAAATTCTGAATTGCAAATAGTACACTGTACGGACTCTTCTCAGCACCCTTTTTTTATAACTATTTTTGTTCAAAATTTTCTAATAGGCTAATTCACTACACGTTGTCAAATGAACCAATGGGATACCTTACAACCTTACCACAAATCAAAGTGAACTGCGTTTTGAGTTTTGACATCGGAATTGGGAAGATGCACATACGCAGAATTACAAGCGCAACATGAATTCGGCTACTTCGGGATGATTCGGAAATGTGCACAATAGAGTTGACATTGCAGTTGAAATCTTTCAAGAAAATAACATAGAACTATTAAAAAACAGACGCATTAAAAAAACGGACCGGACATATGAATATAGTTTAAATAACGTACAGTCCGTTATAAGAATGGACGTATGGCACACTATATCTTTAGTAAATTAACATTTAATAATGCACTGATAATAGCAACTAATCGTAATTGTTTCTTGATTACGCTTATAGGAACATTGCCTTTCATTTTATCACTACAAAAATCGACACATCTTTGCTGCGCACTTGTTTCTCTGAAGGATATTTACAATTTGGAAATAATTAAATTACATATCTACCTTGTGATTAGATATATATTGTTATATCGGAACAAATCGCTGAAGTGAAATAATTTCAAAAATATATAGTATTGCTGTTCATCTGCTTTCATCGATGTTTGTTTTTGCATTTTTTTAGGTTTTTTGATTTTCTGAGTTTTTCTAATTTCTCTTTTTTTGAGATTGTTCACTTCGATATTCTGTAATTTTATAACTATGATTTTTACTTTGTCATTAAATAGTTATTTTATTAGGAGTAGATGCATAAACAGGGGTAATATGTTAACTAAAGTTCAAACAAAACTGAAAGAAATCCATAATTTATACTTACGTTATCGAGTTCTACATACTGTTTATGTTATCGCGCGTTTAATTTGATCTATTGTATTAATTTTTTCTATTAATTATTTTATCTCAATTATTTTTCTAAAGAAATTAACAAATCAGACAAAATCAATAATTTAGTTCTTTTTGAAACGGATACATTCTACATCTTCCAGATATGCCTAGATTAACTTTTACCTTACTGGTTCTGAAGTAACTGTTAACATGTACATATGTACTACAGACATTTAAATGAATGTATACTGTTTTTTTTTTTGACAGAACAGTGTAGAGTCGGCAGGTTTTGGATTTGTCAGTAAGTGCCAAAACAGTTATTTATGTATTTATCCATAATTATCAATAAAGGTAACAGTTTGTTGTCAATAACGCACGTTAAATGTATGATGTTCATTTTTTATCAGTTGAAATAAATGGAAGCAACACTTTATAGTTATCCTTGAAGAATTTGAAAGACTTTATTCAAACACACCACCTTGTTGGGCAAAACGGTGTTAATCCTTTTGGGTGAACTGGGGTATCAAATTCATTCACTACTCTGTCTTTTTGGAATTTTTCAAAGCAAACCAAACATTCAGGAGATTTTCTCTTTTATGTAATCAACTCTCTGATATTGAGCAATTTTGTACAAGTTTCTAAAGAGTACTGCGGCGGTCGAAGATGTATTATAGAAACTGAGAAAATATTCTTTCCACTCTGGAGCCACTGCAGTTATTAGAATGCTGAATGAAATCTGCTTAGAATTACTACAATCTGTGGTTTCATTTATTATTGAAAAAATAGGATTGGTGCTGCATTTCTTCAAAAATTTCATTTAGAACAAAAAATGTCATGTCCAAACTTCATTGGCTACTTCCTTTGAAAGTCATTTAAAAGCCTTTTTGTTTTTCGTCATCTTTTTGACTGCTGGCTTTCGATTTGCTTGAAGGTTTAAAAACCTTGGAATCTTCTTCTTCATGGTCACAAATTGCCAAGTAAAGAAATTATGCACGGTAGAGCTTTACGTGTTTCTTGTGTTTCTTTAGTTTTTTTTGTACTCAAACTTGCAAAAACATTTGTACCTTTCTTTACTACCGCTAGTAACTGCACTGAATTTATATGTAATTGTGAACTTTAGATCAGTTGTCGGAACCATTTTTGCACAATTAATCGAATCCTTTTTTTTAATCTGTGAAGTAAGCTAACGTAGACTTTTAATTTCAGAAGTAGTTTTGCGTGTCATACACAATCCATTTGAATTTTCGTTACATAAACGAACGTACTTTCTTTTCTACTAGAAAGGGCCGTCGAGCGAATTAGTTCTTATATGAATGGACAATGTGTCTGACGTATCTACCTCTATTTACTTGACGCAAGCAAGCGAATCTTCTCAATCCGTCTCTAGTAAACACACAGGGAGGACTTAAACTAATTGATTCTTCTGATATAATGTTATATAAATTTGAGTCTACTCATTTAGGTAACTACTATGGGTGCATTGACTTTAATGCAACCATGTACTTGCCACCCTGGAACAGTGACCAAAGTGTCAACCATAAGTACATAATTTCCAAATCTTAATGTGTCAGAATAATTTCGAGTCAAAACTATCGTTATTTAAACTAAACCCGTAGAGATAATTAAACTGTTGTTTCTTTTCACAAAGCTTTTTAGTGTAACAGCTAGTGCTGTATCAATTTGAGATTTCTTTGCAGATTTATAAATCGCACGAACAGAAAACTATTGTCTTGCTCTGCCATCTGCAACTCATTTAAAATCTCTAAAAAACTTGATTCAAACGTAAAACCCAGATTCTAGTTTACAATTTTTATGACATTTAAGAAGATTATAGCTTGTTTGCATTTAGTGTTAACATCAGCGTCTTTATTAATACATGTATATATTAATTGTTTTTGCTCTAGGCACATCATATAGTGTCGATTCTTTTGTTTAGACAGAGGATGGTAAATTTTTAATTTGGTTGTTTGTTTAAAGAATCTTCAACAAGGAGCAATATCAGTGCGTGTACAAATTTTTAATAAAAGTAAAAAGAAGCAACATTCTCTTCACATTTTTAACAGATTCAATAAACATGTAAAATTGTGGATGTGTTTGGGAAACCTACAATATTCTTTAACTTTAGCTTGTGATCTGTCGTATTTTTCACAAACATACTGCATAAGGCCAATGTTGTAAATTGTGTAATTTGTTTTATAATCAATTACCTTATTTTCTTTAAATTAATTAAGACTATCTTTATATGTAAAAAACAGTTAACTTCTTTAGTTTTCAGTTTGCTATTATTTTAATCTTCAGTTTATTAAAAATATAAATTTTATGATTTATATTTCAAATTGACATTTCATAGAATATAAAGTATTTTCATTTTTGATTGATAAAGTTATAAATACTTTATAATTAAAAATTAAGTGTCTTGGCAGTTTTAGCAACTGACTAACGTGGGAAACAAAAGTGTTTTGTTTTATATCAACGTAACTTCAAAATGTTTACGTTTACAAATGATTGAGAAACAGGACGTATATAAACAACACTTTTGCATCTTTTGCATAAAGATAACTACAGGTTGAATGTCTCATATGATTAGTAATGCTGTTACTTTAGCACAAAAATCTATTACTGATTTGAGATTTAACAATAAGAATGCTTATATACATAAGTAAATTACTCGATTTCTATTGATGCGTTTTTTAAGCTTTCTTTAAGAGAATATTCAATGCATTTTAGTTTGAGTGTCTCTTTTCAGTCTAGCGTGTAAATACGTTTATGATTCAAGATAAGCAGTAACTAAATAAACAGTCAACAAAAATGTTAAAGAAATTCTAAGAAAGGCTAGTAGTATTCTGGAAAATTTCGACAAATTTCGAACCATACCTAATATTGTGTATAAACTTGTGTTTTCTTAGCAAAAATCCAATTACAACGTTTACTACCTTTATACCTAGCTAAATCGGTTGTGTTTTCTTGTTAATTAGTTGTTCGAGTTAATGTTTTTTTAAGCAAATAATAATAAAAATCTATAATTTTTTGTTTTCTACTTAAAAACACAAAATCATAATATATGTATATTTTTAATTTTACTCGTTTAATTTTTACTTTAAAAGAGCAGACTTAACAAATTATGAATAATGAAATTGTTTATACAAATACAATCAGCACGTAGGTACTATGATGTACGCATCGGTCAGCAAATTAATCTTCGAATTAATTTCCATACAGCTGCTTAAAAATACTTTAACTTATGTAATAAAATAATTGCGCAGTACAAAAAATACATTTTTCACATCAATACAAAATTTACAGTTCTTATATAATTCTTACATTTTTATTGGCATGAAAAAGTCCAATTTTCAATAAGTCGAATTGCTTTAGCTACATCTTGAGATCCGAGTTTGACTATATTTATTTAAAATTAAAAAGAGTCAAATTTATAATTAAGTTTGTCTAGTTTTCTGTAAAACTTAATTGTAATACAAAAAAGGGTATTGTGTTGCATTACATTATTTATAAATTACTATGAGGTAAGGATATAAACTCCTCCAAAAACTTATCATTTGACGGTTTATTTCTATATTAAATAGATTCGATGTGGAGGGTAGGCACCAGTCAGAAATAAAACAAATCTATTGTTCTGGCTACGTTTCGTCAACTATTGCGCCTAACTTCATCAGGCCAATCTATATTAAATGGTACTTATAATTTAAAAAGTATCAGAGTGATAAACATGGTTAACTTGTCAGTATAATTAAAAACTTACTAACTAGAATAATAAATTACAATTACAGCAAAGAATGAAAAACAGGAAGTACTAGAAATATTCGTTCACTAATATTACGATTGTGTTGAATAGAATACTCAATTGAATTTAACTTTCCTCAACCGTAAACGTTAAATTTCTGCCCAAACACAACACCATTTACTACAGATAGGCCTGATGTAGTTGGCGCAATAGCTGACAAAACGTAGAAAAAATAATCGATTTGTTTTATTTAGTGCCTATCCTTCAAATCAAAGGATCTATTTAATATAGAAATACACCATCAACTTATTTATAAGTTGGAAGGCAGTTTGACAGTATTCTAGATTAATCAAAAAGTCTAACTCACAGAATAAAAAGAATCAAAAGTGTTACTCGTGACGCTCTATTCGAGGTTTTAGATCTAACTTTCGTTGTTAGGCTAAAAATTAGAGCCGATTAAAAATAAAACCATTTCTAGGACAGAATTTAGCATATTTGGTTCTTTTTACATTACTTTTGCTTTACGAATGTACCTGCAGGACTGATTTTTAAATTTTGAAACACCTACATTTTAGCAAAAGAAAAACTAAGTTTTATAAAAAAGTTAAATGCTAGCTGGATTCAAATTACATTGTGAATTTTTAATTAAATAGAGAGAAAGAAACTTTTTGTATTATGTTTTATTCTGCTTCTAAAGATTATATTTGATTCACAACGTTTTCAATCACAAGTGGGTACTTTCAAAATATTAATTAGTTTATAAATAAAAAATGTTTTAGATTTAGATAAATGTAGTTTTTGAAGAATTTTAACAAACAATTTAGGGGTTTTTAGACGTATTTTGACGTATGTTTAGAGGTGAACCTTTTAGGATTGGCAATTTTGGTATATGTATATACATATTTGAGAATCAGTGTTGAAAATATAATTCACATGTCACATGGTACCTTTTTGTTTAATTTTATTGGATAAAATACAAAAACAAAATCGTAGAATAGGCTATCAAATCGGTGATATTTATATCACAACAACAGTTATTGTTGAATAAAATAATTTACTGACAAAGTGACAAAAAGTTTCAATAGACGTGTCGAAATCACAAAAACATTGTATTGATTCTCTTGCAACTTTAATATTTACTGTCAAACTGACAACTCGTTTAAAATTTTTGACTGTAAACGTTCATTATATTTTCTCCAAATATAACACCTGTTATGATTAATAATCGGTTTTACCACTCCTTAAAACCTATTAGAAATTGATCTCGTGTTTCGCACTCGGTCAATTTTCATCGATTCTAACTCAGGCTATCATCTATGATTATCATAACGCTAGTTATATTATCACAGAATATAAAGCACGTGGACACAGTATCGTAGCTACCGTGGAGCAGTTGGAGGAAACTGCCTCAACCTCACGAATCACAGGAGCACAAAATTAGAAAAGAAAAGAAATTTGCAAAAGCATTTGTATATAATTTTTTTTACCTTATAGTGGCATACTTGTTTCTTTGAAGTAATTGGGACGTGACCGAATTGCAAGCCATTGGTGTCGCCCATAATCGAAAATATCCTCATAAATCTGTCCTTAGTGAGGAAGGCAAACAGAAAATTTTGTTTGAAACCAAGCTTTTTTATGGAAGAAAAAAAAAGATTTTATTTGTAAGCTTTATTAGCAATCGAAATAGAGGTATATTATATATAGTATTTTTCTGAATCAAAACGACTAGAAGAACGTTCCATTAAAGTTTTTTCGATTACACACTGTATAGAATAAAAATAATAAAATTTTGCACGACACGTTAGCGACAATGTTTAAAAGCATTACTATCAGTACTTATTATACTTATTGTATCAGTACAAATAACTGCATTGGTCATATAAACTAAGGTTTTAAACAGTCACCAGACGTACGAAAATTTTACTTTCAATTAGTTTTAATCAACATAACAGTACTGGCCATAAAATTAACTTTTTATTTTTAGATTTTTAAATCTGTAAGATATTTTTGGAATTTATTTTTATATCAATTTAAGTCAATTAGGTTTGATATAATAAACAATACAAACCAAATAAAAAGTATTAAACCATTTTGTTAATTGTTTCAAACAGAATTTGGCTTGGTAATAAAGATAGCAACTCCAGCTTGTAACTTGTTCAAACTCGCATTTATATCATAAAGTATAAGATATCACAATAATTTAGTATAGTATTTTTTACTTTCACTTAAAATGGGTCGAAATAGAGTGAAGTGTGAAATTTCATTCTTAACAAGTGTAAAAAGTTTTTTCCGAGAAAATTTTGGAGAAAATTGCTCTAGAAGGCAGAAAAATTATTTCTTCGAAAACAGAACGAAGAAGATTAGTTACTGCAGAATTGATAAAAAAGTAATGTGAGGGTCCGATTAGCATTTACTCGGACACACATCAACTGGACAGTGGAACAATGGGAAAGAGTGGTATTCACTGATGAATCTAAATTTAATTTATTTAATAGTGATGATATACAGCATGTACGAAGAGCTGCTGGGAAAAGATTTGATCCAAAGTACATTGTATCAACCGAGGTATCAACAGTAAAACATGATGGAAACTTTTTGGGCATATGATAATGGGACCATTTAATAGTATTGAAGGTCTCAATAATACAAGTAAAAGATACTTTTAAAAACATCATGGAACCATATGCCGAAGAATATATTTCTATTAAATACATTTTTCAACATCACAATGGTCCGAACCATGCTTTGAAATCATAGGGTGTTACGTCTAAGTTAAAATGTTTATAACAGGTTTAAAAAAGTTATCATTAAACTTATTGTCAATATTTTATAATAGAATAAAAGAAATAACTACTAGTAACTTTTTATAATTTGTTTTGTTCATTAAAATACCTGGAATTTTCAAAAGTTGCTATCTATATGGACAATACTGCATGTAAAATGTAATGCTGATTTAACTAAAATTAGTACTTTGCTTTTAACAATTTTATATTGAATTGATGAAAATAAACTAATTAATGTATACGAACGCAACTCTGACTGTTATCTCTTTCTTGTGTAGTCATAATCACTTATCTACATTTTGCTGGGTTCGTGTGCGTACGGTGACCAACACCCGAAATAGTTTGATTGAATTAATTTGTTTTTTATCATTTTATAAAAAGTTTAGTTATGTCGAATTCTAAGTATAATTTTTTGAAATAATGAAAATTGAACATTGAAAACTTGATCAACTGTTGATTTATGACTTGCATGTTCCTCTTATGTTTATTATTTTTTAGAAAAACATTTTATGTTTTTAATGTGATATTATTTTTTTTCATTTCAATTTAAAATCATTATTTGCGGTTCCAAAATTTTAGCTTTGTGTACTATAACCTCTTTATGCTTTTTGTAAATTAGAAAGATAAACAACAAGAAAAATCCTTATATAGTGTACGATAATTTCGTAACGTCTCGACGATAATTTGTTGTGAGATATCTGCCAACGGTGGTTTCAAATTGAAGAACGTTTAGATTAGAAAACAAACTTTGCTAGAACTTTTCCGATAAACGAAGGAGCGCCATAAATTTTACTTTGTCCAGAGCGCTAAATATGTAGCTACGCCACTATGTCGAGATACATAACATCATCTAAGTCTTTGCAATCGTTATCGCTTTACAACGGAAATAGGCAAACTTAGGATCGACTGCGCCCTAGACCGTGTCTGATATGGCGCCTTGTTTGCCATGATTAGAAATGAAATATCTTATATATGAATAATAAAAATATATTCTTTTGAGATTTAATAATTCCAAAATGCGGTACTGAAATTTTTCTGTCCAGAAAAAGATTCTCTTTCATTTCATCATTCATTATCAATCAACTGGGGATTTCTAAAGTTTCTTACTAGCAGCATTGAAACGATCTAAAATTACTTTTCAAACAATGACCAAAATTGCTGTTTCTAAATGTTTTTTGCAGTCCAGCAGCTTTAGATCATGTGGTCGGATTTTTCCTGTATTTTATGGAATAAAGCCCACTCTTTTTCTAAAGCATAAAATGCATCATTTTAAGCAGGCCAACAATTTGAGTAAAACCCATAACCTTTAGACTTGTACGTTACATCACTATCTCCCAACGATGTGTAGATATAGTGAAAAAATTATATAGTTTTTGCAAGGTAGCAAAAAAATTAGATGCGTCAGATACCGATTCAGCTACACAAGTTTTTAGTAAATTTAAGAAATATGCAGCGCACGGAACGTAATCTAAGAATTAATTGTTTTAATTCATGTCTAAAGTCCTGCATATGCACCTGACATATTGCTAGCATTGTCATAAGATTGACCACGACAGTTCTTTATGTCAAGATCATTTCTTTAAAAGGCATTTCAAACAGCGTTCTCAATATCTTTAGCTTTATGACCACTGTTTGGTATAAATTAAAATCTCTCTTTTGTTCTTATTTCTGAGTAATTCATTACTGATTACTAAATATCCTAATTTTGCAAAAGTTTTATGTCATTTTTGGCGATATTATTAGTGCAGTTTAAATGGCGAGTAAAAAGTGTACAGAGAATTGAACTTACAAGAAAAACAAAAAGTGTTAGAGTTTTTACAAAACCACAGTGAAAGGAAAACTGCAGAACATTTTGGTATTAGCAAAACAACTGTAAATAACATTAAGAAAAGAAAGGCAGAATACCAACAACGATATGAGCAAGATGCTTTAGAATCCTTTAGAAAACGACGATTAACAGAATTTGAAGTCATAAACCGATTAACGTTAAGTTGGTTTTTAAAAATGCGTAGTGTAAACGCACGAATTTCTGGTCCGATGTTACAAGAGGTTGCTTTAAAATTTGCTTAAGAAGAGCAATTGGTAAATTTTAAAGCGTCGTCGGGATGGCTAGATTCATTTAAAAAACGAAACAACATTTCTGATAAAAGTTTAAGTGGAGACTCAAACGAAATCGACCCTACGATAGTTACCGATTTTCGCACACGATTTATAGAATTTACTAAAAATTTAAACCAAAAGACATTTTCAATGCTGACGAGTGTGGATTATTTTACAAAGCCATGCCAGATCGCAGTTTGACAATAAAGGAGATCCCTGCAAGAGTGGGAAAATGTCAAAAGAACGTTTAACCGTTATGTTGTCCTCAAGTATGACAGGTGAAAAATTAAAACCATTAGTAATTGGCAAAACGATGAAGCCAAGATGTTTTAAGAATATAAAAATTGACAAACTTCCCGTATCATGGCGATCTAACAAGAAATCGTGTATGACATCTGAATTATTCTGCGACTGGTTACAACAAGTCAATATTAATATGAGGAAACAAAAGAGAAACATACTGATGATTGTGGATAATTGTCCAGCACATCCACAACTTTCAAATTTAAGTAACGTAACTCTGAAGTTTTTACCACCAAATACAACTGCTTTGCTTCAACCATTAGACCAGGGAATAATTAAAAATTTTAAAGCGTTTTACAGAAAATTATTGCTTTCTGAAGTGATCGCTAAATGTGAGTCAGGAGATTTGAAATCCGTTACGGAAATTGCAGTCAAAGTTAACGTTCTGGATGCGGTTATGTGGGTGGCAGAAGCGTGGCAACAAGTGAAAGAAGAAACAATTGTGAAATGTTTCAAAAAGCAGGTTTTGCATTTGAAGAATTAGAAAGCGAGCCTGCTGAAGTTACTTCATCTGAAGAACCGTTTCTACCACAATTTAACAACTTTGATATGGATACTTTTTAGAATGCGATAAAAATTCTTCTGTATTTCAAGAATTCAATGCTGAAGAGGTTTTTAAAATGGTTTTGGAAGACCAATCAAAAAATAAGTTGCAAGACCATGAACTTAGTAATAGTGATGGCGATACTGATAACAGTCCATCCGCTGTAGTTACCACTGAAAATGAAATAACCTTTGAAACTGCCTCCAGTATGTTAAATCAGTTAACCAACTTCGCTGTTCAGAACTGTCCTGAAATATTGACGCACTTATATACTGTTAAAAATAAAGTTAACGAACGAATTTGTGCTAAACAAAATAACCTTAAGCAAACTACCTTGTTGGATTTTTTAAACACTAATTGTTTATATGTACTTAATTATTCTTAAATATTGATGTGTTTTGTTGGGTAATACATACGTATCTATATAATTATTTTGTTTTATTCTACTTGTTCTATACATTTCTTCAGATTGATAATAATACAAAGTAAGAAAGTGTTGATTTCTAAATTTTAGTGTCTAAAACATTATTCCTTGTAAAATGACCACCTGCTTAAAGTGACCATTGTGTGATGGTCCCAAAGGTGGTCAATTTACACAGGTTTTACTGTAGTAGAAATGAAAAAATTATATAAGAAATAAAAGAAACGTAAATTACATAGAATATAAAAGACAACGAGCAAAAGTAATATCACCTGAGCTCCCCTTGTTAAAGGTCCCAATTTTTTTGGTGAAACAAGATTTAATATAAAAACTTTTGACGCAAAAATTTAATCAAAACGAGAATTACTTTTCGAGTGATTAGTTTCTCAAAATTGGATTCAAATATTGAAATACAGTGTATATATGAGCTTATCTGCAAGTGATTTCAAAAAGTACGGTACGGCAATATGCAATTTTATAGGCGGTTTCACCTTCATCCTAAATTATTTTCGTCAAAAGAAATCATAACTAAGTACTTCTGTAAATTTATTTTCATTTAGTTTGCATATCTCTGTTTAACACTTGGTAATTTGCTATCATTTCTTTCTAGTCAGATTATGTTTATGACACAAGATAAGCAGTAATAAACTTAAGATAAACAGCTAACACTATGCGATGAATTGGCAATGCTTTTTAATATTCCAACAATTTTATTTAAAAAGATATAAACTTAAACATGATTTCTTATTTTACATGAAAAGTATTTGTATTGCGAATTACAAAAAATTATTGATTATTAATTTGTCTTTATATACAATAAATACGTTCATATGATTGTAAGTACACAAAAATATGTTTAATTTAATTTTTTTACTTTTTCCTTTAAAAGAGCAGAGGTAATAAAATTATGAATAATCAAATTGTTTATACAATCAGCACGTAGGTACTATAATGGTATGCATACGGCCGTCAAATTGTTCTCCGAATCAACTTCGTTACAACTAGAGAAGATAACTTTTACATATATAATCAAATAATCTCACACTACAAAAAATGCACTTTTAAATTGTTACAAAATTTGCGGTTCTTGTCTACGTCTTACATATTTATTGGCATGAAAAAAGTTTGTTTTGGTGCATCTTGAGATTCGAGTTATCGAGATTTGACTATGTTCATTTTAAATTTTAATAAAAAAATGATGAATATTATGATTATAAAATGCATAAGTAAATTCGAATATAAAACACGTGGACACAGCATGATTTAAGCATTTGCAATCGTTATCGCTTTACAAGGAATCCTGCGAGCAAGGTTTCTTTACCGTCATCAAAACCACGCGGCTTGATGGCGTGCACTCGATTAATTGTACTTTTTTTTCATAATTTTAAGTTGTGGCCCTCAACTTACGATTAACGTTTTTATTTATTTACATGACGACATATTATAAATAAACTAAAAGATATTGCTATTTATATCGCTTTACCAAGAAAAACAAAAAACAAAACGATGAGTCAAGAATTAAAAGAAGCGCAAATTAAGAATAGCAAATAAGAAAAATATAGGAAGTAAAACAACCATAAATTACAAAGAATATAAAAGACAACGACTAGCGTGCAAATCAATAAGGTCATATTTGCATTTTTTTTTGAGCAAAAGTGATTTTCAGAGAGCAGAGTATTTTTTGTAAAACTGCATTAAGTGATATGTGGGTATAAAGTGAAGTAAATACTTGACTTGTGTTTTTCAACTACAAATGTTTGTCATTCAGTCAGAAAAATGTAGATACGACTTTTCTCCTTTCTGATAAATAACTACTTAAGAAATTCCTTACTATGAAATAAAGAATAATATTAATAGAATCAAAATTGATGTAACCTTAAAACGTTTTTTAAATTATTCATGTATGTAATTTAATGTAAATAAAAGTTTCTCAAAACAGCGAGTTATTAGAAAAACGAATTAAGAAAAAGTTTCTTATAAAATTCAAGTAATAAGGGCAAAATATTTTACTATTGATAATTAAAATTACTTTTTGCTAGGTGCATAATTTTTGTGTTGTGTGTAGTTATGCAGTTACCTTATTAGCAATACAATATACAATTTCTTGTATTTTTGTGAGTTTCGAAAAGACTAAAAAATATTTTATTCCAAATTTCCTTATTGATTTTTGTATATACATATGTACCTACTAGCGCTGTAAATTATATTGCTAGTAAACTTTCCTGTGTAGAACTGAAAATCTTTGAGGTTGCTACAATCTCCGTTCATATTACATTAATTATTAAAAATTTATATGCAGCGACATCTGCCACACATATATGGTGTTACACAACCGCCGCTAGATGTGGCTGTAATCGTAAGCTCGTACTCATTAGGAAATAGCAGCACACTATGAGGATATCCTCGTAGTCTGAAGCGTAGCTTCATAGTTATACGCGATACAAATGAAAATATCCTCGTAGTAGCGTCTCTACAAATATATATATATATATATATATATATATATATATATATATATATATATAGCAATATATATATATATATAGCAATATAATTTACGGCGCGCTAGTAGGTACATATGTATATACAAAAATCAATAAGGAAATTTGGAATAAAATATTTTTTTTAGTCTTTTCGGAAACTCACAAAAATACAAGATATTGTATATTGTATTGCTAATAAGGTAACTGCATAACTACACACAACACAAAAATTATGCACCTAGCAAAAAGTAATTTTAATTATCAATAGTAAAATTTTTTGCCTTTATTACTTGAATTTTATAAGAAACTTTTTCTTAATTCGTTTTTCTAATAACTCGCTGTTTTGAGAAACTTTTATTTACATTAAATTACATACATGAATAATTTAAAAACGTTTTAAGGTTACATCAATTTTGATTCTATTAATATTATTCTTTATTTCATAGTAAGGAATTTCTTAAGTAGTTATTTATCAGAAAGGAGAAAAGTCGTATCTACATTTTTCTGACTGAATGACAAACATTTGTAGTTGAAAAACACAAGTCAAGTATTTACTTCACTTTATACCCACATATCACTTAATGCAGTTTTACAAAAAATACCCTGCTACATGAAAATCACTTTTGCTCAAAAAAAAATGCAAATATGACCTTATTGATTTGCACGCTAGTCGTTGTCTTTTATATTCTTCGTAATTTATGGTTGTTTTACTTCCTATATTTTTCTTATTTGCTATTCTTAATTTGCGCTTCTTTTTAATTCTTGACTCATCGTTTTGTTTTTTTTGTTTTTCTTGGTAAGGCGATATAAATAGCAATATCTTTTAGTTTATTTATAATATGTCGTCATGTAAATAAATAAAAACGTTAATCGTAAGTTGAGGGCCACAACTTAAAATTATGAAAAAAAAGTACAATTAATCGAGTGCACGCCATCAAGCCGCGTGGTTTTGATGACGGTAAAGAAACCTTGCTCGGAGGATTCCTTGTAAAGCGATAACGATTGCAAATGCTTAAATCATGCTGTGTCCACGTGTTTTATATTCGAATTTACTTATGCATTTTATAATCGTAATATTCATCGTTTTTTTATTAAAATTTAAAATGAACATAGTCAAATCTCGATAACTCGAATCTCAAGATGCACCAAAACAAACTTATCGAAAATTCGAATTTTTCATGCCAATAAATATGTAAGACGTAGACAAGAACCGCAAATTTTGTAACAATTTAAAAAGTGCATTTTTTGTAGTGTGAGATTATTTTATTATATATGTAAAAGTTATCTTCTCTAGTTGTAACGAAGTTGATTCGGAGAACAATTTGACGGCCGTATGCATACCATTATAGTACCTACGTGCTGATTGTATAAACAATTTGATTATTCATAATTTTATTACCTCTGCTCTTTTAAAGGAAAAAGTAAAAATTAAATTAAACATATTTTTGTGTACTTACAATCATATGAACGTATTTATTGTATATAAAGACAAATTAATAATCAATAATTTTTTGTAATTCGCAATACAAATACTTTTCATGTAAAATAAGAAATCATGTTTAAGTTTATATCTTTTTAAATAAAATTGTTGGAATATTAAAAGCAGGATGTCTTAAAATGATCAAAAATATTTTTATTTCGACATTGCCAATTCATCGCATAGTGTTAGCTGTTTATCTTAAGTTTATTACTGCTTATCTTGTGTCATAAACATAATCTGACTAGAAAGAAATGATAGCAAATTACCAAGTGTTAAACAGAGATATGCAAACTAAATGAAAATAAATTTACAGAAGTACTTAGTTATGATTTCTTTTGACGAAAATAATTTAGGATGAAGGTGAAACCGCCTATAAAATTGCATATTGCCGTACCGTACTTTTTGAAATCACTTGCAGATAAGCTCATATATACACTGTATTTCAATATTTGAATCCAATTTTGAGAAACTAATCACTCGAAAAGTAATTCTCGTTTTGATTAAATTTTTGCGTCAAAAGTTTTTATATTAAATCTTGTTTCACCAAAAAATTGGGACCTTTAACAAGGGGAGCTCAGGTGATATTACTTTTGCTCGTTGTCTTTTATATTCTATGTAATTTACGTTTCTTTTATTTCTTATATAATTTTTTCATTTCTACTACAGTAAAACCTGTGTAAATTGACCACCTTTGGGACCATCACACAATGGTCACTTTAAGCAGGTGGTCATTTTACAAGGAATAATGTTTTAGACACTAAAATTTAGAAATCAACACTTTCTTACTTTGTATTATTATCAATCTGAAGAAATGTATAGAACAAGTAGAATAAAACAAAATAATTATATAGATACGTATGTATTATCCAACAAAAACACATCAATATTTAAGAATAATTAAGTACATATAAACAATTAGTGTTTAAAAAATCCAACAAGGTAGTTTGCTTAAGGTTATTTTGTTTAGCACAAATTCGTTCGTTAACTTTATTTTTAACAGTATATAAGTGCGTCAATATTTCAGGACAGTTCTGAACAGCGAAGTTGGTTAACTGATTTAACATACTGGAGGCAGTTTCAAAGGTTATTTCATTTTCAGTGGTAACTACAGCGGATGGACTGTTATCAGTATCGCCATCACTATTACTAAGTTCATGGTCTTGCAACTTATTTTTTGATTGGTCTTCCAAAACCATTTTAAAAACCTCTTCAGCATTGGAATTCTTGAAATACAGAAGAATTTTTATCGCATTCTAAAAAAGTATCCATATCAAAGTTGTTAAATTGTGGTAGAAACGATTCTTCAGATGAAGTAACTTCAGCAGGCTCGCTTTCTAATTCTTCAAATGCAAAACCTGCTTTTTTGAAACATTTCACAATTGTTTCTTCTTTCACTTGTTGCCACGCTTCTGCCACCCACATAACCGCATCCAGAACGTTAACTTTGACTGCAATTTCCGTAACGGATTTCAAATCTCCTGACTCACATTTAGCGATCACTTCAGAAAGCAATAATTTTCTGTAAAACGCTTTAAAATTTTTAATTATTCCCTGGTCTAATGGTTGAAGCAAAGCAGTTGTATTTGGTGGTAAAAACTTCAGAGTTACGTTACTTAAATTTGAAAGTTGTGGATGTGCTGGACAATTATCCACAATCATCAGTATGTTTCTCTTTTGTTTCCTCATATTAATATTGACTTGTTGTAACCAGTCGCAAAATAATTCAGATGTCATACACGATTTCTTGTTAGATCGCCATGATACGGGAAGCTTCTCTATTTTATATTCTTAAAACATCTTGGCTTCATCGTTTTGCCAATTACTAATGGTTTTAATTTTTCACCTGTCATACTTGAGGACAACATAACGGTTAAACGTTCTTTTGACATTTTCCCACTCTTGCAGGGATCTCCTTTTATTGTCAAACTGCGATCTGGCATGGCTTTGTAAAATAATCCACACTCGTCAGCATTGAAAATGTCTTTTGGTTTAAAGTTTTAGTAAATTCTATAAATCGTGTGCGAAAATCTGTAACTATCGTAGGGTCGATTTCGTTTGAGTCTCCACTTAAACTTTTTGAGAAATGTTGTTTCGTTTTTTAAATGAATCTAGCCATCCCGACGACGCTTTAAAATTTACCAATTGCTCTTCTTAAGCAAATTTTAAAGCAACCTCTTGTAACATCGGACCAGAAATTCGTGCGTTTACACTACGCATTTTTAAAAACCAACTTAACGTTAATCGGTTTATGACTTCAAATTCTGTTAATCGTCGTTTTCTAAAGGATTCTAAAGCATCTTGCTCATATCGTTGTTGGTATTCTGCCTTTCTTTTCTTAATGTTATTTACAGTTGTTTTGCTAATACCAAAATGTTCTGCAGTTTTCCTTTCACTGTGGTTTTGTAAAAACTCTAACACTTTTTGTTTTTCTTGTAAGTTCAATTCTCTGTACACTTTTTACTCGCCATTTAAACTGCACTAATAATATCGCCAAAAAATGACATAAAACTTTTGCAAAATTAGGATATTTAGTAATCAGTAATGAATTACTCAGAAATAAGAACAAAAGAGAGATTTTAATTTATACCAAACAGTGGTCATAAAGCTAAAGATATTGAGAACGCTGTTTGAAATGCCTTTAAAGAAATGATCTTGACATAAAGAACTGTCGTGGTCAATCTTATGACAATGCTAGCAATATGTCAGGTGCATATGCAGGACTTTAGACATGAATTAAAACAATTAATTCTTAGATTACGTTCCGTGCGCTGCATATTTCTTAAATTTACTAAAAACTTGTGTAGCTGAATCGGTATCTGACGCAGCTAATTTTTTTGCTACCTTGCAAAAACTATATAATTTATTCACTATATCTACACATCGTTGGGAGATAGTGATGTAACGTACAAGTCTAAAGGTTATGGGTTTTACTCAAATTGTTGGCCTGCTTAAAATGATGCATTTTATGCTTTAGAAAAGAGTGGGCTTTATTCCATAAAATACAGGAAAAAACCGAACACATGATCTAAAGCTGCTGGACTGCAAAAACATTTAGAAACAGCAATTTTGGTCATTGTTTGAAAAGTAATTTTAGATCGTTTCAATGCTGCTAGTAAGAAACTTTAGAAATCCCCAGTTGATTGATAATGAATGATGAAATGAAAGAGAATCTTTTTCTGGACAGAAAAATTTCAGTACCGCATTTTGGAATTATTAAATCTCAAAAGAATATATTTTTATTATTCATATATAAGATATTTCATTTCTAATCATGGCAAACAAGGCGCCATATCAGACACGGTCTAGGGCGCAGTCGATCCTAAATTTGCCTATTTCCGTTGTAAAGCGATAACGATTGCAAAGACTTAGATGATGTTATGTATCTCGACATAGTGGCGTAGCTACATATTTAGCGCTCTGGACAAAGTAAAATTTATGGCGCTCCTTCGTTTATCGGAAAAGTTCTAGCAAAGTTTGTTTTCTAATCTAAACGTTCTTCAATTTAAAACCAGCGTTGGCAGATATCTCACAACAAATTATCGTCGAGACGTTACGAAATTATCGTACACTATATAAGGATTTTTCCTGTTGTTTATCTTTCTAATTTACAAAAGCATAAAGAGGTTATAGTACACAAAGCTAAAATTTTGGAACCGCAAATAATGATTTTAAATTGAAATGAAAAAATAATATCACATTAAAAACATAAAATGTTTTTCTAAAAATAATAAACATAAGAGGAACATGCAAGTCATAAATCAACAGTTGATCAAGTTTTCAATGTTCAATTTTCATTATTTCAAAAAAATTATACTTAGAATTCGACATAACTAAACTTTTTTATAAAATGATAAAAAAACAAATTAATTCAATCAAACTATTTCGGGTGTTGGTCACCGTACGCACACGAACCCAGCAAAATGTAGATAAGTGATTATGACTACACAAGAAAGAGATAACAGTCAGAGTTGCGTTCGTATACATTAATTAGTTTATTTTCATCAATTCAATATAAAATTGTTAAAAGCAAAGTACTAATTTTAGTTAAATCAGCATTACATTTTACATGCAGTATTGTCCATATAGATAGCAACTTTTGAAAATTCCAGGTATTTTAATGAACAAAACAAATTATAAAAAGTTACTAGTAGTTATTTCTTTTATTCTATTATAAAATATTGGCAATAAGTTTAATGATAACTTTTTTAAACCTGTTATAAACATTTTAACTTAGACGTAACACCCTATGATTTCAAAGCATGGTTCGGACCATTGTGATGTTGAAAAATGTATTTAATAGAAATATATTCTTCGGCATATGGTTCCATGATGTTTTTAAAAGTATCTGTTACTTGTATTATTGAGACCTTCAATACTATTAAATGGTCCCATTATCATATGCCGAAAAAGTTTCCATCATGTTTTACTGTTGATACAATGTACTTTGGATCAAATCTTTTCCCAGCAGCTCTTCGTACATGCTGTATATCATCACTATTAAATAAATTAAATTTAGATTCATCAGTGAATACCACTCTTTCCCATTGTTCCACTGTCCAGTTGATGTGTGTCCGAGTAAATGCTAATCGGACCCTCACATTACTTTTTTATCAATTCTGCAGTAACTAATCTTCTTCGTTCTGTTTTCGAAGAAATAATTTTTCTGCCTTCTAGAGCAATTTTCTCCAAAATTTTCTCGGAAAAAACTTTTACACTTGTTAAGAATGAAATTTCACACTTCACTCTATTTCGACCCATTTTAAGTAAGAGTAAAAAATACTATACTAAATTATTGTGATATCTTATACTTTATGATATAAATGCGAGTTTGAACAAGTTACAAGCTGTAGTTGCTATCTTTATTACCAAGCCAAATTCTGTTTGAAACAATTAACAAAATGGTTTAATACTTTTTATTTGGTTTGTATTGTTTATTATATCAAACCTAATTAACTTAAATTGATATAAAAATAAATTCCAAAAATATCTTACACATTTAAAAAAAATCTAAAAAATAAAAAGTTAATTTTATGGCCAATACTGTTATGTTGATTAAAACTAATTGAAAGTAAAATTTTCGTACGTCTGGTGACTGTTTAAAACAGTGTGTAATCGAAAAAACTTTAATGGAACGTTCTTCTAGTCGTTTTGATTCAGAAAAATACTATATATAATATACCTCTATTTCGATTGCTAATAAAGCTTACAAATAAAATCATTTTTTTTCTTCCATAAAAAAGCTTGGTTTCAAACAAAATTTTCTGTTTGCCTTCCTCACTAAGGACAGATTTATGAGGATATTTTCGATTATGGGCGACACCAATGGCTTGCAATTCGGTCACGTCCCAATTACTTCAAAGAAAAAAGTATGCCACTATAAGGTAAAAAAAATTATATACAAATGCTTTTGCAAATTTCTTTTCTTTTCTAATTTTGTGCTCCTGTGATTCGTGAGGTTGAGGCAGTTTCCTCCAACTGCTCCACGGTAGCTACGATACTGTGTCCACGTGCTTTATATTCTGTGATAACATAACTAGCGTTATGATAATCATAGATGATAGCCTGAGTTAGAATCGATGAAAATTGACCGAGTGCGAAACACGAGATCAATTTCTAATAGGTTTTAAGGAGTGGTAAAACCGATTATTAATCATAACAGGTGTTATATTTGGAGAAAATATAAATAAAACGAGTTGTCAGTTTGACAGTAAATATTAAAGTTGCAAGAGAATCAATACAATGTTTTTGTGATTTCGACACGTCTATTGAAACTTTTTGTCACTTTGTCAGTAAATTATTTTATTCAACAATAACTGTTGTTGTGATATAAATATCACCGATTTGATAGCCTATTCTACGATTTTGTTTTTGTATTTTATCCAATAAAATTAAACAAAAAAGGTACCATGTGACATGTGAATTATATTTTCAACACTGATTCTCAAATATGTATATACATATACCAAAATTGCCAATCCTAAAAGGTTCACCTATAAACATACGTCAAAATACGTCTAAAAACCCCTAAATTGTTTGTTAAAATTCTTCAAAACTACATTTATCTAAATCTAAAACATTTTTATTTATAAACTAATTAATATTTTGAAAGTACCCATTTGTAATTGAAAACGTTGTGAATCAAATATAATCTTTAGAAGCAGAATAAAACATAATACAAAAAGTTTCTTTCTCTCTATTTAATTAAAAATTCACAATGTAATTTGAATCCAGCTAGCATTTAACTTTTTTATAAAGCTTAGTTTTTCTTTTGCTAAAATGTAGGTGTTTCAAAATTTAAAAATCAGTCCTGCAGGTACATTCGTAAAGCAAAAGTAATGTAAACAGAACCAAATATGCTAAATTCTGTCCTAGAAATGGTTTTATTTTTAATCGGCTCTAATTTTTAGCCTAACAACGAAAGTTAGATCTAAAACCTCGAATAGAGCGTCACGAGTAACACTTTTGATTCTTTTTATTCTGTGAGTTAGACTTTTTGATTAATCTAGAATACTGTCAAACTGCCTTCCAACTTATAAATAAGTTGATGGTGTATTTCTATATTAAATAGATCCTTTGATTTGAAGGATAGGCACTAAATAAAACAAATCGATTATTTTTTCTACGTTTTGTCAGCTATTGCGCCAACTACATCAGGCCTATCTGTAGTAAATGGTGTTGTGTTTGGGCAGAAATTTAACGTTTACGGTTGAGGAAAGTTAAATTCAATTGAGTATTCTATTCAACACAATCGTAATATTAGTGAACGAATATTTCTAGTACTTCCTGTTTTTCATTCTTTGCTGTAATTGTAATTTATTATTCTAGTTAGTAAGTTTTTAATTATACTGACAAGTTAACCATGTTTATCACTCTCATAGCTTTTAAATTATAAGTACCATTTAATATAGATTGGCCTGATGAAGTTAGGCGCAATAGTTGACGAAACGTAGCCAGAACAATAGATTTGTTTTATTTCTGACTGGTGCCTACCCTCCACATCGAATCTATTTAATATAGAAATAAACCGTCAAATGATAAGTTTTTTGGAGGAGTTTATATCCTTACCTCATAGTAATTTATAAATAATGTAATGCAACACAATACCCTTTTTTTGTATTACAATTAAGTTTTACAGAAAACTAGACAAACTTAATTATAAATTTGACTCTTTTTAATTTTAAATAAATATAGTCAAACTCGGATCTCAAGATGTAGCTAAAGCAATTCGACTTATTGAAAATTGGACTTTTTCATGCCAATAAAAATGTAAGAATTATATAAGAACTGTAAATTTTGTATTGATGTGAAAAATGTATTTTTTGTACTGCGCAATTATTTTATTACATAAGTTAAAGTATTTTTAAGCAGCTGTATGGAAATTAATTCGAAGATTAATTTGCTGACCGTATGCGTACATCATAGTACCTACGTGCTGATTGTATTTGTATAAACAATTTCATTATTCATAATTTGTTAAGTCTGCTCTTTTAAAGTAAAAATTAAACGAGTAAAATTAAAAATATACATATATTATGATTTTGTGTTTTTAAGTAGAAAACAAAAAATTATAGATTTTTATTATTATTTGCTTAAAAAAACATTAACTCGAACAACTAATTAACAAGAAAACACAACCGATTTAGCTAGGTATAAAGGTAATAAACGTTGTAATTGGATTTTTGCTAAGAAAACACAAGTTTATACACAATATTAGGTATGGTTCGAAATTTGTCGAAATTTTCCAGAATACTACTAGCCTTTCTTAGAATTTCTTTAACATTTGTGTTGACTGTTTATTTAGTTACTGCTTATCTTGAATCATAAACGTATTTACACGCTAGACTGAAAAGAGACACTCAAACTAAAATGCATTGAATATTCTCTTAAAGGAAGCTTAAAAACGCATCAATAGAAATCGAGTAATTTACTTATGTATATAAGCATTCTTATTGTTAAATCTCAAATCAGTAATAGATTTTTGTGCTAAAGTAACAGCATTACTAATCATATGAGACATTCAACCTGTAGTTATCTTTATGCAAAAGATGCAAAAGTGTTGTTTATATACGTCCTGTTTCTCAATCATTTGTAAACGTAAACATTTTGAAGTTACGTTGATATAAAACAAAACACTTTTTGTTTCCCACGTTAGTCAGTTGCTAAAACTGCCAAGACACTTAATGTCTTAATTATAAAGTATTTATAACTTTATCAATCAAAATGAAAATACTTTATATTCTATGAAATGTCAATTTGAAATATAAATCATAAAATTTATATTTTTAATAAACTGAAGATTAAAATAATAGCAAACTGAAAACTAAAGAAGTTAACTGTTTTTACATATAAAGATAGTCTTAATTAATTTAAAGAAAATAAGGTAATTGATTATAAAACAAATTACACAATTTACAACATTGGCCTTATGCAGTATGTTTGTGAAAAATACAACAGATCACAAGCTAAAGTTAAAGAATATTGTAGGTTTCCCAAACACATCCACAATTTTACATGTTTATTGAATCTGTTAAAAATGTGAAGAGAATGTTGCTTCTTTTTACTTTTATTAAAAATTTGTACACGCACTGATATTGCTCCTTGTTGAAGATTCTTTAAACAAACAACCAAATTAAAAAATTTACCATCCTCTGTCTAAACAAAAGAATCGACACTATATGATGTGCCTAGAGCAAAAACAATTAATATATACATGTATTAATAAAGACGCTGATGTTAACACTAAATGCAAACAAGCTATAATCTTCTTAAACGTCATAAAAAAATTGTAAACTAGAATCTGGGTTTTACGTTTGAATCAAGTTTTTTTAGAGATTTTAAATGAGTTGCAGTTGGCAGATCAAGACAATAATTTTCTGTTCGTACGATTTATAAATCTGCAAAGAAATGTCAAATTGATACAGCACTAGCTGTTAAACTAAAAAGTTTTGTGAAAAAGAAACAAGTTTAATTATCTCTACGGGTTTAGTTTAAATAACGATAGTTTTGACTCGAAATTATTCTGACACATTAAGATTTGGAAATTATGTACTTATGGTTGACACTTTGGTCACTGTTCCAGGGGTGGCAAGTACATGGTTGCATTAAAGTCAATGCACCCATAGTAGTTACCTAAATGAGTAGACTCAAATTTATATAACATTATATCAGAAGAATCAATTAGTTTAAGTCATCCCTGTGTGTTTACTAGAGACGGATTGAGAAGATTCGCTTGCTTGCGTCAAGTAAATAGAGGTAGATACGTCAGACACATTGTCCATTCATATAAGAACTAATTCGCTCGACGGCCCTTTCTAGTAGAAAAAGTACGTTCGTTTATGTAACGAAAATTCAAATGGATTGTGTATGACACGCAAAACTACTTCTGAAATTAAAAGTCTACGTTAGCTTACTTCACAGATTAAAAAAAAGGATTCGATTAATTGTGCAAAAATGGTTCCGACAACTGGTCTAAAGTTCACAATTGCATATAAATTCAGTGCAGTTACTAGCGGTAGTAAAGAAAGGTACAAATGTTTTTGCAAGTTTGAATACACAAAAAACTAAAGAAACACAAGAAACACGTAAAGCTCTACCGTGCATAATTTCTTTACTTGGCAATTTGTGACCATGAAGAAGAAGATTCCAAGGTTTTTAAACCTTCAAGCAAATGGTAATCTAGCACTCAAAAAATAGACGAAAAACAAAAAAGTTTTTAAATGACTTTCAAAGGAAGTAGCCAATGAAGTTTGGACATGACATTTTTTGTTCTAAATGAAATTTTTGAAGAAATGCAGCACCAATCCTTTTTTTTCAATAATAAATGAAACCACAGATTGTAGTAATTCTAAGCAGATTTCATTCAGCATTCTAATAACTGCAGTGGCTCCAGAGTGGAAAGAATATTTTCTCAGTTTCTATAATACATCTTCGACCGCCGCAGTACTCTTTAGAAACTTGTACAAAATTGCTTAATATCAGAGAGTTGATTACATAAAAGAGAAAATCTCCTGAATGTTTGGTTTTCTTTGAAAAATTCCAAAAAGACAGAGTAGTGAATGAATTTGATACCCCAGTTCACCCAAAAGGGTTAACACCGTTTTGCCCAACAAGGTGGTGTGTTTGCATAAAGTCTTTCAAATTCTTCAAGGATAACTATAAAGTGTTGCTTCCATTTATTTCAACTGATAAAAATGAACATCATACATTTAACGTGCGTTATTGACAACAAACTGTTACCTTTATTGATAATTATGGATAAATACATAAATAACTGTTTTGGCACTTACTGACAAATCCAAAACCTGCCGACTCTACACTGTTCTGTCAAAAAAAAAACAGTATACATTCATTTAAATGTCTGTAGTACATATATACATGTTAACAGTTACTTCAGAACCAGTAAGGTAAAAGTTAATCTAGGCATATCTGGAAGGTGTAGAATGTATCCGTTTCAAAAAGAACTAAATTATTGATTTTGTCTGATTTGTTAATTTCTTTAGAAAAATAATTGAGATAAAATAATTAATAGAAAAAATTAATACAATAGATCAAATTAAACGCGCGATAACATAAACAGTATGTAGAACTCGATAACGTAAGTATAAATTATGGATTTCTTTCAGTTTTGTTTGAACTTTAGTTAACATATTACCCCTGTTTATGCATCTACTCCTAATAAAATAACTATTTAATGACAAAGTAAAAGTCATAGTTATAAAATTACAGAATATCGAAGTGAACAATCTCAAAAAAAGAGAAATTAGAAAAACTCAGAAAATCAAAAACCTAAAAATGCAAAAACAAACATCGATGAAAGCAGATGAACAGCAATACTATATATTTTTGAAATTATTTCACTTCAGCGCTTTGTTCCGATATAACAATATATATCTAATCACAAGGTAGATATGTAATTTAATTATTTCCAAATTGTAAATATCCTTCAGAGAAACAAGTGCGCAGCAAAGATGTGTCGATTTTTGTAGTGATAAAATGAAAGGCAATGTTCCTATAAGCGTAATCAGGAAACAATTACGATTAGTTGCTATTATCAGTGCATTATTAAATGTTAATTTACTAAAGATATAGTGTGCCATACGTCCCATTCTTATAACGGACTGTACGTTATTTAAACTTTATTCATATGTCCGGTCCGTTTTTTAATGCGTCTGTTTTTTAATAGTTCTATGTTATTTTCTTGAAAGATTTCAACTGCAATGTCAACTCTATTGTGCACATTTCCGAATCATCCCGAAGTAGCCGAATTCATGTTGCGCTTGTAATTCTGCGTATGTGCATCTTCCCAATTCCGATGTCAAAACTCAAAACGCAGTTCACTTTGATTTGTGGTAAGGTTGTAAGGTATCCCATTGGTTTATTATCATTTAAGTTCATTTGACAACGTGTAGTGAATTAGCCTATTAGAAAATTTTGAACAAAAATAGTTATAAAAGAAGGGTGCTGAGAAGAGTCCGTACAGTGTACTATATGCAATTCAGAATTTTCGATTGCACAAGGTAGTCGCCGTGACATTGCGCAACATGTAAATACTCAGAAACATAAAAAAGCTAAGTGTACATCGACAATCAGTCAAGCTGTTACTACATTTTTTAAAATGACCGAACCAAGCAGCAACGATTTAAATTGCGCAGCCAAAGAGACCACATTTGCTTATCACACAGCGCAACATAATTTTAGTTTTAATTTGTCTACTTGCACTTCAAAGTTAATCTCTTCTTTCTATGACCCAAAGTTTTCTAGTGCAAAAACAAAGACTGAAGCAATCATAACTAATGTAATTGCTCCCCATGTATTTACTGAAGTTTCTCAAAATTTACAATCTGTAAATTTTATTACTGTCACTATAGAGACTTCAAATAGATTTAATCAAAAATTAGTTCCTATTATTGTTAGGTACTTTTTGATAACCAAGTCCATGTGAAGTTATTAGAATTTCAACCTGGCGAAACATCGGATCTTTTAACAGAATACGTTTTCAGAACCTTTGAAAAATACAATCTTACTAAAAAAGTTATTTGTTTTTGTGCAGATAACACAAAAAAATTTTGGGGGTGTAAAACGCAAAGGAAAAATAATTGTTTACAATAAATTAACAAGTAAAGTTGGCCATGAAAATGTGTACAACATGTGGTTGATAAGATGCCAATACTTGATATTGATAGTATTGTAGTCAAAATATATAAGCATTTTTCTATATATACAGTAATGACAAATACTTTGAAAGAATTCTGTCAGTTTCCAGAAATCGAATTCAAAAACGTATTAAGCCATTTTGGTACAACATTTTTTAGAAGAGAACAAAACGGTGCATCTTACTGTGTGCCACTTTGTCATTTTTGACTGTGGTTTATCTAAATACAAACCCGCAAAGTCAAAGTTTCTTCTTTCGCTTGCCGAGATTACACTGAACGACGATTAAAGTGTAATCGTGCTCACAATTTTAATAGGAATTGTACAAAAACACTTAAATGCGTTGCTAAATGGTTAGACAGTCCGCAGGTATAAATAAGATTTTGATGTCGTAATCCGTTTTAGGCTTATCAACCTTGCATTCAATATACAAATAAATTGTTAAAAGTGCGAGATGCGTAAAAGACGACCTAGTAGAGATAAGAAAACACAGTTAACACTAATCGGTTTCTCTTGTCTCCGGAACTACAATATTCAAATTTGGTAAAGATTTGTCAAAAATTGTAGATTTTAGTCACTTTACGTAAAGAATTTTGAATTTTATAATCTAGTATACGTAGTATCTTACGAGAAGCTAAATAAGTTTATTATTACAATTTGGAAAAAATCGAAATTACCAGGAACGATAGAGAACAAAACGGTGCATCTTACTGTGTGCCACTTTGTCATTTTTGACTGTGGTTTATCTAAATACAAACCCGCAAAGTCAAAGTTTCTTCTTTCGCTTGCCGAGATTACACTGAACGACGGTTAAAGTGTAATCGTGCTCACTATTTTAATAGGAATTGTACAAAAACACTTAAATGCGTTGCTAAATGGTTAGACAGTCCGCAGGTATAAATAAGATTTTGATGTCGTAATCCGTTTTAGGCTTATCAACCTTGCATTCAATATACAAATAAATTGTTAAAAGTGCGAGATGCGTAAAAAACGACCTAGTAGAGATAAGAAAACACAGTTAACACTAATCGGTTTCTCTTGTCTCCGGAACTACAATATTCGAATTTGGTAAAGATTTGTCAAAAATTGTAGATTTTAGTCACTTTACGTAAAGAACTTTGAATTTTATAATCTAGTATACGTAGTATCTTACGAGAAGCTAAATATGTTTATTATTACAATTTGGAAAAAATCGAAATTACCAGGAACGATAGAGAACAAAACGGTGCATCTTACTGTGTGCCACTTTGTCATTTTTGACTGTGGTTTATCTAAATACAAACCCGCAAAGTCAAAGTTTCTTCTTTCGCTTGCCGAGATTACACTGAACGACGGTTAAAGTGTAATCGTGCTCACAATTTTAATAGGAATTGTACAAAAACACTTAAATGCGTTGCTAAATGGTTAGACAGTCCGCAGGTATAAATAAGATTTTGATGTCGTAATCCGTTTTAGGCTTATCAACCTTGCATTCAATATACAAATAAATTGTTAAAAGTGCGAGATGCGTAAAAACGACCTAGTAGAGATAAGAAAACACAGTTAACACTAATCGGTTTCTCTTGTCTCCGGAACTACAATATTCAAATTTGGTAAAGATTTGTCAAAAATTGTAGATTTTAGTCACTTTACGTAAAGAATTTTGAATTTTATAATCTAGTATACGTAGTATCTTACGAGAAGCTAAATAAGTTTATTATTACAATTTGGAAAAAATCGAAATTACCAGGAACGATAGAGAACAAAACGGTGCATCTTACTGTGTGCCACTTTGTCATTTTTGACTGTGGTTTATCTAAATACAAACCCGCAAAGTCAAAGTTTCTTCTTTCGCTTGCCGAGATTACACTGAACGACGGTTAAAGTGTAATCGTGCTCACTATTTTAATAGGAATTGTACAAAAACACTTAAATGCGTTGCTAAATGGTTAGACAGTCCGCAGGTATAAATAAGATTTTGATGTCGTAATCCGTTTTAGGCTTATCAACCTTGCATTCAATATACAAATAAATTGTTAAAAGTGCGAGATGCGTCAAAACGACCTAGTAGAGATAAGAAAACACAGTTAACACTAATCGGTTTCTCTTGTCTCCGGAACTACAATATTCAAATTTGGTAAAGATTTGTCAAAAATTGTAGATTTTAGTCACTTTACGTAAAGAATTTTGAATTTTATAATCTAGTATACGTAGTATCTTACGAGAAGCTAAATAAGTTTATTATTACAATTTGGAAAAAATCGAAATTACCAGGAACGATAGAGAACAAAACGGTGCATCTTACTGTGTGCCACTTTGTCATTTTTGACTGTGGTTTATCTAAATACAAACCCGCAAAGTCAAAGTTTCTTCTTTCGCTTGCCGAGATTACACTGAACGACGGTTAAAGTGTAATCGTGCTCACTATTTTAATAGGAATTGTACAAAAACACTTAAATGCGTTGCTAAATGGTTAGACAGTCCGCAGGTATAAATAAGATTTTGATGTCGTAATCCGTTTTAGGCTTATCAACCTTGCATTCAATATACAAATAAATTGTTAAAAGTGTGAGATGCGTAAAAAACGACCTAGTAGAGATAAGAAAACACAGTTAACACTAATCGGTTTCTCTTGTCTCCGGAACTACAATATTCAAATTTGGTAAAGATTGGTAAAAAATTGTAGATTTTAGTCACTTAACCTAAAGAAAATTCAATTCAATCAATACGGTAAGGTGTCGAAACCAACAAAAGTCAAAAAGACGGGGAGGTAATATTTTATACGAAACTGAACTGGTTATACTTTTAGAGGGCTTATGATGACCATTTCGGTCAAATCATGTTGGCAATAATTAATAAATAAAATGAAAATAGGAAAAGCATAAATAAAATTATCTATAATTATTCATTTTAAACTAAATTATAGAAAATATTTTTAGGTATTTAAATAAGAAATTCGTTGCAGAAAACCTAAATTTAATCGGTTAAGAAATACTCTCAAAAAATAGTTTCAAAGATTTACATATTGTGAAATAAAGTTTAAAGCATCTGTTTTTTAATTGCATATCTATAAAAAAAAATCAAATAATATTCATTTAACCAAATCTACAGTTACATGCTTTTATCTTTAAACGATGTCTTTGTCTACTTCTTAATCCTCGTATTATCATTCCCAGAATACTAGATAAATGATAGTAGTAGTAATAACAATAACGTACAAAAAAGTTTGTTATTGCAGTGGCAACGCATTAGTTATCTTTGGCACCGCTGGTTGTCATATTAGTGAACCAGTTTGCATACAAAGAATTTTTTATTAACCTTGAAGAAATAATAATAATTTATAAGTGTTCAAAAAAAGAGTAGAATTGTTTAAGGGCTTTTACTACCTGTTAAGTTATACTGAGAAGTGTTAATAAACATTTGACACAAAACATCTGTTTCTAACAAAATTTTTAATTTTGTGTACAATAGCTCAACTGTTTGCCCATTTAAAGTAAAAGGAAAAGTAAAATATTATCATGGATAAAAAAGTGATTCTTAGTTACCGTTATAAAGATAAAACTGTAATGAGTAATTATTAAATATGTTAATTTATAGATACATAAAGTATTTATGATTGAAAAAATTATGGTATATTTGCAAACTTTTGCTTCTATTAACAAAACATTTGTTTAGAAATTGAGAGGTTAGTTTATTCATACACTGTTGTCTAACCGCAACTATGATCTTATATAAGTATTTGTTTCATCGCTACTAAGAGGTTATTTCGAGTAAGGTATATAACCGGTACTAAGAGGCTATATAAAATTTACCGACAGTAGGTATCTAAACTATCGGGATGAGCGGCCATATTGTAAGCGCTTAGTAACGGCGGTACAAATATATATATATATATATATATATATATATATATATTGGTAAAGTGTATAAAGTGACTTCCATTCCAGATATATATCGAACGTTGTCACTTCATATATAACGTAGTCACTTCCGATTTCGGAAGTGACAACGTTTCGCCTTGTTTTCAACGGATTTAGACACTAGGGGGCATCAGAACCCTAAATTCAAAAATTGTGTTGGAAGTCACTATGACACTTTATATCCGCAAAAAGTGTCCGTTAGTTCAGGGTATATCCGCTACCGCTGATGATGCTTGATATATGCAGGTACGGGCTGTTCGATGTGACTTCTGTTATTTAAAAGAGTACTTGTTACTTCCGACATGCGGCAACGTTGGAAGTAAAGCATAGCATCAATAAAACCATAAACACGTTTTAACCCAAATTTAGGGTCTGAGTAGCCGCTTTAAAACGTATCGACATTAAGAAAAGATAAATGCTAAAATTTACAAATGCAGTTTCTTCAATATTGCAGTATTAAAGAATAATAAAAAATTAATTTGTTAGACAAAATTATAATACGTGATAAAATTAACTGTTGTAATGTTTGTTTTGTAAAAAATGGTTTTGAAAAAATTCGTTGATTTCATACTTAATTTATGTTAGAATTAACAATAAATTAATGACGTGTTATAGAATTGTTGCACGAATCAATGTTTTTAATAACTTTATTTTCAATTAATTGTAAGATTAATAAAATTTATTACTTGGTATTGTGTGATTAAAGCAATAATATTTAAAAAAAATTAGTTTAACTATAATCTATTTTTATTATAGGTACTTTTATAATACGTTTGCTTATTTTTACGTATTTATTTACAAAATAGAAACTAATATCTTAAAATTCAAAATTTTACAAATTTAAAAGAACACAAAGTCAATTGAAATAAGCTTCCATTATGTTTTATTGTTTGTTTAATGTAGTTTTCCTACGACACTATATGAAAGACGCCAAGTTTACACAATTAAGTAGGCATGAAAGTTGACAAATAATTACCTTCATCTGTCAAAAACCCGTGCGATATTATAACGCACAGTTATAACGTAACAGTTTGCTTTTATCAAGTATGTTACTATTTTGTTTATCTGAAATAAGTGCTCAAAAACGTCAAAAAGTTTTTGCGAAATTGTGACTTATAAACGAGTTTTTAAAATACTTAAGTTACTGTCGTAGGAAAAATACTGTACAAAACTCGCTGGAAAGTGTCTATCGTTTTCCTCGTGAGATTCTTACTCGTACGATATCACTCACTTTTCATGCTCGTTATGTAATATACTATTAGATAATGCTGATAGTTTGATAATTTTGTTTTTTACAGTCTAAATTAAACTGCTTGTTAAAGTTATTGGCAGTTGTAATGCTTTTGAAATAATTACATAAAGGAATTTTGGTTAAAAAAAATGTTACACAAAAAGTAGCTGTCTTCTAGCTAGTACCTGTATCTAACAGAATGATTGCGTCGGTTGTAACTGTTTCTTTATAATAACATAAAAAATTACCTTAAATTTAAAAAAAACTTTTTCATAATTTTTACTCGTCTTAAACAAAAAATAAAATAGTTTGCATATTTAGTAATGATAAATTATTTAGATAACTTAATATTTTTTTATCACTGAAGAGTGATATCGTTTAACAGGATTCTGTTAAAAACGCTCTGATAAGAACTAATAAAAGCAAAAAAGAACATCTACTGACACATTACAATAAAACTAGGCGACAAAAATTGCAACGGTAAAGTAGATTTGACGCTAAAACATCTGGCTGCAAATAAAAGTAGTTAAACTTGTAACTAGTCTTCAGTTTAGATAACTTATTTAAAAAAAAAGTTAACAAAAAACATTACATTCAAAATTAAATTAACAGGATAATTATTAGCGGTTTCTTTAAATTTGTGTAAATCCTGTATTATGTAATTTACGTATAAAGAGTAAAAACAATCCTTTCTATGTATTATTAAATGTACACTTAATTTTTGTATAATTTTTAAGTAACAAAACGACGTCTGTTTTGTAAAATACTTATAAAAAAATGTATTAACGTCAAAAATGTCAAACATCTTGCCAGGGCCGCCTTGTGCTATAAGGCAACACGACCACTGCTCACACGTGCTATGTACTTTGGGGCGCCCTTACTTGAAATTCGGATAAGAGATCTTACATAGTTAATGAATCTTAATACAATATATGAATACTAACAAAACTTATATTATAATTTTAATTAAATACTATAAAATTAAATTAAAGTTAAAGCTAAAAATAGTAAACAAAAAAAACACAATGCATGGAAACACGAATACCTTTTACGGAAGTCAATTTAAAAAACTAATATTAAAAAATCTTATACGTTTTTGTGATTAATTTAAATACTACTCTGCTAATGTTTTGGTTGGTTATGTTTTACATTAAATTTATAATACTGATCATCAGTTTTATTTAAAAAAAAAAAGTTGATTAAGATTTTACACAAGAAATGTTAATTGATTGTTTAATAGTTTTATGTCAATTATATGCTAAAGATCGAGTTTATAAATGTATGACGAGATACGTTTTTATAAAATTTCGAATTCAAAACTTATTTTAAAAAATAGTTTATTGCAATGCTGTTCAAAAGATATATTTTAAAGTAATAAAATGCACCGGCTTATTGTATGTAGTAAAACTAAAGATTTACCTGACTATATAGACTAAAGAATGAATCATTTCACAGTTTAGGTACTTTTAATGAAATTTAATAACTAAATCATTAATTTCTACCTTTAATTACTGCGAACGTTTTAAACAAACGTGTTAATGCTGACAAATAAAATAATAATTTTAACTTAAAAAAACTCTTGATCGTGTAATAAGTAAATTTTAAAACTTATATGAAATGTTTTATTTATACACATATTATAGTAACATAATATTAATAAAAGATCCAGTCTATTAAATTAAAAATTGTTATTAACCAAACTACAAATTATTGATTGCACAGGTTCGGTTTTATAAAATATTTATATCAAAAATGAGCGTTTCTGATTGTGTTATGTTATTGAAATAAAAATAATTACGAATACTGAAAACGAAGTTCTCATAAAAATAGTAAACTTTTAGAAATACGTATTTCAAAATACAATCATAAAAATAACCAGTTAGGTGTAGTAAAATCTAAAAATAGAACATTGTACCCGAAAGGACAAAGAAAAAAAAACCTTTCTCTTTCTTTCCTTAGTAATATGTAGGTTATATTTGTCAACGTTGCTGGAAGTGAGAACGAGTTGCTTGTATCATATATATACTTTGCCGCCATGAAGTGACTAGGTATCTTATATAAGTACAATAGTTAATTTAAATTTTTTTTGAAAAATTATTTACCCCTCTTTTGAGAAACGTTTAATACTGTTTTAGTACATAGCATATATGCTATTAAAAATTTTTTTAAATAATTGGAAAGCTTGGAAGTCAGGTAGCCACTTGTACATAACGGAAGTGACAACTTAACACGTATCTATATATATATATATATATATATATATATATATATATATATATATATTGCGGTGATATAACGGAAAATTATTAATTTAAAATTCTTTAAATTTAATTATTTGGATTTTCTCTATACGATAGAATATAAATGAATTCAAAAGAATAAATTGCACCGCACATATGCTCGGTTAACTCGGGTTCGTAACTTTGTTTCGAAATAATTCTTCTAGGCAACTTATTGAGATTCCACTCAAACTTACAATCTTTTAATTATAATAAAAAATCAAACTTCCAAACATTCAATGTATTTAACTGCAAACGTTCTAATATCTATAAATCAGCAAAATCAAAATCACATAAGTAAACAAAAACAGAAATTCAATAAAACAAAACATGAAATTTTAAACAACGAAATGTGACAAACAATCAATGCTTATTTATTTTACGTATCTTAAATAACTATTTATAAACGGCCGAAATAAAACAAATGACATTGAATCACAAAGCTAAAAACCAACGTAAATTACCCATCCTTACTTCTGGTCCAATTGTATATTATCTTTGACTACACACACTGTATATTAACTTTTCTTATGATCAGCTGTTACATAATGTTCACGCATGAGTCATACCGGTCACTTTAGTTAAATCGTTATGACGAAATAGTTCAAGGTTCTAACCAATTGCACTTTTGTAAGTTCTTTTAAAATCTGTTATTCACTTAATTTTGTTTCTTATTATAGCGTAATTGTTTTAGCACACGCTTAAAAGCTTAGTTTTATATTCACTAAGTAAAATTTCAACTGTACGGAAATAGACATTTTACTAGTATCAAAAGCAAAAAAGGACTAGAAGAAGAAGAAGACCCCCTCAGTCAAAGGGTAGCTGTATTTATAGTTTTCCTCCCTTCCAGGCTGGGTGAGATTTTCTTTCCTTTTCTATAAATGTATTTTTGGCGCGAATCATAGTTTTTTATTATTATTATGATTGGCAACCCTTCTGGAATTTTATATTTTTTTATAATTCTTTTTTAACACATTTGAGTTTCTTGACCACTTCAATGTAGCACTGTATACACAACTAATTAATCTTTCATAATTGTTTTAAATATTTTTCTTCTAAAAACTTTCACCTAACCTCTAAAGTATTCTATGTTGTTTTTTCTTGTTTTTATAAAATATACAGGAAATAAACATGTTTTACTTCTTACAGATAATTGAAATATTAATCCAAACGTTACGTAAATACCTAAATGAACAATTTCATTAAATTCCTATAAACTACAAGTAAGTACATTATCCTTCCGATAAACACAAACATTTGATAATCTCTTTTGTTTTAGGACAAACATGTCGATAAATAGGTTGATTAAAACCTCAATAAGCTTTGTAACTTTATGTGATATTTTGTATTTAAGTACTCAGTTTTACTATTTTAGTTTAGTTATTTATCTCAATGCTTTGCATGGCTGTGCAACAAACTTTCTCATGCTATCTATTCTTTTGTTTTTGCTTTGTTTTATCCTTATAGTTAATTTTTAAATTTAATTTTAATCACGGAGAATTTCCAATTAATTATTTCTAAAAACATCATAATTTCAGTTATTCTTTTTTCTTTTATGCAAGCTTCACATCACCTATGTAATGCATATTGCCTAACCACATTTACAACTATGTCATTGCATAAATCCCCTCCAAAATAAAATAAAAAACTTTAACCTAAAAAATTTTTTTATTTTTATTTTAACTGTTCTTTTTCTCTTAATCTAATAGTCTAACTAAATTCCGCTTCTATTCTTAACTTAACTTTCTACTTAATTATATCAAAATAACTAACTTATTTATTTATGTTTTGTTATTAATGTTTTATATACGGGTATATTTGATTAATATGGAATTTTCCTCTTATTTCTTCACTGTCTATCATTTTAAGTTCATACGTGGTCTCATTTATTCTTTTATTGATTTTATATGGTCCAGAATATGGAAATTTTAACTTTGCACATTCCTTTAAATCTCTTCTTCCAACTCTTAAACTCTTAATTATTACTTCATCATTAATTTTGAATTCTGTTTTCTTTTTAATTTTCTTATTCATTTTTTGTTGGTATCTTTTTAGTATTTTATGTAATCTTTCTTTGCCTTTTCTTATCTCTTCCTCATATTGTTCTTCATTCACTTCTAACTTCCATGGTCTCGGTGGTTGTATCCCCTTCATAACATAATATGGTGATAATTCTGTTCTTGTGTTCGGTACCCAATTTATCGAGTTTTCGACTGCTTCTAACTTATCTTTCCATTTTGTATGATCCATTATTCTTAAAAATTTAATCACTTCTTGAATTGATCTTTCCGCCGGATTTCCTTGTGGGTGTCTTATTGAACAAAAATTTACTTTGATTTCTCTTTCTTCATAATAATCAACAAATCTTCTATTTACAAAATAAGTTGCATTATCGGCTAATATTCTTTTTGGTTTTCCTTCTTCCTCTATGTATTTGTCAATGCATTGTATTGTCGTGTCAGTATTACAGTGTGTCGTTGGATATAATCGTGTATATTTACTAAATACATCGTATATTATTAAAATATTCTTATATCTGTCACTCGTGGAAACTAAATTACTTAAATAATCAATGGCTATTAATTCTTTTGGTTCATTTACTATGATACTCTTTACAACATTTTGGTTGATGTGATTTTTAGTCTTAGCCAAACAACATAGTTTACATTTATTTACTTCTTGCTTTATAATGGTGTAATCATTCTTTGTGTAATAATTTTCTCTACATAGTAACCAAACTTTTCTGCTTCCTATGTGTCCATATCTTTCATGTATGTCCTTAGTAACTTCCTTCATCATATCCATGTCAATTACATATAATTCTTTTCCTTCAATTTCTTTTGTTAATACTTCTTCTATTATTTTAAATCCTTTGTATCCACCAGTTTCCAATATTTTTCTTTTCATATCTTCAATTTCTTTCGTCTGTTGAGCTCTCATTATCCTTTCGTGGTTATGTATTTCTTCTTCTTCTATTAATCTATTCAAAGCTACTAAAATATTTTTTATGTCCAATAAATCATTTTCATCTTTTCTACTTAATATATCTGCTACAGTGTTTTCTTTTCCTGGTATGTGTTCAATTGTAAAGTCAAATTCTTGAATTAACAGAGTCCATCGGTATATCCTATTGTTATTAATATTAGCTTTTCTAATGTACGTTAAGGCTGAGTGATCAGTTTTTACTATAAATTTTCTTCCTGTTAAGTAATATCGCCATTTATTTAAACTGTACACGATTGCTAACATTTCTTTTTCCGTTGTTGTATATCTTAATTCGGCCCCTTGTAATACTCTTGATATGAAATATACTGGTTTTTCCATTCCTTTCACAATTTGTGTTAAAACTCCGGCAATTGCAAAATCTGATGCATCAGTCTTTACAATAAAAGTGTTCTGGAAATCTGGGTGTATTAATTTTAATTCTTCATAAAATTCTTCTTTCAATTGCGTGAATGCTTCTTCTTGTTCTTCTTTCCATTTCCATTTACATCCTTTTTTCAGTAATTTCAACAAGTCTATAGTTTTTTCTGAATAATTATGCACAAATTTCTTGTAATAATTTAATAATCCCAAAAATCCTCTTAATGTTCTTATATTTTTCGGTCTCGGATAATTCCTAATAATTTCTAGTCTTTTGTTATCTAATTTAATCTCTTTTTCATTTATTACATATCCCAAAAATTGAATTTCTTTTATAAAAAATTCACATTTCTTGATGTTTATCTTCATTCCATTTTTGTTTAATGTTTCGATAATTATACGGACATGATCTTTATGTTCTTTACTGTTTTCACTATATACCAAAATATCATCTACATAATGTACAACAAAATCTTCATATGGGTTAAGAATCCTTTGCATAACCTTCACTAAGGCTGATGATGATGTAGATAAACCAAAAGGTACTACTCTGAACTGATATATTTGCCCATTGATACTGAATCCTGTGTATTTTCGTGATTTTTTTTCTAATTCGACCAACCAAAATGAATTTTTTAAATCTAATTTTGAAAAAATCTTTCCTTTACCTAACTTTCCTAATAAAACATCTATGTTTTCCGGACTATCGTATCTCGGTTTTGTTATTGCATTAATTCCTCTCGCATCTAAGCATAATCTAAGTTTATTTTCCTTTTTCTTTACAATGACCATAGGGTTGATAAATTCCGTAGAAGCTCTTTCTATTATTCCATCCTTTAACATTTCATTTATTTCTTCATCTACTTCTTGTCTGTATGCATGTGGAATTGGATATGTTTTGGATTTGAATTGTTTTTCTTCCTCTACTTCTAACTTATGTTGATAATTCTTTATTACTCCTTGTTTTCCATCAAATAACTCCTTATTTTCTTTTATTATATTCATTATTTCTTCTTTATATTCTTCTTCACATATAATTTCTTCTTTCTCTTCATTTTTTTCTATACTTATTCTTACATTTCTTATCAACTTTTCATGTTCTACTTCATTTTCCATTTCCCAATTTATTTCTTGTTGTTTAACAGTTATTCTTCTTTCTTTTAAATTCAAATTCATCTCATATCGTTCCAATACATCCATTCCTAATAAACATTCCATTTTCATTTTCTTTATTATTATTAAACCATGTTCTCCTTCTACGTTATTTATATTTAATCTGCCTATCACCATTGTATTTACTGTACAAATTTTCTTATCATTTGCTGTAACCAAATTTACACATCTAGTTGCTAATATTTTATTATTAAAATGCTTTGAATACTTTTGTATTACTTCATCACTAATTAGTGATACTTCTGACCCTGTGTCAACTAATGCAATTAAATTTATATTCTCAAACGTAATTTTAATTTTTGGTAAAGAAACAATTTTGTCGTTATTTTCATTTTCTATGTTAATAAATTCTTGTGGGCGTACGTAAATAAGATTTTTATTAATTATTGATTGGTCGTCTTCTAAAAATCCCTTCTCCCCTCCAATTTGTTTTGCTCCCTTTCTTCTTCACTTAAATTTCTTATTTCATCTACATCTGCACTTAACTCATCATCATTGTTTTCTTTCTCGATAACATTAACATTATGTACATAATTCTGATTTTCATTTGTTTTTAGCCTTGTCCTTTCAATACTTTGATTTCTACCTCTATAATTTCCTCGACGTATATTATAATTTCTAAATTTTCTTTCTTGACCTTCATTTTTGTTTTCCTCATGTCTCCTTTGATAAGAATATCCTCCTTGGTTGTATCTATTGGCAAAATCATTTTCTCTTCTATCTTGTCCTATCCTGTTATATTCGTTTCTTTTGTAATAATCATATCCTCTGTTACCTCCTTCTCCTCTTCTTTCCCTGTATTGATAATGTGTTGGATCTCTTCTTTCTTCTCTTCTTTCATTATTTTCTACTCCTCTAAATCTATCATCTGTGTGTCGTCCAAAATATCCTGTATTATCCCTCTTAAAAACCACACTTGCATCAAATCTTTTTAATAGTTCAATGAAATCCTTAATCGTTCGAATATTTTCAATTCCTATTCTTCTTCTTAAATCCTCTTCAAAATGTTCCGCAATATATCGTACAATTTCATCTTCTTGATATGGTGGAGTAATTTGTAAAATTTGATTAATTAGTCTCATGGCGTATATTTCTCTAGACCTTTCATATCCCCTGTATTGTCCTGTCATTATCAATTTTCTAACTCTGTTTTGTTCTAGTGGTCCCCAATATTGGTTTCTAAATTCTTCTTTAAAATCTTCAAATGTTTTTATCTTGTCTTCTATTAACGAAAACCAAATTTCTGCTTCTCCCTTCATTGTTTTTCTTATATACCCTTTTATTCTATTTGTATCTGTTGTCTTGTTTAGAGTTTGTTCCAAATCTTTCAGAAAAACGTTAGGATTTCCTTTTTCATTTCCATAGAATTTTAAATCACTACATGCTCCATTTTTTTCCAATGCATTTGCAAAAATTTCTCCAAAATACTCACTTTCGTTATATTTAATTTCCTGTTTCCATTGTTGATTTTTTTTTATTTCCTCAATTTCATCTTGAATATTATAAATTATTCTTTCTTTCTGCTCATCTCTCTTTATTAATCTATGGACATCCTTATTGTTTTCTTTAATTTTATTATTTAGTTCATGTAGCCTTTCGTCCATGTTTGTACTTAATTGTGTTACTTGGTTAGCCATTTTCTTCATATCTCCTTCCATTCCAATCACTGTTTCTTCAATTATTTGTATTTGATCTCTTACTTCTACAATTTGTTCATCAGTTTCTCTAAATTTTCATTACTTTCTTCTTTATGATTCTGTAACTTTTTTCCTGCTGTTCTATAATCGAGTGTACCATTCTTCTTAACTCCTCTCTATCTCTTAATCTTTCTTCTTTTTCTTTTATTTTTTCTTCTTTCACCCACCTCATCAACATTTGAAATTGTTCATTTATTTCCATTACTTGTTTGCTTTGTTGTTTCATTGTCTGTTTATTTTCGTGCTTTTCTGAGCTTTCAATTTCTTGTTCTTTATCTTCTATTATTTCCTCTACTCCTTGTGCATACGTTAATTCTACTTCATTTTCTTCTTCTGAGCTAAATAATTTCTTGCTTCGCGTTTCCATTTTAAATTTATATCCGTATAAAATAAAATAATTCAAAATTCAATTCAAAATAATAATATTTAAGTTCAATAAAATATTAAACAAATATTCATTCCCGTAAACAATTTTAATTTACATGCACATTTAGTAAAATAAAATAATTCCTATCCCTTTTATTTAAATTAATTTTCATTAAAATTTTATCAATGTCAATAAACTTTAGTTAGTGATCTAACTTGATGACCTATTTAAGATCACTGACCTATTTCAATGTCAACAACCTTTTACTAATTTGATATATTTTTTTTTTCGTAAAATGTTTCAAATTATTATTTATAAATAATATCAAAATAACTCTCAATCAATTCAAAATAACTTTAATACAGTAATTATACACCTTAATTTTGTTTATTAAAATATGTAAACTTGTATTTAATTCTCCCTTCAAAATTGCCCTACCCCGTTGGTCGCCATTTTTTATATGCGGTGATATAACGGAAAATTATTAATTTAAAATTCTTTAAATTTAATTATTTGGATTTTCTCTATACGATAGAATATAAATGAATTCAAAAGAATAAATTGCACCGCACATATGCTCGGTTAACTCGGGTTCGTAACTTTGTTTCGAAATAATTCTTCTAGGCAACTTATTGAGATTCCACTCAAACTTACAATCTTTTAATTATAATAAAAAATCAAACTTCCAAACATTCAATGTATTTAACTGCAAACGTTCTAATATCTATAAATCAGCAAAAATCAAAATCACATAAGTAAACAAAAACAGAAATTCAATAAAACAAAACATGAAATTTTAAACAACGAAATGTGACAAACAATCAATGCTTATTTATTTTACGTATCTTAAATAACTATTTATAAACGGCCGAAATAAAACAAATGACATTGAATCACAAAGCTAAAAAAACCAACGTAAATTACCCATCCTTACTTCTGGTCCAATTGTATATTATCTTTGACTACACACACTGTATATTAACTTTTCTTATGATCAGCTGTTACATAATGTTCACGCATGAGTCATACCGGTCACTTTAGTTAAATCGTTATGACGAAATAGTTCAAGGTTCTAACCAATTGCACTTTTGTAAGTTCTTTTAAAATCTGTTATTCACTTAATTTTGTTTCTTATTATAGCGTAATTGTTTTAGCACACGCTTAAAAGCTTAGTTTTATATTCACTAAGTAAAATTTCAACTGTACGGAAATAGACATTTTACTAGTATCAAAAGCAAAAAAGGACTAGAAGAAGAAGACCCCCTCAGTCAAAGGGTAGCTGTATTTATAGTTTTCCTCCCTTCCAGGCTGGGTGAGATTTTCTTTCCTTTTCTATAAATGTATTTTTGGCGCGAATCATAGTTTTTTATTATTATTATGATTGGCAACCCTTCTGGAATTTTATATTTTTTATAATTCTTTTTTAACACATTTGAGTTTCTTGACCACTTCAATGTAGCACTGTATACACAACTAATTAATCTTTCATAATTGTTTTAAATATTTTTCTTCTAAAAACTTTCACCTAACCTCTAAAGTATTCTATGTTGTTTTTTCTTGTTTTTATAAAATATACAGGAAATAAACATGTTTTACTTCTTACAGATAATTGAAATATTAATCCAAACGTTACGTAAATACCTAAATGAACAATTTCATTAAATTCCTATAAACTACAAGTAAGTACATTATCCTTCCGATAAACACAAACATTTGATAATCTCTTTTGTTTTAGGACAAACATGTCGATAAATAGGTTGATTAAAACCTCAATAAGCTTTGTAACTTTATGTGATATTTTGTATTTAAGTACTCAGTTTTACTATTTTAGTTTAGTTATTTATCTCAATGCTTTGCATGGCTGTGCAACAAACTTTCTCATGCTATCTATTCTTTTGTTTTTGCTTTGTTTTATCCTTATAGTTAATTTTTAAATTTAATTTTAATCACGGAGAATTTCCAATTAATTATTTCTAAAAACATCATAATTTCAGTTATTCTTTTTTCTTTTATGCAAGCTTCACATCACCTATGTAATGCATATTGCCTAACCACATTTACAACTATGTCATTGCAATATATATATATATATATACCAAATTAACAAATCATTCTTTTAAGTTTATCGTAACCTTGCATTTCTTTGCTCATGGAAGTTATCAAAAATCTATTGGCAAAGATTATAACAATAGCTTAGCACAGGCTTCTGTGAGTCGTTGCCTGTCGGAAATAGTAACTATTATGAATGATTATATTGTGCAACAATACATTAAATTTCCTACAGAATTGCAACATATTACCGATACTAAAAATGGGTACCATATTATTTACTCAATATCTTTAGAAAAATTACGATTAAATTTTACAGATTCTTTGAGAAGTTTAATTTTCCAGGAGTGATTGGTTGCATTGATTGCACCCACATAGCCATAACTCCACCTCCAGCTAATGATATTAACAACCCAAGAATATTATTTATGAATAGAAAAGCTTTTTATAGCATTAACTGTCAAATCGTAAAGACATTTTATAATTTGTTTTCATGTACTTCTTATCAATATTTTTAGATATGTGATAGTGGCTTAAAAATATTAAATATTAATGCTCGTTATCCAGGATCTGTACATGATTCTGCGATTTGGATGACGAGCACATTTAATAATTGGTTAAATACCAATTATTATATTAACAACGATCGCACTACATGGTTACTTGGAGATTCTAGGTATCCATTACAACCATATTTACTAACACCTATAGTTGGTGTTGATGGTAATACACCAGAAGGGCGTTACACACGTAGGCATAGTAGTGTACGTAATTCTGTTGAACGTTGTATAAGAGTCCTGAAGGGTTACTTTCGATGCTTGCATAAAGACAGAGTGTTACATTATAAACCAGAAATGGCTTCAAAAATAATTTATTCTTGTGCGGCACTGTATAACATTATAAAATTAAGAAATGGCGATAATTTAGAATTTAACATTGAATATGGTAATTATACATATAATGCTCATTTTCAAATAAATATCAAAATATGTATACAACATATGTATATATTTATAGTTCACCAGCCAGAAATTGAAGGTGACGACCTGATACAAGAAGCTGATCAATTGTTGGAAGGACGTGCAGTGAGAAACAACTTAATTAGAAATCTTTTTTATTAACAATCTGATACAAATTCAACGTTTGGATGTTGTAATTGTATTTGCATTAACTTTAATTTGCTTGTGCTTGATTTTGCTCAAATGCACTTTGTACCGATTTTATCAAGGTTTTAGGTTGTGCAGCAGTGGTTTCCATTGTTGAAATAGAAGATACACATCTTTTCTTTGCTGGGGGAATTGCTTCTGTAATTTCAGAAACCACATCTTCCATAATTTCCGGAGCCACATCTTCCATAACTATAAAATCGAAAAATATTTTGGAATTTGTTATAAATATTCCAGTTTATTATAAATTTAATATCTATTTATAAACCTACACTGCTTTTTGTTTGCTAATGACATTCCTTGTGAAACATTTTAATGAATAGGCATTGTAATTATAAATAAATACCTGGCCTTGAAATGCATTGTTAACAATTTTACCTGTTGGTTCGTTAGAAATTCCAAATTCTGAAACTCCAAGAATTCCTTCAACTACTCCACTGCCAATCACCTCGATAAGTCTGGCTTCTAGATCTGACAGTGGTTTCTCCGGTGGTCCACCTCCGGTCCGCATTTGTAATTGTTTAATTAAGCGTGCTTTTTTCGTGATGCTTGATTTCCAGTCAGAAAATATCTAAAAATAGTTTTTATGTATTACCTATTTTGTTAAAGATACAGCAGGCTTATAACTAATTTAATGTACGAATATGAAATTTCAAAATAAGTATTCTTCTTTCAAGCGTCTGTAGTCCTTTGAGGAAAGACCACTAGCACTATTTAAGCATAATGTTAATTTTTGCCACGACTCTTCCAAAGCATTTGGCTTATCGGGACTAATTTTATTACTTCGTAATAAACTGTTTTTAGAGATCTCCTCTACATATACTTGATACTGTTGCAGGGTAGTTTTCCCTGACCGCTTTTTAATTTCTTTATTATCCATGATACTACTTATCGCGTATAACACCGATCAAACTTCGACAAGAAATGACAGGGAAATGACGAATTATTCTTACCTCTTAATACACGAGTGTGGCACGAGGAAGTTTCTCCATCCTCTTAAACTTGCTAAATAATAACCATTCCAATTCTTTTTGAAAATCCCGCGGGCGTGAAACTATCTACTGGCATGGATATTCATTACTAATCGTACCAAAAAAGTACGTTTCGTATATAATGTACGCTAACCGTAACGACATGATATACAGAATAAGTTTCTTAACGATATCGTTAAAAACATCGTCGTTGAAGTTCTTAACGAAATCGTTAAGTACCGTCAAACGGGGTGAAAAGGATCATAAGGGGTAAAACGGGTCACCGATGCTTTTTTACGGAATGTTTTTAGGATTGATAGTATGCCTACGATATTCGGCAAATAAACGTTATAACATGTAGTGGGGAAGATCAGTCGTTGGTAAGAGTGTGACGAGATAGGTCGGTCGCGTTGCGTATGATTGTTATTAACGACTAAAGAAAAAGTGATACATGCGTAGTTTTTACAAAACATAAAAACGTTGATATCCACAGAGTAAGCGGTACACGTTGGAGAGTTCTGGTAAGTTTTTTTGAGTTACCTAATTAGTCGACTTCATCAATTAAAAAAAATTTTTTTTTAATCTTTTGTGGTTCAAGTTTGAGAATTATTTGTGTAAAAAATTTCAAGTTTAGGGGGTGAAACGGATCATCTTTTGCGGAACGTAACCTAGTAGGTACCTAGTAAAAAAGCAGCAGTAAAAAACGATCAAAATGTACTACTAACCTAGTATTATTTACTTTCATGAAAAAGAATTATTGAGGGGGGAGGGTTTCTTGGAAGCGGATATAGCAAGGGTGGTCCAAACATCTACAGTAAGGTTAGGATTTTGTTTTTAATTTATGCCTGCCTCACTAAGTCCGTGTAATTTACATATTACCTACCTATCTGTGAACACGTGTTTTTTTTGTTTACAGATATCTGCACCATGCCTCGAAAATATATAAAAAAATTAGGACCCACAAGAAAATTTCAGTATGATCCAGTTTATATGGAACGAGCAGTGGCTGCTGTTGCAAATGGTCGTATGTCTATAAGAAGAGCTTCTGAGATGTATGCAGTCCCTTACACGACCTTGCAGCGGAGATATCGCGCAAACAGAGAGTCCAGAAAAATTGGGGGACAACCAGTCCTTTTTGACCTCGAGGAAAGGAAGCTGGTGGTATGTTTGTTAGTATGTGCGGATTGGGGATTTCCTCTACAAAGTATTGACATTCGGTATATGGTACAGCAATATCTAAACAGAGCAGGAAAAACTGAAAATAGATTCAAAGACAACATGCCAGGCACAGATTGGTTCAAAACATTCATGGAGCGACACAAGGATCTTACAGTAAAATTAGCTGAAAATACGAAAAGAGTTAGGGCTGCCGTCTCCTACGAAACAGTTGAACAGTATTTTCGGCATCTTGGAGAGTCTCTGGAAGGTGTTCCACCATCAAATGTCATTAATTATGATGAGACCAATTTTACAGACGACCCAGGAGCTGTAAAAGTCGTCGTAAGAAGGGGATCTAAACACGCTCATCGAGTTATCGATACATCGAAAACCAGTACAAGCGTCATGTTTTCGGTTGCTGGTGATGGAACACTCCTGCCGCCTTACATTGTATATAGGGCAAAACATATGTACGAAGGGTGGGCAGAAGGGTTTTCCAGGTGCACGGTACAACAGATCGGTGAATGGCTGGTTTGACAGTACGACATTTGAGGACTGGTTCATATCAATTGCTCTGCCCTACTTTAAAAAGTTAGAAGGCTCAAAGGTCATGATAGGAGACAATTTATGTAGCCACCTTACAATTAACGTCATTGATCAGTGCGAAAAAAATAACATACGATTCATACTTTTACCGCCGAATTCTACAGATTTACTGCAACCCCTTGATGTTGCCTATTTTCGACCCCTAAAGCGTGCTTGGCGCAATGTTCTCACAAAGTGGAAGATCAAACACAGAGGTGTTCTTCCAAAAACCGTTTTTCCTGCATTGGTAAAAGAAGCAATAGAAGAAGTGGGACTGCAATCGGCCTTAAACACCAAAGCAGGTTTTAAAGCGTGTGGCATTGTGCCATTTAATCCCGATCACACCCTCAAAAAGATTGAACACTTGAAAAACAGAGAAGACAATAATGAAGAGAACGAGGAAGCAAGAGTAGAGCAAAGATGGGCGAACACCATTGTTGATCATTTAAGAGAACTAAGAACGGTCTCGGGCGAAAATCCAAAGAGGGGAAAAGAGTTAACGTCATAGCAGGAAAAAGTGTTTGTACGAAAGACCTTCAAGAAGAAAAAGAAAGCTCCGAAGAGGAGGAAGATGGCATTGATGCGAGTTTGTCAGACGTGCAAGATGACGACGTTTCAGAAGACTTACTACCTGTGAGCATTGATGAACATTTTCAGCTTGGAGACTTTGTTATTGTGAAATTTGTCACGAACAAAAGAGATCGATTTTTTGCTGCTAAAATTGAAGAAATTTTAGGTGAAGAGGCTGCAGTTAAATGTTTAAGGAAGAAGTCGTCAAAAAAAGAAATAACTTTTGTCTATCCCGAAATTGACGATATCGTAGTGGTCAAGCAAGAGCAAATTATAAAAAAAATTCATGCAATCCCCCTAAGAAAAGGAACATTTACTTTTAAGACAATCTCAAATTATAATTTAGAATAAGCATCAATAATATTTTTTATACCTTTTTACCTAGTTTAAGTTTTTTATATTTCTTTAATAAAAATGTACTAAAAACGCGTATTTTATTTAACTTTTCTAATAAAAACCGCTTGCAAAATATTTTAAAAATTCTTTTTGTGATTCATTTCACCCTGAAGAGTGTTAAAAAGCAAAATAACGGTATTTAAACACCTGATCCGTTTCACCCCGACACACGGGGTGAAACGGATCACTTTTTGAAAAAAAAAATTCCAAAATCTAATAGGTCATTTTGGGAAATTGTTCCAGCAATATGTGCCCCAGATATGTGTGTTTAACATATATTTTTTCCAGATTTTTTTCTTTCCAAAAAAGTTTGAAAAAATACCAAAAATCGAAAATTTTGATCCGTTTCACCCCGTTTGACGGTAACGATTCGTTTGTTAACGATAACTTACAGAATCGGCCTGTTAGCCTGGCTCGTTTGTGTTCTACATCTGTATTTGAATAAAATGGTTGGTAAACCTGTTCTCTAGTGCACATGTTGACTTATTGCCTGGTAATAAAAAATCATCTTAAAATGAAGGGAACAAACCCTTAAAGACGAAGTAGCGGGTGTTTTCCTGCGCAATCTTAATTCCCATGCCAATTTGCGATCATTTTTTTCACTTATACCACTTTTATTGGTTATGTAAACCATTTAAGCGTTTTTTTTTTTGGAAAAAAATGAAAACTTAATTCAGTATCCCGTCCTAATTTGCTGTAACAGCCGTAAACAGAACAATTTACATTACATTTTTTTCTTTTTTCATTAGTGGTCTTACTTTCCATAGTTATTTGATTACTTTAACCTTTTTCACATTCAAAACTACATACAATCTCGCAACGTATACTACTTAAACTAGTTTTAATTACTGTCGTCAGGTGGCGTCTTGTAATACGTAAAATGCCAATAACAACGTTTCTTACTTTCACATACATGCATAGCTAACGAAGTTGAAAGAATGTACATAAATTAGCACAATCTGAACGTAGTGCAAAGAGAGCCAATTTCCTCACTGAATTCTTTCAAGCTTGTCTCGGGAAATTAAATAAAATTAATATGATAAATGTGTACGTTCAAAATATATTTGTACACTTGTTGTGTTGTGTTTCTTTTCTATGGATTTTTTGCGTAGTTTTTTCCTTGCCGATTTTTTTCCTAAGTGTTTTTTAATTTCCACTACTCGGGTTGGTTGAAATTATAATTATTTATCTCAATCTTTTCTCCCTTTTCTTCTTCTTCATAAACGTTTTTCCTTTTACAGAGCGTCGGAAACTAACGGTTCTGAAGGGACATCTGTACAGAAAGTTACGCAACACATCGTACTCCCATAAGACCAATGTTAAATGTGCCTTCACTATTTCCCAAATTATACAGTTATCTCTTACTCTGAACAAATGGACGAGACGTCAAAATGTCCAGGATGTCCAGTTACATGTTCTTTTTTTAAAAATTAGCTGATATAATTTAATATATATGATTTTGTGTAATAATCCATTATCCTTAAATTTTCAAAAATAATAATAGCATCATTAAAATGCTTCTCACGACATAGTTTGACTATTAAAAGAGTAAATTCGATAGAACTATTAGTAGGGTAAGGACCCCAATTATGGACATTTTAATTTTAATTTCTTGAAAAATACGGTCATGTATTTGGAAATTATTATTTTTTTTAAATATTTATCAAAACAACTCTAGTAGTCTAAAGTTTTATTTCTGAATCACTTAAATACTTTTGCTCAGTAATTTTGTTTAATAATTTTAAAATTGTGAAAATTTGCGCTTACCTCAGTTGTTGGCAGTCACTCAGTGGCACATGACTTTTACCAATTATTGGCACTCTTTATTTAAACAAAATATCTTTTTGTTATGCGGTATTAACTATAACTAAAACCCAAAAAAACACATTTTATTATATTATACTTTTTAGTGTAACATTTATTTTATTATAAAGCATATAAATAAAAAGTTTTCTTTATATAATTGTTTTTTTAATAAACACTTAATATGGTAACTTCTCGTGCAGTTTTTGCATTTAATTCCAATATTAGTTTTATAAATGTTGTTAACACAAATAAAACATAGCATAACTGATAGTGTTATTTTTTATATCCAAATTATGTTCTAGACCAGTCTCGTTCGGGTCATTTTCACAGTAAACATCACTGTTGAAGAGGGCTCTAATATGTGCTTCTTTTTTGGAGAATATTTAGTGTTCATAGCAAAAATTTCAGTATTTCTTGTTTTAATTACAATGTTTTCTAAAACTTGTATCTTTTTTATGCTTGATGGTTTTGACATTGGTTTTGTTATTGTAAAACTTTTATTTGTAATTACTTGACCGTTTGTAGATTTTATTTCTTTAGCGATTTGCTTAGTGTTTTCTTTTCCTTTTTTATTTTCTTCTTTTCATCTCGTATTGCTTGTTTCTCAGCTTTTTCTGCTTCCTTTTTAGATATAATTTTAACTTTCTCCTCGCAAATATTTTTAAAAGCTGTAGAAGTAATTACATACGGAAGCTTCTCAGTTTGCCGTTTGCCTAATCTTTCCGGAGTTTATTTCCAAACTAAATAATTCTTTATGTAACTATTGTCATTATTACAGTTGTTGTTACTATCGTCGTTGGAAACTAAGTTGTTAGAAAATAAAACGGGCATATTCATTATTTATTCAGCACTGAATTTTTTTCTGTCACCAGTTCATTCTGAGGCAGTTTATCCGGCAAGTTTTAATTAAAATAATGCTCAGTGTTTAATATATTCGAGTTATGTTCATTTAGTAGTTTTAGCGAGGGGTTATTATTACTATTTACGGTGTCGATGTTAGAATTAAATTCTTGAAAAATCTTTAGAAGATTATAAAATCAGTAAATGCACCAAGAACTTCATCACAAGTGATTTTTTTGAAGTTGTAATATTTTTTGAACACCTACAATTTCAGCAAATTTTTCGTAAGTAACAGTTGCCTCTGACCATTCCATGACTGACTTTTCTTCTGGATTTTTGACTTCTTTTGAAATTTCCTTACCAAGGCATTTTGAAAAATCTATGGCATTTACATTCCATGGGCATAACTCACAAGTTTTAAAACCGTTTGAAATAGTATCCACCGTCAATTCAAAAATTATACTGTTAAGTATAGATGCAAATTCTAACTTAGTTATTTGACAGAAGGGATTCTTTAATCTCCACTTTAAAACTCCGTGCTTCCAAGCTAATTTTAACGGACGAAAACATGACATCCGCAGGTTGAAGAATTCTTGTGGCGTTAGGGTATAATGCAATCAATATTATTTTTAAGTTGTTACATAATTTGCTAAGCTCGTATGTAAGGTGTGTCTTATGTCCATCGACAAAAAAAATAATGGGAAATGTTCTTTTCTTTTTTTGTAAGTATGGATTTCCAAGATACTCAAAAAATAATTCTAATTGCATCCATCCGTTATTAGATATGCCTAAAAAATTACTTAATGCTCGTAAAAGTTATTTGTTGTTTAGTTTTTATTACTTATTCCCCATCCTTCTGGAACGCTAGCCGCAATATGTTGAGGGACTCTTTTATACGAATATATAATCATCGGAGGGATAGTATCCCCTGCTGCAGAAAAAGTAGACATTACTGTTATATTTGCTTTTCCTTCAACATGTTTTATTTCGTATACGTTTTTAGCACCACTGAAAACACCTTTAATCTCCATTAAAAACTCTGTTTGAATCTTGTAGTACTTCAAAGTATTGTTTTTCTTTAAGATAGTTTTCATCAAATGTTTACATCTTTTTTAGACATATTTCCACTAGCGTTTGTGACAGCCTCTGGTGTTCGAATTGTAACAATTGGATGCCGTTTTAAAAAATTTGCAAACCAATTAGAACAAGGTATGTTATTTAAAAATGGACTATTTCTGGGATTTTCATCTAAAAATGGTTTTACTGCAGCACTAATGTCTTCTTTTCTTCTTGGCCTTTTTATGACTGTCTAAGATCCAACTAACTAAAGTATTTTCTTCAATCTCTGTAAAATAAGTGTTTGGACCATGACGAACTTTTTTGAATTTTTGACCCAGGCGAAACTGTAAGGTAGGAAACCGTTTTTTTGGCTGCTCCACGCCGAATTTCTTGTAGAGCTTTTTGTATCATATTTTCAGTGTATTTTTCTTTAACTTTAGACATTCTTAAAATCTTCGTATTATTTACTAAACTGATAAAAATACGATTACAAAGATTTCTTATTTAACCGTAGTGCCAATAATTAGGTTTTTGTAAAGTCATCTATTAAAACCAGAGTGCCAATGAATAGAATTTGTTTGACTTTTTATCCAATAGTTGGCACTTAATATTTTTTTTAAATCTCGCCAAAAAAACTTTGGTTATAAATAATTTTCAACAAATTTAAGTTTATTTTATTACAGAAGCAAAACAAGATCAACAAATTTAGTAAATATCAAGTTGTTTCAGTACATTGTTTAAGTGAAGACGCTAACATAAATGACAATTACTTACTTTTAAATTATATCAGAAGCACAACACAATTTAAAACGTTAACTGCTAAAACTATTCTATTCTTCTTCTATTATACGTACATGTACCATAAACAAATAAATTCACAATAATTAACTAATAGAGAATTTATTATACTTACGTTATTGTTTTATTAATTATATTTATTGTATATAATTTAACTGCAGAAAATAGTGCTTTATTTATCCTAAACAAAATACAAAAAAAATTAATTAGACATACATATATGCAGTTCGTATTTTTAAGCCCCGGCATCGACGCGAGTCAACCAATTCTGGTAGTAAAGATTGAATATAAAATTCCTTCAATTTTTGTATCATGTTTCTCTCCAAAATGTGTCATTTCTGTAAAAAAATTAAACACTGTAATTCATATATATTGATAAAATGTTTAACTATACCTTTGTATCTCTTTAACGTGAATGTCTTTTTGTGTATAAACAATAAAATAACACTTAGTGCGTTTAGCAATATGTAAATGTATTTGGTAATAATAATTGTGGTTTCTCTTCAGCATTATTTTATATTTCTCTGAATTTAGTACACAATAGTCAATTAAATTTAGTCTACACGCTTTGTTTCAAAACCGTTTAATTACTATGACCGAATCAGTTTGAACTAAACCGTCAGGTGAACATGCCAAAAACGGAATTTCTTCATCTAGAATTAGACCACATTTAACAACTTCCATATTATACATTTTTTCAAATTCTTCTTGCCTTTGATTCACTATCAATGCCATTGTTATATAAAAGAAAAGAGACAGTTTTCGAAGTGCATGTTCTTTTGCATAATTTGCAAACTTTTCCAAAACTACAAGCTGTTAACCGTTTTTTACGTTCTACCTTCCATAAATCACTTTTCGATTGTGTTAAAGTACCTTCCTCAATTTTCTTCTTATCTACATTTTGTAAGTCATTGAGGAATTGTTGCCTTCAATTCGTATTTTTCTTGACACAAATCATCTGGCATTCCATAATCACAATTAGCGACAGCAAATCTCCTTGTTCTAGAACAACCTAAAGTTTAAAAATTAGATATATGATTGTGAAATGCATGTTGATAAATAAATACATACGCTTTGTAGTCGTGTGATTGTCTCTACGAATGTTCGTGTTTAAAAATTTTGCCATGTAATGTCCAGTTGGTCGTCGACATAGGTCTTCGTGCAAAAGAGAAAGCAACTCTGCTCCACTATTATAAGAAATTGCAGTCATTTCGCATCTTAATTTATAGGAACCTTTTAACGAAAAAGTAATTCTTTTACCTCCAACAAATTTGGTTACAATCGAATTAAAAGTTTCAGCAGGACTAGTATACGTATCATAGAGCAAACTCGATGCATGTTTTGCAAGACGCTGAACAATGGTGGTTATTACTTCCAACAACCCACACTGCAAATATACATCCACCAAATCTTCCTAACAAAAAAAAGTTGAAAACACGGACAAGTACATAGGATAAATATCGTTACCTAGCCGTCCTTAGCCCCATTACAAAAATATTTCTGACACAGTTGATGTCGCCCCAGAATATGATATGGACTATTTAAAATATCGCTTTTTAAATTGTCTATTCTTGTATCTAAAGGGATAGGTTCTACTTTACCGTGTGCTATTGGCTTCACAACTGAATTACGAAAACGTCCCAAGCTGGACGGACTACATATATAGTCTATATATTTTAGATATTTCGAATCTTTACCTAAATCGCTGAGTTTGTTTATGTAGTTCCGTAGCAACTGATTACGGCATTTAATTTTGTTGATGTAAAATAATGGTCTGTAAGGTGCAATGTATGTTAATTTCTTGTAAACGCTGCTGTCGCCGTCACCGATACTTACTATAAATTAAATTATGCCGTTAAATCGATTGTTTAAAACCTTCCGATATGATAGCAGATTCCATTGCAGTTTTACTCCAATTTCGGAAACATCATCATCGTACGTATCACGACCTCTAGCACACAAAAACAGTATTTATTTTTCACGTCCATGTACAAATCTTTTTTGTTTTAGCCCCAATTATGGAAGCTTGAAACAAATTGTTATTCTGTATTTCAGCATTTATTTATGTTGGTAAAGTAACTCTTACCACTTCTGAAAGTGAAGAGTAATTTCTACGGTAAGATCTCTTTCCCCAAGCTCCGTCTGCTATTACTGCGATAGTGGGAATATGGTCTATGTTTGTTTAAAAATATATAATTAGTATAATATTAATTATTTACTAACCTGGCAATTTTCTCACCTATTTTTTTAATCTTTCATAAAAATAGGTAAGTCTAATCCCACAATTTGCTATGCTAATCACTGTCTACCCAAGTGACAATTACTATAACTTGGGTGCCAATTACTGAGTTTTAAACTACCTTCAACTTTTAGTGATTTTTCGAAAAATATTAATGAAATAATGAAAACTTTTCTCTTGCTCATTCAAGTTATAATAATTTAAAAGTAATTGGACTCATTAAAATATATAAGAAATATAATAAGCATGTAGTTAAGTGTTCACAAAAGTTGCTCTCCTCTTAAAGTGCCAATAACTGCCCAAGCAACATTTTGTAACCGTGGTTACGTTGTAACCAGTTGCAAATTAGTAACATTAGCACCATGGTAAATAAACCGTTGCAGCAACGTAGCAGCAACTTTCGTAATTTACTGAGGTTTCAAATCTATTACAGAAATAACCATTTTACAACTATGGTTATAAGTAAGTTTTTCTTAAACCCTTATGTAACTTCAGTGTCAATTTAGTGACATTAAAACCTTCATTTCGGTTTCGAGTGTAACAGTCTTGAAACTATGGTTACAAGTGTGAATTTCTAAAACTACACTACAGTGTTAATCTATGCTTTCAAACAGCAACGGAAGAAGTGCATTTTACGAGATTTTTATAAGACACATAGTCCATTATCATTATCCAATAAACAGTACCGAAAGTGTTTCTAATTCAAAACTACGTAGTACAATTATTGGTATATTATATTACTATAATTTTAATCGTGCATTTAAACTACTGTTTCTAATTTAATCAACGTTGAAGAATTAGTTGCCAATTATAAGTAAGCAAATTTTAAATTGATTTTATTTTCTTCTAGGATAAAATAGAATTTGATTGCAAGGACATTACAATATTACACACAGTGATCAGAACGTGTAAATTAGATCGCCATTGCGAACACCTATAATCTTTAAAAAAGCAGTCGAGATTATGATCATTGAACCGATTATAATTGCACATGTGCATTTGTAGCCTAATACAAATATTTAACTAAGAATTACGTAGACGCATTAAACTATAACATGTGAGGAATATCTTAATCCGCCATGGTCTTTTAACACAAAGACATTTTTCTCTTAACAAAATTTATGCATTTACTATTTACAAAATTTATAAATAATAGACATAATCCGCTTTTCTTGAAAATTTGGCGTAAAAACCTGTTTACTGGTACTACCTACTTGCAACAGATGTAAAAATTCTTTTATTATATCTTTTTTGTTTGAATTTAGTTCTATAAGAAACTATAAAAAATTAAATAATGTAGCTACATTTATTATAACTTTTTATATATATATATGTATCTTTTTATTAATATATTTTTATCTCTACTTTTGTTTTAATCTTTATAATGCAGTTAGTAACTAAAATCTTGGATAAGTTGCTTAACAAAAGCGGTTATAAAGTAGTTTCAAATAATGGGAATAAGCATGTTTTCAAAACAGTTACATAGCAGTTGCTGTAAACGGTAACTACAATGTTACAAATCAATTACAAAACCGTGATGATAAACCATTACAGAAACGATTCAGAATAGGTAAACATGATTTGTAAAAAACCGTATAGCAACGCTGCAAAACAGTGACAAAGTAGTAATTGCAACGGTTTCAGACACGTTGTAAAACGGTTATAATATTACTGCAGTTGCCTTGCAACTGACCAAATCCGGTATTGACAACGTATCAGAAAAGACTCAGCAACTATTCTGTAACTAAATACCTTACTGAAACCATAGTTGCAAGAGAGTTTTACAACCGTTTTGTAACTGATTTTTGCTACTTGGGTGTACTGTTTACCCTATAATAAATAATTAAATAACACTAACTTTAACGTAAAATTAATTATATTTGTAATAATAAATTAAGAAAAAAGCGGGAATATAATGTAATTGACAACTTTATTAGAGATAATCAAACGCTAGGCGGTGGTTAAGCGTCGATTAGTGTATATAATGATTAAATAAGTTTAATCAATGATTATCTTTTAAAATTTTTTTGTGCAACCCATTTAATGCTTAACCAATGGTTAGCCTTGCTTAATTAGAGCCCTTTTGTTAAATATTTAATCAACAGATTAAATACTTTAACCAATGGTTAAATTGTTTTTAACCAATTGATTAGTAGTTAATCATTGATTAAATATTTAACAAAAGCTTCGTACAACCCGCCCAATATCTTTTTTATATAGTAATAAAATAAATTCAAAAATCTTTTTTTAAATTTCCGATATCTAATAGTTATCTAATACTTAGGGCGCAATTTCCACTTATCAATTTTTACTCTACTCGTTCTGATTGGTAGAAATTTAAAAATTTGAAAATGCTGTTTAGTCAATAAGGAAATAGTCTATGCATAATATAAAATATAAGAAATCTTTATATACGCTTTAAAAATATGTATTCAACTTTGGAGTAATTACAAAAGGTTTCATAAACCGTGGTGTAATTGATTTACACCGATACAAATTAATAAAGCAGATCAAATTAATGTCAAGTTTTTCAGACGTTGCGCTAAAATATTTTTGTGTGTTCGACGATCAGTGTTTGCAGTCCTTTCCTATTCTCTTATTGGTCTCTTACTCCTCATCTGCCTCATAGATAAATAAATCTTCACCGTCACGTGATCTTTACTTTCTTTCTTTTGATTAGAGTAATCTACGATGCCCATGTGCAAAGAGTTTTTATTTGCTCGTGATCAGCACAAGTTTTTTCATGAGTTTATGCTTTGCCCGCGTCAATGTGTCTATACATGCAAATATTTTCATTTAAACCACGATATATTGGAAGATTTAGTGTACAATGAAGACTGTTTAATGAAAGTCTACAAAATAAAGTGTGTAATATGGTATGCTAATACCGGCCGACAAAATTCAATATCGTATGGGGTTTTTAACTGGTGGAAGATGTTCCCAATGCTCCCAAAAGACAGGTAAGCAGTCATTTAGTTGGTTTTAAATGAATTGTATGGACATTTCAGTCTCTAAGTATATAGAAATATAAAATAAAAATTCATGGTAGTAGTTAATATTAACTTTTGCTTTTTGTTTCAGATTTTCCTGCATGTAATAGCTGTGGAAAGGTGTTCACCAGAGGCATTACACAAAAGCCTGAATTGCAGTCACATGCTTTGTGATACCTGCTTTCCCATTTTACCTGTAAAAGTAGAGGCCTTATTGCTACATCAATGTATTGTTTGTGGTCTGTATGGTCCTCATCCTGAGTATTGGTCGTTATGTTTTCACATTGCTTTCTGGTAAAAATGTAAGTGTTTATTAGTGTTGTTTCTATATTAAAATAGATCCTTCGATGTGGAAGATATGCACAAGTCAGAAATAAAACTAAGTGGTTATTCTGGCTACGTTTCGTTAGCTATTGTGCTAACTTCATCAGGCCAACTTAACCGAAACGTTTATTTTCTGCCCATACATACAAGTAATTAACATGAAGATGAAGTACAAGACGAAAGTTTATAAATTATACGATACAAACATAACACAAATGTAAGTTGAACTTAGAGTTGATGTTGGCAACAATCTTTTTCCATAGCGTGCTATCTTCTGCCAATCGAATGGCATCTTCCAGAGGACATACAGTAACGACTTTGATCTGGTCTATCTATCGTATTTGTGATGTTCTGCGTTTTCTTCTCCCTTCTATTTTTCTTTTGATTTTCTAAACTTAATCTATCACTTCTTGTGATGTAGTGTAACGTTCCGTTATCGTTTGATTTTAATTTAAATCAAAATTATGTTTTAATAACAACACGCCACTGCTTTTATTCAGATTTTTGAAAATATTGTTTAATTTTGGGAGTGGGAAAGAAAAGGAAAGGAGAGAGTGGTTACTCGTGGCAGCGTCAACACGTAAGTTGAATCTTTCCTTTAAGTGTTATTTGCCTAAATTTTTAATTAATTAATCTATTGATTTGTCTATTCTTGTGATAAATCAGTTTATCTTAAGATTCAACCTACAGTGAAAACTACTGTTGCTTATTTTTCTCAATTATTAAATTAAATAATTATTCTATGCAGTTTGAAACCAAATTAAATCAATCCTCATTCTGGTCATATTAATTGCCGTAATTAGGAAGTACCAAAAACAAGATTTTTATGCACTTCGTCGAATTGCTAAATGATATACATTTTTAACACGCTATTTTTCACCTTAGCGTTGTGTTATCGCCTGGTATCTCGGCGAACACTCAAACCGTTGATTTTGAAAATTTCCATTAATTTATATATACAAGAATTGAGCAGCAAGATTACTCTTTCTGGTAGCACTTTGATAGAAACCTTTTTTTTGGATCAAGCGAATGGTACTTCTGCATTTAATTAGTGGTTTGGTATTCATAATGCATAGATGTTTTAATTGTACATTATACTCATTGTTACTTAGTTATCTGCTGCCACAATTGACCTCTGTCTTAAATTTATGTTAAAAGTTCAAATTAAAATCATTAATTTTATTTATGTATAAAACAATTCAATTTTTTTGTATTTGAATTTAAATTATCAGGTCACTTATTGTATTAATATTTGATTTATTGCTTTTACTGTGGTAACAATTTGGTTTATTTTAAACTGAGTTTTAGAATCGATTACTTGTGGTTCTTTTTTTTTAGGAGACCAGGTATACCTCGTCGCAAATATAGTTTGAATTCCAGGAGTAGCGAACGATTTCCTCCAGCCAGTTGTTACCATCAATAATTTTTTAAGTTACATTCAGGCCTGTATAATTTAATTTTCTATCTTTTATTTTTATTTGAGTTTGTTATTAAATTTCAATTTTGTTTTACAACTCTTGTTTTATTGATAAGACAACAAACACCCTCCAGTGCCGTGGATGATAAGACTTGAAAATATTTCTTTAAATTTCATTTTAACTAGTATTCTCTGGTATACGTTGTATGCCTGGCGCCCAACTCAATTTTCACGTCTTATCATACCTCGGGTTGTTTCATTGGATGCCCAGCTCTCTGGCTGAGCCGAGCCTGTCTCAAATATTCAAACGAAGGTATCGTTGCAAATTGACGCTCAAACGTGGGGCGAGTTTTTCTAATTACCATTAGTTTTATGTTGTCTTATCAATAAAAATAAATTATTAGTAGTTATTAACGTTATTAAAGTAATTTCTTGTTTTGAAACATTTTATAATGGAACCAAATCATCTTAAAGTTTTCGAGTTAGATTATGAAATTTCAATTAGGGGTAAAACTCCAATCGGTGATGTAGATAGTAAACGTAGACTATTGAGAGGTTTATTGAATCGAGAGCGTCATAATCGTAGTTTGTCTTCGATCTCTGATACATACGAGTTTCAAAAAAGTGTAACTGAAATTCGTACTTCTCTTAAAGAAATTCAGGAATCTATTAACAGTTTGGTTAGTGAATTAGGCAGTTCATCTAAACGAATTGAAACTCGTCTTAATCATGTTTCGAACCGTATTGAAAGACTTGACCCTGATACTCCGGCCAATGAGCTAATTAAAAAACAATTGGAAGACGAAGCGTTAATGCAAGAAGGTGATTTTGCTGAAAAACTTCATGTTCTTTCCAAACCTTTGCCGCAAACTTCTACGCCTATTTCATCTCAAACCGTAGATTTAGTCGAGCCTTCTACTTCTAAAATAGTTCCTGTGTATAAATGGAACATAAAGTTTGAAGGAAGTTCTCAACCAGAATCAGTTTACAAATTTCTAGATAGAGTTGAAGAATTACGTATAGCTAGAAACATTTCTAAAGAAGATCTTTTTCGCTCAGCAGTTGATCTTTTTACTAATGATGCGTTGTTATGGTTTCGTTCAATTCGTTCGAAAATCAATTCATGGGACGAACTAGTTGCTGCCCTTAAAAAAGAATTTCTTCCTTCATTTCTTGATTTTGACTTATGGAATCAAGTTAGATCTCGCAAACAATTGCCTAATGAAAAATGTAGTTTATTTATAGCTACTATGGAAACTTTATTTTCTCGTTTGTCAATTTATCCTGATGAAAAAACTCGTCTAGAAAATATTATGTTAAAAGTTCAAATTAAAATCATTAATTTTATTTATGTATAAAACAATTCAATTTTTTTGTATTTGAATTTAAATTATCAGGTCACTTATTGTATTAATATTTGATTTATTGCATTTACTGTGGTAACAATTTGGTTTCCTTTAAACTGAGTTTTAGAATCGATTACTTGTGGTTTTTTTTTTTAGGAGACCAGGTATACCTCGTCGCAAATATAGTTTGAATTCCAGGAGTAGCGAACGATTTCCTCCAGCCAGTTGTTACCATCAATAATTTTTTAAGTTACATTCAGGCCTGTATAATTTAATTTTCTATCTTTTATTTTTATTTGAGTTTGTTATTAAATTTCAATTTTGTTTTACAACTCTTGTTTTATTGATAAGACAACAAACACCCTCCAGTGCCGTGGATGATAAGACTTGAAAATATTTCTTTAAATTTCATTTTAACTAGTATTCTCTGGTATACGTTGTATGCCTGGCGCCCAACTCAATTTTCACGTCTTATCATACCTCGGGTTGTTTCATTGGATGCCCAGCTCTCTGGCTGAGCCGAGCCTGTCTCAAATATTCAAACGAAGGTATCGTTGCAGTAGCAGATAATATTATGATTTTTCAGTATATTTGTTGTTGAAAACCTGTTACTAAGTGTTGGAAGTATTTTTGATCTTGATACAATTTATCTCCTTCAACAACGGTTGTCAGCCAAATGCCACATTGCTAAAAGCAATTCAAATCGGTTTCTGCTCATTGCCTCCCTTGTGCTCCAATATGATGCTAGAGTTGGAAATCTTACTAGTCTCATCCGTAAGTAATCCTACTTCTTCATTACCTCTGAATTGGTAGGATGACACGAATTAATTCGATTTACTCTGTGTGATTCCTTAAACTAATTTGCATATAAATTTGTTTCTTCTGTCATTATTTTAACAATATCATCGTTTATAAATTTTGCGAAAAAACACATAAGGGCTACTAGATGGTTCAACATTTTCAGTTATAGTTCTTGGTTTACCTACAGAATAAATGGATTACATTGAGTAACGTTTTTAGTAATGATTGTTTTTTTACCTATGATGGCAAACCTGGATAATTAGAGCGCTTGTTCTTGTCTATTCATTGCAAAGGTCGGTTCTGATTAGATATACGACAAAAGGACGCGAAAATTTGGACGCGCGTCAAAAGGACGCTGAAGTTTGGACGCGCGTGAAAAAGATGCTTGCGAAAAAAAACGCGGAAATTTGGTAGCGCAAATTTGGACGCGCGACAAAAAAGCAATAAAAGGACGTAAAAAAACTAACGACCCACGTAAAAATTTAAACAATCATTACCTATCACTGCCATATGAAAAGAAATGGCGTGTTCAAGGTAGAAGGTACCGCGAAACTATTAACTGTATATTGTACTTCGCATGTACTTACTATTTCAATGATTGTATGTATTCTTCTTGTATTAATTCTTTTCTTGTCGAAAAACTAAAAATAAATAAAACATTATTCTTACCTACAACAGTATTAAGAGGGATTATTCTGTAGGCGGAAAATGTATCAATGCAGAATGAGCATTCACCATTATTCACAAATCTGTTTTTAGAAGACACTCGTATAATTAGCATTCCGCAACATAACTATACCGTTTAATACACATTCTTACCTCATTATATCCAATATCTTTAGCTACTTGGAAATATGTCATGCCAGTAGATACTATCGAAATTGTCATTAAGAAGTGAAAATGATAAGTGAAAATTAATAGTTCTGGAATATTATATATTGCACCATTCCGGAGACATGCCCATTGCGGAAATCTTTGTCAGTGTGTTAAGATGGTGTTAACTTTTGTGCAATGCCAAAAGGGCAAAAATATGCTGCTCGATAATCGCTTTCTTCATAAAAAGGAACGAATCATTGGTGATAAAATTATTTGGAAATGTGCAAGTTACAATAAGTGCAAATGCAAATGCAACTAACATGCACTCGTCTGTTTTAACAATTCAAACCAGGATTGCGCCCTTCAACAATTATGGTTGATTTTGAACGCGCAGCAATAAATGCTCTACAAGCAGAATTTCCTCATGCCATAATCCGTGGCTGCTTCTTTCATTTTACACAATCCCTCTGGAGACATATTCAAGGTGCAGCACTATAAGCAAGGTTTACCGAGGATTCTGACTTCGCTCTACATTAACGTCAAATGACTGCTCTTGCTTTCATCCCATAGGAAAACGTTGCAGCGTACGAACATCTACTTGATAGCAAGTTTTACACAGAAAATGATTATTTATTACTGCAATTGATCAATTACTTTGAAGACACTTGGATAGGACGACTCGACAGAAGAAGACTTTGAAGAAAGCCACTATTTTTTATGAAACTATGGATTTGCTACGATGTGGTAGAACAGGATATATCGCGCACAAATAATGCTGTCGAAGGATGGCACAACAGCCTTTGGTCAACACTCAATGCAGCGCACCCAAACATCTGGAAATTCACAAACGTTTTGAAAAAAGAAGACAGTTTATGAATAAAGTACAATTGAACAATATATCGCTAGAATTCAACCACCCCGTAAAAAGGCATACAAGGACACTGCAAATCGTTTAAACTTGATTGTCGCTGATTATCAGAACAAGCCATTATTAGAATACTTACGATTGCCCACAATTTCCAACTACAAGTATAAATTGAATCTCACTGTTTCGAAATATAATTTGTAATTTTGGATTTTGAATTGTGGTATACTGTTTATATTGTATTGCATGATTTCTTGGATTGTATTAAGCATATTATTTGTTATGTTATTAAGTGTAGTCGAAAAAATACGTATAAAAATAAATAAGTTACAATTTTTGTTTTATATTACCTTTTTAAATTTAAAATGTTCCCTAAAAATGATAATTTTACGTCCTTTTATTGGATGCACGTTTTTGTCGCGCGTCCAAATTTCCGCGTCCTTTTGTCGCACGCTTCCTTTTCACGCGCGTCCTTTTGACGCGACACCGTTCTGATTGATGTTTTTGTTAAAAAAATATAACCGAATTTTTCAGAAAGAAAGGGTCTACGTAAGCATGTTAAACGTCGTCTTCAAAATAAAAATAAAGAAAAGGCACAATATAAAAATCATCACGCAAATGATCATACATTAATTGCAGGTAATTTTAGCCCTAACGATCCCTTGCCACTTTATGGAGTTCTTAAATCTATTAAAGCATATGATATCTGTTTGGTTGCTAAAAAAGATAATTTAATTTGTGAAGTAGCTAGAAGATATATCAAAAGCCATAGAGAGAAGTATTTGGTAGCTGTAGCAAATGGATAGATGCGACGATTAGCAATATTGTTAATATAAGTCAGAAAGATATTAAACTATTCTTCCATTAATATGTTATCCATTTTACATAAATATTTTCAAACTATCGTTACGGCAGTTCGAGCTATATCAGATTACAACACTTCTAACAAAGATTTTAATTCGCCTTTACTTGCATTGCAAATGGGTACAATCCTTAAAAAAGCAATCACTTTCAATGGAAATTAAAAAAAATATGAATTCACCGATATTGAACACCTTAAATATTATGACAAAACTTTTGGAAAACGGTCATCCATGGAAGCATCTACTGAAACGAATAAAAATATAAAAAGGTTTAATAAACCGACTATTATTCCAGTTACAGAAGATTTATACTAGTTGAACTTTTATCGGTTGTTGTTTACCAATGATAAAAGTTTATTTGTTGTGGCAAATCATCAAATTAAAAAAAATGTAATCTTTGTTAATTGATACCTATGAATTTAGGTTCTTTTGAAGTGACCTTTAATACCATTTTTAATATAATTCTTTTTCAGAAAATGAAAATTTATTTGGTTAATTTAATTAGTGAGTGGATTATGAAATTAAAAGAGAACAATAAAGATGAAGCTTCCTGCAAATTGTTAATGGAAGCAACGTACTGTAGCCTTTTGCTTTTTAACAAAAAACGTGTTGGAGAACTTCAACGACTATTACTTGACACATACGAAAAACATTTAAATACCAGTTCTTCAAAAGAATTCGAGAAGTTCCTATCGCCTAGCGAAAAAATTTTTTTTTAAACTAAAACGAATCGTAATAAAAGGGAAACGTTCACGATGAGTTCCTGTTGTAGTAGACAAGGCAACTGAAACAGGAATATATTTAGCCATCAAGCACAGACATAACTTTTTTGAAGTTTATAAGCCTTACCTGTTTGGCACATGCCACACAGAAGATTCCACTATTAGTGGTTACCATGTTTTTAGCAAACACGCGTTACGCGTTTTAAAAGATAAATCAAAAGCTAAGGCGTTGATTTCAACAAGAATGAAAAAACACCTAGCCATTATTTCACAAATTTTAAAAATGGACAACGAAGATTTAGAGCAGTTGGCAACTTTTGCAAATTTTGCAAAATTCAAATTTGCGGAAAAATGGCTACTACTTTATATAAATTTTACAGTTTTAAGTTAACAAAATATAGTTTCGCAGCGTATTAATGACGTCATTAACTTGAAGATAAGGAAAGGACTCTAAATAAACCTAACCGTGAGCAAAGACGGCTCTATATCAAAGGACGGAGGAAAATTTAATTTAATAATTTTAATTAACATAGATGAACCTCTAACAGTTCAATTATTAAAAACAAACACTTGTTGCCGACGAACTTTTTAAAGAATGTGAAACATCATTAAATACTAATTGCGCCGGCACTGGTTTCGTACTTTCGTACTTTTCTTGCATAGAAAATGAGATGACGTCATATCGTTTAAGAAATTTTCACACAAAAGTCTAATGGTTTTTTGTATTTTGTATTTATCCTAAAGAAAAAACATCTAAAACAGTAGGTAACTATCTCACTCATTTTGTTTTTCGATTTTTTGGAAACAAAACAGTGCATATTTTAAGTAGTAAACTATGCGGCACTAGTGCCGCCTAGTGAAGGGCTTAGTGCCGCGTAGTAACAGGTATTAGTGAATAGACCCAGGCACTTCAGTCCACCCGCGTGTATCTTTTAAGAAAATCTGTCTATTCCTTCGCGTTCGCCTGATTTTTAGTTTTTATTATAATTAGTGTTATAAATCAGCTGTTGTGACGTTATGTAAAAGTGCCTTGTATGTGTCGGTGTTGTATAAACTGTTATATTGTTAACTATCGTTTTATTAGACCGTGGAATAACGTTACTAAAGCTACAAGGTAAGCAAACAATTAATTATTCAGCCAGATCAGATTCCCTGTACTTTTGATGGGGTGTTTAAAAAGCGAGTCTGTCTGAAACGTGACGACAGCATAAACCTTATTTCCGCTGTTATTTTTGTGCCAAAATGTCTAAACGTATAACGGACTTTTTTAATTTGAGACCTAATTAGAACATGCGGATCACAATAAATATTTTTAAGGTGGTGATCACGTTCCCTCAGTGCTCTCAAGATATTGAATCTGTTGAACGATCTAGTGAAACTGTAGAATCTACAGGTTCAAATATTAAAGCGTCCCAACCACCTACAAGTTTTTCTAAACCTAACTTCGATTCCACTTCTGACACGAAAAAACCTAGCGGAGCACGCTGCGAATGTGAATGGTATAAAGGGGCAAAATTAGACTCATCCTGGTTAATAAAAACATATGCTTGTTTTGAAAAGCTGAAAGTGGGGAAAAGGAACGGGATGAAGTTTAACATCTGTTTCAAACAAACTCAGGAGGCTAAAAAATTATCGAAAAGTTAAAAAAGTTGCAGTATGAGGAAGAAGAAACAAAGACTAATAATAAAAGACAGAAAACAAATACCCACTAGAACCAAAGTATTGTTGACTTTATAGTTTTTTTTTTTTTTTGAGTTTATAGTAATAAAAACATTGTTCATAAATTACCAGGTATTCATTTTATAAATCAATGAAATGGTGAAATATCCGCTATCTACAAATTTCCTTCCAAAAAATACCTCCTATCTTTCCAATTTTCCTAAATTATGTAAAAACATGATCAAATTATATATACATCTAAGCTCAAGACGTTTAATATGTTCAATAAACAAAAATTCTAAATGCACAGCTATTTTCAGTAAAATGAGAACATTTTTCTCTGCTCCTGAATAATTGACTGAATGTCAGATAGAAGATATTGTCAGATCACCGGCGATATTCATTCGTCGTTAATTATAAAATGAAAACAAAGTTAAATTTTATTGTATATTTACAATTGATTCTTAACCTTAACCTTTTTTTTTGTTGTCGTACATTTCAACATTTTGGCATTAGATAGGTTAAAAAGAATATGCATTTCTAAAATTTGGCGGAACAATTGAATAGTCTACGTCAATAAACTTTTAGAGATAATAAACCTTCAACTTCAATGTCGATGAAACATTTTGTTTTGTAGTAAAAATATTGCCGAGCGTTGCCGTTTTGACATCTTCCATATTTATTTTTTAATTGCCAAAAAAAATTATGACGTTCAAGGATTTTTCATTGAATTTTCTACCAGATGTAATATTTCTATAGGATTATCATAATTCGTGTTTAAACTTAAGTGAATCATGCAGAAAAAATTGATTTAGCAGGTTTATACGCAAAACACTTTGGTTTTACAACTTATAAGAAATTGGTGAAGGTTTGAAGTTTGAACCGAAGGACGGGCGCATTTAATGTTTTAAGGACTTGTTTCATTTCATGGAAGCTTTTGTCCTTTTGCCTTTTAGTTTTGGTTGTTTTTTTATTTTTGTCGTTACACGAAATGGATACAAAATAAGAATTGTGTAACGTTTTAAATTATTGTAAAGATTACCAAGGATGATGTTATAAACGGGGCTCCAAGTGTACGTATGTGCACGTATCTGCAGCGACCGAGGCCATCGCAAAAGCTAGTGGGGTACCTCTATATCGGTACTACACGAGGCCCGTCGGACGATACAACTTAATGAACGGTGTCATTTGTATTTGCAGAGTCAGTGTAAACGCGGTAACTCGTGTCGTTTTGAACACAGAGAAAGTGGTGAAATTATTGACCGGTTAAAGTGTCCAATTTGTTTTGAAGCGATACGCCTGGGATGCATGTGTTGTTTCGAGGTTTGTAACCACGTCATTTTTCGACAATGCTCGCACCATCTGGAGTACACATGCCCATGCTGTCGGAAGGTGTCACGGATAATATATCTCCAACTCGATTAAGGTAATCAAAGTATTTTTAAACTTTTATTTCGGTTTTTGTTAAGTTTTTCTAGAGGGTTAAAGAAAAACATTTTTTTGAATTCCCTAGTATTGTGGAGAGGGGATTAGTTACTGATGGGTGGGGTCTTACAGTCACAAATTAGCCGATAACGGGCAACTACGAGTCAGTTGTACCTCTATGAATGGTTGCGCCTATATTTTGATAGTACGCAGTTATTTGTACGGTGCTTTTTAAGCGAATTTGTTTTTGTTTTCATCGTTTGATTCTCTGAATAATTCGTTTGTATAGTATGTTGTATCCAGCTGTATATTCAAATTTTAGTGTAAGTTATAAGTATTCAACTTTTAATTTTTTTAGCGATTATGGCGTCAACGTGCAAAGGTCATCTGTTCGGAAACTGTACTAAGAGCAGTTGCAGATACAGGCACTGCTTCTTGAGGTGTACCAGGACTCCTTGCACTTATAACAAGTGCAAAATGATGCATTTATCTTCGAGCGATTTTTGCAAGGTAGAGGAGAACGTAGTTCCGTTTGAAGAAACCATAGCCAAAGAGTTGGAGCGTTTATCTTTTGCGTATTTTTCTTTAATGACTGTCCAGCAACGCGACCGATATTATTCCGAAAAATTGACTGGAGGAAAATGTTACCGTCCAACATGTATGCACTATAAAGAACCTGACATACGTAAGTAATTCTTTTTATGTAATTACCAAATATTTATTTGAGTGTTTTAGCTTTTGCTAGATGCTGTAAATGCAAGAACGACTTGGAGACCAACAGATCTCACAGTTTACATGTCGTGTGTAAGATCTGCCAGAACAGGTCAAATGTGCAATATGAAGCCCTGGTATATCATCAATGTCCTCTGTGTCTAATGTATGAATATGCCCATGAATTATATTAGCAGTAACTCTATAATTAACAATTTTAGCATCTTTGACGTTTTTTCTTTTGCATTTATTCATGTCATCAGTATTGTCACTTTTGTAGTTTCTCCCGCTTGCATATTTTGCATTTCCAAATACATAGCTTTAGTCGTTTCATTAAATTGCTTTAGTCGTTTCACTTAATTGCCTTCGTTGTTTTTTCATCAAATATCCATTGCAGTTTCCTCAAATTTACTAAAAATTTGTCGTTCTGTTAAGTCTCCAATTTTACTTTCGAGACCTCAAACTCACTGCCATAACAAAGTTGGTTCATTATTTTGAAGAGTTCGTCAAGTTGTTATTGGATAAGAAGTAAATATATTTTTGTCTCATTACAGTATAACTAGTTTTATTTGTTAGGCTAATTCTCTTGTACTACAAGTCAGTATCACTGGTGGTTGTATGTTCAAGCTTTTGTCGTCACGCATTCATCACGTTAAATTTTGCTTTCGTTGTTTGTGTTCCAAAACCAAAATGTATGCTTTAGTAGTATTTGTGGAGGATAATGAACATTATGTGTGTTCAACCAAAAATATATCTGGAAGATTTGAATCGAATCAAGTTGTCCCTGTAAAATGGTTAGATAATAAACGTTATCCTGCAAGAGTTATTTGTACTCATGGTGAGTTTATTTCCTTAGTGTTGTAATTTAAAAAATTTATTTTAAACTGATGTTTTAGAATCTTCAGCATTTTTGGAAAAAACTTGATCAGTCTATCACTGACTTTGTTCCTCGTGTTGGTATGTAGAATACAGCAGTAGATGGATTAATTTGTAACGATGCAGTACTTTCTCTTTAGTAACACACTCCTGTGATGCTTTGCTTAATACACTTCCAACATCGATGAATTCTAGCGTAACTGGTAACATGGATCTAGTTGACGGAGAAGTAGCTGAAGTTGATGAAATTGATCGAGATGTAGTTATTAAAAGGAGTGAAAAATTTACAACTGGTAAAAAATAACTGAATGAAGATGTATTGTAAACCTTTCATTTTAGATTTATTTTCTTATGGTAAAACTGTTATCACTGGAGACATCTGCGAAAATATTACCGCAGTTACTGTTTCATCGCTTGATACTGCAGATGGAGATTATGGCTCTGACAACTCCATTCATCCTAATTATATACCTGCCGAGGAGACAATTTCATCGTCATCATCAATTGCATCTGAAGATCATCAACATCAGTCTGTAAATCACAAAGAACCAGAATATGAGAACGAAACCGATGAAGTGAATACACGTGGATGTGTCGATGTGTCTTTCACACTTTCACCACAAACTGAAAGAGTTTTAGATAATGAAAGCATTCCCACCTTTGACATAACTAAAGCAACAGGACGTTACACAAGACGTTATTTTTGCATTTATTGTAAAAAATTGTTTGCAAAGCTACCTAAACATCTTGAGCATTGCCATGCTAATGAAGTTACTGTTGAAAGCTTTATAAAACTACCTGCAGGTCAGTTTTTCTTATTCAATGTCTGTTTCTGTTTAATTTTATTTTTATGGTTCTAAAGATAGGAAAGTTATCATTGAAAAAATCAGACGTCAAGGTGATTATGAACATAACACATACAAAGAATACAATACTGGAACATTGTTAGTTGCAAGGCGAACAAAAGTGGAAAATCATCAACGTAATGTTAAAATTGTTAGATCTCCACAATGTAAAGGACAGTTTTATAATTATTGTTTTTACTAACATTTCAAAAGGTGTTCTAAAACTAACTGCAAAGGAGATAAAGGTGCACTACTAAAAGCCAAGTCTGTGTATCAGTATCTACATCCAAAGGTATGCTACAATCTGGTTCATCGTGTATTTCCAATATTAAGAGAATGCAGTGCCGTTACAGTTATGGAGTATGACGAATTGGGTATATGTGTAATGAACGATATGTGTCGTATCTATACCGATCAACATTTTGATGACATGATTCGAGCCAAAATAAGATTAATGGGCAGGTTACTATTGACAGCAAGAGAATTTGACAGTACCATTTCCGATTTGGCTTCTCTAATGGACCCATCAAAATTTGATCTTATTGTGCAAGTAATAAACAATGTTGCAGGTTTAAATTCTAAAGGTACTCATTACAGAGCTCCTGTTGCAACAAGTTGATCAACTCTTTGCAAACGTGCTGCAAATATATGGAATGTCTCAAAAAAAGTACGAAATAAAGAAAAAGAACGCAGAAGATTTTTTGTCGTTGTTAACCGTATGTAATACTGGTGCTCTTACGAGGACAGCTATAGAGAACAGGGTTGAACACCAACGTCAAAAAGTAAATATTTCTACTTTGGTGGCATATGTTAGGAATAAACGTAGAAAATTATATCAAGAATTAAGCAATTACATTGTTAGTTCTAAGTTTACTTATCAGACCTGGAGATTGTTATCAGAATTTCCTTTAATATCTTTATTACTTTTTAATCGCAGACGTCAGGAGAATTAGAAAGAATTAAATTGCAAGATTATGCAAGCCTTCAAGAAATTTGAAATATCGAATCTTTAACGGAAGAAGAGAAATCTGCTGCTCAAACATACAAAAGATTCGCAATTAGAGGAAAACTAAACCGTTCTGTTCCTGTTTTGGTGCATTGGGAGATAGAACTTTGTGTAAATTTAATTATTCGACTTAGAGGTTCTGCTAGAGTTGTCCAAAACAATCCATATGTATTTGGTATTTCTTTTAATGATTCTCGACATCACTACTTGCGTGCTTTTGGAATTTTAAGGAAAATTTCTAACCACTGTGGGACAAAAAATCCACATTTATTAAGAGTAACCACCGTAAAGAAACATATTGCAACGGAATGTGCAATTTTAGATTTATCGGACAATGTAATTAAAGATGTTGCAAACTTTATGGGACATGCTGAGAAAATACATAACGGCATTAATCGCTTGCCTATTGAAAGCAGAGATATTGCCAGGATGTCGAATATATTAGAATTGGTACAAGGCAATGTGGTTGAAGACGAGTCATCAGATAACAACTCTGTTGACGATTTAAATGAAGAATGTGTTCCTGTTGCATCAACTTCAATAAGTCCTGTTGAGATAAAAAGTAAAAGACATGTTTCAGGTTAGTGGTTTGTAATTAAAGTTTATTCATTAAAATTATTTTTGTATCAAGGACATAAAAGATTCTGCTGCTCTAAAAAAAGTTGGTCAATTGAATGTAGCGAAGTTAAGAAATGGTTTAGTGATTGCTTGAAGAAAAACAAACTATTAAAATCAATAACGACGTTTTACAAGCAAGGTCACCTCAAGCTATACGAATGTGGATTGAAAATCAACTTTTGAAAAAACGCAAAACGTCAGATCAGTCTTCTGATTGAGCTTCTATGTATGTATGTATGTATCATTATTTTTATTTAACACCCTACTGCATAATGTTTTTCAGTAAAACGAATTCGATGGAGCGACATTGAAAAGAAAAGTTTGTATGAAGCATTTTCTGTACATATACATGGTGATACTTTACCATCACAGTCTGAAGTACTATTAGGCATTGAAAAATTTCCTGGATTTAAAAGTCATTCTGTAAAATGCATCAAAACTGCAGTTTTAAATTAAAAAAACCGTTCTAAGAGGTGTGTAATAAATTTTTCTTGAATTTCGCTATTTAAATTTTTTTTTTATTGCTGTTTCAGGATCTTGTATGTAAAACATTGTTTCGGATTTTCGCCATATGTTAGTATAATATTATTTGCTTTTTTGTAACATGCTTATAAATATCATTTTATTTATTTTTATTAATTTTTGATTTCTGTTCTAGATTGGCATACAAAACTGGACACAAGTAGTTAGAAGACTAGCAGTTTTTAATTTATACTAAATTGCTTTAGTCGTCATAAAATCGCATTAGTCGTCACAAAATTGCATTAATCCTAAAATTAAGTTGGTTTCATTTTGCTAAGGTTAGTTAGATATTTGTAATGTAAATATTTATTGATTCACTGTTATTATAATGGACATTGTTTGCACACAATTGTTTTTATAAATTAATGAAAGTAAAATAAATAGTTATCTAAAATTTTTATAAATCTTTAATTAATTTGAAATTAGAACTAAAATGATTGCATATCTTGGAGACAGATGAAGAATTCGGCCCGTGGCCGAAATAATTGCACGTATCGGGATATGTCCATATTAGATTTGACAGAAGCCGAAAATCGGCATCCGACTAACTCATTTTAGTCAGATCGCGAAGTGCGCATTTCTACAATGCGCCGTTGTCGATAGACAACCTAACCTAATATTACTTCTTTGTTTATTTTTTTTCGTAGCATCATTCAACGGTAGCATATAATATATAAAATCTCAGTGTGTTAGTGTGTCCTAGAGTGCCAAACTGTAGTTTGCTTATTGGTAGTTTTCGAAAGATAATACAAAAACTGTATTACTGCTACATCCTCTTTTACGTATAATTTGTTTATTTAAGTGCTTGTTTTAACATAGATACGACATTTGTATGACAACAAGTCAGTGCTGCTATGGAAGCAGGTAAATTTTTAGTTGAAAAAATGTTTTTGAAGAGAAACTGATTAGCTTAATTGAAAAGGGCAGTAGTAATAACTTTACTACAGTACTGACTATTGAACAATATTCAAACATATTGAATCAAGTTAAGAACAGCCTTAGAAAGAAGGAACTAAACGAAAAACTAAGCTGTCAAGATTACCGGCGACTAAATAGGTTTGAAATTATTAAGATAGGGGAAAAGGAAAACATTATTGCAAAACGTAATAACGATGACATAGGTTCAATCCGGTATTACTGCAATGTTAGTGAAGTATATAGTATTCTATTCACAAAGATACCTGCCACAAAAGCAGATTAGGTATGGAAAAACAAATTGGTAAGAAGTATTGCAATATTCCCAGAAGCGTCATTGAAGAATATTTAAAATTATGTGTTATGTGCCAACTAAAGAAAAAGTCAATACAGAAAGGGTTGGTTTAATTTCAACAGGATTTAACAAAAGAGGACAAATTGATTTAATTGATATGCAAACAGAACCGGATGGTCCTTATAAATTTATTATGAATTACCAAGACCATTTGACGAATTTTGTGTTCCTCAGGGCTCTAAAGACTAAGACAGCTGAAGAAGTCGCCTATAATTTAATGTATATTTTTTGTATTGTGGGGGCTCCTTGTCTAGTCTAGTAGTCTCACAGATATGTTTCAAGCGAAAATAATTCATGGTAAACCACGTCACTCACAAAGCCAGGGATCCATTGAGAGAGCAAATCAAGATGTACGAGATATTTTAGTTACTTGGATGCAAGAAAATCAGTCATCCAAATGGTAGGAAGGATTAAGATTTGTACAATTGAAAAAGAATCGCTCATTTCATTGAGGCATTCAGCGTACTCCGTATGAGGCTATGTCCACTTATTAATGGCTTGACTGATTCAAATTTGCCACTTGAAATCATAGAGCGGTTACGTGATGAGGAAGATATTAACCGACTTCAAAATACTGTCAACGAAAATGTGCAAAATACATTATCTGATCAATTTGATGCAGAATTAGGAAATATAAATGTCGAGAGCAGTAATATTTCAACAAATGAAGCAGCTGTCCAACCCATGAAAGAACCAGAAAGTTACGGCGACGAAAATGACGGTCTGCAAGATGATTTACTAAGGTAATATGATTAAGGAAAAACAAATATATTTTCCAAGTAACTAAATAAATAATATATTTTAGGGAGAATGAAGCTCGCATAAAATGAATTAACCAGCATCGGTTTGAATGCGTTAATAGTTAAAAAAAACAAGCAACTGAAATGTTACAACAAAGTTGCTCCAAATTTGCTAAAATTGAAACTGGACAAAACGTTTTAGTTAAGATTCCTGATGTCGACAGAGGACGCTTAGCTCCACGTAATGTTTTGGCTGTTGTATTATCTGAAAAAGAGGATTTGTACTAATTTGGTGCAACATCTGGCGTTTTGGAGAAACTTTATGGAAGAAATGAATTTCAGGTAGTATATTTCAATTTCTATTTTTTTTTAATATTTTTGTTTTACGTACAGCAGGGGTTGGAACGGGTTACTTTAATTACTAAACGTTACTTTTTTTGTAAAACGTCCGTAAAAGTTACTTTTTTCGCGAACGAGTTACTTTTAGTAACTTTTTTCTTCCCAATTTGAAAATCCCGCGTCGTAATCTGCACCCTAGCTATATAGTTTTGTTTCAGTATTTCAACAATGCGTTAATTTTGGTATTTTATTTTAAAGGATGGCAGAGTATTGGTCATCATATTAAATCAAAAAAACACGTGGGAAATGTAAAAGTGAAATTAAAACCTATACAACTAAAAGTGACTGGCCAATGTGATGTGAATGATAAACCAAGTTTTCGGGTTATTTTCTATAGGGGATAATGTCACCATAGCAGAGATGCTGTGGTGCATTAAAAATGTCATATCTGATATGTCTGCAAATTCTTGTATGAATATTGCATCCCTATTTGATTGCATGTTTGGGTGTGAAATAACAAAACAATTTTCTTTGAGTCCAAAAAAGGCCAGTTACATTATTACTGATGCACTAGCTCCACATTTTCAATCTCGTTTATTAAAAGACCTGGGAAGTTCGTACTACTGTCTACTTTACGATGATACTACAAATGTCGAATCGGAGAAAGAACTTGAAGTTATGGTTAGCTTTGGTCGAATAATTACAGTAAAGTATTTACTAATCATTTAGAGACGTTTTTTATTGGTAGTGCAAAAGCAGCTGATATTATACACTACATTAATTTAGTTATAAAAAATGCAAATTTGTCCACAGAAAAATTATTAACACTTGGTAGTGATGGCCCGAATGTCAACAAAAAGGTGTTCCGTGATCTTAATAGCGAATTAAATAATTCTCTAATTGATATTGGATCATACAATTTACACATTGTTCTTAATTCCTTTAAGCACGGATTAGATGAATTTGGAAGTGATGTTTCCAATTTTCTGTTGAATATTTATTACTTCTTTGATGGTTGTTCCGTAAGGAAACATGATTTTCATGATATTCAGATGAAGCTCAAAGTACCGACTCATGAATTTTTGAAGTACGTGCCTAGTCGCTGGCTTTCTATAGAACCTTGTATTGCACGAGTTTGGGAGCAATGGGATACCTTACAAGAGTATTTTTTTAAATATGTCCCCAAAAAACAAACTCAGTTAATGAAGGCAAATCATTATAAAGAGATAGTTTCTGCTTTAAAACAAAAAGACCTAAAATCTCAGTGTGCCTTTGTTCAACACAGTGCCATATTATTCGTAAAATTTTCTTGTAATTTCCAGAAAAATGAGCCTATGATTCACGTATTGCACAGCTAAATTATGCATTTAGTAAAAACACTTCTTTGAAGAACTTTAAAACCAGATATAATTATTAAATTTGAAGCTAATGAAAAAGTTGCACACGAATTATTTAAATCGGAAAACTTTTTATCTTATACTAAAATCATATGTGGGGAGAAAACTAAAGAATGTGTTAAATTGTTGACCACTGAAAGAGATCAAATAGAATTTTTCCATTGTGTTCAGAAGCATTACACAGCAGCAACAAAATATTTTTTAAACAGTTCGGGTTTTAAACCTGGGAGTATTATGAAACATTTTAGAGTTTTAAACCCAGTGAATATAAAAAAAGAAACTAGCTTATCCGATTTAATTAAAATTGCCAACTGTCTGCCTAAATGTTTTAATAAAGATACTTTGATTGAAGAATTTAAATTACTACAATTAGAAAATGTATGTACACATACTGGAGAAAAAAGAATTGATGAGTTCTGAAATGACAATATCTTCAACATCCCCTTGCCAGGCGATTCAAATAAAACAGAGTATATGGAACTGGTTAAATTTTGTAAATGCTGTTTCTCATTGCCACATGGAAACGCAGATGTAGAGCGAAATTTTTCTAAATTAGGGCGTGTGTTAACAAAAGAGAAGGCTTCAATGGGAGTGCGTATGCTTAATGCAAGGCTCTGTATAACAGACACTATAAGGCAGTTTTTCAACAATCGCCCTGAATTAGTATTATTTGATAGATCCCTCCTACAATTAGGTTGAAATGCATCAAAGGCTTATAATCAGCATTTAGAAAAAAAGGGCAGATGAAGAATGCGAACGTGTAGAAAAAGAAAAGTTGCAGGAACAAAAAATATTAGAGAAGCAGAATAAAAAAGTACTTGAAAACGAGAAGAAAACATTAGATGTGTTGGAAAATGACTGGGAAATCTTAAAGAAAGCAGTAAATGAAAAAAAAGACATTTCAAATAAGCTTTACAGAGAGGCAAGCGCTAGACTAATGGCCATATTCTCCGTTTGTAGATAAACCAGGCTTAAGATTTAAGCGCGCTTAACTTGTCATTTTCATATGCACCGAAATGAAAATAATAATTAAGCCTGCTTAAATTTAAGCCGTCAGTTTTGGGAGCTTAAAATCGCTAAGCGTAGCTTTGTCCAGTTGTAACCTAACTTTCGTATTTCGTATTTGACATTTGTCGCTAATGTTTAGATTTGTACCGTTAATCTTGATTTTTTTGTTGCGTGTTGGAAAACAGAATGGATGTAGAAGACGAAATTTTTCAAGAGGACGATCTTGATTTGTTAGGTATTATAGATTTTGGTTTTCCACGGTAATTTTACATTCGGCCAAATTACATGGAAGACATGGACGACTTGAGTTTCTTCCGAAGGTTTAGATTAACAAAACCCACAGTGATAACTCTTTTAGAATTAATAGATCAACGGGAATTTGAAAATGATTTGTGAGTGTTTGTTAAGGTTTAATTGTTAATCTATCGCTTGGTTTATTTTTAGGAACAATAGTGTGTCTCCAATAAACCAACTGTTAACTCTACTGATGTTTTGTGCTAATAGTGCCCACCAAATAAATATTAGTGATTTTATGCAAATGGATCAAAGTACAGTGTCACGAACTATTGTAAAAGCAGCTGAAGCTGTTGCAAATTTACGAGAGCAATTTATTAAAATGCCAAATACACAAGCAGAGATTTTGGTATGCCAAAGTAATTTTTATCAAATCGCACGGTTTCCTCGTGTTATAGGATGTGTAGACGGGACACATATAAAAATTAGGTCACCAGGTACATTTCTTTAAATTTAATAGAAAGAAATTAATGTTCGTACTCATTTAGGTGGAGAGGACGGAGAAATTTATAGAAATAGAAAATCCTTTTCTATAAATGTTCAATTGGTATGTGATCATAAATTAAAAATAATTAATATAGTAGCCAGATGGCCAGGATCAGCACATGATGCCACGATTTTTAACAATAGTCGATTGAGAACAAGATTTGAAGCTGGAGAATTTGGAAATGGCATTTTACTTGGTAAGTTTATTACTATACATTTCAAAGTAAATGCTTTGAAAGATAACTGCAATTTTATTTATAAATATTGTCAAGATACCTAATTATTAACAGATGTAGAGTAATTTTATTTGATTAAAATTCAATTTGTAGCATAAATCAATTGCGTACCAAAACAATTCTTTAATTTACCCTTATATTTTCAGGTGACAGTGGATATCCACTTAAATTATATTTATTAACTCCATTTGGAAATGCAGTCACACGTGCCCAAAATTTGTATAATGAAGCACACATTCGTACCAGGAACTGCATAGAAAGAGTGAATGGGGTTTACAAGAGGAGGTTTCCAGCTCTATGTTATGGTGGTGATGCAGTTTAGATAATGCACTGACAATAATAGTTGCAACAGCAGTACTACATAATATAGCTTCAACAATGAATGAAGATATTCCACCACCTCCTTTAGGTATAAATGAAGAGGAATTGAATTATTTAATAGATCAAGAACAGATTCCAATAGTACATCTACCTCAAAATGTACTGTATGATTTTAGAAGTGATATTGTAAATAATCATTTTGAAAACTTGTTAAATATATAAAATAATTAATAGATTGTTTAAAATGAATATGTATCTTTATATAATAAGTAAACAAAGTGCATTGTTGTCTAATTTAATTGTTTCTTTTTTAATTCTAATTCTAATAATTCAATTTCCAATTTCCTCTTTTTAATTATGAGCGCATTTTCTTTTTCCATGTGCTTCAACTGGCCTTGAACTAACATCAATGTTTTGTCCATTAATAAATCATATTTTTTCGCAATGTCTGATGATGTTAAAGGTTTTATTATGGTAGTAGGTCTTCTGCGGCTCTGACTCTTTGGTGTTTTGTATGAATTGGTGTGAATCTAAAAAAATTTCTATAAGAGTTTAACTGTCAATACACAATGGTTTCATAAAAAAGATTTTTGTTACACAGGTGATACTTGCAATATTTAGATAAAATAAAAATAAAGCAATCACATCTTAAGTTAATTATTATTTAAATATTCATACATTTTCTTTGTTTTCCTTATTCTGAGTAGCTGTATTACTGGATGTTGCAGCTGATTGACTTAATTCAACACTAATAGGCTGTTGTAATTTTGTCGCATTGTATGTTGTCCAGTTAGTATCATTTGTTGTTGGCTGGCCAGTATTGTCAAGCTGCTATAATAATAATTTATAAAGAAATATTCATTTGATTTCAAGTGAATGACAAAAATTTTACTTACTGGAAATGTCTCATTTAAGTTTACATTTGTTAAAGCGTCCTCCTCAACCATTAAATGCAATTCTGACTCGTACACATCAGGTTCATAATTTATCAGAGAGATAACACCGCTTTCTTCTGCATCATCATCAAATCGGTTCGTATGGCCCACCAATGTTCTTGGGTTCATTATTGTTAATAAAATGTTGTCTGTGTCGTCCCTTCTTATTTTTGGTGGTGGTCCTCCACCAGTAAGTAGAGTCTCCTTCCTTTCATCCGCTAGTGTTTTCCGTAATTCTTTTTTTCTATTTACATAGCATTTCTTCAAAGAAGCTGTACTTCGTAATATGCTTGCACTTGAAGTGGCATTGAATTCGCTCGCTATGTTCTCCCAGGCCTTCAATTTCTTTTCTGCAGATGCTCGATCCGTTTTTTTGTCCTCTAATACAGTCCCATATTTATTGGAACCCTATTTTTTATTTTGTCGTTCATTTTAATGACAGGGTTTTAACCTTAGATTTTCACAATAAAAAAAGTATATTCTACAAAACACACTTTGCTCTACCACCTCTATCATTTAAAAAAAATAGATAAAATCTCTAACTAAAATTCTGCTAAAGTCCCTAAAAAAGTAAGTGTTGCCAAGTTTATTGTACGCTTACCTAAACCACCCTTATTAGCGGTACATGAGTACAACTTCAAAGCTACGCTGAACTTTTAAGGCGAGCTTAAGTAAACTTTGCTTAAGAAAAAATCGGTGAATATGGCCATAAGTAATGCAATTAAAACGAAAAATTTTCAAGAAATTTTATTGGCACATGCATTACTACATACTACACAAAGAGCAAGAGACCATGAATCTGAGCAAAGCAAAATAGCTGATAAATTAAAAGAGAAGATCGAGAAGAAACGAAAAAACATGATTAAAAGCATTGAACCTAAGCACAAACAGTCGCGTTTATAATTTTTAAAGTAGTATATACCTATACACAAATACCTTTCAACTTTGTATTTTTATTTTGAAAAAACGTGCAAAGAATTTATTTTTGTAATAACATTGTTATTGTTTTATTTTATAGAGAATTGTTAATTTATTTGATTATTATAGATTTATTTTGTACAGTTAGTATTCAAAGAATTACACATTAAATTTGAACCAATAAAATTTTGTAAAACGCTAAATTTTTGAGTTACTTTCTTGTTACTTTTTTTTATTCACTTGGTTACTTTTTTTAAGTATGCTTACAATCCTTAGCCCTCTTACCGCCTTCTTAAACCAATACGCCGACATTATCAGACGTGCCGGATAACAAAAAACTAAGTTTACGAACAATTGCAGCGAAAGAATCTAATTCTTCACAAGGTTTTGTACGTTGCAACTGCCGTAAACAATGTGGCGACAAAAAATGCAAATGTGTATTAAATAAAATAAAATCTAACAGTAAATGCCACTCAAATAATTCTTGTCGCAATAAATAATTCAATAAATGCTACATTAGCTCTATAATTCATGATTTGTTTCATTTAAGATAATTACTTTTGTTCTGATCGGCATCGGCTTATCCTGTATATGGACATTTCGGGATGTGTTCAAATAGTATAAAGCAGATGCCGAATTACATCACTATTTGGCAAGTCAATAATGGACATATCGCGATAAGTCTAATTATTTCGGCCACGGGCCGAATTCGCCATCTGCCTCCAAATACATTTTACTTGACAAACGAACAAATGCATTTGTTTCATTTTAAATTCAAAAGCATTTATATACATAAATAAAAATGAAATTTGTAGTTAATAGTTTATTACATACAGAAACTATTATTATTAAATTAGAAAACAACGAATACATAACTAGCGTTGCCAGGTTTAGTGAAATTTCACTAGATCTAGTGAAAACTTTTATAAAATGGGTTAATTTTCAATGATTTTTTAGATTCTTTTTTAAATTACCATTTAAGTTGAAATGAAACCACTTTAGTTTTCATGTTAATTAAATTTCATTGTTGTCTCGTTCAGAAATAGCTGCTAAGGATAGACGTAGGATAGCTAACATTAACAATAGCACGTTGCTCTAAATTTTCTGGTTTGTTTGTAAAGAATTGTAAGCGATAAATTAATTATAATCTTTATGAGACTTATTAAATTAAACATTTGTATAATATTTATTGAGTAGGTATTATGATGCATTTAGAAGGTCATACTACCTAAGTATGTACTAATGTACAATATAATGACAATGTAGATGTGTCTATTTTGGTCTTTATGTGTGTAATAACATCTGATTCTGATAGCAAAAGAAGGCAATATACCTACGCAAAATGTAAGTGATACCCTTGTTAAGGTATATAAACAAGGGTAATACTAATACCTAATGAATGAAGTTTACCGAATCTGTAAACGTCGTTATATTCTTTGTTGCGTTTTATTAGCTTTATCTGAATTTAAAAATTGCTAAGTAATCGGTAATTGGAGATTCTTCCGAGTAAAAGCAAACTGCCTACTAACTACTTATATGTTAAGTATAACAAAGAACGTATTAAGGCAGGCATAGGCTTCAGTTCAGATATTAATTCACACACGTAGTATTTACATTAATTGATTAATTCATTGGGATTCTGTTATAGTTTTGTGGATTCTGATTTTTGTTCCGTGTAGAACTAGAAGTGCAGAAGTGGTATTTTTTCACAATTTATTCCAAATAAAATATAAACCGTAAGCATATACCTACTAAACTAATTTTTAAGTGAAATTTTAAATGCATTATTTACAATGTTTGAACCTTATCGATTTTTGGTAATCTTTCGTTTATCCTCACAGCTTGGCGCTATAATGAGACAATTTTTGACGATTACTAAAAGAAAAGAGGAAACTTGTCGTTCAACTTCTCCTCAGCCATCGACAAGTTCCGGAAAAATGGCCTCTGATGACTCTGATGTGGAACTATCGAAACCTGATGGAACAGCGTCAAAAAGAACGAAGATTTACGCACAAAAATATCGTGAGGAATGGGAGAAGATGGACGAATTTAAAAATTGGATTCAACACAGCGATGTTGGTATTAATTACTTTAAATGTAAAGTTTGTATAAAAGATTATTGGGGGTATAGCAGCTGCAAAAAAAAACATTGCGAGTCTCAAAAACATAAGAAAAAAATGTGTGCTATTGTCAAACAAACTTTAATCACTGAAAAATCTTTTCAATTTTCTAGCGAAAAACTTTTGAAACAGAACGAAATTAGAATAGCTAGTTTTATTGCTGAGCACAATATAACTATTAATGTAGCTGACCATCTGACTGAATTAGTAAAAACTATAGCTTCATCGAAGCTAGAAAAGTCTCAAGTCAGTAAGTATCTTGTGGCAGCACAAAATGTACTGCGATAATCAGCAATGTCTTAGGAAGGACAAGTTTTGAATGTTTGATAGATAAATTAAGAAATAAGAAATTCTCATTGTTGGCAGATTAATCGACTGACAATTCATGTATTAAACACTTGGCGCTTATTGTTCGATACAATGAAAATTTTACAGTTAAGGATGATTTTTTAACACTTCTTCCTATAGCAGATGCAACAGCACAAAATTTATATAGTGTAATTGTTAATTTTTTTCAAGAAAACAATATCCCATACAAACAAAACTTAGTAGGTTTTGGAGCAGATGGAGCTCATTCAATGATGGGGAAAAATAATTCATTAAAAACACTCTTAACAAAAGATGTTCCACATTTATTTATTATGAAGTGTATTTGTCACTCCTTGACACTTTGTGCATCTTATGCATCCCACTCTTTGCTTAATGACACTGAAAAATTAATTCGAAGTGTATTCACATATATGCAGCATAGTTTTAAGAGAAAAACGGAATATAAAAGTTTTCAAGTTTTTGTAAATATTAAACCGCATAAATTATTACATCCATCCCAGACTAGGTGGTTGTCTTTAAATACAGTAGTCGTCAGAGTCCTAGAACAGTATGATGCACTAAAATTATATTTTACAAGCGAAACAAGTGATGGTGTTTCCGGTGCTGCAGAAATTTTTGAATTATTAAACAATCCGGCAAATATGTATTTGCAATTTCTAGAATTTGTGCTACCAATATTTACCGACTTGAATATTGAATTTCAATCAGAGAGTCCACAAAGACATCTGTGTTATTAAGCTTTTACTTGAAAAAGGAGTATTTGAAAAATACCAACGTAAATATGTTACAATATAGAAATCCAGTACATTATGTACCGTTAGAAAATATTTATGTAGGTGCAAAAATAGCAACAGCAGTTCCAGTAAACTTATATCGGAACCGATAATACAATCTCTTAAATTAAATTGTTTAAAATTTTATACAGAAGCTGCTCATCAAATTTATAAACGCTTTCCGTTTAATTCACAAGAGGTAAAGATTTTAAAAATTATTAATTTCTTAAATCCCGCTAACATTACAAGTACCCAAAGATTAGGTCCATTGGCAGTAAAATTTCCTAATATTGTTACGGATATTAATTCACTGGACAGAGAGTATAGATTGCTAAAAAATTACGAACAAGACCTTCATTTAGAAGCAATAGAATTTTGGAAAAAAATCTGCAATACTCTATAAGGAGATGGAAGTTTAGCTTACCCCGAAATTTCAAAATTTGTTACATATTTATTCACGCTCCCTCACAGCAGTGCATGTGTAGAGAGAATGTTCAGCGTTATTAATTTAAACAAAACGAAAATAAGAAATCGATTGGGAACGCATTATAAGTACTACAGGCAGTTGTTATAACTTCCCAATAACAAATGAATTGTTAAACAAACATAATAACACAATGTACGAAGGAATTGTAGACTAAATATTTTTTTAAAAATTCGAAATAATAGATTTTTTATGTAGTGGTATTTGGAAACTTTTATAATTGTGACCTGGCAACGCTGTACATAACCTACAATAAACCTTTCTTGATCGATAGTAGGCAGGTGTTCTCTTTGGGTTTTTCATCATTGTTCTATCATTTTCTAATCTTAGTAAATTCATCTTTATACTCCCTGTTCCTTTATTGGTGCTTGCGAATGACTGCTGACTTCAAGGTTCCTTTTTTACCAAATTGAACTGAACTATTAGTCTTACAAATACAAATTAAGTATTAATTAAAAATTCATAAAACGAACAAAAAATATTCTAACAAGAAGAAATTTTATGTAAAAATAAAGTCTGAACGGAATAAAAATTAATTGTAATTTGGAAAATAATTTACAATTATATTAATCCAGAATCTCGTGTTTCATTAACAGGAAATTAAAAAAAACCTTTACCTTTTTCCTTTAAGTTAGACATTACAACATGTAGAAATGCCGCAAACGAATAAGAGTTTAATTAATGCCATACTGTGCAGGTTCACTTACTCCGAATTACAGAATGGTGTCCGTTTGTTGAACCACATATAACCTATTGGAATACAAAACAGAATTTAAATTAATAATCATAGTTTACAATAATTATAAACAATTAACATGCATATTATATGTAATGTCCATTGACGTTAAGATAATAATTGTAAATAACAAACTTGAAAAATATTACAACCATTGCTCATACTTATTTGCATAATTATATACTGATTTCACTGATTTTGATTAAATTTATACTCAAAACTAGGGAATATTACAATATATTTTCAATAATTACGTTTAAAAAAATACTTACCCAGCTAAGGTTAGCATTCATATTAAAAACTAACAGCTGATAGCATAGGCTAACAGGGAGGGGAGTATATGCAACTAACGATGCAAACTTGAAACAATCTTTTATAACAAAAAATATTTGAAACTGATTTTCTTACATGTTTGCTACTGTACAAAGATATAAGCATATATAAGTGAAGAAATCATTTGTATTGATATTGTAAAATGATCCAAGCACATATTAGGTCAAGTATAATAAATTTATGAAGAGTAGTAAACACTTACACTTTTATTTGTTTCTAAGGAACTATGAGAGCTAATCTCAAGCTTTATCTTAACTAATATTTCTGGAACTGCATTTAGTATAATTCAAATTAAGTATAAAAAGCACATTTATCTTGTTTTCTGTAAAATTTTCTTACATTTTATGCAATCGTTCGTATTGAAATTATACTTTCATACAGCACCTACATGTGAATTTGACTTATTTTGCCACATTAACCTTTCGATTAGCATTGGCGTCTTTTTTGACCCCAGACGTGTTGTTTTTGTTGTCTTTTCTTAAGTTTTTTTTACAACTGTCCCAAAATTTTTTTAGCCGAGTTTCTTTCAACAATGTTTAATAATATATAACAAATTTTTCAATTGTTATTTGTTTTGCGACGTAAAAAAAAATATTGTTTGGCAGACACAGAACAACACAAAAAGAGGTCGTTGTAAGATATGTCCAGACTTGGGTAGTATTCGAATACTTTGTAATCTGAATCCTATTTAAGCTACTTTTAGCGATATTCAAATAGTATTCAAATATATAACTTTAACTTGGGTATTTGTTGTGTATGTAGTTGTAAATGTAATTAAGTTTAATAAAACGTATTTGGTAGTTTATAACTTAAATTTTATTGCCATTAACTTTTACCCAAAAACGTATATTTCGCCATTTGTATAAATCATTATCTTGTATTATTCGCGCAAGCGTCTGTACGTTTGTACATGTATTTTGAATTTTTAAAACATAACATTTCCTTCCTTACCGTAACTTAATTTCTAACAAGTAAGCTAATTAAATTAACAAAGAACACAAATATAATAACTGATAACTAAGTGGTAATGTAACAATTCGTAACAAAATAAATACATTGATTGTAATATAAAATTGTAACAGAAATTATAAATTCATTCTTACAACAGGATTGCGAATTCTTGTCGATTTTCGCAAAATAGGTACATTTTCAGTAAGCGTACATTCAGGCAGTTTATTTTTATTTTCTGAACTATTTGACTGTATGTTTTCATTAGTGGTACTCGAAATGGTTACGTGCGTATTATTATCAATATGTTTTTCTGTTACGTTTTCATACTGATTTGTAGGAAATAGTCTCTCTTTAGGTGTATTGACTCCTATAACTCTTAACTGATTAATGTGTCGTCTCCAAATTGGTCCGTGATCTAATTTAATATTGTAGTGCAGTAAACCTAATTTTTTTAATAACTATTACAAATTTCCATTTTTCATGAAAATAGTCTCGTGCTGCAACTCAACTACCTAATCTAATTTCTTTAACATTTGACACGATCGCGTTTCGATTTTCATGTTTCCGGTTTAATTAAATCAATTCGCGACCTAATCTCTCTCCCAAACATTAGTTTTGAAGGGCTTACATTTGTACTAGAATGTGGCATTTTTCTATATTGTAAAAGTAATTTACATAATTCATGTTCTCTACTATTTCCTTCGCAATACATTGCTTTTAATGATTTTTTTTAAATTTGTACGTATCTTTCACACTGACCATTAGTTGCTGGATGATAGGGAGCTGAATATTTGTGTATAATGCCGTTGTTACGTAAAAATTTTTGAAATTCGTAAGACTTAAATTGTGTGCCGTGATCGCTAACTAACACTTTAGGTATACGATAAGTACTAAAAATTTTCCTGCAATTTTGAATTGTAATTGCAGTTGTCATGGACTTGGTAAAAATTATTTCAGGCCATTTACTAAACACGTCAACTAAAATGTAATAGTAACCGCCGTTAAATGGATCAGCGTAATCTACATGTACTCTTTCGAAACATGATTTTGGTGTTTCCCAAACGTGGTTATCAACCGGAATTGCATTATTTCGTAATTTATTGCATTCGTAACAATTTTGAGAAATGTTTTCTATGTCGTTATCAATGTTTGGCCACCAGCAGTAGCTTCGAGCTAAACCTTTCATTTTAACAATACCAAAATGTCCCGTATGTAGTTCTTCTAATATTGTTTTTCTTAACTTTGTAGGAACTAATACTCTTTGACCTCTCATTATTATACCGGATTGTAACGAAAATTTGCTTTGATTAATATTGAATCTGAATTTTTTATTTACTGTTTGTCCCGTTTGTAAACCTAGAAGTAAATCTTTTAATATTGCGTCTTTTTTTGTGTGAAAAGCTAAATCTTGTACATTAGTAGGTAAAGTTTCTATTAAATTTAATTCAAATGAATCTGATATATCATGTTTAATTAATTGTTCAGATTTAATAGGTAATCGCGATAAAGCGTCTGCATTGTAGCGAGTTTGTATTTTTGTAAGCTATATCGTAATTAAAACCTTGTAAGTACATTGCGTAATGTTGCATTCTTGTAGCGCTAAGTGTAGGTAAACTTTTATTTGGCGAAAAAATTTGTAACAGTGGTTGATGATCTGTAATTAAAGTAAAACGTTTTGCGCACAAGTAATTATAAAATTTGTTTACCCCAAAAATTAAACTGTAAGCTTCCTTATCGATTTGGGAATATTTTTGTTGTGTGACAGATAAAGTTTGAGACGCAAATTGTATCGGTCGTTCTGTTCCACCCGAAAAAATATGTGAGAGTACCGCACCAACCCCATAAGGTGACGCATCAGTAGCTAAAATTAGTTTCAAATTTGGATCAAAATGACAAAGAACATTTTTAGAAGTTATTATTCTTTTTGCTGTATCAAAAGACTTTTGACATTTTTTTGTCCACTTGAACTGATTTTGGTTACTTAGTAAATTGTTTAAGGGTTTTAAAATTGAACTTGCGTTTTTAATAAACCTTCGATAATAATTAATAAGCCCAATAAACGATCTAACCTGAGTTCTATTTTGTAGAATAGGTGCTTTTGTAATAGCATCTATTTTATGTTTAACTTTTGAAATACCATCTTTATTAATTTTGAATCCGCAATATTCTATTTCGTCTTTTAAAAATTCGCTTTTTTCTAAATTAATTTTTAAATTATGTTCTTTTAATTTACTTAAAACATTATCTAGTCTTTGTAAATGTATCTCTGTAGAGGGCCCCGTAACTTTAATGTCGTCTAAAAACACGGACACTCCCGGAATGCCTTGTAATAATTGTTCCATTAAACGCTGCCATATGGCCGGTGCACTAGCAATTCCAAACATTAACCTATTTGAGCGGAATAAACCTTTATGCGTATTTAATGTAAGCAAATGTTTCATTTCGTCTTTAATTTCTAGATGTAAATATGCTTTTTTGATATAAATTTTTGAAAATTTTGTGCCACCCGACATTTGAGAGAGTAAATCATCTGTTGTAGGTAACGGATGCTCGTCTATTTGTATGTATGGGTTTAAAGTACGTTTGAAATCCCCACAAATTCGAACCTCCCCATTAGATTTAACAACGGGAACAATGGGTGTAGCCCATTCTGAAAAATTTACTTTTTGTAAAATGCCTTGAGAAACTAAAGAGTCAATTTCGGCTTCTACTTTATCACGTAATGAAAACGGAACAGTTCGCGGTTTCATAAAAACTGGTTTCGTATTTTGTTTAAGAAATATCGAAGCTTGTATACCTGATATTTTTCCAATTGAAGGATCAAATAGATCTTGATATTTGTCAAGTAATTTTGATAATTTGGTATTATCGTTCACATAGTTAACTTCATGTAAATTTAGGTTTAAAGCACGTATCCACTGTCTTCCCACCAAAAAAGTTCCTTTGCCTTCAACTACATATAAATCTAGGGATAATTTAATATCCTGATGTTGTACTTCCACTGAAATTACACCTAAAACATTTAATTTATTTTTACAATATGTTGCTAATTTTATATCTAATACTATATTTGAAAAATATTTATAATAAATTTCTTCATTTATTAATGTAACTGCTGCTCCAGAATCAATTTCAAAGTGTATTTGTATCTTATTAATTAATAGTGTAATCAATATTTAAGATTTCGTCAACTACATTTATTTTGTTACTTCTTAAACAAGTTTTTTGTAAGTGACCGGGTATTTTGCAGTTATTGCAGAATAAATTTGTTTTTTTTTACAATTATTTGCTAAGTGATTTGTATCACCACAGCGATAACAACTTGTAATTTTACCTTTAAATGAACTTGAATTAGCGTTTGATTTTGATTCTGTTTTTAAAAGATTTTTAAAAGGTCGTTTATGTTTAAAATTTTGCTTATTACTAGGGTTAATTGTTAGTAGTTCTTTATTTTTAATGTTAGAAGCGTGCAATTTATGAATGTTAGTTTTTGAATTAAAATTAAATTGATTACTGTCCTTTTCGGAAGCTTCTATGCTAGTTGCAATTTCTACAGCTCTATCCAAATCTAAATTGCGTGTCTCCAGTAATCTTGCTTGAATTCTTCTTGATTTAAGCCCAAACACAAATTGATTTCGTAAAGCGCTTCTAAGGGAATCGCCGAATTTGCAGTTTATGGACATCTTTTGTAATGCTAATAAAAATTCTTGAATTGATTCCCCATCTTCTTGTTTTCTGTTTTGAAATCGAAAAATTTCGGCAATCTCGAGAGGTGCAGGATTGTAAAAACTATCCATTGTTTGAACAATTTCTTGATATGTTCCACTTTCTGGAAATCCCGGTGCGTATTTATCGCATAGTGTATCGTACGCTTCTGCCCCCATATAATGTAATAAATACGGCAGCTTCATTCCGTTACGAATTTTAAAAACTTGAAACGCACCTTCTAATCGTTTAACCCATCTGGACCATCGCGTTTTTGATGTATCAAAAATTTCAACTGTAAATGTTGATTGTATTTGATAAGCAATTGGTAAACTTGCTATTTCCGTATCTTTATCGGTTTGCGTTATTTTTGGCATGCTTGTAATGTATGTAGATAAACCCAGTATAATATAATGTAATTTGTACGTACGTATTTTGTAGTGGCTTCTTTTAAAATCCTCATCGCCAATTTGTAGTGTATGTAGTTGTAAATGTAATTAAGTTTAATAAAACGTATTTTGTAGTTTATAACTTAAATTTTATTGCCATTAACTTTTACCCAAAAACGTATATTTCACCATTTGTATAAATCATTATCTTGTATTATTCAAGCGACTACTTTTTTAACCTATATTCTGTATTCGTATTTGGATATTGCTGCAGTATTCCAACAGTTTGAATACCTGGATTCAAAATTGAATCCTGGTATTTACAAAGAAAGCTAATAAATCCAGGTATTCAAATTATTTGATTCCATGTATTCGACACAGATTTTAAAATCCGATTTCATGGAGTAGGGGTAAGAAAGGAAGTTGAACAATGAATAAGCTTGTCAAAACTTGAATCACTTGAGTGTAGCCAGCGTTGCCAGTCTAGTACAATTGTACTAGATTTGATACATATTCATTACTTTTAGTACGGCAATACGCCGGATACAGATCTAGTACTGTTTAAAATCATTTTTACTAAATGCTACTCTGTGCGAACCCAGATGTGAAATTATCTTTTAAGTTAGAGTTAGTATAAAAAGTTCTTTCGGTGCGTTTGTACATATACATGTATTTATAACAGTTGCACCAAATATAAAATTGTTAAAATTACAGTCCATTATATCGTTATCATTGGTCTTTCGTATGCCAGATATAAACGCTTATTAATTTAAAATTTTACCAACGCTTAATCAAGAAATTTCGTAGGGTACATGTGCACAAGAGTGCGCATATGGATAAGAGTGCGCAGTGGCGATTTTATTATAATACTAGGCTCATCGATTAAACGCACTGTGTTTTTAAAATGTACAACGTAAATAAGCACGAAGTCAATAGTAGGAATCTATATAAGTTTCATCATTTCCTGCCAAAAGAGTGTACATTACCAGTGCTGTGATGTAATATTTGCATGGTGTAGTTTCTGTGATATAAAAGATATGTACATGATTGTAATATTGTGTTTTTGTTAATTTCATGCATAGTGATTCGCACAAACAACTGATTAATTAGATTTTCTTGAAATTGCTTCTGATTTATTAAAAACGCAAATTCAAGATAAGTGCTAAATGTACAAGAGTACGCATTGCTGAAAGCATAAGAGTGCGCAGTGCGTACTCTTGTACACAACAAATATTTGCACTTAGGTATACTTACTTAACTTATTTATATTCATTTACTCAGAATAATGACAACTCAATACTAACGAATAAACAACAGAAGACTTGTTTTCACAGAAGAAAATTTGAGCGAAGCAAAGCGCAAACTAGAACAGGGGATTAGCAAAAGACGAATCGCTGCTGAAATGGGCATTGCGGAGTCGACATTAAGAAAACGTTTGAAATTAGGCAATGTCTCCACATCTTTAGGTTGTTATAGTCTGTTAAAATTATTCAGTTACCCTTCCATTTCTATTTTAGGTCGATTCAGAAACATATTCTCCACGGAAATGGAAACGGAGCTGGCAAATCAGGTGAAATGTTTTATGGTGTAACAAAAAAGAACTTGTAAATTGCTGCATTTAAATTTGCGGAGATCAATAACATCCAGAATAACTTTAACAAGGAAATCAGAATAGCCGTAGAATCATTAGTGTCGGGATTTTGCAAGCGGCACAATATCACTCTGAGACAGCCAGAGAAATGTTCAATGGCAAGGGTCATGGGTTTTATAAGGTGCAAGTAAAAAGTTTTTATCAAAATTTAAAAATTTTGTATGAAAAAAGAAATTATACCCCACATTATATATTTAACATGGACGAGACTGGTCTATCAATTGTACCTAACAAATTGCCCAAGGTTCTCACTGCAAAGGGCAAAAGCGTTGCAGGAAAAGTTTCCAGTGGTGAAGGGCAACTGGTAACGGCGGTATGCTGCATGAGCGCATCGGGGAACTACGTCCCACCCGCTATAATATTCACACGAAAACGGTTCAAAGATGAACTATATTTGAATGCCCTCCACGAAACTTTAAAATTAATATCCGATTCTGGTTATATCAACGTCCAGTTGTTTTGCGAGTGGTTAAAACATTTTAAACAGTTTAGCAAATCTACAGCTGATCAACCTGTGCTATTGATTTTTGATAATCACAGTTCCCATCGAGACCTACAGGCTATTCAATATTGTAAGGAAAATCACATCGATCTACTATCGTTACCACCGCATTCTAGCCACAGAATGCAACCGCTGGACATTGGATTCTTTGGTCCCTTGAAGAGTTCCTACAGTAGACAGTGCGATAATTGGATGATCAGCCACCCAGGGAAGGTGATAACACAAATGCAGGTTGCTGGGTTGTTAAGCGCTGCGTATTCGTCTGTAGCCAGTCTCCAAAAGGCCCAAAATGCCTTTGAATGTGCGGGAATTTTTCGATACAATGATAATAAATTCCATGACTCTGATTTTGCTCCCGCTACGGTAACGGATGATTCACAAGTGCCTCAAGCTTCTGATGTTAAAGAATCCCCTTCAACATTGATGAAGCCATTGCTGACTATAACGACATACCGCGTCACCAAACACCACCACCAGGCCCATCAAATGATCGGTTTAATTTACTTGAGTTAGATATAGTTTGTGAAGATGGGACATTTATTCCTGGAGAAACTCAAGAAGAGAACGGATGTTCTACGGACTTGGGACAAACCACAAATACCTAGATATTTTACCACTTCCTCGTATTGAAGGTCCTGTTCATCGCCGTAAGGTGAAAAGCCAGAAATCCGAAATATTATCGAGTACCCCTTTTACGAAGGAATTGGAAAGGAGTATTGAAGAAAGAGAAAGTAAGCAATGATCCAGAAGAACAGAAGCGAAATCCGTTAAACGCAAGTTGAGTGATGTGGCAACGGCAAAGATTACTATCTCACCGTTAGGAAGCAAAGATCCAAAGAAAATGTACACAAAAAAATCTAAGACATCTAAAGCTGTTCACGACTGCCCTAGCTGCGGAGAACGATATCCAAATCCTTTTGGAGAAGATTGGATTATGTGTTCCGATTGCAACGTTTGGTGGCACGAATCATGTACTACTTATGTTACTGGGAACTTCATTTGCGACAATTGCGAATGATTGTAATAACTTTTAAAAGTGTTTATTTAATTTTTGTTACTTTTTTTACATTTATGACTTTAGATAAGAAATATATAGGTACTGCAAAACGTATGCGTACTCTTGTGCTTTGTTCTGCGCACTCTTGAGCACAGGTCTGTGCAAGAGTGCGCAAGTGTATACCTTTACAAATAATAAAATGATATACTTCGCCCAAAGTAAGAAAAACCTAGAACCGTTGAGACTCGCAGAATTTGATAACGCTTTAAATACTATTTTAACACAAAAACTTCACTTGCTATGATCATTTTTCTACTAAGTGCGTACTCTTGTGCACATTTACCCTACGTCGTTTTACCCTTGAAAGTGCATAAGGGTTATTTTCTAATTCGTTGCGTTATCGAGTGAATGGCGCAAGCTTCTACAATCGCCTTATTGAATTGAGTTGACACACGTGGTCTTTTTTTCGGTTGACATCTGTAAGTGCACATTTTTTTTACTATTTCTTATGCTACTATTGTTTTAGTACTGTATTTTACATTGCTTAAATGTTTGCTTATTGCTTATTAACAAAAAAATCGTAATTATTGTGTTAGTGGAATACATTTACGCTACACTTTAAATTCTTAAAATTACCTTGTACTTTATTTCTTAAAGCAACTGTTGCCTATAGTTTTGTTCTTTCAATGGCCGAGTTAAATACATTAAATAGTAAACGCGGTGGCATAAAACATAAATTAACTAATTTTATAGTGGTTGACTTCTGTTCAAAATGCATTTAATTCCGAGCTAACAATTACAAATGAAATAATAAACGAATTACAAATACGCTTTAATAATTGTAATGAATTATTACAAGAGTTTGATGAAATTCAAAATAAAATTGAATACACCTGTGATTAAACAAGTCTTAGTGAACATTACGTTACTATCGTAATGAATTTATCGATTCCTATATTGCTAACGTAGCAACTGCTAAGACATTATTGAATTCTTTAACTTCTAATAATGATCATATTTCTGATAATCTCTTTTTAAATGAAAGTGCTAAGTCTAAATCTGACAGTCTAAACTTAAACGTAAATTTTTTAAAACAAATAAAATTGCCGACAATTGCTTTGCCTAAATTTGATGGAAATTATAAAGTGTGGCTTGAGTTTAAAGATATCTTTGAATCTCTTATTCATTTAAATTCAGATATTAATGACATTCAAAAATTTCATTATTTAAGAGCTTCTTTAGAGGGTGATGCTGCTAAAGTAATACAGTCATTAGTGTTTTCATCAGAAAATTATAAATCGGCTTGGGATCTTTTAAATGTGCGTTTCAACAATACAAGGTTGTTAGTTCATAACCATCTAAAATCACTTTTTGTAATTCCACCTATTATTAAGAAATCGGCTTCTGGACTTAGAAATATAATATGAGCATTTACGTGCCTTGGAAACTTTAAAACAACGTATACAACATTGGGATACTTTAATTGTATTTATGATCACATAACATATGTTATGTGTTTATGATTATTAACAAACTGGATAATGTAAATGTACGTGAGTGGGAGAAACATACAATTAACAACGAATTTCCAACACTGAAGGATTTTACTCAATTTCTAAAAAATCGAGCAGATTTTTTAGAAACATTTGAAGAAAGATTAAAGGTTGGTAAAGCTCAGGGAGATGTACGTTACGGTGCTCGTCGTGTTTTATTAATCGCTTCTTCTCCGTCTTGCAATTATTGCAAAAAGTCTCATACAATATACAAATGTAAGGATTTTTTGAAACTGAATGTTGATGAGAGAATGCAAAAAGTAAACCAACTGCAATTATGCATGAATTGCTTATGGAATATTACAAAGGATTGTAGTGCGCAACCTAGTCTAAAATGTAAAAAGTTTCACAATTCTTTGCTACACAAGAATGTTTCCAGTTTTAATACTAATTCCGAGATTGTGCTTTCATCTCATTCTTATAGTCAACACGTGTTGCTGTAACCGTTTTAGTTTCTGTTCAAGATTTAAATGGTAAGCGACATACCGTTAGAGCTCTTCTAGACTCCGGGTCGCAATCAAATTTTATTTCTAGCAAGCTATCTAAGATTCTCAAAGTAAAGGAACATACTACAAATATATCTATTGTTGGCATAAATACAATTACTTCGACTTTAAACAAAAGATGTGATATTATCATACATTCTTTTCAGTCTGATTTCAGCAGTAATCTTAGTTGTTACATATTACCTAAAATAACAAATAGTCTTCCAACACAAAGTTTAAATATAGAATCATAGAATATTCCAACGGACGTACCTCTCGCTGATCCTAATTTCTACAAATCCGGAAGTGTTGATATTCTTATTAGTGCAGGTGTTTTTTGGGATGTTCTTTCTAATAAGTTTATTAAATTAAGGAGTGGCTTACCGACCTTACGAAAAACTTCTTTTGGTTGGGTGGTTTCTGGTGCAGTTGACAATCTTATTAATAAAACGTTTTGCCACTTTACGAAAACTGTCAACTTAGATGATGACGTCAAAAAGTTTTGGGAGATTGAAGAGCTTTCTGACGTTAAAATTCTTTCTAAAGATGATTTAGAATGTAAAAAACACTTTTGTCAAACTGTAAAAAGGAACGATGAAGGTCGATTTGTTGTTCGAATACCTTTAAAACATTCTTCTTCACTTCTTGGAAATTCAAAGGACATTGCTATTAAACGCTTTATGCTATTGGAAAAAAGATTTCAGACTTCTAATAACTTATACAATTATTATAAAGAATTTATGAATGAGTATCGTGATTTAAATCACATGTCTTTAAACACTTCTCATAATGAAAGTATTTCGTATTTTTTACCACACCATGGCGTTATGAAAGAAGATAGTCTGACTACTAAACTACGCGTTGTGTTTGATGGATCCGCTTCTTCAGATTCCGGTTGGTCTCTTAATGATCTTCAATTTACAGGTCCATCAATAATTAATGATATTTTTGATATTTTACTTCGATTTAGACAGTATACCTTTGTTGTTACTGCAGATATAACTAAAATGTATCGTCAAATTTTAGTTTCTTCTAAAGATCGAAATTTACAAAAAAATGTTTGGAGAGATGACTCAAAACAAAATCTTGAGATTTATGTTTTAAACACATTGACGCACGGTACAGCGTCGGCTTCTTATCTGGCGACAAGGTGTCTGAAACAACTTGTGTTTGAAAATTCTTTAACTTATCCAGTAGCTGCTTCTATTGTTGATAGAGATTTTTATGTTGACGACCTTATTACTGGGTTTAATTCTGAAGATGAAGCTATACGTGTTTGTCAAGACGTAATACAGATTTTACAGTCAGCAAAATTTCCACTTCGGTAATGGCACTCAAACAACCAAATTGTTTTAACTGGTCTTAAGGTCGATGAAGAACCCAACAGTGTCATTAATCTTGGTAATACTGCATCTATGAAATTACTTGGTGTTTACTGGAATAGTTTAACTGATTCGTTTACTTATAAAATTTCTTTAAGTGACATACCAAGCTGCGTTACAAAAAGAGTAATACTTTCACAAATTGCACGGATATTTGATCCTCTCTGATTATTAAGTCCAATAATCATTTTATCGAAAATATTGTTACAGCAAATTTGATCTTTGAAGTTAGGCTGGGACGATCCTATCCCTAACGAAATGTCACAAAAATGGATTCGTTTTAGAGAAGGCTTACTCTTATTAAATAATTTAAAGGTTGACAGACAAGTTATTTGTAAAAATGCTTCAAACGTTTAGCTTCACGGATTTTCTGATGCTTCTCAAAATGCTTATAGCGCTTGCGTATATTTACGCACCGAATCAAAAACTATGGTTTACGTTCATCTTCTCTGTGCAAAAACTAAGGTCGCACCTTTAAAACAATTATCTATACCTCGCCTTGTTATTGGCTAGGTTAGTAAAGCGAGTGAATCGAGCGTTTAATGTAGACTTTACTTTTTACTGAACAGATTCTCAAATTGTCTTGGCTTGGTTACAAACAGAACCTAAACTTTTGCAACCTTTTGTTGGTCATAGAGTTACCGAAATACAATCTTTATCTCTTGCGAGTAGTTGGTCTCATATTGGATAAAAATCTAATCCTTCTGATATTGATTCTCGTGGAGTTTCATTTGATGTCCTACTCACTTCTAATTTATGGTGGCACGGGCCTCCTTGGTTAACACAACCAATTTGTGATTAGCCGAATAATTGCGCTTCAATATACACTCAAGAGATACCTGAATTAAAAAAGAATTATAAAGTATTTTCTTCTATTGAAAAAAATTGTTTTCCTATAGAATCTTTTTCAAATCTTACACGACTTAAACGAGTCTTTGCTTATTGTATATTTGCGTTAAATTGCAAAAAATGCAAAAATAATCGTGACCTCTTTCTGTAGGTGAGTTAGATAACAGCTTGAGAAGGTTAGTTAAAATACACATACTATAATACTCTTCATTGATTTATTCAATGGTACTCTTATAATTTATCTTAACCTAACACCTGAAATGAGTGTTACTGCAAAAATTGAGTAGAATTCACGGTTGCATGGTGTAGATACCAAATTGTGCAAAGAGAAGGACTTAACAGCTATTGACAGGTATTTTGTTTATTTTTAGTATTAGAGATTACCTTCAATGTTTATTTAGTAGGTTTATAACTCATTGTGAGCGAACTCCCAGCACCAGCACAAGTATGGAAAATGTTGAATTTTATGAAGAAAATGTAACTGCAACGACTATTAATAGAAGTAATAATACCGCTATGGTTGATGACGAAGTGGGAGAATCAATTGATGTTCCTGTAAAAAAACAGAAAGTGTACCAGCAGAAGTTCAGATATGAGTGGCAATCTAATTTGAATTGGCTCACTTTGCGTAATGGAAAATCATTTTGTAATGCTTTTGACAAATTATTGAATGGAGGTTATAGTCATTAAGTTCGTCATGGAGAAACGGATTTTCATAAATTTGATATTAAGAAAGCTGAAAAAACTAATAAGATTAATGAGTATTATTCTAAAGACAGTGACCTAACGAAACATACAAAATTAGTACAAAATGGAGAAGAATTTAAAATGCTGCAGAACAAAAGCAACTAGGCTTACAAAAGATTGCTTAGCAAAAGAACAGCTACAACACTTGAGTGAACAATTACAAAAAGAAAAATTTTCCTTAATAATAGATGAAACCACAGATTAATATTAGTACCGAAAAAGCATTAGCATTGGTTTGTAGATTCTTTAGCATGAACAAAACCAAAGACAACTTTCTTGGATTAATAAAACTTAAATCTAGTTCAGCTGAAGATTTATTTAATGTTATTCGTGAGCATCTTCAGAATCTTCAAATTCCTATAGAAAATATGATTGGCCTGACAGCAGATAATGCCTCGGTAATGATGGGAAATATTAATGGAGTTCAGGCTCGGTTTAAAGAAATCTTGCCAAACATATTTGTACTTGGGTGTGTATGTCACTCATTTAATCTCTCTTCATCTGCTGCAGCAAAAGAATTGCCAAGATGTTTAGAAGATTTAATAAGGGGAATATATAACTACTTTTCACACAGTAGTAAAAGATCTGAGTATTTTAAAGAATATCAAATATTTTCAGATTTGAAACCTAAAAAGGTGCTTCATCCATGTCAAACAAGATGGCTCTCTTATCAGGTAAAAATTAGTAAAAATATCTTATTAAAGTGATTTGTCTAATATTTTTATTTATTGTAGGCTGCTGTAGATAGAGTCTTGGAGAACAGGGAACCTCTTTTGTTGTTTTTTACTAACGTATGTTATGAAGAAAACTTACATTCTAATTTAACTTTATTAGAGGCTCTAAAAAATCCTATTTTTAAAATATACTTTTCATTTCTGTCGTACATCTTAGATATCATTAATAAGTTAAATCTTGAGTTTCAATCAGAAAGACCTAAAATTCATTTGTTAAGTGAAAGAATTAATGATCTTTATAGAAATTTATTACGAAATTTTATTGAACATAAATACATTAAAAATAATTTGTTAAAAGATATAGTCTTTAAAAACCCAAGAAATTATGTTAAGTTGGAAGAAATGTATGTAGGTGCTAAGGCAGAAATTTTGTCAAACGCAAATTTAGATCAAACTGAAGAACACAATTTTAAACTTAAAGTGCTAGCTTTTTATATAGAACTTGTGCAACAAATTAAAAAACGTTTTAAGTTTGATGATCCCATTTTGGATTTTGTGAGTAAGTTTAATCCCAAAAAGGGTATTTCTGATGATGTTAGTGACATTGTTGTTAACAGTCAGTCATTCTTTCCTCATTTAGTAACCTATTACGAAAAATTAAATTCTGAATGGCGTCTTCTAGCAGATGTTCAGGAGTTGCAAAGTCACATTGAAGATGACTTTGAAACTTTTTGGATTACTGTTTTCAAAATTAAAAATAATTTAAATGATCTAATGTTTCCAAATTTAACTTTGTTGGTAAAAGGGATATTATTTCTACCACATTCTTCAGCAGCTGCTGACAGAATCTTTTCTCAACTTAATTTAATTAAGTCTAAGAGTAAGAGTAGTTCCTTATTAAAAAAGAAGCCAAATTATAATTAAATGATGTATCTCATGCTTTCCTTGAATAAAAATTTATTTTCACGTTGTTATTAATCAATTTTACGATTATCTCGTTGTAGTACAATATATTTGTGCATTCATTTGATTCATGTCGATATTATGCTACTAGCTCCAACAATATCGTATTGTGGCATTAGGCGCTGTTACATGCATTTTTTTTGACAATCCACATTAAATATTTCTTTTGAAAATGTTACATTAGGAATACGATAATGTTTGAGCAGAAACGTTAGTGTTAGCTGGTAAAATTAGATTAAAATCAATCCATGCGGTTGAAAAATGCATACAAATATTTTACTGAGGCAAATCTTCTTAATTTTACATTTTAGTATTTTTTATATAAATCTAGTACTATTCTGTTGCCAGACTAGTACCAAAAATATTTAACTACTGGCAACACTGAATGTAGCATGTGAACCCACGAAGACTGGCTTTCTTTTTAGTGTTATACATATTTATTAGTGACTTGTGTTGTGATTATGTCCCATAAGGTAATTATGAATTATTAAAAGAAACGTTTTAATAACTATTTATATAGTTACAAAATGAACGTGTTTTTTGCACTAGATGCATCGTGTGCAAAAAACACGGAGTTTTGCAACGTATTTATATACAAGATTTTTTGCAATTCACTAAAATTCATCTTCATTTTGAATTTATTTAACGTCTGTCAATTTTAAAACCATCCTTGTTTGTTTCTATGGAGATATAACCTATTTCTATGGAAATAACCACTCATTTTGTCATTTCAGTGACAAAATATATTTTGTCACTGAGTGACAAAATGAACTTCATGTTATTTATGTTGGTTTTGTTTGTTTTTTTTTTGAGTTTATTATAAGAGTATAGAAGACTGGCCTTTGTTTTTTGTCCTAAAAAGTATCCCTGATCTACAAAAATATATTTTTTTACTTTTTACTGCCCGAATTCACCTCTAGGTATGGGCTAATTTAAGTTTCCATTACAAAAATACCAATGTCGACAAACAAATTTTTGTTAAAATATAAAAAAACAAAAAATGTTTTTTGATGAAACGCTGCCTAAAGGCTGTAGGAGTCTACATTAATTTTTTCAAAATTTTTGTGGTAGCATTACTCGTATTATTGAGGAAAAATCGTCCGAATTCACCCCAGATGACGGTACATTTTGAAACTCTATACTCGAATACTCTGTATTCAAATACTTCTTCGAATCCTGTATTCAGTATTCGTATTCGAATACCACATTTCAGTGTTCGACCCAACTCTGGATATGTCCAAGAGCAAATGACAAAAAATGTTCGGAAACATGTGAAAAGTGCAAACTCTTTGTACAGTACTGTGAAAATGAACCAACACTACCTGTTTTGTGACAAATTTAGATGTACTGTAAAAATAAATAAACTCTGACTAAAACAGTATTAAGTATTTATACCTGAATATATTTACAATCATTTTAACAAAAAATTAACATAAAAAAAATTATGGTTTTAATTTTAATAGTAAACGATGATGATCTAATAATTTTTATATTACCGGAAGATAATGCGGATACGTCTACTGACGAATATATACAAGAAAGTGAACATAACTCTGAATCAGAAATTGAAAGCAGTGACTATGATGTTGTAGAAGAAGAAGATCAAAGAAGCAATCGTTTTGTCGGTAAAGATAAATTGACTATTTGGGCCAAAAATTCAATAAAAAGCAAATTCAGTAAAGTGAGTGCTAGTAATGTGCTGAAAATTTATCCTGGTGCTATCCAAATAGCAAAAACATAGAAAATGAATTAGATGCTTTAATGAAAATATTTACAAATAAAATGATAGAACACATAATTCAATGCACTAACATACAGATTTTAAAAGTTCAATCAAAATATAATAGAGAACGCGACGCAAAAAATATAACAAAAACAAAATTGCTGGCATTTCTAGGCTTGTTAGTGTTATCTGTGTATAAGAAACAAAATCATACCCATTTTTTGGAATTATGGACAACAGATGGCACAGGCTCTGAAATTTTTCGGGCATGTATGAGCAAAAATATTTTTCTATTTTTGCTTTCTGTAATTAGATTCGACGATAAATCTACAAGAGACCAAAGAAAACAGACAGATAAATTGGTTGCCATAAGATGGATCGTAGATGAATTCGTAATAAATTGCAAAATAAACTACTCAGTGGGCGAATACATTACGATTGATGAAATGTTAATACCATTTAGAGGCCGTTGTAGTTTTGTGCAATACATTCCTAACAAGCCTGCTAAGTATGGACTAAAAGTTTTTGTAATGTGTGATGCAAAAACATTTTATGTATCCAATATAGAAGTTTATTGTGGAAAACAGCCAGATGGTCCCTACAGCATGGTAAATACACCTTCTGCAATTGTTCACCGCCTACTCGAGGAAGTAAAAGGCAGCAACAGAAATTTGACTTGCGATAATTGGTCAAGTTATCCGCTAGCAAAAGAATTACTTGAAGATAAAATTACAATTATTGCAACTATAAAGAAAAACAAACGTGAAATGCCTCCAGAATTTTTACCTCATAAAAATAGAGCTGTGAAATCATCATTGTTTGGATTTCAAAATAAAATAACTTTAGTTTCATACGTACCAAAAAAAAATAAAGCAGTGGTATTGATTTCTACAATGCACGAGGATGCAGTCATAGATTCAGATTCGAAGAAACCGGATATAATATTACAGTACAATGCGACCAATATCGGAGTAGACACTGTTGATAAAATGTGTAGTACTTACTCTGTGTCTAGAAGAACAAGGAGATGGCCATTGGCTATATTTTTTCAACTAATAAACGTAGCAGGAATCAATAGTCAACTATTGTATAATGCTACTCATGTGAATGCAGCTTATAAGCACAGAAGGGAATATTTGAAGGTACTTTCTTTAGCTTTGATGAAGCCACATCTTTCTGAACGTGCCAGTATAGAGTCCTTACCAACTGACATAAAAAGTTTCAAGAAACTAAATACAAAACTCCGGAAGAAGAGACTGAAGGGGAGCCACCAGCGAAAATTCGAGCGAGGTGTTTTATATGTGACAGGAAAAAAAATCGAATAACAACAATCATCTGCGGCAGTTGTAATAAATCAGTTTGCAAACAACACATGACTTCTGTTATAACATGTGATTCTTGCAAACGTGGTGAACTAAGCAGCGAATAAACACACCTAAACGTATAAAACTATACTTATTTCAATAGTTTATTATAGTTTCTTGCCTAATTCTTTGTTTATTGTCCAAATAATCGTTTACCTGTCAATGTAAATATTCCTAATTATGTTGTAAGTGGAAAATACTGTAAATCAATAAGTAATATAAAAACTACGTACAATTTTTGCTCGGTGACTGTAGAAAATAAGAACTTTATTCATGCTAAATAGTAAACAGATGTTGTAAACCGTTAGGGGTGGCTGAACGACCCTTACCTAATCCCTGCCGAAACTTGTCACTACGTGGGAGGTAAGGGTCGATCGGTTTTAAATACTGAATGTCGCTAAGTTAAAAGTTAGTCTAGTAAAAGTATTGTAAAGGAAAAGAAATAAACCAAATCAGACTATTACTTATTGTTGTGATTTCCATATTTTGGTGCCGAAACCCGGGAATTAATAAGTGCTTAAGGAAAGTGTAGTAGACTGAAACGGTGGTATAGTGTTAGACTCAATATGGAGCACGCAAAAAGGAGTGCATGTCGAACCCAATTAACGAAGGCAATAAACGCGATAAATGCTAATCTATCGGGTAACAGTACGATAGAGGAAATAACGCAATCGATGGCAAAATTAAAATTAGGGTTAGACAATCTCAAGGAAGCAGATGAGAAAATCTTACCTCTACTTAAAGATAATTTAGAGGACGAATTTCTTAAAAGCATGGAGTATGAAGAAACAGCGACAAGTTTGATGTCACGATTGGAATATCGTAAACAGGTATTAGAGAGTAGCGGAAACGACGCGCGATTTCCGACAGTAGCAAATTTAACGCCTTGTACAAAATTAAAAAGGTTGGAGCTACCGCGATTTGATGGCACGCCGAAAGGCTGGATAGCATTTTGGGAGCAGTTCAATAGTGCTGTTCATGAAAATCAACAATTAAGTGATGGTGACAAATTTAACTATCTACGGGCATCACTCAAGGGAAGGGCGGCAGATGCCATCGCGGGATTTCCAGCGTCAGGTGCTTTCTACAAGGAGGCTTTAAGTATTCTCAAGGAGCAGTTCGGGAAATCGGATCGGTTAATTGAGCAATATTATGATACATTATCAAAATTAGAAACTGTGCGGAATAAAAACGATGTTAGTGCTTTACGGAAAAATTATAATTTGGTAATGTCGGTAACCCGGTCGTTAAAAATATTAAATGTCTCGCCAGACAATTACAACGTAATTTTAAAAACGAGTTTGTTAAAATCGTTACCAAACGAAATGCGTCTAGGATTTTACCGTCTCCGAAGCTACAATGCATCAAAGGAAACCGACTGCGCTTCAGACAACCATTCTGGAGGCGACGATATTGCTACACAAAGCGAAAAGGCAGAGATGGAAAGAACGGTGCAAGAATTACTGCTGTTTCTGAAACAGGAAATTGAAGTTTTGGAGCAGGTGTTTCCAAACGATGAATATCGAGAGGGAACAAAGGCATTTGATAAATCGGACAAACGGCAAGGCACCGCGATGAGTTTGTTGACCTCCGATGCCAAGAAGATTTCAGATTCTTGTTACTTCTGCAAGGGTAGTCATACGACAGATTTATGTGACGCTAATCTGACAATACAAGAGAAAAAGCGACTTTTAACCGCCAATGGACGATGTTTTAAATGCACAAAGGCAAATCATACTGCGAAACAATGTAGAAACCGCTACCTGAAGTGCGGAAAATGCAAGGGTCATCACGCAACGACCCTTTGTAATCCTGGATGGAAAAGCGATCTGCTCAGCGTACCGACAAACAACAGGACAACGAAAGGCGAAGTTAAGGTCGTACCGGAAGCTTCGACATCATCGAGCTTGATGGCGAATAGTAATGGAAAGGTGTTGTTACAAACAGCATGTGTGTATGTTGGTGAAGACGCGAATACAAGAAGATTAGTGCGTGTAGTGATTGATGGTGGTAGTCAGCTGACGTTTATTACTGATAGCTTATCGCGTAGGTTGGATCTTCCAATTGTAGGGTCCCATCAGATAAGTATTGCTGCATTCGGTTCAAAAAATGCTGCGCCTGCGAGAACGTGCAATAAAGTTAGAATAGCGCTAAGTGGTCAGTACGATAATAAGATTACGAACATTGAAGCCATTGAGGTACCGGAAATATGTATGGACATTTTAAAGATTCCGGAGCAGAGCGTTGAAAGGTATAAGCACTTGCAATTAGCTGATGTAATACCCCGCGACGTGCAGCCCATAGAGGGTATAAGTATTCTAATCGGTGCAGATAACTATTGGAATGTGGTCACCGATAAAGGAAATATACGGTTGGATGAACGATTAATGGCAGTGCAAACGAAATTCGGTTACACTTTACATGGACCACTTCCTGTAGATGCTACATGTGTACATGTAAATCTGTACACTGTACTGCACACGACGGTTACAGATGAACACGAACGATGTGAAAGGTTTTGGGATCTCGATTCCATAGGAATCACCACACATGAGGATGAATTTATAGAGCGCTACTCTAAAACATCAATAACGAAAAAAGGAACGTATTATGAAGTAACGCTACCATGGAAAGACGAGAGTGTTATAATTGAAGATACTAATATCGCGGGTGCTAGAGTGCGTGCTGAAAGGTTAAAGTTCAAACTCGAAAAAATAGGTAAATTAGACGAATACAATAGTGCGGTAAACGAATTAATCAAGGACGGTGTCGCCGAAGTCGCAGAAGACCTAGACCCTAATGCAAACAATCGAGTTTTCTATTTGCCACACCGACCTGTGTTTAGAGACGATAAAGAAACCACTAAATTAAGGATCGTATTTGATGCATCCGCACATGCGTTAAATAAAAATTCATTAAACTGTTTACTAGAAAAGGGCCCTAATTTGAACCCCGATCTAGTTAGTGTTTTATTAAACTTTCGAATGGGACCAATCGCGATGACGGCGGATATAGAGAAGGCATTCTTACAAATTAGACTGAATGCTAATGACAAAGACGCTCATAGATTTATGTGGTACGACTATAATGGGAAATTAATCACTTATCGAATGACCCGAGTTACGTTTGGGGTTACGTGTAGCCCCTTTCTTTTAAGTGCGGTGCTTCAAAAACATTTTCAGGACAATGCACTTAGAGATAATGGGATTATAAATCTTTTAAAGAAATCTTTTTATGTAGACGATCTTATAGTTAGTGTAAATAATAGAGATTTTGCCGATCGGTTTAAAATTTGTGCTACTAAGCTGCTGCAGGAAGCGTCAATGAACTTGCGAAAATGGACATCCAACGACGTTAATCTAGCAGAGGATAATTGTGTGTATAGAAATGTACTCGGAATTAGTTGGTTTATAAAGAGTGATCGGTTAACAGTGGACATAACGGGTGTTATTGATTACGTTGCCTCTACGCAAAGAGTAACTAAACGGCATGTTCTTCAAGCAATCGCGCGCGTATATGACCCGCTAGGTATTCTTGGGCCGTATATGATAAGATTAAAAATAATATTTCAAAGGATATGGAAGGCGAATCACCATTGGGATAGTCCGTTACCGGCCGAGTTGGAATACGAATGGTGCGAATGGGTGTCACAGTTAAAGGATTTAACCGAAATTTCGGTACCTCGCTGTGTAACGTTAAACGGGACAATTAATTGTGAGTTACACGTTTTTGCTGACGCTAGTTTACAAGCGTACGGTGTCGCGGCTTATTTACGTTGTAAGGATAAGTACAATAATATAAAGGTTGCTCTATTGTGTGCGAAAAATCGTGTCGCACCGCTAAAGAAGGTAGACGATAAGACATTGACCCTGCCGAGGCTCGAGCTAACAGCCGCGTTGTTGGCAGCTCGCTTAAAAAAATTCGTGAAAACGAATATCGCGTTAATAGATAGAGTTATTTGTTGGACTGATTCGCATATCACGCTGCATTGGATCAAAGCGGACCCGAAAAGATGGAAACCATATATTGCTAATAGGGTAAAGGAAATTCAAGATATTACGCAAGAAACGAAAGGGTGGTTCTATTGTCCTGGACAACAAAATCCGGCCGATCTATTAACGAGAGGAATAAATGCAAAGGGTATGCTGAACTGTAATTTATGGTTACAAGGCCCGTCGTGGTTGCAACAAGAGGAAGAGAAGTGGCCCGTGACAAATTTATACGAAAGTGAAAGTTTAGTCGCAGCTTTCACAACACTTATGCTTCCAGTGCAGGTAGAAAATCATAAAAACGTACTTTTGAAGATTGATTGTTATAGCACCTTCAAACGATTGTTAAGAACTGTTGGGTATGTATTAAGATTTATACACAATGTGCGATATAAAGGTAGCAAGTTCGATGGTGATCTTTCGGTAAAGGAGATCGAAAATGCTGAAATTGTTTTAATAAGGGATTGTCAGAAGAATTTTCGTCGGAAATAGACAATTTAAGCAAAGCCAAGGGCATAGAACGACATTCTCGCATTCTAACGTTTAATCCCTTCCTGGACAACGAAAGGATTTTACGTGTACGTGGAAGGTTGCAGAATTTGAATGAAGACTTCGAGGTGAAACATCCGATAATATTACCAAAATCGACAAAGTTGACGCAACTTATAATTGAAGATGCTCACAGACGCGTACATCATAGCGGTGTAAATACTACGTTGTATGAATTACGTAAGCGATTATGGATCATAAAGGGCAGACAAATGACAAAGTCCGTTATTAGTAAATGCTTCGTGTGTAAAAAATTACGATGCAAGCCAGGATCAGCCCCGTTCGCCCCGTTACCAAAGGAACGAATTTTACGAGCAAGACCCTTCGAAATTACTGGTTGCGATTTCGCAGGCCCGTTGTACTACAAGGAAAACGGTTCACAAAAGGCGTATGTATTCCTCTTCACTTGTGCGGTGACCAGGGGAATTCATTTAGAATTAATTTCCAATATGAGCGTCGAATCCGCGGTTCTGGCGCTAAGAAGATTTATTGCACGTAGAGGTGTACCAAAAACAATTTACTCGGATAATGCAAAAACATTTAAAAGAATGTCGAAAGACTTAGTATTTATAAAGGATATGTTAGATAGTTCTACATTTAGTGACTTGGTGAACAGTTTTCGTATTAAGTGGAAGTTTATCGTTGAACGAGCAGCGTGGTGGGGTGGTTTTTGGGAAAGACTGATTAAAGGCGTAAAGGACGCCTTGCGCGCTGCGGTAGGACGACATTTATTAAATAAAGAGCAACTGAATACGTTATTAATCGAAATAGAAGCCACGGTAAATGGAAGACCTTTAACGTATTTAGATGACGATGCTAATCAGCTTCTACCGTTGACTCCTGCGCATTTTTTAATAGGTCCATCCGTAACAACGATCCCTCCGATAACCGGAAAAACAAACGAAGTCCTATTAAGAAAGCAATGGAAGGAACGCTTAAAAGTGTTAGAGTATTTTTGGAAGCGGTGGTTGATTGAATATTTGGGACATCTGCGTAGTGCACATCACAATGTGAGCGTTCCAGAAAAACCTGTAGGTGTTGGTGACGTCGTATTAATTCACGGTCCTGATTCGCGGCGTCTTACGTGGAAAATGGGATTAGTACAGCAGGTGATCCCAGGTCGCGATCGCAAGGTGCGTGCGTGTGTTTTAAGGTGTTCGAACGGTAGCGTTATTAAGCGACCGATTCAACTTCTATATCCGCTAGAGATTACGTCATTGTTGCCGGCGGAGGATGTAGAAAATAAGAACTTTATTCATGCTAAATAGTAAACAGATGTTGTAAACCGTTAGGGGTGGCTGAACGACCCTTACCTAATCCCTGCCGAAACTTGTCACTACGTGGGAGGTAAGGGTCGATCGGTTTTAAATACTGAATGTCGCTAAGTTAAAAGTTAGTCTAGTAAAAGTATTGTAAAGGAAAAGAAATAAACCAAATCAGACTATTACTTATTGTTGTGATTTCCATAGTGACAAGGTGCACAATCATCTTGAAAAATGCAATTACCAATAACTCGGAATTGACTTTTGATGGTCGGTACTAAATATTCTTTAAAAATTTTTAAATAATCTTTTCTAACTATAGTACTTTCTATAATGTGTAGTGGCCCAACTCCCTTACTAGAAAAACATCCCCATACCATTACACTCACTGTAAACTCAACTGTTTTTTTTTTAAACATTCGTCTTTAAGACGTTCTTCTCTACGCCTTCGTACATAATTAATTCCATCTGTTCCGTGCAGATGGAATTTTTATTCGTCACTAAATATAACTTTCTTCCAATCATTTTCAGTCCAGTTTTTATGTTCCTTTGCAAATGCAAGACGTTTTTGCTTCATTTTCTTAGTAAAAGAGGCTTTCGGCAAAGACGACGAGCGTTTCATCCTATGTTTAAAAGTCTATACCTAACGGTAGAACTCGATACAGAAACTCCAGTAGCCTGATTCCACTCTGAGCACAATTCAGTAGAAGTAGTAGCACGATTTTTTAAACATAAACGCTGTAGTATTCGATCATCCCTTGCTGAAGTTTTTCGCTGCCGTCCACCACGTTTTTTATTTTTTACAGAACCGGTTTCTGATAACGTTTTTAAAAATCGAGTAATTGTAGAAGGACTACACTTTATTTCTTTATTTACAGCTCTAGCAGACAAATTTTGTTTGTTTAGAGCTAAAATATCTGCTCTCTGTTCGTTATTCAGCAACTTAAAAATTGGCCATAATTTTGCGAAATTCACGTTTTAAACTCAGCAACTAATCAATTTAATTTTTTGTGCAGAACAACACAAACAAGTACAGGTATAAACGCTTAAAAATCCTGTTTTTATAGTTACCCTTTTCAAGGACAAGATTTATATGCAAAATATTTAAGTGTTGCACTTCATTTTCACAGTACTGTATGTAAACAACATTGCCAGAAAAAAACTACAATAATATGTAATAGTTGTTGCCCTCACTAATTTATGTTTACATTTTATTTTTATATTTTTATTAGTTTATATGAAATCTAATGTTAATTTAAAATATTAATAAAGGTTACCATTACAAATTAATCGGTTTTTCTTTACAAAATAAGAAAAAAAAACTTGGGGTCAAATCTGACCCCACTTGGTAATCGGCGTCTCAAAAATTGGACGCAGGAAGGGGCGTACTACTACTTTGAAAAATCACCTGAAATCAATGCACAGTATCGTTTGTTCGAAAGCGCGAATAATGAAAACCAGTTAAAGAAAAAAAAAGATGATGCGGGTATGTATCGGAATATCATATATATAATCTTGTTTTACAAACTTAGTTACGGTTGAATACGATAAATATTAATACTTTTTTTTATCGACTGAGCTATATTTTTTTCTAAAAATTAATTTAACTTAACAGTTTTTGTTGTCTAATCGTGATAGTTGTGTTTGATAAAAGTCAAAGTATTGATTTAGAAAAAAACAAGAAAAGTTAGAAATTTTCAATTATAACGTATATTATTTATGTTTACATATTTATTAACATCCGATTTTAATATTTTTTTGTGTAGACGGTTTGTGTATCTTAAAGGTAGTGTTTCAAATAATTTTATCAAAATTAGTACTTTTTAAGAAAACTAACAAACAAAAACTTGTAGGAATTTTATTTTGCAGCCTTTGATGTTCGGATTGAAGTCGATTGTGTTAATACATGTTTTTTTTTAAGATAAAATTGTAACTCTGTTACAAGAAGCCAAGAGACAACTTTAGTTAGATTAAGTACTACAAAAAGAAAAGAAGTGGGATACTAACAATACTAATTCAAAAAAGAATGACAAACTCATTGCAGAAATGATAGCGCTTCAAAGTTTACCGTTCAACTTTGTGGAAGGACTTGGAATTCGCCGTCTTATACAAAAGTTAGCACCAAAATATAATTTTAGAGTACGCAACTTCTTTACTGATTTCGTGTGCAACGAACTGTACGGAACAGTTGCTAGAAAAGTTAAAGAACTGATTGAAAAATAATGTCGTTTACTTTTGATATTTGGATAGATCCCAGCTCAACTGTTTCTTTGCTTAGCCTGACTTGCCACGGATTATCAGAAAACTTTGAACGATCGTCAATTGTATTAAAATGCGGGACAATTGATGACCGTCATACTAGTGACATCATAGCAGAAAAATTTAACACAATGCTTGGTGAATGGAATATTTCAATTAAAAAAGTGCATTGCATGATACGAAACGAAGGCTCCAACATGAAAAAAGGCGTGGTGCGATTAGCATTGTTCAATGATTTAGATTGTACCGTTCACAAGATGCCAATTGTTATTCGACATGGTTTACAATCGCAGGAAAACATAAAGGATATCAAACAAAAATGTAAGAAAATTTCAACTCATTTTAACCATTCAACCATTGCTCAAAAACAACTTGAAAAAATTTAGGACAGACTAAATCAACCTCATCTTAAAGTATTCCAGGATTGTGTGACGCGCTGGAACAGCACATTCCACATGTTTGAGCGAAGAAGTCTTTATGTCAATGACAATACCATTGAATCAATTTTGTCAGAAGAGTGGAAAATAATAGAACGCTGTCTTGAACTATTAAAACCTTTTGAAGAAGCCACTTGTTAAATGAGTAGCTCGCAGGCATTTTTATCATCTGTGATTCCTATCATTCAAATGCTTACGAAAAAATTTGACGACTATTTAACAAAATCACCAGATACTGACTTGAGAACACAATTTTCAGCGAAATTTTTTTCTTTGGAAGATAACAATTTATATGTAATTTCAGCGTATTTAGACCCTCGTTATAAGGATAAGTTTTCAAACCAGTCACCGAAAAAAAAATAAAAGATGAAATATTAAAGATGGTAAATGATCCTGTCACCACTGGTTCTCCTATATCGTCGCCAAATTTGGAACAAACAAAAAAAAGGAGAATGGGAGATTCTTTCGATCCGGAACCAGAAACGTCTGTAATAAGTAAGTAATAAGTTTATCTTAAAAATCGTTCTTGATTTTGATTTATTTAGGTACTTAAAATTGAAATATCTTTTTCTGAAATCCCCATCCGCGGATGTCAAAATTTTTGCATCCGTAACAACACTAGTATATATGCATTTGTATCGTGTTTGTCTCCCTATACGGATCGGACTTCCACAACTCCGGTCGACAGACTAATACACTTTTTTTGCATATTTTTGTACCTTATGTGCGTTGTATTTACGGACATACTAGAGGGGAAACATATTTTTATTATAAATGTATACAACTATTAACATGTTTACAATACGTTCTCAACTCTTTATATACATAGTACTGCTTAGCCTCAATGTACATACAAGTGTTATTGTTAGCATTACAGTTGTTCTCCAGCAACGTTGTCGTTTGTTAGAAGCACAATAAAAATAACCGTTTACTTATTATACGATTATGAACTGAAATTTTATTTTTAACTTTATGTAATTTTATAATGCATTATTTTACACCTTTTCTTTAAATTAATATGTTTTACAACTTGGTAGAATTTTAACAAAAACGAAATTAAATTTAACGTTAACTAAATTAATAAATTAAATTAAAGAAATAAGTTTCTATATTTTGATTGTAATAAAAAAGGTTGCAATAACTTTTTAACGACAGTCTATAACCAAAAAACCATTAGATATTTTTTTAAAGGTTTTCTTTTCCATTAGTTTTATGGAAATATTTTAGAAGTTAAGTATTGTTTATAACTTTTAGATGCATATTTTGTACACAGACCCGCTTAGTAAAACTACTAAAAAAATGCGTCAAAAGCAATTTATTGAAATAAAGTTATTTTATAACAAGCATTCTTTACACTCAGGTGCAATGAAAAGTTTCCACTTATATATATATATATATATATATATATATATATATATATATATATTTTAATTAAACAAGTTGTGATGTATTCAGTCCAAATGCATAATAATTTAATTTTTAAGACACATGATAAATTTAAAAAACAAGAATGGTGGTGCACAGAAGTTTATTTGTCAGAAAAACGATTATTAAAAAAAATGGGAAAATTTAAACACATATACCTACTCGCTTATGCAACACATCATCCCAAGCATATTCTATAGGATTTAAGGCATGGAAACATGCTGACCAATCTATACATAGTAACAACAACAAACAAACAACAAACAACATAGTAACAACAGAATGAAATTGTTGTTACTATGTTGTTGACTTACGAGTTTAATAAATTACAGTTGGCCTGATGAAGTGCTCACCTTTAGCACGAAACGTTGCCACAAAAATAAATTAAAGTAGTTTTACATGCCCCTCCTAAACGAAGAAGTCTGAATTCATTAGTAAACATACAGAGGAGGAGAAAGAATCTTTACCAAATAATATTTTAGTTAAGTTTCCCGGCGTAGTAAGCAAAAATGCAAAAGATGCTCCAAGTCAAGAGGATTTGTTGACACATTGACCATCATCGTTGAGAATACAAATAAGCATATAACACATACAAGAAATAATTATGTGCAATCGTAATTGAACATGTACTAACATTATTAAAATGCAGGTTTTTTGGGATTATTGTACTTAAAGTTTTTCTAGGCAATTATCAAAATATTACTTGCTTTTGGGCAACTCATGGCTCAGGAATTGACATCTTCAAGATGGCTATGTCAAAAAAACTGAAAGAAATACCTGCAGTGATACCAAAAATTTGTGTTCACATTTGTTTTTCAAATTATAATAAAAATTAATCGTAAATTTTCTTTTCTGTCCCCTAAATAGTTTTACGTAAATTGTGTAGTTATCCACAATTGGTACTCGAATGAAACCAATTTGCTTAACAAAATTAAAGCCATAATTCAAAAGTGTTAAAGTTATGCAGATACTTGCTCTCAATAATAAACGGAAAGCCAAACGAAATAATTAACTCTGTTTTTTAATTAAGTGCCAGTGTTACAACTTACAACATACAAGCATAAGAACATACAACAGGAAATACACACCATAGTACATACAGTTGGTTACAAAACAAGCAGCAAAAAACAAAGTTGAAGAACCCAGTTCTGTTTAACACAAAAGTTAACTGCTTCTGCCCATAGATCTATCGGAAAACCTTTAGCATGTAACATGGATCGTGCACTTTCAACAAGTGTTCGGTTCTCACGTTCGGCACTCCCATTTTGTTCAGGTGTATAAGGCATTGTAATTCAAAAAACAATGCCATGTTCCTCCAATACACATTTCACTTCTTTATTATTAAATTCGCGACTACCATTAGTCATTAAACACTTAATTCGAATTCCATTGGTGATACACTCTTTGATAAAAGTTTTTAAACACTCAACGACACTCACTTTTTTTCTTGAGGAAAAATACACGCCGGAACTTCGAACATCCTTTATGCAGAGAAAATATTTGGATCCTCCCAATGATTCTTTTTACATCGGTCCACAGACATCCGCATGAATAAGTTCTCCGACTGCCGTTGTCTTATTCTGTCGATGGTGAAATGAACCTCGCTTCTGCTTACCAAACACACACCCTTCACAAAAACTGTCATCATGCTTAACCTCAACATTATGTTGCTTAAGAAAAGCTTTTACATGCTGCTTATCTTGATGACGTACGCGCTCATGCCAAAGCTGTAAGGGTTCCCTTTGTTTGGCTACTAAAGCATGTTTGTTTTTTTGCCAATCGAATATTTAATGTGTACAAGCCATTGTATGATGCAACTCCTGTAAGCCGAATTGCTCCATCCCTTACAAATTTACAGCCATTTTTATTTGCTTCAAATTTATAACCCTTTTTGATTGTGTATCCTACAGAAAAGAGATTTCTTGATATTCTAGGGACAAACCACACATTTTCAATACGATTTAATTTCCAGTTGCCATCTACCAAGGCTTCAATCCACAGTGTACCTTGACCCATAGTTGAAATGACTTGCTTGTTCCCAACTTGAATATCTTGGGGTGTTACAAACTCGTCATAATCATCCAACCATTCTTTATGCATCGTCATATGTGTGGAAGCACCTGAATCGGCCAACCATTTGTCGCATCCTTCCATTTCATAAGTGCACACAAACGCATCACCACGACTTAATTCTCTTTGTTGCTTGTCTCTTGAACGTTTAAGGCAATTCTTAATAAAATGCCCAAACTCGTGACATTTATAGCACTTGTATTCTTTTCTTTGCTTTTCTTTCTTTTGAGCCTTCGGAGCAACTAAAGCAACAGGTTCTTCGTGTTTTGCAGGCAGCCTCATTTCAATTAACCTTAATCGCTCTAATAATAAATTAACTGTTCTCTCTGCCACTGGGATAGACTCCTAAACACTTTTAAACTCAAAATATTCTACTGAAAGTGTCGATAGAATACGACTCATTAAAAGTAAATCCGGAAGTTTAGTTTTTACTAGACGTTCCAATTCATCATTCAATTCAAAGAAATTTTTTTGCAACTTAGCAACATGCGTAGCCACATTTTCACAGGGATTTTTTGTTACTTTAAAAAATTCCTCCATTAGTCGATCCACACGTTGGCCGAAACTCTGTTCATACACACACTTTAACTTTTGCCATGTATCCATTGAAGTTCGGCACGTTGACGTTAACTTTAGATTGTTCTCGTTCAAGGATCCAACAATAATTAACTGTGCCAAGGCATCACCCTTTTTAAATGCTTGCATTCTCTTGTTAAATGCATCGTCATCATTACTGTTCGTTGATTCCACTGATTCGACACGAACAGGTGCTGTTTTTTCACCTGTGATATAATCGTGAACATCATGATGTATCAAGAGTAATTCAATTTGACGCTTCGATTTTGCCCAATTGCTTGCAACTTCCAATTTTTCAATGTGCGCTTTGAAATCCATCTTCAACAAAGAAAGCACGTTTTTCACAATGAACAGGGCAATTTTAACCTCTACAACACGTGGTATAATTTAAAAACAGCAACTATTAATTAATTCTGAGCCTGGGCCCATAACCTGTTAAAGTTATGCAGATACTTGCTCTCAATAATAAACGGAAAGCCAAACGAAATAATTAACTCTGTTCTTTAATTAAGTGCCAGTGTTACAACTTACAACATACAAGCATAAAAACATACAACAGGAAGTACACACCATAGTACATACAGTTGGTTACAACAAAAAAAGCAGCAAAAACAACGTTGCCAATTTGTATACAAATAATATTTCAACAAAAAGATAACAACACAATTGAACTGTATTGTTGTTATGGGACTACCTGTCTCTAGCGCGACTAACGACGTTGTATATAGAGGCGAAAATAATATATTTAACCCTTCGTTATGTGCTAACGAAAGGTTAAATATATTATTTTTACCATCAGCGTACTGGGTATCTTTTCTACTTGATCGATTCATGTGTTTGAATTATAAGTAGATTAGAGATATCAATACATAGTAGGTATATTAGGGGGAATCAATCTTTTCTTCGTATAGAGTATAGAAAGTTTCTTTGTTAAGTGTATTAAAAGATTTTTAATTGACACCAGCGTTATAATTTAGATGTTCTTTAGTAAAAACAATAAATGCATTCATTACTATAACATTAATTATATCAAACAAAAACGTAATAAGCCATTGTTTACTCTGCATTTTACATATGTATATAGATACTATTTTATCCATAACGGCAACATTGCCTTTTGTTTTATTATAGTAAGTTATAATTTTGGGCAAAGCACACAAATTACGCATTTATTTTTATAAGTCTATTTTGACGATTCATACCAAAAAGTTTAATATTTTTGCAAAAGGTATTCTGTCAATAAAACACTTTAAAACAAATTGTCAGATTCAGACCAGAATTATGAATAGTAGGCACAAAAACTTGCACTGTTTTAAATTTTAAATGTTTATGTGTATGTCTTGCAGACTAGCTACTAACATAAACTAAATCATAAAGAGTAAAATAAGATATAGTGTCACATAACCAAAAAATTTTCAAGCAATATTATTACGGGTTACTTAGCATATATGTACCAAACAAATCAGCACTTATTTCTTAAGCCATGAAATTGCTTATCAATTGCTGTATTAGCATCTTGGTATGATGGACATTTTATTGTTCTGCTTTAAAAACTTTGTTTAAATTAAAATATAGAGACCGTGACTCGTTTATGGAATTAATGGATTTACCCGTTGATTGATTCTCATTGATCAAATTTAAAAGTTACAATTTCAGTAAGCAGTACATAAAAGCAACACAATCACATGGAGTTTCAAGTTGTAGTGCAGATGTGACTTGGTTAACGCGTACTTTTACATACCAAGTTTAGCATATATTAAAATTGAAAAACGATGCCGGAATATAAAAAAAAATATTGTTACATTATTATCAAATATTTTAACATTGTTAGACACGAAAGAAGAAAATTGTACATTAACAACTTTTTTTTGCTTTTTCTAAAACTACAAATAGATTTTTGTCAAAAATTTATATGCTTGAAAAACATGTTATGAAAATAAAAACACGAGAAAAAGATAAATCAATTTTAGATCAGCGAATAGTGTGTTTTCTTTAAATTATATAAACATGTGATTAGTATTAATTAACAAATTTAAGTTCTTCGTTCAAGGAGTGGCATAAAAAATTACTCAGTTTCTCTTTCTGGCGACGTTTTGTGCACTAAATGTGCAGTTCTTCAGGCCAATAGAAAATTTGATTAACTGTTAAGGGGTTTCAAAAACATGAACACGACTTAAGCGCAATCAACAAAAATGGTACTACTAACCGTCAATAATTAAAATCAATAAATCAGTATAAATAAATCACAATTACAATTAAACATGGAGAACAAACATTAGTGTTCATATTTTTGAAACTTCGCAGCAATTGCTCAAGTTTTCCATTGGTTTCAAAAAGTGCACATCTAGTGCACGAAACGTCGCCAGAAAGAAAAACTGAGTAGTTTTTTATGCCCCTCCTTGAACGAAGAATTTAAATTTGTTAATTAAAGTTAAATAAGGAGGATAAAGAAACCGTACCATCGATTAGTATTGATTTTGTCTTACTGCATATTTCCAGCTGAACTGTAAAATTTTTCAAATGTTAAGCAAAAGATGGTAAAAAATTGATAATTTATAATTTAAAGTATAATTCGCTGCTGCGCGCGTAAAAAGGGACAAGTCAAAAATAGGCAAACTGAGAGAAAACGATCTGAAGTTTATTGTGATGTGGCTAAGTTTATTTTGACTTCTGTAGAAATAATACGATTATAAAATTATTCCATATAGATGAGGCGACTTAGGTAAATTAGGGTTTAATATGCTGTAACAGCTTTGTGAGTTACTACGAACGTGTTGTAGCCAATGATTTTCCCAATTAGTTCTTGCTTTTATTTTGAATACTAATAATAAATCGGAGTAACTTATGACATTGGTGCACTCTGGCAGATTTAGAGATGACTCGAACTTGTCGACTATTTCATTTTCTACGATTCCTTTGTGCGCTTTGTCCCATACTAATGTGACTTTTATATTCAATTGATGAAGCTCAAAAAGTTGTGACATTATGTTTGTAAATAGATCGTTTTCAAAGCACTTATTTGAAAATTGAAGTAATGCTGTTAGTACCGATTTAGAATTAGAAAGGATAATAGCATTTGGCGTATTATTTTGTTTAATCCAAACCAAGCTTAGATTAATAGCGTATGCTTCTGCAGTAAAAATTGAGCAATTATTGTGAAGTCTGAATAAGAATGACTGTTTGGTACTGCAACTGTAAAAAGCGCAACCTGTTCTATTATGAATCTTTGATCCATCCGTAGATATTACTGTTGGGTTAATAGATTTTGCAATTATAAACTTTACTAAAGAATTATTGTCTTGGCGATTATTATTAAAAACTGGAATAACGATTTTTGGTTTGAAAAAAATAAGGTGGTACGGTTCAAGAAACATTGGATACGTAGTATCTTTTTTAGATTGACAAAGGTTAATAGTATCAGCATATGCAGATACTAAAGGGGGGTCATTTTTAAGTCTCCAGTAAAAATTTGTCAGGCAATGAATATGTAGAGTGCAACTTATTTGTTAACTCATTATTAAATAATTGAATTTTTAGAGTTTTTTTGATTGACAGATATTGTCTCCTTAAGAATAGTGGTGGTTCTTGAGTTTCTACTAAAACAGCCTGACATGGAGATGACGTCGTAGCACCTACACAAATCCGAAGAGATTTGTATTGTATTCTATCGAGTTTAGCCAAGTTACTTTTAGATGCTGACCCGTACAGAATGCTACCATAATCTAGTAATGATCTTATGTATGCCTTGTATAGAAGAAGAGAGCTAATAGGATCCGCACCCCATTTGATTGTAGTTGTGCATTTTAAAATATTGATCCTTTTTGCGCACTTATTTTGTATATAGTCTACATACTTTGTCCACAGTAATTTGGTGTCTAATATGACCCCTAAATAATTGTAAAAGTAGACCGATGGAATATTATGTCCGCCCAGATCAATAGTGTTATCTATTTTTAACCTATGTCTGGTAAAAACTTGGATTGCTGTTTGGATGGTGACAGATCAAAGCCATGTTCACTCATCCTCTGCGATAAAGTGCATATAGCGTGACTCAAATTTTCTATACAGGCATCATAAGATCTATTTGAGTAATACAGGCAAGTGTCATCCGCGTACTGTAAACAACTAATACGACGACCGCTCCATAAGCTGTGTAAACTTGCTGTATAAATATTAAATAGCAAAGGACTGAGTACCGAACCTTGTGGTATACCTTGGGAAACATATCTGGGACCGTGATTTACTTTATTGTGATCTTTAATATATATTTTCCGGTTTGACAAATAAGTTGACATTGATAGTTGCTACATTGTTAGGTAGATTAATAGTTTCGAGTTTGTTTTTAAGAGTGCTAAGATCAACAGCTTCATATGCGCCTTTTCAGTCTACATACAAACATGCTAAATATTCATTTTTTGATAATGTAATTTGTATATCAGTCACTAATTGTATTAAGGCGTCAAGTGTACCACAACCTCGACGGAATCCAAATTGATTTGAAGGCAATATCGTATTGTGTTCACAAAACTACTCTAATCTTGATTTTATCATACGTTCAAATGTTTTTGTTAAACATGACATAAGGGAGACAGTTCTGTATGAGTCTGTTAAATTAGCGTCTTTATTAGGTTTTAATATAAATATAATGAATTTTAATTCAGAAATATATGTTCCATTTAACCACCAATCATTGTAAACAGCCAAAATTGTTTGCAAAGCCGTACAATAAAGTTGTGTAATCCTGGAGCCGTGTTATGGTGTTGTTTTATTGCACAAGATAATTCAGAATAAGTAAATTTGTTGTTTAAAAAATTGTTTTGCGTAGAATTATCTGTATTACCTATAAAAGGAAGTGATGCATAAGAGGGTGTGTATTTATCTAATAATTTGTCTATAAGAGTCTCAGATAAAATTGTAAGTTTTCTTTGGTTGGGACAAATTTGTCTTATTTTTTTCCATATTTCAGAAGGTGAAGTGTTTTTGTTTATTGTACTCAAATAATTTTTTCAACTTTCTCTACTTTTTTGCAAGAGCATTCGTTTACATTTTGCTTCAATTTTTTTATATTTGTCAAAGTTTTCAAAATTAGATAATTTTTTATACTCTTTAAATATATTTTTTTTTGGTTAACTATCTTTATACAATCTTGATCCCACCAAGTAGGTAACTGACATTTTAATTGAAATGGTTTATTGGTTGTCAGTGCAATAGAGGATGCGTATTCTATTAGTCCTTCAGCTGAGGGGGGTTCTGTGTAGAAGGTTGCGTATAGAGAAACACCATGCGTAACCGTTTACAGGGACCCTACGACTTGATAAAAATCCAAGGTGCTACCCTCGTATCCCTATAAGTTTTCCGGAAATGACGTAACAAGATGGCGGCAACAGATAAATATTTAAAAAATCATAACTCCTAAACGGCTGAACCGATTTTAATAACCAAACACTCATCTGAAAGCAAATGTTATGTTACATATTTTATATAAGGACACTTTTCATCGAAATCTCATTAGTTTTCCCTATATATCTAAGGAATATGAAGTTTGTGATCACTTTATTCAATGCAGGACGATGCTTATTCAACAATTGAAATGAAAGAACTAGGATTCAATTTATGTCGAGTTGGGGTGATTGAAAGTAAGGATGCACTGAATTTCACGCTAGCAGCATCAGCACCAGAGCTGGGCAGTAGTTAACTACAAAGTAGTTAAGCTACTAATCTAACTACTTTATTGTTGACGATAGTTGTATTCTATATATTCAAGTTACTTTAATTTAATAATGTAACTGTAGTTGGAATAAATTACTTTTTTTGTTTAATCGTATTTAAAAAGTAGTTAGCTACCCTATTTTAACTACAAAAATTGTTAAACTACTTTGTTAATAGTTTAACTACTTTACTAGTAATTAAACTACTTTATTAGCGGCTTCAATTACATACAATGGCTACAATTATTCAGCTTGCATTGCAGTTTCGCAGATTAAAACGTGTCCTTCAAATGATGAACGGTAACGCAGAAGTAAACATGGATGTAAAGACTATTCAAAAAAATTTTATAAATGCAGCAAACCTAATTTGTTTCGAAATGTTAAATGCCTCTGATCTAAACGTAAACAAAGTATTACTTCAACAAAAGTTTTTTGATTTTGATGAACCTGCTTTGTCTAAAAAGTTATACATTTCTTCTGATACTGAGAATGAACATGCTCACAAAACCAGAAGAATAGAACTGGATTATTAAAACACCTGGAAGATAACAGAATTCATATATCTATCTCAGATGATTATAAGATTATTAAAAAAATGTTCATTAGATATTGTACAATTTTACCTTCATCAGCTGCTGTCGATCGATTATTTTCATTTTTTACTCATAAATTCGCTTAAAAGATATGCATTGGCTGATGCTCTCTTGAAAAGTTACTTTTATGAAAAGGAAATTAATATTAAATACTACAATAAGTTTATTACTTTAAGTTCTGTTTATTTTATTAATTTTTTTTTTGAGAATTTCTAATAAAATAGATATACATAATAGAATAATAGTACTTACGTTAAAATTGTTTTACTGTTTTCGTGTGAGCCTGATTGATTTACTTTGTCTTCTTTAATGTAATAATAATTCAGTGTCTATAGGTACTTAGGTTTATATATATATCGCAGCTTAACCAGACTGTATTGTCTGTAGCATGTGATGAAGGAGTTTATCGAATTGCTCGCGAGATTCAGCTCAATCGAATTAACGAATTTAGCGACTTAGTTTTTATTATGGGGTCTTTCCATTTAATTAAGATATTTTTAGGATGCATAGGAAAATACCTGAAAGGGAGCGGGGTGCCAGAAATTTTAACTGAAACGGAAGTTTTCGGATTAAACGTTGTAGACTCCGTGCTAAAAGGGACCAACTACAATCGATCTGTAAAAGGAATGTTCATTCTCGGAGAAGCATTTGAGAAGTTGAGACTTTTTTGCGAAAGGCAACAATAGCCAATTGTACACGAATGTAGTCGAACATATAAGGAAACTACAAAAAAAGATTGTAAGAAAAGATATACCAAGGTCAAAAGAGCTTCTAGAAGAATTTATCTACAAATTTATAAACCTTAAGAAAGATTACGAAGAGTTCATCCCAACTGGGCATGAAATTTCAAACATTCGCGTATTGGAATAATTTCGTGAAGATGGTATCACTGTTGAAAGATCTTATTAGATCTGATAGAGAGGGCAACTGGTTTCTCTTTCTTCAGTCAGTGCAGAGAGCTCTATTTCTTTTTGTGGCATTTGATAACACAAACTATGCTCGATGGTGTTCTTTGTTTCTGGAGGACATGAGAAAACTGCCCGAAACAGCCCCCGCGATTTATAAAGAATTTATTAAGGGAGGATTTGTCGTTAAAAATTCAAAAAGAAAATTTAGCGCAGTAGGAGCAGACATGGCTCTAGAGCAGTCCATTAACCCATTAGCGCCGTGCGTTGCCGTTTGGTAACGACATTCACGTGATGCTTTAAACTTGTCCTGATTCGGTAAAATTAATATTAGTTGAGTGGGGATGGTTTACTGTGAATCTTACGGGTATATACCATTCATTTTTAACACAACAGTCAGTTTTGATTTCATACAGTGTGAAGTGTACAGCGTGAAAGTGTTCGATATTCTGAAAACGTAAAAAATGGATCTTCGTTTCGAGTAAGTATTTTTTAAATTTTTTCCTGTCTATATATTACAATTCTATTGTGGCAATATTATTAGAGATATATAAGGTTATTCTTTAGTAAAATTTAAACACATTTGAACCAAATGTGCTCAAGTTACACATGTTCAAATAGTAATGTTGCCATGCGGCAACGCTAAGCGCTTACACTCAGTAAATATGTTTTTTGAATTCAGAAATGGTTTAACACTTGCTGAAGCAATAGATATGATTTTTAATGATGATATAGACGGGGATATTTATATTCAGCCACCTGACCCAAATGTAGATACAGATGAAGACTCCGCCGAAGAAGATAATGGCGGGTAAGTTCTAACTTTCAAAAATATATAATTTATATATACGTATTCTTTTTATTTGCAGGCTACTTGACAATCTAACTTCACGGCAATTACGAGCTGCCGCTGAAATTAGGCTACCAGACAATGCCAGAATAGGTGTAAATATGATTCACAAAATGATTTAAATTCTAAGAATCAAGATATACAACAGCCAATACCCATATCTATAACACCTATTGAATCTTCTGATGCAATAGTCAACTGGGTACAAAACCGACGAAAGGAAAAAGTAAATTTCAAACCAAGATGGGCACTGGGTGCAGACTTTGACACAGAACGTCCATCACAATTTCCTGAACCAAATTATTCTGCATATGAAAAAATGTCAATAGTTGAAATTTTTGAACAATTTATAGACACGGAAATTATAGAACATATGGTGAATGAGAGCAGACGATGTGCTTTGTTTTTGAACTGCAATGATCCGAAAATAACTGCCGATGAAATTCGCTGTTTTATTGCGATCTTATTTCTAAGTGGCTATAATAACCTACCATCCAAACGACATTATTGGGACTCCTGTGATGATATGAAAAATTTTGCAGTCTCTCAATCAATGCGCCGTGATAGATTTTACTAATTTGCCGATTTCTTCACTGCGCAGATAATACAAAAATTGATTTAAATGATAAGATATGGAAGCTTAGACCTGTTGTAGAGATGTTAAAAGAACGATGCATTAAGAATTTTTGTACCAGAACAAAATTTGGCATATGACGAAAGTATGGTAAAATACTACGGTAGGCATGGATGCAAACAGTTCATTCATGATAAGCCGATCAGGTTCGGGTACAAAATATGGAGTATAAATACAAAGGATGGATACTTATTGAATTTTGACATTTATCAAGGAAGAAGTCCAAAAACAAATAATGATTTTGAGGCGTTGTTTGGCAAGGCTGCCACACCTCTCTTGATGATGTTAGAGGAAGTTCCACGGCCTAGAAGAGATGTACGTGATCAGTTTTATATGGATAATTTGTTTTCTGGTTCATCGCTGTTTTCGTTCTTGAAGTTTCGTGGTTATTCCGCTGTCGGAACAATTCGTGAAAATCGAATCCCAGCTGAATGCCCTCTCAGTAAAAAGCCATTATTTGCAAAGCAAATTCGTGGACATTTTGAAACAGCGATGGAAAAAACGGATGGACTCTTATATGTAAGATGGATGGATAATGCGGTAGTAACCATGATTTCTACTTCTTATGGCGCTCAAGATGTTGGTCAAGTGAAAAGATTCTCCCAACAGGAAAAACGAAATATAACGATACCAAGGCCGAGAGTGATTGCCATGTACAATTCGTTTATGGGAGGAACTGATGAAATGGATCAGAATCTTGCATGCTATCGTATAGGAATCAGAGGGAAAAAGTGGTATTGGCCTTTACTTACATGGATGCTAGACGTAGCGATGCAGAATAGTTGGATCTTATACAATAAATCTCGAAAAGGAAAGCTGTCCCAGTTAGAATGCAAAAGAAAACTAGTCAATGTTTACATGCGACGATACCAAGTTCTTCCCAAAGGAGCTGGAAGACCCGCGGCTTCTATCGAATCTTCTCCCGATTCTCGTATTTCAGACAACATCCGATTTGATCGTACTGATCACTATGTTGGGCATACGGAAGGAAATAAAAGAAGAAGATGTGCTCGCCAAACATGCAAGTCCATAATAAGGACGAAGTGTGTGAAATGTAATGTGGCACTCTGTATAGACTGTTTTGTGCCTTTTCATTCACGCTAATAGAATTGCTATATTTATACCAACTATATAATTTTATGCAGTTTTTTGTATGTGTATAATTTTATATTGCTTTTGTAACTAATCGTATTTTTTTTAGAAAACTATTGATTTCTTGTTATCACCATTATTACATAGTATAAGCGCATCTCCACAAATAAATAATCAATATTTTTTTAAATATTTTTATCAGTCTCTTAATATGTGTTTTAACAAGTGTGCCAAAAATGAAAACAAAAATTCACAAAAAAATAATTCCGGCGCTAATGGGTTAACAGGTCGAAAAAAAGCACTTCCGGAATAATAGGGATTTCAAAGAAGAAACTGTCAGTCACAAAGTGGGAAGTCTTGTATCACGAACTGTTGGCTATAAGGAAAGTCGTTATGCAAATTTCTGGATGTACTGTCTTCGATACCGAGCTGAATCTGCATCACGAGTTCATTGATTCAAAAACAAAAAAATGATGCCTGTGTGAAAAAAGTTGTTGACTACATTCGATCCCTTGAAAATCCATTCGTAATCAACTCGACAGAAAAGAACCCTCCTCTGCATAATATTATAACTAAAGAGTGTGCATCAGAAGAAGTAGCGCAAAAACTTCGGCAAGTAATGAAAATTGGGAAAGGCCACTATATGATTTTACGGAACGAAAGGTTTGTACATAAAACTTCTAGATTTTGGGATACTATTCACCGAATAAATCTTCCCACATTAAACACAACAAATACACAAAAGCATGTCAGTGTTACCAATACAAAGAACAAGAAAAGTAAAGTAACTTAATCTGGAAGGAAAGCACTGGACCTCGCCCGTGAAAGAAAATATGATATGCACATTTTACTGAAGTACAACATAGTTCCCTCTAACAACTATTTATTTGACGCCAATGACAACATGACAAAGCCACAAAAAATATCTTAATTACAGAGCTCGACAAAAATTTGAAGAAAGAAGACTATATTGTACCAAATAAATGGCCCACAGCGTTCAATACAACATGTCTTATTGATTTAATAAAAATTGGATTCTTGTATGCACCAATATTTTTGGAAATTAGAGAGACAGCCATAAAAAACATTTTATATTTATTTAAAATATCGCAGTGGTTACATTACGTTTCGCCAATTATTATAAAGGCTTCTTCAGATTTTAATTATTATTATTATATAACTTCCTTCTTAAAATAAATATTATATTTACATTATTTCTAAAATTAAAATTAATTAATTAACACAGATATATGAAAGGAAAAATTTTTTTTAAACTTACCAAATATTAGAAATAATTTTTTAATTAAATATTTTTTCATAATTAATAAACTTCAATTTATGAAAATTCTAAATCAAAACTAACATATTAGTAAAATGCTTTCAATTATTATAATTGTAATTGGATGGGAGTTTACACAAATGGTAAAATTGATATCAAATCGATTATTATGTACATGTGAGAATTTAGTATCCAAATTAATTTTAACATTAAATTTATGTATTTACTTAACATTGTTTATTATCAATATTTTAATTAGGTTATAAATTAGTTTTATTTTGATTAATTAATGACAAAATTATAAATTGAATTTAGATTTTCAATATCTGTTTTATAATTAACTGTTGTACTATTCTTTTTAATTTCAATCATTTCATAAAGCATTCTTTTTTTTAAATTATTTTCAATACGTAATATTATTGGTGATCTAAAATTGAAATTATGGTTTTTCTCAACAGAATGGTCAGATAATGCAGTATTCGGAAGATGTGGTGAAGCTTTTTTGGTTTTTATAGAGTTTTTATGCTGATTAATTCTTTTATTTAAATTTTGTTTTGTTTGTCCTATATACGTTCCATTACAATTCATACAATCCAGCTGGTATACAACATTAGCTACTGAAAATTTATCTGTTTTATCTTTTAAGTTATTAAATAATTTTTTTTCCATTATATTTAAGTAGTTCTTTTTTTAATTTTGTATTTCCTTTTTAGATTGAAATGTAAAATTAAATAAACCTTCGAAAAAACTTAAATAGCGAAACGTACGTAAGGTTTTAAATGTCTAAAATTAATGTTCCTATATGTGTTAAATAAATGTACTATTATATAATGTTGCTGTTACTACAATTTTCCAAAAAATTACAATTTATAATCATTATAACAGCTTATCTAAATAATTAATTTATTAATTATGAAAAAATATTTAATCAAAGATTATGTCTAATATTGGGTAAGTTTAAAAAAAATTTATCCTTTCATATATCTGTGTTAATTAATTAATTTTAATTTTAGAAATAATGTAAATATAATATTTATTTTAAGAAGGAAGTTATATAATAATAATAATTAAAATCTGAAGAAGCCTTTATAATAATTGGCGAAACGTAATGTAACCACTGCGATATTTTAAATAAATATAAAATGTTTTTTATGGCTGACTCTCTAATTTACAAAAATATTGGTGCATGTCTTATTGATGAAATGGCAAATCTAAGAGGACTGAAACTGAGAAAAGTTGGAAAACATAATATGAACGGGGACGACAAATACAAGTATGCAGATTTGGGAAAGGATTTTCTCGACGTTGTGTTGCATAAAGCGAAAAATGCTCAGAGGTTAGACTTTATCTTCGACACATACCACGAAGAATCAGTAAAAGATTCTGAAAGGCTTCGACGCAACAAGACGGTACCCGTTGATGTAACTGATATTGCTAATGATGTACCGCTGCCCATAAACATGGATGCGTTCTGGGCTTCCAGCAAGAATAAGAAAAATTTACAACATTTCCTTCAAAAGTATATTGAGCTGGAGTTTGTAAGAAGAAGTCTAAATATTGACATTGTCTTCAGTGGATTGGGGTATGAGGAGCCATCACCTGCAATAATGGTTAGTAGAGATGGTACAACGAATATTGAAGATCTACGCTTCGATATCGAAGAAGCTGATTTACGCCTCATTCCCCGTGCATTGCATAGCTTAAATTCTGGGTACAATCGAATCGTTGTCCTTTCTCAAGATACCGATGTCCACGTACTCTTCCTGTATTACTGGCAAACTCTACAGCAAAGAGGTCTACAAGAAGCATGGATAAGAGCAGGAGTTGGCGAATCAGTCAGATACATACCAATCCATACACTTGCAACTATCATTGGACAGCAGCTGTGTAACGTGTTACCAGCCCTGCATGCCCTCACAGGAAACGACTACACCAGAAAAATTGGGACGAAGGTGGCAGCCCTCAAAGCAGATCGTATCGCAAACCTAACTAATTTTGGACAATGTACAGAATCCGTAGACACCGACATGATAAAAGCCGAAAGATATTTGGTCCAGGTCCTGAGAAAAGGTACCACTTTTGACACTATGGATAATCTGAGATTCTGGCTCTACCATTCCCGTCAAACTAGTACACTACAGTAAGGGAACATATTCTTAGATCATTCTACGTGACATACACACAGACAACATGCTTAAATAGAGCCATAAAGCCACTAAATCCTACACAGTATGGTTTTGTAAAGAGTGATGAACTGTTACTGCCAATAGATAACCGAAAAATGCTTCCAGATGATTTAATACCAGCCTGCAAGTGCAGTAAGTGTGCACGCAAAAGTTGTGTTTGCAGAATGAACGGCATGCCCTGTTGCACTTTCTGTACATGTCAGAACATCCCACATGTAGATAATAGAGACTGCCGTAATGAAATCAAATAAGGTAAGTAGTTTTAAAATTTCGTAATCAATCAATTAATTATTATGAATTTGTCCATTTAGATATAAACACGTCCTGCCGTTTGATGAAAAAGATACATAATGTGTACAAATTAATATGAAAATAGTAATATAATAATATAAAAACGAATAAACAATGCCTTCTTTACAAGTCTTTCTTAGTTATTGTATCAAAATAACAATTTATTTTATCAGAAGTCTATGTTTTGACGTTTTCAACACGTACAACACTACACTTCCGGCAGTGTAACTCTAAAACCAGAAGCGATAAAACAATGACTAAAACGTCAGATCTTTTCAAGGCCTACAATTTTTCTTCTTTCAGATGAGTGTTCGTTCATAAAAATTGGTTCAGCCGTTTAGGAGATATGATTTTTTAAACATTTATCCATTGCCGCCATCTTGTGACGTCATTTCCGCAAAACTTATAGGGATACGGGATTAGCACCCTGGATTTTTTTAAAGCTCCATTACATTACCATTAAATGATTACACATGGTGTTGCTCTATACGCAGACTTTTGTACAGAACACCCCTCAGCCGATCGATTATATAGCGTCTGTGAGAATTTTAAATTTTTGGGCTGTTGTTGAACTGCAAAGTGGATTTTGATTAAAATAAGTTTCAATTGTTGATTTATATCTAGGCCAATTAGCATTACGATCTGACCATTTGTTAGAAGGAATGATGAACGTTTCTGGAATATTGAAATTAAGTTGAATGCAAATTGGAAAATGATCTGAATCCATGGGATCTTCTAATACTTGCCAGGAAGTTTTTTTTGCTAATGCAGATGATGTAAGTGTAACGTCCACTGCGGATTGATGATTAGGGGGACAATGAAAAATAGTGGGATTTCCATTATTTAGTACTATAAGGTCTATGTTCTTTATAGCATCTACAAGTATCCCAGATAGCACGTAAGCTTACGGCAAGTTTGCTTTTAACTTGTCATGTCAAGCTTAAAGCAAGTTTCAAACATGAAGCTTGAATTAACCTTGAATCAAACTTGAAACTTGGTTGGAAAGTTTGAAGCAAGTTTGCAAAATAAGTTTATTGCAAGTTTATTACCCAGGTAGCATGTAAGCTTACAACCAGTTTGTTTTTGACTTGGTTGTGCTTGCAATGTTAAACTTTCACTTTAACTATGAAACAAGCTTGTAATAAGCCTTGGTAATAAGCTTTAAAAAAATCGTAACAAGCTCTGCTATTGTTTTGGCAACGGTGTTATCCGAAAGTTGCCGGAATGCTTCGTTAAGTAGCTATAGTCAATGTTGCCCAAGAATATTGCCCAAGTTAGTATACATTTGTACTGAATCAGCATATTTTTGCTCAAGTAAAAGTACGTCAATACTTTTGTAATTGATTTCCGTACGTTTTGTTTAAATAATAATTATAACAAAGATTGATTTGAAAGGTGCGCCATAAGTATATCTGTAACATCTTTTCATTGGCTAAAAAAAATAGATACATAAAAATCGTAATGTTAGTTTTTCCTACGAATAAACATCCTTGGTCTATGCAGATTTAAAATTCGTTTTGTTCGAAGATATTGCAAAAAGTACGTTAACCTAAAAAATCAGTATGTTTTTCTAAATAGCGGCAACGATGGTTGAACTTAGCCATTTTACCTTGTTTTTACCGTTGAATAGGCAGCTCTGCTTACAATTTTTATTTTGAATGTTGCGGTTTGTTGTGTAACTACTATTCTTCGAAAAAAGTAAGGTGAGTATTTATTTTAAATCCTAAATGTAAAATTAATTAAGTACACTAATCGAGTAATTCAATTTTTGTTGAGGTTATGTTATACACGTGTTGTAATAAAGTCGATAAAGTGTACAACCATAAAAAACTTGTAAAAAACCATACTCCTTAATCTTAAATAGTATGGAATGTTTTTATCACTGACATCTATTTTCATTTTAACGGTCAATTTATATGACTACTGATCTATCGATTCTTTTATATAAATTCATAATTTTCAGTTACATGTCTTGAAATTATTTTCTGTTTTAACAAATTATTTAAAAAACCCGAATGGGCATAAATATGTTTATAACCTGAAATCAAAAGTAACATATCTTAACATTTGTTAATAATTTATATATTTTTGTATTAGTTCGATTAGTTTTATTAAATTCGACCAAATCGTTTTTCACTTATGCTATTTGTATTAACCACAGAAGAAGTAGACTAACAGCTAAGAACTTAAAAAATATATCATTTTATCTACAAGTTTTTATTTGTTTTTGTATCTGGTATTTTAATAAACGGATTTACATTTCTTCAAGGTGAACGTACAACACATTATTAAGAAAATATACATTTACTTTTATTCCTTAGCATGTTTTTGTTCTAGTTCAATTGTTTTTTTTTCAGAAATCAAGGAAATCGATCCAATGTGGAAACTCAGTAGGAAAAACTACAATTGCTTAACAATTTCTTCATATATAGTTTATACTGTTATGTTATTCCTTTTTTAGTTTATATTATATTATCTAACGCAATGTATTTTTTTATATCTTAGTCCACTTTTTTTTAGAAAATAAATTGATTCAAAATGAAAAAAATGCTTTTTTTGAAATTTGCCCAACACGCTTCTTTCAAGCTTGTTCAACATGGTTATTTCAAGTTTGCCCAACATACTTTTTTCCAGCTTGTCTAATAAGCTTTTTTCAAGCTTTATAAAATAAGCTTGTGGTAGCGGTAACTAGTAAGCTTGAATTATGCTTGATATAAGTTTCCAGACAAGTTTGTTTTCAGTCTACATGATTGTTAAAACAAGTTTGTTTTAACCTTGTATCAAACTGACTGTGCTATCTGGGATATGTCCTTGTTTGTTATTTATTTGGGAGCCCGTTTGTTGTGATGACAGTTGAAGTCTCCACCTATGATTACGTTTCCATTAAATTGAGTAATGATATACTTTGTTTATTCGATACGTTCGCCATTGTGATTATTATTGTAAGAGATGTTCTGTAAGCATTTTTCTATACGATTTTTAATTTCTAGATTATTTATATTTGCTATAGTATTCTGTTCTAGCGATGCAGATTTTAAACAATCAAAGATTATAGTAGTAATTTCTTCAGCGATTTTTAAATTTATTTTACATTTGTTTAAATTGTATAATTTCGTTTTTATATGGATTGGGTATGATGGGTTTAGTAGGAATAATAAATGTAGATTGTCCTGTGATTAAAGGATTTTTATTAGAGGTTGAAGTGTGTATATCTAATTCTGGTGAATTTGGAGCTTTACGTTTTTTATAGGTACCCAACAGCGGTTGAGTTAGACGTGGTTTATTTATAAGTGTTGGATTCGGTGTAGCGCTGTGATTCAATAATGGAGAAAAATTTTCGAGTGTTTTTAAAACTGAATATTTATTATTAGTAGTAACCTTTGAGTAAGATGGATTGTTTATACATAATTCTGCTTGTTTAAAAGAAATCTTGTCGGTAGCTATTAACTTTTTAATTTGTTGTTGTTTTAAAAATATTGGGCAGCTTTTGTTAGTCGAATTATGGGATTCACTTTTACAGTGTACGCAGTAATTTTTATTTGTGCAAGTGGTTTCATTATGAGTAATACCACATGTTATACAGCGAGTTTTGCTTTTACATAATCTGGAATTATGTCCGTATCTTAAGCAATTACGACATTGAACTGGAAAAATGTAAGGTTCCACCGTAAAGTTTACGCCGTTAATTCGAATGTTTGAAGGTAATGTATTTCCTAGAAATAAAACTACGATATTTTGTCTTAGTTGCGCTATTAGGTTCCCGTCATTATCCGTTGTCCTTTTAAACTGTCTTTTAACATCCATCACCTGTTGATTACACTCAATAGCCATTTTTAAATAGTCTTCATTGAAAAATGTATCTACCATACACACTAACCCTTTCATTTGAGTATAAAATGTAGGTATGTAAGCAATCAAATTGTTATTAGATACACATTCGTGGTTAATTAACATATTTGCAGCATTCAAACAATTGAAAATTACTTTAACTTTTAATATGCCTAGTGATTTAATATCAATAATGTGTTTCTTAAACGCATCGTGCAAGTAAAGATAGTGCCCTATTCTGATAGGAAATAACCTTCCTACGCTTTTAATTTTATGTTCGATATGAACAGAGAATGGACCGGTATCATTCGGTTGGTATTTGTTATTTAACTTTATGGATGAATTAATAGTATTTACATCGATGTTATTATCTTGTAAAATATTAGGTTTTTCTACGTCATCTACACTTACCATTTCAACCGGATCTAAATCATGTGTTGATGTAGCTTCTCCATGTCTGAATCATTGTTTTCGGGCGACCTGCAGTGGTCGTCCTGATGTGTGGTCATTGGTAGCACTAACTAGACACTTTTGTAATCAGTAATTAGCAGTTATTAGGTTTTAAGTACTTAAACTAAAATATAAGATTTAATTTGATTATTACACGTAAATTTAAAACGAAGCGCACTCGATACAGGATCTACGTGAACTAGGTCACAAATTGTATATGACAAGAAAGGTGATAAATATTGAGGATATGTCGCTTATGGAGATATAATGCATACAGATTCAGAAGATCTTGCTCCTGAAGCTTTGGTGTTCCAAGTAGTACGTTTTTCGAGCAATTTTAAATGTGTAGTTGTTTATTTTTTTACAAATAAAACCGATGCAGCAGTGCAATCTCAATTGGTGCTAACAGCAATAAACAAATTATATGACATTGCTATCAAAGTACGTTCAGTTACATGTAATGGTACCGTAACAAATATAAAAACCTTCCAAAATCTTGGCTGTACTATAAATTCGAAAAAAATTATTTCCTATTTTAAACATCCATCCGCTCAAAGTAATGTATATGCAATTATGGATCCATGTCATATGTTAAAGTTAAGTAGAAATGCTTATGAAGAAGCGTCTTTATCTTCAAATCGAGGGCCTATTTCATTTACATACATTCAGCGATTACATGAGGTGCAAGAAAAAGAAAATTTAAAATTTGTTAATTACCAGAATAATAAAATGAAAGTTCGCCTTGCAGCACAAACATTAAGTAGTGGAGTTGCAGATGCCTTAGATTTTTTGAAACCTTCTGGAAATTTACAATTTGAAGGAAGTGGGCACAGTGGAATTTATTAGAAAAATTGATCGAATATTTGATTTAATGATTTTTCGTTCACCATTTGGTAAGGGTTTTAAAGCCCCACTTACTTTACAGAATGAGAATTAATGGAATCAGTTTCTACTAGATACTGAATTGTTTCTTAAACAATTAAAAGTAAATAACCAATGCATCCTCACACATCCACGAAAAACATTTGCAATTGGGTTTTTGTTAAGTACGAATAGTTTTAGGGGTTTAGCTTTAGATTTATTAACTAAGACAGAAATCCATTAAAGTATCTATTATAAATGTTCTCAAGACCATTTAGAATATTTTTTTTCATGCATACGGGCACGAGGCGGTTGGAATAATAATCCAAACAACAATTTAAATGGACACTTCGTGCATTATTGTTTAGAAATAGCATTACAACGAATTGTACAGATATCGCATCAACCAATTCTAGAATTTCGATCTAGTAAAAAAAGTATTAGATGAAGATGTTTCTGAAAACGAGGCTGTAGATTCGTTCATAGTTGAAATCGATAACACAAATTTAAGCAATCATCAAGACAATATTTCGTATTATATTGGGCGATTTATAGTCAAGAAACTATTTGAAGGGTCCAGTGCAAGAAGTACCTAAGTCACATTTTTTCTGATTTGGACATTTTTGCGCCATCTGTACGTTAACACCTATACTAACCTTCCTATTGAATCAGTTTACTTAAAAGGAATCTAAGTAGGCTTATTATTCATGACGGTTGGTTAACATCGTGGCGTCATTTTTGGTGCACAAAAAACCTAAGTCCAGAAATTCCGCCTTTTAAACCATCAGCTGTTGCTACTTTTAGGTTGCATTTGTTTAGTATTCGCGTGAATTTCTTGCTGTTATTATCATGACGGCTATTTTTACTATTGCGTGTATTGTTTGATTATAATAATGAGTAATTCAGAAGGTACATTTCGTTTTCTCTTAATAATATCAAAATTACTGGCATTTTGCTTAATACTTTTACAGAACCTTATGAAGAGAGTGAGGACGATTGGATTCCAAGTTCAGAGTCTGAGATAGATTCTGGAAGTGACTGTGACTGTGCCGAGGATTAGAACAAGAAATAAACAGTAGCTGTAACGTTACAGGAACCTATTCCTTCTACGTCAATAAGTGGGAAAGGTAAAAAAAGAACGAGACATGTTGAAAACTGGAAACGTTCCAAACGAAGAGAGCTCCAAAAAACTACATTAAAACCTCGAGATATTTCGTTGTGCAGGTGCAAGTGTAAACAAAAAATTAATAAAGAAGAAAGAGGTAAGATTTTTAAGAATTTTGTTGAACTACAAACACGTCATTCAGAACAAAATCTTTATTTGCGTGGATGTCTACGAAAAGTTAAAGCTAAGCGTCGTCGCGTTCGTAGTAATGAAAATGATAATAAAACATATAGAAGTGTGTTTCTTTATAACGTCAATATTGATAATAAATCTATTTCTTTGTGCCAACAAGCATTTTTGGCAATTCACGGTATAACAAAAGAGAGATTGCGAAAGAAAGTACAGAATTTTAAGGTAACTCCAAGCGATCTTCGAGGCAAACATGACTCTAGACCAACTAGAGTCAAACAAAATATAATGGAAAACATCCAAATATATATTTCAGATTTGCCTGCACGTGAATCTCACTACTCACGTTCAGATAACCGTCTGCGGAAATATTTACCTACAGACTTATCAGAAGCAGCAGTTTATAAAAGATATAATGAATTAAATCCAGAACAGGCTGCATCATATGGAATATTTTCCAAAGTCTTGAATGAAGACTTCAATATAGCTTTTGGGTCACCTAGAAGAGATATTTGTGCAACTTGTGAAAAAGTTGTAGTAGATATGTATCAAGCAAAATTAAATAACAACAATCTTGTTTTAAAAAACCTGTCTATCAAGAAAGAACTTTATCAACGTCAAGCTGAAGTATTTTTCCACGACATTAGGAACTGTGCCAAATCAACTATTGACAATGAACTCATAATTTCAATAGACTGTGAAAAGAATCTACCCTTACCTGTTACTACTTCTACGCAAATCGCATAAAGCCTCAAGTACCCGGAATTTCCAAAATACGTTCAGTACTATTCAGTCACACTTCAAAGCCTATGTCAAGAGACACCATGACCGGTGATTATACTACAATTATTGCCCTATACAAAATATGCAATGGAAGATTTTATAACCAAACTCCTAAAAATGCTTACCTGACATACCTAAAACTAAAGGATGCAAAGCTAGAAAACGTAAAATTTTTACTGCAATATATGCCTCTAGAATTTAGAGATTTTTATAAGGTATTGGACGAGGAACGTCCATTAGTCGTACACAAACACGAAGAAGAATGTTACGATTCAGGTGTTGAGGTGTATGAATAAAAACTGATATTAGTTTTTTATTAAAACCTACTTTAAGTTATTGATTATAGATATAGACTAAAAATGTTCTTTTTATTTCATTTAATTCAATAATAGTATATTATACACCAAGGTGGTGAAGACTGTTATTATTGACCGAGCACCAAGATTATTTCGCGAGGGTGTACCACCTGCGGAGATGAAATTGTGCGAAGGCGGTGCACAGCCCATACTAACTTAAAACCTCGGCGATTATGGTCGTGGGTAAGGGTGATATTGAGTTAAATAAAACTTATATTAAAAGCAATAGTAATTTAATAAAACTTATTCGCAATTAAATGCAAAAAAAATGGGCGCCAGCTGTCCGGAGAACAGCACTGTAAACGTTCTTCCTTGTACACCGGCGGTATCTTAGTTATAATATTTTTTATTGTACACAAAATGTAACGAGAGGCGGGAAGCTTCCGTGACTCTCACACGTTGATAAATAAATTTTATATTTTACTTAAACTTAGATAATAAGAATTAAATTAAATTAAAGCCGCACAACATACAACGATTATAATCAAAAATAAACATAATATGAAAATTACAAAATAATTATTACTGCTTTTCTTGTAGGTGTTAAATTAAAAATTAAAGTACTAACGGGCATATTTTGCCAAATGAAAGAATGTCTTATGATAGCCAGAACTAGCCTTGACCTAATTGAACGGACTCACCGATATCGCCGCTGATAACTTTCCTTACTAAATACGTCATCAAACGAGTTAATTACTTAAATCGGAATAATAGTATTAGATACTGGCAATTCAGTAGTCCACTGCAACGGAAGCCGTTTCCCAAAAATCGCCGTCCCTAAGAACGACGATGCCCAATCAAATTCCGATATTCCAAGTTTATTCAAAAAGAACCTCGAACTGCCGATAATAATAAATAGAAAATGAAAATATTTTATGCAACCAACATCACAAAACAATAAATTTTACCATGAAGTTTAACTAAAACAAATTAATATAACAGACTCTGGATTGTTACAAGGGGCTTTGCCCCGAGCGAAATAAGGTGCGAGGTCTATAAATGTCTTCACCACCATGGTTTATATACATTTTTTCCACTACTACCCCAATTTAAGACAAAAATTAAAAATAGAAATTTTTCTTGTAAAAAATAAAGTAGCACAGGAATTAGAGATGGGCAAAATCGGTATTTTAGTTGTTTCGGCTCACCGGCTCCCGTTCCTTTAAATGAGCCGGTACCATGTTCCAGTACATTTGTACCGTGAATTTTGTCGATAGCGACGGTAGCACCAAATAAAATGTAAATATGTGTATAAAAATATAAAACATCCTCTGATTCTCAAGTTACAATTGACACATCTATAACAGGAATGCAAATTTTCACTAATAAAACAAAAATCAAGTAGTATGATGCAGGTTGACATTCATAGAAAATTTGACATTTCAACTAATTTGTAATTATTGTGTTTGGGTGCTTTTTTGTAATGTTAGAAGGAATTAACTGTACACCGCCTGAAATGCGGGAAGCTGCAGAGAAGTTAAGTGACGAACTACTGCCCCAAAAATCTAAAAGCATTTATTTGAAATCTTACGAAACTTTTAAAGATTGGGGTATAAGTAAAGGCGCTGCTGGAATTAGCGAAAACATACTTCTGGCATATTTCAATGAATACGCGAATGATAAGAAGGCATCTACTTTATGGTCGCACTATTCCATGCTAAAAGCCACCATTAAGCTGAAAGAAACCATCGACATTTCGAAATTGTTTCAATGAATCGGTTATCTAAAAAGACAAAATATTAATTATACACCAAAAAAGTCATCTGTGTTTTCAAAAGAGGACATTACAAAATTTTTAACGCATGCGGTTGACGACAGTTACATCGCAATTAAAGTAAGTACATTTACATCATTATTGTTGATTGATATTAATATGTAAATATTCCTTAATTACAGGCAGTTCTTGTAATAGGTGTTGCGGGGGCGTACCGTGGAGACGAACTCTGCAATTTGCTAATGACGGATGTTTTGAACAAAGATAATATAATTGTTATAAATATTCGTCAGAGTAAAAATGGATCTTCACGAAAATTTATTGTCACAGACGCTCTGTGGATTGAAATTATAAGAAAATATTTAAAATGCAGATCACATGTAAACTTACCTCGATTATTTGTTGAGGTTAGGAATGGAAAAGCTATAAAGCAGAATATAGGCCATAATACAATTGCACAAATGCCAAATAAAATTGCAACTTTCCTAAAATTAGCAAACCCTGCTTCCTTCACTGGCCATAGTTTTCGAAGGACTTCTGCCACTATTTTAGCGGCTAGTGGCGGTAATACACTTCAACTAAAGCAACATGGGGGTTGGAAATCTGTAACCGTAGCAAAAGGTTACATTGAGGAGTCACTGCTACTCAAAAGGTCGATCGCAGATATGGTCCAAGGGCCTTTAACTTCTACATCTTCGACTTCTGCGGCTTTATCAGTGGAGTCACAGCGTTCACCCTCATCGGATGCATTTATTTCAACTTCATCTTCATTTCCGCCTAATAACATCAATGAAAGTAATACTCGACATAATACGGTTATAAATTTACCAACAGCTCCAACAAACACATCGGGTGCAACAATCGCAATGACTTGCCACAATTGCACAATTAATTATAACTTTGGGAAACAATAATTTGTGTTAATTGTATCTATTAATAATAATAATTAATAAATAAAGTTCTGTTGTTGTTTAGGTAGTTTTCTAACATCTTAATAGCCAAACTCCGACTGCCGCATTTCGCCATGTTGTAGTTAGTTAGAGATACCCAGTTACGGGATGTCATTAGTCATTATTGGTTGAGCGCGAATTTTAAACTAATGGCATTTTTATTTAAATAATTTTATAGTGTTAGGTAATTTCAAGCAGCAAGTACGTTAAATACAATCTCTTGGTTATACAAAATTATGTTGCACAAGTTTTTGTTACACAACTATCCCTGGATTCTCAAAATTTTGAATTTGTCCATTATTAACCTTGGTTAATAATAGAAAAATTGTTGACCACTAATAGAGAAATTCAACTTCTCAGGTTGGCTACGAGCGCAATAATTGCCAACTTCATAGCTAGTAGTGAAAAAAACAGTTTTTTCATTGCTTGTGCTTACTGGTTACTGGCAAGAAGTACCTACGTCCAAAACAAATTACTTAATTATAAACAAAAGAAAATGAAATTTCAGATTTATTAAACATGTAATAAACGCGGCTAATGCAAGGTACTTCTCAAATAAATTTTATCGAGATCACACCAGTACCGTTATTTGAATTTCAATTATTAAACTTTAATGTCGTATATCTCGAAATGAATAAAATGTGACTTGGGTACTTCTTGCACTGGACCCTTCATTTGCAAAAATTAATTGCACCTTTTGCCAAAATATTCTTACCGAAAATATTCATAATGATCATTGCTATACTGTTGACATAAATAAGTATTCCATATCTACAACATTTGTATCAAGAGGAAGTTTATATTTACCTTCACACACTGTTTTTAAAATTGTACAGTATAGTGAAAAGGTATTTCGTTACCAAATAAAACTAGGCCGATTTGCTAGTGACAATAACTTCCAACATAGAATATCTTTAGAAGTTCTGCGAAACTATCAATAATGTCGTTGTTTAAACCTCCCCATCCTCCTATTAATGACGTTTTTTCAGAAGATTTGCATGAAATTCAGTTGATAAAACGAATTGTTGAACATTTTTTTGCAATCAGAATTGAGACATAAGCAAAGAAAACCACATTACGGTTGATGGGGAACAAAGCAAATATGAGGCAAAAACTGCATAGTTCAATTTTATTTTACGGTGTGTAAACAGTTAATAAGTATGTTAACATTAGTTACCATAAATGTGTACAGTTTTTTTTATATTTCTTTTAATAAAACATCCAATACAATTTTATAATCATGTTTGCATTATTAACAGGAAGTATGGTATCCAACAAAATAAACAGTACCTAAATATACCTATATATTATGGAGATTAAAAATTAAATAAAATTTTTATTTTCGGTACTGTTTTTGACGAATACTGTATATTCATGAGTTAGAAAGAGATTAGAGATTAGATAGAGAGAAAACAACACCCCCAGAGTATTGTGGGCGTGTTCATAAAGAAGACCGTTTTTTGTAACAGGTGGATAGCTTTCCAGTCGTATAATATAGTTCAGTGATTTAGAGAACTAAATCGGCGTGAATAAGGAGATAAGTCAATTTACCTCGCAATTCATGGTAATTTACTAATTGGTAGTGTAAAAGGGGACAACTTGACTAAACTCGTTTTTCACTCTCACTGCATTGACTTAACTTTTTATGCATGCAAGTTATGCAACCAACGTATACTTTGATTACTTAGCTCTCTTTACACAAAGCTGCGGAACGATAAATTATATCTGTTAGCAATATAACCCCATTTTCACAAAATGTTGACTTGTCTCCTTTTACGCGCGCGGCAGCGAATTAAAATATGAGACGGGTTTATCTAATAAACCAAAAGTATAAAATTCCTAAAAAAAACATTCCAGTAATTTTTGATTTTATGAGTAACGTCAATTTGACTTTGGTCATATTTATCAGTATTAAAACTTATTGTTCGGTTTTTACAGGTTTTTAGATTGATTACTGGTTTAAAAGTAAAGTCAAAATTAGCATTTTGAAAATTTGTAGTTATTGTTTTCTATACAAGTACTTGCAGTTTGTATTGTATAATATGTACAATTTTATTTTATCTTTACCACGTAGCATTACCCTTGTTTTTATACATTAATTTATATTTTTTTTAACACAAACTAATTTACGTGGTTATGCATATATTACTGCAACAATTAATAAATCGCTTTTATATTTTTAAAATACACGTTTAGAAAATGTAATAGTCTTGCCGTTTCTACCTCCAACGGTGTTGCCAGCAAATTGAAGCAAACACGTACTGTAAATAGAACAATAAAAGTAATTTTAACATGGAAACCAACGCTACTGTTACTTCAATAGCTACATGTTGTATAAAAAAGTAGCTCCACCTTTATATTGTATAAAAATATAAATGTATGGATAGTTTTCACCTCCATACAAATTTTCGTTTTTGCGCAGGACATGCTCTAATATGAAAAATAACGTTGAGAGTAAGGGGAAACGCATTCGCCTCCAAAACCGGTGGCGAACTAGTAAAAACGGAGGCGATCACAACCTAAGCGTATTGGAGGCGTGTACCAAACGCATGTATATTATATATGTATATTTGTATCGTGTATTTGTATATTGTATCGTGTCGAATAATTCTTTAGAAAGGTTTGCAACCTATGGTGAAAATCAAAATACACAAATTCTTATAATTGACAACAATGTTCAAGTACTTCAAACAGTTTCGAAAAGTAACTAATCTTTTCAAGCCATAAATAATGTACATGAAAAAAATAATAATGCAGAAGCTGTTTTACAGGAAAATTCTGATTCTGAAATTAAGTCGGCAAGTAATTTATTACCCTTCAAAGATTGGCTCTAGTAACTCTAAGTTTTTGATGCATACTCAAAAAACATTACACATGGAAGAGGTAACACTATATGAAATACAGAAAGAAGATCTGCGCCTATCAACTGAAAGAGCAAATAATAAGAAGAAAATAATGAACAAAACAGAAAACAAAAGCATTAGACGATTACATAAAAAATAGTTTAATTAAAATCGGTAAGAAACGAGCTATATGCAAATTTTGTCAAAATAATGTAACCAACTTTGAAAGACATGTAGTTAGACATAAAGAAGAAAACGAAGTAAAAGATTTTTATCAGGATTTATGACAACCAATAAAGAAGATAGAAACATGCGAAGTAAGATTTTAGCATTAATGAGATACAAAACACAGTTTGAAGAATTTGTTCATAATGATAATGAGGACATTAATAGGTTACCTTGTAGTCACTGCAAAGGATTAGTTGCAACGAATTATTTAAGACTGCATTTTAAAGTATGTAGTGTAAAACGATTGAACCAAAGCGAAAAACTAATTCAACATTGTGCACAATCACAAACCCTACTTGTGTGTGCTTCAGAATCCACTAATACTTCTACTGCTTTAAAAGTTATAGATATCCTAAGTACTACTTATTTTGATCATGTTGCTGCAAGTGCAAGAACAATAAGCTGATATAATGAAGAATCAAAGCAGTTTATCCACGTGTAAAAGACAATTGGGTAAGAGCTGACTTTGTTATTAGAAAATTCGCAAAAACCAGTAACTTGGAAAATCCGGATGCAATTTCGTCAAATCGTCTTCAAAAACAAATTGAAACTTGAATGCAAATAATTACCCTTAATAAAGAAGAATATGCCCAATTTTCAAAATGCATGGGACATACAGAGAAAACACATCAAGAGTTTTATGAGTACGCATTTTTTTTTAAATTTACATGTTCTATCTCATATTATAATTAATGTGGTATTTCTTGGTTTTAGGATAACGCAATACGCTTATCAAACGGTCAAAGTTTCTAAACTTTTAAGCTTATTCGATAAGGGACAAGGTGCTCAGTATAATGGCCAGTTATTAAATGAAATAGATGTAGTCCCAGCAAGCGAGAGTGAGCCAGAATATAAAGAAAACAGAGATGAACTGTAATGAAAATAAAAATTTCGATTGCAGTGGCGACCCAAGCACTGTAGGTATTATTAGTCCATTAAGTAGTCAACTCAAAGAGATGCAAAAAAAAAGAAATATGGTGAATTTGACTGTGAAAGAAAAACAGGTAGTTGAAAAAGATTTTAAAAACGCATTGAGTCTAAAGCAGTGCCGAAAAAAAGGAATGTTTATAATTAATCGAAGAGAATAAACTTATTTTATAACTTAGATTGGGTCAGAGTAAAAACTTATGTTTACAATACATATAAAAACGTTTAAAAATATTATAGGCCAGTCTAGAGGACGACTAGGTTAACATTTTAGAAAAGCAATAATTTTTTTAGAAACACGTTAGTGGCACCGGTAAGTATAAACTCAGCTTTGGGGATCCTAACTTTCCCCATTTTGCCGTCATTAAAGAAAAAGTGCAACGTTTTTTAAATTATCTCTTTAACGACGAGTTAGTCAAAACATTTGAAAAAAGTTATTAAAACATATTATAAGGTAACTCCGCCAAACCAGTCAAACAGACTTTAAAAATGGGGTAGAATGTGACATCAATTAACTGATTATTTAGATTATTTAATTGACCACAAGAAATTTTTAGATTTATACTCAGTTAGATCCATTTAGGTACACCACAAAAATTACTGTCTTCTTAAAATCTTAAACAAATCTACCATGTTCGATGTGAATTTTTAAAGATTGTATTAATATTTCTTACTTTTAAAATATTATATGTACGCGTTTCTCATTATTTGTAATATTTGTGACTGTAATAATAATACACAAAAGTTTAATATATTTTGTACTAAAAAAAAACGTTTTTGATCTCGTAAGACCCCAGTCAAAAATTTGGCATAGACATCGATTCAAAGACATGGATATGTTTGTCGCTTTGCGCAATATTGCCACATTTCAAGAGGCGACTCGAACCTTTATATGTACGGAGACAAAATCAACCGTTAAACGTGGTATAGTAGGATTAATATCGGAAGACACCAGCGCAGAAACGCACTTTTACATTAGAAAAAGATGCAGTAACGATATGAGAAAAATAAAGATATTACAGTACATACTAAAAACATTTACTGGAAATTACGTCAGTTTTTCGCTGTTTGTTGTTGATATTCGTTTATAACCTCATTGTTTTACTCTACTCATTTTACAAAAGTTTTTATCAAAACTACTTTGTTGTTCATATTGATCTTAAAAGTAAGTTGTTTTAATTGTTTTTAAAGTTAAATGTATTAATAAATTCATTTGTAGTTTTTTATAATGTGCGAAGCAAGTAGGGGAAGGCGGGGCAAAGTGAAATAGGGGGGAAAAGTGAAATGATGTAATTTTGAACATATTAGTGGTGCCGTGCCATCTGGTTAAGTAGCTAGCAGCGGTTAGTTTTCAACTGGCGTCAGTTGTTAACCCAAGTTTTAATGGAAGAGGTCGCAAGTTGTGTTGAAAAACCAAAAATTATTGTTTTCAACTGTTTTGTTGTAAGAATCTCGGGTAAGTACGTAACCTTTTTTTCAGAAATGGTTTAACTTTACACAGATCTATTTATACCCTTATTGGCACTGAAGTTACCTTATGCATTGCTGGTAATATTAATTTTGTAAGTTAGAGATGCATCAGTAATTCAATCTGTTTGCTTTTTGTGATTCCTTCGGGGCAAAGTGAAATACTGAATTGTGGGGTAAAGTAAAATATTTCACTTTGCCCCATTAATGGTTTCTTAAATTTTATAATTGTAAAGATTTCGATACTATTATCGCTTATTAGTCTTATTCTCCCATAGGTTTAGTTCATTTCGAAGTTAATTGTAGGTACATTTTCAGAAAGAAAATGAGAAACTACAAACGAAAGACTGCTCAACAAAGTTGGTCAGTAGTTGACATGAAATCTGCAGTAGCTGCTGTAAGGTCTGGCCGCCTTTCTCAAAACAAAGCCGCAAAAGAATATAAAATACCATTAGCCAGCTTACACAGGCGTATAAAGGATAATAAATCTAAAGAGGAAGCATCAACAAAAAAGCTTGGACGATTTCAAACCGTTTTTACGGAAGACCAGGAACTCGCGTTAGTAAAACATATCTTGGATCTAGAGGAAAGATTTTTTGGATTGTCAACGCAGGAACTACGAAAATTAGCTTTTGATTATGCAGAACAAAATCAAATTTCTCATACCTTCAATAAAGAACGAGGTTTGGCTGGAAAAGATTGGTTTGGTGCCTTCATGAAAAGGCACCAACAGTTATCTCTAAGAACGCCAGAGAATATATCTGCTGCCAGGGCGTCAGGCTTCAATGCAGTCTCGGTAAAAGCCTTTTTCGACTTGTTGGGCTCGTTACTGGATAAACATTCCTTTCCACCAAGTCGGATTTACAACTGCGACGAAACCGGTATATCAACAGTTCCCAATAAACAAATTAAGCTGATATCTTTAAAAGGAAAGAAACAAGTCGGAATTTACGGTTCTGGGGAACGTGGAACATTAACTACTGCCGAAATTTGTTTTAATGTCACAGGGCACTATATTCCACCATTGCTTGTGATACCTCGTATTAGAAGAAACCCAATTTATGAAAATGGTCTTCCACCGGAAAGTATATTAGCTTTTCATAAGTCAGGGTGGATGCAGTCGGATATATTTGTGAATGTTTGGTTTCCCCACTTTGTAAAACACACTCGTCCGACTGCTGACGATCCAGTATTGTTGTTGTTAGATGGACATGCTACTCATGTGAAAAACTTACCTCTAATAGAAAAAGCACGAGAAAATAATGTGCACATTTTGGTGATTCCTCCACATACCTCTAATAAGTTGCAACCCCTTGACGTAGCGTTCATGTTTCCCCTTAGCACTTACTATAATCAAGAATTGAAAGCTTACCAACGAAATAAACCTAATAAAATAATTGAACTTTTTGACGTTCCAGCAATTTTTGGCAAAGCATTTTCAAGAGCAGCAACTTTGGCCAACGCTGACAGTGGTTTCAAAACCACATGAATCTATCCATTTGATCCGCATAAGTTTAGAGACGATATGTTTGTACCTTCATCTTTAATTGAAAGGCAAGACACTGCTCTAGATAATCCTGGGGCGTCTTCCCAGGTTGGACATACCGCTGTAAATGATCCTGGCCCATCTCCATCAAATACAATTAATACTTCTGACGCGTTGATTGACGAGCAAAATATAGACACACATCTAGGTCACGTAACTCAACAAAAAAAAGTTAAGTGTAACGCCAGCAGACCTTTTACCGCTTCCGAAGGTTATCCCTAAGAAAAAAAAAAACAAGGTGTTAGACGTCGTGGCAAGACTGCAATTATAACTGCATCACCATATTTAAATGAACTTAAGGAAAAGCAAGCAATGGCAAGCACTCCACCTAATCGAAATACAGTGAAACGAAAATTATCTGAAACTGTATCTTCAAAATCAATCAAAACAAGAAAACGCAATACCAGTAACTCATCTGATTCGGAGTTATCTAACATAGAACTTTGTCAGGACTCGTCTGATAATAATTCAAATTTTATAGGTTCGCCCGATTCAGATAACGTGGATGACGTAAGTGAACCTTTTACATTATCTCAAAGCAAAATATTAGTCGACGATTTTGTGTTGGTGCCAATGACAGATCAAAAAACAGGCATAGAAAAGACATTTGTTGCTCAAGTTACAAAAATTGCAATGGAAAATGAAACTGATGTGCTCTATCATGTCAAATTCATGAGAAACTACAGGCAACATTTGGATATATTCGTTTTTCCAGACATTGATGATACCAGCGAGATTTATAAGAGCGATATTGCAGGTGTTTTGAAAAGTTTTATGAAACTAAGATATGGAAAAATTAAATTTTATTAAACTGTGACTTAAACTGGAATAATAAATAATAATTCATGAAACAGTACCTACTTTTATTGTGCATATGAAAACCTTAAAATCAAAATAAAAACAAAAAATATACCTATTTCACTTTGCCCCATTAGATTTTTCACTTTGCCCCGCCATGTAAGGTAAAGTTGTTACGTGCATAAATTTAAATAATGCATTACCCTGTATATCAACTTAATTAAAAATTGCTTTTGATATTTCTTGACGCCATCTATCGGGTTCGTTGGTCACTTTGTATTGCGCAAACGACATCCGATGTCTTCTCCGACATTTTAACTTTAACATCGTAACTGGTAATATCTAGGGCTGCGTGAGTGAAAGTTCGTTCTCTAAAATCATCCACGTGTTAGGGACACGATGGAAATTATGTAGTTTCTTTAAATAACTAATTTGCTCCCGCAACGTAAGTGATTTTATTTCTTTCTTTAATTAAAGGTAATTTTTATGTCTGTTTGGTTAGCCACCATGTGCCACCTCATAAATAAGGGCATTCTGGTTATAATTTAAAGCCCACCAGGGAAAGTTTGTGATTTCGTTACGATCGTGGGATATTCGTATCGTCACCGGCTATTCTTACCACCATCCGGCCCATGAATTCTATCCGATACCGAAAGACGAGAGATAACCCTCGACGAATATTGTGTTGGGACGATTCTAAATATTTCTAAGGCCTACTGTTAGAATTAATTAAATCATAGGAAAAGGGTATAACAGCATCCGACGTTCGGTTTGTGTTATGTGTACATTTTAAAATTTAAGTAATGACTTTGTAGATTTGGATTTCGTGAGCTATTAGGTTGGCACGATTTGCAATTAAAATTAATTACAGGGTACGTGTCGAAGGAAGCGCTTCCTCCGCATAAAAGGAACACCTGTATTTGGTGGTAAGTGTTTTTATAAATTTTCTTTCGTCGTCAACGAGGTTACTCACGAAACTTACAATAATCATAACTTCGTACTGATTACCGTAATTGTAATATCATTAGTTAGTAACTTTGCTTATACTACGTATGCTGTTTATGCTTATTTATTGGGATAATTTAATGTTAATGCTATAATAATTATTTTGCCTTATTGTCGTTAATGCCATATTACTAATTATGTAAACGGTATTTACTGCGAACTATTCGTCGCCATGTTCTTCACTTATGTCCTGTAAGTTGCCTATCTTACTGTGATTCGATTTTGTATATTCTCGCTAGTACCTACTCAGATTTGACTATTTAATTCTTATTATATTTATCGTGATAGAGTAATTAAAGCACCATTGTTATTAACGATTGAGTTTCTTTTCCTTTTATTCGTTTCTTTCAGCAGTTACGAACCTTAACATCTTGTTACAAGTGATACCATTCTGTGGTGAGCAAGCAGAACTGACTTTGGATAGGCTCTGGCGCCCTTAATTATCTTTTATATACTTCTAGAAAACCTACCCCTCTCTCCGACTATTGAGAGTTGGCCGTGCAGGTTCGTAAACAGCTAAAGCTTGTAACAAAAATTGGCGACCCAACTTATTGGGGCCTCGATTATCTCATATCGAATTTCTCATTTCACTACATTTCTTTTAGCTATTTTCTTTAATTGTGATTAGCGTAGGATTACTGGTACTCATAGGTAACTTATACTATTGAATTTCTCTCGATTTAGTGTGTAACAAATTGACTACCTGACTTTTCGATTCTTTTTTTGAATTTCTCATTCGTTATAATTCTTTCTGCTGTTTAGATTTTCTTTCTCTAATTAGTATAGGGTTACTAGCAGGAGTGGGTAGTTTATATTGTTGACTTGCTATCGATTTAGTGTGTGCGATCATAAGTTCTTCTAGCTTTATTGATTCTTTTCTTAGTCTTACGTGGGTTCGATTTTACTTTGCTTTGTTTCTTTGGTTACTGCTGCTAGACTTGACGTCTGAGTTACTTTACTAACTTTTACTTTTGTTATTTTCTTTAGTGCTGCAGTTTGACTGTAGATTAGCACTTTGCTTACGTTTCTTTTAATCGGACCTTCGCTTTGATTTTTTGGATTGACTCGACTACGTCGATTAATTTGTTTTCTTATTGGATTACATAGTTGGTAGTAATACGGCTTGTACTTACTGTTATTTTGAATTTTGGCCAGACACGTGGTGGCACATTTCTGTTGTAGTTGACTGCTTTGGTTAGTTTCTTGTTTACTTGTTATTGTTTTAGCTATGTATTCTTCAGATAAAGAACCACCACTTCTTACTTCATCAGACTCTGATTCGGAAATGAACTTGGCTAATTGGAATATTACTTTCTCTGGTGAAGATCCGTTTGTACTAATGGAGTTTCTTATTCGTATTGATGAGTTGTGTTTGTCTCGTGAAGTTTCTCAACACCAACTTTTTCTTTCAGCTTCTGATGTGTTATCGGGTAAAGCTCTTCTTGTGTTTAGAAATAAACGACATACTTTACGTTCTTGGAAAGAGGTTACTGCGATGCTGAAAACTGAATTTCTGCCTGTAGATTATGATGAAAGGTTGATGGATACTATTCGTAATCGAGTGATGGAACCTAAGGAACCTATTGTGATGTACGTTGCTACCATGCAATATCTTTTTATGCAATTGTTAGAACCAGTCTCGGAGAAGACGCAGTTAAAAATCGTACGCCGCAACTTGGCTCCTTTGTATCAATCTCATTTTGCACTAGTGGATATTACATCCTTTTCTCAATTGATTTCTTTAGGCAAACGTTTGGAGTTGAACTTTAATCGTAGCAATTCTCGTAGTTTTATAACATCCGAAAGGAATGACTTACTGCTAGAATCATCTGTGATTAATACTGCTACTACCGCAGTTTCTGTTAATACGGTTGCTGATTCCTTTACTACTCCTTCACTTCCTTCTTCTATAACTACTGAGTCTAATACTTGTATACACTGTCGTTCTAAAACTGAGAAACTTGTACGTCCTGTTCGTTCTTTAGCTTCTCTTCCTCCAAATTTTTCTTCAGTTTCTAGGATTATTAGACCTACTACCGATCCTTGGTACTTAGGTTTGGTTTCTAGAGTTTCTGCTTGTCCTCGTCGTTTCTCTCGTTGGTGTCTTGTGAAAGGTCTTCTATGTAAACGTGTACGCATATCTTCATCTGACTCTTGCGTGTGGAAATTAGTTGTTCCTTCGGAACAACGCAAACAATTAATCCACGATCACCATCGTCCATCTGAGCGTGAACACCGCAGTGTTAGGAGTACGTTGGAAGCTCTTCGCTATCACTTCTACTGGCCTCATATGAGACCCAAGGTTGCTGAGTTTATACGTCACTGTTCTTGTTCGAACGCACAGCGAAGCAATCCTATTAGGTCACGTCACGTTCTGCCAGCAACGATGAAGCTTTCCAACACTAGTGTTGCTACAAGGTCTACGCGTCTACATAAGGATCGTGCTATTTCTCCGGATGTAAAAGCCGCTGCTATTGCTTTTGCATCTCCTTCTTCAGTCGCTTCTAATTATTATTTGTTGTCTCCTTCTTCTAATCGTTCTCTTCGTTTTCATCGGCGTCGCAAGCGTCGTAAGTGCTAGTTCACTTTTTGGGCTTTTGACTTTCGACCTTTACTATTCTTTTGGTTCTTTTCTTTCGGTTTTGGTGGTTCGAGTCTTTAGATACGTCGTCGATATCTTGTTGGTTGTAGCTTGGATGCTACCCAATTGTTCTTCTCATATTGCTGTCACCGATTTTCTTTTCTTTGCTTAAGTTTCTAGTACTTTTGTTTTGGTTTCTTTCTTTTCCATCTTACTTCAGGACAGACTACCTTTCCGTCTGTATATATTTATATCCGCTTAGTCGGCATTTTTGGATTGGTACGTCATATATAGAATTCTCTTTTCTGCTTTTGGATTTGGTTTTTCTTTTCTTGAGTTTTCTATTCCGCTCGTCGGCATTAAAGTCGTGAAGTATACTTTCCAATTTGGGACAGCAATTGGTACGCATTCGTTCTATAGCTAATATTGATACATTTTCTCATCCCTTGTTTTTTCTATTCTTCGGGCGGTTGGTTGGGCACCGTAGGGTGGTCTCTCTTTTCATTCTTTTTCGGGGTGAAGAATGAATCAGGCAGTTACATCAAGCCTTATCTATCTCCGTCTTTCTCTATCTCTTATCTTTTCTACTTTTTATTATTTTTTCTTCTTGAGCCTATCTATCTTTTCTTTGTGCCAACCATTATTCTTTCTTTTGCTTCTCTTGATGGTTTGCCGTTTAGGGCGGTTGGTTGGGCATTGAAGGGTTGGTCACTCCCTTTCGTTTCTTCTACGGAGAGAAGAACGAATCAGACATTTACACCTTGTCTTATCTTTCTCCGTCTGTCTCTTTTTAGCCTTTCTTGTCTTTACTTTTGATTTTTTTCTTTTACTTATTTGGGATTTGCCTTGAGGGCAATTATCTCTTTCGCTTTTTCTTTGATCTGGATTTGTTGCTTGAATACCTTCTTGGTATTTTCTTTTAATAACTTCTTTCTTTGGTATTCACGCAACTATGTTTCTTTTCTTTTGCTTTTCTTTCTCGGTTACTTCTCTCGCTTTATTAGGGTTAGTGGGTTTTTGTTTTGTTGCTTTTGGTTTGGAGCTTGGAATAGACTGCAACGTCGCTTCTTGTACTTTGTACTTCCGCTTAGTCGGCATTTTTGATGTTGTCAGTCACCGTTAGGATATTTCTTTTCTTTGGGTTTCTTTTGCTCTTGGAATATTCTAATCCGTTCTTCGGCATTTACGTTCCAATGCGACATCCCAACGCAACGAGCACTGACTCACGATGCTTAAATGGCAAGTGAAGTTTTCTGTTCTTTATTGACTCATACTTTTCTTTTCTTCTGGTTTTGTTGAGGTTGCTTTGAAAGTTTTTCTCTCTGCTTAAGCTTAGTCGTTCTTTATTTTCTTGGATCCTCTGCAACCATATTCTTTTCTCTTTATTTTCTTTTTTTGCTAATTCTTTCTTTTGCTACATTGGGCTTAGTAAATTATTCGTTTTGCTGTGTAAGTCTGAAACTTGAAACAGACTACAACTCCGTTTTCTGTACTTTATGTACTTCCGCTTGCTCGGCTTTTCTGGATGTTGTTAGTCATTCTTGGAATATCTCTTTTGCTACGGTTCTCTTTGGTTTAGTTCTTGGGATATTCTATTCCGTTTATCGGCTTGTAAGTTTCATTGTTACAGTCCAACACAGTGACCGATAATTGACAAGGGTTCGCTTAGCAACTGATAGTTTCTTACGTTCTCTTCTTTCCTCTTCTTTCTTTCCTTTTCTTCGAATTTTAGTTCTGGGGATTATTAGTACTTGGGATTTTGGGTTACTTTTGTGGGACCATTTTGAACGATGGTTTTATACTTAAGGGTTGGGGCTTAAGGGGATTTTAGGGCTGCTTAGTCCTGGACGCTTGTCCAAACTTCTACCTTTCCTATATTCTTTTCTTTTCTCTGGAATTCTTTTGATACTTACGTCCTTACTGTATTGGGTTACTGATTGTTTGTACCTTACTTTTTGGTATCGCTTTATGCGCTTCGGAAATTAGTAAACCGTGTTGGTATTCTTCTTTGCTTTTAGATCAAATTACTCTTGGTTTCTTGGAGATACCTTTCGCTTCGTGCGCTTCTGTTACAGTTTTGGTTGTCGGCATTCTTAAGATTCTGGAAAAGCTCTGTCTCTTCTGTATTTGTGGTAATCTGATGAGATTACACGGGGTTGGGTTTCTTGGAATTGGGTTGGTTTTGGATTTAAGGGTTCTATCCTTGGCGTATGCCTAAATTTCTGTCTTCATTTTAGCTTTTGTTTCGTTATCTCCGCTCCACGCTTTTATCTTGCTGGGGGGGGGAATTCTGTTACGTGCATAAATTTAAATAATGCATTACCCTGTATATCAACTTAATTAAAAATTGCTTTTGATATTTCTTGACGCCATCTATCGGGTTCGTTGGTCACTTTGTATTGCGCAAACGACATCCGGTGTCTTCTCCGACATTTTAACTTTAACATCGTAACTGGTAATATCTAGGGCTGCGTGAGTGAAAGTTCGTTCTCTAAAATCATCCACGTGTTAGGGACACGATGGAAATTATGTAGTTTCTTTAAATAACTAATTTGCTCCCGCAACGTAAGTGATTTTATTTCTTTCTTTAATTAAAGGTAATTTTTATGTCTGTTTGGTTAGCCACCATGTGCCACCTCATAAATAAGGGCATTCTGGTTATAATTTAAAGCCCACCAGGGAAAGTTTGTGATTTCGTTACGATCGTGGGATATTCGTATCGTCACCGGCTATTCTTACCACCATCCGGCCCATGAATTCTATCAGATACCGAAAGACGAGAGATAACCCTCGACGAATATTGTGTTGGGACGATTCTAAATATTTCTAAGGCCTACTGTTAGAATTAATTAAATCATAGGAAAAGGGTATAACAGCATCCGACGTTCGGTTTGTGTTATGTGTACATTTTAAAATTTAAGTAATGACTTTGTAGATTTGGATTTCGTGAGCTATTAGGTTGACACGATTTGCAGTTAAAATTAATTACAGGGTACGTGTCGAAGGAAGCGCTTCCTCCGCATAAAAGGAACACCTGTATTTGGTGGTAAGTGTTTTTATAAATTTTCTTTCGTCGTCAACGAGGTTACTCACGAAACTTACAATAATCATAACTTCGTACTGATTACCGTAATTGTAATATCATTAGTTAGTAACTTTGCTTATACTACGTATGCTGTTTATGCTTATTTATTGGGATAATTTAATGTTAATGCTATAATAATTATTTTGCCTTATTGTCGTTAATGCCATATTACTAATTATGTAAACGGTATTTACTGCGAACTATTCGTCGCCATGTTCTTCACTTATGTCCTGTAAGTTGCCTATCTTACTGTGATTCGATTTTGTATATTCTCGCTAGTACCTACTCAGATTTGACTATTTAATTCTTATTATATTTATCGTGATAGAGTAATTAAAGCACCATTGTTATTAACGATTGAGTTTCTTTTCCTTTTATTCGTTTCTTTCAGCAGTTACGAACCTTAACATCTTGTTACAAGTGATACCATTCTGTGGTGAGCAAGCAGAACTGACTTTGGATAGGCTCTGGCGCCCTTAATTATCTTTTATATACTTCTAGAAAACCTACCCCTCTCTCCGACTATTGAGAGTTGGCCGTGCAGGTTCGTAAACAGCTAAAGCTTGTAACAAAGTGAAATAATTTTCATATTTTAAAACAACATGTCATATTAAAAAAGTATCAGTGGAATTTTGCCTAAAACTCGTAGAAATGTTCTATATAGCTTATTAATGAGATTTGCATTAAAAAAATAAAAATAAAATTATTCAAATAGGTGCCTTTTTCCAGTTTTTTGTTAGCTATTCCACTTTGCCCCGCCTTCCCCTACCTCTACTCCTGCAAAGAAACGGCATGTGTTATCTGAGGATGCTAGAGAGATTGTTTGGAATATCTACAACTTTTTAAAAACTCTAATTCACAAGGTAAACAGCTGTATGCAATGTCCAACTGTCGATTATCCTTTACTTTACATGGACAGAAAGGGTCATTATTCATTAAATGTACAAAGAGTGAGTGATGCTAAATGTAGAATTTTGGATATTGTGGCTCGCTGGAGAGGCAGCGTTCATGATTCGAGAATATGGAATGAATGTAATTTAAAAGCTAAATTTGATAATGGCAAAATAAATGGAATATTATTAGGTGATAATGGCTATGTTTCATCACATTATTTATTAACCCCTGTATTGAATCCGACAACTCGATACAATCGAGCACACATAGGTACTAGGAATGTTGTGGCAAGATTATTTGGATATATGAAAAATAAATATCGATGCTGCTTCAACACAATTAAAGTAGATTTAGAAACTACAAAAGCAGTTATAATTGCTTTATCAATAATATATAATATATATGTTGGAGAGAAATTAAGTAATAACGAGGATATGTCAGACAACTCCGATGACGAAGAAAATCAAGCAATAGCACTAATTAAGGGAAGCAGCTAACATACAAGGCAACACTTTTAGACAAAACTACATAAATAGACATTTCAATAGATAATGTTTTTCTGATATTATTTTATAATAGTTATAATAAAAGTTGTGCTTTAGTTTTATTCTTTTAATTTCTTTTCATACAATAATTTCTCGTAAAACATTTTTAAATCATGCAGCTCCTGTTCATTTTTAATTTTTTGTGTATGGAGTTCCTCTGCATGTTGCATTGCTTGTTTAAATTTTTTATTGTTTAATGTCAACATTTGTTCGTATGCAGACATAACACGGTTTCTGTTTACCCTTTTGCTCTGAAAAAATAACATTGATTAATTCTGTGTGTAAAGTACCTTACACACCTTTACTAAATGTTTGTCTTGCACGATGGCAGAATTACTAGAAGAGGAACTTGAGGAACATCTTCGTCTTGCACAATTGGCTATAAAATTAATATTGAATACTTCAACAGACAATTTAATTACTAAACTTACTTCATCAACTGCAATGTCTAGTAGCTGAAACACTGCAACCTACAAAAATGAGTAATAATTATTAAAACTTAATTGACTATATAAAAACTTACGGTATTCTCTAACTTCTCAGTTTGCTCTTGTAATTTTATACTCTACAAATTAAAAAAGTCAATTGTAAAAATTATTTTGGTAGTTGATCTAGGTCAATTGGTATAGTTTAATTAACAGGTTACTTACATTGTCACTGTCAAACACACAGTTATCAACAAAATATAAATGTGGAACTGCTTCAGCCACAATCAAATCCATTTCAGAAGGTGGCTCAGGTGGCGAACCACCACTAGTGGTTTTTCGTCCAATTCTTTGCTTGGTAATGGTTTTTTTATTGCAGTTTTAACTTCGTCCACCGCTCTTTAATTCGAGGAAGTTCTCTGCTGAACCTAAATAAAATTTTGTAATCAAGTGTTCACAAAAATAAATAATTTAATTCACCATGGCTTAATAATTCGCATTGAACTTTCTTCCATGAATCTTCTTTTTGCCTGTTACAAGATGTTGATTTTCTTTTATCTTCCAGAACAGGCAGATATGGTCTAATAATTTCAACCAACGTTTTTTTTTCTTGCTCATCCCAATTCATTGTTCTTCCGCGCTTCATTTTTTCAATCTACAATAAAATAATCATTATTTTATATATCACTTACTTTTAGTTAATAGTTTCAAAAAAGTCACTTACCGACATAATACGTAAATACAGCTGTTGTTTTGCGATGTTGTCACATGAAATTTTTTAAATGTCACATTAGTGGTTTACTACTTAGTACCATACTAAGTTCGTATTACAAGGAACTATGCATACCAATATTTTAGCGGATACTAGAATCCTACTAACTAGTAGCATACTAACACCATACTAACTGTGCGACTATGCATAAGGCTGAAAATATTTTTATTATTCTAAAGATTATTTTATTTTACATGATTTTATTAGGTAATCTTCTGAATACAGTTGTACAAGCAACTGGAGTATCTAAAAGCACCGTTGTTCGTATTTTAAAGCAAGGTCGTGCAATGATTGCAGTGAACAAAGTTCATTTGTGGTTTCAACCCCAATACCGAAAACTTCTCCGAAATCATCTGTTGATAACTGTAGCGAACAGATAATTCGTCGGATAATTTATAACTTTCATATTATTGAAAAACAAGAACTTACTATATAGCAACAATTTATAACCTTATTAAAGATGATGATTCGATTGGATTCTTGGGAAAGAAATCGTCACTTAGGACGTTGTTAATAAAAATGGGTTTCAGGTAAGATTATTGTTTACGAAAGCATTATTATTTTAACTATATTTTATTCAGATGGAGAAAAACAATGGATCATCGTAAAATACTTATGGAACGACATGAGATACGTTCTTTACGTTATTCATATATACGAACAATTACCAATTATCGAAAAGCTGGACGAACAATTATATACACCGGTTAGTTAACTGGATTATAAACGTTAAATTATATTTTATAATTTTGTATACATTTTAGATGAAACATACATAAATGAATCTCAATCAACACCATATTCTTCGACCGATGAATCAGATGCAGGTCTAAAATCTCTAATAGGAAAGGGGAAACGACTTATTATAGTACATGCTGGCATGTTTACATGATTCGTTTATAACATTTTGTCATTTAACATTATTTATTTTAGGAGGTGAAATGGGTTTCATCAATAACGCATTATTGATATTTAAATCAGGACAAAAAAACGGAGATTATCATGATGATATGAACTACATAAATTATAAAAAGTGGATTGAGGACCAATTGCACCCAACTTACCACAGAATTCTGTAATTGTAATGGATAGTTACCATAATGTGTTAGCTGTGAAGCATCCAAATTCAACAAGTCGAAAGGCAGAAATGACTACCTGGCTAATGGAACGTGGCATCTCATACGATGAAAAATCAACAAAACCAGAATTATATAACTTAATAAAATTGAATAAACCAAACTACACACAATACAGTGTCGATTCAATATTTGCAAAGAATGGGCACACTGTATGTCGTTTGCCACAATACCATCCGGAGTTGAACCCAATCGAAAAGGTGTGGGCAATTGTAAAAAATTGGGTTGCATCGAGAAACGTTACCTTTAAATTAAACGATATAGAAAAACTAGCACGAGAAAAGTTTGCAAATGTTTTTGCAAATGAATGGGAAAAAGTATGTTTTCATGTAAAAGAAATTGGAGAGGACTACATGAAGAAAAAACATAATGGATACAGAGTTTGAAAAATTTATAATACAAGTGACTGGTGATACTTCGGATGAAGACTTTGACAGTTTTTCTGATTATGAGTGTTAATGAAACTTATTAACTGCATAAAACATATATTTTCTAATTTATGTAGCTGAAATAAATGAATTCTATAGTTTCAGGATGCTAAAATAACTGTAATTATGTTATACCTACTAAAAAACCTTAAATTGTTTATTATTGATGTACTGTTTAAATAAAGTACTGTATTTTTTCGTTATATTAATATTCACAAATACTTCTGCATAAAAGTTGTTTAAAGCTTACAATCATTATAATGAAATGAGTTCTAAGTTTGATTAATCATAGTTTAAATTGCTCCAAGTTCAATCTACTCGCAAGTGAGTATAAAATGACATAACCTAACTTTTACTATACGATTTTAAAAAATTGTTTTACGGTTCCAAATCAAACTTAAAAATAAAACACAAAGGCAACAAACTAAAAAATAAACTTCTAAAACTATTTTTTTTAATTTTTCGAAAACTTATATTTTTAAGTTGAGCTTTACACTTTGACGTCACATTTCTCGCGCAGCTTGGTGTCTTCCCATATTAATCCTACAGTAACGTGTATGAGAATATGTAACGCAGCGCCACGTGGTGGCAACTTGTTTGAAGTAAAGTGTATGTTATTACGCGCGTCTAGCTGCAGTTACATTCCAACCAATAGGGACTTCGTTAGAACTTTAAACAGAGAGGGAACATACCGCGAGGCGAGATCGCAAATCATAGCTGTTTTGCTTTTGTCTAAACTCTAACCTAACCTTACTTTAATATTTTCCTGATTCGTCTTTTTACATTTTTACCACACCATTGTCTTTATAATGAAAAAATCCGACCCTACTTTCATATTTCCATTTTTTTTTCATTATTCGTTTGCTTTTTATCTTTATACATACTTCCATTCATCATTACATTTCCCTATCACGCTCGAGATCATTATTTAAAATTTCAAGACAAAATTATCTTGCTGTCATTTCTGTTGGTAAGTTTATCCAATTGTTACTTATTAATTTAAGCTGTACAATCATCTCTAGGTAACATTAGGAAATGTCCGATACACAAAAATTCATTTGCCACCAATGTGGCATCTCTTTTACCGCTCGTTTTAATTTAAATAGGCATTTAAAAATTAAACATGGACTGAGTAACACAGACAACTGCTTTATGAAATGTGAGGAACCGAACTGTAATTATGTATGTCGAACTTTAAACGAACTAATAATTCATTTGATCTCGGAACACAATTTTAAACAAAAAGTTAAAGAGTTACATTTCCCTAGTATGCACGGTATGTATCGTTATATACCTATATATGTAAATCTAGAAGTAAATTAGATATACTGACGAGGATACTGATGAAGTAAATAAATGGATTGCAAAATCTAGAAATGACAGTTATACTGTTTCAAAATATCACATCGATGCCAATCATGAGTGCAAAATGTATTGCAAATTATGTTTTTGTTGTGTGCATAGATATTCTTGTAATTGTATGGGCTATGCTATTAAAGCAACTTTATGCAAACATATGCATAAAGTATGTATTACTGAACAGCATGCACGTTGTGAAGCCTCACTAATTGCACCAGTTGTAGATAATGAACTTGAAACCCATCTCCAATTGATGCCAAAGAAAGACAACCGGCATTTGGTTAAAAAAAAATTTTAAATAACATAAACATCTTACAAGAAAAATGTCTTAACATAGACGATGACAATGTACTTAAAGCAATAAATGCTCACTTAGTTTCAGCTGTTAAGATGTTGGAATGTTCTTCTTCTACATTGAAAGTTCTAAAGCCGCAAACAAAACACCCAGCAAATAAAAAAATTGATCAACAATTGCGGTAAGTGATTGCTATAAAATGAATTGTTAAGTTTGACGTTCTTTAAAAGGTTTAAATCTACAAAAAAAGAGAACAATTGTACAAAGGCGTCTGAGGAAACCGTCTTCAACAGAAATTAAAACCATTCAAGAACTTTTAGGATAAAGAAATTAACTTTTTGTATTATGATGTTTTGTATTAAGCATTAATTTCATGTAGTTGAGGTGTAAAATTTGGTTAATAGTAATACATGTATATCTCAGCAGGCATACCTACTTAGTGGGATTACATTAACATATTTTTCTTATTCCATTTTATGATTGAGTTTTCTAACTTAATTAATTTGTGTCTAGGTATGTAAAGCAAGCATTCTATTCGATAGACGAATTTTTGGAAACAGTGTAAGCACAGTAATTATATCCGGGGTACTGCACATAACTTAATAAAGTGCTATCTATCTAACAGAAAGCAAGTAGTTAATATCAATAGCTGTATTAGCAGTGAATTGGATGTTAAGATAGGAATACCACAAGGCACTGTATTAGGACCAATTTTGTTTCTTATATATATAAATCAACTATCAAAAATAAGTATACCTGGTACAATAATAACTTTTGCTGATGATACTGCACTTTTATTTGAGGCTGAAACCTGGGATGCAGTTAAACTGAAGGCGGAAGATGGCATAGCTAAAGTACCACATAGACTTGATATTGACGGATTAACACTAAATGCAGATAAAACAAAACTCATGTTTCTCATTACGACAAACAAAACAAAATCCCATTCCGGTGATTAACGTACATAAAGTAAACTGTAATCAAAATTGTAGTTGTAATTTTAGAATCCACAGCACAGCTAACATCAAATAGGGGAGACCGGGGCACAATGAAACACGGGGCACAATAAAACATTTAATATTTTACCGTTACACATGAACATTCAAGGTGGAGCCATCTATCATAAAATACCTTAGGGATGTTAAGTCAAGTGTCAAACCATAACTTGCAAGAAATATTAGTTGAACACAATTTTTGAAGGCGACCGTTGAGAATTCACTGGTAAGTAATTTTTTCGTTTAAATGTAATTTTGTTCTGTATGTTTATATTATTAAGGAAATTCAAGTTTATGGCAATTTATGTATAGTTTGCATCGTTAGTTTGAAGTTAAGAAGTTGGAAAATCTGAAATGTTTAATTTGTTTTTTTCCACAACCTAAAACTTGAAAAAGTGTTGCTTGGGTTACAATGAAACGGATTTCTGGGGGTACAATGAAACGTTTCATTGTACCCCGTTTCATTGTGCCCCGTATCGAATCAATTAAAAAGACGTTGTTATTTAGGCGTCATGGTTCGAAACAGAGTGCGAAAAACCGAAAAGGGAAACTTTTCTGATGATTCGATGCGAGAAGCAGTTAATTTAGTGGCTGCGGGAATGTCGTTACGAAAGGCAGCCCGACAAACAGGTGTCTCTTTTTCTACTCTTTTTAGGTAAGTTTTCATTTATTTTGGATCACATTTCAAATGAACGCAATTTACTTTTAGATATGTACAAAAGAGCAAGAATAATGAAAATGGGGAAATTCGAATGTGCCCCAACTATAAGGTGAGACAAATTTTTACAACCGACCAGGAACAACAGTTGGTGGAGTATATAGTGAATTCTGCTCGAATGTTTTATGGTTTAACAACTATTGAAATTAGAAGAGTTGCCTATCAGATGGCACACGTTAATGCAATTAAATGCCCAGAGAAGTGGAAAAAATGAAGAAATGGCGGGAAGTCGAGTGGTTGTACGGATTTATGAAGAGACATCAAACTCTGAGTGTTAGAACACCAGAAGGATGCAGTTTGTCCAGAGCGACGTCGTTCAAGGAACACAATGTAAAGATAGTTTTTGGTAATTTACGAAAAGTTTACAGTGATAACGCTGCTTTTTCTGACGGAACACGAATTTATAATCTTGACGAAACAGCAACCACCACGGTGCAGAAACCCCCAAAAGTTGTCGCGGAAAGAGGTATTAAGCAAGTGAATAAATGCACCAGTGCAGAACGAGGTGTCCTGGTCACCACTTGCTGCATTGTCAGCGCTTCTGGGAATGCTTTACCTCCTGTGATGGTATTTCCCAGAGTTCACTTCAAAAACCACATGATATCTGGTGCTCCTGCCGGTACTCTGGGTCTAGCCAACTCATCTGGATGGATGACTAAAGATCTATTTATTGAAGTTCTTCGACATTTCATCAAACATACACAGAGCTCTAAAAGTCATCCAACACTTTTGCTGTTGGACAACCACGAAAGTCATCTTTACATTAAAGCATTAGACCTTGCAAAAAAAAGTGGAGTAACGATTCTAACGTTTCCTCCACACTCAACGAATAAACTACAACCACTTGACGTTGGTATTTACAAGCCGTTCAAAACATATTATAATCTGGCAGTTGACAGCTGGATGATGAGAAACCCTGGTAAGACGATTTCAATTTATGAAATTGCAGAATGTGTTAATGCTGCTCATGAAAAAGCTATGACTCCTTCCACAATCATAGCAGCATTTAAAAAAACTGGAATATATCCTTATGATGAAAACGTCTTCAGTGAAATCGATTTTATGTCGATCGAACAAATCCAGATGTAAATGAATCTATTCCCGGTAGTTCTTTTCAAGCAGAAAGTTCGTTTTTAAGTCCCTCACAATTCAGAGGGCACCCAAAAGCCACAGACAGAAAAACAAATAAATCTGGTCGCAGAAAGGGTAAAAGCATGATAGCAACCTCGACTCCCGAGAAAGACGCAATAGCAGAAAGAGAAAAAGGTAAAATCAGTTCGGCGAGAATAAAGTCTGTTACAAGAAAAATTGTTCAAAGTTCCGATGAATCATCTGAAGAAGGAGATAATGAAATGGAACTGCAGGGCTCCGACACCAGTGAACAGTTCATTCAAGAACTACTCGACGTAGATGAAAATGAAGGGTTTGGAGACCTTGAACGTGAACCAAATGAGGGTGATTATGTGCTTGTTGAATTTACTGCGCAAAGGAAGAAAAAATATTTTATATTGGTAAAATTATCACCTCAAAGGACAAAAATGATGAATTTGAAATTGATTTCCTCGGAAAAGTGAAAAAGTCAGTGATCATTTTTATAACCATGAAGTTGCTGATGTTTCTTTAGTTTCTTTGACCTCGATAAAACTAATTTTACCACAACCCAGTTTTTTCGGACAAACGAGTCGTCAAAAATGTTACCTGAAATTTGGAATTAAATTTGGTTCTTTGAATGTTCATTAGTAATGTATAGTTTATGTTGTTTATTATGTTTTTATAAAAAGAAATGCATTTCTCGCTCATATTTGATGATGTTTCATTGTGACCCACCCATAGTTTCATTGTGCCCCTGCCATGGGGTACAATAAAACAAGAGCAACCTATTATTAAAATGCACATTACTCACTACTCAAAACTTATTTTTTCTACTGTAAAACCTTGATCATATACTAAAAACTCTAATTATTGCAGTGGTTTTGAAGTTGCATTAAAATTTGAGCTTTTTAGAGGCGATAGAAAGATTTCTGTTTCATTGTGCCCCGGTCTCCCCTACCTAGGGATTTATATTGACAATCAATTGAACTGGAACGTACACATAAATGAAGTAGTGAAAAAAATAAGAAAAGTCATCTATAAATTTAAAATTGTTAAAAACATTTTAAAATTCCAAACAGTTAAATCAGTGTATTTTGCTTTGATTCAAGCGGTACTTCAATATGGAATTATTGATTGGGGAGGGGTATCAAAATGTTATCTTAGGGTTCTAGAAATTTTACAAAAATTAATATTAAAAATTATATCATTTAAAGATCTGACATACCCTACTCAGTTACTTTTTGCGGACATGAAAATTAATACAATACGACAATTATATCTACAAAACTTAGCCATTTTTTCATTTAAATATCAAAATCTACTTAATTTTTCAACACATTCACATAACACAAGACACATCCAAAGTAAAAATGTAATTTTGCCAAAAAGAATTAAAACTAGCTCACATAGACATGCGAGTTATTTATGCTCGAAATTATATAATATCATGCCATTACACTTAAAACAATGTAGTTCATTAAACATATTTAAACGTAAAGTAAAGCTTTGGTTAAAAAAGCTGCCGTTTGATTTTTATGACGAACTTACACACTCTTTATAACAAACATACCAAAATAAAAAAAGTTAAGTAAAAATATTTACCAATACCATATGTATTCAATAGTACGTTCGGTACATTTTTGATATGGTTCCGTATTATGCCACACACAAGCCTAAGCTCTCCCGTGAAAAGGTAAAACCTAGTAGCTGCCGATAACATAATTTTTCAGGAGAACGAATTTTGATTTGTCTGACTGCCATTAGTATAGAATTATACCTGATGTGGAATCTCGATTATAATAAGGGTTTTTTGGGCTTCTCTTTTTAAATTTTGACTTATTTTCTCAAAATATTTCATAGTTTTCAAGATAAATGACTTGCTAAAAAAAAGTCAATTTAAAATCAAACAAATACTGAGGTAAAACACAGTAAGTTATTCCGCTATGTTGGTTATGTTGAAAACTTGTTACTTACAGAGGAAAATCACAGTAAGTTATCTTACTATTTTGATTTTATTACAAAAAAGATAATACAACAGAAAACCAGTAAGTAGACATAGCGTGTGATAATAAAATCCAATGAAGACTAAACATTATTTTGGAGAGCCATATCAATACTAAGATAAAAACACAAGATATAAACTTGGGAAAAGTATATTTCATACATACATACGTGCATCAAAATAAAAACATGTCTTGAAACAACAAAAGAACAAACGCATATTATTACTAAGAACAAACTTTTTAACAATGAAAAACATAATATCAATGTGTAGTTAATAGATCAGACGAACTTTCTGAAACTGGTAATTTTTCCCAAAATAATCTTTTCAAAGCCGGCATTGATGGTACCAGGTCTTCCAGAATTTTCTGTTTCTTTTCAGCGTTTATGCCTCTGTTATTTTCTTTAGTTTCCGGAATTGAGAGATCAAATTTAGATTTCAGAAAATCCTTTTAAAATGCTTTTAAAAAACAATTGCCTTGAACCTTTCCTGAATTCCGCCTCTCGAATATTGTTTAGAGTAGGTAAACTTCTTTCTGCAGTATCTTTTGCTCGCCTTTGTCGGCTACCCTCTTTAAAATTATGAAAATCGTCATAATTCAGTAATAGAGTTTTGTTCTGCTTCGATGTCTTAAGAATCAGTTCATTGAGGTCATGTATATCGTAAACATTTGCTTTCTTTTTTATTGCTTTTCCTATTTGCCCATGGACCACATCAGCTTTCATAAAAGTATGACCTGCTTCAAAATACTTAATCGTGATAGTAATCGGACCCCATTCTGCATTAACCAAGGAACATAAGGCGGCATACAGTTTCCAGTTTTTATTCTGAGCACTGCAGTTATCACACCAAAAAATATAATGCTTTGTTTCAACAGCGGCTCTCTTTATAATGGCACAATAACTTGATGCGACATCTTCTGCATTTCTACCACTAATGGCTTCGTGCCATAAGACACAAATATTTTCATATGGCTTGTTTAAAGCAGCAAATGTTTCATTAAATACTACTAAGCGACTTATAAACACTGACGACTTTAGTGACATTTTTGGTAGTAGTAATATTTTCTGCATATCAACTGAATATATTTTGATGGTTTTGTCAAAATTTGTGTCGCGGTCTTTCTGATATGCAGCCCTCCCTTCAGTGTAAAGTTCATGATGTAAATTGAAGTTGATACATGAGGAACAAGTTGAAGTAGCACCAGCGTTGTCAATATCATTGGCTTCTTGACATTCTTTAAGATGTTCTTTCTGTAACACACAAACATTACAATCATCCTGACTAGGCTGATCAAATCCAATATTTTCCAAATTAAATTCATTTCTATATTTTTCGTATGATACTTTTTCATGTTTTTGACAAAAGTCTTTCCACATGTCTGATATAGTTATATCTGCAGGTAAATATCGACGATTCGGAGCGTGTAAAATTTTATAATGCGAAATTTGGGGATTAAATGAATTTATGTGTGTTTTAAAAGTTAATGAATCTTTTTTATTGGAAGGTGCAGCTTTTCCTCTGCCATCTTTTGTAATGTTTAACCCTCTTGACAAATTCTGTTGGCGTTTGAATTCGGTTATCATACCATCTGTTTTCAGACCATGGTATGTAGAAACATGGTTTTACAAACTTGTTTCTCAGTACCATCAGCTGCTTGCGCCATTCTATAGGTAAGAGAACATTGTCTCTTATTATTACTATCAGTTCTTCTAGATTTTACTGGGTTTTTTTTCACAAACGCATTGAAGTACTGACGCCGTTCCCCAAAGTTTAACTTCCAAAAAGCTGCACAAATATTATGACGCTCTTCAGCAGAAAAAAATTGAAAACATTTTTTCTTACAAGTACATGCCGGCAGTACCTTATATTTGTTCAGTTTTTCCTCTTTCTTTTGTGCCTCGGTTCTTGCTCTCTTCTTTTTTCCTTTTGTCGTTGTTTCACCTCCTTGTTCTTCGTTGCTATCCAGCTCAATATTATCGCGTTCTGTCGAATCTAAAAATCAATCATAAAAAAAAGAAATGATATTCTACCTACCAACTTGACAACGTTGGGTCATTTGCGCAAAATAAGCGTTTCTTCGTCTTAGGTTCATCATTATCTGAGGGCTCGTAAGTGGGATCTAAATCGGAAACGTCCATTGGACTTTCCTCGCGATATTCTACGAAATAAGATTTGGGATGTTCAATAAGTAAAACTGAATTTATCTATGTAAGTAAGTACCTGTCGGGCGAACTGGAACAACTGGTCGCAACTCTACAAAATTATTCACCGGAATAGTTGCTTCTTTACTTCTGGCATAGTGGATTCCGTGGAGTACATTTTGTTCTATATTTTCATATTGTAGAATTTGATGATCGTTTTGATTTGAGATTTTTCGAGATTCATTACTAAAAGGCTGAAAAATTATGTTTCACAGAAAATTAGCTATTAATGACTCACTCGTTTTCACATAGATCAAATTCCATTATTTGGGTAGGTGTCTCAAGAAAAATAATAGGCAACTGCATTATATCACCACCACTGTTATTAGCAGGTTGCCTATCCAAATCTATGTCGTCTACAGGATTTTCCATAAGACAGTCTACAAAATATTAGATATATTATATTATAGAAAATTATTATTTTAACAAAAAGTACCGTCAGGAATGTGCAACTCTGGATACATTTTCAACAAATCAGGTTGTTTCTCACTCCTTATTTTTTTGACCTCAATATTTCCATCTGTTGTATTATTATCATATTGTTGGTCCTTTAAATTTTCTTTATCAACTTCAGTGTCTCTAAAGAAAAAATATTTCAAAATCTTGATACAGTTTAGTAAACACCTTATTACTTTTAGCATTGCCTATTATAATTTACGATACAGCGTGTTTAAAAAAGACGGTGACAATATTTAAGTGAGTAGAAAACATAAAACTAACCACAAACATATTATCAACTTCCAAATTTCCGTGCTCAAATGTATGAAACTTACCTGTTCACTACTTCAGAAAAACTTGAAATAACTATTCTTTCTTCATTTTTTGCTGCTAACGCAACTAGATATTTTCCTCTTTGAAACATTGTCTTAATAATTGTTCACTGAATAACTTGTTTTCAATATAATTCAATCATCACTCAGAACTCACTGATCAAATCAAGCCACCAGCAACTGGACAGAAAATGTATCAACACGTCGTTGCTGAAGGACCGACGCCAAATGAATTATTTGTTCAATGCATGGAACAACCTAGTATGTCAGTGTCAATTTTCCCGCCAAACGATCTAAATGGGAAGAACCTAGTAAATGTACTTACTAACAAAAAGTTCTTGCACAAAAACTGTGCAAATAATAACTAGTAAGTAGTTTTACCATATTTTCCACTTTTCAATAGCTTCAACTTAATCTGAGAAGCAGAGTAGTAAAGTCATGTACTAGGTTCTTCCTTTAAAAATGGATATAATTTCAGTTCGCCAACAAAAGGGAAATACAGTATATTGACTTGCTCTTTTTTTCCTTTGTAAAGTTCGAATAATATTTAGGCAAACTCAATAGCAACTCAAATGCGCTAGGTTTATCCCCTGTATATCAAAGTTGCTATGTTTCACTTTTGTAAATAGCAAACTTTTAAGAGTTACTAGGAAATTCCAATGATCATATCTAAGTTATATTTGCAAATATTGATATTTTTTCAACAGATATTCGTTGGAAATACCTAGTAGATGAATATCCAATATAAAACTCAATTTGACAAAAAAAGTGAGTTACTAGGTTTTTCCTTTGTACGGGAGAGCTCATGTGGCACACATTATTATAATATTATAAATGGAATGGAATTAAATAAATAAATAAATAAATAAAAATATGTTATAGAGTTGAGTTAGTTTGTGAGGTAACTGTGTGTCGGAATTGTTAATTGCAGTACTGTTGTGAACAATTGTAAACTTAAATGTATATGGATTGTTTGTATATTTACAGTTATTTTTACCTATAGATTCGTACAGGCTGACGAGTGTTTGTGCTTAGACACATTTGTAACACAATAAAGATTATGATTTATTAAATTTAATTAAAGTTAAATAAGGAGGATAAAGAAACCGTACCATTATGATTGATTATGGTAGTTAATTAATAAATATTAGATTATAATTATTGTATCTTAATTCTTTTATTCAACAATTTCTAGTATTAACTTCATGTTGTAATGTTATGACGAAGTACGCTATACCAAGAAATATCAGTAGGTACTAATGCAGATTTAGGGAATACTTCCCAATAGATACTACGAACATTTTACGATAATGTGACAGATTCATGTATACTGTTTTACATGTTCGGGTAATATGCTTTAAAAAGTAGGTACACCTTGTATTTTTACATCATGCATTCTCCTACACAAATACTTAACAACTTTGTTGGTGCTTTATGACAAAAGTAGCTACTTGAAGTAGGTAGTAGCAAAGTACCTACTTCATTTGTGCATACCACAGATGAATCATATCGTGCTTTGAAATAGAGTGTGACATAATTTTGGAAGGAGATTTCGATGAGTGATAGCATATATTTCTAGTCATTGTATTGTGTTTGAGAGGTGGATCTAATTTTATACACATGCAGCTGCACTGTATTATTGTAGGTACTTATCCATTGGAAAGAAACACCCTATTCTAGTCCGGGAAAGATGGAAAGACTAGATGGCGCCCAATTTTAATTAAAATTAAACCCACCCCCGAAGGCTCTCCACGTCACCTACGAGCTGCCGCGCAGTGTGACAAAATAATATATATAAAAGAAAAAATACACGTTACACTTATTTGTGGCGCCCGAAAAACAAGTAACTAAAATTAATTAAAACGTATCTTGTAAGACGGTTACTTCATATTTAAATTTGTATAATTCCTTTGTAAAACGTAAAACCTAATCTTAAGAATGTATTCGCTTTTATTGCTTTTATCTAAAACGTATTTGACCTTATTATGCTACGTCACTATTGCATGTCAAAGTTCCGGAAATATCTAATTTATTTGAATTGATTACCATTTGCTTAAACTAACTTGATTAATATAAACTTAAAGTTTATTTATATATAATTCGTTAATTTTAAATTATAAGGTAGGTGCGCCAAATAAAGCCCAGAACCTAATAAGGCCCACCCTCTGTAAAAATGTTAACCGTAGTGAAAACCGTTTTTAATTCTTAAGTTCCTAATAGCCCACTGACATCTAGTGGAGAAAATATATATTACGTCCAAATAAACTGCAAAACCTACAAGTAGTTCGTTATTCGCCAGTTAACCCGGCACGTGTCTGTATCGGTTATAATTTTTAGTTAGAGAACTGTTATAGTTTATTGTGTTAATCTATATAATTTTGTTTACTTTTCTATATCATCATCTTGGGTGATCGTTGTGTTATTCAGGTATGTAAATATTTTTTGTTTAATAGAACTTCAAATACCAAAATTATTTCAAAATGGTTTCCGCTGTGAGTGTTCTTAATAAGGCCCAGTGGGCCTTATTTAGAACATGGCTTGGTAATCCAAATCTAAAACAATTTAGTACTTATTGTTTATTAAGAATCATATTATTAGGTTGTCTCTGGTATCTTTTGAACGAGTTTTGAATCGAAATTTCTCTTCAGGTCGAACTCAACTTTGGAACTCAAAATGTCTAAGAAAAGAGGTTTGTGGACCGAAACGCAAATGACAAGGGCAATGCAAGCTGTGAGAGATGGAATGTCTGAAAGAATGGCCGCGAAAGAGTTTAATATTCCACGACGCACTCTGAGAAACCACCTACGTACCGGAAATACGCAAAAAAAACTTGGACGACCTTCGTATTTAACAGTTCAACAAGAATCCGAATTATGTCAAAGGATTTTTCGACTTGCTGATGTGGGAATGCCCATTACTTCTAAAGTTATACGGCGTTCTGTTTATGAATTTTGCCAAAAAAACCACATACCTAGTCCATTTAATAATAAGGGCATTGCTGGTCGAAAATGGCTTATGCTTTTCCTAATACGCCACCCCGAAGTGGCCAGAAGGAAGTCACAATTCATGAACCCTGCGAGAGCGGCCAAGTTGAATAGATTTATCGTGAACGATTATTTCGAAAAATTAAAGAAAATAATGACAAAGTTGGGTGTTCTTCAGAGCCCCCAGCGTATATTTAACATTGACGAAAAGGGGTGCCGTCTAAATTTGCATAAATCACAGCATGTATTTGCGCGTAAAGGAGTCAAAAGGGTTCACTTGATTTCACAAGAACACGCTGAAAACGTTTCGATTGTGTGATGTGGAAATGCTATCGGACAAATGATCCCACCAATGATTTTGTTCAAGGGAAAAAGAAAGAAGGAAGAATGGCTTGATAACCTGTCAGCTGGTGCGGTTATAGAGATGACTGACAAGGGCAGCATGACCACTCCAGTTTTTGTTAAATGGATTCAACATTTCGCCAAATATAAGCCGCCAGGTAATGTACTCCTTATTTTTGATGATGCTTCATCCCACTTGGATGCAGGGATAGTCGAAGCAGCTGAGTCGCATGATGTTTTCCTATTTTGTCTACCGAGCAATACCACACATGAATTGCAGCCGATGGATAAGGCTGTCTTCAAAGCTTTCGAGTCGTACTGGGACGATGAAGTGATGACTTACTGGACAAATAAACCTAATCGAACGATCACCAAATTCTCTTTTGGGCATATATTTTCCAAAGTGTGGCCAAAAGCTACTAACGCATCTAACGTTGTCTCGGGGTTTCGAGCAACAGGGATATACCCTTATGACCCCAGTGCGATCCCAGATATTGCTTTTGCCCCATCTAAAATTACAGAACAGAAAGTTCCAGATGACGTCCCTTCTTCCCGCCCATCGACTTCAACTTCTGTTGCTGAACAGAAACTTTCAGATAACGTCCCTTCTTCCCGGCCATCGACTTCAACTTCTGCTTCTATCAGCCTTGGTCAAAATCAGGTAAAATCCAACAAACGGAAACTCAGCGACATAGATAGTACTTCCGAAAGTTCTGATAAAGACCTTTCTCTACACGACACTTCAGGCTCTGAAGATGTTCCAGATTTATCAACTAGTTTCAATGAAATTTTAATTACACCTGACTTGGACACCAGAAAAACGAAGGTAGTTCGGAAGAAATCTTTAAATTATCGTGCACAAAAAGTCACCAAAGCGTTGTTTCAAGAACGGGATTTGGCTCCAGGTATCTCAGACGAACAGAAACAACAAAATGAGACAAAAGAGAGAAGAAAAGTATTAAAAAAAAACAAAGGGACTAAAACAAAAGTTTAACAAAAATGTGTCAGACGTTCAGAAAAATCAAAAAAAGTATGACGGCGAAGAAAAGAAGAAAAACGAAAGTTGGTACTGTTATGGATGCCAAGAAAATGCTGTACAGGATATGAGACTTTGTGTTATGTGCAAAACATATGTTCATGAGGAGTGCGTAGGACTTACTTCCGCAGACAAAGACATTTTTGTATGTCCAAACTGTAACTAAATACTTACATTTTATCAATAAATAACTGAGTTGACAATATAAACAAATTTGATTATTGCCAGCATATTTTTGGAGACGGGCCATATTTGGTACACCGCATGGGCCTTATTAAGAACAGTATGATCTTAATAAGGCCCACAGAACACCATATTTGAAACACAATTTTAAGTAGAAAACCAAAACAATTTTAGTAAGTAATATTTTTTTATCAACACTTCACAACATGACAGTTCTTATGGCATTCGCTTGACTGCTCCATTTCATTTAAATTAGTAAATAAAAAATATATTTTCTTAAGTGGGCCTTATTTGGTGCACTTACCTTAGTTATGGACGACTTTATCATTAATCCAAGGTATTTACTAATAGAAGAATTGACTTATGAACTAATAATAAGAGGTATTAAAACTTCCCGTTCTCATGATGATAAACGCAAAATTTTGTGTCGTGCTTTTGATAAAGAACGTAGTTCCGGAGTCTCTTTAATTAATTTAGAGCAATATGCTGTTTCTTTTGATATCCAAATTAACGAAATTAAAACTACTCTAAATTCGGTCGAAACTCTAACAAAAGAATTCGAAGGTTCTTCATCTGATTCACTTTATAAACGTCTCAAGTCAAGAATTGCTCATGCTACTGGTAGAATTTTACGGTTGATTCTACCTGAAGATGAATCCGCTGTTAAAAACGAATTGTGCGCAGATGTCTTACTTCTCGATGCTAATCTAGAAGGTTCAGTAACTTCCCCGGAAACAGCCAACACGTCAGGCACTTTTCTAACTCTGCACCCGTGATTAATGTACAACGTCCCGTTATAAATTGCACTTCAAGGTTATTTAATATTTCTGATTTTAATGTTACTTTCAATGGCGACAGAAATAATCTTCTTCCATTTCTAGAACGCATAACCGAACTAAGTAAATCTAGAAAAATTTCTGAGGAAGAACTTTTTAACTCGGCAGTTGAGTTATTTATCGATTACGCGTTTATTTGGTATCGTAGTGTAAAAAATGTCGTTACTAATTGGGATTCCTTAGTTTCGTTACTTAAATCTGAATTTCTACCAACCGATTACGAGGATCAAATTTGGGAACAGATAAAATCTCGCAAAACGTAGTTGAACATGTCACAATATTTATTGCACATCTCGAAAACCTATTCGGACGATTAAGTAGACCACCACAAGAAGCTACAAAAATCAGAATCATAATGTTAAATTTGTTACCCGAATACATATCACATTTAGTTCTCCGTGATGTTAATTCCGTATCTGAATTAAATATTCTATGCAAAAAACTTGAAGCCGCTTCCACGCACTTAATCGAATTTAATAAAAACCACGTTTGTAGTTACAATCAGTCCGGCAACCAACAAAATGCTCCTTCTAGTTCACAATCGAAAGTAACAGCAAACTCGAGTTCGGAAAACTTAAAAGCGAAAACTGGCAATTCTGATAAGAAGCACAAATTGTATTCTCAAATTACTAATCAGTCTAATTCTGTAAACCATCATTCGAAAGTTATATGCTGGAATTGTAATCAACCAAATCATTCTTTTCAATATTGTTTAGCTAAACGCAATCTATTTTGTTTTCGATGCGGATACGTCAACGTTAAAGTTTCAAATTGCCCGAATTGTACAAAAAACTCATAAAAGCCGAACGTATCTTTGACCGACGTTCGCCTACTTCCTCAACGGTCAAACATTTTAAAGCAAATTTTACTAATCAAAAGGAATGGGATGAGTGGGTTCATACTGTCAGAATGTTTTGTCAACCGCAAAAATCTCAAACACAGCATCAAATATCTCCTCTATTAATAAATAAAGCTCACGATAACAGACCTTACATCTCGTTTGCGATCTTTGATACGAATTGTGTAGGCCTTTTAGAAACTGGAGCAACTTCTTCAGTGGTTGGAGCAAACAGTTTAAATCTTATTCAAAATCTTAAGCTTAAGCATTATAGTTGTAATCAACAACTTATTTTAGCTAACGGTGACATTACTTCTGTGGATAGTAGCGTAGATTTGCCAATTTCGGTTGACGGTAATTTTAAAATTATGAATTTGTTTTTAGCACCTTCTCTTACTCATGATTTTATTATACTAGGATCGGATTTCATAAAATCATTTCAGTTAAAGATAGATTTTAAAGGCAACTGTTGGCGTACGCAATCAAATGGTAATCCGTACAATCCTTCCAATTCTAATGCTAATCTTCATGTAGTTTTACTCGATGAGCTCGGCCCGTTACAACGGCTCAAGGTAAACGATTTAATAAAATCATTTGAAGATATTAGTAGTAAGGACAAATTAGGACGTACCAATAAAATTGTCATGACTATCGACACTGGCTTATGTCTCCACACATGGCTGACATACTAAACAAAGAACTGGATGACATGTTAAGGTTAGGCGTTGTTCAAACTTCTTCGCGTCCATGGTGTTCACCTGTTTTACTTGTGAAAAAGAAATCCGGTGAATACAGATTTTGCTTTGATGCCCTTTAAATGACATCACTAAACATGATTCATATCCACTTCCGCATATCGATAGAATATTAAACATGCTAAGAGACGCTAAGTACATTTCTTCAATCGACCTTCGTAAAGCTTTCTGGCAAATTCCACTCGACGCAACATCTCGCGAGAAAACTGCTTTCAGCGTTGTTGGGAGAGGACATTTTGAATTTGTAACCATGCCTTTTGGCCTACGTAATGCCGCGCAAACGGAACAACGTCTCGTTGACGCTATTTTTGGTCCAAAATACGTTCCAAACATCTTTGCTTATTTGGATGATATAATTATATGCTCAATTACATTTGAAGAACACATTAAGTTATTGTCTGAGGTTAAAGAGCGATTACGCGACGCAAACTTAACCATTAATTTAGAAAAATGAACACCCTGTTCTAGTCCGGGAAAGATGGAAAGACTAGATGGCGCCCAATCTTAATTAAAATTAAACCCACCCCCGAAGGCTCTCCACGTCACCTACGAGCTGCCGCGCAGTGTGACAAAAAAAATATATATAAAAGAAACAATACACGTTAGAAGGTATGAGTATTGGACAATGTTTGGTGTTTCGAAAATAATGGTAAATGCATTTGTTAGCGCTAAATTGTATTTTGTTTTCCGCATTTTTATTATAAACTTGTTAAATGTGATTGGGTGTGTGCGTACGCAGAAACTGATTTTTGGGGGAAAAGGACCGCGCCGCCATATTAATATTATGAAGAATGATGTACGTGTTCGAACCTATTAAAGCGATACAGTCCGCTTATAAAGTTCATTTATTTTTTTCTAAAACGCCCTAAAGAGCGTTGCGTTGCTGGTCATGCAGAACCACGAATGTCGCATTATCGTTACATTGGCCCTTCAACGCCAGATCTCCACATTGGTAACCAGCTAATGCGTTGGCCACGCTTGCAACGAAGGAACCGCTATCTACTTCTTAAGAAACCGCTCCACCTGTAACGAGGTACCGCAAGATAATACTTAGTTGTTTCCTACACCGCTATCTATTTCTTAAGAAGCCGCTATATTGTTAATTTTGACAGCTGCGTCAAAGAAATTCCGCACTACGTCTACTTTAGCCGCAATCGCCCTGTACCAGATTTACGCAAGGAAAAAAGTAAGTCCTTTCAATTGCCTATTATTCCTGCACGCTTTCATAATTCAAATTGGGTTATTAACTTTAAAAGGCTTATCGTACATTACCCGTGTTGCAAGGCCATTCCGTACAACGTATATTTTACGCTTAAAATTGATATTCATAGTCGTTAAAATTTTTAATTTTCAATCAATTAAAAAATGGGTAAAACCAAAGAACTTCAGTTTTCCACCCAGCAAGCAAAATTACGTTCAATTTTAAATGATTTATATAAACTCCAAGGTCTTCTTAACGATATAACACCTGTAATAGACGATTTTCAAATCGATATTCCTGAGTTTTTACGTACAAAGATTTCTGATACTGAAAACACTTATTTAGAAATTTATACAGAACTCAACGCAAGCGAATGGGATGTAACTGAATTTCTCACAATCGACGCATTTCAATCGAATCTTTGTTTAGCTATTGTAAAAACCAATGGTATTGTTAACCCGTCAGCACGCGCGCCTCTATTTCTGACGCAAGCACGCGCGCCTGGTAAATATTACCCACTATGCAAAAGAGCAAGGAATAGGCTTGAAATGGTTCACAACTAATTAAATAATATATTGCTATGTACGCAAGAACTCAAATTTATTCAAAAAACGTAGACAAAGTACAAAAAAAATTAATAAAAAATAAATGAAACAAAGAATTACGAGTATTACTCAATATCAATCACTAACTTCCTCTGGCTCTATCGATTGCAGATAGTTCTGTGATTTTTTCAAACATGTTTTGCACAAAGAATTGACGTGCTCTTTGCAAATTAGTTTGTCACAATGCATACCCGAAGTTTGAGTTTTGCGGTCCTTCTTTTTCGGACAATCTTCGCATCGTCCTTTTTGAACTTTTGGACGTTTTTGTGCAGGCTGCTCACTGGTCTCATCTTTAGAACTAATCATCTAAATAATTAACTTTAGATTAGACGGCAGTGTATCTATCAATCTACGATTTTGCAACTGGTCATAAATGAGTTTCAAAGCTATATCCTTCAAAAAATGTCTGCGTGATATAGGTTTATCGTCATTCATATTGTCTTTATATATAACCAAGGCATTTATTGCTGCCATATTCATAAACCCAAAAAAGACGGTAAGAGGCCATCGACGACATTTTCTAGATACAGAATAATTGCCGCATAACTCATCTACAGTATCTACTCCGCCTTTAGTAGAATTGTAAAATTAAATCATCTCTGGTTTCTTTTTGTCTCCTGTGTCGGGATCAATTGTGGCATCATGATGCATCGTTGAGAGCAGTACAACTACTTTTCCTTTTTTGGGAATATATGATACAAGTGTCATATCTTTGGTGAATCCAAACAAGCTTGAACTGACTTCTCTTCCTTTTGTAACAATGAATTCCTTGGATATTTCGGCTTTATTTTTTCTAAGTGTTCCGACACAAGTTATTTTGTGATCCTTCAGTAAAATTTGAAATAAAGGAATACTATTGAACCAGTTGTCCATGGTTAGATTTCTTGCAGATTGAATTATGTAATTTGTCATACGTAGCACAATATCAGATAGTTTATTACTACATGCATTTGGGCCTTCCGGTTGCTTTCCGGCATATATTTCAAAGTTTGCAGTGTAATATTTGTTTGCATCAGACAACAAGAAAATCTTGAATCCATATCTTGCTGGTTTGCTCTTTATATATTGCCGGAAACTGCAACGGCCGCTAAATGACTCCAATTTTTCATCGATAGTTACGTATGCGCATATCGTATAATTCGCTTGAAAATTTCTCTGGAACAAATTAGAAACTTCCCTGATTGGTGCCAACTTATCGCTTTTCTTTCTTTCTGACCTGTCGTGGACATTGTCAAATCTCACGGTTCTTGACAGAAAAAGAAATCGCTTCATGGACATTGGTTGCAATAAATATATTGATACCGCTCCCATCAGTCGACCACAAATCCTTTACATTCAGTTTACATCCTTTTAGTACACCTGAATAATATAAAAGTCCCATCCAGGCTTCAATTTCAGTTACATTACTTAGTTCCGCATCTCGTTGTCTTAAAAACCGGTGTCTAATTTTTTAAATATATATATATTTGTGCATTTCACAACAAGGTCTAATATTTTTTTATCTATCATGCAATTCTATGCATCAATTGGAGTATTTGCATTTCTTGCGCTTCCTTGTGGACCAGCTGCTGAACGAATAATATTATATGAAGGAGTGCGACCACATCTTGGTGAAGTTTTGCTCCATATTGTACCATCTTTTCCTTTGTAACCAGGTAATAACGACTGACTAATTTGCAAATTGCTTTCGGAGTCAGAATTAGCTGCAAGGTCACTAACGACAGTTTGATCACTATCAGTCTGATGGTCACTTTCATACAGCTCATCTACCTCAGAATCATCAGTTTCACTCACTATTACCTCATCATCAACGTCGTCGTCTTGAGAAAACATATTGGCTACTACTTCACGCAATTCATGCTCAGATAATGGCCGTTTCCGATCACAACGCGATGTAGATGGACCAGAATTCATTTTGCAGCTAGAAGAACATGTTGCATTCAAAATTCAATAAATAAAACAACGCTTTTACAAATTCCTTACCTCTGCGCGTAGCAAAATATGTTCCTGAGAAACAATTGAAAACACTTCCGTTAGTAGGCGAGCGTGGGTATAAAATACCCAGACAATGTTTAAGCTTCAACTGTGACGGCTCAAGTGCCATATGTAAGTAATTTCCATCGTATATGAACCCAGACGAGTCCACTCTTGAAATTCATAGGGGTGGACTTACAGTTCCTCTCAATTGAGAAAAGGAGGATCAAAAAACAATATGCTTTGGGTAAATTTTACCCACGCGCACGTGCTGACGGGTTAAGAGACGCGCTAGTATATTGACTCCTTCTAATGACCTTAAACCGATCAATGTAAATACCAATTATTTACAATCGCTTCCTAAATTACAATTACCGACGTTTTCAGGTTCACTCGGGTAATATCGGTAAGAGATCGTGAAGTTTCGTTGCTATCGTTTCGTTTCGAGTACAGCGTTGCCAGATTTGGCTACTTTACGCCAATTTAGCTATCTTTCAAGTTACTTTGCGCCAAAAAAATGATGTTGGCGACTGGCTACAAAATTGGCTATTTTTCCTTTTTAAGTTGGTTACAAATTGGCTATTTTTTATTTTCCTTGTTTTCTAAAATATCTACCCGTCTTGAAACTATAAACTGTTGGCAAAACCGCCGGAATTTGCTAATTGATTTGATTGGCAGCAATGCTAAATGCTAACGGTAGAAAGAAAATGTAACTGTCAAGTGTCAAATTCGAGAACAGAGAGACGAGAACACGTGTATGTGTAAATTAAATTGGTAATCAAAACTATCTCATTTCTATCAATAGTGTTGTGAATGTGAACATAGAAATACCAGTATAATGGGAAAATACGGTAAAGATAGACGGTTATATCGCAAGGAATAGGAGACAATGCCATGGGCAATAGGTATAAATTGCATTATACAGTTTTTAATTTGAGGTTAAATTAAACACTTTGTAGGGTGGTTGGAACATATTGACCAATGCACTGTTAACCATAAAACAGCCAGTGAGGCACATTGCAGGTTGTGCTGCACTTCGCTTAGAGCACACATATCTGATCTACGAAAACACGCCACAAGAGATAAGCATAAAAAAGAGGCTGCGAAGATTAACATTCCTCTCAAAAATACCTTAACTCGCCATGGAATTGTTAGTTCGAGTAAGTGGAAATTCTGGTAAAAACTAAACACTTTAATGTTACTTACTTTTTCAGGTGGGTTAACAAGGGAAGCAAAAATAAATGATATTAAACTGTCCGTGTACATTGCAACACATTCAACAATAAGGTCAGTTGATCATCTACCTGAATTACTAAAAGCCATAATGGAAGTAACTTAGAGAATTTAAGAATACATCGTACCAAATGTAGCAGTATCATCAGATATGTTGTTGCACCAGCTCTTTTGAATGATTTAATTACTAATGTAGGAAATGGAGGCTACTCTCTTATAGTTGATTAGTCAACCGATGTTAGGGTTGTGAAGTACATCTGCTTATGTATTAGGTATTTCAACGGAACTATGTGCAAAATTGTGACTGATTTTTTATCGATTTTGGAGCGTGCTACGGCTATTGATTTACATATGCTTGTAATAGAATATTTAAAAGATATTAATTTGCCTGTTAGTAATATGATTGCTTTGGGTACTGATGGTGCCAGTAATCTTTGTGGTGTTAACAGATCTTTATATACATACACTACTGAAAGAAAGTGTCCCGAATTTACAGCTTATTAAATGTGTATGTCACTCATTGCACCTTTGTGCTTCAAAACCAGCTGAAGAACTGCCTAATTCACTCGAATATTTAGCTAGAGAAGTTTACAATTGGTTTAATATTTCCCCATTACGTCGAAGTGAATATAAAAGAACATTTGACGGAATTAATACAGAATTTGATTCAAGGAAATTTCATAACTTAGTGCAGTTATCAAAAACTAGGTGGTTAGCATTCTATAACGTTATTAAAAGATTATTAGAGCAGTGGATAGAACTAAAAACTCATTTTAATATTGGGGCAGAAAATGAGAAATGTTACGCTGCCAGAACAATTAGTAATATGCTCAATAATGACACATTGAAGTTATATTTTATATTTATCAAGCCTATTCTTCAAGAAGTAGATCATGTCAACGTCCTTTTTCAGTCCGAAGGAATAGATATAGGAAGTGCATACAGTAAAATGTACTTACTATTTCTAACATTATCAAGAAAAATATTGAAACCATCTTTTTTAGTGGAAACAAATAACAGACCTTTGCTCACACAAGTTTCAGATGCATTGTCCAATAGTTTAGCGTATTTATCAATGGAAGACATGGATTTTGGAAAAGAGTTTGAAGACATTTTGTCGGTAATTAATATAAAATCTTCAGAATCCATTGCTGTAAAAAAGAGATGTTTTAGTTTTTTAAAAACACTACTTAAACAAATGGCAATGAGGTTACCAACAAATACTAAATTGTTTGAGTCATTCTCTTTGGTGCATCCAAGCTCTTGCTTGAAAACAAACCAAGTTAAATTTATTAAATTAAATATTGAAAAATTTTTAGATAACAGTATTTCATTTGCTGAGTATGAAAATCAGTGGCAAAAGTTGCATTTGTAGACTGGAAAAGCTATTTCAACAATAACATTCCCAACAATGTTTTAGATTTTTGGCCAGAACTCTATAAATTTACTGATGCTGCAGGGTGATATATATTCTTAGCAACGGTAATGTTAAAAATGTTGACCATGCCTATAAGTAATGCTACTGTTGAACGTGTCTTTTCTGTGATGAACTTGACAAAAACAAAAACTAGAAATAAATTGCAGCTAAAAAGTTTAGAAGCTTTACTTAGAATAAAAATCAGCCTTAATGTTAATAAAATATGCTGCAAATCTTTTGAACCGACAGATGACATGCTGAAAAATTTTAATTCCAATGTAATGTATAACTACAATGCACAAGGCGAGAATTCTAACACTGAAATTAGAGAAATAGAGCTTGAAACAGAAATATTTGATGTTGTCAACGAGATCATTTAGATTTAGAGATCTAGTTTACTTTAAAGCAATATATAAAATGCAATAATAAGAATTAAATAATAATTATTTAATTAGCAAGTAATTTAAGTCTTTTTGTTTCTTTTAGATATTTAGGTAGTCGTAGGTAGTAGTTTATACATTTAAATATTTTGTTTGTTCCTATTCTGCAGAATTTGTGTTAATTTTATATATTATTTTTATATGTAGACTTGAAATACAAAATTTGATATATGTGTTCCATTTTTATTTTTCTTATGATCTGCGGCTACTTTTGGCTACCTTGAATTCTACTAGTGGCGACACTGCCGTCAAATAATCTGGCAACCCTGTTCGGGTATGCTCAAGTTGCATTCGTATTTGGTAAGTCGGGATAGATCGTATTGGTGGTGGGGGAATCGCAATACGTCGTAAGAGTAGTTTTGTTTCGGGTATGCTCGGTTCTAGGTCTGTCGGAGAAGTTCGTAGTGATGGTGGGGATGCTTTCGTGTATATAAAGGTAATATTTGTGAAGGTTTCATATTAGTATTTTAATTACTCTTATTTGTTTTAATGATTTTAAGAAAGGAATTAAGATGGAATCATTTTTTGCAAACTTGAACAAAACTTCTCATTTGGTTCCTTATGTGAGTGCAAGAAGTCTATCAATAAATGAACAGTATAAAATTAAGCGTTTTAGTAAAATCAATGGTAAATTTGGGGACCAAGTGATTGTCGAATGCCAAGATTTTAAAGTACCTCTACCACAAAGATTTATTAACAAGTTTTCGATTGAAGATATAAACCAAATTAATAGCCTGATTGGTTCGGGGAAAAACATTTATCTCGTGAGCCGAGGAGCCGTTGGTGAAACAACAAACATTTGTTCTAGAGTGAAAAATGAATCAAAAAAGAGTGCGCATGAGAAAAATTTATAAACTAAGATTACAGTTATATTTGAAAGGTTTAAAAAAGTTATCAAATAACATTAAAATGTATGAAATTACTAAGAATTTAAAAAATGTAAAAATAAAATGAACAATAAATGTTTGAAATAATTTTGCTTTTTTCATTTTATAATTATAAGTGTTTATTATTATTATTTACATGGTTTAAAAATTATAGTTGAGTTTGGTTTTGTATTTTAAGTAAATTTATATACTAGGATTAAAATACTATTTGAAAGCAATATAAAACTTAACAAACGCAATCGAAAAATTTACAAAAGTTTTAACTGCTGAAAAGTCAACATGCCGGTAGTTGTAAGATTTGTCTGTTCAAAATGTAAAGGGGAGACGGACATAGAAGGTAGTCGCTGTATACTATGTTGCGTTCATGAAATAGTAAAAAATCAAGGAGGTAAACATTTTTCATCAAATTAGTATGTAAATGATGTTAAAAAGCAAAACAAACGATTTGTAAATAAAAATTATTTTAAGGATATTTGCAAAAACAATGAAAATAAATAAAACTATCTTTGGACACTGTGGTAATGAATATCATTAAATAATGTTTTATAATGCATAGTGATTTAAATTTATATTAAGATTATTTGAAGATTTTTGTTTTCAAAATTGTTTTAACTTAAATAACTGTTACTGTATGATTTAAGATAATAAATAATATTATGAAAAATTACTTTAAACTAAAACACTTTTAAATTTCGTCAATTATTTGGTTTATTAATTGTTGTTTCAATTTCATAAAGCTTTTGTAATATTTAATAAACTCGTTTCAAACAAATAGTGGATTTATAATGTTAAGAAATAATTGGAAATTTTATTTCAAAGAATAAGATAATAAAATAAAGCTAAATTTTTTTATTATCCTTTTTACATGAAAATATAATTTTTAAATATAATCGTAAAACTATTCTAAACCCAACTAAACCTATACTTATTACTAAAAAAAATTACATTATCTAACACTAAAATATAATTTTAAAACTAACTAATCTAAGCGATATCCGTACTTACTATTATAAACTTTATATTTTCTACACTCACGCAACAACATTGTCTTTTTTTTAGATTCTAAACTACATTGTTTTTCATACACTTCCACTTGTTTTTTGAGTTTATTTATTACACTATTGAATTTTATTATTTGTCTTTTTTCTAAACTATTCTTCTTATCACTATTATTTAACTTTAATTTAATGTCTTTGTAAGCTAAACTTCTTTTCAATGTCCTCCAATTTTAAAATTTCCGTTTCCGAGTCTTCGCTAGCCTGACTGTGGCCATCTAGCAGATTTGCACTAAAATCTTCCTCCTCCTCTTGATAAAGATTCTTTAACATCTCCAAATCTTTACCTTTGTGTTGTCCCTGGATGTTATCATGATGGGGCTCCAACATGACACAATCGCTGTCGGAAAATATCTCGAGCGACTGAAACAAAATAAAGAGTCCAATTTAATAATCGAAAATTATAAAGAAAAGATTGATTTACCTTATTCATATCATCCCCGCACGTAGGGACAGGAGGAAATTGCTGAGATGGAGGACTCGGAAACACCTGAAATAACAGTAATAGGTATTTTAATTAAACTGAATTTTAAATTGCAAATGAATTAACTTACTTACCCGTCCACGAAAACCTCATCTAAGATCTCCTACAAAAATATTGTTGAAATCACTTATAAAATGATAAGACATTATTATAAATTAAAGCAAACATTAAAATGTGAACAAACATAAATAATAAAAACGATCTTACCTGATTGTTAATAGGCAGCAGAGGCGGCGGAGGCATGCTACAGACAGCACTCTTGTAACGTGTAAATTTTTTACGTTTGAATACGTCTGATTTTCGTTAACATTTTTGTATTCACTGTTGATATAAATTCTTTTACGCATTAAATTTCGCGCACTGACATGCGTATGAGCCTTCTTCTTAAGTACGAAGTGACCCTCCATCTTACGCTTAGAAATGAGGTGAAGTAGTAGACATTTTTTTGCGTGCTGCAAAAAGTGGAATTACCACTTATTTAATTTGTGTTTGTGAATTTTTGCCCCAATGGTGAAAATTATTTAAGCTGGCATTCGTTGTAGCTCGCATTCGTTAGTAGCACCGCATTCGTTCGTAGCAATTGCATTTTGTTGTATTTACGAAAATTAGAATAAAAACCCGTAAATTAGAAGGGGTAAGTCATTTTTGTTTTGATTCGAATTGTATAATTCATCGCAATTTACGTTCTAGTTTTTTTCTTTGTTCCGGATTTTTGGTTTCGTTCTTATACGATGTTTTTAAGTATGAAAGTCTTATGAATACGTTTTCGATCTTTATACGTCTGCGATTATGGAAATTACGATCTACGATTATCAATTCTATTGATTTCAAAGGCAAGATATCAATCAAATCTACGAAAAAGAATTAAGAATACAATTTAAGGAAATTGCATCATATTGCACCAATTCAATGAGTCATGATGAACACACCTTAATAGAAGCTGCGCGATTCGCAAGTAGTAAAATTAAACCTTCAAGAACAACACGTATGTAGATATCTGTAATTATTAGTTTTAAGTTACGTTTTTGGTTTCAATATTTAACCATTCATATATAAAAAATATTGTGGCGTCCAACTTATAAAATTTTTGTATTTATCCAATTCAAAATTAGTAATCTTAAGTAACGTAAGAATTCCCACGACTCTAATTAATTAAATATAAAAAATCTCAATGCTCTTATGTAGTTTGTGTTTAATGTGTTTTAAATAAATATTTTTGTGAGCTGGCTGGTGCATTCATTTATTTGTATGTTACATATTTGGCACCGATTATTTGTGTGATGTTACACTCTATAAAAAATATCATTAGACTTGATAGCAAAATGGATAATATATTATTTCAACAAATTATATTTAAAAAAATGATTTATTTAAAAAATATACTTACTTGCAACACAATGTCTTGCAAGGCATTGATGCGTTTTTCTTGATTTTTTTTAAGCTTAGAGATGACATCATAAAGGTAATAGTTCGAGTATTAAACGAAAACTGAATTAAATTAATTAAGTATTAGTTTATATAATAAAAAATTATGAATCTGCAAAAAGTTATAGTTTAAAAAAAACGAGGTATATGAACTTTGTAGTTAATTCAGTGTTACTATAGATCAGGGATTTCCAACACGCGGCCCGCGGCTTGCCTGCATGCGGCCCGCGGCTTTCATTAATAGTAGCTATATAAATATATACCTGTGCGGATGCGGCCCCCTATTTACTCCATGAATCTAATGGCGGTCCTCGGTCACTCATAAGTTGGAAACCCCTGCTATAGATGATTGAACTTTCAAGCGGAAATAAAGTAGACACAATAAGTTCATTATAGAAAACTTGTTGGTCATCAGAAAAATGAACGCTATAGCATAGGTCATGAACTCGAAAAAATTTGATGACAATGCAGAGCATGTTAAAACTTGACACCACCACTAGAAATTTGACACCAGCACTGGAAATTTGAAACCGGAAGTAGAAATTGGACACCGGAACTTACAATTTTAAACCGGAAGTAGAAATCACCGATATTTGAAATTCGACACCGGGCGTTGGAATCTGACACCGGAAGTTGAAATTTTAAACCGGAAGTCGGAATTTGAGACTACGTTGAAATTTGACACCGGAAGCCGAAATTTGACACCGGAAGTTGAAATTTGATACCATGCTGTGAAATGTGATACTGCACGCCTTGATGTCCCATTTTGTCGTGACTTAGAGCTAAAATATTATTTCTTATCTTCTCAGGCACAAAGAATAAAAGTTTGTCTTTGTATTTTTTATAAACTAATCCATCTCGTAGTTCAAAGTGCTTGTCCTCTTCAACCTCTAGTTTCTTTCTTATTCTAACTATTGTGGCATCTGAACTTTGCAATATTGACAAATTTTCGGAAAAACTTCTTTCTTCAACAATGTATATTTCGGTACATCTGCTCAAAGCATCAGCATGTTTCATTCGGTCCCCACTTCGGTGTTCCACTTGAAATGAATAATTATCAAATTATTTCCTTCAACTAAATCTCTGAAGGCTTGAGATACAAATCTTACAAACGTTGCTGGACTGTTCTTTAATCCAAAAGGCATTTTCGTATATTCAAACTGACCAAATTCAGTAACAAAGCTTGTGAGTGGAATGGACTCTTCTTCTAAAGAAATATGATGGAATGCATTCTTTAAATCTAATTTGCTGAAAAGTTTCTTACCCTGAAGTTTATCTAATTGATCTTGAATGGAAGGTATTGGATAATTGTCACGAAGTGTAATTCCATTCAAGGTTCGGTAATCAACACACATACGTGGTTTCCCATTCCTTTTCGATACTAGGACTACTGGTGAGCTGTATGGTGAGACACTTTTCCTTACAATTCCTCGCTCAACAAGATCCTTTACAATAGCATTTACACTTTCTGTATCCTTGTAAGACATACGCCTTGGCCTAAAGAAAAAGTGACTGTGATTACTCTGAACATTAATTTTCATTTTAAAATTAGTTACTGGCATACTAGGTCTTACAGTTTGTTCATAATGTTCTACAAAGAATTGTTGCAACTGTACTTTAGCTGCATTATCATTTACACCTATACTTAAATCTAGTTCTTGTTCGTTTTGACTTACATATCCTATATTTAGAATTCCATCTGACATGAATGACGGATCAACACGCTCAAGTTTCAAGAAATCCGGCCCTAATGATATAACTAATTTATTAGTCTCAATACAGTCTCGACCGATCAAACAGTTATGACTCATTGTATCATCTGGTACATTCAAGAATGCAAAATCTAGGTCCACACCTTTGACAGTTCCTTTACACTCAAACCTACCTAAAATTTTAACTTTATTATTATTAATGCCTTGATAATTACAACTATCTAACTGAGCATGAACAAGATGTATTGGTATAAGACTCTGCTTAATTAGTGAAACTGGACCACCTGTGTCAAATATACCAACTATGTCTAACAAGAAGTCGAATTTACTTAACTGAAGTTGTAGCATGTGCGGATAGTTTGTAGATTCCACCAAGTGAGTTGTACTATCTGGTTCTTCAGACCTGGTTACTCTTATTGGTTCCTTGTTTCTTCCGGTTTACTACATTGTGAAGACAAATTACCCTTTTCGTTGTTGTTGAAGCATCGTACCATAGCTCGGTTGCTCCTAGTCGGTGGTGAAGTTACTGGTGCATTGCTTGTTGTAGCTGCTGTGACTTCGTTGGTTGTTCTACTAATGTTAATCTTCTTACTATAACAATAACTACCCCTTTCATTTTGAGTCACGTTTGTCATTACTCGGAGAAGATCCTGTAATGAAGAGAAATCTTTCATCCTGGTCATATTTTATAAGGAATAGTTGTCGATTCCTTCTATGATGTAATCAATTAAGTCTTACTCCGGCATGTCCATTCTATTACCTAGCATAACCTTCTCATGGAAATAGTCTTGAAATTGTTCATTGCGTTTCCAATGACGCGTTTCAATTTTTTTCATTAATAACAACTTCTGCGGTTTCGCAGGGAAATAGTTTTCCAATTCTATTTTTAAGGCATCCCAATCCATCGATATGTGACATAGCTTTGAATGGTACCAGCTTTTGGCAACCCCTGCAAGCTTCCCAACGGTAATTAGGTGCATAACCGAATTACTTATGCCATATGCAGACTGGACAACATTAAGCCTCTCCAAAAAGGAATTAACGTCAACAGTATCGCTCTGACCATCAAACACTGGAAGAAGTTCACTTATCTCTTTATTTTGAAACGTTTGACTTGAATGCACTAGAGATGTATTACCCCGTGCTGGTGTACTTTGTTTACCAGTTTCGCTAATATCTGCACGAACCGTAGCTTGAATAAGTTCCTCTACTGATAGAGATAAATTCTCGGCCTGACCATTATTTTCGGGAAATTCCTGTAGTACTTCAGACGTAGTAGACATCGTCAGCAATCGGAGTAAACTTATGGCGTATACGGCACCAACGGCACTTTATTACTCAACGTACTGCGTGAGGTTACTTTTCTACACGATTTTACACTGTCATTTATGGCTATAATCCCACTTCTGATCTCCACCCCGTGTGAAGGGTTAAAAATCAAACAAGTCCCTTTCTTTTATCGTTTCTATATTTTCGTAACTACAGTTCGTAACTAACTTAATTCTCTACCTACAGTACCAACGTTGTCTAAATAAAAATAGCGCGCGAATTTCAAATTTTATCCTAACAACTTACAAAGAAAAACAGATTTTTTTCTCAAAAAAAAATTAGGGGTAGTTTTTTCAAACTTGTCAGAACCCTATCGAGTTTTATATCAAATTTCATGATTTTAAGCGAGGAATTCAAATATGTAAAATAAGTTAGGTAAATTATTTTGTTTTGTCAATTTTTTTCTTATAAGTAAAAATTTGATTTGCTCTTTAGTTTTAAAGATAATGCCATTCGTACTTCAGAGCTCAAGTTAAGTAGACGAAGTATACGGTTGTATTCGAAATTAAAACTACTGTTTTATTAATAAACTAATTTTTGTGGAGTGAGATAGTGGCTGTTAATCGTAAGTGTATCTACACATGGCAAATATACCGGGCGACCTCGGGTCGCCCATTATCATCGATAACGATGAACCTCATCTAAGTGTAAATTTATTTACAAATACCAAACCGAGTGATACAAATATACGATTTATAAATTTTAATAATCGATATAGATCAGTCGATACCGGTCCCTACTGGTATACGTAGAACATTCAAGTAAAAATTTAGGTAGAATACATCCGATACGTATTGGACATTATTTACACGAATATGAAATTTTTAAGCAATCAATTATAGATATTATTCCTATTGGTATAAACAGAATTAAAGTTTTGTTCAAATCGTACTTAGTAGCTAATCAACTAATTAACCATGAATCAATAACTAAACACAATCTTATAGCATACATTCCAACTTTTTTCACACAAAGAAAAGATATCATAAAAATGGTAGATACGTTTTTTAGTGAAGAATATCTGAAAAATACAATTCAGTCAAGTCAACAGGTAGTCGACGTTAAACGTATGAATAAAAAAATAATAGAACCGGACGGTAATACTAAATTTGTTAAACGACAATTAATCATTGTTTCCTTTTTGGGTAATACGATACCGCATAACGTACGCATAAATAGTGTAAACTTTCTTGTTGAACCGTATATATACCCCGTTGTGCAATGTAATAAGTGTTTACGATATGGACATAATTCTAACTTATGCAAAGGTTCTTTAAGGTGCAGAGTGTGTGGAGAATCAGAAAATCATGACGCTAACCAACCGTGCAAAAAAACTCCATTTTGTGTTCATTGTAAGGCACACGACCATCTATCCGTCGATAAAAATTGTCCAATATATCAGAAACAGTTAAGCATTAAAAAAGTAATGGCTACTAAAAATGTTTCGTTTAAAGAAGCCGAACTGTTAGTTAATAACCCTTCATACAACAAAATTACAACTAATAATCGTTTTGAAGTCCTCAATACTATCGAAAACTTTCCTTCTTTACCAACAATAACATCATTTACGCAACGTATTTCTAAGCAGAGCCCAAAAATACAAAAATTAAATAGTTCGCGTTCATCGGTACAAATTAAAAAACGTAAAGCACCAATTTCTCCAACCGCTTTAACTGATCTATCTATTAATAATATTGAATACAAGATTGCACAACCAGTAAGGTTAAAGTCCTGTTATACCAACAATCTCCAACAAAAAACAAAATTAGTTGAGGAAGTAACGTACGCGTTTGTAGATATATTTAAAACATTAGTTCCCGAGTATAATTTTGAAATGCTTAAAGAACAGGAAATCCAAAAACGTATATCTATGATTTTAGATAATATCACAAATAGTGAAACCGATGGCGAATAACGATAAAAATTTGTAAATTATACAGTGGAATTCTAGATCTTTATATAAAAACAAAGCTTTGCTACAATTATTTTTAAGTAAAAACAAGGTCGACATAATAATTGTGTACGAAACTTGGCTTAAGCCTCAATTCAACTTTAAAATAAAAGGTTTTAATATGCTAAAACGTGACAGAAACGATGGTTACGGAGGTGTTGCAATCTTCATATCCCAGGTACATCTATTCTCCCACATCAACTTAATTGACAATTATAACTCACACATCGAAGTGTGGCTATATTGTTGGAAAAATATCACCTATCTATTGTTTCAATATATAAACCACCTAATGTTCAAGCTACAAAAGCAGACTGGACTAACATTTTCAATCAATTTTCTGACAACGTAATAATTGGAGGTGATTTTAATTGCCACCATACGCTATAGGGAGGAACTCATGATAACCTACAAGGAACAAAATTAGTTGAAGCGATAGATGATTGTGAATTTATAGTAATTAATGGCGGCACCCCTACACTTATCACATCTCCATATCATAAGCCCTCAGCTTTAGATCTAACTATAGTTTCTCCTGTTTTATCAGGGAAAATAGTTTGGAAAGTCTTAAATGATGCACTAGGTTCAGATCATTATCCTGTACTTATATAAATTAACGAAAACGTGGAATCATGCCTAATCTACCCATCTACAAAGTGGAATGATCCAGCAGCTAACTGGGATCGCTTTAAAACGGTAATAAATACCGAGCTAATAAACATACCAACTGATTGTAGCAATACTAACCAAAAATTGCAGAAATTAATGCAGGTCATAGATAAAGCAGCTTCTCTATCTCTAAAAGTAAACAAGCCGTTCCAGTCAAACTATAGAAAACCGATATGGTGGGATCATGCCTGTACACAAATAATTAATGACAAAAAGGAAGCCTTAAGAAAGTATAAACAGCAATCTTCCTTGGAAAACTATCTTGAATATAAACAATTAACAGCTATAAGTAAAAGATTTCTACTTCAAAAAAGCAGAAATTGTTGGCAAGCGTTTCTAAATAAACTTAATAGAAAGCCTCCAATCGTACTATAAACTACTTTTCTAAACATGCTCACCATAAAAAAATAAACATTATAAAGTCTATTAAAAACAAAATAATAAGATTAAGTAATTCCAAATTCCATATAAAAAACCTTAATATACTTAAAAATTTACTCAAAAACAACAATTATCCTAATAACCTGATTAATAGAATTTTGTTTCACGCTAACACCAACAACGGTACTCCATCACCATCTATTCAAAATAATTCTATCTGTAAATTTTCTAAAATCATTAACGTTCCTGGCCTTACTAAGAAGCTGATTCCTATTTTAACAACGTCGGACCTTAAAATAACAACTTATAATAACAATACTATTTACAACATTATTTATTCTAACATTAAAGATAAGACCAAGTTATTAGACAAACACAATGTTGTATATAAAATCGATTGTATGGATTGTAATAAATGTTATATTGGTCAAACGAAACAAAAAACTATTAACAGAATTAAGAACCACCAATATGATTGCAAAAATAAAAAGGCAGAATCAGCTCTTGCTCTCCACCATATTAATTTACAACATAATTTTGATTTTAGTAATCCTTCTATATTAGACGTGGAACCGAAATTTTATAAAAGATTAGTTGCAGAAATGATATTTATCACAAAACATAACAATAATGTTAATTTCAACACTGATACTAACAACCTTAGTACAGTTTATAATAACCTTATCTCTAAAATTTCCTAGACCTTGGGTATGTTTTGGGTTATCTTTTCATTGCTCATATTTTATATCACACGACCATAAAATTGTTTGTTAGTGATTTAGTTTGTACAGGTTTCGTGTAATTTATATTAATTGTTTTTTGTTTTTTGTTATTTATTAATTTTACATTTATGACGTTGTTTGCGGACCAGTCTACTATTTATTTGTTTTCCGTAAGTATCATCTATAATTATAAAAAAACAGCATTTATAATAAGTAGAAGAATAGTTTGTAGCTCTCACCGGATTGTAACTGCCGTTTTTACTTATGTTGTTTTCTTTTTAATAAATTCAGTTGGCCTGAATAAGTGGACACAACCGTTCCACGAAACATCGCCATAAGAAAACTCTTCAAGTAGTTTTTATAGCCACTCCTAACATAAAGGGTTTACCAATCTTAGTTTAATAGAAATACTCCAAGCACAGATATTTGGACCAACATTAAACGCATTAGCGCTTCTACCAATTCTTGCAGAAAAACTATAATAAACGAAACAGTGATAATGGATCTATTCGATAAGTATGCATCGCCATTTGTTCCTAATCTAATTCATTGTTTTACTACACCTAATCCCAAGCACTTTTTTGATCAACATCTTACAATATATGAGCTTCAGTCAGTAATTAAACAATCATCTAAATCAACTGCTCCTGGTCTTGATAGTTACACTTATTCGATCATTTCTAATATTCCATCTAAAGCAGTACTCATCTTGTTAGACATTTTTAATAATTGGTGGCTAAGAAATTCTTACGCGACACAACTAAAAGATAGCGTTGTAATTTTTTTCTTAAAACCATTAAAAGATGCCTCTATGACTTCGTCGTATAGGCCTATATCGTTAATGTCGTGTTTTACGAAGACATTTGAAAGAATAATTAAGAACCGTTTAGAGTGGCACTGTGAATACAATTCGTTGCTGCCATCGAATTAATACGGTTTTCGTAGAGGTATAGGAACCCAAAAGCAATCATTCATTTAGTGTCAGACATTCAGTACTCTCTGTCAGCAAACAAATATTTAACTTGTTTATTCCTAGATTTAACAAGAGCTTATGATGCTGTTAACTTAAATATACTAAAATCAAAGTTGATAAACTTAGGGTTGTCAGAATATGCAGCTACTAATTTAGTTAACCTTTACACTTACAGAAAAGTTTCTATACGAGATCACAATAATTTGTTGTATGGTCCAAGGTACGTTAGTCATGGAATTCCACAAGGTTCAGTATTGAGTCCCTTGCTATTTAATATCTACACTGCTAGCTTACATAAGTTGTTGGACGATAACACTAATTGTATTCAATTCGCAGATGATGTATGCGTTTACACCATCCGTAATTCGTATGACGAGTGTATGAACGATTTGAAACACATTATAAGTGTTATCAAACCATGGATGCAAAATCATGGGTTTTCACTGGCTCCTGAAAAAAACGCCATTGTAACATTTACCCGTCACAGGCTAAAAGTTGGAAATTACATAGAAGTTGGCGATATTCGTAATCCATTACAAAATACATATAAATACTTAGGAATGGTCCTAGACAGTAAACTGCTATGGACTAAACATATCCAATTAATTAAATAAAGCCAAATGTGAAAAGGGTATCAATATTTAGAGATACGTCTCAAAAACAAAATGGGGAGCCGACCCAAAAACATGCATACAATTTTACAAACATTACATTCGCTCAATAATGGATTACGGATGTGTTGCTTACGGTTCAACTTCAAAATCCAATCTTTTGGTTATAGATAGATTACAATATCAAGCTCTAAGAATATCTATAGGAGCAACCAAATCATCCTCAACAAATGCTATTCTAGCAGAAGCTCAAGAACCTCCTTTATCTTTAAGAAGACGTTACCTTGCACCTAAGCTAATTATTAAGATAACGGTATCAAACAAACTCTTATTGAGTACTATTCACTCTTTATTTCTTGAATGTATGAGTAATAAGTACTGGCGAATAAAAAATAATCCTCCATTGGTAGATGCATATAATGACACACTACAATATTCACTAACCCAAGATTTAAAAAAACCGCCTTACTACTGATTAAACTACGTAGTGTCTAAAGTTAAATCTACGGTCCTATTTCCAAAGTACACCAATCATATTCAAGTTAATAGAGTTATTTTGAGATCGGTTTTTTCGGATTACAACGACTATACAAAGATATTCACTGATGGATCAAAAAATAAAACAGAACAGGAGCAGCTTTTTACGTTCACAGTGTCAATCTATCTTTTAAATACAAGTTAAATACTTATTGTTCAGTTTATACAGCAGAAGCATATGCAATTCAAAAAGCTTTGCAGTGGGCTATTGAAAACAACTTGTCCAAAATTATTATTTTATCAGATTCTAAATCGGTTTTGGAGTCTATATGCAATTTCTCTGTTAAGCAAATGTATAATCAATTAATTTGTGAAATTATGTCATATCAATTACAGTTAACACAAAAAGGATATAAAATAGTCTACGTTTGGGTTAAGGGACATGCAGGTATTGAAGAAAACGAAGTAGTAGATGTAATAGCTAAACAAGCAACATCTCTGTCGTTAATTGACAATTATTTACCGTTTACGGATATTTACCCATTATTAAAAGCTAGATGTCGTAGTGAATGGGAGGAAATATGGCAAAATTATGCTACTAAGAATAATAACAACTATATATTATTAAACCCAGTGTTACCCAAAGAGAACGACCTTATGACTGGTCCATATTATTCCAGATTTTTTATTTTCTGTATTATACGTCTTCGACTAAACCACGGAAGATTCCCAGCGCACCTTCATAAAATTGGAATCGAAGACACTAATAAGTGTAAGTATGACAACACCTCAATTGGAGACATTAACCATTTACTTTTTAACTGTATGAAATATAACAGCACCAGAACAGCATTTATAGCAAAATTGTCAAATGAGAATATTCAATTTCCATGCAACATCGCATCTTGTAAATATGAAAAATAATGCAATCTATAGTGCCATAGTACACTTTATAAAAGAAAACAATATTTTACTGTAAATCCTTTGTAGCCTAAATTAAAAAATACTTGTGGTTAATGGATAAATTTCTAAAACCAAAAAAAAAAGATAATGGCACTATTTTATAAAAATTTCTTTTTTCGTATTTGCATCGATACTAACAAACGAAGAAGTATTAATGCAAACAAAGTATAATTTTTTGTTTATTTATTAATGAATCTACTACATTATATACATATATTTCATTGTTCACCTGCGACATAGGTCTAACTTATAAGTTCATCATCATCCCATGTTTCGTAGGACCCCAGCGGAAACAGTACCGGAGGAGCAGTCACTGGCATGGGCTGTCGGGTTTTCTGATCTTGCTCCCATTGTAACAACTTTTTCTGGTATTCCATATCACTTTGTTGTCGCAGCATCACATGAAATTTGTTGTGTGGACAAATAACCATATCTATCACAAAAATGAACATATTTAAATTTTAGTTTGTTGATTAAAATGTTTATTTTACCTGCTCCCAATATATTTTCCGAATTCATATTATTCTTGGTTATTTTTAATTCTTCAATAACAATATTATTGAAAATGATAAATCACCACCAACGTTTCTCAATTATATACAATTTTCTTCTTCTATTTTTATCTCCACTGCACTTTTTCTACAATTCGATATTGGTGGGGAATCGTCAACAATCGTTAATGTTCGTGAATCTTCTACATTTCGTTAAATATCGACCGAATTCGTAATTCTTCGCTAATTCGTATACTATCGTGTAGAATCGTAAATCTTTAAAAGTTTACACTTGGAATCTCTTGCAATACGCAGTCATGCAAAATGGATACCGTATGTAAGTTGTGTAAACGATACTTTACCAAGACGCGTGTTTACTTCGAAAACATAAAAACGCTAAAAGAAATCAATAATCTTAAAGCTTATATTAATAGTGCAATACAAATTGTTCGTAAATCAATCAAAAATAAAATACACAAAGAAAATATATTGGAATCCCCTTTTTCGATTGAAACTTAGACAACTTAAAGTTTTAGTGATAAAATCGGGTGAAGGTTTATCGACAAATTTAAAACGAAATAAATGTAAAGTTATTTGGGAAGATGTGGAATCGTGTTTCAACAACAGAATTTGCACCGGTTTTATATAAAATCTTACCATAAAAAGCCGTATAACTTTTTAAAAAAATCTTTTAAATGTTTTAATATAAAAATTTAAAAATATCTTAAAGAATCTCTTCTTAAAGTAGATGTAATTCTAAGCGCTAATTTTATTAAGCCTCAAGCCGCCAAAGTAGATTTAACAACCTTTTGCACTAAAAATAACGTTATCGATCGTACTACTAATTTACAAAGGTAGTATCAAGTACATGTGTTTGATAAACTTGTAACAAAATTAGAACTTGCTGCAAAAGACAGTGGCTGTGCTTTACAAGAACTTTTGGGACTTAAAGTGAACATTAAGAAAAACGATCCTCTTAAAGTAGCTTATTCTACTTTTGTATCGGTTCCAAACGATATAAAACAAAACACGGTGTTGTGAATGTTAACAACGACGATCCATACTGTTTTCTTTGGTTTTCTTTGGTGTATAGTATCTGCTTTATACCCCGTCAAAAAAATTCTAATAGACCATCGTCGTATCCGTATTTTTATAATGTTTTAAATTGCGATGATATTAAATTTCCCATAACTATAAAAGGTATAAGAACATTTGAAAAACTTAACAAATTATCTATTAATTTGTTTTTTTATAGAAAACAAAAGATTTTTACCATGTTCTCTTAGTTGTATTTCCGAAACAAATGTTAGAGTCATAAATCTACTTATGCTTCCTTTGAGCTTTAAACCACAGGTGGACATAAACAATGTATCTGAAGAACAGCTACTCTTTCATTTTACTTGGATCAAAAATTTGCCGGCGCTTTTATCAAAACAATTATCAACCCGTAATCATAAGATTTTTATTTGTGAACGATGTTTAAATTACTTTATAACTCAGGACATACTAGAAAAACATAAAACTTACTGTATGAATGTTGTGTGCGATTGCCGAAACAATCAGAAAAATACTTATCATTTAAAAATTATCGTTATCAGAAAAAAGTTTCTTTTGTTATTTATGCTGATTTGGAATGTATTCTAGAAAAGTGTAACGATGAAGACTCAAATTTACTCAACACTAAATCAAAATCATACCAAAAACATATACCTTTTAGTATAGCATATAATTTAGAATGTTCATACGATAATACTCTGTCAAAATTTTGCACGTATCGAGGAATCGATTGGTTTGTAAGTGAATTAAAAAATATTGTTGATATGTGTAATGAACAACTTAATATGATTGTTTCGATGGGAAAACTGAATTATCAACAACATCAAAGTTTCTTAATTTCTAAAGTATGTCATATTTGTAAACAACCTTTTAATGATGATCAAGTTAGAGTTCGAGATCATAACCATCAAACAGGGATGTTCAGGGGAGCCGCTCACCAGAATTGCAATTTAAAGTATAAAGATGAACACTGTATACCTCTAGTACTTCATAACATGAGTGATATGACGCACGCTTTATCATTAAAAAACTAACCACATTATTTGAAGGAAACGTTAAATTATTGCCAATAAATAAAGAAAAATATATTTTTTTACGAAATCGATACCAAATACAAATATTTCTCGTAGGTTTATAGATTCTTTTCGTTTTATGTCGCAAAGCTTAGATCGTCTTTCTTCTAATTTGCTAGACGACCAAAAAAAGTTTTATTGTAATACTTTAGAAGAGTTTCGTTTATTAAACAAGAAAGGAATATTTCCTTACGATTATGTAGATTCTTGGATAAAGTTAAAAGAAACGTGTTTGCCACGTAAAAAAGATTTCTATAGTCAGTTGAATGATGAAAATATTAGCGATGAAGATTATGCTCATGCTGTAAATGTTTGGAAAGTATTGGAAATTCGAAATATAGGCGAATATTCTGATTTGTACTTAAAAACGGATGTACTTTTACTAGCTGACGTGTTTGAAACTTTTCGCGAAACTTGTTTAAAAACATATACTTTAGATCCGTTACACTATTACACTGCCCCCGGATTAACGTTTGATGCTATGTTAAAAACTACAAACATTTCGTTAGAACTTCTCACCGATATTGATATGGTTATGTTCGTTGAGAAGGGAATTAGAGGAGGCGTTTCTCAATGTTCCAATAGATACGCTAAAGCAAATAATAAATATATGAAAAATGGTGTGGATTCTACTAAAGATAGTATGTATTTAATGTATTTTGATGTAAATAACTTATATGGAGCGGCCATGTCTCAATATTTACCATACGGAAATTTTGAATTTATGGAAAATTTTGATGTTCAAGAAATTTTAAATACTCCTGATGACTTTTTCGTTGGATATATCATTAAATGTGATTTAGCTTATCTACTTCAGTTACATAATTTACATAGCGATTTGCCATTGGCACCTGAATATATGGATGGTTCCTCCGACTTCAAAAACTAAACTTGAAAAATTGTTATTAATTTTGTTTCCAAAATAACGATATGTCGTTCACTATAGAAACTTAAAAATGTATTTAAGATTAGGTATGCAAATTAAAAAAGTGCATAAAGTGCTCAAATTTTATCAATCTCCTTGGTTAAAACAATACATAGATTTAAATACAAAATTACGCCAACAATCTAAAAATGATTTTGACAAAGATTTATATAAATTAATGATTAATGCGATTTACGGCAAATGCATGGAAAATGTTAGAAAGCATAGAGATATCCGCTTAGTAACAAAATGGGACGGACGATGGGGAGTACGATCTCTTATCTCGAAACCAAATTTTCATAGCTCAGGTGTATTTGATGAAGATATGGTTATCGTAGAAATGAACAAATTAGAAATATGTATGAATAAACCTATTTACGTGGGATTTAGCATATTAAATATTTCAAAAAAATTTTATACGAATTTTATTATGACTACGTTATAAAGACGTTTGGAGACGTCAAATTGTTATATACAGACACCGATAGTTTGATTTTAGCTTTAAAATAATAAATATCTTTGAGTATATTCATCGTTTTGACACTTCTGATTATGACAATAATAACATTTATCAAATACAACTGAAAAACAAAAAACAACCGGGATTAATGAAAGATGAAAATAATGGAAAGATCCGAAGGAATCTTGGTTTTGCAAAGCTTGTGGGTAGGATCGAACATGAGGTTGTGTTCATCATGCAAATTATATGTCCATGAAGAGTGCGTAGGATTGACAGCTAAAGATAAAATGGCGGTTTTCCTTTGCCCTGATTGCGAGAAGGATTGAACTTTTGTATTAATGTTACTTAGTTGTTCTTTCAATTGAAAATAATTTTTTTATTTCCTTTTAAATAAATGTTCTTTAAAACTGGGGCGTTTTTACTGATACACTATGCCTTTACAATTCCAAACAAGCCCGAATGTAGCACTTTTCTATATTTGGCCATATTACCACCACCGTGTCGGAAATATGGCCAATTGTAACTTTTTTTAAAAAATGGTTGTCAACTAGTTGAAAATTTTGCTTACCACATTTAAATACTGCGAGGAGTTGAAAAGTGGTTAAAATTACATATATTTTCACAAAACAAAAAAAAATTAGCGTTATTAGCGGCACAATGTTCACTTTTGTCTTAAGCTGGCCATATTTGCTGCAGATACCTTATATTAATAAAATGCCATCAATTACTATAACGTGTAAATGAATCGAAGTTTAACCCACAAATCGCAATTTTGATATCAATAGATTATTTTGTACATGTGAGAATTTAGTATTCAAGAAATATTTTAACTTTAAAATTTATGTATTCATTTAAATTTTTTTATTATTATTATTTTAATTATTTAAACAAATTAGTTTTATTTTGATTTATTAATGACGAAATTATAAATTAAATTTAGATTTTCAATATCTGTTTTATAATTAACGGTTGTACTATTCTTTTTAATTTCAATCATTTCATAAAGTAACCTTTTTTTTATATTATTTTCTATACGTAATATTTTTGGTGATTTAAAATTGAAACTATGTTTTTTCTCAACAGTATGGTCCGACAATGCAGTATTCGGAAGATCTGGTGAAGCTTTTTTGGTTTTTATAGAATTTTTATGCTGATTAATTCTTTTAATTAAATTTTGTTTTGTTTGTCCTATATAAATTCCATTACAATTCGTACAATCCAACTGGTATACTACATTAGATAATGAAAATTTGTCTGTTTTATCTTTTAAGTTATTAAATAATTTTTTTTCCAATGTAAAAGGATTTTTAAATGAATTTGTAAAATTATATTTAAGTAGTTCTTTTTTTAATTGATAAGATAAGTTATGTTTAGATCATAATTGGCTAAATTTAGATTTACTTTTGTTTCATATTCTTTTTTCTTTTTTAATATAATATTAGATAAATATTTTGACAGTTTATAAATAGGACTCATATATGATGCTATAATAGGCCTAAGTGGTTGATTTACTTTATGTAAATTTATGTACAACTAGAGATTTAAAGTTAATTAAAAGAGTGTAAAACGCAACCAATTTTAAATTAACCTCAATAAAATGTCAATATAAGAACTGCCAACATTACTTATTCTGCCGTCATAAATTCGAAGTCACGTGGCATTCATCTACTTTTGAGATTACTATAGTTCAAGAGAATTTTATGTCGATGTAAATTTGGAAAGTTGGATTATTTTCTCATGGATCCCATCCTCAAATTGACCAAATTAAAATGGGACCACTCCGGCGGTACTTTCTTTATAATTAAAAAAAAAAACATTGAAATTGGTCAACGTGGTAATGAATTATCGCTGAACATACATTTAAAAAGAATATATTTTGACGAATTGAGAACCGCCTCCTTTTTTTTGAGGTCGGTTAAAAAGTATTGTACTAAATAAACTATTTAACGACTTGAATAAACTTTAAAACTGCAGCTTTGTTTTAATTTTTTTTACATTACTGATTTCTTACTTATCTTAATAATACAAAACTATTATTTTTAATGTTTAGAATGTTTTTAAAACTATAACTTAAAATAACAAGTATTTACTTTTAACTTGAGTTATTAATACTTTTGGCCTAACGTTAATTTTAATAAAATTATGTTTCTACACATCCTAAATATATAAATTAGAATTAAGTCTACTATTGAAAACGTTGTAAAATCGAACCTGCTGCTAAGTTGTAACGCCTCTGCGCGTTATTTTAAGTTATATTATAATAGGTTTATTTAATTTCGTTCATACCCAGATTTCTTTATTACTTATTAATTGCTTGACCACAGGATGGCGTGAGAATTAACATTTTTTATTAAATAGGAAGATAAATAAAACTTTAAACGTTGAGTGCGTTTTCAAAATTTCCAATTTGGCTTTTTTTGGGATATCGTTTGATCGGAAAAGAATTCTTATGTGAATGCAGTGCGTATCTTTCACACGTTTCTTATTACAAATTCGATTTTTATCGGCTCTAAGTGAATTTCCGACAAATTTAATGATTAATTGAGGAAAAATTGCTACTCCTGATATTCATTAATCGTATTTTAGGGATATATGCATTCAAAAGGTGTCTACAATTAAATTACTGTGTAACGGCTTGCGGAAAATTCCCAGGGTATGTACCACATTTTCGTTGAATTTCTAACATTAATTTTGATTAATTTCTTAGCGTTTTCTTTATGGTTTAATTTATGGTTTTACTTATGGTTTTCTTATGGTTTTACTTATGGCGTACGTATGGTTCTACACATAATTTTACTTGTGATTTTTGCCGTCATTGATTGTCGTTTCTTCAATTTTTAGTTATCTACCCTAACCACATAACGCATCGTTTCACCGTCGTTGACGTCTGGTCGCCATCTTACCTTGGATCTTTTTGGAGTCACCGTCGCACAACAAAAACTTCAATTACTTCAAAGTACTAAATAACTCGTTTGTACTAAATTATCGATTTTGCTACATCATAACTTTAATTAAATTAATACTGCTACATACAAATATTTGTGTATTATCTTAAAAAGATGTTTTAATTTGACACGCTTTCATAAATTCAATTTGCTTTATAATTTTTTTTTACTTGTAATCACAATTGATAGTATTTGTGCTCTAGTTGACCTTGACCATTTGTTTTGCTTTTAAATTTAAACTAAATATTTGTATTGCTAATTAATTTAAATTCAGCATATGATTACTGTTCCGAGTTAGTAATTGTTTAGAATTATTTTATCATATTGAAACGTAATGCCCTTTGATTTCTGTGTCAAAGAAAATAAATACACATATTTTTTTATTATATCCTTAGTCAAGTAAGTTAGAATTAGGTATAAAGTGCAAGCGATTCAGAATGTGTTGTAGCGAAGTGAAGTTAAAAGTGCTGAGTACAATAAAAAGTTAAAGTGCGGGCAAAGAAAGGAGAGCAACAGGAGAGTCGCAGAGAAGCAGTGGCGAAGTACGGGTGATAGGCGACAGAAGTGAGTCGCTCAGAAAATTGGCGAAGCGAGGCCAAAAGTGAAAGTTAGTGAACTTCCGAAGCGGTACCAAAATGAGCAGAAAAATAGTGAGGGCTGCAACAAATTGAAAAAGTAAACCAAAAGTACCAAGAAGCCGATATGTCAAAAATAAAGTTCTAAGAGAAAAAGCGGAAGTAGATCGTCTGTAACATTACGGCCTCAGCCAGCGAATAGTAGTTACCCAGCTAAGTGTTAGTCAACCAGCGAATAGTAATTACCCAGCGAAGTAGTAGTGACAAATAAAAAAGTGTGAAGAAAACCACCCGCCTGTGGAAAGACGACCGACGCCACCAAGAGTGTAGTGAGAAAGACGCCGAAATTACCCGCCAGCGATTCTTCGTGTGTAAAAGGTTAGATTTTTAAGATATATTTTGTATTTTCTTAAACTTATGTTTTGTTTCTTTTATTTGAGTATTGGGGCCCTATTACGTAACGTTTGGTTTTCTATGTATTTTATTGTCAATATAAATTTGTTTGTTCTACAATCTTTATTTCTTGTACAAAATCAAAGGGTTTACTTAGAAGTCTTGGGAGAAAGAGGTCTCATTTTATTTTATTCAAAATAATAGCCGGAGCAATTCAATTGTCATCATCTTTTATTTTATTAAAAAATAAAACGCTTAAAACACAACGGTAACACCATAACGTTACAATATTTGAACTGGCTACTCGTATAGCCCTTTGGTTTATTTTATTTTATTTAGATTGCTCTTTAGTTAGAATTCTTGCGTAAGGAATCAGCTGGCCATTAATGCAATGATACTAAATGAATAGGATTGCTCGATTCGTATTCTCGCAATGTAAACCGCCCCACTCCAGTAATTCTTGACGCGTGACGTCAGCCGGAGACCACATATCGGCTCGCTGCTTATAAATAGTGCTTAAATACACTTTAAATAAAACGGTTTTTCGATATTTTTTATAATTATTATTATTACATTTGTTCGTGTTTTACTCGTTCAAATACGTGCCTACAAGTTGCTTGTAAGAATTTCTAATTATTATCAGGTTTAATTTAAATTTCAACTTAAGTTCGTTTGTATTACAGCAATTTTTAGTACTGTTTTCAGTACTAGAAATTGAAGCAATAATTATTAGTCCACTACATACATGTTACTAGTTAGTACACTAACTAGTAAACAATAAAATATAAACTGCTCTATTTTATTTTGTGTGAAGTACTAAATGTGTCCCAATAAGTGCGCAGAAGACGCATTTTCGGTTTTACGCAATACTCTGCCTCCCACCTATTATATTATGCGAATAATAAGAATTTAGATCTAGTTCTAACCATAAATAAAGCACAATTATGGTTCTAACCTCATTTATGATTTTTTTTCTGTCAATTCGCGCTAGTTTTATATCTAAAGTTTTATAATTTACATTCAAGTTCAGTTTGTTGTGTTCAAAAATGTCGTGGAATCAGGAAGAAGTGTTGCTCTTAATCGAACAATATCAAAAGTGGCCATGTTTATATGCAGTACGTTCAAAAGAATATAAAAATAAGCACGCCAGGGTCAAAGCGTTGGAGGATGTATTTCAAGTTGTGAAATTGTTAAAATCTACTATATCTCAAACAGATATGAAAACCAAATTTGCCAATTTAAAGACAACGTTTATGCAGGAGTTCCGAAAGTATAAGGAGAGTTTTAAAAGCGGAGCTGGCACTGAAGATGTAAGATACATTTTATAATTTTGTGTCACTTTTTAGTACTCACAAGTTTTCTTTAGATTTACACACCAACATTATGGTATTTTCAACAAATGATGTATGTCGCAGAACACAATGAAATCCGGCCAGCAGTCGATTCTATCGAGACAAATAACGAAGATGCGGCAAGTGATGGTGAAGTGGGTCTCGAAGTCGATACATGTAGTAGCAGTACAAATTCAAATGATATTGAGGTACTTTTATCGTTTATCATTTTATTTTTTGTTTAATTTGTATCTTGTTTAAGGATACTATGGTCTGGGAAGGAACAGTGGAGGAGTTGGAAACATTGGGGAATTGTTCAACACCAACAAATAGAACCACAAAAAGAAAAGCAAATTCTGGTGATTTAAATGCCTGTTTAAATTCTGCCGATTCGGCAATTTCTGACATGCGTGCGGCTGTCCTTCAAAATGCAGCTGCTAAAAAACCAAAAAATGCAGCATTTGGAGCATACGTTGCCGAAAAATTAACCGAAATTACAGATCCAAATTTGAGATTGGAAGCGGAATACAAAATTAACAAAGTTTTATTTGACGCATTAAGACAATGTATTAATAAGTAATTATATATAATTAATCTATGGTAATAACGTACTTTTTAATTTAAATTTGTAAATACATAATAATCTTAAATAAATTTAGTATGTAGGTACATAGTCTATAAATTGTGACGTTCGATTGAATTTTCTTGCCAATCTACCTTTCCCTGGTCCGAATTGAAATATTCTTTAAATTCGTCACGAATGTTTCTTGCCTCCAAGGAGCTTTTATTTCCACCTTGTATGCCTACTTTGGTTAGATTGGCAGGAAGTGATTCCGGAACTGCATCAGGGTAAACTATCACATCTTTTAAAAGATAATTATGCAGTGCAATACAAGCTAAAGTAATAATTTCTACTTTGGCCGCAGATAAATTTATGGGATTTAGTAAAATTCTAAATCTATTGCATAAAATGCCGAAAGCATTTTCAATTATTCGTCTAGCACGTGACAATCTGTAATTAAAAATTAGGGAATCATGATCAAGTCCCCTTTGTGCATATGGTTTTAGCATATGTTTAGAAAGAGGGAAAGCATCATCGGCAACAATCACATATGGCACTTTTGTATTTCTTCCCGGGAGAGCCTCAGGATTAGGAAAACTTAGTTCATTTTTTTGTATTGCTCGTTGTAAATAACATGCTTGATACACACCACCGTCACTTACTCTCCCATTGATGCCAAGATTAAAGTATATGAAGCGATAATGTGCATCTGACATTGCCAAAAGAACGATACTATGTTCACCTTTGTAGTTATAATAATATGAGCCGTCTGATATTGGTGCCCTAAACTTTACGTGCTTGCCATCTAATGCACCAAGGCAGTGCGGAAAATTCCATAGTGCATTAAAATCGTTTGCAATTTTACGCCATTCATCAACAGTACAGGGTGTCTAAAAATGTAAACAAATTCACAAAAATGAACAAAATTTTATCTACTTACCTTTAAATTTGTTCTTAGAAGTTTAATTATTGCTGAACAAACTTCGGGTACAATTCGTGAAATTGTGCTTTCGTGAATGCGTGTTTGATACATTAAAGATCTATATGTCTCGCCAGTTGCCAGAAATCTCAATGTAACTTCTAACCTTTAACAATAACATGTAAACACTAACTCAAATTCCACTGCAGTGTACCGCATTAGAGAATCTTGTTTGGCTATATCTGTTTCGATTGCATTTAGAAGAAACTCAAATTGATCCGATTCCATTCTTAAAAAATTCTTATATGACACTGGATCTTGCATCCTTAACTCCCCATCTAACATATTCAATATTCCTCGGTTGACTCGTTTATTAAACCAGTTCCTTCGAACATTTCTTCTTTTTTTCTTCAATATTTTATCAGCGCATATAACCATCGTCATCCAAGATGAAACAACTGTTGCACATAATACAGCTTCATTATTAACGTCCATTATGCAACCAAGGAGATTATATACTGATTTGGAATAGATTTATTAATAATGAAGATAAAGACACTAAGACCACAGCTTAAACACGAACTTAATACAGTTACAGAAAACAAAGTTTTAAAATCTTTCACTCAACGTAATTAGCAGTTGAAACATGGGCATTTTGCAATTATATTTAGAAAATATAAAGTGTGTTGCATACACAGAATATAGTTAGTGTACTAACTAGTATATTAAATTGCCAAGATCAAATTACCACAATTTCTAGTACTGAAAATAGTACTAAAAATTGCTGTAATACAAACGAACTTTATTTACATTTACATTATATTAGAAAGCGCGCTGTATTTGGTTGCAATAACAACCTGATTGCAACCAAAAATAAAAACCTTAAGATTACATACCACAAGTTCCCAAAAGGCGACGATTTAGTGTTCATTACGATTAAAAATGAATGGATTAGGCGTTGAAAAAGGGCTGATAACATGAACCCTAATACTAGCGTAACTTGTTCTACTCATTTTACAGAGGAGAGTTATATGAACGAGATTTACAAAAAGAATTATTAGGTTTTTTAAAGAAAATTGATTATTATAAATTTCGTAAAAAAAATGGCATAAAAAAGTAAAAGAATGGAATCACTACTTCGAACATTTCCACGGTGATTCTTTAAAAGCCCACAACTTGTAAAAAAATTAAGCATTAAATTTAAGGAAAAAAAAACATTACCATTATCAGAATGAACTATCAAAATATAAAACGTAGTGAAAAGAAAAGAGCGAATACACCAGCTCAAGACACCGATGAAAAAAGAATAAAACGAAGAAAATTAAATAAAATTTCAAAATAAATTTGTAGTGTTATCTTATTTTTTATTTGTTTTGTCAACCTTAAATTTGAATACATTTATTTAAACGTTAATAGTACATTTTATTTTATCCCTAAATTATAAGATTAATAGCAATTTTTCTATAGTTCAATTTAAAAATGAATCCATCAAACAGCAAACGAGATTAATTCATTTTTTAACTTTAAAAAATTATAAATCATATAAAAATCAACAAAACTAATTAATAAAAAAAATATTTTGGTTATGAACACTATTGCCATTGCTTATTAAATCAAAAGTTGTCAAATTTACTCAAATAAAATATTTAGAAGCCTTTTAACGTGCATTTGTAACAAGCACCAGGGAAAAAACAAAATAAATTTCAATTTTAATTTAAAAATTCAAATTCATTGTAAGAATTAATTTCCAATAAGATGTGTAATATTAAATTTCCTGTTGTTTACGTAATTCGCAGTCATCAATAGAAACTGCATTTTACAATTTTCATAGGAAACACATCCGTTGGAAAATTGATTATATTAACAGAATAAAGGCCGTCAATAACAACGGTCAACACCCTAAGAATGCAATAACGCAAAATTTACAATTATCGTGGAGGCATTTTTTTTTGATTTGTTAAAGTCAGTCGATAACTCGCGATCGGTCGAGACGGTAAACCTCAAAGAAAAATTTGTTATGATAAAAGTGTTTAAAAATTAAAAAGTCACAAACTCCGAAACCGACTAATGAAAAAGTGCGTTGTTGCGAGAGGGTCCACAAACAAAATAAGGTCAGACACTGTAATTTTTAACTGTTCACATTTTATTGTAAAAACTTTTTTAATTTTAATTCAATGTCTTATGTGCGGCAAGCGACAATGTAATTGTTCCAATTCAATACAATGCGATAATTATTTAATAGGGATAACTTCGGTGATTTGCTATTTTGTAATATATATTTCATTCCATTTATATTTTGTTTAATTTCGTACCATAAACCCTAAAAACAATTGCACATCTCCAGAGCTACCCTGGAGGAGTGTTACACTGGTGGCAGCGGTTATAGTTAACGACTAAAGTAAATTTTTTAATTGTCATTAAAAAGCTTATTCAATTACCCAGAAAAAAAATCTTTGCATATATTTTTAAAATTTTCTATTTGTTAACACACGCGTATTTTACTTTATTTAAATTCTATAATTACAACTCAGTACAATAGGAAACTTCAGTCGTTAAACTAGGTCAGTATTCCTGAGATACAATTACAACTTACTGCAAAATTTGATCCGGTGTCGCTTGCATATTTATTATTTCCTTGTTTATTACGTTTAATTGTAAATACCCAATTTTATAATCTCAAATGCAACAAGCAAACAGCACAAGGACTGCTCCAGACATGGCCAGATCGAGAGAAGGAAATGATAGCAACATTACTAATGTACAACCCTTCATATCGCTAGGGATGATTGCAAATACCCTAGAAAGTTTTTCAGGTCGGCAAGACGTGCGTGATTATTTTGAAAAATTGGAACACTTGATGGTTGGTCGGACGAAATTACACTGAAACTAGTAAAATTCAGATTAACAGGAGAAGCATACCAATTTTATAAATCTGATGCAGCAGTTTATGATGAAACAAATTATTCTATATTCAAGAAAAAAATGTACGTAAAATTTTTACCGGCAAGAATACCAGGACAAGCGTTACTTCGGTTAAGCAAAAGTTATCAACGTCATGACGAATCAATAGCAAATTACGTAATCAGACTTAATCTTTAGGTAACGAAATACTAGCAGAAGATTTACAAAATGCAGTGCAGGAAAATATACCAGGATTAAAACAAAAATGCGAGGAATTAGTCTTAAACCAATTTAGAATTGGCATAAAGAAAGAATTAATGAAACAGTTAACACCACTACTAATGAGGACCGAAAACTTAAACTTGGAAGCAGCTGAAAAATTTGCTAAGCAATTCGAGTTATCAGTGGCGGATTATGACTTTTTTCGCCCATAGGCAACTATATTATGGCGCCCCCCCTCCCCGAAAAACATTTCAAATGCTATTAAAGTTTTTATTTATGATATAATATTTAAAAAAACAATAATATACTCAGCATAAACAAACGATAAACAAAATTAAATTGTTAAAGTCGGATAAAGTTAAACAAGTATTAAAAATGTTATTTTATAAACAATAAAAAGAAATATTTTGTATTATAAATATCTAAACTATTATATACGTTTTCTGGATTTCTTACTGGCGAAACTATTTATAATATCATTAAAATCAAGCGCACTAGTCAAGTCATGATTTATTGATAGTTCAGATAAATTATTAAGTCCTTCTTGACTGATGGCGTTTCTTAAATATGTTTTTGTCCTTTTTAAAGTAGAAAATGACCTTTCTCCTGACGCATTTGAGATTGGTAGAGTAAGAAAAATTCTTAATGCAATTTCCACATTAGGAAACATATGGTTATAACATGTTTTTCCCTGATAAATAGTAACATGTCTCTAACATTAACGATATTTTCCAGGTTTTCAACAAAATATTTGAATTCAATACATTCCTCAGTAAAACATTCGTCCAAATCATTTGAATATTCAACTTGCAAATTATTTGAATCATTTCTTATGTCGTTGTCATTCATAATCTTAAGTTTATTTAAAAACCCGAATTTTTTGCTATTTCTACATAAACCATCAATCGTTTTTTTAATTCTTGATCTAGCCTATCAATAATAGCAAGAAAACCATTAATTCTCATGTCACTTTTGCCGTCGAAGTTGGTTTCATTTTCATGAGTTCCGTCAAATTGAAGCTTTCTCTTATGTATCCTTTTTTTTATCTTTATTATATTCTATAATTGTAGATAGTTGTTGGCCTTTTTCTTCATATTGATCAAATTGATCTCGTAATGATTTAAAGTAACCAATCAGTTATTTAAAAATTGAAATCGTTGTTGATATAAGTCAATATCAACGGTTTGTAAAGTCTTACTGGCTTTATCACACTTCTCTAAAACATCTGACCAAAACGATGTTAAAATACCCGTCTCTAACAAATTAAATTTACTTAACAATCCCATTGCTTCTGCTTTTACGGAAGGTTTTTCATTTTTGCTATGGGCTATTTCTTCTTTACTTTTCCGAAATGTGTTATATGAGACAGATAAAGCTTTACAGGCATCAGCACGAGCCGACCAGCGTGTAGTAGACAAAGATTTTGGTATTAACTGATTTAAAATTATGATTTCACCTTCACCCTCTGTCACATTTTCATTTACATTAGTTTTTAAAATATTCCATCTGCTGGTAGAGGCAGAAAAAAGGTTAAATATATGTTGGACGAACATAAAATATTCAGTTGCCATGTAGCAGGATTCTGCTGCTGCAGCTCCAACTAAATTTAAGGAGTGTGCAGCACACGGAACAAATAACGCAAGATTGCTATGTTTTTTTATGCGAGCCTGAAGTCCACTATATAAACCTGCCATATTAGAAGCGTTGTCGTAGGACTGACCTCTGCAATTCCTAACATCTACTTTTAGTTCACTAAGCAAGTCGAGTACACATTTTTCCATGTCAGCGCTTTTATGCCCGCAATTACTAATAAATTTTACAAATCGTTCGTTTGGAATACCCTTGTCATTCACATAACGGACAATGAAAGTCAGTTGATCAGTGTGGGTAATATCTGGGGTAGAATCGACACTTATGGCATAATATTTGTTTCGATGCAACTCTTTGACAATTTCATTGATTACTGAATTTCCCATTAAATAAATTAATTCATTATATGTGGTTTTTGATAAATAGGAAACAGCACCTGTACCTACATTGCCATATTTCTCCATGTGATTTTTTAAGAATAAATCATATTCAGATAAAAGTTCCAATAAGCCCAAAAAATGTCCATTGTTTGGAGAACCGATTTTTTCTTCGGTGCCTCTAAAGGCAAGTTCACGTGTTACCAAAAACTTCGTTACACTTATTACGCGCCGCAAAACCTCCTTCCAATAATCTCGCTCAGCTAGATATTGCCGATGTAATTCTGTGTCAATTTTTCCTGAGCTTTGGGTTCTCGTTATAAATGCCTTTGCACTGTTTTTGTGTTCCCTAGATTTTTCATGAGAATCTATACGAATATGATTTTTCCAATCGTTAAATCCCGTTACAAATGCATTTTCACTATTTATGTCAAATAATTTGCAGTATATAAAAAATACGTTTCCTGTCGTCTCAGAATATAATAACCATTCTATTCTATGACGTTCTCCATTAAAAGAATTCGAGAAAAATATTTGTTTATTCGCGTAACGATTAAATTTACCGTAATTTCTCACAGAAGTATTAAAATCTAACTCATCAATATTCTGCCGTGGTGGATTTTTTAGAATTAAATCAATAATTAAGTTTTTATTTGCAATATGCCACTCTGCTGGGTCGTTTCTTACATTGGAGTCCTCCACTGATTCATTGCTAATTTGTAAATCATCTTCAACAATTAATGTCTCCGTATTAGAAGTGCTAGCGGACGATGCAGTTTGTGTCTTTTGCGGTGATAATAAACATTTGTCGTTTCAGTATCAGTAATATCATCATCACTAGCTGTTGAAGTTGGGACTTGTTCTTTGATGGAAATTTCTCTGAGGATTTCTCCGCTGTAGCTAAATTAATTTAATATTAGATGGAAAATTATTTTTAAGTTTTTATAATATACCTTCGTGTTTAGAAAAAAAACTATCTATTTTCTTTGTATTTTGCAATATATGTTCAAGTTTTTCTTTTTTCCCCTTCTCTATTTTTCTCCGTTTGGAACCACTTAATTTTGTACTCATTTTCAGTCACTACCGTCACTACACATCTACACTATTTACAAACTCAGCACTCAGCTCTCACCTCACCGATAAAAAACAAACTTAAAAAACGTAAAAAACTATTATAGGTATGTACAGCCGCCGTACGTACAGGACCAGTATAAAATCGCCCAACTATCGTAAAAAATGTGCAAGTTTAAGTTTTAAATGCAAATTGGTTTATGCTTAAAATGATTATCATTCAAACGGCGCCGACGCGGCATTTAGGATTTATGATAATATTACTCGTAAGCCGTAAACGTAATACGTAAACCCCGGACCATGGTGGCCTTGGCTTATGGAATTTGTATTGTTTGCAAAACTTAATCTGCTTATTTTCAAATACGAATACTGTCTAGGAAACTGACCATCTACTTAGTAACGTATTAGTAGGTGTGTGCTTAGGAGGTGTATTTCTAAGGATTTATAAATCCGCACTTCGAAGTATTTAAAGAAGTTTAAAATAAAAAAAAGAGCCGGTTAAAAGCTGTTTGTAGTAAAATTTTAGTTGTTTTATTGTTTTATTATTAGATACCTTCTACCCGCAAACCATAAAATTCAAAGTAGAATAATAGGATTACATTACCGATAAGGTTCTTACTTCTTACTTTGGTAGTTTCGTAAAATTTAAAAACACAAACGGATCTCTTGTAAACAAAAACAGATGGAAAATATAAATTTGTCTATTTATATATGGGGTAATAAACATGATTGTGCGAAAACGTGATTGGACGATTTATTTATTTAGTTTAAATGAATTTTCGTAATTAGTGATCAATTTTTTTTTTCGTTGCGGCGCCCCTCAAGTCATCGGTGCCCCTAGGCAGCTGCCTATATTGCCTTATGGATAATCCGCCACTGCGAGTTATCAGAGCTGGGGTGCGTTCCAAAACTACGCACGGGTGTCGTCTGGGTGTATATTTTACACTCTACAGCGTTTCAAATTCGTAGGCGTTTCGTGTAGGGAAAACGTCTTGGGCGTTCCACAATAACATCCGAGCTACAACTTTTCGTCGCAGTTTTGAAAGTACTGAAAAACGTCGGGCATGCGCAAATACTTGTTTTAAGGCTTGTAAACAATAATAATTAGACATAACCTCCGATTTCATTTATAAAGATACATTTATGTGTAATAATTAACTTAGATACCTATACCTACATACATTTTAAAAATGAGCGATTGTGGTAATGAAAGTCAGGTTTTGAGTGAAATTATACCCAATAATTACACCCTTGTTACTGATGTGGAAGGACAATTAATTCAAGACAATAACAATCTACTCCTTCAACAAAGATCCGGTAATCAAATAACAATAGTTAATGTCAATAGCATACTTAAAAAATTCATTATTGTTGTAGATGGAACTTTGATATATGTCGCAAGTGATGTCGTTATGACAAATTTCAATATAGCAATACCAGGAACCAGCTCACAAGGATTGGACAATAAGTTAGACGATGTAACGTTACGCACTGCTTGGGTTCGGAATGATATTTTAAAATTAATAAATTTGTTCAAAAAGTACGAACCAGAATTTAAAAGTACTTCAGTAAAAAATGATAAAGTATGGAAGCAGATTAGTAACGAACTACTTACACATACTGCAGAACAATGTAAAAACAAATTTAAATATCTTAAGCAAAAGTATATTGAAAAACAAGACAACATGAAACCTACCAGTAGTGGTGCACGAGCAATTTCATTTGAATATTTTGAGTTGTTTGATGAAATGTTTGGCAAAGATCCAAATGTTACACCAAAATATATCGCCTCATCTACCAGAGGTAGGAATAATATGCATCTGCACAATACAGGTGAGGATGACAATGAAAAGAAAACGATGAGAAGGGTACCTCTATGCAAGACAAAAAATCGGCAAAAATAAAAGAAAAACCATTACTACAGCAATTAACAACATTTAATGAAAATAGTAAAAGTAAAGAAGAGTCTAAAGAAAGACGACATCAAGAACGTATAGCGGTACAACGTGAATTTATAAATGTCCTTAAAGGCATACACCAATCACTTCTTGATAAAAAACTATAATAAGTATAATGTATGCTTATAAATTTATTTAACTTTAAATTGCATGTAGAATTGGCTTATACACAATAGGAAATTCAATGAAAATTTATTGTTGAAGTTTTAGTACATTACAAAATTGTTTATGAAAAGTTTGTCATGATGTGATAAAGTAACATGGGAAAAAATAAAAGAGAATTAAGAGACTTGCATTGAATTTTCTATCGTGTGTAATCCAATTCTACACCCTGTATAAATTTATTATGTTGTATAATGTATTTCGTAAAAATATTAGTTTCTTCAATACAAAGTTTACAAATTAGCAGCTAAATTATTTCTACGGATAGTTACTTCATGTATATTAACATTTCTTGGTACCACTTCACGTTCAGCGTTGTCATGATTTAGAATAGGTAAACCTTCATTGATATATTCATTTACAATCTCCTCGGGATTCATTAAGCATAAATTATGTAAAACACATGAGGCAATTATCGTTGGTGGAACTAAATCTGACCGATTCATATCTAAATACCGTAGTCTTCGAAACCTGCCAAACAAAAGAGCAAATGCTCTTTCAATAACTTGCCGTGTTCTTGCATGAACTGTATTGAACCTTCGTTGGGCAGGAGTCAATTCCCCTCTTTCAATATAAGGCGGTATACACCATCGCAGTAATGGATATGCTTTGTCGCCAATTATGTATTCATCATCGTCAAAGTATATATTTGTATGCTCTGTGAAACCACTGTAGATATCAGAATTTCTAAAAATTCTAATATCAGACACCGAACTTGGGTATCCCGTAAAACAGTCAATAAACGCTAAGGACGGTTTGCAAATAGCCTGAAGAGTGATTCCGTAGAAACACTTTCTATTTATATAAATTTCAGGGTTTTCTTGAGGTGCTTTAATAGGAACATATGTTCCATCGATTGCACCAACAACTCCTATTAAGTTTCCCAATTGTCGAAATGTATCTTTTATATTCTGCCGTTCAGCTCTTTCAGGCCATTTAATTATCTGCGGTGCAATGTGGTTCAAAGCTTGAACAACACGGGTGAAAGAACGAAATAAGGACGATTTACTTAAATCAAATCTATCGCCAACAGATCTGTAAAAATAAATACATACAACTACTACATACTATAAGCAATTAATACCTATAACTATCGGGAGTAGCTAATAGCCACAGAGTTGATAATACTTGTTTTTCAATCGGAATAGGATTTCTCCCACTAATACCTTCTTGTTTCTCCAGTAAGGGGGCTAATTGTACAATAATACTTTGAAAAGTTTGTCTTCTTACACGGAAATGATTTTGAAATTCTTTGTCTGTACAATTTGGTATTGTAACTTCGAGGAAATTTTTTATTCTTGATGGTTCTCCTCTATTTTGAAGTTGATTATGAATATATCGCAATGGCAGTTCAATTTCATCCTCTTCTTCACTTGAACTTGAGCTAGTATAAAGTAAATCACCAAAATTCATGATATTAAGTGGCTGACAACTTTACAAAGTACATTTATTTTTATTTATCAAATGTAAACAGAAAATCGATAAAATGAGGTTAGGTTATTTACTCGCGGATCGTCCTATGTCGTTCCAATAGAAAGGACAAAATATGATGACGTAGAACGATCCAGATATGAACTTCGTCTTGACGACGCACCCGAAATCGGAACGCAGCCCTGATGATTAACAGTCGAAACCAATCTTCAGTTGTTATGGCCGTACAAGAACGGAAATGTTTTTATTGCGGAAAAAACAACCATTTTTCACAAAATTGTAGATTTCGAATAGTCGAGCGTAATAAAAGAAATTGTTCCTCTAGGAACATTATCGATACGAAAATTATAAGACAAATTACAATCACCATCAACAACATCCTACTCGTTTTCATGTAAATAATTTTCAAAAACACAATTTTAGGTATAATAACAAGTCGTTCCACAACGATAATGTTCCTAGAGATTATAGTTTTCTAAGGCGTAACAACACTTACAAAGAAGAGGTACGAGATCAACAAAGACAGACGAATCCAAGGAATACAGCTCATCAATATAAGATCTATCCGGAAAATGGAAGAAACTACACTAATAATCCAGACCATATACAACCAATAAGAAAATTAAATGTAAATCCAGTCGAAGCGTTAAACATAAAAGGACTCTCTCTGAAACCCCGGGAGACGAGCCCTGTCGAATTATAAATAACGTCGCAAACACGCCCACCCCTTTCATAATTCCACAGCTTAAATTATACACAAACTACGAAGCCCCCAGTATGATTTATTTATATGTAAATGGAGTAAAAAGAAAATTTTTATTGGATAGTGGAAGTGCCATTACCATAATAAAAGAAAATACATTAGATAATTTAGAAATTCATAATGTGGGGGACATATTATTAGCAGGTATTACCGGTGAAGGGCTACAGGCCATTGGTATGGTTAAATTAAACTTTGGAACCCAACCGAATGTAGTAAACTGCGTTTTTAATGTGATAGTTTGTGGAAATAATTTAGTGGTAGGAGCATCAGGTATTATAGGCCGAGATTTTTTGGGATTAACAAATACTATAATAAATTATAAAAACAACACATTACAGATTTGGAACGAATTGATTCCAATTAGCTATGAAAGGGAAGATATTTTTGCAAATATTTATAATTACAATCAGGGGTTAAGTACTAACAAAGAAAAAATAGGAGTCAACTATGAGCTAGTTGAAAAATAAATTGTTACAAGCAAAAAGGGGAAAGGCATTAGCTATGAGTTAGCAAATAAATTTCCTCTTTACCCAAGTACACAAGAGAGGAGCACAAATACACAGGATATAAATACGGAGGAAGACTATGACAATGAAATATTTTATGATGCGTTACAAGACATGCCACAAAAACAAAGTGAAAACGTTTACGATTCAACATTATTTGAAGATCGATACTTAAAATTAGGTACAAAAGAAAATCAAACCAATGGTACAAAAATCAAGGAATTTTTTAATAAATCGTGCCAAGAAACCACATCAAGAATACGTCACAGAAAAAACATACACGGTATAGACGAAATTAAAGAAACCGAAGATGTAAACTCAGCGCACCCTGATAAATTACAGTATAACTCAGGAAACCTTCCAACAATAAAAGAAAAAACAAGAAAAGCAGCGCCCGATTGGACAGCAAAAGTAGAAATTATACAATACGGAGAATTATCCGAAGAAGAAGAAGAAGAAGAGGATTTCCATAGTGCATTCAAACAACGTCAACAAAATTTTATAATTAATAAAGCAAACAACGAAAGGAAAAAGCTTCATAATAATCTACAATCGAGTCAACTACAAGTACGTAACGAAATCGGAAAAGAGACAAACTTTTGCATACTTCACTCGCAAAACCAGCCAAACTTCTGCATGATGAAAATGACTCAAAAATGGAACAAAGATCTACAGAACAAAACAGCAAAAAGCATTTCAGTAACGACCGAATTAGTGAAAACAACGTAATCAAGTTAGCGGACGAGATAATCATCCCTGCATGGTGTGAAATAGACTGTGCAGCAATAAATAAAAACTTCGATAAATTACTAGGAAAATTGAGGTACAGCCAGATAAAAAAGGAAATAATGGAGTGTTGCCGCACACTTAATACATAAAAATAACTAATAACAGTCCGTTTAATTAATGTAAATAACTACGAAGTACTGTTGAGAAAAAATTGTCACATTAGCTAGCCACAGACGAGCATTCTTTCTTGTCATTCTTTCCTCTGACGTTCTTTCCTTTAAGATAGGTCGAATGATAATAAAACCGTTATAACTCACTAACATAAAACTTTACTGTCGTCTTTCTTGTCGCTTTTCCTGTGGTAGAGTCGTGTCGCTTTTTCATTGCATCAAATAAGTCTTTTACTGCACATTAACGTAAAATGCCGGTTCTCTAATTTTTCCTCTTAAAACTGCATCCTACAGGAATGCTCGTCGGTTAGTGGATAAATTGGATCACTTTTGGCTAAATTTTACTGTCGTTTCATCGTGTTGCTTTTGACGAAAGGATAATAGTTCAAGTCGTGTTTGACTTAGTTATTTAACATGTTTAATAGAAAAAAAAAGTTGTTGCTATTGTTGGTATTGCTGTAAGTAAAGTATTGTTTAAAAAAACTAAAAAAAACGGCGTGCGTGGGCTAAAACGTGGTTACAGCAACGGGAGTTTTATAGTGATATGAGACTTTTAAAGGAGTTAAAAACAAATGAACCAGAAGATTTTAGAAATTATTTGAAAATGGATTCCGAGACATTCGAAGACTTATTAAAATTGGTTAGTCCACATATAAAAAAACAGGATACTGTAATGAGAAATAGCATTACCCCAGAAGAACGACTAGTTGTAACGTTAAGATTCGTAGCTACAGGGAGGAATTATGAATGCTTAAAATTTAATACTGGTATTTCACCGCAACCAATTGGTTGCATAATTCCTGAAACATGTAAAATTATTTACAAAGTGTTGCAACCGAAACACTTAAAAGTAAGTAAAACACGACTTTGGTATGTTTTATTTTTATTATTCATTACCAATATTGGAAGAAAAATATCCTCTCAGTCCTAGAGAAACGGTCTCGAATTCAGGTGTGCCTTCTGGTGCAGAGGAGTTTGACATAGAAGGGGAAAATACATACGACTGTGTGTGTTGAAAGCCATGAAGAAGTGTAAAAGCCCGTTCACATCCACTTAAGAGACGTAACGTACGTAAAAAGCATAAGTTAAAATACAAAGGAGGGATACAGTCAGTTTACATTTGCGAAAAATTTATCGCACGTAGCTTAACGTAGCCAAAAGTTGAGGTTGGACCAACTTAACCAACTTAACAGTTCACGTTTCTTACGTGCACCAATCAAAAAAGTTGTAAAACGATATAGCGTTATATAGTTTTTTTTCTTGCATATTCGCAGACATTTGTTAATTTATCACTTTTTTCTACACGATAAGTTTAGGTTATGTTTGGTTATAATCATTTATAATTATAAAAATGACTCTGGACGATGGTAGGTTAATTGACCTAGTACAAAGTTATTCCTATTTATATGATCGGAAACGATCAGATTTTAAAGATGCAAAAAAAAAGATTTAGCATGGGCAGAAATAGGAAAACTATTAGGGTACACAGGTAAGCTTAGATGATAGTGTTTTATTTGTTTTTACTTTGATTATTATAGATGAGGAATGTAAAAGGAGGTGGTTATACTTAAGGGAGAAGTACGTTAAAGAAAAAAATGGCAAATCGAGTGGTAGTGAAGCAGTAAAACAATGGGATTTCTTCAATTCTTTGAGATGGTTGGACATGCACATTATGAAAAGAAAGTAAGTAAAGCTAATTTAAATTGGAAAGCACTACATTAATTTAAATAATACAGAACCAAAAGTAATTGCTCTAAAGAAATGCAAGAAACCACCTCTCAAGAGTCTCAATCTCAAGATACAATTGAAATTTGTCAAGAGGATTTCTCTATTAACGGTGAAGCAGAGGAAGAACCAATTGCAAGCCGTAGTCCAGTATTTTTAAATGAAATACTTATTTCGTCTCCATCCTCTTCTCGTCCTTCCACACCATCAACGTCGCAATAAAAAAAAAGAAAAGTGAATCAAGGCAATGGAACTTTAGAAATTTTAGATTCCTTACAAAATATGGGAAATACTGTTACAAATATGGCAACAAGGATTCTAAACACTAAAAAAGTTGAAGACGAAGATGACCATTTTGCTAATTTAGTAAATAGTTTTTTAAAAAAGCATAAGCAATCGCAAAAGAAAAAATATTCAAAAAAATGGTATTTAATTATATGATGGATTATACAGACAGTGACGAATAAAAAGAAATTTGATTAACAAAATTACACACTATTTTTATGTTTTAAGACAATTATCCTGCCAAGTTCTATTCAAATTTCTGAAAAGTTGTGTTTCAAATATTTCTTGTCGCCATTCTCCTAATTGAATTGTTCCATTAATATCGATATCCACATAATTAGGTGGGCAGTATTTAGGGCTTTCATGATGATTGTTAATTTCTTCCATTCTTAAATAATTGTGCAGACACACTGCTGCTAAAATGTAGTACTCTATGGTTTCTACACCTGCAATAATTGGACCTTGAAAGATTCTCCATCGCGACACTAAAATCCCAAATGCATTTTCTATAATACGCCTTGCTCGGGACAACCTATAATTGAAAATTCTTTGTGAATTTGTTAATGATTTGCCAGGATAAGGCCTCATTATGTAATCCTTTAAAGGAAAAGCCTCATCAGCTACCAAAAAATAAGGAAAATCTACACTATTTAGTTTTGTAGCTGGTGGCAAATCGAACTTCCGTTCTTCAAATAATTTCCCAAAAGTCGATCGAGCAAATATGCCTCCGTCACTTTCTGATCCCATGCCACCAACATCTATTAACGTAAATTTATAATTAGCATCACATACTGCTAACAATACTATGCTAAAAAACTTCTTATAATTAAAAAAATCAGTGCCTGTGTTATTTGGACACTGAATTCTGATGTGTTTACCATCAATCGCACCTGAAATTCAAATTTCTTACAACTGATTTGCATTATATTTGACATTTACCTATACAATGTGGAAAATTCCACTTCAAAAAAAAATCATTTGCAATTTTTAACCAGTTGGCCCTAGATGGCTTCTCAAAAACTTGATGACGTAGTGTTTCCCAAACTGAAGCGCAAGTTTCTCTTAAAACATTACAAACAGTAGATTTACCAATCCTAAACTAAAATGCTAGTATTTGTTGAGATGCTCCAGTTGCCAGAAACCTAGAAATGCAATAAATAATTGTTTTCAACAGACAAAAATATACCTTAATGTGATTGCTAATCGTTGGCCCGGACTCAGCGGTTGTCGGTTACTTTTCTTTGTTATCCTTGGCCCAATTATTGTAAGTAAATCATCAAACTGCTTTACTGTCATTCTTGTGTAATGAAAAAACATTTCAGTCTCATTTCTTGAATTAAATTCTCGTAGTCGCCTTGATGTACTCTGTTACTGTAGATTGGTATAACCCACCAACTAATATACAGACAATAGCCTCTATTTGGTTGAAAAATTAAATACTTTCTAGGTCTTCGGGGTTTCCGTTGGTTTAGAACATTTTTATATAATTGTCCAGTAATACTACACACAAGACCCAAATACTGTGCTGAAAGCATCACCACAATTTCGTCCTCGCTTAAATTTTCCATAATAAATATATAAAAATTATTACAACAAAAATGGGGTTATGTAGTTATGTTATGTTTGAGGTCTAGAAACTAGAAACAATTCAAAGCGCATACGCACTCATTACGTTTTCCAGTTTCTTAAGTGGATGAAAACAGATAAATTAACAGCCGTAATTCTCTTACGTTAAGTTACGTCTCTTAAGTGGATGTGAACGGGCTTTAACACATATTATTTTCACCACAGGACATTACTGTTGTACAGTGCCGTAACTAGGGCGGTGCCAGCGGTGCCCAGGCACAGGGCGCAGACCCTGGAGGGACGCAGAAATCACCAGACTAGTATCTACTTTTATCTCATGCATGGTAGCTAGTAGGTACATTTTGTGTTTTATTGCGAACATGGTGTAGACGCGCCCTGTAAAGGTGGATTATCGGTTTCATACATTTAGTATGGTAACGTTCACACTAGTGCGTAACGTGTTGTGATGGTTTATGTATGGAACCGATACAGTTCTGACGCGTCAGTCGTCACGTCACAATACATCAGACAAATGTATATCCACCTTAAGTCTTGCTGGCAATATAACATTACTTATACCGTTATCTTCAATGATATCTCACAACAAAATAAATGTCCAATAAAAATATTTTTATTTGGTATAAAAATAGAAAATAATAACAAGTAAAACACATGACAGAGCTAAACCAAATATTACTAAATAGTTACTATGTAAACTTGTCCTTTTAAGAACGCATCCAATATTCATTAATATCTGAACGCATCCATGTTAGAGTGGGAATCCCCGCGCCGCGCCGCTTTCCCAATGTTCGGGGATTCCCCGATCCATCGCGAATTACGCATTCAGATTGCCGACCGTACCGGAGGTTATAGTTATTGATTGTTTTGTCAATCATTGTCATTATTCGTATAAAATTTCGTTAATCTAAAGTAAAATTGTGTGTGAAAGTGAATAAGGTTATTGTTGATTTGTTGTTCGTTGATAAACTCGTTTGGGTAAGTTAGAAATTTGTATTTAAAGGTTTAGGTCCATCAGGCAAAATGAAGTCAAGTAGTAATGAGGAATTTTCAGAAAGCTAATTTAAAAAAAAAAGATAATATAAAATCTTATAGAGATGGTGCCCTATGCGTTTGGTATGTCAAAAATAAAGATTTATTGATTGAATGACGTATATAAATTTATTAAAATAAAATACCAAACGTTAATTTTATTAGTTGTGTTTACTTCTCTTCTAATTTACTCACCAAGAGACAGTAACCAGAGTTATTTTATCATTTTACGTAAAGCGTATATTTGCTTTTGACATACATGTCACCTTTTGACCAATCCTTCAACCATAGGTTTTATTTTTTAATTTGCTGTCTGAAAATCCCTAATTAATAAACAATAAAAAAAATAACGAAAAAATGGCTAGTAAGACAGCCGAAAAACGAAGTTTTCCGAACTATATTATATACCTACTAGATTAGGCGTGATTCGCGATTCTTTTTTCAGATATATTACCTGTCGGTTACCGTAAGCTGAGGACGCACGATATAACAAAGAACATGTCTCAAAAACGACCATCCGGTTCTGAATTTCGTAAGAGAAAACGCGTTAGAGAGATGGAAGCAAAAAAAATGGGAAATACTTTACGAAAGTGGACAGTCACACAACCAGAAAGCAGTCAGGAAGATGTGTCCAATGATAACGTTTTGGCCCTCCCTGGTATGTCTGGAACTAAATCTGCTACTGATAAGATCCAGTTAGACATAAACGATCCTGTTTCATGGTTACCATTAACTGACCACATTCGTTGTTTCCTCGTCGAGAAAGGTCCTGATCAAGGAAAAGGTAGTCAAAATATTTCTTCAACTGAAGACGCAGGACGAAAATTTCATATACATTGGTTTACAAAAAAAATGAGCAATGGCGAGATGGTACCCAGGCCTTGGTTGATTTACAGTAAAAAAAGAGATGCAATATTTTGTTTCCCATGTATACTTTTCGGTTCTTCCTCGACTAAGCAAATAATGCCGGCACTGGCTGATGTACAAAAAGGATTTAATGATTGGCGTCATTTAAGTCCACGTATTCCTGAGCACGAAAACTCTACATTTCATAGAGAAAATTGTATTAAGTGGAAAATGCTTGAACAGAAAATAAAAAGTAAGACCACAATAGATGCATCCTTACAAAAGGCTATTGATCAAGAAACAAATAAGTGGAGACATATTTTAAAAGTGTGTACCAGCATACTTTTGTTTTGCGCGGAAAATAATTTACCGCTAAGAGGCTCTCATGAGCTTATTGGAGAATCAGGATCTGGAGTTTTCTTAAGTGCCGTGGATATGATTTCAAAATTCGACCCTGAACTTAGAGCGCATATTGAATCGCTTAATAAAGGAAATATTTCATATTTTACGCCTTATATTCAAAACGAGCTTGTAGATATTCTTGCCTCTGAGGTCAAAAAACAAATTTTAGACGATGTTCGTGCGGCAAAATACGACGGCTACGACAATGGTAGTAATATGGCCGGTAAATATAACGGAGTTCAAGCCAAAATAAAACAAATTATTGAAAATGCTGATTATGTGCCGTGTGCAGCGCATTCTTTGAATTTATCTGGCGTACACGCTGCTAGTGTGACACCTGACATGATCACATTTTTTGGAATAATCCAGAAAATATTTGTATTTTTTTCGAGTTCTACGGTCAGATGGGAAACTTTAATGAAACACTTAAATATTTCTTTGAAAAAACACGCCGACACTAGATGGGCCTCTAAAGCTAGGGCTGTAAAAGCTTTGAATTCGCAAATACCGCAAATCTGGTGTGTGCTAAAGATTCTAACTACCAATGATTACAATGCGGAAACAATCTCTACAGCTAAAAGCATAATGGACCAAATTAATTATAAATTCATATGTACTCTTCAAATTTGGGATAAAATTTTGGAATCTGTTGACAAAGTGAATGTAGCTCTACAGTCTAAAACTATGACTATCAACAAAGCTTCTGAACTAATCAAGGGACTAACAAGCCAGATACAAAATATTCGCGAGACTGTAGACATTGTTTTCGAAAAGGCAAAAACAATTTGTGAATAATGTCACATTGAAGACAATTTTCTTGAAAAGCGACGAAAGCGAGTAAAAAGACACGATTTAAGTGAAAGTTCAGACACCGGCTACGACATTACTCAGCAACAAAGTTTCAAAATTCAGATAAATGAAGCAATAGATACAATCATTTCTGAATTAAAATGGCGATTCGAAAAACTACGCGACATACAAAACTCTTTCGGTTTTTTGACCTTAAAACACATTACTACATATTCCGTTGAAGAACTAAAAAAACATGCAGCTGATTTGAGTATCAAATATTCTGCAGATATAAATGCCACAGAATTTTGGTCCGAAATAGAAACTTTGAAGAGTCAAGTTGAAGCGACTACATTATTTGATAAATGTGAATGTCAGTCAAGTATGGGTCTTCTCAAAGCTGTAGTGGAACTGGATTTAAAGGAAATGTTTCCTAATGTAGTAGTCGCTATAAAGATATTTTTAACGATGCCAGTGACTGTAGCTTCTTGCGAGAGATCATTCAGTAAGCTCAAATTAATAAAAATGTACCTGCGCTCGACGATGGGTCAAGAAAGATTGTCTGGCCTAGCGATTTTGGCAATACTAACACAGACTACCAAGGATATTCAACTCTATATCTGTTTGATACGGCAGAAATTAAAAAGATTGCCCGAAACACATTACAATATATTTGGGGATGGTTCACCGACATTGGCATGTTTATGAGCGGATTAATCGGAGTCTACGCAGCGTTCAAAACCTTAAAATACTTACTGGGAGTAATAATAAATGGACTTGCAATCTATAAAACTATAGGGTGTGGCCTGCAATTATTAGCTAGTATCTGGAACACCTTAGCGGTATGGATCGTCCACAAATATCAAGCAGAGCACAGAAATACCGATGTAGAGGCGCAGCTCAATGAACCTCAGGATCAACCAACATGTGCATCAACAAGTACCTTAGCCCACCATACACAACGACCAAACACGGTAGAGGCGTCGACAACCTCATTGGCTCCAACGTACCCCAACATCGATCACTGGACATCAACAATGACGTCGTCTTAAACAGTGTTTAGTGCGGAAAACAAAATAAATAAATAAACAAAGTGACCGGCAATCAAGCAAAAATTTTTTTCTTGAAAACTTTAGACGATAAGAACAAACTCATAAGAGTCTGAAATTAGTTATAAGATTGGTAATATTACAATAGCTTTTATGTCAATACTAAGGCAAATAAATAAGTAGGATGATTAGAAACATTTAAATTAGATTGTAGAAATAGAGGGAAATTGTCACTTCTAAAAGGAAGACAAGTTCATAAGAACTTGCCTTCTTTTTAAAATAGGAGAGTTATGTAACAAGCACCGGGGAAAAAACAAAATAAATTTCGATTTTAATTTAAAAATTCAAATTCATTGTAAGAATTAATTTCCAATAAGATGTGAAATTTAATATTAAATTTCTTGTTGTTTACGTAATTCGTAGTCATCAATAGAAACTGCATTGTACAATTTTCATAGGAAACACATCCGTTGGAAAATTGATTATATTAACAGAATAAAGGCCGTCAATAACGACGGTCAACACCCTAAGAATGCAATAACGCAAAATTTACAATTATCGTGGAGGCATTTTTTGATTTGATAGAGGCAGTCGATAACTCGCGATCGGTCGAGACTGTAAACCTCAAAGAAAAATTTGTTATGATAAAAGTGTTTAAAAATTAAAAAGTCAGAAACAAATAAGGTCAGACACTGTAATTTCTAACATTTTATTGTAAAAACTTTTTAAATTAATTCAATGTCTTATGTGCGGCAAGCGACAATGTAATTGTTCCAATTGAATACAATGCGATAAACATTTAACAGGGATAACAATGTTATGTGTCTTTTTAAAATGTTGGAATTTTATTTGTGGTTAATGTGTGTTCGCACGCCGTTGTTGATTAAACTTCCTTTCTAATATGTGTAAATTAACTGCGCGAGTTTTAGAAAACTAAATAGTACATAAACAACCAAGAAGAAAAGAAGAAGAAAAAGTTGAAAGAATGGTTTCAAAAAACATATTAGTCGAATTAAACGAATTGGGGCTTCCAATAATAAACACATCACAAATGGTGCATAATAAATGGTACTATATAAAAATAGTTGAATCAACTACCGAACAATAAACTATACGTGTTTTTAATATGTGATAGTGAGAAAATATTATTATCCAAAAATATGGTAATGTTTTTAAAAAATCACACGTTAGAAGATTTTAATAAGTATGCAGAAGAGAATCAATGTGTAGTAATGAAGAAAAAAAAAACAAATGAAAGATTCAAAACCACAGCTTATATTTATTAACTTATGGTAACTTTGTTTTTTTGTGTTAGTATTTTATATAGTAGGTATTAAATTTAGGCCCGGTCTTTTCATCATCAAGTAAACCTCCAGTAAAATTTAATTAGCAGTTAAGTAATTTTTCGGTCTTTTCACTGCCAGGTAAAATTTACTATGCTACTAAACCGGCTTACTATGCGTTAAAGTTATTAGCATACAAAATCGAGCTGTAAAATTTTACTAACAAGTAAACGGAAGCGAAACCGAACGAATAGCATCCGAAATAATACGAAGCCAGATTACTATTTATTTATAACCTTAAATTTTTCAAAATAATTTTTAACATCTTTCTTTGATTTTTGAGACATTTTTAAAAGGTGTTTGTGATGGCATTACATTTTTTTGAAATAGACGAATTATTAGAAGCAATTAACAACTATAATCCTAGAAATTATGGTTATAACTCTGCTAATCGGTATGAGCACATTGATAATTTTAACATGTGGAATGAGACAGAATTTATCAATCGATTTCGTTTAACAAAAGGGACAGTTACACAACTTTTAGAAAAAATTGAACACATGTTAGTACCACATACAGTTAGGTAATTTCAAGTTTATTTTACTCATACACGAGTATAAGTTGATTGACTACAGTTAATTATAATTAAGTTATGATTTTTTAGAAACAACCCAATTAGTCCTATGAACCAATTACTAATGACTTTGCGTTTTTATGCGTGTGATAGTTTTTATTTGACAATTGGAGATTTTGGTAGTGTACACAAAAGTACTGCTGGAAAGATTATAAAAAAAGTAACACTTGCTATAGCAAGTTTACGTCCAAGATTCATAAATTTACCGAACACACCAGATGCCATCGTTAATGAACAGCAAAAAAATTTTAATATTTCTCGGTTTCCAAGAGTTATTGGTGTCATAGATGGTACCCATGTAAGAATTCAATCACCAGGTAAAATTTTAACTGTATTACATGTTTTGGTTCTTTGTAAAAGAACTATTGTAGGTGGTAATAATGCTGAAGTGTTTCGAAATCGAAAGGGATATTTTTCTCTTAATGTGCAAGTTGTGGCAAATGCAGAACACAAAATTTTGGACATAGTTGCACGTTGGCCAGGTTCAGCACATGACAGCAACATATTCGATCATTCTAACATCAAATTTAAGTTTGAAAATGGAGAGATGGGTAACGGAGTACTTTTGGGTGACAGTGGATACCCCCTTCGAAAGTATCTATTAACACCTTTGGCTAACCCACAAACACAAGCAGAAAATTTATATAATGAATCCCATATCAGAACCAGAAATGTAGTAGAACGAACGTTTGGTATATGGAAAAGAAGATTTCCTATTTTATCAATGGGAATTAGAAGTGAAATAACACTTGCTCAAAATATTATTGTTGCAGTAGCTCTTCTCCAAAATATTTCTTGTGAACAAAATGACAGAATTCCAGAAGAAATAGAGGATGTAATTATAAATGAAGAACACAACATCCCCTATGTTAGAAATGATATTAATAATATAACACAACTACAAATGGTTCAATATTTTGGCGAACTTCTATAATAAAAACAATAATTATCTATACATTAATTTATTTAATTTTATATTAAACAAAATTATTTTTTACCAGAAGCCTCCATTTGTGCTTCAAACAACAATTTATTTTGCTGCATTTTGTCTTCTATTAGCTTCTTTTCTAAAAGTACTTTTTCTAATTCAGCCTTTCGTACTTGAATAGAAAGTTGTGCCTCTTGTTCTTGTAATTCTAATAACTTGCTTCTGCTGCTAGCTAAGTTAAGATATCTATTATTTAATTCGCTTTTTTCTTTGTACAAAGATTTCGCAGGAGTTCGTAAAACCTTTGATCTCCTCTCCCGTAATTGTTTCCATTGAGTAGTCGAGTTAGCACCATTTTCGATTTCTAATGAATAATTTTAAATATAGTTTCTATAAACAGTTTAAAAAAAACTTACGTTCTTCCTTGTTTTCTTCTTCCATGATTACATTTTCTATAATTACATCTGCAATACAGTTCTCTTCTATAAAAAGTGGTTCTTGGCTAACTATTGCAACTTCTTGTAAACCTTAAATAATGTTTATTTAACTATCAATATTCTAAATTATTCATTCATATATTTACCTTGATCATTATCATTAGTTGGAGGCAGCCCTCCTACAGAAATTCCTAGAATTGCCTGTAGCTTTTCTTCATAATCATGCAATTTAGGAATTTCACAATTGCCTCCACCAGTTTTAAATACTTCATGCCTCCTTTGTGCATCCTTTTTTTTAAGGTCTCGTTTGATACCTTCGTATTTTATTTTTAACGATTTCAACGTTCTAGTTTTGTTACTACATTGACTATTAAATTTAATAGTAATATCATCCCAAGCATCTCTTTTTTGTTTACTATTAACAGCATCGGTTTTTTTGTTTTCTATGATGTGTGCATGAGAAGCTACACAGTCCACCAAAATTCTCTGCTCGTTGGATGTAAAGTTTTCGCTTCTTTTGCGTTTATCCATTTTTTAACTATTAACAATCGATGACCATAAATTATAAATTAATATTATTAATCAAATATAAATAGTTTACATACCTTTTGCTTTAAAAACCAAATATCTAACTTAACCTCTCTCTAATCTCGTGTTTCACAAATTGACGTTTTAGTTCTTTCTAACAAAGTAGTTCGTATTTTTTAGTAACATCTGGTTACCACTATGATACCAACTTCATAATACTGCAAGTAGTTACTGGTTGAACTTAAATTTATGAAAAGACGCATTTACGCTACTTGTCCATTAAATACCCCAAGTAAAATTAATCCTTCAGTAACTACTTGAGCAGTAACTGAAGAATGAAAAGACCAAGTGTTAAAATAACTTTATAATTTTTATTGTATACTAATTTTGATTTACTTTACAAATTATATTTTACATGGTAATATAAGATTTTTTTAATTTATTTTAATAAATTTATCTATTTACTATCTTTCATTTAACCCCAACCATTTTACATAAATTTTCATTTATTAAATTGCAACCTTTATTTTGTTTTAGTCGCTAGACTCAACTCCTGATAGCGAATGTATGGTTGTTGAGCCTGAAGAACAGCCGATAGAAAGGCTCAAAAATCATCAGCCATCAAAGGGGAAAGATTGGAGGAGGTTAAAAAGTCTCTACAATAAGAAAGCTGAGAACGAAGAGGAGGAGGAGGAAACATCGACACCATCGGATGGGCACAGCCAAATTCGTATAGAAAAGAAGAATTGAAAATGGCAAAAATAAAAAAACAAGTTTATTTATATTAAAAAAATTATAGGGAGCTGAAGTGTAAAGTTAGGGATACGGAAAAAGTGGTTAATTCTAGTAAAAACTTATTGAACAAACTTAAAAGTGAGCTTATAAAAGCAGAAAAACAATACAAAATAGATATAAGAAAACAAAAACAATTCATTAGCGAGATAAGGTTATGTAAGGATTCTAGCAATAAGTTATGTTTTAGTTTAGTATAGTTATAAATATTGATTTATGTTACTCTGTAGTTAATAAAAAATGTTAAAAAAGTAAACTTTACTATCATTTATTTGAATTAAAATTTTCAGTGATTTCCTAACAACATAAATCTGCTGTTTAACTTGATAAACCTCAAAATTCAAAAAAATTTGAAATTAGTTTATTAAATATCCGAAAAGCATTATGAAATATTATTTTACATTATTTATTACTTGAGATCGTATAGTACCGGTTATCATTTGAAATAAAGAATTCTTTTCAATTACAATTTAATATGCATCACTACATAGTATTAAAACAAAGTCGCTTTCTCTGTCCCTATATCCCTATGTATGCTTAAATCTGCAAAACTACGTAACGGATTTTGATGCGGTTTTTTTTTTTAATAGATAGAGTGATTGAAGAGAAAGGTTTATATGTATAATAACATCCATTTAATAGTGGAGAAACACTGGTATTTTTGAGGTTTCTAATGTGATGTCGTAAATAATTACATTTTTTCCGCTTACATTGCAAACGCAATTTAGAGATTTATCAAAATAATGTACTAATACACATTAAAAAGGTGTACAGAAAACTCCGCGATGGTATATGTCTATCTCTTATGGATATCCCACAATAACATTTTTTTGTCATTTACTTTTTACTACAAATAATGGCTAATTTTCGAAGCGATTTTAACCAATACAGCATTAATCCTTATCCAATTAAATACCTTAAATACATTGTTGATTTAATATAGATCTATATGGCCCTTTACAGCATATGTTTTAAATGAATATTTTCGAAGATATTACAGATTTAAAAATTGCGGGACGTAGCGTTTGCGGCAGTACCGGCCGGACGGGGCGGCGGGAGCGTGCCTGTAAATAGCGCGTCGGAAGCTGCGGTTCTCCCTATAGCACTTTGAATTTAGCAGCGATCGAGCGCGTTTATTATCAGAGCTCTCTAGCGAGGAAAATAACAATACTTAATAAAAACGTGCTTTTCAGCGCGACAACGTATCAGTAATTATAAGTAAGTTACTATAAATAATTGTATGATAGTAGTTTTAAAATATAAATAATATTCTATTCTAAGGTTAATTTTTAAATCGCACTTATAGTAATTATAAGTACATAAGGTTAGATAAGATTAGATTAAATAAAACCATAATTTATGGATTGGAATCTTGGTTAAAATTTAGAGTTAGATCAATTTAATATTAGGGAAATTATTTTCAAAAATCGTAATTTAAGGTGAGGTATGTAAGTTCAGAAAAAGAACTTAATAGAATAGGTATCTTTTGTTGTTGATGATTGTTGATTAGCTTTTGTTTTTAGTCGCACGAATAGCAAATTATTTTTTAAGTATTTTTAATTTAATTAAAATCGTAGTTTAAGTTGAGGTATTTCAGTTAAAAAAAAGAACTGAATAGAATAGGTATCTTTTGTTTTTTATGATTGTTGATTATCATTTGTTTCTAAATGGTAAGTATTTAGATATTTTTTACTGCGGCACATACTTATAATATGACAATTTGTGCATAGGTAATCATACATATAGAACTGAGTAAATTTTGTACAGAAATTATCAAGTCATGTCTGGAAGACACCGTCGTTCGAACATAGGTCGTAGTACAGTGAATGCCAGAAGAGTACGTTCAGCAAGAGATGAAGAATCGTCAACAGAACGTGAGGCTCGGGATAGATATAGAGCTGAGAGAGAGAGAATCTTCAGTAGAGCGTGAGGTTCGCCGCAGCCGGGATCGAGATAGGCATACGGTTCAGAGGGACAGAGAATCGTCAGTAAAGCGTGAGGCTCGACTCAGTCAGCTTCGGGATAGATATAGAGCTGAGAGAGAGAGAGAGAATCTTCAGTAGAGCGTGAGGTTCGCCGCAGCGGAGATAGGGATAGACATCGAATACAGAGAGCCAGAGAATCATCAGCACGAGTTACTAATTCATGGGTAAATAAAGAAAATTCTGCCATGAATTACGATCCTTCGATTTCTTACAAGGACAATCGTATAGTATCAATAGGTACTATGTCAGTAGTGTGTGAACATTGAAATTCAAGGACGAATCGAATGGCATGTATTGCTTACAAGGAAAAGTCAAATTAGAAGAAATTCTCCCTCCACTTGAACCACTTCACTCTCTTCTTACGGGTGATCATCAGAAATCCAAACAATTCATGCGCAATATACGCAGTTATAATAACGCATTTCAAATGACCTCTTTTAAGAGTAAGCAAGTCGTTGAGCGTGGGTTCATGCATACATTTAAAATTCAAGAGCAAGTGTACCACTTAGCTGGGAGCTTGCTACCACTTCGACCCGATAATCACAAATTTCTGCAAATATATTTTATTGCAGATCCAGATACACAAGCATCTACGCGGTGTTCAAGTGTTGCACAGCCAATTGATAGAGATTTGATTAGATCTCTCCAAGATATGTTACATTCTCATAATTGCTACATACAGTCTTTCAAAACTGCGATTGAGAGTGTTCCAGCAGATACTCCTGACTTTAATGTCGTAATCCATGCAAATAAAGTTCCTGTTGGAGAACACAGAGGACGATACAATGCGCCTTCCACGAGTGAAGTAGCAGTGGTGATAGCTGGACAGCAATTTGACAAAAGAGATATTGTATTGCATAGTCGTGATGATAATTTGCAAAAAATTTCAGAGTTACACAGATCTTATGACAGCTTACAATATCCTTTGATGCTATGTCGTGACGAAAATGGTTATGCCATTAATATTTCTCAAGTTGACCCAATCGGTGGTACACCTCTGCGTAAAACAGTATCATGTATGAACTACTATTACTACCGTATAATGACAAGACGTAACAATTTCAACACATTGCTTAGATATGGAATGTTAACAAAAAAATTGAATCTGAGAGATTGGCCTACATCCGTAATAATCAAACTAAATTGAGAGCCGAAAATTACGTTCATCTTCAGGATGCTTTACACGGCTGTTGGTTATACTACCTTCATCATTCACAGGTGGAGCTCGATATTTACACGAAAAATCGCAAGACGCCATGCCATGACTTACGTCAGAAATTACGGCAAACCTGATTTATTTATAACTGCAACATGTAACCCAAATTGGCCGGAAATCAAAGAAAATATTAACACCAATTTAACTCAACAAGACAGAGACGATATAGTTAACAGAGTCTTCCATTTAAAAGTACAGAAACTCCTGCACCTCATTAACAAGTCTCATATATTCGGTCCGGCGCGCTGTCATATGTACACAATAGAATGGCAGAAACGTGGCTTGCCACATGTACACCTGCTGGTGTGGTTAGTGAACAAAATTAGACCAAACCAAATTGACAGGGTTATTTCAGCTGAATTACCGGATAAAGATGAAGATCCTATCCTGTACGAAATCGTAAAGAAACATATGGTGCACGGCCCTTGCGGGACTTTAAACTCGAATTCTCCATGTATGCAAGATTCTAAATGCAGCAAAAAATTTCCGAAGTCGTTCCAAACTTAAACAAGTACTAGCGATGACTGATATCCCAAATATCGTCGACGATCGCCAGAACAGGGTGGGCAAAATGCTACCGTCCGAAACCATGATATTGATAACCGATGGATCGTTCCCTATAATCCGCTCCTTTTGAAAATTTCTGATGCCCACATCATAGAGTTGTGCAATTCAATAAAGTCAATCCAATATGTTACTAAGTACATTAATAAAGGCAGTGATCAAGCCACTTTCAGCATACAATCACCAAATGAAGTGGAAAAATATCAGTCTGGACGTTACATCTGCAGCTCTGAAGCTGTATGGAGGATTTTATCATTCGAAGTGCACGACCGGGCTCCCACAATTGTCCACCTTGCAGTTCATTTAGAAAATGGACAAATAGTATATTTCACTGAGAACAATATACAAGAAGTTTTTAATAACCCACGGGATACAACATTGACAGCATTCATGTGCTCAAGATCATTTCGCGAAAACACTGACATATGACAGAGTTTCAAGTTACTATACATGGAACCAGAGTTCTAAAACTTTTCAACGGCGAAAACAAGGTACTGTGGTTGATGGTTTCCCCGGAGTAAAAAAAAAACGGATGCTCTTGGCAGAGTCTACGTGATTCATCCCAACAACAGCGAATGCTTTGATCTGAAAATGTTACTGCATATTGTAAAAGGCCCGACATCCTTTACACACCTAAGAACTGTACAAGGTGTTGTTTACAATACTTATCAAGCAGCATGCAAAGCTATGGGGCTCTTGGAACACGATTCTCACTGAGAAAACACATTATCAGAAGCAGCTGTTTGTAGTTCAGCTACATCATTAAGATATTTATTTGCCGTCATAGTAGCGTTTTGTCAAGTAACTGATTCTGTTAATCTATGGAATATATTTCAAGAAAATATGGCCAGTGATATTCTGATTCGGCGACGGCGACAGTTAAACTCAGATGATGTACAATATGATCAAAACATATTTGACGAAGCATTATTTGAATTGAAAAAAGTAGTGCAATTACTTTCGGGTAAATCGATCAAGGATTTTGGGCTGCCGATGCCAGCTAATACTACTAACTCAGATATAACTAGCAGTGCCGAATACACAAGAGACGATCAAACGAGACTTTTACAAAATATAGCTCAAGATGAGCCACGATTAAACATCGATCAGAAAAAAGTATTCACTGCATTACTATCAACAATTGATAACAATGAAGGGAAATTGTTTTTCCTTGATGCCCCAGGAGGTACAGGAAAAACATTTTTAATCAATCTGCTTTTAAAAAAAGTGAGATCTATCGGAAAAATTGCGTTAGCTGTTGCGTCATCCGGCATTGCCGCTACGCTTTTGGAAGGAGGCCGACACTCTACATTCAAGCTCCCGCTGAAAATCGCCGCCGATGATAATAACAGCGTCTGTAGTGTTTCTAAACAGAGCAATACAGGAAAATTGATGCGTGACTGCTCATTGATAGTCTGGGACGAAGACGTCTGTGGAAGCACTGGATAGGACAATGCGCGATTTGCGCAACAAAAATTCACCTATGGGTGGATGTACAATTCTGTTCTCAGGATATTGCTGTCAAATCCTACCAGTTGTGACTCGAGGAACACGTGCTGACGAAATAAATGCTTTCCTAAAAAGATCCAACCTTTGGCCACATGTCAATAAATTAGAGCTTAAAACTAATATGAGGGTTTCGTCATCTTCACGTGAGAACAGGCTATTTCCAGAGATGCTGCTAAAAGTTGGCAATGGAGAGTTAACACAAAGTGAGGTAAGGATTAACCTAGAAAACCTTTGTGTTTTGATAGACAACATCCAAGAGTTAGTCAACAATGTCTATCCTGATAATTGATAACATAAGTTATAAGACAATATATTGGTTTAAAGAAAGAGCGATTCTGTCACCAACTAACGAACAAGTAGATAAGGTAAATAACTTGATTCTTTCAAAGATTGATGCGCCGACGAAAATATACTACTCGGTCGATACTGTTCTCCATTTGGAAGAAGCTGTTCATTTTCCTACAGAATTTCTAAACTCTTTGAACCCGTCTGGACTCCCTCCTCACAAAATGGTGTTGAAAGTAGGTTGTCCTGTTATTTTATTAAGAAACCTGAATCCACCTAAACTTTGCAATGGCACGCGTTTGCTGGTAAAATCACTGAAAAATTTCATAATAGAGTGCACAATACTCACAGGATGTGGTACCGGAGAAGATGTATTGATTGATTCCTATTTAAACGTTTACAGTTTCCGGTAAAGACATCTTTTGCAATGACCATTAATAAATCGCAGGGTCAAACCTTCAACGTTGCAGGCTTAGATTTGAGCGTTGATTGTTTTTCACATGGCCAACTGTATGTCGCTCTTTCAAGAGTAACCTCTAGAGAAAACATGTTTGTATTGTCTAATGACAAGAAAGCTGTGAACGTTGTATATAAAGACATTCTGTAATATATTAATTGTTGTAAAAATAAAATAAATAGGTAACAATGTAAAAAGTAACTAAGTAAAAATGTAGTGTATGAATTTAGATATTCCAAAGATAGCAGGAAATCTTCATGGTATAGGGAAAGAGGAATTGTTTTACTCCAAATTTAACGCGTGTGGGCCACGGGCAGTAATGAATAAATCAAAACTACTGGATCGATTTGATTAATTTTTTCAGTGAGTGACATAGGCTATATATTTTATACCCATGCGAAGCCGGAGCGGGCCGCTAGTAATCTATATATGTTAAGCTTAGCATAAATTTAAAACACAATACATTACGAAACATTTTTTAATGTTATTCCTTATCACCGTTTGGAATAGTTTTCTTCATTAAAATAATTGTTATTAACAAATCGTTTGTTTTGCCTTTTAACGTTTTTATTATATACTAATTTGATCAAAAATGTAATAGCGAAGGCTTCCACAGCCGGAATCTATACTAAGATAAGAATGTCTTCCGGGTTTGGACCGTGTCATTGTTGTTGTAACCGAAATTGCCAACCTAACTCGGTAGTGGTTCTTTGTTAGATTTTCGTTTGCTTTTTCAAGTTATTGTTTTCTTTGTTACCCTTTCAGAGTTTAGATTGTGGCTTGTTCCACAAGTGGATAACCTAACTTTTGAGAAGTTCTTAGTTAGATTTCGGTTGCTTGTTTGAGTCTTGCGATTTATCTCACGCCCTGATAATGACCCTTACGAAAGTGGGCGAAACGTTGGTAACTTCAGTTACAACAACAATGACACGGTCCAAACCCGGAAGACATTCTTATCTTAGTATTGATGAAAAATGTTTATCTCCTTGACTTCTAATTATTTCACGAACAGAACATAGTAAACACCTTCTACTTTCTATGCCGGTCTCACTCTTACATTTTGGACAGACAAGCTATAGGTATGTTGACGTTAGAGCAGTTGGATGTTTTTTAAACAGTAATAAATTATTGTATTTATATATGTATTTACCAAAAACGTGTTGAAATTCATCATAAAGTTTGTTACTCGCGTTAATTACTTATGTTATTTTTTTTCCGTTGCGTTTGATGAATTTGCATTGATTACAAATAGTATTTTAATCTTAGTATATAACTTTACTGTGGAGGCAAAACGAAACTCACAACTATAATCTTTAAGCAATGTAAATAATTTTTATATTTATATAATTTACATATATTTATCCAAACGTTATTAAAACACACACTTATTTTGATCGGAGAATCAAAAAATGGAATAATATACATAGGGTTTCATTTAAAAAAACACAACTTTAATACTTTTACGAAACCCTGTGTATTATGAAAGTAATTTTAAAAAGTAACCATAATAGAAATCCTTTGAAAGTCACGTATTTTGGCAACAATATTCTGTGCCGTACAGCGCGAATAACCCTGTAGAATAACAAAAAAAAATTATTTTTAACACTACCTGTTGAGAAGCCAGCCAACTTTTTCAGTACAGCAACTTTCCTTTCTGCTATTTTGTTTTCGGAAGTTATAGACGCAATTTTTGTTTTTTTGAATATTCATAAGTTCCTTAAATTGCTTTTTTTAAAATTTCTTTCTTCCAGTAATTTATATTTGTTTTCATAAATTTTTTTGCACAGTAATAATGCACTGCCGGATTGACTCTTGCGTGTTTTGTTGTTTTGTTAGTTATTGAGGTTACTTGTGCTTGTTTCTTAGCCATCGCTAAAGCTGACGTTAACATGTTTTCTACAGCTGCTCTTTCTATTCCGAAGGTTCAGGTTTGTTTCACTATTGCAAACTCTTCTTGGGTATATAGACCACTGCTTCCTAGGGGTTGTATGGGTTGAAATTGAATGTCATTTTCTGATTTTACTTTTAAGAGTTGTGGTGGGTTTTTTCTACTGGGTAGGGTGTCCTATCCATTTTCCATCGATGTAGAATAACGGTGGTGTTAACGCGTGACATTCTATTTGTTCTGCGTGGATTTGAATTATATGCGTTATTGGTAAGATGAATTTTAATTGGTTGTTTAGTGTAATGGGTAATTCTTGAATTTTCTGATGTTCGTATTTCTACTATGCTAAGTGTACACTGCATAATATACAGTACTTCTCCTAATACTCTTTCTACGTATCCTATTCTATTTTTGATAATGGTACTTACTGCGTTGTGCAATAGTGGAGCCATGTAACTGTTTTTTTTTTTAAATTTCCAGATGAAATAGACGTCTTCTATGAATTGTGTTTGCGCAAATTTTTTGGGTTGCCCGTTAGATAGCAGTGTTGTTCTTTAGGATTACTAGTAATTTTGGGTGTTCGGATTGCAAGATATCATATCCGCATAAGGAACTGGTTTAGAGGAGGGATAAGGCAAACATTTTGTCGCCTTGTTCCACTACTAATATTTGTTCTTTAATGTTGTTTTGATTGGTAATTATTACTGTTAGCCCATTAGATAAGGAAGTTAGGCTACTATCATACGTTGTTTCTGTGGGGTATTGTCATATAGTTTGTCCATACGTTCAGTCCATGCAGTATCCATCTGTATAACTGCATGTGACACCATTTAATAAGCTGATTTGATTTTCCTTTAGTTTGACTGTTGCTAAATAAGTACGGGTATAAATTTTTATAGCGGCCATTACGATTACTTGGGTCCATGAGTGGCCATTTTTGTTGTACGTACTGACTTCGGAACTGCTGTCGTCTTTAAGAAAAAAATTGTTAGCGACGCGGTTGTCGTGCCGTTTAATTGAATATCTCCTATCATTTGGTTGAATATTTGTATTGTTTCGAATCTATGTACATTTTGACATTCTTCTTTTCCTATAACTTGTATAAATGTTGATATACCCCCCGCTACTGCTGATGTGTGACTGTGCATTCCACAATGTTGGATGGTTGTGGTTCCTTCTACTAAGCAAGCCTAACACTTTGTTAATTATATTCATTGCGTTGATTTAATGATGCCGTTGTCCGTTTTTCGCTGTAGTCTTGTGGTTCGTCAGGGCACTGTGCGATATCTTGAATCGAAATCACTGTCAAGTTATTGTTTGAGTTTTTTACAATCGTATGCGATTGATACTTCTTTTATCACTGCACAAACGCTTAATATTATTACCGGTGTTATGTAATGTTAGAATTAGTATAAGTTGTTGTCATGTATAAGTTAGGACTAGCATAAGTTATATTTGTAGAAGCTTGGTATTCCCGCCAAGTCTGAATAAAAACCAGTCTACGCTCACCTATCGTTTGATTCACATCAATCATAACATGGCACAGTAAGTAGTTTGAAGAGAAAATTAAAATGAAGTGTAAATTAAACTAAATTAAAATTAAATAAATTAAAAATGGAAGCAAAAGGCACAATAGATAAATTATCGTTAGAAGGAAATGTAGCAGAAAACTGGAAAAATTGGATTTAAAGGTTTGAAATTTATTCAACCGCCATTGAGCTTGATATGAAACCCGAAAAAACGCAATGTGCTCAACTGTTACACTGCATGGGTGAAGATTGCATAAAGATCTTCAACACGTTTTTGTTTGAAGAAGAAGACAAAAATAAAGTGGATAAATTAAAAGAAAAATTCAAAAGTTATTTTACTCCGAAAAGAAATCTAACGTTTGAACGTTATAAGTTTTTTACTGCACGTCAAGCAAGTGAAAAAGTGGAAGAATTTGTCACAAATTTAAAAAATCAAGCAAACCAATGTGAATTCGGTGATAACAATTTAAAGGACAATTTAATAAAAACCATGATAATAATTGGAATTAAAGATAAAGCGTTAACAGAAAAATTACTGCAAAATGAGGATAAAACGTTAGACACAGTAATAGAGTGTTGTGTCGTAACGGAAAATTCCAGGAAGAATCTAAGGTTAATGCAAGACAAAGAGAACACTGCATCAAATAATGACCACAACAGAGATAGAAAGATAGCAACCGTCAGCAGAAGAAAAGCACGTTCCGATTCGCAAAGCCGTTATTCTCGCTATTAGCAACCTACCAAATCAAGGTTACGAAGTGTTAATATCATCAAACAATGCATGAGATGTGGAAAAAATCATCTGGCTGCCATTAGATAAGGAAGTTAGGCTACTATCATAAGTTGTTTCTGTGGGGTATTCTCATATAGTTTGTCCATACGTTCAGTCCATGCATTCATCTGTATAACTGCATGTAACACTATTTAATAAGCTGATTTGATTTTCTTTTAGTTTGACTGTTGCTAAATAAGTACGGGTATAAATTTTTATAGCGACCATAACGATTACTTTGGTCCATGAGTGGCCATTTTCGTTGTACGTACTGACTTCGGAACTGCTGTCGTCTTTAAGACAAAACTTGTTAGCGACGCGGTTGTTGTGCCGTTTAATTGAATATCCTATCATTTGGTTGAATATTTGTATTGTTTCGAATCTATGTACATTTTGACATTCTTCTTTTCCTATAACTTGTATAAATCTCGATATGCCCCCTGCTACTGCTGATGTGTGACTGTGCATTCCACAATGTTGGATGGTTGTGGTTCCTTCTATTAAGCAAGCTTAACACTGTTAATTATATTCATTGCGTTGATTTAGTGATGCCGTTGTCCGTTTTTCGCTGTAGTCTTGTGGTTCGTCAGGGCACTGTGCGATATCTTGAATCGAAATCACTGTCAAATTATTGTTCGAGTTTCTTACAATCGTACGCGATTGACACTTCTTTTATCACTGCAGAAATGTTTAATATTACTACCGGTACAAGCAGTTTGAGTTGCACGATTTCTACAATAATTCTTATATTTAAACAAATTTTGCAATTGCTGCGTTCTATATTTCTAACTTAAATACTTATAGATACTTAATTAATTGTTAGTAGTATATTGTTGTATATACATTTTTACTTCGCTATTGCACTATTTTTGTTAATATATTCCAATATCAAAATTTACTTTGTTATTTATTTGAACGTTTGCGAAGCTTGAAGAAGCTCTCAATCCATCTTTATTAATTGAACCTAAGTTTTGGAAATTTTCTATATTTTGTTTCATCAAATTTTGTGTATTTTTATTTGTATTTGGTATCCAATTTCTCGTTTTTGTTTGTTGTTGAGTACTTGCCTGTTGCTTGTCTAACTAACCCCTGTAAAATGGTTATTGTAGCGTCTTCTGGTTTGACGTTGTCTTACGAGGTTATTTCCATCTTTACATCTCACATATTTAAGGGGTTAATTGCATGATCGACTGTACTTTCTTGACTAGCCTCCTTGCTTTCTTCATTAGGTTTCAGTAATTTTAACCTGTTAAACCACAACGGCTCCAGGTAATAAAGGAATGGCCTGGAATTGCGCGCGAGGTACGTACGTACATCAGAAAGTGCCAGACCTGGAATGCGTATAAAAAAAGAAGTGGGATGCCTGCTGGAAAAATGCATTTCCTTCCGAACTACAAACCCTGGGATAATGTCAATTTGATCGTGCCATTAGCTCGGTCAAAAAGAGGAAATTGTCATCTGTTAGTCTTCCAGGATAGCTTCACCAAGTGGATCGAACTTAAGCCGCTTCGCACCGCAACCGCTACGCATATCGTGAAAGCCCTAAAAGACCAAGTAGTGTTTAAATACGGTACTCCGGAAATGCTACTTACCGGTAATGGGCCACAGTTGACGCAGCTTTCAAAGCGAACTAATCGCCCTTGAAATACAATCCCGTTTAACCACGCCATACACCCCACAAGCAAATCCGGTCGACAGAATGAAGAAAGTGATAGGTACAATGCTCGCACAAGCCACAAGTTCGGATCAACGACACTGGGATCAGCACTTACCTGAAATCAGATTTGCCATCAACAGTTCTGTTCACAGATCCACCGGTTTCACACGGGCAATGCTGAATTTCGGTAGAGAACTCACCGCTTCTCAGGCACTAAATCGCAATCTCAATCCAGACGTCGCTCCCGGAGAACCCGATCTCGACAGCCACGCCACTCAATTAAAAAAACTACAAGAATTATTCCAGATAAAAACATTTTTATAAAAAAAATGTATTTTTGTTTGATAAATATATTCTACATAATATAAGTAAAATCTCAGATTTAGAAGAAGCTTCTTACTAAAGATGGCGTTTCATTGATGTTTTTTAGATGTAAAATGGGTGATTTTAATTCCGAGATAATTCCATAAGTAACCATTTTCATGAATTTTTCAATGAATGAAATTGTTGTTAAAAGTCCTTAGTTATGTTTAAAACAAATTTTAAACGAAAAAGTATGAATGGAATATCAGGGTAACGCGCACAAAGAGCTCCATTTTTAGACTTTTTCGATGGCAAAAAATAGAAGAATTTAATAGTCATATGCAAAAAATGGTATTTAATACTTTTTTTGGTATATCATAGATTACGTTAAACCTATATCTATTAAATTTAAGTATATTATTTTGAAGTTATCAAGGTAAATCATTTTTAGGGTGACAACTATTGGTTAGAGGTATTACTAGACATATATCTAAGGGATTGTCACACGCACATAAACAATATTTGGTACCTTTGAAACAGTGATACGTCACTTAGTAATTACTGATAATTTATCATACCATTGAATAAGTATAAGAAGAAATGCAACTTAAGGGGCGATATCGTATCGACTGATTGGATCGAGATATAGAGGCCGCTACGTTCGTATTGGATCAAGATTTTTCAGTTCTTGCGTGTCTGTCGACTTGTAAACTTCGAGGTTGAATAAAAACTGTTTCTTGGGTTAACAATACGATACGATTTTTGAACTTGCGGTAGTAGTAGTGTTTGTTCGAACTTTTATTTAGTTTTTTAATTGATTTATTTTTAAAATGGGGAAAGTTATAAATCGCAGTTGTGTTTATATTAATTGTAAAAATAATAATGCATAAGCCAAATGTACTAGTTTTTTTGTTTCCTATTAGTGATAAAGTACACGTTAAAGAATGGCAGAAATACTGTGGAAATATAAACATTGCCACATGGACTTGGAAGATTTAAAACAAAAGAAGAATTGTGAGAAGCATTTTCTACCTTCAGACATAATGTATAACAACAAAAGAAAACTTTTTAAACACTGCAGATCCTGTACTACACCTTCAATCAGGTAAACGTTTTTAATTTTTTTTTTATAAAACGTTTAAAAATGGTTTAAATTAGCATCAGAGAATCTCCTTGTCTGGATTCTTCTTCTTCTTCTTCTTGCACTTAATTGTACAATAACTTAAAATGACACAATCGATGATGGCAATCATGGTATTCAGAATTAAGTAGTGATCGACGGTTGCTCAAAAATCACTCGTCATAAATCTAGCCATAGAGTTTGGAGTATTGAAAATCAACATACCTAAGTATTTTTTAATAGTGTTTCTAAACAATTACTTAATTAAAATTTGTTAATATTTATTTAAGAAAAAATCATTTACACAAATTCACAGAAAATAGAGACCACTGTGATGTGCATTTTTCGACATGACGTGGTATTTTAATTTTGATGCAAATTTACGAACAAATAGTTTATAAAAGTGTCGTTCTTTCCTATATTAAATATTTCTATTTGAAATTGACGCTGAAAAGATTATTGAGTAATTAGTCATAATTCATATTGATATTTGTCTCAAACATAAGATTACGTATTAGAAATACCTTTACAATTTTTTTCAAATATGTATTATCATTTGTAGTTAATGCTTATTGTTTTTAACTTCCTGTGTATTTATGATTTACCTTGGTGTTTATAGAAAGTTAGGTATTTATCTCAAAATGATGAATGTGTGACACAAATTTTACAAACATTTTTTCTAGAAGAGAAGCTATTTTATATAGTTTTCCAATTCTGTTTGAAAAGAATTCATTGTTAAATTTCTGCAAACAAAAAAAATTCTATCTTTAAATGTATGTTATTTTTTATAAAAAAATCTGTATGTGCTTAAAATTCTTACGAAGAAAAGATCAAAGGGGTTATTATCTACTTACTCAAAATTTTACGATTTTCCTTGAACTACCTGCATACTTAAAGTTTATTATACATTTATTAAAGTAAATATTATAGGCAAAATCGTTTAAATTAGTCTTATTTGTTTTGATGAAGTTTATTCGAGCTCTGCGATAATTAAAAGCATTGATTTCTTTTCTACAACCGCAATTGTTATTTTATAAGCGATCCATGATTGCGATCCTTATTAAATAGACGCTCGATGATCGCGATTATTATTTTGCATAATGATCGATTCATCGTGATTGCAATCATATTTAAATTGATCGTTCTCGCCATTGCTTTAAATGTTTTTTGCTAATGTTGGCATATATCGAGTAAAAATATTGTTTTTTTTAATGTTATAGCCGCATTTTTTAGCACCATGTCTAATAAATACATACTTAGTTTTTTTTAAATAATAAAAAATAAGCAAAATTCTGTTATGATATTTTAGCACGCTGAAAGCACTGGAATACAAATATTTTGAAAATACTAATACATTTTCAAAACTTTATCTCTAAAATACTAACAACTTAAAAAAATTTGTACTTACTGGACTTATTTAGTATAATATTTTACAGAAGCTGTAATTGGTGATATGAACATCAATCTAAGATTCTCAAATGTAGCCGTTTCTCAAATCTACGGAAGAAAACGTCCATTGGTATTTATTGATAACGACCGTGAAGACGAATAAATTTATTCTTTTTACAGATCCAGTTCACTCAACGAAGGTATAAGTAGACAAACAATAATAAGTAATTTTTTAAATATTTATGTTTTATAGTTGAAGATACGTCCTATAATATTCTGAAGATACTAGAACCGGAACCTGCCACACCAGTCGTCCACAAGGTGTACGCTCAAATGCGCCCAGTGCCGACTCTAAAATAAGCAACAGAGTGATACAAATGGATTCTCCGTCAAAAATCCTTTTAAAGGACGAATCGATCAACTTATTTTTTCAGAAATTTTAAATTAATTTTAGTTTAATTTGCATTGTCTTAGCTATTTATATGTTTTCGATTTATATTTTACAAAAGTAAATAAATATTTGAATATACATACATACATACTTTTGTAGTTTGTTAAATATCAAACATAATATTGTTTAAGTTTATTTAACATTGACTTGTGTGGTAACAGAAGCTATTGTTTATGATATTAACCTTTTTTGAACAGGTAAACGCTAAAGTAAACACAAATATAAAAAAAGGTTCCAACTCCTACTACACAACAAATAAGTATGTTCGCAACATGACAACCTCGATTTTGTAGATGGCAGCAGGTTTTAGTCTATTAGTTTATGGGAAGAGGGGGTACAAACCGGTAAAAAAAAAGAGAAACAAGAGAGATAAAACTACGGTACGATTTTTAACACATTGAATATGTTCCGATATACGCTGTGAATACTGTAACGTCTGACGTCAATTCAGTGTAATGTGAAACTGCTCTTTTATAGGTGTTTCTACTTACTACTGGTTAAATCGTAACGCATTCTTCAGTATACCGCCATTTTAAATCTTTACATTGGCGCCTTTTTTGAATGATCGCCATTTAAGTTATCGTGAGTCACGGTCTTGAAATAAATTTAGCTTTTCCCCCTTTTTTATAGTATAGTGTATCTTTGGTATAGCGCAATATTAGTAATTGTTTTTATTAAAAGACATTTGACTTGAGTGCTTTTTAATTTATTTTGTATAGTTTTTGGTAAGTTTTTTTTATAAAAACCAGTTTACTTTTAAACCTTACTTTTTTCCAGATTATTAGAGTATAAAAGACGTTCTTTCTAGGTTAAACTCTTTTTTTTTAAATAAATTTAGGTAAGTTTTGTAAGCAAAACGTATGTACTGTTTTATAAATTTTTTTTTTGCAGAATAATATAAGTGTAGCATTTTAAATAGTTTATAGAATTTATTAGAATGGAATACGCAGTAGTTGCAGCAGCTGTTCTGGGTGCAGTTCAGCATATATTTGAATCTTCTGATGATTCTAGTGAGGATGAAGATCTTGTGTATTGTTTTGGAAACCGTGTAGGCCAATACATTATCCCTAAAATAGAAAATTATGTGGAGAGGACAGTTTTTCAAATGACTGATGAGGTTTTTAAAACTCATTTTCGGTAAGGCATTATTAAATGAACTAATTAAATTTTTTAGAATTTACTTGATTGTCTTTTTATGTAACTTGAATACAGGATAAGGAGAGATACTTTTGAGTATCTTATTAATTTACTTGGAGATAGATTGCAAAAACAATCAGGACATTATGGAAGGCATCCTATTTCTGTTAAGAAACAACTTCTTCTAAGCATTTGGACTATGGCAACACCAGACTCATACAGATAACAATACTTTTTTTTTAGTAAATCTGAATAATTTCTGTCATGAGCAAGTATTTATATTATTAGATCTGAATGTGATCGCTTTAATGTTGGAAAAGCCACTGCATGGAGAACAGTCTGGAAAGTTGTCAAAGCACTTTACAAATATTTGCCTGTCTATATTAAATGGCCAACACATGAAGAAGCAAGGAGAACCTCGGATTATGTGTATAGAAAGTATGTATTCCCGAATGTTCTAGGAGCTGTTGATGGAACACATATAAAAATTGCTCAACCAAAGTTTCATCATGTCAGCTACATAAATCGTAAAGGATTTGATTCAGTGCAAACACAGGTTTTAAAAATAATTATTTCTTGTTATTTATCGAGCTAATCATTTTTTTTATAGCTTGTATGTGACCATAAATTGAAAATCATTTATGCTTACTGTGGTGAAGTAGGGTCAGTACACGATGCTCGTGTTTTTCGGTTATCAGGATTACAAAATTATTGTACCCCTGAATATTTCCCCGATGATAGTCATTTGTTGGGTGATAAGGGCTACAATATCCAACCTTGTGTTATGGTACCTTATCGTAACAATGGCAATTTGAATGAAGCATCAAAACAGTTTAATACCGTACATTCTCGATCACGCATGATGATAGAACGAACAAATGCAATGTTAAAAGGGAGATTTCGTAGCTTGTTAGACAAACTGCCACTCCAAAGGACTGATTTAATCCCCTATTATGTTATTGCATGTTGTATTTTACATAATATTTGTATTTTAAGAGACGATTTAATTGAAATTCCAATTATATTAAATAATGAAGTTCCAGCAATAGGTGCAGATATAGAAATAAATAACGCCACAAAGATAGCTGGAATAGAAAAAAGAGAACACCTAAAAAATATGATAAATAATGTCTAACAACTATAAATTTTACTGTAGAATAAACAAAAACTTGATTTGCATAAATATAAAGATTTAATTTTTTAAAACTTATTAAATACAGTAATATTGCACACTTTCGTACAACGTAAAACTAATGAATAATATTTAAGTTTTAACTATTAATACAACTATACTTATAAGAGAAATAAAATTCATTCACACTTGAGCAATTCAATTTTTTTTCCCAATATTGGCTACCAACTGTGCCACAACGTCAGTCAATCTGTTAACTGCATCGATTTTTTCGCGATGTTCTTGGCAACGAATGTCTCCTCTTTTTTTTCTTTCAACTGCCAACTCTTCACAGAAATCTTTTAATGTTTTCTGGCGTTTTGATAGTGGATGTACAGCTTCTAAATTTAGTTGATTAATATTCTCACTAACTAGCGCAATTAATTATAAGACACGGCTCGCGCTCTTTTGACTTATAATTATTCACACTAGCTGGTAACAACTGTTTTTGTAACACAGTTTTAAAAAAATGTTAGATATTGTATCAACTTTAAATTATGTCATTGAAAAACGTTAGTGAATATGTGCCCCTAGCTATTTTTTACAAGAAATGGCTTAAGGGGGTATTCTAGTCTAGAGACTCGATTTTGAGGGCTTGATAAAAAAAAAACATCAAACATTTTTACTATCCAATTTTTTGTTGATTTTTTATTGATACTTGAATAATATAAAAATATGTAATAGTTTTAAAAAAATTAAAAATTGAAGTCGGTAGAGGCCGAGAAAGTAGAGACTCAAAAAAAAAGGTTAATTCTTATTCAACAAGAATGCAGAATGATCTGCACGTAGCCGATTTGAAAAAAAAAATTTACACAAAATGGCGTCTTTTTGAAAAAAAAAAGTAATTTTTTACCTTCTTTTTTCAACTTTGGAAATTTTTTTAAAATAGTAAAAAAAAATTCCAAAAACCCCTATGTGTAGACAATTTTGATAGTATGATAAAAGTGTGTACCAAGTTTCAAGTCAATCGGTGAATTAGAACTTGAGATATCTTGTCAACCGTATCAAAAAAAAAAGTAGTTTCGAGAAAAATGCATTTAAAGTTTACAGTCTAAGTGGTTTAATGGTATGTTATACTTACATTTTTTCAATCAGCCATTCCTGCCTCATACAATATTCCTTCCTCCACCTCAAAAGCTACATTTTTGGCAGATCTTTCAGTCGTATGAGCAGTTCTGCCTTCTTTGGAAGCTTCGGAAGCTCGTATCTCGGAGCGGTTGATACGCTGTTGATCTCGTTTGTTGGCGTTGGCATGGCTTTCTGGCCCAATTTTTATCGACATTGTATCCAGAATTTTTAAAACCGGTAAAAAACCTTCATTAAAAATACAGACAGCAATGTGGTTTGCTATTTCAATGGTGTGACTTCCAGAATGTATGTGTTTAAGTGCAAAAGTCCAGATAAGCGATTTAAACGATTCATTATTATTCTGTGTTTCTGAACCTAAACATCTTGTCAGTAAGTTTTCCGAGGACAAACTCTCGTATATTGGCTTTATCAATTCCAATAGTTTTTCACTCAATGGTGGATTCTTATGAACTCGTAATCTCGTTTAAGAAAAAATTAAATAGTTTATCCCACCCTTGACAATATTTTAAATGCCTCTGTCATGATTGATAATAGTCACTTGTCTTAAAAATGATACTTTAGATGGTTTCTAGTTCTTATACATGTTACAAAAAATTAATTTAATTATTGTATGGTGAATGATACCTATGTCGTCTACAATATTTGAACCAGCTGTTGAAATTGGTTTAACCCAAGGTTGTTCTGAAAATAAATCTTCCATTTCCTACAAAATGACATATTTTACATCACATATATAAAAATGTAAGTACTTGCATCATAGTAGGGCCAAGTAATTTTTTGCGCTCCAGATTTGTTGGGGGCATCTTTTATTTCTTTATAATGCCGTCTCAGTGCTTCCATTTTAGTTTTACATTTCTTAGTGTCAATTTTTGGTAAGCCTTGCCCAGCACGTATTAATGTCATTTCATGTATTACTTTTTCCCAAGCTTCACTTTTCGGAAAACTCTCATCTAAAAATAATAATTGGTGTTCTTTGTACGTGGCAATCAACAGCAACACTTCCTCCTTGGTCCAATTAAATACATCTACGACAAGTATATAATTAGTTAACAATAATCATGATCTACACTTAGGGCCGATGGCACAAAAAAGGTAGCAAGTGATTATTTCTACAATCGCTACATTAACAACATTGACTTATTCATTTTTGTTGGGTTAACTACAGGTTTGTGCAATCAGTCCTTTCAGACTATTCCATCCAACATTCATTTAAATCAATTTATTTTAATATACGACAGTATGTTGTTTAATAAAATAAATGTTAAGTTTTACAAAACGTACCACTCGTTTTCTTATTTTCATAAGTTTCCAAAAAACATTTTTCATTTTTTCTGAAAGTCGATGGACCTGCTGATGATGAACAGTATTCTTCTTTTGGAATTGTACTGAACTTCAAATCTTCAACATGCATGTTAAATACCTCTATTCCTGTTTGAGAAAACATTTACATTTAAGAATTAATTTGAAGCATAATAAAACGAATTAAAGAAAAATTTGTATTACCATGATCAATACGTTCGTTTAAGTAGCGAAAAGCATGTCTGAAAAAAGGTTATGTTTATTGTTAGCTGGTGCTAGTAGCATTATTGAACTTACCACGACTTGCTCGAGCAAAAATTTCATTAGATACTTTCAACTCGTACAATACATTAGTGTTGCTTTCGAGTAAATTTAAAATTCTTAAATTTTCCATTATGAACAAAAAATTTTTAGCGCGTTTTTCACGTCACGTGATCAATACTGCGACTACCTTACCTCTAAAACGTTAGTACTCACAGTACAAAGATGGCGTCGATTTATGACGTCATTAATTTTCATAGGGTGCTGCAGCAGTATACTACTGCTCCATAACGGAACGATTTCACTGCTACTGTGATTACTGGTCCTGTACTCGCAGTGCATATCGGAACGCAGCCATTATTTGCGCCTCTTCTTAAATTTATTACTCAATGGTCATACGTAATTTATTCCTCGTCTGTTTTAACTTTGGAAGGTCAAAACCTCACTTCGTTTTATAGCATTTAAGAACCATCAAGAGGCGTAAGGATCAGCTGACCAACCTGTATGGCAATAAAAAAGGAGATGAAGAACGCATAAATGACACTCTGATCATATTAAATCTGACAACACTGTTTAGTTTTGTGTATAACCTCACTAATGTATACCAATATCCAGCTGATTGTAACAAATTTTCATTTCTTCTATTAATTTTTTGTTGTACTGTTAAAAATGTAATATGATATTTCAAGTAATCAACAATATGTTATAAAACTGGGATGTCAAATACAGATAAAATGACATCAATTTTATGTTAATATGCAATCTTTACTTCGCAAGGATTTCAACAATTATCTACATTTAACTGGAGGAAAGTTCCAACAATTTTAAATAATTTATGGAAATTTGAAGAAATTCAAAAAAGCGACCGATCTCGTTTATAAAATAATGTTAAATGTCATTTTGAAACATCTGTACTCTTTCTATTTTAAATATACACCCATCACTTAATATTTAATAGACATGTTACAAATTGCAGCTATTTGCTCTAATTGAGAATGACCGAATCCAGAATAAACAGTAGCGAGTGTTAGAGATGTATTTAAATTCATTTCAAATGTATCGGTTACATCCTCCGTTGTAATGGTTTCAGTTTTATTACACATTCTGCATTTTAGTAAGTAATGTACTATATAAACCTTTTTTAATTCCATTTACAAGTCATATCTACAATTGAACAATCAAAAGGTTCATGTCTTTTTGCTGTAAGTATTTGGTTAAAAAGATGCTTCACATCAAATATACGTCTGCCACTTATAAGCTGCTCTTCTTCGTTAGACATAAATTCGTTATTTACAACACCTTCAGGTATATTATTTATTGTTCTAAAAATATATATTAATTACTATAATAAAGTGTTACAAGAAAGAGCATACATTTCCTGAATATCGGGATCTGCACTGCAATCGGGTATCGACTCAGTATGAATCGATTCAGAGTTGGCGTCTTTGTCGTACTAGAAATGATAAATAAAAATTAATTATTACATATAAATATGGATAATATCTTTATTAAGCTAAAATGATACTCACATGTCATCAATATATTTGCTACATTCTGGTTGAACATTGCTGCAAACAGACACAGTTTCTGTAATTAGACCGGTGGCAGGTATTTCTGTAATGCATTCTGTCAAACTAAAATCACATAATATTAATAATTGTAATAGTATGGTGCGCCGTTTCTACATTTAATATTAAAATTAAGAATGCATCAAAAAAAATTATTTGCTATTAAGTTCTTTTTAACTGTTACTTATTTCTGTGATATCAATTTTTTTCCATGCCAATTGTATTTACGTTTGTTTAAAAGCTACACGAGCACGTTAAATTTCTTTAAATCATAATATAAAAGATCATAATATTAATGTGTTTTATTAAAATAACTCAATTTTAGTGATGCTTATTTACATGTGAACTTATATTGATAACTTAAATTAAGTCTCTAAAATATAATTTTTGGACTAGGGTGTTTTCGAGAAGGCAAATATTATTTTACACAATTTTAATTACGTTTAATTATCCTTATGTTTGTTTCCATTAAAACTAATTTTTATGATATGTCATTTCAATTATGTTAAACTTTATTATAATTCATTTTTATTATGTTTATTTTATTTATGTACATTATCATTATGTATTTGATAATAAAAAATAATGTGACAACGACGGTAAGCTTTCCTGTATTGTCAGTGGTGCAAATAATGCGATAGTTTGTGTAAGGAGAAACATAATTGGCTGTGGTTTTCAATAACAGTGTTGCCAAATTATTTAAAATTATGTAAATACATAATGAAAATTATCTTAATAGAAATTACGTATGATGAAAATTAGACATAATCATAATGAAACACAGGTAATTTGCGCGCACGCTGCCTGCCTAGGATGTGATAGCTGTTTCTCAGGTTCCCTCCCCGAGAAATAAGGTCTTAATGTCGATAACTACTGTTTCCAATACATTTTTAGTTCGTAAGATATTTCATAATCACACGTCCGCAAAAATTGATTATTGATAAATCGAATTAAAAAATACGGAAAATAACTGATAGCTTAGAAAATTGAAAAAACACGCTTTTATAGGTACCCGAACTAAGAAATAGAAAATAAATAATAGTTTAAAAAAACCAAAAAAACACGCTTTTATAAATAACCGAACTAAAAAGAAGAAAATAATTTATAATTACAAACAAAATTATTAAATTCAGAGCAATAATATATAATTATAAACAAAATCACTAAATTCAGAGTTAAAAGCGTGGGGTGCATCTATAATCATTGTTACAATTATTCTAAAGGCAGCTATCAATAAGGCAAAAACAGTGCAGCTGTAGAATATCTCGTCACGTATGTATTCAAACGTCGTGTTTAGTGACAGTATTATGTATATCAGACAAATGACAAATTGACAGCAATAGTCGAACTGAATACATGTTAAAACAATGATTGATATAATTAATTACAAAAAAAAAGAAATAACAGATGCTTGGCGCGAAAGACTACCGTGTATCCGGATGCACCCCACGCTTTTAACTCTGAATTTAGTGATTTTGTTTATAATTATATATTATTGCTCTGAATTTAATAATTTTGTTTGTAATTATAAACTATTTTCTTCTTTTTAGTTTGGTTATTTATAAAAGCGTGTTTTTTTAGTTTTTTTTAAGTAAATCATTTCAATGATTGTTGATAATGTGTAATATGTGTTTTAAGATGATGGCTGGTTATCTTCGAGAAATGTTCATGTTCAAAGATCTCGGATACGTAGTATTGTAGGTAAAACAGATCCATTGGGAGTAGCAGGAAGATGGACTGCAACCATTAAAAGACGAACATATAAAGTCCCAACTCCTAACTTTTTGTGGCATATAGATGCACATTTAAAGCTTTCAAGGTTAGTATGCAAAAAATTTAGTAGATAACACATTTATGAATTTTCCTTTATTAATTTTTAGATGGGGTTTTGTCATACACGGGCGTATTGATGAGTACTCCCGCATGATAATTTATGTTAAATGTGCTACTAGTATTCAAGCTGAACCAGTCCTCAATTTTTTTCTTGAAGCTGTAAATATACATGGATTACCTTCACAAGTGAGATCGGATCATGGGTACGAAAATTTATTTGTTGCATTGATAATGAACTTGATAAGAGGAGCACACCGCAGGAAAGTCTGTTCACAATCAAAGAATTGAACGTTTGTGGTTAGATGTCTACAAAGAAGTAGTTAATAACATCCAAATAGAATTATATTCATTAGAGGATGAAGGGTTGTTAGATATTGACAACGATTTACATAAATTTTGTGTCCAATATATATATTTAAAAACTATAAATTCACGTTTATCTTCATTTAAAAATGCATAGAATGAGCATAGGATTCGAAGTGAAAGACAAACTCCTCGACAACTATGGATAAATAGTCTACTTAATAAATACAAATCAGACTATACTATTGTTAATGAAATTTTTAATGCAGAAGCTCTTGAAGTGTCTGAATATTAATACTAATGTTGTAAACTTAGAAGCAGAAGTGCCTTTGCCTTGTTTTACTGTAACTTCCGTCAGTTCAGAACAAAGGGAGACCTTATCTCATATAATCAACAATAAAGAAATAAGTGATAGACAGAAATATTGTTGTTGTGTAAATCTTTTATCTAATCAGAATGAAAATTAGTGTTCATTTTTTTACAAAATATCTAGTACAATATCATTAATTTGAATTATTAAAAGTAACAAATATTACTCTAATGTTGCTTGACAATAAAATTTTAAGTAAACTGTCTACAAATCCTTATTTTTTTACAAGTTTCATAGAACACATACACTAACCTATTGTAGCTATACCATTGAGCAAGTGACAAAACGGAGTTTGTTTTTATGTTTATTGCAACAAAGCCAATACACTAGCAATTATTGTCATATCTCTTATTTATAAGATTTAAATAAAAGACAGAGATTGCAATAAACTTTATATTTTTTATGAACTATGAGTCGCATGACATGTACATTTTATGTGGCACACACACAATGCCGTGTTGCCACGTTTACAACAATTATATGTACTTTGTTCATGTTATGTTGCAATGCTTATTCTTACCTGGTTATTTGCTATACTACTAATGAATATTAAACACAGTCGTGATTGATCTAACAGAAAACTGCTAGTCTACCTATTTAAATAACTAAGAAGTATAGTTTTTATAAATATTGACAGCAATTCAAATTTAAAATCATTTAATTAGAAAATGTTTCATTACATAATTCAGAAATCTTTTATTTAAAAAACTAAAAGTTGACAATAATTAGTTTAAATAACCACAAAAGAAACCACATTTATTTTACATGTTATAAAAGTTTTTTTTTTTAATATATGAAGTACTAACATAATAAAGAAGTCTTAAAAATATTAAAACTCATTAAATCTAGAATTCTAATTTGTACACTATAAGTATATAATTTATTGAGATTAATACAAAAAAAATGAAAACTAATACAAAAATATGAATTTATGACATCTACAAAAAACGAATATTTTCTACAAATTAGAGAAAACACAAAAGATATGTAAACTACCCCAGCTAAACACAATGAACACATTAGAAATTAGAAACTACAATAGACTTCATAATAATAATGGTAATCATATTTGATCATATATGAATGACTGTTCGTTATTTAAATAAATGGTAAATTCTGAATTAAATTCATTTTGGGAGGCATAATTATCTCCTAATTCAATTAAGTTCGAACAGGTATGTACTATTGGTCTACGACCTATACCTTTTTCATTGTGAAATGCTACCACAATTTCAAGTGGCATATTAATTGAACCGGTGCTTAATAATAGAAATTTGTTCAAGTGTTCTTTTGAAAGACCTCCAACATAATTCTGTAAATAAAAAAACATGTTTTCTTCTTCATTTGTTGCTGAAGATGTTTGCAGTCTCAGTGATTTCATTACTTTTAGAGCAGGTGGTCTATTTTTTTTCCATATTAATACTAAATCTTCTATAGGGACATTTTTAAAATAATCTACTACAGAATCAGGTAAACTTTCTTTCATGACTGAAAATAAATAATTCGTATCATCACAAATAGTTTTCTCTGCAATAGTTAAAATTTGATTTTTGATTTCTTCTTTTTTTGGATTATCATAATAATGATAGGCAGAAAACATACCTACTAATCTATCTTTATCGAAAGAGTTTAGATTATCAAAGTTATTTAAGGCTTTTTGAACTATCAGTCTTTCTGGTACAGTTAAAAAGAAAAAAAAAACTTCAATAACTAAGTTTTCGTCATTTAAATAATCTGACTTCGTGTTTGCTAAAGCAAATAATGTGTATAATGGTAATTTGTTTGGCAATCCTTTTGAAAGTAAGATCATATGACCTATAATCATACCCAATATTTTAAAATCAGGTTTAGACTTTCGAAGACGATGTAAAGGTAAATATGCCAGCAATGCATCATTTCCATGAAAATATTCACATCCTGCAAAAATCTCATTCCAAAATATGGAAAATAATTCATCCGTTAAGCCACCACCATCAATTCCAGATTCTAAACTGAACTGGACATTCAGACGTTTGTCACATATATTTGGCTTTCCATAAAGCTCAAACATTGAACTGACTACACTATTCCTATCAATGTTGATATTTTCCACATCTGTATTTTCACCGAGGTGAGGTGTATCTGTACACATACATACAAGAATGTTCAATGCAAATAAAAAACAGTAAAATAACATACCAACAAAATACGTCTCATTTTCAATAGCAGGTTCCAAGTAGTTTTCAAACTGCTCCTCATCTGTAAAATGATACAAATTTACAAAATCATAATCATTTTTGTATATCAAGTTTTATTAAAAAGTTTTTAAAATTTTAGCACAAAATATAAAGGTGAAACTAATGTATTATTAGTTGTGAATTCTAATTTACATCTTCAACTTACATAAAAATTCATCTTCGCTCATTTCCTTTTCAATTGTGTTTGAATGAGAAACCTGTGACCTATTTAAAATCCTTTCATTTTGTATTGGATTTGATATCTGTTCAAAATTATTTTGCAATACAAAATTAGAGCTAGAAATTTCTGTATGTTGATATTCAATAATAGGTAAATTTGAAGGAAAATCTCGAAGAGGTTTTATAATAATTTTGCTTTGACCTAGAATATTTTCTAAATCCTGACCAGTAAAATTATTATTAACATTAAGTGTTTCTAGTTTTTTTGATTTAGTACATCGGCATAGGATAAATCCACTCATTCTTAGTAACTGCTGTATATTATCAGCAAATAACTTCATTAACTGCCCCTTTACTTCATCTAAAGTGGCTGTACGAATTATTTCCACATTTCCATTACTTTGACCTATAACAGTTTATCAATTAATGTTAGCAGATGTATAATTTTATGTTCAAACCTAATCCTTTTTCCTTTAAATACTTTTGTTCCAAATTTCCTGGCAGGAAGTCGGCATTTGCTAATTTCAATAAAATTACTTTTTTTGAAAAACTATCTTTTCTTTTTCTTCCTCTTGGCGTTCCAGTCTCCCGTCGACGAAGTGCACTTCTTGTTTGATTTAGCAATGTCTCAAAGTTATTTTCCTCATTTGTTGCATTTTGAGCAACACTATTTGCTGCTCTTAACAGAGACGAAATAACTTGTCTCGATTCCATTATATGTGGTTATTCTTTAGATTATATTATTTTAAATAGTACGCATTTATTTGTAAACAATAATGCACTTTTTGCTTATCTGTTTGTAATAATTACTAATGATTGAAAAAGGCGCAAACCGCGCAATTGTTATGGATATAGCGCAAGTCACAAGCCGCAGACGCATGCGTACATCAGCTATTTGTTGCGCTGTTGCCAAGTTATTTTTTATTATAAAATACATAATAGAAAAAAACATAATAAAAATTCGTCATAATAAAAATTAGACATAATAAAAAAGAACATAATAAAAAACCAACTTAATGAAAATGATTCTACATAACAATTGGACGTTATAGAAAATAACCATAAAATAAATTTAACGTAATGGAAAAGAAACACAAAAATAATATTCATAAAAATATTATAACATGAAAGATAATGTGTAATCTTAAATTATAAATAAAATATGAGTACAACAGCATCAGTAAAATAAGTTCTCATATAAACAGGAATCACAAAAATGTAGTTATTTTAATACAACACATTCATATTATGATTTAAAGAAATTCAAAGTGCTCGTGCAGCTTTTAAATAAAGCAAAATACAATTGACAGAAAAAAATTGGTAACATAAAAATAAGTAACAATTAACAAGAACTTAATAGCAAATCATTTCTCATGATGCATTCTTAATTTTAATATTAAATGTAGAAATGGCGCACCATAGTAATAGTGAATGAAATTGACCCTAGTTACTTTTTTTCTGTATGTTTGATACACTCTGATTCAGAACATTTGGATTTTAGTTTTCTTTGTCCTTTATAATTGTAAAATACATACATAAGTACAATCTATCATGACTATAAAAATATGTTTTACATTTCTAAATTTATTAAGCAAATATTTACCTCAAAGATCTAAGCCAACCATTTTTTCTAGCAGCACACAAAGATAACGTCTTTTTACTAGTTTTTTTTCGATCCATTTTGTAATATTCACTATAATTCCGTTTGTTAGAAGAAAACTATAATTTACTGTAGAAAATGTCAATGTGAAACACGTTTTTATAATCAAGACTTACCAAAATTTACACAAAATAAACTAAGAAACACTAAATTTACACAGAGAAAATGTCTTCAACTTAACAAAAATAAATATGTACAAATATTACGTTACACTAAGATAAGAGGAAAAAGCTGAGTCTTAGATTCTATAAAAACAGTTGTTTACATTCACGAGCGTGACCCAAGGATACTAAATGAATAGGATTGCTCAATTCGTATTCTCGCAATGTAAGCCGCCCCACTCCCGTAAATCTTGACGCGTGACGTCAGCCGGAGACCACATATCGGCTCGCTAATTATAAACAGTGCTTAAATACACTTTAAATCCAACGGTTTTGCGATTTTTTTAATAGTAATTATTACATTTCTTGGTGTTTTACTCGTTCAAATACGTGCCTACAAGTTGCTCATAAGAATTTCGAATTATTATCAGGTTTAATTTAAAATTTAAACTTATTTACATTATGTTAGATACTGAGGTTTGGTTGCGATAACAACCCAATTGCAACCAAAAATAAAAATCTTAAGATTATATAGATTTAGTGTCCATTACAATTAAAAATGAATGGATTAGGCGTTGTAAAAGGGCTGATAACATGAACCCTAATACTAGCGTAATTTGTTCTACTCATTTTACCAAAGATAATGTTTACAGAGGAGAGTTATGAACGAGATTTACAAAATGAATTATTAGGTTTTTTAAATAAAATTGATTAATATAAATTTAGTAAACTTTAAGGTAAAAAATTACATTTAAACATAATTAAGTTAAAATTAATCTGCTGTTTAAATTATTTTCACTTAAACGGAAAGAAACTTTTACAAAAAATTAATAGCGTTTGCTGTTTGATGCATTCACTATTGAACATTTCCACGGCGATTCTTTAAAAAAAAGCCCACAAGTTGTGAAAAAATTAAGTATTAAAATTAAGAAAAAAGAAAACATTTCTCTGGACATTATTATGGCGTTTTGCAAATTAAGGACCATTATCAGAATGAACTATGAATATATAAAGCTTGGTGAAAAAAGACGTGGAAAGAAAACAGCAAATACAACACCTCAAGAAACCGATGAAGAAAGAATAAAACGAAGAAAATTTAATAAAATTTCAAAATAAACTTGTAGTGTGTTATTTTTTATTTTTGTCTTTTTTCACTAAGCTTTATATTTTTATAGTTCATTCTGATAATGGTCCTTAATTTGCAAAACGCCATAATAATGTCCAGAGAAATGTTTTCTTTTTTCTTAATTTTAATACTTAATTTTTTTACAATTTGTGGTTTTTTTTTAAGAATCACCGTGGAAATGTTCAAAGTGAATGCATCAAACAGGAAATGCTATTTATTTTTTGTGGAAGTTTCTTTCCGTTTAGGTGAAAATAATTTAGACAGAAGATTAATTTTAACTTAATTATGTTTAAATGTAATTTTTTACCTTAAAAAATTATAAAAAAACATCAAAACTAATTAATAAAAAAAAATATTATGGCCATTACTTGTTAAATCAAAAGTTGTCAAATTTACTCAAATAAAATATTTAGAAGCCTTTTAAGGTGCATCTTAATACAGATTGTAATAGAAGTATAGAGAGCGAGCTCTCCGCGTGACGTCAGCGCGTCACATGATCTCGGCAGAATAAATCGAGCGATCGAGCAATCCTATTCATTTAGTATCCTTGAGCGTGACCTACGACAACTAAGATGGCGAAATGAACAGTTTTCGAGCTGTATTGCCAAACCTCCTAAATCATCAATTATTAATGATAGATGGCAGCATTTTATGGCATAATTTTTGTCTTTTCTAAATGTTTTTATTTTATTACAAAGAATGCCGCTAAGTCTATGAAATGTCCAATTATGCATTTTGCAAAAAGTTTAAAAAGTTTTTTTTTAAATTTTTGTAACAAGCGGCATTCTATATTTGGTTTCTAAGTAAGTTAAAAAGAAAAAAATCAAAAATTTTATTTAATAAGTACACAAAACGTAACCGCAATTTTTCAAATATGGCAGCCACTCCTTACGACTCGTAAAACAAAAAAAATATGATTTGCGTATTCATTAATACAGTAAAAGTTCTTAAGTAACTTTTTTTGGATAGCAGAAGATAAATTGTCTGATGTAAAAGTGGTTTTTGTACCGTTATTTAAATAAACCCATATATTAAAATTACAAAAAGACTATTGGGGAATGTTAAATCGTTATAAACTAATTTTTGTCATACAATGTTAAAAACAGTTAATGGTTATTATGAATAACAAAAGTGATTTGGTTTTGTTTTTTTATTAACTTTTATCTACATATTTATTTAAAATACCAGAGTTAAATTTGATATTCTAAAGAGCAAAAGTTCATTTATTTAAAAAAAAGATTTTATAAGTCACCCTTCGAACGGGCTTTTCCTATAGTAGCAACAAAGTAGTCAAAAGTTATGTTACTGTAATTTTTAGTTAAAATTGTTATAAAATGCATATAATTAGTGTTATCAGTATCCTCATCAAATTAATAATAAATACTAGAAAATTGTGAAAAATAAGAATAAATACACAACGAACAAGAAATTGACAACAATGGAAACAAGCAACTGAATTCAATAATCACAAATTTAATTAAAAAACATTGTTATTTTAGAGTTGCTTCTATTTTTCAAGTTCTTTATTTAAAAGAATATTCTCTTTCTCCTATCGCTTTTAATATATATGGCGGATCTTTGCATTTTTTATTCAGTCGAATATTTCCTCGTATCATTTCGTTGGAAGCGTTTTTTCCCACAAATCTTCATCTTTTGTAATTTCTTCAACATAAAAAGGCTTATCATAATTACAATAAACAATGAAATAGCATGCTTCTCTATTGCAAATATTTAATTGACCCTGAAACTAAAACAGATCATAATGGCAATGAAAAACCGAAATAATAGATTTTATGTAAAAATGGTAAAAATAATTATGGTGACGTTTTAATCGTAATTGTCCATCGGTAATGGTTAAACATAGTGAACTATCAGTCCTTGCTGCTTCTTCTAATGTTTTTCCGGACTTATGTACCTTGTATAAACACTTAACTTCAAATATGTGAATTGTCTCTCCCAACCTAAACAAAGAACCATGTATAATATCTGGTTTTATCGAACTTATAATGTACCATAAGGACTTGCACCAAGAAATCCACAAACAGTCCAGCTGGAAGAACTTCTACATTATATAGTTTAGAAAAGATATCGATAGGAAACTTTTCTCGCCGTTTTCCAATCTCAACTGATTCTGAGTAAAACATCTTAGGATACAGAAGGCTTTTTACCAAATTATGGCACGGTGTCCATGCCCTCCTTTTTTGGCACGTCCAAATTTAAAAGCAGTCAGCCTGTCCCTGCGTTCTGCCTCATAAAGGGGCACCAAATTATCCAACTGTATTGTTGTCAAATCTGTATTAGGTCCTTAGATGATACCTGTTAAAATATTACTTACATCGTATTGACATGTTATCTCAGAAGATGTTAATGAAAATTGACTACTGTCATGCATACCTCAAGTTTTTTAAGAATTCGTTGACACTCGGTTCCTATTTAAATTAGTTCTAGTTCAGCTTCTTCAGCATTTGGTCTATAATCTATATTGACTGTTTTGTTACCCCTGTCATTTTCTTCTGACTCATAGTCATGAAACAATTTTCTTTTTGCCCGTCTTTGGTCCGCACTTTTGGTTTCTCTTTGAATATAAGCCTTGAAATTTATTCCAGGGCTTTTATTTAAAAATGTTTTCCAAAGTTCTACAGCTAGCGTAGCTCTCCTTTGAAAAGAGCCACTTTGAATTAAATTTAGCGTTTTACCACTTTATCCATTGCACTAGAATATACAACTAAATAAGAGTAAATGTAGTCATAAACATACCCATAATGTGATTATACATTGCAATTGTTTTTAACTGTTCTACATCCTTTGGTTCATTTTCTCCTAGTTTGTGACAATATTATTCTTTATATTTAATATGTTTGCCAAATACATGAAGAGTAGTTAATAACATCATCGCATAAATTGGATACATCTCGATTCAAAGAGTTTTCATATATATTCTCTGTAAACTTTTCTCTATTTGCTTAATTTTAATGTGTTAATAGTTTTCGTTCATCTTTTGAATCCTTTTTCAAATTATGCAATGCCTTTGTGACATTTTTAAGCAAGTGATTCTTACATTCAATTTTTTTATCCTACGCCCATACAGCTTATACCTATACTTGCAATGAATTCTGAATATTTTATACCATAAATTTCTTCACTATAGCTAAATCCTTCAACCATGATATCTGCCCCTATTGCTGAAGACGAACCGGTCCAATTTAAAAAAAACATAAATGGTCTTTTACCGCTATGTTTTTATTTTCGGCACGTGCGCATATACAGGAATATTTGTTCCAGACACTAACAAAGAGTACCTTGTCTGTCTCTTTTCCAGTAATCACACCCTACAATTATTTATAACTAAATAAAAAATACATACAGATATTTACGTACAACACGACTTGCCGCATTGTATGAATGCCCGTAACTCCTCTTATTCCAGTCCCCATCGAGGTAGACTTATCCACGACACACCATTGTCATCTACTTGTCCTTTCACAATTGCAATTTCTCTTTCCTTTTTTCCCCCAGATAAAATTTCTTCTGGTAATTGTTGATCCCATAGTTTTGTCAGTCTATTTTCAACTGATGAAAATAAATGGTATGGAATAGGTGGAATATCTAATACAGGTAATAATTCCAATAAATGACCATATGTTGGTTCAGTAGCTAATGTTCCCCACACAGCAACTGATTAATTTAAGGTAGGCTTTTCTGTACTACACTTGTACTGTCTTTCACATGTGTCACATGCTAATATAATAATGCTAAACCCGTACCACGATTTTCCTCTCTGACCGGAAATTAAGTAAGTTGTGTACAAATTTTATTATGTTTTTTTTGAAGTAGTAATGCCCAACTAAGTATATAATTCAAATCCACTATTTGATTACCTTCTATAACATTCTGAATTTCATCATATTTGTCCATATGTAGCGAATGTTCCATAATACTAAAATGAAAAAAAAATATATATTATTATGTACCTATTTACTGAACACTAAAGCTACATTGTAACAGTTGATTATCTGTATGCATACTTACTTATCATATTCATCTTCAAAGTATAGTCCATTACTGCGTACTAGTACTGCACTGGTAGAAGAATGTGCTTCAAGTGAGTAATGTCCATCCATGGTCATACTCTGTGAAATACTTTCAGAAACAGTTTTTTGTGAATACGTTTTATCTGATTTTAATACAGTCAATTCAGCAGAAGATTCGAAATCTTCTTGTACCATAGATGTATCTTCACTAGTTGATTCACCTGTTGATAAAGCAAATAATGTAGTTACAGATAAATCTAGTCCTTTATGTGCATTTTTGTTAAATATTTTTTCTTGAACATGTCTTCTTTTAAAAGCTCAAGATAACTACTGCGTTTTCTGGTCTTGCTAGGTGGTTTTCTAGACAGTTTTTGAGACTCCATATCGTCTACACTTATACCTGAACTGAAAACATGTTAGAATCAGTATGCCAATTTTGTGAAATTTATATTGAAAGACAACTGGTAATATAAAACAGCTTTTTCCTTGCGCTTCTGCTCCAACAATGTCATTTGGTAACCGCTTATTGAACAACTTAATTACCACTTACAAATTAGAACAGTGTAAATCGTTTAGTAAGTAACTTAAGGGACTACTGGCATTTACATTTTAATCGAAGTTACTATAAGCATATTGTAAAAAAACACAAATGGTCCTATTAAAAAAATTTTTTTTCACTTAATACACGTAATATGTAACACTGTTACAAGGCTGCCATTTTTGAAAGCTTTTATAGAAAATTGAAAGAGTACAGTGTATATTGTAGAAGATTAACTGTACACTTGAACTTTTAAGAAAATCAGGTAAATACAAGTGTTACTAACTTGATCTGTTATTTTGGTGCATACTTAATCTTTAAAAATAGAAACTTGATTTTGTACCCAAATGTTGACCTACAAAATGTATACAAATTTCTTGAAAAATGTTATCAGAAAGGCAATTTGAAGGTCTTTTTTTACCTTAAAGATTATTTCATAACAGAACTTAACTTACTAAACGAATTATATTTACAACTGCCTTATTGATTTATGACCGGACTGTCGGAATTTTCAGTTTGTAAATGTTTCTATTTACTAACTGACTATTCTACTGTAATTTATGTAAGTAACGTCGAAAATTACGAATACCAAACAAAGTTATGATTGACACTTTCAGTCCCTTATGAATTACATTTATTTATTAGAAAATGTCAAAAAGTATGACATCGATAAATTATCACAAATATAATTTCTAATTTTTACTACATCATCGCACATCTACCCGGAACGTATCAGTAAATTTTTATTAAATCACTTAATTGTCACTAATTTGTCTAATTGTCACCAAACACCTTAATTGTCACTGTTTAAATGTTTAAACATAACCTTAGCACTAACTATACAAACTAGAGATTTAAATAAATATCTATACAAACAATTGGTTATCACGCCAAAGAACTAAAGAACTATTTTATTGGCATTTAACTTTAGGTATAGATGGCGTGCATTTAAATAAATACTTTGTATTTGTAGTATACCACACGTTTCTTCATTGTATTCTGTCGTTGATTCTGTTGATTGTTTAATTAAGTTCTGCGTTTTTGGTTAATTTTATCGATATTTCACATTTAAATACAGTAGTACCTCATTAATCCGGACTAATCGAAACACGACCCATCCGGATTATGAAAAAATCCGGATAAGTGGAATCATTATCGTATATACAAAAAATCAAATATTAAGTGCATGTAATAAATTTATTATAAAAATAAAAACAGAATTATTTGAATTTTTCAACTGAAAGTTATATAATTAGAAAAAGCTAGTAATTTTCGTTTGGAATAATTTTTCATTCTTCAAGAAAAATGCTCTTTCTTGAAGTCTGCAGAACCATTATTTCTGTTGGTGCAACATCATTTTCTTTCGCCCACTCTAAAGCAGTATTTAGAGCTTTTACTGCTCCTTCATTCTTAATTTTTCTTCTAAATGGTTCTTCTTCATCATCGTCGGATTGAATTTGGATACTTTCTTCCAAGGGGAGTAAATTTGTATCTCCGCAAATCCAGGACTGTACTTCAGCTTCTGTTAACTCTTCTCCTTCAGTCTGTAGTAACATAGAAGATATTAAATGCAAATCATTTCTTGTACAATTTATCTGTGATTTTAAAATGCTTAAAGGCAAATGGTCTTCATCATATTAGTTAGGATCATTAGCTTCGGAACTAAGAATGTTCGTCCATGATTTGGATATTGTGTGTGGTGCAATAGTTTGCCATGCATGAAAAAGCCAAAAGACAGCATCCTTCACCGTAAGAGATTTTATGCATTTGGAAATGTTATTTTCATCTGATGACAAAATGTGAGTCAGTAAACTTTTACGGTAAGCTAATTTCGTTAACTGAATAACATTTTGATCCAAAGGCTGAATAAGGGCAGTTGTGTTTGGGGGTAGAAACATAACTGTAAAATCACCTTCATCACTACCTATTTTTTCTTCGCCTGGACCATGACATGTCGCGTAGTCAATCAACAGTAATGCTTTCTGTTCCAAATTTTTGCTTTTAAGAATTCAAGTATTTTTTGATGATCTGTAATCTATAGGCAAATCTACATTTTTAAATGCTCTTCTATTTCTTGACTTGCCTATGACTAAAGGCTTCATCTTATGTGTTCCATTCCTATTCATGCATTATAAAAAAGTTAATCTTTCTTTGCAACTTTTCTGCCAGGGGCTGTTTTCTCTTGGCTGTCTACTATTGTTTTATTCGGTAGCATTTTGCAAAACAGCCCCGATTCATCACAATTGTAAATTTGGGATAGACCCCCATTCAGTTCTAATATTCACTCTTTAAGTTTGGAAATAAAAGATGGAACAGCAGTTTTATCACTTGATAACTTTTCTCCACACACTTTTAATGTTCTTAAACGAAATCTGGATTTAAATTTTGCTAACCATTCTCTAATTGCGACAAAATTTTTGTTGCCATAAACTTATAAATATATTTTCTGTGTCATGGCAGCCAAAATGTTAAAAGAAATGGGAATATGTCGGGTTCGAAACCAATTCTATAGTCGTTTCTCCATTTCTGGATATTCCGCCTGCCTCAAGGTTTTTCTTTTCTTTGGAACTTGTTGGAAACAACTGTCCACGAATTTCTCGATTTGGTTTAAGTGACCGTAAAACCAGATTTTGCACTTGCACTCCAAATTATAAATATTAGACAACCCTACTAATTATATAATCAACTTCAGTTACTTAATGCGTTGTTTCGTATCAGGTAGTATTCATCAGCTATTATCACGTAGCGATCTGCACGACATCACAGAAAAGCTTCCGTAGAAGGAATTGAAATAGGCAAATTCTTCAATTTCAGAACACTAAAACGTTGTAACAGAATAGTAGTAAGCATATCAAAGCTTAGTCCACTAGTATACAATAAGCGAACCCAGGCTAATAATGACCGACCAAACTCCAGCGACAACACCATCAACGTCCCAGAGCACGTCTCAGAAACCACATAAGAACGCAGAGCTTCTTCTCCAGTTCGGCCGCGCACAATCCCAAAGAAAAGGCGTTACACTAAACGTAGACCGAGGCGCTATAAATAGAGTAATAAACTCTACATACCAGACAATAGTGAATAGCTTAGGATACATCCTAGATGTGCCCATTACGAAAGAAAACTTTTTGAAAGTCAGTAGAACCTTGATTTTCAAACGTCTCCAAGACATAGTAGAAATACAAACAGGCTCAAGACCAACAGGCGCACTACAAATTAGTAGAATAATAGACGTTCCTCATCCAATAAGAGAACTATTATATACATTCGGACCGTACTACGCACAGTGGAATGGTATACAATACCACCTCAGCCCAGTAGCACAACCGGCAACTAACCCTCCAACTTGGTTTACCGCTGACCCCACCCAAATTGCGAATTACAGACAGTTCATGGACATGGCACGCGAGAGATACTCTCTTATGCCCTTTCCCAAGATGAGCGATGCATTTGGACAGCCATTAATGTTTTGCGTTAAGCAAATTGACGGAGAATTACAGAGAATTAAGGCACCAGGACCTGTCCCAGAGGCAGCTGATGTTTACTTAAGATTTGTACACGAAGAATTCTTTATTATCCCTCCCTTCATTGCAGATAATTGTGAATATATTATGACAAACTATCTGTACAGCGACGAGATAGTACAACAGTACGTATGATCGTACGTCAAACATGTAGGATCGTAGCATGCTACGTCACTACATTTTAATCAGCATATTTTAATTGCTTGACACGATTAATTATTTTATTTCATGTTTATAGTTACGTTCACGTTTAAATTATCATTACTCTTTAGAATAGATATGACGCATAGACATTAGTTTGAATGTTATTAGTTACGTTATTATATTTAACCACCCATATACAATATTACTCAATTAAGATTAAGTTATTTTCATATAACGATGTTCATGTTGAATTATATTTCATAAAAATTTCGAATACTTTTATCCGCTGATTACTTCGTTCTATGTGGACACGTGCACGGGCTAGTAATGCTTCTTCTTGTGTAAATTGACTGCGGTGTTTTAAAAATGGCGGGCGAATGACATTTATCTGATTTGATCTGCATACATCGTCAATCATAAAACCTCGATCAACCATTATTGTAACTCCAGGCGTCAATTGATTTATTATTTCACTTTGTTCAAATATTTTTTTATCTGAACATCTACCACCATATGCTTTGCTTATAAACGTTATTGACCCTGCTGGACTAACTGCAGTCATTAATTTGACTATAAGATTGCCCTTATAAAGTGAATATGTTCTTACACGGCAACACAAACACTTTGGTTTCTGCACTATAAACTCGGTACAATCCAACACCACACGTACATTTTTAAAATGTTCAAAACTATATGGGATATTTTTTAAACAATTTTCATTAGCTGGCCATATAATAATTGGTTTCAACATGCAAGCTAACTTATTAATGGTATCCTTAAAAATTATACTACAAGTTTTACTAGTAATCGTTCCAACTAAAGCTGCCAGAACTACATATCTTACACCTAATTTTAATTTCATAAATGTTATTAAAACACGCTCTTTCACTGATATTTTCTGCATTTTTTGAGCCGGGAAATATTTTTCCACTTGTTGCACGATTACATCTAGCAGCTGAAAACTACACAGTTCTGTCAAAGAATTCAATTTACTGGCAGTATCAATAATTTTTTAAAAGGTATCAGTAAATCTCCACTATACAGCTTTGTCAGTATACTGTTTTTTGAAATTTACTAATGACAGTAAAGCTTCTGCAGCTATACACTTCTTTGTATATAAACCTTCTGAACTTGTGGTAGGTATCTCAAAAATAGATGCTTCGACTTCTGGTTGGATACGTTTAAGTCTCTTCGCATAACGTCTTTTTCGTAAATTGACTTCAGCCTTTATGGTTTTTTCATTTAAATTCATTGGCAAATGTTCTCTAGTGCAAATGTTGACTTATTACCTGGTAAGATAAAATCATCTTTCTTAAAATGAAGGGAACAAACCCTTAAAGACGAAGTAGCGGGTGTTTTCCTGCGCAATCTTAATTCCCATGCCAATTTGCGATCAATTTTTTCACTTATACCACTTTCATTGGTTACGTAAACCATTTTAGCGTTTTTTTTTTTGGGAAAAAACTGAAAACTTAATTCGGTATCCCTTCCTAATTTGCTGTGATAGCCGTAAACACAACAATTTGCATTACATTTTTTTCTTTTTTCATTAGTACACAATCAATTACACACAATCTCGTAACGTATACTACTTAAAATAGTTTTAATTATTCTCGTCATGTGGCGTCTTGTAATACGTAAAATGCCAATAACAACTGTAACTAAACCGGTTTCTTTTGTCGTCGTTGCAAATTCAACATGTGCTTTCGTTGCTTCCAAACAAAGCTTAACCTTGCTGCGTTGTTCGGGTCATTTTCAACCCAAAGTGAAAGTCGTTCCAGAATTACGCTTAAGGTATTTATTTTAGGGTGTTAAGATTTATTGACTTTGTTTTTCACATTAATATGTGCTTATTAACGTTTTATATATTTCGTTATATTTTCGAATTTCCACGCTATAAAAATTTACACACTTAAGATGTTGGGGTCATTTTTGTCCCGAATACGTAAACATCATTACAAGTTGAAACTTGCATTTGCGCATCTTCTTTAGTATTCCCACTTCTAGGTAAAAGTAGTGGGAGTTGCACCCTGCATCTTTCATTTGTAACTGTTACGTTTAGTGTCACGTTGTTTATCTATTCGTCGTGTGTGTTCAGTATGGATTCTCAGGAAGCCTGCACTTCAGCTTCTTTACCACCACGAAAGGTATGAAAATGTTTTGTTTACTACAATATAAAACTAGTCATAATTATCTCTTTTTACTTCACATTGTTTTGTTGTACCCACAGTTATACGCTGTTCGTATAAAAAAATTCTGACATAAATTTTCAGAAAATGAAACGTTCAGATGCTTTGACGCAAAGCGAAATGCAGAAAGCAATTGATGAGTCTGGCGTAGAATCGTGTGAATTTCAAGACTCATCTGAAGAATGGGAACCATCTGATGAAGAGGAATGTTCTGAATTTGAAGATCACGTTTCGGAAACAGAAGAACTTGAGTCAGATGATAGCGAACCCGAAAATGCGACCGTAAATTCCCAAACTATTATGTCTACAGACAAAACGATTGAGTGGTCTTTAGATTCTCCAATGCATCGGGGAAGATTTCCTACACAAAATGTCATATATCTAACGCCTGGACCCACTAGATATGCTATTTCTCGAATAGAAGACGAAATTACATCATTTTTTCTATTTTTGACGCCATCAATTCGAAACATAATTTTAGAAAACACAAACCTAGAAGCTCGTCGTGTCTATGGAGAAAAGTGGAAAGATTTAGATATGGAAGACTTAGATGCATATCTAGGTTTACTAATTTTGTCTGGTGTTTTCAAATCTCATGACGAATCAACGGAAAGTGTGTGGCATGCCGAGAAAGGACGAAGTATTTTTCGGGCAACAATGTCTTTAGAATTTTTAAAAAAAAATTCCAGGGTTCTTAGATTTGATAATAAGTCTACGCGCAATGAAAGAAGAGCTCGTGATAAATTTGCGGCGATTAGAGAACTTTGGGATAAGTGGGTAGAAATTTTGCCAACATTGTTCAATCCAAATGAAAATGTCACAGTTAACGAAGAATTAGTCGGATTCAGAGGTAGATGCCCATTTAGGCAGTACATGCCAAATAAGCCGGCAAGATATGGCCTAAAATTTTGGGTTTTATGCGATAATGAGACGTCATATGTATGGAATATTCAGCCTTATATTGGCAAGCCACTTGGAGAAGCAAGAGAGCAAAATCAGGGTATGAGAGTTGTTCTCGATTTATCCCATGGACTAAAGGGGCATAATCTTACTTGCGATGATTTCTTTACGTCGCATCAACTGGGACAAATGTTGCTAAAACGCAAGATAACTATGATTGGTACTATTAGAAATAATAAAGGATCTATTCCATTAGAATTGTTACAGACCAAAAATGTACCCAAATTTACCTCCAAATTTGCCTTTACTTCTGATACTACCTTGGTGTCGTACCATCCCGAAAAGAACAGAAACGTCATATTGCAGAGTACATTGCATTCTGACAAACAAGTTTCTGATGGAGAAGCCAAAAAGCCAGCAATTATATTGGACTACAATAAAAAAATATAAAAAAATAAATTATAAAAATAAATAAATATAAAATAAAAGGTTCGGTTGATACTATGGATAAAGCAGTTGCTTGTTACACGACAAAAAGAAAAACAAACCGGTGACCTTTGATAGTTTTTTATAATATTCTTGACATATCTGCCTACAATGCTTATATTTTGTACACAAAAATAAGTGGAACATGGAGAAATAAAAATCTGCGGAAAAGAAGAATATTTTTAGAAAACCTGGGAATGTCACTGGTCAAGCCACAAACAGCAGTCATTCGTAGCACAATCTAAGAAAAGAGGTAGATGCCATTTATGTAAAAAAACAGATAACAAGAGTTCAAATTTGTGTAACACATGTCAACAATTTTGCTGCAAAAAACATTTGGCACAAATTTGTACACATTGTTTGAAATAGACAAATACATGTATTTTTGGTATTTTTATATTATATGAAAAATAACTTTGAAATATAAAATTTTTGACAATACTGAATCGTCTTTTCTAGGTAGCATCAATATGGTTATAGTCTTGCCAAACCAGATTGAAAGATTAGTTAATAATAACAACAAGATTATAACTTTATGCGCCCTTGGGTCTTTTTCGACCCAAGCAGCTTGTGTGTGCACTTGGAATAAACGACGCAGCAAGGTTAAACATAAACAAAGTTAAAATTTCGTAAAATAAATCCAAATCTAAACACAAGAAATTTATTATTCATCATACATACTACATCTATAGGGCAATAGAAGTATTGATAGTATTGTTGGTTGCCTATATTGATGTTAATCCCAATTTATTTAATTCAATTACCATTTTGAAAGAATTCAGGAATGCATTTCTAAATACCAACTAGATTTGGTACAGCGAAAACCATTAACGTGTAAATAATTATGTCTTTGAAAAATTTTCAAACGTTACAATAACTTTTAAATACATTTTTGGTACATCTATGCAATCTGTAGATTTGTGAGATCACATATGTATAAACAAAAGATCTTGGATTTGTTCTACAATTAATTGTTGCTTGCAAATTTGAAAGATTAAAGCGGTTTTTGCTAAGTTTTAAAAAATTTGTTCACTTAATGAGCTTGACATTGCCAATAACTTTCTGGATATTAATTACCTTCAATATGATTTGGTTTATTACTTCTTACTTACAATTTGTATCCTTTACAATAATTTTTAAAAAATGCATACTGTCTTTCTGTTTTATCTTTTAAAAGATTTATCTTAAAATGTTATACATCATAATAATTTGCAAAAATGTCATTGGAAAAATTTATTTGTTGAAACAATCGGTGACTTGAATGAATCGGCAGGTATGTATCATAAAATTTGAATTAATAATAATTGCAAAAATTTATTTTCGTCAATGACACTTTCTTTTATTGTAGCGATCACGCTTGGTTAAGTTTTAGCCGCGTACTAGTAAGAAAGTTTTAAATTAAATTGTTTTTGTGTATTATAGAGGTAAGTGGTTTTATTTATTTTTTGGAAATAACTATACGCTTAAACGCATATAATCTAATACCAAGAGGTTATTTCAAATTTAAAAAGTTATTTTAGTACAATTATTATTACCGGTTTAAACTGTAGTTGCATGCAAAATAATTTTTTTTTAATTTTAGTGATTTTTAAGTTTGATCGTTTAGCTATTATTTTTTTGGATTATTTCTTTTTTTTTAAATTAATTGCTAACGTTAGTGTTTAAACTAACTCTTCGTTTAAAAAGAAGCAATTCACACGTTCAAGTAGCATTAAGAAGTTTAGTTATTTTCTTAAAATTTATTTTTCTAACTAATTTACATGCAGCAATTTTTGTGCTACTTTTCTTATAATCAACATTATCTTTTTGGAAAACAATTTTTTAATAAGTGAAGAAGACGGATGCTGTAGAAATGATATAATAAGAGGACGTGTACAGTTGCCGTGAATAATCAAGGTTTAGATAAACCCTAATAAAATAGATGCTGCAGAAAAAATGATATAATTATCAATTAAATGTTAATAAAATTTAAAAATAAATTACAATAAAATTTACAAGTCCGTCAGTTCAGTAATTAAAAAACCAATTGTATACAACAGTTGGCCGTTTAAGGTTAAAAATCCTTGTGATATAGTGGTTAGACTCGCCGCGAGAAGAAGCCCAAATACCCGCAGCTTTTTTTAATAAAAATACTTGCTTTCTCACTCAAACCGTCAGTACATATGACGCATAAAAAATTACCGCTTATGCTATGACGTAAAATAAAAAAGAAAAAAATGTGAGAAAAAATCTTTCACAAAAAAGATTATAAGAAAATTATAATGAACATGAGGCAAGAATTGATACTCATTCGTAAGTGACGATAAACACGTGATTGTTCAACCCGATTCGGGAGCAACAGGAAAACCTAAAGTTAAATATAGATAAAATCGTTTGGAAATTCCTCAAGTGACAGCAGAGTTAAGAAAACAATTAGGATTAACAAAATTATCCGATAAAAATTTATATTAGAACTTGGCATTTAGAAGTTTAGGAATATCCATCTTTGCCCAAAACCAACAAATAATCTTGAGCTGAACAAAGAAAAATGTGTCTACGTTTGACAACTTAAACAAAAAACAGTGGTTTAGCACAATTTAGTGAAGTGCTATTGGAAAATTAGTGTAGGTTTTAAGAATCATAGAACAGTAGGTCTTGGAATATAAGTGTAGATAAGTAATGTAACGAGTTAAAAATACAAACGCCGAAGTATAGGCAACTTAACGTGCCGGAAATTTTTATAGCGACCTATTGGTGACCCTTTGATAGATTATCACTGCTATCACGAAGGAATTCTTCACTTTCTTCAAAAACACGTATTCGAAAGGTTGTTGCATTACCTGTGCGTAAGAACATTAGCTGCATAAAGTCAGTTGGCTGGTATTCGTATATTGGTACCTGGGCGAATAGACTCCTAAGGGGAATTAAGCAGCTATAATCTACAACTAAATAAAAGCATTAGTGGTAGTAACAAACCTTATGCTTACGGTTAGTGAACCGGATTTTAAACACAGGGCAACATCGTACGATAATTGGAGTCCTCAACAACATCGTGGGGAACCACCACCGGGTTCCAGCAGCAGTTCCGGAAGTAAACAAGTTGCCGGACTACCCCCTTATCTGCTCGTTCCACCTCGGCCACAGTCACCACCAGCTGCGATACCCTACAACCAAATAAGATAGGTTTAGGTTAAGATAAGTTGTATTTGATTTTTTTTAGCTGTTACTTGAATAATTAGTTTAGTCCTTAAATATAATAATATTTTACATTGGTTTCACCTACCTGAGATAACACCGTGGGTTTCTTTTTTTCATAAATTCATATCGCTGCAGATATTTGAAAGCAGACACCGGTTTTGTTCACGGGGGACAGCAGGGATAAAAAGGTCCTGTAAGAATAGTTCTGTACGCGGAATTGTACACAAATTGTACGAGTTTAAGGTTACGTACGATAGGAAGCAATTGCTCGCTGTCGGTTAGGAGAAACGACCTTTCAGTTAGGGGCAGCTTTTGGGGGAGATCGTAGTGCTGATCTCGAATTCACTTAGGTGCTCTTACAGCCATTTTACCTCGAGACAACGCGAACAACAACCCTCATAAATTCGTAAAACCGCGCAGCACAATGCATAATAATATTTCATAACCTTAAGTAAAAGGGTTAACGCGAGCACGCGTGTATTTTATAGTGGGCGAAACCTATACATACAATCATAATTCATAAAAAGTGTAGGATAATTCTTTCCTTTTTTTTAAACTTTAGTTCATAATTTATTTATTATTCGTTGTACAGTATAAATTAGTAAACGAGATTAAATAGCATAAATGTGCCTAGTTCTAGTGTCGATAGGAGTTCTGGGTTGATCCTAGCCTTCTCCGTGGCCGGTTGTTTAACCCAGTGGCGCCTCCCGGAAATTTAACTAATTTTATATTAATTAATCGAGAATCGGTACTCACCCCACTCCCGATGCTTGCTAGTCGTGGATAGAGGCCAGGAGACGACATTAGAGTTAGTTGGCGGTTTATAGTTCAAAGTTAGTTACAGTAAGTTATACCATTTGATATAGGATACAAAAGCCTTTAATTTGACGGGTCGTATCCCTCTATGGCATTAAGGCTAACAAAGTTACAAAGGTGCCAAACTTTACCAGCAAAACACTGATAAGCTCGTTATAAAGACAAGAGTAATGATAAGAAAAGGGCGAGGATGAAAACATAGAAGGCTAAAATAGCTTTCTCCTGACGCCAATTTAAAAAAAATCGGAAGACTTTTTTAAACACTTAAATCTTTATTTTTAAGATTAAAGTTTTTGTTAAATAAGTGAATTAGGTATTAGGGCAGTGTCATGGACAGTTTGCCGGTAGTTCTAAACCGGTAGCCAAACAAAAAGAGGATTCGGAAGCCAAAAGTTGATAAGGGATTCTCAATAGTGTAAAAAGATACAACCATGGGGACAATTAAGTCAATTTCTAAATAAGAAAACCTTTGTTTTAATACCAAACAGTAAATTTTTTTACTGTGGGAAACTACCATAAAAAAATTAATAAACCGTGAGTGCTGTTATATTTAAATGTAATAGTGAATGTAATTTATACAAAATAAATTAGATAACAGGGTAGTGCTTTGGAAACTTTGACGGTATAAACTGATAAGCGTATGCTTAAGAAAGACAGTAGATAAAAAGAAATGGGGAAATAAAGAAGTCCAATTCCAGATAAAAAACAAGAGAAGGTAAAAAGACAAAAGTAAATAGTTATCAAAGCACGGAAAGTGATACGAATGATAGGGAAGGCCCCAGTTGTGTTAAGGGAAGCACTGCAGCTCAGGTACACGATTGTAGACATAGACTAAGATTAATTAGATCTCCATCGTACCACAAAGATGACACGACGGACACAGAATGTGTAAATAAAACACTTGTCTATGGTAGAATAGCTAAGACGGAAAATGAAAACGGAAAATCTGATGATTCATACTACAGGAAATACCCGAAAACACCATCACCAGCTACAACAGAAAATAAGAAAAAAAGGAATCGAAAAAAAACTCATAAAGAAAAACAAAGGAAAAGAAGTGAATTTTAGGAAAAAAAGCGATTATCGACTGGCAAAAGAAATATACAAAAAGGTCATTGTTTGAAATTGTCTTTAGGACAACAAAAAAATTTTATTTTAGATAATATAGGCGTTTACCCACAATTTTATAGATCGCAAGAACATGTAACATTTTAATTTTTTTAAATTATTTTTGAAAATGCGACCAGGAAATGGCAAACAAAATTGAATTTATACCGCTGCATTTTCTGAAATCTAAGTTTGATATATGGTACGGTTTTGAACGACAAACTCCGCCTATTGACATTAGCACGTTTCGCAGTCGCAAGCGTTTCTTTAGTAAACATATCCGGTAATGTATATACCTACATACATAATATCTTGATAAGAATATAATTTTAAATTTTCTTTCTTCCTTTCTATAAGCTTTGAATTACATATATGTAGATACTATTTATAAACTTCTAGAAGAATAGGGACAGAATCCCCTCCACTTTTTACTTTCTCTAACGTCATTACTGACCTCGGAAGGAACGTAGATGAAGGTTTATTTTTCTCTCTCTCAATGACATTTTTCTTCTCTTTTACAGCGAATTTTTGTCTCTCTCTTACAATTTCTTTTTCATTTTACGTCTTTGCGTAACCGGAAATTTTTCATGCGTCATAAAGTCTAATGATTCGAGTGAGAAGAAAGTATTTTTATTTAAAAAAAAAAGCTGTGGGTGTACTTGGATTGGAATCCCCGAAACCGGGCTTTTTCGGTTACGAAGCAACTATTCTAACCACTACACCAATGCGGCTGTTGAGTTTAAACCGTTAATTGTAAATAAGAGAGTGAAAAAAAGCAGTAAAGAATTTCTTATAAAATATTAGTACTAAAATGGTAAAATAATTTTTAGAGAAATGTAAAACTACTAGACTACTTATATACTTATCTGAAAGGTAAAATTACTGAATCATTAACCTGTTGTTTTTAATAAGTCGTTACGTGTTACATCTCAAACATTCAAAAAAAATTAATACCAAAACATAACTTATTTTTAATAAAAACCACAAAAAGAAAACTAACAATATATGTCTTCTATAAAATCAAAAACTTCCATGAACCCTTCGGGAAGATCTGGCCATTGCTAACTTTTATCATCTTGCATACTGTTTTCATTTATTTCTTTAGAGTTTATAACCTTTTTCGGAAGTTGTTCTATATTTGCTTTTACAGGGTACATCAAGTCGAACGGTTTGCAAAGTTCTTGCTTTGGTTCTTTAGAATATGTTGAACTTACTCGTTCGTCTGTAAGTTAACAATTTAAAAGTACAAGAAAATACATAATTATCAATAATTTATACCTTCAGATGAAATGCTTATAATGCTGACGACGTCATCATCATCGAAGATAAATAAATCCTTCCAATTCGTTTATGCATGGAGGTCTTGCTCGACAAACCTGAAGGTCGTCTGTGTATAAGGCACGGGATGTTGGCGTACAAAAAGGATTCCCGCTTTGACTGTTACCTATTAAAAAAAAACAATCTTCTAATACAGCGGTATTTAAAAGATGATGGCAATACCTTCATTTCTGGAAATCACACATTTTGTAAGGCTAGTCAGCGTATTTTCACACCAAATCTTTTGTGATATGCCCGTTACGCAAAATTCGCTTAGCTGAAAATGGATTATTTTACTCTAGTAGATAAAATAAGTAATTCATTTACTTAGTGGCTATAATTTTCAAAATGTTAATAAATACGTCAAATTGTAATATAGAACTTGTCACACATTTATATCAAACCAATAGTCCATTTACTTCAAAAATAAAAGAAGATGTAATACTTACACTAGTCAAGTCAGTTTCAAAATTTTCATCTTCAAACAGATCCCCTTCCAGCAACGGCAGAGAAACATCTTCACAATTCATGGTAACTTAAATATGCGTATATGAATTTTCAAAAAATGATTATATAGCGCTTGACTAAGGTAAATAAAGTGACTAAGAAAAATATTAAGTTTTATCAAATAAAGTTCTAATTCATTCTTAATGCGAATTATTTTTGTTAGCACAAATTTTCGTATTAAATATAATAATAAATGATTTTGTTAATGAATGGATATCGATAAGTAATAGTTTTACTTTCTAAAATTTTGAGTATTGTAATTAAAGTAATTTTAAAAATCACTTAATTAATATTTTACAAACTTTACCATATTATATTCTAATTCATTGTTAATGAGAATTACTTTCTTTAATACGAATTTCCGCATTAAATATAATAATAAATGATTTTGTTAATGAAAAGTTTTTGTTAAGCAGTAGTTTTCATTTCTAAAGTTTTTAGTATTGTAATTAAAAATAATTCTAATCTTTTACGAATTACCAAAAGAAGCTCTAATTTGTTCAATGAGAATTATTTTCGTTAATTTCTCCATTAAATATAATGATAAATTTTATTCGTTTAGTAATAGTTTTCACTTATAAAATTTTGAGTATTGTAATTAAAAGTATTTCTAAAAGCCCTGAAGTTAATACTTTAATGATGACGTCAAGGAAAACTTTTGTATAAAAGGTCGTGTTCTTAAACAAGCTACAGTTTACTATTTAAATTACGGTTACTATCACGTCATGGAAGCTTCAGCAATTTTACACCTGTACGGTTGTGGCGTATTTAAAGATGAAGAGCTTCCGGCTGTCTACGAAGACCTCTGCGAGAGGATAGTGATTCGCGGAGATCAGCTAACTCGTGAAGACGAAGACGTTTTCTTAATTTTGATTGAGAAGATGATGGCAGAAAAGGTAAGTGTCAATAAAATTACTACTTATAATATTTTTTAATTTAATTTAATTTATTTTAGTCGACGGTTACGCGTCGTGATCTATACAAAGCAGAGAGTGTCAGTGTTAACGGTTGTGGTCCATCGGTAAGAAAAAACTAAATATTTAAAAAATTTAAATTTATAAATTAATATTTAGATGCCAGGAAGTGGCACGACGATGAGTTCGTACAAATACTTTAACATCATGGCGGATGGTGTGAAAGAAGTTAAAACATTTAACGCTAGTGGCAAAGCCATGGTGTTTAAATTTAAAGAAACGGAAGAGGCGTCAAATCCTTTATTGTGGTTAGAGGTAAGATTATTACTTTTCTGCAACATTCTTTATGCATAGCTTGTCAAAAGATGTAATTTTAGAATGCCATTAATGAAATACTCGGATATCTGTTGAGGGATGCGGATCCGTCTGATCGAGTTGGAATGACACTGCGTAACGACAATTATCCGGAGAAGCCTATTGGGATATCTTTTCGTCGCGTTGATCAGTTGAACGCTAAAGTGGTGATGGCAACTCTGGAGAAGATTCTACAAAGCAATGGAATTTTTTTCTCAAATGACGCTCTTCGCTTACATTTGGATCGAGTCTCTCTTCCTGTAGGGTTTGGCGCATCTAGGGATCGTATGACGGGCGTTTCCTATGAAGAATTTTGTCGGCGTAAAAGGGGAATTCTCGTCGTTGAAAACGACGACACTTTTTGCCTCGCTCGTGCTCTAGTGCTAGCAATTGCGTGGAAAGTTAAGGACCCCTTATTATACAGCCTCCAGCTAGCGGGAAACCTCCAAACAAAAAAACGAGCCGAAGACCTGTGTCGAGCCGCTGAAGTGAACCTCAACAACGGTGGTAACCGTGAACATATTCAACAGTTTCAAGACCACCTGGTAGATTATACTGTTGTAGTTTATAATAACAGACTGGGCACTTCTGTGTATTATGAAGGGCCACGTTCGAGTGATAGGACAGTTTTAAACTTAATTTTAGAGAACAATCATTATAATGTAATAACCAATGTGTGTTCGGCATTATCAACAATGTATTTTTGCGACTTGTGTCGTGCCCGCACAAACAATAAGAGGGCGCATAAAAACTGTAAATATATCTGCCCGGCGTGCCATTCGTCTCCACCGTGTAACATGGTCTAAGAAACTGTAGTCTGTACTTCATGCCATCGAGATTTCCGAGGGCAAGATTGTTACGAAGAACACAAAAAATCTCTATGCATTCAGTTAAAAAGATGTCAGACATGCTTTTCAAGTTTTTGGGTTGACAAACGGAAACCTCATATATGTGGATACAAACATTGCGCGAGCTGCAAGATTGACAAACCTATCCGCCATCACTGTTTTATGACGAAGAAACCCGTAAATAAAAAGAAAATGGACGCTAACTTTGTATTCGTATTTTACGACTTCGAGTGCAGGCAAGATACTCCCTTGGAAGGAACTACCAATATGTTCTTGCATATCCCTACATTGTGTGTAGCACAACAGGTGTGCAAATCATGTATTACTATACAAAACATTTCGAGGACTGTAGAAACTGTGGCCGGCGTCAACATATCTTTAAAAAGGATCCTGTGAATTTTTAGATTTTGTTGCGAACCTGCGGAAAAGGTGTAAGTAAGACATTGTCACGCTGGCTCACAACATGAAAGGGTATGACGGTACTTTTATTTTAAAAACTTTTTTATCTCGACGGAGTACATGGAATCCTAAAATTATTGCGACGTGAACTAAACTTATGTCTATTAACTGCGACGGTAATATTAAGTTTATAGACTCAATAAATTATATGCCGATGCGTCTAGCGAAGCTGCCGAAGACATTTGGTTTTTCCGGATCTAAAGGATTTTTTCCACACTTTTTTAACACTGCGGAAAATCAAGATTACGTTGGACCACTACCATCCAAAGAGTTTTATGGTTACGATGAAATGACGGATTATACACGGGACGAGTTTATTTCTTGGTACGAAGAGCAAGTCAACAACAACGTTGTTTTTAATTTTCAATCGGAGGTAGTTAAATACTGTATAAGCGATGTAGATATACTGAGAAAAGCATGTCTAGATTTTTGGAGTCGATTTACCAAATCAAATGGTGTTGATCCTTTCCGAGAGCCATGTACCATAGCAGGCGCTTGCAATACAGTTTTTAGAAGACATTTCCTGAAAGATGATACTATAGGGCTTATACCACCAAATGGCTATAGAATGGCAGATCAACAATCTTCTATCGCAATTAAGTGGCTGCTATGGTTGGAACATTCCTCTGGAATCACAATTCAAGACGCGGGAAATGCTCGAGAAGTTCAGCTGCAACAGGGTATCCTAGTGGATGGTTTTTGTGCTAGAACGAACACTGTATACCAATTTCATGGTTGTTATTTTCATGGTTGTGAGATATGTTTCCCGAATCAGACCGCAGGACTTGGGGGCAATAAAAATGAATCTATGTCTGCTAGACGAGAAAAAACAGAAGCGATTTCAGCCCGCACACGGTCGTACGGATACAACTTAATCGAGATTAAGGAATGCCAGTTTAAAAGTTTTCTTAAAACTAACATCCAAGCAAACCAATTTGTGTCTGACAATGACTTTCTTCAAAACGAGCCTTTGAATCCTCGAGACAGTTTCTTCGGAGGTCGCACCAACGCGGTGAAGCTATATCACAAATCTGCAGAGAATGAAACCATTCGATACCTTGACGTCTGTTCTTTATATCCTTACGTCAATAAATATAAAAAATATCCTCTTGGTCATCCTAAGATTCATGTAGGGAATAATGCATGTCAGCGTTTGTCTTTGGATACTGTTGAAGGCATTATTAAATGCACAATACTTCCACCAACAAACCTTTACCACCACGTCTTACCTTGCAGAATGCATGGAAAACGTATGTTCATTTTATGTAGGGTTTGCGGAGAAACCATGTCAAATCGTGATTGCAACCACACCGACAACGAACGTAAGTTTACTGGTACGTTTGTTGCTGACGAAGTCAGAGAAGCGCTAAGCCAAGGATACAAAGTGTTGGAAGTGTCAGAAGTTTGGGAGTACGAAGTCGTCGAATACAAGAAAGACACCAGAATCGGAAGACTGTTCTCATCCTACGTAGATAAGTTTTTAAAACTAAAGCAAGAGTGCAGCGGTTGGCCCACATGGTGCACCAGTGAGCAGTTAAAGGATCGGTATGTCCGTGAATACCTGGAAAAAGAAGGAGTTGCTTTAGAGAAGAACAACATTTCAGTAAACCCTGGATTGCGCTACATCGCGAAACTATGCCTAAACAGCTTTTGGGGAAAATTTGCACAAAGGGAGAACTTGATGCAATGTTCTATTCTGCAGGACCCCTACGAGTTGGTCAAAATGTTGACGGATCCTTCGGTAGAAGCTGACATGCTAACAGTTGTTGACGATGATACCGTCATACTCAATTGGGATAGACCCGATGACGGAATCGTTCCTCTCAAAACCGTTAATGTGGCTTTGGCGGCTTATACTACAGCTCACGCTAGATTAGAACTATACATATACCTGAAAAAATTGGTCAAGCGCGTGTTATATTTCCACACAGATTCAGTTATCTTCACAGAAAAGAGTGGTGATTGGATTCCTCGAACTGGAGATTACCTCGGTAACATGACGAATGAAATTGAAAGTTAAGGACCAGGCAGCAGAATTGTGGAGTTTGTCAGCGGTGGGCCCAAGAATTACGCACTTAAGATATTTTCGACGAAAAATAATAAATACGAGTATGTATGCAAAGTTAAAGGTATTGTCAAAAATTTTAAAAATGCTCAAACTGTTAACTTCGAACATCTGAAAAACATGGTATTGGGAGAAGCAGAAGCTACGTACATCAACACTGATCGCCGTATAGTTCGCAATTCCATGTACGACGTAATCTCCAAAACTGAGAGGAAAGTCTTTCGGGTTAATTACACCAAAAGGCGTCGGGTAGATGATACCATGGATACTCTACCTTACGGCTATAGAAACACTTAATCTTTTTTTTATTGCTTTTGCATATCCTTAGATATAAAGTTATAAGTTTGTAAATAAATTTGTGTATTTATATACATATATATTTGTAATTCAATTCTTATACATATTTCTTTAATTAAATATTTGTATATTTTTTACCAAATAAAAACACTGTAATTTAATAATAATTATTTTATTTGCTAAAATTTTATTGCATTTTTCTTATTATTAATATTGTTCTTATTTATTTGTAAATGTCTAATTACTTCGTTAAATATTTTTTGTAATAAAAACACTTAAATAGCAACTAATTGTTTTTTATTTTGTTAATGTGTACAGAAAATCTTATAAAATATCTAACACATTGGTTTTCTTAAAATACACAATTTTGACATTCGTTAAAAATATCTGCAAAGGCATCAATAACGTTCTTGGCTGTTTTAGCTTTAATTGATCTAGCCCAGGCTTTTTTACTAAAGACATCGATTACGGTTAGAATGTAATTGAAGTTGTCGTTATATTTTTTATCACATAAATCTGCCTGCCATAATTCAAATATATTATTTACAATGTATTTGTTTCTTGGAAAACGTTTTTTATTAGGTTTATGTATAGTATACGATTCTTGTTGTTGTAGCCATTTTTCAACACTGGGGCGATTATGTTTATACTTCAATGATTGAAATAAGTCATTTGCACCTGCAAACCCACTAAGGTAACCTGGGTCATAATATATAGTGTCCATAATCAAAGTTTAAAAGATTCCCAGTTTAAAACTCTTGATCTGCGTTTTGATGTTCGCGGAGTTTCTACTATTGTCTGCCTCAACTCGTCATCACCATCATAGTTTGGGGCAAAACTTTGATCACTCCTACGTGGCGAAGTTACCTCTAGTTGTTCATTTCTAATTTGTGAAACACCTCGACGTTTTAAATTTCCAATAAGTTCTTGCGGGAAATTAATTTCTTTTATGTAAGATGCAAGCTGCTGCCAGCCTATAGGACTACTAGTTTTTCTCGGTCTTACAGCGTCATGCACCAAATCAATAATATTCGAAGATGGTATAGTTTCTCCTTTTATTGTAATAGCGAAGGCTTCCACGGCCGGAATCTATACTAACATTAGAATGTCTTCCGGGTTTGGACCGTGTCATAGATGCAACCGAAGCTGCCAACGTTTCGCCCACTTTCGTAAGGGGCTTCATCAGGGCGTGAGATAAATCGCAAAACTCAAACAAGCAATCGAAATCTAACTAAGAACTTCTCAAAAGTTAGGTTATCCACTTGTAAAACAAGCCATAACCTAAACCATGAAAAGGTAAGAAAGAAAACGATAACCTGAAAAAGCAAACGAAAATCTAACAAAGAACCACTACCGAGTTAGGTAATCAACTTGTGAACCAAGCCAGATTCTAAACTAGGTAGAAGTGACTTAAGAAGAAATAGTCTCCGTATTTAAAGGAACAGGATCATCACGGATGATTAAGCTCGACCCTGATTGGGTTACGGTTGCTAGGGGGCGTGTTTTTGATAAATGACTAATAACCGGGAACCAAAGAGGGGATAGTTCGAAACCATGATCGCGATTGAAGTTATTGGGGTGTTTGATGATTTCTATGCTTTCTCGGAACAACGTTGGCAGCTTCGGTTGCATCTATGACACGGTCCAAACCCGGAAGACATTCTAATGTTAGTATCTCCTTTTATTGTTACAACCCCGTTCTTGTCCCATACTATGTTTCCTGAAGTATTCAAAATCCGCAAAAAGTTTTCTGCTTTTTTCTTGTATGTAGAGAGTAGTGTGTTTAATATATCAGAATCAGCTATCTTCGTGATCTTTTCTTCTTCAACTGAAATGCTAACAGGCTGTCGGATTTTGTCCACAAAATGTAAAATACCTTTGAAGAATCGGATTATACATATTCCATTTATTTAAAACTTTGTTCATTTCGATGTCCAGCTCTGACAACACATTGTTTTGCGTAGGTTCGGGAGTATTTTTTAACCGCTGTATTAATTCCGGGGGAACAATAATCATCTTTTTAGCGTGTTCCATATTAGTTAAAAAGACTTCCTAACACACCACTAATTAATGGTGCTAAGAGAAACGGTAGAAACGCGCCTCCTTGTTGTAATAAAATTTGTTTTTTCTTTTTAATCGAGTCTCCTTGTTTTACTATTCGTCTCAACGTGTTTTTGTGACGAGAAAGTCGTCGCTTCTGCGGTCCTGACAACGGAACTTTTCCTTTTAAAGTATTGTAGATGCATTCACAGATACAATGTATTTGCTTATCGGTGGCACACTTTATCAAAGCTTGTCGCTCATTAGGTCCTAATTTTATCAAAACCTGTAGAAGTTCAGCATGCTTGCTGAGTACGTTAGTCATTATGATTGAATGATGTCAAATTTATCTGAACTTGTGTATTTAAACCCTTTTTTAAGAATGTAAAAAAATTGATGTTCTAAAACGTACAATGTCAGGCGTACCTTGTTTTAAATCAAAAAGTAAATATCCATGTGGATTCTTCTAAAAATTTTGGATTCTCAGGGTATACTTGTCTCGTTAAATGTTTTATTTGGGCTTTATCTCGTGGATTTTATATTTGGCAAATCTTTGTACAACGGTTGCCACTCATCATAAAACCATATGACGTTTTCAAATTTAGTGTCACACACATCATTCATATTTTTTATAAAGTTTACAATAAAGTAAGATTTACCACAACCAGAGGGTCCTGCAACAATTGCTGAAAAAGGATGTTGAAATTGATACATGTTAATGGTCGTTATCTTAACGAAGACTAACTGCGTTCAAAATAAAACAGGTTTTATATACGAGAAAAAAAGTTTATTTTTATTGGTTATATTTATTGTATTACCTACATGTTATTATAGTTAAATACTAAATTATCTGTACAAAAAACGGTCGTCATATCTTTCCATATAATCCTTTACCGTAATGTTCATAAAGTTTGGAAATTTGTGAACTAATTCGAATAACATAAAATTTTTGTTATACTTTTCTTCGAGAACTTCTACGAAATCTTCATAACAGGCTTCTTGTTTTTTCTTTGCATCTACAAAATTCACCATATCGTGTATAAATTCTTGAAAAGGACAGTCACAGTTTTCTCTGTAGCTCAGAAGTGACGTAAAATAAGATTTCATTCTTCTAATGCTTTGTAATGAACTAAGGCCTACATACAATTGAAATTTTTCTTCCACATTTTTAGGCACATATCGAACAGCGTTCACATCAGTTGTGTGCACTATATAATTTTCAAGATGATATTTACCCACATCTTTGTGACTGAGGTCTTCTATCATGTTGCCCAATACACTTAGAAACTCGGTAAATTGTGGTAGCGTGAAGTAAACCCCCGAATTAAAACCGGACTTTATTATTTTTAGACACGGTCTGAAACCATTATAAACATCTATTCCTAGACGCGCAATTTTTGAATAACTGTGATTTAATGGAATAGATACCTCATTAAACAATTCGTGTTTTTCGCGTACTTCTAATTTTGATTTATCTTCTGTGTTGCTGATACCGTATGATTTTTTGGCTTCTTCAAACAGGGTGTAATCTTTAGCGGTATGTACGTACACTGGCGATGCTGGTGATCTATAATTTTTCTTCCAATCTTCCCTTTTAGAATAAGGTAAAAACTTCTTTACATCACGTTGTGGTGTTTTAGCTGCCATCACAAGAAGTTTTATATTGAAGTATTGATTCGAATTGTGAACAAGAACTAAGTAAGGTTTAGTAAAGACGTGCTTTTATATCTTTATAGGGAAAGAATGTTTGTACAAAAAGTATTTCTAGTAAAATGTTTGTCACGTGACACATTAGAAAAACAGGTTAATGATTCAGCAATTTTGCCTTTCCGGTAAATATACAAGTAACGTAGTAGTTTCACATTATTTAAAAATTAATTCGCCATTTTAGTAGTAATCTTTTATAGGAAATTCTTTATTGCATTTTTTATATATTACTATGTTATTTACAATTGACCGTTTAAAATTAACTTATTTTCGTAGCTCAGCGGTTACGCTCGCCGCTTTGTAATCAAGAAGGCCGGGTTCAAATCCAGGTACACCCACAGCTTTTTTTAAATAAAAATACTTCTCGCTCGAATCATGAGACTTTATGACGCATAAAAAATTACCAGTTACTCGATGACGCACGACGCAATCAAAATTACCAATTATGCGATGATGTAACAATGTGAGAGAAAAAAAATGTGAGAGAGAAAAAAATCGCTGTAAGAGAGAGAAGTAAAATTTCATTGTGAGAGAGAGAAAAATACTTTCACAAAAAAAACCTTCACCTACGTTCCTTTCGAGGTCAGTAATGACGTTAGAGAAAGTAAAAAGTGGAAGGGATTCTGTCCCTATTCTTCTATTTCTATTGTGACGATCTCTTCTATTCTATAAATGTACATTCAAATTTACTCTATTATAAGATTTTAGCACTGTATATTTTGGTAAATTGTAAATGCTAAGCTAATCTCAAGTTTCCACTAAAATGCACATACATATATATGACATGCCACGGTCGCTGACTGAAGTACCAGACAGGTAGCTGTCAGAATTATCACCAAACAACGGTGCTAAAAATTATATTTATTGCACCTTCAACCAAAAACTTCTGATTCTATTGTACGTCACGTATCTTCAACTACTTGTATACTCCAAAACGGAACTTCGTCTTGAACTTTATTCTCGACTTCAATTGACTAACAGTGACGCGAATAAACTTTATCAAACTGTTAATCGTTATTTATTCTAAATTTTGTATCACACTGTTTTCGGTTTGTTTCTAATTTGTTTCTAACAGATGTCTAATACAATAAAATATGATATTTTTCTTTAAGTCAATCCACAATAATTAATAATAATTGTGGATTGACTCAAAGAAGAATATCATATTTTATTACAATATCTTCTCCACTTAGAGATGGATTACTTTAACTATATTAAGATGTCTAATTGAAGCACCACACTAACGGCCGTTAGGTGGGTTTATGTCGGCAATGACGGTAACCTGCTCGCATCGGGCACACAGTATGGTAAAAGTGCTGATACTTCAACGGCAAACAACAGAAAAACGTGCGTGTCTGCCCGCCGCCGCGCCGGTGCATCGGCAAATCCAACAGGGTTTCATCATTCGAATTACGCGCGCTTCTGTATTAGTTTATTTTGTGCCACAAAATTTGTTGTATATTGTTTTGGTGAATGGTGACTGTGTGCATTCGTTCTTCTGATTTATTTGTAATTGTACCATAAATACTGTTGTTGGCATTTTATCGGAAGTTGCACGTGTTATTGTGTTTTCGTATCGCAGCACCTACATGAGTTTTAATAATTACCTACGTCAATAACTGCTAATTTATGCTTATATACAGTTACAGCTAATATAGTGAGTTGATTTAACTTAACCTAATTGTAATGTTTGCATTTATATGAATTAATTTACAGATTTGAAATTGTGTATAGTGATTTTTTATTCAAATTGTAAATATTGTGTATATGGATTGAGCTTTCATTGAAGCATAAGAACCTTTCTTAAAATTACGGAAATAGATGCACAAAGCGAGGCACAAAGGTAGGATGCTACTGTTTTTTTTTTAAAACTACCCTATTTGCGTTGATCAGGTGAATTTGGATTGAGTATGTACTATCCCAGTGCGGGATTTTACTCGTGTGGGTAAAGGACAATGTCAGAGGCGTGTAAAGAATTCCGTCGAAAATGTGTTGTTGCGGGATTTTACTCGTGTGGGTAAAGGACAATGTCAGAGGCGTGTAAAGAATTCCGTCGAAAATGTGTTGGGAGATAAATAAATTGCTGGTACTCACAAGCACACCGGTGATTCAGAATCATTGTAGTCATTGAATTTGCGTGAAGCTATAATCAATACTTTTGCCGAAGTAGAGGGTGTTAAGTCGCTCAAATCTAGAGATGAGAATGAAAGTTCGTTTTTAAGAAACTGGGCATTAACTAACATCATCACTCATACAACTTTGTCTGAACTACTTTCTTGGATGGCAACAAAGCCAGATTTTTCTAGTTTGCATACAGATGCTCGTACTCTGATAAAAATTTCTAGAGTCATGCACATCACTCACTTCACTAATGGAAAGTTTTACTATTTCGGTATGAAAGAAACATTAAAAAAACTGACTGATCGATACCAATTATGGGGAGGTACAATAAAATTAATCTTTAATATCGATGATTTACCAATACATAAGAACTAATGAATCATTTTGGCTTATTTTATGTCAAATTCCTACTTGCAAAAAGGAACATCCATTTCCAATAGCAATTTTCTATGGAACGTCACAGCCACCATTGGATCCTTTTTTTAACTAGTTTGTAACCGAATTAAACAGTTATTTAAATGAGGGGCTTAGTTGTTATATAGTCAATTAAGTTTGAAAATCAAAGCATTTTGTTGCGATATACCGACTCGAGCATACATTCTAAATGTAAAAGGCAACAACGCAATAGTATTTGCAAGCACTTTTAAGAACTGATGAAGCTTGCATTGCAGATACAAAAGAATTATCATAAAGGGGAAACACCCTCATCTAAAATTAATATACATAGGATTATCAAGCTTTCCAGTTGATTGCATGCATTGTGTATGTTTAAATGTAATGCGAAAGTTACTGTTTACATGGCGAGATGGTGGTCGGTTATATGGGTTAACTTCGGAAGATCTTGTTAAAAAAACATTAATTCTATATGCAACAATTGGCCATCGGAATTTAATAGAAAGCCACGGTCACTGGTAGACTTGGCGCGCTGGAAAGCCACCGAATATCGACAATTTGTATTGTATCTTAATCTCATACTCCTAATAGACTTTCTTCCCAAAAAATGTATAGCAATTTTATGCTATTTCAATTTCGGAATAACCATTTTATTGAATCCTGCATTAAACAGAAATTATGGCCAATACGCCTCAAAAATGTTGCTTGTGCAACATGCTATTCGCATATACAGGAGTGAATTTTGCGTGTACAATGCACATGCAATTAGTCATCTTGCAGAAGATACAAGACATTTTGATTCACTTGACGGAGTATGTTGTTTTGCATTCGAGAATTATTTTGGAATGTTGAAGAAATGCTTCGAAAACCTGATATGCCATTACAGCAAATTGTTAAACGTTTACTTGAGGCCCGTGTAACGATCAAAAATCATTGGTGCAGTTAATATTGATCTCACAGGCATTATTAATGACATTGAAGATGAAATAAGGTGTTCCTTTCCTGGATTTTATTATAACAAATATGTTTTTCAAGATGTGGTGTTGTCAAACAAACCGGGAAATTATTGTGTTGTGTTAGTTAACACTAAAATTATATAAATTGTGACTTTTGTACAACATTTAAACTGTACGAGTATGATAGGGGTGGAAGTGGATGTAATAAAATCATTGATAGATTACATCACCGATTCTGCCGTGCTACAACACTTATGAAGTTTTTAAAAACAATTTAAATAGATGTGCTGCCTACCCTCTAAAAGATATTTTGTCTAAAGGGTTGTTGCTTACATATGGAGACCATAGCATTTGATTCCGTTATTACACCTGCAAAGATAATTATATAAGTTCGTAAATTCAATCCTGATTGAACTTGATCAATGTTTTTAGGTGATTAACACCATTAATAGTTATTTCAATTAATATTAATTCTATTTCTAGGTTATACTTTGTTGTAAAATTCCCAGAAGAAGTTAACGAAAATGGTCTGATGTCCATGGCCTTGATATGAAGCAATTGGACAATTACAGGGGATAATGTTAGATACTACATGTAACCATATTATCTTAAGACAGAATTTGAGAGGGATCAATACACAAACGCAATGTTCCATCAGTTTTTTCTACGCAAACTAAATTGCTAACCCATTCACTAAGTACATTTACTGCAAATACTCACACCTTTTCTCTCATATTCGTCCAAAGTTGATTTCATTTATCTTTAATCTTAAAAGGCACTCGTCTACTAGGACTGGCTTTTGGAATTGCATTGCTTGACATTTTTAAACTAATTATGTCAGGAAATGATCCCAACCCGCTAAAAATATCTCGATTTTATTTTCTAAATTTATCTCTCAAGTCATCATTTTCTGTTAAATTATTTTCTCTTTTTATCAGACCTAGTTTTAAACAAGTACTTAAACCTAAAAGAGGTACACAATTATTATTTTCAACAACAATGAATTGAACTTTCACATTCTTACTTTCATACCTAATCAAACCCTTAAATTCACCAATTGAAGTAATTTTAAATCCTCCAAAAGCTTCCAATTTTATCTTTGTATTTATTAATTTAGCATTATCAATTTTATTAAAGATTTCAATAGGTATTACATTCATAGATGCTCCACTGTCAATCTTAAAATTTACCTTAACATTATTCAATATTAATTTCACATACCATTCGTTGTCATTACCATCGACAGGTTTAATAACATTAATTTGAAAAACATTTCCTGTTTCACTTAATTCCAAAGCTCTTATACAGTAGTTCCCAGGACTATTTATTCGTGTGCCACAGAAAAATTTAAAATGATTATATTTTAAGGATTTACTACATTGCTTGCCGTAAGCTGGACATTCTCCCTTACCGTGACTACGATTACATCTTTTGCAAATGAATTTATTACCTTATTTATATATTTCCCTGGCTGCTTGTTACCCGTATCTTGTTTTTTCTCTGGGTTTTTTATACTTAATATTTTCACTTTTTCATCTTCCAACGTCCCCTTGTTGGCTTCTGCACATTCAGCAGCTCGGCAGTAACTTACTACTTTTTTCAAGTCGCTATCTTCTCTGAGAAGTCGTGTTTGCACATCCATGTTTCTGATACCTAAAACGATTTGAGTTCTTAAGATCATATCTTCCGCTTCCCCAAATTTTTTTATATCTGTGATGAATACATCGAACGGTTCACCATCTTTATGTTTTCTTGATAAAAACCTATAATGTTCCATCAAATCGTTTTTCTTTGAGGTGACATACTTTTCAAACTCTTCTAATATTAATTTAACTGTAGTTAGTTTCGACACATCAAATGTATTATATACTTTAAAGTGCATTTCTTCGCATTAAGTTCAACAACCTAGCAATTTGAACATCATTACCCTTTAAATCTGTTTCCGTTGCCAAGAAATATATTTCCACTTGCTGCTTCAACGTTTTAAAATTTTTAGCCAGTACCAGTTAGCTTGGTTTATTATATTCAGCCATGGTTTTACTTTATCACCACCTGTTTAAGCTTACTTTTGCAAAGTATCAAGTTGTAGTTTTTCTTTTCATCAATAACTAGATTTTCATTAATCTTACCGACTGCGCTATGTTTCTATAGGTTTATTGTGATTTTAATAAATGATATCTGATATCTATTTGATATCACTTTTGTATTTTACTTTCTTATACATTCACCATTACAATAACAGATAACCAACTGGTCACATTCAACAAATCACTAGTTACATATGCTACCAACTTAACTAACTTTTCCTATTTAGATACTAAATCTAACAAACATTAAAGCCGACTGGGCTGACAAATTGGAGACATCATACGCGAGTAATGTACTGGTCAAGGGTCTTCAAGGTGCCTGGATCAGCAAACCCCCACCGCATTGGTCCGGATCGGACTTCATAAGGACCCTTCATTTGAGACACAACATTCTACCATGCCCCGGTGGAATCCAAAATTCTGGAAATCACGTTCCATGCAGAGCTGCTGTGCGCAACGAGAAAGCTTGCCCATTGCTGCACAATGACCGCATTAGGAGGCATGACCATATAGTAAATAAATTAAAAAAGGTGGCAAAGGAGAACGGCTTTATAAAAAACGTGGGTATGTATAATATTTTGTATGTAACAGAGCATATAATAGATAGATAAAAATTTAAAACAACTTAAATAAGTGGTGACCTTGTGGACAAGGGATTCGCATAACAATCTATCAGAAAAAAAATAAAAAACCATTTGATAAATTGAATTCTAAAGTTCTTACTTTCACAGTTGAAAAAAATGCTGTTCAATTCAATTCGATTTATTATTTTAATTTCATAATCCAAATTAACTTCATTTTAAACAATTCCCTTTCATTTCTTCCTTTCTCTTACTTTATTACATATTACAGTTTTTCTCTCACTTTTTCTCTTCTTTCTATCACTTCTTCCATGTATTCTATCGTTTATCCATCCTTATCCAATAATTTATTTTTTGCTCTTTCTTCCACTATCAACTCTACATTCCTCTCTCATATGCTGTAAATTTCCCCATCTCTCCCCGCGTAATCATTTCTTTGTAAATCTCATTATATTTCCCTTTTTTATTCACGCCCTTCGCTCTTCTTTTCTATCTCTCAACTTCTTTCATACTTCATAACTCTCTTTTCAGTTAGTATTCTCATTCTTTCTAATTTCATTTATTTTAATAATAAATAAACACGAGCTCAGCGGACATTCCTGCCTCAGTCCCTTGTTTGTCTAAAAACCTTCACTTAACATTAGTAAAAAAACTAGTAAAAATCACAATGTATATATAAAAGTATTATACATACACTACAGGTCAAAAGTATAGGAACGGTGACCGTTGTTTCCTATTATTGTCATTTTCTTTACAATAAAAAAAAGAATGTAATTGTTATTTATTAAAGAATAACCGTTTCATAACATTATTTATTTTACGTATCACTTAACTGGACAATCTATTGCTGAGAATGAGCTAATTAGATATTGTTCCCTTGAATTTGCATTTTTTCTTAAATAACAAAAGTCAACAAACAAAACAAATCCTGAAATACTAATCTTGTTTAAGAGTAACCAGACACTCGTATTACATAATTGAAGTATATACTGCTTACTGTAGATTATTAAAATAAGTAACATTCGCTATTTCTCTGATTTTTTTTCTGTTAAAATCATGGATAAAACTAACGAACTAAGTACGGAAATTCGAAGTGGAATAATCACATTACGCAACGAAAGAAATTCGATGCGACAAATATCAAAAAAACTGAAAGTTTCATTGACAAGTGTCCATAGAACTATTTCTCGACATAGCGACACTGGATCGTTACAAGATCGCCCTCGATCAGGAAGACCTAAAGTTACAAGTTTTCAAGAAGACAAACATATAGTGGTTACTAGTAAACAAAACAGAAAACTTACTGCTCCAGAAATCCGATCAGTTTTGAATAAAACGAGGTGTAAACCTATTTCTCTAAGCACAGTGAAAAGAAGGTTACAGGACGTTAGGTTAATGGGTCGCGTTGCTGTGAGAAAACCATTACTTCGTCCCGAAAATAAGAAATAACGGTTACAATGGGCACTGAACCATTGTGATTCGTCATTAGAACAATGGAGAAACGTACTATGGTCTGAGGAGTCGAAATTTTGTGTATTTGGATGCAATCGGCGTATTTACGTAAGAAGAACAGTCAATGAAAAGATGTTACCAGCATGTACAGTGCCTACAGTAAAGCATGGCGGTGGTTCCATCATGGTGTGGGGTTGTTGCTCTGGCCATGGAACTGGTGATCTTATAAAAATTGAAGGTATTATGAAAAAAGCACTATAAATACTAAAGAATAACGCAATACCCTCGGGACGTAGAACAAATGGTCAAGGATTCATATTCCAGCAAGATAATAATCCCAAACACAGTTCGCGCTTATGCCGAGGATATCTGAAAGACGAAGAGACTAAAGGTACATTAATAAATATGATTTGTGGTTCGAGGTTCAGAACGTACCCGCATCTAAATTTTCAATTAAAGAGACTAACTCTGGAATCAATGGCAGACGTTTGTAGATATAGTTGATATTTTTACAGAAATGCAAAATGCAAATGATCACTCTCCGTATACCTGCAATCTAAGTCATATGTACATGTGTAATGAATTACATGACGGTCTAATATAGAGGGTGTAACTGATGATGATGCATAATCTCTTAATAGGGGGTAGCTACGATGATTTCGAACACATTTGCTTTACGAACATGTGAAAATTAAAAAATAGTCCTCTTTGCGATCATATTTCTTATAAAAATTGGTCAGGTACATTAACAGCAATGGAATCTAATATACTGCTGGAAATTTAATAGCAGTGTGGAAATGCACGGTTTAAAATATACCCATCTTGTTGGAAATAGTGATAGCGGTGTTCACAAGAAATTGTGTATAGGGAAACCATATCGAAACAGTATTCTAGTTGAGAAAGTAGAATGCAAAAACCACCTTTTACGGAATTTCTATACAAAACGGCTAGAATTAACATCAAAGTAAGTAATATCAAAATTAAAGCATGTAAGTCCTCCACTCAGAAGTTTATTGAAGTCAAACATCCAAAGATTTCAAAAAGAAATAAATACTGCTGTGATGCATAGACGTAATGAACAAAAAAGTATCGCCGAAGAAATAATTGCATAAAAAAAGACTACGAACTGCCCTAAACATGTTTTTGGAAACTATTCAGATTGCGACAAAGACTTACTTTTCCAAACATGAACAGAATGAAGTCCCAAATTTAATAGATTGTGGGTTGCACTCTGTTGATCCATCATTCTCACAGTTTGCTCCTTAATATGAACAATAACGCAGCAGAAACATATAATTCTATTGTTGCAAAATTTATTGGCAAAAAGAATCAACTTTTCTTTGAAAAACAGTCACGAATGTGTATCTTAATCGTAACGAAGAATACCATCAAATACATTATACGAAAATGTTCCAAAAAAGTCCAGGTAAGCACAGTAAGGTGTAGAATGAGACTTTTTACTAAAAAACGAATCAGTAAAACTGTACCAAAAGCTGGTGAGGATTATGGGATGGTTGATGTAATTCCCATGGAAGACTTAGAAGGAAAATTTCAAATAACATTTGGAGTGAATATTGAAATTTGTGGACTATTCGTTTTTACCAAAATGCCACATTTTGCAGCAACTCCGGATGGATTCAATGGAGACAACGCTATCGTTAAAGTTGAATGTCCCTATAAAATGGCTAAAATGAAAATTACTCGGAAAGAAGCAGCACAAAGAAAAGTTGTACCGTACTTGGTACTGGAGGGAGATTGTGTAAAGTTAAAAAAGACGCATAATTATTTTTATCAAATCCAGGATCAATTGGCAATTACAGGAAGACACTTGTGTTATTTCATTGTATAAACACCCCTGGGAATGACTTGTGAGGAGGTGGGTTAAAAACACATACACATTTACTTCATAAATTTTCCCTGTTCGTTTACAGATACAAAAAGATCATAATTTCTGGTCTCGTATAAAATCAGTAGAGTACATGTTGCCTTTATGAGGATTGAAGGAAAAATAATTTCAATTACCGGTGTAATTTTTTACATTTTTAAAAAGTATCTATGTTTATTAGTATCATTTTTATTAAATTGTTCCAGATGCTACGCAAGTAAATGTTTACACAGAAACATAAAAAAATTATTTTTATAAATGAATAGCAATACTTTGTTGTTATTGTCTTAAAATCTGCATATCATGGTAAGCAACGTATACTAACCTGTGTTATGTAAATATCATTAAATTGTTTAGTTATCTCAAATTTGGAATTTCACCGTGGACTTAAAGAATGCCAGTCAAAGTACCAATCGTGGGTAATATTAAACCCATAAATTATCAGTAACGCAACCGCGACTGAAGCTTTCCTACTTTTTCTTCTTTCGTTACATTAACAGTATGTAACCATATATCTAAACATACGTGAGAGTTGAAATAATTGAACAAATTAGTCCATCTGAAAACAAATCTAAATTAAACCGAGAGTATAAGCCTTAATGGATAAATTTCTAAAACGTTACATAGAAAATCTAAACTAAATTTCCACGTGAAGTACTTTGTATGGGTAGATCGTGGCAGGATATTAATTTAAAAAGTGTACGTGCACCTGAAGGCTACGATGGAAAACGATTTATTGTAGTACATGCTGGTACAAAATCTAGATTTGTAAAGAATGCATCATTATTGTTTTCATCTAAATCTCAGTATGAAGATTACGATTGTTACTCAAGACGTTGCTCATTTCATTGTTTTATGTATCAAAAGCGAGTTTGTCGTTAACCAAGCCTCTAGCTAGTATGAGAGATTTTAGAAGTTTACGATCGGGAAACGAGAAAAGAAATTGAGATAAGTGTTCAAAAATAAGAAAAGGTTGATTATACTCCGCCCCAAACATATCTAGTTTCAATTACGCAATCTTAATTTGTTTATCCAATTTCAATTTTTACAGCACTATATAGTTTACGCGTGATTTTCTTATAATTTACTGAATCTGAATGACGTAAATGATTTTTACTAGATTTTACAAGATTCAACTCTTACCGATTACCAGTTGTCTCGCTATTTAACGTCATATAGTTTTCGTTTTCTTTTGGGCAGTGACCGACTCGTTTCCTCCTGGATACTTTCTTCAGAAGTATCTTTGTTTCTATTATGTACAGATTAAACGGATCTTGGAGGCGACGGCTGGACATAGTTTGCTCTTTGTCCGCTCGCAAAGACGATTGCTTGCGTTCGTCAGTTTGTTGCACTTTTTTAGTGCATATAACAAAACTAAAGAAATTTCACATTCAGCAAGTGTTTACTTCATAATATCTTACCTGTCCATTATTACTAAAGTTTATCACTCAAAAACAAAACACAAATGGCACGCCGGGCAGATATATTTACAGTTTTTATGCGTCCTCTTGTTGTTTGTGCGGGTACCACACAAGTCGTAAAAATAAGTTTTTGAGAATGCCGAACACCCATTGGTGATTACGTTATAATGATTGTTCTCTAAAGTTAAATTTATAACTGTCCTATCACTCGAACCAGGGCCGTGTCGTGCTATGATGCGGAGAGGCGGTTGCATCAGGCGGCATAATCAAGGGGCGGCATTTTTTTAAATGTATATTTAATAATTTATTACTAATTATTAGTGTCAGAATGGACAAGAAAAGGAAATGGTTGTCAGGAAGTCAATATAAAAATAGACGCCTAATGAAAGAAGCGGAAGGAATTAAGTTGAGCTATGCGATGAAAGAATTTTTAACACAAAAATCTTGTCAAGAGGACACCTCGACATCGACGGGAAGGTTGGATTTGTTAGATGAAAAAGAAACCCCAATGAACTCCCAATCCCTTCCAGAAAAAAAATCTTGGGGAGAGTGAACCAACATTGGAACCCATTGAACCCATATCTGAGTTATTGGTGGAACCACCAGCACGAGAAACTCATCACGAACCAAGTCTTAGTGGTAGTGAAGACAAAATAGTAAGTGAAGTACCTGATGATCTTGCGTTATGGAATGTTTCCTCCATAACACCTAAAATTCGTCAAATACTTGTTGAGAGAGGACCAAATCAAATTAAAAATTACGATTCTCCTATTAATCAAGGAAGACGTCAATTTCTACCATCGCATTATGTAAAAGTGTTAAATAACGGCGAATCAGTTGAGAGGACCTGGTTGATCTATTCCGTTACAAAGGATGCAGTTTTTTGTTTTTGCTGATCCTATTTGATAATTTATCGTCCGCTAATGAATGACCCAAAAAAGGTTATTCCGATTGGGGAAATCTCTCAAGAGCGCTTACAATGCATGAAAAAGCTCAACATCACAGAAACGCATTTAAAGCTTGGAAAGAGCTAGACAATCGTTTAAAACAGAAGAAAACAATTGACTTTGAGTACCAACGAATTTTAAACATGGAAATTCGGCATTGGAGAGGTGTTCTAAAAAGAATCATCTCAATCATTCGATTATTGGCATCTCAATGTTTAGCCTTCCGTGGAACAACAGAGCATTTATTTAAACAGAATAACGGAAATTTCTTGAAATTGGTAGAATTGCTTAGTGAATTTGACCCCGTTACAGAAGAGCATATCAGAAGAGTTCAACGTGAATCTAATAAATGGTATGTTACTTATTTAAGCAATACTATTCAGGATGAGTTGATTAATTTGATGGGCAATTTGATTTTAACCAAAATTGTCGAAATTGCGAAAATTGCTAAATATTTTTCGATAATAACCGATTGTACACCTGACGTTAGCCATGTTGAACAGCTGTCAATAGTGATCAGAATCGTTGATTTTAAGCACAGCCAAAATATATTTGAAATTGAAGAGTTCTTCATTGGGTTTTTTGAAGCTAGCGATGCAACTGGAGAAGGTTTGACGGAGCTTATTCTGACACATTTCAAAAAACTTGGTTTCGACTTAAAGTGGCTTAGAGGACAAGGATACGATAACGGAGCCAATATAAAAGGTATAAGAAAAGGTGTCCAAACCAGAATACTCGAAAAATATCCAAGAGCGTTTTACGTTCCCTGCGCATGTCACTCTTTAAATTTGGTCGTCGATGACGCTGCGACTTCTACTACCGAAGCAGCGACTTTTTTTTCAATTGTTCAGGAACTTTACACTTTTTTTCTGGCTCTACAAAGCGTTGGGAGGTATTAAAAAAACATATTTCGCAATTAACCTTAAAACCTTTGAGTGCTACTAGGTGGTCAAGCAGACTAGATGCGTTAAAACCTTTACGGTTTCAAATTGGCGAAATCTATGACGCATTATTTGAAATAATAGAAGATAAGAACAGAGATGCAGAAACTAAAGTGAAAGCAAGAGGATTAGCAAAGAACATCAATAATTATAAATTTATATGCGGTCTAATTCTATGGCACGATGTTTTGTATGAAATCAATTCAGTTTCGAAGTTATTGCAATCAGTAGCTGTAAATTTGTCTGATTGTGTAAATATGTTATCCGAAACGATACAACATCTAAAAAGTTATAGACAATCTGGATATGACCAAATGAAAATTACTGTAAATGAGATTGCAAAGAGCCTTGAATGCGTCACGGAGTTTCCTACCGAAAGTGAAGTTAGACCAAGAAGAGAAAAGCGTCTATTTGACTACGAAAAGTCTGACGACGAACCATTGTCCGAAGAGACTAAGATTAAAATTAACTTTTTCAATTATATTTTGGACATAACAATTAATTCTTTAAATGAACGATTTACACTTTTAAATACCCATAGCAGTCATTTTCAGTTTTTATATGATATTTTTAGAATTAAGGATATGAATGACAACACGTTAACAAATTATTGTACCAGCCTCCAGTCGGTCCTTACAGTTGAGAATGAATCAGAATCAGATTCACATATAAATGCTAATGATCTGCAAGAAGAATTACGAGATATATCTCGAATGCTTCCACATTCTATGAAAGCACTGGATGTTATAAATTATTTGTGTTAAAATAATTTAATCACTTTGTATCCAAATACTGCGGTAGTTTTAAGAATATTATTAACCCTCCCAGTCACTGTAGCTAGTGGAGAACGAAGTTTTTCTAAGTTAAAAATAATAAAAAACTACTTGAGAAGTACAATAAGTCAATTAAAACTTAGAAATCTTTCAGTTATATCCATTGAAAACAAATTGGCTACCTCTTTAGAATACACAGCCCTAATTGACGAATTTGCAAAACTGCCGTCCTAACAACAGACACCGTATCTACAGAGACCGTCAAAGCGAGAAAACTGAGCTTAATGTTTTACCCTTAAACAACACAAACGACCGAATAAAATATTAAATTTTCAATATTTATAAAAATTATACCTAATTTTTGCTAAGTAATAACGTAAATTATTCTGGTACGAACCAAATAAGACAAAAATCTCAAAATCATATTTTTCTGTGGATACATCATCTGTTTTTCGGATGGCATGGCAGTACTGTAATCTGTACCTGTAGAATCATTAACTGTATTGTATTATTTATGCGTATTGTAGCAATTAACACTAAAATAAATTATATTGTCCAAGAAGAAACTATGTTTGTAATAATTATTGCTGTTTTTTTACACAACCAATTGCAATTAAAAACATTTAAGGGGCGCCAATTTTGCACCTTGCATCACATTGAGAAAATCTACCACACGGCCCTAACTCGAACGCGGCCGTTCTTAATACACACAAATACCCAGTCTGTTATTGTAAACTAGAACAGTATAATCTATCAAGTGGTCCTGAAACTGAATATGTTCACGGTTACTATCGTTGTTAGGTTTACTTCAGCGCCTCGGCACATGTCTTTGGCCCGTTCTTGTGTTTGGTGGTTTTCCGCTAGCTGGACGCTGCATAATAAGGGGTCTTTAGGTTTCCACGAAATTGCTAGCACTAGAACACGAGCGAGACATAAAGTGTCGTCGTTTTTAACGACGAGAATTTCCCTTTTACGTCGACAAAATTCTTCATAGAAAACGCCCGTCATACGATCCCTAGATGCACTAAACCTTACAGGAAGAGAGACTCGATCGATATGTAAGCGAAGAGCATCCTTTGAAAAGAAATTTGCTTTGCTTTGTAGAATCTTCTTTTTTGCTTCTTTCACACCCTCCGCGATGATGTTAAAGTATTTGTACGGACTCGTCGTCGTGCCACATCCTTGCATCTAAATATTAATTTATAAATTTTAATTTTTTAACTATTTATTTTTTCTTAACGCTAGACCAAAACCGTTGCAATTGACATTGTCTGTTTTGAATTGATCACGACGCGTAATAATTAATAATAAATTAAATTAAATTAAATCAATCTCAATTCTCAATCAAATTTAAGAAAACGTCTTCGTCTTCACGACTTAGCTGATCTCCGTGAATGACTATCCTCTCGCAAAGGTGTTCGTAGACAGTCGCGAGCTCTTCATCTTTAAACCACAACCGTATAGGTGTAAAATTGCTAAAGCTTCCATGACGTGATAGTAACAGTAATTTAAAAAGCAAACTGTAGTTTCTTCAAGTAAACGGTCTTTTATACACTCAAAAGTTTTTCTTGTCATCATTAAAGTATTAACTTAAGGGCTTTTAGAATTACTTTTAATTACAGTACTCAAAATTTTAGAAGTGAAAACTATTACTTAACGAATAACATTTGTTATTAGTACATTTAATGCGGAAATTAGTATTAACGAAAATAATTCTCAGTGAACGAATTAGAACTTCTTTTAGTAATTTGCAAAATATTAGTTTTTGGAATTGAAAGAAATGAGAACTACTACTTAACAAAAACCTTTCATTAACTAAATCATTCATTATATTTAATGTGGAAATTCGTATTACAGAAATGAATTCTCATTAAGAATGAATTAGAATACACTATGGTAGAGTTTGTAAAATATTATTTAAGTTTACAATTACTTTAATTACAATAGTTAAAATCATTTATTATATTTAATGTGAAAATTAGTGTTAACGAAAATAATTCGGATTAACAATGAATTAGAACTTTATTTGATAAAACTTAATATTTTTCTTCTTCATTTTATTTACCTTCGTCAACGCTATATAATCATTTTTTGAAAATTTATATACGCATATTTAAGTTACCATGAATTGTGAAGATTTCTCTCTATCGTTGCTGGAAGGGGATCTGTTTGAAGATGAAAATTTGGAAATTGACTTTACTAGTGTAAGTATTACATCTTCTTTTATTTTTGAAGTAACTATGGACTATTGGTTGATATAAATGTGTGGCAAGTCCTACAGCACAATTCATCATTCCTCTCCGATCTGTCAATGTCAAAGTTGTCATTAATTTCGACTCCAACTTAAACAATTATTTTTCATACATTTTTTACAAAGTTTAAGTTTTAATTACGTTAATCTGTTTCGCCGTATTTCGTTTAGTGTTTTTGTGTTATTTTGAAAGTTTCCGTGTTCTGTGTTGTACTCTAAGTTATAAAACATGTCCGCAGCCGCGGACATGTTATATCAAGCCTGCGCGTCGATGTCACGCCAAGAATTAATCAGCGCAATTGATGGTTTAAAGAAGCTACTATTAAATTTAGCGGACGAACCAGTTCATGACCCTCCCACAAGTGCCGACGACGAAGGCTTTCAACCAGCGCGCAAAAAAAAAGAAAAAAAGGTCTCCTGCTATCCATGAAACACAAATGAGTGCTGATGAAGACAACACTAGTCAGGTTAGTTGCACCCCTGAGTCCCAATTAGCTTCCACCTCAATTCCCGTCAGAGGGACGCAAACCAATAAAATGATACCCGCAGATATGTCTGCAAATAAACCACTCCAAAATAATAATACTGGCTACAACAAAGATGACAATCATGTTCCCCCCATCATTTTGCGAGAGAAGTCGCTGTGGCCTTCCACAGCAGCGCTTTTGGACTCTCATAAAATAAATTTTACCAATGCTGTAAATGTTAGCGATGGAATCAAGATCACGCCCACAACTGTTGCTGACTATCGAGCTATGATTAGCATCATGGAGAAAAAAAGCATACCAAACCACACTTATGCACTTCCGAGTGACAAGCTTTTAAAAGTTGTAATAAGGGGAATACCAGAGACCACTGCAACAGACACGATCCTAAATGAACTAACAGCACTTCATTTTACTCCAGCCAAAGTAATTCAAATGCATAAGGCAAATAAAGTCCCAATGCATCTCTTTCTTATTCTTCTCCCAAGGGAACAAAATTCAATTTTTAATTTGACACACTGCTGCAGAGTTGCCATTCAAGTCGAAACTTTAATTTCAGAGCGTCGTTCCCATCAATGTTTTCGTTGCCAACTCCATGGTCATTCTCAATCGAAATGCACCGCTCCCTACCGTTGCGTCAAATGTGGTGATTCTCACCCATCATACACTTGTACGAAAACCCGGGATTTACCAGCTAAGTGTGCTAATTGTGGGGGACCTCACACAGCAAACTTCAGCCAATGTCCTGCGGCTACCAAGCGCACGCCATCTATAATGCATAAATCTCCTGCATGGGTTAACCCACAAATCACTTCGGCCACTTTATTTCCACCCCTTCAATCTCCCAAAGATGCGTTCTTAACAAACCATCAAACACCAAATAATAATATATCGAAGGATACTGTACCAACCCCTCTGTCTGGGTGGTGCTTTTATCTTTAAGGTGCTTCGGGTAGCTAAGTGGAGACTGAAGTAAATAATTGTTAACTTACAATGCATATACTTATTATTACCACCGAATACAAAATAAATCGTAGTAATATAATAACAACGGATAAAATAACGTAATTATACTAATTAACAAGTGATTACTCAATAATAAACAAAATAAACAGCTTCTTTTCTGGTCGGTTGACCCTGTATTTAGTTTTATTTTGGTCCGGAACGGCTACCCTCTATTGGCGGTTTCGGTAACTCGGTTATCAGTCCTACAACAGAGTATTAATATGGCGTATTTTATTACCTTATTAAATTGTTGGTTTTTAATTACTGCCAGGCTAAGTGTGAGGTGTGGTGATTTTATTTCACCTAGGGGAGAACGGGGATTAAAAGCAGTTAAGGAAACACACAGGTAAGCAATTAATAAATCTTGAAGAATCGACGGCGGACTTTGACCTCTTGTTTCTTAATTCCAAAAATTTCATTAAAAGTAGGTAATTACGGCTCGGATAATTATGAAACTTTACAGGTCGGTGGACGGTGCTATTGTGGACAACTTTTGATTGAGTGGATCGTGAATGGGTCACAAAATGTAATTAAAACCTTTGATTGAATAAAAATTCAAGGTCAATAACGTTAAATTCGATTGTAAAATGAAACTAAACAAATTCGGTGAACTCGGAAAAGCTGGACAGGTAAATTCAATATACAATTAATAATCAGGTGAATATGATTCCACGGCGCGTTACTAATTAAAGTTTTACGGTAACTTTAATGCACAATTAATGATCAGGTGAATATGATTCCACGGCGCGTTACTAATTAAAGTTTTACGGTAGCTGTTTGTTTATACCTCCTTCAGTTACATAAAGTTCTTTTCTTTGAATTATTAAATCTTCGAGCCGGGCTTTACCCAACCACAAAAAGATCGCAAACTTTACACAAGGGCCTTTATGTAACCACTCGGAAATTGGATTAATTAGTGCTAATGCCCGGGCCAGGCAAATTCCTAACCACTGGAGAATTAACACTTCCAACAGGAACAAACGGATACACGACTTTACAAATTTTACACTTACTCTGAATGATGTTCGTGGCGGTGACGGTGATTTTAATGAATGAGAGATGAACGAAATGAAACAGGTCCAGGTGAATCGCAGCGTAGTCGGTGTAAATCAATTAACAGGTCGTTCGAGTAGTCCAGGTAATAGCGGTTGTCAACAAAACACAAAAGTAATAATCAGGTTCGGTTTTAGCAAAGGTTTCTCGGAGAGGAGTTTCTGGAAACGGATCTCGGAGGAGAAGGCTCTGTTAGTTAAGATCTTCTAAGCTTGCGTGGCCGCTTTTATACACCCCGGTGGTTCCGCTTGGCTGCCTTTGTAGCGGGGATCACCGTGCGCATCGTACCGGATTTGGTGGGGACCTACGATACGGTGAAAGTCCACGCGCAATTTTCCAATAATTATTGTGAATTTCCTAAAAAATTGCATTACTGGATTCGTATCGTTACAATACTCAGCCTAACAAGCATGCCCAAATTGCCAGAATTCTAGGAGACATGCTTACAACGTTTAGCCAGTCGAATCCTACTGAAACAGCAACCGCGGCCTTTCTACAACAAACCCAACAACTGCTTAAAATCACTTTCCAGTAAACAATTATGGCAAAAAATCCTAATATCACTTCCCTCAGGATATCCTTTTGGAACTGTAACAGCCTGCAGTATAAAACAAATGAACTTCAACATTTTCTTGAACAATACGAAATTGATCTTATTCTTCTTTCGGAAACTCACCTTAATGCCTGTCACAACCCAAAAATTCCAAATTATACTTTTTATCGTACCGACCGTGACAATAAAGGCGGAGGCACCGCTATCTTTGTTAAAAGATGCCTTCAGCACCATCAACTTCCTAACCCTGCCTGCGACCACATAGAATCGACGTCAATATTACTAAAAACTGACGTTGGTAATATTAGAATTGTCTCTTGTTACAAACCACCCAAATCTCCACTCACTGATGATGACCTAGACCGCGTATTTCCCAACCACCAACCTTCTATCGCAGCGGGAGATTTCAACTGCAAACATACCACTTGGAATAGCCGTGTTTGCAACGCAAATGGTCGTAAACTAGTTAGTTATGTAGATAATCATCCTCAACTAACTGTTATCGCACCAATTGAACCCACTTTCTTTCACGACACTTACCGCCCAGACGTCTTAGATATAGCTGTTCTTCAAAATATCCCTTTTTTCCCTAACATACATTCCATCCCTGAACTTAATTCAGACCACAACCCCGTTATTATGCATTTTTCAACACTAACAACGGAGTCTGCACCAAGTCTACAATTTCATACTGATTGGCCCCGATTTAACCAATTACTAACCGAAAATCTTGGTCCAATCCCAATTATTTCTTCGAAAAATTGTCTTGATGACAACATTAGCTTTTTTCAAACAACTCTCACAAATTCCCACAAACTTGCTACCACTTCAATTACCAAGAATCATTCAACTTTTTACCTCGTGATATCAAAGAATTAATTCGACGCAAAAACCGCGCTAAACACAAATATCAACGCACCCTTAATCCCCAATATAAAAGAGAGCTAAACAAACTACAATGTGAAGTTCGTATAGCTCTAAATAATTTCAAAAACGAATCTTGGTCGTCTAAATTAGACTCTCTAAATCGTGACAGCAACTCATTTTGGCGCATGCAAAAAATTTTGCGCAACGTTTCCGCTAAACTCGATACACCAATTCATACTACAAATGGTCTTGTTTATTCCCACGTTGAAAAAGCAGAATCGCATGCGGACAGTCTTGAACTACAATGCTCTCCCAACTATCAAATCGCTGACCTTGACCGAATGGACGTAATTAATTCTAATGTTGTCAGATTTTTATCACAAAATCACCCAGTTCTACCACTTTCTCCCGCCTCTCCGATTGAAATCTCGCAAATTATACGATTTCTCAAAAATCGCAAAGCTCCTGGCCACGATAAAATTTCAAACAAAATTATTAAAAACTTTCCGCATAAAGCAATAATGTTCCTCACCGCTATCGTCAATGGCATATTAAGACTAGGTTACTTTCCACGTGACTGGAAAACGGCTGACGTAATAGTGCTTCCAAAACCTCTTAAAGACCACAAATTTCCACAAAATTACCGCCCAATAAGTCTTCTTCCCGCGATTTCCAAAATTGCTGAAAAAATTATTCTCTCCCGTTTGAACCTAGAAATTACCCGGCTAAAAATTCTTCCAGACGAGCAATTTGGCTTTCGCTCTAAACACTCGACAACAGAACAACTTCTCAGAGTCACAGAATTCTGTTACAATTCAATGTCCAACAATCAAGCCACTGGAGCAGTCTTTTTAGATGTTTCAAAAGCTTTTGATCGTGTTTGGCATGATGGCCTTATCTACAAACTAATCTCTGTAAAAATTCATCCACAACTTATTCGCATCATCCATTCTTTCATCACAAACCGTCACTTTCGCATTAAACTGCATAATGTCTCGTCCTCTATCAGACCCATAACTGCAGGAGTTCCGCAAGGATCTGTTCTTTCCCCAACCCTTTATAACCTTTTCACGCACGACATTCCCAAACCCCCCAACATAGAGCTAGCACTATATGCTGACGACACCACCATTTTAGCACGCTCCTGGCAAACAAAACACATAACTAACCGCCTACAATCAGCGCTAAATATTTTAGACACATGGTTTACCGATTGGCTTGTGGACGTCAACGCCGAAAAAAGTGCGGCGATAATATTTTCTAGAAAACTAAAACATCATCCTCATGGTCAACTACAAATTTCCAACAATCAAATTCCCTGGTGTAATTCCGCCAAATACCTTGGTGTGATATTAGACAAACGGCTAACCTTCTCCACGCACGTTGAATCCGCCGTCAATAAAGGTCGTGGTTCTCTTAAATCTTTGGCTCCTCTACTCTGTCGTAAGAGCAAATTAAATCCTAAAAACAAAATTCTTCTATATAAATCTGTTATAAATCCTATTATGCTATATGCTTCCCCTGTCTGGAGTCAAGCAGCCAAATCCCAAATTAACAAAATTCAAATTATACAAAACAAATCCTTGAGACTCTCTTTCAACGCACCCTGGTTTGTCAAGAACAAAAACCTCCACCAAGATGCTAACCTCCCTCTTATTAAAGACCAAATCTTAACAAGATCTAAATTACAAATATCGAAAAATTCTATACATCCAAACCCACTTGTAAGGAATTCGACAAATTACGACGAATCACTCAGCAAAATAAAACGCCCAAGAACTATTCTTCTGAATAATTAATAAACCAAGCATTCTATCCATGCCCTATAAGAACACTATTTAACCTCACCACAAGACAATATCTTACAAGATGACGGGGTAAAAGGAATAATTCCTGGCCCATCTGAAAGAAGAAGATTAGATTAGATTACAGCACAATTTGACGTTTTTATTAACATTTTGAAAATTGTAGCTATTAAGCAAATAAACTACTTATTTTATCTACTAGAATAAAATAATATATTTTCAACTAAGCGAATTGTGTGTGTGTGGGTATACGCTGAATAGCCTTACAAAACGTGTGATTTCCAGAAATGAAGGTAATGCAATCATCTTTTAAATACTGCTGTATTAGAACATTGTTTTTTTTAAATAAGTAACAGTCAAAGCGAGAATACTTTTTGTACGCCAACATCCCTTATACACAGACGACCTTCAGCTTTGTCGAGCAGGACCTCCATCTATAAAGGAATATGAACGATTTATCTATGCTGATGATGACGTTGTCAGCATTATAAGCATTTTATCTGAAGGTATAAATTATTGATAGTTATGTATTTTCCCGTACTTTTAAATTGTTGACTTACAGACGAACGAGTAATTTCAACATATTCTAAAGAACCAAAGCAAGAACTTTGCAAAACCGTCCGACTTGATGTACCCTGTAGAAAAAAAATAGAACAACTTCCGGAAAAGGTTATCAAGTCTAAAGAAATAAATGAAAACGGCATCAAAGATGAAAAAAGTGAGCAATAGCCAGATCTTTTTCATTTTCATTTTTCATTTTTTCATTTATGTAAGTACTAATTTTTCTAAAAAAAATTATTATTTCTGTGTAAAAATAATAAATTATATACAACAATTGACCGTTTAAATTTAACTATCTTAGTAGCCTAGTGGTTACACTCGCCGCTTTGAAATCGCAGAAGCCCCTTTTCCTCTCCTATTCTGCAAACCACAGCTGTGGCAGCTTAAAAATGTCGTATCACATCTACCTATCTGCACTACCTTAACTATGATATCGGTAATTTAAGAATTAATTATCTTTGTTACATGTTTGTTTTTAAAGTTGGTTGTACATTTCAAGTTGAATTTTAAAATACTAGTTAATTCTACTAGCGAACATGCGTATAGCTTCTATGCTTTAAATATTTTGTTTGTAATTTCTGCAATAGATGTTGTTTTTTCTACTATGTACATTTTTAGATTATATTTAAGCCGGCATTACACTTGCCGAGTGTTGGGCCGAGTTACTGATACAGTGTACTCGGCCGAGTAACTTTTAGCGGCGAGTGGTGATTACATTTTGGAGCCGTTCAAATAGGTTTCGGGGCGCAGAAAAATGAAAAAAATTAAGTCAGTTTTTAAACTATATTGTAACACAATCATACCTGCCTTAATTGAAGAAATCGAACATGAAATCAACAATAAAAAACGGTTATGGACTAAACTGTGGCTATTGAGAGGAGATTTTGGGGGAGTTTCCCAACCAGCTGTAACTAAATTTATCTCAGAAGTTTTGGATGGTATTTACGATCACCTAAAGGATGACATTAAAGTAAGTAAAGTCAAGTTTTGCAACACTACTCCCCAATGCATTAAAAGCATCTTCGTTATCCGCGGTTGTATTGATAGATGCGTGTAAATTCTTGAGATTTTTTACACCATTAACTAGGCTTTTTGCTTTCTTTTTTTTAGGGAGGCTGAACGGGATGATCTGCACTAACTTGAAGTTAGAGGTTCTTTACTGTTATCATTTTCACCCGTGATCTTTTGTTGTATCTTCATTCATCTGCAATTTATAAAAATAACGGAAATTTGATATAATGTCAGCTATTAACTTTTCAAATTACAGAATACAAACAGCAATGTACAGCAAATAGAATGCAGTATATTACTTGACATAATTTAAATGAAAACACAAAATGAAATGAAAATAAGATATATGAAAACTAATTGAAATTCAAATAAAATATTTCATTTAATTTTCTGTTTTCATTTATTCATTTACACCTAATAACCGCAATTAAAAAAAGTAATGTAATATAAACCTAAATTTGTATTAAACTATTGTTTATAGATAAACATCTACTACAGACAGCCGATTATTCTCTTGCTTTTTTCATTCGCAGGTAACTGCAAAACAGTGGAAAGTGATAGAAAATGGTTTTAACACTAGATGGAATCCAAGCACCACCGACTTGCGGAAGCGAATTTTGGAATTACAAGGGCTCCAATAGCATTGTATTATTAGCCAGAGTCGACCATGATTACTGTTTTCGTTACATCAGCGTCGGATCAAATGGAAGATACTCAGATGGCGGTATTTTCAGGGACTCGGTAACATACGAAAAACTAGAAAATGATTTGTTCAATCACCAATTATTAATGCGGGAAATCACACGGAGACCGATATGCCAGCTATTTCGTTCACTCTGAAGCCGTGGTATGGCAAAGAAGAATGATTCATTGACCATTTAAGTGCATGTTTTGGAAATTTATGAAGTTTTTATTAAGTAATTTAAGTTTTAATCAAATGTGTGAGCTATTTAAATGTAAAAAAAATAAAAGTTACATTATCAAATCTTTTCCTTCTCTTCCCAGCGTTCATGGTAGGTTAAAGTTCCTTCAGTTATTTTACATTAGATTCATAGACTGAATCTAATCCGCTACCCGATTTTTTTAGACGCCAAATTTTGGTAAATTCTTTGTTCCTGCTAACTTTTGATAAGTAGCGTCCCGCTTGTTTTTGTCCTTGTACGCCACCGATTTAAAATTCCACAAACACTCATGTGTTTTGTACTCTTGAACTTTATTGTTGTATTGCTTGACCAATTGGTGATTTAAAAAAAATTACAAGGTTCAAAAATGCACAAAGAAATATTATTTTATGTAAAAAAATTGGGCGCACTAAAAATACGCCACTGCTACAATTCACTGACTGGACTTTTCTCACCGATCGAGTGGTGAACAAGTAGAACACCGAGTAGAATACGTTAGTGGAGGGAGAACTCATTCGGCCTAAAAAATAGAACACGTTTCTATCACTCGCCTGTCACTAGGCCATAGAATAATAAACAATCAGAAGCGAGTCTCACTGTCGGCACGTTTGATGTCCCTCCCCCCCGTCCTATGCAGCGATCTTAGCGAGATAAGTCAGGGCGGTATTAAAAAAGATATGGTTGCTTAGCAGGGCCGTACTAAATAATTATTTGTATATGGAACGTGGCGAAACTTGTATGTCAAAAATTTTTCAATTCTTTTTATTGTACCATAGTGGTCAGTTCAGTGATCTACACTACCTCTAATAGGTCTTATGTCGTTGGACCAATAAGAAATCGACTATTCCTACTCTTGCAGAAAGACGAATCGTCACGTCATTGATATTGGTCACTGCAAACAGTTGTATGTCAGAACTCTTCATTATAGTAATGTTTTTGTGTGTTTGTATTCCTTGTTCTGGACGTTATACTAAAGAATTGAACAAATAATACAAATAAAAAATGTACTTTATAATTACATTATTGTTGTTACTTTTAATAAAATTTTCAAGTTTCTTTCTATAGATAGGCTAACCTTACTTTCTTTCGCATTTATTTAGTGCCAAAGTACCTAATTATTTTTGTTAATGATTTACAGTTTTAATAAGACGCTGTTTATTTAGTTAAAGACTAATTACAACATTATAGTAATTATTAATTAAATAGAAAAGTACAAATCTTTGACAAGCAACCATTTGCACCTGGCAATCCTGAACGCCGGTTTTGACATACGACCAATTGCATCTGTTCCAGATTCCTTTAAAAAAGTTATCAAAATGATTGGAAATCGTGGGCGGTACTTGGTATCTTTAGCAATCAGTAACATAACTTCGCCGGAGACTACTGGTAAGAATAAATAAGATTCTGTCGCCACAAAACAATAAGACGTGAAGTGGAGATGATAATTAATTATTTTGCTGAGGAGCATTGACAATTATCAATTTTTAAAACATTATGTTCTTTAGAACCTCAAGTAACCTGTGGAGTCAAAGGAACCACTGACGGTATGGCGTTACAAGTTGAACCTGGGACTGGAGCGGAACTTGAACTCTTAGAGCCTCCATTTGAAGTTACTTTCGAAAATACTGGTTCAGAAATAAAAATCGATTTTGCTAAGGTTAATAATACTTCGACTTTTGAAGCACCAATTGTATAACAAGCGGAATTATTGTTAAGTGACCCTGAGCATTCACAATCTGACTTCAGTAGTGACTCTGAAGATTTGTATCAACCTGAATCTGATCAATCTAGCTCATCAGAAGACATAGAGCAGTTTGCTGTGCAGTCTAGCGACCATGGTGACGAACCCACTGAACAAGTCAATGAAAGAAAACGAAAAAGGCAAAGGAATTGTAAAGAGTGGAAGAGGCAAAAAAATTCTCAACTGCGATTGCTAGGCAAGGTTTATGTGTGTTTTGAAAAAAGTAAAGGGTCCGGCAAGTACAGGCAGACTTCAAAAAAAGAATCTAAGGCTATAAGACCACGCTGTGGTGGGCATAGTGTACGTGCTCAAAAGGGTGGGCCAAAAACAGCCTTTAAGTGCGATACAATCAGTGATGAACAACGCAACTTGTTATTCACCAATTTTTGGAAGAAAACGAGTTGGGATTCTAAAAAAACATTTGTTACCGAAAACGTTTTGCCAACTTCTCCAAAATATAGAAAAATTGATATTGAAAACTCAAAAAAAAACAAAGTTTTCGCTTTTATTTTACAGCAAAAAATGAAGAAACTCAAATAAAAAAAATAAGTTTGCAAAATTTTTTTTTTAAACACTAAGTATAGGGGAAAAATGCTTACGATTATGGACCACGAAGGTTGAACAGCCGCAGTCATCTCAAATCAATTTAAATACCCAGAAAGATGGAACTATTTCAAAAGAGTTAGAGACCTGGTTTAACACTGCCAAAAATTGAATCGCACTATTGTCGATCCTCTTAAAGCAATTTATATCTAGAGCCAGTTTTTTACAGCTTTCGAGACATGCATCGCTTATATCTAGAAAACTGTGCTTCTGAAAATAAAAGAGAAGTATCATGGAGTACATTTCAAAATACGTATAAAAAATTAAATTTGGAAATTTACACTCCAAAGAAAGATCAGTGCAATGAGTGCACTTTGCACAAAAACGGATCACTTAATCAAGAAATTTTTCAGAAACATATTAAAAAAAAGAACTATGTCAATGCGGAAAAAGAATCTGATAAATCCTTAGCTTTGGAAAATGAAAACATCAGATGTTATACTGTCGATTTGCAAGCTGTATTACTTTCACCTCTTTTAAATGCTTCAGCAAATTATTATAAAACAAAATTAAAAGTCCACAACCAAGTTTATTATAACCAAGCCACAAAGGATGTCTCGTGTTATGTTTGGCATGAGGGTGGTGGGGGGCTTGAAAGTGACGTTTTTTGCACCATAGCTACTAAATTTATCTTGAAAGAAATCGACCAGATGGTACCGCAAAAAGTTATAATATGGAGCGATGGTTATGCATATCAAAATAGGAACATCAAATTGTCAAACGCACTACTCGATATCAGTATGAAGAATAATATTATCATAGAACACAAATATCTAGAAATAGGACACACACAGATGGAGGTTGACAATATCCATTCAACAATAGAAGCAAAGCTAAGACTTGGCAAAGAGATTTTCGTTCCTGCTGATTACATACCTATTATTGAAAGTTCAAGTGTCAAGAAACCATACAAAACATTCTATCTCAGCCATGACGATTTTCAACGATTCAGCAGACTACTACAGCAGTATTCGTCCAGGGAAGAAAACTGGGGACCCATGTGTAAACGATGTCGTTGCATACCAGTATACTCCAGAAGGTATAATTAATTTTAAACTGGACTTCTGTCATGCATGGCAACCATTTCCAACTCGAGCGCGAGTTTCAATCGCAATCAGTGAGCGATCAAAATTATACGATGGGCCTTGCCCTATTGAGGAAAGTAAATATCAACATCTACAGATATTGAAACTATTAATTCCAGAGGATTACAGAGATTTTTACACCAGACTACCGTTTAAATAAACATGTTACTTTTTAAAAATTATTTTTTCATTAGTCTAAGCTTACTTTTTAAATTTTTAATGTAAAGAATATATGTAATATAATTTGGATATTATTTTTGTGATTTAAATTTAGGTATGTTTACATAAAAATTGGACTTATGTCAACAAAAGTGGCCAACATTGACGAGCAAACGGTCGTATATCAACCTAGCTTGCCGTAATATTCATCTTATGTGAAAATGATGTTACCAGTCTGAACAGGGAGCAAATTCAACTAAGAAAATAAATTTGTGAAACAATCGGTGAAATGGGGTAAAGATGGGGGTAAAAATGTTCTAAAAATTTGTTAAGCATACCTACCGTATATTAAGAACGTAACAGATAGAATTAGTAAAATACTGTTACGCTACGACATTAAAACAGTATTTACTACTCATAAGAAAATCAGCGGTTTATTAAGATCTCCTAAAGAATACATCCCTCTTGAGTTTCAAGAAGTATATGAAATACCGTGTAATACTTGCAAAAGATCGTATGTAAGACAAACAAACAGAAGAATAGCAGCAAGAGTAGAAGAACATAAAAATGCAGTTAGACAAGGACTTTCTTCGTCCTCATTAGCACAGCATGTGATAGAAACAGGACATGTAATTAATTTCAATAACACCAAAATTCTTGCAAGTGTCGAACATTTATGGTCTAGAGTAGCTAGAGAAGCAATAGAAATCGAAAAACGACCAAATAGTTTAAACAAAAGAGACGATAGCAGTAGTTTACCTAAATGTACAATTGTTAGAAATTATGATAGAAAACAAGTACGACATCGACCGGTGGCAAGTAGTCAAAGTAGACATTGACGTTTTAGTGTTTATGTTATAGTTTCAGTTAATTTTAATTTGTGCTTGAAAATGGTAAGTATGATCTTACCGAAACGTAGCACCTAAAATAATTTTAATAAAAACACACTAGTTTCAATCCGAAATTTATTATTTATCTTAGACGCCTCCATACATGTAATAGGCGCCCAAGTCTCCACATTAACTGACATATTTGTACGTTTGCGGATAATGTAAAAATGCTATTTAAAGCGTTCTTAAACAAAACAACACGAGAGGGGTTAGGGTTTTCTTGTAAAAGTTTACACGAAATTTTGCTACGTTTTAAATACCAACTGGACTCTGCACAGATAATGTCATAATCACCTCCGATGTATAACTTCTGTCACGTACGCTTTTGCCTCCGCAACGTTGCCAATTTCTTTGTATTTTTATTGTAATAAAATTCTTGTTTATCTTGATTCTCTTTTAATTTATTCTTTACATAGTTATGGTTTATGTATTTAGTCTTAAGTAAATTAGACGAGATAGGTATTTTAGTTCTTTGTATACGATTTAATAATAATTGTGCTGGGGAATACCCTATTGAAGGTATTGGAGTATTATTATATTCAAGTAGTGCATATTTCAAATTTTCTAAACTTGTTTTCTTTAAGCAATTTTTCACAATATCTACAGATTTTTCAGCTAATCCGTTCGACTAATAGGTAAGTACAAAATCTAATTTTTTTGCAAAATCTTTAATTTGTTTGCTATTGTAGGGATTATTATCAGCTACAACTTTTTCTGGAATTCCAAACTATCATTTCTTTGCCTGGCACATAGACAATTTCTATATGTTGTACTTTAATAATTTAAGCAGCATTCGCTGTAATCTATAAGTAACTTGATCTAAATTTTTATTATAAATCAATATCAATGGCTTATGATCTGTTTGAACTGTAATTTTGTATCCATAAACATAATTATGAAAACGTTCACATGAAAACATTATAGCTAATAGCTCTTTCTCTATTTGAGCGTAACGTTTTTCAGTATTGGTAAAACTTCGTGAAGTGAACGATATTGGAAAACCTTTTTGTAAAAGTACACAACCTAATCCTTCACTAGATGCATCAGTTTGTATCGTTATAGCACTTTTTTCGTCAAACATATAAAGTGTTGGTAAATTCATAATTACTTTTTTAAGTTCATTAAATTCCTGAGTATGTTTGTCTGTCCAGTTAAACACTGTATTATTTTTAGTTAGGTCCCGTAAGTTATATGTTAACTTTGACAAGTTCGGAATGAATTTTGTAAAAAATTTAGTTGATCCTAACAATCTCATTAGATGGCATATCTTATTTTCAGGAATTTTTATGGCTGCTATTGCATCTACATTCTTTTTATCAGGTTTAATAGTATTATTAGCTATTAATTGACACAAAAATCTAACTTCATTCAATTTATATTGCAGTTTATCAATATTAAATTTTATGTTATTTTCTGTAGCTTTTTTTAGTACTTCATCTAGGTTGTTATCATGTTCTAATTCAGATTTACCCGTCGCAATTATTTCATCAAAATACACATACGTGCCCGGAACATTACCAAAGATTTCATAATTTTTTGCTTGAAAAATTTCTGGTGCTGACGCAATTCCAAAAGGTAGGCGATTGAACTTGAATCTACCAAATGGGGTACTGAAGGTACATAAATACGAACTAGGTTCGTCTAACTCAATTTGCCAGAATCCTTCTAACATATCAATTACTGTGAAATAAGAATTTCCTGCTAGTTTACTCAAAATTTCATCAGCTGTAGGTATCATAAAGTGTTGTCTCTTTATGAATTTATTCAAGGGTTTGGAATCTAGACAGATTCGTAAGTTACCATTTGATTTTTCAACAATAACTATATTGTTTACCCATTCAGTTGGTTCTTCAACTACTGAAATTATACCTCTTTGTACTAGATTACCTAGAGTGTTTTTTAACTTTTCATGAATTGAAATGGGAATTTTTTTGTTATATTGAATACTTGGGACTGAAATTTCTTTAAGTTCAATTTTGCATTTGCCTGGCATTTTTCCTACGCCTTCAAAAACATCTCTATGCCCTTCAAAGAACTCATCGTTTGTTTGAATACCATTAACATCAATATTTTGTCCTCTAGCAATAAGATTTAGCAATAAACAGTCTCGTAACCCTAATATACATTCATTACAATCATTAACAACCACAAATTTAATATTTCTACTCAAGTTACCAACTTTGCATTCTAAGGTTATCTGACCCAATGGTTTAATCTTAAAATTACCGTATGTAATCAGAGTTATTCTAGTTTTTGTTAAATTTTTATCATTACAATTCAAAGTAAGAAAATCCTTATACGACAATATACTAATCTCAGCTCCAGAGTCTAATTTAAATTTTATCTTATAATTACCTATTTGTATGTCTTCATACCAACAAGATTCTCCATTTCCAGTGTTTATGTTACTTACGAACAGTTCTTCATTACTAGATGTCTTCACCTGTGATACTGCATTCTTGTTTTCTTCTTTTGATGTACTGTAACGTGTACATTTTTTACGTTTGAATAAGTCTGTTTTTAATTAACATTTTTGTGTTCACTGTTTATGTTAAATTCTTTTGCGCAAGCATTTCACGCACTGACATGCGTTTTGAGCCTTCTTCTTAAGTACGAAGACATCTTACGTTTAGAAATGAAGTAAAGCGGACATTTTTTTGCGTGCTGCAAAAAGTGGAATTACCACTTATTTAATTTGTGTTTGTGAATTTTTGCCCCAATGGTGAAAATTATTTAAGCCTGCGTTTGTTTGTAGCTCCGCATTTGTTCGTAGCATGGCATTTTGTTGTATAGAATAAAAACCCGTAAATTAGAAGGGGTAAGTCATTTTTGTTTTGAACCGAAGTGGTAATTCATCGCAATTTACGTTTTAGTTTTTTGGTTTGTTTGTTTATGGTACTTGGTTTCAAATCTACGAAAAAGAATTAAATATACGATTTACGGAAATTGCATCATATTACGTCATTTCAATGAATCATATGATGACCACGCCTAAATGGAAAGTTGCGCAATAATTTTATCTACGTTCGAATTGGAAGTTTTTGCTTTTACGACTACGTTTTCTGATTTATTCGATGCTTTTCTGATTTATGTACGTGTTAATTCGTTATGGTTACGAAAATTTCGTTTGGATACGTACGCCTTTTTACGATTTTGATGTTTGAAATGTGATATTAAGATATGGTTTACGATGCACGTTTGATGTTAGTCACAACGTCGCTGTTACGATGAATTTCCGTTACGAATTATGATTTTTTTGATGTTGCGAATGAAAATTTTACGCTACGTTTGTTTTACGATATTCTGGTTAATGGATCTGTACGAATATTAGATCAATCAGGATAAATACGGAAAATATGGAAATAGGCATTTCAAGAATTTCGTAATGTTGCGTCATCGCATAAATTAGATGAGAACGCGTCACTGACCTCACCAATTCGACTTGCGCATTAAAGTTTGAAAGCAGGTAACTTTAAATTTATATTTGACCTTCGATACTGTCAAAATATGTAAATATGTTTTTTTGTTATTATGTTAGTGTAAATCTTTTGGTTTCAATATTTAACCATTTTAATATAAAAAATATTGTGGGGTCCAACTTATAAAATCTTTTGTATTTATCAAATTCAAAATTATTAATCTTAAGTAACGTAAGAATTCCCACGACTCTAATCAAATAAATATGAAAATTCTCATTGTTCTTATGTAGTTTGTTTTTTTATAATGTGTTTGTAATAAATATTTTTGTGAGCTAGCACGGTGCATTAATTCATTTATGTGTTATGCGTTTGTTTTATGTTAAGTAAAATTTTATTGTTACAGTACTAGTTTGCATTTTTTCAAACTTATTGTTTTCTCTTCTTTCTTCTCTTCGGTGAACGTACTCTTACACATTTTGGCAAAATGGTTTCTTCTCTGACACTTCGCACACGTTTTGTTGTCTGCTGGGCATTTGGAATTTCTAAAGTGTTGATAACCACATCTTGAACAATTAACTTTTTGTACCAGTGTATTTATTTACTTCAAATTTTTTAACAGCATCGACTTCACTTGTAGGGTTTAATACTTTAGCATGTTGCTTACTTAATTCTATTGATTTGCAGAATTCAGCTACCTTTGTTATTGTTCAATCTGTGGAACGTAACAATCTCTCTTGTATTGATTTGTCGTTGATCCCTATGACAAGTTGATCACGAATCATTCTTTCAGCAAAACTTGCTTTACAAGTGCATGTAAAATCGCACAAATCTGCTTGTGTTTTCAATTGGGTTATATATGCATCAATGGGTTGATTTTCTGCTTGTTGTAAATTATTAAACTTAAATGTTTCCATATTTTTATTTCTTTTCGGCAAGCAATAGTCTTCAAAAGCCTTCAGTACACATCATCTAATGTTTTTAGTTTAACCGTATCAAAAGTGTTATAAATTTCAAGTCCATCATCTCCCATTAGATTAAGTAATATAGCAATTTTTACTTCTTCCGCTGCATTTTCTTTATTCGTTGCTTTCATGTAAATATCAAATTTTTGTCTCCATTTGCACCTAGTTGTATTTATATTTTCATTAAAATCGAGATTCGGTGGCGGTTTAAAATATTCCATTGTTCTAGTTTCTACACGTGTTTCTTAACCTTGACTATTAATTCAACGAGTTTTTCACAAATTCTTTTAACGAGAGTTCAATTTTTCTTTTAACGAGAGTTCAGTTTATTCAAGTACCACACCTGACACCATTTTTTATATGTCTTCTGATTAAAAACGCACATAAAATATCTAAATACGTTTATTATGAGTGCATACAAGTTAGCTCTTAAACTAGGTCACTGTTGCCACTGTTGCCAGTGTTCCCTTTTTTAGTACATATGCTACAGAACTAACGTTAGAATTAATTAAAATCTAATTATAATTGTACTTTTTAGACCCTCAATCCTCTGTTGTTGATGATTCAGATGCGGATCCCACATTCGATCCATTTGATAAAAAACCAGGTAAGATCAAAGCATATCGTGCGGTGCGTTTAATTTTTGTTATCAATTTATTGTCAAAATTTATATACTATGATGTGCAAAATTTAACTTTATACTTGTTTTGCGTAAGAATAATACACGGAAAAAGATATCGACGTGAATACAACGGAAAAATACATTAATTAATAATAATTATTATCAAAATTAGTCTAACGAACGTCTGTATTAAAAATGCAAAGAAATCAATAAAAACGTTTGTTAAAACAAAGTATCTTACTTCAACAAAAAAATTATCAGAAGGATAAAAACGTAACTAATTATATTATTACGCAGTAGTTGATTTTTGCTAATCCAACGTTTTACAAACATTGTAGCGTACTTTCGAGCTTCTTGTCATTAAATTTGAGTATGTGAACCTCAGATTCAGCAGTAAAATAATTAATATGTAGATTAAAGTTGCCAGATATTTTTTGTGGGCAACGAGAACTTCAATTAAAAACAAATGTTCTATGAAATGTAATAGAATTTTAAACAATTCAATAAGAGCAGTTTTATTAAATTCCAACTTTTTTATTTATAAAATAAATTTGAGAAATTTTGAACAAATAAAAGGTAAATTTTTCTACACTTATCAATCTCATTATTTTTTATATTAAACAGTTTAACATACAATGGTGGCAACTGGTTTCATTTTGGCAAGTCTTAAAAGTATCCTTTTGATGCAGGACAAAATTGTAAAATACGCTCAACTACCTTTTAGTAGCTCGGGAATTTCTTTTTTAAGTCTAGAAAAAATCGAATTTTTTTTGTCGAAATTGGAATTGGTGTTTTCTGGACTAAAATTGTATACAATATTCAAAAAGGGATTTAATTTACCTAAACATTATTTGAGAGTATTAAATACTGCTTCGCTGTTTAATTTGAATTTTCAATGAAATCGATAAGTTTCTTCTCTATTCCATTCTCGACAGTATAGTACCGCAAAATTACTCGTATATGAAATGATTTTATTTTTATGATTGGAGACGTCAACTTCCACTGGATAATATCCATTATTTGATTGTATGATTGTTAGTGAATCGTTCAACGAGCAAGACGTGTATTAAAGTGCTGGCGATAAAATACCTGTATACGGGCTTTATCCCAACTTAAATTTAAAAACTTTAATGGTATAAATTTGCAGAACTTTAATAGTTTTAAAAATAAAGTGAAACCAAACAGTAATTGGTTATAATTAGACGAATAATAATTGTTAATAAGGAATAAATATAACAGTGCCAACAACATTAAGGTAAATACGTAAAAGCAGAACACACGTGAAACGAGGACGCCCGATAACGCGCGATACCGGATAACGAGGTTAGTGACATAAACATATTTCTACAATAAATTTCTACGTAATAAATTAAAATTAACTAAAACCGCGGTCATATAAATAAATTTAAAAAAAAAATAGTTACGTGTTAAATAATATATAAAATAAAAAAACACATAAAATTGTAATAAATAATAAAAAATCTCCAACAATGAGCCAATCGGATAGATATTCAACGGACGATGGAAAAAGGAAACGCGAAGTTCACGATGAGAAAGAAAGCATCGCCAAAAGTCACAAGATGCATAAATCACCAGCAAAAACACAACAAAACGAAGAAAAATTAGATCAAATATTAAATTTACTACAAAACCTAACACTTGAAGTGAACCAGATACGTGCAGAACAACGTGAATTTCAAACAGAACTAATCGAATTAAAAACGGAAAACGAAATTATAATAAAAGAAAATGCAAATTTAAAAAAAGATTACGAAGAAATGAAAAAAGAACTAAGAAACACAAACACAACACTAGAACAACTAGAAAGAGAGAAGAGAAGGAACAATGTGGTAATTACAGGGGTAAAAATAGAAAATAACAAACCAGAAAATTTAAAAGAAAAAATAAAAGATTTCATGCAACAAAAACTAGGTATTGAAGTTGCCATCAAAACAGCTTATAAACTGGGACCACAACAGTGTCTAGTACAAGTAGATAACTCAGTTGATAAATTCAAAATAATGCAAAACAAGATAAAATTGAAAAACATAGAAGAGTCTAGGGTATTCATTAACAACGATCTATCAAAGAAAGAAAGAGATATAGATAAACAAATCAGAAACATAGCGCAAGAAGAAAGAAAAAAAGGAAGAACTGTTAGAATTGGATATCAAAAACTAATAATAGAAGAGAAAGAGTGGAGATGGAATATAGAAAAAAATGCACTAGAGGAAAAAATTAAAAATAAGACAAAAAACTAAACACAATTCGGGCGGAACACAATCAGACAAAAATGGCAAAGACAAAGGACATGCAAACAGAAACGAATAAACATAAAAATGATAGACAAGAAATCTAGATTTCCTAGCAATTACCGAAACTAAAGAGAAAGGACAAGGAATGATAAAATTAGAAAAAGGACACGTATAATTTTATAGCGGAGTAACAGCAGAACAAAGAGCAGCAGAAGGAGTAGGATGTTTAATAAAACAAGAACAGGTGAAAAATATAAAGAAATCGAAATATATATTAAAAATTATACTACAAATAGAACTACAACTAAACCAACAGAGCAAAACAACCATGATAATAACATATGGCCCTAGCCAAGACGAAACAACAAATAAGAAAGACGAATTCTGGGAAAAAATGACAGAAGTAGTAGAAAACTTAAATGGCAGAGTAATAATACTAGGAGACTTCAACAGCCGTGTTGGAAGAAGAAACAACGTGACAGCCGATGTGATTGGACAATACGGAGAAGAACACAGAAACAAAAATGGGGAAAGGCTAATAAACTACTGTGTAGAAAATAACTTAATAGTAACAAATACATTTTATCCTCATAAGAATATACATAAATACACAAGAGAAGTAAAAAGTAGAAACGAAAAGTCCATAATAGATTATACTCTTATCAACAGACCATATAGGAAAGAAATTGTTGATGTCAAAGTGAGACGAGGACCAGAAATTTATAGCGACCATTACCTGATAGTAGCAAAACTAAGACTACGCACACAGAAAAAAGAAAACCTTAAAATAATGAGGCAAAAAAAAACAAAGGATAATGAAATAATTAGGACATATAAACTAAAAGAATCAGAAACAGCTAATAAGTTTAGAGAAGAAACAGAGAAAAAGATGGAAAAAGACATGGAAAAGTGGAAATATCTAAATCTAGAACAAAGATGGTATCAATTCAAACAAACGATTTTAACAGCAAAAGAAAATTGTGGAACTATAACAATAAACAAAAACAAGAAACAAACTAGATGGTGGAATCAAGAAATCAAAGACCAAGTCAAAAACAAGAAAAAAAAATGGAACTTATACCTGACCAATAAAACCAAAGAAAATTACACAGTGTACAAGCAACAACGAATTAAAGTAAAGGAAATGTCTCTATTAATTTATTATAATCCTCCTTGTTATATCTATTAGTAAATTGTTGTTGTATCCCAATAGGAGGTCGTGGGAAGGTTACAAATTAATTAAATTAATTTGTTTTTGAATGTTGGCGACGTTTCGCAGACTATAACTGTGTCTGCTTCTTCGGGCCAAGTTATTCTATGCAACTGTTTGCAATGAACAAATTAACACAACAAGTTGTTTCTGTGTTTAACACAGAATAAAATCAAGTGGATCAATCCACCGACCAAGGACATTGGCAACTTTACGAGCTAGTAATTAATAATAAATACAACATTAAACATACAATGGGCAATAATTAAAAACAAAACTGAATAACGATAGATCCAACCTATATAGTTATCTCACAATTTTGGATATTAAATTATTATAAACGCTGCTTAAATTGTTGGTATCGTTGTTAAAATTAATATTATCATTATATATATACAGGGTGTCCGAAAAGTCTGGACTGGGCCAAATATCTCGAGAACAACAGGTTGGATTAACACGATCGAAACGGAACTTTGTCTTTGTCACAATTATCTACCGAATCCTGTTGTAAAAAACCACCCCCACCCCTCCTAAGGGGGTGAACGTAAGGGTAGTTTAAAAATTTTAAATGGGAACCCCCAATTTTTTTTTCATTTTTGGATTCTTTCATAAATTTTGCGTATGGCCCCAAAATTTCACCCCTAACCATCGCCACCCCTCGACAGGGGATGAAAAAATGAACAAAATGATTTAAATGAAAATGAAACTGAACAGTTTAAATGCCCAATTAAATCCGCAATGTACATAAACATGTCAAAAGAAACATGTAACCCTCACCCCCCGCACCGCTAAACAGGGGATGTAAAATTGAACAAAATGATTTAAATAAAAATGAAACTGGACAGTTTAAATGCTCAATTAAATCCTCAATAAAAATAACCATGACAAAAGAAACATGTAACCCCGATCACAATTTCACCCCAACCCCCGCTGCTCCTAAACAGAGGTTAAAAAAATGAAGAATTTGATATAAATAAAAATGAAATTGGACAGTTTAAATGCTCAATTAAATACGCAATGAAAATAAAAATGACTAGAGAAACATGTAACCCCACCCACAATTTCACCCCCAACCCCCACCACCCCTAAACAGGGGATGAAAAAAATGAAGAAAATGATTGAAATAAAAATGAAACTAGACAGTTTAAATGCTCAATTAAATCCGCAATAAAAATAAACATGACAAAAGAAACATGTAACCCCACCCACAATTTCACCCCAACCCCCGCCACCCCTAAACAGGGGATGAAAAAATGAAGAAGATGATACAAATAAAAATGAAATTGGACAGTTTAAATGTTCAATTAAATAAGCAATTAAAATAAACATGACAAAAGAAACATGGATGAAAAAAATGAAAAAAAAATATTAAAATAAAAAAGAAACTAAACAGTTTGAATGCTCAATTAATTCAGCAATAAATATTACGTAGCAGTAATATTACGTAGCATTGTTTTTGTAATATTTCAAATTGTAGTTGATTTTCAATATTGGTATTGCAATACTAAAACTTGAGTTTTTCTAAGAATCATTTCTGAGCATTGTACAATGTAAATAAATATCATGTTTGAGGTATTCCAGTTCCGCGAATTCATTCAAAAAAATCACACGCAAAAGAAGAAAAACCATTATTCTTACTGTTACTGCTGAACGAATCGGACGGATAGTTAAAACAAGAAAGTAAAAAGTGAATTGTTCTGATTTCTCCGCTATGACGTTGAATGAGAGAGAACGCATCACCATCTTAATGATACGTGGATATGGAGATCGGGTCAGAAGTTTCGAAGACACGAGTCGTCTGTTCAACGCAGAATTTCCTGATCGTCAACAGGCCGTGACCGCGAGCACAGTGCGAAACCGAATAGAGTTCTGTGATCGAATGATGACAAAGATTGATGAAGTCAGGGATTACTCCAGCCGTCTTGTATTCTCGGATGAAGCAACGTTTGAATTGAACGGGGCTGTTAATCGCCACAACTGCCGTTTTTGGTCAGACTCGAATCCTCACTGGATGACGGATCTGAGAACACAATACCCGCAAAAACTGAATGTTTGGGCTGGTATTAGTTCGCAAGGAATCATCGGACCCTTCTTCATAGATGGAAATTTAAATGGTCCAAAATACTTGAATCTCTTGCAGGCAGAAGTTGTCCCGGCCATCAACAATCTTTTCGGTCAACGAAGTGCTGAAGTTGTATTTCAACAAGATGGGGCGCCACCGCACTACGCTGTAGCGGTTCGTCGGTATTTGGATGAAACTTTTCCGAACCGATGGATCGGGCGAGGTTCTGACTTTCCTTGGCCAGCAAGATCTCCGGATTTGTCCCCACTAGACTACTTTCTCTGGGGTCATGTAAAGTCGAAAGTCTACAGCACCAAGCCCCGTGATTTGGATGAACTTCGAGGAAGAATTGTGGAGGAAATAGCACAAATTTCTCTACGTCAACTGCACAATGTGATGGACAATTTTTACGTGAGACTTAGTGACTGCCAAATAGCGGATGGAAACCAGTTCGAGCACCTGAAATAATAAATTGTAGAAACGCATCAAAATCGGCTCTTTTCAGAGCCACTCAAGTTGTAAATCGACAAATAAATATTTAATATCATATTAACCTAAAATTGTTAATAATGAGTTTCACTTTTATTTACTTAAATCGTATTTTACGATCCCTCGGTTAAGGGTGGTGAGGGTGGGGTGAAGGTCATTTTGGCGTTTTCTATTTTATTTCATTTTTATTTTAATCATTTTCTTCATTTTTTCATCCCCTGTTTAGGGGAGGCGGGGGTTGGGGGTGAAATTGTGGGTAGGATTACATGTTTCTTTTGTCATGTTTATGTACATTGCGGATTTAATTGGGCATTTAAACTGTTCAGTTTCATTTTCATTTAAATCATTTTGTTCATTTTTTCATCCCCTGTCGAGGGGTGGCGATGGTTAGGGGTGGAATTTTGGGGCCATACGCAAAATTTATGAAAGAATCCAAAAATGAAAAAAAAATTGGGGGTTCCCATTAAAAATTTTTAAACTACCCTTACGTTCACCCCCTTAGGAGGGGTGGGGGTGGTTTTTTACAACAGGATTCGGTAGATAATTGTGACAAAGACAAAGTTCCGTTTCGATCGTGTTAATCCAACCTGTTGTTCTCGAGATATTTGGCCCAGTCCAGACTTTTCGGACACCCTGTATATTGATGTATAGCATTTCGGAAACTAAACGCTTTTTCAAGTTCTTTTCCACATCTAGAATTGTGAGATTGATAAAATTGAAATTGTGTCCCGTCCTTTGGCCGTACATCATATAGACACGTGACACAATTTCAATTTTATCAATCCCACAATTCTAGATGTGGAAAACAACTTGAAAAAGCGTTTAGTTCTCAAGAAACTAAGCAATTTGCAAATTTTATGGGCCACCGAAAAAACACATAATGAATTTTACAAGTAAGTAATTTTACTGTTAATGCATCCGTAATTATAAAGGAAAGTCTCTGGAAGAAATAAATATAAACCCTGAAGTGGACTTTGCAGAAGAATATGAAAATTCAGACAAATGTTTAGACGAAATACACCAAGGTACACGGTACCAACTGTATCTGCTGGTATGCGAAAACTATCCGAAGATTCTAGAAATACTAATACACTAAATAACATGAACTGTTAGTTGTCCTTTAAAACTTTTGATTGCGTAAAAAAATTGTTACTTTCAATAAAAAAGGTAGAATTGCATATAATTCAGAACAAATTAAGATCGTTAGAACCTATTTCAAGAATCACATAAAAAATAAAAAAGCTCCTAAGAAACAAGAGTGTGAAGAGCTTATTAAGCAATATCCACACTTATTGGAAAACAAAGGTTGGGTTCGCATTAAAACTTACGTCTATAATGCATATAGAACTATAAAGGATTAAAATATAAAAATAGTGGCGTTAATTTTTGTATTCAATGTTTTTTAAATTATGATAGAAAATAAATAGTATATTATACACCAAGGTGCTGAAGACTGTTATTATTGACCGACCACCATGGTTTATATACAATTTTTTCCACTACTACCCCAATTTAAGACAAAAATTAAAAATAGAAATTTTTCTTGTAAAAAATAAAGTAGCACAGGAATTAGAGATGGGCAAAATCGGTATTTTAGTTGTTTCGGTTCACCAACTCCCGTTCCTTTAAATGAGCCGGTACCATGTTCCAGTACATTTGTACCGTGAACTTTATCGGTAGCGACGGTAGCACCACCTAAAGTGTAAATATGTGTATACAAATATAAAACATCTTATGATTCTCAAGTTACAATTGACACATCTCTAACAGGAATGCAAATTCGCCTTTTCACTAATAAAACAAAAATCAGATGCAGGTTGACATTCATAGAAAATTTGACATTTCAACTAATTTGTAATTATTGTATTGGGTGCTTTTTTGTAATGTTAGAAGAAATTAATTGTACACCGCCTGAAATTCGGGAAGCTGCAGAAAAGTTAAGTGACGAACTACTGCCCCAAAAACCTAAAAGCATTTATTTGAAATCTTACCAAACTTTTAGGGATTGGTGTTTAAGTAAAGACGCTGCTGGAATTAGCGAAAACATACTTCTGGCATATTTTAATGAATACGCGAATGATAAGAAGGCATCTACTTTATGGTCGCACTATTTCATGCTAAAAGCCACCATTAAGCTGAAAGAAAACATAGACATTTCGAAATTTTTTTAATTAATCGGTTATCTAAAAAGACAAAATATTAATTATATACCAAAAAAGTCATCTGTGTTTTCAAAAGAGGACATTACAAAATTTTTAACGCATGCGGTTGACGACAGTTACATCGCAATTAAAGTAAGTACATTTACATCATTATTGTTGATTGATATTAATATGTAAATATTCCTTAATTACAGGCAGTTCTTGTAATAGGTGTTGCGGGGGCGTGGCGTGGAGACGACCTCTGCAATTTGCTAATGACGGATGTTTTGAACAAAGATGATATAATTGTTATAAATGTTCGTCAGAGTAAAAATGGATCTTCACGAAAATTTATTGTCACAGGCGCTCTGTGGATTGAAATTATAAGGAAATATTTAAAATGCAGATCACATGTAAACTTACCTCGATTATTTGTTGGGGTTAGGAATGGAAAAGCCATAAGGCAGAATATAGGCCATAATACAATTGTGCAAATGCCAAATAAAGTTGCAACTTTCCTAAAATTAGCAAACCCTGGTTCCTTCACTGGCCATAGTTTTCGAAGGACTTCTGCCACTATTTTAGCGGCTAGTGACGGTAATACACTTCAACTAAAACAACATGGAGGTTGGAAATCTGTAACCGTAGCAGAAGGTTACATTGAGGAGCCACTGCTACTCAAAAGGTCGATCGCAGATATGGTCCAATGGGCTTTTACCTTCTACATCTTCGACTTCTGCGGCTTCATCAGTGAAGTCACAGCGTTCACCCTCATCAGGTGCATTTATTTCAATTCAATTCAGTTCGCCTAATAACAGCAATGAAAGTAATACTCTACGTAATACGGTTATAAATTTACCAATTGCACAATTAATTATAAGTAGTATAGCAATGTATTTTCTACACCACCTTCAGAATCACCCGACTTGCCAATGTATTTTCTACACCACCTTCAGAATCACCCGACTTGCCAATGTATTTTCTACACCACCTTCAGAATCACCAGACTTGCAGCAAGTCGTTTGTAGGCGGAGCGTCAGCGGCGGCCATGTTGTAAGGGGCGTGTTTGTAGTGTGTATGTAGTTTAGTAGAAGGCGTGTCTAGTTGGGGGCGTGTTTGTATGAAGTTTTATGTAATGTAGTTTAGTGGAAGGCGTGTCTAGTAGGGGGCGGTTTGTATGAAGTTGTATGTAATGTTAATTGTGGTGTTTAATAAGGGTCGTGTATGTAATGATGTATTATGTTGATAAAGGTAATTAGTGTGTATGAATGTAGGTGAATGTTAATTACTGTGGTAAATATTTTAACACACACACACAGCGTATAAGCAATCAACATTCTTACACAAATTTTGATCTGCTGGGAGTAATTAAGCTAAAGTATCTACTTTAAGACTGGTTGCGACATGTTTAGTTGCTCTCGTGTATTCATATATGCATCTCTTTCTATTTCAAATTTTAATAGTGAAATAAGCTTAGATATTGTATTGAAATTATAATTAACTTGATTTTATAAACTAGGTCAAATTGAAATTTATATGAGAAATTATGTTTTTTAATTATAGGTCCTACCTATAAAATATTTGACGTAGGTAATAAAGATTACATAATTTAAAAAAGGGTTTAAACTATTTCAAATTTTAATAGTGAAATAAGCTTAGATATAGTATTTAAATTATAATTAACTTGATTTTATAAACTAGGTCAAATTGAAATTTATGAGAAATTATGTTTTTTAATTATAGCGATTAAATAAGAAAATGCATCCTCATCTTAATTATAGGTCCTATCTATAAAATATTTGACGTAGGTAATAAAGATTACATAATTTAAAAAGGGTTTAAACTATTTCAAATTTTAATAGTGAAATAAGCTTAGATATTGTATTTAAATTATAATTAACTTGATTTTATAAACTAGGTCAAATTGAAATTTATATGAGAAATTATGTTTTTTAATTATAGCGATTAAATAAGAAAAAATGCATCATCGTCTTAATTATAGTACCTATCTACAAAATGTTTAACGCAGGTAATAAAGATTACATAATTTAAAAAGGGTTTAAACTATTTCAAATTTTAATAGTGAAATAAGCTTAGATATTGTATCTAAATTATAATTAACTTGATTTTGTAAAATGTCTACTACGCATGTCTTATTTCTATTATATATATAAAAGAAACGTATACGTGGTATTCATATTTAAAACATCATTGTAAGTCTTGAAAAATGTCTTTTAACGTTGATCAGCTAAACAGCATCACATCGGTCTTTACAACCGATGTTCGAGTATTACTGAAAGACTTGCCGTTACATGAAAAACTATCGGTAAAGTCTTTGAAAATTATAAACAATCGTTTTGAACGTAATGTGCTGCTATATCTAGATGCTGGTGTTGTTTTTCTACCTAAACGTTTAAGTGCCGCGTTTTCTGATGGAGACGTCGTAGAAATTTCAACAGGAGGAAAAACGCTAGAAATAATGAGAACTGGTGAGAAACTAACTACATCAGGATTTTCAGTTCAATTGGTGGAGTTTTTCTATAAATAAATGATTAAATGATAACATGTGCGTGTGTGTTTATGTGCGTGTGCATTATATAAAAATTCGTCATTTTAAGGAAAGATAAAGAATAAGATAAGTAGTTGTTAAATATATATTAAAACATAATGAATCCTAGTTTAAATTATGTTGATAACGAAGATGGTGGCGACAGCGATTCAATCATTTGTTATTCTAGTAATGCATTAGAAAAGATCAAAAATGTATACCATTTATTGAAAAAGTTAAAAAAAACCTCATCTCGTGTTAATTATGCGAAAACGTTTCAACGACAAATTGATAACATTGTGCGAGTTTTAAATAGTGTAAATAAAAAGCATGTTTTTCTAAATAACGTTTGGGGCAAAAAACATATGGAGACAGTAATAGGTCATCTAAAAACATATAGGCTACTATTAACTCAACTGCTGATAAATAAAGACCGATTTAAAATTAGACAAAGAAAGAAGAAAATTGGATCTAGTATTACTATACAGACCAATCAAGCGCTTAAACGTGAAAGTCAAAAGAGCAACAGAACAGATCGAGTTAGATGGATAGACGTTCAATCAGCTTTTAAAGGACGACTTCGAAGTGGACTGTGCATCAATTTAACTCATAAGCGTTTGGAAACGTTTTTACATGACTGTTTTTTGGCCTTTTCAAGACGTATCAAAGTGTTATTGTTTAAAAATAAAAGTTTAAAAGTAAATGTAGTGCTTTGTGGCGAATTTGTAAAGACAATAAATGGATCCACTCATACTTACGATTTTAAATACTTTAATACTAAAAATTCTCAACTTTTACAAGATCAAATATTGAACAAATTTAATTTAGAAAAATGGTTTAAAGACAACATTACGGTTAAAATTTTAAAGAAGCTGGAAGAATTTGAGGAACAATCGTCGGGATGGGCTTTGCACAAAATTATTTCGCTTATGATAAACATTAATAGTTGTGGATATTTGTTTCACGCTTCCTCCTACATCGAACTACCTATAGAAATTAAAACAAAACATGCTGTAGTCAACGTACACAATAACGACGAGGCGTGCTTCGCCTGGTCCATCATGGCTGCTCTATATCCACCTATCGACAGCAGTGGTAAGAAAAATAACCATATTTAACGTGTATCATAATATCCTTATTACGGAGAAAAATTGAATCTAAAAGGTATTCAGTTTCCAATGACTTTAAATCAAATTCCTAAATATGAACGTCAAAACCCTGACATTTCCATTAATGTGTATACTTTATCTTTGAAGAAAAAAGCTCGCTATGTAACAGTTCTTACATATCTTACATCTAGTCACAAAGAACCTCATGTTAATTTGCTGATGATTCAAGAAAAATATATTATAGAAGACGAATCAGAAGAAGAAGATAAAAACCAAGAAGGATTTGAAGAGAACAATATTAATATGAGTGTTGATTGTGATCTAGTGAAAATAAATTTGATACATTAGGTGAGTCTTTGTCTATAAAATATCATTTTTGTTATATAAAAAACTTGTCGCGACTTGTCAAATCTCAATTAACTAAAAGTACGCGTAAAATTCACATTTGCGATCGATGTTTACACTACTTTTACTCGGAAGCATGCTTAACACAACATATTGTAGATTGTAGAAACTTGAATGCTTGTAAAATAACACTACCCCAGGCGGGAACCGTTGTAAAATTCAAAAATTTTGCCCATCAGATGCGGGTACCGTTTATTATTTATGGCGACTTTGAATGTTTGTTAATAAAATCAGATAATATTAGCGACGATGTTACTTGTAATAAGATTAAGTATTAACATCATAAACCGTTTAGTGTAGGCTACTATTTACATTGTGCTTTCGATCATTCATTTTAAAATGTTTAGAGGACTCGATTGTGAAGATTGGTTTACAAATGAATTAATCGCGATATCGGCCGCGTTTTCTGAAAAATATTTTAATAAAGTTGTACCGATGAAACCGTTATCATATGATGAAATTTTAAATTTTAACCTTGCTAGACATTGTCATATATGTGAAAAACCGTTTAAAAATGATGATATAAAAGTTAGGGATCATTGCCACTTTTCGGGTAATTTTAGAGGCGCAGCACATTATTATACTGTTCCAGGGTATACTTGGGACGCTATGCTTAAATTTACTCAAATCGAATTAGAACTTATTGTAACGTTTCCGTTACTGTTACTATTTGATTTTAAATTATTTGTATTATTTAATTAAAATTTGCGTGTAAACCTTCCTTTACTTTTATTTTGTGAAGTCTCACCTTTTAAGGCGTTGGCATCTTGAGATTCATTCATTACTCAGCGCTTGACGAGTATTTAGCGTTTGACTTGCGTGACACTTGGAAGCCATGTAATTTTTTTTTATCTTACCTTATATCTACATTATCGTTATTTAAAAAGTCTGTGTTAACAATACAGGTATGTCTTTCATTTCTATTTTGTTGGGTTTATCTAATTCCCAGTTTCTATTTGTTTTAGACTTTTTTTTTTTGTACCGATTTTATCTTTAAATGAAGTTATCGTTACCTATAATAATTTGAGTGGATTTGGTGTATGAATAACACCGTCAATGCCAATTATCCAAATCGATTTTCGTTAAGAAAATATACCTTAGTCCTCAATTTTTTATGGGAAAATTTACCAAGGCCATCCGCCAGCTTTAACTTTGCATTCCGTTGGAAACCCGATCCGTATGCGTGAGTTGGTTTTATCTACATTCCTTTCGTTGATTAAAGATTGCCTTATCAACAAACTTTGTTTTCTTCTTACAAAATAACATATTTGAACGTAACTTATTAAATATAAATTCAAAATAATAAAATTTCTCTAATTAATATCAAAATTACATTTGCATCCTGCAAATATTTAAAGTAACTTAATTAAAATTGTTTCTCTTAGTTGTAAAGAAATACCGGTATTATCTTAGTTTTAAGTTTAATTAATTAAATATTGAAAATTTCAATTTTTAGATTTAAGTAACCGTAATGAGTTTTACCTTATTGTTTTTGTTGTTTTGTTTTTGAATATAAGATTATAACTATCTTTTAAAATTGAATCAATGAATTTTTCCTGTGTAACTTTTTCTTTCAGATAAGACTTTAATAGTTTAGTCTTAAAATCAAACTATTTGGCATCCCTACTTCGGAAGTTAATTGAACAATTTTGACAATTTTTCTAATTGTTTGATTGATTTCTTACATCATTTGTTAGCGCGCTCTTCTCTTATCTAAATTACCTGAGTTGCGCTACAATTTTTGGCATCCCTTGTGGGGAAAATAACTGGAATAATAACAAATTTGAATGGAAAATAATTTAGTTTGCGAATTTGTGCGAATTGTTTTTCTCTTCTTTTGAATACACGCCTGGATTAGAAATATCGTTTCTTTATCTGAATTGATTTTCGTTATCTCGTATCGTATCTTTATTTATCTAAAATGTCTCTTATCTATGCCTTACTTTCTGAAGAAATTAGTTCTGAAATTTCTATCAGAGGACAAACTCTGTTGTCTACTCAGGATCAACGTCGTAGACAGTTGCGTTCTATTCTGCATCGCGAATCTAGTGACGAATCTAAAGTTCTAGTGTCTACCTATGCTTTTGAGCAAGATGTCTCCAAAGTATCTATCTTCTCACTATATCGATACTGGTAATACTAGGCCAATTAAGCAACGTCAATACCCTCTCTCTCCTGCCTTACAAACTCATCTTAACAGTGAAATAGATCGTCTTCTAGAACAAGGTGTTATCGAAAAATCTAATAGTCCTTGGAACTCGCCTGTTTTACTTGTAAAGAAAAAGGATGACTCTTATCGTATGTGCTTTGATGGTCGTAAGTTAAATGAAGTAACTGTTCGTGATTCCTATCCGTTGCCTAGGATTGACTCTATCTTAAATAAACTTCGTGATAGTCAATTTCTTTCCTCAATTGATTTAAAGCAAGCTTTCTTTCAAATTCCTCTTGATATCGACTCTCGTTCTAAGACTGCGTTTACTGTTCATGGTAAAGGTCTTTTTCAATTCAAACGAATGCCTTTTGGTTTGTGTAATAGTGCTCAGTCAATGCAAAGACTTATGAATGCAGTACTTGGTCCAGAACTCGACCCCTATGTTTTCGTTTATCTTGATGATATAATTATCGCCACTCCTACCTTTGAGAAACATTTAGAGGTTCTTAATCTGGTTTTCTTAAAGCTTAAAGAGGCTAATTTATCTGTAAATTTTGAAAAGTGTAAATTTATGCGTGATTCTCTTGTTTTTCTTGGCTTTGTAGTTGATAAAGATGGTTTGCGTACCGATCCTAAAAAGGTTCAGTCTATTTTGGAAGCTCCTGTTCCTAAAAATACTACTGAAGTTCGTAGAGTAATGGGTTTGTTACAATATTATCGTCGTTTTATTCAAGATTTCTCTACTATTAGTGCCCCTATTAATGCTCTCTTGCATGGTAACCCTAAAGGACAATCTATCGTTTGGACTTCTGAAGCCGACCAAGCTTTTTCTACTTTAAAGAAATTATTGACTTCTGCTCCTCTCTTATCTAGTCCCGATTTCTCTAAGCCTTTCTTCATTCAAACTGATGCCTCTGACGTTGGTCTAGGTGCTGTGCTTTTTCAAGAAGCAGATGGTTTTGAACATCCCGTAGCTTATGCAAGTCGTACCTTAACTAAAGCTGAGAGAAAATATACCGTTACCGAAAAAGAGTGTCTTGGTGTTTTGTTTGGTTGTGAACATTTTCGAGGTTATGTCGAAGGTACAAAGTTTACTGTCTTTACCGATCATTCTTCCTTGCTCTGGTTAACTAAACTCAAAGATCCTGCAAATCGCTTAGCTCGTTGGTGTCTTCGTTTGTCTCAATTTAACTTTTCTATTAAACATCGTAAAGGTTCCGTAAATGTTCCTGCTGACTATCTCTCTCGTTCCGTTAATCTTCTTCAAAATTTTGAATTAATTCCTGATGGTATTTTATATAAACATTTGCGTCGCAAACATAATGTAGTTTCTAACCTATCTGATTGGAAAATTGTCGTACCTACTGAAAATAGAAATAAAATTATTTCTGAATTCCATGATGAAGTTACTTCTGGTCATTTTGGAGTTTTTAAAACTGTCTCTCGTATTACCGAATTTTATTATTGGCCAAAATTATTATCTTCTGTTAAGAAATATGTCTCTAATTGTTTAGTTTGTGGTTCTCAAAAAGCTCCTAATGTTGCTCGTGCTGGAATTACCTGAGTTGCGCTACATTATATCCGATATAGATATGTTAATGTTTGTAGAACGAGATATTCGCGGTGGTTTATCTCAGTGTTCAATGAAATATAGTAAAGCTAACAACAAATATCTAGATAACTATAATCCCAACGATTTAGACTCTTATTTAATTTATTTTGACGTAAATAACCTTTATGGCCTCGCAATGAGTCAATTTTTGCCATACGGTGGTTTTAAATGGCTCGATACCGACGAGATTGCAAACTTTAACTTAAAAAAATGTTAGTAACGTTTCAACTACAGGTTATTTGTTAGAGGTTGATTTAGAATACCCTCTATGTATACACGATGTTCATAACGATTTACCTTTATGTTCCGAACATAGGCATCCGCCGGGAAGTAAACAAAAGAAATTATTAGCCACTCTACACAATAAATCGCGCTATATTATTCACTATCAAAATCTGCAACAGTGTTTAAAATTAGGTATGCAGTTGAAACGCGTGCATCGTATTTTAGAGTTTAAACAGAAAGCTTGGTTGAAAAATTATATAGATTTAAATACTCGTTTGCGAATGTTGACAATTGATTAATACGCGTTGTATGTAGGTTTAAGTTAAACATTTTCAGTATTTTACTTACATTGTAGTCTAAAAACGATAATGAAAGCAATATGTGGATGATTTTTTAACATTCACACAGTTCTCTATGGTTTCTTGGTTGGATGACCTTCAACAGCATCACCAAGCGTTATACACTGTGATTATCCCACAGCATAATGTAACGGTATATGTTTATTTTGAAGTAGTATATAAAATCTGCTGCGCTCGACATTGTTATCTGAAAACGAACTTAATTTCGAATTTAATTTACAAGGCATTTTATACATGATTTATTAAACATCTAAATGAGTTTTTATATAAGTAGTTATGTAGTGAGGATGCTGGCTCACTCGGGTAAGATCGGTAGGAGATCGTGAAATTTCGTTGCTATCGTTTCGTTTCGGCTATGCTCGAGTTGCATTCGGATTTTGTAAGTCGGGATATATCGTATTGGTGGTGTGGGAATCGTACAGAATTGTAGGAGTCGTTTCGTTTCGGTAATGATCGGATGTAGGTCAGTCGGTGAAGTTCGTAGTGAAGGTGGGGATGCTATTGTATGTATATAAAGGTAATATTTGTAAAGATTTAATACTAGTATCTTCTTTTTTTTAGTAAACTTAAGAAAAAAATAAAGATGGAATCATTTTTTGTAAACTTAAACGAAACTTCTCATTTGGTTCCTTATCTAAGTGCTAAAAGTCTATTAATAAATGAGCAGTATAAAATAAAGTGTTTTAGTAAAATGGATGGTAAATTTGGGGAGCAAGTAATTGTCGAATGCCAAGATTTTAAAGTACCTCTACCACAAAGATTTATTAACAAGTTTTCGATTGAAGACATAAACCAAATTAATAGTTTGATTGGTTCGGGAAAAAACATCTATCTCGTGAGCCGAGGAGCTGTTGGTGAAACAACAAACATTGAATTTATTCAAAAATAAAATAGAGTTATAATGTATGACATATGTAAATATTTAAAAAATGTAAAGTAGAAATAAACAATAACAGCTGTATTCATAAAAAATTACAATTGGGTTACAGAGCTCTTCAAACCTATTTTAGCATAAATGTCAAAAAAAACTATTCATAAACGCGTTTTAGCTTAACAAACCTTTTGTAACAGAGTTGTAACTTAGCAATATTTAAAATAGGACCTACCCTTCTTTAAACCTATTTTAACTTTAAAAATTGTGAATAATCAGATTTTTTGAAGTCGAAAAATTTATTTAAAAGAAATTTAATTTGTTTCTGTATTTAATTTAACATGGATGCAATAGATGATATTAATATCCACTAATATTGTAAATAATATAATTGATATAATTCGCGACTTCGACTGAGCGTTCAGTGAATTTTGTCATCTTGGCGGTGCTACAGATTTTGGTACTTTTTGGCAACACGTCTTCATAGTTTTACTTATTATAATTTTTTTGTAATCAAGTTTATTGTTTGTATTGTCCTAATTTTTTTCTCAAAATGTAGTACCTAAGTTAAATATTACGTCAAGCAATATGTTTTACTGCCCATTGGTCTGTGCCATACGATCGGAAAGAGAATTCTAATTTCTTTTAGGTGTAAAATGTAATTTATATAATTCATTGATTTAAATAATTTTTTATTTAGCGTTTTAAAAAAATAAGCAGTTTACATTCAAGAAAGATGTATTTTATGGAATACTAAACTTCTCTCCAAAGTGCCGTTATTACTGCATCGTTCGTAATTTTTTTACATTTATAAATTTACTTAATATAACTACTACTACCAATGTTGTTAAACAGTTATTCAAAAATCGAATTGTTATTAATCACAACAGACTTGCAAAAGTATCTACACAACAAACTCAGCATTTTCTTTTGCTTGTTGGGGTCAATATTTTTGTTTTCAATTATCCTGACCCTTCGTTGCACCCATTCTTGAAATTGATACTAAAAAAAACTAAATAAGTTCTTTTGAACACATTCAAATTGTTTTCTTTTCACTATCTGTCGTTATTAATTACTACCATAATTATTACTCATAGTTATTACTTGACAGACGTAACTAATAAACGCAAAAAATAGTTCTAATGTTTCGACGTTACCAACGCGACTGCATTAAATTTACTGAAATCGGTATTTTAACTCTATTTTGAGTACCGAGAGCTTACAAACCGTTTATGAATGAACGAAAGCTAAAACGTTTTGTAATCCTTAAAACACATTTTAAATAAAACAAGTTTAACGGGTATTTTTGAATATTTTTATGAATACAGCTGTAAATGTTTGAATTAATAATACGTTTTTTATTTTACTATTACAGATTTTATCATACCTTAGTTAACATATTAGAAAGTAGCTTAATCTATTGTTATTTATGTAATACTGTTTTTGTTTATCCAGCTGTTGTGAGTTTCATCAAAGCCTAACCACTTTACATACATTTTAGTTCCTTTCTTTCGTAAAATTCTTTCAATTAAGTACGTATCCGGATGTTTAACTTTTTGCAATTCCATTTCATAAAAACCTCCTAAAATAGCATCCCCTTTTATGTCTTTTAGCAAATAGGTAGTTGGGTTAGTTAGTTTAACTTTCCTAATTATAAAAATTTCATTAGACCAATTAGGAGTATACCCCTTTTCAAATGCATTTCTGTATTTGCTAATTCTTACATAATCCCCCAACAAAAATTTGTTATTTTTGTTTGCTATTTTTATGTGTGAGTATGCAGATTTTAAAATAGATTTTTCGTTGTGTTTGTTAACCATCGATGGTTTCATTTTAATTGTACGATGATAAGTGTTATTGTATAGATTTGTAATATCATCTAATATGTTTATCCATTTGTAATTACCCTGTAAACTAAATCGTTTCCACATTATGTTTTTCAAAGTTCGATTAACACGTTCTACAATTGATGCTTTTTTTGTACTAAACGTACTATAGTGATTAACATTATACTTTTTCATCAAGTTTTTGAATTTACTATTATAAAATTCTAATCCTTCGTCTGTTTGTATGTTTTTTGGCAAATGCTTTAAACGTGATAATATTTTTTCCATTGCGTCAGTAACATGTTTTGCATTTTTTAATTTTAAAGGAAGTGTCCATACATATTTCGAAAAGCAATCAATTACAACAAGTATGTATTTAAATTGGTTGTTTTGTTTTGAAAACGAAACCATATCGACAAGATCAGCTTGCAATGTTTCATTAATACCTTTTATTATAACCCGACGTCTTTTGAAATTTCTTCGTGCAGGTTTATGCAATTCTAAAACTATGTCTCTTTTTATAGAAGATGGAACAGATTCTTTTGTTGCTTTTCGTCTAGGCATTTTTACACTGAACCACTTTCTATTTTGACAGGACATTTAACTACTATTTCAACATATAACGTTTTCAAATATCTTATAGCAGTTTGATTTTCGTGATTGCGTATTTCAAACGATATCTTGTCTCCTAATTTAAGTTGACGATTAGCAACTTGCTCGCTTGTATAAGGTTTTCCATTTATCTTTAGTATAACGTTTTCAAGATTTATAGATAAATTATCAATTATACCATTTTCTAATGGGAATGAATAAGAACTTTTGTCTGACCATATCAGATATTTATTATCTAGAAGTCTGTTTGTCTGAAATAATAAAATATGGTTGTAAAACATTGTTTTATGTGTATCATTTTGCACTTTTTCAACAGATATTTGATTATGTTTAATTATATGGCGACCAGATTTATCTAAAGTCATTGTTTTATTCAATTATTTGTGCTTCGCGTAGTTCTTCTATAATAGAGACGATTTCGTTTGTGTGACCCGTATGGCCTGCTGTTTCAGATGCTACTAACAACCTCAATCTGTCAACTAATTCATTTACATCATCCCAATAAACATAATCGGTATCATGATTGTTAACTTCTTTAAACATTCCTTTTCCTATTGTTTTTTGAATCTTTTTGGTGTTTCTACATACCCAGGCTGTACAAAATATAGAGGAGCAATAATAGATTTATATTTGTCAGATCGTGTTCCTTGTATTTGACCATTAGGATCAAAGTTACTTCTGCAAGCATTACTAATATCTAAAATTTCTTTGTATATATGCAAATCTCCATCAGTATACGTTACAGGAGTGTTTTTAAATAATAATTCATACAGTCCAGGGGTTCCATTGTATATTTTTTCATCTACTTTTATATCTGATCCAATAAATTCTACTGCTGATGTTCCTATAAAAAACTTTTCTTGAAAACTATCATGCCTTATTCCTGTTCTGTGATCAAACTGTCTTTTTGTATCATGAACCATAGCATCTATATATCTTCTAGGCAATTCATCAAACTCTGCTAAGTATTCATTATAGATATTGCTATCAAGAATGTTTTCTATATTTCGGTTACTTTCTTCTACCGAATCTTCAATTAAATCATCTAATTCATAATCGTCTACCTCAACTGAAGGTTCTGAAATTATAACGTCTTCTTTTAAATTCGAAATTCTAGCAGCGTTATGATCAAAAATATTTTGATCTTTGGGTTCATGTAATTTTTCATCTTTTATCGATTGAATTTTTTTTTTAAGATTTGAAAGTTTTGTACTCCATGTTGGAATGGGGGTGGATTCCGCAACAGTATTTTCGTGTTTTAGTTTTTTTGAGTTTAGATTTTGTTCATCTTTATTGTTAACAAAGGACAACTTTGTATTTTTAGCATTTAATTGATCTGAGATAGTTTCTAAACGTTTAGTTATAGGAAAAAATGCTTTGTCCTTCGTAATTTCACCCTGTTTTAGTAATTCAAACTTTTTTTTTACTTCTCTTTTTTTCATTAACCTTTTAGTTAATTCCTCTTCATTTGATAAATTGTGGTACGATTGCATTTTGAACGAACCTTAACGTACGTTTATTTTTTTGCTTACTAATCAAATATGCTGCTACAGTTCCTTATAAACCTTTAACAAAAACTATTATCTGCAAACTGAATAGCTTACAAACATAGCAGAATTTTAACCAACAGTAAACTATTAACTGTTTATTGATCAGTTTGCAAACTAATCACAATCAATTTAGGTGGTTTGTAAAGCGGTTTGCACACAAACCATAGATAAAATACGCGGTGTGTTAAGTAGTTTTCCAGAAAACCACATTCAAAGTAGACGATTTGTAAAACGGTTTGCGCAGAAACTATAGCGGTTTTGTTATTGTTAATTAAGCAAATTATACATAAACCATGCGGTGATTTGTTATAAATCTATATTTATTACAGATGTGATTAATAACTTAATTAATATAGTGGTTTATATTTTTTTATTGTGGAATGGGTTGAATGAAAGAATCAAATCCTTTTCTGTATCTGCCAGAATTAGTATCTCTTTCTTTATCGATAACTAAAAAACCATAATTTTCGTTCCAACAAAATGAACACATCTTCTTAAAATCGTCAAATGTTAAATCGGTACTGACGTTATCCTCATAAATATGATGTAGATTTAATACATCTTGTTTGAACACTATAATAAAGTTGGCATTATCACGAATTAATTGTTTTGGAATGCGGCTATAGGTTTGACATAAGTAAAAACAGTCTATGTTATTGTGACGACCCATGCTAAAATACTCTCTCATTAGATTTTGTTTATCACACGCCACATCATCAAAAATAAATACTGAATCAGATTTTGCTTTAGATGGTGGAGGTATGTTACTTTCTAAATTACTAAAAGAAAAATAATTTATACCCTCAATAGGGGTTAACAATTTTTCTAAATATTGATATTTTGGTTGAAAAAGCGATTTAGAATAAACATAAACGTTTTTAAAACGCAATCCATTAATGTGTTCAATTAAGCTAACCATTACATTGGTTTTTCCACAATTTGATGGTCCAACAATAAGACAACGAATAGTTGATGGTAATAACTGACCGTGTCTCTTATAGGTTTCAAATTTTTATATCATTATTTGCAACTGTTAGTGTAATTGGTTGTTGCACGATTCGCATTTTGATAAAAACTAAAAAAAAAGTGTTTGTTAAACGTATAAATATAACTAAATTTCAATTCAGTTAGTTAGTGCGTGTATTCCAGCTGATAAATAAATTCTAGACATGTTAAAACAAAAGTCAATTATTAACCAACGACCCCAAAAAAAGAATAAATATCAGGGTAAAGGTCTTATAAATTCAGTTATTGATAAACTACCAGTTGAATTACACATTCCTGGGTATAATTTTTGTGGACCGGGAACTAAACTAACGAAACGAATTGCAAAAGGAGATCGAGGTATTAATAAATTAGATGAAGCTTGTAAGGAGCATGACATAGCTTATAACAATTATAAAAATATAGAAAGTAGACATAAAGCTGACGGTTTATTATTAGAAAAAGCTAAAAAAAGATTGTATTCTACTGATTCGTCATTAGGAGAAAAATTAGCTGCGTTGGGTGTAACAACTGCTATGAAAGCTAAAATAAAACTTGGTATGAGTTATCAATCTGGCACTAAACGACTTCGTATAAAGACAAGGAGTGCCAAAAGAAAGCATCAAAAAGGATTAAAATTCCATGATTTAATAAAAAGTGCTAAATGTGCATTAAAACAAAAAAAATTTCTAAACGCTAAAGATGCTCTCAATGCGGCTATTACTGCTGTAAAGTCATTAAAAGGACGAAAAAAAGTAAAACCTGTTCGTGTAATACCAGTGCCAAAGGTTGGTGGGTTTTTGCCGCTAATCCCTATTTTTGCTGCTCTCGGCGCATTAGGATCGTTAGGTGGCGGCGCCGCAGCTATTGCAAAAACAGTAATTGCGGCAAAAAATGCTAAAGAAAAACTTAAAGAAAATCAAAGACATAATCAAACTATGGAAGCAATAGCACTAAATAAATCTGGAAACGGATTATATTTACAACCATATAAAAAAGGATTTGGTCTTTTTTTAGGACGGCGAAAAACACAAAAAAACTTACGATAAAACTCCCAAAACGAGCGCTCACTAACATAGATTTATACAAATATGCAAAAAAATTAAAAATAAGAAACTTTCGCGGAGTATTTACGAAAGATGAACTACCTAAATCCGGAGTAAGTGCCGTTGAATGTGGTATAATAAATTTGGATGATAAAAATGGAGCTGGAACACATTGGACAGCTTATAAAAAGATTGGTACACGCGCAGTATATTTTGATAGTTTTGGAAACTTACAGCCTCCATTGGAATTAACGCAATACTTAAAGAGTAACGGTCCTTGTAATATAATCTACAATCACAATCATTTTCAATCTTTTAATACTGTCAACTGTGGACATTTGTGTTTAAAATTTTTAGATAAATATAATTACGATAGGTTTCTCGGTGGCTCATTTAATTAGATGTTTGCTTTGTAACCGAGAAGCCCTGGGTTCAAATCTGAGTTTAAATAAGGTTTCAGGTAATAAGATTCAAACACCATTGAGTAGTAGAGTTTATTCTTAGCATTTAAGATTACTATATAATCTTGATACATTTGAGTTTACAGTTTAGTGAGCTACAAGCAGTATAATGTCTTCTACATTTACTTTGACTGGAGCGGAATCCATTCTTTCAAGTAAGTATTATCCTCCTATCATATTAGAAGATGAAGATTATGTTTTGGGTTTGATAAATTTAGAAACTTTTAATTCAATCATGAATATAGACAGCTCTAATAATAAATGTCATTTTATACTGCAAAATGGCACAGAACTCTGCATTGCAATTCCTGAAGGTTCTTATGAAATTGATGATTTGAATAATTATTTAGGTGAACAACTTTTAAAATATCCCATGTACGAAAACAAAGATACACATGAATCTCAGTCTGCTCCTACAATAACCATAAAAGGAAATAATAATACTTTACGATCTGAACTTATATGCAGTTTAGATATTGATTTCTCTAAGAAAGGTTCCATCAGTAGTTTATTGGGTTTCAAACCTAAAATCTTGAAAGCAAATAGAAGAAACACATCAGATTTTCCTTGTAAAATTTTTAAATTAAACGCGTTATGCGTAGAATGTAATATCGTCACCAGTTCATTCAGAAACGGCGAGCCAGTACATGTGATTCATGAGTTTTTTCCTACAGTCCCACCAGGATATAAAATTATAGAAACTCCAACTAACGTAATTTATTTACCGATTAACACGAAGCAAATAGACGAAATTACTATAAAAATAACGGATCAAGATCAAAATTTAGTCGATTTTAGAGGAGAGGTAATAACGGTTAGGTTGCATCTTAAAAAATACAATAAATCATTATAATGGGAATCGTGTTTAATAAAAATAAAAATTGGAGCAAACATATTAATATTACCAAGACAATAAAAAAGTATATAAATCCAAAAAAAAAAGCTAAACTATTCAGTCGGTCTGCTAAAATCAATCGCTTAACACGAAAGAATAAAAAATTTCTCGAATCTTTAGGACTAAAATTACGAACGTAAAAATGAATTATGAAATTTTAAAAGTAAACGAACCACCAGTTTTTGATACCACAATAGCATATGCAGAAAAACGAAGTCATCCACCTTATGCATCAAGTTCCTTTAACAACAACGATGAAATCAGAATTCCTATACAACAACAAGAATTATATACGTTACCTTGGTATAGCTCTCTTCATGTACAAGGAAAAGTAGAAGCATATGATGATAAAAACGCAAAGATTCAAACGCCCAATATTCATTTTGTTAATATGGGTATCTTATTTTTGTTTGACGAGATTCGTTTGGAAATTTCTGGAGAAGTTATCGATCGCGTTAGAAATCCGGGAATTATGTCTGTTTTAAAAGGTTATGTGTCGTACAATACAGAAGAAAGCAAAGCTCTTGAAAACGGTGGTTGGTTTCCAATAGGCAATTCAAGATTATTGGATATATCTTCAGGAAATTTTGAAGCGGTTATACCTCTTCGAATGATTTTAGGATCGTGCGAAGAGTTTAAAAAAGGTAGTGATCAATTGTAGAGAAGAATTGGTGTTGCTTCGCAGTAATAGCGATAATAAGGTTTTAGTAGTTGATGATAATATAAAAATATCAAAGTTCAGCTACATAAGGTCAGTTGGCGAGTTCCACACATATCTGTTTCAATTAAAGAACAATTAAAACTGCTCGATATTATTAAAAGTGGAAGAGAATTATACATTCCATTCAGAAGTAGAGAATTACACGAATACCCATCATTACCACAAACACAAAAACATATGTGGGCTATTAAGTCTTCAATAGAAAAGCCTCAATGTATAATCTTTGGTTTTCAGACCGATAGAAAAAATCAAATAAATAAAGACTGCAGCCGCTTTGATCATTGCAATTTGACTAATATTAAAGTTTTTCTTAATGATGCAGTATATCCTTATGACAACTTAAATTTAAATTTTAAAAACAACCAGTATGCTTTGTTGTATGAACTATTCACCGAATTTCAAACTTCGTTTCTTTACAAAGATAGCGAGCCGATATTCACACCAGAAGAATTTAAAAGATATGCTCCAATCGCAGTTATAGACTGTTCTAAGCAAAAGGAAGAATTAAAAAGAGGTCCCATAGATATTAAAATTGAATTTGAAACAAATGTAAATATTCCCGATAAAACAACCGCATATTGTTTAATACTTCACGATAGGATTGTGAAATATGTACCAATAAAAAATATTATATCATTAATATAGTGAATCATGAATGTAAATTTTATGTATTATTTAAAGATTTTGTGATAGTTGGTAGAAATAGGATGTATATCACAAGGTTTAAAATAAAACAAAATATAAATACTAGTTTTTTATTGTTATTAATGTGTAATTAACATTAGATAAGATAACGTTTCTTTGTAATCTTCCAAATTAGTGGAAGGCCATTTTGCCGAATCTGGACCAGATGTCCAACCTAATACAGCATCTGGATTTAAAATATTTTGTACAGGATAATCTAAACGACATGCATTGATAATGTTAAAGTTAGATAGTAGCTTCAAAATATACAATTTGAATGAAATATTGCGCTCTAAACTATGTAGAACTAATATATCATCTAGTTTATTTAAATTTATCGATTCACATTTTTCTGTTTTGCAAACAAACACAACGTTATTGACATAATTGTCTATGCTTCGTCTCTTATCCAAAAGTTGGCACAAGTCATCCACTCTCAATTTATTTCCATACAATGCGGCAAAGGAAATAATGTCGCTTGGAACAACAAAGTTTTCTTTCTTCAACAAAAATTGTAAAGTTTCTTTTGCAGTATCTGTTTCATTAAAACGAATCGCATTCTTGAGATATTTTTCATAAACTTTTTCTTTAGCTTGTTGTGCTTCTAAAGCAATTTGTAAACTGACATCCATCATATTATGGTTGTAAGCCGTTGAATCGCAACTAAACGTATGAAATTTAGATGTTACAAGCAACGATTTTATAAATCAATCCCCTCCAAACGGTTGATATAGATAACCCCAAGGTCTTGTATCGGTACTATTATAACTGAGCATGCGTTTGTCATCATAAGGACTAAGATCAATTTTACCTTGTTTAACTGAGAATACATTGTGTTGTTTAGATTTAATAAGTCGTTGATCAGCTTCAAAAACTTTTTTATCAAATAAACATTTTTTATAGTCTTCAAAAGTAATTGATTTGATAGAAGATTTTTTGGATCCCTTAGATTTTTTAATTAATTTTTTAGAAAAATCTTCATCAACAATGTAAGAGTACATTTTCGACCTAAGTCCTACAAATTCTAGCATTATCTTTCCATTATTTTCATCCTTCATTAATCCCGGTTGTTTTTTGTTTTTTTGTTGTATTTGATAAATGTTATCAATGTGATAATCAGAAGTATCAAAGCGATAACTATCTTGTTTAATATATCTATAGATGTCTATATCTTTAAAGCTGTAAATCAAACTATCGGTGTCTGTATATAACAATTTGACGTTTTCTCCGAAGGTTTTTATAAGATAGTCATAATGAAATTCGTATAAAAAATTTTTTGAAATATCTAATATGCTAAATCCAACGTAAATAGGTTTATTCATACATATTTCTAATTTGTTCATTTCTATTATAACCATATCTTCATCAAATACAACTGAGCTGTGAAAATTTGGTTTTGAGATAAGAGATCGCACTCCCCATCGTCCATCCCATTTTGTTACTAAACGTATATCTCTATGCTTTCTAACATTTTCCATACATTTGCCATAAATTGCATTAATCATTAATTTATAAAAATCTTTTTCAAAATCATTTTTAGATTGTTGACGTAATTTTGTATTTAAGTCTATGTATTGTTTTAACCAAGGAGATTGACAAAATTTGAGCACTCTATTAAATTTTTTTTAATCTCATACCTAATCTTAAGTACATTTTTAAGTTTCTATAGTGAACGATGTATCGTTCCTTTGGAAACAAAGTTAATAACAATTTTTTAAGTTTAGTTTTTGAAGTCGGAGAAACCATATGTTCAGGTGCCAATGGCAAATCGCTATGTAAATTATGTAACTGAATTGGATAACCTAAATCACATTCAATGATGTATCCAACAACACAGTCATCAGGTGTATTCAAAATTTCTTGAACATCAAAATTTTTCATAAATTCAAAATTTCCGTATGGTAAATATTGAGACATGGCCGCTCCATATAAGTTATTTACATCAAAATACATTAAATACGTACTATCTTTAGTAGAATCAAAACCATTTTTCATATAGTTATTATTTGCTTTAGCGTATCTATTGGAACATTGAGAAACACCTCCTCTAATTCCTTTCTCAACGAACATAACCATATCAATGTCGGTGAGAAGTTCTAATGAAATGTTTGTAGTTTTTAACATAGCATCAAACGTTAATCCGGGGGCAGTGTAATAGTGTAACGGATCTAAAGTATATGTTTTTAAACAAGTTTCGCGAAAAGTTTCAAACACGTCAGCTAGTAAAAGTACATCTGTTTTTAAATACAAATCAGAATATTCGCCTATATTTCTAATTCCAAAAACTTTCCAAACATTTACAGCATGAGCATAATCTTCATCGCTAATGTTTTCATCGTTCAACTGACTATAGAAATCTTCTTTACGTGGTAAACACGTTTCTTCTAACTTTGTCCAAGAATCCACATAATCGTAAGGAAAAATTCCTTTCTTATTTAATAAACGAAATTCTTCTAAACTATTACAATAAGATTTTGTAATCTTTTTTTGATCGTCTAACAAATTAGAAGAAAGACGATCTAAACTTTGCGACATAAAACGGAAAGAATCTATAAACCTAAGAGAAATATTCATATTTGGTATCGCTTTCGTAAAAGAAATATATTTTTCTTTATTTATTGGTAAGAGTTTAATGTTTCCTTCAAATAATGCGGATAATTTTCTGATAATAAAATGTGCGTCGTATCCACTCATGTTATGAAATACTACAGGTATACAGTAGTCATCCTTATAGTTTAAGTTGCAACTCTGATGAGCGGCTCCCCTGAACATCCCTGTTTGATGGTTATGATCTCGAACTCTAACTTGATCATCATTAAAAGGTTGTTTACAAATGTGACATACTTTAGAAGATAAGAAAATTTGTTGTTGTTGATTGTTTAGTTTTTCCATTGGAACAATCGTATTAAGTTGTTGATAACACACATCTACAATATTTTTCAATTCACATACAAACCAATCGATACACTCTATTCCTCGATATGTGCAAAATTTTGACAAAGTATTATCGTATGAACATTTTAAGTAATATGCTATACTAAACGGTATATGTTTTTGGTACGATTTGGATTTAGTGTTGAGTAAATTTGAATTTGCATCATTACACTTTTCTAAAATACATTCTAAGTCAGCATAAATAGCAAATGGAACTTTTTCCTGATAACGATGATTTTTAAATGATAGATATTTTTCAGATTGCTTCGGTAACTTGACACAACATTCGTTAGAATCCATACAGCAAGTTTTATGTTTGTTAAGTATATCTTGAGATGTAAAGTAATTTAAACATCGTTCACAAATAAATTTCTTATTTTTATTACTCGATAGTTGTTTTGATAAAAGCGCAGACAAGTTTTTGATCCAAGTAAAATGAAATAGTAATTGTGCTTTAGACATATTGTTTATATCTAGCTGCGATGTGGAATTCAAAGGAAGCATAAGTAGATTTATTACCTTAACATTTGTTTCGGAAATAGAACTAAGAGAGCAAGGTAAAATTTTTTTGTTTTCTATACAAAACAAATTGATGGATAATTTATTAAGTTTTTCAAATGTTCTTATATCTTTTATAGTTATGGGAAATTTAATGCCCTTACAATTTAAAACATCATTAAAATGTGGATACGATGAAGGTCTATTAGAATTTTTTTTAGCTGGATATAAAGCGGATACTACAGACCAAAGAAAACAGTATGGATCCTCATTATTAACATTCACAACAGCATGTTTTGTTTTTATATAATTTGGAACCGATACAAAAGTAGAATAACCTACTTTAAGGGGATCGTATTTGTTAATGTTCACTTTAAGTCCCAAAAGTTCTTGTAAAGCCCAGCCACTGTCTTTTTCAGCAAATTCCTCTAATTTCTTTGAAAGCTTATCAAACACATGATTTTGATACCACCGTTTTAAATTAGTAGTACGATCGATGACATTATTTTTTGTGCAAAACGTTTTTAAATCTATTTCAGCAGTTTGAGGTTTAATAAAATTAGCGCTTAAAATGACATTTACTTTGAGAAGGGATTTTTTGAGAGCCTGTTTAATTTTTATACTAAAACATTTAAAAGACTGTCTGAAAAAAGTTATAGGATCTTTTATAGTAAGATTTGATATGAAACCTGTGCGGATTCTGTTCTTGAAACATGATTCGACATCTTGCCAACTAACTTTACATTTATTTCGATTTAAATTTGTCGATAGACCTTCACCGGATTTCACCACTAAAACTTTTTTAAGTTTTCTAAGTTTTAAACGATACAATTTTAAATGCGCTAAACTAGTTTCAATCGAAAAAGGAGATTTACGTATATTTTCTTTGTGTATTTTATTTTTTATTGCTTTACGAACAATTTGTATTGCATTATTAATATAAACTTTAAGATTATTCACTTCGTTCGGCGTTTTTATATTATTAAAGTAAACACGCGTCACTATCAAATATCGTTTGCACAAGCTAGATACGGTATCCATTTTTGCACGAATGAATATCGCAAGGGAGTTCAAGCTTATTTAAAGATTTACGCGTCTACACGATTATTTACGAATTGTCAAAGAATTACGAACCCGCTCGATTTTTTACGAAATGTCGAAGGTTCACGATCTTCGACGATTCCCCACCAATATCGAATCGTAGAAATGGTATAGTAGGAATAAAAGTAGAAGGAGAAAATTGTATATATTTGAGAAACGTTAGTGGTAATAATCATTCTGAATAATATTTTAGTAAAGAATTAATAATAATTAAAAAAATATGAACTGTGAAACTATATTGGGAGCAGGTAAGATAAACATTTTAATCTACTAACTCAAATCTAAATATGTTTATTTTTGTGATAGATATGGTTATGTGTCCCTACAATAATTTTCATATCATGCTGCGGCATAGGTTGGCCAAACATTTGTGGAAGTGTCATCCGGAGGAAACAAAAAAGAAAAGCGAAGCGGAGTACCGCAAAAAAATGGCCGAATGGGAGGAAGCTCAAAAAAAACGACAACCTTTGAGGGGGACTGTTCCACCGGTAGTGTTTCCTCCGGACTCCTATGAAACGTGGGATGATTAATACCTATGCCGCAGGACAAAAAATTATGAAATGTATTATAATTTAAAAAAATAAATGAACAAACAAATTTTACTTTGTTTTAATGTAAACCTTTTAGTTTGTAAATATCGATGTAAAACAAAAAAGAAATTTTTATAAAAAGATGCAATTATCTTTAAAACTAAAGGGAAAATCAAATTTTTACTTATGTGAAAAAATATGCGTTATAATTGACTAAATTTGAAACGTACACTAAAAATCGTTAAAAAGGGGTAGATTTTATAAATTTGATAAAAAAAATAATTTACCTAATTTATTTTGCATATTTGAACTCCTCGCTAAAAATCATGAATTTTGATATAAAACTCGATAGGATTCTGACAAGTTTGAAAAAACTACCTCTAACATTTTTTTTGAGAAAAAAATTTGATTTTTTTTGCGAATGTATAATAAATATAGTATATCATTTTAGCAAAGTTAAAATTTTTTCCTATCATTGCAAACGGTAGTATTTTAAAAAATACTATTAAGTAACGATGTTAAATTAAAAAACAAAGTGATTATTAATTATAAAATATTAGTAGTATTCAAAAATACTTATATATATGCAATCACATAGTGTTTAACAAGTAATAAAGAGTAAAAAAAAAATCATTTCCGCCCCACCAAAAACTGAGGGTAGATTTTTTATTTCATAGTAAGTCCAATGGTTAATGTCTCAATGTTCGATCAAATACCTTGGAAAAAAAAAAAAAAGTCATATGTATATGCATAATGCCTAACCTTACATTAATATGTATGTTCTAACCTTACAAAAAAATTTTTATAGATCTAACTGAATTAAAGCGGAGAATATTAAACTTGGTGTCAAATTTCAACTTCCGGTGTCAAATTTCAACTTCCGGCGTCAAATTTCAACTTCCGGGGTCAAATTTCAACTCCCGGTGTCAAATTTCAACTTCCGGTGTCAAATTTCAACTTCCGGTGTCAAATTTCAACTTCCGGTGTCAGATTTCAACTTCCGGTGTCAGATTTCAACTTCCTGTTTCCAATTTCAACACCCGGAGTCAGATTTCAACTTTCGGTGTCAAATTTCAACTCCCGGTGTCAAATTTCAACTTCCGGTGTCAAATTTCAACTTCCGGTGTCAAATTTCGACTTCCGGTGTCAGATTTGAACTTCCGGTGTCAGATTTCAACTTACGGTGTCGGATTTGAACTTCCGGTTTCCAATTTCAACACCCGGAGTCAGATTTCAACTTTCGGTGTCAAATTTCAACTTCCGGTGTCAAATTTCAACTTCCGGCGTCAAATTTCAACTTCCGGTGTCAAATTTCAACTCCCGGTGTCAAATTTCAACTTCCGGTGTCAAATTTCGACTTCCGGTGTCAGATTTCAACTTCCGGTGTCAGATTTCAACTTACGGTGTCGGATTTGAACTTCCGGTTTCCAATTTCAACACCCGGAGTCAGATTTCAACTTTCGGTGTCTAATTTCAATATGTGGTGTTAAATTTCACAATTATGCATTGTCAACAAATTTTTTTTTATAGTTCATGAACTATGGTGTAGCGTTCATTTTTCCGATGAATCGACAAACGTTGTATAATGAACTTCATTTCCGTTTGAGAGTTCAGTCACCTATCATAACGCAAACTTAACTACAAAGTTCATATACCTTGATTTTGAAAGGAAACTACGTATTGCAGATTCATGGATTATTTTATTATATAAACTAATACTTAGTTAGTTTAACTTAGTCTTCAGCTACTTCATAAAGCTTAAGCTTCTAAAATTCGAAATGTCGTTATCATTGTTATCCACAAAGCCGAAAATTAATATCCTTGAGGATATTGTAATACAGGTAAGTTAATTTTTTTTAAATTTTCTTTATATAATTTGCTCAAATTATTGACAAAAATTGATCATTTTTGTATCCAAGTCTAATGCTATATTTTTTATAGAGTGGTGTCTGTGCCCAAATAAAGATGCCGGCATTGGTGCCCATCAACAATTCGGTAAATAGAATTATTTTTTATACTTGTTCACATTTTGAAGTTTTATTATTTTATAACTAATGTTAACAACATTTTTATAGATTGACATGATGTTGGATGATGGGTTCATGGACGGCCAAGTAAGCTAATTATTTTGCATTACAAAATTCAATTTAATTAATAACTTGTATTGTTATTTCAGATGTTTCCGAATCCTCAAGCTTCCATTCCTATCCCCGAATGCGAAAATGATGGAAACAAGGTAAATCTTTATCTATATTTTTTAAATAATTTTTACTTATTAAATTTCAAACTTTATTTTGTTTCAGTCGCTATACTCAACATCCGATAGCGAGTGTATGGTTGTTGAGCCTGAAGAAGAGAGGCTCAACAACCATCAGCCATCAAGGGGGAAGGATTGGAGGCGATTAAAAACCCTATACAGCAAAACTAAGAACGAAGAGGTGGAGGAGGAGGAGGAGGAAACATTGACGCCGTTGGATGGCCACAGTCAAATTAGTTTAGAAGACGATGAATTTCTAGTAACGAAATTACAGAACAAGTTTGTAGACGATTTGAAAAAAACTTATAAGGATTTAAAAGTGAAAATTAGTGATAGGGAAAAACAAGTTAAATTTAGTAAAAACAAAGTGAATAAATTAAGAAGTGAATTGATGAAGGCGGAAAGACAATATAAAATAGATGTTAGGAAGCAAAAACAATTAAGTAGTGAGATAAGGTTATGTAAAGATTATAGTAATAAGTTAGGTTTTAGTTTAATATAGTTACAAATATTTATTTATGTTAGTTTGTAGTTAATAAAAAATATTAAAAAAGTAAACTTGGCTATCTTTTTATTTAAATTAAAATTTTCAGTGATTTTTTAACAACATAAATCTGCTGTTTTAAGTTCTTTTAAAATATGATAAACTTTAAAATTAAAAAAATGGAAATTAGTTTATTAAATAATCGAAAAGTATTATAAATTTAAAACATCGATCAATAATTCACACAATTAACAAAGTTTAACTCTAGTGTTTTCTTTCTAGTTTCAGTTTAAAGTAATTCTTATATTATTTATTACTTGAGATCATAAGTACTGATTATTATTTGAAATAAAGAATTCTTTTCAATTACAATTTAATATGCATAATTTATTTCTGTTAAGCTTAGTATAAATTTACAACACTTTATACATTACAAAACATTATTCAATGTTATTCCTCATCGCCGTTTGGAGTACTTTTCTTCATTATCATTGTTTTTGTAAACATCATTACAATAATTTTATTTGCAAATCGTTTGTTTTGCTTTTTAACGTTTTTATTAAATACTAATTTGATGAAAAATGTTTACCTCCTTGACCTCTAATTATTTCATCAAGGGAGCACAGCAAACATTTTTTACCTTCTATGTCCGTCTCCCCCTTACATTTTGGACAAACAAATCTTACAACTACAGGCATGTTGACTTTAGAGCAGTTGAAAATGTTTTAAACAGTTCAAATGAATTATTGTATTTATATATGTATTTACCAAAAACATGTTAAAATTTATCATAAAGATTATTACTCGCGTTAATTACTTACCTTGTTTTTTTCATTGCATTTGCTAAATTTGTATTGATTTTAAATAGTATTTTAATCTTAGTATATAAATTTATTTTAGAGGCAAAACCAAACTCACAACTATAATTTTTAAGCAATGTAAATTAGTTCTATGTTTATATAATTTACATATATTTATGCAATGTATAACACTTGTAATTGTAAAATTCAAAAAACATAATTACTTCAAACATTTATTGTTCACTTTATTTGTACATTCTTTAAATTCTTAGTGATCTCATACAATTTAATTTTACTAGATAACTTTTCTAAACCTTCCAAATATAATTTTAACCTTAGTTTATAAATTTTTCTCATGCGCGCTCCTTTTTCATTCATTTTTCACTCTAAAACAAATTCAATGTTTGTTGTTTCGCCAACAGCCCCCCTGCTAACGAGATAGATGTTTTTTCCCGTACTAATCGCGCTATTAATTTTGTTTATGTCCTCTATTGAAAACTTGTTGATAAATCTTTGTGGTAGAGGTACTTTGAAATCACCACATTCCACAATCACTTGCTCTCCAAATTTTCCATCAATTTTACTAAAACACTTAATTTTATACTGCTCATTTATTGATAGACTTCTGGCACTTACATAAGAAACCAAATGTGACGTCTCGTTCAAGTTTGTAAAAAATGCTTCCATCGTAATTTATTAAATAAATAAATTATTAAAACGAATAAGAGTTATTAAAATACTAATATTAAATCATGATAAATGTTACCTTTATATACACACAATAGCATCCCCACCAAAAACATCTACCATCACTACGAACTTCACCGACTGACCTACATCCGATCATTACCGAAACGAAACGACTCCTACAATTCTGTACGATTCCCACACCACCAATACGATATATCCCGACTTACAAAATCCGAATGCAACTCGAGCATAGCCGAAACGAAACGATAGCAACGAAATTTCACGATCTCCTACCGATCTTACCCGAGTGAGCCAGCATCCTCACTACATAACTACTTATATACCTTCTATAATTTTTGATTGGAATATGTACGAGAAATAGTTTCTTTTTCTAACAAAACGGCACATATGTACTATGTACATGATGATAAAAACTTAGATCTTATATGTAATATCTTTGCAGAGGCAGTTCACCGTCATCTCACTACAGATAAACCTATAGATTTAACAAACTTGTCAATAACAAAAACCATTCATGATTGGCTTCGGTCGGCAGCACGTTATAACTACAAAAAGAAAAGTAACCCAAGAAATACGCAAGAAAATTAATCTTTACGTAACCCAGCTAAATTTGGATACATATTAACCGCTTAATGCACACCTCCGTGACATATACGGGCAACGTTTACCGGCAGAATTGTGCAGCTCCGTGAACGTCACGGTCACTGTAATTTTATATGTCTCAAAATTTTACAGCTCCGTATGGGTCACGGTTAATATAGAAATATAATTTTCCAAATATTTTAAGTCCGTATCTGTCACGTTGGATGGTAGATTATTGCCATTCTCGGAATTTGCGTTTGTTTATGCTAAGACTAGAGCCAGATGTTTATGACTCACATTATCATTCTAAAAGTTACCTTTTTCATGTGCGGACGTGTAGTATATGCAGTGATATTTGAAAATCCAAGACATTTTGCTAGAATAAGTTTTACGCTAGTATAACAATATAATATATTTTATCTCAGGTAAGATTTTTTTTATTGTTGAATATTTAGAAATTTATTTAGAAAAATTTGTTCAGCTAAATGTCTGACCAAGAAGATTCTGAATTTGAGTATGCCAATTTATCAGAAAGCGGAAGTGACGATAGCCATGTAGAATCAGATTCGGAGGAAAGCGAGGATGATGACCAATCAAATGATATCTGGCAACAAATAAATACAGATATCTTGGATTCAGCACCACCACGTTTCCAGTTTATTGGTGTCCCAGGTTGTACATTCAATGCAGATAATTTTGCAGTCTTGGATTATTTCCAATTATTTTTTGATAATGAATTGATAAACTTATTGGTCACCGAATCTAATCGCTATGCAGAACAACAACCACAAAGATCATCTGATGTTTTATTTCCTATAAAAACAGAAGAAATGCAAATATTTTTATGTATAAATATAATTCAAGGAATAATTCTGATAATGACTCATATGACTGTCATACTCATCCCAATCCTAAACTAAACAAAATTTGGTCTATTTATGAAGCTCTAAATAGAAAATTTAGTACATTTTATATACCTGAACGAGACATAAGTGTAGATGAAAGTTTGCTATTGTACAAAGGACGATTGGGTTGGATCCAGTACATCCCACTAAAACGATCTCGTTTTGGGATAAAAATCTACATGCTCTGCGAATCTAAAACAGGGTATTTGTATTCGTTTATTATTTATACTGGAAAAGGAACTATAATATCCCAAAAATATAAAGACATGCCTATGACTTCACAGGTCGTATTGTCGTTAGCAGATTCTCTACTAGATATGGGATATTGTGTAACGACCGACAATTATTACACGTCCCCACAACTAGCAGATTTCTTTGTATCCAAAAATACTGATTTATATGGTACTCTGCGGTCCAACAGAAAAAATTTACCACAACAACTTGTGACTAAAAAAACTAAAAAAGGAGAATCTATAGCATTCCAAAGAAAAAAAGTCATGGTAATGAAGTGGCATGATAAAAAAGAAATTTGTCTCTTGTCGACAATTCACAATCCCGAAAATGTCCTAACTGCGAAGAAAGATAAAGAAGGAAATCCTATAAAGAAACCTAAATTAGTTGTGGACTACAATAACACCATGGGAGGCGTCGATAGATTAGATCAACACTTACATGACTATCAACTAACTAAAAAACGGGGGAAAAAATATTTATGCATTTATTTGATTTTGCTATTTTCAACTCTTTTATTTTGTACAAAAAGAATGGAGGAGCAAGGGATAATTTGGAATACAGAACAAAACTGATAGAAGAAATGATACAAAATATCACTTGAGTACAAACGTCAAGAAGGCAGGGCGACAAAGACATATGGGACCATTACGACTAACGGAACGACATTTTGTTGTAGATAACTGTAATGTGTTCCCTCAAAACCCAAGAGATGTCGTTAGTTAGTAAGGAAGTGTGTAATAAAAATGGCGTAGCTGGTCAGTTTTTGGTTCTTATAAAACTGTTATATATGTTGTAAACTAAAGGAAATAAACATTGTTACATAAGTATACAAAAGGGTTATATAATTAATGATATAAAGCACACAAACTACAAAAGGTTATGGACCCAGGAAACTGTATTGTGAGTTAAAATTGTACACAAAGAATAAAAGGAAAATGGCGTCGGAGAATTCAAGTAAAAATAATTTTAACATAGAACTACTAAATTCAATTAATTACCACACGTGGAAGTTTCGTATGATGGTTTTATTTCAAGAGAAAGATGTATTGGAAAATATTAAAACGGAATTTATGGAAACAAATTATGATGAGGAGAGAAAGGAAAAACAAGCAAGAAACAATGATAACAGATGTAAATCTTACATAGTTCAATGTTTGGATGATAATCAAATTGATTTAATACGAGATAGAAGTACAGCGTACAGCATGTGGAAAAAGTTTGGAAGAAAGATATGAGAAAAAGGCATTCCGGCACAAATGATTTTAAGAAAGAAACTAATGACGATGAAATTACAAAACGCTAGTGATTTGGAAAATTTTTAATGGAATTCGAAGAAACAGTTCGACAACTGAAAGTTACAGGTGCAGAATTAAAGGAAGAAGATATTGTGTGTTTATTATTATTGGCTATGCCACAATCGTTAGAAACGGTAATTACGATATTAGAAAGTACGGAAAACTTGACGTTTGAGATAGCAAAAAATAGATTAAGAAGTGAAATCGAAAGAAGGAAAGCAAGTAAGAATGATAGGGTAAATACAGATAAAGAAAATATTAAACCAGCAGCATTCACTGTAACAAATAAGGATGGAAATTGTTATATATGTGGTGAAAAAGGACATTTTAAACGAGACTGTAAGAATAAATATGTTAGCAGAGGTAATTTCCGAGGTCATAATAGCAGAATGCATGGAAATAGGGAATTCAGTCAAAATACCAGTACAAGAGGTTTTAATGGCAGGTTTAGAGGTCGAGGTAACTATAGAAGATATTACAACGGCAGATATCAGAATAATGGTCGAGGTATGGAAAATAGACAAGGAAATTTTGCTCAAAATGAAAATGAAGATGAAGTAGATGGTGTTTGCTTTATGACTGATTTAGATAATAAGAAACAGGATCCTCATGTAAGTAAAAATAGCATTTCGTTTTGTATTGATTCTGGATGCACAAATCATTTAATTAATGACATGTCGTATTTTTTTGATTTCATGTATTTAAATGAACCTATCAAAATTTCGGTAGCTAAAAATAATAATTTTATGGAAGCAATTGGTATAGGAAATATAAAAGTTATAAGTAATGTCTATGGAAAACCAATTGAATGTACAATTAAAAATGTATTTTATGTACCAAATTTACGAAAAAATTTGTTATCTGTAAAATGTTTAGAAATAGCGAATATAAAAGTAGTTTTTGATAAGGGTGAAGTATTTTTGTTTAAAGATAAACATTTAATAGGTATAGGTAAAAGAAATGTGTTATATGAAATATTTTTTGAAGTAAATTTTAATGAATGTATGAATGTAGAATATCAAAACGAAAATTTTAAGTTGTGGCACAAGAGGTTAGGGCATATGTGTAATACAAATTTAAATAAAATAGTAAGTAAAGGTATGGTAGACGGAATAGGAGATTTGAAATTGAATAAAATTGATTTTTGCAAGTCCTGCATTGAAGGAAAAATGACAAGGTTGAATTTCGGTATGCGAACTAGATCAAAGAGAATTTTGGGTATAATTCATACTGATGTAGTAGGTCCAATAACACCTATAAGTCATGATGGTGAAAAATACTTTGTAACATTCATAGACGATTATTCGGGTTTTACTCATGTTTACCCTATTATAAACAAAAGTGATGTTTTTAAATGTTTTGAGGAGTATGTCAATGCGGTGCAAACTAAATTTAATTGCAAAATTGCTGTTTTGAGATGTGATAACGGAGGAGAATATATATCAGAGAAAATAAAAGATTTTTGCAAGAGTAACGGGACCGTAATCGATTATGCGACACCCTATACACCAGAACAGAATGGAAAATCAGAAAGATACAACAGGACAATATTAGAAAAGGCAAGAGCAATGATACAAGAAGCATCCGTACCAAAACATTTTTGGAACGAAGCAGTTCGAATATCAGCATATATTATAAATAGATCTCCACATAGCTGCATGGAAAACAAAACACCGGCAGAAATATGGAATGGAGAAAAACCTAATATAAGAAACATGAGAATATTTGGTTGTATTGCATATGTACATATACAGCGACAGTTTCGTGATAAGTTTGATGATAAAACGAGAAAATGTGTGATGATGGGATACACGACAACTGGTTATAGACTATGGGATATAGAAAATCAGAAAATCATAGTAGCAAGGGACGTAGTATTTAATGAAAACGAGTTTTATTTTAAAAAGAAATTAATAAACGTGGAATTAAATGAAGAAGAAACTAAAAATGACATACTAAATGAGAATCAAGATATGGAGAAGGAAGAGATAAAACTTAATACGATAGAAAACAACGAAGATCAACAATGGAGTAAAAAGACAAAAGAAATATTAAAATACCAGAGAGGTATGCAGATTATGAATTATATATGGCTTTTGATGCGGTATCGTATGTAGAAAATGTACCACAAATTGTAGAAGAAATAAATAAAAGAGACGACAAAAGAATGTGGCTAGAAGCGATGCAGAAAGAGGTGGATTCAATAGAGAAAAATAATACGTGGGAAAAGGTGAAGATGCCAGAAAACGCTGAAGTTTTGAGTACCAGATGGGTATTTGCTATGAAACCATATGAAGAAAAAATACAAGACAAATATAAAGCCAGACTTGTGGTGAGAGGTTTTGCACAAAAGGAATCATTTGAATACGATCAAATCTATTCTCCAGTAGCAAGGATGTCAACGATCAGAACGTTATTATCAGTAGGAATCCAAAATATGCATTATTTCGAGCAGTTAGATGTAAAAACTGCATTTCTAAATGGAGAACTTAAAGAAACCATTTAGGTTTACCCACCAGAAGGAGTGAAATGCAAGGATGGGTATGTTTTAAAATTAAAGAAGTCTCTGTATGGGTTAAAACAATCCAGTAAATGTTGGAATAACAAAATAAATGAATCACTCGAGACATTGGGTTTTATTAGATCGGAAACAGATTATTGTTTATATATAAAAGAAATCAATGATAATTATATATATCTACGATTATATGTGGATGATATTATACTATCAGGTCCAGATCTAACAATCATAAATGAGTGTAAGAAACAATTGATGAAACATTTCGAAATTAAAGATAAAGGAGAGTTAAGAAACTTTTTGGGTTTGGAGATAAAATATGATAAAGAAAAGGGAATTTTAAATGTTAGTCAAGAAAAATATATAGCAGGGATACTTAAACGTTTTAATTTTGAAAATTGCAACTCATGCAAAACTCCGATTGATCCAAAATTAAGAATAAATGCAGTAGAAACAAGTACAATGGAAAACAAACCAACAAAACAATTAATTGGTTGTCTGATGTACCTAATGCTAGGGTCACGACCAGATATAAGTTTTTCGGTGAATTACTATAGTAGATTTCAAGACAAAAATTCGAATGAAGTTTGGAGTGGATTGAAACGATTACTACGCTATATTAAAGACACTCAAAATATGAGCCTAGAATTTAAAAGAAGAGAAAACATGCAACCAATTATATGTTACGTAGATTCGGATTGGGCAGGAGATTCATCTGACAGGAAATCGGTCACAGGTTATATAGTACAAATTTTCGGAAATTGTGTAGTTTGGGTAACGAAGAAACAGAATTGTATTGCGCTTTCAAGCACAGAAGCAGAATTGATAGCACTGTGTTCAGCGGTTTGTGAATGTTTATTCATAAAGAATCTTTTAAATGACATGCATGTGTTTGTTCCAAGTTTTAAAGTATTTGAAGATAACCAAAGTTGTATTGCATTGATAAAGAGCCCAGAAAATAACAAGAGAGTAAAACACATTGATTTAAAGTATAAATTTATTTGTGAGATTGTTAATAACAAAACTATGACATTAGAGTTTATAAATTCAAAATACCAGTTAGCAGATATTTTAACAAAAGGACAAAGTAAAGATCAATTATATTCAAATAGATTAGCAATCGGTTTAGAATAAGAGAGGGTTCAATGTTACAAGTTAGAAATAAGGTTTTGTTTTGTTCTATATGTATAATGTCAGTTGCTTGGTTTCTTGAGGAAAAACATTAAGAGAGGGTGTTGTAGATAACTGTAATGTGTTCCCTCAAAACCCAAGAGATGTCGTTAGTTAGTAAGGAAGTGTGTAATAAAAATGGCGTAGCTGGTCAGTTTTTGGTTCTTATAAAACTGTTATATATGTTGTAAACTAAAGGAAATAAACATTGTTACATAAGTATACAAAGGGGTTATATAATTAATGATATAAAGCACACAAACTACAAAACATTTTCCTGACTTTATTCCTCCAACTGAAAAAAAGGCTGCACGTTATAGAAATTGTGCAGTATGTTGTTCAAGAAAAGACAGCACGGGTAAAAAAATCAGAAAAGAAACAAGATATTGGTGCAGTGAGTGTGACGTGGGACTCTGCGTAGTACCTTGTTTTAAAATTTACCATACACAATTAAAATATTAATAAAAAAATTTTTTTTTTGCATAAATTAGTTAAACTAAGCATAAATAATAGTTATTTGCAAAAAAAATAAATGATTTTTTTTGTACCTAAATTGATTAAAAAAATGTGCATTAAGGGGTTAAGGCAAAAGTTAGTATTCTGGTGTTATTCAAGTGAAAAATAGAACGTTTAAAATTACATATATTTGCTTTAGAATATATTGTTTTTAGTTTTGTTTTAAAAAAATATTACTCAAAGATAGGCGATGTCTATTGCATATGTTTATTTTATGTTAAAAAATATATTACAGGTTTTTATAATAATATTTTTCATTTAAAAAATGTACTTACCAATTCGGTTATATGTAAAAGGTTTGAATATTTCTACCATTTTTATAATTTAATACAACTTCTAATTTAATGTATCTAATGTACATGTACAAGTAACGTATTCTGTCCGTGTTTAAGATGATATCTATACGATGTTTCATTTTCGCAAAAAATGAACGTCTAATATTGGCATATTCTTTATACACATTATTCAGTCAAAATTTGTTATACTCTAAGACATCTTTTAGAGATACAAAATTTAACGTTAAATGTACGTTAAATTATAATGCTACGACTCTGTACAATTAATTACATCTTTTAGAAGTTGAAAAACGAAACATTGTAAATACGTTTAAAACTAGATTCCAGTTATACGTAAATACCGCGGACATTTAGATGTCGAATATCCGCCCGACTTTGAGTAAATTATACTATCTATAGACCATCTACGAGTACGTTTTTTTATGTGTTTTAAACATTAGCGTGTTGTTTGGGATCTTTTATAGCACATACGTGACCACCGATCCAGTTTCTATCCATTTTAATCAAACAAAAATAACACAAACAACCGCATAAAGTATCTTCAACAATAATAACAACATGTAACGTGTAAATTTCTACTGCGAGTCAAAATCCGCCTGAGAGTTAGGCAACTAACAGTAACATCTGTGTCCTCGAACCGTAGTTCGAAATCACGCCTACGGAGGCGCGAAAGTTGTTAGTCGTCGACGAATTATATTCATTTTTATGCTGTTTGTGGATCGGTTTACAACAGGGGAACATCGGAGAGGTGAGGTAAATTGAATCTCTTTTCATCTGGTAACATCTTCTACACCGACGTTTATTTTAGCCTTTTGGAAATAAATCCGATTGAACCTCCGGTGCAAATAAAATCGGCACGATGTCTTGTGGACGGCCAGACACATAAAGTGGGTTAGTATTCTTACACGTGTTTGTAATGGAGGCCAACCAACTAATCTTCACGATTTTTAGCTTCTTTCTTTGGGTCTTTTTCTGTCCTTGTTACGTTGCGGGTGATATTAAAATGGATGCTGGATACTCGATCTTCGCTTTGGACGTCTTCGTCTGTTGTTCTGAGGTAGATCTACGTGTGCTTTGATCTGTAATCTAAGGGAAATGGTGAACGCGCTAAACCAGTTCGGATGTTCGACAAAGTAAGGAAAACTACTACGATACTCGAGGTATTTATGACACCTTTCTATTGGAGTCGCGGGAGTCTCGCTGTCGACCTTATTTCGACCGGACGCTGTAGCCTTCGTTTAGCAGCGGCCGCGGTGCGTGCATGAGGAAACAAAAGATCGTGTTCGTGTCGCCATTTTATCACATATGTCAACTAAGATCGATCCTCGTATAAATATATATAAATGATTGCGGAAGTGGGAGACGACGTCGAGTATAATTGTTTTCTTATTTAAGTTAATATCCCCTAACGTCAAATTTTATTGTAATTCATAACCTTCTTATATACAATAATTCTTTCAAATGTTAAAATCACCTAACGTCAAACTTTATAATAGTTCATAATTTGTTTATACAATAATTCTTTTAATATTTTAACTGTGTAATGGTCAAGTCATTACAATTATTTAGGATAACTTCTCAATCACTTACAGTAATTATTAAATTTTATCAAAGGTAGAATTTTGGGAGTTACCCGTATCTCTGTATTAAATTGATGATTATTATTTACCGGTCCTAAGACGCTTGATCAAGTTGTCCCCAGACTGTACGTTAATTAGCGGGAACGCGTCTATCTAGTAAATCATCGCTACCGTAGCCGCGGTAATTATTAGCTACGTAAGCGATCTTAGCTTGTGTGGCTTCCAAACTCTATTTGCTGTTACTTATATATGTATACTTGTAATTGATAATTGTGCTTAATAATTTTTTCTCTGTGGGGTTATATAAATAATTGTCAGGAGTTACCAGTGGCGTAACCGTCGCAGTTGTGTTTCTTCCGTTGGAAGGAGATAGTGAATGATTTTTTGAATAAATGGTTATTGTGAATACTACATATGTTTTCTTTTGGGGAGACTTCGGGTCTAGGCTTTCCTTTTCTCTTCCCTAGACCATAATTTCTGCGGATAACAGTTCGAGAGAAGGTGGCGCACTTGAGCATTCAGCTTACCGGAACTAATTGAGTATCTTAGGATTTTCTTCAACCCGACGACCACCTGCGGCGAGGCTAGCCAAAAAGGTAAGCGATAACATCTGGTTAATTACTATGAAGTGATACGGTTCTTCATTCCTTGTTTCTTTCTCCACCTTTCCCCATTAGATCACAATAAATATTGTAACAAATATTTCTGGCACCTACAACGTGAGGCTTTCGACGATTTTCTTCTTGAACGGATTCTGACGGCGAATAAGTGCTACTGTTTACTTGCTCAAATTTCTTATTAATTACTACCTCCTGCTTATTATTATTTTTTTCTAGTAGTATAGAAGCTCAAGTTATACTTTTCTAAAGTTTTACTCATTAGTTGCTTGCTTATATTTTTCTACCTAGTGGGTGAAATCTTTTTTTTTTCTTTTTTGCTAGAGTTTCGAATACTATTACGTGGGTTCGCGTTTCGTGGACTACTACAATTAATTTTAGTTTTGGGATTTTGTGTTTAGCTATAGGTTTTGCTTAAGGGAGCCGCTTGTGCTGTTAATTTTAATTATACTCTTACCGATTACTCATAGGATTATTTGGTGTTAAAATCTTAGTGTGTTATCTCGTGTGAACCATGTATTCTTTAGAAGACGAACTTCAATTTCTTACTTCATCGGATTCTGAAGCGGAAATAAACTTGGCCGATTGGGATGTAAACTTCTCAGGTGAAGATCCTTTTGAACTGATGAACTTTTTAACTAGAGTCGACGAATTGTGTATGTCTCGCGGTGTTTCGCACCACCAGCTTTTTCTTTCAGCTTCTGAGGTACTGTCCGGTAAAGCTCTTTTTGTATTTAGAGCCCGACGCTATTCTTTGCGTTCTTGGAAGGATGTCGCTACTCTTTTGAAAACGGAATTTCTACCGTTGGACTATGATGAACGTCTACTATATACTATTCAGAACTGTAGGATGCAACCTAACGAATCGATTGGAATGTATGTTGCTACTATCCGGCATCTTTTCATGCAATTGCTAGAACCAGTCTCAGAGAAGACACAACTGAAGATCATACGTCGCAATCTGACTTCATTTTATCAGTCTCACTTCGCACTCATCGATATTACATCTTTTTCACAATTGATATCCTTAGGCAAACGTTTGGAATCTAATCTTAGCTCAAATAATTCTTTTAGCTTTTCGACATTTGAGGAAAATGATCGACTTCTAGAACCACCTTTGGGTTATACGAACAAAACTGCTGCCTCTATATCTTCGACTAAGGCTGTCGCTGGTTCTCTTCCAACTTCGTCGGTTCCTTCTTTTGCTACTACTTGTGTTCACTGTGGTCCTAAAGCTGAGAAAGCTTTACGACATGTTCGTTCTTTAGCTTCACTTCCACCAAATTTTTCTTCGGTTGCTAGGTTTATTCGTCCTACTACCGATCCTTGGTATCTAGGTCTAATTGCTAAAGCTTCTACTTTTCCGCGACGTTACTCTCGTTGGTGTATTGTGGAAAATCTGTTATGCAAACGTGTACGTATCTCTCGATCTGATCCTTGTGTATGGAAATTAGTTGTTCCATCAGATCAACGCAAACAGCTAATCTCTGATCACCATCTTCCATCTAAGGGTGACCATCGTAGTGTTAAAAGTACGTTGGACGGTCTTCGTTCGCACTTCTACTGGCCGCATATGAGGTCTAAAGTTGCTGAATACATACGGTCTTGCTGTTGTAACTCGCGACAAAACAATACTATGGGATCACACTCTCGCTTATTGCCAAGTACTATGAAGCGTTCTAACAATAGGGTTGCTAATAGGTTTTCTACACCTTTACCTAAAGATACTACACCTGCTCAAGAGGTAAAAGCTGCATCTTTCTCTTTTCCATCGAGTTCTTTGGTTTCTTCTGCTGATGCATCGACGTTTCTTTCTCTTGATCGTTCGCTTTTCTTTCATCGGCGTCGCAAGCGTCGTAAATTCTAACAACGCTTGTTGACTCTGGATTGTTGACTTTAGCTATTAGTTTGGCTTGTGTATTTGGACTTTTGATTGTACTCTTTTAATTATCTTGTTGGTATTTTGGTTATAGTAACTCGGATGCTATCCATTTGCCTTCTTCCAATTTGCTGCCACTGATTTGCTGTTCTTTGGATTAAGTTGTTTAACAATTTTCTTTTGGTTTTCTTTCTTTACCATCTTATTTCGGGACAGACTACCCTTCCGTATTGTATATAGTTGTACCCGCTTCGTCGGCATTTTTTTGGATTGGTATGTCACTTATAGGATTCTCTGCTTTACTGTTAAATTTTGATTTTTTTTGGGATTTCCTATTCCGCTTGTCGGCATAAAAGTCTTGAAATAAACTTTTCACTTTGGGGACAGCATTTGGGACACATTCGGTTATGACTAACTACGATATCTTTTCTCTTCTTTTCTCCTCTTTTTTTTTTAGTTTGGGCGGTTGGTTGGGCACCGTAGGGTGGTCTCTCTTTTCATTCTTTTACGGGGTGAAGAATGAATCAGGCATTAAGATCAAGCCTTAGCTTTCTCCGTCTTTCTCTATCTTTTATCTTTCTCCGTCTTTCTCTATCTCTTATCTATCTCCGTCTGTCTCTTTTCTTCCTTTCTTGTACTTCTTACTTCTCATTTTTTTCTTCTTGATTACTTATCACCTACCTGCCATATCTTCCTTCTTTCTTCTTTCTCCTAAAGGTTCGCCTTTCGGGTTTGGTTGGCAGTAGGCTGGATCCGTACAATAACATCGTGTACTCTCTTTTCTCCTTCTGTCTTCCTGTCTTTTCTTACTTTCTTTTTCTCTTGGGTTGCTTGGACACTTACTTCTTTTCTTTGGCTAACTTTTTCTCTTGAGTGTTCACTGCAACTATGCTTCTTCTTTCCTTCTAAGTTTCCTTTCTGCTGTTAAATTGGGTTTAGTGGGTTATTTGGTTGTTGAGTAGGTCTGAAACTTGAGGCAGACTATCACTCCGCTTTTCTGTACTATATGTACGCCCGCTTGGTCGGTTTCTTTGGATGTGTGTAGTCATTCTTAGGGTATCTCTTCTGCCACTTATGCTTTGGTTTTTCTGGGAGTACTCTATTCCGTTAATCGGTTTCTACGTCTCATTGTGACAGTCTAGCGCAACAATTGATAATCTACGAGTGCTCGATTAGCAACAGATAATCATGACTTCTTCTTTCTACTTCTTTCTTTCCTTCTCTTAGGATTGCTAATACTGGGCTTTTGTCCTTGGGGTTGCTTAGGGGGGTTCTTCTTTCTTTTTTTCCTTTTAAAGATTACTTTCTTTGGAATTTTCTTCCAAGGTTTTGCTAATGATTGGGGTCGGGATTTCATTGACTTTAGGGCTTTTGGGTCCTTGACGCTAGTCTAAACTTCCGTCTTTTTCTCCTCTTCTTTTTTCTCTTGGTTGTCTTGGATCGTCGCTCCGTACTTGGAATAACGTCTCGTTCTTTATTCATACCCGGAATCACTATTTGGTGGCTTTAACGAGCACGTTAGTTTCGTGATATTGGCCTTCTAAGTTCTTTGGAGTTTGGTTACTCAGGCAGTATCATTTTGCTGTATGCGTCTCTAGTCCAAGTTAGGTTTGATTGATTTTAGGGAACTTCGAAAGGTTCTGTTCCTTCATCTATCGGGTTGGGTTTCTGTGGTTTTTGGTTCCTGAGTTGGGTTATGGTTTTCAATGTGCGGTTAGTTGGTAACGAACTTCATGGCAAGTTCCACTCTAAGTTCTTTAGGGCTGCGTTCGGATTTGATTTCGACCGTGGGTCTCACTTCTTGCTAGGGGGGAATTTGTAACGTGTAAATTTCTACTGCGAGTCAAAATCCGCCTGAGAGTTAGGCAACTAACAGTAACATCTGTGTCCTCGAACCGTAGTTCGAAATCACGCCTACGGAGGCGCGAAAGTTGTTAGTCGTCGACGAATTATATTCATTTTTATGCTGTTTGTGGATCGGTTTACAACAGGGAACATCGGAGAGGTGAGGTAAATTGAATCTCTTTTCATCTGGTAACATCTTCTACACCGACGTTTATTTTAGCCTTTGGAAATAAATCCGATTGAACCTCCGGTGCAAATAAAATCGGCACGATGTCTTGTGGACGGCCAGACACATAAAGTGGGTTAGTATTCTTACACGTGTTTGTAATGGAGGCCAACCAACTAATCTTCACGATTTTTAGCTTCTTTCTTTGGGTCTTTTTCTGTCCTTGTTACGTTGCGGGTGATATTAAAATGGATGCTGGATACTCGATCTTCGCTTTGGACGTCTTCGTCTGTTGTTCTGAGGTAGATCTACGTGTGCTTTGATCTGTAATCTAAGGGAAATGGTGAACGCGCTAAACCAGTTCGGATGTTCGACAAAGTAAGGAAAACTACTACGATACTCGAGGTATTTATGACACCTTTCTATTGGAGTCGCGGGAGTCTCGCTGTCGACCTTATTTCGACCGGACGCTGTAGCCTTCGTTTAGCAGCGGCCGCGGTGCGTGCATGAGGAAACAAAAGATCGTGTTCGTGTCGCCATTTTATCACATATGTCAACTAAGATCGATCCTCGTATAAATATATATAAATGATTGCGGAAGTGGGAGACGACGTCGAGTATAATTGTTTTCTTATTTAAGTTAATATCCCCTAACGTCAAATTTTATTGTAATTCATAACCTTCTTATATACAATAATTCTTTCAAATGTTAAAATCACCTAACGTCAAACTTTATAATAGTTCATAATTTGTTTATACAATAATTCTTTTAATATTTTAACTGTGTAATGGTCAAGTCATTACAATTATTTAGGATAACTTCTCAATCACTTACAGTAATTATTAAATTTTATCAAAGGTAGAATTTTGGGAGTTACCCGTATCTCTGTATTAAATTGATGATTATTATTTACCGGTCCTAAGACGCTTGATCAAGTTGTCCCCAGACTGTACGTTAATTAGCGGGAACGCGTCTATCTAGTAAATCATCGCTACCGTAGCCGCGGTAATTATTAGCTACGTAAGCGATCTTAGCTTGTGTGGCTTCCAAACTCTATTTGCTGTTACTTATATATGTATACTTGTAATTGATAATTGTGCTTAATAATTTTTTCTCTGTGGGGTTATATAAATAATTGTCAGGAGTTACCAGTGGCGTAACCGTCGCAGTTGTGTTTCTTCCGTTGGAAGGAGATAGTGAATCATTTTTTTAATAAATGGTTATTGTGAATACTACATATGTTTTCTTTTGGGGAGACTTCGGGTCTAGGCTTTCCTTTTCTCTTCCCTAGACCATAATTTCTGCGGATAACAGTTCGAGAGAAGGTGGCGCACTTGGGCATTCAGCTTACCGGAACTAATTGAGTATCTTAGGATTTTCTTCAACCCGACGACCACCTGCGGCGAGGCTAGCCAAAAAGGTAAGCGATAACATCTGGTTAATTACTATGAAGTGATACGGTTCTTCATTCCTTGTTTCTTTCTCCACCTTTCCCCATTAGATCACAATAAATATTGTAACAAACAAAAGCACAAATATAAGTTAAACAAATTAATAAAATGTTTAATCATAGCGTGAGAACTAGCGCACAGTTGGTTTATAATAATAAACAAGGGATTTTAGGGTCTCGGTCAAGCTTGTCAATTGGCAACGAAAAAAAAGAACTAAATTTCAACATTATGGCGGCCGAATGCGCTAACAGATTGCTCGTACTTTATTTGTCAATGAGAGAAATTCTGTAACTATTCCGAATACTGACTATCCCAATTACACTGTAAACTACTCGGCCGAGCACTCTTGATATGAAAATTCGACGCAGTTCTAGAATATTTGCTTTGTTAGCTAAGTTTTTATTAATTGTTTATACAGGCATTTCATTGGTCTTAATTATTGCTTTTTGTCGATTCTGACAAAAGTGATGCTTTATTACTAATATTAACAAAAAGTAAATGTTTACTAACTGAAATACACTGTGAAAAATTAGTATAGGACACTTAATCACGAGACGCATAATCATGGGACATTTAAGCACGGACAGTTAAACACGCCGACACTTAATCACACGGACATTTTAACACATAGACATTTAAACACTGAGACATATAATCACATGGACATATAAACACATTTTTGAAAAATAATAATTTAAAATAAATGTAGGAACTGTAGTGCTATGCTACTGATTTAATTAAAACATGTTTGAAGTGAATAATTAAGAGTAATCTGTATTCGCTAATTACGATCGATACCGTTAAGGTACTTACTACTTATTTCAAAGTGCGAAATGCAATAGTATCATTCATACAAATGAAAACACCATTGTAAAATATCCAAATGATCACAACCACGACACACAGCCTTTTCGAGTAAGTATTTTAAACTTGCTTTGCATTTTCAAATTACTTTGTCATCCATTTAACACATTGATCCTAATGCCTACTCTTTTCTCAGATTGAAGCTAGTAATGCTATTGGAAGAATGAAGGAGTCGATGTTACATGTTGGTGCAACTCCAAAAGCTGTTGCCGCTTCAGCGTGCTAAAGGAAAACACCTAATCCATGAACAAAAAACTTTGATATAACTCCAGAATACGGCAATTATTTGTTGCATGATTCCGGTCGGAAGGACGAACACAGAATATTAATATTTGGGCAAGCAGAGCTTCTCCGTTTAATGGAATCAAGTTCTTTATGGCAAGCGGATGGGACATTTAAAGTAGTACCAGAGGTTTTTTTCAATTATACAGCATTTACGTTCAATTAGCTGGTATAGCTTTTCCGTACATTCTCGCCCTGTTACCTGATAAGGCGGAAGTCACATACATCCGATTGTTAAACATAATTAAAACTTTAATATCTGGCGCCGATCCTTCCGCAGTTCTCACTGACTTCGAAATTGGCGCAATGAATGCTTTTCGAAAAGTCTTTCCGAATGTCAACGTATCAGGATGTCCTTTTCATTTGAAACAAGCCGGACTTAAAAAAATTCCAACGATTGGATTAAAAAATTCATATGAGCAAAACACAAATGATTTAGCATTAGCCGTTAGGATGCTATTTTCCTTAGCGCTCCTACCACTTCATGACGTGGACGATGCATTTTTAAAAGTTACAGAAGAATTTCCAGAACTTGGTATGTATGACGTGCGTTTAATAATAACAAAGTCTGCGTAATTCTTAATAATGTTCCAGATGGAACATTTTTTGAATTACTTCGAATTTACTTACGTTCGCGGACGGCAAATGCGGAACGGTCGACGTCGGAATCCGCTCTTTAGTCCAGAAATTTGGAATCACCACACATCTGTCACAGAAGGATTAGCAAGGACGACAAATCCAATAGAAGATTGGCATTTTGGATTGCAGTCGTTATTTCAATGCAGTCATCCTACCGTTTGGCGATTTCTCGATGGACTACAAAAGGAAATTTCATTGCAACCTCATATTATTTACAACATATAAGCGGTCAACGCATTCCGCAGAAAAAAAAGTACAGAGATCTTAACACCAGAGTCGAACAAATAGTTGCCTACAATCCGGATAATAAAATTCAATATTTAAGAACCCTTGCCCATGTATTTTAATATATGTGTATGTAAACTATATTATGTATAATACTAAATAAAGTTCCATATTTTTTTTATATTTTAGTTTTACTGCAGTCTTGGGTAACATTGAGTTTTGTTTCTGTACGTTACTTAACAAGCTATTACTATTCCAAATTTATTTCAAACGCAAGTGTTTATTTGTCCATGTGATTATATGTCTCAGTGTTTAAATGTCTATGTGTCAAAATGTCCGTGTGATTAAGTGTCAGCGTGTTTAACTGTCCGTGATTAAATGTGCCATGATTATGTGTCGCGTGATTAAGTGTCCGGACACGGTAAAAAATAGTTGCAATTTTACTAAGAAAATTTACAAAAAAATCTAGTAAAATTTCTTTAAATGTCGTAAATTTAATATTAACTTTGCAATAATATTCTTAATTTGTGGTAGATTACCTTAGTAAATTTGCAATTATTTTTCCGGTACTCGCAAATCTTGTTAAATATTTGGCAACTGTCATATTTAAAAATGTTTGTGTAATACGAATGAAAAGACAGCGAAAGCGGAAATTGTAAACATATTTGTCTACATAACAACTAAGTAATACTTCTTGTTTTTAGTCGAAAACAATTAAATTGTATTAAGTAATAAATACACCATTTACCCTAAAAAAATCTTTAAACTGAAAGTTTCAACTTGCGCTCAGGTTTTTAGTCATAAAATGGCTTCTACAATAAACCTACTAATAGGAAATCGTCAGATACAATATGCTTGGAAATAAGTGTTAATAATATTAATGTTTTATAACATCTACTAAATATTTGTTTAGGAGAAGACGCATGAGATACGCTTACTTTTATAAAAATGTTTGACGATCTATTTCAGGGATGGGCAAACTACGGCCCGCGGGCCATCTCCGCCCCACAAATGGTTGCAGTCCGGCCCGCGACATGGACTCAGAAGTAGGTAATAACATGACATAAATCAGAAAACAAAAGTGCAGTCTCGCGGTTGCATTTGAGTAAGAAGTCGCCTACACACAGCGCAAACCGCAACCTGAACCAGTCGGAACTTGGTTTTTACTTTTACTTGAGTTGCAATATCTTAATATAGTCACTCACGCCAAAAAAAATAATGGCTATGTTCGCCACATCTTATTTGTGCGAACAAACATTTTCTATTATAAAAATTTGGAAAAATTGTCTTCGGAACAGGCTTACTAATGATCATTTTTTTTCATTGCTAAAAGTTTCGGCATCGCAAAGGAGTCTGCCTTTGATGACATTATGGAGAAACAAAAGCAGTATCATATGTCACATGTTCCCACAAGGACTATCGCCGCTATTGCTGAAACGTCGCAGCAAACTTAAATAATGTTCCTATGTTATAGACTACCTGCAATAAACATCTATGTATGTTATGTACTTATTTCTTATTTCATAAAGTACCAGTACCTGACTTGAATATGTATAGTTCATGTTATTTAATTTTGTATAAACATAAATATATAGTCAAAAATTGAAAACCTGGCCCTCCATAGATTCTGTTTGTAAATATTGGCCCGTGTAGGTAAAGGTTTGCCCATCCCTGATCTATTTAATGGAACTGCTAATTTTGATAAAAAAGGAAAACCAGTACGAACATAGTACCAATTAAGAAAGATTGTTTACATATGGAATACTGGCAATCAATTTTACCGGTTTTGAAAAGTATGCACATTCGCAAAGGTAAAGGAAAAATTGTAGTCCCTTGTTTCAAAAATTGGCAAATCACTGTTAATAATTTGAGAAAAGTAAAAGTACAAATCCTAAAGCGATTACATGTACTAAGTTAAAAAAACATTTGGCAACCTTAACACAAATTTTTACTATGAGTGAATATGACAGAGCAGTTGTCGTTTATGGGACATACTGTTAGCATCCATAAAAAATCTTATCGATTACCAAGCTACGTTTTCCAAACGCCAAAAGCTAGCAAAACTTTTAATATCAATGGAGTCAAGAGAAGCAAGATTATATAAAGGCAAGAGTTTAGATAATATTGAATTAAACTTAACTGAAGAAATAGACTGACGAAGAAGATTCGGAAGAACTAAATATGATACAACACAAAGAACAAGAAGAAATGGAAGAATCTGACGTTAAATATGACGTACTTATCTAGAGAATTAGATATGAGCAAAACTTCTACCAGTAAAATTTGCAAAAAATAGAAACACATTCTAATTCCATGGACTATAGAACAAAAAAAGTTATAAAAACTATTTTAAATTTCATATTAAAAATCAAATTTCGCTTAAAAAGCATGAATGTTTGAAATTAATCGAAAATTATTCAGAATTTTCTGCAAGCAAAGCGTTTAACAAAGCAAAAAAAAAACTACAGCACTTCTGAGAAGAAATGCTTATGAGTAATCTTCGGTATAAAAAAATTTAGAAATTACCTACGGAAGAAAATTCAGCATCTATACAGATCACAGACCACTGTGATGGATTTTATCACTAAAAGATCCAACGTCAAGATAGGCATTATTGTTAAGAGAATACGACTTCGAAGTGTTGTACACAGTAGGAAAAAACATGGTAATTACCAGAAAGAAATGTATATTATTTAATTAAAAAATCAAAATACCTAAACATACTTACAAAATACCACGGCAAAACTTACAAAATTTGAAAAGAAGTATGTTAGAAAATCAAGACAATTTCCTTGCATTACCCCGCATCGCGTGTGGGCTAGATAAACTAAAACGGTCAGTAGTTTTGGAGATGATAAATTTTATTTTTTACAACACATTTATTACAGTTGTGATTTATCAATTTAATGAAACAAGTTTAAAAATATACACGGTCCAACAATAGGAACCGAGCGTATCATTTCCGAATTGGGATCGGAAAATATTAAAAGAAGAACAAGAGAAAGGTCCAACTTGTAAAACCATCATTAGTCCACTGCAAGACACAAAAGAAGATAATTTAGGATTTTATCAAGACAACGAAAAATTACTGTACAAATGTGAAGGGAAAAACGGCGTTGTAGTAATTCCTAAAATTTTTATAAAGAAAGTTTTACACAATTTTCACGACGTACCGTTAGCAAGACTTCAAGGTCAAGGGAAAACACTAAACTATATTAAAACATGATGTTTTTGGCCAAACATGAAAACCGACGTCAATGACTATGTAGCAAAATATCACTCTTGCTATCAAAGAGAAACCTCGCTCCATTTCAAAAAAGCACTATTACAAAATTTCCCTGAAAGTTCGGTACCATTTGAACGTTGTTCTATGGATATAACGTGCCCCTTCGTAACATAACATAGAGGAAGTAAATATTTACTAACCTTCATTGACCGTTTTATAAATACATTGAATATTCATTCTAATACCCGATCAGAAAGTCAAAACTATAACACAAGCATTGTTTACAAACATTATAGCGAGACATGGCACCTCTCAAAAATAAATAACAGATCTAGGTTCAAATTTTCTTTCAAAATTATTTAAAGAATTATGTTCCAGACTTAACATAGATAAAGTGCAAACAACACCCTATGCCAAATGGCAGCATAGAAAGAGTACACAGAGTTTTAAAAGTTCTTCTAAGTCACTACGTAAATAAAACCCAACTAGACTGGGATAATTGGACTCTATACCTGCAAATGTCACAACATGTCAATACATAGTTCAACCAATTACAGCCCATACTTTTTACTACATGGTAGAGACTCAACAGTTCCATTAGATGAAGTTTTAAAATCAAGATTTATAAGATACGACACCAACGAAAACTATTGCAAAGACTAAACGTAGCTTTTACAAATACGTTAGAAAATATGGAAAACGCGTCAGAAAGAAGGTCAATACAGTATAACATTCACACGGAAAATAAGGTGTTCAAATTAGGAGATTAAGTTTACTTATATGACCCTAGTACAAAAATAGGTATTTCCAAGAAATTAACAGAACCTTGGTTAGGACCTTATCAAATAATTATAATTTAAGGTCCGATGACATAAAATTAAAGAGGTAAACAATAATAATGAACAAACAGTAGACGCTTACAGGTTAAAATTACTGAAACCTAATGAAGAAAGCAAGGAGGCTAGTCAAGAAAGTACAGACGATCAGGCAATTAACCCTTTAAATATGTGAGATGTAAAGATGGAAAAAATATCAGAAGACAACGTCAAACCAGAAGACGCTACAATAACCATTTTACAGGGGTTAGTTAGACATGCAACAGCCAAGTACTCAACAACAAACAAAAGCGAGAAATTGGAAACCAAATACAAACAAAATAATACACAAAATTTGATGAAACAAAATATAGAAAATTTCCAAAACTTAGGTTCAATTAATAAAGATGGATTGAGAGCCTCTCCAAGGTTCGCAAACGTTCAAATAAATAACAAAGTAAATTTTGATATTGGAATATATTAACAAAAATAGTGCAATATCAAAGTAAAAATGTATATACAACAATATACTACTAACAATTAATTATCTATAAGTTATTAAAGTTAGAAATATAGAACGCAGCAATTGCAAAATTTGTTTAAATATAAGAATTCTTGTAGGAATCGTGCAACTCAAAGTGCTCGTACCGGTTGTTATGAATGATGTGAATCAAACGATAGGTGAGCGTAGACTGGTTTTTATTCAGACTTGGCGGGAATACCAAGCTTCTACAAATATAACTTATACTAGTCCTAACTTATACATGACAACAACTTATACTAATTCTAACATTACATAACACCGGTAATAATATTAAACGTTTGTGCAGTGATAAAAGAAGTATCAATCGCATACGATTGTAAAAAACTTAAACAATAATTTGACAGTGATTTCGATTCAAGATATCGCACAGTGCCCTGACGAACCACAAGACTACAGCGAAAAACGGACAACGGCATCACTAAATCAACGCAATGAATATAATTAACAAAGGGTTAGGCTTGCTTAGTAGAAGGAACTACAACCATCCAACATTGTGGAATTCACAGTCACACATCAGCAGTAGCAGGGGGCATATCAACATTTATACAAGTTATAGAAAAAGAAGAATGTCAAAATGTACATAGATTCGAAACAATACAAATATTCAACCAAATGATAAGAGACATTCAATTAAACGGCACAACAACCGCGTCGCTGATAATTTTTTTCTTAAAGACGACAGCAGTTCCGAAGTCAGTACGTACAACGAAAATGGCCACTCATGGACCAAAGTAATCGTAATGGTCGCTATAAAAATTTATACCCGTACTTATTTAGCAACAGCCAAACTAAAATCAAATCAAATCAGCTTATTAAATGGTGTTACATTCAGTTATACAGATGGATACTGCATGGACTGAACGTATGGACAAACTATATGACAATACCCCACAGAAACAACGTATGATAGTAGCCTAACTTCCTTATCTAATGGGCTAGCAGCAATAGTTACCAATAAAAACAACATTAAAGAACAAATATTAGTAGTGGAACAAGGCGACAAAATGTTTGCCTTATCCCTCATCTAAACCAGTTTCTTATGCGGATATGATATCATGCAATCCGAACACCGAAAATTGCTAGTAATCCTAAACAACAACACTGCTATCTAACGGGCAACCCAAAAAATTTACGCAAACACAATTCATAGAAGACGTCTACTTCATCTGGAAATAATAAAAAAAACAGTTACATGGCTCCACTATTGCACAACGCATTAAGTACCATTATCAAAAATAGAATAAGATACGTAGAAAGAGTATTAGGAGAAGTACTGTATATAATGCAGTGCACACTTAGCATAGTAGAAATACGAACATCAGAAAATTCAAGAATTACCCATTAGAGTAAACAATTTGTTTTGTTCACGTGTTTGAGGAAGAGCTATAAATAAATAGTTTAATAAAAGTAAAACAAACATGCAGACTGTGCACAAATCTGTAGCCACCAAATCCAGGAGCATTTGTTCGGTTCCTCAGTGGTCATCATACGGTACACAAGACATTTCATTGCATACATTTCCAACGGATCCAAAAAGGTCTAAAATTTGGCAAACAGCATTGAAAATTGGAAAGCCAGTGACAAAATACATGTTAGTGGGCAGTCAGCATTTTACCCATAGTGATTTTACTCCTGGTACAGACAAAACATGAAGCGATGAAACATTTAATTTGATATTATATTTTTCCAGCGACAAACAAAAGACGTCGTTTAAAAAAAGATAGGCACTGGCAGATCTAAAAGGCATATAAGTCTTTTTATTACAATTTTTTAAATTTTTAACACTTTATTGTAAAGGTTCAGAAATGCATATTAAATTTGAGGGACGAGGAAATTATAGACGAGGAAATTATGGAAGTTGAAAATAATGAAGAAAACTTTGCTGTTGCATTAACGTCAAAGAAAAAAGCCTTTGTTTCAAACGTAGCACCATTGTCCGTCATATTTTATCAGGATAAGGCAACAGAAACTCAATTTAGTGATTTCTTTGAACTATCTCAAATTTTAAATACAGATGAAAAGTTGATTAATTTTACAGTCAGCAAGGTTAACTTTTTTTTAGGAATAAACTTTGATATCCTAAGGACAATTGCTAAATGTGCTAGAAACATTGCCGATTTCAATAATTGTGACTGGCCAAACATGAACGAAAGAATTATTGTTGTGTTGTGCAAATTTAAGTTGAATATTTCATTTGCATGTTTAGCAATTTTGTTTAAAATAAGTAAGACACAGTGTACATCGATATTTTACTCTACTGTTAGTCTGTTGGCAGTTGCTTTAAAACAAGCAATATATTGGCCGAGCAAAGAAGAATGTTTAAGAAATATGCCAAAATGTTTTGAAAAGTTTAAGAACAGTTCAAATTCAAAGACTAAAGTGTTTAAAATGCAGAGTGAGGTCATATTCCCATTACAAAGGAACACACACATTAAAATATTTAATAGGAATAACACCATCTGGCTTAATTTCTTTTGTTAGTGCTGGATTTGGAGGACGAGCTACTGATAAAGCTATTTTTAATTATGAGAATGTTTTAGATAAACTTGATATGTATGACGCAGTAATGGTGGATAAAGGATTTATGATTGAAGAAGAATGTAATGAACGTCTTATAAAGTTGATTCGACCTCCATTTTTAAGAAAAAAAAATCAGTTTAGTAAAGAAGAGGCTGAAGCTACAGCTGACATTGCTCGGGCAAGAGTTCATGTTGCACGAGCTATTCAAAGAATAAAGTTATTTAAAATCGTACATGAACAATTTAACTGGTTTTTAATTCCTTATGCTGATGAAATAATGACAATAATAGCAGCTATTGTCAATTTATCACAACCAATACTGGCAGACAGTAGAATGAATTAGTGTTTACAACGATATATGTAATAATGTATTATACAATTTTTGATTTAATTATTTTTTAATATGCGTTAAGAATAATTTATTACTATGTTTTTTGTATTTTCTATCATTTTATATATGTACATGCACAATATTATACTGATGGTAGAACTGGGCAGCAAATGTATAAGATATCAAAATAATTCTTCAAGATTTTAGAGCCTACCGAATTTGAGTGCAACTAGCTCGGCTACAAATTTAATATAATTTATTTTTAACGAAAAGAAGAAAATTAATTTATACATACAATTTTATTAATTCATAAAATGAATAAACAGCAATTAACATTTTTCATTATTAATTTATAAATTATTCTCACAATAAAAATGTATCATATTTTTAAAGTAATTTTTGGTTATTGTTGATATTAACTGTTCTGTAAATTTTTTGTTGAATTCTATTTCAATTTCAAGAAACGTCTTTGAAAAACTTGAATACAATATAAAAATTGTTTTATTTATTCCTAATAGACCCATTCCAAGTTGTATTTGACCATAGTACTTATGGTTATCCTTCAATCGGATTCCAGATTCATCTTCCTCCAAATATGGACAGTTTTCCAAAAAACTATCGGGAGGTCTTTCTAACCCTAAAATAAAAAATCAGAAGACTTGAAACATAAACAAATGGTTATTTGTTTTAGTCGCTAAAAATACCAAAAAATACAAATATACCAAGTATACTGTTATCCACTTCTAACCCCATGATAGTAGCCAAAGACACAATCTCGTTGACTACAGGTTCCACATGTACTGTTTCAAACCCCTCAAAGTCACATTCGACGCTATCCGGCCAAAGTTTCTTCCAAGCAGAAGTAAGGGTTCTTTTAGTAACCCCTTCCCACGCCTTGTCGATCATCTTAAGGCAGGCAACAATGTGAAAATGATTTTTCCAGAACTCTCTAAGATTGAGGTTGGTTTCTTCAGTCACCTGAAAACAATGCTCGAAGAGTGCTTTAGTGTAGAGCTTCTTAAAATTTGAAATAACTTGCTGGTCCATGGGCTGAAGTAACGGAGTGGTATTGGGAGGCAGAAACTGGATTTTGATAAACTTAAATTTTTCAGGGAGGTCATCTTGTAGGCCTGGAGGATGGGCAGGAGCGTTATCCATAACAAGCAAGACATGGAGTGGCAAATTCATCTCAAGCAAATATTTTTTTACAGAAGGACCAAACACTTCCTTGAACCACTCAGTAAAAAGGTCACGTGTCACCCAAGCCTTTCTGTTGGATCTCCACATCACATTTAGCCTGCTCTTCTGGATTTTGCATTTGTTGAAGGCTCGTGGAGTTTCTGAATGGTAAACAAGCAGCGGCTTAATTTTCAAATCGCCGCTTGCATTGGCACAAAATAGCAACGTGAGACGGTCTTTCATTGGCTTGTGACCTGGCAATGCAATTTACTCTGCTGTTATATAGGTTCGCTTCGGCATTTTTTTCCAGAAGAGACCTGTTTCGTCACAATTAAAAACCTGCTGCGGCAAGTAACTTTCAGAATCTACGAGCTTTTTGAAATCGCAGATAAAATTCTCCGCTGCTTTTGTGTCGGAGCTTGCGGCTTCACCGTGTCTCACAACGCTATGGATGTCAGTTCTCCGCTTGAACTTCTCGAACCACCCACGACTTGCTTTAAATACTTCTGCCGTTGGTGATCCTGGCGTCTTCTTAACGAGGTCGGCGAGAATCATTTTTGCCTTCTCACAAATGATGTTCTCGTTAATAGTATCACCTTGCAATTGCTTTTCATTATGAGAAGCAACCTTTCAACATTGTCGAGAATACGTGACCGTTGCGCAGATATTCTTGTCACTCCTCGGGAAGCATCTATTTCCTTAATCTTGTCCTTGTTCTTGAGGATAGTGCAAATCGTTGATGTTGATCGATTATATGTGCGTGCTACATCAGCCACGCTTACACCTCGCTCTCGCTTTTCAATGATTTGATGTTTTATTTCTATAGTTATTTTTACTCTCTTATGACTATTTTCTTGCGGCTTTTTCTTCGAAGACATTTTTGCAAGGGTTTCTTAAACTTTTTACTTAAAAAATTACAAATCTTATTTTGGATTATCTTCCTAACAATTAATTCAATAACTTTTTTTCATATATGCAAATATGTATATACATATAAAAAATATAAAATGAGGTTCAGAAAATGTATGATCACAAGCGATACTACCATACTACTTGAATGTGCTAAACACAGACTGATGTAGAATGTACGCAATCTGTACCCCCTCGTTATGCGAAACGTCGCTCGTTAAGCAAGTCATTCTTTTACAATTTGTTTTGCTCGTTATGCGAATTACTCGTTATGAGAGGTGCTCGTTAAGCGAGGTTCAACTGTATTAGCAAAAATATTATGCACATAAACTAAATCGACTAACTAGTAGGATTAGTTACAAAAACTATATTTCACTTTCTACGTATTTATGTAAATAAATTGTGTCTAAAAATACCTGCTGGGGTCTTTAACGGTGTACCTTGATCTTCTATTTTTTGTGTTGCTAGCAGGGTTGGAGGAATTTCTTTGGCAGACGAAGCAACAGATGTACTCGCTGGCACAACCACATGCTTATTGAATACTAACAACAAAATTAAAACACTGAAGTATTAACTTGAGGTAATAAAATTAATGTACCTGCTGAAGTATCAACTGATGTGACTGGCGGAGTTAAACATTTGTCAAATATAATTTCTACGTCATCCCTAAAATAGTTTTAAAGTCCTATCAAAAATAAACAATGTAAAGCAATTTACTTTATACAAAAACTATTTAATAGCATTACGTGGTCAAATTCCGTAGTGGATTCTTTTACACCTGAATGTCCCTCTATATGCGTTGGTGCAATTAAACAGAGGACATCTTCCTCCACAGGTGTGAGCACCTCAGTAGTTACTTCGCCGCCCCCTGTACCTCGACGATGATTATTTATTTTGGCTTTCTTCAGGCGGGTTTTATTTCGTTTATCTTGCCAAATCTAAAACAAACGCATTTAAATTATTTAGCAATGAAAAAAATATAATTTGTATTTATTTATACCTTACGCCACTGTACCCACGTTTTATGCGCACCGGGAATTGCATTTAAAACGTCCGTTAATTGATGCCATAAAACTTGGGCTTGCTTGTAGGTAAATAATGACGTAAAATTTCCACATGTTAATTCGGGATGTGCACTTAAAAATTCCAGTATTGTTCTTTGCTGGGAAACAGAAATTTTAGCACTTCTCTTAATATCCATATTCAAATTTTAGAAAAAGAATAATCCTTCGCATTATTTTTTCTATTTCAGAAGGGATAAAGTTAAAAATTTAGGAAAGTCGAACGAGCTAAAATAATACATATTCGATTTAAAGGAACCTTGTTTAATTTAAAAACAATTTCAAATACATAACGATGTACTTCTACGGCCACTTTAACTAGCTTTTAACAAATTAAATGCCGCTCTGCATTACTACAAACTTTACAACAAAAATGTAGCAAAATTATATTGGTTCTGATTGGTTTAAAATTGAAATGCGTATGAAATAATCTCAGACGTTAGTAAAGCACTCGCTAAGTAGGCCTTGCGAGCGAACGCCGTTCGAGAATACGGTTTAGGTGTATTTTAGTTATCGAATGCGATATGAAGTATTCGTTACGTAGCGTACACGCTTCTAAGCGAATGATTTCGAGAATCGGCCCCCAGGTTTGTTGTTCACAGCTATTCGGGTTAAGAAATTCGATAACACATGTCGCCTACTTTGAAGTTTTCGCGAATAGAAAAAAAAAAAAGAATTGGTGGAACTATAACCAATCTTAGATATGTCAATTGACTGATGTATATATCAGAATTAAAACAAAAATTTATGATCGAGGAGAACGAGAGAAAAAAAGAGATTCATGAAATTGTGAAACAGAATCTCATTGAAGAGCACAAGCAGAAGATGAAGCATAATGAGGAACAACATAAATTAAAACTGCAAATGATAAGAGAAGAACATAAAGCCTTAATGTAAATCATATAATAGTTGTTTTTAATAAAATTTATTATAAGTTAGCAAAATAGTTAATGATTTCATTTCGAACGACAAAAGCTCCATTACGTTGATCGACATTTTCGACATGGATGGTGTTTGCTAAGTTGAACGCTCTTTCTTCTTCTGGAGTTAATTCAGGGGGGTCTAATTCATTATTGTCTATGCAAATGTTATGTACAACAGCCGTTGCAGCAATAATCCATTGTGCTTTATTTAGGTGCAAGTTAATCCCATTGCTTAATATTGGAAAACGTCGTTTCCAAACACCATACGAACGTTCAACAGGATTCCTCGTAAGTTTATGTGCTTCATTAAATAAATTTTCCCCTCTTGTATTACCTTCTAAAGTAGGTGTTATTAAGTAGGTATTAGTCGGGTATCCTGCATCGCCTAATAGTAAAGAACTATCAAATTCACCATTCTCAAAACGTCGATGTATTTCATAATTTCTAAAGATCGTTGAATCATGTACAGATCCTGGCCACCTTGCCACCAAATCCATTATTTTCAGATTTGGAGATGAAATTGTTTGCACATTCATCGAAAAAAATTGCTTCCTGTTTCTATAAATTTCACCATTTTCACCACCTGCAACATTAGAAATTGTAATGCATATATGCTAATTAGGCGTGATATCTAACCTGGTGATCTTAGCTTAACATGAGTGCAGTCTATGGCACCGATTACTCTAGGAAACCTAGCAATCGCATAAAATGATTGTTGCATTCTAATTATTTCTACGTTGGTCGTTGGAAATGTGATGTATCGGTGCCTTAAATTTGCAATAGCTACTGTCACCTTAAAATTAATATTCAAATAATCATATTAGTTTAATTTATATCGAAAGAATTTACCCTAAATATAATCCGTCCTGCAGTAGACTTGTGGATGCCAGCAAAATCTCCCGTTAGTATCAAAAAACAACCACTTGCAAAATATCTTAAAGTGAGTAGTAGCATTTCGATTGATGTAAGAGCATGGTTCCTATAAAACATAAGATGTTCGCTTACCTATATCTTACCAGTTTGTTGGGTGTTTAATATCATTATTTATTAACTCTAACAGGTTGGTTGTCGTTTCTTTTGTTATTCTAAATCTTTTAAAAAATTCATTGTCGTCCCAATAATGAAAATGATCTCTTCGTAACTGAAATCTAGGTATTTTTCTTGCATTTGCCAGACGAACAACAAAGTTTATTACTTGTTCATCCTGTGACGACGAAGAATTTGACGAAGACGAAGTTTCATCGTATTGTTGCATAATTAAAATGTATTGAAGTCAATGATTAAAGTATAGAAATAAAAAGATGATAAAAAGCGTATAACCCGTATAACATATAACCTCACAAAACAACTTTTCGTTTTGAGTTTTTGTTTTGGCGCAAGTGCATTAATACAAAATACTACCAACCTACGTTTTAGATACAGACAACTAAACGAATTCATACAAATCCAATTCACAAAACTGAAATACGCAGTTGAGATTAACTTTTGGTTTAAAATAAAAACCAGATTATTTTATCTTTAGTCTAACCCTGAACTGAAATACCAAGTCTTAACGAGATAAATTTTTAATCCAACAATAATCATAAATAATTTCTTCTTTTTCTATAGATGTACACATTTTGGTATTTGTTGGAAACATAAGTAAATTAACATGATGTGTTTTTCCCATTATTTGTATCTAAATGTATTAGTTGAACAGAATTATTTTCCTATAAGTATGCATTAATGGATAAATTTGTATTGTTTTTTAAAAATGTTTTAATCTGAGAAATAATCATAGGAAAATTAATATCTTTTATATTTAAAACTTCATTATAATGAGGATAAGATGATGTACGTGTTGGTCTTATCATAGCTGATACAATAGACCAAGCAAAGCAAGCCTGATCTTTATTCATAACATTTACACACGCATGTTTGTTCTTTATTGTTGAAATAAGAGGTGTATATGATGAACCATAAAACCCATTGTCACAATTATTCACATTTACTGCTCGAGATATAATTTCTGTTAATGCCCAACCTGATCCTTTCTCAGAAAATTAACTTAATTTATTTGATAAACTATTGACAATGTATGTATTATACCCGTTTTGCATATTTTTTTGCTAATATCAGCGTGATCAAAAATATAATTCTTGCTGTTGAACCAAAACTTTTCAAAATCAATATTGTTTCCGGATTTTCGAACAAATTCTGCACAAAAACCCATATTAACTTTCACTAAACATTTAATTTTTTTAAAAACATTTTTTAGTCTAGAATAAATTAAATTAAAACAATCTAAAAAAAAAACTTTCACAGTTTTTATGTGTTAAGTTTACAATAATCCCTGTATTAATCTTCCGTTAAACCCCGATTCGATATCTTTCCAAACGATCCTTTCACTTCTTTTTTATTTCTTAATTTTAATATTACCACCATATTTAATTTTGGATAACAATTCAAATAACACTATAAATCTTCTGTAATGTCCTTGTATCGTCTCGAGTTGTCGTTTTTGTCCCACATTCAAATCAAAGTTTTTCTTCAACAGTTTAGTTGACAAGCGAAGATTTAGTTGCAGATGTTTAATCCATTTTGTACACATTTTATACTTAGGATTTTTATTTACTTCTTTAAACACCGTTTCGCAAATATTTATAGCTGATTTAAATTGATATAAACGATTAGTTGTTCCTTCATGATCCGTCATTATTTCAAATCTTCAAACTTTTTATTTAATGTAATTAAAATATTTTTTGTTAATCGTAGTGATAACACTCTAATATACTAACACGTAATAATTATTTGCTAAAATTTCTTAAATAATATAAGTCGTAGGGGAAATGTGGGTAGCCCCGGCCAGTGGGTAACCCCGGACACTTCTAGTTTTGCTACTTAAATCGAGATGACGTGCTTAGTTAGATTTAAGAATATAAAATAAGGCTTTAATATGTACTATGCACGTATTCTAACGGCATTCGGTTGAGTCGTGTCAAAGTTGTAGTAGTGTTTTGTCTCTCAATGTGAAAAGGTAAAATTCCAAGTACTATTGTGTACAGCGTTGTGGCTAAATCGGTAAGTTTATAGGTTTTGTATAATAATAATTATGGTTTAGAATTATTATGATACATTATTTAGCGTCAGTTGTTTTTGAAAGTTTGCCCAGATAATTTTTAAACATAGATTTTTGGAATGCTGTCTGGAGGGTAACCCCGGACACGTTCGTGGAGGGTAGTGTCGGACACAAGAATAGCTGTAAATAATTAGATTTTTATATAATTACTTACAATTGTGTTTGTTCCAGGCTTACATTTTACACGAACAATGCCTAAATTCAAAGGTAGGCAGAGTAACAGGGGGGACTGGTCTGTAGAAAAGATGAAAAAAGCTTGTGACGCAGTAATATTGGACAAAATGGGTGTGAGGCAAGCAGCTTTAGCATACTCAGTTCCCAGAAGTTCACTTTCTGACAGATTAAAAGCCTTACGAAGTGGCAAAGAAGTTTTGCTCAACGCCAAACTTGGACGATTCAATCAAACATTTAACTCTGAATACGAAAACATTCTAGTTAATCATATAAAGGATTTGACAAGCAGGCTGATGCCATTATCTAGAAAAGAATTTCTACATTTAGCTTTCCAACTGGCTGAAAATCTGAAAATACAACATCGTTTTAACAGAGAAACTAAATCTGCTGGTAAAGACTTCTATAAAGCCTTTATGATTGGACATCCCGATATTTCATTAAGGACACCCGAGTCTACAACCCGCATGCGATGTGTAGGATTCAATAGACCCCAAGTGGAAAGGTTCTTTAATGGACTTTTATTGCTGAATGAAAAATTTAATTTTACTTCGTACACAACTTATAATTGCGACGAAACTGCGGTTAGTACAGTTCACAAGCACACAAAAGTGATATCCCCGAAAGGAATCAGGCAAGTGGGCAAGATAACTTCTGCCGAGAGAGGTAAAAACGTCATAGTTTTGTTTTGTATGACTGCTGGTGGACACTTTATACCTCCCTTTTTTGTGTACCCACGTACCCGAATAAACGACAGACTAAGAATAGGTGCACCAGTAGAGAGTGTTGCTGAAGCACAACCGAATGGTTGGATGAATTCTGATCTTTTTCTTAAATGGATGACTCACTTTTGTAAATTTGCAAATCCATCTAAAGCACGACCAATATTACTTGTACTGGACGGACATGCAAGTCATAAGAACTTAAACGTTATTACATTTGCCCGTGAACATAACATCCATATGATTAGCACTCCGCCGCATACTACCCACAAGCTTCAACCGCTTGACGGAACATTCATGAAACCATTTAAAGACGCCCTTTATGAAGCTAGTGGCTTGTGGATGAGACGAAATCCTGGAGTACGAATATCAGAATATGAAATTGCTGGTCTCGTTAATACTGCCTTCACCAAAGTTTCTAGGGTAGCAATTGCCCAAAAAAGTTTCGAGTGCACAGGAATTATTCCTCTTAATCCGCAAGAATTTGATGATCTTGATTTTATGTCATCTGAAATAACGAACATACCAATTTGTCAGAAGCAAAATTGTCCAATGCCATCAGCCACTCTGACTTCCAAAGATATTAGTAGTTCTAGCTTATCACATATTACAGCTGAAGATTCGTTGTCTTATCATACACCAACACACTACACATCAGCACACTACACACCAGCACACCATACAACACCACAGCATACACCACAACGCTATACACCATCACACCATACACCACCACGCCATACACCACCACACCATACACCACCGCACCATACACCACCACACTGTAAACCATCACCCCAAAATACAACAAGCAAACGTCACCAGTGGATATATCAAGCATCTCATGCAATCGATCTTACAAATGCAATGTTGAGGGAAAAAGGCGACTGACGACAGGGTCATTGTGTCCTCTACCAGATGCCTCAAAGAAGAGATCGGAATCTAGAAAAAGAAGATCGGAGAAAAGCGAGATACTAACTTCCACGCCGTTTAAAAATATTTTAAAAGAAAAAGAACAAGTGAAACGAAAGGTCCCGCCTAAAAGGAATTTAAATTTGAAGGAAAAAATAAAGTTTAAACCAAAATCTAATATGACGAAAGGTTTTAAATCAACACCCAGTACATCAGAAAACTATAAAATAATGCCAAATACATCAGACGTTTTACCAACTCAAGAGAAAGCCTGCTGTATTATATGCCAGGAATCGTTTGAAGAGGACTGGATACAATGTCACAAGTGTCGTGGATGGGCACATGAACAATGCGCAGCCCTGCCAGAAACATCTATAAATTATACTTGTGATCATTGTGTTATGTAATTCCGGCAATTTTTGTATAAATAACAATATTTGTTTGCATTTTTTAATTTGTCCGGTATTACCCGACCAAAGAAAGGTGTGTCTAGAGCTACCCGCCATGTTTCAGAAGTCTGTTTTATTTTCATTTTTTATATTTTCGTGTAACTATTTTGAAAAATACTTTTACTGTTGAAGATTCAAATATATTATTTAAAAGGCATTGCTTTTTAATAAAAACCTCATATTTTTTCATAAACTATGAGTATTGTGTCAAAAATGAAATTTTTCCTTAGGTGGCCGGGGATACCCACATTTCCCCTATAGCAGGGAACACTCGGGTAAGATATCGTGGAGTTTCGTTGCTATGGTTTTGTTTCGGATATGCTCGAGTTGCATTCGTATTTGGTAAGTCGGGATAGATCGTATTGGTGGTGGGGGAATCGCAAAACATCGTAGGAGTCGTTTTGTTTCGGGTATGCTCGGATCTAGGTCTGTCGGGGAAGTTCGTAGTGACAGTGGGGATGCTGTTGTGTGTATATAAAGGTGATATTTGTGAAGATTTAATATTAGTGTTTTATTAATTCATTCGTTTTAATAAATTTAAGAAAGAAGTCAAGATGGAATCACTTTTTTGTAAACTTGAACGAAACTTCTCATTTGGTTCTTTATCTAAGTGCTAGAAGTCTATTAATAAATAAGCAGCATAAATAAGTGTTTTAGTAAAATAGATGATAAATTTGCAGAGCAGGTGATTGTCGAATGCCAAGATTTTAAAGTACCTCTACTACAAAGATTTATTAACAAGTTTTCGATTGAAGACATAAACCAAATTAATAGCTTGATTGGTTCGGGAAAAAACATCTATCTCGTGAGCGGAGAAGCTGTTGATGAAACAACAAACATAGAATTTATTCATTATTATTATAAAATAACAGAGTAATAATAGGTTTGTTTCAACAAAGAGTTTTTGAACAGTTATGAATTGGTTCCGAATTAGTTAAGTGCGCATGTCTGATAGAGAACTGAACGGAACCGTTGAAAGTGATTCAAATATGTTGGAACAATCAGGCTTCATCCTGAACTACAGTATAAGTAACAATGAGTAGTGAAAACAATCAGTAGTAAAACTGCGGTGTATATGGTGCGGGGGCTATTCTTTATACAGTTCATTGCTTATAAATTTTATAAATATCGTGGTCTTTACTTAACCACAATTTATTGTTATTTTCGAACAAAATTTCAACTTCTGATTTAAACTAACCAGCACAAAATGAATTGCAGCGGAAATGAAGGTAATGATAACTAAATAAATCCATAATTAAAAAATAATTAGATTATACATATATTTTTATTTCAAAATCAAGAAAGATCGGAGTTTTATCTGCAATTGAAAATTCTCCGTTTGTGTGGACTATAAATGCCACAAAGATAATGCTAGATAAATACACCGCCAACAGAGGCAAAGTGGGAACCTTACGAATTAAGACAATTAAACAAATGTGGCAGTTGATTGCTGAGGAATTAAGCACCACCTTAGGATGCGTAATAAATGCAAACCACTGTGAAAATCGGTGGAAGGTTCTTGAAAGAAATTACAAGAAGCATGTAGATAATCAAAGCGCTACGGGAAGAGGTTGAAAGATTTTTGAATTTGCAGAGGAAATGGAAAATATATTAGGGAAGAAAAGAGCCATACATCCTCAACTAGTGTTATCTAACAATTCTGTTTCTAATGAAGAGGACATGAATAGGGGTTTAATAGAAATAGAAGCGAATTCTTTATATGTGACAGAACCCGACGTAGAACCGATAATTTCCCTTGAAATGCAGTCAACACGAAATACGCCAAAGCATAAATCAACAAGTAGTGTTCAAAATATCCCTATAAGCAGAAGAAGGACTACTAAAAAAAGGGTTAGCATTTTAGAAAACATCAGGAGTGACAAAGCAAAATATATGGAAAGAAAATTGGAGATTGAGGAAGCAAAATTAGAACAACTAATAAAAAGAAATAAATTAATTGAAGAAAGAAATCAAATACTTCTTAATCATAAATGTTGTTGCCATCATGTAAATTAAAATAAAATGTTCAGTTGTTGATATACAATTTTTATTTTACTTTACTTAATTCATTCTTAATAGCATCGTGATGCCATTCCGAAATCTTCTAACATCATCATCTTCTTCAAACTCTTCTTCATTTTCTCGTTCCGGAATTTCATCCTCGACAACGTTTTCCTCAAAAATAAAGTCGTCACTCAAAGCCATGTTGTGTAACACACAACAAGCTCTTATAAAATGAACAATTAATGGTATATTTCTTATCTTCAAATGATATAACTGGCGAAACTTTTGTTTCAAAATACCATAGCAATGTTCAATTTTATACCTATTTGCAGCAAGTTTCCGATTGTAATTTGCTTGACGTGGAGTCAAATTTCCATTATCTTTAAACGGCGTTAGAAGGTGTCGCCGTAAAGGATAACCGCTATCTCCAAGGAGGTAATAGTGTTCTTGAAGTGAATTACCCAAAGGAGAATTTCTGAAAACTCTACTGTCATGGGCTGAACCAGGGTATCCAATAAATACATCTCGTATTTTTTTGTTGAAATCGCATACCACTTGCACCTAAACATGAATAAATTTAAAGGTATATTTTTTATTTATTGATTGATTGAATGACCTACTTGTATTGAGTGATAACATTTTCTATTTAAATATGAATCAGGATCTTCTGCTGGTTTGTCAATTTTAATATGGGACCCATCAATTACGCCAATCACACCTAGAAAACCATTATTCCCAAAATCTTGTTCGATAGTACGTTTTTCTTCCTCGGTGGGCCATAGAATTGAGTGTGCCAAATTACTAAAATAGAAGGTAACTTTTTGAACTAATCGGTGCAGTGTGCTAATGGTAATGTTGAATCTATCAGCCACGTCTTGGAAGCTAGCTGTTTCATGTCCGACATACCACAAGTAAATTAAAAGCTACTAACAATCAATTGTGATTTTGTCTTCAATAAAAAGTAAACTAGTAACCTGGTCCGATGCAGAGAGTTTTCCATATTGACCATAATGTCTTTTAAAATAATTGCTTTGTGCAAATGTGGTTTGAAGATTATCAACTAAATCTCGGCTCACACGAAAATGTTCGAAAAATTCTTGGTCTGTATATGAAACTGTTTCTTCTAGAAAAAAACAACGTTTAAAAGGATGATTCAATATTTGTCCAGGTAGTGTAAAACTTACCGAAGTAATTTTCATTTTTTACTTTAATATTGTTCAAGACTAATTCTAATTCATCATCAGAGCTACTACTGCTTGCAAAAAAATCACTATCACCTTCTAAATCGCTCATTTTACACAATTCACATACAGGATTCAAATTTGTCAGATTTTTAAAGTAAGGTTAAGTTTAGCTCGTAAACAACATTAATTGCGCATGTGCGAACTATTGATACTACTTAAGAAGTAGGAACTGATTTCACCGTTCAGAATCAGTTCAGAATCGATTCGAAAGTTATTCGAAATCGTGTTGGAACGCTGTACATAACCGTGATTAGGACGATTCAGTGTTTGTTGGAACGGTAATTTTGTTCTGCGCAAACTCAGTACAGTTGGGAACTAATTCTGAATGTAGTTGGAACAAACCTAATGTATGACATGTAAATATTTAAAAACATGTAAAGTTTAAGTAAGCAATACAATTTTGAATTAATGATACGTTTTTTATTTCATTATTACAGGTTTTATCATACCTTAGTAAATATATTAGGCAGCGGGTGATAGTAGGGAAGAGATAGAAAGTTTATAACATTTTGATTTGAATTAAATAATGTATTTTAGTTTGATTTATTGTTATTTATGCAATACTGTTTTTGTTTATCCAGCTGTTGTGAGATTCATCAAAGCCTAACCATTTTACATACATTTGAATACCTTTCTTTCGTAAAATTCTTTCAATGAAGTACGTATCCGGATGTTTAACTTTTTGCAGTTCCATTTCATAAAAACCTCCTAAAATATCGTCCCCTTTTATGTCTTTTAGCAAATAGGTAGTTAGGTTAGTTAGTTTAACTTTCCTAATTATAAAAATTTCATTAAACCAATTAGGAGTTTACCTCTTTTCAAATGCATTCCTGTGTTTGCTAATTCTTACATAATCCCCCAACGAAAATTTGTTATTTTTGTTTGCTATTTTTATGTGTGACTATGCAGATTGTAAAATAGGTTTTTCGTTGTTTTTGTTAACCATCGATGGTTTCATTTTAATTGTACGATGAAAAGTGTTATTGTATAGATTTGTAATATCATCTAATATGTTTATCCATTTGTAATTACCCTGTAAACTAAATCGTTTCCACATTATGTTTTTCAAAGTTTAATTAACACGTTGTACAATTGACGCTTTTTTTGTACTAAACATGCTATAGTGATTAATAATACTTTTTCATCAAGTTTTTGAATGTGCTATTGTAAAATTCTAATCCTTGTCTGTTTTTTGGTAAATGTTTTAAACGTGATAATATTTTTTCCATTGTGTCAATAACATTTTTTGCATTTCTAAAATTTCTTTGTATATATGCAAATCTATATCAGTATACGTTGCAGGAGTGTTTCTAAATAATAATTAATACAGTCCAGGGGTTCGATTTTTCCATCTACTTTTATATCTGATAACATCTACTGCTGATGTTCCTATAAAAAACTATTCTTGAAAACTATTATGCCTTATTCCTGTTTTGTGATCAAACTGTCTTTTTTTATGATGAACCATAGCATCTAATATTCTAGGCAATTCATCAAACTCTGCTAAGTATTCATTATAGATATTGCTATCAAGAATGTTTTCTATATTTCGGTTCCTTTCTTCTACCGAATGTTCAATTAAATCATCTAATTCCTAATTGTCTAACTCAACTGAAGGTTCTTAAATTATAACGTCTTCTTTTAAATTCGAAATTGTAGCAGCATTATGATCAAAAATATTTAGATCTTTCGGTTCATGTAATTTCTTATCTTTGCGATTGAATTTTTTTTTGGAAATTTGAAAGTTTTGTACTCCATGCTGGAATGGGGGTAGATTCCGCAACAGTATTTTCGTGTTTTAGTTTTTTTGAGTTTAGATTTTATTCATCTTTATTGTTAACAAAGGACAACTTTGTATTTTTAGCATTTAATTGATCTTAGATAGTTTCCAAACGTTTAGTTATAGGAAAAAATGCTTTGTCCTTCGTAATTTCGCCCTGTTTTAGTAATTTAAACTTTTTTTTACTTCTCTTTTTTTGATCAACCTTTCAGTGAATTCTTCTTCATTCGATACATTTGATAAATTATGGTACGATTGCATTATGGACGAACCTTAGCCTACGTTGATTTTTTTGCTTACTAATAGAATATGCTTCTACAGTTCCTTATAAACCTTTAACAAAAACAATTATCTGCAAACTGAATAGCTTACAAACAGAGCAGAATTTTAACCAACAGTAAACTATAAACTGTTTATTGATCAGTTTGCAAAACTTATCACAATCAATTTATGTGGTTTGTAAAGCACACAGACCATAGATAAAATACGCGGGTTGTTAAGTAGTTTTCAAGCAAACCACATTCAAAGTAGGCGGTTTGTAAAGCGGTTTGCGCACAAACTATAGCGGTTTTGTTATTTTTAATCAAATAAATTACACAGCCCAACAAAATAAAATTTTTGTCTTGGTGCCGGAATAGTAAGAACTGATTTTGAATATTTGTGATGTGCTGATTCCAAAAATACCTGGCTTTTTTTCGTAGCAGCTCCAGTTTTTGAGATATGGGCTAATTGGTATTAGTTCTGATAAAACGCAAAAATATTGAAATAGTGATATCTTTAGAGGCCAAAAGTTAAATTTCCTACCTGAATAATTAAAATCTAATGAGCTAGTTTGAGTTACTTGGTATTATTCATTACTGTAAAACCCGACATTCCTATACCCCTATCAAAAACTAATTAATTCGTCGTATTACCTCGCAAATATCTCTGCTTTACGAGGTACAGTTTATATAAAGAAATTAGCATCTAATTAGCCAGTTTGAGTTATTTGGTATTTATTCATTTGTGTAAAACCCAACATTCTTATAATTACTTCCATCAAAACCTAATTAACACACAGCTATATTAACTCGTATCTTTGCTTTACGAAGTACATTTACCTATTTAGTTTACGTAGCTGAAGTTGTGGTATCATTTGGTGTTGTTTAGTGATAAAACATACATTTAATTAAAACCATGGCATTCAGAAGCAAACGTAGTTGTGTGAATCATCTAGACGTTTTTTTGCTATGTATGTGGCACTTTTAAAGAAAGTAGAATGTCTATTTCTGATTGTGTGAAAAGAAGTTATCTGGCCTATTTTGGCGTTCACTTGGGTGACCAGGATAAATCTTGGGCTCCACATTTAGTATGTAAACCATGTATTGAACATCTGCGTCAGTGGGCAGTAAAAAGAGAAAGTGTCTAAAGTTTGGAGTACCAATGGTTTGGAGAGAACCAAGAAACCATCACGATGACTGCTATTTTTGTCTCGTGAATATCAAAGGAATCAATCGGAACAATAGACAGAAATGGCCATATCCTGATCTATATTCAGCAAAGAGGCCTGTACTGCATAGTGAAGAAATACCCATTCCATCATTCAGCAGTCTGTTTTCGCTCCCGGAAGATGATGCAGAACTACCCACGTTTGATGAAATTCAGTGTATGGAATCAGAAAACGACAGTGATTTTGAAGCAGATTTATCAAGTCCACAACGTTTCAATCAACAAGAACTGAACGATCTCAGACCTGAATCTTTCAAAGGAATCTTCTGAATTACTCGCTTCCAGATTAAATGAGAAGAATCTACTGCAGCCAGATACCAATATTACATTTTATAGTAAAAAAGATAAGGATCTGCTGCCCTTTTACTCTGAGGAAAATAACCTGGTATTCTGTAACGATATAAGAGGACTCTTACAAAAAATGGGTTTGTCGGAATACACACCAAACGAATGGCGCTTTTTTATAGACAGTTCCAGACGAAGTTTGAAATGTGTGCTTTTACACATGGTAATAAATATGGCTCAATACCCATTGGTCATTCTACCAGCATAAAGGAGGAATACGAGGCAAAATCACTAGTCCTGAAAAAAATTAAGTATAAAGAACATCAGTGGGTGATTTGTGTCGACCTAAAAATGGTGAACTTCCTCCTTGGACAGCAAAGTGGATATACAAATTATCCTTGATTTTTATGTCTTTGGGACAGCAGAGCTAGGGATCAGCACTGGGTTAACAGAAATTGGCCTTTAAGAAATGTTATGACTCAAGGAAAGCAAAATGTAATCAACGAACCTTTGGTTGCGAGAGACAAAATCGTATTTCCACCCTTGCATATCAAGTTGGGGCTTATGAAGCAATTTGTGAAGGCTTTAAATCGCGATGGACTTTGTTTTGGCTACTTGATTCGTAAATTTCCTGGGATTAGCACGGAAAAACTGAAAGCCGGAATATTCGATGGCCCTCAGATAAGGCAGCTTATTAAAGATCCACAATTTACCGCATCAATGAATGAAATTGAATCTAACGCTTGGTGTTCATTTCTTCAAGTTGTACAAAATTTTCTGGGAAATTATAAGACAAAAAATTATATAGGATTAGTGGAAAATATGCTTTCAAACTTTAATATACTCGGCTGCAACATGAGCATGAAAGTTCACTACCTCTACAGCCACTTAGATCGGTTTATAGAAAACCTAGGTGATTTGAGTGAAGAGCAGGGCGAAAGATTCCATCAGGACATTAAAACTATGGAAGATCGATATCAAGAAAGATGGGGTACCCACATGATGGCCGAGTACTGCTGGAGCCTTCAGCGAGACTGTCCTAATAACTACCATGCTAGAAAGTCATATAAAAGAAAATTTTTAAATGATATGTAAATATAATTTATAAACTTATTTGTTTATTTTGTGAAATAAATACATTACTTTGGATTTTATGTGTTTTTTTACTAGCACTTGAAGCAGATAGTATTATTAATAACGTAAAAAGTATAAAAGTTAAAAAACTAGACTATTTCTTTCTAAAAAAAAGGTCAAAATACAATATCTCAAAAACTAGATCTGATAGACCAAATCTGAAGACAGTTTTGGATTCTGCATCCAAAACTTACTTAAAAACAGTTACAAAAACCCTGGCACCAAAATGTGTGTTGGGCTGTGTTCTATATAAACCATTTGTTATAAAATCTATATTGTGAATAAATATGCGGATGTATTAATAGCTTAATTAATATATTAGTTTATATAGTTTATAATTTTTTATTGTGGAATGGAATGAATGAATGAATCAAATCCTTTTCTGTATCTGCCAGAATTAGTATCTCTTTCTTGATCGATAACTAAAAAACCATAATTATCGTTCCAACAAAATGAACACATCTTAAAATCGTAAAATGTTAGTTAAATCGGTACGGACATTATCCTCATAAATATGATGTAATTTAATACATCTTGTAACGAAACCGCTTGTGATGTCCGTATTTGTAATAAATTTGTGTAAAAATTCCAACAAATACGCGTGGACTTCGACCTCGTCGCGTCTACAAGAGTACATGATCGCGCAGACGAAGAATCCCTCCTCTAAATGTCCACCGAAGCGTGACCACCAGCAGTATAAAACAGCATGCATCACCGGGAAAATCTATCTATTTTTACCAGTTCTCCTTGTGTTTACCTGGAAATATAACCGTCCTGAACCGTTCGAAATTAATAACAACCTGCACCGTACCTGACAATTCTCCTGATTCGCGATTTACCATTTGCATCCGAATATTTCATTCATTTTGTACCATAATCATATTTGTTACATTTTGTATCATCATCATCTTTCATTCATTCCGTACCTCTTGCATGTACCTCGTCCTGTCACCTGTACCGAGTGTATTCATCGCCAGCACCTGTATTTGTAAGTAGCCACCCTTTTGTACCAGTATTGATCGATTTTATTTTATTTTACCTGAATGATCCTTTTTAATTTCGTTATTTCATATACATCCCTGTTGTAAATAATTTCTATGATCTGCAATTTCGTGTTGGGGCCAGTGTGGACAGTGGCGAACCGCCGATAGTTGCACTAGCCAACGTAATCTCCGTATTGGGTCGTTTGACCTCTAAAAGCCTCCGGGAACATAATTGCTTGTTGGTGGATACTGGCGAACCGCCGATAGTTACCCAAGTGATTGCATCCACGAACCGAAACCTCCCAGTAAACCCTGTAAATATACTTTATGATAGAATTACTTGTTGGTGGATACTGGCGAACCGCCGATAGTTACCTGAGTAATCATTGCACCGAAACCTTGAGACATAAAACGGGATTTAGCCTCCACCGCACTTCCACGTAGCATTCATTCATTATCGTTAAATCTTGAAAACTAGTATTCATTACCGAAACAACATTCTCGACCCCTACATCTTCCCTTAAAGTCAGTTGCCATCCCTGGACCCTGTCATCTCTAAAAAACCCATTCGTTCATTGTGATTTCACAATTCATACATACCCTCCGGAAAAACAGCTCGAACGCTTGTACGAGAATCTGCAAAACTCATACAAGTTATACATCAAGAGAACGGATTATACGAACTTGTCAGAGCTCCAGCAATTAGCTCAAGATTTTGAAGACATCACGAAGCCCCGATCAAAAAACACACCAGCCCCGAACATTCCTGTCCACGCCGTTCAGACGTCTCAGCTGGCCGACTCCACCAGACCACCGTATAACCCTACCGAGGTATGCTGGCGATGCGGACAACGAGGGCATTTTAAGACTCAATGTCGAGGCAAGTTTAAACTATTTTGTTCTCGTTGCGGAAAAGATGGCGTGTATTCCCGCGACTGTCCTTGTCCGCGACCGGGAAGCGAACCCGGCCGACTAGCGTAAGTGAGCAATGCATAGTCAACACGGCCAAACCCGGCTCTACTAGCCCCACCGAATGGACCAGCTGGTTGAAAACCGTAAGACAGGTATGTGCTAAACGAAAGCAGCCCGCACCAGCAGTAGCATATTTAGACACCAGGCTATTCGTCCCCGTTATTATCCAAGCACACACCTTCCACGCCCTAGTCGACACCGGTGCTGCGAAAAGCTACATCGGACCTCGGATACAACGCCTCGTAGCCCACACTCGACCCCTCCAAAAGGACCTGGTTGAACGAGTACAATTAGCCAATGGCCAACTCATCTCCACCAACGGTAATTATTTGTTTCCCATTCAAATAGGTTCGCAAAGCATTCCCTTTAAGTGCCAAGGCCTGGATAACTTAACCACCGATCTGCTAATCGGATTAGATTTTTTATTGCAGCACCGTGCCGTCCTCCACGTAGTCGATCATCTCCTGGTTCTGAACGACGAGCCAGTCCCGTGCCGTAACTATCACGACTCCGGCCTGGGAGGTGTTCGTTGTATTTCAGAAGCTGAATTACCAGTCTTGAACGAATTTCTGCAACAAGAATGATCAAGTTTTGAAGAACTAAATGGACCAGCCGTAGACGTCTCTCACCGAATACCGTTGAAGCCCGGTACCGAACCTGTCAAACAAAGGTACTATCCCCGAAACCCGGCCATGCAGTCCATCAATGACGAGGAAATCGATCGGATGCTGCGAGACGATATCCTTGAACCATCTAGAAGTCCATGGAGTTCCCCTGTAGTCCTGGTAAAGAAAAATACTAGAAAAATTATATCACCGGTGATTGTCGAGCTGCGTGCCCCAGACTCACGTAAAGTGGTGGGTCGTGTTCATGTAAAAGACCTAAAGATCACGCCTGATACGCAGGAATCCCTCTTGCTGCCAGCAGAGGGGGAAACACGAGCAGACGGGTCCGATCCAGTCCCAGCACCCATCAGTACGATTGATGACATGGCACCAACACCACGAATTGTCCGTAAAGCCAAGCGGATCCATCCATGGGCTCCGCAGTACTGGAGTCGCGGCAGGGAACATTTACCGGCCATATTCCGGACCCCACCGTCACCAGCGCAAGATCCTAAACCGATACGGGACCTGGAAGAACAAATGCGGAATTTATTTGGACCAAGCCCACCAACGACACCAACTCACCCGGTCGAACCCACGAGGGATATTCACGATGATACCGGCACCATGTCACCCATCAGGGATTGGCCGGCTGACTTGGGGACCCCCAGTCCAGGGATAATGAAGTCCATAGGGAAAAGCCCACCCAAGTTGGAGCGTAGTGCACCGTTTTTCATCTCCATCCCCTTTAGAGAAGATTTTCACCGCCGATCCACCGTCTATAGGGATGGAAGAAACCGAGTCACCAGCTGCCACTCCGACTGAGCCGGGCACAACACGGCCCGTAATCAACGCGAGGCGGCGAGAAAAGAACAGGCTAAGGCGGAATCGGAGGAGAGTAAAGATCCATACCGGTGGTGGAACCTTCATCCGGCTAAAGAGGTTAGACGCCGCCCAGATGGGAATACTTCCGTTAACCGACCGCACAACCACCCAGGTAAAATTCGAACTACCAGCTGATCTTCCCTGGTGACCGCTATAAACGAGAAGTAAGTACAATTAATGTTATATGTTGTCAGTGTATGTGTCCACCTGTCCGTCGTCTTTCACCCCAGGCAGCGGTGGTTGGCATTATCGCGAATTAATTGTTCAGGAATGCGGCTATAGGTTTGACATAAGTAAAAAAAATCTATGTTATTGTGACGACCAATGCTAAAATACTCTCTCATTAGATTTTGTTTATCATCATCATCAAGAATAAATACGGAATTGGATTTTGCTTTAGAAAGCAACAGCACAAAATAAATCTGGAAACTGATTATATTTACAACCATATAAAAAAGGATTTAGTCTTTTTTTAGGACGGCGAAAAACAAAAAAACTTACGATAAAACTCCCAAAACGACCGCTTACTAACATAGATTTATACAAGTATGCAAAAAAATTAAAAATAAGAAACTTTCGCGGAGTATTTACGGAAGAGGAATGGGTGTGGTTTTTGGAGCTTCGAGAAAAAATACATAGATGTTTTCAAAGTACTGAAGCAATATGTGAACCCATAATGGTCGGTACGAAAACTATAATATTTGAAATTATTGACCAAAAAAAATATTAAAAATTGTGGGTGCAGAAAATGAAGAAGTATACCTAGGTCGCGAATCCCTTTGGGAGTGGAAATTGGCAGCACTCATAAACTATCGATTAAATCAGATTGTTTTAAAGGAATTTTCTAATTTTTATGATACTGTAATTAATGCTGTTTTCGATCTATCAGGAGATGCTAAAACCAACATATCTAATGTTTTGGATCAATTTTTATCAAAAACAGACGTGGTTTGTTGTATGTTGGAACTGGTAACATTCTATCCAGAAAAGGTGGTGTTCGATGTTGAATTGGAAAAACGTGTAGTAGAACAAAAGAAGTTTAGGAAATAAACTGGAGGGGATTAACTATATATTAGGTATTAAGAGCTTGAGTAGTAGTACAAACTGTTAAGATGTGGATGGCCTATGCAGAACAAACTTGTACCAAAGCTGTCGATTTCCAAACAGCAGTGGAACGGTTAGTGCAGCAATTTTCCGCATTGGAATTCGATGCTGAACATGAAGCAGTGTATGGATTCACCAGTCCTGAACTGTGCGCGACTTTGGCGGAAAAGTATAAAAACGGTCAAAAAGTTTGTAAAGAATATTTAGAAACCAATTTTTGTTCTTGTTTAATCAATCGGTTGTCGGATATTGGATTATTGAGGTTTGTGAATGAAATAAAACGATACATGAGTGATGCAGACACATCTGAAGAAGAAGAATCAGCAGAAGAAAAATCGGCAGAAGAAGCACAAGAAGAAGAAAAATAAACATCTAAATAACATAAAACATATTCAAGAGTTATTAGTTCAGTTTTTAAAAAACTACCGGCACTTTCTCATTGCCGCTTTTTAAGCTCTACAAAATAGCGTGTTCAAATTTTTAATCCGACGTTTCGTATCCGAGAAACCATCATCAACTTTATTTTTTTATATGGCCACAAACAAAGAGACACCATTTATTTGGTAGCATTATTCATTACAAATTCAACGATGTATCACACATTATGGTTTTGAAGCCAAAAAAGGGGACAAACGTGAGTTATAAGGTTTTTTATTTTTTTAATTTGTAGGCATTGGAATAATCACAATATTTATGTTTTATCTGTCACATTATTGTTGAAAACGCAATTTGGTGTTGTGTAAGTTGTTTTTACGGGAATTTGAAGTGTTTTAACTTTTGTTCTTATTAAAGTTACTTATTCGTTAGTTTGTTGTTTCGTGCTTTTAATTTATTTACAAGTGTTACCATGGAAAGAGAAAGTTTCACAAACGAAGAAAAGCTTGATATGTTGACGTGTTACATCTTGTTCCGCAAAAATTGTGTAGCTGCTGAACAGATGTACTCTGATAATTATCCTGAACGAAGACAACCTCAAAAATCCATTTTTGGACGTTTGATATCTAATTTAAAAGAATTTGGTTCATTTAAAAAACCTGTTGTATCTCGTAAAAAACAATTCAACGAAGAAAAGGCGACTACTGTTTTACAAACCGTTGTTGAAAATCCTGAAATATCGACAAGACTAATTGAACGTCGAACTGGAGTAGCTAGATCTACAGCCCAGTTCATTTTACAAAAGAATAAATTTCATCCCTACAAATTTAGAATTTGCCAGGGTCTTAGACCTGGTGACGAGTGAAGGCGAGCAAGTTTTTGTGAATGGTATACCAGAAAATGTGAAGATCAAAATTTTTCTTTTAAAGTAATTTGGTCTGATGAAAGCATGATAACCAACAATGGCATTTTCAACCGGCGTAACAAACATTATTGGGCAACAGACAATCTTCATTTAATAAAAGAAGCAAGGCATCAACATCGATTTGGATTTAATCTGTGGGTAGGCATTTTGGGTGGCAGAATAATAGGACCTTTTACTTATCACAACAATTTAAATTCTGAGCGATATCTCGACCTACTGCAGACTAATTTGGAGAATGCCTTAGTTGAATTACTATTACTTATAGTTAACAACTGCTGGTTTCAGCAAGATGGTGCCCAAGCACATAATTCAAGAAATGTGCGGAAATATTATTGCCCCAGAAGTTTCCTGGAAAATGCATTGGAACTCACAGTGAAGTAGCCTGGCCAGCCCGATCACCTGACTTAACCCCATTGGATTTTTTCCTGTGGGGTTATTTAAAAAACCAAGTGTATGACGCCACTTTTGAAAATGAAGTACAGTTATTGACATTGGTTTTAGCAGGAGTTAATACAATCACACCAGAAATGTTCGACCATGTTTTGAATTCTTCTGTAGACAGAGCATACTTGTGTCTAGAAAATAATGGCAACCTATTTGAGCAATTATTATAATTTTTTGACATTGTGTTTCTGTTATTGTACCAGCGCCTACTAATTTAAAAAATAAAAAACCTTATAACTCACGTTTTTCCCCTTTTTTGGCTTCAAAACCATAATGTGTGATACATCGTTGAATTTGTAATGAATAATGCTACCGAATACAGGGTGTCTCTTTGTTTGTGGCCATATAAAAAAATAAAGTTGATGATGGTTTCTCGGATGAGAAACGTTGGATTAAAAATTTGAGCACGCCATTTTGTAGAGCTTAAAAAGTGACAATGAGAAAGTGCCGGTAGTTTTTTAATATCCTTTAAAATAAATAAAAAAATGAAAAGAAACGAAAATCCAAAAAATCACATTTTTTTGAGAATTTTGAAAACGATAAACAATAATGAACTTTTGCGACCAGCATGTAAACATACTCTAAATAACGCAACTTTTTTCTAATTTAAGCCAACCTGTATCTTCTACCGTTTTCAAGATCCCCATGCTGTGCATTCTTATCTTGGACACGTAGTATATGTATCTTTCAGATTGTGTTTAGTTTAGTGTATTTTCGACGTTGCAATGATTCCCATCATTTTTAAATCAGTTGTGCTCAGTGCTTGTTATGGTAATACTCTTTATATAGTTGAACCTCCAAACTGTGAAGACGCTATTATTTGTTTTAAAGATAACCCACACCAGTGGTTTCAACTTATGCCTAACGTATTATATGGTATTAATGTTTTTACTATAACAGCACCCAATACTTCGAAAGAATTTCGCATACAATTTTCTAGCAGTAACCATTATATTCACCCGGATTGGTGTAAATGTGATTCGTTCAATGATCGCGGTATTATAATTATGCCAAACAGTGACACGTGTTGTTAGTTGTGTATTCAACTTTTGTGTGTGCGATGGTTCAAAACATCTTTAGTCTGTTGGTTTTTACAGCTGTTTCTAACAACAGTTTATATGTACTGCAACCACTATTTTGTTCTAAAACATGCATCTTTTAAAAGTAATCCTACAAAGTAGTATAAACTAATACTATTAAATTTATACGATGTCAAAGTTCTACCAATTGCAGAATCACAGGATTTTCGACTACGTTTTTATAATAACAACTCAAGTTTTCTACAAACCGATTGGAACTCTGTGCGTTACATTAACTTATTAGACAAATGTGGTTCGACTAACTACACTTCTCTATCAACTATTTGTACCACATATGGTATACTATCCATTACAGTTTTGTTATTACTTATGCTAATATTAATTTTTCTTATATACTATTTTGGCTCAATATATGATTTATTGTAATTTATTATTTTAAATTATTAAATACACTGTACAATTAATAAATTACTCTATATAGTAATTGTGTTTGAAGGTTCGAATAAATAAAAACTTTTAATCAATCTACTCTTTGGTTTCTTGTATGTAGATAACGGAGAAGTGACGTTACTTTAGGTCATATAAAGCTTTGTATGTAGGTCACGGGAGAAGAGTAATACGCGTGGTGAAGTATTACTAAACAAAGTCCTCCTACTCCTCCTCTTCCTGTGTAATGTGTGGATCTTCTTCTGTGTAGGTCAGAGAGGAGGAGTAAGGTTACTCTAGGTCATTTAGAGCTTTGAATGTAGGTCAGTGAGGAGGAGTAAGGTTACTCTAGGTCATTTAAAGCTTTGAATGTAGGTCAGTGAGGAGGATTAAGGTTACTCTAGGTCATTTAAAGCTTTGTAATGTAGGTCACGGAGGAGGAGTACTCCTCCTCTTGTCACAGAACTCTCCAACTTATCCTACTAACAAGTTTCGCGAAAAGTTTCAAACACGTCAGCTAGTAAAAGTACATCCGTTTTTAAGTACAAATCAGAATATTCGCCTATATTTCGAATTCCAAATACTTTCCAAACATTTACAGCATGAGCATAATCTTCATCGCTAATATTTTCATCATTCAACTGACTATAGAAATCTTCTTTACGTGGTAAACACGTTTCTTCTAACTTTATCCAAGAATCTACATAATCGTAAGGAAATATTCCTTTCTTGTTTAATAAACAAAATTCTTCTAAAGTATTACAATAAAACTTTGTAATCTTTTTTGATCATCTAACAAATTAGAAAAAAGCCGATCTAAGCTTTGCGACATAAAACGGAAAGAATCTATAAACCTAAGAGAAATATTTATATTTGATATCGATTTTGTAAAAGAAATATATTTTTCTTTATTTATTGGCAATAGTTTAACGTTTCCTTCAAATAATGTGGTTAGTTTTTTTAATGATAAAGTGTGCGTCATATCTACTCATGTTATGAAATACTACAGGTATACACTGTTCATCTTTATAGTTTAAATTGCAACTCTGGTGAGCGGCTCCCCTGAACATCCCCGTTTGATGGTTATGATCTCGAACTCCAACTTAATCATCATTAAAAAATTGTTTACATATGTGCCATACTTTAGAAAATAAGAAACATTGATGTTGTTGATAATTCAGTTTTCCCATCGGAACAATCATATTAAGGTGTTCATAACACATATCAACAATATTTTTTAATTCACGTCGAAACCAATCGATGCATTCGATTCCTTGATACGTGCAAAATTTTGATAAAGTATTATCGTATGAACATTTTACGTAATATGCTGTACTAAACGGTATATGTTTTTGGCATGATTTCGATTTAGTGTTAAGTATCAGGATAAATAGCAAAAGGAACTTTTTCCTGATAACGATAATTTTTAAATGATAAGTATGTCTCAGATTATTTCGGCAATCGCACACAACATTTATTAGAATTCATACAGTAAGTTTTATGTTTTTCGAGTATGTCCCGAGTTCTAAAGTAATTTAAACATCGTTCACAAATAAAAATCTTAAGATTACGAGCCGACAATTGTTTTGATAAAAGCGCAGACAAATTTTTGATCCAAGTAAAATGAAATAGTAGCTGTTCTTCAGATACATTGTTTATGTCCACCTGTGATTTGGAGCTCAAAGGAAGCATAAGTAGATTTATGACATTAACATTTGTTTCGGAAATAGAAATAAGAGAACGCAAAATTTTTTTGTTCTCTATGCAAAACAAATGAATGCATAGTTTGTTAAGTTTTTCAAATGTTCTCATATCTTTTATAGTTATAGGAAATTTAATACCATCGCAATTTAAAACATTATGAAAATGCGGATACGACGATAGTCTATTAGAATTTATCTTGCCGGGGTATAAAGCAGATACTATAGACCAAAGAAAACAGTATGGATCGTCGTTCTTAACATTTACAACAGCGTGTTTCGTTTTTATATAGTTCGGAACCGATACAAAAGTAGAACAACCTACTTTAAGAGGATCGTATTTGTTTGTTTTTGCTGCGAGTTTATCAAACACATGTACTTGATACCACTGTTTTAAATTAGTAGTATGCTCGATAACGTTAGTTAGTTGTTTTTAGTACAAAACGTTTTTAAATCTACTTTGCCTGTTTGAAGCTTAATAAAATTGGCGCTTAGAATTACATTTACTTTAACCCGTAACTACGGTGGTGTGGTCTACCAGACACACTGTAATCTAAAAATGGCAGATGTTTGCGCAGCGTTTCCCCTACCACGTCAAGCCGCTAGCTATGTGCTTAGCATGTTAATAGCAGTACGGAACGGACACCCGGAGATTGTAGACGAAATTTTGTAAAAATTACACGAGTTAACTTCCTTGGGTGGTCTCGCAGACCACACCTCCGTAACTACGCGACTGTTTTTTGGTAGTAATCATGAGTGACCAACCGGGCCCTTCCAAGCGAATAAAATTTTGTGATTCTAATTTCGAGGATACCGTAATGCGGTGGTATAATGAAATAGACGAAGATGCAAGTGACGTGGGTTCTGGTGACGAAAATATTGTGAGTGATCACGACTCGTGTTCTGAAGAAGGCCTGTCAATATCCGGAGAAATTGACGCAGAAGAGCAAGAATTAGAGGATTGTATAGAAGAAAAGAAAAACAAGAATAGTACTGCTGTAAATAAATCACCCGCTAAAGTATTTTATGGTAAAAATAAATTCAAATGGAAATCCGAACCAGATACACCCCGAAGAAAAACACCGAAACACAACATCATAATGCATCTTCCAGGCTTACGTGGACCAGCGATGCAAAGTACTACGGCTACATCCGCACTGATTTGGAGTTATTTTATTGATGACGATATGCTGACTACTGTTGTTTATTTTACAAACAGAAAGTTGTCACAAATGGTCGTTAATTACAAAAACAAATCAAGAAGTGAGACACAGCCCACGGATAATGTTGAAATCAAAGCATTTATTGGACTTCTGTTTTACACTGCCGCTTTCAAATCCAATCATGAACATATAAACTCAATATTTGCTACCGATGGTACAGGTAGAGAGTTATTTAGAGCGTGCATTTTACTTAGTGCACTAAGGTTCGATAATCCAGATACAAGAGAGGAGCGTAAGAAGACCGATCCCGCAGCTCCTATTTCCGCCATATTTGACAAATTTGTGAAGAACTGTCAGAAAATTTTCAGTATTGGAGCTCACGCTACGATTGATGAGATGCTCATAGGATTTCGTGGCCGGTGTAAATTCAGGATGTTTATGCCAAACAAGCCTGTGAAATATGGCATCAAGTTAATGGCACTTATTGATAGTCGGAATAATTATTTCTACAATGGGTATATATATGTAGGAAAAAATTCAGATGGTGATACGCTTTCTGATGAGCAAAAAAATTTACCAAAACCAACACAATCCGTTTTACGATTGTCTCTACCAATTCAAAAAACAAACCGCAACATCACAGCAGATAACTGGTTCACATCAGTTGAATTGGTTGATATTCTGAAATCAAAAGGCCTTACATACTTGGGCACTATTAAAAAAAATAAGAGACACATTCCCATCCAATTCATGGCCAATAAACATAGAAAAGTGAATTCCACCATGTATGGATTTTCTGGAAATACCACTTTGATCTCCTACGTACCTAAAAAATGCCGTGCTGTTATGTTAGTTAGCTCGATGCACCATTCGAAGTACAGTGATCCACTGACAAATAAACCTGAAATTATTTTAGATTATAATTTGACTAAGGGAGGTGTTGACGCTCTTGATGAAAAGTGTGCAAATTATTGTACAGAGCGTAGGACAAAGCGCTGGTCAATGACCATGTTCTTCAGAATTTTAAACATCAGCAATGTTAATGCCTACGTAATATATAACTTATACAGGTTTACATATATTTTTTCAATGCAAATTTCAAATGAATTTGATAGTTTTTTAGAGACAACTCTCAAATAGAAGAACTAAAATTTTTGAAATCGTTAGCATACCAGCTCATAAAACCGCAACTAGGAAGACGTCTAGCAAATGTTCGAATATTTCGTGATTTGAGAAGTACCATTGCAAGAATGATGGGTGTAACATCAACTACAACAGAATTTCCAAATGACGGCGAGAAAAAAATGGACAATCCGGAAACTGTTATTTGTGCGCTCCCTCAATTCGTAGACAAACTGCCTATTTGTGTATCGGTTGTAAGAATCTCAATTTGTCTGCAATGCGTCCACAAAATTTGCAAAAACTGCTTATAGTGAGTTACTGCATAACACTTTATTGTAATAATAATAATCAATAAATCTTATTTTACTGGTTTGAACATATTTGCACGTACAAATTTCACCATAATCAGCTATGGTCCCGTAGACTACACCTCCGTGAGCGCGCGACAGAACTGTGACCTCCGTAGTTACGGGTTAAGAATAGATTTCTTAAGACATTTTTAAATTTTTGTATTAAAACATTTAAAAGATTTTTTCAAAAATGTTATAGGGTCTTTTATGCTAAGATTTAATATAAAACCGGTTCGAATTCTGTTGTTGAAACACGATTCCACATCTTCCCAAATAACTTTACATTTATTTCGTTTTAAATATGTCGATAAACCTTCACCTGATTTTATCACTAAAACTTTTTTAAGTTGTCTAAGTTTTAAACGATAAAATTTAAAATACGCTAAACTCGTTTCAATCGAGAAAGGGGTTTACAATATATCTTTGTGTATTTTATTTTTCACTGCTTTACGAACAATTTGTATTGCACTATTAATATAAGCTTTAAGATTATTGATTTCGTTTAGCGTTTTTATGTTTTCAAAGTAAACACGCGTCACGGTCAAGTATCGTTTACACAACTTAGATACGGTATCCATTTTTGCACGAATGAATATTGCAAGAGATTCCAAGTCTCTTTATAAACTTTTACAGATTTACGATTCTACACGATGGTATACGAGTTAGTGAAGAATTACGATGTTTGACGAAATGTAAAAGATTCACGAATATTAACGATCGTTGACGATTCCCCACCAATATTGAATTGTGGAAACAGTGCAGTGGGGATAAAAATTGTATATATTTGAGAAACGTTGGTAGTGATTATCATTCTGAACTGCATTTTACAAGTTAAAAAGGAAAAATGAATTCTCAAAATATACTGTGAGGCGATAAGGTTTTCTTAATTTTAATTACTAACTTAGTTTTAAACCTGTTTATCTTTGCTATAGATATGGTTGTGTGTCCACACAACGAAATCCACGTTATGCTAAAGCACAGATTAGCAAAACATCTTTGGAAATGTCACCCGGAGGAGACAAAAAGGCAGAGTGCAATAGAATACAAAAAAAAATGGGGGAATGGGAAGAGCAACAAAGAAAACGACAACCCATAACATCGATTCCGCCGCCTGTAGTGTTTCCTCCGGGATCATATGAAACGTGAGATTAAAACATAAAAAGTATATATATTTTTGTTTTAATCAGAATACAAATTTTATGTAATAAAATATTAAGAAATAAATAAACAAAATATTACACTTTGTTTTAGTTCTTACCTCATAGTCTGTAAGGTATTAATGAAATGTAAAAAAGAAATTTTTATAAAATAATGCAATTATCTTTAAAACTAAAGGGCAAATCAAATTTTTACCTATGTAAAAAAATATGCGTCAGAAGTGACTGAATTTGAAATGTACATTAAAATTCGTTAAAGAATTCTAAAAAAAGGGCGGATTTCATAAATTTAATAAAACGAAATAGTTTAACTAACTTTTTTTATATATTCAGATTACCCACTTCAAATCAAGAAATTTGATATGGTTCCAAAAAGTTTACAAAAGCTACCCCTAAAATTTTTTTTGAGAACAAAATCTGATTTTTTAAAAAAATATATAATAAATATAGTGTATCATTTTGGCATAGTCAAACTATTTTACTATCATTGCAAGCGGTAGTATTTAAAAATTTTTTATCAAATAATGACGTAAAACAATAAATCAGTGTGATTGTTTGTTGTAAAATATTAGTAGTATTCGAAAATAATTGTATATATGTAATTGCATAGTATTTAACAACCAATAAAGAGTAAAAAAAAAATCATTTCCGCCCCACCAAAAACTGAGTTTTTTTTGTCATAGTAAGTTCAACGATTACTGTCTCGATGTTCAATCAAATACCTTGGGCTTAAAAAAAAAGTAGGGTAACTTGAGGATAGATGGCGCGGAAGGTGAGATGGCGCAGCTTGTTTCTTGCGCAACCGCAACTATAATGCAATTTTCAAGCAGCTTTTATTTTGCATTGTGTACATCAGAGTAGCTTGCGACCGTGTTTGTGCTGATTAAATCGTTCCATTATTCAGTTTTAAAGCATTTAGTAATTGGGTATAACGTAAACTTTTCTGTGGAGTGTATATCTAGTGCCCTAACTTTTCATAATAAACGAAATTTCCAACGGGATTTGAATTAAGGCAAGTAAAAGTATTATTCTTTCCTTACCTAACCTCAAAATAATTGAAAACTGTTGCATCTTCTGAGTTTTATGCGCGCATCTATCCTCATAAGATTAGGATAGATGGTTCACTAATTTCGAGGGTAGATGGTTCATTAGGTTTTCATTTTATTTTAGGATGCCGACCGCTTATAAACGAAAAGGTACGTCTTCCCGTGCCACCTGGACGGAAGAGCAATTATCTGAAGCAGTTAATGCTGTAAACGAAAATCGGATGGTGTCAATGAGGCCGCTAGAACTTATAATGTACCAGCAACCACTCTTCGACGAAGAAAGGCGAAAATAATATGAAAAAGGATGTCTTGGACCAAGTTCAACGTTGGGCAAAGAAGTCGAAAATAAGTTGGTAGCACACATTTTGAAACTTCAAAAGACTGGTTTCGCCCCTACAAGAACTGATGTGAGATCGATGGCTTTTAAGTTAGCTGAACAGTTGGGTATCAATCATCGCTTTAATAAAGAGACTGGTCTAGCAGGTTTTCCATGGTTGTGTTTATTTTTAAAAAGAAACCCAAGGCTATCTGTACGAAAATCAGAAGCAGTCTCGATTAATCGATCTTTGGGTATGAACAAAAATGATGTCAAAAATTATTTCCAAATACTAGAACAGGTACTTACTAAAAACGATCTTATGTGCAAGCCAGGACATATATTTAATATGGATGAGACTGGCCTGCAACTCAACAATAGGCCGGGACACGTAATTGCCAAAAAGGGATCGAAGAATATTGCAAGTGTAAGCTCTGGGGAAAAAGGTGAAACAATTACTGTGATAGCTTGTTGTAATGCAGAGGGAGTTTTTATTCCACCTACTTGCGTGATAAAGGGAAGTAACGAAAATAAAGCGTATGCAGATGGTATGCCACCAGGCTCAAAAATTTATATGTCACCAAAATCTGCGTATGTCAACAACGACATATTCTTCAAATGGCTAAAAGATCAGTTCGTCCCACGTAAACCAATAGGGAAAATTATACTGTTGTTAGACGGCCACACTTCTCATTGCAGCAATGTTCAAATGTTGGAATATTGCCTTGAACATAATTATCCTTTTGTGCTTACCGAGTCATACCACTCAATTCCTACAGCCTCTTGACAGATGTTTTTTTAAATCTTTTAAAATGAACTACTATGCCGCTTGCAATCTGTTCATCAAAAATAATCCGGGAAGAAAGATTACAAGGTTACAATTTGGAAACCTTCTTTCTGAGGGATGGAATAAGTCAGCCACGGTTAATAACGCCATATCGGCTTTTAAATCTACAGGAATTGTGCCGTTCAATCCATCTGCCATTCCAGAGGAAGCTTTTTTAACCGACTATCGCCCTCTCCAAATAGAGGTAGCATCTGTTGAACCACAGAGTTTGCAGGAAACCCTCTCCAAAACTCAACAAATAACCTCAGAAAAAGAAGTTCAGGATGATCAACAACCTTGCTGCAGCTGGCAAAATGTAGCACCACCATCGCCATATGTTTCACGAGATTCTAAAACCAAAGAGGTTCCTGAGGAGAATCCTACTCCTGGAAAGATGCTTGATGGTATTTCACCTGTTCCAGTTGTTTCCACTCCTGTTGACTCTGTGAGACGAAGAAGCAAGCAGTTAGCAGAGATTTTGACAGATAGAGAAACTATCAATGAAAAGAGGAATAAAGCTATTAAAAGAACGAAGGGAAACAAAACGAACAAAAGAACAGAAATGGCTGAGAAACCAAAAACAGAAATGGCTAAAACACCAAAAGCAGCCATGAAGCATACGTCTAAGCGGACAAAAAATTGGTCGTCGTCGGACGAAGGCGATGACGGAAACATTTCTTTCCGTGATTCCTCAGATGACTTGGGGGATCCTGAAGAAAACTGTACTGGTTGTGGCGAAGTTTATTCACAAACAACTAAGGCTGATGACTGGGTGAAATGTATGAATTGTTTGCATTGGTTTCACGATTCATGCTCCAAATTTCTTAATTTTTGCCATTCCTGTGGTGTTGTTATGTGTAAAACGAAGTAACGCTTGAATTATTTAAGGACATTTTTGTACAAAAACGAAAGTTACATTTACTTATAGGTTGCGCCATCTCACCTCAACATAAGAGGAGAGATGGTTTTTGAATTGTCTTTTATTTCTTTATGTAACACTGTTTAATTTGTTTTTCAACTTATTTGACCTATTTTGTATTACTTCTAGTAAGTCTAGTGTTTCATAAAAAAGTATAAAATTTTTTGAAACAGATTCAAAGTGAACTTATACTCATCTAAAAAAATGCGAGCCATCTATCCTCAAGTTACCCTACATGTATATGCTTAACTTTACATTAACATGTATGTTCTAACCTAACAATAAACTCCTTAGATCTAACCTAATCGAAGCGCGAATTTCAACCTCGGAGTCAATTTACGTTCGGTAGTATCACATTTCACAACACAGTATCAAATTTCAACTTCCGGAGTCAAATTTCAAACACGAGTGTCCAATTTCGACGCCCGGTGTCAAATTTCAACGTCCGGTGTCAAATTTCGACTTCCGTTGTCAGATTTCGACTTTCGGTGTCGCATTTCAACTTCCGGTGTCCAATTTCTACGTTGGGTGTCAAATTTCCATTGCACTGTCAGCAAATTTTTTCGAGTTCATGACCTATGGTGAGCCCTTGATTTTTCTGATGAATCAGCAAATTTTTTACGATGAACTTATAGTGTCTACTTTATTTCCGCTTAAAGTTCAATCATCTACATTAACGCTGAATTAACTAGAAACGTCATATACCTCGGTTTTTAATAAAAACATAAGAAAAGAAAATATAATTCATGAAATTTTTTATTATATAAACTAATACTTATTCGTTTAAATCAGTTCTCGTTTAATTTTCAAGCAGCAAAAATGTCTTCGTTGAGTTTAAAGAAAAAAGAAAATGACAAGCGCATTAATATTTTAGAAGACATTGTATTGCAAGTAAGTATATTTTTTAATATTTGCTTATATAATTTGCTAAAATTTTATATAATCCATTGATAATTTTTGTAGCCAAGTATAATGTTATTTTTTTTATAGAGTGGTGTTTGTAGCATGCTACCTCCGCCTCTTGCACCTATTAACAATCAGGTAATATAATTTTTTTTAAAACTTTGTTTCAATTTATAATACAGTCTTGTCACTTTATAAGTAACTTTAACAATGTTTTTGTAGTTGGATATGATGATGATAGATACAATGTTCCAGGATGGGCAAGTAAGTCAATTTATTTACATTTTGAAATTCAGTAATTAATACTTGTTTTTTCAGGTGTTTCCAAGTCCTCCGTTTCCTCCACCTACTACGTGCGGGGATGATACAAATAAGGTAAATCAATTTGTTTATCATTTTCCATTACTAAATTGGATCCTTTATTTTGTTTCAGTCGCTCGAGGTCTTTTCCGATAGTGATTGTGTGATGGTGACCAAACCTCACGACGATGACAGAGTTAAACATCTCTGCAGAAAAAAAGATTTCGAGAGATTAAAAAATCTCTATCGGGAGGAGGAGGACAAAGATGCCTTCAACATATTGGATGGACACACGCATCAGCGAGTAAACCAAGTTGAAAAACAATTTATAAGTAAAATTAAAGACATCTATAAAAACAATAAAGTTAAGTACGAGTGACAGAAAGTGTAGTGCGGCGAAGAAGCAAATTTTATAATTAAAGACAAATATAAAAAAATTAAAAGTGCAATTAGATGAAGTTCAAAAACATTATAAATTAGTGTTTCTAACAAAAGAAAACAATATTTATATGAAGTTAAGCAATGTACAGTTTTTAGCAATAAGTATAATTTTAGTTTAGATTAGAGAATGTAAAGTCATAAGCAGATATTTAGTTTAGATTAGTTTTAAAATTTTAATGTTTATAAAAATAATTAAAAAAAAAAAATTTAATTTATTATCTTATTCTTTCAAACAAAAATCCCAATAATTTCTTAACATTATAAATCCAGTGCTTGTTTGAAATGAGTTTATGAAATATTGTAAAAGCTTTATGAAATTGAAGCAACAATCAATAATTCAAACAATTTACGAAATTTAACAGTGTTTTAGTTTAAAGTAATTTTTCATATTGTTTATTATCTGAGTTCATACAGTAACATTTATCGTTTAAAGTAAAAATACTATTCACAGATAAAAGTAATTTATCTATAAAAAATTTACAAATTAAAATATTAAGAGTAATAAAATTTTGAAAACACAAAAATCTTATTCATCATTACCGTTTGGAAATATTTTTGTTCATTATCGTTGGTTTTTGCAAACATCCTTAAAATAATTTTTATTTACAAACAGTTTGTTTTGCTTTTTAACTTTTTTTATATATTTAATTTGCTGAAAAATGTTTACCTCCTTGACTTTTAAGTATTTCATGAACGGAACTATGTCTGTCTCCCCTTTACATTTTGGACGGACAAATATTACAACTATAGGCATGTTGACTTTGAAGCAGTTGGAAGCTTTTTAAACTGTGCAAATAAACTATTGTATTTATATATTTATCAAAACGTGTTAAAATTGATCACAAAGTTTATTACTCGTGTTAATTACTTACCAATTTTACTTTTTCCATTGTATTTACTTTTATTGACTTTAAATAGTAATTTAATCTTTTTTTTATTTATAAAATATACATGTTTTTAAAGTATGATTACACTTGTAATTTTAAAATGAAAAAAGCATCATTATTTCAAACATTAATTGTTCATTTTATTTTTACATTATTTAAATTCTTAAGGCGGGTTGCACAAAGCAAGTCAAAAATGTAACAACTGATTATTTCTCAAAAATTTCTCTACAAAGCCAATGAAACCACGTTTATTGGTGATGTAACAATTGATCTCAGAAATAATCACTTGCTACATTTTTTATTTGCTTTCTGCAACCCGCCTTGAGTGATTTCATACATTTTAACTTTAGTTGATAACTTTCCTAATTCTTTCAAATATAATTTTAACCTTAGTTTATAATTTCTTTTCATACGCAATCTTTTTTGATTCATTCTTCACTCTGGAACAAATTCAATGTTTGTTATTTGGCCAACGGCTCCTCGGCTTACGAGATAGATCTGTTTTCCCGTACTAATCACGCTATTAATTTTGTTTATGTCTTCAATAGAAAACTTGTTCATAAATCTTTGTGGTAGAGGTACTTTAAATTCACATCACTGCTCCCCAAACTTACCATTGACTTGACTAAAACACTAAATTTTATAGTGCTCATTGATTGATAGACTTCTTGCACTTTCATAAGGAACCAAATGAGAAGTTTCGTTCAAATTTGCAAAAAATGATTTATTTATTTGTCGACGCGCGCTGGTAACAATTAACATTATGAATGCTGAGAAGAAAGTGCAGTTTAAAGATATATGCCAACTAAAATATTTGGTAACGTGGAAATTTGCTCATCGACAGGCAAGAATTGGTAATTGGATGACAACGGCTGTAGATAGATATCGATTTGAAAGAAGGATAAAAGACGCAGAAGTAAATATTGCTTTCGTTCTGAAGGAAAATCACAGATTGAAAATTTACGAGGAACGTTTCTTACAACGAAACGAATAACGATAAAATATATAATGTAGAAACAATAATGAAAGCTCATTCATTTAGTGTTTGACTACAAACGTGTACACATGTCGTAGATGAAAGCTATTTATTTACGCATGGGTAAACGATTAAAAAAACGATTCTCAAAGAAAACAGGCAATAAAAAGCAGAAGTGCGGTCGCACTGGACGTGGAATTATAAACACATTGATCAATAAGTTGCCGGTGGAATTGCATATACCTTGTTATTACTGTGGTCCCGGAACAAAACTGCAGAAGCGTTTAGAGCGTGGTGACGTCGGAGTCAATAAATTAGACGAAGCTTGCAAGAAACACGACATTGCGTATCAATCCTATAAAGATTTGAACAAACGTCACGAAGCGGACAAAGAGTTGTACGAGTCGGCAAAAGATCGTTTACGCAGTAAATACGCAAGTATAGGTGAAAAGGTTGCTGCTGGCACGATAGCGGCGATGATGAAAGTTAAAACAACGGTTGGCATGGGAAAAAGAAGGAGACGTAAGAAATCTAAAAAGAGAAGGTCAACGAAACGTGGTGGAACATTAAGTTTTGCTACAGCTGTTCGACTAGCTCGACAAGCAGTAGCGCGTTCTGGTAGTAATAATTTATTGCAAAATGTTAAAGCGGCGTACGGTACATTAAAGAGGCAATCTAAAAAAATTAAAGCCCCGAGAAGTAGGACGCTACGTCTACCTAAAAAGGGTGGATTTTTACCGTTGATACCATTGTTTGCCGCCTTAGGAGCATTGGGTTCTTTAGGTGGCGGTGCTGCTGCGATAGCGAAGTCTGTTAACGACGCGAAAGACGCTAAAGAAAGAATGGAAGAGGAAAAAAGACATAATCGTGCAATAGAAGCTAAAGCGACTGGCAGCGGATTTTACATAAAACCATATAAAAGTGGATGTGGATTAGCTATGAATGGCTATTCAAAAAACTAATTAAATTGCCTCGTCGAGCGTTAACTAACGTTTCATTAAAAAAATATGCTGAAAAATATCAAACCCCAAATCCCAATTTTCGAGAAGTATTTATGCGAAACGCGCTTCCACGTAAGATAAGAAAATACGAGAGGGGAATTGTGAATCTAGATGAGGCGGATGGAGAAGGGACCCATTGGGTAGCGTATAAAAAAGTAAACAATAAGATTCATTATTTTGATAGTTTTGGCGATTTACCTCCACCATTAGAAATTATACAATATTTATCATCAGATGGTAGAGACAGCGACATAAATTACAATTATAAAAGATATCAAAACGTCAAAGACGTAAATTGTGGACAATTGTGTTTACGGTTTTTGATAGATAAATAGAACTATATCGTAGTGGAAACCACCAGTTTAAAATAAGTGTGCAATGGAGAAAGAAAACCCACCGTTGTCCAACACGTTTACACTAACAGGAAGTGATACGGAATTGTGTTGTGATTTTAATCCGCCTATATATTTGGACGAGAATAGAAATTACGAATTGGCTTTACTAAACTTCGAGACGTTTAACTCCATCGCAAACGTAGACGAAAAAAATAGTTTGTTTGTTTACGACAAGTCGATCGAGAGTAAAGCTGTACCGCAACGAAAGAGTATCGAAATTGAAACAGGAACATACGATATTGCAGATCTAAAGGTTTATATTGCGAGTAGAGTCAAGAAAGATACGAAAGATAGAGAGACAGTGAACATCGAAGGAAACACTAACACGCAAAAAATTCATCTACAAAGTAACTCAACAATAGATTTTACGGTAGATACGAGCATCGGCTCTTTATTAGGATTTAAGAAAAGAGTTTTGCTTGCGAACATTGAACATACTTCTGATAACATCGTAAATATAAATCGAGTTAACGCATTACAGATATATTGTAATATAATAAACGGTTCTTATCATAACGGAGAACCAGTGCAGTGCATATTTTGTATCATTTTTTTCCAAACGTTCCAGCTGGATTTAAAATAATAGAATCGCCGCAGAAACCTATTTATTTACCGGTGTCAACGAAAGTAATCGGAAATCTGACGGTACGTTTATTGGATCAAAATAGAAATCGTGTCGATTTAAGAGGCAAAGAAATTACAATCAGACTTCATTTACGATCGGTAGATTGAAGACGTCATGGCGTTGATATATGAAAGAACACTTGCAAAACGTAATATAAAGAAAGCAGTTAATATTAAACGGACACCAACAAAAAGTATAAAGGCAGGGGAAAGCAAAGTTATAGCGGCAGTAAAAGAAAATTCGTTCGACGAATAACACGTAGAAACCGAAGCTTTTTATTGCAATTAGGTTACACAGTAATTGCGTAATGGATATATTAAACGTGACGGACAAAGTGCGAGTTGATAACTCCGTGGTAGATTACGAGTATCATTTGCATCAACCTTTTGGATCGACTAGTTACGTTAACAATAACGACATTCGTATTTCTATACCCGAAATTGATAATTATACGTTGCCTTGCGAAAGTTATTTGTATGTCGAAGGTAGTTTAAGGAAAGTAGGGGAAGACGGTGCGGTGCGGTCACTAAGGAGGCAAGTGCTACAGCTTATTTAGCAAACAATCCGGTAGCGTTTATGTTTAGTGATATACGATATTCATTAAACGGTGTTCAGATAGATGCCGTAAGAAACGTCGGTATAACGTCTTGCATGAAAGGATATTTTTCGTTTACAAAAAACGAAATTGCAAAGTTGGAAAATGCCGGTTGGGAAACAGAAAAGTATTATCTCAACAGTTTGGACAATAAAGGTAATTTTTCATATAGCGTACCTTTGAGAACGTTATTGGGATTTGCTGAAGATTATAAAAAGATTATAATGAACACCCGACAAGAATTAATTCTCATCCGTAATAGTGACGATAAAGATGTGATTGTTCAACCAGATTCGGGAGCAACAGAGGAAAGGCTAAAGTTAAATATAGATAAAATCGTTTGGAGAATTCCTCACGTGACAGTAGGGTTAAGAGAACAATTGGCATTAACAAAATTATCCGATAAAAATGTATATTTGAACTTGGCGTTTAGAAGTTGGGAAATTCACGAATATCCATCTTTGCCCAAAACCAATAAACAATCTTGGGCTGTTAAGACAGCACCGGAATTGGAAACTCCTCGATTTATTATTGTTGGATTTCAAACAAGCCGAAAAGGAAAAATAAGGAAAAATATGTCTACGTTTGACAACTTAAACGTTGCTAATATAACAGTGTTTTTGAACGGCGAACGGTACCCTTAGGATAAACTAAACGTCGACTTTGACAGCATTCGTTATGCAATAATGTACGATATGTATGCTCGTTTTCAGAATGCATATTATTATCAAGACTCAGAACCTATGTTAACTCCAATCGAGTTTAAAAGACACGCTCCACTTATAGGAATAGATTGTACACACCAAACTGACGTTTTGCATAAGAGCGGAGTAGAAATAAAGATCGAATATACGACAAAGAAGGAAATACCGGAAGAAACGACTGCGTATTGTTTAATACTTCACGACAAAGCCTTTCAGTATTCTCCTTTGACAAAAATTGTTAAACAGTTAGTGTAATTTAGATCATAACTGCGGTAACATTACTATTTAAGTTGTGACATTAGAAAGTAATCGTATCACCAGATCTTTGGCCGCGAGGTAGATAGGGTAATTAAAAATTGAAACAATAGTAAAAAAAGTTGAATATTGTTTTCAGGGTAATATAGATTTTATTGTAGTATATTTTCTAGGTTGGAAAGTAGGCGATGAAGAATTTATACCGATAGAATTGGCTATGTACGACTGTTTTCATTGGTTGAGTCATTTTGTTTTTCAATCGAATAGAAGTTTTGCAACATTGACAACAAAGTATAGAAACACTGCTAAATGGCTTATGTCTTATCATCATTGCGCCGATTGGAAAAAAAGGATTTGTGCATGGTTCTCAGTTTGACAATATTATCAATTGGTTGTGTCGTTCAGTGAAAATGGTGTTCGTAAAAGGAAGAGAAAAAGCGACATTTTTGAGAAAAATATTGTAAGTACCTGTTCAAGAGTTAGACGAAAACGCATGTCAATTGCAAAGTAGTAATCCGGCATGCTCGTTTCACAATAAAAGTCCTAGTGTGTGTGCCTTATCAAACGTGGGTTTTTTGTATCAATTTGCAAAAACCGAGTATGAACAAATGATTGCAAAAAAATAATGATGTCGAATATGTAACTGAAGATGTGAAAAAAAATAAACAAGAAGGGAAACGGTGATTATATAAAGATGCGAACAGTACGATACAGCATATACGTAAAGCTGATGATCCAGTGTACATTTTGGAGTGTATTTTGCGATGTTTATCGATATTTGGGTTCCTACCAGTGATCGCCAATAAAGTGTGCGAAGTAATGTTTAAATACGAAGCAGATTGTTCGTTTAAAAACGTAACAAATTACGAATTACAATATTTGCCAATCCAATACTGTTTACAAAAGCTGCAACCACCGGACTTGAATAAAATATGGTGGAGACTTCCAAATAATTATCGAAAAAACAAACAGTTACAAAACAAATTACCATGTTACGAACATTACAATTTACCCGAATGGCGTGACCATTGGGATGGTCCTCCCTCATCTAAAGACCAGTGTAGTATGTGTAATATTTAGTATTGTTTAATATATAGTGATTAAAATTGTATAACAAGTGTAAACAATAAATAGTAAGTTGAAAATCGTTTTTGTTTGTTACGAATTGCAATAAAAACACAAAAACACGTTTTACTGCAAGCTCGCTTTTTACTGTGATGTTAAAATAGGATGTGTTAGTAATTGCAATACAAAGAAGTATTAATTGTAGACATTGTTTTCAATAGAGCTTGGGTAAGTTAGGTTAGGTAAAGGAAAAAATAAAATAAATGAAAAGGTTAGTTCAAATTACGTTTACGTTAACGAGAAAACGCTTCTCGCCGTCGAAAAATAATTTCCCCCCACGCCTTCTCCTACTTCATTCCCACTCAATTTCCACTCTAATTTGATTCACTTCGTTCTGTATAAATTCAGCACCTTTTTAAGCAAAAGCATCAGTTGTAATCGAGTCTCTCAACAATGAACCAACAAACCATGGACAACGAAGCAGCCAACCAGCAGCAAACTGTAAGTACACTTTTACTTATCTAATTATGCTGTATTTATGCTTATATATTCACTGCTTCATTTGTTTATGTTCAGTGTTATTTGCTTATATATTGCTTTATTATTAAAGTCTACGCAAGACGAAATTGATTTCTACATTTCGCAATTTGGTGTGAATGATTTCGACTTGGTACCTTCTGCACTTCCATCAACAGAGGTACTTTCTGCAATTCTATCGGCAGATGTACCTTCTGCAGTTGCCTTGGCAGAGGTACCATCTACGTCGATGACCGGTGTTACAGTTACTACCACAGCTGTCAGTTTACCTTCTTCTCAGACGTCTCGCCTAATTAAATCAAAAGCAGCTTATAGTAAATTGCGATTACCTAATGAGGAATATCGTGCCTGTCGATTGCAAAAGCGCCAGAAAGCAGAGGGGTAAACGCGTGCGTTCTGTTTTGGGATCCAGTGAAAGTGTTCAATCAACAAATTGTACATTTTCACCACGACCACAAAAGGAAGCAACAGCCACTGTTTCAGTTTCTCCTTTTTTTCCGGCGCCTCAACATGAAGATCCTTCTGAAACAAATGAAAAATGTACCCGGCTTTCATATGTTTCAGCGTGTGGTACGTTAGACCTTATGGAGGTATCACAAACATTAGAGGTCGCTACAACACAAGAAGAATTATTAAAACAATTACCGCCGGGTACGACCGTGTTGCAGCGACCAGCACCGCTTGCGTCTTCTAGTTCATCCTCTTCTAGTTCACCCTCTTTTCTTAGTTGCCTGTCATCTGCTCTGACAGAAAAAATTCAGGATAACTTGCTTGATAACAGTAATGTTATGCTTAATAATTTTGACGTTCGGCTTAATAACCAATTAACAAAGCTGCGTACTAATCTATATGAAATTGAATCATTAGCGAGCATTTTAAGGCGGGATGCTGTTTATCATCCATTGGTGTCTACGCTTGACTCTTTAACGCATAAAATCAAAGTGCAAATAACACGCCTCGACAAAATTAAAGCAATTATTAATAGCTAACATTAACAGTCTTTGAAGGTGGTGATCGACAGCACTGTGCCGTCGCAAACGGAAGTGGTGCTGACGCCGCCGTCAAACACCAACGGCGTCACGAGCACCAACAGCGGCGGCAGAGTGGTAGTGACGTCGTACCGCAACGGTGTGCGGTCGCTACTAATTACCATAGAAAACATTCCATCGCTTCAACGTAGCGACAGTGCACCGCCGCCGTACGTTGTCGACTCACCATCGAGTCCGGATAACGAGTGGTAGTACGAGTGGAGTAAGGTAACGTTTGCTAAATTTGTGTTAAACGATGATAATACGTAACAACACTTTTCTAGTCTAGTGTACTCAAAAAGTGCGCTACTGTAGTCCACTCGACCAGTACACCATTGTCACCACGGCACCACATGCCTGCGAGTTTTTAAATCTGGTAATGTTTGCTACAATCGTGTTAAAGGATGATAGTAATAACACATTTCTAGTTTTCCAATAACACAACTACGTGTTAGAGGATCGCAGTAACAACACCTTTCTACTGTAATCACACAAAACGGGTCGTCACTTCAACCATTTAAAGAATGATAGCATCAACAACTTCCACAATGCAAAACACCATCGAGCTGACACTTTCATGGTTCACTGCGAGATACATTAGAATCAATTATTTATTATATTTATTTTATTTTGTTATACAGTAATAGATTATATTCGATTATTTATTATGTTTTAAATATTTAAATGTTAAAAAATGAAGTTTGTATGTCAACCATTATCACTACCGGTTATGAATTTTGCGGAAACTTTAACGCAAACATTTACTCGACATAGCGCATGGTGATGAGTGTAAAAGAGCACTAATAATCGGACGGTCGGGTTGTGGGAAAACAAACGTCATGTTATCTCTTTTGCTGGCTTGAAATGGATTACGTTTTTTTAACATATACATTTGTTCCAATTCCTTGTATCAAAGCAAATACGAATTTCTTAGACGTTTACTTGGAACTGTTGAAGAATGTCGCTATTTTGAAAGTTGTAATATTGATGAGTTTATAGCACCTTCGGAAATCACAGAGTATTCTGTCGTCATTTTTGACGACATATGCTGTAGTGGGCAAAGCGTAATTAGAGAATATCTTTCATATGGTCGTCATAAAAACATTGATTGTTTTTATTTGTGTCAAAGCTATAGTGCCGTTCCTAAACAATTAATTCGCGACAATTCCAACTTATTAATTTTGTTCAAGCAAGATTTGACTAATTTAAAACACGTTTACGACGACCACATTGCTAACGATATGACGTTTGACGAATTCAAACGGATTTGTAGCAATTCTTGGAAGTCTCCATACGACATTCTCGTGATCGATCTTGACTGTTCTAAAGAGAACGGACGATATCGCAAAGGTCTCGATACATTTACTGCAATGTAACTTTTAAATGTGTATCTAAAGTAACTCATTGCTCACTACTTTCCACGCGTTTGATGAAACAACTACGTAACTGCTCAACGAAACAATGAATAAAAAACTTACAGAATATTTGATAAACGCTCGCGAAGCCTTGAGAGAAAAAATTCGAACGTTGAAAGGTGACATAGAGGAAAGCAAACTGCATCTTGATGCAGCCTATGCTTCCATTACCGAACCACTTAAGCATATAGCGACAAAACTGGAGGCTGTTGTGCCCAGCGTCGACGTTAAAGTTGAGCCTACCGAAATAAAAAAGAAGAAGATATACCTCCTGACGACTTTTACACTTTTCCTGGAGAAACATCATTTCAAATTAAAAAAAGTAAATCTACTTTTATTCCTCAAATTCGTACCCCATCTATACAAAAAAGCCATTTTCAAAACGAGTATGTGGACGGTCATTTGCAACACGAAGACGAAGTATACGTCCATCTGCAATTTCGTCTAAATTATTAACATCTACTCCCAAAACGCGGTCGTCTACCACATTTGTTTGTCGACGATGAAGTTTTCGTTCACGATCCAACAATCGACAACACCGAGGAGAATAAAAATACAACACCAACCGCATACGAAGATAATGAAGAATTACATGACACCACAGATTCTAATATTTCCTCAGCGTACGAAGATGTACAGAAACGCTTACGATCATATCGAGAAGAAATAAAAGAAGGTTTATTCAGTCCCGCCGTGCAATCTGTATTAAGCAAATTTCATAATTTACCTAGAACCTATTTAACGGAATTGAAAGCCGATATCGACAATAATTTCGATACTAAATACGGCGTTCGTTAGGTAGATGGAAATTTGTTTGTAGGATACAGCGAATTTACTGTAGACGATCGCGACATCGTCATTGGTGGATTAAAATACAAAGGGACACCCGGATTGTACGAATTATTTAAAAAAAAACCGGGGCAATTTAACATTAAAGACGTGCGTGAATACAGAGACATATTACGACGTACCCATTCTTATAAGGTTAATTACGATCCTAATAAACCCATATCGGCAAGTAAAGGTTATAAATACGTTAATATTATTAAACCTATCTTAAACGGAAACAAACCAAATGTTTGGTGGGCAGCTCGTTGGAAAACTGGTGCTGGTTTGCAAAGACGAAACTTACAATCACAACATCTCCAAAAACAAGTCATATCTAACAGTACAACAGATTATCGATATTGGGACGATCCGAACGAACTTGTAGAAAGATTTCGACTTCTAGTTGCTTCGAAAGCTGCCGGTCATACGGGTCATGATAACGAAATCATTTCGATAGTCGAAGAATTACGAGAAGCTAAAATTATCAAATAAATTATATATATACGTCGTTTGAGATTGTGTTGACTCAATTTCCTTGTAGTCTTGATGTAAGCGGGATGCCTTTAGATAAATTTTCTAATTACACGCACGGTAAAATGACTATGCATAAATTTGGTAACGACGTTCATAGTAGCGTAATGGTCAAACATCTTAATACCGATTTCATACAACGTAACTTACAACAATACCTTCAACAGTTTAAAGAAGAATTACAACAAGATTTACAAGAAACTATACAACAAAAACAGTCACAACAACTAACCGACTTGTATTCGGAAACTGTACTGTACTTGCATACAGTACGCCTCATGTCGACTGGATATTTTCTTTTACAAAATCAAAAATTGGGTTTCAAGTTTATGATGCGGTCGGCAATTATTACGTTTGTAGACGCTACTTCCGAACCTGATGACCCAACGGTACCACACGATTACTGGCTTTATATATACATAAATAATAACCAACACAACGTTAATACGATAGTCGGTCAAACTTTGAAAAAGAACGATACAATTTCTATTCGGCTACGTAATCCAGTTGAAATCTTACCTAAAATAGCGTTTTATCTCAAAGTTCCCATTATTACTTCGATCGAAGCATGATATAGTTTAAAAGGTCGGTAAATGTAGAAACATTCTAATAGTGATCCGTTATGTCGACGATTAAACAAGACGTCGTTAACGAACTTCATGCACCTATTAGAAAAACGTTTAAACGCAGGCGAACAATACTAAAAGGTTTAACGGATTTGTTTCAAGCAGATCTGGTAGAAATGATACTGTACACACAACACAACAAAGGATATAAATACATATTAGTCGTGATTAACGCTTTTTCGAAATAAGCTTGGGCGTTACATCTAAAACATAAATCGTCTAAAGAAGTAACAAGTGCTATGAAACGAATTTTACTCGATAAAAAAAACAACTTTCCAAAAAATTTACAAACGGATAACGGAAAAGAGTTTTATAACGCCGATTTTCAGAAATTAATGAAGCAATACGGAATCAATCATTACAGTACGTTTTCAAATGTAAAAAGTTCAATCGTCGAACGTTTCAACAGAACTTTAAAAGGACAAATGTGGAAAGAATTTAGCATGCAGGGAAACTATCGTTGGTTAGAACTGCTGCCTAAACTGCTTCGGCAATACAACAATACTATTCATAGAACCATCGGTATGAAACCTAACGCCGTTAACAAAAGAAACGCTTCTTGTCTTTTAAAAACGGCATATAATTTTATAAAAATTACGGATCCTAGTATTCCTAAATTTAAAGAAGGTGATCACGTGCGCGTTAGCAAGATTAGGCATGCATTTACAAAAGGTTACACACCTAATTGGTCAAACGAAACTTTTCGTATTTCGAAAGTTTAAAACTCTAAATCCAGAACATACATACTAAAAGATTCTATGGGAGACGTTATTTTAGGCGGATTTTACGAAAAAGAATTACAACGAGTCAAACACCCAGATGTTTATTTGGTAGAGAAAGTACTTCGACGAAAAGGAATAAAAGTCCATGTTAAATGGTTGGGAATGGATTCTAAGCATAATTCTTGGATATCAAATAACAATGTTATATAAGTGGTAGTTTAATATTTATTTACATATGTATTATTTGTAATATATAACCATCATCGACAACAAAAGCCCTAATAACCATTCACATTTTATTACTCTATTATTAAATAACACATAACGATTTATGGTAATCTTGTTAAAACGCGTTGAGTAACGTATCGAGACGTTTATCTACTTTGCTTTTCTATTCAACTTCTTTGTATAACTGTTCTATCATCTTGTTACCTCACGCCAGCGTGTGATGACCATCCTTCAATACAAAACGCTTGTCGTCTCGTGACGAAAGTGCAATTTTATTTTTAAGTTCTGTGTACATCGTATGCAAATGTGACCTGAACACGTACATTTTCTTGTAAATACATTTCCCTTCTTTTACCACTTGTTTGTAGTCACTCAATGTTAAATGTTTTTTTATTACGTAATGTTTTACGCCTTTAGCTTTTTTAATAAATTCCGACAGCAATTGTACACAATACGCTTTGAAAATAACGTTACTATATTTCCAGCGTATTCGTCTTTCATTCTTCCCAATACTGGTTTTCCACTAGGCATATTGTGGATATTATCGACGGGATAATTTGATGTGTCAAACTTATCTATATCCTTCTTCATGTCTTCGTTCGCAAAATATTTCGTCGATTTTATTTCTGTATCCATTTTTGTTGCCAAGAAATAAACCGCAAAACATTCCATATTCACTTTTATAGATCCATGCACACCATTCGTAATAAAGCGTCCCAACCAAACCCTGGAGCCGTGAAGTAATGACAAGGATCTAACTTATAGTATTGACGACATATCGTGCGAAAATTTTCAAAAATGTCTGCCAACATCAATACGTCCGATACTACATACCGTCACTATAATCACCTATTGTTTCACAATTAAAAATGTTCCATAATAATTTGGCTCGTGCATAATTTTCTTCCGAAACGTGTTCGTCGTTCAAAGTGTCGTAGAAGTCTTTGCTATCGGGTAATTTTGTAACATCAAGTTTTTCAAATGCATTTACATAGGAATACGGAAATACTCCTTTCGGACGGACTAAATAAAATTTGCTATGTTCGGAAAAATATTTTCTAGTTTCTATACATTGATTGTCTTGTAGATACGAACCAAGTTTTTCTAACGAGGAAGCCATAAATCTAAACGAATCTACAAATCTTAGCTTTATAAATAGCTTCTGCTTTTTTCCATTACAATTGGTTACATCATCCACGTGCACTTTTTTCGAAAAACTTATATATTTTTCTTTGTTTTGAGCAATTACGTCTACTTCTTTTTTTAAAGCAATATCAACATTACATGCAGGGAATGAGGAAGGTTTTATTAATGGAGCAGAACTAATTTTTTCTTCTTCTACAAAAAATGAAGATTATCATGGGGAGATGAACGAGAAAATTTTTTTGCATTGGTTTGAACATCAATTATTAAAAAAATTAAAGCGAAAATCTACAATTGTGTTGGATAATGCTTAATACCACAGCAGCATATTGGAAAAAGTACCTAATAGTACGTGGAAGAAAGCTAACATTGCCGAATGGCTTAGTAATCATAAAATTGAATTTGATGAAAATTCATTAAAAATCGAACTTCTACAGAAAGTTCTTATGTAAATAGAAAATTCACAGTGTAATGAGTAGATTAACGCAATTATTGTTTTTTTAGAAATAAACCTCCAAAAGTATTTAAAGCAGATACGTTAGTTGAACAATATGGTCATAAAGTCCTACGATTACCTCCCTACCATTGCATTTTTAATCCAATTGAACTTATATGGGGTATTACTAAGAATTATTATAATCGACACATTGGTAGGGATGGTAAATCAATAGAAAAATCTATGAAAATGTGGCACGAGGTTTTGGCAACAGTTACACCAGAAGCCTGGAATAATTCAGTTAAACACACTGAAAAAATAATTAAAGAATGGTGGGATCGAGAGATTGGCTTTGACGTAGAAGATGTTGTACCGTTAATTATTAATCTCAACAGTGAAAGCGATGACAGTGGATCAGATTTTAGTAATTAGATTAGTATGATTTATACTATAATTAAAAGCTAGAATGTTATTTAAATAACTTACATTTTTGTAAATATTTATACAGTAAAAGTAAGGGGCACTTTACTAATCAACTTAACGTTGCTTTATAAAACCAATAGTTTGATTGTAGAGTTGCCAACAGATTCCTTTAACATTAGTTGTAGCAGTTATTTGTATGTATTATTATATTATTTTGTTAATTAATAGGAATACTAAAGATAGTTATCAAGTACATGTTTATTACAATTAGCAAATAATTTTTATATATGTTAACCGAATTATGCAGAAAAACATAGTAAATCAAGACAATTTGGTTATTATTAATATAACATGTAAATCTGTATACATAACCTCCAACTTTTGATATTTTGATATTGGCATCAACGCTACTTCATGACGTCATAAATATCGATGTTGGATAACTTATTACATGAACTTTATCCGTGTTTATGTTTGCTTCTACGTTTTCTACAATTGGTTTTAATATCGCTTCAAAATCGGCATACACTACAAACGGTAACTTCATCTGTTTTTCAAAATTTTCAAATTGTAATACGTTCTCTCTCACTGTCCATCCGTATTTATTAATTTTTGTCATTGTAGTTGGCAGAGTCACTTTCACTTTGTTGCAATCGTCATTTTGGTGGCGAATAAGATTCGTTTCGTTCGAAAAATGCACTAAACATCCTTCACAAATATATTTTTCATGTCCGTTACGAGATGCTTGCGATGAAATTAATCGAGATAAGTTTTTAATCCAGCAGTAATGACTATTTCCATTATCATCATTTACAAGCAATAAATTTACGTGTCGCGCTAGTTTTTGTTCACAAACGTACAAAGTGACAATATGTAATCATTGCTTGAATATCGCTATTAAAATATTCATTAATACCATACACGTTTATCGAAATGTTACTTAATTTTTCAAACGCTGGTACGTTGCACAATTGCATGGGAAACTGTACTTTAGAATAATTCAATTCTGTTTGACGATAGTCAGGATAGGACGTAGTTCTTTGTGGTAAACCTGTTGGTTCGTACAAAACAGACGTTATGGCTCATGCGAAACAAGCATTGTCGGCATTTTGAACATTCATCAAAGCATGCTTTGCTTTAATGGCATACGGAAGATCAATATAACTCGATCCTTTAATTGGATTATATTTGTTCAAGTTAATTTCCATATATATATAATTTCGAGTAAAGACCATCCTGAATCTCCTTCTTGAAATTCCGACACTCTGTTTAATTTCTTCTACAAACACTTCATACATATCGTATAGGTTGGACGCTATACTTATAATCTTATTTTTGGTGTTAAACGATTTTATTTCTGTATCCATTTTTGTTGCCAAGAAATAAACCGCAAAACATTCCATATTCACTTTTATAGATCCATGCACACCAATAGTGTTTTGAATGAGACTTAGTGCTTTTTCTCGAATAATGTAGCCAAATTCGTCAATGTCCACAATCTGTCGATCTTGGCTAATCCTGTAACTCACTATCTTGTCTCCAAACGCACCAGCTATTTTTTCTACTCCATTATCGATGACGGTAAAAGCTCTTCTTTTATGAGCGTTGCTTCGTAAGTGCGCAGAGTAACGCTGTCTTCTTACGTATTCCTCACATAATTCGCACCACACGTCATTCGAACTATTACCACCACCAGCTTCTACTTTGAGTCTCTTTGCGGCACACGCTGTCATCTGATGTCTCTTCAAATTATCACGACGCGAAAATGTTTTTTTACAATTTTCACATTCCATTTTGCAAGAATTAAATTGCGTTGTTTCACTATTAAACCACAATTCGAACTAAAATAGTACCTCACTCCGTTCAACTTAAATACTAGCACCACACTCGTATACTAAGTGGGGAGAGTACTTATTCTACATACAAGTAATACATGTAATGTAAAAATAAAGTCAAACAGAAAACCAAATTTAACGATATGTTAACGACCGCAATGCAACTTTGCATACAATTAAACCGCATCGATAATAAATATAATGTAAAAACCAACTTAAACAGAAAACAAGTTTTAATGTCATCGTCTGGTGTTTTGACCTTTCTGCATATGCAAATGTGCACAAGTTACTTTAAAGTTCAGCGTAGGTGAATAACATTTGCAATAACCTGTGTACATTTTATCCAATTAAACCGCATCGATAATAAATATAATGTAAATACCAAGTTAAACAGAAAACAAGTTTCAACATTTTATCGTGTGCATATGCAAATGTGTACAAGTTACCTTCGAGTTCAAGGTAGGCAAATAACATTTGTAATAACTTTGCATACAATAAAATAATAAATATAATGTAAAAACCAACTTAAACAGAAAACAAGTTTTAATGTCATCGTCTGGTGTTTTGACATTCCTGCATATGCAAATGTTACTTTCAAGTTCAACGTAGGTGAATAACATTTGCAATAATTTTTGTACATTTTAATACAATTAAACCGCATCGATACTTATCTATCAGTATTGCGATGAACGTCGTAGAATCAACATCATAGTGTAGTGGTAGATTTCTAATTACCTCTGTTCACAATTACAATCGTATGTACTTTGTGTGGAACAGTCACTTAAAATCAATTACATTTCTAATTACATCCTGCAACAATTACCTTATTTGACATTGTTAGATGCAAACTTTGCGTGCAACAGACACCTTGAAACTAATTGCATTTCTAATTACCTCCTCCTACAATAATAATTCCACATTCTTAGAACCTCAGTAATAGCAACGCAACTTAGAACCTCATTCACAGCAATGCAACCTTCGCATCTATTTGCCGATTCTGCAACCTCCTCTAAAAACAACGTTAAGGTCGCAGTGACCTTCGTTGTTTTTAGAGGAGGTTGCAGAATCGGCAAATACCTACTACTGCAGTATTGACTAAAGTTATGATTTCAAACAAAAGATGGAATCGGGTAATATTTACCAAAACGCAGTTTTTATAAGGTCTATCGCAGTGGGAAATTAAGGTTTCACTACAAAACGCAGTTTTTGATGATTTACTTTCATTTCAAAATGCGGTTTCGAAAGAAGCTGCTGCACGTTTCAAAGCGCAGTGTTTGTAATCTTTAGTTTATGAGCTCAAATACAAACCGATGCAAAGTGCAGTATTTGTATTACTTTGTTGTGTTTAGTTAGTTTCGAGTGAAACAGGTTATTATTTCTTAAAAAATTGTGTTTTTTGGTGAAATGGCCGATTGTTAAGGCGAAATACTTATTGCGGCAGGTACATCCGGGTCTAGAAAATGCATTATAAGGCTTTATAAACGCCAGCGGGAAAAGGAAATCAGGTTAATGTTGGGTTATGTTGCTGTTTTCATTAAGTCTTTTTTGTTTTACAGACATTCTGATCATTTTCCTAACTTAGAAGGATTTCAGAGACCTTGTAGTCATGCAACAGAGTATTACAATTGCAATGGGATATGCAATAAATCAATTATATTTGCAAGGCGTAAACTTTACAAAGTACCAAACAGAATTGTGCAAAATAATATAATTGCTCATTTATTGAAAGTATCAAATCCGAAGGCGAAGTAATTGTACAAAAAAGTACAAACGGTTCGAATCACAATACATTATTCGATAAAAATGAGAAGCAACAGCCGGTATGCCAAAAATTCTTTTGTAATGCATTTAGTCTTTCGCAACGCCGGTTATGAACTGTTGCAAAACAGTTACTTAAAGGAAGCAGAATTTCCGAAACCAGGGGGGGGGGCGACCATCGTTCCCAAAACTTTGGCAATAAGCGTCTAGCTGTATCAGACTTTATGCGAAAATTAAAAGCTACCGAATCACACTATAATAGGTCAAAATCAGTGCGACTTTACCTACCTTCTGACTTGAATGTTTCCAAGCTCTATCAGATGTATAACAGCAATGCAGATAATAACTTGCGAGTGAAGAAGCCTTTTTTTAATAACATTTTTTTTACCCAATTCAATATCGGTTTTGGAACGGCTGCGACAGATGTTTGCAGCCTTTGTTACAGGCTAAAAAAAAGTTTTTACAAATGAGCAAGAGAAATCTCGAGTTGCTCTACAACTAAAAGTTCATAAAATGTCCGCTAAGCAGTTTCACGGCATTATGAAGGAAGATGCCCCAAACAGCATTTCATTCTGTTTCGACTTGCAGCAAGTGCAACCTTTACCTAAGGTTGCCATACAGGAAGCCTTTTATGCTACTCAGTTAGGATTGTATAACCTCTGCATCACAGATCTTCAAACAAAACAGCCTATTTTATTACACTTGGAGTAAAGACCAGACAGGAAGAGGATCCTCAGAAGTCGAATCTGCTCTTTATGATTTTTTAATTAAGGTACAATGGACAGAAAACTGCACTTTATTACGACTCTTCTGTGACGGCTGTTCTGGCCAAAATAAAAACAGCTTTATCATAGGAATGCTGATATATTGGCTTCATCATCATTCACCAAAGCATTTAACTCGGGTCATGATGATATTTCCTGTTCGTGGTCATTCCTACCTACCGGCTGTTCAGGTAGTAGGAAGGATTTTACAACGATACAAAAAGCGGCGTTGACTCAGTTGATCAGATGTGCGGAACATATAATGTTGCCCGAAATACAAAACCCTGGCCGATGGTCGTGTTTTATGCCTTACTGAATATTGCAGGGATTAACGCACATATTATCTACCTAGGAAATAAACAAGGTATCGTATATAGAAGAAAATTTGTTAGAACACTGGCCATAGAGCTAACTCAAGAACATATTCAAAGACGCGCTTTGAATAATCAAGGGTTTCCAAGGCCTCTACAAGAAAATATAACCTTGGCTGTAAATCAACCAATGAATATTAATGTAACTGAAGAAGCCGGAGGTACAAATAAGAGAAAGCTCTGTTGCCGCTGTTATTCTGAGAAACGTCGAAGATATACGAAATATAAATGTATCAAATGCAGTGGATTCCTATGTTTAGAACATTCTACTATTATTTGTCAGTCATGTGTCATGTAAATATAACATTTTTTATGTAAATAAAGTTAAGTTTCTTAGAAAAAAAGTTCATCTGTTAGATGCACCGCGTGTGTCTATGTAAGATTTAAGCCGCGTGCGCCGCAGGGTTAATTGAGAACGTAAATTGTTTTAAAGAAAATACAATGCCACTTGTACCATCTCAGAAACCAATAAACAAAAAAAAAGGACAAGACCTTTATTGAACTAAAAAATGCTAAATATTCACCAATAGTTCAAATAACAGCGTTTCAATTGACAACGAATTAACAGCAGAAACTATACCTCTGCAGTTACAAAATTTAGATGGGATTACTGATGTACAGAGAGAACGGGAATAGCAGTCTCTAAGATGCCTCTAAAAAAAATAAAAAGAGGAAAGGAAACGGAAAAAATAGTCTTTCTTCAGAATCTACAAGTAGTGATATTTCCATTGAAACAGAAAACATTTTTGTAAAATGTACGAAGAAAACCGATGAAAATATTCGTGTTTACGATAAACGGCACAATTGTTATTTTTGCAATAAACTAGTTTGTAAAATTACAAGACATTTAGAGTCTGTACACAATAAAGAATTAGAAGTGTCAAAGTTACTTGCACTTAATGTAAAAGATTTGAGAAGAAAGGAAGGTTTTCTATGCATTCTTCGAACAGGTGACTATTTTCACAACTGCGAGGTTATGGGAACAAAAAGTTGAGAATTAATTCGCCGCCCTACAAATAAGGAAAAGTGCCTATCTTACAAAAAATACGGTCCATGTCCAAACTGTTTTGGATTTTGTCTCTTAAGAACATTATGGAATCACGTTAAACATCATTGTCCAAAGAGAAAAGAAGTTCCCGAAAAACTTTCTGAAAACATAGATAATTCGGTATCGAGGAGAGATGTGAAAGGCGAAAGCATAGTCCTTTTGGGTAATATGTTTAGCGAATATAGTACCGACTATGTAGTAAACATTGTAAGTTCATTTAGAGATGACGATGTTGGCTCAGTTTGTAAGGAAGACGAGTTAATTATGAAATTTGGGCTACTGCTATTTGAAAAATATAATAGACACCAATATGAATACATCCGTAAAAGCATGAGACAGTTGGGAAGATTGCTTTTGACAATTGAGGTCAGTCTCTAAATTAAGTTTACAGAAATGTATCTTGCCTATAAATTATGATATCTTGATAACAGCTGTTAAACGTTTATATGTATCTCAAAGAACGGAAGTACATCAATTAGATTATGGTAATTCACTTGCACTGAAATTAGGTCATAGTTTAAGAAAATATGTCCTAATAGCTAGAGGATTCGCCCTTAGAAAACGTGACTTGCAAACGGATAAGCAAATGGAAGGTTTCTTAGACCTCATGTCGATTGAATGGAACGCAAGAGTTTCATCAGCTGCATTGCGAACGCTACGTCATAAAAAAATGAGTTATCCAGAATTACTTCCGTTGACTGACGATTTAGTTACCCTAAATAAATACTTGGAAACTGTGATCAAGGAAGGTTGTGGAAAAATTAATAATAGTTTTAATCCACAGCTCTGGGCTAGATTGGCAAGTGTAACTTTATACCGGATTATTTTATTTAATAAACGCCGTTGAGACGAAGCTTCAAGGATGACTATCCCTCAATACGCAGCAAGACCAGATTTGAAAGAACAGAGTACATCTGAACTGACGGCAACACTTACTCCTCTTGAAATGAATATAGCGAATCGCTTAACAATAGTTGAAGTGCCCAGAAAATCTCGTTCTCTTATGAAAGTTCCGGTACTTCTTACGATAGATATGAAGACAGCTATTGATAAATTAATAGAAACAACGATACCTAGCGGCATTTCAAACGACAACCTTTACGTTTTTGCAAGAGGCAACATGTCGGAAAGATACTTGCGTGGCCATGACTGTTTAAGATTATTCTGCAACGAAGCCAATTTGCAAAAACCAAGACTGATTACAAGTACAAAGCTTCGTAAATATATTGCGACAGTTGTACAGCTTTTCGATTTAAAAGAAAATGAGTGCGATTGGTTGGCTAGGCATCTTGGGCATGATATTCGTGTACATAAGTAGTTCTACAGACTTCAAGAATCGGCAGTGAAATTAACGAAAGTGAGTAGAATTCTACTAGCTGTCGATAAAGGACAGGCAAATGAATTTAGGAGGCAGTTTTTGAAAGACATCAACGTTTCAGGTAAGAATTAACAACAAAGATATTTTTATTAAAAATGTGCTACTCATAAAATGAAACTTGTTTTGTGTTTCACGAATAAGTAACTATTCCCAAGAACATAAAATAAAAAATACATTAATGTTAAAAAAAATGGGACAGGGGATTCGCGAAGAATATTTTGAAGGCAAAGAGTACATCAGCTTTAAATTTGTATTGAACATAAAGAGTAGCTACCTGCATCAACTATTGTTTCTTTTTTATATTTTGTATCCATTGTTCTTTAAGTTAATATCTGGTATTTGAAGTGGTAGAAATTTTTTTGTTATCTAAGAAACAAAATATTTAAATTGAAGTTACATTAAAAGAAGCAGAAACATATCAAATGTTAAATAAAAAAATAAAACTGTACAGAAAAATTTTAATTCTCACTATCTATTTTTGGGTTTTGGATTACAGTGGGAGGGTGGACACAGTCCACGTGTACGTAGGCCTCAAATTCGGGCCCTTTGTGTGTCATCCATAGAAAACGATTTTATAGTGAATAAAAAACGCTTGTTAATTTAAATTTATAATGTGAAGTGTTTTGTGTTAAAATATGATATACAGGAAATATTTCCTGATTACTAGTTGTGTTAAAATGAATAAATTAAGAAAATCTTTTTGCACCAACATTTGCATTTAATCACCAACTACTAATTATCGTAATTTTTGCCTTGATCGATAGTATTAAAACAATTAAAATCGAAATTATTTTTTTGTTTACTCATTGTATGCTATTACTATTTGTTATGTAGGTTTACCGAACGCAGAAGAACCTGAATGTGAAAGCGAAGAAGATACCGCTAACAATTTAGTACAAAACCCAGTTTCTGTAACTAGTGCCGACGTAGTATCACGTACAGATATTTATTTCCTTCTTTTTGTTAAAATTATATCAACACAGTATTCTTGATAATTCCAGAGAGATCAAAAGGTATAAAACCAAGCGGTAGGAGACCTTGGGGAAAGAATGAAAAGCAAACCGTTTTAGAATTTTTTCGTTCTAAAATTAGAAAAAGTATTGTACCTAATAAAGCTGACATAGAGGAATGTTGAGAAAAAAATGCAGAGGTTTTACAAAATCGGACATGGAGGGATATAAAATATTGTGTTTATAATCACATAAACTTAATCAAAAAACAAAAACAAAAATAAGTTACTTATTCTTTGTCATTTTTACTAATTCACCTATTTTTAATGACATGTATTTTTTGTAACTTCATTTTTTTGTTTTATTAATTTAATAAAAATGTCTTTTATTCTCCAGCTTCTTTCTGCGTCAACTGCTGAGCATTTCCAGGAATCTCTAACTTGTGCCAGTTGTGCCCACTTTATTTTCACTCTCTATATATCATCTCCTTAACAAGTTGGTGGTCTACCCCTACATCTCTTATCTGCAGGAGATCGCTACAGTTTTTTCGTCCACCTGTCGTTTTTGAACCGTGCTACATGACCTGCACTGTACTCCCGTCCGTTCTCAAGATTCGGACAGTGTCCGAGGCATTTATACTTCTTGAATTCTTCTATTTCGCTATTTTCTAGTCTTATTGTTCCTCTAAGGACTAGGTTTATCATGTGGTTGTTCACTTTTGTTCAACTATAGTCCCACTTTTTTAGTGGCTAGCCGAGGAAATGCTTAACTTTCCTCGGCTTCTCTTAGGTTGTCGGCGATGAGAACAATATCATCCGCTAAATGGAGGTTATTTACCTATACGCAATTGTACCAATTTATAAAACAAATTCAGATTCAGACGTACTGTGTTACTACATCCGATGAACACGTAGAAATTTCAACAGGAGGAAAAACAGAAATAATGAGAAGTGGTGAGAAACTAACTACGTCAGGATTTTCAGTTCAATTGGTGGAGTTTTTCTATAAATAAATGGTGGAATTATAACCATATGTCTACATGTGATTATCTGCGTATGCATGTGTATTATATAAAAAAAGGCATCAATTAGTAACAATTCGTTCAATTATATTTATTAGTGTGTTTAGTAGTAGTATACGTGTTAGTGGATTAAAATTTAAGGAAAAGCAAAAAGAGGTTTTAATCTTGCGTTTTGTTTTTAAAAACAAATTGGGAAGTTTAAAATATAATTATTATATATTAAAACATAATTAATCCTAGTTTAAATTATGTTGATAACGAAGATGGTGGCGACAGCAAATCTATCATTTGTTATTCTAGTGACGCATTAGAAAAGATCAAAACTGTATACCATTTATTAAAAAAGTTTAAAAAAACCTCATCTCGTGTTAATTATGTGAAAACGTTTTAACCACAAATTGATAACATCGTGCGAGTTTTAAATATTGTAAATAAAAATCAAGTTTTTCTAAATAACGTCGGTGGCAAAAAACAAATCGAGGCAGTAATAGGTCATCTAAAAACATATAGACGACTATTACAGATGTTCATAAATAAAGACCCATTTAAAATTAGACAAAGAAAAAAGAAAATTGGATCTAGTATTAAACGTGAAAGTCAAAAGAGCAACAGAACAGATCGAGTTAGATCGATAGACGTTCAATCAGCTTTTAAAGGACGACTTCGAAGTGGACTGTGCATCAATTTAACTCATAAGCGTTTGGAAACGTTTTTACATGACTGTTTTTTGGCCTTTTCAAGACGTATCAAAGTGTTATTGTTTAAAAATAAAAGTTTAAAAGTAAATGTAGTGCTTTGTGGCGAATTTGTAAAGACAATAAATGGATCCACTCATACTTACGATTTTAAATACTTTAATACTAAAAATTCTCAACTTTTACAAGATCAAATATTGAACAAATTTAATTTAGAAAAATGGTTTAAAGACAACATTACGGTTAAAATTTAAAAGAAGCTGGAAGAATTTGAGGAACAATCGTCAGGATGGGCTTTGCACAAAATTATTTCGCTTATGATAAACATTAATAGTTGTGGATATTTGTTTCACGCTTCCTCCTACATCGAACTACCTATAGAAATTAAAACAAAACATGCTGTAGTCAACGTACACAATAACGACGAGGCGTGCTTCGCCTGGTCCATCATGGCTGCTCTATATCCACCGATCGACAGCAGTGGTAAGAAAAATAACCATATTAATCGTGTATCAAAATATCCTTATTACGGAGAAAAATTGAATCTAAAAGGTATTCAGTTTCCAATGACTTTAAATCAAATTCCTAAATATGAACGTCAAAACCCTGACATTTCCATTAATGTGTATACTTTATCTTTGAAGAAAAAAGCTCGCTATGTAACAGTTCCTACGTATCCAGTCACAAAGAACGTTATGTTAATTTATTGATCATACAAGAAAAATATATTATAGAAGACGAGTCAGAAGATGAAAACAGAAAACAAGAAGGATTTGAAGAGAACAATATTAATATGAGTGTTAATCTAAGTGATAGTGAAAATAAATTTAATGCATTAGGCGAGTGTTCGTCTATAAAATATCATTTTTGTTATATAAAAAACTTGTCGCGACTTGTCAATTTCTCAATCTCAATTAACTAAAACTAATCGTAAAATTCACATTTGCAATCGATGTTTACACTACTTTTACTCAGAAGCATGCTTAACACAACATATTATAGATTGTAGAAACTTGAATGCTGGTAAAATAACACCACCCCAGGCGGGAGCCGCTGTAAAATTCAAAAATTTTGCACATCAGATGCTGGTACCGTTTATTATTTATGGTGATTTGTTAATAAAATCGGATATTAGCGACGATGTAACTTGTAATATGATTAAGTATCAACATCATAAACCGTTTAGTGTGGCTACTATTTATATTGTGCTTTCGATCATTCTTTATCATATTTTAAAATGTTTAGAGGACTCAATTGTGAAGATTGATTTACAAATGTATTAATCGCGATATCGGCCGCGTTTTCTGAAAAAATATTTTAACCAAGTTGTACCGATGAAGCCGTTATCATATGATGAAATTTAAAATTTTAACCTTGCTAGACATTATCATATATGTGAAAACCCGTTTAAAAATGATGATATGAAAGTTAGGGATCATTGTCACTATTCGGGTAATTTTAGAGGCGCAGCGCATAATAGCTGTAATGTAAATTTCAAATACGATAAAACAATACCGGTTGTCTTTCATTCACTTTCCAATTATGATGCACATCTATCATTAGAAACCTTGTTAAAAAATGTAGAAATACGATACATCTATTACCATTAAACAACGAACCTGTCATTTCTTTTACCGTTGCTTTCGATAATATGAAATTCAGGTTTATAGATTCCTTTAGATTTATGAACAGTTCTTTAGATAAATTATCTTATTTAGATAGTGATCATCTTCATACAATAAAGTCACAATTTTCAAATGTATTTTCTAAACAATTTGAATTGCTTTATGACTATACGGATCATTACGATAAACTTTTAACAACTACATTAACCAACAAAGAAAATTTTTTAAATAATTTAACGGCCATACATATATCCGACGATGATTATTTACATTCTAAAACGGTTCTGTTTATTAGCTAAGAGCATTTGTCTCGTTTAAAATTTTCATATATTCGTTTGGTGTTTTCATAAATATCAACTCATACAGACCAGGTGTCCACGTATATCTTCGTTTATTAATAAGTAAATCGTTATTGTCTATGATAACGGGGATGTTACCCATCATCTATGTGTTGATGCATCCAAAAACAGTTTTTCGATATATTTCTGAGGTAGTGGGTATTGAGGAGTTGATAAAGAAGAGTGCGGTGGTGTCCATTCAGCTATCAATCTTTTAAGATCGGGTGATGGGTAAGCGGTAGAAGAAGAAGCACCAGCAGATGGTAATAGTCATTTAGTTGATGGTGTACGGGTAATTCACTCTTTATCTTTCTCTTCACACTACCATTTTTCGTATCCATTTTTTAATTTGATTGCAGTTAGTGGATCGATTATCGGTTTATACGTACTGGTAAACGTTTAAGAGCATTATACGTTTTCTTAATCGAATCGCCTACTTGCTGTATTCTATGTTTTAAATGTATTTCTTTCGAGTTCGTTATTACTATTGTTAATACTATTATTTTACAACAACAAACAGTTGTAAATTGTTGTAGTCGACTAAATAAAAGCGATACGTCTATGGTAATATAAACTGATCGAAACCTTTTCGATAGCGACCATAATTGAAATTGACAGCATCTTTGTTAATTGCCATGAATCCATGTTGATCTAACCAACACTTGGCACAATTTCTTAAAAAACTTGAATACTAATCGTAGGACTGATGTCATCGTATATGTGTTTTACATTCATCTCGTCTTGACGAAATAGTATTATCACGTTGGCGTTGTCTCTAATTAACTGTTTTGGAATTTTCCTATAGGTTTGGCCTAAATAGAAGCAGTCGATGGCATTATGACGTCCGATACTAAAATACGCTCTAATGTACTGTAACTGCTTTGGAATTTTCCTATAGGTTTGGCCTAAATAGAAGCAGTCGATGGCATTATGACGTCCGATACTAAAATACGCTCTAATGTACTGTTTCTCACATGCAATGTCGTCGAAGATAAATATTGAGTTTGGTTTAGCATCGTTAGGTTCCATAATGTGTACATTGTTGCTAAACGTGTAATAACCTATTTCGGGCATCGGGTTTTAAATCTCCTCCAACAATATATATATTTATCCTGATTTAACGATTTCGAATAGACGTACACATTTTTGAATCTCAATCCGTTAGCATGTTTGCTTATTTTTCTCCCGACGTTATTCGAAGACAATGACGATTCGTTATTGTTTATTGGTAACCTACACTTTTGCATTACAAGCTTCATTAGATTTGCTTTTAACCATATCGATTATTATCAATAAACTAACGATATTATAGATTGCATGTATTTTTATTTTGAAAAAATGTTATTACAATAAATTAAACGCGTTTTGAAATAATTATTTTAGTTCGATATCTACAATTTCTTAACTTCTTCAGTAATCGGATTATATTGCATCTTTGAATCGTGAATGATTAGACAATACGCTACAGTATTGTTTTCAAAGTTGCCACTCGTCTCCAATTCGAGTTTGACGTCTACAGTAGAATTCTTTAAATTCTCATTTTGATTCGTACAATCGTTGACAAATATCGGACATTCTTTGAATTCTTTATAATCGAACGTGGGTACAGCAATGGCTGCTGTAACACCAGACCCCATATTCGAATCGTCTCGATCGTAGTAGTTACGTTGGAAATTACCGATATTTCTAAATGCCAATGCATATTAATTTGTTGGTGGCAAAGTCGATATGTAAGGACTCGTACCGATAAGTTACCAAATTTAAATGTTATCTAATATCGGTAATATTAACATGATCGAAAACTGTTGCTCTACCATTCTTGCTCCGTCTGCGTTGATTATTTTGAAAACCTACAAGTATCCATCGTGGTTTTTCCAATTGTGTAGACGTCTTTATTGGCCATGTATCCATTTTAGCTTGTTTGAACGCGGGTAATTCGTATAATTCCCATTGACGAAAGGGTACGGTAATTACAGGATTTCTATTGATGTATTCAAAAAAATTCAATTTTGCTCGATCGCTAAGCGTTAAATGTGGTACTTTCCATTGAATTTTCGTTAATGTTTATACTTGCATCAGCATCGTCAAAGTAATAATCGAGATCAGTTCTCGAGCGAATCAACACTAGCTCTTACTTCATATTTGCAATCACCTGTCTGTAATGTTCGGCAAAACCAAATAGATCTTTTAAAGGTAGATATACGGCGAATTTTTTATAAAAATCTTGATCGTTTGTAGTAAACTGTACTTGTAGAGGTTCCTTGTTCGACGGTAACCATCCTATATGAGCCAGAGTTTTGTTTTTCCCATCTGTGTAGGACTACTAATACCGTGATAATCAAACGTGATCCTTCAAATACGTTCAATTGCTCGCTGCTCATGGCTTTTTTATGTATTTTTTTGCATTAGTCACTTTAATACCGATAGATTTTAGAAAAACTTTTTCTCTTAACGACAACCGATTGGATGCTTGTTGCCGACGACTTGAACGATTAATGAATTTATCAACCGCTAATGTGTTTTTTTATACACAATCTATTCTGTCTGTTTTTCTTCTTCTTCCTCTTATTGTCGACATTATTAGTATTATTAGAGACGTTGTTCCCATAAATTTTATCGCAACCATGGTTAGCAATGTAAGTAGTGGGGATGACTGCAGTCGTAGCTGAGGTACAGGTAACACAGTTTACATTAGAAATTAAACGTTTATTAAATTTTAATCCCATAATTGCTTTTTCAACTCTAATCGAACGGTGAAAGGTTCGTCGGTTCCAAAATCTATTAACTCGCCCCTCTGATCGGTTAACTTATCACTTATATTTTTTATAATTCTAGTGTTCATTTCTATATTGCGTGTTACTTGGCGTTTTATCTAAACGATAGCCAGGTGGTACAGAAATGTCCATTTCGTATAAAGTTTTAGCAGTTTGTCCGTTTCTGTAAGATCCCTTTATAATGTTACATTCAACATGTATATTAGTGTGTTTAATTATTTGAATATCTAAATTCGACGTATGATGGATATTCTGAGGTAATATTACAGATTCAAATCCAAGCATGCGCCCGATATTGTCCGGTTTAGTAAAGTCAATCACGTAAACACATTGAATTTCACACTTGGATGTCTTGCATCTAAATCGCTACTACGTAACACGCTGAAAATTTAAAGGCGAAAAATTGATTTAAACTAGCGCCATCTGTACTTCATTGGTACAAACACTATATTCAAATCTTTTGACGGTCATTTAAATATTTGAGTGTTCCCGCCGTATTTTTGGAACAAAAAAGAAGTCTAATCGAACGAAATTTCCTTTTTGAATTGGGAAAGAGAAGGAAATTTCCTTTTTGATTGGCACTTGCTTGGGTGGAAAAGGAAGTGCTGCACAAGGTGATATGAAATTTCGTACGTCGTCCTCTGAGATTTTAAATTGTTGCACGATTGCTGCTGTAATGCAGGATTAACCCGAGAAAAACGACCTATAATACAGTTGTAAACTTTTATATTGGTGTTTACGCTGATTTCCGTGAGGGATAATTTTGGAATTTTTCACCATATTGCACCTTCCAGCTGTCTCGTACATCAGAGACCAAAGGCCGTTTTGAACATAGTAAGTAATACTTTCAAGTATTATCATTAATAAACTTATTATACAATTCAATCGATTTAATTGCACGTTTTTACTTCTTCGCTGTAGACGTTGCATTGGGAAGTTGGTTCTGCTAAAAGCAACTACAGTAGATAAATTAAGGGGCTCAACTTAGTACCTCCTGGGTACAGTATCTCCAACGTCAATCTACGCAGGAAACCTGCCCGGGACCTCTAACCTGTCCAGTGTACCAAACGCAGCCCTCGAACCACCTGTACCAAGCCCAGATAAGTGGTCTTATTGAATGTAATTGATTTTAGTTATAAGAGTTAAATTACTTACGTCAACCGATTCAACGGTGAGGTTAAGATTCGACCTCGCGATGTTTTTTTGATTTGGATTTTTTTAATTATCTAAAAATGAATCACTATTATGAATATTATTATTGGAAATATCTTGTTTTACACACTGTATATATTAACAATCGTTCATTTACTCCGTGTAATTAAGATTTAAGGTCACACCGCGACAGAGGAATGTAAAGTTGAGATGTTACTTACTTACGTGATGGAAATGTTTTTGTGTTTAGTGTCGAATATTCAAAAGTATTTCCTTTACGTCAAGAGTCTGTTGTAGTAATTGTAGATCATATAGTATTGGCAAATGTAGTAAAACAATGTGATAAAAAGTTATACATGACGTAATGCTGACTTGCTATCTCGAAGATGTGTTGTTCGATGTACAATCGTGGCATATTGTGTTTACTGTGCCATGTTAGTGGCTCAAAGATTTATTGTCACAGCATTTGCATTGGTCATAGTAAAATTACAATTAATTTAGAAACAAATGTACCGTACCCAACACTAAATGAAAATTTCAATAGTCACGGGCGTTACGCGTCAGAAGGAATTAGCAAGTGTTTTTTACTTTGTTTTTTATCTCGTTATGTCTTGTACGTTCTTAACGCTGTTGGTTACGGTAACCTTCTCTCGTTGGCTTTACTTAAGGACAATTTTGCCGAGAATATATCTAATATCGAAAAATTCGCCCGGGAAGATTTGCAGAGTCTTATAAGTAAATATTAAATTGTCCAGGGACATTTAGTTTTGTTGAAAAAGTTTGCGAAAATGAGTCAAATTAAAATTGAAAAAAAAACAAAAGCTAAACATCAGGAGGAAAATCAGAAAGGTATATCTCAAGAAGCGAGAAAAGGAAATCAGGCAAATAGCAAACCTTAAGAACCGATAGACCATATTAAAACGCTGACATTAAATTATATTAAGTCATTTTGTAAAAAAGAAATTAATGTAACAGGAAAAGATACGGACGGTTATGAAAAGCTCAAAAATCTTTCAGAACAGTTAGAGACACTACTTGAAAATATTAATTTTGAAATTGAATCTGAAAGTATTATTACGATCAGCTGCATATATTGTGATCATATCTCCAAAGCGTACTGCGTAAATGCTAAATATGGTAAAAAATGGGTGATGTCTAATTTTAACGCACACTTTGTAAGTCATTTTAAATTGAAATCGAAAAGGAGCTGTGAAGATACGGGAATGTCAAAAAAATCTAGACTAAAGAACCCTTCAATTGCTTCTTTTTTTTCTCAACTTCTGCAGCTTTCACATCGAAATCTGCATTATCCAAGGCATTATCTTCTTCCGGACCCAGTTCAAACAGTTCTTTAATGAATAGTATTGAAGTGATCCAAGACGAAATCTTACATACAGACGATTTTTTGAGGCAAATCGTAGTACTTAATAGACTTTCATTTTCTTATAAACAATTTAGTAATTTGATAGTATTTTAATGCTTATTTATGCTTGGTAGTGCACTAGTAGATAACCATTGTGTTGGCGTTGTTTTTTTGTTTGTTCGTAAGTTTGATTCAAACCAAGAAAAAAAAGAATATTCGACGGTTTATTGATTATTTTTGCTTTAATTATTGGCTTGTTGCATGTGTAGTTGCTGACCATTTTAGGCTGGATGCGTAGCTATGAGAAGACTGAACCTAGCGAAGCTCAATGAGTAAATTTTCTTTTATACGTAGCAATTTGGTTTTTCTAATAAGTAGTAGAGAGTAGTTTTCTTTGCTTTCTTGTTTGTATAATTGCTTAGTTAGTGATTGAGTAAGGCTGATCATTTTTGTAGAGTAGTAGATTTTTTATTTTATTTCTTACCAGGCATGCTTAACTTTACTTATTATTTAGTTACTTGCTATAAGTTACAGGATGTTATTTTAATAAATATCGTATTAATTTAATTGTGGTCAATTATTAGCCTTGAATCAGGACTGATTTTATGTAGGGCTCTTCTTAGACGCGTGAGAGAACTAGGTGCGGACAGGAACCAGGAGGGTGATAGGCAAATAGGTGCGAAGGTTGGATTTCTGTGACCGAGGTTCTAAATTGCATTGGTGTTACGAATGAGAGTAATGTCTGCACAATTGTAATTGTTGCAGGAGGTAAAAAGAAATGTATTTGATTTTAGGTGACTGTTTCACACAAAGTACACACTGTAACACTCTTCCGGGGTAGCTTGCGGTAGATACGTTGAGATAAATAAACACAATAATATAAACTTAAGTATATTGTAATAATTACAAAAAACTCTTAAATAAATGATTTCCTGGCGTGTTGTTCTTGGCCTTTGAGCGACGCCCCCAATGTGACGCCTCTGGTAGTTTATTTCGCACTGCAAGGTTAATAAGGTTATTAGTGTCAAATGCGCTTGTACGAAAATGGCGGCGTGAATTTCCAGCTGCAAACTTTGCTGCAAGTAATTTAATTAAAATACGGTGTTCTGTAATTAATCGAGGTGTTAGTAGGATTTACACAGGTGAATTAATGTATTATACAAACGGTAAACTAACGGGGAACGGTTAAACGGAAGTTTCAGGTTAAATCGGACCGGCGCGTTATCTACAACAGGTGTGTGGAAAATTACTGATGTAAGTTCCAATAGTGAATGAACGGGAATGTTACTAGCACAAATATTAAGGGTGTACAATGATCGTTTATGCGATATAAACAGGATCTTAAATGGAAATTACTAGGAGGTTGCGGCTTGTACGAAGGTTACTACAGGGTACGTATGAATTGTGAAATGACAATGAACGAATGGGTTTTTTAGGGATGACAAGGTACAGGGATGGCAACTGACTTTAAGGGAAGATGTAGGGGTCGAGAATGTTGTGTCGGTAATGAATACTAGTTTTCAGGATTTAACGATAATGAATGAATGCTACGTGGAAGTACGGTGGAGGCTAAATCCCGTTTTATGTAACAAGGTTTCGGTGTAATGATTACTCAGGTAACTATCGGCGGTTAGCCAGTGTCCACCAACAAGTAATTCTATTATAAAGTATATTTACAAGGTTTACTGGGAGGTTTCGGTTCGTGGATGCAATCACTAGGGCAACTATCGGCGGTTCGCCAGTGTCCACCAACAAGCAATTATGTTCTCGGAGGCTTTTAGAGGTCAAACGACCAAATACGAAGATTACGTTGGCTAGTGTAACTATCGGCAATTATCGCCACTGTCCACACTGGCCCCAACACGAAATTGCAGATCAGAGAAATTATTTACAACAGGGATGTATATGAAATAACGAAATTAAAAAGGATCATTCAGGTAAAATAAAATAAAATCGATCAATACTGGTACAAAAGGGTGGCTACTTACAAATACAGGTGCTGGCGATGAATACACTCGGTACAGGTGAAAGGACGAGGTACATGCAAGAGGTACGGAATGAATGAAAGATGATGATGATACAAAATGTAACGAATATGATTGCGGTACAAAATGAATGAAATATTCGGATGCAACTGGTAAATCGTGAATCAGGAGAATTGTCAGGTACGGTGCAGGTTGTTAATATTTTTGGACGGTTCAGGACGGTTATATTTCCAGGTAAACACAAGGAGAACTGGTAAAATAGATAGATTTTCCCGGTGATGCATGCTATTTTATACGGCTGGTGGTCACGCTTCGGTGGACATTTAGAGTAGGGATTCTTCGTCTGCGCGATCACGTACTCTTGTAGACGCGACGAGGTCGAAGTCCACCCGTATTTGTTGGGATTTTTACACAATTTTAGTACAAATACGGACATCACAATCGGTTTCGTTACACACCACCTCTGCCTGGGGTGAAAGACGACGGACAGGGGGACACATACACTGACCACATATAACATTAATTGTACTTACTTCTGGTTAGATGGTTCAATGATATCGTCTCGCAGCATCCGATCGATTTCCTCGTCCATGATGGACTGCATCGCCGGGTTTCGGGGATAGTACCGTTGTTTGACAGGTTCGGTTCCGGGCTTCAACGGTATTCGGTGAGAGACGTCTACGGCTGGTCCATCTAGTTCTTCAAAACTTGATAATTCTTGTTGCAGAAATTCGTTCAAGACTGGTAATTCAGCTTCTGAAATACAACGAACACCTCCCAGGCCGGAGTCGTGATAGTTACGGCACGGGACTGGCTCGTCGTTCAGAACCAGGAGATGATCGACTACGTGGAGGACGGCACGGTGCTGCAATAAAAAATCTAATCCGATTAGCACATCGGTGGTTAAGTTATCCAGGCCTTGGCACTTAAAGGGAATGCTTTGCGAACCTATTTGAATGGGAAACAAATAATTACCGTTGGTGGAGATGAGTTGGCCATTGGCTAATTGTACTCGTTCAACCAGGTCCTTTTGGAGTGGTCGAGTGTGGGCTACGAGGCGTTGTATCCGAGGTCCGATGTAGCTTTTCGCAGCACCGGTGTCGACTAAGGCGTGGAAGGTGTGTGCTTGGATAATAACGGGGACGAATAGCCTGGTGTCTAAATATGCTACTGCTGGTGCGGGCTGCTTTCGTTTAGCACATACCTGTTTTACGGTTTTCAACCAACTGGTCCATTCGGTGGGGCTAGTAGAGCCGGGTTTGGCCGTGTTGACTATGCATGGCTCACTTACGCTAGTCGGCCGCGTTCGTTTCCCGGTCGCGGACAAGGACAGTCGCGGGAATACACGCCATCTTTTCCGCAACGAGAACAGAATAGTTTAAACTTGCCTCGACATTGAGTCTTAAAATGCCCTCGTTGTCCGCATCGCCAGCATACCTCGGTCGGGTTATACGGTGGTCTGGTGGAGTCCGCCAGCGGAGACGTCTGAACGGCGTGGACAGGAATGTTCGTGGCTGTTTTTCCGGAGACATCTCACCATGTCGCGTCATGAGAGTTTGCAGGGCGTCGATATAATCACCGGCTTTCTCTCCGTCCTTTTGTCTACGATCGCGTATTTCTTCTTCCAGGCGGAATCGGTATCTAGGGCCTAAGAAACGTTGCCGGTACTGTGTGATGAAATCATCCCAGCGGTTGCATTGTGGGCGGTTGTTACGATACCAGGAGAATGCATTATCTTTCAGGAGTTCCGGTAGTGCCTGCAATAATAAATCACCTGGGATTCCGTAATTAATTTTCTGGTGTTCGACGCGCTCTAAGAATGAAATTGGGTCGCTTTTCCCGTCGAATTTAATACCCCATTTCCGCACACACTCGCATACCTGGGCGATGGCGGAGAAGGCAAATGTCGGCGGTGTACTTGTTTGCGGGTTCGGCGAGGACGGGCGCGACGTGCCTTGACTGCGGGCATAGTTGATCGTGATGACCGAGCGTTCTCCGGTACGTATAAAATTTATCAGGCGAGCTTTAAGTTCGTTTACGTTGCCTGTGGTATCTAGCTGGTGAATTTTCAGGGTTTGTACCAGCTCTTCTTTCCGCAAGTTACAAATCCATTGTACTTGCGCATCGGTCTCAGGGATGGTTTCGGGGGTTTCCATTGGTTCAGACATTGTGGATTTGCGGTAATCAGGATTATCTCGGGCGCCAACCAAAATGCCTAGAATAAATTAATTACGTGTTTAATTATCACTTACTTTTGAGTCCAGTGTCGTCCGGAGTCCCTGCTCGGAAACGTCAGTTTTGTAACACTCTTCCGGGGTAGCTTGCGGTAGATACGTTGAGATAAATAAACACAATAATATAAACTTAAGTATATTGTAATAATTACAAAAAACTCTTAAATAAATGATTTCCTGGCGTGTTGTTCTTCGCCTTTGAGCGACGCCCCCAATGTGACGCCTCTGGTAGTTTATTTCGCACTGCAAGGTTAATAAGGTTATTAGTGTCAAATGCGCTTGTACGAAAATGGCGGCGTGAATTTCCAGCTGCGAACTTTGCTGCAAGTAATTTAATTAAAATACGGTGTTCTGTAAATTAATCGAGGTGTTAGAAGGATTTACACAGGTGAGTTAATGTATTATACAAACGGTAAACTAACGGGGAACGGTTAAACGGAAGTTTCAGGTTAAATCGGACCGGCGCGTTATCTACAACAGGTGTGTGGAAAATTACTGATGTAAGTTCCAATAGTGAATGAACGGGAATGTTACTAGCACAAATATTAAGGGTGTACAATGATCGTTTATGCGATATAAACAGGATCTTAAATGGAAATTACTAGGAGGTTGCGGCTTGTACGAAGGTTACTACAGGGTACGTATGAATTGTGAAATGACAATGAACGAATGGGTTTTTTAGAGATGACAAGGTACAGGGATGGCAACTGACTTTAAGGGAAGATGTAGGGGTCGAGAATGTTGTGTCGGTAATGAATACTAGTTTTCAGGATTTAACGATAATGAATGAATGCTACGTGGAAGTACGGTGGAGGCTAAATCCCGTTTTATGTAACAAGGTTTCGGTGTAATGATTACTCAGGTAACTATCGGCGGTTAGCCAGTGTCCACCAACAAGTAATTCTATTATAAAGTATATTTACAGGGTTTACTGGGAGGTTTCGGTTCGTGGATGCAATCACTAGGGCAACTATCGGCGGTTCGCCAGTGTCCACCAACAAGCAATTATGTTCTCGGAGGCTTTTAGAGGTCAAACGACCAAATACGGAGATTACGTTGGCTAGTGTAACTATCGGCAATTATCGCCACTGTCCACACTGGCCCCAACGCGAAATTGCAGATCAGAGAAATTATTTACAACTGGGATGTATATGAAATAACGAAATTAAAAAGGATCATTCAGGTAAAATAAAATAAAATCGATCAATACTGGTACAAAAGGGTGGCTACTTACAAATACAGGTGCTGGCGATGAATCACTCGGTACAGGTGACAGGACGAGGTACATGCAAGAGGTACGGAATGAATGAAAGATGATGATGATACAAAATGTAACGAATATGACTGCGGTACAAAATGAATGAAATATTCGGATGCAACTGGTAAATCGTGAATCAGGAGAATTGTCAGGTACGGTGCAGGTTGTTAATATTTTTGGACGGTTCAGGACGGTTATATTTCCAGGTAAACACAAGGAGAACTGGTAAAAATAGATAGATTTTTCCCCTGATGCATGCTATTTTATACGGCTGGTGGTCACGCTTCGGTGGACATTTAGAGTAGGGATTCTTCGTCTGCGCGATCACGTACTCTTGTAGACGCGACGAGGTCGAAGTCCACGCGTATTTGTTGGGATTTTTACACAATTTTAGTACGAATACGGACATCACAATCGGTTTCGTTACAACACGATTGTAATTGTTACAGAAGGTAATTAGAAATACAATTGTTTTCAAACTGAGTCTCGCACACCTTTGTTATTGTTGTAAGAGGTAATTAGAATTGAAATTGACTTCAAGATGACCGTTGTAGACAGTTGTTATTGTTGCAGGAGGTAATTATAAATAACTTTAGTGAGCTATACTGATACATAACTATCGGTGTGGTTTAATTGTATCAAACGTACAGAAGTTATTACAAATGTTAACAACGTTGAACTTCAAGGTGACTTGTGCACATTTGTATGTTATAGTGAGGTCAAGCACCAGACGTTAAGATATTGTTAACACTTGTTTTCTGTTTAACTTGGTATTTACATTATATTTATTCTCGATGCGGTTTAATTGGATAAAATGTACAAAAGTTATTACAAATACTATTTTCCTTGTACAATTGTAACTGTCACTGGAGGTAATGAAAATACGTTTGACTTCAATGCGACTTGTGCACATTTGCACTGGTCAAACATCGGTCATTGACATAGCGTTAAAACTTGTTTTTACTTACTTACATACTTATTACATTTTATTTTGTTTAACTTTCCTGTGGTTGCTCTAAAGAGCGTGAAATAATGTCTTGGTAATCTGTCCACTAGTATTAGTAGTTGGCGAAACTACAGTGACGTTGAATAAAATTGTGCAAGTGAACTGTTAGATCATCAAAAACGAATGAGTAAGTATAAGTAAACTTTTTCTAGAATTAATTAAATTATTTCAATATAAAATAGTGGCAATCAAGCCTCAAGGACAAGCAAAAGTATCCTCAAAATGAAATAACGTATGTATGAGTGGTAAGGGAGAAAAGTTGATACCAAGAAAATGTAAAACGGAAAATGTTCCAAGAAATTTAACAGGTGTGCCTGCGAGTTCTGATGTACGTAACAGTCATGATTTATTAGCCGAAGTGGAAAATGCGGTTCAGGACGTTATGAATTTTGTGCCTGCCGTGGAATGGGATAGTATGCTAGCAAATAACGATTCGGTGGCGTATATGACAAATACTAGCGAAATAGGTAACAATGTAAATGCAAATGATCCAAAGTGTAGTGACGTTCGATTGTATACGGAAAACCCGTTGACGTTAAGCAATAGTCAATACGTTGGAAACGGAAGTAACGCCCGGTTATATGCGCAATCCACGTTTGCATTAAACAAAAGTCAAACTAAATGGATATCAGTAGGATTATGTGCAGAATTACAATTCGATCCTGTAGTAAAATTGATGGGAAAAGGACAATGCATCACGTGAATTGCAAAAAAAGTATTGAAAATGCAACGCGCAGAAGAGACAATTACGATTCAGTTCACGAAATGTGGAAATTATGCGATTTAATTATGACCCGATTGGAATTATTAAAAAGGTTGGAATACAAACGTTATTACGATAGCGTAATAGATACCATAGCGTTGAAAGGTGGCGACGTAAAAGAAGGTATAATAAGAATTGTTTCGAAAATTTGTGTGTCTGAATATTCTTGCATTACAAAGGAGTTGCTAATTTTTGGTATGGATAAAATATTATTAGATATCGATTTGCGTGAACACGTAAGAGTGTAAATAAAGCCAAGAAATAAAAAATTAATAATGGTGGGGGTAGTTATTTAGTATATGTAGTAAGACAATTGGAGGTTTTAGATCATAAGTTAGTGAAAAAGAGAAGAAGAAACAATGTATTATTATATTATGAATAGGATATTGTTTTTGAACGAGTTCGATATTGCTAGGGTGTCTCGAGAAGCAATGTTGGTGCGAGATTTAACGTACGAATGGTACATGGGCGCAGAACATCCATTATCAATGATGTTCGAAGCATATGGTGACTGTGGACATGAATTATAATATGTAGATGCCGTTTTCCAAATGGATGATTGCGTAATACGACACGAGTTGGTTTCGGAATTAGAAGATTTGCTTCGAAAATTTGAAATGGATGCAGAAGAAGTTTACGATGCAGATATCGTGATGTTGGAAGAAACGCTAGACTACATATTACCGGAATCATCAGTATCATCACAGTCATCGTTTGTAGACGACTTAGAAAATAATTCAGACGAAGAAGACAGGGAAGAGTAAATGTAAATACAGTAAAACCTGCGTAAATTGACCACCTTTGGGACCATCACACAATGGTCACTTTGAGCAGGTGGTCATTTTAGAAGAAATAATGTTTTAGACACTAAAATTTACAAATCAACACTTTCTTATTTTACATTATTATCTTTAATCTAAAGAAATGTATAGAATAAAACAAAACAAGATACGTACGTATCTAACAAAAACACATCAATACTCAAGAATGATTATGTACATATAAACAATTCGTGTTAAGATTAAATTAATAAATTATTTCGTTAAATTTATTTTTAACCCTATATAAGTACGCCAAATTTTCAGGACAGTTCTGAACAGCAAAGTTGATTAACTGACTTAACATACCGAAGCTAACTTTAAGAGTGATTTTATTTTCAGTACTACGGCTGTTGGATCAGTATCGCCATCAGTATTGCTAAGTTCATCGTCTTTCAAGTTATTCTTTGATTGGTCTTCCAATACCATTTTAAAAACCTCTTCAGCATTGAGCTCTTTAAAAACAAAGGAATTATTAAAATTATTAAAATTAAGCGCCCAATTCTCCTATGCGACCGGTTATTATCTATAAATTTATATAATCAACGATACAATGTTTTAACAAAGGCAGTTAACTGAATTGAAATAAAAATCGATATGTTCACAATGTGTTTTCTGTACTGAAACTAAAGTATTTGCAACGAAAGTGGTCAATGGTCACAAAAGGCAAGTGGTCAATTTATGCAATAGTAATTACATTAAATTTACTATTTTCTTGAAGGGACTGCCTGAAAAGTGGTCAATGTGAACAATTGGTCGGTTTATACAGGTGGTCACATTTACAGGTTTTACTGTATGTATAAAATAATGTAATGTAAGCAATTAAGTTATTATAAGAAAATAGATAGTGTATGATAATATAGATAATAAAATTGTAGTGTAAGTAATTTTTAAAGAAATAAATAAATTAAAAGGTATGTTGAAAATAAAACTATTTATTTTTCGACGCGCTGGTGACAGTTAAAATTATGAATCCTGAAAAGATATATGCCAAATAAAATTTTTGGTAACGTGGAAATTTGCCGATCGACAAGCAAGAGTTGGTAATTGGATGACAACGGCTGTAGATAGATATCGATTTGAAAGAAAAATAAACAACGCGGAAGTAAATATTGCTTTCGTTCTGAAAGAAGATTACAGATTGAAAATTTACGAGGAACGTTTCTTGCAATGAAACGAATAATGATGAAATATATAATGTAGAAACGATAATGAAAGCTCATTCATTTAACACTAAATGAATGACGGCAAAGGTGTACACATGTCGTAGAGGAAAGATATCTATTTAGACATGGGTAAACTATTTTCAAAGAAAACAAGCAATAAAAAGCAGAAGTGCGGTCGTACCGGACGTGGAATTATAAACACATTGGTCAATAAGTTGCCGGTGGAATTGCATATACCTGGTTATAACTATTGCGGTCCCGGAACACAACTGCAAAAGTGGTGATGTCGGAGTCAATAAACTAGACGAAGCTTGCAAGAGACACGACATTGCGTTTGACAACTTAAACGTTACTAATATAACAGTGTTTTTGAACGGCGAACGGTATCCTTACGATAATCTGAACGTCGACTTTGACAGCAATCGTTATGCAATAATGTACGATATGTATGCTCGTATTCAGAACGCATATTATTATCAAGAATCACTCCAATCGAGTTTAAAAAAACGATCCACTTAAAGGAATAGATTGCACATACCACTGATGTTTTGTATAAGAGCGGAGTATAAAACAAAGATGGAATATACGACAAAAAAGAAAATACCAGAAGAAATGACTGCGTATTGTTTAATACTTCACGACAAAGCCTTTCAGTATTCTCCTTTGACAAAAATTGTTAAACAGTTAGTGTAATTTAGATAATAACAGTGGTAACATTACTGTTTAAGTTGGGACATTGGAAAGTAATCGTTTCAGTAGATCTTTGGCTGCGAGGTAGACAGGGTAATTATAAATGGAAACAATGGACAAAAAAGTTTATTATTGTTTTCAGGATAATATAATTTTATTGTAGTAGATATTCAAGGTTGGAAAGTAGGCGATGAAGAATTTATACTAAAAGAATTGGCTACGTAAGACTGTTTCCATCGCTTGAGTCATTTTGTTTTTCAACCGACTAGAAGTTTTGCATCATTGTATCGATTGGAAAAACGGATTTGTTTGTACACGGTTCTCAGTTTGACAATATTATCAATTGGTTGTGTCGTTCAGTGAAAATGGTGTTCGTAAAAGGAAGAGGAAAAACGACATTTTTGAGAAAAATATTGGAAGTACCTGTTTAAGAGTTACACGAAAACGCATGTCAATTGCAAAGTAGTAATCCAGCATGCTCGTTTCACAATAAAAGTTCTAGTGTGTGTGCCTTATCAAACGTGGGTTTTTTGTATCAACTTGCAAAAACGGAGTGTGAACAAATGATTGCAAAAAATATTGATGTCGAATATGTAACTCAAGATGTGAAAAAAAAATAAACAAGAACGGAAACAGTGATTATATAAAGATGCAAACAGTACGATAGAGCATATACGCAAAGCTGATGGTTCAGTGTACTTTATGGAGTGTATTTTGTCAATAAAGTGTGCGAAGTAATGTTTAAATACTAAGAAGATTGTTCGTTTAAAAACGTTACAAATTACGAATTACAATATTTGCCAATCCAATATTGTTTTGACCCTAGAGGTCAAATTGTTCTACATTGGACCGTGATAACACGAAACATTTCCCATCTTAGAGGGGATTTTTGTTCGAATTTGACTTCACTTTTGCAAGTACTGTTTAACCGAGCTCAAGTTTTCCTAATTAGTGCTTAGTGATTATCACTTTCGTTTTTTTTTAACGGATTTAACTAATTTTGGAAGCAACAGGGGAGAGATTAGATTTCCAGTAATTACCTTTCTGAGATTAATCAATCTTAACTTCCTCTACGACAATCGTCGGATCTACGACTTGAGTTGCCGTTACTTCTAAGAAACCCGACCAACAACTAAGGGTGAGAATAATTATTTTTAAATACAAGGTAGTAAATTTCTTACTTGTCTCCAGGGTTTCACTCGTTTTACCGTTTAACCTCTTCATCGTTTCACTTGTTTAACCATCTTACACGATTTAATCTTTTAATCGATTATTTGTTTTCTACTGTCGCACTTTCATTCACCTTTCTGTGAATTGGAAGTTTGGATTCACCAACCGTTGACACCGAAATACAAGAAAGGTCAATCAACCTCAAGTGCCAAGGTTACCTCCCAGTTCCGGACAATTTACTTTCGAAAACATCTAGCAGATAAGATAAATTAATTTTTAGTAGTTTAGTTATTTAAGATTTAGTATCGTACAAATCGATATACATACAAACATTCTTTTTTTTTATACAATTACGTAGTAACTTCCTTACTTTGAAATTCAGTTTTCTATTAGTATCGTTGGCGTGTATATTAAAAATTTGTTCATCGACGATTCTGTAAGCTAATTAAAGTTAAGGGGACATTCATACCTGGGGTGTTATTTACCCAACGACGATCGGAATAGAAAGCGATATCGTTTTACCGGCCACGTCGAAGCAGTCAGGGACCTGTTTATGCTTTTTCTTGTTTTAATTACCGCAGGGAAGTAAAGAATAATTTAATAATAATTAGTTAATCTCTTTAAACGTAACAAAATTTTCATATCACAGCAGATATCACTAACCAAAACACAACGATTCATTTCTTTTGTATTAAGGTTATAATTCAGATACTTCATGCTGCCAACCTTTTTTTTTTTATATAAATCAAATAAAAGAATTATTTTATTGCTGCCAACTTTGATAGCTAAAGTTAATATAATCTAAACTTGATTAACCTTTTTTTTTATTGTGGATTAAATATTTTATATACAGGTTACTACATAATAACAATAATTAACCATTGTACATTACGTTTAATAAGACATCGAGAATTTTTGAGTTTTTATGTTTTTAAACATTGATTTAAAGACATTTTGTTTAGTTATAATTAAGTATAAGTTTATACAAGGCGTGTGTGTGTCGATTAACAAGGCGTACCGTCATACCAATTTTTTTTTTATTTCTCTCTTTTCCTCTTTTTTTTCCTTTAGGGCTATCTATAATTATCGTGAAGTTTTTCCAAACTTCAAGAGGGTCTGGAAGATACCGATGTCGCAGAAGAAACTCTTGTGGCGCCCGTAAATCACTTTTTATCAAGACTCACACCATCCTCCGAGAGAGAGCTAGCTTGGACGCGACTAAGGTTTTCCCGATAATTCGATTTTTTTTTAGATTGGTAGCCGTTTTCCTTCTTCTTTAAAGCCACTAAGATTTACACATTACAAGTTACAAAACAAATAACCATGTTACGAACACTACAATTTACCCGAATGGCATGATCATTGGGATGGTCCTTCCTCATCTAAAGACCAGTGTAGCATGTGTAATATTTAGTATTGTTTAATTTATAGTAATTAAAATTGTATAACAAGTGCAAACAATAAATAGTAAATTGAAAATCGTTTTTGTTTGTTACGAATTGCAATAAAAACCAAAAAGACGGTTATTGCAAGCTTGCTTTTTACTGTGATGTTAAATTAGAATGTGTTAGTAATTGCAATACAAGGAAATACTAATTGTAGACATTGTTTTCAATAGAGTTAGGTTAAGTTAGGTTAGTTAGCTGTTGCAATTATGTTCATGTGAAAGAAGGAAAAAAAAGAGAAGAAAAAAGAAATTTAGAGAAGCAAGTGTGTTTGTTGAAACTCCTCCTTTCACACGCCATCCAGGAGAAAGGGAAGAGGGGGAGAAAGAATGGTAAAAAGGAGTGGGGTTTCTTAAAACTAAATCAAAAGCAGCTTCTAGTAAATCGCGATTACCTTATGAGGAATATCGTGCCCTTAGATTGAAAAAGCACCAGGAAAGAGAAGAGAAAACGAAGCAAATAGGTAGACGCGTGCGTTCTGTTTTGGGATCTAAAGTGTTCAATCAACAAATTGCACATTTTCACCACGACCACAAAAGGAAACAAAAGTCACTGTTTCAGTTTCTTCTTCTTTTCCGGCGCCTCAACAAGAAGATCGTTCTGAAACAGATGAAAGATGTATCCGGCTTTATATATTTCAGCTTGTGGTAAGTTAGACCTTAAGGGGACATCGCAAATATTAGGGGTGGCTACAACACAAGAAGAATTTTTAAAACAATTACCGCCGGGTACGACCGTGTTGCAGCAACCACCATCGCTTGCGTCTTTTAATTCATCCTCTTTTCTTAGTTACCTATCATCCGTTGTTGCACAAAAGATAGGATAACTTGCTTGATAACAGTAATGTTATGCTTAATAATTTTGACGTTCGGCTTAATAACCAATTAACAAACCTGCATACTAATTTATATGAAATTGAATCATTGGCGAGCATTCTAAGGCGGAATGCTGTTTGTCATCCATTTGTGTCGACGCTTGACTCTTTAACGCATAAAATAAAACTGCAAATAGCACGACTCGACAAAATTAAAGAAATTATTAATAGTCAAGATTAACAGTCTTTGAAGGTGGTGATTGACAGCACTGTGCCGTCGCAAACCGAAGTGCTGCTGACGCCACCGTCTAACACCAACGGCGTCACGAGCACCAACAGCGGCGGCAGAGTGGTTACAGGCTTACACTTTCATGGTTCACTGAGAGATACATTATATTCAATTATTTATTATGTTTTAAATATTTAAATGTTAAAATGAAGTTTGTATATCAACCATTATCACTACCGGTTATGAATTTTGCGGAAACGTTAACGTAAACATTCACTTGACATAGTACATTATTTGGCTTTAAGTGTAAAAGAGCACTGATAATCAGACCGTTACGTTTCTTTAACATATACATTTGTTTCAATTCCTTGCATCAAAGCAAATACGAATTACTTGACGTTTACCTGGAACTGTTCAGGAATGTCGCTATTTTGAAAGTTGTAATATTGTTCGTTGTTATCGTTTCGTTTCGGGTATGCTCGAGTTGCATTCGTATTTGGTAAGTCGGGATAGATCGCATTGGTGGTAGGGGAATCGCAAAACGTCGTAGGGGTCGTTTCGTTTCGGGTATGCTCGGATCTAGGACTGTCGAGAAAGTTCGTAGTGATGGTGGGGATGCTATTGTGTGTGTAAAAAGGTAACATTTGTGAAGATTTAATATTATTAATAACTCTTATTCGTTAAATTGAAGAAAGAAATTAAGATGGAATTATTTTTTGCAAACTTGAACGAAACGTCTCATTTGGTTCCTTATGTAAGTGCAAGAAGTCTATGAATAAATGAGCAGTATAAAATTAAGTGTTTTAGTAAAATCGATGGTAAATTTGGGGAGCAAGTGATTGTAGAATGTGGTGATTTTAAAGTACCTGTACCATAACGATTTACTAACAAGTTTTCGATTGAAGACATACACCCAATTAATGGTGTGATTAATTCGGGAAAAAACATCTATTTCGTGAGCCGAGGAGCCGTTGGTGAAACAACAAACATTGAATTTGTTTCAGAGTAAAAAATGAAGCAAAAAACAGTGCGCATGAGAAAAATTTATAAACTAAGATTAAAAAGTACGAAATTACGAAGAATTTAAACAATGTAAACATAAAATGAACAATAAATGTTTTATATAATTATACTTTTTTTATTTTACAATTACAAGTGTTATCATATGTATATTATATAAATACAAAACTTATTAACCTGGTTTTAAAGTTATAGCTGTGTGTTTTACATTGCACCTTAAGTAAATTTATATACTAAAATTAAAATACTAGTTGAAATCAACCCAACACTTATCAGATCCAATGGAAAAAATTAAAATAAGTAAGTAAGTAACCAGAGTAATGAATTTTAACACGTTTTGATAAATAAATAAATACAATAATTTATTGACACAGTTTAAAAAGTTTCTAACTACTCCAAAGTCAACATGCCTATAGTTGTAAGATTTGTCTGTCCAAAATGTAAAGGTGAGACGGACATAGAAGGTACTCAATGTATAATGTGTTCCGTTCACGAGATAATAAAAAATCAAGGAGTTAAACATTTTTCATCAAATTAGTATATAACAGAAGTTAAAAGACAAAACAAACGATTTATAAATAAGAATTATTATAATGAAATCACCTCAGATAATAAATAATATAAAAAATTATTTACTGAAACACCACAGTTAACCCTAGAATGCATAAGGTGAGTCTCCGGGACTCACTGCTCTTTGAAAATTAGTATTATAAGAAAACGGCATTAGATAAATTAATTTCGCTTTAGGAATGCCTAACTTAACCATTCCTATATGATCTCGTATATACTAATAGTAAATAAAGCAGAAAGACCAAATGCCTCAATAAAAAATCTAAATAAACCATTTTATAATGGCGCCCTGAAAATTCTTAAAGCAAAGTGGGAAAATCTTCAACAACTTTTGCCTTTTGTTCCACCTATTTATCAAGATTTTTATCAAAATATGGCACATCAGAACACGAAAAAAGTAAAGCAAGTGAAGCAATCAACTTCGAAAGAAACACAAGGCGAAATTTTAGAAGAAGAATGTAGCGATGGAGAACTTGTTTATATAACTGTCTTTTATTGTTTTATTAAAATATTAAGGTTTGATTTTCAAAAATGCTGATTTTTTAAAATATCGCTTACTGCCAAACCGGTCTAAGTGACATTTTCCTCAAAAAATATGGTTGTGACAAATTTCTTCAAAATCTTCAAAAATCTTCGTTATACTTTACGTTTATTTGCATGATTACACTTAAAATAAATGTTACACAGATTTTACAATTTTGAAGTGACTATGGCAATAATTACCTCATAATAAGAAAAAGATCACTTAGACCGTTTTGGTTCTTACCCCTTCAACAAAAAAACGTTGCGGATTCATGAATTTTAATCTAGAAGGAAAATCATTCATTCTCATCAATTTTTCTTTTTAGAGTTCATGAACTATGGTGTAACCATTTTTCTTATGAATGGAACATTTTCTTTATAATGAACTTATGATGTCTACTTCATTCTCGCTTAAAGGTTTAATTAATTAGTTTAATTCAGTTTTCAGTTATTTATTATCAAAGAAAAATTTTGAATTTAATTTTGAAAACTAATCAATGAATACGAATCAACATTATGGTTTAATAAAGTGCAATACCATCTAATGAAGCCTACCCGTTCGTTAATCTATTATCTAGATAGCACACAAGGAAGTGTTTAAAAAAAATTGAAGAAACCAAATCAATCCAATGGGTTATAGATTCACAAAATTTAATGGAAAAGATGGAATAGTGGGAAGATAAATTTAAAACATCTTGTTTATTTTTGTATTTATTTGTTCAATGCGTTTAATATAGTATTAGAGTTAACCTTATTTAAATTACAATTGAAAGATTTGTAACGCTATATTAATTTCAAAACTTTTATAAAAGTGTATCGTGAAAGCTATTTAAAACATATAAATATAATATTGAATTTTCATATTTAGCAAAGTGTAACCAAATCCGATCCAAAGGGGACCCGAGGAAAAATTGAATAACGTAGAAATTATTTATTTCGGTATTGTATCAAAGTTAATTGAATTTAAATTCTGTATTTTATTTGATGTACATCTAAGAATTAATGTTAAAATTAAAATTGTATAAAAATTGAATGTACTTCCCTACGACTGTAGCTACCAAGAGAAGCAGCGCATAAAATTGACGCTTCGAGCAGATACCAAAAGGGTACGCTTATAGCATACACAGATCCTCGAAACCGAAGCAAAGAGAAGCCTGCCCCAATATACCTTTATAATAAATATATGTAGAGAGGACCATCAGGACTAGCTTATTTCGTATTACCCTTGCAGTAGGAAGTCGTTGAGGTGGTATAAAAAGTTGGAAATCCATTTCACACATCTGATGCTCTGGAATTCCTACTTCTTGTACAAAAAATACTCAGAAAAGAATGCAAATTTGTATGATTATCGAATTGCCGTACTGAAAACGCTACTGAAAGTTGAAACAAAGAAAACTCCGATGCCGAAAGCGTCAGGGGCGTGGTTACAAAAATTACATCAATAAATAGAAAAGGGGAGACGAACAGGAAACGCTGTTGGTTTTGTTCGCAGAAGCAAATGACCCTATACCATTGCACAAAATATTTTGATATTTTCCACGCGTATAACTGAGTGTCACGTTTGTATTCCATGTTACCAAAAGTTTTTTTTTTCATGTTTTGTAAACATTTTTGGTTACTACTGTAATTTACTTGTTTTGCTTTGTTTACCCAGTTATTATAAATAGTCTTCTGTTTCTGTAATTTATAATAATAATAAAAGTTTATTTTGTTTGTGTATTACAATTTTTATCCGAAACGCCACCAAAGTTACGTATCACGTATCCGTGTCGATGAGCACCTGACTAAAAATTAAATATTAGATGCGCCTAATACTGATCCGTAGCGGACACAAAAGCGCATACATATGTATGTACATATGCAGGGTATAGAGCATATTTGCATTATAAACATAAAGTCCAGTCTATGTAAATTCGCCAAATTGTTTAAACATATATAAGATTACGAATCACAATACTTGCCAATCCAATACTGTGTAGAAAAGGTGCGATCATCAGATTTAAATAAAATATAGTGGAGACTTCCACATAATTATCGAAAAAACAAGCAGTTACAAAACAAATTGCCATGTTACGACCATTACAATTTACCCGAATGGCGTGATCATTGGGATGGTCCTCCCTCATCTAAAGACCAGTGTAGCATGTGTAATATTTAGTATTGTTTAATATATAGTAACTTAAATTGTATAACAAGTGCAAACAATAAATAGTAAACTGAAAATCGCTTTTGTTTGTAATGAATTGCAATAAAAACACAAAAATACGATTACTACAAGTTTGCAAGTATGTGTTAGTAATTGCAATACAAGGAAATAATTTGATACAGTGTTTTTAATAGGGTTGGGTTACGTTAAGTTAGGTAGTAAAACAAAAAAAAAGTTAGGTTAGGTTAGTTAGCTGTTGCAATACATGTCCACAAAAAAAAGAGGGAAAAAAGAAACCCAGAGAAGCAAGTTTGTTTGTTGAATTTCCTCCTTTCACACGCCTTCGAAACGACTTCAAGGAGCACGGGAAGAGTGGAAAAAGGAGTGAGGGTTCTTTCTATCCCGCCCCCAAAACTGCCTTATATAATCACTGTTTTGCGTTGTGTTCTGTTTTATTTGCTTATAATTTGCTTTATTATTTACTGTATATGCAAGATAAAATTGTTGATTTTTACCTTCTGCAATTTGGTGTCAGTACCTACTGCGGTTCCATCGCTAGAGATACCTTCTGCAGTTCCATCGGCAGAAGTGCCATCTATGTGGCTGACCGGTGTTACAGTTACTACCACAGCTGTCAGTTTGCATAATCAGACGCCTCGCTTGACTAAATCTAAAGCAGCTTCAAGGAATGGCAATTACCTAAATGAGGAATGTCGTGTCGCTAAACTAGCTGCCTTGTTGCAAAAGCGCCAGGAAAGAAAAGAGAAAAACAGGTAAACGGTTGCGTTTTTTTGGGACCTGATGAAAGTGTTCAATCAACAGATTGCACATTTTCATCACGACCACAACAGCCAGCCAGCCAGTATTTCAATTTCTCCTTCTTTTCCGGCGCCTTAACAAGAAGATCGTTCTGAAAGAGATTAAAGATGTACCCGGCTTTTATATCTTTTAGCGTGTGGTACGTTAGACCTTATGGAAGTGTCACAAACATCACCACCGCTTGCGTCTTCTAGTTCATCCTCTTTTCTTATTTACCTGTCACTGCTGTTACACAAAGGATTCAGGATAACTTGCTTGATAATTGTAATGTTATGCTTAATAATTTTAACGTTCGGCTTAATAACCAATTAACAAATTTGCATACTAATTTATATGAAATTGAATCATTGGCGAGCATTTTAAGGCGGGATGCTGTTTATTAACCGTTTGTGTCTACGCTTGACTATTTAACGCATAAAAACAAAACGTAAATAACACGACTCGATAAAATTAAACAATTTATTAAAAGCCAACATTAACAGTCGTTAAAGGTGGTCTGCCGTCGTAGACTGAAGTGGTGCCGACACCGCCTCACAGCAACGGCTTCACGAGGACCAACAGCAGCGGCAGAGTGGTAGTGACAACGTACTGCAACGGTGTGCGGTCGCTACAAATATCGATTGGAAATATTCCTTTGCGGCAGGGTAGCGAATGCACAGTCTAGTCTACTCCACGAGTACGCCGTCGTCACCACCGCACCACATGCCTGCGAGTTTTTAAACCTAGTAATGTATGCTAATATCCTGTTAGAGGATGATAGTACATAGCGCATTATTTGGTGGCGAGTGTAAAAGAGCACTGATAATCGGAGTCGCAGGTTGTGGGAAAACAAACGTCTCTTTTGCTTGCTTCTTCAAGTGGATTACCCTTCTTTAACATATACATTTGCTCCAATTCCTTGTATCAAAGCAAATACAAATTTCTTAGACGTTTACATGGAACTGTTCAGGAATTTGAAAGTTCGCAAATCACAGGGTATTCAAACGGATTTGTAGCAGTTGTTTGAAGTCTCCATATGTCGTATGTCGTGATCGACTGTTCTAAAGAGAACGGACGATATCGGAGAGGTCTCAATACATTTATTTCAATGTAATTTTTAATGAAAGAAGTAGAAGAAGTAATTTTTAAATGTGTATCTGTAGTAACTCATTGCTCAGTACTTTACGCGTTTGATGAAACAACTACGTAATATTGTTTTAGTACTGGATTTGCATTATTAGCATTTATAAAATCAAATAAATGAAAATCACTAATTTATTTAAGTAATTATTGTATGCAATTAAGACAGTATTACAACTAACCCTATTTAAATTTAAATTATTGTAGTAATATAAAGAAACAGTGTTTTTCTCACAGATGTTATATTTATTATACGAGAGTCGTTGACGTATTTTTTTTTGCTGACATAAGTTTTATAAAAGGTTGTTAAAATATGCTTTTATAAAAGTTTTGAGGTTTTTAATTTAAACACAATCAAATAAATAAATAACATCATATACATTTTTTTTATTGTGTATTATTGTAATACGCTTTTATAATAGTTTTGAAATTAATTTATTTATTTAATTTCATTAAAAAACTTTAATACAAAAATGAAAAAAAATAAATTTACACAAAAACAATTAACATCGGGCAAGTTTGAGTTTCGGGAAGGGGTGGAGGGAGTAAAGTTCGTATTTAAGTTCGATCACGGTCGGTGAAGTTCGAATTGAAACGTAAACCTTCGACAGTTTGTACACACTTGTGCAGACTCGTAAATCTTTATATTTACAATGAGGCCCAGGAGGAAGCTGCAATATTTCGGAATATTAAAGTAGGGACTATTTCAAGACAAAAATACTTAGAAAAAATATTTTTATTTTCAACCGTTTCAGAGATAGTGCGCATGCGCCAGTTCCCGTGATGCATCACACTAGTAAACCTGTCTGTCAGTTTTTAACTACGGCGCGTGGAATTAGGACGTGTGTAGGTTCAGTGCAACGTACAATTACAATGCCAGCAGTATTTACACATACTGAATACGGGGATATTGTGTTTATTTACGGCTACTGTAATTGAAGTGCCTTCGCTGCTGTTGCCGAATATCGTCGCAGATTTCCTAATCGACGCATTCCTACTAAAGATGTGTTTGTACAGACTTTTAACAGTTTGCATGAGCGCGGTATGGTACCCAGTGCTAATATCGTATCAGAGCGCGCAAATCGTCAACCTGCCAATGAAGAGGTAAACATTCTAGAAGCAGTAGAAGGCAGTCCTACTACGAGTACACGTCGAATTAGCGTACGTCTTAACGTACCACGAACGAGAGTACAGGGAACACTTCATCGTTATGGCTTACATCCCTATCACCTGCAGCGTGTTCAACATTTGCACCAGGGAGAAGCTGCGTTGCGACTTGCATTTTGTCAATGGATCCACGAACATCGCCGATTGATTCCAAAGATACTATTCACCGATGAAGCAACATTTACTCGTGACGGTATCACTAACACGCACAACAATCATGTCTGGTCTGACGAAAACCCTCATGCAACCGTTGAATCCCATTTTCAACATCGGTTTTCAGTTAACGTGTGGAGCGGTATTATCGATAACGTCTTCATTGGTCCTGTTATCTTTCACGAGCGTCTGACCGGCGCACGATACCGACACTTTCTGGAACATGAACTAACAGGTCTTTTGGAGGACGTTCCGTTGGCGACCCGACACCGAATGTACTATCAACATGACGGAGCGCCACCGCATATTGCTCGTGTAGTGACGCAATACCTTGACGAGATTTTTCCTGGTCGATGGATCGGTCGTGGTGGTCCAATTCTTTGGCCTCCACGATCTCCAGATTTCAATGGACTATTCGTTATGGGGATGGTTTAAATCAGATGTTTATCGACACAAGCCGCTTACTCGAGACGATTTGATTGCTCGCATTTTTATTGCCGCTACGCGCATCAGAGAACGACAAGATTCACTTCATAACATTACCCGTAATTTAAGGGAACGGGTAGTCAAGTGTGTGAACGTACAGGGCGGAATTTTCGAGCACTTGATGCGCACACCGTAAGGTAAATCATGTGCGTGCCACATAACTCAATTGTAAAACGGTTGAAAATAAAAAAATGTTTACGAGTGTGGTGCATGACGGGAACTGTCGCTTACGCACTATCTCTAAAACGGTTGAAAATAAAAATATTTTTTCTAAGTATTTTTGTCTTGAAATAGTCCCTACTTTAATATTCCGAAATATTGCAGGTTCCTCCTGGGCCACCCATATACAGGGTGTCAATAAAAAAACTTTACATACTTTAGCAGGTGATAGTAAAGATGAAAACAAGAAAAAAAATCTAATACACTTAGGTCCAATACTCATTGGTTTTCGAGATATGGAATTTTTAAATTTTTATTTATACCTTTTATGAATGCGATATCGCGTTATCTGCGATAAACGAACAATCACAGAATACATGTCAATCAACATTTTGTAACAAGTGTAACAGTGAAATTACTTATTGCTATTTAAGTTGGTCTTATTTTTGCAATGGTTCAATTTACATGTGCGGAATACGCCGACATGCAGTTATGTTATGGCGAAGCTCATCGAAATTCGCGAGAAGCTAGACGAATTTATCAGAAGAGATATCCTTTGAGGCATATTCCATCTCATCCAACTTTTCAAGAAGTCGACCGTAGGTTAAAAGAAACAGGTTGTTTTAAGCCGCCAAAATCAGACAGTGGCAGACTTCGTAGAGTACGTACGCCAAACACCGAAGACATTATTTTGCATGCTGTAGATAATGATCCTCATGTGAGCACCAGGCGAATAAGTGGAGCTGTCGGCGTCAATCATGTATCTGTTTGGCAGACCCTTAAAGAACAATTACTTCATCCGTATCACTTACAAAAGGTTCATCATCTACGAAGAGAGACGGACTACCGTCAGCGTATCCAATTTTCCCAATGGCTGGTACACGAATGTAACATAAATCCAAATTTTATTTGAAACATTCTGTTTACAGACGAAGCCTGTTTTACTCGTGATGGAAATCCGCATGCAATTTATGTTAGAAATCATCAATTTGGATTTTCGATAAATGTTTGGGTAGGCATGGTGGGTGATAGTTTAATTGGACCACTTCCTTTGCCAAATCGGTTGAATGGTCAATCCTACCTAAACTTTTTACGTGACAATTTGAACGATCTACTGGAGGATGTGCCATTAGATGTTATTATAAACAGGTATTTTATGCATGATGGAGCTCCAGCCTACTTTTCGCGTATAGTAAGAAAGTATTTAAATGAACGGTTCGAAAACAGATGGATTGGCCGGGGAGGACCTGTCGCATGGCCACCAAGATCTCCTGATCTAACGCCCGTGGATTTTTTTTGTTTGGGGGTACTTAAAAGATCTTGGTTGCGCCACTGAAGTGAACATAGAAGATGAACTTTGGCAGCGAATTGTAAACGCCTGCCAACAACTAAGCACTCTAGGTGTTTATTATCAAGTGCGTAAATCTCTTCGACGACGGCTGCAACTTTGTTTACAAGAGCAAGGACGACAGTTTAAACATCTGCGATAACTTTAGAGTGCGCTAAATGCGTTGTTTGTTATTTTTTTCGTAAAAGCTATATCTCGAAAACCAATGAGTATTGGACCTAAGTGTATATATATATATATATATATATATATATATATATATATAGGTAAGAATGGACACCCCTTCAACATCGACTACTAAATTTATTTATTGTCGTGATTACCAAAATGGCAAATGTAACAGAGGCGCAACTTGTAGGTTCATGCATGTATCGGCAGCAGAACAAGATATTTATGAAACTACAAGCAATAGTGTTACTGTTTTTGACGAATCCACACGCACAAACCAAGGATCCAATGTTTGTCGCGATTTTAAACGCGGCAAGTGTAATCGAGGGCAGTTTTGTAAATATTCACACAATACATTAAACTTAAAAGAAAAACGCCGGCATACATGCCCAGTATGTTGAGAAGAAATTAAAAAGGTCGATTTTAGTTGTTTTGAAATTTGCAGTCACGTAATTTGTGCTAGGTGTGCAAACTTGGTGGTTGATAAGGATTTTCAAGACAGGTGAAATCGGTGAATACGATTTTAAGACAAATTGTCCACTGTGTAGAAAACGGTCAAACATATTAGTTCTGCACTGTTAGTTCGGTGAGCAATTTTTAATTTTATTGTCTAAAATAATTATAACTCAAATCTTAATTCAAACATAATAAAATCATTGAACTTTGAAATCTTGACTATATCCATTTTGAATTGTAACGAATTTTAATTTTAACTTGTCACCAAAGTTAAAACAGATGGTGAAAATGCATTTTTTTGTTTTCTAAATAATACGAAAATGGAGCCGAATGCAAGTGCAGTTTAATGCGCGGATGTATTCAATTTTGACGATGATTATGACGAATGTTCCTTTATTATTTACATAGTATTAATTATCTTACATTTTTTGTTCAAAATTTGTACCTTTACATAATTATTTTTTCTTTATGAACAGATAATCGTTTTTCAACGATGCCTTCTAGTAATTTTATGTGCCGAGGGTTTCTTTTCGGACACTGCTATAAAAAAATGCACGTTGAACCATACATTTGTAAAATGTGTTGCCAATTGTCGTTCAAATAATTGCAAATTGGTACATGCCAGCGAAATAGATTTTAAATTTTTATGCGATTTTGGAAAATCTTTAAGCGATAAATTAAATAGACTGGCATATGCGTATTTAGGATTATTGCCTAAAGATAAAAAAGTTAGCTATTGTGTAAGCAAGCTTCTTGGTGGCAAATGCGAAATAAGCATCTGTTTGCGTTGCATTCCAATAGTCTCTGGTTTGATTATGGCCTGTATATATTGTAAACAATTAAATCTTTTTTTTTAATTAGATTATCCTACTTGCAAGAATTGTTTTATGGTGTTGGCAGTAGGTACATCAAACCGTTTAAGCTGCAATCACACAATATGCGATGATTGTATGAATAAATTACCGGTTCGACTTGATGCTTTGCCTGTTTTTGAATGTCCTGTTTGCCATCAGTTTGGTTTTAAACACTCTTGTTGAAGATAAAAAGCACGTTTGAAGTATTATTGTAAGGCGCAAGTCTTTTAATATTCGTATCAAATCAAGTTTTATAAGTTGGTCATATAATACTAAATGTAGATGCAAGCTAATGCACTTCTATTAAAAATCGTACTTTTAGAGTAATAAAGTAACTGTTTTTTTGTTAAAACAAAATTGAGTTTTGTTATATCCACCAGCGAATACGTAAATAAACAACATAAAATTGATCCTTCGATCCGGGATTAACAAAACTGGAAAATTTGGAAAAAAAAGACAGCTTGATAAGAAGACGTCAGGTTAGAGGCATTTTGGTCCAGACGACGCCGACGGTAGAAAAACTCCAGAAGAAGACGAAATAGAAGGCAGCACAGATTGGCCAGGAAACAGATGTTCATCGGCAGAGTTAAAGGTCAGGGTATTTGTGTTAAATTTTAAAACTAAAGTAAACGTTGCATTATGGAAAAATTATTCCTTCAGCGGGAAACGGTATTGGAAAAGCTAGACCGGTTAAATTGTTTTATAGACACATACACGGGCGATAAAAAGAATGAATTAAATGCGCGATTAATTAAAGCCGAAAATTGGTATGACGAGTTCGAAATTATTCAAGGTAAAATCGAAAACGCGGATAAGGAAGGCATTAATAAAGCCGAAAACGCGGAACAAAGAAATTTATTTGAAAATAAGTATTTTAAATTAATCGGGATCGCAAAAGCATTAATTGATTCAAAAGAAGGTATCCTATTAAATAATTTAGATTTATCATCACAAGGTTTATCGGAACCAAAAATTAAATTGCCTCAATTAACACTGCCAATTTTTTCGGGAAAAATCGAAGATTGGAATTTCTTTTTTGATGCATTCCAATCAATAGTAGGGTGTAACGGAAACATATCCGAAGGGCAAAAGTTACAATACTTGATCGGTCAATTAAGGGGGGAAGCGGCAGAAGCTTTAAAAAGTATTGAAATTTGCGCGGAAAATTACAAAATAGCCCTTGAATTATTAAAAGATCGCTACGAAAACAAGCGATTATCAGTTTTTAATCATATAAAGGCCATACTGGAAATCCCACCTATGACACGGGAAGATAGTAAAACTTTAAGAATGTTAACCGACACCTTTGTTAAAAATGTTAGATGTTTAAAAATTTAAAAATTCCAGTGGAGCAGTGGAACGTTATTTTAACTTATATAATCGCGAATAAATTAGACCGTGTTTCAAAACGGGAATTTGAAAGTAGTCAAAAGAAGGATGAGTTTGTATCATTAAATTTGTTTATTGACTTTTTAAACGAACGTTGCAATTTGCTTGAACGATTACAAACGCAAGGTTATACGCCAAATTCTAGATACGTGGAAAAGGCGATTGTAAAACACGTATCGTGTGCGGTCACCGACGTAGGAAAATGCGGTGTATGTAAAGGTGAGCGCCATAATCTCGAAGCGTGCGTAAAGTTTAAAAATTTGATTCCTAGAGAACGTGTGCGAACGGTACGCAATTTTAGATTGTGCTTTAAATGTTTCAAACGCCAATGTCGATCGGATAAATGCAGAGGTGCTAATTGCGATAGATGTAATGAAGCTCATAATACGTTATTGCATGTTGAAAATAAATTAGAGAAAAATGAAACGCCAGAAATTACTACTGGAATTGTAGAAACAGCAGCGGCGGCTTCGGTGTTAGAAACGAATCAGGCTAAGGTTGTTTTACTTTTTACAGCGGAGGTATTTGCGCGCGGACCTGACAATTGTCAACATAAAATAAGAGTTCTTATCGATAACGGTAGCATGACTAACTTTTGCACGGAAGAACTTTGTAAAAAGTTAAATTTGTATAAAAAGCCTCAAAGTTCGGTTATAGCAGGAATCGGTGTAAATGAGTGTAAATTATCTCATGTAACAGAATTAACCATTAAATCAAAATACGGAAATTTTGAAAAGAAATTAACATGTCGCGTTTTACCTCGTATCACAAATAAGTTGCCAGCTATTACATTTAATCCAAATTTCATAAATTTGCCGGACAAAGTTCAATTAGCGGACGAAAATTATTTTAATAGTAAAGAATGTCAGTTATTGGTAGGAGCGGAATTTTACGCAGAAATTTTGATGTCGCCATCTGAAAAAATACAAGAATCGCTGATTTTGCATAAAACGCTTTTAGGTGATGTGTTAGGAGGTGTAGTTTCTTTTAAAAAGGGACGCAATCGAATGCCACGTTTACAAAGTTATTGCGCATTAGATGTTAATTTAAATAAATTCTGGGAGATCGAAGATATTGCCGAGCAAAATGAATTAACCGCGGAAGAAAACTATTGTGAACAATTATTTCAAAAAACTACGCGTCGCGATGATACCGGGCGATATATTGTTAGATTACCCTTTAAAGAAAATGTCGAAAGGCTAGGAATAGGTAATACGAGAGAAATTGCAACAAAACGTCTAATTCATTTAGAAAGCCGATTGGCAAAAAATAGGGAGTTACGCGATATGTATATTAAAGCTATGCAGAATTATGAACTAGAAGGTCATATGACTGAAATAAATGAAATCCCAGTTACACACTGCGTTTTGAACCATCATGCGGTACTAAAAAGTCATTCAGAAACAACAAAATGTCGCATTGTGTTTCACGCGAATGAAAAAAAATAATATTAGTAATTTATCGTTGAATGATTGCGTGAGAATAGGCGCTAAAGTCCAAAGTGACATATTCGGAATACTGTTACGTTTTCGTAAACATAAATTCGTTTTAAGCGCGGACATTGAAAAGATGTATCTCCAAATCTTAGTAGATGAAATGCATAGAAACTATCAATTGGTATTGTGGCGGGACGACCCGGGAAATCAAACTAGAATCTTTCGTTTTAACAAATTGCTATTCGGTCTGTCGGCTTCACCGTTTTTAGCAACAAGGGTGTTAAAACAGTTAGCTAGCGAAAACGAGAAGTTTTATCCGGAAACGTGTAATGCCATAAAAACGATACATTTTTGATGATATAATTAGCGGGCGTGATACAGAGAACGAAATTAAAAAGTTTAAGAACGAACTGGAAACTATTTTTTCTAGCGCACAATTTAGAATTAGAAAATGGAATTCAAACAGTGAGTGTATAGAAAATGAAAACGGTAAAAGTTTGACAAAAGTACTAGGGATGACGTGGAATTCGGAAAAAGATGTAATCAGTTTTCCTGTAATGTCGTTTGACACAACCCAAACAATTACGAAAAGAACTGCTTTGAAATTAATTAGCAGTGTATATGATCCGTTAGGTCTTTTAACATGTTTTACGGTAAAATTGAAATTATTTATTCAAAATTTGTGGCGCTTAAAGTTACCTTGGGATCAACCAATTCCGATCGAACTTAATACGCAGTTTAAAAATCTAATGCGTGAATTAGAAAAATTACCCGAAATCAAAATAGAACGTAACGTAGTATATTCTAATTATAAAAACTTACAATTAATAAGATACTGTGACAGCTCTAAGGTAGCGTACGGATGTAATATTTATATAAGAACAGTTACCGAAAAAGGCGAGATTAATTGCAATTTATTATGTGCTAAAAGTCGAGTAGCGCCCGTAAATTGTATTTCGATTCCTCGTTTAGAATTATGCGGTATGCTTTTGTTAGCTAAATTATACAATAGGGTTTGCATTGATTTAAATAGAGTATTTCAAGAAGTTTATTTATTTTGTGATAGTAAGGTATGTTTAAGTTGGTTAAAGGTGGATGAAGGAAAATTAAAATGTTTTGTTGCAAATAGAATAAATAAAATAAAAACATTAACAAGTGGTAACAATTGGTTTTATGTTGAAACAAAAAAGAATTGCGCAGATGTCATAAGCAGGGGATGTAATCTTACAAATTTAATAGAACAAAATATATGGTGGAAAGGTCATAAAAGTTTATATGATAAGGCTTTTCTAACAAACGTTCAGGCTTAAGAAATTAGTTATGATCACGAAATAAAATTTGCTAATGAAGTTAAAGAAACGGTAGCGATAGTAAACACGGGGGGAGAAGGACTGTTAGATATTATTACAAAATTTTCCACTTTAGGAAAATTAATACGGGTTGTAACGTATTGTCGTCGTTTCATAAATAACGCTAGAAAAACTGAAAACATTAAGGGTATGCTTTCAAAAGCAGAATTAGACGAGGCATTATTGTTATTAATTAGAGCCGTTCAACAAGATGCGTTACCAAACGACATTTTACACGCGAAAACAAAAAAGAATAAGTTTTTAAATTTGTCTCCGTTTAAGGATAAAAAAGGCGTAATTAGAGTAGGTGGTAGGCTGCAGCAAGCGGAGCTAACGTACGATGAAACGCACCCAATATTATTGCCAAAACATCGGTTAACGGAACTGATTTGTTTCGATGAACACAAAAAAAACTTACATTGCGGCGCGCAAGCATTACTAGCGGCAATCAGGCGTCGTTATTGGCCGGTGCGAGGGCGTAACGTTATTAAAAAAACCGTTCACAATTGCGTAGTTTGTTTTAAAGCAAAGCCGGTACCAATGTCGTATAGAAGGGGCGAGTTACCCAAGACACGCGTTCTACCAGCTCCACCGTTTTATCACACGTCTTGTGATTACGCAGGACCTTTTAACTTAAAAAATACATCAGGCAGAGGTTGTCGGGTGACAAAGGCTTATATATGCCTTTTTGTATGTCATACTACTAAAGCTATCCATGTAGAATTAGTGGGAGAACTAAGTACGGTCAGTTTTATAGCTGCGCTAAGACGTTTTATTGGTCGTCGGGGATTGCCAATTACGATTTATTCTGATAATGCAAAAAATTTCGTAGGGGCCAATCGATTTTTAAACGATTTAGTTAAGTTTATAAGTAAAGGGGAAAACGGAGAGACTATACAAAGGGCTATGCGAGAACAAGGGGTTAAGTGGAAATTTTTGCCACCGCGCGCACCGTCGTTCGGGGGGTTACACGAAGCGGGAGTAAAAAGTATAAAATATTATATAAAAAGAGTAGCTGCTCACGCCCGGTTAACGTGGGAGGAATTTTCCACTTTATTGGTGCAAATTGAAAGTATTTTAAATTCACGTCCATTGTTTGCAATTAATGAATACCCTGATCAATTGACCAGTTTAACTCCAGGCCATTTTCTTGTGCACAGACCGCTAACAGCATTGATCGACGAAGATTTGGTGGACCGAAAGCCTACAACTTTAAAACTGTATCAAAAACTACAACAAATGGTTCAACATTTTTGGCAAGTTTGGAGGAAGAATTATCTTCACGAATTACAAACTAAACGAAAATGGATACAAGCCGGAAATGCCAATCAATTAAAAGTTGGTTCACTAGTAATTTTAAAAGATGATCAACTGTTACCCGGTCAATGGGGATATGCTCGAGTTGTGCAGCTTCATCCTGGTCCAGACGGTGTTATTCGAGTAGTCACAGTCAAGAACAAAAATGGTATTTACAAAAGACCTACTACCAAGCTGTGTCTAGTTCCAGTATTGGAAGATGAAGAAAGTTAATTATAAAGTTCATTTTAGTTTTTACGTATAGTAGTATTAGTGTAAAGTTGATTGTAAAGTTAACCATTTTATTATTAAAATTAAGGATACGTTTTCATTGTAAGAAAAATTGATTATTTGATTTAAACTATGAATTGTTGATTATTATCGTTATTAACTGAATACTTTTAATGTTTATGTTAAAAATTAAGCTACGATTTTAACAAATATTATTAAGTTAGAATTATTCAATTTTTTTGAAAAAAATTGGGGGGAGTATGTTGAAGATAAAAAGCACGTTTGAAGTATTATTGTAAGGCGCAAGTCTTTTAATATTCGTATCAAATCAAGTTTTATAAGTTGGTCATATAATACTAAATGTAGATGCAAGCTAATGCACTTCTATTAAAAATCGTACTTTTAGAGTAATAAAGTAACTGTTTTTTTGTTAAAACAAAATTGAGTTTTGTTATATCCACCAGCGAATACGTAAATAAACAACAACTCTTTATATTAAAGGTAAGAATCTTTTTACTTTATTACACAAGCTTTATTGTAGAGTAAATACAAGCTGTTGGTAGAATTTGGAACCTATTAACTTGAAGCAGCTATTTTTTTTGGGTTATGGTTAAGTGTACTGCCCTTGTAAATAAAAACGTAGTTTTATGTAAAATTCAGTTTTAAGTAATCTAGTATTAAAATCTAATGTTTATTGAATTTTTTTTTCATATTTAATCATTGATTTATGTTGAAATTATATTTGTTCGTGAATTTGCATAAAAATTAAAGTAGGATGTATCGAAAAATTGGTTTTAGGTTCGAGCTACATTCCAAATGTTTTTAATTTACGAAATAACACTTTTGTTTTTTAATATGTCGTTTATTAATGTTTACACTATTTGTTCGTCAATTTTCATAAAACTTGAAATAGGATGTCATGTCGAAAAATTAACATAAATTCAGTAATCTGTATTTTCTGTGAATTTGTTTAAATATTGTTTTTAAATTTAAAATTAAACAAATTTTGATTATTTCTATTATTTAGTAACACTATTAAAAGATATACTCTAAACGTTATTTTATCCATGAAAATCGAATTTTTATGTCTAGATTTATGGCTAACTTCACAGAGGTCATATTTCCTTAATTTTTTCTTTAGTCATGGTTAAACTTTTTAGTATATTGACTTAAAACATATAAACATTGATGGAACCAATCTACAGTTCAGTATTTGCTAAATGTAAATGGCAAAAAAATTAATACGCGTTTTAGTCAAAATTCAGTTCACAAAAATATAAAACCGGACGTCTTTCAGACAATTTTCGCATTTTTTTTCCTGATAGTTTCTCGTGTATTCTACAAAATGGAAAATAAAAAACGTGAGTTTTATGTATCATTATTTATGTACACTGCAGTCGGAAATTTTAAGACCACTAAATTAAATTATAAAATGTTGGGCTAATTGATAGAAAAAATTACTACCTACAATTTTTAAAATTATTTTTGGTTAGGCTGCTACATTGTACGTTATAAAAATATTAAAACTGTTTATAAAATAACATTTTTACTTCCATAATAAAAGGTTCTTTTATGGCCATAGCAATTGCACCCGAAAATAAACTAAATCCGAGGTCATAAAATTTAAATTCTTTCATAAAATATTAATTTTTTTTATGTTTTGTTTCTTTTGTATTGGCATAGTTGTTTAACACTTGCGATTTGACCATAAAAGGGTGAGTTTTATATCTTTATTTCAGTTGGTTGCAATATTTTGTGTTAAGTAGACAAATAGTGAATTTTATCAAGTTATTCTTAAAAAAATGGGAAAAGTAAAAAGTTTAAAACCTGAAGTACGTTCTGTTATTGTTAAGTTACATCAACAAGGGAAATCTGAAAGGAAAATCGCTCAAGAATTAAAAATTTCTAAGACTGCGGTGCACAATGCAATTAAGATATTCTCAGAAACAGGCGATTACCACGACCGTAAACATACTGGAAGGCCACGATCTACGACAAAACAAGAAGACAAACGTTTAGTTTTGATGTCGAAACGAGATAGAAAACTAACGGCACCGGAAATACGAGCAGAAATTAATCGAAACCGTAAAACTCCGATTTCATTAACAACTGTAAAAAGCCGCTTAAACGAAGCTGGTCTATATGGAAGAGTAGCTGTAAGAAAACCGCTCTTACGACTTCAAAATAAGAAGAAACGGCTTCAATGGGGCTTACAGCACCAGTCGTGGACAGCAGACCAGTGGAATTCCGTCTTATGGACAGACGAATCAAAATTTGAGGTGTTCGGGCAAAAACGAAAAGTTTACGTTCGTCGATCTGTGTCAGAAAAAATGATGCCCTCGTGTGTTGTTCCAACGGTAAAGCACGGTGGTGGATCAATTTTAGTTTGGGGGTGTTTCTCAGCTATTGGGGTAGGTAAATTGGTACGTATTGATGGTATACTAAAAAAAGAAGGGTACAAAGAAATTCTTAAGCAGTATGCTATACCATCTGGACTTAAATTAATTGGCCCTGGATTTCGTTTTCAACACGATAACGATCCAAAGCACACTTCTAAACTCTGTCGTGACTATCTGCAACAGCAAGAAAATAAAAATATTTTAAAAACTATAGTTCACCCACCGCAATCGCCCGATTTGAACCCAATTGAGTTGTTATGGGACGAATTAGATAGAAAAGTACGTTTAAAATGTCCGACATCAAAAGAAAATCTTTGGAAAATCCTTCAAGAAGAATGGCAAGCAATATCCCCGGACATCACATCAAAATTAGTCGAAAGAATGCCAAGATTGGCTAAGAAAGTGGTACAGGTGAAAGGTGGTTTTTTTGACGAAAAAAATTGTTGATTGTATTATACAGACTTTTATTAAATTAAAATAGTAATATACTGTAATACTGTTAAATAAATCTATGTTATTCCAAAATTTAATAAAAGAATTGCACGATTTTTAACAATAAGTAAGTAGTTTTAAAATTTCTGACTGGTCTTAAAATTTCCGTCTGCAGTGTACACACTAAATAGTTTTATATTCGTTTATCATTTATTTATATTTAATATTTTTAAATTTTGCAGTTTATTAAATTGAGGCCGTGTTTTTTCATTGTCATGGTATTTCTTTTCTTGAGCTTTGTATCTCAGATATTGTTAGTTTTAAGCTTTATATCTATTAAACATATATAATCTATCTTCGAAGAACAACCGTAAACGTTTTTCTACCAGTCCATAAAGCAAATCATCTTTATAGATCTTTTTAGAATGAGCACGAGTTTCTTGATACTGCTCTTGTTTGATCCAAAACTTATATCTAGTACATTCGAGTTGTTAATATTGTATAGAGGGTGCTGGTAGCAGCTTAAAAACTTAAATTGGTTAAAGGTATACTGCATTGTGAAAAGATATAAAAAAAAACTTGCTCAAAATTAAAAAATGATATCACACCATTGGTAGCTATAAGATAATTTTAGTTTTTCGTTACATTTACTGAATAGTACTGCCATTTACTTAACTTGAACGAGTATGCCATGGAAATTAAACAATGACACAAATAGAAAAACAAAATAATAATTGAGGTTAAACTATTTATTGGTTTTCGGTAAGTTTTTCTTCAATTAGTATACAAAAATACAAACACTTAGTTTTATCACCGTCCTGAAAATTATGTAGAAGTCTGGGTTTGAATGGAAAAATGTTGTTCTCTTTGTATATTTTACAAATTAATGACTTGGTTTATTTCTTTATCAGTAGGATATTGGATTAGATACACTTTTTCTTGAGTCGTTGACATTTTCTACTTGATGATAGTTCAATTTTAATTTAATTTCCATAGCATACTCGTTCAAGTTCAGTAAATGCAACAAAAAACTAAAAATATCATATAGCTAAATATATCATATATTTTCTTATTATACTATATTTTTTAATTTGGAGCAAGTTTGTCTAATAAAAATGTTTAATATCTTCTATAATAAAGGCAGTTTACCTACAACGATTTTAATTCTTAAGGGGGTATTCTGGTCTAGAAATTTAAAAAAATCGATTTTTTTTTATTTCATATTTTCAAAGCTTAACCTTTTAAGAATGTGTCTTTAAGATGATTTTTCAAAATTCAAATTTTTTTCGGAGATATAGCTGTTTTCGTGACACGAACCAAAGGTAACCCTATGTATTTTACAATAATATTTCATATTTAGTGTTCAGTTAGATCCAGTTGCTGACAGTTAAATTCTAACCTTTAAACCACGTTGACGTATGTGCTCTGAGTAAAACAATAATATTTTTTGTTATAATTTTAATTTTGTAAAGTAAAATGGATCGAAAATCTTCAAGAGAAAGGAGTTCACGTCCAAATCGACCAAAAAAAAGGCGATTTCACGGCAATAGATTTTCGGGAGAGCAAGACACTAGTTTTACGAGTACATCAGCAGCGAAATTGAATCAGTCAAGTGATGAAGAAGTGATTATTGAAAATAGTTACGGCTACTGCATTTTGGAGTTTTTCACGGTTTTTACAGCAATTTCGTCTTTAGTTTTGTGTATTACATGCAAGAAAGAAATTAAATTTTCACGAACAGCTCATCGTGGACTAGGTTTTAAAATTGCATTACAATGCAGTTGCGAAAGAGTACAATATATATCATCATGTCCATTTGTGAATAAATCCTTTGAAGTTAATCGAAGAATGGTATTTGCTATGCGGCTTTTGGGAATTGGAAGGGAAGGGATAAATATCTTCTGCAGTATGATGGATGTTTGTCAAGGAATATCCATCAGTACCTACTACACTTGTCTCGAAAACGTATATACGGCCGCATCTGCAGTTTATAACCGCATTATTTCCAAAGCTGTTAATGAAGAAAAAGATTTAGTTTTAGTTACTGATTCCAATACTATTCCAACAAATTTTACTGTTTCTGGCGATGGGACATGGAAAAAAAGAGGTTTCACTTCTCTATTTGGAGTTATCACGATTGTAGCTAAAAATTGCAAGAAAATTGTTGATACTGTTGTCAAATCTAGTTTTTGTCAAGGTTGTAATATTTGAAAAAATAAAAAAAAGATATTTCAGCGTATAACGATTGGTATGAAGACTATCAAGAATCGTGTACTATAAATCATAAAGGAAGTGCAGGCAAAACAGATGAATTCAAAAACACGTAGTGAAATATGTGAAATATATTGGGGATGGTGGCACTAAAACATTCAAGGGTATACTCGATATTGCTCCTTACGATGGTGACCCAGTTGTGGAAAAAAAGAGTGCACAGGACATGTCCAGAAAAGGATGGGTGCAAGAGTACGGAAAGCAAAAAGAAATAACAGTGGGATTGGTGGAAAAAGCGAAAGCAAATTAACTGATAAAATAATAAATACATTATCTATAAATTATGGCTTATCGATTCGCCGGCACCCTGATTTTGTTGAAGACATGAAAATTGCAATTTGGGTTACTTACTATCACAATAGTTGTACAAATGCAAATCCGCAACATATGGATTGCCCACCTAATACAGATAGTTGATGTAAGTGGCAAAAAGCTGCATATGAAGATACGTTACAAAAATTTGACTACGAAAATCCTTCTTTGGGTGATGTTTTAAAAATTATAAAGCAAATTTACGAGAGTTTATCGTCGGAGGAGTTACTGACTCGTTGTTTAGATTCAGAAACCCAAAATAATAATGAGTCTTTAAATTCTTTGATTTGGACTTTTGCGCCAAAACACATTCATTCCGGAACTCAAGTAATTGAAATTGCTACATTTATTGCTGTTTGCATATTCAATGAAGGCTTCATTCCAATTTTAAAAATGATGACGCTTATGGGAATCAAAATTGGTCCAGAAGCTTATTCATTTGCCGTGAAACGAGACAACACCCGGATTGAACGCTCTGAGATTCGAACATCTAACGCGTCAAAGGAGGCCAGAACTGCTCGATTGGAAGAGAGAAAAGCGGAAAATGCTTTTTTCGAAGTCGAGGAAGGTCTCATGTATGCAGCAGGAATGGCAGATTAAATGCATGTTAGTATAAAGTATCACTTTATGACTTAAACTGCGCGAAATTTGACGCGAAACTTTAAACGTCTTTTTCTCGAAACTATCTTTTTTAAAATGGTACCCACGATTTCTCAAGTTCTACTGAACTGATTTACTTGAAATTTGGCGTGGGTCTTGTCTAGACACTTCTCTATCGTACTAACTATCATCAGAACCAAATTCGAATTTTTTCTATCTTTAAAAAATTCAGAAAACTCAAAAAAAGTAGTACAAAAATTAATTTTTTATTCAGGCAACTGCCATTTTGTGAAAAAATATATTTTTCAGCTTTTTATTAGTTAGTACGATAGCGGCATTACTCTAGATTAATATTTTTTTTTTTTTTAATTATTCAGATTGCTAGGGGGGTTGGAATCGTGGTCACCGTCGCACGGCATTTTTTTGAGACTCCCCACTTCATCGGCCGATAACTTTTTGAGTTTTTAATGTTTTCACTTTTTAATTTTTTTTATGTATGCTTGAAATATTAATTAATATCTTATAAAAAAATGGTTTGTAAAAATACTGTTTGCCTATTTCTTACGGCACTTCAAAAAGTACCTAAAATTCATGCTTCTAGACCGTAATACCGCCTTAAGCTGATATTAGATCCCTCTGTAAATTTTGGAGAGTCAAATGTACTAGAAATAAGTTTTAGATCAAGCAAGAGCAGAAATCAGAAACTCGTATTTATTTTTTTTAGAATTTACACCTATAATTTGGCTTTCTCGTGACACATTGTATATAGATTTTATCGCCGTAAATTTCAAAAATATTTTGAATTAAATCATAGCTTGAAATCTCTAATTGTAAAATGTGAATGTAGATAAATTTGTTTATGTAACTGCGGAAACCACCAGCAAAGACAGTGGACAATTGTTTCTTCCTTTTGGAACTCATCAGTACGAAAACACTCTCATGTGGTTTTCACAGTAATAAAAAAAAATGACAGTTTTAAACCGTAAACCGTACGTTAATGGCAAGAACAGAACAAATTAATGCAGTTATTGACAGATACACTGTGTACTAGTATATAAAATGGGTTCGTTATGCAGATGCTGTGGTGCAGTTTGTTGCTATACCTTTGAATGCTTGACATATATAACATTTTTTGACTCCAAACTCAGAATTTATGCTTTCTACAATTAAAGTAGGTACTCAAAAACAATTGTCGATCTTTTTGCAACTACTCTATTGTTGTTTATGATGGCAGTAAATTTTGCATGCTAACATCGTTAAATTGAATTTATACACTAAAATAACTGTTGTGACACTATGAAGCGGAAATTTGGCTAGATGCGAAGACCATTCCAATCGAACCATTTTCTGCTATTGCGTTTGTTGATGCCTACTGCCTTTGTTTGCTATTGCGCTTGTTGATGCTAACTGCGTTGGTTGATGCCTACTGCCTTTGTTTTAACTATTTCTTTTTATATTTTTTATGTGTAATATTTTGTATTTATCATTTACAATATAATTCGCTTCTACACGTAACATCAACTTATTTCTAGTTTCTTTTGGGACAGTACTCGTTCAGAACTACTAACAATTTTTTTAACTTTATAATTTCTGTAATTTACATTTGTTTATGATTACTACGACTGTTAAATAACCTATTATACTAACTTTACCTATTGCTTTATTTTCTTCTCGCATTACTCTCTTTGTTTTCATTATGTACGCTCTTGTACGTTATCAAGAAGATTCTATCCTTTTCATTTGTAAACAAAGTAATATTTTTACGTCCAACGGTACAATTAAAGCTAAATGGATAAATGGTAAATTTTATCCGGCAAACGTTTTATGTATCCACAGTAAGTAAGAAAATCAATATGAAACCTACTATAATTCGCATTTGCACATTTTTTAGCGTCTAACATCATTTTAGAGAATTTGCGTGGATCTTTTATCAAAACCAGTTGTTGGTAAGTTGTTCTTATTTAATTTTAGTGTTCCTTTATTGTAATAATATCTAGAATTGGAGCCGCCATGTAGTACGAACGAAACCCTACCTTTACTCGCCACAAGTAAATACACTACTAATCTATTGTCTAATGACGATAATAATATTCAACTGCTTTTAATCTCGTAACAAATTTAAGTAACCTTACGGATTCTCCTGTTTTGGTTTCAAGTTTTAATCTTAAGTTAAGTAATAGCATTACTTACATTAATTTTGTTACATGATTAAAATCAATTAATAATTTTGTGTTTTATCTTTGGTTCCATTTGTAAATAAATAAATCGTAGTGTAAGTTGCCTATATGTTCAAAATTCAAATTTGTTGTTATCAGAGGAAATTGTTTTTTTTTCAAATCGATTGATAAAGGTCTATTTCCTTTTAAATATTGCACTTGCAATTGGTGTTTGGTACGGTGATGTTGTCAAGCTCAAATCAATTAGTCGATTTCGCAAATGCGGATTTATTTGAAACATCATCTACAAATAAGAAATCAGGTCGATTTATTTAGTATTAGTATATCGTACAGACTAGTTTCTTTATTGGATTTTTCCATAATTAATGGTACCACACCTGGGCAATACTTCGTTAAGCCACCTCCATCTTGGTGAGTTCGCATTCCTTCACATCTAAAATTAAAGAGTTCACTTTTAGGCTTCTTCTCCTACGTGTTTCAAAACTGTTAATCTTACAAAGTTTAGACGAGTTTTCGGTTATCCAATTTAACCATCCTGTTGTACGTACCATGCGGTGTATCGCACAATTTCTTAAAAGGGGATACATACTAGTTGGACATCATCAATCGTAGAATCCTTAGACTAGCCGAGCACAACATCTACGAACCCGATGATAGAAGGCTACGGTTGATGGTGCCTCCTTGGATTAAACAGGTACACGAGTTCTCCGCACAATCGTTTGTTTTGTAACTACAAAGGGGACAGTAACCAATTTTGGATTATAATTAGTTAGGTTAGGCACTTACCATATTTTTCTATTTCGTTCGAAATATTGTTTTTATCGTTGTCAAATTTACCTTTTTTTGTTTATTGTTGTTCTATTATAGAAACTCATTTATTTAATTTATAAGAAATAAGTCGTTTAAAAAAAAAAAAAATTCATAATCAAACTGATACGGAATTAGAGGTTATCGGAAAGAAAAAGTTGCAGTAGTAATTTTTTTATTTTTTTTATTGGTAATGCGGGTAATGCTTGGGCGCATTCAGTTAATTGGGTTTGGACAAGGCCTTAACAAATGCAATTAAAATTTTTTTATTTAGATCATACATAGCTATTTATTTATTTTTTTTTTTTTACAACTTATTATTCCGTTTCTTTTCGATAAATTAAAGTATCGGTGAGAGTACTAATATTTACGTTTTCTGCTACGCAGATAAAATAATGCTAAATCGAATAAATAATTAAATTACACGTAAATTGTTTTATTTTACATAACATTAATTGGCACCCAAAACGTGTAGGGCTCGAAAAATATTAATACGACTCACCGATTATTAGCGACGATAGTTTTTGCAATCTTAATTTCACTTTATTTGACAATGGCATTTCGTTTTGATATCGATAGGTTGTCTAAAGATGAGTTAGAGTATGAATTGAAAGTTAGAGATGTAGGGACATCTGGAGGTGTAGACAAGTTACGAAAAAGTTTGAGAGGCGTGTTAGCTCTTGAAAAATCCGGTAGTTCTTTTGTTTGTTCCCTAAAATTAGATGAAAAAAATGAATTAGTTGTTTGTGAACAAAAAGTAACGGAACTTAGGGAAGTAATGTCGTCTTTTACGGATCCTGCGTGTGTGTCTACTACTAAGAAAATTGAAACAAAATTTAGTCATCTCTTTAGTCGAATAAATAGAATTTCAAGTACTGATGAAGGGATAGCACAAAAACGATCTGATTTATTAGCTTCTTTAGCGGAGCTTATTGCTGATTACAGTTCCATAAAGGTTGAAGCTAATGAGTCTTCTTCATTTTATTCTCAACCTGTAGCACCAGCTACTGAAAGTAATTCCAATAGTCAACACGTTAGTACAATATCTTCAAGTAATACTCCTTCTCACTCGATTCCGGTTTATAAGTGGAATTTGAAATTTTCTGGTCGAGGGGACGTAAGTTTTAATTCATTCCTCGAAAAAGTCGATGAGTTATGCAAATCACGCAATGTGGGTAAGCAACAATTATTTGCTTCTGCGATGGATCTTTTTGAAGATGAAGCACTCCTTTGGTTTAGATTGGTTCGTAATCAAGTTAATGATTGGGACAGTTTAGTTGTATTAATGAGAGAAGAATTTTTACCTGCTCATAGGGCTGATAAACTTTGGAGTCAAATTTTAAAACGAACGCAAGGTCCAAACGAAACGATTGGTATTTACGTTGCTGCAATGATGACACTTTTTGATAGGATGCCTACCCCTGTATTAGACAGTTTACGTCTCAAAGTCCTTCGATCAAACATATTGCCATTTTATCAAGAACGTTTGTTATTAGTAGAAATCAATACACTCCTAGAATTGATTCATTACTGTCGCAAATTAGAAGCTGCGAGAGAGAAAATTTCAGAATACAAACCCCCTGTTCGAGGTCAGTTAACACTAGAACCTGATCTAGATTATGCTCAGTCATCTTCCAAAAGTTATCAAGATGCTAGAAACTCGCCGTTGAAAGTTAGAGAGGTGGTTTCCTCAAATATAAAGGCATGTTTTAGATGTAACAAACCAGGGCATATAGCGCGTCAATGTCATGTGAGAACTGAACTCAAATGTTTTAATTGTGGAATTTCGATTTGATTGGCCCTTTGCCACGAAGTTCTCACGGAAATCAATTTATATTTGTAGTCACTGACGTTTTTAGTAAATTTAGTTTATTATTTCCGCTGCGAAGAGCTTTAGCTAGTAAGATCGTTAAACTTTTAGAAGATGATGTATTTTTACTGTTCGGTGTTCCACAATTTGTTAGATGTGATAATGGTCCACAATTTAGAGGGAAAGAACTTAGAAACCTGGTAGACAAATATAAAGTTAAAATTATATTCAACCCAAATTACCATCCTCAAGTTAATAATACTGAACGCGTTAACCGCGTAATAAAAACTATGATGTCGGCATACCTTAAAGACAACCAACGAAAATGGGATGAACATTTGAGCTCCTTAGCTTGCGCCTTGCGAACAGCACGTCATGAAACCACGAAGGAATCTCCTTACTTTATTAATTTTGGGCGTGAGATGCGTCAAGCGGGTGATGAATACAATGAACTCAATGCAAGTATTAGGCCTGAAGAATGTGAAGAAAGGAAAACTAAAAGAAATTTAATGTTAGAAAGATGTCATAAATTAGTTGAACAAAACTTACATAAAACGCAACAAAGTAGTAAACAAAGATACAATTTAAGACGCAGAGATGTAAGCTATGAAGTTGGGCAGATGGTGTGGAAATGGAATTATGCATTATCAGATGCTGCCAACTTCTTTAATAAAAAATTAGCCGGAAAATATGAAGGACCTTATAGGATTAAACGTCAACTTGGTTACTGTGTTTATGAATTAGAAGACGACATTGGTAATTCAAAAGGACGATGGCACGTAAAAGATTTAAAACCGTACATTGTAGATAATGCAATTAGGGAAAATTAGTTATTCTATATTTTAATCAAATTAAAAAAAAAAAAAGGCTTTTTTTTTCCTTAGGAAGGGTGAAAATTGTTACATTAATTTTGTTACATGATTAAAATCAATTAATAATTTTGTGTTTTATCTTTGGTTCCATTTGTAAATAAATAAATCGTAGTGTAAGTTGCCTATATGTTCAAAATTCAAATTTGTTGTTATCAGAGGAAATTGTTTTTTTTCAAATCGATTGATAAAGGTCTATTTCCTTTTAAATATTGCACTTGCAATTGGTGTTTGGTACGGTGATGTTGTCAAGCTCAAATCAATTAGTCGATTTCGCAAATGCGGATTTATTTGAAACATCATCTACAAATAAGAAATCTGGTCGATTTATTTAGTATTAGTATATCGTACAGACTAGTTTCTTTATTGGATTTTTCCATAATTAATGGTACCACACCTGGGCAATACTTCGTTAAGCCACCTCCATCTTGGTGAGTTCGCATTCCTTCACATCTAAAATTAAAGAGTTCACTTTTAGGCTTCTTCTCCTACGTGTTTCAAAACTGTTAATCTTACAAAGTTTAGACGAGTTTTCGGTTATCCAATTTAACCATCCTGTTGTACGTACCATGCGGTGTATCGCACAATTTCTTAAAAGGGGATACATACCAGTTGGACATCATCAATCGTAGAATCCTTAGACTAGCCGAGCACAACATCTACGAACCCGATGATAGAAGGCTACGGTTGATGGTGCCTCCTTGGATTAAACAGGTACACGAGTTCTCCGCACAATCGTTTGTTTTGTAACTACAAAGGGGACAGTAACCAATTTTGGATTATAATTAGTTAGGTTAGGCACTTACCATATTTTTCTATTTCGTTCGAAATATTGTTTTTATCGTTGTCAAATTTACCTTTTTTTGTTTATTGTTGTTCTATTATAGAAACTCATTTATTTAATTTATAAGAAATAAGTCGTTTAAAAAAAAAAAATTCATAATCAAACTGATACGGAATTAGAGGTTATCGGAAAGAAAAAGTTGCAGTAGTAATTTTTTTATTTTTTTTATTGGTAATGCGGGTAATGCTTGGGCGCATTCAGTTAATTGGGTTTGGACAAGGCCTTAACAAATGCAATTAAAATTTTTTTATTTAGATCATACATAGCTATTTATTTATTTTTTTTTTACAACTTATTATTCCGTTTCTTTTCGATAAATTAAAGTATCGGTGAGAGTACTAATATTTACGTTTTCTGCTACGCAGATAAAATAATGCTAAATCGAATAAATAATTAAATTACACGTAAATTGTTTTATTTTACATAACACTTTATTGTAATAATATCTAGAATTGGAGCCGCCATGTAGTACGAACGAAACCCTACCTTTACTCGCCACAAGTAAATACACTACTAATCTATTGTCTAATGACGATAATAATATTCAACTGCTTTTAATCTCGTAACAAATTTAAGTAACCTTACGGATTCTCCTGTTTTGGTTTCAAGTTTTAATCGTAAGTTAAGTAATAGCATTAGAAATATTTTAATTTGTTTTCAGACAGTGTCTAAAGAAATGCTACTTATCAGGAATCTCATATTGAAGTCATTGCTTCTACCTCATTGAACCAAATAACACTTGAGCCTGTTGATGATTTAATTATTTCTAATAGTAATGAAATTGTACATGGTAAGTTTTAATTCTGTAAACGACTGTTAGTGTCGTCCATTGGTTTCCAGTTTCTCCTGTGGCAATTACTTCAGAAAATGAAGAAAAACTTAGAAATGGAGAATATATTCAACATCATTACCCACTAAATGATCAATCAATTCTAGAAGATAATTGTGTGAATGTCAACCGGAGACTCTCCTTCGGTGATAACGATGGTAATTTGATTTTTGATTTTTCTAACATCTAAGTTTCTGTCAAAATTCATTTTTATGTGTATCACTGTTAGCATTTAGGTTCTAACTTTTCCAAGTTTTTACATCAAAAGTCGTGCTTGTTCTTATTCAATCTTATTTACATTTGCACGTTCTATGAAGAATCACTTTGTTACCTCACAAATTGATTAATTTACTCAGTTACTTTTACTGAATTTAGCTTTCGAGTTAAGCACTGTATTGTGATACCGGTTCTTATTTTTTAGACTGCTTTGACAATTTAGATGGGGACCCTGACTATATCTACAATAAAGATGTTTCAAATTCAAGCGATTCAAATTCGCAGGAACTATTTACAGAAAATATAGATGTACGAAGTAGAAGTATTGAAAACGTTGAGGTTAGTTCACAATGTCACACTGCCAGTTCCTCAAACACCACAGCATCTAAAGAAAATTTTGATAGAAGTTGTGTCATATTACCTAATTTACATACATCTTTAGTAGTGGATTATCCTATTAATATATCAGGTGTGCAAGTAACTTATGGAAAACTTACAAACAGACGTTATTTATGCATTTATTGTAAAGGATTATTTGCAAAATTACCTCAACATTTACAGTTAAAACATAAAGACGAACCAGCAGTTAAAAAATTTTTAGACTTACCTCCCAGTAAGTATTTTTTCGAAACTTAGTTTGCCTTGTATTTTTATATACTGTTTTGCTTTTGTTTAAATTTACATTGTGTTAACTTTTATTTGGACTTGCAGGTTGTTACGAATGGAAAAAAATCCTCGAGACTATACGAAGGCAAGGCGGTTTTTGTGCATAATACCAGTCATGAACTGAATTCAGGTCAATTGTTTGTCGCCCGTCGTCCCAGGCCGAAAAACCCATGCTTACCTAATATAGTTACCACATGTCCATCATGCAAAGGACAATTTTATAAAAAATCATTACGTCGCCACTATAAAAAGTGTTCTGCTAACCCAAATAGAGGTTCACTTCAAGTTTTAAGCAGAGCATTATCTAGAGGGATTCATCCTAAAGCATGTTCTAACTTAAAGAATCGTGTTTTTTCAGTTTTGAGGGATGATGATATAACGTCTTTATTACGCTATGACGAACTCGTTATTTTGTACGTAAATAATTTGTGTGATACATATACAGATCAACATTTTGATGATATGATCAGGGCTCGCTTACGATTGATTGGTAGACTTTTAGAAGCAGCAAAAAATATTAATTCAGAAGTTTCTGATTTTGCTTCCTTAATATCTCCGGGTCGTTATGATTTAGTAATTTTAGCTATCAACAAAGTTGCAGGTAAAAGTGAGAGTGGTTCCCACTATCAAGCTCCTACGGTTGCAATAAATCTTTGCACATATTGTAAGGCTGCAAACATATGGAAAATTGAATGTATAAAGTCAAAAAATGAAATTGGACAAAAGGATGCCGACGATTTTTTCACCTTATTTAAGTTAACATCCACCACTGCTATCAACAAAACCGCAATGGAAAATCGTATAGAACATCAACGGCAAAAGGTGATAAAATTACCTAGTAAAGAAGACATCAGGGCCTTGGCAGCGTATGTGCGTTCTGGTCGTAGAGCCGCGTATGAAGTGCTTCGAAATTATAAAGACGGTCCTTTTGCCGTCGATGCCTGGACAAATTTGGCAATGTACACCTTAATATCTATGTTAGTATTCAACCGACGTCTCCCAGGAGAACTGGAAAGAATAACTCTGCGTGATTATCAAAGTTTACATGCTGTTGATGAATTGACAAGTGGCGATAACAAGGTTACTCAAAAAGAATACGATGCCACAAAGTTCTACAAGCGTTTTGAGATTCGAGGAAAATTAAATCGAACTGTTCCAGTTTTGGTACATTAGGAAGAAGAGCTGGCGCTGGATTTGATACTGAGATTTCGTCAGTATGCTGGTATTAACAAAAATAATCCGTATGTTTTGGTTTACCTAATAAAGATAATCGTCATCGCTACATGAGAGCCTGTGCTATACTACGAAGTTTTGCTAATCGTTGTGGGGCCAAGGAACCGCATCTACTCCGAGTAACCATTTTGCGAAAACACATTGCTACAGAATGTGCAGTTCTTGATCTATCTGAAAATCTTGTTAAAGATGTTGCAAATTTTATGGGTCATGCAGACGCCATTCACAACAAAATTTATCGATTACCCATACAAACAAGGGACATAATTCAAATGTCTTCTGCTCTAGAAAAAGTACAAGGTATTGATAACGACAATATAGATGATGGTAGCAGTGCAAGTGAAAATGAAGATTTCAAGGTTTCCAATTTATCCACAGTTTTAGACATTCATACATGTAACTCAGTTTCTTCAACCAACTCAAATCTTCAAGATTTTGTTCCTTCGGCAAGCAATGAGGTTCAGTCTAACGGTTCAACTAAGAAACGACGTAAGTTATTGCTCCTTGATACAAATTTATCTATAAGGTTAATTTTTGTTAACCATGTGATTCATTTTTTCGTTATGTTATAAGCTTTGCATATTAAAAATCACAGTATGAATTAATAAATAGTTTGTTTCTGTTTGTTTCATACATTATACAAACACTTTGTACTACATAACTACTATTTATTATCAATTTACGCAGTACTATACATTTTTAATATTTTGGCAGGTGTAAATCGCAACAGTGGACCTAAACTACCATGGTCTGATGAGGAACAAAACCATGTCAGAGAAATGTTTGCAGATTGCTTTATAAACCATAAATTGCCGTCGTTCAGCCGCTTGGCGACTGCTACTGAAAATCCTTTATTAAATAATACAAGTCCGCAGTCCATAAAACTTTGGATCGCAAATCAATTAGCCTTGATTAAAAATGGTGGAACTAAAGGTACAATACTTTCTTGTATTTTATCATGTGTTTTAAAATAATTTTTTTTGTAGCATGCATACGTAGTCAATGGAGCAAGGAAATGAAAACTGCACTGTACGATGCTTTTGGACACCACATCGCACGAAACACTTTACCTTGTAATACAGAACTACGCCAAGCACAAGTGAATACCCTCTTCTACCAGACAAAACTATTGGTGCACTTAAAATTTCTATCAAAAATGAAAGAGAACGAATTGAAATTTATTTGTATTTTTTTTTAAGTAAATTATCAAAAGTAAAAGTGATTGATAGCTAAATAAAAGTTACATTTGTATAAACATTGACATTAAAACTTTATGCGTATTATTATTGTAAAAGTTTAGTATTATCTGACTAGAATTTTTAAATTAAATTGACTGGCGATAATTTCAAAATATATGAATTTTGAACTTTTGTAGAAAACTTCAAGAAGTAATGCGTGACTTTATCTTTATTTAATTTATTGTTGCAGTTTCGAAAATAAGGACTTTGTTGGAAAGATATTCTTAAGATGTCGATTAGCGATGTTTGGTGTCTATCGTCAATGGTTGCTCTGATTAGCGTTAGTTGCTGTCTATTAGCGTTAGTTCCTGTCTATTAGCGTTAGTTGCTGTCTATTAGCGTTAGTTGCTGTCTAATAGCGTTAGTTTCTGTCTATTAACGTTAGTTGCTCTCGATTAGCGTTGGTTTGTGTTTATTAGCGTTAGTGTTTTGTTTTAATTTTATTTGATGCGTTTTGAATTTGTGTATGTTTATATTTTTACGCATAATATCAGTCTCTTAAGATTACCTTTGAGTCAGTTATATTTCTGTTTTAAATATAGTTTATTTTGTTTAAATATGATTTGTAGAAATAGATACTTGTTGTTTTTGTAAATGTTATTTAAGTTTCAATACAGTCTGTTTATCTGTAATTAAATGTTTTTTTTAAATATTCCCTTTATACATTTTTCAAGTAACTGTAAAGTGGAGTATAAGTAAAATTTTAACAATTCGAGTTATCAATGGATTCTGCGTTTCTTTTACCAAAGGCATATGCTTTAGTTGTAATTATAAACGGAAATATTTAAAAAAAAAATTATATAAGATTAAAGCAGGGAAATATCAGTGCTCGCATAAAAAGTTGTTTTACTTTTGTAGATTGTTTTACCATGGTTTTACTAAAATATTGATTAATATTAAAGTATAATTTAAGATATATGTACAGTACTACTAAAAAAAAGCGTATAGCAACAAGGTTGGCGATATTTCATTCAAACGTTACGTGGTAACTTAGAATATAAATTATTACTGACAATAATCATGGTACCAGGATTAATAGGAATGTGTTAAAACAAGATTCTTTAAAAACTGATAAACTATCTGTACTCGCTAGTAAAGATTGCCTTTTTTAATACGTACTTCCTGTTTGAATTGTATATGAATACATCATATGTAAATGAAATACGTGTTTGTGGTCTAGAAACACTTCATAGTCAACAATGGTTATTAACATTCTTGTTTGAGGTGTACAAATTCTAAATAAAAGCGATATATATAAATTGTAACCTATATATATATCGTTTTCTAGATATTTCAGGCACTGTGAGGATATTGCTAATAATAGTATTTCATTTTAAGGTTAACTTTTAAATTGATTTTGTTGCGTAAATGTGTAATAATAATTGTTGTATATACTAATTCCGATAAATTTACATGTCTCCTTACTTATATTTGAAATTTTATTCAGATTGAAATTGTTGATCATTGTTTAAACAGTGATCAATAATTACATCGACACTGTGGAGCTAGTAAAATTTGTATACAAATATTACCATGTCATCTGCAATACTGACTCTAAATTCAATATGGCCGGTCTCGTCACAGTACCTGTTTGACAAACATACACTGCCGGCCAAAAGTTTAAGACCACCCATATAAAACTAGGAAAGTGAAATGAAACAAGAAAAATAGAATGTTGCACGAAGCTAAAAGTTTATAATCATAAAATCTCACATATTACATACATTAAATAATCAATAATATAAACAGATTTTTTAAAATATGGAAAACACTTTAAACTGATTTTTCGTCAAAAAAGCCACCTTTGAATTTTATTACTTTTTTCACAAGTCTTGGCATTCGAGCGATTAATTTATTAATTGTGTCTTGTGAAATATTGTTCCAACTTTCGTTTAAAGCTTCCCACATATCTTTCTGAGAAGAAGGACACCGACCACGAACATTTCTATCTAGTTCTTCCCACAAAAGTTCGATCGGGTTAAGATCGGGACTCTGAGGTGGCCATACTATACTTTTTAATGTACCTTCCGACTCTTTCTGTTCTAAATAACCTCTGCACAATTTAGAACTATGCTTGGGATCATTGTCTTGTTGAAAAACGAATCCGTTGCCAATTAATTTCAGCTCAGAAGGAATGGCGTTTTTCTGTTCAGTTTATACTGTTCTTTTTTCATAATTCTTTCGATTCGTACTAAATCGCCAGTTCCCGTGCTTGCAAAGAACCTCATACCATAACAGAACCGCCGCCGTGCTTGACAGTTGGCACCACACAATCTGGTGTCATATTTTCTACGCCGCTACGTCGAACGTAAACCCTTCTTTTTGAACCCAATATTTCGTACTTTGATTCTTCAGTTCAGAGAACTCCTCTGCCCAATCACGATGAGTAAGAGATCACTGCATCCGTTTTTTCTTGTTTTGTGGCCTTAACAGAGGTTTTCTGACGGCCACGCGACCAAACAAGTTAGCATCACTCAATCGTCTTTTTACTGTAGTTAGTGATACAGCTTAAGATCGAGATACGTTTACTTGGGCGCGTATTTCTGGCGCTGTTAGGCGTCTATTTCGTTTACTGGTAACAACAATAAAATTGTCTTCACTAGAAGTGGTAGCTTTGGGCCTTCCTGAACGAGGACGATCTCGATTAGTTCCAGTTTCCTTGTATCGAACAATTGTTTGATGAACACAAGTCTTTGATAATTTAAGCTGTGAAGCAATAACACGCTCAGATTTACCTTCATTATATAAAACAATAATAGCAGATCGCGTTTCTGTACTAATTTCACGTACTTTTCCCATTTTTAAGATTTGTTAACTGTAGGAATAACAAGTTGATACTAAGTAAGATGGTTCATGAGTAATTTTTTTAAAAATGTGGTAAATCATAGAAAACACCTGTTTTAAGAAGCTTAAACAATTATAAATTTTAGTCGGTGTTAAATAAAAGCAAAAGGATTTATATTGAGGGGTCATAAATATAAAGAAAAATATACAATGACCCTACTTTATTGGATGTTGTTCGGCGCGCTTGCCGATGTTTAGAAACAATGCGCTTTAATTGCACCTTTACATAAGTATTAGAGATAACAATAGCGTTTAGATATTTCTTAATGCTAATAGAACATGCGGGGGTGCAAAAGTTTGTTTTATTATTAATAATTATAGCGTATTTAAAGATAACATAAGTTTTTTACAAGTGGTCTTAAACTTTTGGCCGGCAGTGTATATATAAGAAACGTATACGTGGTATTCATATTTAAAACATCATTGTAAGTCTTGAAAAATGTCTTTTAACGTTGATCAGCTAAACAGCATCACATCGGTCTTTACAACCGATGTTCGAGTATTACTGAAAGACTTGCCGTTACATGAAAAACTATCGGTAAAGTCTTTGAAAATTATAAACAATCGTTTCGGGCGTACTGTGCTGCTACATCTAGATGTTGGTGTTGTTTTTCTACCTAAACGTTTAAGTGCGGCGTTTTCCGATGAAGACGTCGTAGAAATTTCAACAGGAGGAAAAACGCTAGAAATAATGAGAACTGGTGAGAAACTAACTACGTCAGGATTTTCGGTTTCAATTGGTGGAGTTTTTCTATAAATAAATGATTAAATGATAGCATGTGTGTGCGTGTGTGTTTATGTGCTTGTGCATTATATAAAAATTCGTCATTTTAAGGAAAGATAAAGAATAAGATAAGTAGTTGTTAAATATATATTAAAACATAATGAATCCTAGTTTAAATTATGTTGATAACGAAGATGGTGGCGACAGCGATTCAATCATTTGTTATTCTAGTAATGCATTAGAAAAGATCAAAAATGTATACCATTTATTGAAAAAGTTTAAAAAAACCTCATCTCGTGTTAATTATGCGAAAACGTTTCAACGACAAATTGATAACATCTTACGAGTTTTAAATAGTGTAAATAAAAAGCATGTTTTTCTAAATAACGTTGGGGACAAAAAACATATGGAGACAGTAATAGGTCATCTAAAAACATATAGACTACTATTAACTGAACTGCTGATAAATAAAGACCGATTTAAAATTAGTCAAAGAAAAAAGAAAATTGGATCTAGTATTACTATACAGACGAATCAAGCGCTTAAACGTGAAAGTCAAAAGAGCAACAGAACAGATCGACTAGACTAAAAATTCTCAACTTTTACAAGATCAAATATTGAACAAATTTAATTTAGAAAAATGGTTTAAACACAACATTATAGTTGAAATTTTAAAGAAGCTGGAAGAATTTGAAGAACAATCGTCGGGATGGGCTTTGCACAAAATTATTTCGCTTATGATCAACATTAATAGTTGTGGATATTTGTTTCACGCTTCCTCCTACATCAAACTACCTATAGAAGATAAAACAAAACATGCTGTAGTCAACGTACACAATAACGACGAGGCGTGCTTCGCCTGGTCCATCATGGCTGCTCTATATCCACCTATCGACAGCAGTGGTAAGAAAAATAATCATATTAATCGTGTATCAAAATATCCTTATTACGGAGAAAAATTGAATCTAAAAGGTATTCAGTTTCCAATGACTTTAAATCAAATTCCTAAATTTGAACGTCAAAACCCTGACATTTCCGTTAATGTGTATACTTTATCTTTGAAGAAAAAAGCTCGCTATGTAACAGTTCCTATATATCTTACATCTAGTCACAAAGAACGTCATGTTAATTTGCTGATGATTCAAGAAAAATATATTATACAAGATGAATCAGAAGAACAAGAAGAAGATAAAAACCAAGAAGGATTTGAAGAGAACAATATTAATATGAGTGTTGATTGTGATCTAAGTGATGTTAGTGAAAATAAATTTGATACATTAGGTGAGTCTTTGTCTATAAAACATCATTTTTGTTATATAAAAAACTTGTCGCGACTTGTCAAATCTCAATTAACTAAAAGTACTCGTAAAATTCACATTTGCGATCGATGTTTACACTACTTTTACTCGGAAGCATGCTTAACACAACATATTGTAGAAACTTGAATGCTTGTAAAATAACACTACCACAGGCGGGAACCGTTGTAAAATTCAAAAATTTTGCCCATCAGATGCGGGTACCGTTTATTATTTATGGCGACTTTGAACGTTTGTTAATAAAATCAGATAATATTAGCGACGTTGTTACTTGTAATATGATTAAGTATCAACATCATAAACCGTTTAGTGTAGGCTACTATTTACATTGTGCTTTCGATCATTCTTTATCGTATTTTAAAATGTTTCGAGGACTCGATTGTGAAGATTGGTTTACAAATGAATTAATCGCGATATCGGCCGCGTTTTCTGAAAAATATTTTAACAAAGTTGTACCGATGAAACCATTATCATATGATGAAATTTTAAATTTTAACCTTGCCAGACATTGTCATATATGTGAAAAACCGTTTAAAAATGATGATATAAAAGTTAGGGATCATTGCCACTTTTCGGGTAATTTTAGAGGCGCAGCACATAATAGCTGTAATTTAAACTTTAAATGCGATAAAACAATGCCGGTTGTCTTTCATTCGCTTTCCAATTATGATGCACATCTATTCATTAGAAACCTTGTTAAAAAATGTAGAAAAAAGATACATTTATTACCATTAAACAAAGAACGTTACATTCTTTTACAGCTGCTTTCGATAACAATATGAAATTCAGGTTTATAGATTCCTTTAGATTCATGAACAGTTCTTTAGATAAATTATGATCTTATTTAGATAATGTTCATCCTCATATAATAAAGTCACAATTTTCAATTGTATCATCTAAACAATTTGAATTGCTTAAACGTAAAGGTGTATATCCATATGACTATACAGATCATTACGATAAACTTTTAACAACAACTACATTACCTAGCAAAGAACATTTTTTCAATAGTTTAACTGCCACTCATATATCTGACGATGATTATTTACATGCTGAAACGGTTTCGCGCGAATTTAACATTTCCAATCTAGCCGAATATAGTGATCTCTATTTAAAAACTTTCGACGTGGATGTATGCATACATATAAACTCGATCCGGCTCATTATTATACTGTTCCAGGGTATACTTGGGACGCTATGCTTAAATTTACTCAAATTGAATTAGAACCTATATCCGATATAGATATGTTAATGTTTGTAGAACGAGGTATTCGCGGTGGTTTATCTCAGTGTTCAATGAAATATAGTAACTCTAACAACAAATATCTAGATAACTATATTCCCAACGATTTAGACTCTTAATTAATTTATTTTGACGTAAATAACCTTTATGGCCTCGCAATGAGTCAATTTTTGCCATACGGTGGTTTTAAATGGCTCGATAGCGACGAGATTGTAAACTTTAACTTAAAAAATGTTAGTAACGTTTCAACTACAGGTTATTTGTTAGAGGTTGATTTAGAATACCCTCCATGTAAACACGATGTTCATAACGATTTACCTTTATGTCCCGAACATAAGCATCCGCCGGGAAGTAAACAAAAGAAATTATTAGCCACTCTACACAATAAATCGCGCTATATTATTCACTATCAAAATCTGCAACAGTGTTTAAAATTAGGTATGCAGTTGAAACGCGTGGATCGTATGAAAGCTTGGTTGAAAAATTATATAGATTTAAATACTCGTTTGCGAATGTTGACATCTAACGATTTTGAAAAGAATTTATACAAATTGCTAAATAATGCCGTGTTCGGCAAAACGATGGAAAACATTCGTAAACATAAAATAGTAAAACTTATAAATCGTTGGCATGGTCGTTATGGCGCTGAGCACTACATTGCTCAACCGAATTTCCATAGTCGCACCATATTTGATAACAATACGGTTGCAATCGAAATGAATAAAAATGAAATTATATTTAATAAACCGATTTATGTAAGCATGTGTATTCTAGACATATCCAAAACTTATTTATATAATTTTCATTACGAATATATGTTGAAGAAATTTGGTCATCAAAATTGCCGGTTGTTATACACAGACAGTTTAATCTATAATCTGTATCACAATAATATTTACGATTCCATAAAAACCGATTTTCACATGTTTGATACTAGTGATTATGATGAGCATAATATTTTTGGCATATCTAGGCTAAATAAAAAGGTGTTAGGATTGATGAAGGACGAGTGCTCAGGACGAGTGATGCTTGAATTTGTAGGAATAAAATCAAAATTATAGAGTTTTAAAGTACAATGTGATAGTAGCAATACATATGAAGTTGTTAAGAAAGCTAAAGGTATAGTCGATAATGTGGTACGTAATACAATTTCTTTCGAAGATTATCTAAATTGTGTTAGAGAAAATACTACGTTGTTAAGAGAACAACGATCTATCAGATCATCTAAACATGATATTTTTTCTATTAAACAAAATAAAATTGCATTAGCTGGAAACGATGATAAACGTTATATTCTATCTGATGGTGTAAATACACTTGCCTGGGGTCATTATTTGTTGGAATATTAGAATACATGTATTTATATCTTAAATCGCCATCATTATAATCATCAGCACTGTCTCAATTATGTAACTTAGCCTTAGTTATTATTTTGATTTTTACTATTACTTTTATTGTTATTATTATTATTATTATTAGTCACATAGTTATACAACAATATGTACACATACATACGCACAAACATGTGTAAAAAAAATGTAATTATTATTAAGGAATAATAAAACATATTTCTAGTTTTAATTTTTTTAAATTTTTTATTTATGTGTGTATATTACAGTGATATAATTGTAGATATTTGAACAAAGTTATGAAACGATGATATCATCGACGCCGATCCAAGTTTTCTCTGGAAATCCTAACCATTTTACAAGCACTTTGCGTCCTTTGCGCTTTAACAGTTTTTGAACAAGATAAACATTGGGATGTTTTGCTTTTTGCAACACCATCTCGTAAAATCCTCCAGATATAGGTTGTCCATTTATATCTTGTAGTAGATAGGTAACGGGGTTAGTAATGAACAATAGCAGCAGCAACAACAACAACAACAAACAGGTGTAAATTGTTGTAGACAACTAAATAAAAGCGATACGTCTATGGTAATATAAACTGATCGAAACCATTTCGATAGCGACCATCATTAAAATTGACAGTATCTTTGTTAATTACCATGAATCCATCTTGATCTGTCCAACACTTGGCACACATTTCTTTAAAAACTTGAATACTAATTGTAGGACTAACGTGGTCATCGTATATGTGTTTTATAATCATCTCGTCTTGACGAAATAGTATTATCACATTGGCGTTGTCTCTAATGAACTGCTTTGGAACTTTGCTATAGGTTTGGCCTAAATAGAAGCAGTCGATTGCATTATGACGTCCCATACTAAAATACGCTCTAATATTATTCTGCTTCTCACATGCAATGTCGTCGAAGATAAATACTGAGTTTGGTTTTGCATCGTTAGGTTCCATAATGTGTACATTGTCACTGAACGTGTAATAACCTGTTTCAGGCATCGGGTTTAAAATCTCCCCCAACAATTTATATTTATCTTGATTTAACGATTTCAAATAGACGTACACATTTTTGAATCTTAATCCGTTATCTTCGGCGAGAAGACTAAACATCACATTGGTCTTTCCGCAATTGGATGGACCACATATTATCGCACGCACGTTATCAGGTAGCAACGTACCATGTTTGCTTATTTTTCGTCCTACGTTATTCGAACCCAATAATAACGATTCGTTATTGTTTATTGGTAGCCTACACTTTTGCATTACAACCTTCATTGCATTTTGCTTTAACCAGATCGATTATTATCAATAAACTAAACGATATTATAGATTACATGTATTTTTATTTGAAAAATGTTATTACATTAAATTAAATGTGTTTGTAATAATAATTATTTTATTTCGATATCTACAATTTCTTAACTTCTCCAGTAATCGGATTATATTGCATCATTGCATCATTGAATCGTGAATGATTAGATAATACGCAACAGTATTGTGTTCAAAGTTGCGACTCGTCTCCAATTCGAGTTTCACGTCTACACTAGAATTCTTTAAATTCTCATTTTGATTCGCACAATCGATCACAAATATCGGACACTCTTTGAATTCTTTATAATCAAACGTGGGTACAGCGATGGCTGCTGTAACACCAGACCCCATATTCGAATCGTCTCGGTCGTAGTAGTTACGTTGGAAATTAACGAAATTTCTATATGCCAATGCATATTTGTTGGTGGCAAAGTCGAGATGCAAGGACTCGTACGGATATCTTTCCGAATTCAAATGTAATCTAATATCGGTAATATTAACGTGATCGAAAACTGTTGCTCTATCATTCTTGTTACGTCTGCGTTGATTGTTTTGAAAACCTAAAATTACCCATCGTGGTTTTTCCAATTGCGTAGACGTTTTTATCGGCCATGTATCCATTTTAGCTTGTTTTAACGCGGGTAATTCGTATAATTCCCATTGACGAAAGGGTACGGTAATTACAGGATTTCTATTAATTTTTTCAAACAAATTCAATTTTGCTCGATCGCTAAGCGTTAAATGGGGTACTTCCATTGAATTTTTGTTAGTGTTATAGTTGCATCAGCATCGCCAAAGTAACAATCGAGATCGGTTCTCGAGTGAATCAACACTAGCTCTTGCTTCATATTTACAATCACCTGTTTGTAATGTTCGGCAAAACCAAATAGATGTTTTAAAAGTAGACATACGGCAAATTTTTTATCCAAATCTTGATCGTTTGTAGTAAACTGCACTTGTAAAGGTTCCTTGTTCGACGGTAGCCATCCTATATGACAAGGGTTTTGTTTTCGCTATCTGTGTAGGACGCATAACCTTTGATGGTCAAACTAATACCAGGATTTCTACAAACATCTACACGCTGTCCACCCAATTCATAGCGAATCATTTCAAAGAGAAAACTAGCAAAATTGTTTGTTAAATTACACGATTTCGCCACATCTGTTTGACTACGTGAAAGTTTTCCTTCGATGTATAGGAAGCTGTCGTGAGTTACAGTTATCAAGTCTTGACTTTTCATTTCATCGGAAAGACCATAATTACTTGATCCATATGGTAAATATGTATGTATATCAGATCTGACAATCGAATCATCAAAACGTGCTCCTTTAAATATGTTCAATTGCTCGCTGCTCATATCTTCTTTTCTTTTTATTTTTTTTACACTAGTCACTTTAATATCGATGGATTTTAGAAATTTTTTTTCTCTTAACGACAGCCGATTGGGTGCTTGTTGTCGACGACTTGAACGATTGATTAATGAACTTATCAACCACTAACGTGTTTTTTATACACGATTTATTCTTTCTGTTTTTCGTAGCTGTGGTACAGGTGACACAGTTTACATTAGAAATTAACCTTTTATTGAATTTTAATCCCATAATTGCTTTTTCAACTCTAATCGAACGGTAAAAGGTTCGTCGGTTCCAAAATCTATTAACTCGCCTCTCTGATCGGTTAACTTAACACTTATGTTGTTTATAATTCGAGTGTTCACTTCTAAATATTGCGTATTACTCGGCGTTTTATCTAACCGATAGCCAGGTGGTACAGAAATGTCGATTTCGTATAAAGTTTTAGCACTTTGCCCGTTCCTGTAAGATTCCTTTATAATGTTGCATTCAACAAGTATATTAGTGTGTTTAATTATTTGAATATCTAAATTCGATGTATGATGTATATTCTGAGCTAATATTGTCGATTCAAATCCAAGCATGCGTCCGATATTATCCCGTTTAGTAAAGTCAATCACGTAAACACTTTGAATTTCACACTTGAGGGTATTATGATTGGCTTTCAACGTAAATATAGCATCTTTTTCGACTTCAGTTTGTGCTCCTTTTCTTTTAACCTTCTTCGGTTCAAAGTAATCGTCAACTATTTTCGATTTCAAATAAGCGTTGAGTTCGTCTAATTCGTATGCACCATGTGGTATTCCGATCACTTTAGAATGTTTTCGGGGCTTATCGGGATCTTTATAGTAAAATTTATCATTACCAGCACAAATGTTGCGAATAGAGTTGCATCCATAGAATCCGACCAAATAAATCACAAGCTTGTATTTTTCATTTAATTCAATAGGTGGGTAGAAATCGTAAAATGCTGTATTACCAACACCTTCTAAATTGAACGTTATCGACATAACGACTAATTGAAACATTATGTTTATTCGTTTATTTATATAAAAATTTTAAATATAAATGACCACAAATTACAGTATCAAAATTTTGTTCTCTTGCATAGTTGTAGAAGATTTTGCAACCCCGAAAGTAGTTGATTATTTCGATAGGTGGTCTAAGATTGCCAAAACTATCATAGTACTACACCGTCGAGTCTCGCTTCTTATAACACACCCAATGTGTTCCAGGCCCCTTAACGCTATCCAAATTTACAATTGCAGATTCGTTTCTATGCGGACCACTTTTCGGTAAATTATCTCGCATAAACACGTTTCTAAAGTATGGAACATTTCGAGCGTAATTTCTCAAAGCAACGTCGGTCAATAGTCTTTCGGGTAATTTTATTAGTTTTTTGAAATTCGTCCAAGATATGGTTTCAAGTATAAGGCCGAGCCTGATTTTCCATATGGTCTCAAATATATACCGCTACCCTTTTTCCCCAAAGTTATCGCTTCCATTGTACGATTATGACGATTGGCTTCATCGTTACTTATTCGAGCACTTCGAGCATCATTGACTGCCTTAGCTATTTCAGCCGCTCCACCAGCTAGCGCTCCAGTTGCTGAAAGTCCAGCAAATATTGGTAGTAGAAACGGCAAGATTCCACCAGACTTAGGTATTGGTATTATACGTGGTATTCTAATGTTACGTTTTCCACCAAAACGTCGCACTGCTAAGCTGCACCGAGAGCCATTTTAATCAATGTTTTTTTAATAATATCGCTTCCATCGACAACATCGGTACTGTGATGATGGTGGTTGTTGTCGCTATCACGTTGTATTTTATCACTAATACTTTTACGAATGCTATGTAGTGAAACTTTTTTATGCAATATCTTTTTATCTGATTGTTTCTTTTTCTTTCTGTTCTTCAACATTGTCTTCGTTTGCGTTGTCATACCCATACCCAATGAACGTTTAGTTCGCATAGCTGTAGCTACTGCTACCGCGGCTGCTTTTTCACCAACACTCGCATCCTTTGCTTTGAATCGCTCCCAAGCTTTTTGTTGTAATAATTTATCGGCATGATGTCTTGCATCTAAATCGCTGCTGTTGTTGTAACTTATATTGTGTATTTTACAGTGGGCATCTAAAGGGTTGATACCAGCATCACCTCGAGCTAAACGCTTTTCTAGTTTCGTTCCCGGACCACAATATTGATAACCGGGGATGTGTAACTCCATAGGAAGTTTGTTTATAAGTGTATTTACTATGCCACCACCTCTCTTGGCATTCTTCTTTTTCGTTCTCTTTATTAATTTTTTTTTCTTGTAAGCAATGTTGTTGCTGCTGCTGCTCGAACTTTAACTTTCTTCGTCATCAGCGTTATTATAAGATTTTTTAAGATTACACCTCTATTTATACTCACCTATCAACTATCAAAAATATTGATATGCTTTAATACTCAACTACTAATACTTATTAAAATGACACACATATACACACATACACGTATATTTTTATTTTCATATACATACTATTTATAAAATAGATAAAGATTACAACATGATAAACTAATAATCTGTAATACTAGACATAATATACCCAGGTCGATGATATTTCCATTACACACAACACATTGTGAGAATTAATGTTCTTTTCACAATTTAAAAAGCGTTCAAATGCTTCAAATTTTTTCATTGCATCATCATCATCGTCAATATGTTCTTCTTCTTCTTCTTCACACTTTTCGTCTTCATAATCATAGACCATTTTACAATTTTGTTTTTTTCAGTTTTTTGTTTAATCGCGCGTTCTACAATACTATCATAGTATTATTTTAATTTATGTGATTGCATTAATTCCAAACGGTAGTTAATCACGGATTTTAAATTAAAAATGTTGTACATGTCATATTTGTTCAAAGTACACGATCGATAATCACGAAGCAATATAATTGTTTTTAAAAAATTTTTATTTTGATCCTACGGCGATAATGTCTTTCCTTCGGTATATTTCCAGTTGTAGAATATTTTCAAATCGTTTGATGTATTAACGGATTTACTTATGTTTTTAACAGAATCGTTGTTGTTAAAAGGTTTCGTCTCCTCAAGCATAGGCATGATTTCGACGACATGAGAGAAAAATTCATTCATTAAATAAGATTCTTCTTTTTCTTCTTCTTCTCCTCCTCCTACTTCACATTTATCATCCATATGGTCAATATTCAAACAATGTGGAAATGGAATAGTTGTTGTCGTAGGCGAATCCAAATGCAATGGAACTCTTCTAGATTTTGTCTTTTCTAAAAACGTTTTTATATCTTCATGTAACTGATCACTCATTTTTTACTCAAAATGTAAGTTAATGTACAAATAGACACGCACACACAGACGCACGCAATATGTTGATGTTAGATACGTTCAATTAGAACTGATTGAAATTGTACAAACATCTGCAATCCCCTCTTCAGAATAAAAAGAGATGTATACATGACCGAGTGAGAACAACTAGACATGTCGCAACCAGTCTGAAAGCTGAAATTATACAAACATCCCTCGAAAAGAGATGCATATATGAATAAGCGAGAGCAACTAAACATGTCGCAACCAGTCTAAAAGTAGATACTTTAGCTTAATTACTCCCAGCAGACCAAAATTTCTGTAAGAATGTTGATTGCTTATACGCTGTGTGTGTTAAAATATTTACCACAGTAATTAACATTCACCTACATTCATACACATTAATTACCATTATCAACCAATTAACATTACATAAAACTTCATACAAACATGCCCCCCACTAGACACGCCTTCTACTAAACTACATACACACTACAACATTAAAATATTTATTTTACTAACATTACATACACTACACCACCACAGTAATTAACATTCACCTACATTCATACACACTAATTACTTTTATCAACATAATACATCATTACATACACGAACCTTATTAAACACCACAATTAACATTACATAAAAATTCATACAAACACGCCCCCCGCTAGACACACCTTCCACTAAACTACATTTAACATTACATAAAACTTCATACAAACACGCCCCCAACTTGACACGCCTTCTATTAAACTACATACACACTACAAACACGCCCCTTACAACATGGCCGCCGCTGACGCTCCGCCTACAAACGACTTGCTGCAAGTCTGGTGATTCTGAAGGTGGTGTAGAAAATACATTGCTATACTACTTAAATAAATATCCCCTTTTAATCATACGTTGTAATTTAAGAAATAATAAATTATAAAAAATGTTATAATTATTGTATTAAGAATATTTTATTTTGATTGATTATAATGCCGTTATTGTAATGATTCATAGTTATTGTAAAAACTGTTTAATTCGCATTGTTTCAGATACAATCCAAAAATAAATCTTGTTAAAAAATTAGGTACTCCTATATGTTTACTTCCCTTAGTACATGGTTGACAGCGTTTATTAGTGGATGTGCATGTTTCGATTTAAAAAATTTATTCGGTCCTCTATACCCTTGCGACTACTGGCTTAACTCGTTTTTCTGTAAACTTTTTTATTGGTGCTTGGTTTAAAAATTATATAAAGTAAGTAATTGTGCCTCTCATTGCTTAATTTGATACTGACAATCAAAAATATTTAGTATGGCTTCGTACGAAAGGGAACAGGATCGGTTAAGGTTATTGATGGAGGACGCGCTAGCAGATGATAACGTAGAGATCTACGGTGATGAAGACGGACCGTATAATTTAAGTAATAGTCCTAATGATGTCGTAGAGCGACTTTGTCAGCCAATTTATGGATCAGGAAGGAATGTAACACTGGACAATTGGTTCACTAGCATTACCCTAGTGGATAAATTATTAGAAGTTTATAATCTAACCGTTATTGGAACGATACGGAAAAACAAACGTGAACTACCACTGGAATTTTCTAAGCCAACGCATCCTCCAGGTGCAAGCATGTTTGGATTTAGAAAAAAATCTACCCTTGTATCATTTATTCCCAAAAAAGGAAAAAATGTACTGCTAGTTCCCACGTTACATCGTGACAACATTGATCGCAGCAACGGCAAACCTGAGATAATCTGTGATTATAACAGTACCAAAGGCGGTGTTGATACTGTGGATCAGTTATGTGCAAATTACAACGTGGCTAGGAACACAAAACGGCCGATGGTAATTTTTTATTCAGTTTTAAATGTTGCCGCTATTAATTCTTTGGTTGTGTACACATCCAACAATTCAACCGAAAAATTAATAAGACGTAATTTTCTACGAGCTTTGGCCTATGATTTAATTCTGCCTTATATGCAAATACGAGTTACAGTTCAAAGTATTCCACAGAGCATGAAAGACAGAATGCGATCTATTTGTGGATTGGATCCTGAAAGTTTAACACTACACAGGGAAACCGAGAAAGGCCGATGCTGTTACTGCAGTTCAAAAAAAAAAACGAAAAACTCGTTACTTAAATGTATTTTCTTACCTTGAAGATTAAAGAAACATTTCAAACTATTCATATGATTTGGATAACGTTAACGCATAAGGAACCAAACGCCAAAAGTACATAAATGACTTTATCACGTTTACTGCTTTTTGAGTCACCATATTTTTAATTCTGTATTCAATTTGTAATAATTTTCTCATATAATCGCCCTCTAGCGAGGAATCAAAAAAGTCTTAGTTGTTTTTGTCTATTCTTCCATTACTGAATAAAGAACCAACGTAAAGTGAGGTTAGTCAGTAAACACGGATTTTATCGAAAAGTTTAGTGAATTATAATGAGTGGACGAACTAATCGTATAATTGAGTTGGCTAGGATCTTAAACAAACAAGTTTTAGATGAGGTAAGTTCAGTTACTCATATTAAAATACTAAAAACAGATTACCGTGGTTCTTTTTACGTAATTGTCATTTTAAAAAAATTGAAGAAGTATTGTCGGTTGGTTCCGATATAGGTCGGTTGGTGCTTTATTCTTTAACAAATAAGGAAGTTCGCACATTATCTTATTTTTATCACCATAAAGAATCATGTAAATATTAATAATTTAGCCATTTTCATTAAAATAAGGACAAATACGTTTTTTAATTGTACCAGAAGGGATAATAATTTTTATTTAATTGTCTTTTTAGAACAGCTATACAGAGGATGGTAAAACAAGCAAAACATATTCATTAAACACATCTGAAAGCTCCGAACATTTAAAAAAAGACGTTGTCTGTGATGTCTTTATTGTACAAGATGATGGAAATCTAGTAAAAGTAGACGAAGAAAATAAAATAATAGATAATGAAGCAGTTGGAAGTAACATCAGAGAATCAGAACTAGATAACCAACAATATGATGAAAATGAGCCAACAGTAAGTGTTATAACAGAAGTTAATCAAATGCATCAGCGAGAAGAAAATGAAGATATAGAAAGTAATCCTGAAAGCGACGAAATGTGGAGAGAAGATGAAGGTATGTCTGAAAGCACTAGTTCTTCAGAAAATAGGCATGTTACTTCAGAAGTTGAAAGATTAGATGCGTTTGAGGATCTTGGAGAAATGTATACAGGGCGTCCTAAAAGAGGCAGAAAAAGAAAATATCCTGGCCAAACTGACAAGACAAGAAAATTTAGGAAAAATTCTAATAAGCAGCATGTAACCAAAAAAGGAATTTTGGCCAGTGCGAAAGAATTTGTTGATTATCACTGTGCATGTTCTCTTCACTGTTATAAAAATGTCTTATTTGATATCCGTAAAGCATTATTTGAAAAATTTTGGGATGCAGGTAACTATGAACATCAAAATTCGATGATTTGTTCTCTTGTCCAAGAAAATAAAGTGAAGCGAAAACGAGTTCCTCTATCTAACATTAGAAATTTTTCAAGAACATATACCATTAATAGCACAGTCGTATGCCGAAACACTTTCACAAATACATTAATGATATCTACAAAAAGGGTAAATACCGCATTGCAAAAAGCACGTAGTTTAAGTATTGCAGACATGAGAGGAAAACATCATAATAAAAAAAAGATATCTGATGAGCGTGAACTGGAAGTAATTAGTCAGATATCGAAGATTCCCACGTATATATCTCACTACAGAAGAAATCAGACAGATAAAAAATTTTTTACTGCGGATATGACGATTGAAAAAATGTTTGCGCAGTATAAAACAGAGGTTCAATACCCTGTCAGTATATCAACCTACAAGAATATTTTTTATACAAAATTCAATATAACAAGAAAACAGTTGAAAAAGGATACCTGCACTACATGTGACACATTGATGGTTAAAATATCCAACGCAAAAACCGAGGACGAAAAATTAAAAGTAATGGAAAGTAAAAACGAACATCAAAAATCAGCTGAAGAAGCAAGAGTACAACTAAACATAAATTTGAATGAGGCTAAAACTATAAACCACATAGAGACGCTAACGTTCGATCTTGAGAAAACCTTGCCTCTACCAAGATTACCCGCAGGAATAGTGTTTTACAAGCGTCAATTGTGGCTTTATAACATGGGGATTCATTCTGGTAAAACCAATAAATCGCACTGTTTTACCTGGTCTGAAGGTGTTGCCGGCAGAGGATCCCAGGAGGTTGCTTCTTGTCTAATAAAGTACATAGAAACATATATTACAAGAGAAATTACAGAATTAAATCTATGGTCAGATTCTTGCGGCGGCCAGAATAGAAACATAAAACTAACGCTCTTAATGAAAAGACTCTTACATAACCACCCTTCTCTTCAAATAATTCGTATCCGATTTCTCGTATCTGGTCACAGTTTTTTGCCAAATGACAAAGATTTTGGAGATATAGAGAAGGCTCTTAAATACCACCAAAGAATTCTTACACCTGAAGAGTATCGAGAAGTTATGCGAATAGCAAGAAAGAAAAATCCTCTTATCGTACACGAAATGAAAAAAGAATTTTTTTTGTGTGTTAAACCTTTAGAGGGTATGTTTGTGAACAGAAAACTTGATATAGATGGCAACAAAATTAGTTGGTTGAAATCGAGAGAAATAGTTTTAAAGAAACATTTACCATATAGCCTGTTTTTTAACAAAACATTTTTACCCGAAGGCTTGGTTGAAGTAAATTTACAAGGAATGAGAAAGGGAAAACACACGAAACAAAAAATCGATTTTGATAAAGAGCTGCCGTTATTGTGGCCAGAGGGAAAAAGAATTTCTAGTGAAAAACTTAAAAATATTAAAGAACTTATGGCGTTAGTAGAAAATCTTAAAAATGAATATTATACGAATTTATTGGCTGATGAAAATGTAGTTGATGATATTGATGGTTACAATGTCGGGGAACTAGACTTTGAACTGGAACTTGAAGACAGTGATTAATAATATTTTTATGTTCTACTTTAATATTTTCAATAAAAATAAAAAATTGTGTATTAAAGATTTGATTGCACTTTTTTTAATACCGTGATGGTGTGTAAACATGTGTACGTTAAATACACACTTTCAGTTTGTTTTACCATGTTAACTAAAATATTTGAATTTTTATTAAGCAAAAAGGAACCAAGCGACAAAAAGATGATAAGATATTCACAAGGTTCATAAAAACATTTATTTTTAAGCAGGTTCTTTATTGTTAATGGTTTAAAAGTAGTTTAAAAATATTATTCAGAACCAAAGTAAATAGGTTCCATTTAAATTAACAAATTTATGAAAATTCATTTTTATTATAGGAACCAAGTGCCAATTATTTACATAAACAAGGAATTTTAAAGTGAAAATGAATTTTGTCATATAAATTAAATTGTTCCAAAATGAATTTAAACCCGTTAATCAATTTCTCGGTTCTTATCGCCAAAGTACTAGCAATTTTAATTGAAAAGCTTTACCCTCATTTAACTCAAAATCAGTATTTGGTGGATGGTTCCTTGTCTGTTAACGCTATCCATTTATACCCAAAGTTTTGTTGTATGGTACTTCTACTACATAATTAAAAAAATCTAGGAAAAACTTAATTTTAAGTTGAAAAAATAAGATAAAGAATTGTTCTCTGAGACCGATGCGACTATTGGTGACTAATAAAATCGTGCGACTACCGCAGGGTTAAAAAAACACCTAAAACAGTAGGTACTTATCTTAATCATTTTTTGGAAACAAAAGCAGAAACTGATTACTTTTATTCTTTACTAAAGTTAAATGTATCTACTAGGCAACATTAGCGTTTAAACCATATTTTTTACTTGAAATTGATACAAATAAATGAACTTAAACTAAAACAACTTAATTGATTAATCCAGAATTCCATCAGAATTTCATATTGTTTTTTCCTGTATTAAAATTTGTAAATATCATTATCCGGTGCGTTTATTTTTTCCTTGCAGTTTTTTTTTAACTTATGTTGGCAGTTTGACGTCATTCTGAATTAGTCTCACGGTCTCGCTTATCGGGTTTACTTGCCTGTCAGCATTCTATCACATTTTCAAAAATTGTTTTGATGCGCAAGTCCAATTTATTAGACATTAAATCATCACACTATAATTATATTTTTTATAACGTACTTACTGAATAATATCTATACAACAATTAAATAAATACAATACCTTTTTTAAATTATTCCTTAATTCTTTTCTGAAGTAGGTATTTTTGTTTAAAAAAAAGTTAAATAAAGATAAATGATTACATTCTTTAGGGCCACCATACTTCCAAATTATTTTTTTTTAATTTGGAGCATATTTTGTAAACGCTTTTTAGTTTACCGCCTGATAATAATTGTTTGTATAGCTTAAACAATAATTTAAAACCATAATCGCATTGATCCACGTGTAAATAAGATTCGACCAGACCAGACTCGTTACGCCGGCTAACAAGCCCATGAAAATCCTATAAAACTTTCGATGACTTTTCATACTTACTGCGCCTTCGACTATAGGTGATTTCTACTTTTCATAATGACAGTAGAATGTCGAAGTATTTTTTTAAGTAATCTCTTCTCTAATCTAAAAGTGGGCAATTTCGAAATCATTTTTCTCAACAACTAGTTTTTTGTCGAAAAGATCGTCTGTTAGAATGGAAACGGTCTTGTCTTTCGTTTTTTACTTTTTTCGGAGTTTCTTGCAAAAAATCGAAGTTAGATATTTTTTGTCAAAAAATCGTGAATAAAATAATGAATATATTTTTTTAATATAACAAACGCTAAACAAAACTTTTCTTGTTTTTTATTTTAGTATGGTATCTTAATGCTTTTCTTTCTATTGTCATTTTGCGCAAACGCTTAATGCATTAAAGAGCTTTTTTCTGCTTTTAAGTTTTCTTGTGTATTTCTGTACGTCTTTGTTGACACTATTAGTTACTATAAAGTTGTTCAATATTATATTTTGTTATTGTTTTGGACTTATAGGTACTTTTTGCTTACACTGTTGTTTGTCGCCTGTTATATATTTTCCTTGTGTGTTCTGTTGTTTGCCTCTGTATTTATCTTCTTTTTTTTCAAGGATTCTTCATTCAAGATTTAATATTTCTATAGAATTATAATAATTAGTGTTTAAACTAGTAAACATGCAGAAAAAATTAATTTGGCAGGTTTTTACGCAAAACGATAATAAAAAGTATAAAACGAAGAATCCTTATTTCTATGAAATACATATCACTTAAGAATTATAATGTTGTCAAAGCAAAGTTCTCGATGTGTTTTCTAAAGTTTCTCTGACAACCTACTTTTGTTTTTCTTAATTTTTTTTGGTTTGCTGTTTTCGAGAGTGTTTTAATTCGTTCTTCACTGACTAAATTCAAACAAGACATTATATATTTATAGACAGGCAAATTAATTTTTTTGAGAGATGTATATAAATAACAATTTGAAAAAAATTATTTCTTACATTGTTTTCAAATAAACTTATCTGTTAGCGTGTGTTAAAGTTCATACTATAAACTTTTTCGCATAGGCACGACCGATGCGGATGAGTGCGCGATGGCTCGATGCTTCGTAGTTTTGCTCAAGGCTAAGGATGCTTCTCGGTGCTTCGAAAAAATCGAGTTACTGCATATCTGCCAATATAATTTTATACTTTACTTTTATTTGATTCTAGTAAATTTTTTAAACACTTTTTAGTTTAACGCCTATAAAAGAAGCTGATTGTGGATTAAACAGTAATTACATTGTTCATTTATGGGACGAAATGTTGCATTAAGGTGATTTAATTAATAAAATACGAATTCTGTACATGTTTAGATTTATTTTAATTAATGATTTTATTTTGTTTGATTTCGTTATGAATATGATTTGTTAGTTGTTCTAGTGTTCTTTGCCGTTTATTCGTCACTTTCTCTACACAGTGTGACTGAAACGAATATATACAGCGTGTCCCAGGATTGATGTTACAAGAGGTATGCGGAACTAAAAATTTTTGAATTTTAGCTTGCCCTTTTGTATATTATTAGGTTTTGCTTGATTTGAAACTTATCCCACACAGCACACTTCTATCCTAATGATATCCTACTGATATCTCATACTAGATATGTATCCGAGGGATATCAATTTCATCGCTGACCAATATCCTATGGACATCTTGGGGACAGCAGAATGGCACAGAATCGAATATCTTACAGACAACTAAGTCAGACATCTTACAGATATCAGAAATATCACATATTGTTTGGCTAAACGATAAAATTTTTGTTAGAATAACTCTAACCTCACTTTCGCTTATATAAAATCTAAAAGTTATTTTTTAAAATCATAAAGAATACGAAAACAAGGATAATTACTTACTTACTCCAATGAATATTTTTTCATTCTTTTTTTACGTACGCGACAATCAAGATTACAAAGATATCCTACGGATATAGTTTTAACGATCTTCTAAATATATAATTTTTATGGTATCCCATGAGTATTGTTTAAATAGCCGGGACATCCTCAGGATATCGGGTGCTGTATGGGATTCTTAGTTTACTTTTGATTTTGTAAAATCACGTAGGCATTGACAGTTGAGCAACCTAGTGAGCAAAATGCTACTTTATTGTGGAGGCTACTCAATGACAGTTAGGAAATCATATTGGCTTAAGTAGCTAATTGGCAACTTAAGAAACTTCTTTAGAGCTTAAGTACCAATATAAAATTGCTCAGTTACTTAGGAACCACTTATAGATTTTTTTACCACCCTTAAACAGCTACTTCATCGACAGCTTTTCAAGAGCCTTCAACAATGCCTCTTTATTAGTATTATTGTTTCTTAAAGTCGACTTTGTTACTTTAAAGGAGCTGTTGTTTTTTTTATTATTCATTCATTGTCAATCATATTTACAAAGTGGAGAGCTTACAAAAATTGGGGCAAACGAAACCAGCTGTTACATTGTTTTCATTAGCTTTAAGCTATTCTTTATACTTTTTTCGTAGGATTTTGATATCTTTGACGTGTTTTTAGTGAGGTTTTTATTTGACAACATAAAATTGATGACCAATGTTGAATCCTTATTGACAAATTGTGCTGTGAGTTCATAAAAAGGATTTATTTGTAACAAATGATCTACTGTTACACAGTGAAGAAGATATTTGAGGAAGTTTTTCAAAAAAAAGAAGCAGAAGGTCAACTATTTTATTAATTCAGTTGATTGTGTCGTGTCGATTGTCAGTATTATGTAAGAAATATAAGTAAGTACGATTAGTTTTTACATAATCAAACATTCAATGGTTATTTATTTAAACACTTAAGTATGCACATTGTTTGAAAACTAATTGTACTAGGTACTACTTCAATTGTTTGTGGATTTTTTCTCGTATCTTTTCTTTCGTGCAAAACATCGCCAATATGCTTACGAATCACACCCCTTGTATATCCCATATTTTGAGATGGTCTCCAGTCTAGATAGGTAACATCTTCTAATACTGCTGGTTTATCTTAAAAATATATTTTGGTTTTGTGAAGCTTTCTCTTTAAATTACAGCGTAGTCTCTGTGCTGTTGTGAGAGTTCATTTTTATGCATAAATATGTGTCGAAATTGAATAAAATGATACTTGATCTTTATATAACTACCATACCTAAAAATTTAAATGTAACGGATAAAAAAAAACAACATACATTCATTGAAGCACATACCAATTAAACCACACTTAATCCTTGTTTTGTATTATTCCCTTATAAATATAAGCAAACAAGCCACACACACAGAATAAATACTAAAAAAATGGAAAATAGTGATAATACTTAATATGCATTTTTTAACCTCAAAAACATATCTGTTACACGGTTGTCAAACAATGTTTGCAAACATTTATCAATCATACCTAATTACAGCAATTTCTTATAAAAAGTACTGGTTTAAAAATAAATAACTAGATTTCAAATTCCAAATCTAAAACTATGATCTAAAACGCTCATTTTTTTCGTATTTTAAAATCATAGATTATCAAATATTAAGCAGTCAGTGAACGTAACATGTATGTTGTACGATAGCTCAGTTGGAATATTTAGAGATGACGAATCCATAAGGTAGGAGATTGAAGGTTCAAATCTGTCCCGGGAAAAATCCAAGCAAACATTATTTAGTAAAAAATGAATTTTTTAAATATACATATTATAATAAATACCTATAAACACTTAGGCAAACGAGAAGAAGTAAAATAGTTACAATAAGTAATAAATGTATTCTTTGGTTAATTTTTAAGGTACTTTAAGGTAGTAAAAAATAAAGCTATTTAAGCGGTACAGTTGTTTCCGAAAGGTGGTTTACGGTTCCTTTACAGTTTCTTTAAAGGTTTGCTAGTACCAGCTACATAACTGCGGAATTTTTATCTACTTAATCGCTTCATAGAGGCTTGAGTTTTTCCACAAGCCACTTAAAAGTGTTCTAAAGAGTAACTTAAAAGCTAAAGTAGTTATAAAACAGCCAGTTTTAGCTACAATTTGCTCACTGGGAAGAACTATTTCCGTTTCAGATAAAGTATCTTTCTCGGTTACAGTAGGTTAAAATGTTACTAAGAAAAGTTGTTCGGAATAGAATGACATATTATAGCTCTATACAAACTCTGATTAAACCGTTATTAGACCAATCACTTATTACTTACTTTAACTGTGATCTTATGCTTTAGGGATTTTTAATGGTCAATTGTAGTGTAAAACTACTTCAACAATTCTCTGATAGCAAAAAGTCATATGATTTTATTATTTTTACTTGTTAAAATTGTAAATTGACCAGTCTAAAATTTTTTGAAAATTTATGACGTTTATACAGAAGGCTGTCACTACCTAAGACAACTTGTCGCAGGCAAATTTATTAATTTATTACCCCTCCCAAAATACTGTTGTATTTTCTAAATAGACAGATGTGCAACAAATTCTCAAAAAAAAAAAACGTTCACAATACTTATTTTACAACACTAGTCATAACTAATACTGGTAATGATTTTAATTATGGCGATGAAAATGCATTTAGGGATTGAAGAACTGCTATTTTTAAATGAACGATTGTCGCAACAGTTTTTTGTTCGTGACAACACAATAGGTATTTACTAGCAGCATGATAAAAGATTTAATAGGGGTTTCCAACCGTAAGTAAAAAATAAGGATTTAATTTAGTAATTAAAGGGCAAAATTTTGATTTACATGAAATTACTTTTTGAAGTCGATGCCATGTATGACATTGGCGTAGGATTAGTCTTATTTCTTAACATACATTAACTTTGGCAGTTGTAATAGATTCACGTCGAATTTGTTTCGCATCTTCAAATAGTAATTTCATGGAAATCAAGATTTTGCCGTTTAATTGTATCTAAATTAAATAATTATTTTTTACTTTTTGGTGCATTTTATTTGATGCATTTGCATAAATTGGGTTCTTTTTTTATTTGTTAAATAAATTTTGTTATTGTCTTTTTAATGATGTTAAGATATAATAAAAAAAAAAAAAAATTATTCGTGTACAAAACTGTTTCAGTAAAGATTAGTATAAGAGGAAAGTTTTGCTCTTCGACAAAAATTGTATCGAATTGCAACCTCGCAGTTTCAACCTCAGCAAGCTAAATTAGCTATTTTAACAGTTTTTTCTAAAATACGTATTTAACAAATATAATTTTAATAAGACTTTTTTGGAGGTTCTTTTTTTTCCTCGATGTTAATTTCCTAGATGCTATTTTCCGGCGGTTTCCTTTCCAGGGATTTTTTTTCGGGAACTTTTTTCCGGTCGCCCTGGTCTAAATGTACAAACGTTTTTGTATTGAATTGAAGTGCATACACCTTGTAGTGAATTTATTTCTTTCGTTCTTCCAAAATTAATTCCTTAAATGTAACATTAGTTTATAAGAATTTCCCTAATACTTACATTGTTTGTATCTATTAACAAAAAACAGAAAACAAATTGAAAATGGTTACATTTTCAAACACTATTTTTCCAGCTGCTTCTTTGTTTCAAGAAACAATGCATAAATAAGACATTTTTAACCCGCGATCACTAGCGTTGTTAGATTTTATCTAACATTTTCCTGCAGGAAAAGACCAAAAATCACAGTGCGGCAACGTTGGTCTGTAAATTTCTAGTTTATCTATTGTAGTTTTCGGGTCGCCGCCAGTCGGCTTCGTTTCAGTAACTTTTAGGAGAGAGTTCCGAACTGTTAGGCGGAATCTAACACGCGAGTAATTACGTTGATGTATTTTTGCAAAGTTGTTAGTAATTATCTAATTACGCGAGTGATCGTGTTAAAAATATTTTCGGTTGTACTTTCATAAAATGTTGTACGAAAAGGAACAGCAAGCCTTATTAGCACTTTGGGAAGAGTCGGAACGAGATGACCCCATGCCGGCAGTAGACTGCGATATCTCCGATGAAGATGCGCCGTCTGATCACAACGACCACGACACTAATACTGAGCAATCCGATGACGAGGACCTTCCACCTCAAAGGACTGTAACGGAACCTCACAATAAACTGTATTATATTGGAAAAGACGGTGTAACAAAGTGGTTAAAGCATAAAGACATTATTAGAAGTAAAACGCGTTCGAAAAACATTGTAACAAAGTTACCTGGAGTCAAAGGTGCTGCTAAAAATGCTCAGACATATATGGATTGCTGGAAATTATTTTTTCCTGACGAAATTATTGAACTCATCGTGGAGTGTACAAATATACAGCTACAGATCGTATGAGACCTAAATACCAACGTGAGAGAGATTGTTTGCCGACTGACTGAAGAAATACAAGCTTTTGTGGGGGTTCTGTATTTAGCTGGAGTCAAGAAAGCTCAACATCTAAATACAAACGAGCTTTGGCTTACCGATGGAACAGCACCGGAGTTCTTTTTAGCAGTTATGTCTAAGAGCCGGTTTCATATGTTAGTTCAAGCAATTCGATTTGATGACAGAGCAACCAGAAAGGAAAGACTAAGAGAGGACAATCTGGCTGCAGTCCGCTATATTTTTGATCATTTTGTTGAGAAATGTGTCCAGTACTATTCCCTTGGTGAATACGTCACTATAGACGAAATTCTAGAGGCGTTTAGGGACCGTTGCCGTTTCAGGCAATACATTGCCAACAAGCCGGCGAAGTATGGCATTAAAATTTATGCGGCAGTTGATGCAAGAACATTGTATACCCACAATTTGGAGATATACGCTGGAAAGCATCCCGACGGCCAGTTTCAGCTACCTAATGATGTGTTGTAAAACTTCTTCTCAGGCATTGCAGTGGAACTGGAAGAAATGTCACCGTCGACAATTACTTTACTTCAGTGCCGCTAGCAAATGATCTGTATCACAATCACAGATTAACCTTGGTGGGAACGCTTAGGAAAAATAAACGGGAAATTCCCAATTTATTTTTAGATACAAAAATTCGTAAAGCTAAAAGTAGTATGTTTGCTTATGGAAAAGACCCAAATCAATGCATGCTAACAACATACATACCAAAGCGTGGCAAAAATGTTTTAATGTTATCCACATTCCACGATGACGACGAAATAGATATTGAAACTGGTGACCAACATAAACCTTCGGTTATTACGTTTTATAACCAAAGGGCGCAGTCGACGTTGTAGACAGGATGAGAACTGAATACTCCGTGACAAGGGTGAGCAACAGATGGCCACTCACTCTTTTTTGCTCAATGCTAAACATTGGTGGAATAAATTCCAGGATTATTTATACCAGCAACACCGTAGATAATGCTCCTCGAAGACAATTACTTAGCGAGTTAGCCAAACAGCTTGCTAAACCTCATTTACTAAAGCGTGCTAAAATTCAAACTTTTTCAATCCCCTTGCGACAAAAAATTCGAAATGTCCTTGGTAGTGAAGCACCTCCCACAGAACGCGCAGACGAGTTACGAATTGGAACCCAACGAAAACCTAGATGCTCTTTTTGTCCAATCAGGAAAAACAGATTTACAAATTTCCAATGTGATGGCTGCTTCATATCTATTTGTAAGGAACATACGATAAAAACAACAGTTTTATGCCAAGACTGCGTTATGCAAGAAGACGAATAATGAATTACATTACTTTGGTTGTCATATTACTTTGATTATGTTCATTTCATTTGTTATTACGGCTTTGTTTGTTTAATGGGTTAATATCCCAAAAATTCAATTTATGTTTACTTTATAAATGTATTTTATGTTTCTTTAATAAAATATTATCAATAATGACTATACTGTACTTAATTTCTATATAAATTATTTTAAAATGAACATGTTAGATAAAATCTAACACGCGAGTGATGACGTAATAATTAACAGCGCGAGTGATCGCAGGTTAAATAAAAACACTACATTTAAAATTCTGAGTATCTGTTTTATTTATAATATTAACTAAATTAATTAACGAAATATGAACCGACTGACACTTTGTACTTCCTGTATTTCTAATGAAAATTCGAGTCCGTGTAGTCAGTTTTTACGATTTTCTAAAAAAAATCATCTACGTATTAAGAGATCAAAGATGAGTCATAAAATACTTTTTCGAATTTAATTTAAGCATGTCATTTTCGACTAGTTTAATTAGTAATTTATTAAAAAGAAAAAAAAACAAAATAAACCACGTGAAAAATAATACATTCGTATTGATTGATTTTGTCAGCAATTATATTTTATGAAGACAGTGATTAAAGTAAGAATTCCATCTGCTATAAAAGATTAGATAATAGAAACCTTCTGTATGGTATAGTATATTTTAAAGTAAGTAATTAATATAGTACGTGTTAAAGACATTCTGCGCACTTAATTCAGTGGGGGAACATATCATTTTTTGAATTTGAAGTAAGTTGAACACAGAACAAATTTAAGTTTGTCACGATACAGATGTTATACGAAATTGTAAATATTTTAAACAATTTCAATTAAATTTAAATTACAGTCCACTAAGAATTTTATTATTTACGGTTTGTCCGTAACATGCTGGTCCTATCGATACCGGATTTTAAACGGCAGTTAAATTAAAATGATTAATTAATCAATTAAATTTTAAAAGTATTCTATAAATACTAAACAACGTCGTCCTACAAGAATAATCAACGAAGAAGGTGGAATTAAGTAAAAGCAAATTAACGAAGATTAAACAAATTTGGAAAATTTTGAAAGCAGTGGAAGTATTTGTCCTATCGTCGTTATCACATATCGCCATTCGAGGTCGCATACATCGAAGTTGTTGAAGCGCTTGCATCGATAATAATTGAAGAAAACCAGATCAAGGTTGTATTTTCCAATTATTTTAAATATAATTATTAAATTTTTAATTTTTGTAAATTACAATGGCACCAAAAGGAACTATTGAATGTGAAGTGATTGAATTAAAAACAAAAATTTTAAAATGTATCAATCAAATTAAAAGAATTGAAAGGTTTGTAAACGAACATAAGTTAGTTAGTTAGTCAACTGAATTAAGAGATAAATTACTTATTAGAAAATCGAGTCTTAGTGAATATTTTGAGCAAATTAATCAATTAGATACAAAAATTATTTGTTTGGATGCTAATCAAGCATTAACTGATGATGAAAATGACGATATTTCAAATATTTACTATGACGTCGGTGCGTTTATTAATAATTTTATTCAAAAATGTGACGAGCAAACAATTTTAATAACACGTGAACTAGGTGATAACATAAATGAAATTCCCAATGTTAAATTACCAAATATCCAAATTCATAATTTTAATGGAAAATGCATTAGCGATTTTAAACCTTTTATTGATATGTTTGAAGCTGTAATTCATACAAACACTAAACTCAAAGCTGTAGAAAAATTATATCATTTAAGAAGCCACCTTGAAGGTGAAGCGCTTAATCTTATAAGTAATTTGCCATTAACAAATGATTCTTATATTCAAGCATTGTCTATTTTAAAGGAAGCTTACAGTAATGAAACTGCGTTAATCAATTCTCACATTGACGCTTTATTAAAGATTTCAAGTATTCGAAAAAGCAATCCTACGATTATAAAAGATTTTTGTTTCTTGTATTAAACAGCACGTTGGTGCCTTAAAAATGTTAGGTCAGCCAGTAGATGGCTGGAGTGTCATGTTAGTAAGAATTTTTACTAAAAAATTGGATTTTTATACTAATCAAGCTTATCAATTACATAGAGATAAATCTAAAGTTCCTTCTTATACCGAATTTTTAGAATTTTTGCAACAAAGAATTTTGTCATTACAAGAATTGCCCGAAAGTAAAAAATTTTATAAAGAAAAAACTAACGTACATCTTGGAACTAATGTTAAAATTGAAAAGTGCCTATTTTGCTCTTTACCTGATCACAAATTATATAAATGTAATAAGTTTAAATTGCTAGAGACTAGTGACAGAATTATGTTTGTAAATAAAAACAAACTTTGTAAATTGTGTTTCAATAATCATTTTGGTGATTGTAGGTTCAATTGTCGAAACTGTAGAAAAAACCATAATACGCTGTTGCATTTGGATAAATTTTTCCAACCAAAGGAGTTACCAGAACCCAAACCTACTACCAGTTTACAACTATTTAACAGGAATCCTGAAACCTGCAAAAATGTTCTATTGCCAGTTGCGAAGGTAAAAGTAAGATCTTTTTTAGGAAAGTTTATTATTGCCTATTGTTTGTTGGATAGTGGTTCGCAAGTGTCATTTGTAACCAATCGTTTAGTTAACAGATTAGGTATTAAAACTTACAATAGTAATTTAGATGTGATTGGCGTAGCTCAAAATATTACAAAGGTGCACAAATCCGTCAGCATTGAAATTCAGTCGTGTAATAGTGATTATAACGTTAATGTTAGCTGTTCTGTAATAAAAAACATTACCGCTCAATTTCCAAATTTTAACATTGATGTTTCTCAAATAAACATACCTAACAATATTGTACTTTCTGATCCTGATTTTAATACTCCAAAAGACATAGATATTTTACTTGGTGCAGATATATTTTTTCAAATTATTACAACTGGTAACTTTAAAATTCCAAGTTCCAGTCTTGTTCTTCAAAATACATTATTTGGATACGTTCTAAGTGGAGCTATCACTTCATTAAAAAGAACTTCATTTTGTCATTTGACAGTTTATTCTTTGCATTCCTTTTCTAAATTGGAAAACCTCATTTATAAATTTTGGGAAACGGAAAAAGTTCCTGAGCTATACAAAGAATACAATACCGAGCAACAAGCCTGTGAACATAGTTTTCAATCTTCTGTCACAAAGGTTGCTGGAAAATTTCAAGTTGAACTTCCTTTAAAACAAGATCTTATGTGTCTTAATTTGGGAGAATCGTTTTCTTTAGCGTTAAAACGATTACACAATCTCGAGAAAAGGTTTAAATTAGATCCCATTTTGTTTGATCAATATAATAAATTTTTAACTGAATATATAAAACTAGGGCATGCTAAAATAATAGATATAAATAAATATGATTTAAATAGTGGTTCAGTCTATTTTATGGGTCATCACTGTGTAGTAAGAAATGATAAAACTACTACTAAGTTCCGAGTTGTGTTTGATGGCAGTATGAAAACAAATAACAATAAATCTATTAATGATATGCTTTTTAACGGAGCAGTAGTACAAAAAGAACTTTTTGAAATTTTGCTCATCTTTCGATCCTTTGAATACACTCTTTTGTGCGACATAAAACAAATGTACAGGATGATCTGGATTGATCCTAAACACCGATCTTTACAAAATATTTTATGGAGATCAAGTTCAGATGAACCGGTACAATGTTTACAATTACAGACGGTAACATATGGTTTAAAAAGTAGTTCATTTCTTGCTACCAGATGTCTTCATGAACTTGCAATTAATAATCAAACTAGTTTTCCACTTGCTTCTAATGCGCTGCTTCAAAATACTTATGTTGATGACATTTTGTCAGGAGGTAACACGGTTGAGGAAACCGTTGAATTGCGAAATCAACTAATTAAATTACTTAAAACCGGTAGTTTTGAATTACATAAGTGGAATGCTAATGATCCTCTAATTCTAAAAAACATTTCTTGTGAAAATCAAACGTTAGAAAATTTTAATATTGACAAACATGATTTCACAGTTAAAACTTTAGGAATTTATTTTAATACAACTAATGATTGTTTTGAGATTTCTGCTCCAAAGTTAAATTTTAAAGAATACGTTACTAAAAGGCACGTTCTAAGTTTTATTTCTTCTTTTTACGATCCATTAGGGTTTGCAGGACCACTCGTAGTTACCGCTAAGTTATTTATGAAAAAACTTTGGACGCTTAATTTGAATTGGGATGACGTGTTACCTAATGATTTGCTGAATGAATGGCACAATTTTGCTATAGGGTTAATTAACATGTCAAAGTTAAGTATACCCAGAAAATTGTATGTTTACAAAGCAATAAACATCGAACTGGTAGGATATTGTGATGCTTCGTCTTTGGCTTATGGAGGTATAGTATACGTTAGATCAATCTTTTTGGATAAAGTCCATGTTTCACTTTTGTGCTCTAAATCTAGAATTGCTCCTAAAAATAAAAATAATGATATTTCTATGCCTAGACTCGAATTAAATGCTGCATTACTACTTTCGCTATTGATAAACAAAGTATTTAATTTGCTAAAATATTTACCTAACCTAAAAGTATTTCTTTACTCCGATTCTGAAGTAGTTCTTTCTTGGATTAAAAAAGATCCTTACAAGCTAAATCCATACGTTGCTAATCGTATTTTAAAAATTCGAGATATTACTTCTGATTTCAATTGGCTTTATGTTGAGTCAAAGAAAAATCCCTCTGATTATATTTCAAGAGGCTTACAAACATGGGAAATCAATAATTGTCCTCTTTGGTTTTTTGGCCCAAATAAACTCCAATATTAACTTTTGTCATAGTATAGAAATTGAAATAACTAATTGCAATTTTTTACCTGAATTGAAAGAAGTTTGTCTTCAAGGAATATCAAAACAAACGTTTTTTAAAAATTATTCTGATTTAAATAGGCTTCAACGAATAGTTTCATACATATTTAGATTTTATACTAATATCACATCTAAAAATAAAATTACTGGAAATTTAACTGTTTTTGAATTAGAGTTTGCTTTAAAACGCATTATTAGGCAAGAACAACAAACTTGTTTTATTGAAGAAATTCGATCTTTAAAACGTAACAATAAAATTAAAACCAATTTAAGTGGTCTTTCTCCATTTCTTGATAAAGAGGAAATTTTACGCGTCGGTGGTCGGCTTCAAAATTCTAACATTTCGTATGACCAAAAGTATCCTATAATTCTTCCAAAAAACAATCACATTACTGATTTGATTATTCGTAGGGAACATTAAAAGTAGTCTTAATTTGAAATTCTGGATTATAAATAGCAATAGAGAAATTAAGAAAAACATTTATAAATGTGTCACTTGTTTTAAGCATAAGGCTAACTGTTCTAAGCAATTGATGGGTTCTCTTCCTGAAAAAAGGGTAAATGCGTCCCGTCCATACGAAAACGTTGGTATTGATTTCTGTGGTCCATTTTATATTAAGCAATCCAGATTAAAAAGAGTTATTTCTACTAAATCCTATATTTTACTTTTTGTGTGCTTTTCAGTAAAGGCAATTTATATGGAACTTTTGTCAGACATGACTACCGAAAACTTTTTGAGTGCTTTCAAAAGATTTATTTTTCGAAGAGGAAAACCTAGCAAGGTTTTTTTGCGACAATGGCTTAACTTTTAAAGGTGCGTTAAATCAGTTAAATAATTTTTACAAAAATGTAGATAAAACCAAAAATTATAATTATTATTTAGACAAAAAGATTCAATTTAAATTTATTCCATCTTATTCTCCTGTTTTTGGAGGATTGTGGGAAACTGGTGTTAAAAGTGCGAAATATCACATCAAACGAGTAGTAGGCAATAACCAACTCACCTACGAGGAATTTAATACGTTAATTGTTCAAATTGAAGGCATTTTAAATTCAAGACCATTAACTCCAATAACTAGCAATCCTTCTGATTTAACTTATCTCACTCCAGGTCACTTTTTAATAGGTGCTCCTATAACAGCCTTTCCTGAACCTGATCTTACTCTTATTTCAGAAAATAAATTAAAGTTTTGGAAAAGGTGTACCCAAATGCAACAACACTTTTGGGCTAAATGGCACTTAGATTATTTAAACTTATTACAAAATAGACCTAAATGGAAACATTCGATTCCTAACGTCAAAGAAGGTATGCTTGTACTTTTAAAAGATGACAATTTGCCTTCCTTAAAATGGCCTATGGCTCGAATAGAAAAAGTAATACCTGGCAATGATGGAAAAGTAAGGGTAGTCAAAATAAAGACAAAAAATGGACATTCAGTTCGAGCAATCAATAAGATTGCAGTTTTGCCTATTGATTAAAACGTTTTATGTTTTTTTTTGTCTACAATTACTTACTAAAGATACGAGTTTTGTTTATTTTATATTTTAACACGTTAACTGCCACATGTATATAGTTGTGATCCGCACAGCCGCGCCAAGGCGTATACCACGAAGTCTATAAATACGACGACGGGCGGTCGTACGGCGTCAACGGAATGTTTCATTATCTGAGAGCCATACGACAGCATGCCGTCGTAACAGCCGCCGCGTGCGCATTGTAATTTCCCTCCTAAAAATCCGAGTACAACACGTGTTTTAACCTCTGTTTTTCGAATACTCAATATTACTTATATAAAATGGATAATTTTGATGGCATTCCTGCGGGAAATTTCTATGGGAATAATGCAAGTAGTTACGACGAAGATAGCGATGATTCAGTGCGAGATCCGGATTTTATTGCCAGTTCAGGCGATTCCCGCGATGATGGTGAGTAAAACTAAACTAATAAGCTCAGCTCACTGTTATGATAATGTTGATTCTAATAATACTACCTGCTCTAGCAGGTTCTGCACATTCTACTGACGAATATGAGGATGGTATAAACGATGATATAGGAAGTTTTGATGAGTCAAATGATGATAATTCTGCCTCTACATCTGATACATGGAAATTCATGGACAATCGTATACAACAACAAGTTTTTCCTAAAACATTCACCCCAGGAGTTAAAAACATCACTTTGTGTGCAGATGATCCTCCAATAAAATTTTACGAAATATTTATAACGGAAGATATTATCGCATTCATAGCAGAAGAGACCAATGTTTACGCAACGCAATCAATGAATGGAAAGGAACTCAGTAGATTTTCCAGGCTGAGCAATTGGAAGCCTACAAATCCACCTGAAATTAGAAAATTTTTAGGGCTTCTTTTATGGATGGGATTAGTGAAATTTCCTCAGTTGAGTAATTATTGGAGTACGAAGCGAATATACAAAAATAGTATGGCACCAAAAACAATGTCTCGCAACAGATTCGAGATACTACTCTCCATGTTACATTTTGCTAACAATGAAGAATCTGATGGTGACCGGCTTCACAAAATAAATTCCTTGACTAATAAACTGCAAGAGCTCTACAAGAAGTACAGTATACCCGGAGAATGTTTGTGTATAGACGAAACTATGGTTCCTTTCAGAGGGCGACTCTTGTTCCGCCAATATATACCCGGGAAACGCCACAAATATGGCGTAAAATTATTCAAGATTTGCGACTCTAATCTACGGTATTAAAATTTATCAAGGCAAAAACGAAACGGCAACAAAAAGTCTGTCTCTATCGGCCGACATAGTGCTAAGATTGGGTGAAAGTTATCTCGATGAAGGACGTAGTTTTATCACTGATAATTATTACACATCACTTGAACTTGCAGAGAAACTACTGGCAAGGAATACTCATATTACTGGAACATTGCGAAAAAACAGGAAAGGGATTCCAAAACCTGTGGTAAATAAAAAGTTGAACAAAAATGAAATTATTGGGATGTACAACGAAAAAGGCATAGTGGTGATGAAGTGGAAGGACAAAAGAGATGTTCTGATGCTGTCCACCGAACATAGAACAGATATTACTTCCACAGGAAAAAAAAATCGAAAACAGGAAGAGATTTCAAAACCCACAATGATTCAAGAGTACAATAAGGGAAAGTCAGATATTGATCTCTCTGACCAACTTTCCAGCTATTCCAGTGCTGTTCGGAAGTCAGTGAAGTGGTATCACAAAGTAGCTATGGAACTATTATTCGGCACAACTATAGTGAACGCTCACGTGATTTATTCTAAGATGACAAACAAAAAAGTGTCCATTACTTGTTTCAAGGAAGCTTTAGTAGAGAGTTTGCTGGAAAACGATGATGAGGAATCAACTGCTAGAGTTTCCAGGAAGCATACACTGGAAGATAATGGAGAAACGGATAACAGAAATAGAAAAATTAAGAAACGTTGCGTAAGTTGCTACGCCAAAAATAGGGAGCGATTTGGAAGTCGTGAAGCTGACAAATCGAGCGTTACGCCACGTGTCAGCACATACTGCAACAAGTGTCCTAACAACCCCGTCATGTGCTCACAATGTTTTGTTGAAAATCATTAATAATTGTACCAATATTGTGCTAATAAAGAATAGTCTTCTAATTTTGCCTTTGTACCTACATGAAATCTATATTTCTGATATAATTTCAACAATTTAATGGTGTGTTATGGTGTGAGAGGCTTACAGCAGAAAATTTTTCATTGGTTCAAGTGGTTATTTGCAGGTATCAATTAATTGCTCATAATATGCCAAAACGACGGCCGATCGTCGAAATTTTTATACACATGTATGGGAGTAGGCCATGCGTATCATATGAATAAGAATGTGTGTGAAGCCAACAAAATTTGCGGCTCGTAAAAAGCTATATAACGATACGACGACGGGCCGTCGTATGGCGTGATGGGTTAGAAATACGTACGACGGCCGGCGCGTCGTATGGCAGTTAACGTGTTAAGTATGCAGTTTATGTTTATTAAGCAATTTTGTTAACTATACAGTTTAAGTTAGTTTATAAAAACGCATGTATATCTAAGTTTGTATATTATTTTAATTTGTAAATTAGCAATAACGCATGTTTCTTCCGAAACAATTTTTGCCTCCCCCAATTTATGTTAAAGACATTCTGCGCACTTAATTTAGTGGGGGAACATATCATTTTTTCAATTTGAAGTAAGTTGAACACAGAACAAATTTAAGTTTGTCACGATACAGATGTTATACGAAATTGTAAATATTTTAAACAATTTCAATTAAATTTAAATTACAGTCCACTAAGAATTTTATTATTTACGGTTTGTCCGTAACAGTACGTATATTTATGACATCACCGTACGTGTTCTTTAGCTTATTTTCTTATAAACACGATAAACGTCTATTTTAATTTTAATGTAGATAACTAGATATGCTTCAATGAGCCTTATGTTCTGAGAAAAAAACTTGCTGTTATAGATTGTTTAAAAACCCTTAAAACTAAGCGATGGGGGTTTACAATTCGTGAAGGGGTACCTATATTTGAAATCTAAGAAATCGTGCCGTTTTGTCAGTTGGTCGTGTCTTATCTAAAAACCAACTTTAGTCGTTTCGATAGATATAAATTGTTGCTTTTCGTCGTTTTTGAGTGCTGCTTACCTAAAATATTGCAAGGATTATCAACAACGACGCTGTACTCGGGGCTCCAAATGTAAATATGTCCACGTATCTTCGGCGACCGAGGCTATACGCTCGTTTAGATTTTACGTCACGTGTTGTGGTAGGTCAAGTCTTGGATGTCAACAAAGCAAACATCCATAAGGTTATGCACGCCGTTACCGCGAAAGTGTCAAGAAATTATTAATATTCTCATTTAACTAACTGGTAGGTACATTTTACATTCAGCTATTACATCTATTTAAGTCAGTGATTGATTTTTATTGAATACATTACAAATAATCTCGTAATTTTTAAAGTTTGTTGTGATTGTGGTACAATAACATAACCTTACTTTAGGTACCTGTTTTATTTCAAAAAATGCAAGGAAACACGCAATAAAATTCTATTTTATTGCTAAATATTTTTTAGTTTTTTAGATTTCCCAATAGTCCAAAGAAATCAAGAAAATGGCTAAAACTTCTTAGGTAATTTACTAAAATTATAAATACTGATTGTTGTTGCTATTATTTATTGTCATAAAATGTTTAGGCGTGATGCAAATCCCGGAACAGGTGCAAGAGTTTGCAGCTGCCATTTTCCTGATGGCTATAAGGATAATTATCCAGAACTTTACGTGCACAATGTTAAGAAAGTGTTTGGAAAACATTATTTGTCACCGGAACAGCGGACAAGAAGAACATTATTTGGCAACATTGAAAAGTAAGGAAAAATACGTACTTACATAATGATGATAAATCTAAAAGTACACTACTTGATTAGATGAACTTTTTTGTTTGTTTTTAGCATGCCAAATGTTGTCACACCAATCATTGCTGGTTCATCTACTGCTGATGACCCAATGTGTCTGCCAGGTCCATCGAGTGTACCAACTAGTGCAGAAATTGAATCTCGAAATGTAGTGCAAAGTTGCAGTAATCCCTCTGTGCTGGAGGCAGAAAATTTTCTGCTTAAATTACAACTCGAACGGAAAGATAATATTATTAAAAGCTTAAAATTGCATTTCACATATGCGCACATTTGTGAGAAGGATAATCTAGTTTTAGAATATATTGGATTACCTACAAGGAAGATTTTTGAAGATCTTTTCTTTCTTGTAGGTGATATAAAAGTAAGGTATTATTTAAAATGGCAGGTACAGAAACTAGACCGCAAAGATCAAATACTGATGACTCTGATGAAGTTAAGGCAAAATTATTCCCACACCGATCTAGCATTTAGATTTAATGTTTCTGAGGGTACTGTAACTAACATTGTAGTTACATTCATTAATTTATTACATGAAGTGCTATTTAAAAAATTAATGAGGTCAATACCTACACGTTACAAAAACAAATTTTGCTTGCCTAATTGTGCCAGTACATTTACAAACTGCAGGATTATTTTAGACTGCACAGAAATATTTGCAGCAGTACCGAGGCAGTCTATGAAAAATCAAAGGTACGATTCCAATCATTTCTGGTCTATAAATTAATACTTATGTATAATTTTGTTTCAGACTTACTTATAGTTCCTATAAACATAGGAATACTCTGAAGGGATTGGTGGGAGTTGCTCCAAATGGAGTCATTACATATGCCAGTGACCTTTACCCTGGATCCACTTCCGATAAAAGTATAGTGGCTAGCTGCAGAATACTTCAGCAAATGGAAGCAGGGGACCTAATATTAGCAGATAAGGGTTTTCTAATAAGGGATCTTTTACCAGCGGGAGTGACACTAAATGTGCCCCCTTTTTTGTCAACGCCACAATTTACGCCAGAGCAAATTCGCCGTACCGAATGTATTGCTAGGACAAGAATACACGTGGAACGTGCCATTAAAAGAATGAAAAGTTTTAAAATTCTTAGTTTTGTGCCATTACCTTTGTTTAGTTATAGTTCAATTATTTTTAAAACAATTGCAGCATTAACGAACCTACAAGTGCCATTAAATAGGGAAGTATCTCAATTTTATATAGATGCTAGTGTTACAAATGAAAATGTAGATGAATAAGTTGTAAATATAGCTATTAATATTTTATTTAAGCTTTATCGTATCATTGAAGCACCCAACTTAAAACAGTATTATGACTGATAAATACAAATATGTACATAGTAAGGAGAGTACGAGAGTATAATTGACAAAACTACATATGAAATAAATAAATATACAAGTATGGTATGTTAATGGTTTTTAACATTAATTGTGGATTTGTGCAGATGAAGATTTCCCTTGTCTGCAGTGTAATGTTACCTTGGTTATTTCTCATTAAATATTACTTAAGATGGAATACATAGGTACATAATGAGAGGTATAATTTACAAACCTAAATGAAATATTACTTAAGATTAAATAAATACATAATGAGAATATAATTTACAAAACTAAATATGAAAACAACAACCAAATTTTAATTAATTAATTAATTTTTAATTAATGTCAAAAATAGCAGGTATAAATTGCTTGAAATAGAAGTTTATTAAAACATGGATATTTTCTTCCCAATCTGGATCCTTATTAATTAACAGCACTTCATGTTCTGTAGGGGTCCACACAAAAAAGTAACACTTGTCTCTTTTTGTGAAGCATAACTGTGCTTGAATTTGATCATAATACATATGATTTGTACGGATCACAACTTCCCCATTGTCGTAGTAAAAGAAATATTTTTTGTCGGCTACTCCGTCTTTTATTGCACAATTTCTGAATTTATATGGACATTTAATTTCTAAAATAGAATCAGTATTTATAAGTCCATCTGGACTTGCCCCAAGAACCCCACTTTCGTGTAACCACAAACCCGTTAATAATGTTATATTTTCCAACTTTATTTGGGAACTAATACATACCAGTCAACATTACTTCTAATTGAGTCACCTTTACAAATTCTTTTAATGCCGTTTCCTCATTATCTTTGCCCCATTGAACGGTTTAAATTGTATCCTTCCAGTAAACCTTTAAATAACGATTTTGGATACTTATTCCTTCTGCACGCACCGAGTATTGCTCCAAATTTACTTGCAGTTAACCTCATTTTTCGTGATACCAGCCAACCTTCATTCTTATGCTGTCCTACAGTGACTGCAGCTATCTGTTTGATTGTATCTGCATCAAGAGAACACTTTTGAATGAGATACGTGTCCTTGTCTTCAGAAAACAGAATTTCATCTATTGGTGGTACCAAGACATACACAATATTCTCTGCTTCTGGTTTTAAGTACCACGAAAATCCGACAACGTTAGTGTTCCCAAGTCTTCTTCTAAATGTCTCAATTTTAGAATTCTCCATTTCCTCAACCATTGCAGTAAATTCTACCCGAGGATACAATTGGTCGATGCTTAAGGTATTTTCAGCATCACCTTTTTTAGACTGTGTAGGTCCCCATTCCCTGGCCTTATCGGTGGAGCTGATGTTGTCGTGAGCGTAATATAATAACGCAGCCATATGGTGACAAATTGCTTGCCCTCTTGGGCATGTGCAACTTGTAGATATTATGCCTTCAGTTAAATGAATGTACGCCTAAAAATATAGGTAGATAATAAACCTTTTAAAGAAGTTTGAATAAGATCGTAGAAACAATATTATACATCAAAGATGAAGAATACAAAATGCCCCTATAACTTACAACTTAGGATCATTTTTGATGTAGTGTGAGATTTAATACTTATGCAACAAAGTTGTGTAGTTCGTCCCTTCCCAACTGAATGCATTCCTATCTGCACGATTTATTTTTAAAATAGCACTCTTTTACTTTTCATAATTAATATATGTACATATAAAAACAGATAGTTACTTACTTCAACTTTATAAATCCTTTTTTTCATGCTGGCTTTGACATCTTTTAAATATGCTGGCTGTATATCTACATTAAACTGCATACTTTTAATGTGCCCGCTAGTGTACGCATTTTCACCACAACTTAATTGCTTTTCGTCATTTTTAAAATATTTTGCAATAAAATGAAATTTTATTGCGTGGTTTCCTTGCATTTTGTGAAATAAAATAGTTATGTTATTGTACACAATCACAACAAACTTAAAAATTACGAGATTATTTGTAATGTATTCAATAAAAATCAATCACTGACTTAAATAGATGTAATAGCTGAATGGGTAATGTAAAAATGTACCTACCAGTTAGTTAAATGAGAATATTAATAATTTCTTGACACTTTCGCGGTAACGGTGTGCACAACCGTATGGATGTTTGCTTTGTTGACATCCAAGACTTGACCTACGATAACAAAATGGCGTTTATGACGCGCACTAAACGAGCGTATTGCAAGTGCTAGTGCGGTACCGACCCCAGCTATTCTGCAAGAGGCCCATCGAACAATTAATGTGAAATGTATTCGCAAGGCAAGTGCGTTCACGGTGCCGCTTGTGATTTTGTACATCGAGGACGCGATGAAGTTGTAGATCGTTTGAAGTGCCCAGTTTTCTTAGAAAGTATTCGATTAAGATACATGTGTTGTTACGAGATCTGTAATCATGTCCTATGCTTCCAGTGCTCACAGCATTTACAAGACAAGTGTCCATGCTGTCGAGTATATTATATCTTGATTAATGTAAGTATTTACAATTCTTATTTAATTTTTGTTTTAAATATTTAAGTTTAACCTTATCTGAAAGGTTGTAAGGATAATTTTTTTTAATTTCGAAGTATTTTCGAGAGGGGTTAGTGAACGGCGGGCGGGATAGGTTCACAGGTACGGTGTTAGTAGGGGATATTGGTTCTACGCTTTCTATAGAGTTGCTTATTTTTTTGTTTTAACGTTTGATTCGATTCAACTATCGCTTTTATTGCATTGCATGTTGTATCCAGCTTTATAATTAAAATTTTCGTGCAAGTTAAATTCAACTTTTAATTTTTTTTTAGCGAAAAATGGCATTGATGTGCAAAGGACACCTTTTTGGTAACTGCGATAAAACCAGGTGCAGCCACAGACACTGCTTGTTGAGGTGTACCAGAGCTTCTTGTACTTACAATAAGTGCAAGATGATACATTTATCTCTCACCGATTTTTCCAAGCTGCGAGAAAATATATGGCCATTTGAAGAAAATATTGCTAAAGAATTGGAGCGTGTAGATTTTGCATATTTTTCTATCATTTATTATGTATTAAGAGTAACGGCCTTAAGAAAACATATTGCAACGGAATGTGGAATTTTAGATTTATCGGACAATGCAATTAAAGACGTTGCAAATTTTATGGGACATGCTGAGAAGATACACCATGACATTTATAGATTGCCTTTTGAAAGCAGATATATTGCTAGAATGTCGAATATACTTGAATTGGACCTGATGTGACAGAAGATGATTCATTAGACGAAAACTCTAGCAGATTGGACAAAGAGCGTTTAGCCATTGCATTAACTTCACGTTATGTGTTAACGTTCATGTTAGTTGTTTGTAACGATAAAAATTTATTGGTTTTAATTTATTTTTGCTAGGGCATAAAAGATATTACGGTCTTAAGAAAATTTGGTCTACCGAAGAATGTGACGAAGCTAAGAACGTGTTTGGTAATTTCTTGAAAACTGCTAAGTTACCGTCTTTTGAAGAAATACAAAATGTTCGAATCCATAATGATAAGTTCATTTTGTGATCGACCACGTATCATTATTTCTATTTAACCTGCAAAACATTTTTTTTTTAGTAAAACGAATTCGATGGTGTGACGTTGAGAAGAAAAGCTTGTGTGAAGCATTTTCTAAACATATACATGGTACTTCTTTACCATCACAGTCCAAGATACTGTTTAGTATCGAAAAATTTCCTAAACATAAAAATCGTTTTTACTATATTGCCCTGTTCTATATTGCAATATAGTTGTTATAACGAGAAACTTTCGTTGTAGTATTTGTATCTTAAAATTTCGTTTAATGCTTTGTATTAACCTTTTTTTAATGCTTTGGTGGTTTTAAAATTTTGTTTAATGTTTTTAAAATTTTGTTTAAAGCTTTGGTCGTTTTAAAATTTTAATACTTTCGTAATTAAAAATTTTGAAATTGCGTTGAACGTCATATTAGATTTAAGTATTTTATATGTATACATTGATTCAACTTTGATTTACTGTTGAATATAATGTACATTTTGTTTTGAGTACAATTGTTTTTATATATTCCTAAATTTTTGGGCCGGCGTAAAGAGCCCTATTCAGTCAATATAGGCAACCAACAATTCATAGTTTAACACATATTTTAGTTTGTAGGCTTATTTGTTAACTAAATAATAAACAACATTACATATAGATTTTTTAAAAAAACTATATTTTATCGAAAAGTTATTGCGACATTTAAAAAAAAAAGTTTTCACTGATTAAATTAAACATATATGTCCAAATAAAGAACTTTCCTATGTTCCGACAATTTTTATAAAAATTTTGAAAGCAATTCTGAACATTATTTATACGAAATTGTTGCTAAAAATGATTTTTCACGGTTTATAATTAATGTTTCTGCTAAGTGGCGCTCCCAAGTTTCTAGACGGCAATGACCGAAACAATTGTTATCTTTGATTTTACGCTGGTTTTCCTTATCGTGTTTTGGTTTTATATTTAATTACCGTTGGGTTTCATTGTGAGTTTTATCATCTTGTGCATTATCAGTGTGAATATAATATTTTGTATTGGCGGTTCTCATCTTTTAAAAACCTTCATTTTTACGTAGTGTTATTAAAAATTACTGTTGTTAAAAAAGTGCGCTTAAGTGTTTTGTGTCAGCAAACCGCAATGGGTAATAGAAAGAAATGGAAAAACACAAAACTGCCATCGGCAAGACCCTGCAATCGTCGATTGACTCAATTAAGAAGGTAAGTAAACTAATCTACAATTTTGCCGAGTTATGACTACATTACCATTTTTCAGATATCAAGCGACAAGTTGCAAAGCTCCCTGTGTTGACGAAAAAGACAATCTACAGGAACCCCTCGTCTCGAGAGTTCAGACAGAGCAGCCAAATTTATCACCTTATGAAGTCACTGCTAAAAGTAATGCACCTCCTGCTGTTGACAGCCACGCCATTATTGCAATCGAGGAGCCTGAAGAAGAGGGCATTGAAGAGCGTGTAGGCGTGATAAATAAAATAATGGAGGAATCTGAAGAAGAAGTATTAGAAATTGAGCCGCAACATGAACTACAACAAGAATTTCATCCAGAAGGTAGACGTTTAGTTGCTATTGACTGGTTTTTCCAACAACTACTTGGTATAAAAGATCACGGGGCATGTGGGTGCAACATCACTAATATGTTTATATTAAAAGAAAATAGATTTGGTTTAAACAGCATCATTACATTAAAATGTAAAATGTGCAATAAACTTATGGACATATCTACGGACTACCCACAGAAAACAGACTTATGCGTAAATGAGGCAGCAACCTTAGGAATAATTTCGTCTGGGATTGGATACTCTACTGCCAATGAAGTCATGGACGAAGAAGAGTTAGGTATTGAAACAGTTGTGTGTTGTATGTCGGAAGACGAAGTTATTGAACATGATGTTGAGCCGGCACCAAAAAGAAAGAAGAAAACTCCGGATATACTTTTCAACTGGACCAAACAAGATATATCGAAAACTAACGCAGATAAGGTAATTTTCACACCGGAAACCAACGAGAACATTTTATGCCCACTTGAGTATTTCACACAACTTTTTTCCTTGGATGTAATGAACGACATAATCGACCAGACTAATCTGTATAGCACTCAGATGATGGGAACATGCATTGCGACGAATTCCAAAGAAATGACGGATTTTATGTCAATCTTATTGTAATAAACCTACCCTCTTATGAAGATTATTGGTCTCTTAGTACAAGAAGAGATCAAGTGGCTTCTTTGATGTCTGTAAGACGTTCAAACTTCTGAGGCGCTACATCCACTTCAATAATAACGAATCTATTGACGAAAATGTTACCGATAGATTTTTCAAAATCCGTCCGTTGATCGAAAAATTAAAACTTAACTTCCGAAAATGTCACACTGAAAATGAGTTCTCTGTGGATGAGACCATAATAGCTTACAAGGGTACCCGTGCGGGAAATCTCCGCCAATATATAAAAAGTAAACCGCACAAGTGGGGGTACAAATTCTTTGTAATAGCAGGAGTGTCAGGATATATCTTAGATTTCATTCCCTATCAAGGGGCAAACTCATTCAAAGAGCTGGAAGGAACTATCAACGAACTAACCCAAGAAGAGTCTGATATGGGAGTCGGCACTGGAATTGTAATTGCTCTATGCAAGTCTCTGCATTATCCTAGGGAAGCAACTATTTTCTTCGATAATTACTTTGCTAGACTACCACTTTTTCTTTACCTCAAAGCCAAAATGAATATCCACAGCCTAGGAACATTGCGCAGTAACAGGATTGCGGGTTGCCCTATTGAAACTGATAAAGTTTTGCAAAAGCAAGGGAGGGGGAAGTTTAATTACAAAAGTGACAACAATAAAGGACGTATTGTGGTAAAATGGGTTGATAATAAAGCCGTTTTATAGGAAGCACAATGTACGGAATTGAGCCTACAGGCACCGTGAAAAGATACAATAAGCATATGGGCGGAGTGGACACCGCTAATGCCTTGATGGGCTTATATAAAACACCCCATAAGGCAAAGCGTTGGTACTTTACAATATTTGCATAGTTTCTAGATGTTTGTGTTGTAAACGCCTGGTTACTCTATAGAATGGATTGTAAAGCCCTAAAACAGAAGAGTATGCCCCTGAAACGATTTAGGCTGGACATTTCGGCGGGCTTAGCTCGTTGCGGGAAGGCGAGCAGAAGAGGAAGGCCATCAAGTTCTGAGGTGCAAGTACCAACAATCCAGCGTCCTGTAGTTGAAAGGCCCTATACCGCGTCTAGGTTTGATTCGTTTGGACACTGGCCAGTCCATACTAGTAAAGGAAGGTGCAGGAACTGCGTGAAAGGCACAAGTCGCGCTCGCATAAAAAAACATAGCAATCTTGCGTTATTTGTTCCGTGTGCTGCACACTCCTTAAATTTAGTTGGAGCTGCAGCAGCAGAATCCTGCTACATGGCAACTGAATATTTTATGTTCGTTTAACATATATTTAACTTTTTTTCTGCCTCTACCAGCAGATGGAATATTTTAAAAACTAATGTAAATGAAAATGTGACAGAGGGTGAAGGTGAAATCATAATTTTAAATCAGTTAATACCAAAATCTTTGTCTACTACACGCTGGTCGGCTCGTGCTGATGCTTGTAAAGCTTTATCTGTCTCATATAACACATTTGGGAAAAGTATAGAAGAAATAGCCCATAGCAAAAATGAAAAACCTTCCGTAAAAGCAGAAGCAATGGGATTGTTAATTAAATTTAATTTGTTAGAGACGGGTATTTTAACATCGTTTTGGTCAGATGTTTTAGAGAAGTGTGATAAAGCCAGTAAGACTTTGCAAACCGTTGATATTGACTTATCAACAACGATTTCAATTTTTAAATCACTGATTGGTTACTTCAAATCATTACGAGATCAATTTGATCAATATGAAGAAAAAGGCCAACAACTATCTACAATTATAGAATATAATAAAGATAAAAAAAGGATACATAAGAGAAAGCTTCAATTTGACGAAACTCATAAAAATGAAACCAACTTCGACGGCAAAACTGACATGAGAATTAATGGTTTTCTTGCTATTATTGATAGGCTAGGTCAAGAATTAAAGAAGCGATTGATGGTGTATGCAGAAATAAAAAAAAAATTCGGGTTTTTAAATAAACTTAAGATTATGAATGACAACGACATAAGAAATGATTCAAATAATTTGCAAGTTGAATGATTTGGACGAATGTTTTACTGAGGAATGTATTGAATTCAAATATTTTGTTGAAAACCTAGAAAATATCGTTAATGTTAGAGACATGTTAGTATTTATCAGGGAAAAACATGTTATAATCATGTTTCCTAATGTGGAAATTGCATTAAGAATTTTTCTTACTCTACAAATCTCAAATGCGTCAGGAGAAAAGTCATTTTCTACTTTGAAAAGGACAAAAACATATTTAAGAAATGCCATCAGTCAAGAAGGACTTAATAATTTATCTGTGCTATCAATAAATCATGACTTGACTAGTGCGCTTGATTTTAATAATATTATAAATAGTTTCGCCAGTAAGAAATCCAGAAAACGTATATAATAGTGTAGATATTTATAATACAAAATATTTCTTTTTATTGTTTATAAAATAACATTTTTAATACTTGTTTAACTTTATCCGATTTTTTCAATTTAATTTTGTTTATCGTTTGTTTATTAGACGTAAAAACATAAAAAATGAACTTCACACGTATATCGCCATTACTCATTACAGTCCCTACAACAACTACAATGCTTCTTCTGTCGCTTCCTTTCGCTCATGCGCACTTTACACGTCTCCATTCCATCTAACGGCACGTCGGAGTGGCCTTGACACGACAGTATATTATTGTTTTTTATATTATATCATAAATAAAAACTTTAAACTTTAATAGCATTTGAAATGTTTTTAGGGGAGGGGGGGCGCCATAATATAGTTGCCTATGGGCGAAAAAACTCATAATCCGCCACTGGTTGTTTGGCTTATTTTCTTATAAACACGATAAACGCCTATTTAGGTATGCTTATAAATTAGCCTTATGTTCTGAGAAAAAAACTTGCTGTTATAGATTGTTTAAAAACCCTTAAACTAAGCGGTGGGGGTTTTCAATTCGTGAAGGGGTACCTATATTTGAAATCTAAGAATTCGTGCTGTTTTGTCAGTTGGTCTTGTCTTATCTAGAAACGAAGACAGCTTTAGTCGTGTTTGAGTGCTGTTTTTTTTTAAACATGAATCTAAATCCAAATATCCTAAAATACTGCAAGGATCATCAACAAGGACGCTGTACTCGAGGCACCAAATGTAAATATATCCACGTGTCTTAGGCTACCGAGGCTATTGCAAGGGCTAGCAGGGTACCGACTCCAGCTATTCAGCAAGAGGCCCGTCGAACAGTGCAATTAATTTCGCGATGTGAAATGTATTTGCAAGGCAAGTGCGTTCGCGGTGCCGCTTGTTCTTATGTACATCGAGGACGCGATCAAGTTATAGATCGTTTGAAATGCCCGGTTTGCTTCGAAAGCATTCGATCGAGTTACATGTGGTGCTTACAGTGCTCACAGCATTTAGAAGACAAGTGTCCATGCTGTCGGCAGGTGTCCAGTATGTTATATCTTAATTAATGTAAGTATTTACAATTCTTATTTAATTTTTGCTTTAAATATTTAAATTTAACCTTATCTGAAAGGTTGAAAGGATATATTTTTTAATTCGAAGTATTTTCGGGAGGTGTTAGTTAACGGGGGGCAGGATAGGTTCACAGATACGGTGTCACGTGGGGACGGGTGTTCAAAGGTTAGAATTGGTTAGTACGTAAGAGTAGGGGATGGTAGGGGTGTTTGATGTGATTTCATTATCATTCAAAGTTATACCGTTGTACCACAAGTTTATTGGTTCAACGCTTTCTATAGACTTGCTTAGTTTTTCTGTTTTAACGTTTGATTCGATTTAACCATCGCTTTTATTGCATTGTATGTTGTATCCAGCTTTATAATTAAAATTTTTATGTGAGTTAAATGCAACTTTTAATTTTTTTAGCGAACAATGACATCGATGTGCAAAGGACACCTTTTTGGACACTGCGATAAAACCAGGTGCAGGTACAGACACTGCTTGTTGAGGTGTACCAGAGCTTCTTGTACTTACAATAAGTGCAAAATGATACATTTATGTTTCACCGATTTTCCAAGCTGCGAGAAAATATACGGCCATTCGAAGAAAATATTGCAAAGGAATTGGGAGCGTGTAGCTTTCGCCTATTTTTCTATTATGACAATCGAGCAACGAGATCAACATTGTTCGGGAAAATGTTATCGTCCGACCTGTATGCGTTGCACAGAACCCACCATACGTAAGCAATTTTTTATATATATTTATATATTTGAATGTTTTAGCTTTTGCAAGATGTTGCAAATGCAAAAACGATCTGGAGAACAACAGGTCCCACAGATTAACTTGCATGCATGTTGTGTGTACATTCTGCCTAGACAGGTTACCTCTGCGGTATGAAGCTCTGGTACACCACTAGTGTCCATTGTGTCAAACATATGAATATGCGTATGAATTATATTAACAGTAAGTGTACAATTGAGAAGTTAATCAGTTTTGACAATTTTTCTCTTTTGCAGTTACCGATGCCATTGCTATTTTCGCATTTTTAAATTATCATTTATTACTGGTCCAAATATCCTTGTCACTTTCTTCATTGCCTCACTGATGTAGTCGTTGCCCGATTGCTTTAGTCGTTACCTGATTGCTTTACTCGTTACCTGATTGCTTTAGTCGATGCCCGATTGCTTTAGTCGATGCCCGATTGCTTTAGTCGATGCCCGATTTGCTTTAGTCGTTCCCTGGTTGATTCGTAATTGTTCCCCGAGTCATGGTGTGAGCTTTTGTAGTTTTCCGAGATGCCTTCATAGTTTTCCCGATTGCTCTTTTTCCTAAATTGCCTGTTATTCATTCTAATTTTCATTTTCCCAAATTTAGTCTTGCTACATTTTACCTTACGGAACTTCACCTTACTTGCAAAAACAACGTTAGTTTAAATTTTCTTGGAACGTGGTATTTATGCTGTATAATTGAAAAATACGTTCATCTGTCGTTGGTAAGAAATAATTTTTTTTTAATTACTGTTATACGATAATTTGTTTTAGGTATTAGGTTAATTTTGTTGCACTGCAAAATTTTGCATTTCTTTATTGCTGCCAGTTCTACGTTGTGCTTTAGTCGTTGCACATTCAGCTTGGTTAAATTTTGTTTTTGTCGTTTGTCTTCCGAAATGATGTATGCTTTGGTAGTTTTTGTGGACAATGATGTACATTATGTGTGTTCAACTATAAGAATTTTGGGTGGATGTGAGTGGAATCAAGTTGTCTAAGTTAAATGGTTAGATAATAAACGTTATCCTGCAAGAATTATTTGTACTCATGGTGAGTTTATTTACTTTTTATCATTACAAAAAAATAATTTTTATTTTAGAATCGGCAACATTTTTGGAAAAATTGAATACATCGATTACTGAATTTCTCCCTCACGTTGGTATGTGGAATACAGTAACGGATTCTTTTTTTGTAACGGTTTTTTTTCTTTTTAGTAATCAAACGTTCTAATGCTTCCAATAATTCACTTTTGAGGTCTAAGATCAATTCTAATGTAACTATGAAGTGAATGGTGATTATGATTCTGATTGCTCGATTCGAGATCATCTTTATAATGCTGCTGAAGATAAGTCATCAACTTCATCTGAAAAATATCAACAGCCTGATTCATCAACCACATCTGAAGAAGAACATCAACAGCCAGAACATCAAATTGAAAAAGAAGAAGCGAATACACATGAATCTATTGATGTGCCTTTAAGAAATTCTAGTTCTTTACCACATACTGATAGACTTTTAGCTTACGAAAGCTTTCCCAACTTTGAAGCACCTAAAGCAACTGGACGTTACACAAGACGATACTTTTGTATCTATTGTAAAAAAATGTTTGCAAAGCTACCTAATCATCTTGAGTGCTGTCACAGCAATAAAGTTGCTGTGGAAAACTTCATTAAAATACCTGCAGGTGAGTTTTTTAATGCATATTTTAAAAAAAAGTTTATGCTACTTAATTTTAATTTTTTATGTTCTAAAGATAGGAAAGCTATCATTGAAACAATCAGACGTCAAGGTGATTATGAACATAACACATTCAAAGAATACAATACAGGAACATTGTTAGTTGCAAGGCGAACAAAAGTGGAAAGTGAGCGTAATGTTAAAATTGTTACTTGTCCAGAATGCAAAGGACAGTTTTATAACTATTGCTTATAAACATCTGAAAAGATGCTGCAAAACTTACCATAAAGGTAGAAAAGATGCACTAACAAGATCCAAGGATGTTTATCAACATCTACATCCAAAGGCTTGTTTACAATCTGGTTCATCGTGTATTTCCAGTTTTAAGAGAAACCGATTATGTTACAGCTATGAGGTATGATGAATTAGGTATATGTGTAATGAATGATATGTGTCGAGTCTATACTGATCAACATTTTGATGACATGATTCGTGCTAAAATAAGGTTAATGGGCAGGCAAGAGAATTTGACAACAGTGTTACCGATTTGGCTTCTAATGGGCCCATCAAAATATGATCTTATTGTACAAGTAATAAATACCGTTGCAGGATTAAATCCCGAAGGTACTCATTACAGAGTTCCTTCTGTTGCGACGAGTTTATCAACACTTTGCAAACGTGCTGCAAACATATGAAAAATAGAATGTCTAAAAAAAAAGATGAAGTAAAGAAAAAGGATGCAGAAGATTTTTTGTCGTTACTAACTATATGTAATACCGGAGCTCTTACAAGAACGTCTATAGAAAACAGGGTTGAACACCAACGTCAAAAAGTAATAGAACTACCAGATAAGAACGATATTTCCAATTTGGTGGTATACGTTAGGAGAAAACGTAGAGAATTTTATCAACAATTGAACAATTATGATGTTGATTGAAGAATTAGAAAGATTCAAATTACAAGATTATGCAAGCCTTCAGGGAATCCTGAATACAAAAAACTTAACAGAAGAAGAAAAATCTGCAGCTCAAACATATACAAGATTTGAAATTAGAGGAAAACTAAATCGGTCTGTTCCTGTTTTGGTACATTGGGAGATGCAACTGTGTGTTAATTTGATTATTAAACTAAGAGGTTCTGCTGGAGTTTCTGAAAACAATCCTTATGTGTTCGGTATTCCTTCTAACGATTCTCGACATCACTATTTGCGTGCTTGTGAATTTTACGGAACATATCTAACAAATATGCTGCAAAAAAACCACATTTGTTAAGAGTAACGGCCTTAAGGAAACATATTACAACGGAATGTGCAATTTTAGATTTATCGGACAATGTAATTAAAGACGTTGCAAATTTTATGGGACATGCTGAGAAGATACACAATGACATTTATAGATTGCCTGTTGAAAGCAGAGATATTGCTAGAATGTCGAATATACTTGAATTGGTACAAGGTGATGTGACAGAAGACGATTCATCAGACGAAAACTCTGGCAGATTGGACGAAGCGCATTTACCCGTTGCATCAACTTCACATTATGCTGTTGAGATTGAAAGTAAAAGAAGACATGTTTCAGGTTAGTTGTTTGTAACAATAAAAATTTATTAATTTTAATTTATTTTTGCTGGGACATATAAAAGATAATGTGGTCCTAAGAAAATTTGGTCTACCGAAGAATGTGACGAAGCTAAGAAAGTGTTTGGTAATTTCTTGAAAACTGCTAAGTTACCGTCTTTTGAAGAAATACAAAATGTTCGAATCCATAATGATGTTTTAAAAGAAAGATCACCTCAAGCTATACGGATGTGGATTGAAAAACAACTTTTGAAAAAACGTAAGATGCCAAGTTCATCGTGTGATCGACCATCTGTAGGTACGTATCAATATTTCTATTTGACCACCTGCTGCAAAACATTTTTTTTAGTAAACCGAATTCGATGGAGCGACGTTGAGAAGAAAAGCTTGTGTGAAGCATTTTCAAAACATATACATGGTACTTCTTTACCATCACAGTCCGAGATACTGTTTAGTATCGAAAAATTTCCTGAAATTAAAAATCGTTCCGTAAAATGCATTAAAACTGCAGTCGTGTATGAAAAAAACCGGTATAAGAGAGGTGTGTAATTAATTCATTTTTAACTGGAATTTAAATTATTTTAATTGTGCTGTACTAGTCCAATTTTATTTTTGTTTTAGTATATACTTTGTAAACAATTGTTATGGATTTTAACGGATGTGTTGCAATTGAAGTGCACACAAGCAGTTCATGGACTACAATCCATATTATTTTTAAGTTTTTTACTATATTGTCCTGTTCTATATTGCATTGTCGTTATAATAGTAGCTTTCGTTGTAGTATGTATCTTGTTTTATAATTTTGTTTAAGGTGATTTTAAAATTTTGTTTAATACTTGAGTCGTTTTAAAATATTAATGCTTTCGTAATTAAGTTTCGAAATTGCGTTGAATGTCTTATTAGATTTAAGTATTTTGTACGTATACATTGATTTAACTTGATTTACTGGTCTATATAATGTACATTTTGTTTCGAGTTCAATTGTTTGTGTATATTAATTTTTAGGCCGGCGTTGGAAATCTTACGTTAGTTTTGATGTAATTTTTTTTACATGGTTAATAAAATTTATTTTCATGAAAGATTAATTTTTATTACTTATAAATAATAGTAAGTCGTTAATTAATCGATTGCAAAATTGGCAACGTTGTTTCGGACAACGTTTATAGATGAATTTTCGAAATTTGATTACTAATTGGCTATTAGGAATTGTTTGTCTATGCAAACTGTAGCTTTAACGGATGACACTTCTGTAGGTTAGGCAACTAAATGCCCTCTAATTTTTTTTTAAATTAGTTTAAATTAAGAATAGCTCACTAATCTAATAGTTAATCATGGCATTTAAATATAATTGCTTCTAAACTGATTTTTTATATTTTTGCTACAGTATTGTATAAAAATATAACTAATCTTTTGTAACATTATTAATTGAAGCATTAGTAAAGAATTACGCTTATATAAAAAAAATGTAAACTTTTTCCCTAAATGAGAATTATTCCATCTTGTACAATTTAATTCATTAATGACTTTCTTTTAAAGTGAAAATATGTTTAATAATGTCAAAATAATACCTTACTTGAGTATTCCTGACAAGTGTTCTTAATTGATTAATAAATTTATAATCTTAATAGCTGATTTCCTTTTAGTGGTCTTTAGAAAACTTAATATTAATGTAAAGTGGTACTATTATTTGTAAAAGCTTCTGAATCAGTTCAAACGTTTGCATACTCTCTTACTGAAGTACATAGATATTCCTACTCACGTACCTGTATGGTTTGTATTGATGATTCTATCTACTAAGTTTTCTTTAATTGTTTTTACTATAATTATAATTCAATATTAGTGTAAATAACTTGTACATACATGTAGATTTGCTTTAACTTTTATAGAAACTGCTGAAATGTAGGTATAAACATTCAGACACTATCTTGACTATGTTATATGTATACATAGGCTAATATCCTTAATTACATTAACTATTAATTATATATTTTACTTACTAATATCTTATAAATGGGCTTTAGTATAATTTATTGTTGGTGTAAATAACTAGTGCAGATAAATTTACTTTATCTTTCAGAATAAACATTCAGACATTATCTTATGTATTCGTAGCATAGTATTACTAATTATAATTGTTTTAAATAGTAATATCTCTTGAATTGGCTGTAGAATAATTCAATGTAACTGCAACAAGCTTAAGTAAGCACATTTAGGTTAATTTGTGTAGAATTTACTGAAATTTTTTAAATATAATCGTTCAGGTTGAAATCATATTACCATATTGGACATGTGAAAATTACACGTTAAAAAAACCGTGAAATCATTAATTGTTTCTGGTAAAGTAACATTTTCTAAAGTATTTAGACTGTTATAAATTGTTTAAACAATGATCATTTATTTGGCAGACTTATTACGCCTTACTGGTTTAGTCAAGGTATTACCAACGCCGAGGAGGTTGGATGAAAGCAACTACTTCAGTAATTTGCGACGTTTCGTGTTCTGGATGAACACTACATCAGGCTCGCTCACACCGAGTCAAGTAATTTTTTTTCAAAATAATTACGTTACAATTAATACATTTAAATTAAAAACGTGATGTTAATTTGTACATCGTGCACATTTTAAAACGTACGAACAATATCCAACCTCCTAAAAGAAGGGATCATTAATTTGATCGAATTTTTAAAATTATCACATACCAGGAGGCGAACCGATCTATTATATAAATAATATATTATATATATATAAATGATATATATAATAAATAAACCTTGCAGTTTGCATCATCAGTTAAACGAAATACTTAATTCGTGCAAAATGGATACACTCTCTAGCATGTGTAAACAGTACTTAGCAGTGACGCGTGTTTACTTTGATAACATAAAAACGGCGAACGAAACTAATAATCTGAAACTTTATATTAATCGTGCAGTACAAATTGTTCGTAAAGCAATCAAAAATAAAATACACGAAGATAATATATTGGAATCTCCTTTTTCGATTGAAACAAGTTTATCATATCTAAAAGTTTATAGTTTAAAACTTGGAGAACGTTTAGTGGTAAAATCGGGCGCAGGTCTATCCACAAACCTAAAATGAAATAAAAAATGTAAAGTTAGTTGGGAAGACGTGGAATCGTGTCTCAACAACAGAATTCGAACCGGTTTCATATCAAGCATTAATATAAAAAATTCCATAACTTTTTTTGAAAAAATCTTTTAAATGTTTTAATTTAAAAATCAAAAAGGCTCTCGGAGAATATTTTCTTAAAGTAAACGTAATTTTAAACGCTAATTTTATTAAACCTCAAACGCGAAATAGATTTGAAAGCGATTTGCATTAAAAATGATGTCATTGATCGTACAACTAATTTGAAACAGTGGTATCAAGAACACGTGTTTGATAAACTTGCAACAAAATTAGAGAAGTTTACTGAAAAAGACAGTGACTGGGCTTTAGAAGAACTTTTGGGACTTAAAGTCAACTTTTGTGTCGGTTCCTGATTGTATAAAAACGAAACGTGCTGTTGCGAATGTTAATGATGATTCATACTGCTTTCTTTGGTCTGTAATACCAGCTCTATATCCCGCTAAGCAACATTCTTATAGACCTTCTTCATATTCCCATTTCAATGATGTTTTAAATTGTGATAGTATTCAATTTCCCATTACTATAAAAAATATAAGAAAATTTGAAAAACTTAACAATTTATCAATTAATCTGTTCTGTATAGAAAATAAAAAAAATTTACCTTGTTCACTTAGTGCTGTTTCCGATACAAATGCTAAGGTTATAAATCTTGTAATGCTTCCTTTGAGCTCTACTTCTCACATAGATATAACAACTCATCTGATGCCCAGCTACTCTTTCATTTCACTTGGATCAAAAATTTGTCGGCGCTTTTATCGAAACAACTATGCAACCGTAATAGTAAAATTTTTATTTGTGAACGATGTTTAAATTATTTTACAACTCAAGATATACTTAAACATAAAAGTTACTGCATGAATTCTAATGAATGCAGTGTGAGGTTACCGAAACAATCGGAAGAATTCTTATGATTTAAAAATTATCGTTGTCAAGAAAAAGTTCCATTTGTTATATATGCTGATTTGGAATGTATTTTGGAAAAATGTAATGATGCCGATTCAAATTTACTCAATACTAAATCTAAAACATATCAAAAATTGTACCGTTTATAGCATATTACCTAAAATGTTCATACGATGATACATTATCAAAATTTTGCACATATCGAGGAAAAGGTTGCATTGATTGGTTTGTATATGAATTGAAAAATATTGCTGATGTGTGCTTTATAAGATTGTTCCAATGGAAAGTTAGGGTTCGAGATTATAACCATCAAACGGAGTTATTTAGAGGAGCTCCCCATCAGGCTTGCAATTTAAACTATAAAGATGAACATTATATACCTGTAGTTTTTCATAACATGAGTGGGTATGACGCGCAGTAAATAAGGAAAAATACATTTCATTTACAAAGTCAATACCAAATATAAATATTTTTGTTAGGTTTATAGATTCATTTCGTTTTATGTCACAAAGTTTAGATCGTCTTTCTTCTAATTCGTTAGATAACGAAAAAAAGATCACAAAATCTTACTGTAATAGTTTAGAAAAGTTTCATCTAATTAATAGGAAAGGAACTTTTCCTTATGACTATGTAGATACCTGGGCAAAATTAAAAGAAACATGTTAACCAAGTCAACAAAACTTCTATAGTCAGTTGACAGTTAATGATGATGATTATGCTCATGCAGTAAATGTTCGGAAAGTTTTCAAAATTTGAAATATAGGTGAATATTCCGATTTGTATTTAAAAACTGATGTATTTTTACTAGCCGAAGCGTTTGAAGCTTCCCGTCAAACTTGTTTAAAAACTTCTACTTGAGATCCGTTACACTATTATACTGCACCGGGAATAATGTTTGACGCAATGCTGAAGACTACAAACGTTTCATTAGAACTTATCACATATATTGATATGCTTATGTTTATTGAGAAAGGAATTAGAGAAGGCGTTTCTCAATGTTTCAATAGATATGCTAAAGCAAATAATAAATATATGAAAAATGCCTTTGATTTAACTAACTATAGTGCATATTTAATGTATTTTGATGTAAATAATTTATATGGAGCGGCCATGTCTCAATATTTGCCATAGAAAATTTTGATGTTCAAGAAATTTTAAATACACCTGATGATTTTATGTTTAGATATATTGTTGAATGTGATTTAGATTATCCAATTCAATTACATAATTTTACATAGCGATTTACCATTTACCAGAGCATATGATTCTTCCGAATTCAAACACTAAACTTAAAAAATTGTTATTACCGTTGTTTCCAAAAGAACGTTATATCGTTCACTATAGGAATTTAAAAATGTATTTAAGATTAGGTATGCTATTAAAAAAATTTCATAGTGCTTAACACGTTCACTGCGTTACATATCCCCGGGGATATGTAACGCGCATTGTTGATGTGCGTCATTAAAATTCCGAAAACTCCTCCTATGTGCGGTTGCCGCCAAATGCTTATTTCTCAACAGATTTCTGTATTGTAGGTACCAAATCGAATGATTATTTGTAGAGAATACTGATGGCGACACTTGGTTGTACATATCCCCGGGGATATGTAACGCACATAATTAATCCTGTTTTTAATCTGTGCGGTACGGGACGCCGAGGATATGTATGCAGATTATCTTAATGTGTTGATTTAGTTGCGATTTAGTCATTCGGCAACTTTCGCATCGCGTGTTTATCAGCTGTTTACACGTGTTGGTTCGCAGATAACAGAAAAAAGTCGGTTAGTGCGGTATTTGTTGTTTGTTACTAAGAATTCTTTCGAATGTGTTGTGTTATTTTTGTGTCAAGTTAAACGATCTGTGCCATGACTACACGTACTGCTAAAATCCTGCAGTTAGCTGCAGAAATGTTTGAAAGGGAGGCCGAAGAAGTAAATGTAGCGGAATCGTCCACTGAAGAAGAGTCCGAGCCTTACAGCAGCGATGATTCTTTGAATGATCGAACTTACGCTCCCTCTGAAGACGAAGCTGCCGAGTTAGAAACAGAGACTGAATATGAATGTATCACAGATTCTGAACAACCAAGTGGTATGTCAACACCCAATTTGCATGACAGCAGTGTATGGGAGGATATCTCCGCAATCACTCTAAATTTTGACTTACTGCATGGCCAATGTAAGCTAGACTCGGAGGTTAATAATTTAACAGTAAAGCGACCAATTGATGTATTTAACCTCTTTGTCACTGATGATATTGTAAACATCATCGTATGTGAGACTAATAACTATGCAAATCAACAGTTAAATAAGCGACACAGCAATAAATCAAGAATTAAGAGTTGGATTAATACGGACAAAAATGAAATTCGAAAATTTTTAGGAATAACTCTTGCATCTGGTTTATCCACAGTTCCTAGTATGAATTTATACTGGTCCAAGGATACATTGTTTTATAATAATTTTATTGCTTCGCACATCACCAGAGATCGGTACCTTTTACTTCTAAGATTCTTGCATTTTACAGACAACGAGACGGCTGATACAAATAATAAGCTATATAAATTAGAACCATTAATTAACCCTCTGATCGAAAATTTTCGAAATATTTTAAAACCAGGAAAAGAACTGGTTATAGACGAATCAATGGTGCCTTTCAGGGGTCGTCTGCACTTTTTACAGTATATTCCTAATAAATCCCATAAGTATGGAATAAAACTGTACAAACTTTGTTCTCCTAATGCGTATACACACAACTTAAAGATTTACACAGGCAAGGGAGACACAAATCCTTCACTTGGCCATTCACAGACTGTAGTGCTTGATTTACTACAGCCACTAAATCTACAAGATGGGCATATCTTGTTTGCTGATAATTTTTACTCCGGCATATAACTAACTGAAAAATTATTAGATAAGAAAATACTGTATTGCGGTACTCTTCGAATAAATCGCAAAGGAGTTCCCAAAGAATTTTCTAAGAAAATGAAAAAAGGAGAAATTTTTGGGAGTCAAAGAAAAAACGTCAGGATTATAAAATGGGTTGATAAGAGACCAGTCCTAATGATAACAAGTGACCCGTCTCACTTTAACGAACTTATTTCAACTGGAAAAAGGAATAGGAACGGGGAAGAAATTCTAAAACCAAAGTGTGTAGTCGATTACAATAAGGCCAAGAAAGGTGTAGACGTTAGTGATCAGATGTCATCATATTATACCGCAGTAAGAAAAAGCTTAAAGTGGTATAGAAAAGTAGCACTAGAAATCTTGTTAGGCACAACTATTGTCAATTCGTGGATTATTTACAACATGACTGCTGATACGAAAATGACAATAATAGAATTTAGGAGGCAATTAATCAACGATCTAATGGTACCCCGCAGCGAGTATTCTGAAACTAAAACAGGGAAAAAAAGAACACACACATATGTAAAACCGGAAGGACCTGGGAGAAAGAAGAGGAAGCCTTGCAAAGGATGCTATGAAAATTTAAGGAAGACGCTGTCCAGTCGCGAAGCGGATAAAAAGGTACGTCGCATCATAAGTTATTGTAACGAATGTCCCAGTCGACCAGGGTACTGTCTTCCTTGCTTCAATAACTATCACAAATAATGTTTCTCTATAAGTTCGTAACAGTTTACAGCTTTTTATTTTCACTTATGTTATCATAAACAATGCTTTTGTATCACCTATAATCGCCTGTCTTGTATTACTTTGTTTGATTTTTGTGCAATAATGTGAATTAAAGTTTTATACTTAATTTTTGGTGTTTTCATAATACTAAACAAATACGGTCAGGACCTAAAGTGCAATGGGGTATTGGCTTCCCAAAACCAAAATAAAACTAGCCTGATAACAGAATACCAACTTGCTAAAACACATTTTCCAAAAACCAAAATACATATCCCCGGGGATATGTAACGCACACGAAGAATCAACAAGTACAGGACCCCGGGGATATGTAACGCACACAAATCGAGTACATGAAAATTTGTGCCGCAGTGAACGTGTTAAATTCCATCAATCTCTTTGGTTAAAACAGTACATAGATTTAACCTGTTTGAGACGGCGGCTGAAAAGCAAGTGCTTACCGCTGGAACGGAGCCGGGAGAACCTAAACAGACAGCAGTCTGTGCGTGCACGTCTAGAGCGTCCAATTTTTTTTTATTATCATGGCTTCAAAAAGAGGCCTTTCCGACGAAGAGCTTCAGTACATGCTAGAAAGCAAGGACGAATACTTGCCAAGCGAAATTGAATATTCCGGCGATTCCGAAACTGAGGATATTGGAATTGAGGAGCAAGAAAGTGAAGAAGTGAACATTGCTACAACGGGAACGAGCGGAAACACTGCTAGAAATGCCGGTCCGAAGTTTCAGTGGCGATTTGATGACAATTTCGTTCCTCCTAATATGAATTTTGATAATTCGAACTCCGGGGTAAATGGGAACCTAGGATTTTTAGAAGATTCGCCCGAACTTGATTACTTCCTACACTTTTTTGATAACAATTTGATGTCTATTATCACGGAGCAGACCAATATTTTCGGAACAGCATTGAAAGAAAAATATTCATCATATAAAACATGGACGCATAAAAACCATCTCGGAGATGTATGTTTTGTTTGGTTTATGCACACTTGTGAGAATTGTTCAAAAGCCAAAATTGTCGGGTTATTGGACGACGAATCCCCTCAGATGAAGAAGACTCTTTACGAAAAATCCAGCCAACACTTTTCCACTATCTTTTGCAAAGGAAAACAGGAGGATGCGACACTGTGCGCTCATACCGTAAAGGTATGCCACAATTTGAGAATGTTGAAAAGGGAAATTGGATAGCCACACACAAGGACAAATTACTTGCAATCAAATGGTGTGACCGGAGAATTGTTCATATGCTCACTACCGTTTTCACTGCTGCAGAAAAGAATACCGGAAAAACCAACCACAAAACCGGAGAGCCGATAAAAAAACCACACGTTGTTCTCGAGTATAATCAGAACATAGGTGCAATAGATAAGGCAGATATGCAGATCAGTTTCGTGGAAAACGCACGTAAGACATTGAAGTGGTACAAAAAACTTTTTTTTCATCTTATGGATGTAACGTCCCGTTAGGGTTCATTACATTTAAAATTCTATTTTGTATTCACGTACTAATCTGTATATACATTTATTCCGTTTGGCAACGTCGCGTTGTATTTCGAATCGACCGACCAATCGATTTTTGTTCGCACTTCCGTTTGAGCCATCTTGAGGCCTACACGTCGTGTGGTGCAAGGAAAACAAATTTTCTTAATTATGGCGTAAAAACGCATACAAATTAATTTTTATTCTTTCCAACTAATTGCTGGTAAGTTTACCTTTATTCCAATATAATTTTTCTATTGAATTCAACATTTTTAGTGATTTCACAATGTTACGCAATACATTTAGACAAAGGAATTGAGTCCCTTGAGACTGTCACAAAGACATTTTCCTTCTCTCATACCAGAAACTCCAGAACAAGGAAAAAGAACTCAGCGAAAGTGTCATGTATGCAGCAACTCCCGGCTTAGAAAACGTCAAAGAAAGGATGTGCGCTACATGTGGAAAGAATGTGATGTACCATTATGTGGGTACCGTGCTTTTAGGATTTCCATACCAAACTGAAATATTCAAAAAGACTTCATTACTTATTTCGTTTATGTTTGCTTAAGTTTTTTCACTACATTATGCTATTTTTTGGTTTAGAATAAAATATTATTTTATTTTTAATTCAATTTGGTTTTGTTAATGAATTTCTCTATGAAAATATCAGACATACATGTACGCGTTCATCAGGAGACATCAAGAAACCGTACATGTACGACCCCAGTTTCTCAGAGTGTAAAAACCGTACGTAAATGTACGTAAGTCGTCACATTCGAGTTCAGAATGATCTCAAAACGTACGGCGCTAGTGAGTGGCGAGTAGAGTTGAAAAACGTATTAGTACGTCGCTCGTACGGCTAAGACGCAATTGAAAATCGTACTTGTACGGCCGTAGTCGCGAAAAGGTTAAATACATAAATGCGTCAACAATCTAAAAATGAGTTTGAAAAAGATTTCTATAAGTTAATGATTAACGCTATTTATGCCAAATGTAAGAAAGCATATTGATATACGTTTAGTAACACAATGGGATGGACAATGGGGAGCGCGAGCCTTTATCTCAAAACCAAATTTTCATAGTTCTGTTGTATTTGATGAAGATATAGTTATAGAAATGAACAAATTGGAAATACGTATGAATACTATTTATGCAGGATTTAGCATATTAGAACGATTATACGAATTTCATTATGATTATGTTATAAAAACGTTCGGAGAAAATGTAAAATTGTACTGAAACAAAACCCTGGGGTTATCAATATCAACCGTTTGGAGCGGATTAAATTACATAATCGTTGCAGCAACACACCATCGAGATGCTTGCCAGATTTGGCAAGATGGCCTTCTACTAATTAGGAGAATTACAAAAAAAAGCATTATCTTACGTATTGTTAATTTTATATTAAAAACTAATACATATATTTTGTTTTATTTTAAACCTTTATGCAGCTATTAGCAAGCAAACTAAACATTTTAAAAACCAAGGAATATGATTTCACCAATTAACCGTTCAAAAACCAAAATTTGAGAACTGACTATTCGATTAATTGCTAAATCGGTTTGTTACATGGGTTTAAAAATTGGTTTGTTAAGGTGGGTTAAAAATTAATTTTTCAATATAGATTAATAACAAATCACCGCATAGTTTATAGATAATATGCGAATATTCAAAGTAATGGTGCCGTATTTTACTATTACAGGTTGAGAACCTTAAGTTCTTAGGGTTTAGTCGTACAGTTTTACGTCACGATTAGGTTAGATTTCTTGAAGATTTTGTCGTAGTTTTGAGAAACGTGATTGGAGCTGTACCACTATTTGATTTTTGACTTTCTTTTTTTTTCTCTCGTTCATTAGGAAAACTCGTCACTAATATGGCTACTTGGCGATTAGGAGTGAATCGACTTAGGAAGCAGGAGCTTCAATATGTATTAGTTTCTCGTGGGTTTGATCCTACAGTAGTCGTTTCTACATTAAGGGGTGCGGTGCGTAGTGCTTTACAATTGGAAAAAGAACCTCGTTTCGTATTGATACTGTTACTTCAGTTTTTGAGGATGATAAGGTAGCTGTCGAACAAGCTATTGGGGAACTGCAAACGTTATTAAGCGAATTTGACAGGAATTTTTCTTCGTCTACTTTCAAACGAGCCAGTACCTTGTGGGTACACATTCACCGTCGTTGTTTAAAGATGGCACCTGATGGAGAAGGTGAAGAAAAATTACATCGTCAATTTGGACTTACGCTACAAACTCTACGTAATGAGTTCACAGCTAAAGGGAAAAAGGCTACTAGAACTCCGTCAGTTTCCTTTGCTAACTTACCTTCGTCTAGTCCTAAACAGGTTTCGGTAGAGTCACTACTTCAGGATGAAGAACCACCTCTTCTTACTTCTTCAGATTCCGATGCTGAAATGGATGTATCTGTTCCGACTACTGCTGCTCTTTCAAAGACTACTGTTACTAATGTGTCACTAGCTAAGTGGAACTTAACTTTTTCGGGTGAGGGTTCGTTTTCACTCACCGAATTCTTGATGCGAGTTGATGAGTAGGGTGGAGCGAAAAACCTTACATTTAAATTTGATTAAGCCTATACGCGGAAAAGTGGTCTAGCTATAAGATATTGCACCAAAAAAAAAATGAACTCGATCGGACATGATTTAGCGGTGCCCCCACCACTTTGAAAATCACGCCACGCGTTCATTAGTACTATATGCGCCGGCCGTTTGTTTTAGTATCCGTTTAGTATTCAATAGAGTTCGGACGTGTTTATATCGCTGTTAACTTTAAAATTGACGTTTCGGGATCGACTATCTTGAAAATTTTTCTGAACAGTGGTGTACAGTTATTATTTATTGTTGGTGTTTTGTGCTAATAATTAAATAAAAATGCCAAAAACTAGAAATGTGGTCAAGTGTCCTATATTTGGAGCTCCTCGTACATTTATGGACAATTTGCTTCCTACTTATGCCGACATTATGCGAAATTATTTATTTATTAGGCAAATGTTGCTAGATTCGTCAGCAAACAAAGCAGAGCCAACAATAACAAACATTTCCTCAATTTTACTAACCGAAATTAAAGTGATTTGGTCGAAGTCCTCTATTCCTATCGTGTCAGATCAACAAATTTTGCATTTGATAAAGGAGTTCCACAAAAATATAGAAATTTCAAAAAACCTATCAAAAATCGCAAAACAGATCACCTGAATTCAAAACTGAACAACTTTAAAAATGTTTATGAAAACAAACTTTTTGACATTTCCTTGTGCAAATGTAAGAATATTTCTTTATGTAGCTGCGAAATAAAAGTTCCAGTGAGAGAACGAACTTTTTAAGTGACCAAAGAAGTGAGCGAAAAATGGTAATTGGGTCTGTTGATCGGGCAACAACAAAAAGAATTGAACGTGCTGCATACAGAAAAGCGACGGAGACCACTACTGCAGCAAGATCGTCTGGCCTGAATGAATGTCACCTGTTCCCAAAGCCTTCAACATCAAAAGGCTTTATTGACGAAGGTTCAGGTAATGAAAGTTCAGACAAAAACAGTTCAGGTGAAGTGGAAATGAACAACAGTCGCATTGAAGCGAATCGTTGTGATTCGCTCCAAAATACAAATCAAATGCGTGTAAAACTGCCTAGCTTAGCTCAAGCTTGCGATCGTACGGGCGTTTCTGACAGATCGGCTGCTACTATTGTCAGTGCAGTGCTGAAAGATTTGGGCTTAATCAACGAAGATAGAACTGAAAAAATAATAGACAGAAGCAAAGTAAGAAGAGAAAGAAAGAAAAACAGAGACAACGAGTGTAAAAACCACAGACCATAAGTAAACCTCTAAAAGCAATCTATTTTGACGGTCGCAAAGACAGCACACTTTTCCAAGAAAAGAGAGGCAACAAATACTACAAGAAAACAGTAGTAGAAGAACACATTGTACTGCTATCTGAACCAGGATCAAAATATTTTGGGCACTTGGCGGTACCATCCGGAACTGCCGAAAATATTGAACAAAGTCTCCTATCTTTTTGCAAACAAACACAAATTTATTAGATTTGGTTGCTGTAGGCTGCGATGGTACGGCAGTTAATACTGGTATCCATAACGGAGTAATTCGTCGTTTAGAAGTCCACTTGAACAGACCACTGCAATGGTTCATTTGCTTATTGCATGCCAATGAGCTTCCGCTAAGGCATTTAATACAACATTTAAGTGGCAAAACAACAGGACCTTCCGCATTTTCGGGAGACATTGGAAAAAATTGCAGATTTGTGAACAACTGCCTGTAGTAAATTTTCAGAAGATTACTAATGAATTGCCAAATATTGACCCTAGTATTTTGAGTAGCGATCAGAAATATATGCTTGAAATTAGTATTGCTGTTTCATCTGGAAAAGTTCTAAGCGGTTTAGCTGACCGACAACCTGGTAAAATAGCTCATTCGCGGTGGTTAACTACGGCTAATCGAATTTTGCGTTTATATGTGGCCACAAGTAATCCATCAGAAAACTTCGTGCATTTAGCTGAATATACTCAAAAAGTTTATATTCCCACTTGGTTTGACATTAAAGTACAGTCATCGTGTAAATATGGGCCTCTTCATTTGTATAACACAATCAGACGCTCAAGATTTTTGCCACATAATTTGAGAACAATTGTTGATAGAACAATTCATACTAATGGATATTTTGCGCATCCTGAAAACTTGCTGCTGGCAATGCTTGGCGATACCAGGTTACATATTCGAGAACTCGCTATAAGGCGCATTTTGAAATGTCGGTCTCAAACATCTGTCACTCTCCGAAATTTTAAAATACCTGACATTAATTTTAATGCTACTAATTACACAGAACTGATAGAATGGCATAACAAACACACTACTATCAGTATAACTGAGCCGCCAATTACCAAACACTTTTCTGATCAGCTGTTGAAAAGCATGATTGCAAAGGTTCCAGAAGAAATAGAGATTTTAAAATTCCCTTGCCATACCCAAGCTGTGGAACGTTGTATTAAATTGGTAACGGAAGCATCATCCTTAGTGTGTGGTGCCGAAGCAAGAGATGGTTTTATTAGAGCACGAATCTCATCTCGCACCGCAATGCCTAAATTCAATACGAAATCCGAGTTTTTCAAAACTTTGTAAGTTTTTTGATTTATTTCATAGAACAAAATGTATGTTTTGTAAGTTTTCTTTTAATAAATGCATTCTCTTTGAATTTTTTCATTATTTTTATATCAATGCAATATTATTATTATCCTTGATATACATTTTCCGAAATTAAAAATTATTCATGGTCTCTGGGGCACCGCTAACTATTATCAGAAAAAACTGAAATTTTACTAAAACAATCCACTGTATATGAGACCACTTTTCCGCATATAGGACCAAATAAATTTTGAAAAAAATATTTACACCTATACTTTCGCTCCACCCTATGAGTTGTGTTTGTCGCGTGGTGTCTCTCCACAAAATTTGTTTAATTCGGCTGCTGAAATTTTGACTGGGAAAGCTTTGTGTCTCTTTAGCGTGAATCGAGATTCTTTACGTTCTTGGCAGGATGTAGTTACTTTGTTAAAATCAGAATTCTTACCACCTGATTACGACGATCGTTTATGGGATGAGATTCGAAGTCGAACTATGGGGCCTCAAGAATCCATCGGCATGTATGTGACGATGATGCGCAGTCTCTTCCAGCGATTATCGTTGCCCGCTTCTGAAGATACTCAGCTCAAGACGATACGACGTAACTTAACTCCATACTATCAATCTGCTTTAGGATTAGCGCAGATTTCTACATTGACCCAGTTGATTGATTATGGCAAGCGGTTGGAATTAACTAAACTGACAGTGGACAACTATAAACCACCTCCTTCGCGGCGTACCACTCGACTTTTGGAACCTGCATTGGCTTATGTCAGCGACACCTCAGTTTCTTCTATTGCTTCTACTTCTAAGAATCGTTCGGTACGATTCGAAGAAAATACTATTAATTCTAATTCTTCTCGACGGGGTTTTCTTAATTCTTCTCGCGTTACTTGTTGGAATTGTCGTCAGATGGGACATGCCTCTCCGAATTGTGACCAACCTCCTACTCTTCACTGTTACGGATGTGGACAGGCAGGGGTTAGTCGTCGCAACTGTACTAAGTGCAATACTGCTTCGGGAAACTAGGACACGAGTCTACGAACCGAGTCGTGGATTCTACGCTATCTTTAATCTCGGATTCTATCTTCGACTTGCCTGACAAGCAACGTATTCTTTTGGATTTTATATTTGCCAGTGTTCGTGATGATGAGCGTCCTTATCTTAAGGTTAATGTATTAGGTCTCTCTTTCTTTGGTCTTTTGGATACCGGTGCTTCTCGAACCATTCTGGGTGGTCCGGGATAGCAACTTCTTCAGTCTTTGAATATTCGTCTTTCTCCTTCTTCTGTGTCTTCATGTAATTTAGCGAATGACGTTATTGGGATCAGTTCTTCTACCGTTTTCTCTAGAGGGTAAAGTAAAAACGCTTAATACCTTGGTTATTCCGGAAGTTTCACAACAATTGATTTTAGGCATTGATTTCTGGAAAGCTATGAACTTTATACCTGATTTTCGGCACGGACTGTGGAATTTTAATGCTAATCTTCCTTCGATTGATACTATCTCTTCGGATTCTATTGGGGCTATCTCAGAACTACTTCCATACCAACAAAAACCCTTAGACAACGTTGTTGCGGACTCTTTTTCGAAACAATCCTCAGGACTTGGTCACACCTCTCTCGTTCAACACCAAATACGTACGGCTGCTGAACCCATCAAACAGCGCTACTATCCGCTATCACCAGCGTTACAGAAGGTTGCGAATGAGGAGTTGGACTCAATGCTGAGTATGGGTGTGGTAGAGCCATCGAGTAGTCCGTGGTCGAATCCAATTGTCTTAGTGAGGAAGAAGGATGATACGTATCGATTCTGTGTCGATTTTCGAAAGGTGAATCAGGTAACTCAAAAGGATGCGTACCCACTACCGTACATTACCTCCATTCTAGACCGACTGAGAGATGCTAGATTTCTGTCCAGTTTGGATATCCGGTCTGCCTACTGGCAGATTCCGTTGTCAGAGGACTCCAAAGCTGTGACTGCTTTTACTGTTCCTTCTCGTGGTCTTTTTCAGTTCACGCGCATGCCATTCGGCCTACATAATGCGCCTGCTACTTTTCAGAGACTGATTGATAGGGTGTTGGGTGTAGATTTAGAACCTTATTGCTTCGCTTACCTTGACGACATTATCATCGCTACTCCAACGTTTGATGAACGTATTCGGGTGCTAGAAAAGGTGTTAGGACGTCTAATTTCGGCTGGACTGACCTTACGGCGAGACAAATGTAACTTTTGTTTGTCTGAATTGAAGTACCTCGGATACGTAGTCAACAAGAATGGTCTGTTAGTAGACCCGGACAAGGTAACAGCGATACTTAATATCCCTACTCCTTAAAAGTCACTGATGTCAGACGATTTCTCTCTAACAGACCATTTCACAAACTTATGAGGAGCATCCAAGACACGTTTAAGAAGATTATTATACCAAGGATCAAGAGTCGGCAAATTAAGTAACAAGGTAGAAGAAATTTCAGACAGATGGGTAGTTTCTAATACAGGAGCTGAGCGAGACAGCGCATCAGGAACGACATGATCTTTTCCTTTTCAATGGATTATCGAAAAATCGTATTGCTGTAGCCTAATGGACCACCGAGTCAATCGTCCTGAAGGACTCTGCAAACGGTTTAACCACAACAACGAATGATGATCCGTTATCACTGTGAAGTAGGATCCTTCCACATAAGGACGAAACTTCTCTATAGCCCATAACACAGACATTCTTTCTCAGTAGTCGAATAATGTCGCTCCGCCTTCGTGAGCGATCTACTAAGATAACTAACAACCTTTTCACCACCCGCAGTCGTTTGACTTAACACCGCACCTAAACCAAAATCCGAAGCATCAGTCTCTACCACAAAAGGAAGCGAAAAATCAGGACACGACAGAATAGGAGCAGCAATTAAACTGTTTTTTAGAGAATCAAAAGCGACCTGACATTCATCTGTCCAAATAAAAGAAACATTTTTACGAGTAAGAGCCGAAAGTGGAGAAGTAAGAGAAGAAAAATTAGGAATAAAGCGACGGTACCAACTAGTCATACCAATGAATGTTCTTTATCGTCGTGTTGTTACTCATTTCTCGTCTGATTCTTCGGATGATTGGAAAATAGTGGTTCCTACGGAACAACGTACGGAAGTGATTCGTAACCATCATGATCCTCCGGTCGCTGGACACTGTGGTGTTTCGAAAACTACGGCAAGGATTTTACAACGTTATTATTGGCCCTGCTTACGTGCCGATGTCGCTCGTCATATTCGGCGTTGTCGTGTGTGTGCAGCGCCAAGGTGGAACAAGTTGCTCCTCCTGGTGTATTCGCTCCTCGCGCTAAACCATCACACCCTTGGCAAGTTCTTTGTTGTGATATCGTGGGTGCTCTGCCCCGCTCTTCGAAAGGCCATAGTTATGTTTTAGTAATCGCTGATTATTTTACTAAGTTTCCGTTGTTCTTCCCATTGCGTTCAGCTCTTGCTACCTCTATTTGTAGAATCATCGAAGAACATATTTTTCTTCTTTTTGGTGCTCCTCAGTATCTTATTACAGACAACGGTGTACAGTTTCGGAGTAAAGAATTTGGTCAACTTTGCGCTACTTACGGGACAACGATACTCTTTACAGCTAAATATCATCCTAGGGCTAATCCCGCAGAACGAATTAATCGTGTCTTAAAAACCATGATCTCTTCATATGTCAAAGAAAACCATAGGCATTGGGATGTCAATCTCTCGAAGATTGGTTGCGCCATTCGTACTGCGAAACATTGACTGCACTCCTTTCTTTGCAATGTTCGGACGTGAACACGTTCTCTCTGGAAATTTCTTTGGTCCATCTTCTTCTGATGTTCTTATTTCTGAATCTAAGGTTACTCGCTCAGTGTCTCATTATGAAGCTATTCGTACGCATATTTTGAAACAGCTTTCTAAAGCGTACACAAAAACACAAAACAGATATAATCTTCGCCGTCGACATGTGCGATATAAACTTGGGGATTCGGTATGGCGACGTAACTATACGCTTTCTGACGCCACTAGGCATTTTAATGCCAAGTTAGCACCTAAGTTCCTGGTACCTTTTATTATTAAAACGGTTAAATCTCCTTGGACGTATGAGTTAGTCACCACTACTGGACAATCGGTGGGTATCTAGCATGCTAAGAATCTTAAACCAGATCAAGGCTCTTCGGACTCTGATTCGAATGAGACTCCACACCAGGTAAATCGTCGATCGGTCAACGTGTCGTTACTATATCCTCGTCGGCGTCAGCGACGTAAACTACGTTCTAGATCATCTGTTGCTTCTCTGGGTGACTAATCTTGCTTTCGACTTATTATTACTTTATTCGGTTCTCTTGAATTCTACAATTAATGTTAGGCAAATGTAATGTCCGTCGGTGTTATGGTTTATTAGATCTCCGTAGATTCATAGTAGAAAACTAGATTTGGGGGTCACTCTAGTCTTTGGCTTGGGGGTTTAGTGACTGATCGGACTGCTGGTTCATTTCTTTACTCAGTCAGAGTAATACGACTTTGTCGACTGTAACCAGATTCCTTATTAATGATATTCCTTCGTTGGTTTTAGGTTGGTGTTGGGTGGTCTTTGTCAGACCTCTCAAAATTTTGATTTATTATTCTTTTTGGAGTTTAGTATCTTAGGGACTTTTAGTTAGTTCGCCTAAGAAGGGCTACCCGTAGAGGGTTATTATTATTTTGGGTTTAGTTCTATTTTTTTGGGGAAGGATATCATACCGTCTTTTGACGACTTTACAGCACTATATCTCCATCCAAGTCTAGTGTGAGCGAGTTCTTCACACTATGTCTCGACGTCTCGGGTTTTCTTTGTTATATTTTCTTATGGTCTTACTGCATTTGGGCGGTTGGTTGGGCAGTAGGGTAAGGTCACTCGGGGTCGGCTATCTAGGGAGAGATAGTCGAGCCGTACAACTCCATCGTACTCTCTTTTCTCCTTCTGTCTTCCTGTCTTTCTTTCTCTTCTTTCGATCTGTCTCCATGAGTGGGGGGGCGCCTGTTGTGGGAACCTGACGGCTATGCGTCCGGGAAGGTTGATTGTCTCTGTTCCGGTAGCCTCAAGATTCTGGACCAGGCATTATACCTTTCGGGGGCCGTACGGCGGACTTGACGGAGATGGGCAGGGGTGACCAATTTTTCTTAACCGGCGCATAGGATGTTGTGGTTGTACAGCAGGCACCGCTTCCGGCTACGGTCACGCAATTGCGGGCTGTAGTCCTTTATATTTTGGATTTTTGGGCAAAATTATGGGATGTTTCCTTTCTTGTTTTCTTTTATCTACTTTCAGGGTGGGGGGCTTTCCTGGGTCTTGTTACCTCTGGTCGCGGATCAGAATCCATCCTGGGTGGGAGGAAGACTATGGTGGGCAAGCGAGTACTGGTTGCGGTGACGTGCGCTTGTGTGGACTAACGTTGGGGGGCCCAACGACGCGCTTAGACATCTTGACGCGAGGGCTTGAGGTGTGTTTAAGACTCCGACGCCACACAATCGTCCGGCACTCCAACGAGGAAACCTTAGTCTACGATAGGATTCCTAGGGTGTTTCCTAGTCTCGTGGTTGTGGGTGCCGTTCCTTCTCCATTTTCCTATGATAACTTAGTCCTTTTCCTGAGGGGTTTCCTAGGGATTTATATTCAGGGCGGGGTTTGTATTCAGGGGCTGGGGTTTCAAGGGATGTTAGGGCGTTGTCCTTGACCGTGGTCTAAACTTCTTTCTTTCCTATAATTCTTCTTTTTCTCTTGGCTTAGTACTGTCGGTCAGTAAGGTCTATGGGACTGCGTTGCTTTCTTGCTTTATAGCGTAACGACTGTTGTCGACTTTCAACGAGTACCTACTCTGATACTTCTCTTCTGTTGGTTGAATTTCTGGTTCTTTGGAGTATCATTCCGCTTCATGCGACTTTTGGACACATCTGGTTGGTGATGCTTAGCAAACTTGGAAAACTTCTTTCATCTACGTTTCTTCTTGGGTTGGGTGTTATTGTGTTTTGGGGTTGGTTTTGGATTTTAGGGTTCTGTCCTTGGCGTATGCCTAAATTTCTGTCTTCATTTTAGCTTTTGTTTTCGTTATTTTCGCTCCACGCTTTTATCTTGCTGGGGGGAATTGTGTTACGGACGAAATTTTCATTACGTACGACTGTGTATATTGACTTGAAATTAGATTCCGGTTTGGACGCCCCCTACCGATCTTTTCGTGTGACTGTCATTTACGACGAATTCTTTAACTTGACAACTGCATAAGATGGCCGGTGGTGCTTGCAAATAATTTCCAAAGACCATCCACAGTAATGGGGATCAACTTATAAGTGTACTACGCTTATAATATATTTGAGTCGTCACCGGGTAAGCTAATGGCTGTCATTTATTAAAACTCTGTTGTAATTTCTCGTAATTTAATAGCCGTTCCGCCACGTGCTGGCATCTGTTCCTATTCGATAACGAATTATGAAGAATTAATTTCGAACAATACTTTCGTCGGACGAGTATAATCCGATTCATAAGACATATGGTTAAAATTTAATGAACCGAAGCTAATTACACTTCGACGAGATTCTACTCAGGCGGCAGATACCTGCGAAACCACCTGTCTACGACGGGGTATAACAGCATTCGACAACCGGGTTATGCTTTATGTACTTTCGTTAACAATAAGTAATCATTTTTGTAGATTTTGCTTTCGTGAGGCATTGGTTTGACATGACTTGCTATTTAAGAGTGTTTACAGGCTTGCTTGCCGGGGAAAGCGCTTTCTTCGTTCGAGTAGAAGTTCCTGTATTAGGGGTAAGTTGTTTTATTTATTTTGTTCGTTGTCAGAAAGGACGCTCACGAAACTTTTGCTAATATTAATTCCGTAATTATTCACATTGTTGTATTACCATTTAGGTAGTAATTTAGCTTGTGTTGAGTTGCGCATGCTAGTAGTATAGTAGGGCCGATTCTGGATCACTCGGGTAAGATCGGTAAGAGATCGTGGAGTTTCATTGCTATCGTTTCGTTTCGGATATGCTCGAGTTGCATTCGTATTTGATAAGTCGGGCTAGATCGTATTGGTGGTGGGGGAATTGCAAAACGTCGTGGGAGTTGTTTTGTTTCGGGTATGCTCGGTTCTAGGTCTGTCGGAGAAGTTCGTAGTGATGGTGGGGATGCTGTTGTGTGTATATAAAGGTGATATTTGTGAAGATTTAATATTAGTATTTCAATAACTCTTATTTGTTTTAATAAATTGAAAGAAGTTAATATGGAATCATTTTTTGTAAACTTGAACGAAACTTCTCATTTGGTTCCTTATCTAAGTGCTAGAAGTCTATTAATAAATGAGCAGTATAAAATTAAGTGTTTTAGTAAAATAGATGGTAAATTTGGGGAGCAAGTGATTGTCGAATGTCAAGATTTTAAAGTACCTCTACCACAAAGATTTATTAACAAGTTTTCGATTGAAGATATAAACCAAATTAATAGCTTGATTGGTTCGGGAAAAAACATCTATCTCGTGAGCCGAGGAGCTGTTGGTGAAACAACAAACATTGAATTTATTCAAAAATAAAATAACAGAGTTATAATGTATGACATGTAAATCTTTAAAAATGTAAAGTTGAAATAAACAATAAATGTTTGAATTAATGATACGTTTTTTATTTTACTATTGCAGCTTTTATCATACCTTAGTAGATATATTAGGCAGTAGGTGATAGTAGGGAAGAGAGAGAAAGTTATAACATTTTGATTCGAATTAAATAATATATTTTAGTTTGATTTATTGTTATTTATGCAATACTGTTTTTGTTTATCCAGCTGTTGTGAGATTCATCAAAGCCTAACCATTTTACATACATTTTAGTACCTGTCTTTCGTAAAATTCTTTCAATTAAGTACGTATCCAGATGTTCAACTTTTTGTAATTCCATTTCATAAAAACCTCCTAAAATATTGTCCCCTTTTATGTCTTTTATATAGGTAGTTGGGTTAGTTAGTTTAACTTTTCTAATTATAAAAATTTCATTAGACCAATTAGGAGTATACCCCTTTTCAAATGCATTCCTGTGTTTGCTAATTCTTACATGATCCCCCAACGACAATTTGTTATTTTTGTTTGCTATTTTTATGTGTGAATATGCAGATTGTAAAATAGACTTTTCGTTGTTTTTGTTAACCATCGATGGTTTCATTTTAATTGTACGATGAAAAGTGTTATTGTATAGATTTGTAATATCATCTAATATGTTTATCCATTTGTAATTACCATGTAAACTAAATCGTTTCCACATTATGTTTTTCAAAGTTCGATTAACACGTTCTACAATTCATGCTTTTTTTGTACTAAACGTACTATAGTGATTAATATTATACTTTTTCATCAAGTTTTTGAATGTACTGTTGTAAAATTCTAATCCTTCGTCGGTTTGTATGTTTTTTGGTAAATGCTTTAAACGTGATAATATTTTTTCCATTGCGTCAGTAACATGTTTTGCATTTTTTAATTTTAAAGGAAGTGTCCATGCATATTTCGAAAAACAATCAATTACAACAAGTATGTATTTAAATTGGTTGTTTTGTTTTGAAAACGAAATCATATCGACAAGATCAGCTTGTAATGTTTCATTAATACCTTTTATTATAACCCGACGTCTTTTGAAATTTCTTCGTGCAGGTTTATGCAATTCTAAAACTATATCTCTTTTTATAGAAGATGGAACAGATTTTTTTGTTGCTTTTCGTCTAGGCATTTTTACACTGAACCACTTTCTATTTTGACAGGACATTTAACTACTATTTCAACATATAACGTTTTCAAAGTTTGATTTTCGTGATTGCGTACTTCAAACGATATCTTGTCTCCTAATTTAAGTCGACGATTAGTAACCTGCTCGCTTGTACAAAGTTTTCCATTTATCTTTAGTATAACGTGTTCAAGATTTATAGATAAATTATCAATTATACCATTTTCCAATGGGAATGAATAAGAACTTTTGTCTGACCATATCATATATTTATTATCTAAAAGTCTGTTTGTCTGAAATAATAAAATATGGTTGTAAAACATTAGGCATTGTTTTATGTGTATCATTTTGTACTTTTTCAACTGATATTTGAGTATGTTTAATTATATGGCGACCAAATTTATCTAAAGTCATTGTTTTATTCAATTATTTGCGCTTCACGTAGTTTTTCTATGATAGAAACAATTTCGTTTCGATGACCTGTATGGCCTGCTGTTTCAGATGCTACTAACAACCTCAACCTATCAACTAATTCGTTTACATCATCCCAATAAATATAATCAATACGACGATTGTTTACTTCTTTGAACATTCCTTTTCCTATTGTTTTTTTGAATCTTTTTGGTGTTTCCGAATACCCTGGCTGTACAAAATATAACGGAGAAATAATAGATTTATATTTGTCAGATCGTGTTCCTTGTATTTGACCATTAGGATCAAAGTTACTTCTGCAAGCATTACTGATATCTAAAAATTTTTTGTATATAACCAAATCTCCTTCAGTATACGTTGCAGGAGTGTTTTTAAATAATAATTCATACAGTCCAGGGGTTCCATTGTATATGTTTCCATTTACTTTTATATCTGATCCAATAAATTCTACTGCTGATGTTCCTATAAAAAACTTTTCTTGAAAACTATCATGCCTTATTCCTGTTCTGTGATCAAACTGTCTTTTTTTTATCATGAACCATAGCATCTATATATCTTCTAGGCAATTCATCAAATTCTGCTAAGTATTCATTATAGATATTGCTATCAAGAATGTTTTCTATATTTCGGTTACTTTCTTCTACCGAATGTTCAATTAAATCATCTAATTCGTAATAGTCTACCTCAACTGAAGGTTCTGAAATTATAACGTCTTCTTTTAAATTCGAAATTGTAGCAGCATTATGATCAAAAATATTTTGATCTTTTGGTTCATACAATTTTTCATCTTTTAACGATTGAATTTTTTTTTGAAGATTTGAAAGTTTTGTACTCCATGCTGGAATGGGAGTAGATTCCACAACAGTATTTTCGTGTTTTAGTTTTTTTGAGCTTAGATTTTGTTCATCTTTATTGTTAACAAAAGACAACTTTGTATTTTTAGCATTTAATTGATCTGAGATAGTTTCCAAACGTTTAGTTATAGGAAAAAATGCTTTGTCCTTTGTAATTTCGCCCTGCTTTAGTAATTCAAACTTTTTTTTTACTTCTTCTCTTTTTTTGATTAACCTTTTAGTTAATTCTTCTTCATTCGATAAATTTGATAAATTATGGTACGATTGCATTCTGGACGAACCTTAACGTACGTTTATTTTTTGCTTACTAATCAAATATGCTTCTACAGTTCCTTATAAACCTTTAACAAAAACAATTATCTGCAAACTGAATAGCTTACAAACATAGCAGAAATTTAACCAACACTAAACTACAAATAATTTATTGATCAGCTTGCAAACTAACTACATTCAATTTAAGTGGTTTGTAAAACGGTTTACGCACAAACCATAGATAAAATAAGCGGTTTGTTAAGGGGTTTTTAAGCAAACCACATTTAAAGTAGGCGGTTTGTAAAGCGGTTTGCGCACAAACTGTAGCGGTTTTATTATTGTTAATCAAGCAAATTATATATAAACCATGCGGCGATTTGTTATAAATATATAATGAGAATAAATATGCGGATGTATTAATAACTTAATTAATATAATGGTTTATATAGTTTATAATTTTTTATTGCGGAATGGGTTGAATGAATGAATCAAATCCTTTTCTGTATCTGCCAGAATTAGTATCTCTTTCTTTATCGATAATTAAAAAAGCATAATTTTCGTTCCAACAAAATGAAGACATCTTAAAATCGTCAAATGTTAAATCGGTACTGACATTATCCTCATAAATATGATGTAGATTGAATACATCTTGTTTGAACACTATTATAAAGTTGGCATTATCTCGAATTAATTGTTTTGGAATGCGGCTATAGGTTTGACATAAGTAAAAACAATCTATGTTATTGTGACGACCCATGCTAAAATATTCTCTCATTAGATTTTGTTTATCACACGCCACATCATCAAAAATAAATACGGAATTGGATTTTGCTTTAGATGGTGGAGGTATGTTACTTTCTAAATTACTAAAAGAAAAATAATTTATACCCTCAATAGGCGTTAGCAATTTTTCTAAATATTGATATTTTGGTTGAAAAAGAGATTTAGAATAAACATAAACGTTTTTAAAACGCAATCCATTAATGTGTTCAATTAAGCTAACCATTACATTGGTTTTTCCACAATTTGATGGTCCAACAATAAGACAACGAATAGTTGATGGTAATAACTGACCGTGTCTCTTATAGGTTTCCATATTTTTTATATCATTATTTACAACTTTTAGTGTCATTGGTTGTTGCACTATTCGCATTTTGATAAAAACTAAAAAAACGTGTTTGTCAAACATATAAATATAACTAAATTTCAATTCAGTTAGTTAGTGCGTGTATCTCAGCTCATAAATAAATCCTAGACATGTTAATACAAAAGTCAATTATTAACCAACAACCTCAAAAAAGAATAAATATCAGGGTAAAGGTCTTATAAATTCAGTTATTGATAAACTACCAGTTGAATTACACATTCCAGGATATAATTTTTGTGGACCGGGAACTAAACTTATAAAACGACTTGCATGAGGACATCGAGGTATTAATAAATTAGATGAAACTTGCAAGGAGCATGACATAGCTTATAACAATTATAAAAATATAGAAAGTAGACACAAAGCTGACGGTTTATTATTAGAAAAAGCTAAAAAGAGATTGTATTCTACCGATTCGTCATTAGGAGAAAAATTAGCTGCGTTGGGTGTAACAGCTGCTATGAAAGCTAAAATAAAACTTGGTATGAGTTATCAATCTGGCACTAAACGACTTCGTATAAAAACAAGGAGTGCAAAAAGAAAGCATGGTAAAGGTTTAAAATTCCATGATTTAATAAAAAGTGCTAAATCTGCATTAAAAAAAAAATTCTAAACGCTAAAGATGCTCTCAGTCCGGCAATTACTGCTGTAAAGTCATTAAAAGGACGAAAAAAAGTAAAACTTGTTCGTGTAATACCAGTGCCAAAGGTTGGTGGGTTTTTGCCGCTAATCCCTATTTTTGCTGCTCTTGGTGCATTAGGATCGCTAGGTGGCGGCGCCGCTGCTATTGCAAAAACAGTAATTGCGGCAAAAGATGCCAAAAAAAAACTTAAAGAAAACCAAAGACATAATCATACTATGGAAGCAATAGCACTAAATAAATCTGGAAACGGATTATATTTACAACCATATAAAAAAGGATTTGGTCTTTTTTTAGGACGGCAAAAAACACAAAAAAACTTACGATAAAACTTCCAAAACGAGCGCTCACTAACATAGATTTATATAAGTATGCAAAAAAATTAAAAATAAGAAAATTTCGAGGAGTATTTATGAAAGATGAACTACCTAAATCCGGAGTAAGTGCCGTTGAATGTGGTATAATAAATTTGGATAATAAAAATGGAGCTGGAACACATTGGACAGCTTATAAAAAGATTGGTACACGCGCAGTATATTTTGATAGTTTTGGAAACTTACAACCTCCGTTGGAATTAACTAAATACTTAAAGAGTAACGGTCCTTGTAATATAATCTACAATCACAATCATTTTCAATCTTTTAATACTGTCAACTGTGGACATTTGTGTTTAAAATTTTTATATAATTATAATCACGATGGGTTTCTCGGTGGCGCATCTAGGGAGATGTTTGCTTTGTAACCGAGAAGCCCCGGGTTCAAATCCGAGTTTTAAGGTTTCAGGTAATAAGATTCAAACACCATTGAGCAGTAGAGTTTATGCTTAACATTTAAGATTACTATATAATCCTGATACATCTGAGTTAACAGTTTAGTGAGCTACAAGCAGTATAATGTCTTTCACATTTACCTTGACTGGAGCGGAATCCATTCTTTCTAGTAAGTATTATCCTCCTATCATATTAGAAGATGAAGATTATGTTTTGGGTTTGATAAATTTAGAAACGTTTAATTCAATCATGAATATAGACAACTCTAATAATAAATGTCATTTTATACTTCAAAATGGCACAGAACTCTGTATTGCAATTCCTGAAGGTTCTTATGAAATTGATGATTTGAATAATTATTTAAGTGAACAACTTTTAAAATACCCCGTGTACGAAAACAAAGATACACATGAATCTCAGTCTGCTCCTACAATAACCATAAAAGGAAATAATAATACTTTACGATCTGAACTTATATACACTTTAGATATTGATTTCTCTAAGAAAGGTTCCATCAGTAGTTTATTGGGTTTCAAACCTAAAATCCTGAAAGCAAATAGAAGAAACACATCAGATTTTCCTTGTAAAATTTTTAAATTAAACGCGTTATGCGTAGAATGCAATATCGTCACCAGTTCATTCAGAAACGGCGAGCCAGTACATGTGATTCATGAGTTTTTTCCTACAGTCCCACCAGGATATAAAATTATAGAAACTCCGACTAACGTAATTTATTTACCGATTAACACGAAGCAAATAGACGAAATTAATATAAAAATAACAGATCAAGATCAAAATTTAGTCGATTTTAGAGGAGAGGTAATAACGGTTAGGTTGCATCTTAAAAAATACAATAAATCATTATAATGGGAATCGTGTTTAATAAAAATAAAAATTGGAGTAAACATATTAATATTACCAAGACAATAAAAAAGTATATAAATCCGAAAAAGAAAGCTAAACTGTTCAGTCGGTCTGGTAAAATCAATCGCTTAACACAAAAGAATAAAAAATTTTTCGAATCTTTAGGACTAATATTACGAACGTAAATATGAATTATGAAATTTTAAAAGTAAACGAACCACCAGTTATTGATACCACAATGGCATATGCAGAAAAACGAAGTCATCCACCTTATGCATCAAGTTCCTTTAACAACAACGATGAAATCAGAATTCCTATACAACAACAAGAATTATATACGTTACCTTGGTATAGCTCTCTTCATGTACAAGGAAAAGTAGAAGCATATGATGATAAAAACGCAAAGATTCAAACGCCCAATATTCACTTTGTTAATATGGGTATCTTATTTTTGTTTGACGAGATTCGTTTGGAAATTTCTGGAGAAGTTATCGAACGCGTTAGAAATCCGGGAATTATGTCTGTTTTAAAAGGTTATGTGTCGTACAATACAGAAGAAAGCAAAGCTCTTGAAAACGGTGGTTGGTTTCCAATAGGCAATTCAAGATTATTGGATATATCTTCAGGAAATTTTGATGCGGTTATACCTCTTCGAATGATTTTAGGATCGTGCGAAGATTTTAAAAAGGTAGTGATCAATTGTAGACAAGAATTGGTGTTGCTTCGCAGTAAGACCGATAATAACGCTTTAGTAGTTGATGACAATATAAAAACTATCAAAGTTCAGCTACATAAGGTTAGTTGGCGAGTTCCACACATATCTGTTTCAATTAAAGAACAATTAAAACTGCTCGATATTATTAAAAGTGCAAGAGAATTATACATTCCATTCAGAAGTAGAGAATTACACGAATACCCATCATTACCACAAACACAAAAACATACGTGGGCTATTAAGTCTTCAATAGAAAAGCCTCAATGTATAATCTTTGGTTTTCAGACCGATAGAAAAAATCAAATAAATAAAGACTGCAGTCGCTTTGATCATTGCAATTTGACTAATATTAAAGTTTTTCTTAATGATGCAGTATATCCTTACGATAATTTAAACTTAAATTTTTCAAACAACCAGTATGCTTTGTTATATGAACTATTCACCGAATTTCAAACTTCGTTCCTTTACAAAGATAGCGAGCCGATATTCACGCCAGAAGAATTCAAAAGATATGCCCCAATCGCAGTTATAGACTGTTCTAAGCAAAAGGAGGAATTAAAAAGAAGTCCTATAGATATTAAAATTGAATTTGAAACAAATGTAAATATTCCAGATAAAACAACAGCATATTGTTTAATACTTCACGATAGGATTGTAAAATATGTACCAATAAAAAATATTATATCATTAGTATAGTGAATCATGTAGGTAAATTTTATGTATTATTATTATTAAGGATTTTGCGATAATAAAACAAAATATAAATACTAGTTTTTTATTGTTATTAATGTGTAATTAACATTAGATAAGATAACGTTTCTTTGTAATCTTCTAAATTAGTGGAAGGCCATTTTGCCGAATCTGGACCAGATGTCCAACCTAATACAGCATCTGGATGGTGTGTTCCTTTACTTATATTCTTCTGTATCCACAACAATATTTCCGCATGTTTTTCGTTTTCTGAAGGATTAAATTTAAAACATATGTTTTGACAGATAAGAGCGGTAATAAATTTTTTTAGAATTTGAACATAAGCAAGCTATGATGCATTGCAAATGCATTCGTCTATACATGATTTAATATCTTTATGATTTTTTAAAATATTTTGTACAGGATAGTTTAAATGACAAGCATTGATAATGTTAAAGTTAGATAGTAACTTCAAAATATACAATTTGAATGAAATATTGCGCTCTAAACTATGTAGAACTAATATATCATCTAGTTTATTTAAATTTATCGATTGACATTTTTCTGTTTTGCAAACAGACACAATGTTGTTGACATAATTGTCTAGGCTTCGTCTCTTGTCCAAAAGTTGACACAAGTCATCCACTCTTAATTTATTTCCATACAATGCGGCAAAAGAAATAATATCGCTTGGAACAACAAAGTTTTCTTTCTTCAACAAAAATGCTCGAGTTTCTTTTGCAGAATCTGTTACATTAAAACGAATTGCATTTTTGAGATATTTTTCGTAAACTTTTTCTTTAGCTTGTTGTGCTTCTAAAGCAATTTGTAAGCCGACATCCATCATAGTAATGTTGTAACCCTTCGAATCAAAACTGAACGTATGAAATTAAGATTTTACAAGCAACGGTTTTATAATTTAATCCCCTCCAAACAGTTGATATAGATACCCCCACGGTCTTGTATCGGTACTATCAAAACTGAGCATGCGTTTGTCATCGTAAGGACTAAGAACAATTTTACTTTGTTTAACTGAAAAGACATTGTGTTGTTTAGATCTAATAAGTCGTTGATCTGCTTCAATATTTTTTTTATCAAATAAACATTTTTTATAATCTTCAAAGGTAATTGATTTGATAGAAGATTTTTTAGATCCCTTAGATTTTTTTAATAATTTTTTAGTAAACTCGTCATCAACAATGTAAGAGTACATCTTTGATCTAAGCCCTACAAATTCAAGCATTATCTTTCCATTATTTTCATCTTTCATTAATCCCAGTTGTTTTTTGTTTTTCAGTTGTATTTGATAAATGTTTTTAATGTCATAATCAGAAGTGTGAAAACAATGACTGTCTTGTTTAATATACTCATAGATGTTTATATTTTTAAAGCTATAAATTAAACTATCGGTGTCTGTATATAACAATTTGACGTTTTCTCCAAACGTCTTTATAACGTAGTCATAATGAAATTCGTATAAAAAAATTTTTGAAATATCTGATATGCTAAATCCCACGTAAATAGGTTTACTCATACATATTTCTAATTTGTTCATTTCTACTATAACAATATCTTCATCAAATACAACTGGGCTGTGAAAATTTGGTTTCGACATAAGAGATCGCACGCCCAATCGTCCGTTCCATTTTGTTACTAAGCGGATATCTCTATGCTTTCTAACATTTTCCATGCATTTGCCGTAAATCGCATTAATCATTAATTTATACAAATCTTTCTCAAAATCATTTTTAGATTGTTGGCGTAATTTTGTATTTAAATCTATGTATTGTTTTAACCAAGGAGATTGATGAAATTTGAGCACTCTATGCACTTTTTTTAATTGCATACCTAATCTTAAATACATTTTTAAGTTTCTATAGTGAACGACATATCGTTCTTTTGGAAACAAAGTTAATAACAATTTTTTAAGTTTAGCTTTTGAAGTCGGAGGAACCATATGTTCAGGTGCCAATGGCAAATCGCTATGTAAATTATGTAACTGAATTGGATAAGTTAAATCACATTCAACGATATATCCAACGAAAAAGTCATCAGGAGTATTTAAAATTTCTTTAACATCAAAATTTTCCATAAATTCAAAATTTCCGTATGGTAAATATTAAGACATGGCCGCTCCATATAAGTTATTTACATCAAAATACATTAAATACGTACTATCTTTAGTAGAATCAATACCGTTTTTCATATATTTATTATTTGCTTTAGCGTATCTATTGGAACATTGAGAAACGCCTCCTCTAATTCCTTTCTCAACGAACATAACCATATCAATATCGGTGAGAAGTTCTAATGAAATGTTTGTAGTTTTTATCATAGCATCAAACGTTAATCCGGGGGCAGTGTAATAGTGTAACGGATCTAAAGTATATGTTTTTAAACAAGTTTCGCGAAAAGTTTCAAACACGTCAGCTAGTAAAAGTACATCCGTTTTTAAGGACAAATCAGAATATTCGCCTTTATTTCGAATTCCAAATACTTTCCAAACATTTACAGCATAGCATAATCTTCATCGCTAATATTTTCATCATTTAACTGACTATAGAAATCTTCTTTACGTGGTAAACACGTTTCTTCTAACTTTATCCAAGAATCTACATAATCGAAAGGAAATATTCCTTTCTTGTTTAATAAACGAAGTTCTTCTACAGTATTACAATAAAACTTTGTAATCTTTTTTTGATCGTCTAACAAATTAGAAGAAAGACGATCTAAGCTTTGCGACATAAAACGGAAAGAATCTATAAACCTAAGAGAAATATTTGTATTTGGTATCGATTTCGTAAAAGAAATATATTTTTCTTTATTTATTGGCAACAGTTTAACGTTTCCTTCAAATAATGTGGTTAGTTTTTTAATGATAAAGTGTGCATCATATCCACTCATGTTATGAAATACTACAGGTATACAGTGTTCATCTTTATAGTTTAAATTGCAACTCTGGTGAGCGGCTCCCCTGAACATCCCTGTTTGATGGTTATGATCTTTAACTCTAAGTTGATCATCATTACAAGGTTGTTTACATATGTGACATACTTTAGAAATTAAGAAACTTTGATGTTGTTGATAATTCAGTTTTCCCATCGGAACAATCATATTAAGTTGTTCATAACAGATATCAACAACATTTTTTAATTCACGTACGAACCAATCGATGCAATCGATTCCTCGATACGTGCAAAATTTTGATAAGTATTATCGTATGAACATCTTAAGTAATATGCTATACTAAACGGTATATGTTTTTGGTATGATTTCGATTTAGTGATAAGTAAATTTGAGTTTGCGTCGTTGCACTTTTCTAGAATACATTCCAAATCAGCATAAATAGCAAAAGAAACTTTTTCCTGATACCGATAATTTTTTAAATGATAAGTATTTCTCAGATTGTTTCGGCAATCGCACATAACATTTATTAGAATTCATACAGTAAGTTTTATGTTTTTCGAGTATGTCCTGAGTTCTAAAGTAATTTAAACTTCGTTCACAAATAAAAATCTTATGATTACGAGTCGATAGTTGTTTTGATAAAAGCGCAGACAAATTTTTGATCCAAGTAAAATGAAATAGTAGCTGTTCTTCAGATACATCGTTTATGTCCACCTGTGGTTTGGAGCTCAAAGGAAGCATAAGTAGATTTATGACTTTAACATTTGTTTCGGAAATAGAACTAAGAGAACAAGGTAAAAATTTTTTGTTCTCTATGCAAAACAAATTAATGGATAGTTTAAGTTTTTCAAATGTTCTTATATCTTTTATAGTTATAGGAAATTTAGTACCATCGCAATTTAAAACATTATGAAAATGCGGATACGACGATAGTCTATTAGAATTTATCTTGGCGGGGTATAAAGCAGATACTACAGACCAAAGAAAACAGTATGGATCGTCGTTCTTAACATTTACAACAGCGTGTTTCGTTTTTATATAGTTCGGAACCGATACAAAAGTGGAATAACCTACTTTAAGAGGATCGTATTTGTTATAACATTCACTTTAAGTCCCAAAAGTTCGTGTAAAGCCCAACCGCTGTCTTTTTCCGCAAATTCTTCTAATTTTGTTGCAAGTTTATCAAACACATGTACTTGATACCACCGTTTTAAATTAGTAGTACGATCGATAACGTTATTTTTAGTGCAAAACGTTTTAAATCTACTTTGCCTGTTTGAGGCTTAATAAAATTGGCGCTTAGAATTACATTTACTTTAAGAAGAGATTCTTTAAGACATTTTTTAATTTTTATATTAAAACATTTTAAAGATTTTTTAAAAAAAGTTATAGGGTCTTTTATGGTAAGATTTGATATAAAACCGGTGCGAATTCTATTGTTGAAACACGATTCTACATCTTCCCAAATAACTTTACGTTTATTTCGTTTTAAATTTGTCGATAAACCTTCACCTGATTTTATCACTAAAACTTTTTTAAGTTGTCTAAGTTTTAAACGATAAAATTTAAAATACGCTAAACTCGTTTCAATCGAGAAAGGGGATTCCAATATATTTTCTTTGTGTATTTTATTTTTGATTGCTTTACGAACAATTTGTATTGCACTATTAATATAAGCTCTAAGATTATTGATTTCGTTTAGCGTTTTTATGTTTTCGAAATAAACACGCGTCACGGTCAAGTATCGTTTACACAACTTAGATACGGTATCCATTTTACACGAATGAATAATGCAAGAGATTCGAAGTATAAACTTTTAAAGATTTACGAGTCTACACGATAGTATACGAATTAGCGAAGAATTACGAATGTGGTCGATGTTTAACGAAATGTAGAAGATTCACGAACATTAACGATCGTTGACGATTCCCCAACAATATCGAATTGTAGAAAAAGTGCAGTGGGGATAAAAATAGAAGGAGAAAATTGTATATAATTGAGAAACGTTCATAGTGATTTATCATTTTCAATAATATTTTTATTGAAGAATAATCAAGAATAATATGAATTCAGAAAATATATTGGGAGCAGGTAAAATAAAAATTTTAATCTACAAACTCAAATCTAAATATGTTCATTTTTGTGATAGATATGGTTATTTGCCCATACAATAAATTTCACGTGATGCTGCGACATAGGTTGGCAAAAAATCTGTGGAAGTGTCACCCGGTGGAAACAAAACAACAAAGTGATATGGAATACCGGAAGAAGTTGTTGCAATGGGAGCAAGATCAGAAAACCCGACGGCCCATGCCAGTGACCGGTACTGTTCCCGCCGGGGTCCTACGAAACATGGGATGATGATGAACTTCGAAGTTAGACCTATGTCGCAGGTCAACAATGAAATATATATGTATATATAATATAGTACATTTATTAATAAATAATCAAAAAATTATACTTTGTTTTAATTAATACTTCTTCGTTTGTTAGTATCGATGAAATACAAATAAAGAATTATTTATAAAGTAGTGCCAATATCTTTAAAACTAAAGAGCAAATCAAAATTTTACTTATGAGAAAAGATATGCAGGGGTGAATTTCGTAAATTTGACAAAACAAAATAATTTACCTTACTTATTTTACATATTTGAACTCCTCGCTTAAAACCATGAAATTTGATATAAAACTCGATAGGATTCTGACAAGTTTGAAAAAACTACCCCTAATTTTTTTTTTTTGAGAAAAAAATCTGTTTTTTTTTTGTAAGTATATAATAAATATAGTATATCATTTTGGCAGTTAAAAAAAAATTTCTATCACTGCAAATGATAGTATTTAAAAAAATAATATTAAACAATGACGCAAAACTAAAAAGCAATGTGAATGTTAGTTGTAAAATATTAGTAGTATTTAAAAATAAATATACATATCTAATCACATAGTATTTAACAACCAATAAAGAGTAAAAAAAAAATCATTTCCGCCCCACCAAAAACTAAGGGTGGATTTTTTTTATCATAGTAAGTTCAACGATTACTGTCTCGATGTTCGATCGAATACCTTGGACTTAAAAAAAAAAATTACATACATGTATATGTTTATATATATATATAAAAATTTATCATTTTTGTATCCAAGTCTAATGCATTTTTTTGTAGAGTGGTGTCTGTGCCCAGCCCGGTATGCCTGCGTTGGTGCCAATCAACAATTCGGTAATAAAATTTTACACTTGTTCATAGTTTGAAATTTGTTTTAATTAATAATAGGTCTTATCATTTTATAAATAATTTTAACAAGATTTTTACAGGTTGACATGATGTTAGACGAAATGTTTGTGGACGGCCAAGTAAGCTAATTTGTTTGCGTTTTAAAATTTATTTTAATCAATAATTTGTATTGTCATTTCAGAAGTTTCCGAATCTTAATTCTCCGTCGCCTCCTTCCCCTACGTGTGGAGATGATAGAAATGTGGTAAATTAATTTTTTCTTTATAATTTTCAATTATTTAATTGCATCCTGTATTTTGTTTCAGTCGCAAGATCTCATTTCTATCGATAGTGAGTGTATGTTGGTTGAGCCGGAAGAACATCCTGCTGAAGGGCTCAACATTCATCACCCACCAAGAGGGAAGGATTGGGGAAGGTTAAGAAGCCTCTACCAGGCGAAAACGGAGGATGAAGATGAGGAAACTTCCATACTGGATGGGCACAGCCAATGTAGTGTAGAACAATTCAGTGTAGAACCAAGTGCATCAAAAATAAGAAACCTCGAAAAACAATTTATTAGTGATATAAAAAAAAAATTATAGAGAAATTAGGGCTAAGGTTAGTAGTAATGAAAAACTTTGTAGCAGTAGTAGAAATTTAGTAAAAAAAACTTAAAAGTGATTTAGTGGTAGCGGAAAGACAGTATAGAAATAATTTAAAAAAACAAAAACAATTAATTAGTGATGTAAGAATATGTAAGGAATATAGTAGTAAGTACGGTTTTAGTTTAGTATAATTGTAAATATTGATTTAGGTTAGTTAAGTTTGTATTTATATTTAATAAAACATAATTAAAAAAAAACTTTATCTTTTTATTCCAAACGAAATTTTCTATGATTTCTTAACATAAATCTGCTGTTTAACTTCTTTTAAAATATAATAATCTTTAAAATTAAAACTATTTAAAATTGAGTTTATTAAATATTCAAAAAGCTTTATGAATTTAAAACATCACTGACCAAAGTTTAACTGTAGTGTTTCAGTTTAAAATAATTTTTTATATTTTTTATTAGCCGAGGTCATATAATAATAGTTATCAATAGAAATACATAATTCTTTTCAATTAAAATTTGATACATAATCTCTGTCAAGTTTAGTATAAATTTACAAAACATTATTCGATGTTATTTATCATCACCGTTTGAAAGGATAATTTTGCTCATTATTGTTTTTGCAAATATTCTTTAAAATAATTTTTATTTACAAATCGTTTTTTTTTTGCCTTTTAACTTCTTTTATGCACTAATTTGTTGAAAAATGTTTACCTCCATCACTTCTGATTATATCGTGAACGGAACAAAAAATACATCGAGTACCCTCTATGTCCGTCTCACCTTTACATTTTGGACAAACAAATCTTACAACTATAGGCATGTTGGTTTGAGTGCAGTTGGAATTTTTTTAACCCGCTTTAGTAAGTTACTGTATTTATATATTTACTAAAATGTGTTAAATTTCCTCTCAAAGTTTATTACTCGCATTACTTAATTACTTTTTTTATTGTATTTGATGAACTTAATATTGATTTCATATACTGCTTTAATATAAATTTATTTTAGATGCAAAACCAAACTCACTAATATAACTTGTAAACAATGTAAATAACTCATATATTTATCAATGTACGGTCACACTTATAATTATAGAATAAAAAAAGCATAATTATTATAAACATTTATTGTTCATTTTATTTTTACATTCTTTAAATTATTAGTGATTTCATACATTTTAGTCGATAATTTTTCTAAATTTTCCAAATATAATTTTAACTTTAGTTTATAAATTTTTCTCATGTGCACTCTTTTTTGATTCATTTTTCACTCTAGAACAAATTCAATGTTTGTTGTTTCACCAACAGCTCCTCGGCTTACAAGATAAATGTTTTTTCTCGAACCAATCACGCTATTAATGTGGTTTTTGTCTTCAATCGAAAACTTGTTAGTAAATCGTTGTGGTAGAGGTACTTTAAAATCTTGGCATTCGACAATCACTTGCTCTCCAAATTTACCATCTATTTTACTAAAACACTTAATTTTATACTGCTCATTTATTGATAGACTTCTTGCACTCACATAAGGAACCAAATGAGAGGTTTCGTTCAAGTTTGCAAAAAATTGATCCATCTTAATTTGTTTCTTAAGTTTATTAAAACGAATAAGAGTTATTAAAATACTAATATTAATTCTTCACAAATATCACCTTTATATACACACAACAGCATCTCCACCATCACTACGAACTTCTCCGACAGACCTAGAACCGAGCATACCCGAAACAAAACAACTCCCACGACGTTTTGCAATTCCCCCACCACCAATACGATCTATCCCGACTTATCAAATACGAATGCAACTCGAGCATATCCGAAACGAAACGATAGCAACGAAACTCCACGATCTCTTACCGATCTTACCCGAGTGATCCAGAACCGGCCCTACTATACTACTCATGCTGTATACTACCAATAATTATTTACGATAGTGCAATATTAATTCAGTAATTAGTATCACCGTTTTATTATCAATAAGGTCGTATTATTATTTCCTTTGTATGCTTCGCCTACGGTGTACTACCACTACTTGTTGCGATAGGTTAATATTAATGCAGTAATTATTATCACTGTTGTATTGTCAGTAATGCCGTATTACTAATTATTTTGTGTATTTCGCATATTGTATACAAACAATATTTACTACAAACTATTCTTCGCTGTCCATTTCAACGTAATTTACTTATGTATTGTGTGTTGCCGATACTACTGGCATTTCTGTAATGAGAATTCGATATACCTGTGATAATCATCAACAATTCTAAATTAAAGTTGTTATTGTGGTTACTTGTTCTTTTATGACAACCTACCCTCCTCTTTGGCTCGTCGTTATCTAAACAAACGTTGACTAATCGAACAGCCGAGTATAAGGGTTACGAACCTTCAATCGTGTTACAAGTTTGAACCGTTCTGTCTTGAGCGATGATAGAAACGTTACTTTGGATCAGCTCTGGCGCCCTTAAGCATATTTCCTGTTTTCTTTGAACCCCCTCTAATCCCGACTATTGTAAGTTGGCCGTGCAAGGTTCGTAAAACCAAAAGCTTGTAACACTTGTTTTTTATGTATTTGGTACAGCAGAGCTAAGGATTAGCACTGGGTTAACAGAAATTGGCCTTTAAAAAATGTTATGACTCAAGGAAAGCAAACTTTTGGTTGCGAGAGACAAAATCGAATTTCCACCCTTGCATATCAAGTTGGGGCTTATGAAGCAATTTGTGAAGGCTTTAAATCGCAATGGACTTTGTTTTGGCTACTTGATTCGTAAATTTCTTGGGATTAGCACGGAAAAACTGAAAGCCGGAGTATTCAGATAAAGCAGCTTATTAAAGATCCACAATTTACCGCATCAATGAATGAAATTGAATCTAACGCTTGGTGTTCATTTGTTCAAGTTGTATTAAATTTTCTGGGAAATTATAAGGCAAAAAATTATATAGAATTAGTGGAAAATATGTTTTCAAACTTTAATATACTCGGCTGCAACCTGAGCATAAAAGTTCACTACCTTTACAGCCACTTAGATCGGTTTCCAGAAAACCAAGGTAATTTGTGTTAAGAACAGGGGGAAAGATTCCATCAGAACATTAAAACTATGGAAGATCGATATCAAGGAAGATGGGGTACCCACATGATGGCCGACTACTGCTGGAGCCTTCAGCGAGACTGTCCTAATAACTACCATGCTAGAAAGTCATATAAAAGAAAATTTTTAAATATATATATATAATTTATAAACTTATTTGTTTATTTTGTGAAATAAATACATTACTTTGGATTTTATGTGTTTTTTTACTAGCACTTGAAGCAGATAGTATTAGTAACAACGTAAAAAGTAAAAAACTAGATCTGATAGACCAAATCTGAAGACAGTTTTGGATTCTGCACCCAAAACTTACCTAAAAACAGTTACAAAAACCCTGGCAACAAAATGTGTGTTGGGCTGTTTATTATACATTTGCCTACTAAATCTATTTCTCGAATTAATGTTTTGCAAAATTTAAAAATAAATCCTAAGTAGGATTGCTGTCCATCTATTGATGCAGTACTACAGCATCCTTTTCCTTTTAATCAAATTGAGGATGTCATCGATGATATCCAAATGCATTGCGGTGTAACCCTTTTAAAGAATGTGTGCGATGAACTCCACGAACAACTCCTTACACCTTCTACATATTCGAGGAGTTCACTGACATCGTTACCTGACCCTTTTCATGAAGTTATTGACATTTCATGCACCTGTCATTATATTCAAAATGCGCAAGTATGTTTAGAACATGTAGGGTGTGAAACTGTTCCTCATGTGAATGTAAAGAGTGTGGAATCTTCGACAGCCGATGATCTCTGTGGTCCAGTCGATGGTAAGTGTGCTTTCAATTATGCATCAACATCAACGTATGTATGCAAGTGTGTTACCAAATATGAAGCGGAGACGAGAGACACGGAACTTGTTGAAGAAACGATTACCTGTCCTTCAGCTATTGCTCAAGTGTTATCTATATTTCCACCGTTCTCTTCTGAGAATTTTTTGTTTACATGTATAGATTTTTTAGAACAACTTTTTATAGAAAACAGTAAGCAGATGGTACAGCATCAATTCTCTCAGACTTAGGGTTAAAAATACACAATGCACTCCCCTTCAACTTTCCAAAAGAATCTGTTCCAACAGCTTGCAGAGTCGGCAAAGAGAAGACGTGCATTGTGTTAGAAATACTTATTATTTTAAGTTTTTCAAAAATTTGATTTTGCTAAGAAAAAAAAGGCAAATAAGCACCTGACAAAATCCATGAACCTCTCCTATGCCCGTTTCCTTATCCTGGTGACTTTGCTACATTGGGTGCTCGTCCCGTCACTGCACAGTAATTATTCTCGCTGACTGAAAATGTAGCTTGTCTTAATGAGAATAAACAAAATATTAAATGTTACTATAACCCATAGTATTACCTTGTAAATTACAGCAAAAGTTTGTCTTCAATGCGGACACCTATTTACACGAAGCGATAACCTCAAACGTCATTTATAAGATTCCTGCAAAGGTGTTGCTCCAAATGAAGTTAAGAAACGGAAATTTGAAGATAGGACTCAAAAACGATGATAACAAGCAGGATGTAATCGTCAACGTTAGATGCAACGAGTCTCAAGAATATGTACTCAAAGTACTTTATCGAAGTAGTCGTCACAAAATTAATGCTTGTCGATTTATAGATGATGAAGGTGTTCAAATTATACAATCAGCAGAAACTTAAGCAATGTCTCAATCATGGATTGGTACTTACTCATACACATCGAATATTAAAATTTCAGCAAAGTCGTTGGCTACGAAGTTACATCGATTTAAACAACAGATTACGAAATGAGGTCAATACGAAACTTGAAAAGGATTTTTACAAACTGATGAATAACGGGGTTCTTGGAAAAACAAAGTAAAATGTGAATAAGCGAAGAAATATACGTCTACTAACTCATTGGGAAACGCTTAGGATTAGAGCTAAACCAACTTTTAAGCAAGTGACCAGGTTTACTGAAAAGTTATACGCCATAGAACTGTCCAAAACAGTTGTATACAATAAACCTGTATATGTTGGATTTACGATATTAGATATATCAAAAATTGTAATTTACCGGTTTTTTTATGAAGTGTTACGATCAAAAAATTATTATACACGGATACAGACAGCTTAATAGTATAAATACAAACACCTGATGTTTATTAAGATATGAAAATGCAACTAAATGAATGCGACACTTCTAATTATAAAAAAATTAATCGACAAAAAATTTAATACCACTTCAGTTGTAGGTAAAATGAGGAACGAATTTGGTGGAACAGCAGCTCATAGTTTCTATGGTGCTGGAACCAAATGTTATTGTGTTAATGACGAGGATGTTAACTGTAGGTGGAATAAGCAAAATTTCAAGGTCTTGCGTAAGCTCCATGACGTGTCCAAAACACACTAAAACGGGCGTTACGGACCACACACGACGTCAAAAACCTATACCTTTTCGGCTATTTCCTTGACCTCAACACCTCAATTTTTCCACGCGAAAGTTGTCTTAACCCTACTACTTATGACGTCACATACAGTATATATACGATTGAGGTGAGTAGAGGGAACTTATTCTAAGAGATGTCCTCCTCAAGTGAACAAGTGATTACTAGTGATGGTGCTGTTGTTGCTGCTAAAAAATGTAAGTTTGAAATTATACATTTGCCTACTAAATCTATTTCTCGAATTAATGTTTTGCAAAATTTAAAAATAAATCCTAAGTCGGATTGCTGTCCATCTTTTGATACAGTACTACAGCATCCTTTTCCTATTAATCAAATTAAGGATGTCATCGATGATATCTAAATGCATTGCGGTGTAACCCTTTTAAAGAATGTGTGCGATGAACTCGACGAACTCCTTACACCGTCTACATATTCGAGGAGTTCACTGACATCGTTACCTGACCCTTTTCATGAAGTTATTGACATTTCATGCACCTGTCATTATATTCAAAATGCGCAAGTATGTTTAGAACATGTAGGGTGTGAAACTGTTCCTCATGTGAATGTAAAGAGTGTGGAATCTTCGACAGCCGATGATCTCTGTGGTCCAGTCGATGGTAAGAGCGCTTTCAATTATGCATCAACATCAACGTATGTATGCAAGTGTCCTTCAGCTATTGCTCAAGTGTTATCTATATTTCCACCATTCTCTTCTGAGAATTTTTTGTTTACATGTATAGATTTTTTAGAACAACTTTTTATAGAAAACAGTAAGCAGATGGTATAGCATCAATTCTCTCCGACTTAGGGTTAAAAATACACAATGCACTCCCCTTCAACTTTCCAAAAGAATCTGTTCCAACAGCTTGCAGAGTCGGCAGAGAGAAGACGTGCATTGTGTTAGAAAATTAAGAAAATGTGCAATTTAGACGATAAATTGTTTGACTATTTGTATTATAATCTTAATACTTATTATTTTAAGTTTTTCAAAAATTTGATTTTGCTAAGAAAAAAAGGCAAATAAGCACCTGACAAAATCCATGAACCTCTCCTATGCCCGTTTCCTTATCCTGGTGACTTTGCTACATTGGGTGCTCGTCCCGTCACTGCACAGTAATTATTCTCACTGACTGAAAATGTAGCTTGTCTTAATGAGAATAAACAAAATATTAAATGTTACTATAACCCATAGTATTACTTTGTAAATTACAGCAAAAGTTTGTCTTCAATGCGGACACGTATTTACACGAAGCGATAACCTCAAACGTCATTTATAAGATTCCTGCAAAGGTGTTGCTCCACATGAAGTTAAGAAACGGAAATTTGAAGATAGGACTCAGTCTTCATATAAGAAAAAAACGATGATAACAAGCAGGATGTAATCGTCAACATTAGATGCAACGAGTCTCAAGAAGATGTACTCAAAGTACTTTATCGAAGTAGTCGTCAAAAATTAATGCTTGTCGATTTATAGATGATGGTGTTCAAATTATACAATCAGCAGAAACTTAAGCAATGTCTCAATCATGGATTGGTACTTACTCATACACATCGAATATTAAAATTTCAGCAAAGTCGTTGGCTACGAAGTTACATCGATTTAAACAACAGATTACGAAATGAGGTCAATACGAAACTTGAAAAGGATTTTTACAAACTGATGAATAACGGGGTTCTTGGAAAAACAATGTAAAATGTGAATAAGCGAAGAAATATACGTCTATTAACTCATTGGGAAACGCTTAGGATTAGAGCTAAACCAACTTTTAAGCAAGTGACTAGGTTTACTGAAAAGTTATACGCCATAGAACTGTCCAAAACAGTTGTTGTATACAATAAACCTGTATATGTTGGATTTACGATATTAGATATATCAAAAATTGTAATTTACCGGTTTTTTTATGAAGTGTTACGATCAAAAAATTATTATACACGGATACAGACAGCTTAATAGTAGAAATACAAACACCTGATGTTTATTAAGATATGAAAATGCAACTAAATGAATGTGACACTTCTAATTATAAAAAAATAATCGACAAAATATTTCAATACCACTTCAGTTGTAGGTAAAATGAGGAACGAATTTGGTGGAACAGCAGCTCATAGTTTCTATGGTGCTGGAACCAAATGTTATTGTGTTAATGACGAAGATCAAGTTATTAAAAAAGCTAGTAGTAGGTATTTGTCGATTCTCCAACCTCCTCCTAAAACAACGAAGGTCACTGCGGCCTTAACGTTGTTTCAGGAGGAGGTTGTAGAATCGGCAAATAGATACGAAGGTTGCATTGCTGTGACTGAGGTTCTAAGTTGCGTTGTTATTACTGAGGTTCTATGTTGCAGGAGGTAATTAGAAATGCAATTAATTTCAAGGTGTCTGTTGCACGCAAAGTTCGCATCTAACAAGGTAATTGTTGCAGGAGGTAATTAGAAATATAATTGATTTTAGGTGACTGTTTCACACAAAGTACATACGATTGTAATTTTGACAGGAGGTAATTAGAAATCTACCACTACACTATGATGTTAATTCTACGATGTCCATCGCAATACTGACAGATAAGTATCGATGCGGTTTAATTGTATGAAAATGTACAAAAAATTATTGCAAATGTTATTTACCTACGCTGAACTTCAAGGTGACTTGTGCACATTTGCATGATTTAGTGAGGTCAAACGACAGACGTAAGGATATTGTTAAAACCTGTTTTCTGTTTAACTTGGTATTTACATTATATTTATTATCGATGCGGTTTAATTGGATAAAATCTACACAGGTTATTACAAATGTTATTCACCAACGTTAAACTTCAAGGTGACTTGTGCACAATTGCAAATGTAGTAAGGTCAAACACCAGACGATAACATATTAAAACTTGTTTTCTGTTTAACTTGGTTTATACATTATATTTATTATCCATGCGGTTTAATTGTATGAAACGTTATTACAGATGCTATTCACCTACGTTGAACTTCAAGGTGACTTGTGCACATTTGCATATGTAGTAAGGTCAAACACCAGACGACCGGTCATTAACATAGCGTTCGAACTTGTTTTTACTTACTTACATGCTCATTACATTTTGTTTTTTTAACATTCCTGTCGTTGCTATAAAGAGCGTGAAATAATGTAATCAGTACACTAGTATTAGTAGTTGGCGAAACTACAGCGACGAAGTAAACTTTTTGTACAATTAATTAAATTATTTCAATATAAAATAGTAGCAAGCAAGCCTCAAGGACAAACAAAGGTATCTTTAAAACGAAGTAACGTGTGTATAGGTGGTAAGGGGGAAAAGTTGATACCAAGAAAATATAAAACTGAAAATGTTCCAAGAAATTCAACAGGTATGTCTGCGAGTTCTGATGTACGTAACAGTAATTATTTATTAGCCGAAGTGGAAAATGCGGTTCAGGACGTTATGAATTTTGTGCCTGCGGTGGAATGAGATAGTATGCTAGCAAATAACGATCCGGTGGCTTATATGACAAGTATTAGCGAAATAGGTAACAATGTAAATGCAAATGAACCAAAGTGTAGTGATGTTCGATTGCATACGGAAAATCCGTTGCCGTTAAGCAATACGTTGGAAAAGGAAGTAACGCCCGATTATATGCGCAATCCACGTTTGCATTAAACAAAAGTCAAACTAAATGGATATCAGTAGGATTATGTGCAGAATTACAATTCGATCCTGTAGTAAAATTGATGGGAAAAGGACAATGTATCACGTTAACAGAAATTGAGTGAAAAACGTTGGTGTACTATAGAAGTATTATAACAAATAGTTTTGCAGGATACGCAACTACTCCTTCGTATCATGAAGTTTGTGGTGTAAAGATAACAAAGGAATTGATGGATGAAGCAAAAGAAGTATTGAAAATGCAACGCGCAGAAGAGACAATTTACTTGGCTTACGATTCAGTTTACGAAATGTGGAAATTATGCGATTTAATTATGACCTGATTGGAATTATTAAAAAGGTTGGAATACAAACGTTATTACGATAGCGTTGAAAGGTGGCGACGAGAAGGTATAATAAGAATTGTTTCGAAAATTTGTGTCTGAATATTCTTGCATTACAAAGGAGTTGCTAATTTTTGGTATGGATAAAATATAATTAGATATCGATTTGCGTGAACACGTGTAATTAAAGTCAAGAAATAAAAAATTAATAACGGTGGGAGTAGTCATTTAGTATATGTAGTAAGACGATTGGAGGTTTTAGATCATAAGTCAGCGAAAAAGAGGAGAAGAAACAATGTATTATTATATTATGAATAGAATATTGTTTTTGGACGAGTTCGATAATTGCTAGAGTGTCTCGAGGAGCGCGATGTTGGTGCAAGATTTAACGTACGAATGGTACATGGGAGCAGAACATCTATTATCAATAATGTTCGAAGCATATGGAAACGGTGGACATGAATTCTAGTATGTAGATGGCGTTTTCCAAATGAATGATTGCGTAAGACGATACGAGTGGGTTTTGGAACTAGAAGATTTGCGCCGGAGATTCGAAATAGATGCAGAAGAAGTTTACGATGCAGATACCGTGATGTTGGAAGAAACGCTAGACTACATATTACCGGAATCATCGGTATCGTCACCGTCATCATTTGCATACGACGTAGACAATCACTCGAAGATATAGAAAGTAATTCAGACGAAGAAGACAGGGAAGAGTAAATTTAAATATGTAAAATAAATTAATGTAAACAATTAGGTTATTATAAGAAATTAGGTAGTGTATGATAATATAGATAATGAAATTGTAGTTTAAGTAATTACCAAAGAAATGTAATATAGGTACCTGTTTGTAACGCTTAATAAATTATAAGATACGTTAAATATGAAACTGTGTTTATTTGTCGACGCGCGCTCGTCACAATTAACATTACGAATGCTGAAAAGAGAGTGCAGTTTAATGATATATGCCAAGTAAAATATTTGGTAACGTGGCAATTTGCCCATCAACAGGCAAGAATTGGTAATTGGATGACAACGGCTGTAGATATGTAGATATCGATTTGAAAGAAGGATAAAAGACGCAGAAGTAAATATTGCTATCGTCCTGAAGGAAGATCACAGATTGAAAATTTACGAGGAACGTTTCTTGCAATGAAACGAATAATAATAAAATATATAATGTAGAAACAATAATGAAAGCTCATTCATTTACTGTTTGACGACAAAGGTGTACACATGTCGTAGAGGAAAGATATTTATTTAGGCATGGGTAATAAACGATTGAAAAAACTATTTTCCAAGAAAACAGGCAATAAAAAGCAGAAGTGCTGTCGTACTGGAATTATAAGCACATTGATCAATAAGTTGCCGGTGCAATTGCATATACCTGGTTATAACTACTGCGGTCCCGAAACAAAACTGCAAAAGTGTTTAGAGCGTGGTGACGTCGGAATCAATAAACTAGACGAAGCTTGCAAGAGATACGACATTGCGTATCAATCTCATAAAGATTTGAACAAACGTCACGAAGCGGACAAAGAGTTGTACGAGTCGGCAAAAGATCGTTTACGCAGTAAAGACGCAGTATAGGTGAAAAGGTAGCGGCGATGATGAAAGTTAAAACAACGGTTGGAATTGGAATAAGAAAGAGACGTAAGAAATCTAAAAAGAGAAGGTCAACAAAACGTGATGGAACATTAAGTTTTGCTACAGCTGGTTGACTAGCTCGACAAGCGGTAGCGCGTTCTGGTAGTGATAATTTATTGCAAAATGTTAAAGCGGCGTACGGTACATTAAAGAGGCAATCTAAAAAAATTAAAGCTCCGAGAAGTAGGACGCTAAGTCTACCTAAAAAGGGTGGATTATTACCTTTGATACCATTGTTTGCCGCCTTAGGAGCATTAAGTTCTTTAGGAGGAGGTGCTGCTGCGATAGCGAAGTCTGTTAACAACGCGAAAGACGCTAAAGAAAGAATGGAAGAGGAAAAACGACATAACCGTGCAATGGAAGCTAAAGCGGTTGGCAGCGGATTTTACATAAAACCATATAAAAGAGGATGTGGATTAGTTATGAATGGCTATTCAAAAAACTAATTAAATTGCCTCGTCGAGCGTTAACTAACGTTTCATTAAAAAAATATGCTGAAAAATATCAAATTCCCAATTTTCGAGGAGCATTTATGCGAAACGCGCTTCCACGTAAGATTAGAAAATACGAGAGGAGAATTGTGAATCTAGTTGAGGCGGATGGAGAAGGAACCCATAGGGTAGAAAAGTAAACGATAAGATTCATTATTTCGATAGTTTCGGCGATTTACCTCTACCATTAGAAATTATACAATAATTATCATCAGATGGTAGAGACGGTGACATAAATTACAATTATAAAAGATATCAAAACATCAAAGCCGTAAATTGTGGACAATTGTGTTTACGGTTTTTGATAGATAAATAGAACTATATCGTAGTGGAAACCACCAGTTTAAAATAAGTGTGCGATGGAGAAAGAAAACCCACCGTTGTCCAATACGTTTACACTAATAGGAAGTGATACGGAATTGTGTTGTGATTTTAATCCGCCTATATATTTGGACGAGAATAGAAATTACGAATTGGCTTTACTAAACTTCGTGACGTTTAACTCCGTCGCAAACGTAGACGAAAAGAATAATTTATTTGTGTACGAGTCGACCGAGAGTACAGCTGTACCGCAACGGAGGAGTATCGAAATTCAAACAGGAACATACGATATTGCAGATCTAAAGGCTTATATTGCGAGTCGAGTCAAGGAAGATACGAAAGATAGAGTGACAGTGAACATCGTAGGAAACACTAACACGCAAAAAATGCATCTACAAAGTAACTCAACAATAGATTTTACAGTAGATAAGAGCATCGGGTCTTTATTAGGTTTTAAGAAAAGAGTTTTACTTGCGAACATTGAACATACTTCTGATAACATCGTAAATATAAATCTAGTTAACGCATTACAGATATATTGTAATATAATAAACGGTTCTTACCATAACGGAGAACCAGTGCATATTTTGTACCATTTTTTTCTAAACGTTCCAGCTGGATTTAAAATAATAGAATCGCCGCAGCAACCTATTTATTTACCGGTGTCAACGAAAGTAATCGGAAATCTGACGGTACGCTTATTGGATCAAAATAGAAATCGTGTCGATTCAGGAGGCGAAGAAATTACAATCAACTTCATTTACGATCGGTACATTGAAGACGTTATGGCGTTGATATACGAAAGAACACTTACAAAACGTAGTATAAAGAAAGCAGTTAATATTAAATGGACACCAACAAAAAAGTATAAAGGTATAGCGGTAGTAAAAGAAAATTCGTTCGACGAATAACACGTGGAAACCGAAACTTTTTATTACAATTAGGTTACACAGTAATTGCGTAATGGATATTTCAAACGTGACGAACAAAGTGAGAGTTGATAACTATGTGGTAGGTTACGAATATCATTCGCATCAACCTTTTGGATCGACTAGTTACGGCAACAATGACGAAATTCGTATTTCAATACCCAAAATTGATAATTATACGTTGCCTTGTGAAAGTTATTTGTATGTCGAAGGTAGTTTAAGAAAAGTAGGGGAAGACGGTGCGGTCACTAAGGAGGCAAGTGCTTCAGCTTATTTAGCAAACAATCCGGTAGCGTTTGTTAACGCCAAGTACGTCAATTTGTACTTTCTCCTCCTTTCATTGTTCCTTATCCTTATCACCACATTCCCATTGCATTCCCATTGCATTCGTTTCCTAGTTTCCATATACAACGCATCGTAATTTAAAAACGAGAACTTTTACTGTGCTAACGATGTTCCGCGGCAGTGAAATATTAGTGCGGTGAATTCGCTTCACGTTCATCTGGCCAGATTGAACACAAGAAGACTGCCACCATTCCGAGCCTGTACGGATTACTCGTAAGTGATTTAATATCATTAATTTGCGACCACCAGCGCAACCTTATTCACAAACATATTGGTCCTACGCGCCGTATAAAATTTATTCTGTAACCTCTGAATCCTACATAAACTACATTGCTACCTGTTTGCATCCTTAAATAAATTTTAAATTAATATTGCAACCAAATTAGAATAATCATTTAAAATTTATTCGTGCATACATTTACATACGATTATGGCTAAAAGCAACGTCGAATCAATTGCAGATAAGCTATCGAAAACTATCAGCAAACGTTCAAGCTTATTTGCAAACGTGACCTTTATTTACAACAAAGTAAAAGATTATACAATTGAAAAATTTGAGGTATTGGAAGCCTACAACGCTAAATTAGATAGGTACGAGGCCGATTTCGAAAGTTTTCAATATCAAATTGTTGAATACAACACGCTTTTAAAACCCGAAGAACAATTAGATGAAAACCAATTATATCAACCTCATTGCGCCTTTGACGAAATTATTGCTTACATTAGAGCTACTTACATTAAACTTAAAAAACAGCTTCCAGTACAAACAGAAACATCTTTATCTCCTGTTCATGACTCCTCCTCGCCCGCGTTCACGCTTCCAAAGATATCGCTGCCTAACTTTTCTGGTAATATCGAAGAGTGGCCTGAATTTATTTCATTATACAATTCGATTGTACATAACAACAGTTCATTACGCATATCTCAAAAGTTTCAATATTTGAAATCAGTACTGTCTGGAGAAGCTTTGTCAGTAATATCAGAATTTCAACTTATTGATGATCATTATTCTTTAGCTTATCAAACCTTACACGAAAGGTATCAAAATAAAAGACGGATAGCTACCATGTATTTAAATAAAATTTTAAGTTTTCAAGTGGCATCATCAGCTACACTACAAAGCTTGAAAGATTTTTTAAACGTTCATCAAACATGTGTACACGCTATAAAGTCATTAGATATTGACGACTTAGCAGATTTCTTATTATTTTCGTTATCGTTAAAGAATATAGATCCAACTACTAAACGTGCTTTCGAAAATAAATACATTTCTAATGAGATACCGCTGTATGAAAATCTAATTGAGTTTATTACTCAGCAGATGCGCAGCTACGAGTTATCCGAACCTTATTCTAAACCATTTAATGCTTCTAATAAAAACAAAAGTAAATTACAATTGCCATCAAAACCTTCGCACTTTTATAATTCGTTGCACTCTTCACAAGTTCGGAATTTAACATGTCCTCGTTGTAAAGGCATACATTTATTGTATCAATGTCCAGAATTCATAAATTTAAATTTGTCAGACAAATACGACTACTTACGTGTTTCAAATAGGTGTTATAATTGTCTCGGAAATCATTCTCGTTCGAATTGCAAATCTAAGTCGGTTTGTAGAGTTTGCGGCGGAAATAAACATCACACTGTATTGCATTCGACGCAGAAACCGCTTCATCTTGCTTCAGTGCATGCTAACGTTGCTTCCGAAACCGTAAAGAATGCCTTGCAAACTTCTCATGAAGTTCAACCGTCTACTTCACATAAATCAGATGTTTCTCTGTTTACTTCAACTTCCTTATCTAGTTTTGCAGCACCTCAGGTAAAACAAGTATTGTTAGGAACTGTTCAGACTTACATTGCTGATAGAAATGGTTTTTTTCATAGAATACGCGCCCTCATCGATCCCGGGTCACAAATTTCCGCTATTACCGAATCTTTAGTAAAGTTGCTCGGGTTAAAACCGCAATTAGCTTGTACAGAGCTATCAGGAATCGGTAAGTCCACAGTAAAGTCTCAGAGCATTGTAAATTGCTGTCTTCGTTCAAAATTTTCAACTAATTCTATCGATTTGCTATTGGGTGCCGACGTATACCCTACCATTTTTAATCAAGAAGGAAAAGTATATGTTACTGGTTATCCCTCTGCGGTAAACACTTATTTCGGATGGACAATTATAGGTCCCACAGATTTTCCCAATAATGTTCAGACATTGCAAAGTATGCTTACTTTTTCTGAATTATCCAAAGATTTAAAACGGTTTTGGGAAGTTGAAGAAATTTTTAGAGCTCCACCTTCTGATCCAACCAATTTGTATGTTGAACAACATTTCATAAAGACTCACAAACGTGACGAAACTGGAAGATATGTTGTAGCGCTTCCATTTAAACCTAATTCGAGCCCTTTGTTCTCAAACTCTTCACGAGGTTTACGGTCTTTGTTAAAATTAGAAACTCGATTACGCAGTATTCCCGAAAAATTCAAACAATACAATGATTTTATGCAAGATTACTTGATATCAGAACATATGTCAATTGCTTCTTCTCCTTCCACGTATATAATACCGCACCATGTCGTCACTAAACAATCAAGTTCCACAACAAAAATTCGCGTTGTATTTAACGCTTCTGATCCTGATTCAACAGGAGTTTCTCTCAACGAGCGATTACTGCCCGGACCCAAACTACAAACAGACCTTATTCAAATCTTATTAAAATTTCGTTGTTATCCTGTTGCATTATGTGCAGATATACAAAAAATGTACCGTCAGATAACAGTTAGAAAGGAAGATAGAGCTGTACAACATATTCTTTGGCGCGCTTCCTCTGATGGCAATGTACAGGAGTTTGAACTCAATACTGTTACTTATGGTCTTACTCCTTCCGCCTACATAGCAATACGCGTATTACACCAACTTGTTCACGATGATGGTGCCCGATATCCAGATGCGTCTTGTGCCATCATGAACTCTACATATGTAGACGATGTGATAACTGGTCATCAAGATGTATCTTCTGCTATAAATTTACGAAACCAGTTAACTGATTTATTTAAGGGCGGAGGTTTTCAACTCAGAAAATGGGCTAGTAGTCATCCAGAAGTTTTAGCCGAGTTACCTGAAGATCATATAGAATCGCAATTGGATTTTTCTGACGAGGAAAATTCTTTAAAAATCCTAGGATTATCTTGGAATCCCAACTCTGACTTTCTTCTGTTTCGAGTGCTGCCTTACGATGATAATATTACAAAACGAAATTTGTTATCGTATATCGCACGAATTTTTGACCCGCTTGGTTTTTTGGCACCCGTTGTTTTTTCGATGAAAGTTCTACTTCAACACTTGTGGTTAGCTCAAGTTGGTTGGGACGATTTGATTCCACCAGCACTAGAAAAAAAATGGTTATTATTTACAGAAAATATTTCTCTTCTTGCTACCGTTAAAATCCCTAGGTGCGTGCTTTCACAGAAACCTACTCTAATTAGGCTTGCGGGATTTTGTGATGCTTCAGAAAAGGGTTATTCTGCTGTTCTATACTTATGCGTCCAGTCAAATTCAAATTTTTTTACCTATTTTTGGAAGGCAAAAACCAAAGTAGCACCACTCAAAATCATGTCTATTCCTCGTTTGGAGTTGAGCGCCGCCGTTTTATTAGCCAATTTAGTCGAATCAGTAGTGACTGTTTCTTTGCCATTTTTTATTGAATCTGTTCACTTATTTTCAGATTCAGAAATAGTTTTATCTTGGATTATGACTCCACCACACTTATTAAAAACGTTTGTGTGTAATAGGATTGTTACAATAACAGAAAAAACTTCAAAGTGTGTTTGGTCTTACATTAAATCTGAAAACAATCCCGCTGACCTTCCTTCACGAGGATTAACTGTATCTCAATTTGTTAGTCCGGATATCAAACTATTTTGGTTTAATGGTCCCTCATTTTTGAACAAAGAAGTTTCAAAATGGCCACCTCTTTTTCAAATGCATAATAAGCATTCCTCTTTGCTTTCGGAAATGAAACAAGACTTCAATTGCTTACTTACAAAGCATACAACCTCAAATCCGTTGCTAGACAAAATAAATGATACCTCAAGTTTCTTAAGATTACGTCGTGTTTTTGCTTGGATAAGACGTTTTATTCACAATTCAAGGCTTCGAGATGACGTACGTATTTCTGGATCATTATCTGTGGCAGAATTAGAAAGTTCTACATTATCCCTTACAAAAATTACTCAAAATCATTATTTTCATTCTGAAATAAAACAAATCCAAAATAAAACGAACGCAAGTCGCAACCTAGCATCGTTATCGCCTTTTATTGATTCATTTGGTTTCCTCAGGGTGGGCGGAAGATTACGTTACTCCGCTTTGCATGAAGCAGCCAAGCATCCGTTATTGCTACCCAAAAATGCTCATCTCTCTAAATTAATATGTTTTTATTATCATCATCTGTCATTACATTCTGGTCCTAACACTGTTCAAGCTCTTATTAGAACAAAGTTCTGGATTTTATCGCTTCGTGGTTTGCTTCTGAAAATGCATACGAGAATGTTTTCCTTGTTATAATTTTCGTGGTATTACTTTCCAACCTCCAATGGCTGATCTTCCTGCTTCTAGAGTTTCTATCTCTCGCCCTTTTTCACAAGTAGGTGTAGACTATGCCGGGCCTTTTTCAGTAAGATCTAACCGCTTACGTAGACCAGTGGTCACTAAAGGTTACTTATGTTTATTTATTTGTTTTATAACTAAAGCGGTACATCTTGAGTTTGTATCTGAGTTGAGCACTGATGCTTTTTTAGCTGCTCTTGATAGATTTGTAGCTAGACGGGGTTTACCATCAGTTATTTACTCTGATAATGGGCGTAACTTTATAGGAGCTTGTAAGCACATAACGGAAGTTTACAAATTTTTAGTTCTTCATGTCACAGATATTTGTGATTTTTTATCTACACGACAAGTAAAATGGCAGTTTAGTCCTCCATATGGCCCTCATTTTGGAGGTTTGTGGGAAGCAGCTATCAAATCTGCCAAAGCTTTGCTTTATCGCTTGTTAGGTAATGCATCAGCCACATTCGAAGAATACGCTACCTTATTCGCTAGAATCGAAGCTGTTCTTAACAGTCGTCCTTTGTGCACCTTATCTGAAGATCCATCGGAATCTTGTGATTATCTGAGCCCTGGTCATTTTTTAATAGGGTCACCTTTACTTTCTGTACCGGAAAATCCTATTCCCGAGTCACGTAACATGCGTAACCGTAATCAGATTCTTCAATCGTTTTGGAATCGTTGGTCGAAAGAGTACTTGAACCATCTGATTCAACGCAATAAGTGGACATCTAACACATCGATTCCAAATGTTGGAGATATCGTGTTACTGAAAGGAGTTGCGTCGCATCCTTTATCTTGGCCTATAGGTCGTATTGAATGCTTGTATCCAGGTTCAGACCGTATAGCTAGAGTTGCTTCAATTCGTACAGGTAGTGGTACCTACACTCGTCCAGTTGCAAGCCTTGTACCTCTGCCGGTATCCTCAAATTAGTTATTAGTTAAAATTTATTTGCTTAATTTTTTATGTTAGTTACAGTTTATCTGCAATTAAGTTTAATTTGCTTTGCTCTTAGTTTAATTTAACCTTTTACATTATATGAAATTATTCTAATTTGGTGGGCGGTATGTTAACGCCAAGTACGTCAATTTGTACTTTCTCCTCCTTTCATTGTTCCTTATCCTTATCACCACATTCCCATTGCATTCCCATTGCATTCGTTTCCTAGTTTCCATATACAACGCATCGTAATTTAAAAACGAGAACTTTTACTGTGCTAACGATGTTCCGCGGCAGTGAAATATTAGTGCGGTGAATTCGCTTCACGTTCATCTGGCCAGATTGAACACAAGAAGACTGCCACCATTCCGAGCCTGTACGGATTACTCGTAAGTGATTTAATATCATTAATTTGCGACCACCAGCGCAACCTTATTCACAAACAGCGTTTATGTTTAGTGATATACGATATTTATTAAACGGTGTTCAGATAGATGCCGTAAGAAACGTCGGTATAACGTCTTGCATGAAAGGATATTTTTAATTTACAAAAAACGAAATTGCAAAGTTGGAAATTGCAAAGTTGGAAAATGCCGGTTGGGAAACAGAAAAGTATTATCTCAACAGTTTGGACGATAAAGGTAATTTTTCATATAGCGTACCTTTGAGAACGTTATAGGCTTTTGGTGAAGATTATAAAAAAATTATAATGAACATGCGACAAGAATTAATACTCATCCGTAATAGTGACGATAAAGATGTGATTGTTCAACCAGATTCGGGAGCAACAGAGGAAAGGCTAAAGTTAAATATAGATAAAATCGTTTGGAGAATTCCTCGCGTGACAGTAGGGTTAAGAGAACAATTGGCATTAACAAAATTATCCGATAAAAATTTATATTTGAACTTGGCGTTTAGAAGTTGGAAAATTCACGAATATCCATCTTTGCCCAAAACCAATAAACAATCTTGGGCTGTTAAGACAGCATCGGAATTGGAAACTCCTCGATTTATTATTATTGGATTTCAAACAAGCCGAAAAGGAAAAATAAAGAAAAATATGTCTACATTTTACGACTTAAACGTTACTAATATAACAGTGTTTTTGAACGGCGAACGGTACCCTTACGATAATTTAAACGTCGACTTTGACAGCAATCGTTATGCAATAATGTACGACATGTATGCTCGTTTTCAGAATGCATATTATTATCAAGACTCAGAACCTATGTTCTATGAAATTGTTAAACAGTTAGTGTAATTAACCTCTTCACTACCGTGATGCAAACGGTTGCATCATGTTATGTCAAGGGTAATATTCCGTGATGCAACCGTTTGCATCAAAGTATTTTAAGCGATATACAGTGATGCAGACATATGCATCATTTTACAATGAAGTTGGAAGTACCGGTATGATAGCTTAACAAAAACTGGAGGGGAAATGCAACGCCTTCCAGTCTGGTTCTAACATTTATTGCTTTTGCGCGTCGTAGCCTGTTCAGTAAAGCGTTGCCATTGTTGGAGTGTATTACGTATTTGAAATTTGGTTACGAAATACAAAGATGGATTTATCGGAATTAGAAAATAGCGATCTAAGTGATATTGATCCTGATTTTGAATATGATTCTGCCGCGGACGTTTCTGACGACAGCGATGAATCTGATTTTTCAAATTCTGAGTCAGATGATAATATTCCGCCTGTTCAATTTGGCGATTGGAAAATTGTGGGTAATCCTTTTCAAGACAAAAGGGAGACAGTTATTTATGAGAAGAATTTTCAATACGATGTTCATCCGGGGCTCAATTTAAATGAACCAAAAACTCCCAAGGAATGCTTTGAAGCATTCGTCTTGCCAAATACAGTGAGTAATTTATGCAAATGGACCAACGAAAGAGCTCTGATGTACCTTGAAAAAAAATAAAAATTTAAATATGAAAATTCATGGTTTATATTGGAGGGATGTGACAGTCAGCGAAATGTACACTTTTATTGCTCTCATTTTCCTCATGGGTCAATCGCATTTGCCAAAAATATCTGATTACTGGCGAACAGACTTTTTATTACAAGGACCACCAGTATTTACAGCTAAGATAATGAGCAGAGCCAGGTAGTTTGAATTTTATTTTTTTTAGTTACCTTTTTAGAAACCTTTTTCAGATTTTTTGTTATTCTAAAGTTTCTGCGATTTAGTGATCCACGAATTTGTGATACATCTAAACCTCTATCAAGAGTAGCTATGTTTTTTGCTTACATACGAGAAAATACTACAATATTCGTTGATGTAGGTAAAACCTTTGCTTTAGACGAGTGTTTGATGCTGTATAAAGGGCGGTTACATTTCAAGCAATACATCAAGACGAAACGTTCACGTTTTGGTTTGAAATTATTTTGTGTATCCCCAAGTGATCCTCTCTTGAAAGGTTACACCTATAATTTTGCACTATACATTGGAAAAGACATTTATGACGTTACGCACATACAAGGAACCGAAAATTTATCAATGTCTGAAAGGGTGGTTGTGCATCTTATACAAAATTTACTTGAAGACGGAAGAGAGGTTATATTGGACAATTGGTACTTATCCATTAGACTAGCAGAATTTTTACTTACAAAAAATACCTACGTTACGGGAACTATCAAACAAAATAGAGGAGTTCCAAAGCAATTAGCAGAAATTCCGCTAGAAAGAGGGCAATCCTGTTTTGTTAGAAAAAACGATTTGTTGCTGGTCAGATTCAAAGACAAGCGTGATGTTTACGTTTTAACCACAAAACTAACAGCCGGCTTTGAGGATAAGTCTAGATATGACACCATCCTCAAAAGAAGTGTTTTACAAGAAACCTCACCACATTCAACACTACAATATGAACATGGGAGCAGTAGATGCAATCGACCAAGATCTAGAGCCTTACAACGCTGCGAGGAAAAATTACTGCTGGTTCAAGAAATTGGGTATACATATTTTACAAAGAATGGTGCTAAATGCCAAAGTTTTTTATAGTATATCAAACAACCCAGTCAGTCTAACAGATTTTACAAAACTGTTATGCGATGACCTATTAGCGTCCTATAAACCTGGATATGAAAAACAACGCGATGCGTACAATAAGAGGAAACGAAAAGTGAAATCTGATGAACCAACCAAAACTCATAATTTAATATGTTTGCCTAAAGGTGAGCAAAAAAGAAGAAGATGTTCGGTATGTTATAACATATATAAAAATAAAAATAAGTACACAGTGAGTTTTTGCTCCGAATGTAAGGTCCCGTTGTGTTCAAAGAAACATTTTGACCAGCACCATAGTAATTAATTTTTTTTACTAAATACAAAAATAAATTAATTGAATTACATGTAGATTTTTATTTAGAATTTAAAATACAGGATAAAGCAGTCGCCGCAATGCTTCTCTAGCATACGCAGACGCGCTATGAAAAACGGTATACAGCGGGCGCCAATCAAAATGCGGCCGGTAGCCAAGGGGTTAAGATCATAATTGTGGTAACATTACTATTTAAGTTGTGACATCAGAAAGTAATCGTTTCAGTAGATCTTTGGCCGCGACGTAGACAGGGTAATTAAAAAATGGAAACAATGGCAAAAAAAGTTGATTATTGTTTTCAGGGGAATATAGATTTTATTGTAGTAGATATTCAAGGTTGGAAGGTAGGCGATGAAGAATTTATACCAAAAGAATTAGCTACTTACGACTGTTTCCATCGGTTGAGTCATTTTGTTTTTCAACCGAGTAGAAGTTTTGCATCATTGCCAACAAAGTATCAAAATACTGCTAAATGGCTTATGTCTTATCATCATTGTATCGATTGGAAAAATGGATTCGTGCACGGTTCTCAGTTTGACAATATTATCAATTGGTTGTGTCGTTCAGTGAAAATGGTGTTCGTAAAAGGAAGAGAAAAAGCGACATTTTTGAGAAAAATATTGTAAGTACCTGTTCAAGAGTTAGACGAAAACGCATGTCAATTGCAAAGTAGTAAAACGGCAAAACGTGGGTTTTTTGTATCAATTTGCAAAAACCGAGTATGAACAAATGACATCGGACTTGAATGAAATATGGTGGAGACTTCCAAATAATTATCGAAAAAACAAACAGTTACAAAACAAATTACCATGTTACGAACATTACAATTTACCCGTATGGCGTGACCATTGGGATGGTCCTCTCTCATCTAAAGACCAGTGTAGTATGTGTAATATTTAGTATTGTTTAATATATAGTGATTAAAATTGTATAACTAGTGTAAACAATAAATAGTAAGTTGAAAATCGTTTTTGTTTGTTACGAATTGCAATAAAAACACAAAAACACGTTTTACTGCAAGCTTGTTTTTTACTGTGATGTTAAATTAGGATGTGTTAGTAATTGCAATACAAAGAAGTATTAATTGTAGACATTAGACATTGTTTTCAATAGAGCTTGGGTAAGTTAGGTTAGGTAAAGGAAAAAATAAAATAAATGAAAAGGTTACTTCAAATTACGTTTACGAGAAAACGCTTCTCGCCGTCGAAAAATAATTTCCCCCCACGCTTTCTCCTACTTCATTCCCACTCACTTCCCACTCTAATTTGATTCACTTCGTTCTGTATAAATTCAGCACCTTTCTAAGCAAAAGCATCAGTTCGAGTCTATCAACAATGAACCAACAAACCATGGACAACGAAGCAGCCAACCAGCAGCAAACTGTAAGTACACTTTTATATATCTAATTATGCTGTATTTATGCTTATATATTCGCTGCTTCATTTGTTTATGTTCAGTGTTATTTGCTTATATATTGCTTTATTATTAAAGTCTACGCAAGACGATATTGATTTTTACATTTCGCAATTTGGTGAGAGTGATTTCAACTTGGTACCTTCTGCACTTTCATCAACAGAGGTACTTTCAGAGGTACCTCCTGCAGTTGCCCTGGCAGAGGTACCAGCTACGTCGATGACCGGTGTTACAGTTACTACCACAGCTGTCGGTTTACCTTCTTCTCAGACGTCTCGCTTAATTAAATCAAAAGCAGCTTATAGTAAATTGCGATTACCTAATGAGGAATATCGTGCCTTTAGATTTCAAAAGCGCTAGAAAAACCAAGAGAAAAAGAAGCAGAGAGGTAAACGCGTGCGTTCTGTTTTGGGATCTAGTGAAAGTGTTCAATTACCAAATTGTACATTTTCACCACGACGACAAAAGGAAGCAACAGCCACTGTTTCAGTTTCTCCTTTTTTTCCGGCGCCTCAACATGAAGATCGTTCTGAAACAAATGAAAAATGTACCCGGCTTTCATATGTTTCAGCGTGTGGTATGTTAGACCTTATGGAGGTATCACAAACATTAGGGGTCGCTACAACACAAGAAGAATTATTAAAACAATTACCGCCGGGTACGACCGTGTTGCAACGACCAGCACCGCTTGCGTCTTCTAATTCATCCTCTTCTAGTTCATCCTCTTCTAGTTTACCTTCTTTTCTTAGTTGCCTGTCTCTACACTAAGAGCTTGGCTTAGGAAGATCAAAATTCAACCAGGGATTCTTAGAAACATCTTTAAACTTGTTCAGTTTTCTGATTTTAATAACGACAGAGTTTGTGTTCTGCTGTTCGATGAAATTATTATCAGAAAAGAATTTATCTACAATCGGTCAGAAGCTGAAATTCTCAAGCCGTTTACATATGCACAAGTTGTGATGATAAGGGGGCTATTTAAGTCATGGAAACAACCAATTTTCTACGACTATGACTTTAAAATGACAGCTAAAACTTTGTTTGAGATCGTCAATTTTGTGGAAAGTTCAGGTTTGTCCAAAAATTCATCGACAGTTTTAAATTTTAATAAATATAATTTTGTAGGGTTTTCAGTAGTGGCCATGGTTTCTGACTTAGGAGGTGGAAATAGAGGACTTTATACTGAGCTGCAAATTTCACAATCACAACCGTACTTCTCTAATACTTACAACAGGGGAAAAATTTATGTCTTTGCTGATGTTCCCCATCTGTTGAAGTTAATAAGGAATCATTTTGTGGATCAGGGTTTTATTCTTAACAACGGGAAAGAAATCAACAAATAAATTGTAGAATCCACATTAGATGCTACAGCCGTTTCTGATCTCAAAATTACATACAAAATTACAAATCAGTCACTCAACGTAGTTGGGACACAAAGACAAAGAGTTAAATTCGCTGCCAAGCTGTTTTCACATACAATTTCGAAGGTCATCAGTAGATGCGGAACCCTCGAACATCTTCCGGTAGATATGAACTGGGGTGAATGAGCAGATTTTTTTAAAACTGTAAGAATGAGATTTCATTGCAACACATTTTGTATTTATCAATTTATTGTTTTGTAGGTAAACGATTGGTTCGACGTTTTTAACGTCAGTGTACCTTTTAGCGACACAAGAGCCAGGAACCGAGGTTACGGTCTTGAAATTGACCAGCAGAATAAATTGATTGATCACATGTCTGAAGCAGTTTTAAATATAAGAGTAAAAGGCAGGAAAAGTTTACTCCCATTTCAAAATGGTGAATAATGTGAATTACGTAACTTTATTTTATAAATTCATAAAAATTTTACTAACTAGGTATTCTGATGTCCAACAATGCCTTGAAACTTTTGCTTGAAGATTTAAAAACAAGGTTTGATACGTAATATATTCTTACTCGGCGTTTAAATCAAGATATTTTGGAGAATTTCTTTGGTATAGTTCGAGCAAAAGGAGGGCTCTAGTAAATATATAAAAATAGATAAAGTTAACTTTTTTCTAGATCATTAATTTAGACAAAAGGATATTCCTAGAGCTTAATCCCACTATGTGGAGTACTCTAGTAAATATTTAAAACTTGAATGTCAGCAATATCATTTAACTCGCCGGTGTACTTACAACTGAATCGGATTTGAATTTCAACTAAGTACGTCCTTGCAGATAAAGTTTGCTTTATACTAAGACATTAATTTTAGAGAAAAGAATATTCCTAAAGGATAACTAACTACCTGAAGTGCTCTAGTAAATATTAAAAACTTGAACGTCAGTAATGTCATTTAACTGGGATTTATGCTTACAACTGCAATGGAAGTTTGATTTTCAACCAAGAACGAGCTTGCACATAAAGTTTACTTTTTTCTAAATCAATAATTCAAGACAAAAAAATATTCCTAGGGGTTAACCCCACCATGTGGAGTACTCTAGTAAATATTCAAAACTTGAATGTCAGTAATGTCATTTAACTAGCGTATATGTTTACAACTGCAACGGAAGTTTGATTTTGAACTAAGTACGTCCGTGCGCATAAAGTTTACTTTTTTCTAAATAATTAAATTAAGGCAAAAAATATTCTTAGAGGTTAACCCCACTATGTGGAGTACTCTAGTAAATATTCAAAACTTGAATGTCAGCAATATCATTTAACTAGCCGATATGCTTACTGCTGCAACGGAAGATTGATTTTTATCTAAGTACGGCCTTGCGCATAAAGTTTACTTTTTTCTAGATCAATAATTTTAGACTAAAGGATATTCCTAGAGGTTAACCTCACTATGTAAAGTGCTCTAGTAAATATTTAAAACTTGAACGTAAGTAATGTCATTTGACTGGGAGTTATGCTTATAACTGCAACGGAAGTTTGATGTTCAACTAAGTACGTCCTTTGCACATAGTCTACTTTTTTTTCATCATTAATTTTAGACAAAAGAATATTCCTAGGGGTTAATACCACGCGGTGGTGTGCTCTAGTAAGAATTCAAAACTGAAATGTGAGCAATATCATTTACTAGCCGATATGCTTATAACTGAAACGGATGTTTGATTGTCAACTAATTACGTTCAACTTCCTTGCAGATAAAGTTTGCATTATTCTAGGAAATTAATTTTAGACAAAAGAATATTCCTAGGGGTTAACTCCACTATGTGGAGTGCTCTAGTAAATATTCAAAACTGAAGGTCGGTAATATCATTAACTCACCGATATGCTTACAACTGCAACGCATGTTTAACTCGGCGTTAAGGTTACAACGGCAACGGAAGTTTGATTTTCCACTAAGTACGCCCTTTGCACATAAAGTTTACTTTTTCTGAACTTGAATGTCAGTAATATCATTTAACTTGACGTTATGGTTACAATTGCAACAAACGTGTGATTTTCAACTAAGTACTTCCTTTGCACATACAGTTGACTTTTTTTTAAATCGGAAACTTTCGACAAAAAAATATTCACAGAGGTTAATCCCACTATATGGAGTGCTCTAGTAAACATTTGAAACTTGAATGCCTAGGAAAGTTTACTTTATTCTAGGACATCAATTTTAGACAAAAAAATATTCCTAGAGGTTAACCTCACTATGTGAAGTGCTCTAGTAAATATTCAGAACTTGAATGTCAGTAACATCATTTAACTCGCCGATATGCTTATAACTGCAACAGATGTTTGATTTTCAACAAGTACGTCCTTGCAGATAAAGTTTGCTTTATTCTAGGACATCAATTTTAGACAAAAGAATATTCCTAGAGGTTAACCTCACTATGTGAAGTGCTATAGTAAATATTCAAAACTTGAATGTCAATAATGTCATTTAACTCGGCGTTATGCTTTCAACTGAAACGGATGTTTAATTTTCAAGTAAGTACGTCCTTGAAGATAGAGTTTACTTTTTTCTAGATCATTAATTTTAGACAAAAGGATATTCCTAGAGCTTAATCCCACTATGTGGAGTACTCTATTAGATATTCAAAACTGGAATGTCAGTAATATCATTTAACTCGCCGATGTACTTACAACTGAATCGGATGTTTCAATTTCAATTAAGAACGTGCTTGCACATAAAGTTTACTTTTTTCTAAATCATCAATTTTAGAGAAAAGAATATTCCTCGTGGTTAACCTCACTATGTGAAGGGCTCTAGTAAATATTCAAAACTTGAATGTTAGCAATATCATTTAACTAGCCGATATGCTTACAACTGCAACGAAAGTTTGATTTTGATCTAAGTACGTCCTTGCGCATAAAGTTTATTTTTTCTAAATTATTAATTTAAGACAAAAAAATATTCCTAGTGGTTAACCCCACATTGTGGAGTACTCTAGTAAATACATAATAAATATCATTTAACGTGGCTAATGCTTACAACTGAAACGGGTGCTTGATTTTCAACCAAGAACGCGGTTGCACGAAAAGTTTACTTTTTTCTAAATCATTAATTTTCGACAAAAAAATATTCCTCGAGGTTAACCATACTATATGGAGTGCTCTAGTAAACATTTGAAACTTGAATGCCTAGGAAAGTTTGCTTTATTCTAGGAGATCAATTTTAGACAAAAGAATATTCCTAGAGGTTAACCTCACTATGTGAAGTGCTGTAGTAAATATTCAAAACTTGAATATCAGTAATGCCATTTAACTCGGCGTTATGCTTACAACTGAAACGGATGTTTGATTTTCAACTAAGTACGTCCTTGCAGATAAAGTTAACTTTTTTCTAGATCATTAATTTTAGACAAAAAGATATTCCTAGAGCATAATCCCACTATGTGACGTACTCTAGTAGACATTCAAAACTGGAATGTCAGTACTATCATATAACTCGCCGATGTCCTTACAACTGAAACGGATGTTTGATTTTCAACTAAGTGCGTCCTTGCAGATGAAGTTTGCTTTATACTAGGACATCAAATTTAGAGAAAAGATATTTCCTAAAGGATAACTAACTACCAGAAGTGCTCTAGTAAATATTAAAAACTTGAACGTCAGCAATGTCATTTAACTGGGCTTTATGCATACAACTGCAATGGAAGTTTAATTTTCAACCAAGAACCAGCTTGCACATAAAGTTTACTTTTTTCTAAATCAATATTTCAGACAAAAAAATATTCCTAGGGGTTAACCCCACTATGTGGAGTACTCTAGTAAACATTCAAAACTTGAATGTCAGCAATATCATTTAACTAGCCGATATGCTTACTGCTGCAACGGAAGATTGATTTTGATATAAGTACGGCCTTGCGCATAAAGTTTACTTTTTTCTAGATCATTAATTTTAGACTAAAAGATATTCCTAGAGGTTAACCTCACTATGTGAAGTGATCAAGTAAATATTCAAAACTTGAACGTAAGTAATGTCATTTGACTGGGCGTTATGCTTATAACTGCAACGGAAGTTTGATGTTCAACTAAGTACGTCCTTTGCACATAGTCTACTTTTTTTTCATCATTAATTTTAGACAAACGAATATTCCTAGAGGTTAACCCCACTATGTGGAGTACTCTAGTAAATATTCAGAACTTGAAGGTCAGTAATATCATTAACTCGCCGATATGCTTACAACTGCAACGCATGTTTAACTCGGCGTTAAGGTTACAACGGCAACGGAAGTTTGATTTTCCACTAAGTACGTCCTTGCAGATGAAGTTGGCTTTATTCTAGCACATCAATTTTAGACAAAAGAATATTCCTAGGGGTTAACCCTACTATGTGAAGTGCTCTAGCAAATATTCAAAACTTGAACGTAAGTAATGTCATTTAATTGGACGTTATGCTTATAACTGTAACGGAAGTTTGATGTTCAACTACGTACGACCTTTGCACATAGTCTACTTGTTTTTCATCATTAATTTTAAACAAAAGAATATTCCTAGGGGTTAATACGACTCGGTGGTGTGTTCTAGTAAGAATTCAAAACTGAAATGTGAGCAGTATCATTTACTAGCCGATATGCTTATAACTGAAACGGATGTTTGATTGTCAACTAATTACGTTCAACTTCCTTGCAGATAAAGTTTGCATTATTCTAGGAAATTAATTTTAGGCAAAAGAATATTCCTAGGGGTTAACCCCACTATGTGGAGTGCTCTAGTAAATATTCAAAACTTAAAGGTCAGTAATATCATTAACTCGCCGATATGCTTACAACTGCAACGCATGTTTAACTCGGCGTTAAGGTTACAACGGCAACGGAAGTTTGATTTTCCACTAAGTACGTCCTTTGCACATAAAGTTTACTTTTTTTTAAACAATTAATTTTAGACAAAAAGATATTCCTCGAGATTAACCCCACTATGTGAAGTACTCGAGTAAATATTCAGAACTTGAATGTCAGTAATATCATTTAACTTGACGTTATGGTTACAATTGCAACGAAAGTTTGATTTTCAACTAAGTAGGGGAGACCGGGGCTGGTTGTCACAGGGGTAAGTTGTCACAATGAAGATTTCTGCTTCGTTTGCGAAAGTAACACCTTGCATCATCTACCGTCGAGAGGTCGTATTTGTCACTATTACCACACAAAATATTTCCGAAATCGGCCGGTAATTATTTCTGTTATGATCGTAAATGTGTTTTGACGTCTCTCGTGTAAAAATATTAATCGGTGATCATCTCGTGTTGTGAGTGTATGTGTGAAACTAAGGTAAGAAAAGTATATTTTAACAGGTACTGTCAACCTTGTAGATTACATATGAAGGTACATTTTTGACTTATTTATTATTTCAATATTTTTCGTCTGACATTCAGCTACGGAAGGTTAAATGGGGCAGGTTGGCCCAAATTAAACGGGGCAAGATGTCACTGTGACAACTTGCCCCACAGCATTTAAACAATTTAAAATTATTTTAGATTTAGACCATATTAAAATCAAGTTATATTGCGTATATTAATACGTTAATTTGTACCTCTTAGGCTCTTACCATCCGTGTGACATAAACTTAATATATTTTAATGTACCTAAGACTGTTTTTATTGAATTTGATAAATACCTACTTAAATTACTTTCAGATGGTTAGAACATATCAGCGAAAGACTAATCGAGTTACTCCCCCCTTGGATGTTTTCTTGAGAGCAGCAGAAGCTGTAAGAAATGAGGACCATCCAATATCTAGTAGGCAAGCTGCAAAAGATTTCGGTATACATTATCGGAGTTTAGCAAGATTTATTAAAAAATCGTCTGAGAGTAGCAATACAACTGTACAAATGGGATACAAAAAATCTCGAATTGTGTTTTGTGAGGAGGAGGAAATGGAACTGGAAAGATATTTGAAAAAAGCTTCAGATGTGTACTTCGGTTTAACACCTATGGAAGTAAAAAAACTTGCATATGATTATGGAAAAGCACTAAATAAGCCATTACCACAAAGTTGGAACAATAAGTCAGTGGCAGGCGCTGATTGGTTTTCAGGCTTTCTAAAAAGACACCCTACTTTGTCATTGCGGACTCCACAACCCACGAGTCTTTCCAGGGCTACAAGTTTTAATACGAAAAATGTTGCGCTGTTTTGATAATTTGGGAACTTTGTATGACAGATACCACTTTAATCCTTGTGATATATACAACATGGACGAAACGGGGATTGTTACTGTACAAAGACCGGATCGTATAGTTGCCAGGCGAGGTTTTCGACAAATTGGAAGCTTGACATCTGCAGAGAGGGGTACACTTACTACATTAGCCATAGCTGTGTCTGCTACTGGTAATAGTGTGGCACCACTCTTTGTATTCCCCCGAGTCCATTTTAAGCCACATTTTCTCGGAATGGCCCCACCTGGAAGTGTTGGTGGTGCAAATCCCTCGGGGTGGATTAATGAGGAGCTTTTCTTAACTTTCCTAAAGCATTTTGTGGCTACAGTGAAATGCACTAAAGAGAAACCCGTTCTATTACTCTTAGACAATCACGATTCCCACCTTTCTATAGGTGCATTGAATTACGCTAAAGACAGTGGCATCGTAATGCTTTCATTTCCGCCGCACTGCAGTCACAAATTGCAACCACTCGATCGCAGTGTATTTGGACCATTAAAAAAATTTATAAATTCTGCATGCACAGCATGGATGAAGTCAAACCCCGAAAAACCATTAACATCTATAATATACCTGGCATTGTAGCAACATCTCTGCCTATGGCACTAACTCCAAATAATATAATGTCGGGATTTCGGGTCACTGGTATATATCCCTTTAACAGGGATGTATTCTTAGAACAAGACTTCCTCCTTAGTTACGTTACGGATCGAGAGAACCCAAATAAAACTGAAGGGGACACAGACGACAACCTACGCCAAATAAATGAAGAACTAAGAACAACTATAGGAAACGAACATCATGGGGGATATGAAGCAGAAAATTTAGAAATGAGCAGTGAGAGCATTCAAAAGGCATCAAACATCAATTCAAATCAATCTGCAAACGTGAAAGAAATTGATCATTCGAATGAAAACCTTGCAGGTAAGAATCCGTTAGTAAGTTAGCGTTAACGAATTTAACACATTTTTACTTTTAGGTCCCCCTCAGGGTTACAGAAAATACGAGAGCAGGAAACAACACCACCAGGATTTAAAACAGCGCTGTCTCCAGAAATGATTCGTCCTTTACCAAAGGCATCGAACAGAACCAACCGCACTCAACGTTAAAAACGCAAATCTGCAATACTGACAGATACTCCAATCAAGGATGAAATTGAACAAGAGAAAATGTCTAGGCAGAACAAAAAACAAGCCAAAAGCATTAAAAAGAATTTGTCTTCTACCCAAAAGAAGACTAAGGGTAAGAAAAAAGAAGAAATTTCATCGGACGAAGAGGAGTGTATGTGTCTTGTTTGCGGCGAACTCTATAGTGCTTCAGTTGAAAGCTGGATTAGATGTACAACTTGTAAACAATGGGCACATACAAACTGTACTGATGGAAATGCGTTTTATGTGTGTCACAATTGTGACTCGGACCACGATATATAACTTTGTAATTTCTTTTTTTAAAAACAAACGTTTTATTTCTTATTTACTTTATTTTTGTAATAGTGTGACAACTTGCCCCAGGTACTGCGACAACATGCCCCATCTAGGGGCATGTTGTCACAAAAATCCCACTGAAGGTTAAAAAATCGTACCATTTTAATCGCTCGTATCTAAAATTTCAAAAAAATATGAATGGGTAGCCTATATACTAGCTGACTATTTAGAGTAATTTTGGTTCAAAAATATTAAATGGCGTCTGAGTTACAGGGCCTGAAGCAAAAATTGTGACAACTAGCCCCGGTCTCCCCTACGTCCTTTGTACAGAAAGTTTACTTTTTTTAAATCATTAATTTTCGACAAAAAAATATTCCTCGAGATTAACCCCACTATGTGGAGTACTCTAGTAAATATTCAGAACTTGAATGTCATTTAACTTGGCGATATGCTTACAACTGCAATGGATGTTGATTTTCAACTAAGTACGTCCTTGCAGCTAAAGTTTACTTTATTCTAGGACATCAATTTTAGACAAGAGAATATTCCTAGAGGTTAACCTCACTATGTGAAGTGCTCTAGTAAATATTCAGAACTTGAATGTGAGTATCATTTAACTCGCCGATATGCTTATAACTGCAACAGATGTTTGATTTTCAACAAGTACGTCCTTGCAGATAAAGTTTGCTTTATTCTAGGACATCAATTTTAGACAATAGAATATTCCTAGAGGTTAACCTCACTATGTGAAGTGCTCTAGTAAATATTCAAAACTTGAATGTCAGTAATGTCATTTAACTCGGCGTTATGCTTTCAACTGAAACGGATGTTTGATTTTCAAGTAAGTACGTCTTTGAAGATAAAGTTTACTTTTTTCTAGATCATTAATTTTAGACAAAAAGATATTCCTAGAGCTTAATCCCACTATGTGGAGTACTCTAGTAGATATTCAAAACTGGAATGTCAGTAATATCATTTAACTCGCCGATGTACTTACAACTGAATCGGATGTTTGAATTTCAATTAAGAACGTGCTTGCACATAAAGTTAATTTTTTTCTAAATCAATAATTTATGACAGAAAAATATTCCTAGGGGTTAACCCCACCATGTGGAGTACTCTAGTAAATATTCAAAACTTGAATGTCAGCAATATCATTTAACTAGCCGATATGCTTACTGCTGCAACGGAAGATTGATTTTGATCTAAGTACGACCTTGCGCATAAAGTTTACTTTTTTCTAGATCATTAATTTTAGACTAAAGGATATTCCTAGAGGTTAACCTCACTATGTGAAGTGCTCTAGTAAATATTCAAAACTTGAACGTAAGTAATGTCATTTGACTGGGCGTTATGCTTATAACTGCAACGGAAGTTTGATGTTCAACTAAGTACGTCCTTTGCACAGAAAGTTTACTTTTTTTTAAATCATTAATTTTCGACAAAAAAATATTCCTCGAGATTAACCCCACTATGTGGAGTACTCTAGTAAATATTCAGAACTTGAATGTCAGTAATATCATTTAACTTGGCGATATGCTTACAACTGCAATGGATGTTGATTTTCAACTTAGTACGTCCTTGCAGCTAAAGTTTATTTTTTTCTAGATCATTAATTTTAAACAAAACGATATTCCTAGAGCTTAATCCCACTATGTGGAGTACTCTAGTAGATATTCAAAACTGGAATGTCAGTAATATCATTTAACTCGCCGATGTACTTACAACTGAATCGGATGTTTGAATTTCAATTAAGAACGTGCTTGCACATAAAGTTTAATTTTTTCTAAATCATCAATTTTAGAGAAAAGAATATTCCTTATGGTTAACGTCACTATGTGAAGGGCTCTAGTAAATATTCAGAACTTGAATGTGAGTAATATCATTTAACTCGCCGATATGCTTATAACTGCAACAGATGTTTGATTTTCAACAAGTACGTATTTGCAGATAAAGTTTGCTTTATTCTAGGACATCAATTTTAGACAAAAGAATATTCCTAGAGGTTAACCTCACTATGTGAAGTGCTCTAGTAAATATTCAAAACTTGAATGTCAGTAATGTCATTTAACTCGGCGTTATGCTTTCAACTGAAACGGATGTTTGATTTTCAAGTAAGTACGTCTTTGAAGATAAAGTTTACTTTTTTCTAGATCATTAATTTTAGACAAAAGGATATTCCTAGAGCTTAATCCCACTATGTGGAGTACTCTAGTAGATATTCAAAACTGGAATGTCAGTAATATCATTTAACTCGCCGATGTACTTACAACTGAATCGGATGTTTGAATTTCAATTAAGAACGTGCTTGCGCATAAAGTTAACTTTTTTCTAAATCATTAATTTAAGACAAAAAAATATTCCTAGTGGTTAACCCTACTATGTGGAGTACTCTAGTAAATATATAATGAATATCATTTAACTTGGCGATATGCTTACAACTGAAACGGATGTTTGATTTTCAACCAAGAACGCGCTTGCACATAAAGTTTACTTTTTTCTAAATCATCAATTTTAGAGAAAAGAATATTCCTAGGGGTTAACGCCACTATGTGGAGTACTCTAGTAAATATTCAAAACTTAAACGTAAGTAATGTCATTTGATGGGCGTTATGCTTATAACTGCAACGGAAGTTTGATGTTCAACTAAGTACGTCCTTTGCACATAGTCTACTTTTTTTTCATCATTAATTTTAGACAAACGAATATTCCTAGAGGTTAACCCCACTATGTGGAGTACTCTAGTAAATATTCAGAACTTGAATGTCAGTAATATCATTTAACTTGGCGATATGCTTACAACTGCAACGGATGTTGATTTTCAACTAAGTACGTCCTTGCAGATAACGTTTGCTTTTTCTAAGTCATTAATTTTAAACAGAACGATATTCCTAGAGGTTAACCTCACTATGTGAAGTGCTCTAGTAAATATTTAAGACTGGAACGTAAGTAATGTCATTTAACTGGGCGTTATGCTTATAAGTTTGATGTTCAACTAAGTACGACCTTTCCACATAGTCTACTTTTTTTCATCATTAATTTTAGACAAACGAATATTCCTAGAGGTTAACCCCACTATGTGGAGTACTCTAGTAAATATTCAGAACTTGAATGTCAGTAATATCATTTAACTTGGCGATATGCTTACAACTGCAACGGGTGTTTAATTTTTAAGTAAGTACGTCCTTGAAGATAAAGTTTACTTTTTTTTAGATCATTAATTTTAGACAAAACGATATTCCTAGAGGTTAACCTCACTATGTGAAGTGCTCTAGTAAATATTCAAAACTTGAACGTAAGTAATGTCATTTAACTGGGCGTTATGCTTATAACTGTAACGGAAGTTTGATGTTCAACTCAGTACGACCTTTCCACATAGTCTACTTTTTTTTCATCATTAATTTTAGACAAACGAATATTCCTAGAGGTTAACTCCACTATGTGGAGTACTCTAGTAAATATTCAGAACTTGAATGTCAGTAATATCATTTAACTTGGCGATATGCTTACAACTGCAATGGATGTTGATTTTCAACTAAGTACGTCCTTGCAGCTAAAGTTTACTTTTTTTCTAGATCATTAATTTTAAACAGAACGATATTCCTAGAGGTTAACCTCACTATGTGAAGTGCTCTAGTAAATATTTAAGACTGGAACGTAAGTAATGTCATTTAACTGGGCGTTATGCTTATAAGTTTGATGTTCAACTAAGTACGACCTTCCACATAGTCTACTTTTTTTCATCATTAATTTTAGACAAAAGAATATTCCTAGGGGTTAATACCACTCGGTGGTGTGCTCTAGTAAGAATTCAAAACTGAAATGTGAGCAATATCATTTACTAGTCGATATGCTTATAACTGAAACTGATGTTTGTTTGTCAACTAATTACGATCAACTTCCTTGCAGATAAAGTTGGCTTTATTCTAGGACATCAATTTTAGACAAAAGAATATTCCTAGAGGTTAACCTCACTATGTGAAGTGCTCTAGTAAATATTCAAAACTTGAATGTCAATAATGTCATTTAACTCGGCGTTATGCTTTCAACTGAAACGGATGTTTAATTTTCAAGTAAGTACGTCCTTGAAGATAAAGATTACATTTTTCTATATCATTAATTTTAGACAAAACGATATTCCTAGCGGTTAACCTCACTATGTGAAGTGCTCTAGTAAATATTCAAAACTTGAACGTAAGTAATGTCATTTAACTGGGCGTTATGCTTATAACTGTAACGGAAGTTTGATGTTCAACTAAGTACGCCCTTTCCACATAGTCTACTTTTTTTTTCATCATTAATTTTAGACAAAAGAATATTCCTAGGGGTTAATACCACGCGGTGGTGTGCTCTAGTAAGAATTCAAAACTGATATGTGAGCAATATCATTTACTAGCGGATATGCTTATAACTGAAACGGATGTTTGATTGTCAACTAATTACGTTCAACTTCCTTGCAGATAAAATTTGCATTATTCTAGGAAATTAATTTTAGACAAAAGAATATTCCTAGGGGTTAACCCCACTATGTGGGATGCTCTAGTAAATATTCAAAACTTGAAGGTCAGTAATATCATTAACTCGCCGATATGCTTACAACTGCAACGCATGTTTAACTCGGCGTTAAGGTTACAACAGCAACGGAAGTTTGATTTTCCACTAAGTACGTCCTTTGCACATAAAGTTTACTTTTTCTTAAATCAATAATTTTAGAAAAAAAATATTCATAGAGATTAACCCCACTATATGGAGTACTCTAGTAAATATTCAGAACTTGAATGTCAGTAATATCATTTAACTTGACGTTATGGTTACAATTGCAACAAACGTTTGCTTTTCAACTAAGTACTTCCTTTGCACATACAGTTTACTTTTTTTTAAATCAGTAACTTGCGACAAAAAAAAGAGGTTAATCCCACTATATGGAGTGCTCTAGTAAACATTTGAAACTTGAATGCCTATGAAAGTTTACTTTATTCTAGGACATCAATTTTAGACAAAAAAATATTCCTAGAGGTTAACCTCACTATGTGAAGTGCTCTAGTAAATATTCAGAAGTTAAATGTGAGTAATATCATTTAACTCGCCGATATGCTTATAACTGCAACAGATGTTTGATTTTCAACAAGTACGTCCTTGCAGATAAAGTTTGCTTTATTCTAGGACATCAATTTTAGACAAAAGAATATTCCTAGAGGTTAACCTCACTATGTGAAGTGCTCTAGTAAATATTCAAAACTTGAATGTCAGTAATGTCATTTAACTCGGCGTTATGCTTATAACTGTAACGGAAGTTTGATGTTCAACTAAGTACGCCCTTTCCACGTAGTCTACTTTTTTTCATCATTAATTTTAGACAAAAGAATATTCCTAGGGGTTAATACCACTCGGTGGTGTGCTCTAGTAAGAATTCAAAACTGAAATGTGAGCAATATCATTTACTAGTCGATATGCTTATAACTGAAACTGATGTTTGTTTGTCAACTAATTACGATCAACTTCCTTGCAGATAAAGTTGGCTTTATTCTAGGACATCAATTTTAGACAAAAGAATATTCCTAGAGGTTAACCTCACTATGTGAAGTGCTCTAGTAAATATTCAAAACTTGAATGTCAATAATGTCATTTAACTCGGCGTTATGCTTTCAACTGAAAAGGATGTTTAATTTTCAAGTAAGTACGTCCTTGAAGATAAAGTTTACTTTTTTCTAGATCATTAATTTTAGACAAAACGATATTCCTAGAGGTTAACCTCACTATGTGAAGTGCTCTAGTAAATATTCAAAACTTGAACGTAAGTAATGTCATTTAACTGGGCGTTATGCTTATAACTGTAACGGAAGTTTGATGTTCAACTAAGTACGCCCTTTCCACGTAGTCTACTTTTTTTCATCATTAATTTTAGACAAAAGAATATTCCTAAGGGTTAATACCACGCGGTGGTTTGCTCTAGTAAGAATTCAAAACTGAAATGTGAGCAATATCATTTACTAGCCGATATGCTTATAACTGAAACGGATGTTTGATTGTCAACTAATTACGTTCAACTTCCTTGCAGATAAAGTTTGCATTATTCTAGGAAATTAATTTTAGACAAAAGAATATTCCTAGGGGTTAACCCCACTATGTGGGATGCTCTAGTAAATATTCAAAACTTGAAGGTCAGTAATATCATTAACTCGCCGGTATGCTTACAACTGCAACGCATGTTTAACTCGGCGTTAAGGTTACAACAGCAACGGAAGTTTGATTTTCCACTAAGTACGTCCTTTGCACATAAAGTTTACTTTTTCTTAAATCAATAATTTTAGAAAAAAAATATTCATAGAGATTAACCCCACTATATGGAGTACTCTAGTAAATATTCAGAACTTGAATGTCAGTAATATCATTTAACTTGACGTTATGGTTACAATTGCAACAAACGTTTGCTTTTCAACTAAGTACTTCCTTTGCACATACAGTTTACTTTTTTTTACAGAGGTTAATCCCACTATATGGAGTGCTCTAGTAAACATTTGAAACTTGAATGCCTATGAAAGTTTACTTTATTCTAGGACATCAATTTTAGACAAAAAAATATTCCTAGAGGTTAACCTCACTATGTGAAGTGCTCTAGTAAATATTCAGAACTTGAATGTGAGTAATATCATTTAACTCGCCGATATGCTTATAACTGCAACAGATGTTTGATTTTCAACAAGTACGTCCTTGCAGATAAAGTTTGCTTTATTCTAGGACATCAATTTTAGACAAAAGAATATTCCTAGAGGTTAACCTCACTATGTGAAGTGCTCTAGTAAATATTCAAAACTTGAATGTCAGTAATGTCATTTAACTCGGCGTTATGCTTTCAACTGAAACGGATGTTTGATTTTCAAGTAAGTACGTCTTTGAAGATAAAGTTTACTTTTTTCTAGATCATTAATTTTAGACAAAAGGATATTCCTAGAGCTTAATCCCACTATGTGGAGTACTCTAGTAGATATTCAAAACTGGAATGTCAGTAATATCATTTAACTCGCCGATGTACTTACAACTGAATCGGATGTTTGAATTTCAATTAAGAACGTGCTTGCGCATAAAGTTAAGATTTTTCTCAATCATTAATTTAAGACAAAAAAATATTCCTAGTGGTTAACCCTACTATGTGGAGTACTCTAGTAAATATATAATGAATATCATTTAACTTGGCGATATGCTTACAACTGAAACGGATGTTTGATTTTCAACCAAGAACGCGCTTGCACATAAAGTTTACTTTTTTCTAAATCATCAATTTTAGAGAAAAGAATATTCCTAGGGGTTAACGCCACTATGTGGAGTACTCTAGTAAATATTCAAAACTTAAACGTAAGTAATGTCATTTGATGGGCGTTATGCTTATAACTGCAACGGAAGTTTGATGTTCAACTAAGTACGTCCTTTGCACATAGTCTACTTTTTTTTCATCATTAATTTTAGACAAAAGAATATTCCTAGAGGTTAACCCCACTATGTGGAGTACTCTAGTGAATATTCAGAACTTGAATGTCAGTAATATCATTTAACTTGGCGATATGCTTACAACTGCAACGGATGTTGATTTTAATCTAAGTACGTCCTCGCAACTAAAGTTTACTTTTTTCTAGATCAATAATTTTAGACTAAACGATATTCCTAGAGGTTAACCTCACTATGTAAAGTGCTCTAGTAAATATTTAAGACTGGAACGTAAGTAATGTCATTTAAGTGGGCGTTTATAAGTTTGATGTTCAACTAAGTACGACCTTTCCACATAGTCTACTTTTTTTCATCATTAATTTTAGACAAAAGAATATTTGTAGGGATTAACCCCACTATGTGGAGTACTCTAGTAAATATTCAGAACTTGAATGTCAGTAATATCATTTAACTTGGCGATATGCTTACAACTGCAACGGGTGTTTAATTTTTAAGTAAGTACGTCCTTGAAGATAAAGTTTACTTTTTTTTAGATCATTAATTTTAGACAAAACGATATTCCTAGAGGTTAACCTCACTATGTGAAGTGCTCTAGTAAATATTCAAAACTTGAACGTAAGTAATGTCATTTAACTGGGCGTTATGCTTATAACTGTAACGGAAGTTTGATGTTCAACTCAGTACGACCTTTCCACATAGTCTACTTTTTTTTCATCATTAATTTTAGACAAACGAATATTCCTAGAGGTTAACTCCACTATGTGGAGTACTCTAGTAAATATTCAGAACTTGAATGTCAGTAATATCATTTAACTTGGCGATATGCTTACAACTGCAATGGATGTTGATTTTCAACTAAGTACGTCCTTGCAGCTAAAGTTTACTTTTTTTCTAGATCATTAATTTTAAACAGAACGATATTCCTAGAGGTTAACCTCACTATGTGAAGTGCTCTAGTAAATATTTAAGACTGGAACGTAAGTAATGTCATTTAACTGGGCCTTATGCTTATAAGTTTGATGTTCAACTAAGTACGACCTTTCCACATAGTCTACTTTTTTTCATCATTAATTTTAGACAAAAGAATATTCCTAGGGGTTAATACCACTCGGTGGTGTGCTCTAGTAAGAATTCAAAACTGAAATGTGAGCAATATCATTTACTAGTCGATATGCTTATAACTGAAACTGATGTTTGTTTGTCAACTAATTACGATCAACTTCCTTGCAGATAAAGTTGGCTTTATTCTAGGACATCAATTTTAGACAAAAGAATATTCCTAGAGGTTAACCTCACTATGTGAAGTGCTCTAGTAAATATTCAAAACTTGAATGTCAATAATGTCATTTAACTCGGCGTTATGCTTTCAACTGAAACGGATGTTTAATTTTCAAGTAAGTACGTCCTTGAAGATAAAGTTTACTTTTTTCTAGATCATTAATTTTAGACAAAACGATATTCCTAGAGGTTAACCTCACTATGTGAAGTGCTCTAGTAAATATTCAAAACTTGAACGTAAGTAATGTCATTTAACTGGGCGTTATGCTTATAACTGTAACGGAAGTTTGATGTTCAACTAAGTACGCCCTTTCCACGTAGTCTACTTTTTTTCATCATTAATTTTAGACAAAAGAATATTCCTAAGGGTTAATACCACGCGGTGGTTTGCTCTAGTAAGAATTCAAAACTGAAATGTGAGCAATATCATTTACTAGCCGATATGCTTATAACTGAAACGGATGTTTGATTGTCAACTAATTACGTTCAACTTCCTTGCAGATAAAGTTTGCATTATTCTAGGAAATTAATTTTAGACAAAAGAATATTCCTAGGGGTTAACCCCACTATGTGGAGTGCTCTAGTAAATATTCAAAACTTGAAGGTCAGTAATATCATTAACTCGCCGATATGCTTACAACTGCAACGCATGTTTAACTCGGCGTTAAGGTTACAACAGCAACGGAAGTTTGATTTTCCACTAAGTACGTCCTTTGCACATAAAGTTTACTTTTTTTTAAATCAATAATTTTAGAAAAAAAATATTCCTAGAGATTAACCCCACTATGTGGAGTACTCTAGTAAATATTCAGAACTTGAATGTCAGTAATATCATTTAACTTGACGTTATGGTTACAATTGCAACAAACGTTTGATTTTCAACTAAGTACTTCCTTTGCACATACAGTTTACTTTTTTTTAAATCAGTAACTTGCGACAAAAAAATATTCACAGAGGTTAATCCCACTATATGGAGTGCTCTAGTAAACATTTGAAACTTGAATGCCTATGAAAGTTTACTTTATTCTAGGACATCAATTTTAGACAAAAAAATATTCCTAGAGGTTAACCTCACTATGTGAAGTGCTCTAGTAAATATTCAGAACTTGAATGTGAGTAATATCATTTAACTCGCCGATATGCTTATAACTGCAACAGATGTTTGATTTTCAACAAGTACGTCCTTGCAGATAAAGTTTGCTTTATTCTAGGACATCAATTTTAGACAAAAGAATATTCCTAGAGGTTAACCTCACTATGTGAAGTGCTCTAGTAAATATTCAAAACTTGAATGTCAGTAATGTCATTTAACTCGGCGTTATGCTTTCAACTGAAACGGATGTTTGATTTTCAAGTAAGTACGTCTTTGAAGATAAAGTTTACTTTTTTCTAGATCATTAATTTTAGACAAAAGGATATTCCTAGAGCTTAATCCCACTATGTGGAGGACTCTAGTAGATATTCAAAACTGGAATGTCAGGAATATCATTTAACTCGCCGATGTACTTACAACTGAATTGGATGTTTGAATTTCAATTAAGAACGTGCTTGCGCATAAAGTTAAGATTTTTCTCAATCATTAATTTAAGACAAAAAAATATTCCTAGTGGTTAACCCTACTATGTGGAGTACTCTAGTAAATATATAATGAATATCATTTAACTTGGCGATATGCTTACAACTGAAACGGATGTTTGATTTTCAACCAAGAACGCGCTTGCACATAAAGTTTACTTTTTTCTAAATCATCAATTTTAGAGAAAAGAATATTCCTAGGGGTTAACGCCACTATGTGGAGTACTCTAGTAAATATTCAAAACTTAAACGTAAGTAATGTCATTTGATGGGCGTTATGCTTATAACTGCAACGGAAGTTTGATGTTCAACTAAGTACGTCCTTTGCACATAGTCTACTTTTTTTTCATCATTAATTTTAGACAAACGAATATTCCTAGAGGTTAACCCCACTATGTGGAGTACTCTAGTAAATATTCAGAACTTGAATGTCAGTAATATCATTTAACTTGGCGATATGCTTACAACTGCAACGGATGTTTAATTTTTAAATAAGTACGTCCTTGAAGATAAAGTTTACTTTTTTCTAGATCATTAATTTTAGACAAAACGAAATTCCTAGAGGTTAACCTCACTATGTGAAGTGCTCTAGGAAATATTCAAAACTTGAACGTAAGTAATGTCATTTAACTGGGCGTTATGCTTACAACTGCAACGAAAGTTTGATTTTGATCTAAGTACGTCCTTGCGCATAAAGTTTACTTTTTTCTAAATCATTAATTTAAGACAAAAAAAATATTCCTAGAGGTTAACCCCACTATGTGGAGTACTCTAGTAAATATTCAAAACTTGAATTTCAGCAATATCATTTAACTCGCCGATGTACTTACAACCGCAACGGATGTTTGATTTTCAACCAAGAACGCACTTGCACATAAAGTTTACTTTTTTCTAAATCATCAATTTTAGAGAAAAGAATATTCCTAGAGGTTAAACCCACCATGTGGACTACTCTAGTAAATATTCAAAACTTGAATGTCAGTAATATCATTTAACTTGGCGATATGCTTACAACTGCAAAGGATGTTTGATTTTCAACTAAGTACGTCCTTACAGATAACGTTTGCTTTATTCTAGCACATCAATTTTAAACAAAAGAATATTCCTAAGGGTTAACTCCGCTATGTGGAGTGCTCTAGTAAATATTCAAAACTTGAATGTCAGTAGGTAATATCATTAACTCGCCGATATGCTTACAACTGCAAATCAATAATTTAAGACAAAAAAATATTCCTAGGGGTTAACCCCACTATGTGGATGTTTCCCCACCAGGGCCATCCCCTTGGCACAGAAAATGGATAAAAACAACGTTCCCGGCCGGCAGAAGTAACAGGTGTTCGACTGGTTGGCGCGGAAAGACTTCTAGCGGTTAATGGTCCTCTGAGTCTGGATGATCGCCAACCAGCTTACGCCTCAGTACGTGGCGTGCGTTATATTTCAATATCAATACGACTTGTTTCTATATGTATTAATATCTTAGTTATAAAATAAAGTAGAATAAAATCGTGTTTATTACACTTTGCTTATTTGCTTTCTTTCGCGTTGCGTAACAAACGCAACTTACAACCAACGTCCACCTCTCTGCCGAGGTCGGAAGGCACCGACGCCGACGTCGCGACGCTTTTCCCGAACCTCCACGGTGACATGGAATGCTCTAGTAAATATTCAAAACTTGAATGTCAGCAATATCATTTAACTGGGCGATATGCTTACAACTGCATCGGATGTTTGATTATCAACTAAGAACGTGCTTGCATATAAAGTTTACTTTTTTCTAAATCGTAAATTTTAGAGAAAAGAATATTCCTAGGGGTTAACCCCACTATGTGGAGTGCTCTAGTAAATATTCAAAACTTGAATGTCAGTAATATCATTCAACTCGGCGATATGCTTACTACTGCAACAGATGTTTGATTTTCAACTAAGTACGTTCAACTTTGTTGCAGTTAGAGTTTATTGTCATTCATTGTAGACAAAAGAATATTGAACAGAATAATATATTGAAGCACTCCTTGTTGATATTTTAGATACGACAAACTTCCGGTAGATTCATTCGTGCTTGGTTAACGTTCTTTAAATGTTTCCTTCTCCAATCGACCCAACGATTATCTGCTTCTTAAAACACTGCAAAATTACTAGATACCGCATGTGATGTACCGTAGTAAACTTTGCAACGTTTAAAGATAAAGTATTATTAAATTGCTCAACTGCAACATCACCAAAATTTATAATAAAGCACAATTTACACTTGAACTTAACAAATTTTATTCTTTTACGTACCGTAGGTCAGATATATTCGAATAACAACTAATTAGTTTCCATAGAATTAATCCTACAGAGTTTAACTAACGTAGAAATAATTATTTTTTAGGTGCTCAACCGTTTTTAATTTAATCTTGGCGAATTATTGGTATTCATCTTCTCGATTTAAATTGTTAGGGTTTTTCTATTGGCCTATTCTTGGGCGTAACATTGGAAATGCTTTGTTAATATTTTATCCTGGTTCATAGTCGATTTGTGGTTTTGCTTGTTCAAATCTGTTGCAAAACTTGATGTGGTAATAGTTACCTAAGCACAAATGTAATACCAAAGATACAATCTGGAGTATTTTAGCTTCAAGCAACCCGTTCTTTCAAACTATTATTTTCCATTGTCTGTATTTCTTCTCTTCTCTGCGATATGCGAACTGTACTTCAACGCAATCTGCAAAGAAAAATCGAATTAGTTTTCATCAAGATTTAGCAGAAAGTAAACAATGAAACTTTTTAGGAAAAGTTAGAAAGAACTTTACTCGTTTGCTTTGATTAGGTAATGATTTTACGTGCATGCATTAATTGAGGTATCACATCTCTGTCATAAACTAACACGAGATATTTTTTCTCATGATACAAGTTATCTTAATGTTTTGTACCTTAACGCGTCAATTCTTAGATATATGAGTTAGACAATCCCAATTAACAATTTTGTGCATACAATATTAACCCCGATTATACAATGAAATATAATATTTTACATTTACACTAATAATGAGAACATACTTTAATTTTTCCATGCAACTCTTGCAGGTATTTTAGTCAATAGCCTTTAACAGAGAATTCGTATTTTTTAAACTAAACCTAAAATTATCCTACAACATAACGAATATAATCCTAAACCCTCTACCGCTAATCAATTTTCTATCTTTTCTAACTTCATTTCCGCTATGTACCCTTGCGATAAGGAATTTTGTGTATCGAATATCAATACGCAATTTGTATCGATACTTATCGATATATCGAAACATCGATACGTGTCGGTATGTCGATACGTATCGAAGTATCGCTATGTATCGAAATATCGATACATATCGAAATATGGATACGTATCGGAGTATCGCTATGTATCGAAATATCGATATGTATCGGAGTTTCGTACGTATCGAAATATCGAAATATTGCTACGTATCCGAGTATCGATTCCACCACCTCTTTTCTCTAAACTCTTTGTTTTTTTTCTAGTATCTTTTCCTTTCTATTGCTTTATCCATTTTGCCTGAATTTTTTCTTTCTCTCTTCCAACCTTTTAGCCTTACTTCTAATGGCTGATGGTCAGAATCAACCTCTTCCCCTATTTTAAAACTTTCTGTTGCCTCTAAAACCTCCCTACTAAACCATTACCTATTCTGCTATAGATTCTCCCTTCTCACCTATATATTGTTACATGCAAAAGATGGAACTATGTCACTGCCTGAAATGAGGTAACACAAATGATGTTGTGCCGCTGCTCAGTGGAGACGGGTTGGGTTATATTTAAAAATTTCGTGATTGAATTGGATAACTTGACGAAAAACACAAAATCGAAAAGTAATAATGTCAAAATCAAAGGGCGCCAGGAAGGAGTAAAGCTTAATGGACTTCTGGCCCTTGCTAACCACAAGCCCGCTCCTGAAGGATACACTCTAAACGGACTTACCTTATTAGAGTGTATCACACTAAAATCTGTAATAAATTAATAAAGTTACACACGCGGAGGCCGACGAAATTAAAAGCTCTTTACATTTAACAATTTAACCTTTATTTGAACTATTTGAACACACAAAAAAAATGAAATTAAACAAAGAAATATAATAAAATAATAGTATAGTAATCAACAAAAATTAAGCAAAACAAAACAAAACAAAAAAAGGTACGTAAATAAACGTTTGATAAAAACAAAATTTGAAGTTATTTGGATAAATGCACAAAAACATAATAATAAAATACAAAATACAGAATTTAAAGAAATAAAACAGCACAAATGAATAAATCTTAATTCATCTAAAATCATGGCAGTGTGCGCGTCGAAATTACTCAAATATAAAATGAAATAAACTTATAAAACTAATATATATAATTTGAATCGAAAAATTCGGTCCCGTGTAACAAATTTTTAACTCGGGATTATGTCACAGTTCCGATAAATACGGACAATAATTAGTTACATTATTGTTTTTGTTTTAATTCGAGACACTTGTAATTTTACTTGAAATTCAAAGCTTTTAACACTTAATCACGTAAACAAAAATTTCACATTTCAATAGATGGTGCAAAATAAATACCTTGAATTGTTTGAAGTCGAGCTTTTGGTTAGCGTAGGCCAGTTGACGTCGTCCGGAACCTCGATAGGGTACCAAATCCAGGTGAGTAATTTACCAACGGAAGATCTATTATTGATCCGCCCCCAAGGCGAAAGAGATGAGAATGCGAAACAAACTCACGCACAAATTCACTTGACGAAACATGCTAAATTAATTCAGAAAACAGTGATCTCAATGAACCGTAATTACGAAAAGAAAAGTTTTGTTTTCCATTTAAAGAATCACTGAACCATTTTCATTTACTTCCGCGGTAACTCTAAATCTACTACTAGAAAAGGTGAATTATCACCCGCGATAACTACATTTTAACCGACTGTCAACCAACTAACTTCGGACTCCCTTCTTTTACCAAAATCACAACTATATATCAACTTTTTCGACTACCCTTTCCACAAAGGCTGTGTTCGAAACTTCAAGAAAGAAAACAATCTCATTAAGAAGTGCGATAAAGAGGCAATCAGTCCGCATTACGTCATATTTATAGCATTTGGACACGGCATTTGGCTTATACGTAAAAATGTCAAAGTGACAAAATATTATATTACAAGAATTTAAACTGCCTAATAAATTAAGATAATGACTTAATTTTTCCACGTAATCTAAACGATTGACACAAAGAAATCAAAGTACGACTGTACTGAGAATGCACTTGAACAAAGAACTTTTGAACCAACTTAAAATAAACAAACGGCAAAAATATATTTAATTACGATTATATCTCAGAAGGGAAACATAAATTACAACTGGAATTCTCAACAAACCAAGCAAAATACTTAATAAACAAAATCGCGAAATCAGATGATTCACGGCGTAACAAAATACAAAACTTTATCAACAATTTAAATTGTAACTTTGAATTTAAAAACGTAAAATAACTTATTAAACTCAATCTAAAATCCATTAAAACAAATTCAAAATACATTAAATGAATAGCGTCAATCCAAATACTGTGTCTGTTACCAAAAATTACTCAAACAACCAATCGTTTTTAAACGATGGTTACAATATGTATATTCTCCTCAATCCCCTTCCTCCATATTTCCGTTGAGTATAGTCCACTATTTCCCCTCACATAACTCTAGCTATTTTAGTCATTCCAATTCTAAGGACTATAGATAAAAAACCTCTAGCTGTACTAACACAACATTCAATTAAATAAAAACAAAAAAACATATTTCAGTGTTAAATACCAATTAAAAAAAATAAATGCGTGTTACTATAAAATCAAAATCATCAACTTTTCTGCTTATACAAAAGCACAATCTATGTATTAAGATTGCTTCAAAAATCGATCCAGAAGAAAATGGATGTCAAAATAATAACTTTTCTGAACTAAACGTGGCAGTAAATTATCACTTGATTACGTGGTTTTTAGAAATGCATTATAATTTAGCTTCTTTAATTAAGGCGATGGTTAATCGATTAAAATGAATATCACCGGCAGTTATAAGTGAAATATTCTCCGACAATTTTAATAAAAAAACACTATCTTAATAAAATTAGTATTATACTATCTATGCGTATGAATTATGAAGCTGCTGTAACCATTGTGCCGACAGCTGATTAAGCAAAGCACCATCTATGACAATTTAAAAAAATGTTAAATCAAGTAAATTAGAAATGATCACTGCTTATTTGCTAATATTACGCGTGTCTAGACTTTTAATAGATCCTTAATATACACACCACGTTTATTACTAAACAAAATTTGCACTTCGTCCTCTATTGTTTCACGTCATCTAAAGACCCCTCTTAACATTTTTGTGTGTGGGTGCTCCACCTGCAAGTTCGTCTGTACACGACTGTCTATAACATTTAGACCACCTTTTCACTACGTCATATGATGCTGCAGATTCCCCCTAATGTATCCACAAAATCTTTATGAATTTGGGTTGGGGTTATCTCTTTTAAACGCAATTATTTAATCACCGTTCGTTGCTCGAAACGATACATTTTGATGTGGCTCGAATTCAGGTTTCCACTGTAGGTACACTTCAACAGTTTCAGACTTGTAAGTTTCTAGCGTGAGGCTATACATAATTGGTTACAATGTGACGTGATGATAAAAGTGTTTTGATTAAAAATAGGTCAGGGGCGGAGCAAAGACATCAGACATATGTTAATATTTATACGAACAAATACCATAAAATAAATGTGTTTGGTCTAATGATTTCAAACCTCAAATAGTGGCTTAAGAAGAAATAGTCTTCATATATAAAGAAGTATCGTCACAGATGGTTAAGCTGAACTCTGATTGGGTTACGGTCCAAAAGGGGCGTGTTTTCGATAAAAGAGTAATGACTGGGAGCCAAAGAAAGGATAACTCGAAAACATGATCACGATTTAAGTTATTGGGGTGTTTGATGATTTGTGAGGTCTCTCGGAATTTCCTGTTGAAAAAGAATGGAAATTTGACAATCACCAAAACGTTATCAAACTCTATCTTGTGACCTGTAGTAAAATGATGTTTAGCAACCGCAGACTTAAAAATATGCCTTTTCCTTATAAAACGATAATGTTCTGAAATAAGTGTAATGACAGAACGGCCGGTTTCACCAATGTAGACTAAACCACACGACTAGGAGTTTGATATACACCTTGAGATAAAAGTGTAGAAAATTTGTCCTTGAGAGAAGGAAGAAATTGAGAGATTTTGCCTATCGATTTTGATAAGTGTTACGAACAGGTTTCTGGTGCTGCTATGGGTTCTCTTCTATCATCTGTAAGCTTGTGTTTTTTCAATATTGGTTTTTGGGAACATAATAATCCTAGGTGCAATATGTAAAAGATAATTAACTACTCTAATTAGAACTAGAAAACATGTTGATAATGGTAAATTAAAACGATCTGCTGTATCTCTCATACAGCACTTATTCCCTGCAAATCTAAAAGCAAGTAAAATGATGTAATTAAACTTACTGAGCACCATTTACCATAGAAAACACAATATATGAGATTCAGCTGATATAGGTAATTTTCCACCCTGGTGCTGATGCCTTGGGTAAAAAGAAGATTTCTCGAAATCATCAATTATATTGTAGCATGTGTTGCGGGCAATACAAAAATGTTTAGAAAACTGAAATTTTGGAAGTTCAAGTAAGGTAAAAGCACCTAAAATGGGCCATGCACCAAAAATGAGTCATAGAAAATAAAATCTTAATAACAAGCATTCCTGACATCACAGGAAAGTGTTATATAAACAATGAGTAAGCCTATTCATTAGAAAAGCACCTGAATAGGGTCGCATCATGATTGTGTTGCAGTATTTTAAACAGTGAAATCATTTAAGAAGTGTCCTTGTGCTGCTCAGTGTTCATCAGTTTTTCTAAACGTTGTGGATAAGCAGGTAAGTTAATTTGTCAATTTTTATTTTACTTTGGTTTTGCATATTTTAACTAAAATGCGACGGTATATTAACTTATAGAGTTAATTTAAGCCATGTCATGTAAATGTATTAACAATCGAAATATTAACTAATTTTAAGGTGTGTTCATTTTAGGAACATTATAATGTTCAAGTCGTCTATCTTGGGCCGGGTGGCCCAATATAGGAACATACACTACATCGTGTTTAAAGCTGAAATATGCATGGCATGAAATACCAATTTGATCTGTATATGTGACAATGTTATGTCTAAACAGGATCCAAAAATGGGCCGGGGTGGTCCAGTATTGGTACATATCCGTCCCATTATAGGTGCACCGATGTTTGTTAGAGTTATTTAACGAAACATTTATTCCAATTTTAGTGTTATGGAGAAATCTGACAGGAAAAAATACCAAAAGTATACGGAGGAAAAAGTGAGAAAGGCCTTAAATGATGTAGACAAGAGAATGAGCATTCGTGCAGCGGCAACTGCCCATTCCATACCACGAGCGACCCTGCTTCGAAAATCAAAGGGAGGAATATTAGCCACCAAAACAGGACCATCCACAGTTTTAAGTGAGGAGCACGAAGCAATAATCGTATTTTGGATTAAAACCATGGCAAAAGCGAGATTTCCTATTACTAAAGAAACCTTGCTGTACAGTGTACCGGTGTGAAGTTAGCCACGGATCTAGCCATAGAAATTTGTTTTGAATTTAATGCCAATATAAAGCCTTTAAACCAGCGGTGCCCAACCTACTACGGCCTTACGGGCGGATCCGGCCGCAGAAAGAAGCTAATCCGGCCCGCGAGCTCCTAGTCGGATATTCATGTAAATTATTGACCAAATACCGCGTATTTTTTAAATTTATTAAAGTATTTTCTGTGTGTCATGCCGATGTCGACTAGTGCTGCCGCGAGTGGCCGAAATAGTCGAGGTGACTTCTGAGTGGGTTAGTTATAATCATGGAGTTACTTGTGGTAATTATTTCATAGGAGATGCTCACATATGTTTACATTAACTTTTGTGAAAACTTTAAGTTAATTTTTGATAAATAAGTTATTAAAAATATAAATTTAATTTTGTGAAAGTTTATAATATTGAATATTTTACCCCCAAATAATGTCGACGAAAAAACGTAAAAAGTGGATAGATGAGTGCCGCGTTTTTCAAGAAGAAATGGACAAACATGTACTTTTTGTGGCGCAAGGGAAAAATGTATGCCTTATTTGCAAGGAAGGTTTATCTGTATTTAAAGAACATAACATCAAACGACATTACGATTCCAAACATAAGCAGACATATAACAAATACGTCGGTGTGTGCCGCGAAAATAAAATTACAAATTTACAAAGTGAAATTGGCGGATTAACCAAACTATTTAACAACGCGAAAAATATTAATGAGTCGATTGTGCGAGCTAGCTATCAAGTAGGTGCACATAATAGGCAAAAGTTCATCCATTTGCATTTTCAGATGGGAATTTGTTAAAAGGTGCTTAATGTGACGGTAGTGGAAGAAGTGTACTGGAAAAAAAGTGCATTCAGATCTGTATGAGTTTTATCGTATGACAATGACACGAAGAATAGAAAGATTTAGAAGTGATCTTATGGCAGTACAATTAAAATCAAAAGCAAGTCAGTTCAAAATGTTTTCCATTGCTACAGATGAATCTACGGACGTGACTGATATTGCGCAACTGCTTGTATTCATCCGTGGAATAAATAATAGTTTGAAGTTACGGAGGAACTTGCTGCAATGAAAAAGGAAAGTATTAAAACAACTACTACGGGTGAAGATTTATTTAAGGAAAGTATCCGAAAATTTTTGATGATCTTAACCTTGACTGGAATAAATTAACATGCCATAACTACAGATGGCGCTCCATCTATGGTTGGTCGGCACAATAGGGCTAATAGCCAGATTAAGGAAAAAGTGCTGGAATCAAATGGATCACCGCCGTTGGATATACATTTGTATCATTCACCAACAAAATCTTTGTGGAAAAATTTTAAATTTAGATCATGTTATGAAAGGTAGTTACTAAATCCGTAAATTTAATAGAGTCATATTCTACGAATCACAGAATATTCAAAGAATTTCTTTACAAATTGAAGCCGAATATGGTGATGTGGTTTATCATAGCGAAAATCCGCTGGCTGAGCCGCGATAGGGTAATACTACAGCGATTTTTTGATTTGAGACATGAAATTGATATATTCTTTATTGAAAAATCAACTCAGCTCCACGAACTAAGTAACCCTGTGTGCGCTGTGGGATTTAGCTATACTCTGTGATTTAACTGCGTATGTAAATAAACTTAATCTCAAATTGCAATGCAAAGACAAACTTATTTCTCATGTATACGTTGATTTAAGTGCGCTTCAAACAAAATTAATGCTTTTCATACAGCAAACGGAAAAAAGACAGTTGACGCACTTTCCGACTTGCACTGCTTTACGTACAGAAAGGAAAAAATGATCATTTCAAGTGAAAAAATTACCAAGATGCTGCAATTACTCAGCTTAAAGTTTCAAAGATAGATTTAGAGATTTTCACAGAATTAAAAATAAAATACTTGTTTGAAAATTCTTTTACAGTGGATGTTTCTACGGCGCCAGGTGATTTACAATTAGAATTAATTGAATTGCAATGCCAAACACCATTACAGGATCTTTTTCGCGAGAAGTCCTTACCAGATTTTTATGCAGCGTTAGATTCTTATCCGAGATTTGAGAAACTTGGAAAGAAAATGACGACGGTGTTTGCCAGTACGTATATTTGTGAACAAACATTTTTCAACTTTAAAAAGCCAAAATAGCATCTCATAAAACTCGACTTTCAGATGATCGCACCTTCATTCCATATTGGGATGAACGTCACTCAATCTTTAACAGGCAAATATTAAAAATTGGTTTCTGAAAAACAACATCAGACTTCACATTAATAAATCGTGAGTACAGATTTTGTTCTTTTGAAATTTTAACCTTTTATGATTTCATTTAATTCTAAAAATAAATTAAAAAACGCAACATTTTCATAAAATTTATAAATATTTAAAAAAAATGAATCAGCACAAACATATTCGTGAATTCATTGAAAATGTTGAATTTTTTTCAAAGGTGTTACTAAGATATGCAATTATAAAAAATCCGGCCCGCGAAATCGTATGTCATGATGAATCCGGCCCACGGACAAAAAAAGGTTGGGCAACATTGCTTTAAACATTTCGAAATGAAAGTTATAATATAAATGTAAGCTACAAACATGAGTTAATATATTTATAAATAATTTTTATTAAAAATAATAAAAACAATTTCAATAAACATGTATTTAAACAGGTAATTGTAAAGGTGCGATTTTTACAAACATAGTCATTTTTGATTTCTTTGAAAATTCGTTTAAGGTTAGATTAAATAATAATTAACAACATATTAAAAAATTACGATGTGGTCATTTCTTAAAAAAAAGTTATTTTACGTCGAAGTTGCAAAAACGCTCCGCATACATTACGCTTCCTGCATAAACAAACGCAATTTTCACAAAGATAGTCATTTTTGATTTTTCTGCAAATTTGTTTATAATTAGATTAAACACTTATTAACAACATATTAAAAAATTACGATGTGGTTATTTCTTAAAAAAAAGTTATTTTACGTCAAAGTTGCAGGAACGCTCCGCTTACATTCCTGCATAAACAAACGCAATTTTCACAAAGATAGTCATTTTTGATTTTTCTGCAAATTTGTTTATAATTAGATTGAACACTTATTAACAACATAAAAAATTACGATGTGGTCATTTCTTAAAAAAAAGTTATTTTACGTCGAAGTTGCAGCAACGCTTCGCATCGTAATTTTTTAATATGTTGTTAATAAGTGTTTAATCTAATTATAAACAAATTTGCAGAAAAATCAAAAATGACTATCTTTGTGAAAATTGCGTTGTTTAACCTCGAGAAATGTATAAGCGAAGCGTTACTGCAACTTCGACGTAAAATAACTTTTTTTTTAAGAAATGACTCACATCGTAATTTTTAATATGTTGTTAATAAATTAATGTTCAATCTAATTATAAGCAAATTTGCAGAAAAATCAAAAAATGACTATCTTTGTGAAATGCGTTTATTTATGCAGGAATATAGCGGAGCGTTCCTGCAACCTTTGACGTAAAATAACTTTTTTAAATAACCACATCATGTTTTTAATATATTTAACAATAATAAGTGTTTAATCTAATTATAAACAAATTTGCAGAAAAATCAAATATGATGACTATCTTTTGTGAAAATTGCGTTTGTTTATGCAGGAAGCGTAATGTATGCGCGGGCGTTGCTGCACACTTCAAGTATCAAAATAACTTTTTAAGAAATAACTACCACATCAATAATTTTTAATATGTTATTAATAATTGTTTAATCTAATTATAAACAAATTTGCAAAAAATCAAAAATATGACTATCTTTGCTTAGAAAAATTGCGTTTTGTTTATGCAGGAATACTGTAAGCGGAGCGTTGCTGCAACGCTTCGACGTAATAACTTTTTTGAAATGACCACCACATCGTAATTTTTAATATGTTTTATGTTAATAAGTGTTCAATCTAATTATAAACAAATTTGCAGAAAAATCAAAAATGACTATCTTTGTGAAAATTGCGTTTGTTTATCTTAGAATGTAACCAGGCGGTGCTGCAACTTCGAGGCAATATTCAAATAATCTTTTTAAGAAATAACCACATCGTAATTTTTTAATATGTTGTTAATAAGTGTTTAATCTAATTATAAACAAATTTGCAGAAAAATCAAAAATGACTATCTTTGTGAAAATTGCGTTTGTTTATGCAGGAATGTAAGCGGAGTGTTGCTGCAACTTCGACGTAAAATAACTTTTTTTTAAGAAATGACCACATCGTAATTTTTTAATATGTTGTTAATAAGTGTTCAATCTAATTATAAACAAATTTGCAGAAAAATCAAAAATGACTATCTTTGTGAAAATTGCGTTTGTTTATGCAGGAATGTAAGCCAGACGTTCCTGCCTTAGACGTAAAATAACTTTTTAAGAAATAACCACATCGTAATTTTTAATATATTTGTTAATAAGTGTTTAATCTAATTATAAACAAATTTGCAGAAAAATCAAAAATGACTATCTTTGTGAAAATTGCGTTTGTTTATGCAGGAAGCGTAATGTATGCGGAGCGTTCCTGCAACTTTGACGTAAAATAACTTTTTTTTAAGAAATGACCACATCGTAATTTTTTAATATGTTGTTAATTATTATTTAATCTAACCATAAACGAATTTTCAAAGAAATCAAAAATGACTATGTTTGTAAAAATCGCACTTTTACAATTACATGTTTAAATAAATGTTTATTGAAATTGTTTGTATTATTTTTAATAAAAATTATTTATAAATATATTAACTTATGTTTGTAGCTTACATTTATATTATAACTTTCATTTCGAAATGTTTAAAGGCTTTATATTGGCATTAAATTCAAAACAAATTTCTATGGCTAGATCCGTGGCTAACTTCACACCGGTGTACAGTGTAGACAAGCTGGCAAGTGAGATTGGAGTGACCTTTGCAGAAGGAAAGACAAGACCGGGAAGAAAATGGTATGAGTGTTTTCGAAAACGTCATCCGCATTAATGCAAAAAAAAGAAGAGGAAAAAGAAAGAAGAAGAATCAAACGAGAAGAGAAGAAAAAAGTCACAGAGAAAAAAAAGAATCGCTGCAGAAAAGAAAGAAAAACGATTACTTGATGAATCAGAATCGTCTTGTAGTGATTTGGAACCGACGCTACATGAATCATCAGATTCAGCATGGGAAGTGGAAACTGATAGAAGTGAAGGCATAGAAACTGCGGTACAAACGAAGGAAATTAAATAGGCAACTACGTTTTGGTAGAATTCATGGGCGGTAAAAGGAAGTCAACAAAACACACATATTTGTGTATAGTTCAAGAACATGGTACGGAAGGAATCAAAGTACAAGGACTGAGATCAGTAGGTACAGAAAAGACGAAATTTGTTATAATTGAAAATGACATTTTTTTTATATCGATTAATCAAGTCCTAGGTGTAGTCAGCCAACCCGAAGTTTCAATAGTTGATAGAAGATTGACGTATGCTTTAAAAAAAAAGTTGCGGTCAATGAAATGTAATGTTTTTATTCTTTTGGTTTATGTATTATACTACTTTTTGCGTAGGTGTGTGTATTTTTCTAAAATCCACAATTTCTTAATATGCCAATTTAATATTCTCATAAGTTTATTCAGATTTCCTGTCTAAATCGCGGTTTAACTAGTAAATAATACCAATACAATGAAGGCTGAATATTGGGAAGTTCATTATTGGATCATCCACATACAAAGGGTGTCCATTATTGGTACATGCTCCCTAGACTGTTTGCAAGTATCTACTGGTACTTTAGAAAGGACATTTTAACGTTAAAACCGTTGTTTACTATAAACAAAGGTTGATAGAATTAGAATCCGGCTTATTGTCATTTTTATTCTTCTATTTTTAGAAAAATATGAATTAATGCCCTTAAGCGGTCCATTATTGGTGCATTTACCTTAGGTACGATACTACTAATCACTACAACATGTAGACTTACATCTTGCGACTTCAATCTTCTAACCACCAGCTCAAAGTAATTTTCAATTTTTGGTATCGGTTGAGGTTGTTTTTTTTAATATAATTGCTACGCCTTCTAAGAAATCATCGTCGTCGCTAGATTTCAAAAACTCGTCCAATATATTAAACATCTTAACCAGATTTGTATGCCGTTTACTCGCCATTGTTGTTTTGCACTGAACTTGGCACGACCTTTTAGACCTCGTGCGGATATTCCGCACCGAGTGCAACTGTGGAATGCACAAATTTTTCAATCAAACACGAACTTTGTGCATAGTGCGCACTGAAAACGACAAACGAACACGATAGTTGCACTAAGTGTAACCAGTGCATAACAATCGAAAACGCTATGATTTTCTAAAATCACATAATGTGAAACACGTTTTAATAGCTACAAGAATGCCTCATGCAAACGGCTAAGTTGAACGGGTAACAAAGTTTTGTACGATGTAGAGTTTGCTATGAACAATTCTTTGTGTAAATCCACCGGGTTTAGCCCAAGTATTCTCTTATTTGGTATCAATGGTAAAATAAATAAGGCGTTAGAGGACTTTTTACAGGATCAGTTTCGAAATAATTCGCCAGATTTATTACAACTTAGAGCAGAAACCGCTGAAAACATTATGGCAAACCAAAATTAAGACGAAGAATACTTTAATATGCACCATAAGCCACCTCGAAAATATAGTGTAGGCGATCTGGTTGTCCTTACGAATCATGTCGTTACGCCAGGCGTTAGTAAAAAATTATTACCTAAATACAAGGGACCATACGTTATAGACACTGTACTTCCAAACGATAGGTACGTTATTAAAGAAGTAGAGGGACACCAATTAAATCAAGTTCCGTATGTAGGAACCGTAGCCTCTTTAAGCCTACGACCTTAGTTGTAATTTGCTTGTAATTAGATTAGTTTTATTTAGTGTATTATTGTTAAATTTAAGGGTTTCATATTTTATGTTGTTTGTGGATTGTGAGGCCAATCTGGTCAGGTTGGACGAACTGTAATCGCTAATTTCAAACTTTTAAATTCTGTATTTGCCGTCCAAGAAGTAGACGGAATGGCAGCACTGTGGCCGGAAAAGAAACTATGGAGTTGAGTTCAGTTCTTCCTACTTACTTAATGCTTATGTTCATTTTTTTAGTGAACGTTATACTTAAGCGCGTTTGTTTTATTATGTACTTTTAATATTTGCATTTATGTATTGCATTTCTTTATTTTGCTCTATTAAATTAGTTACAAGAAAGTGGCGTTTATTTACCGCGAATCGGCAACCTTACAACACTGCGATTTTAATAGCAGACTTCTTTTTAAATCGGAGAGAGAGGAAACTTCTACCCTAGCTCTATTTCATTTTAACGGCATTGCAACATCAGCATCTTCAATGACCCTAAACTAACTAGAATTTTTGTAAATGTCCCTAAATAAATATCATTCTTGATAACAAAACAAAACAATAACCTAGCTTTTAATCGTTTTACTTTTGAAAACCACTCGAGGTCTAAACAAAAAAACCAAAACAAACTTGAATAAGCACAAAAGCAGGGGCCACGTTATGGGTCACATGTACAAAGTCATACAAAGTTATAAGTTCCGGTTATGACTATAACTAGTGATGGACACAATTGAATGTTTAAATGATTAAATTATCATTGAAAAAATTAAATGTATTTCATAATCATATGCAATATGTATATAATACACTCTGAACTATATAACTAAGCATAACTCAAATAATATACAACAAATTCTTGTTAACTCGGTTAGTAGCAATAATTAAAATGAGATAACTATCACTAGAATTATCGTTAAAATTAACTATAAAACTCCATCTCTGAACAATATTAACTGTTCAGATTCATTACGTATTATAAGTTTGCATCGAAAACATAATCGAATTCTTTAGTCGAGTGAAATACAGAATTGTTTCGAACATATCTTATTCAATGTTTGTGTAATAAAAACAAAAATGATCAATAGACTTCAATTATTCTAATGAAAAGTCAAACCATTTATTAAGAATTCAAATAATAGTAATAATATAAACTATGTAGATAGTTTCATTTAAAAGTTAGGTTATTGTCCTTGACTTTTTTCAAAGCAGGTACACCACTCCCAACGTTTACTTAGGGACATGTAAAAAATTCTAGTTGTTTTAGGAATATTGTAGATGTTAACGTGGCAGTGCCGGTAAAATGAAATAGAGCTAGGGTAGAACTTTCCTCTCTCCGATTTAAAAAGAAGTCTGCTATTAAACAATTATCAATAAAAAAATTAACTTACCATGTACTTGTTCGTTTTTTTTAAATTTTTATTAAAATAGTTAATTAATACTAAATGAGCAATTACGCGTGGTGATAGAGAATTTATTAATAAAATTATTCAAATATATTTTTCAGTTTTTTTTATATGAAAAAAGGTACTACGCACTCCCGCGTTTTATTTGGTAACAAATTTCAATGGCAGCCATATTGCAGAGGTTCTAATTACCGGTGAAACCCACTATACCAATATGTTTAAAAAGATGCTTATAGTAGAAGAGAAAGATTTGTTAGTAATTTTGGTCTCGCAGGCGTTGGGTAAAGTTAATCAACCTGAAGTTATCACAAAAGGGGAAAGAGTAAGCTATAAATTTGAACATGCTCTTGAGGTGATGAGAAAATAGATACATATTATAGGTACATGTATTTGGAATAATACTTAATAAATTTTTGAAACTAATAAATTCTATATTTATTACTCATACTATGTCGATTACTGGTTCAGAAGGGGTGATGACTATTGGAACAAGTTAAAATGTGGAACGATGATTTACATAATGCTAAACAAAAATAATTTTTGTTCTATTTGAAGTGCCTCGTCTAATGTAGAATTAAGCAAAGAAAGATAGATAAAGATATTTATTACATGAATTTTAATAAATATTAATATTAACCTTAAATAAGCAACAAAATCGTAGTTTTTGGTCTTAGTGTCGACAACTGATACATTTACCTTATATGTTCAGACTTATGGTGTCAATGACTGTATATTTTACTCTATGTGAAAAAGGAAAGTTTTTCGTGCTGACTTTCACGATAATGGGGTCACCGTGATACTAAAAATCAGGCATTTCTTAAATTATGGTGATACTTTCAGTATCTGGCAAAAAAGCAATCGGAAAACCGAAATTGCTTTTTAAGAGTATTGTAGACTGCAATACTCAATAAATAAAGACATTGGTGAATTTTACTACAATGTAGGATTAATTTTTCCACATGAAAATTGCAAATACAAAATTTCAAAAGTAGAAGGTTATATGGTGTATTAATCCACATCATATTTGAATCAACTGGCAAAAATTTAAGTACATTGCACACTTCAACTGTATTCGTAGTATTCAGTTTCCCTACGTAACTTTTTGCTTATACGCAAAATCTCAAGCCAAATAATGTAACATAAATAAATTAAAACCAAATAAACTCACCAATGTCGAAATAATTAAGTAGACATCTGGAATCCTCAATTTCGAACACCACTTTTAATTTACCACAACCAATAACTGTTTTTCAATAAGACAATCCTTAAATAACATTCACATCGCATATGTGGATACGTTTTAGATTTAACATTAAAGAACAAAAGAACTAAAGAAACTGGCAGGCTTACCACTATTTTTAAAAAAAACCTTTCTTTACGCGCGAAATTCAAATGAAAATGTCATAATTCATCTGAAATTTGTCAAATGTTTTATTTTCAGTCTCAAATTGAAACTTTTTAGTTTAGTTAAAGAAATCAATAAACAATTTAAAAAAAAAACGTTAATGACAAGTTTTCAGTGGTGTAATTAAAATATAAGCACATAAAAGCTTTAAGCTTTAAATACAGTACACAGTGGTGTAAACAGGATTATGCCTCGACGCTTCCTCCAATCAGCTTTTTGATAAATTAAATAGGTACGCTACATTTAAGGCGGGTTGCACAAAGCAAATCAAAAATGTAGCAAGTGATTATTTCTGAAATCAATTGTTACATCACGAATAAACGTGGTTTCATTGGCTATGTAGCAATTGTTTTGAGAAATAATCCGTTGTTATATTTTTGATTTGCTTTGTGCAACCCGTCTTTAGAGATGAAGAATTTTAAACAAAACGTTAGATTTTTAAAACTTAAATATTTTTTAGGGTTTATAGTGTACCAAACTAATGAGGTATAATATATATTATACCTTATTGGTATAGTCGTACAGATATTTTTAGACAATTTGCAAAAAGATTATATTTTCTTTCTCCTCCATTTTGAATACGTACAAAATAAATCTTTACCATCAAGCGATTCGTCCCAGATCACCTGATTTCGAAACAGTTAGGAAAGTGATATCACAAGAAAGGCTCCAGCTTGTAGTAATGTAAATACTCCCCGTTATTAATATCACATACTTGTAACAAACTCATGTTAAATTTTGTAAGATATGCTATCTCTGTTACAAAATAATGACGAGTTCGGTTTCGTACATTCTCTATTTTGTGATGTAGTGGTTGAATCCTAGTTGCATGTAAATATTATCAATGGTCTTCAGCAGTTTCGAATGTGCGATTTATTATGTACATATATACTGCAATTTACGTTGCCATCTATCAAGTTGCAATCAGCCTTTAAATTCTTTTTATAAAGAATCGATACAACCTGCTCCAATGATCGTATCGTAGTTACCACAATCCAAGATTGGCCCTAACCTAATCTAGGTAATAGATGTTTTGCTGGAAAATTTACGTGATTAGTTTAATCGATTGCTTCATTATCAAATCATATCAGCTCCAGTTTTATTCCAGCTCTTTTATTTTGAAAATGTGTTTTGAATGCTAAGAGTAGTGCAACGCTCGAGTATTTATTGAAACGCACCGACTAAAATTTTTTTTTTCATCTGGTTGAGTTCTCTGTTTAAAGTCCAGTTAGCACAAAACATCTTAAAAACGTTTTCATCAATTATAAACATTTGTAGATATTCACTAAAAAACCCTAGAAGACTTAACTAATAATACATGTCTTAAAGATATCGAAGAATGTTCAATATTAGAGTTTACATTAAAAAGAGGTTCTATAAACTGAAACGTTTTGAGAAAGTGATGCGAAAATTATTAGGAGAGTACACTTTTAAAAAACTATTATTTAAAATATTATACGAAAACTTTTTGTTGTTTTCAAGAATTTAAAAAAAAATTACTAGAAGTTAAAAAGTAATTCGAAATAATTATTTATTTACCGAGTACGTAAAGATGTACTTTTTTGCTTGAGTCAGCAACTGGTGAAGCCATAAAAGCATCTTAGCCGAGGTAAATATTAAATTTTTCTCGGTACAACGTGTAAGTTAAAAGGCAGCAAATCTTGTGCTACTGCCGTTCCTTCTTCGCGCACATCTGGCGTAATATATAAATCACTTTAATAAGAATCAATCACTATCAGAATGAAAAAACTAATGAAAAATACAAAATGTGTCAAAGAGACGTAAAGTAATACTTTAGTGTTACGCGACGGAAAACATATTTTATAACAGGTACCTGCGTGCGCTTGTGAATACTTGTTTTAGTTTGAACACATTGTATATATAATAATTTTTAATAACCAGCAAATACTACGTTTAAAATCCCGCACGCCAAATAATGGTGTACACGGCGTACGGTAGAGCGCCAACGCCGCCGACTATTGGAGCGAACGTTCTGTTAATCTGCTCATTCAGTTCATAACCTAATTTGTACGTATCATTTGAATAAGTAATTAACTCTTAAGTACTAACGCACCGTTTCACAGACGGCACGATATCTCCCCACTAACACCGATTATAGAAGCCAACCAATAACGTAAATTTAAGTTGCATTGATACAGCTTTACAGCCGATAACGTAATCCTCAGCAATGCATTGTTCAGACGAAGAGTTAGTGATCGCGTAAGGTTTTTGCATTTCTGAAAAACTAGTCTGTTTTGAAGACCCAAATTTTGAACACACTCTTTTAAAATGGGTGCGAGTGACAATAATAGTGACATAGAATCAGAACGTGTCACGTTTCAGAAACTGAAATTGAAAGTAAATAAAATATATGTGTGTAGCTGTGTGTGTTTTGTTGTAGCTGATGATAACAGTAAAAATAAGGATACTAAAAAGACTAAGGAGGAAGAAAGCGAGACTGAAGAAAATGAAAATGAAGAGCTCGAACGACGGTCAAACCATTACTATGAAAAAAATCGATTCAAATGGTCGAAAACACCTGCAACTTCAAATAGAGGGCGGGAGATTCAGTTGACCCGTTTTTAGTTTGGAAGTTGTTATTTGTAATTAGACTATAAAAGGACAAACATAGGGATACGTAGAGAGAGCAAAGTAAAATATAAAACCCAGAATTCACTAACGCTTAGGGATCTCGATAGGATTGAATTTTACGCTTTTATGAAGTTCTTAGCATTTACGTTATTGTTCAAATCCAATCATGAAAACTTAAATACGATATTTGCCACTAACGGAACGGGCAGAGAAGTTATAACGTGTCTCAATTTTGATGATCTAGGAACCAGGAATGTAAGAAAAGCAGTGGATCCAGCTGTTCCCATTTCAGAAATTTTCGATATTTTTATCAAAAATTGCCAGACGTGTTATTCTATAGGCAAAACAGCATGTATCGACGAAATGCTTGTGTCTTCAGGGGACGGTGCTATTTCAAAATGTATATCCTCAATAAACCTGTAAAATATGGGATTAAGATTATGTGTTGCACTGATGGTAGAAGTAACTATCTAATAAATGCTTATATTTATTCTACCAGTTAGTTTTATCGTATTACAAAAACGTGTTGTTTGATTCAATAAATCTTTTAAGTAACCTTTTATCAGGTTATGGGCTCAGACCGTTTGTAATATTGTGGATCGCGTGCATGCGTTAAACTTTTTGTGCGTACAGTAACAACTTTTCCTCTGCATCGTGAATCAGGAAAATCGACGGAAGATGGATTTTAAAATAGAGGTCGAAAAATTGGAAGGCGGGAGTAAATGGAGCAAATGGCGTCGTCAAATAAAGTTATTGTTAAGACATCAGGAAGTACTCGATTTAGTGAACGGTAGTTGAAATGAACCAGCTGCATTATCAGAAGAAGCAGAACGTATGGTTTACGAAATCGACGTCAAGGCGTTCAGAAAGGTGTTCAGCGGTTTGGGAGCAACGATGCCATAGACAAACACAGAGATAAACACGGTAAACTTATAAAACCCCTCTGTTTGCGTCGGAGGTTAAATTATTGGAAACGGCACATACGACGATGGACAGTTTTCACGCAATAATTACGCTTTATGTAAACGAAAAGAAATCGTCAACATAAAAAATTAACTGTTATGTGGTTAAAAATGTAGCACGCAATGGAAGTTAGATAATTACAGAAACAAAACAAGAGGAAACACCTCGGCACAATACTTATCGGACTGCCAACCGATTACGATGCAATAGTGCGAGCAATCGATCTCAATGACGTTAATACAAAATTAGAAAATGTAAGAATACGATTGAATATATATAAGTTTAACTTTATTCATTGCCATTTGGCTTACAAATTTGGTCGTGTTGTCTATACATATATATTACATTTTCTTATCCCTTCTCCCCCCTTAACTTTTTCCTCCTGTTCCATACTTCCTCCATCCATTCCGCTCCTTTTCCGTTTTCATCTAAGATATCCACTGTTTTCATCACCTCTTCTCTTAGTTCCCTGCATCTCTTTCTCATGTGGTTCAGATCTTCCATTTCTTCTCCACATAGCCTGCACAACTTTTCTGGTTCTTCCTTCCAATATTTGTTCCCTAACTCCTCGTTGCCACATCTGAACCTTGCCACCATTTTTTTCCTTTTGTTGCTTTTAATCTCACTGTCTTTTAAATATTCCGGCACCCTTCACCCTTGATATCTTTATAATTCCTATTATATCTGCTCTCTTTTATCTTTGTCCATCTTTCTTGTTTTTCAATGTCTCTATCTCTCCTTATTATTTCTTCCCTTATCCCTACTCCCTCTTCTCTTAATCTTTCCACTTCTTCACTCGCGTACCCGTTTCTTTTGTAATACTCTTCTCTGAATACGATTGAATAAAGAAAAACTCACAGAAGATCAATGCGACGTAGAATCGAAAATTGACGTATTGGCGTTATGCAGCGCAAATAACTTGGACAAACAAATGAACGAAAACGCAACGAATTACAATAGAAACAAACGGTTCTATACGCACAAAACACGTGCAGATCGAAACACGAACATAAAATGTTATTGATGCAATCTCTATGCACATATTGAAAGAAAAAGTCGAGAATTTAGATATTAGGTGAATAGAACTAAAGTAACAAAACGAGAAAACCGCCAAAACCTTTCAAAAACCTCAAAAAATATAATTTATGCACTAATGCATATGCAGATCCCATTAAAACGAATGATCTTGAGTTGATGTTAGACAGTAGAGCAACTGATCATATGACGTATGAAGAAACAAAGTTAGCAGCAATAAAGAAAGACGATACTGAAGAATTTGTGCAGACGAAAATGTTTTAGAATGTCGTGGAAATGAAAAACGCAATGTAACATGGTCTGAAGAAAATGGAGGAAACGAAGTGAAGTGCTGCTAGTACCAAACTTAAAGAGCAATTTGTTATCGTCAAAGTTATGCGACGAACGACTAACTGTGCGAATCAATTTGGAAAAAACAAAAATAACGAACACTGTCAAATGATTCTTATTAGAAAATGACGCGAGAACATATATGTGGTAGTAGCCAAAACAGTTATGGTATGTAAGAATACGACATCCTAATGATAACGAATTAAAACATCTATCGGAAATGTAGGAAATTCCTATGCAACAAAACTCGAACTGTGAAATTTGTAATATTAAACGCTTACGTTTTCCAAAAATGGCATTAAATAGAAAAATGAAGTGTTTATGTTTAGTTCACACTGATATTATGGGACGAATGGAAATGAATGGAAAGAAATAAAATGTGATTACAGTCGTTATTCCATAGTATACATGATGCAAAGAAAATGTGAAGCATTGGAAAAAATTATATAATACAAAAGAGAAGTTGAAAACAAATATGTTACTCGAATAAAAATGTTACACTGCGACAACTGTAGAGAATATGTCAATACGTACTTGAAGAGCACTCGAACTAAGAGCCTCATATAGTCCTCAATAAAATTGAGTCGCTGAGCGATTAAATCAAACGTTAATGATCAGCACGAAGTGTTTATTAAAATACAGCGGTCTAGACAGACAGTTTTAGATGTAAGTAATTCTACTACTTGCTACATAAAGAAAAACTACAGCAAACGATGGCGTAAATCCTTTTAGACGATGAAACAAACATGACGCATAAATCAAACACAAAGAGACAGAGAGATGTGGTTGTAGATGCTGGCATTCAAGCAATGCAAAGATACAAATGAGAACGAAATGGAAAAGAAGGGATAATTATGGGTTACCAAGTTAAACAAAAATAAGAAATAAGAAAATGTTCAGTGATTTACTTTATTGTTAGTTTAAATTTAATTTCATTACACTCTCCAGTTTTTTTTCTAGCTGAATAATATGTCTGACAAAAGAAAGGGCCAGTGTATAATATCGGACAAGTTTAAAAGAAGACAATTAGAAGACGACACTTTGGTTGAAGCTAAAAATGAACCTGTTTCTTCTATTCAATTGTCTTCAGAAAGTTCATCTTCCTTAGACCCTAAGCGTGAAATATTAAGTCTAATGACATTGGGATTTATTTGGACAAAAAACTACAAGATGAGGAAAAAGTGAAGTTCATGCATTAATTTTAGCAACCCTCCTCCACCTACAAGTTAGAAAAGTTCCATAAACGAAAGCTAAAATTTCAGTTTTAATGGTTCAGTAAATATCCGTGGCTTGTTTACTCAGAAAAAGATCAAGGAGTTTGGTTCATTGGTAAAACATAAATACACAAACAAGGTAAAAGCCCAAGAAGGTTTTAAGCGCCACGCTGAAACTGACTATCATAATGGTTGCATTACTAATTTCATAAATCTGAAAAAGACCCTGGAAAATAGGTCTCTGAAGGTTATCAATCAGCTTGGGGATAGACAAAACTTAAAGCCTGTGATTGGAACAGACATATTACGTGGGCGACAAGAGCTTGCCTTGAGAGATGACAAGGATTCTGGAAAGTACGGTATGTACTGAGCAAAATGAAGGTCATAGAACCTAAAAAGATCAAGACTTAAAAAACATGTTAGATGGAACTAGAAAAATCAAAAACCTCTCGCATCTGTTACAAAATAAAATCATTTCAGCAAACTAGTACAGAAAGTTAATATTGCAACTTATTTCTCAGTACTGGCAGATGAAACCAGTGTTATTTCAAACATTCTACAAAATGTGTTAACAACTGAGCTCACAGGCAAAGCGTTAGCAGTCAAAATATTAGACAGTTTGGAAAGTTATGGATTGAACTTGAATGGTTTAAGAAAACAGGACTATGATGGGGCATCAGCTATGTCTGGTTAGTACAACGGTGCCAGAAAATTTGTACAAGACAAGAATCCTTTGTATGCACACCGCGCGCGAGTCACTCCTTAAAATTAGCTGTAACAAGAGCATGTGAGGTCCAAGAAATACATAATTGTATTGGTACTATCGAAAAATGCAACAAATTTTTCAAAGGCAGGCTATTCTCATCCATGTAATTAAAAAATCAGAAGTTGATCCAAAAATCCAAACCTTAGACGTTGTGTGCTACTCGTTTGATGCAATTTGGGATTATATGCATGTAATTGATTTTGTCCTTGAATTACTTGACATCGTTTCCTCTTAGAAGGATGGCTCTGAAGACAACAATTTGAAGTGGGCAGTAAAACACAGAATTTCGGTTTGCTGTACACGTTATTGAAAATGTTTTTGCTTTTGGTACGTCGTTATGCAAAGAATTACAGAACAAAAACTTAGATTTGAAAAAAGCTGTTCTGTTGTCCGAGGATATCCTATCAGAATTGCACCTCGTGCGTACTAATGCTGAAGAAGAGTTCCATGAAATGTTTAACCAAGTCAGATCTGTTGCATTGGATACAGCTATCGATGTGAAACTTCCTAGACTCTGTTTAAAAAAAAAGAAGTAATGTCACAAGTACATCTAATGAGTGGGCTGATGTGACCAGCCAAGATGATCAAGTTGAAAAACATAAAATAAACGTATTCCTTCCTTTTATGGATTTTTTAGATCACAGCTATAAGAGAGATTCAAAAAACACAAAGCTATTTTTAAAGGGTTCAATGCTTCTTGAACTAAACAGCGAAACAAAAATGAAGTTAGATGCTTTAGATCAGTTTTATGCAAAAGCAATTTCGTCAAACAAAGATGACATTTATGTGGAACTGAAATTGGGGAGGAAAGACATTGACAGAACAGAAAATCACAAAGCTTTGATACATGTGACTAAACATTGTACCCTTCCATCTACCAGCTGTTGAAAATTCTGTGCACACTTTCTGTAACGACATGCACTCCAGAAAGGTCCTTTTCAACAATGAAGAGAATAAAAAGTTACCTCAAGAATTCTACCGAACAAGTAAGTGTAGCTAGTTTAATACTTCACTACTTTCTAAATCTTATAAAATTCATTTGTTACAGATACGATTAATTGGACTTGCCAAGATGTTAATCCATCGTGAAATCGATATCACTGTTGATAAAGTTATAGATGATTTTGGAAAGAACTAGATTTTGTCATATAAACTTTAAGCAAGAGAATCAGTATACGTATTCAATAAATATTGTGTATTACCGCATCAAGAAGTTTTATTTTTAAAAACAACATGTATTCATGTGAGTTTTATTGTTCATGAATATTAGGTATAACGTTCGACAAAAAACTAAGGCAACAAAGGCGCTAACATCAAGTTTCAAAGGGAAAAAAATTCCGAGCGAACCCAGGTCCCCTCCTGTTGAAAGCGATTGGAAGATGAATTATGTTGATGTGAAAGCTGCTTATTTAAATTCTAAATTGAAGAAAAATGTATAAATACCGAATGGATCAAATAAGAACGATTGTGACCGAAGTTACGTAGTTTAAAGAAAGGGGATGTATGGTGTACATGAATCTGGATTATTTTGGAATGAAATTAATTCAAAATGGTAAAAGTACAGCTGAGTTTGATAATAACAATATACGTAGACAACATAATTTTGAATGGGAAATAAGAGAAAATTGACGACATGTAAAACAATTTAAAGGACAAGTTTAGATTAAAGGAACTTAGAACGGTGGGACGATTATTATCAATTAACGTAAACAGAACAAAGAATTGAATAACTTTAGACGACTCAGATTATATCGAACAATTATTAGAAGAGACGAGCATAAAGAACTATTAAGATACAAGTACTCAAATATAAATAGGATCAAAATTTGAGAAACACGAACGAAACGAACGTTATCAATGAGCAGAAGTCTTATATTCCTGGCTACAAACACGCGACCCGATATAGCTTTTGTGGTAGCACACATGGAACAATTTTCATTTACTCCTGCATTAGAACGACTAACTTCAGATTGTCTTACGTAAAAGAAAACGCTGCGAAGGTATACCGATGCTGATTAGGGAAGCAACTGTGTTGACAGAAAATCATTTAACGGATACGTAATTCAGTTAGCAGGGGAGGTATCTTAGGACCAGCAAGAAACCACGAAGTGTAGCGTTAAGTACGACTGTTGCTCTATACGAATGCATTAAGGATATGAGTTCGTTAAGAAATTTGCTAAACGAGTTACGTGAAATGGGTGACGAAACTTCGATCATATACATCATTTTTTGTCAAAATTCAAAAGAAATAAAACTTTTTTCGCACAATGACGCTAATAGCAATGCATAGTTTTTAAATGTTTGTTTACTATTTTTCTAAGACAATGCAAAAATGAAAAATTTACGTGATCCAGGATTTACTTTACATATAGTTTATAAATATAACAAAAAAATTACGCTGTAAGAACTTTTTAATTGTTAAAGTAAACTTATCAGGTATCACCAACATGTGTTTGTTGTACATTTTGTTCTTTCATTCTCCTTGATTGTTTTTGTTGAATCCTTCAAATGCCATACCAATCAACGGGTTTTTTTTCTTTTTCTGAAACCACACAATTTTTGAGTATTTTAACTTTGAATTACGGAAAAGTTACCTCATATTTAGAAGCAGAACTTTCAGACATCCTATAGTGCTCGCGCTTCCTTTTTACATTAGCGCGTGATAAATTTTTGAGAGACGTAGGTACAATGTACTCAGGAACGTTGGATAAATGTTGCTGTATTTTAACCGTATGCAACGCCTTGTCGTGCCTTAAAGACCGTAAGTCATTTGGATTATCCTCGAAGTAACTCTGTAAGTAGAATAGATTTTTAATATAAGGTTTTTATAAAATATAAACCATATTTCTATGTTAATCTTAAACATTTTTTAAAAAAAGGTAAGCTGAAAACGCTAAAACAAAGAAATATTCAAACGGAAAAAATGAAAATGCTGAAAAAGATATGACAAAGATAAGAAGCGACTGAGACGAAAGAAGGCTGCTAATAAGCACTAAAATAGGAATACAAATTATAGAGGCCGAACATAGCATAGAACTACAAGAAAGAAAAAGGAAACGATACAATTCGTTTGTGACAGAATTGAAATTAAATATGTAAATGCGAAAACAACTTAGCAGAAAAAAAAATTAACCTTTTTATAAAGAAAAATCTAGATACAGGATACATAAAAAACTGAAAAAAAAAATAATGGAATTTGAAATTAAGTCGGGAGAGATGATATTTATTCATTTAATAGTGATGGAAAAAAATACAGACACAAATAAGGGAACAAGCAATAAAACTGAAAGGCTCGAAATAAAGTTTAGAGGACGCACAGTTAATAACAATCCCGAAAATGTTCACAGTTGCTCATATTTTAGTTTTACAGGAAATAAAAGATTAATAATGACACAATAGGCCTAGATGTTTAGACCTTTTTCTTTTTTCTTCTTTCTTTTCCTTTTACGCAAAATACGTAATGTGTGATGAAATACCTAAGTTTGTATGAGAAAATTAATGCAAATGGAAGGTTCGAAGCATATGAAAATAAAAAATGCATATTATAAACATAAAAGTGTAGTGGTCAAACAATTACATTTGGTGCCATCACTCACAGGAAGTACTTTTACCCTGAAAGACCACTGGCACATCGGGTCAAGGAAAGTCAGTCCGGTAATATATACAGAAACCAACGCGCGGCGCGAGTACTCATCACGATCTAATAATTTCTTAGTAATAGTTAAAGCGAATTACGGATTCCCAGGACCAACAGCTGAGAACGCTTCTGACAGACCTAGAACTAGGAGACGAACAAACTTCGGCATTACTTCGCGAGATGAAAAGATTGAGTGCATCCAAGATATGAGACGGTACACGTACATTATTGCTCTAGCAATTCCATTACAAATACAAATTGTGTTATTCGTCGCCAAAACGAAAAATTGAAAAAGGTGGCAGAGATTACCTATAACCAGAGCTGGACAAGTTACTTTGTAAAAGTAGTTAACTACTAACTAAAGTTACTAGTTTTTAAAAGTAGTGTAAGTTACTAACTACTAACTACCGTAAATCGAAAAGTAGTTAGGTTACTAACTACTCAACAGTTGTATTCTAAAATATAAGTTTTTTTTTTCAACTACTTGTAGAAAAAGTAGTTCTGAGACGATTTATTTTATACCACTTACAGTCATATAAAAATAAGTACCTATAGACACTGAATTATTATTACATTAAAGACAAAGTAAATCAATCACGCTCACACGAAAACAGTAAAACAATTTTAACGTAAGTATTCTTATTCTATTATCATGTATATCTATTTTATTACAAATTCTCAAAAAAAAAATAATAAAACAAGCCTTTAAAAACAGAACTTAAAGTAACAAACTTATTCTGGTATTCAATATCCATTTCATTTTCATAAAAGTAACTTTTCAAAAAGATCATTAGCCAATGCATTTCTTTTGAACGAATTTATGAGTAAAAAACGAAAATAATCGCTCGACAGCAGCGAAGATTTTTGAAATAATGTTATAATCATCTGACATAGATATATGAATTCTGTTATCTTCCAGGTGTTTTAACAATTCTAGTTCTATTCTTCTGGTTTTGTGAGCATGTTCATTCTCAGTATCAGAAGAAATGTGTAACTTTTTAGACAAACCAGGTTCATCAAAATCAAAAAAATCTTAATTTTGTTAAAGTAATACTTTGTTTACGTTTAGATCAGTGGCATTTAACATTTCAAAACAAATTAGGTTTGCTGCATTTATAAAAATTTTTTTAATAGTTTTTACATTCATGTTTACTTCTGCGTTACCTTTCATCACTTGAAGAACACGTTTTAACCTGCGAAACTGCAATGCAAGCTGAATACTTGTAGCCATTGCATGTAATAGAATCCGCTAATAAAGCAGTTTAATTATTAGTAAAGTAGTTAAGCTATTAACAAAGTAGTTTAACTATTTTTGTAGTTAAAATAGAGTAGCTAACTACTTTTTAAATACGATTAGGTACACGAAAAAAGTAATTTATTCCAACTACAGTTCCATCATTAAATTAAAGTAACTTGAATATATAGAATACAACTATCGTCAACAATAAAGTAGTTAGATTAGTAGCTTAACTACTTTGTAGTTAACTACTGCCCAGCTCTGCCTACAACATTGCGGAAATTAGTAGTTACATCACCACAATAACTAATCAGCAAAAGAACAAGAACAAATCCGCAACGAAGTTATTTCTACTGGTTGCACTGCTTCATTGCAGAAACAAATATACGGTGCCTGAGCAAGTGAAACAAATGTTTAAGCAAAATCGTAGATCGCGATGACGATCGAGATCCCGCGGACAAAGTGTAAATCGCTAGTGTGTTTACCACCACGTATTTAAAATATAACCCTAGAAGTGCCGATCTCCATGTAATTACCGCGAAGCCTCTTTCTAACAGGGAAACAACTCGAACAGTCGTTTATTAACGGAAGCGGAACAACTTTACAAAGCCGCCTATTGGTAATGGTGGACCTTCGCGCGATAGCGCAGCTAAGCGCTTTTCATGTGATTCAAGCTTACATGTTCGAAATTAAATTTAACTTAAAACTTTTATAAAATCTTCCACAGAAAAGGCAGTTTACCCAGAACCAGCAGCACCCTCTATACATTATTGAATCTATTAGAAATAAGTTTAGATCAAGCAAGATCAGAATCTAGAAGCTTGTGCTTATCCTTAGAAATTTGTTGGCATTTACAGGTATAATATCGCTTTCTGGTGAACACACTCTATATTAATAATCACAAAAAGATGAATATAGTACGTTCCTTTAATGTTCTTATGCAAAATAAAAACGTGACGTCCGATAGTGTTTTACAACGACCATTATGAAAATGCTTTCCTGTGATATACAAACATGTTATTAAGGGAATATGTATTACACGTACTCTAAATGTTGAATATATGTACATCTGCAGTGCAGGTTTTTATACTCACTGTTATTTCCTACAAATCTAACTATTCACTGAGTGGTAATAATAACAACGAACCATTAGAGAATATTTCAACTGATTAGTTTAATAACTTCCCGAATTTTTCTATAAAAGAAAAGATAACTAACAAATACCTTTAATTTATGGCAATTGAAAATCTCTTGTTTAATCTCCTTAAGTCGAGCTTCTCTAACGGCAATTCTTGTCACGGCTTTCCACGCATCTTTAGCACGATACCTAAATCCTTCAACTTCTTCTAATTTGAACTGATACGCTCTAAAAGTAAATCACTATATTAAATGATTTTTTTATAAATTTGAAGAATTACTTTATTACATTATCTTCGCCATGTGTTTGTTGCAAATATCTTTCTATTTCATCTAATAACGGTTGCTCCTTTATACTAACAAACGATAGGACACTACCCTAAACGTATAAAAAGTAAAGCGATGAATACTATATATATATTGTAAATACCTCGTTATTTCCTCTCGCCGTTCGTCCTGCTCGGTGTATATATGAATGAATATCCAAAGGAAATTCAAAGTTAATAACATTGGAAATGTGTTGAAAGTCAATCCCACGTGATACGCCACTCTCTTTATCTTTCTTCCTTTTCGATTTTCTTACATCTTTCGGCATGTCTACTTTAGGATTTCCCGGTTCTTCTAGAGCTTTTTCATCAGAAGCGACTATAATGTCGTAAACGCCTTGGTTAAACTGATTTACTGAATGACAACGAATAGTTGCTGGTAATTCGGAATTTAAAACACAGGAACGAATTCCAAATTGTTCTAAATATAGTTTTACTCTAAAAGCAATCGTTTATTTAAATGCCAACTTAGCGTTATCGCTTACTTGTAACATTTATCAACTGTATTGACAAATATGATTGTCTTTCCTCGTATCAAATTTAGTTTTAATAAAGCATATAAAATTGACGCCTTATCCATTTCCTCTGCCGACAAATGATAATGAGATAATTGACTGGTAGGTGCTAAATCTGGTTCTTGAAGTTTTAGTATAACGGGATTGTGCAAAACTAAACTCTTTAAATTTTTGACGTCTTCGCTTAAAGTAGCTGACGCTAAAATGGCTTGACATATTGTTGGTAAATGCCTGAAATAAAACACCAAAATCAGTACAATCACACAAATAAGAGAAAATTAGGCATGTGGCGAATCTGGTATTTGGCGGGAAAGCCTGAACCGGATTGCCGGAATTTTGACCGGATCGTTGGGAGTTGCTCTCGCGTTGCGTTGAAACTGTTCGATTATATTTGAACACACCTTTTTCAGTGCTTTGTAGTGGCTATGTTCTGTGTAATTGTAAAAATTTATGTTAATTAAGTTTGCAGGTTTTTCTTATACAGCTGTACAATATATATAAGGTGTTAAAGAATTTTACTATGAATTCTCTTAGCCCATTCTTTTTTATTTTTTGCCATTCTTTCCCCTTCTCTCCATGTCAACCCATCTTCTCTTAAAATCACTTCTATTTCTTTATTCCATGTTTTTCTTGATCGTCCTCTTCCTTTTCTCTGTTGTACTCTTGCCTCCCATATTCTTTTGGTTGTTCTTTCCTCCCCCATACGAACTAAGTGCCCAAACCATCGTCGCTGCTGGCGTTTAATATTTTTCATAATTGGTTCTACTTCTAACTCTTCTCTAATTTTTTCATTTCTTATTTTATCTATTCTCGTAACCCCTCTGTATAGCTCTTAAGAATCTCATCTCCATGATCTGAATTTTACTTTGCTTTTGTTTTGTCAGTATCCAGCTGTACAATAACAAAATCAAAAACATAAATATTTTTTTAAATTTACAAAAAGGTCTAAAATAAAGAAATTTTTGTAAAGCCCTAGTTTCGAGATGAGGCCTTGACAAATCACCTTCTACAAGTCCGTTGATCAAACATCATTTTATTGACTTTATAAAATTTTTCAAATTTGTTTGGGTTACTAAATTATTTGTTAACGTATTTTAGCAATTAATCGTAATAAACCGCATAAGAAACCCTTCAACAATTTTCCATGCCGTTTTTTATTAGAAATTGTTTGATTATTTGAAATCATATAAGCAGAACAAAAATTCAGTTTATTAAATGTTTACACAATATTTCATCCATATAGATATCATCAGATGAATGCGATATTTCAAGTTTTCAACTTCGAGATTTATTATTAAGGGTTTGTATATATTGAATAGTTGGTCTTGAAAAGACATGTTTTTTAATGGCCTTAATAATAATTATGTCAAATCACCAATAAAAAATATTATCTAAATTATGAAAGTTACGCTAACTACTAACCCTTTCGTATTCTTAAAAAAACGAGAAGATTGCCTGAAGACGACGTTTTCTGCGAGAATTCCAAAAGTACAGGTGTTTCGTCCCTAATTTAATTATAAAATTTTGTAATCCCTTGTTCCTTGCATATGCAAAACATGTGAAATACGTTGTCACGGGGAAAAATATTTATTGTAAAAAAAATCAATTTGGTAAAACATCAATTGAAAAAATTAAGTTTTAAAAAAAATTGTATTGATAAAAACCCGTATCGGGTGCTGAGCAGAACGATTTCCTGGTCGAATTGTTTGAATATGGTTGTCGCTAGTTGCTAATACGTTGAATGGAATATGATTTGCGCTCGGCATTAATCCAAGTTAACTGGTATGGTTATTTAGAAGATAAAAGGTCGAATATGGTGGGATTGGACCAGAAGACATCACTGATGTGTAGAGGAAATAAAAGACATTACTTCTTTAGTAGTGTCGTTGCATATGCAATATCCTTTTTTTGTATAATTTATTCGAAACAAGCCGGCAAGTAGCTTAATTAATAGTTTTGTATGTTAATGTATTTGTAAACCTCTTAAATAGTTGACAAACTTGTAAATATATAATATACGTTAGTCGTTAGGGTATTATCGCTTCTTTTGTTAATCTTTTGATAAATAATAGTAGCGACCGCATGTTTATTGCGTACATAACGCAACTGGTCCTCGCCTAACAGCTTGCAAAGATTTTATATTTTTCCAAACACGTTAGATACAAACAACAGGGAAAATGTATTTTTAGATGAAACATGGGTGAACACTGGTCATAATGTAAGCAAAGTATGCAAAGACACAAGAATGGGGACTCCGAGGCAGGCTTTCATCGAAGGATTAACGAGAGGGTTAAAAGACCCTAGCGGTAAGGAAAATCGTCTTATGATACTCCACATAGGAGCTGAAGATGGTTTTGTTGCGAATGGTTTGCTATGCTTCTAATAAAAAAAAAACTGGAGATTATCATGAAGAAATGTTTGGAGATCGAAAACTGGTTTTCACAAATTCTAAGCCGCTTGGCCGAAAATTCTGTGATTGTGATGGATAATGCTTCTTATCGTAGCAGGAGAACTAAGAAGATTCCAAATTCGCCATCGAAAAAACAGACATACAAGCTTGGTTGGACAGTAAGTCGGTAGTTTACCTATCAGATATGGTAAAAGCTGAACTTCTGCTTCTTGTTAAAGAGGTTGCCATCATGCCAAAGTATGTAACTGATGAAATGGCAAAAGAACAGGGTCATACTGTTTTGCGATTGCCTCCGTATCACTGTAAATCCTATTGAGTTGATATGGAGTCAAATAGAAGGAGAAGTCGCAAGGAACAACACAACCTTTAAAATGAACACTGAAAATGAAAGACCTTCGCCCATTATTGCAGCAACATGTAGGCAATGTATCTACAGAAAACTGGAAGAATGCTATTCGTCGTGCACAAACTGAAGAAAAAAGAATGTGGCAAACTGGCATCGCAATGGAGCTTATAGTGGAACGGTTGATAATTCGTGTTATTTAAACTCCAATAAAATATGTCATAATTTTTGTTCATCAAATTCGTTAATATGCAAAAATTTAATGAAGTACTCGTTTATACACGTCTTAAATGGTTAGTTGTTCCCTCCAAGTGTTATTTGATAAATTTTTAAAATAATTATACGTTTTCCTATGTACTTTAATATTTAATGCCTATGAGATTATACATTACATCATTTTTGAATATTCGCGTTTTTACTAATTTCAGTCGTGTAAACTTCTCTCTACATATGTACATTGGTTTAAATTATCATACAAAATTGAAGTAGGGGCTTAACTCTATCTTTTCACAGTACAGCGTTATAATAACTGTAATCTCAACAAAATATGAAGGCAACATATACATAAAATAATAAATAAATAACGTTTTATGTTATAGTATATTTGTAGAAAACGCCTCTACACCGAAAGAAATATTTAACAGAAAAAGAACTTGAACAAATTGTACTTGATATATGATGGAAGGTATAGAATTAGAAAACGATATAAAGAAGAAATTATCAATGTAGTAGATCAAAAACTAAATGGAATTATTCAAACTCGGCAGACGACTTAACATGGGAGTACACATCAACATGTTTTTTGCATATATAATTCTTACATTTTAACATTCAAAAAAAGATGCACACCACATTAGCAGATTTTCAACTTGAATTCACAACAACCTTAATAAATCTGTAACAATCGGCCGAGCTCATGTTAACAATCCATTAACATTAACAGAACGACATTTTATTCATAAAATTCCTAGAAAAGTACGCAAAAAATAAAAAAAAGCGTTGTTTGTAATAAGAATAGAGGTCATTCCATGTCAAACGCTACCAAATCATCATTTTAAGTTCCATTATTATGCACTTAAAACAGCCCAATTCATTAAATCATAAGAATTAATAGAAAACGAGACCAAAACCTTTTAAAATTTCGTACTTTTTCGACTACAAATGTGACCAAAAACCTTTAATTTGACAGTTTACGTGGCGTCATTTTGTGGGTGCATTTTCAGACTGTTCCAGCCAAGTGAAATTTCCTTTGCTTTTAGTCATGTTTTTTAAGAGTGTTTTGATTGTAACTGCCGTTACAAAAAAACTGGTGTGGTCCCCACACGACTTTCCTATAAGGAATTTCTACATATCCTAAACATTCAAGTCAAAAGAATATAAAAAATTCAAAAAACCTGGGGTTATAATTTTAATTGCTTAAAAGAAATAATAGTAAAAGGACTAAGTATTACACTTTAGACCGTTTTTATTTAATTTTTTTGTCGTCCTACGCACTTTGAAGTAATATGTGCACGTTTGTATGGACTTCCTAGCATGCTATCTTTTTTTTTTGAATTTTTTTCCTTGAGTTCATTAACGTATAACCGAAATATGGTAAATTGAAGTTATGTTGTCATATCGACTAATCCCTATTTTGTGCGCCTCGATATTGCTTTCTCCTTTAGTAAATCAGTAAAAATTGTTATTTTTAACGTATCTTGCTTTCCCTTCAAGATATGAAATTTTTTTCTAAAAAAATCGTCGCATGCAGGCTTCGAACCTAGATTATATTTAGAATTCATTTTAAATTATAAATCAAATATCTAATAATCTGTTAACGTAAGTTTTTTTTTATTTGAATAAATTGTTAGAAAGAATATCTCTATAAGAAAATGTAAAAATAATTCGAATAATTTACATACGTACAAAATTATATAAGAAAAAGGTTTTTGCCGTTGACCATTTACATCGAAGTTTACATTAATAAAGTAGAATAATAGTCTTGTGTCAATTCGAATCTCCATTTTGATAATGTTTTGAATAATTTATTAGAAGCGAAAGACCAAAACTCATATGTAAAAACAACTGAAATCTGAAATTCGAGTGAAATCACTGAAGTCTCACAATTCGTTTCAAATCATAGGAAATCGTTGTGAAATCACTATAGTCAGATAAAATCGCTGTGAAACTAGTGAATTCTCAGAAATGCATCTAAAATCACTTGAATGCACTGCGCCATTGTTGCCAAGCCGGCTAACTTCCTGATCAGAGGCAGGGTGCTAGCTGCAAAATAAATTTGTGGGCGCCAACTAAACTAACCACCTAAACTAAAAATATAGAAAAAAACACCACAAACGACGGTGGTCTGTTCAGTAAATAAATAAGTATTAACTAAAAGTTAGGTATATATTTGGCTAGCGGGGTGGAGTTGCAATATAAAACATAAAAAAATATTATATACACGTGTTAGGTGCTTTAGACACTATCACCTAAATCGTGGTTGGCAGTACTAAAAAAAAGAAACAAACCCTATGGTCCATTTTTTTAGCGTTGTGCGATCTATGAATGCGACAGTTAATCGATTAAATTGACTTAATTTTATTCCAACGAAGACAAACAAATAGAGATACAAAAATCAGGGTACTCTCGGTTCCAATAACACATACTTACTACAGGGTAAGTTACCTCACATGTTGAACCTTATGGTGGGTTTATGCAACGCTATTTAATTTAATTTAATTTGCCAACGAGGTGTTTATGCAAGCTTTTGTACGTACCGTAACTATTTAGTATAGTCTGTAAAATTTAACATTTTCAGTTTCGGATTAGCGCTTTATTTAACACCGACATATATACACTATTGCCGTTTCCTTCTTACATGTAGGATTTCATCAAGTAAAGCGAGCACGTATATTAGTTATCTGAATTAAGAATTACACTACACGTTTGAAAGTATTCTGAATAATCCCATTCAAAACTTGTTTGTAAAATTTTTAAATGTGTTTAAGAAAGCGCATGGTTGCTTTATTTGGTATTTCTTTCTAACCTAATGGTTGTTATGACGAATACTTTATAATGTTGGTATCTTTGGTATTTGTGTATTAATCACAGCTGTTTTCGTCGTTTCAAAAATCAAAATATAACCTCTATTATAAACTTCTGTTCTGTATGTTATTGAGTATTGTTAATTGTTGATTGTTTTATTGTGTTTCTTTATTATGTGGCGAGTACGTAAAGTAGCGGTTTTAACGTTGCTATTGATCTATTATAATAAAAGCCGTAAATCGCAACGACGTCCCCGTTATGGTGTAAGACCATTCAATAAACTCAGGGCTTTATTTGGCCAATATGAAACTATGGTTCAGTATATTAAAAGAAAAGACGAGAGAGAGTTTTTTCTGATACGAGAATGAGCCCGCAATTGTTCGACCACCTGGTACAATTGGTTGCACCGAAACTTACTAAACATCCCCATAGGAAAAATGCTTTATCACCGTCCTTTCGTGTATGTTTGACTCTACAGTAAGTTAAAGCAACAATTGTTTTAAATATGTATAACATAACGCATGTGTTGCAGTTACTTAGCTGAAGGTTGTTCAATGAAAGAGATGTCAAGAAATTATTATATTGGGAAAGCAACCGCCCATATGATAATTAGAGAGGTCTGTACTGCTCTGTGGGATGTTCTGCAGGAAATATATCTTCCTGAACCAACTGCATCAAGTATGATGGAAGTGGCTGAAGGGTTTATGAGTAGGTGGAATATGCCTAATTGCGTAGGTGCTTTGGATGGAAAACATGTTTCCATTCAAGCACCATACCATTCAGGATCGGAATATTTTTCATACAAGAAAAGTTTCAGGTACATATATTTCCACAATGTTCAATGTTCGACTAATTAATGCATATTATTATTTATAGTTTAATATTGATGGCAGTGTGCGATGCCAATTACAAATTTATATATGTGGATATCGCTGCTCCTGGCTCCTTCCATGATAGCTACGTATTTAGGGAATCAAATTTTGGCAGAGCACTTTTAAGTAACCAACTAGAGCACCAATGGCCTGCCCCAAAACAATTGCCTAATTCACGCAGCGTGTTACCCTATTTTCTAGTGGCTGATCAAGCGTTCCCCCTACACACACGAATTATGCGCCCTTACCCTGGACAACGATTGGGTGTCAATAAGAATATTTTCAATTATAGACTGTCTAGGGCAAGACGCACAATTGAAAATACGTTTGGCATAGTTGCGCAACGGTGGCGTATACTTAGGAAACCCATCATTGGGGATATTTCTACGTGTACCAAGATTGTGCAGGCAGTAGTGGTGTTACATAATTATGTAAAGGTAGCTGAGAATGATGTACCTGTACTGCATCGGCGATATTGTCCAACAGGGATGGTAGATGACGAGCAGGATGGTGTGGTCACTCCTGGAACATAGAGAAAAGATGCTTTCCATTTATCATCGGTTGGACGTATCGGTGCCAACATTGCTCCTCGTCCTGTGCAGCAAAACCGGGACACATTGTGCGATTATTTTGTATCCGATGTTGGAGCGGTCCACTGGCAGTGGAATCATGTGTTACGTGGTGGTGCACCGTAGTATCGTATTAACTATTGTCTGTGCGTAAACTGTTTAAGTAGAAGTATAGATTAGAGGTATGTTGTTTAATATTCTGCGTTATTAATCATTATGTACATTTATATTTATTTACATACGTGTACCAATATTCGAGTTAAGTTATTTTATAGTTTTAATTAAATATATGTTTATGAGTTAACCTATTATTTACAATCATAATTCTTTACTTACTTAATATTACTTACACTATAAATAAAGTACACTACTCTATGTACTGTTCAAGCGTTTGCAATAACGCATATTTGGCTTGCATTTTTTTTCGGGCACTTTATGGTCGCCATCGTTTTCACCAGACTGACCCCAAATGTCGTGTCTTCGTCATCCTCTTTTGCAAGAATGTTGGTGGCACTCTGAAGCGCGCTGGTCAACATGGTATCCATTTCAGTGCCAGACTTTTGCCGTACATCAGAGGCTTTCCGCTTACATGATGTGGGCGTGTTCTGATGTGCGGTTGATGCAGAAGGCACTCTTTCTTCTACTACTGTATCCCGTGCTCTTGACGTCGATGCAGTAGGTTCGCTCTCGTGCTCTGTTACATCCCCTGCTGTCGATGTAGATGGTTCTGAACTGCCCGAGCATACGTCATCACCCTCGGACTGCTCGGTAAGGGTCCTCATTGTGTCCCATACATCTGACCTATGTGCGGATGCAGAACACTGTATCTGCACATTGGAGACCGTTGTTTTACGGGGAACAATGTACTCTCTGAGGAACTGCATGGCCTGCATATGAATCCATTCGCCTTGCGCACCTGCCCCAGATGGCAACGCTTTTGTTTTTCGAAGTTCTGCTGCAAAGCGGTTCCGTAAACTCACCCACCGAATTTCTACATTTTCGGTTATTATGATACAAACATATTACCCAAGGTGTTTATTATGAAGTATTCCCTGTACTTACGTGTGTCATTCAGAATTACAGCAATTCACTACCATGCATTCTCTCGCACGAGTTTATTTTTAAAATCCCGATGACGTCGATTATACAGGACTTCAAATTGCCGAACTAATTCAATTAGCGTAGCATCATCCATTCTACGCGCTTTAAGATTTTTTTGTCTAGGGTGCACAGTTAACAATGCAAACGAATTTGAAATGATCAAGGAAGAACAATGTCCACAACTTTGTACTTTCAGGATTGTAAAAGTAGGTAATGTCATAAAATGCAAATTGAAAGGTACGATAACCATTCAACATAGGGCAAACCGCCGTCGTAAACCACAACACCCTTGTTGTAAACACATGCGACCGGTAAAATACAAGAGAAGGAAATTCTAAATGAAAATTTAGCCAAATATTTATTATTAAATATTAAATTATTATTATTAATTCTAATCCTAATCTAAAGATAAGCCTGTAAATGCCTTACGAAAACCCACCAAAGTATTAACAAATTTTTAACGCTGTAGTGGCGGCAACCCACACTTCATTCAGAACTACTGCCTGAAACTTTTAAAATGTTACATGAAGTCTCAGGAGTTCATTGGAAAGGAAGTTTGTGTACACCATTTTTTGTGGAGGTTAACCCCTCGCTCGGTTGCTTTCAAAATGTTTATAATTTAATTATTCTAAATTTGGCGCTTATGTAGTTACTTCTGTTTTAGATGAATTGATCAAGAACTGTTTTTTTAGTTTTTGAATAGCTCCAAGCCAACAAAGAGATGGAGGATTCTAATTCTACTATTGCACCTGAAACTAATGATAACGCGTTGGATGTAGCTTTAGGATATGTATGACATAATTGACGATGGGTCTATTCAAACAGACTATTTTAGCTCTAATTTTTCCGAGGGGTGGTTAACTTCTCCAAAATGTGTACACAGATTTGAAATCTTTCCAGATTTTTGGGGGTTTTTTGGATTTCAAACGGTTTTTGAAGATTTTTGAAAATCTTTAAAGATTTTGGGGATTTCTGAAAATCTTTGTAGATATTTAGGGATTCTTGAATATGTTTGAAGATTTTTGGAAATCTACAAGGATTTTCAGGAATTTTTAAAAATCTCCAAAGGTTTTTGAATATTTTTATGTTCTGAAAGGGATTTTTTTAAAGGTTACAGGAGATTTGACGGGAATTTAAGTGGTTTTAAGAGAGTTTTTTATATTTAAAAGCTGGTTGCCCTATTTTTGACAACGCTTAATAAAGGTTTTTTTTTGTTTTGGAGTGCAATTGGGTTAACAGAAAACTGAACTGTAAATATAATAGGGCTTTCTACATACTTAATAAATGTCAATTGTTTCTTGAAGTTTATGTCCTGCGTTATTTAAAAAATTTTAATTATTGACCATCTTATGTTTAATGTTTCATTTATTATTTAGTAAACACAATCTCGTAAAGTTGACTATGTCCTTGGTCGGTGGATTAATCCACTTGATTTTATTCTTTGGCTTGATGAAGTGCTCGCTTTTAGCACGAAACGTTGCCACAAAAATAAATTAAAGTGATTTTACATGCCCATCCTAAACGAAGAATTCTATAATATTCCCTCTTTTATTAGGACATAAGTATATAATTTGTTACTTTGGCAAATTGAAACATTTACTATTTGAAGAACGATTTCTGTAAAGTAATGTAGTTAATTGAAAATAAAAATTTCAATTAAATTAGGAGTCCATGTCAAATCAACACAAGGATTTTTTTCACTATGTCAGATTTTGTTGAAATTTTGTACACCTGTGGTCTTTGTCAAAACTAAGAAAAATACAAAATCTTGTTAAAAAATATTTACCCGTTTAGGATTTAGAACTATGTAAAGTTCACAGAAAACGTAAAAAATGCTCGGCCGACTTTTTCGAAAATATAGCTATAGCTCTCCTAGTTGACTTAGAGAGATGATAGTGGCGTCATTTTGTTGCTTCTTTTATGCCATTTAATTTGATATATAACACAATATATATTACGAGAAGATATTTTTTTCATATTTGAACTGAAAATTTTATTTTGAAATCTTAAAAAATCCGTATTTTTGAAAATTTTTAAAAAAACATGTTTTTCATTGTGTTTTTATAAGTGGATTCTCAAAGTATCATTATGGGATTCCAATGGATTCATTTACATTTAAATTACATTGTGAACCCAGTTTTTAGGAAAATGCACAAATAATTAGGTTTTTAGTCAAAATATACTGTTTTTTTTATAAAACTAATGGGAAAAATTGAAAAGCAATTGAGAAAAGCTTAAATAAATTTTTATATACTAATATAAATTATAATATTAAACTTAGGTAAAGAATATAGACTTCTTTCAGAATCTCGTGAACTGTGGCGCTGTAGTCCGTATATGTCAAAATGTTGCTATCATGCGTCTTACAAACATTCGCCGATACATTTTTCATAACTTATCTTGATTTTGTTGTTGTATTTGTTATTAATAAGTCTTTAGGTGTTATTATAAGTAAACAAATGTTTATTCAATATATAAATATGTGATTGTTTTTAATTTTTATTAGTATGAGTGCTTTTCAAACAGATTAACGTTTTTGAGATTCGCATAGACTTGTCAAATGATTAATTTTTAGTTTACTAATTCCGATTTTTAACTCAAGGCACAGTTCACGACATAATGAAACGCCAAGTTTGTATAGAATTATTTCATGTTATTCAATAAATTACCTGAAGTTTTAGATTTTCTCAATACCTCGAATAAATTGTATGAAATTTAATTAGGATCTAGAAGTATTTAAAAATAACAGCAAAACATTTTAATAAGCAGCATTTAATAATATTACTTGTCTTTAATAAAATATCATTAGTTTTGTTTAAGTGAGCAGTACCGACTAATCAACTTATTATTTGCCTAACTGCTTCAAGGTTTCATTTGATTTTGCCGTGTCCTCCACAGAAAGTCTGTGTATTCTTCCTGTGGGAGTAGTAGGGTCAATTGTACACAAAATATCATTTAAACATGTCCACAAAATGTCAGAATTTTCACTTGGATATGAAAAAGATGGGGAAGGACCATCTGGGTGCAGAAATGTGACTTTCACTTTATCTTCACTTTCATTTTTATCCAACACATAAACTAGTCACCATTTACTATTATATGTAACAGTTACATAACCGTTAACATCTGAAATTTTTCCAAGTAGTTCTATGGTTGTCACTGTGCTGTAATTTGTGTTATACGAAAAAACTTTGACTTGGATTTGGGTCATGTTGTCTTTGATTGGTAAAAAAGCATGGAACTGTTGAGTTCCTTTTATGGTCTGTGCTTTATCAAACCGGTTACTCACAAACTTTTCAGTTTTTATGTACTCTTCTTGCTTGACAAGCCCAAAGTTAACAGCTTTAATATTTTTAATCGACCAATCAAAGAGTTGTTGACGCTTGAGGATTTGATTTTCATAGGGTCTCTGTAAACTCGCTTTTGCAGCCAACCTTTCAACTGTACCACCAACTCCATCACATGGCTCTTTGCCATGAGCTGTAGCCGAAAAGTGCCACTCTGTTTCTATTCCAAAATCTTGGTTATGGAAACAAAGATTAGAAAAATTCTTTTTATTTTTATATTGAGCTGCACTTTCATCGGAAAAGTAATACGTTTTCTCAACATCAAACAGAAAGTAATTTTTCAGCTGTTGTATTATGCTCCAGACATTCAGATATAATAACATAGCTGACATGTTTTACTTTATCATCTTGTTTATAATAAACTACAAAAGAGTGTCTTGTTACATAGTCACTTGACCAGTGGTAGTTTTGGGCTTCGTCTTGAACTACAAAAGCATAGTTTTTTGAGAAGTCAATGTGATTACACATTCATTTTCTTTCATTGCTTCTTTTACTTCATTCATAAACGAGCTTTGTTGAATCGTTATAAAATCATGGCGAAGTAACTGATCAAGTTTGTCACGTAGTATCTCAAGGAACTCAGTTGAACTTCTTTGTATTGTCTCATGATTACACCGATCCAACTGCAATCCATTGCTGAAAAGTTATATTTTCATATCATATTTTTCTCAAAAACATTATTTAAAGTTTCTGTTATTTGATTAGTTTCTGAATGGCAATTTCTCATGATACAATGAATGGGATGAGGGTTGCATAACATTTGAGACAGAAAATGTTTGTAAGTTGCAAATTCTCCATTAGTTCAGGTTCCTAAAAGGGCATTCTCAATCATTAGTTTGACGTTTTGGTGGATTGTACAAACACAAACTTAGTATATAGGTGCTACTTTTTTCTACCAAAATACACTGTTTTGGCCTTAACTCCGCAAACTTTGAAAATTCTACTTTCATCGCAGGATACTTTGAAAAGAATGTATGCTTTTTGCAGGTTACACAAAATTAATCTTTTTTGAACTGTACTTTTGGATCCATTATCATCTTTCACTGAAATACAATTTCTTTTGCCTGGCATTACTCTACTTACGCCATCCTTTTCGTAGAACAAACACACTGTTTCCACTATATCCTGTGATAGGCTTCTACTCGGTTTTTGATCAGGACTTGCCAGGATTCCTTTTATTTTAAAAGTTTTTTTGCTTGTCTTGCCATATAGTTAGGTCCATTAAATTCTCGAATTATTTTACGTACACTTCATGTCTCTGCTAAACAAGTTAATATCATGACTTTTTTTCTATGTGCACATTTAGATTACTGAGTACAGAAAATTCCAGTTTTTCTGGCTCATAATCAGAAGACTCTTGAGAGTGCGGAAATAATGTTCGCCTCATTGAAGATTCTACCTTTTTTATTTTTTTACCAGAGTAATGCTTTGATTTTTTTTGACATCAATGAGTGATTCACCAAGTTCTTTTAAGGATGTATTAAGAGTCTCTGCAATATGTAAGGACGTAATTGGGATATCAAAAGTTGGATCATTAACACAGTCTAGGTTAGGTACTTCCTTCGCTTTTTGTTCTTTTAAAGCAGTTATTTCCTTTCGGCAGGCATCACATATTTTAGAAGTTTTAGGGAAACTAGTTAGAACTAATTAATGCATCTATTCAGCAGCATGTTTTAGTTTTTTTATGGTTTAGTTCATTACAGTTGTAAAAAGAACCCTTCCATTTTCTATGCAATGCAGACACTTGCGGTAGCTGGCAGGAATTATTGACCTCGACTCTCTGACATGTAAGTTTGTCCGACAACAAATTTGAACTGGTTCAGTCCAAACTTGCAGGCCTACATTCGCTTGCTTCTGCTTATTTGAAACTAAAACCGACTATTTTCACCTCGATTTTCAATTTCAGTTTCATGAATTCTCCGAGGACTCTCCAATTACAACGATATCTGGAGTTTTAGGAGTGGGTGCTGAACTATGATTTGTAGATTCGGTAGTTTGTTTGCTATTCTAAAAAAACAATTCGATTGAATAGCTCGATAGCTTTTTAGATTTCTCATTTTCTTAGCTTGGCAAGGATTTTATGGGGTTTCTAAAGATTTTACGGATTTCCAAAGATTGTACGGTGTTTTTAAACATTGTACGGGATTTTAAAAGATCTTATGAATTCCAAGATATTTTAAGAAGATTTCTGAAGATTTTATGGGATTTCAAGCAAGTTGTACACGGATTTTTAGAAGTTAACCACCCCTCGAATTTTTCCATCCTATCACTGTCACACCAGAAACTATCAATAAAAACCAAAAACTTGAATTTGAATGCATCAAACAGTAAAGAACGATCCCTTGATTTTAGCAACCTTTCAAGTTCCCCATAATAGAACTACTTCAGGCCAACTTAATAAGTCCAAAGAGTTTATTGAGGCGCTGCCTCTAGTTCCATCCTACTACTGTCGCAATACAAGCGCCAATAATATTTTATCTTCTGATATAAGAATCTTCAATAAGTTGTATCGTATCTACGTAAAAAAGAAAGATCTAAGATAATGCCTCTCAAAATCAAGAAATTTATGGAATTGTTCAAGAGTAATTTTAGCATTACAATTCATATCCCCCGCAAGGACAAATGCATTTACTGCGAATTATTAACAAATAAAATAGGACTGATGTTGACATTTAAAATTATAATAACCAGTTAACTGAAGATTAGGCAGTAAAAAAAACTTTTTATTACAGAAAAAGAATTTCTTGTACCCAGCTTTGATCTTCCAAAAGTCTTGGCGACTCCACATGTGGACAGCATGATTTTGGAATATTATCGAAAATATGCAGAATACAACTTCTTTGTATGAAAAAAATCGAAAAAAGTTATTATTTATGACCACGAAAAAAAACGAAAAAGAAGGTAGTAACAAAATTTGCAGTATTTTGTATCATTATATACAAGAAGTTAAGCATGCAGAAGATACTCTCACTATATTGTGACAAATGTAATGGCCACAACAAAAACCGAGTGGGTATGATTAGATTTTTCTTAGACTGGTCTGTTTGTTAAAAAAATAGTTAAACTACTTTACAATTCTGTTTGCATTACAGTTGTTCAGATTAAACGTGTCAAAGATAAAGTGTTGTGGTTGTATATCAGTGTAATGTTCACTATTCCCTTTCCGTTCAATTTTGGCCTTCTAATCTAACTCTGTTGACTGAACGTGCCCGTTTATTATGTTAAGTTCCGTTTTAAATATTATTTGAAAATTTGTATTAACATAGAACAACAGTACGTTAAAATTGTTTTATTTTATTTTATTATTGAAAAAATAACTTAAGTTAGTAACGTAACCACTTTTTGAATTACAGTACTTGATAATTACTTTTACTTTACTTAAAAAACAGTAGTTAACTACTACTTACAGAGTAACTTGCCCAGCACTTCGCGAAACATATATTGAAGACAATTAATTATATGATACCCACATATTTCTAAATGAGATTTAAACCTGGAATTAAAGTCAATGTTTTTGCATTCATATAAATGTGTTAATTTTTTTATATTTTATTTATTTTATATTTTAAGTTAAAATGATATATCAATAAAAAATAACCTTGTCAAACCAATATTTTTAATATTCATTTAATGACATGTTTCGGCCTTAATTAATAAACGATGTGCCATCTTCAGATACTGTATAATAGCACAAACAATTAAATAATCATTATTTTAAAAAGTGCGTTGTTTCAAATTAAAGAAAATAATTTGAGTGTACAAAAAGCAAGAAAAAAATGTGGAATGCCTAAGACTACAATTCATGATAGGCTCAGTGGAAGGATTGCTGAAAACCCCAGAAAAATGGGCCCACCTCCAATTTTAAACTCAGATCAAGAAAAGGCTATTGCTGATTGGTGCGTAAACCTAGTTAATGTTTGGGTTTCCAAGGAGGGCTGTTGATATTTTGATGCCGGAGACAATAAAAATTTTGGCCGGGAAGACTGAAGAACCGATTAAAGAGAAAGAAGAGACTGAAACTAACAAATTGTTTGACTGTTTTCTGCAGAAGACTAAAACAGTGATCAAAGAAAATACTATTGAACTATTAAAAATTTTTAAGAATAAAAAACTAGAAGGAAATCAGGTAAAAATTAACGAAAATGAGAAGCAAGTGTTGTTGAATACATATAACTATATAAACCGAATATAAACATACATATACCTATAATGACCAATAACACAGACCAAAAAAACTGAAATAATACTAGTATAAACAGCTTTTAGTTACCTTTGAAACAACTGTTTAAATAAAATTTCGTTGTTCGAGAGTATTGTAAAAACGCGTCATCGTTTTCTTTTCAAGTATTTGTTGGTGTAATTAAAAAATATAATTTTCTCAAATGAATTTAGTTCCATAAACATTATTAAATAATCATTATGAAGAACTGAACCTTACCTCCACTAGTACATGATAACCCATCCAGTATTGAATATAAAATCAATATTCCTGAAAACATATCATTCGATACCCCCAAAAGTTTTATTTTACCAGTAAAAGAAACCGAGGCTGTGAATGCTAATGAAGATGAAAACAGACATCTTCCCTCTAGTAGTAACGTTAAAATTTTAATTGTAGTTAACATACCATCTGCTTCAGCAAATGTTATACCCTAAGCCAATACCAAAAAGTAGCAAAGAGAAAGTAAGTCAAAAACGGCTAAGTGCAATATCATCGGCAATGTGAGGCTGCTTGAGAAAGATAAAGAAAATATCAAGCAAAAAAATAGAGGATATGCAAAAGAGAAAAAAGCAAAGCAGGAAGAAATGGGAAAAATGGGAATGATTAAAAAAAAAAAGAAAGCGTAAACGGAAAGTGATGGGGTTAATCTCTCAATTGTTAAGCTGCGTGACGAAAGTCCCGTGAACATCTAAAACTAAACATAGTAATAAAAATCTGATACTTTGTAGCTTATGTGATAAAGAATTAATAAGCAATACTGAAGACAACGAATTGAAAAATTTTGGATGTGATAAATCTGGTACCATTTAAAATGTTCCACTTTGTTTATAACATTTTGTTTGTGAAAAGCATTTTATCTAAATAACTATTTATTTATTGTTTCTTTTTTTTTTTTAATAAAACATCTTATTTTTAAGTTGTTTAAGCTTTCTAATTCGGAATTTATTTATGTAGCGATTAAATTACTTTTAAAACTTATCATCTACAAGAAGGTCGACCACTGGGATTTTAGCATCCCAACATAAGATTGTCATGTCCGACTCTGGCAAATTATGAGTGTAATCAGATTATTAAAAATATTTTTGTCGAGCGGCCAATAACCACTAATAGAAATATGCTCCGATATATAGGAAACTCTTTTGCCAAATTTAAACAGAAAACTGTACATAAAACGGGAAATTCTCCTGCCTCCAAAGTGGTCAACTACTGGTGCCTCTAACCTAGTAAGTATGTTGGAATTAGATCTTATAATACTTTTACTTTTTAGCCTTTTCTGTATTTTATAATACAAAACCATGTGATACAGACTTTCTCGACCACTACCAAAATAAACTTTCTCTACAAAAATATTTAGTAGTTAATTATTTATCATTTCTAACTTAGATTACTAAAATGGTCTGAAATGTAATTACCGGGTATGGCAATATAAACTACCATTCAATGTAATTATTGTGAGCTTCAATGTCGGTATCATGCAAAAATTACAATCTTAAAACTCGAAAAATCATTTCTTATGTCCCACAAAGTGGAATATGTCAGAAATTGTTATTAGAATGTTCCAAATATTTTACAAAATTTTTTGTCACAAAAATTTTCATTCCAAAAAAACCTAATAGAGAATCTATCTTGGTTTCTATTGTTCAAACACGCAAACAATTAAAAATAATACTATGGAATGCATAAAATAATGCTTACCAGAAAAATTTAAACAAGATAATGTGAAAACTTACCCCATTAATTGTTTCAATTCTGTTTCATAACCAAAAGAGAAAACTAAATCAGCTTCATCAATGACAACTATATCAATAGAATTTTTTAAAAACATGTTCCCAGCTTTAATGTGTTGTAAAGCTCGTGCTGGTGTACCAACAACAATATCAGGCTTCTCAACTAGCAAGGGTTTCTGTACATTCAAATCGACGGATGGAGCAATATCTACACAACGAACTTCACGAGAACATTTTATAGTAAGATCTTTAAAAACACCACAAATTTGATTACACAATTCTTTACTAGGAGCAAGGATTAACGATGTAATTTGTAGTTCTGTAACTGTATGTTTTGAATTTAAGATTTTTTGTATTACTGGTATTGCAAATGCTGCTGTTTTACCAGAACCAGTTCGTGCTCTTAACAATACATCTTTTCCTTCTAATAACAAGGGTATTGCTCGTTCTTGAATAAGTGTTGGCTCTTTCCAACCTAATTTTGCTATAGCCTACAAAAAATATCTATCGGTTCGGTTTATTAATCGTGTTACTTACTTTTAATATACGATCGTCTAGTTCCATTTCGTGAAAATGTATTACTTTTTCTTCAGAATTATCGTCCATTTCTTGCTGGTTATACAATTATTATAGACAGCACGTGTTTTTCTGAAAATAAATGTGAAAGCAGTTGCGTTGCGATCAGTGTTGCCAGTTTTTCTGGTAGCAAAGTCGCCAGTTTGGTTCAATAGAGGTCGCCCAAATCGCCAATTTTAATGCGTTTATTTATTTAAACACAGGCTATAAAATACTAATGCACACCCAAATAAAATAATACATAATATATATATATATAGATAATACATAAATCAAAATGTATCTTGCGTCCTCTCATAATCATAATCTTTCATAAAAACTTCCACCTATCCTCCTTGCTTCTACATTACCGACAACCTTTATTGTTGCTTACGTTGCATGCGGCGTTACCACATTTACATAAAAGACTAATAAAAATAAATTTGTCTACAATAATGTTTATATTTGAGAGCAATGGGGTTCTGTTAGTTCCTCAAATATTTCTAATGTCTCTTCATTTTGCGAATCACAATCTTTGGGCATACAATACATTACTTTAGTATTAAAATTGCTTAACATTGAACTTGTTACATTAAAGTTCTTGCAACAAGCATTCTGTGCGTACAAGTGCATTTTAATTCTCAACAGAGAGGTAAGCAAGGGCGTTTTTATTTTATTTCTTGCTTTGGTTTTAACTAGATTCATTATGGAAAACACTCTTTCTACAACAGCATTACTACTTGGGAAACATAATATCATAATCACAAATTTTGCAATATTTGCAAAAGCTGATAGGTTTTCCTGCATTTTGCAACATAACTGTTGACCAAAATGTTACAGTGTTTGTAAGAATATGTTGGCCATACAATTCCTGCCAATGGAGATCAATTAATGAATTATACTCATTTTCCATTTTAAACAGTAACTCATTATCTATTAAATTTAAGAATGGCAAATCACAAAATTTATATCTTGCCACTGGACTTAAACAAAATTCTGGGGAAAAAGCTCTCATCTTTGTCAAAAACTTCATGTTATTTGGCAACCTTTTTATAAGTTCGCCAAGTAATTTATTAGTGAAATTAAAACACTTTACTTCAAGTTCATATCGTGCAGTTTTTGAGATTTCATAAATTTTGAGGGCCCTGACATAGTGAATACCAAAATCACATTGCTCTGGGGAAACAAATGCCAAAGGATTTTCAAAATTGTCTAATATTACATTAATATTGTTTTGTGCACTATGTAACATAATTGGCTTAAACATTTTTGAACCTAAAAAAATATAACATTTTGAACATCACTGTATGCTTTGCCCATATCTATATCATTTTTTTTTTGAAAAATCAAATTTAACTTATGAATTTCATATATTATAGGCTGCACAATTTTAAGGCATAAAATATTTGAGTTATCACTCAACATTTCATTCAGAACACGTGCTGTATAACATTTTTCTTTATTCACAACAGTGTGAAAGTGTGTCTTCAGCTCCTCCCAATGTTCTATAATTCTGTTTATACATTGATATCTAGCTAACCAACGTGTACCTGATAACTGAACAAAATTATGGAAAACTTTATCGTTACCATTTAATATATCAAAAAGGCGCTTATATTCGATCCGCCGTTTTGAACTGTGACTGAACCAGTTATATATTTCACGGCACAAGAAGTCTATGGCTGCTGGTAGTTCTTGTACAGAATTACTTGCAGCATTGTCTAAAGAATGACATATGCAACGAATTAATTGTATATTAGGATTTTTCTCTTTAATTAAGGTAAAAGTGAGTGATTTTTACCACATAAATTGTTCGCCCCATCTGTACCTATACCTAACACTTGTTTCCAACTCAAATTTAAATCATTCAAATATTTACTAATAAGTTCAAATAATGCATCAGCTGTAACTAGTTCTACTGGTAGTATACTTAAAAATCGGTACGAATCCTCTGAAGTTCAACATTGAAATATTTTACACAAATGCACAAATATTTGTTTATAGAACAGTCTGTACTCTCATCAATAATAAGAGAAAACGAGGTGTTACTTAGTATAGCTTTGAGATCATCCATTATAGATGGTGCTATCACGTATGTTATTAAACTCGTGCATTTTGTAATGATGAAGTCTAATATTCTGTAGAAGAGAAGTTGAACCCAAAGCCTTGCCAATATCATTTATTAATTCGCCCAAATGGTCGACACTTCGTATAGCAGAATGCATTGCTACATAAACCGCTAATTTGATGTCCCTCTCCTTTTCGTCATTTGAAATTTTTACAATCACATGTGAATTTAATGTTGATTGTCCATGGTTTTGAGGAGTTAATGATTTAGAATTCTGCTTGTGAATACCAGTTTGGCAGTGTTTAATTAGGGTCAGCTTTGTGTGCTCGTAAATGCAATTTGCAAACTTTGCAAAAGCTTCTTTTGATGAGAGTTAGGATCAGGCAACTCCATCAACCAACCTAAAATTATTTTATTAAATAACTTATTGTGCTAAAACCTTGTGTTATTAAATTTACCTTGTGACCAGGATTCCTTTGTCCATGATGCATTAAACTTTCTTGTGTATTTGCTATATTTACCCATAACAATGACACTAACAGATCAATCTAAAGAGTTCAACACTAACCACAAATTACGAATACTTTAGTTTATGACTAATGACACTAACCTCAAACCTGCCTTAAGATAACGTTAAGCAAGCTTAACCGCCCTAAGCAGTGCGCCTGCGTTCGACGTAGCGTCTATCCAGTGCCGTGCATCTAATAAAAGATACGATTTTTATTTTACGTTATTTAATACGTAGGCGACGTAGGTATCTAATACAGTAATATTTAAAGTCGCCCAATTCAGTCGCCAATCGCCATTCTAAAATTGAAGTCGCAAAATGAATTATAAAGTCGCCCAATTGGCGATAAATCGCCCAAACTGGCAACGCTGGTTGCGATGCAAGTTGGCCAACGTATAGAATTAGTAAAGAATTAGTTACAAACTAGAATACTAATATATTATCAGTGGCGTCACAAGCAACGAGTAAACCAGGAGTACGTTGAGATGCAGAACGTGTATCTCATAGTAACAGCAGCACATTAAAACAATTTCGATCTCTCTGTATAATAATAAGATCAGTTCATTTTGTGTTATGATTTATTTGGAAAAATGTAAATTTGAGTGCAGTAAGATAAGCAGTAAATTCCGGGCCTTAAAGAAACATCTAAAAGTATGTGAATTAAATAATACTAAACTTTATATTTAATGATACAATTTGTACAAAAACGTAATGATTTTTGAATTTATATTTTAATTTTTAGAAATGACCGACGAATTTAGAACGTATACATTTAAAAGTGCGTTATTTAAGCGTTTGATTAGTTTTTAATACTTTTTTTATCTAAGCAAAGTGGTTATTCAAGAAATTTGTAATAGGTAAATAGTCAGAATATGTAATTTTAAATTTATCAAATTGCAGTCATTGTAATCGTGTAAGTAGGTACCTATAATGCCAACATATAAAAATTTACGTTTTTGTTGATTTTATTATTAAATTAATATGGACTAAAAAAAATTTAATACAATTTCCTGCGTTTAGGTATTATAACGCTCCAGATAAATGAAAACCTCGCCCATTGGACTCGGTTTTTAAACAAAGCTGTCGTGCTGTAAAATATAACTTACACGCACTCATTTGTAAATAACTATTACTGGAGTATTGCAAATGCAACTGCAATTGGTGATGGTGATGAACAAGTAGGGTAGAAGTACCGTTTGTGGCCATTGTGCCGGTTTATAGCCATTTAACATTTGAATCCAAAATTACTGGTGTATGTGTTACAGATAATTTGTAAAACTAGGTAGTATATGAACTAAGCGGCTAGTTTATAAACTAACTAAAGCGTTAGTTATTGTGATCAAATCTTGTTAGTTTATAAACTAACTGGATAATTAATAAATTATCCACTTGTTTCCTGATTAATTTATAAAGTAACGAATCAAAGTTTGTTAGTTTATAAAATAACTACCGAAACGCACTTTGGAATGTTATGGAATGTAATTAACGAAAGTGCGGGAAAATTACAATGACGCATCGAAATTACGTTAGTGTTTAATCAACCTTGCTAGTGAACCGACGCTAATGCGAGCTATTACTTCTAAGAAGTTATTAGTCGGGTTCGGTTACCTTTGTTTACCTGCCACGTTTATTCGTTTCTTACCTATGTGTGTGTGATTTTAATTGCATAAATTGTTTTATTGATTTTTAATTTTTATTTTACTCATTGATATGATGGAGGAACAGCGGCATAAAGAAACATTTGTGAAAGAACTTAAAACAAAAATATTGGCTAAAAGAGTTAATTCGAAAGTGTATTCTCAAGAGAGTTACAGTGATTTAGTTTCTAGGCTACAAGAAATTAAAGCAAATGGCCCATGTAGCAGTAAGAATGATTATTATACTAATAGAACATACGATCTTCAGAAAATTGGTTCAGAATATGTTGTTTTTCACAAAAAATCTGAGAAAAGTGTCTTGCATTTGGAACAGTTGTTTGAAGTAATAAAAGACGCTCACGTTGCTACAGGCCACGGCGGCCGAATTGTTACGGGTAAAGCCCTCAACGCGAAATATCACAACGTAACGCAAGAAATAGTTTCACTCTACATTGAGACCTGTGAAAACTGCCAGTTGAAAAGAAAAAAGAATATGAAGGGAATTGTTGTTAAGCCAATATTGTCAAATTACATGAACTCCAGGTGCCAAGTGGATTTAGTTGTTCTACAGACCAAACCAGACGGTGAGTACAAGTTTGTACTTGTATACCAAGACCATTTGACAAAGTATGTCCGCCTAAGGGCATTAAAAACTAAAACTGCAAAGAAAGTAGCTGACAAGTTATTGGATATTTTTACTGACCTGGGAAGTCCCTGTGTACTTCAGGCAGACGGTAGGGAATTCGCCAATCAAATAATTGAAGAACTTGTGTCATTGTGACCAGCTTGCCATATAGTGCATGGAAAACCCAGGCATTCAGAATCTCAGGGCTCTGTTGAGAAAGCTAATCAAGACGTCGTAACAAAACTCGCTTGTTGGATGAGAGATAACAAAAGCACAAAATGGAGCGAAGGGCTACGCTTTGTATAGTTTGCAAAGAATAGATGCTACCATTCTGAGATTGGAAGAAGCCCTTACGAAGCCATGTTCGGTGTTCCTGCTAGAGATGGTCTCAGAAGTCTGCCAATCCCAAGTCAACTCCTTGTCAATATCCGTAGTGAAGAAGAGTTAGAAAAACTTCTGGACGAAAAAGAACGTAACAATGAACAGTCAGCTGCAGATGAAAATGAAGATACAGGAGCCGACACTGTATTGAATGCACAGATACACGAACTTCTGACCGGAGACGATGATACAGTTTTTGTGTATGTAGACAATGAAAATGAACTAAATCAAGAAAAAGAAAATAAATGCCCTGTCTGTAGTTTATCGAATGAAAGTTGTACCAATTGCAAATACGCAAAAAATATCAAAGAAGCCAGACTTGACTCTTTAAATATGCAAAAACGTCAGGCAGATAAAATATTAGCTAATACAAATAAAAAACTAAACCCCGGAGAAGTAGGAATGTCCGTGAGACTGCCAATACCTGATGTAGATAGGTCTAGATCGGACCATCGAAATATACTGGGAGTTATAATGTCTGTTGATGAAGGACTGTACAAAATAGGAACATATTATGGCTTATTGAAACAGCTTTATGCAAGAAATCAATTCGAGATATGCAAACAAAGCTTTATTTCGATTGAGGATGTAAAAAGTGATGAAATAACAATTAGAACCGCAGCCGAAAAAAGTTCAATTTCAGGTAATACCCAAGGTTATGTAAGATGCCAGTGCACAAAGCGGTGCACTAATAAAAAGTGTAAATGTGTTGCCAATGGTTTAACGTGTAATAGCAAGTGTCACGGAAGCAATGACTGTTGTAACAAGTAAATAGTATTTTAGTACCTGGTTATTTAGTACATACTGAGTTACATCACGATTTGGCATACCTACCTCTAGCTTACGTATACCTTCATGTGTACAAAGTTTATTGTTACTTATGCTATATTGTTTCTTTTTTTATACTATTTTATAATTATAGTTTTTTATACGTTTATTAGTTAAGCTCTACAGTGAGCAAAATTGTCTTTAGTTCTTGTGGTTCTACTTATGTATTTTTAGTTGGGTACTTTAGTACATTGTAGGTATATTATACACTTTTGGTTATATTTAAAGCAAGCCTGCTTTGTTACTTGCAGTATGATAAATAATTAAAATAATTATGTGCTTAAGTTGATCTTTAATAATAGTAGGTATCTTGGGAATACTGTTTCGGGTGTGGTGATGTCTAATGTAAATCAGGTAATGTACTACAAGTGCCAGTAAACTTAACAACACCATCATCGCAGTTTTTACAATTCCTTTGCTACAGAAAATACGGTTAAAAAGATTAGAATAAGATAACAGTGAAAACCGTTAAGTCAATGTTAACATCGCAAAACTAACGTCCTTTATTTTTCCGCCGACCGACGACGTCCTCACAAAGTCGTTTTTTTCCCGCAAAACTTCTTCACGTTTACGACTTAAAAATTTGTTTCAGACACTTTACCTTGTATTTAGGATTTTTTATTATTTTATAAACTAACCAACTTTGATTGGTTATTTTGTAAATTAATCAGACAAGTGGATAGTTTATAAACTATCCAGTTAGTTTATAAACTAGCTATTTATTTTATGACAAGCGTGCCGAATTCATTAATAAAGCTCGCGCTGCTGCTACAGAAAAAAGTATAGAATGCTGGTTTACCGAAACCAAAGAACTAATAGGAGTTGATGCAAATATTCTTGAACATCCTGCAAGATTATTCAATATGGATGAAACGGCCATATTCCTTTCACCAAAAGGATCCTTGATATTAGGTCCAAAAGGCAAAGGAGTATATGATATTGTATCTTCTTCGGAAAAAGATAATGTCACGACTTTGATTACTGTAAATGCTGAGGGGCTTATAGCACCACCATTAGCAATTTTTAAATTTAAGCGAATTTACCGAAAGCATATGTGGAGGAAGCCCCAAGAGACTGGGGTATTGGTATATCCGACTCTGGATGAATGCAGATCAAACAGTTTTTTGAATACTTTTCAAATGTGTTTTTGAAATTCGTAATTGAAAAAAACATAGTCCGTCCAGTAATTGTATTTTTAGATGGTCATGCTTCCCATCTGTCATTACCTACTAGTATGTTTTGCCGCGAAAATTGAATAATTTTGATTTGCTTACCCCCTAACACCACACACATCATACAACCCCTTGATGTGGCTTTTTTTTATCCATTTAAACAAGTATGGAAAAAAGTAACAAGGAAGTGGCGTATTGATCACGATGGAGAATGTGTAAAAAAAATGACATTCCTGTGGCACTGAATTCGATTCTCAAGCAAAAAGATTTTACACAATGTATTGTGTCTGGATTTCGCACTTGTGGCCTTTATCCGTTTGACAAAAACGCACCAAATTATGAAAAGTGTGTGAAAAAAGAGAAACAGTCCTTTACGTCCAAAGAAAAGGAAATTGTACAAACTGGAGAACACTATTCATCATTTATCAACATTTTGGAAAGTAAAATTGATTCAGTTATTTTAAATGAATTTAAATCTACTTATCTTGATAATCTAGCATGGCAGGGCGAAGAAAGATTTTTGGAATTATACAACCTATGGAATTCAATGCAAAAATACTTGGAAAACTCTTCAAACGAAGTTGACACGGTTATTAACTACGAAATAATGAATGTAGATGAACTATTCGTTTTTGATTTTCCAGAATTAATAAATGAAAATGATACTGCGGATTTTGTAATGGACATTCCCAATGTTGATTTGGAAGTAACAGACACACAAAAAAATGCATAAATATCCTTCAAAACGTCATTATCACACCTGGGTCATCCAAAATTAAAGAACATTTGAAAAATGGTATTGAGGAGAGTAACACAAATGTCGAGAAAGAAAGTGTAGTTAAAGTAGTGAAAGGTAACAGCAGAGTTGATGAGAATGGAGGCCGATACCAAACTGGTGAAAGCTTGATTGAGTTTGATTCTCTTGACAAACACCAGCGTACTGATCATATAATTGGTACACGAGATGGTCAGACTGCAGTAGTAGAAAGCGACAGCATGTTAGTCGTTAATGTGGCAAAGTGATGTGGATGAAACGAATAATCACCAGGAAGAAGAAAAAGAAAATGAAAACAGAAAGGAGATAAGATCATTAAAGAAAAAGACAGTAAGTCAAGGTTTGAAAGACATAATCACCTGGCCCGAACAAGAAACGACGGATAACTTACCTATTAAGAAAAAGAAAAAATACGCATTTCCATCTGTGGTTACTTCAGAGAGGTGGGTAGAAATAATGAAAGCGAGGGAGGAGGAGAAAAGTGTGAAAGGAAAAGCTCCAAAAGCCAAGCTAGAAAAGACAATAGAAACGAAACAAGTGAAGACTACAGTTGTAAAGGAAGGTAAACAACAAAAGGATGAGGCACTAGTTGAAGAAAATAAATCTACAATACTTAATATTGATAATAATCTAAGCATAGGGTAATATTGTATACTAAAATACGATAACGAATATTATCCTGCAAAAATAGTACACATAAACGAACAAGAATATTATTATTGTGCAATGACCAAAAGTGGCAGCGATCACTGGAGATGGCCAGATAAAAATGACCTGCTCTGGTATAGTTTCCAAGATATTGTACAAAAAATTGAAAAACCGAAACTAGCAAATAATAGAGGAGCGTTTTTGGTACCTGAAATGCACAAATGTTAGTGTAAACTTTTTAATCTTTCTGTACAGAATTATGTATTTTTTATTTATTACATTACATTTTTTTTAGTTTCTCAAGTGGTTCTATATTTAATCAATATACCCTAGGTATCTATATTCTGAGCCCATAATAGGTTGGTATACATATTGTGTTTAACGTCTTTTATATATAATGGCCACAACTGGACCATTAGTGGCCAAAACCAGTGAAAACGTGGCCACAACCGGTGTTTTTGATGTTTTTTAACGTTTTATTTTATTTTCATACATAAGCTGTACATATCCTTATTGGTCTTTTTAGGTCTTACAAGCAAACAGTATACCGATCTCTGTTTAACTTCCAGAACCGATGAAAAGTGCCAATTTTATGAATGATTAGCCCTATAAGGCAATAGTTGCCTTAAAGTGGCCACAACTGGTACTTCGACCCTACTTAACATTTTAAAACCATTTTTATTTTTAATTCATTTATTTTGTTTTCCTTTTTGTACCCTTTCTCAATTTTTTTTCTGGCATTACTTTCTATATAAAGAGTAGCCAATCGTTATGACGAGTACACAGCTCAGTATTTCTAAGATAATTTTTATAATAATTTTAACTTGGAAAATTATCTTTATTCTCCTTTGTCATAAATTTTAATTTTTCGCTTTTGTAAACCGTCTGTGACAATTTAAGTGCACTTTTCAACACAGACGTCAAACTATTTTTGAGACTTTGGGGGTCTCAAAGTCTCTGTTTGAGCAATAAAGTGTTGTATTCAACTCTTAAGCTAGTTTGGCACGATGTATAATTTTACATAAAATTTAATATGAAATCATTTGTAAACTAATAAAACATCGTGTCATACAAAAAAAATGGTGTGGTCACCACACGACTTTCCTATAAAGAATGATGCAGGAATGTCTACATATTTTTTTAAGGTTATGTTGTCATAAAACCATTTTGAAATGATATATACACGTTCGTATTGATTTCCTAGCATGATATTTTTTTTCAAATTTTTTTTCTCGATCATATCGACTACCCAGGTAACATTTCGTCACGACAATATTTTATGTTTGACGGAATCGTCACTATTTGTCTTTATAAAGTTAATTTTACAAAGATTCTGTTTATAAACTTTCACCATAAAACATATTAAAGATATACATATATATATATATAGATAAAGTTTGCATTTAAATTGTTCTAAATAAATACAGCTATTACCCTAAATCTATATTCTGTTTATTGTCTTCACTTAGTTATATAAATTTTAATAGACTGTTGTTACGTAAGTCACGATAACGTCGTCACATCATTAAATACCGTCACGAAATCTAACAAAAATCTTGAAAGATCGTGTAAAGGTTTTTTAACTATACCGTCAAGCAGCCGCAGTCAAATTTGTGAGATGCTTTAAGTGAAGATTTCGTTGTCTCTTTTCTATGGACATGTCTACAGATTTCTTAAAGTAGCGACGGGTTATTCCTAAGACCACGGACATATACGAAAACGAACTCGTGATTATTTATAATATGGTGGATAACCATGATACGCTTAATTATCTTTCATGATGCATTAGTGCTGTGATTTGAAAAAAAAACCTGTCTTTTTTGTCTTGAAGTGTTTAAGGTAAGCTGTTTTAATTCAATGTTATACGTAGTTATAATAATTATGTTGGAAAAAGTAAACTAGTTGCGTCATAGTATTTTTGTCATGGGTGCATGTTATTAATGGTAGACTGTGGAACCGGCCCTAAAGGTAGTAGAGCAATGGTGTGTAGAATTATTATTGAGGTTAAGGGCAGGATGAATAAGATGTATACTTACTGTCCTGAGTCAACTGTAATGTCTTAAATAACTAGTTGTCAAGTGTTAACCGCACATGTTCAACAATAATCCATTTCATCGTTAAATAATTGATTGCGAGAATGGTACTCATGTAGTAGTAGTTTATTTTTATTATAATTGTCTATAAAATGTATAAGGTGTAAAAAAAAGGCGACTATCAGCAAAAAGACGTAATGAAATTATCAAGATTTCTTCAAGCAAATTCTACAACAGTCTTTGTCAAGCTGGCTCGAGTGAATTTAATCATGAAACACGCAATTTAAATGAGTTTAAGAGGTGGAAAGCAACTTAACTACGTACATTTTTATTAACTATTATTATTATTAATTAATCCGTTTGAAAAATGATGTTCAAATTTTCGGCCCATTGCATCAATTTAGTGCATTTTCATTAGAAAATTATCTTGCGAATTTAAAACGACTACTAAGAAGTGGACTGCAATCATTGCAATAAATTCATAATAGAATTAGTGAAATAAATAACTTGAACTTCGGGAACAGCCATCGTATGAATTTTTCAAATTATTCTATTTCTATCCATACAAAAGGAAACACTAAAAGACAAAACAGTGGTAAAAATAATACGTTTTAATCACATGGAAAAAAAATTGTGGAAATTAGATCGCGTTGAACCCTTGTTTGTTAGGCACTTAGACTCGACAATTTTTCAAATAGCTGTGGCATATTTTGCAGAGGAGGTGACGTGGCTTGAAATAAGGTATAGACAAAGATGATAGTTTTACCTTATGATAATGAATGCATAATTTTGCCATTAATTGATTGCGAGATGAATTAATTTGTTCACTAAACTTTTACAATCTACGTTTTAGTAAACATAGTATAATTGAGGAATTTTTATCAAAATGTATTATGTCATTGAATTCAACACTAAAGAAATTGAAGTTTTACCATGCAACTGGGTAAATAACAACATGGTAACTTTGATTTTTTCTTTTATTACTGTAATTATATGAATGCATATTTTTTAAGGTTCCGTGGAAAACTGGGACGTCAGGGTTGTATGCCAAAATGATTTTCAGTCAAAATCAAGCTGAACAAAGTATAAATGTACAGTAAGGTACAGAAATCAACAATTTGGTACATGTGTATATGATTGGGTGTGTAAGAGAACAGTTCTAATTTTAGCCTATCTTTTAGGTACTTACGAGGAAGCGCTGGAGAAATGCAAATTTATCGTCGAACATACAGAGTCTTCTGAAGTAGATAAAGATACCACTACAATAAAACTAAAGCAAAATCCAGACTACCACTATTTCAGAGACTCCGAGGTGGATCAACTACCTGATTTCCCTGGGTCAGTAGCGACCTGCACAAAATCAACAATATCAAGAACCTCCAGAAGCAGCTCAGCGAGTAAAAGAATCAAGAGTGAAATATCTGATGAAAGATCTAATGGGACACCAACACCAACCGAAATGGTTCCAAATAATGTTCCCCATCAAAATCTTAATCTAACGGAAGTACTACTAGTAATATGTATTACGGACTTAACATTTCCTTCATGTAAATGTGATAGTAAGTTACAAATTTCCTATCAATTTTATGCTATCTCTTCATCTACAGATACAAAACAGGTGGTTAAGGAAGAAATAAGTCGTGTGAAAGATAGTCTAATGGGTGATATTGACATTTGCAAAAACGAAATTAAGCAGTTAATAGAAGCTGTAAAATTAAATACAACTATGTTGGACCAAGAAAATAAAAACAAATTGTATATCGATTTTTTTAGAAAGGTTTATTGTACAGAGTAAGAGAGAGTGGGATGCAATCAAATTAGATGCGCAAAAGCCGAGAGAAATAACAGAGTGTGTAATGAGGAATGCGAACTACTGTTTCGAGGTTTACTACCCTTGGCTAAAATTCAGGATATTGATGCAGTGAATGAATTGCTTAATGAAGAGGACAAAAAAATATTTTTTGTAAGCACATATATATACATATACGAAATGTATTTACAATTTTTTTTGGTAGATTAACAGAAGAATTGGAGGTAAAGATGCCAGGTGAAACCTCAATAATATGGAGAAATTCTGTTTTGCATTACATATTCAAAAAAAAATTGTAACTGGTCTGGTGCCAATGGAAAATATCGTTTGAAGGGAAGTAATTTATCAAAAATGTTCTCAATTTTTTCAGTTTCTTTCTTAAAATTTTGCACACGTACCTCATTCGTGATGGCGCGAACTTTGTGGAGTGGTAAAGCGGGGTCAAGCTTGACTAGTTCCACCCTTTTTCTGTTGTCGAAAAGAATCGTTTACTCGTTTATCAATATTTATAAGTTCAATTTTTCAGTTGAACGAGAAAAACAAAACAGGTGATACATATTTAGATTATCTTTAAACTACCCTTGGCTAAAATTCAGGATATTGATGCAGTGAATGAATTGCTTAATGAAGAGGAGAACAAAACATTTTTTGTAAGCACATATATATAGTCCTCGCAATTTTACTTTCGATGCACGTCATTAACGTCAGTGACGTAGTTATTGAACCATGTTGTCGGTATTATCATGTAAACTTACTGTTTTCGTACATTCTGAATATTACATTGCGAATTAAGTTTTCATTAAATGTTTTTACATTCGTAACAGGTGTACTACGCTTACGTTTTGAGGAGATCTAAGAACCTCGTTGTTAGCAACCGCTGTACATACAGAAATAACTGTATGTACAATTTAAATATTATGTAAAAGGGTAACTCTCGCACAGCATTTACTGATATCAATGGACCACCATTATCTCGTTCAAGCTCAAAATAGTTCAGTTTTGTATCAAAAATAATTATAAAAAACAATGAGCACTTTGACATATTACTTTGACATAAAAAACACAAATTAAATTTGACAGATGCCAACAACGCTGCAACTTTAGTAAGCACACCAACAACGTGACAAAAAAAAATTCCATAAAACAATTCGGTATTTATTTATTTTTTGCTATAAATAGGGTGGTATGAATTTTACGTCATTAATGACGTGCATCGAAAGTAAAATTGCGAGGACTATATATATACATATACAAAATGTATTTAAAATTTTTTTTGGTAGATTAACAGAAGAATCGGAGGTAAAGATGCCAGGTGAAACTTCAATAATATGGAGAAATTCTGTTTCGCATTAGATATTCAAAAAAAAATTGTAACTGGTCTGGTGCCAATGGAAAATATCGTTTGAAGGGAAGTAATTTATCAAAAATGTTCTCAATTTTTTCCGTTTTCTTTTGCACACGTACCTCATTCGTGATGGCACGAACTTTGTGGGGTGTTAAATCGGGGTCAAGCTTGACTAGTTCCACTCTTTTTCTATTGTCGAAAAGAATCGTTTACTCGTTTATCAATATTTATAAGTTCAATTTTTCAGTTGAACGAGAAGAACAAAAAAGGTGATACACGTTTAGTTTATTTTTAATGATTTTGTTACGTGTTAAAAATACACTACCCCGTATATTGGTTGAATTGCTTTTCCATTTCTCGACGCCTTCTATCGAGCATCTTTGGTCCCTTCCGGTCGAGAAAACGAAAGCCGTCATTTTTACTTTGACATCGTTCACTACATAACCTATGCCTGCGTGAATTAAAATTAATTTCTTAAAACATCCACGTGTTGCGACACGATGTATAATGAAAATATCTATAACTAATTAATTTAATCCACGCATGGTAACTGATTTCTATTTGTTTTTGGCTTAAAGGTAATTTCTATATCTTTTCATTAGCGCTATGTGCTACTTCGCAAATTTGGGTTTTCTTGTCTGTACAAGTTTGAAATCTACGTTGGAAAAATACGAATAGGAAGTGACTTTCTATTCGGAGCCATTGGCGATTAAATAATACCACCTTGTACGACAGGGCATACGTACAAGATACGATTGATATTTCCATTCGAAGACAATTGATTACTATTACCACCTTGGACGAAAGAGCATGTGTAATAGCATACGATACGTTTCGGTTCTCTTACCTTTTATAAATGTTTCTTTTTACCTGGAGTTTGTGAGTCACCAGGTAGACACGATTATTTTCAGGTAGTTTGATTACAGGAAGCCAGTAGGAAAACGTTTTCTGAGAGTACACCTGAATCTTGGTAAGTCAATTTATGATTTTAACTACTCGTTGTCGCTATTGTGCTGCTCATAAATCAACTTTATTAATCGTGTCGAAACGTTGAAAATGATTTGCTTCTTATTGCTTTTACTCAATTAGTTTAAGTTAAATTGATATCGCATGCTGATTATGTCAACTGTCACTTATTATAATTGTAATTTACTTACGAAGATTTTTGTATGTCCTGGTTGTTACACTCTTGATTTAAGTGTATTGTAAGTCGGCAATACTTCTGGTGTTTTAGTACCTACGTATATTTGTACTCGAACTAAATTTATTTACTGTGATGATCAAATCATCTGTACTTGTTATTGATCCAAATTTTAATCTAAGATCCTTCTAACATTAATTAAAGTACAATTATTGTTAACGATTTAGTTTCTTTTTTCGTTTCCTTCAGCTTTACGAACCTTAAAAATTTTATACAAGCTTTGAGCTTCCGGTGCTGATCTAGCAGGAGCTATATCTGCAAAAAGAGATCTGGCGCTCATTGAAATAAATCACTTGAACCTCCCCTCTCTCCGACAGGTATTGTTTCAATCCTACAGTAAGTTGGCCGTGCAGGGTTCGTAAATTACTAGAAGTTTGTAGCAATTTTATACGTTTATAAATTTTTCTTAAGGCATTGCACTATATTATATTATTTTACTTTATATTAATGTAAGAGGTAGGTTTTAATAAAGTAGTTATTAGTATTAGTATTATTATTAAAAGTAGCCGCTCGCGGATCCGTAACAATCGCTGTAAGGAAAGCTGCAGATGGAGTCACTATATAGTCAACAAAGTGCAACGATAATCCCAAGTTATCTTCACGATTTACTGTGACTAAATCTCTAACGATTTTTTAACCAAAATGAAAACGAAAACGCGACGTTTGTTTCATGACCAACCGTGACGTCCTCAGTTATTCATATTTTAAGCGGTTTTGCAACTGCTGCAGCTACAGATTTTAAATAAAATCAAACACGAGAGTTAGAAAACGTCACTTAATTTGTTACGATTTCGTGAATCAATGTTACCTGGGTAATCTTTATATTTGTGCGCCTCGATATTACTTACCCCTTTAGTAAATCAGTAAAAAAATCGTCGCAGGCAGGATTCGAAACTATATTATATTTGTGAATTCATTTTAAATTACATTAAACTAAATATATAATAAATAATGATAGAAAAAAAAATTATTTGAATAAATTGTTAGGAAGGATTAACTCTATAAGAAACTGTAAAAATAATTCGAATAATTTACATACGTACAAAATTATATAAGAAAAACTGTTAAAAATGGCGGATACACCTACTTTCGGTTTCTTTATCAGGCCTATTTTTTAATAACATCGAGAGAATATGAAAAGCCAGCTCCATAGCAAATTTCAAGTTACTAGGACTTTTGGTTCGAGAGTTATCGTAGGTACATCCAAAGATAATTTAAATAAGATGCAGCACTCCCTATATAAACAAGTCAAAAGAATATAGAGAAAAATTGTTATTTTTCAACGTATCTTGCTTTCCCTTCAAGATTTTTCTAAAAAAAAATCGTCGTAGGCAGGATTCCAACCTAGCACTTGACCGACTGGTCATTTCTTCGCCGCGTGCGCCGTGACGACGGGTTGTTTTGCGAAAATTTCGCACAACATATAGTTAAAATTAAAAAAATCATAACTTTTGAATTAAATGGAATTAAAAAACGAAACTTGATTAAATATAGTGTTTTTTTTAAGTTTTAATGCATTTCTCATAACAAACAATAAACAAACGATTTCAATTTTTGATGTCCGTAGCATGAGGGTAAACACTGTGAAACGTAGAAAAATTTTTTTTTCGGTCTTTTATGGGTTAAGAGTTTTATTTCAAGCTCTAACGCAATTAAAAAATAATTTACGATCGTGTTTTAATACTTCTTCCTCTTGATACAGAGCTCTTTGATTGTGACTAACGGTCGATCTTGTCGCGACAATAAAAATATTTTTACCTTGGAATAATTTTTTTCTTGTAGTACAATCCTTCATTCATAGATGGAAGCATAAAACGATTTATATTTGTCGGTAGATATTACTGAACCCGTCGTTAAACGTCAGAAGTCAAAACAGGTAGTCCCTACCGTTGCCGTCGGTTACCATCAGCTGACAAGGCAGGTAGATACTACTCGGCCCGTCGGTTAAGTGCTAGGATTATACATATATGGAATTCACTTTAAACTATAAATCAAATATCTAATAAACTGCAATTTTAGAAAAAAAAATTATTTGAATAAATTGTTAGGAAGAATTAACTCTATAAGAAACTGTAAAACAATTCGAATAATTTACGTATGTACAAAATTATATAAGAAAAACTGTTCAAAATGGCGAATACACCCACTTCCGGTTTCTTTATCATATCCATCTTTTGTTAGGACCGAGATAATATGAAAAGCCAGCTCCATACCAAATATCAAGTTACTGTGGTACGAGAGTTATCGTGGGTATATTGTTACACACAGACACCCAAAATTTTTTTGTCAAAAATACATTTTTCTGATTAAGTAGACTTTGAAACGTAAAATTACGCAATAAAAATTTTTTGAAAAAAATTGCGTTCGCTATACTTTTCTTATAGGAAAATAAAAATAGTCATTTAATTTTACATAAAATTTCGCAGGATATTTTATAGAACCTGTTCTAAAAAAATGCGTAAAAATCTGCGCACAACAACAAAACGAGAACATGTATTATTATATTCATCTATCATTATAAGCTCACAAAAAAAGTTTGAGTGTTTGAAAAAATGTCGTGGTTCAAAGATCAAGTAACTTTTTTAATTGAGGAATATAAAAAATATCCAAGCTTATATGCTATTCAAATGAAAAAGTTGTAGGATGAGCCGGATGATACCAGATTATTCCAAATTGCCAATACTAAATAATATATAACTTATATTTGTGAAAACACATATTAGATGTTTAAAAAGATGTTTTAATTTTTATTTAATTATAAAATTGCTGTTTACAATAAAATTGCAGTTTACACTACGGAAGGCCAACTAATAATGCGTTAGCATACTTCACGATGTTATTCTATCGTTTCCTGCATAATCACACTTTCTGTAATTCTGCAATCTTGCGTTTGTGCTTTCTTGGATTTTGCTTTTTGTGATTGCAATTTCCTGGATATAACTCTTCCCCGCCAGGTCAAGGCACTGTCCCCAGGCTCTTCGTTATCACTAGGTTCCGTGTTCACTGCACTTTTACACACCTTATTTCTAAAACAACACAATGTAACAACAATAGAAATTATTACAAAAATTAATATTAAATAAGGAGAAAATTGATATTGTACAGGTATTTCCTTTGAGTTCGTAAATTCGGTTTCCATGATTTGTTTTTTAAAGTTATTTACTAAATGGTTTTTGTTAGTTTAAATGGTTCCTTATTAACTATTACATTGTTACCTCTAATTTGTGATGTTTCGGGTAACTTCATGTATTTAAACATCATGTTCTTAAGATTCACATATATTTGACCATTGAATTCAATGGAACAATTTACGGGCAATTTTATTTAAGTGTTTTTACTTATTTTAATAGTACCCTCAGTTTTACATTCATACTTTTAAATTTATTGTATCGGTTTCAGTCTATTCGACTTTAATTACTATACAATTTTTCACGTTATTCTGTAAAACATTTCTAATGCAGTCATTATTGTTTTTAACTTTATGAATATTCTTAATTATATAATTATTTTCTACATTAAATAATCCGGAACACAGGCGACATTACGGTAAGACCAAATAAAATAATCACATTGTTCTAAAAAGTAAGTTTTAAGATAAGGTACTTTTACAGTTTTATAAAGGGTTAAATTATTATCTTCTACAATTGGAAATTCTACAGAAATTATAATTCTTTGTAGGGCCAAACCAATTTTTACCAAAAGTAAAGACTAGCAATAATGATTGTTGTTTAAATTGATTATTCCGTTTGCATATAAATATCTAAGATGATTTAATTGCTCTTAAATTTTTGGATACGGCATAAGAAAAGGGTGTAACTGAATTCTAATTCCTAAAATGATAGACTGTTGCAATTCGCTTACAAAATTATCTACGTCTTTAATGTTATTCTCCAGGATGAATATCGTTTCAAGAATACGAACATACTGATCGATTAGTGAAATTTGGTGGTTTATGAAATCTAAATGTTTACGATTAATTCTATGTTTTTATTCGTATTATTTGTCAGCGTTTAAACTTGAGTAAACATGCCTTGCAATAAGCTAATTTTATAATTTACGTTACTTATTAAATCTTTTTGACCAAGTTGTAAAGAATTTATTGCATCGTGGATTTCTTGCCTCTCTTCGTCATCCATTATTCCAAAAAGCCAATTAGCCGTTTTACCAAAAAAATTAAACGGGGCTCTTTTATTTCTAGTAATAAGTTAAAGTTTTCTAATTTATTGAAAATATCGGTAATTTGTTGACATGATTGTTTTAGTAGCTTAATAATATTTGCATCAAGTTCGGAAATATCGTCTGGTCGTTTTGTATAACGCATAATTTCTTCGAATTTCAATGAAATTAAATCAAAGTGTTTGGTTAAATTAGCAGTTAATAAATTTATGTCGCTATAACTTACGCTAAAAACTAACTTATGATTAAACAAATGGTTATCCACTCTTCCTAATTCTAGTGGTAAAATATAACTGTTTATTTCTTGGATTCCGATTTCTCCATTTCCTGCTGCTAAGCCCAGGATCGTAAGGATTAGTAGTTTCATCCTGTAACAACATGTACGTCCTGTAGTTTGACTTTATTAGCAGACGGGGTAAATTTATTGCGTTGCGCGTTCCTACTTTGTTGTACCTTTTCTTTAGTTTTTGTGAAGTTTTTGAAGTAATTATAAAGAAATGCTTTGTAAATAGTCGTGAAATAAAATACAATACGAAAGTCGAGTTTGGCAGTAATGCACTTGAAATCACATTACGTTAATATACATATAAAGTTAATATTTTAAGTTTTAACCTATAAACTATAAAATACTCTGAAGCCTCTTACCATAAATTAAATTTAAAATATTTTTACAAATTTGTTTTGCTTGATCCAGACCAATTACTTGGTTAAAACATGTCTCGTTTGCTGTATCTTTTCATCCAACAAAGTAGATTGAATCGATCTAAAAAAAAATTCAATTAAATACAACTTAGCAATAAGAATAATGAATTGGGAAATTGTAGATAACTCACAAACTGGCTCTTAGATTACAAATTCCAAAGGAATTTTATATTTGCGCGGTAACGTGTTAGTTTTTAGGTTATATATTTATTATTAAGAAATAATATCGGTTATATTTGAATTTAATACTTACTTATTTTGTTAATTCATCCTAAATGATGAAAAACAAACAAATTTTTTCGAAATTTTAAAGCACAAAATGGTTTGCATACGATAAATACAAGCTAAACCAGCTAAACTAAAAGGCATCAAAAAGCCAAAGTTTGCGTGTGCTTTGGCGTGTGCGCGTGTGCAATAATTCAGTGGCGATAATATAATATACGCGAAAACCTTGGCGAAAACAAACGAACAACGAAGAAAGTTTAAATTAAACCGCGCATTTTTTTTTACTTTTTCAATTTTTCATTAAATTTGTTGTTGCATGTTAAATATTTACTACAAATGTTAAATTTTAGAGAATATAATTATTTCTAAATAATTTTGATAAAAAATAGCAACTCACAAAATTATGTAACATGATACATACAAAAAAATGTTTCCGAACATAACACTTATAACACTTAAGATAATCATATTTCACAGATATCCATAAATGTATATAAGGTGCATATACAATGGATATTAAACTACGGATGTACATCAATGGATATTATATGGATAAATATGTATATCCATTGCATCTCGCGTGCTGTGTGGGTTGTCATCAAGTCCAAATGGTAGGTTACAATAAATTTTTCGTTTCGATCCAAACAAATGAAGGTTTTTTATTATGGGTTCCGAACTGCTCCTATGAGTGTTACAAATTATTTGGTTGTTTGCAGAGTTTAGTGTTGATTCGGTGTAGGGAATGTTGATTTGTACGTTACCGGTTGACGAGTGAATTGTTTCACTGTCGTTTTCGGATGATTTCAAATTATTTAGTATTTCGTCCAATTCCGCTATGTCTTGATGTGTCCATGCGCATTAGCGATTATTATGTCAAAGTCTATTTGGTTGGTGTATACATCCTTTAGTGGTCTAGATAATGCACCCGCTACATTATTTTCTTTTCCTTTCTTGTACTTTACTTCATAATCGTATTCCATAAGGCTAAATTTCCATCTTGTGAGTTTAGAATTCGCTTCTTCTAGTGAAAATAACCAGGTTAAAGGTTTCAATTATAGAGGGGTTTCCATACAAATAGGGGTGGAAATGTTTGTTTGTCCAAACAATTGCCAAGAGTTCTTTTTCTATTGTACTGTAGTTCTTTTCAGCATCCTTAAAAGTTCTCTACGCGTATGCTATAGGGTGATCTTCTTATGTAAGAACAGCTCCGATAGCTTCATTAGAGGCATCAGTTGTTAAGGTAAAAGTTTTACTCAAATCGGAGTAGCTTAAAATTGGATCATTAACTAAAAGTGGTTTACATTTATTTACAGTTTCTATAAAATTATCGTCAATGGTAATTTAGACATTCTTTTTTAAATTTTTTGTGAATGGTCTTGTGATTTGTCTTTCTTGAAGTTACGAGAATAACCTAATCGGGTAACTTTTTATCGCTTCTATCTTTTTGGGATTTGGTTTTATTCCGTCCTTTGTTATTATGCCCGAGAATACGGTTTCTTTCTTGCAAAACTCGCATTTATCTAATACAATTTTAAATTGTGTAATTGTAATCTTTGGAACACCTTTATTATCGATTTTCTATGCTCTTTTAGGTTAGGAGAAAAAATGACTATGACTTTTAAGTAGACTAAGCAGTGTGTGTTTAATAAATCGTTTAAAATGTTGTTTATCATCATTTAGAAAGTAGCAGGTGCATTCTTCAATCTAAAAGGCATTCGGTTAAAGTCGAAGTGACCGAATTCCGTATTGAATGCGGTTTTCATTTTCAATTATTGTTTTATTTCGATCTAATGGTAACCCGAGGTCAAGTCCAGGACACTAAAATATTGAGCTCGTCCTAACATATCTAATATGTCTCCTATAGTTGGAAGTGGGATTCTATCATCGACCGTTTTTGCATTTAACTGTCGATAATCAGTCACCATTCGTGATTTCTCTGCGCCGGATGCGTCAGATTTCTGTTTTACTAGGTGGACAGGAAATCCCAAGATGATATGCTGGGTTGTATGATTCCTTTATCTAACATATCTTCTACGGGTCTTTTATTTTTTTCCTTATTCGTGAAGGGTGTCCGATACGATCTTAAAACTATTAGCTCTTCATCGCGTGTGTTTATTTTATGCTTGATTAAATTTTAGATGTTAATTCTTTTTGCAAACCTTGATAATCATTCTTCTTTCTTCCGTGTTAATATGGTCCATTCTAATTAAATTATTTAAATTTTTTAAACAGGAATTATCCGATAAGCAAAATGGTTGTACATCTGCAGGATCTATTGTTTCTTTGTCTAAATTATCGATTTCCATCTCTTGTTTATTATTCCTTGTATTTTATATAACAAGACATTTCCGTTGTATATTTTCTATAGTCCTTCATTTATTTTTATTCCATTTGTCTTTTTCCGGGATTAATACATCTTGATTCGGTTCGGTGTAAGGTAAAGTTATGATTTGTTTTGTTCTAGGTTGAATTTTTAATTTGGGGGGATTGTTATAAAAAAAAGTCGCATATATTAAACAATAATATTATATCAACTTCGTACAACTTCACCATTATTGCCGGTAACTGCAAAACCATATTCAGTAGACCTTCCTTCAAGTAAAACAACAGAAATCAGTATTTGTATCACACCAAAACGACAAACCATACATATATTAAGTGATATCCTAATTTATCCTTGTGATCAAAACACACCTAAAATAAAAAGAAAAAAGGAAATCTTGCCGTCTGTCCTCACTTCATCAAAATGGATAGAATTAGCAGAAGCTAAAGAAACGCAAAAAATCGTAAAAATGCAGAGAAATTGAAAAGGAAACAAACAAGAGTGACCAATAGACTTACGAAAAATAAACAACCAGTGGCTAAAATCAAGAAAAAGAAGCAACCTAAAAAATCAGAAAATCAATAAGTACGCAACGATGAAGAATTAGACAAAGAAAACAAGATTATGGAAAACCTGGAAATGTTTATATCGCCATTACCAGAGCAAACAAGTAAACAATTCAATCTAAAAACAAGCAACAATGAAGAATTAGCCAAACGAACTATGGTTGAGAGTAATAATGATGAAGCAGATTGCAGAGGTAAACTGAACAACCCAGACGCAATTAGTAAGAATTTTAAAGGTACCCCTGAATATGTTATAGTAAAATAGAACGATAAGTTTTTCCCTGGAATGGTAACACTCAGAGATAAAGCATCGCTGCTTGTAAGCACTATGGTGCCAAGTGGAGACCACTAGAAATGGCCTGAAAAAAAGACGAGAACCTCTACAACCTACAAGATGAAGTATGTGAGACGATCAAATCCCTTATAAAAAAATTTCTAGGGGAAGCATAAAATAAATTTGTTTTCAGCATTTTTACGTAATTATTAAAACGTTCCTCACTTACCTATAGGTAGATACCTAATTTTAGTGAAATTAGTGGCGACAAATGGTTACCTAAATGGTGATACACCGTGAAACACAGATAACTTTTATTTTTTCAATATAACAATACCAAGAAAAGCAGTATTGAATTTTAAAAATCAGAATTCATCATAGTAATTAAAACAAATTATACGATTAGCGTGTAGAAATTATGAGGAATATATGACACAAATTACCTTAAACTGGCCACAAATGGTGCTTCTACCCTATACCTATTGATTCGTAATTATTACAATCTACTTCTTCCATATTAATTTGGGGCATAATATTGGTTAGTTTGTGCGTCATACACGATAGATTCGGGGTCGATTTCAATGAGATAATTTTTTAATGTAGATACTCCGGACGTTGGAGATGGTTTGGGTAAATTGAAATTTTGATTTGGTCTGAAAACATTGCTAGGTTGTTTAGAAAATTGTTTGAATTGGGAGTAATTTTGTTAAAAATTTGGTTGAGGAGTTGTTACAGGTACAGCAGTGAATGAAGTGTTAAGCAAATTTTAATTGGTCTTGGGCAAATCCTACAGTTTGTTCTAAAGTTGAAGACTTTCTAATACGAATTTCCATAGCAATTTGATACGGTATAGTGACTAAGAATCGATCTAATGCGTTCGTTATGAGGATTTCTTGACAAAGTTTTTTATGATTCAAGGTTGATTAATTCAATTTTGCTAATCAATTACCTAAAAAAGTTCGAATTTCTATTTTACTAAATTCTCTCGTTTATTCATTTTTATATTGTTGAATTCTACAGTTAATTGCTCTAAATCTCGTGAATCAGAAAAATTTTCTTTAATTTGGGTCCAAGTTATAAGTCGTCTCTAGGTGATAAAATTTCAGACGTCTAATTTTTAAATTTAGAAAATATCGCGGCTCTAATAACCGTTTGTACTTCCAGACAATTTTTATATCGGGTGTCTATATTATCACTAGCCATACAAAAAGCATTTGTCTGAGTGTCTTTTCCGTCAAATAGGGGAATAGTGTCAAGCTCAATTTTAAAAAGTTGACAGTTTATTGGTGGGTTCGTCATTTTTATATCTCATTTTAAAGAATCTAGCGATTTTACTAAATCTTCCAGATTTTTATATGCGTTCCTAATTCATTTTTGCAAAGGCAATTTCTAATTGTGGAAAATATAACAATATATTTTTAGGTAAGTACCTCAAACGTTAATAAAATTACAATGTGATTATAGTCGCCTAGTGCGTTACGTGTTAATGAACCTCGTATAGGTGGATCGATGGAATCGCCTATCGGCGTTGTCGCCGATCACGTACCGTTTACGATAAACTGTTTTTTGCAGAAAGACCGTGTTGATTATCCTACCGACTGCGCCACTTATATTTGTGAAAACAAATATTAGATTTTTAAAAAGATGTCTTAATTTTTATTTAATTATAAGATTGCCGTTTATATTATGAAAGGCAAACTAATAATGCGTTAGCATACTTCACGATGTTATTCTATTCTATCTATCTATCTGCATGATCTTCAATAGATGCAGAGATAGATGATCCAGACTATTCTTTCTGACTGTGGATCTCATAGTGATGTAACAAACTTTAAAACTTAATGTACTATTTACACGATTTTTTTAGATATGATTATTATAAATCTAACTAATTTTTAATAAACTAAAGCAGAATACAACGAACACTAATAAAATGTATAGCCTGTGTCGGTATAACAGAAACTCAGTAAAAAAGTTGGTGGCGTTAGTAGGAATACAACCGTTTGCATTGCGAGTGTTATTATGTTTTAAAAAAATAACATTTGTAAAATTGTGTTTAAATATATCGTAGACCATTTATCATTCATTGCAAGTATTTTTTAATTTACAAATTTCTTTTAATTAATTTATAGTATTCAAACGAAGAATGTATACCAAATTGAATAAGTAAGCTCTAAGCTAAATATCACCGTTAGGTTGACAAAAAGATAATACGCCATCTATGATAGTTTACCTATATAAACGCGGCAACGGGTGGATGTCAGAGGTTTTTTTATGAATATACGGCAAATATAAACTATACTGAAGTTTACAAAGAAAATTCCAGTTTTATTTCTAAATGGTCATAAATCATATCTAATTTACGAAGTTAGTAAACTTTGTACTGAAAATAATTTTGTTTTTTGAATTCTAATAAACTAATAAAACCTGTTCAAGTATCAGAATTTAAACCTCTTAAAACTTAATGGATAGAAACTCTATATAAATAAAAATATAAAAATGCTTTTGCTTAAACAGATTTTGTTCTTGTTTTAGAAAATACACGCAAACATTTAAATAAGCAAGTAATTTCAAATAAACTTAGAATATGTAGTATTTTCTTGGAACCCAACACAATGTTTTCTAGATAATAATTATAGTTTTACTCAAAAAATTAAGGATTCTACACTTAATATTGTTACTATTGAGTATAAAACAGTTTCATCTTTAGAAGGAAAAGATAAACTACAAGACATAAAAGACCCAAAGAATAAAAATCACAATACATATTTTAAAATTCTTTGATGAGACTCTTATTAATGATAACATTGAAATACTAGAAAGGAGTAAAAATATGTGCCTATCTCATACATTTTCTAATTCTAATAAATGTGAAAAATGTTTTATTACAAAAAAATGTTTGAAGACAAACACTAGGAAATAAAACGGAAGCAAAATTTTTTTTGTACAATAAGAAAATTTGTAGAAAACGAAAAAGGAAAAAACGTTAAAAAAGGTAATAAAACATTTCGTTTCTATTAATTCATAAGATTAACTTTTTGTTTATTAAATCAAAACTAGTTATTATATACTAAGGTTGAGAAGTGTATGATTATAACCTAAACGACAGTCCCGCACTTATTAGTAACAACGACAAAAACAAAGATAGGCTAGGAAAAATGTACCGCCGAATGTTTGTTAAACGGATGATGCAATATTTTGACATATGCGGACTACAGCGCCACTGTTCACGAGATCCTAAAAGACGTCTATTACTAACAAAAAAGACGATTACCATATTACAAGGCCTTCAAATTTATTTATTTACTTCCTATTTTGTTTATTTTTGCTATACATATTCAGCAATAAAAATTTTATGAAAATTAATTGTTCCTACAACGCTTCAATTCAATGGTAAAATTGTTTAGGATGCTATTCTACCGCTGCTTAAAGCATGGTAATCTATTTGTTTATTTTGTACGTAAAAAATTATTAAAAAAAATTAATTGTTTATTGAATTTTTTTGAAGCAGTTTTTTTAGGCAGATACAAACCCATATTCAATAATTTTTTTACTTACTTTATTGTAACTATCCATTTTTTGTCGTTTTTCAAAATTTGTTGTAGAAATATACATTTATTTCCATGAAATAGTTAAAAAAAATAATTAATTAATGCTCTTAAGGTAAAAATTTATAAATAGTAGAACAAATAAAATAAGAAACGGTAAATACAAGAGCTTTCAAAGTACAAACTGCTATAATGCCAGAAAGGTTTCAGTATGCAGGAAGTGAATGTAGAAGTAAACAAGAACCGTAAAAATAATATAGTAAATACTGGTGCAAGCAGTCTCAACTACCAAACGTTTTCACCTTAACAATTTGAATTCAACATTCTAAGCTCTTATAAAATGTAAGATCGTGTAATAAAATGTGTCGATTTACAAACGTTTTTACATTATTATTTAGTATCATACAATTTTAATGTAAACCATTTTTTACCAAATGAGGTTAAGATAAAGCGTCTTTTTAAGCCTTGCTTATAGTATCAATGATTTTAGTAAATATTACAATCAATGCATATATGCATGCCACAACGGTTTAAGAAAACTTGATGAATGATGAAAGCTCAACGAAAACATGTTAATGTTCGCCGCCTTTACTAAAATACTCCTTCCGTTATGCACCGCATGTTGATAAATGTAATGTATTAATCAAACTGTGGTTTAATTTCTAAAGTATTAATTGGTTTCAAAAAGCAGTAAAACTTTAATAAAAAACGATAAAACTGTTTATTTTTGAATGAAGCTGTTTATATAATTTCCCTGGTATAGCGATATAAACTGTACTGTAGTAAACTTTTACGGTGACGTCATGTTTTTATATTTTTTATAAATTAAAGTATGTGCCAGCTTGTAAAGCTTTTACTATAATTAAGGTCATCCTCGCCCGCCCTATGACATCTTGACTTTAAATATTAATGTAAGTACACAAATATTCTATAATTAGCATTTCGATTATAATTTTCTATTTTTAACCCATTTAAGCAGCAGAAGCTTTTGCATGACCTGTCCTTAGTACAGATTTACGGGCGTTTGGTCAATTTATAATATAGGATAGCATGCAGGATTCACGTTTTAACGGCCACCCCTAAAGCCGTAACGCTGAGTCTGCGCAAGTGAGGCGCAAACTGCAGCTAGAAAAGCGAGGACCAGTCCGGGGCGAATCCGGGAACTATACGGAAAATTGTAAGAGATTACATATCGTAACCTTGTTCGTTTTAAACTTTTAGCTTTAAAAATTAAAATCCTTCGTCCTTATAACACCAATCGACTTTAACTCTTTAAAAGTGTAAGAAATAATATTAATTTCATACAGAAAATAACATATTTCTTTATAAAATGTAGTGCAGTATTTTTTCTCTCGCATGCGGCATTTTCGAGTTGTATAATGAGACGTTATAAATAGACAAGATGTACTTTAAAAAGATCTTTCACTGCAGTTGATAGAACAGTCTGTGTTTTCGTAGCGTTAGAATGCAAACATGTGCTTATAAAATAAATAAAAACATAAAATATGACAACTCCATCGGAAGAAAGTCCCGTAGAAGAGGTAGTGTACGAACTAGAACCGTCCAGGGTACCAAAACCAATACCCGTTGCTCTCGAGGATCTTTGCAAACAAACTAAGTTCAGTAGACAAGAAATTCGAATTATGTACAGAGGATTTAAAACGGTTAGTAATTTTATATCTAATTATTTTAATTTAACATTTATGTACATCTATGATTAAAATTTTGTTTAATAGGTATATAAGGAATTTTCCTTGCGCCAACGTATTTAATTTTCACTTAACTTTCCTAACATCCGAGAATAAATTATATGTTTAATTATAAAGGAAATAAACATTTTAAATTTATTATTAAAATATTAGTGTTGCTAGAGTTAAATTAAATTCAATATTTATTTTTTGGCAATAATTCCTTGGATTTTTCATCAATTTATTAAAATTACCAAAATAAATGACAAAAAAATATAGGTTAAAAGTTTTTTTATATTAACTGATTGTTTTATATTGGATCAATTGCTTTCTGAATAACACCCTTTTTTAAAATGCGAATTACAAGGTCACGGTCACCTTAAAAGTTTGGTGTAAAAATCTAAACGTCTTGATGTTAAAAAAAAATATTGCACTGAATTCAAAATATTTTCATTGTTGCAGAAAGCAACAATAATTTATAAAAGCTATGAAATTATATTTTGTTTTATTTAAATAAAAGTACAAAGCTAAAAAGAACGATGTCTATTATAATTATAATTATTACAATCGAATTTGCAGTTCAAAAAATTACGGTTTGATAATAATTGAGAAACTATTTTTCTTAAATAACATTTTTTTTGTAAAAATAATAAATTTTCTGAATTTTTAAGGAATTAAATGCCGAGATAAAATAAAAAACACAATTTAGTATATTTTGTGCTGGTTTTTGTATAAAATTTTTCTTTACACGCAAACGGTCTAAATTGTCCGATAATAAAAGCTTAGTAATTTGTATCTGCATTTTACTGATAACAGGTACCTTAATGTGTATTAAATTTTACGATTTTACGCTCTAGGTATGTTTAAAATCTTTCGTACAATTTTTCACATTATCTGTTTTGCACTTTCAAAAGCCAATTTAAAAAGGAAAAATGAAATTTTTATTATAAATCACGCATAATTAAAAACAATATATATAAAAACGGTTTAATGATTGCTAAATCTCTTTAATTTTTTTCCATCTGCAAAATTGGCTGGAACGCGTCATGCCGTTTTAGTACCGTCGCCGTCGTGCAATTCTCTGATGTGCATTGAACGAAAACTACTCGTTTACACTTATTTTCACGACTAAAACTATTACAAATCTATTCTAGATCGTGAGTAATTTTTAATTAGTTTTAATTAGTAAAACTCAGTACAGTTAACAAAATACGTAGTATTGATGATACAACTTGAAAATCTCAGAACAAGAAGATAATTATAAAATTTTCAGGAACAACAATTTTCTACTGAGCTGTTAACTTACTCTCAGGAAATAAACATTTTATAAAAAAATTGTAAAAGAAATATATTTTAGATTAGACAATAGTTTTAAAAAATGTTAATAAAATCAAAAAACTGATTTTTCATTTGTACTTGTCTATGTTTGCTTGAAGCAAGAGCTGAGGACATCTTCAGTTTTCAATAATTTTTTTGTAATATTGACGTACCTAATAATTTTTTTTTTTAACATAAAGATAATGAACATATAAGTAATCTCAAAAGTAGATGAATGCCACGTGACTTCAAATTTATGACGTCAGAATAAGTAATGTTGCCAGTTCTTATGTTGACATTTTATTGAGGTTAATTTAAAATTGGTTATGTTTTACATTCTTTTAAATAATTTTATAAGCGGTTTGTTCTATTAAAAATCTCTGGTTATACACAAATTTATATTTGTAAGATTGGCAGAATTAATATTTCAATCATCCGATTTGATACTTGATTTGTTTAATTAACTTTCGACTTTGCATTATAGGTGAAATTGTTTTTACTTTTGATTAAATCAATATCAATTATTAATTTGGTTGATATTACAATTATTCGAGTTGATTGTAGAATGTTTTTTATCTGAATTATCCCGACAGTAGTTATTTCATCGTTGTAAAATAATATTTATCATGGAACAACCAACAAAAGCAGAAGCTACATATATTTTGTGAATAATATGAACAATCAGTACTAACTACTAGCCGTTTTGGAACACGAATTCAATAAATTGTTTGAATGAACAAGTCGTCTGACAAATAAATTGCATTTATTTGAATTATTCCAACACTTCGATGTTTTATATATAATCTTTTTTTTTGTTACATTACTACATAGGTATGGAGTATAATTTTTGGAACTAAAAAACAAAACAGTTTAATATAATAGTTATTTCTTCTAGCAGCGGCTATTTATTAAATTAACGAACAATGTTTGCACCTTGGTTCTGTTTCTTACTCTCAAGTCACCAGGTTCTCCTGCTATAACTTTGACCCAGACATCCTCGTATAAACTTATTAAACCTTTTTTTTTTTAAGAAATACTAGATGAAAAAAAGAACAATGCTACTGAAGACACAGAGAACATTGTTAATGCCAATTTATTTATAACGAAAATAATAAAAACAGGAAACTAACATTAACAATTATTTTACATGCTACATTGAAAAACAAATGTTTTTTTAACAAAAATTTGAATGGTAGACAATTTGCATTTTAAATAGGGCATCATTAATTTATATAATTTTTTAATCAGTCAGAGTCACTATCATCATTTAAATTAATAATGAGCGGCGCCACGTCCCCGTCGTCGAAAGCTACTTCTCTCTTCCACCAATCTTCTATTATTTGTTCGCAATGTCGAACAGAATTTGCCCATGCATCTTCTGGCACCGGCATTAAAGCTTCTTTCCACATATTTAAGCAGCTTTCAACTGATTTTCCATCCCTTCCTATATGTTTATTATAATAAGTTTTTGTAATTCCCCATATGAGTTCAATTGGATTGAATATACAATGATAGGGAGGGAGACGAAGTACCTTATGGTTATATTTTTCAGCCAATTGATCGGCTGCATACATTTTTTCAGGTTTATTCCTATAAATCAAAATTTTAGTTTATTCATTAACAGAAAAATATTAATTTACCTTTCAACAATGTGTAGTAACTCTTTCTTTAAGCAATTGATTTCAAACGAAACATGTTGTTCTTTTAATCATTTCTGGATATCTTCTTTTTTCCATCCACTATTTGGAGTCTTCGTAACCAAAGTACTGTGGTATGGAGCATTGTCCATTATAATTGCAGAAGGTTTAGTTAAATTTTTCAGTAATTTATTCTCAAACCAATTCAAAAAATTTGCTTGATTCATTTCCCCGTGGTAATCTGAGTTTTTGGTCGAGGAACTAAACACCAAGTCTGCACCAGGAATAAATCCATTCTTATTACCGGCATGAAGTACAATATACCTGTTTTTAACAAATTTTAATAATAGGCATAAGAAGAGTTTTATCTAAGTTACCTTTTGCCATCGACTTTGGTAGTTTTTACAGTTTTTAAATCGTCATCCTGCTAAGAACGACCCACTGTACCATTTTGAAAAATCCAGGTTTCATCCAAGTAAACAAATTCGTAAGTTTTTGCTTTTTGAATTCTTAAATACTCTTTTAAGAATCGAATCCGTTTAATTACAATGTTTGGTAATTCCATTAAACCTCGTCTAGGATTATCTTGGTACTTAAATCCTATGTTTTTGAGAACAGTATTTAATGATGTTTCACATCCTTTAAAAAGTTCGTCAGCAACAAGTTTCTGTCTCAATAATTGAACTGTTACAGGTTCATCTAAGTTAATTAAAATTGTTAAATTGAATTTTTACTAATTTTACAACTTACTATTTTCATACATTCTATAAATTGTGTTTCGAATAGCAACCTTGGCAAAATTATCAATGTTTGTTACTGGCCTTGGAAGTTTTCGTTTCAATTGAGAAGTACTCGGGATACTTTCATCGTTAACTTTCTGGGATGCTCGGTTTACGGTGGAAATACTTATCTTTAAGGCAACTGCTACACGCTGTAATAAAACTTAAAAAGTAATTTTGTTCTTAATTGTAATTAGTTAAACATACCTCTCGAACATTATTCAAAGATAAAAACGGTCCACCTGCATCACGTTCTTGCTCGAAAAATTCAATTAAAGAAACTACCAACTCATAACCACGTTTTCCTAATTCCGTACCAGGCATATTAATAAACTAAACTCGCAAAATAAGTAATCAAGAAAATTGTTCTGAAAAGAACAGTTTTAATATAAATAAGAAACCAAAACGAATTTAACCTAACTTGACAATAATAAGTACGCGAAAAAGTGACAACACCGTGTTGTAATACCAACCTCTTTCTTAAAATTCATGCGAAAATAAACGCAATCTTAAACTGTTTAGTGTGGTATGATTTTGACGTCATATGTCACGTGGCATTCATCTACTTTTGAGATTCCTATAGTAAAATCAAAGTACGTAACTAATACCAAAAAACAAAAAAAAGTTTGAACGTGTAGAATAAACCAAAGTGTTAAATTAAGTTACTTAAGAGGGTATCTTCTTTTTTGTATAATTTTGTTTATTTTCTACTATGTCTTTTTGTAACGTAATCACTTTTTTTGCGAAATTGTGTTTGTACAAGTCTTTTCAAGTTGCTTTGTTTTCTCTGGTATAATATGCTTATTAGGCAATAGCGACAAATTAACGTTGCACACAGAATAACCTCTTTTGCAAAGATTTTGTGCTACCACATATGCTGGGTCGCTGTTGATTGTTATTTTAGCATTTTTTACACATTATTTTTTTAGAACACTAATTCCAACAACTTTTTAAAGGTTTTTGTAATTCTTACATATTGTATATATTCCAGTCTTGACCAAAGTCTTTAATTGTAAATAACACTACTGATTTAAATCAACATATACAAAAACATCTAGTAACTCAATTTTGTTGAAAATGAACTTGTGCAGTTTGGATTAATTACTGGCCATGGGTATCCCACGAGGTACTGTACATACTGAAATGGTATGTTCCTTAGGTCAATTTAAGTAGAAAACGTCCTATAAACATAGGTCCAATCCACCATAGTTACACAGATACAAGCGTTCAAAGTTTATAAATGCTCACACATTTTTTGAAATTTATTATTATTGAAAACAGAAAATCAAACTACAAAACAAACATAAAAAAACAAACAAACAAAAATCACATCAAATGCTCAAAATGACCTCCTTCGGCATTAATACAACGACGGCTGCGATCTAAAATGGACCGAGTAGCCGCTCGAAGAACCTGCTGGTTGTTCCGTGTTTGTTGACACACATCCAGGATACGCTGTATTAGTTCAGCTCTGGTATTAACTTTTACCGCGTATACTAAATTTTTCACATGACCCTACAGATAGAAGTGTGAGATCGGGCGATCTCGGTGGCCAAGCATGCGGGCCTCCACGCCCAATCCACCTATTGGGGTAAGCAACATTTAGATATTCGGTCACATGCCGACTAAAATGTGGAGAAGCTCCATCATGTTGCAGAAACATTTGTTCTCTTGTTAGTAAAGGTATTTCTTTCAAAAGCGGTAGCAATTCATTCCGCAAAAAGTTAGCATATGCTTCTCCTGTCAGACGTTACTCAAAGAAAAAAGGTCCAATAAGTTGATCGTCAATCATGTCAAACCATACGTTAACAGAAAATCTGCGCTGAAAGTTAGTTTCTGTTGTGCCATGTGGATTTTGATATGACCACAAATGAGAATTACGTGTATTGTTCACTCCATCTCTAGTAAATTGCGCCTCGTCGCTAAATAAAATGAATGGAACTAATTGTGGATTTACCTGTAGCCAGTGGCGGCAGTTCAACCGAGCAGCAAAATCTCCAGGTTCCAGATGCTGAACCTGTTGTATGTGATAGGGATACAAAAGCCCATCATGTAATGTTCGCCATACTGACATACGGGGGAGTCCCGTTCGAGAAGAAATTTTTCTAGTACTCAACCCTGGACTCCGATCAACCATCTTTAGAATGTTTTTCTGCTCATTTACATTTAACTGCACAGGACGGTCAGATCTTGTTGAAACTGATGGAAATGAACCATGTACATGTTGAAACACAGAAGAAAATGGTTTGGCACCCTCCTGTTGGGAAATCTTCGTTCATATTCCCTAACGGCAGATCTCGCATTTCCATCACAAAATCCATAAATGTAAATGATATCAGCATACTCTTCGTTAGAAAAATGAGGAGGCATTTTGCATTTAAATTACACTTCATTTAATAAAATCGACTGTGACATTAGTGGAAAAGAAAGCAATAAATGACATATTGTTCGGCTTTTGTTTCCCAGTTGGCTAAAAACAATTAATTTTCAAAAAATGTGTGAGCAGTTATAAACTTTGAACGCTTGTATCTGTGTAACTATGGCGAATTGGACCTACGTTTATAGGACGTTTTCTACTTAAATTGACCTAAGGAACATACCATTTCAGTATGTACAGTACCTCGTGGGACACCCTGTATAAACCATTTTTTGGTATTTTTTAAAGGTTTAAGTGGTTTAGCCAGAAAGCTAATGGTATGCCATTGTTGCTTTATTTGGTTTTTAACGAAAATTTCTATTATTACATTACTTTAAGCAAAAATGTTAATTACCTGATCGTAATTCAATTCTATAGAGAAAATTATTAAATTCGTAGTCTCTCTTGTAGCATATTTAATCAAAAATAATTTTTAATCGGTTTTAATATGATGAAACTTCTTTCGAATCTTGCAGGTGTTGTTGAGATTTTTGTTGTAGAGTAAGTTTTCATACCTTAAAGTTTTTTGGACAGTATTCTGACTTGATCCCGAAATACTTGTGTTTCATTTAAAAACTCACATGAATTTAAATCTTCCAAATATTTCTTAGCTAAATTAACAGCATTATTTGCCAGCTCTAGCTTTTATTTTATTAAGCTTCTCCCCATTTGAAAAAGAAAAATGTTTATTTAACTTTTGAAGCAATCAATTTCTTGAGTTTAATTCAGTCAGAAATACATCCGTTACTTCTTGAGTTGACAGAAAAAATTTAACTAGTCTTTGAACTACATCAAAACAATTTAAAATATAATGCTGAGGCATTTACACCCACCAGATTTAAAGAGGGCGCTATACATGGCAGAAATATTGCAGTTTGATGGATTTCTTTAAACCTGACCACATTATTGTGTAATGGTTAATAGTTTTTACATTATTAATAAATTTACTTCTAGCAGCTTTTCCCATTAATTCAATAATTTCATTTTGAATTGTCATCTAATGTTTGCTTTAAAGTAGCAATGTGCTAAAAAGAGCAATGTGTTTCAAAAAGTTTCCTTTTTCTTTAGAACTCAATGACATCGTCAATAAACTAGAATCTTCCTTTAATCCCCTAAAGGATGAGCAGTTTGTAGCGAAATACAAGATTGCATCTATTATTACTTTTAAAATATCTCCCAATTTCTTTCTTTCACTTGCCAAATTTTTTTAAAAACTCAGAATTTATTCCATTTTCACATAGTAAGGATTTCAGTAAATACTTCCATTGTATCCTATTTTCTTCGTGTTATTTCGAATACTCGTGTTTTGATACTTTTTTTCAGTTCGTTAAAGAGTGTAACCCAGTTTTAAATAATTTACAAGGAATGCAAAAAAGTGTATTATTTTTCTTTGAATACATTAGATATGTTCTTTTGATTAACTCCTTATTTGGTTTTGTTTTAAACCATACTTATCGTGTCAAGTGACAGTGTTCCCTTTAAGTAGATTTGAAATCTAAGCAATTTAGGTATTTTTCAATTACATCAGCAGATTTAGAGCATAATAAACAACGCATATTATTTATTTTCGTACCAGTCTCTTCACTTTTATACAAATGTTTAATAAAATTGTCATTCACCTCTAGTAGCACTGATTACAGATACAGAATCACTTTTTATTTTCGTTCCAACTAGTAATGATGGTTATCGAAATTATTGTGAGGTACATTTAAAGATACTGATTTAGAATTTTTAGTTTTTAGTAACCAATTAAAAATGCAAGTGCATTTTGTTTGTTCTGTTCTGTTATCCATTTCGCTTGACTTCGATACTCTGGACCAGTTAATTTTCTGTTAGGCATCATTACACAAGAACCTATGTATTCAACGGATTTTAAAATTTTTACTTAGATTTTAGATATGTTGTTCGTTCAAAAAATAAATTTAATAACAATACTACTATTACAATGTTCTATTTATGATTCGGATATTGGCAGTATAACTAATTTCACCACTGCTCTTTTACAAAAACCACTTATAGTTTTCACTGTTACCACTCGCACTATGTTATCCTGACCGGGATGAACTTCGGTGACTCTCCCTAAAGGCCATAGAAACGGCGGTGTATTCTCGCCCTTTATTAACACCATTGATCCAACTTTAATGTTCGGTTTAGCCTTGCACCAATTTTTGCGCGTTTGTAGAGTGTTAATGTACTCATGTGACCATCTCTTCCAAAAATGTTGAATCATCTGATTTAACCTGGTGTAGTGGGTTAATCGATTTTCTGGTACGTCGATACAATCTTCTTGTGGTATGCAATTTAAAGCTTCGCCAATAAGAAAATGGCCAGGTGTCAACGCAAGCAGATCAATAGGATCATTGGATATAGGAGTAAGAGGTCTAGAATTTAGTACTGATTCAATTTGGACAAATACTGTTGTTAATTGTTCAAACGTTAAATTTGAATTTCCAATCACCTTTTTTAATATATTTTTAGCTGATTTTACTGCGGCCTCGCAAAGCCCGTTAAAATGTGGTGACCTAGGAGGAATAAACTTCCACTCAATAGAATTTGATTTAAAATAATCTGCAAATTTTGCGTTAAATAATGTTTTAAGGCTCCGTTTTAATTCAGTATTAGCACCTACAAAATTTGTGCCATTATCAGAGTATATCGATTAACAAATACCTCTTCTACCAATAAATCGTTTAAACGCATTTAAGAATGACGACGTGGATAAATCTCCTGCTACCTCTAAATGCACTGCCTTTGTGCTAAAGCACACAAAAATACATAAATATGCTTTAACAATCTTACGATTTCTAGTTTTGCCGTCTTTAATGAAAAATGGTCCCGCGTAATCAACAGCGGCATGTAAAAATGGCCTGGAAGGTTGAACCCGCTCAGCTGGTAAATCTCCCATTAGAGGTGGATTTGATTTTAGTTTGTATCTGGCACATATAATACATTTATGAATTACCTTTTTAACAGCGCTGCGGCTATGCAACGGCCAAAATTTTGCGCGAACTACGGCTAGTGTACCTTCTACACCAACGTGCATATTTCGTTTATGTTCGTAGTCTATAATCAATTGTGTAAATTTGCTTCCTGATGGTAAAATAATCGGATGTTTTTGATTCATATTTACAAGCGATTTAACTAATCTACCACCTACTCGCATGACACCGTTTTTGTCAAGGAATGGGTTTAATGAAATAATTTTGCTGCTTGGCATTACTGATTTTGATGATTTTAATAATGCTACTTCCCTTTGAAAATATTTTTCTTGAAATAATGAAATAAGAATTGTCATTGACTTATTTAATTCTGCTAACGTTAATTCATCTACATTTTTGATTGTTTTGTTCCTACTTACGTTGTCAATAAATCTTAATACATAAGCAAATACTCTTTGTAATTTTGTTAAATTTGAATACTTGTTTTCTAAATCTAAGATATCGTTATTTACAATGCTCGCTACAAATGTTTTTCTTGTTTCGGGTAAATAAGTTATGTTTTCTACAGTGCCTGAATAATATGTGTTGCTGGTTAACCAATTTGGACCTTCCCACCAAAACTTATTGTTAATTAAAGTTTGAGGCTCGACTCCTCGCGATATTAGATCCGCGGGATTGTCGATCGACTTAATATGTCTCCAATTAATTACATTGCTTAAATCTTGAATTTGTGTGATTCTGTTTGATACAAATATTTGAAATTTGTGTGGATCGGATTTTAACCAACTTAATACAATAGTTGAATCGCACCAATAAAAAATGTTTGTAAAAACTGCTTTAAATGACTGTAAAATCTTTTTCATTAAATTTGCTAATAAAACTGCACCACATAGCTCTAACTTAGGCATGGTAATTGTTTTGAGCGGAGCTACTTTAGATTTTGCACATAACAATCTACTAGAAATATTACCTAACTTGTCCGTACTTCGGATATATACACAACATCCGTAGGCTGATTCAGATGCGTCGCAAAACCCATATAATTCCAAATTTACATAATCTTTAATCGTCACTTGTCTCGGTAGTACAATATTTTCTATAAATTGCAAGTTATCGCGAATACGTTTCCAATCAGAGTAAATATTCAGTGGTACTGATTCGTCCCAATCTAATTGTTCCTTCCAAAGTCGTTGTAAAATAAGTTTAATTTTAATTGTTATTGGGCCAATTAATCCTAATGGGTCAAATATTTTTGCAACCGTAGACAATATTGATCGTTTTGTAACTATTTGATCTTTACTATAACAATTTAATGAAAACTTAAAAGAATCTACGCTCGCGTCCCACGTTAATCCTAACGTTTTTATATTCTGATCATCTGTAATATAATATTTATCAATATCACGCTTAATGTCAACCTCGTTAAAAATCAATTTGTAATTAGATGACCACTGTCTTAACTCAAATCCTGATGATTCTAATACTGAACTTACGTTATTTTTTAATGCAATAGCTTCCTCTATCGTGTCTGTACCAGTGATAAGATCATCCATGTAAAAATCGTTAATAATTGCGTCGCTTGCTTTTGGAAATTCGATTTTGCATTCTAACCCTAATTGTTTTAAACAACGAGTTGCTAAAAATGATGCTGATGCCGTATCATATGTTAATGTGTTTAGCAGAAAATGTGTAAAAGGTTTTGATGGATCGTCTTGCCAAATGATACGTTGTAGATCCCTGTGATCTGTGTGTATAAGAATTTGTCGGTACATTTTTGTTATGTCAGCTATTAAGACATAGTTATGTTTTCTAAATCGCAATACAATTGATAAGTCATCCTGAATCGTCGGACCAACACATAATTTATCGTTCAAACATACCCCAGAAGAAGCTTTACTAGACGCATCAAATACAACCCTTAATTTGGTTGTTAAACTAGAATTTTTTATAATTCCATGATGTGGTAAATAAAAAATGCCATTGTTTTGATTTACCGGGTTTTTTAATTCGGTCATATGACCAAGTAACTGATATTCTGACATAAATTGACAATATTTTTCCTTAAATTCCGGTTCGCGTAAAAATAGTGAGTCGCATTGTCTATTGAATTTTGAAAATTAAAATCCTCATCTCGCATAGGTAATCGTACTACAAATCTACCTGTTGAATTGCGCATAACGTTATTAATAAAATGCCGTTCACAGAATAAATCTTCATTACTTAAGTCGCGTTTACTTTCACATTCTTCCAATGTCCAAAATTTCTCTAATTGATTTTGAACATCATTATTTGTAGCATGCAATACATTTATACGTGATTGCGGTTGATTTATTGATCCTGCAAATATCCAACCTAATTCGGTTTTTTGAATAATCGCGTTATCATTGTTTACACGAATTTGACCTGTACGTAGTAAGCTCCAAAATACACCCGCTCCTAACAAAATATCTATCTTACTAGGAATATTAAAGTTTTCATCAGCCAAATTTATACCATCTGGTATGGTAAGTTTACTTATGTCTAATACGGTGCTTGGAATACTACCCGTGATATCTCTTAGTACTAAAAATGATAAGTTTGTATTATAATGATTAAATAATGAATGAATTTGTGTTTTTACTTGCTTTGTTAAATATGTTACGTTTCGACTTATTCCTGCTACTGGAATATTAGTGTTAATGGCCTTTAAATTTAATTTATTAAATAAATCTTGCGTTATAAAATTAGATTGAGACCCCGAGTCTAATAATGCTCTGCAGCGAATGAAGCTGCCTTTAGAGTCTAAAATATTAATTTGTGCTGTCGATAAAATCACATAATTTTCTTTCTCTAATGAATCGGTAACTAAATTTTCATAAATTTGTATGTTTGATGCTAAAAGTGCTTGAGTTTCTTCGCCTTGACGTGTATCGTCGTTATTACTAGTAGGTTCAACGTTACTAACTACTGTGTTATTTTCAATTGTATCTTTGTGTAGTAAAGTATTGTGGTTTTTATTGCATTTTTTACACTTTTTTGACCAACATTCATTATTGAAATGATTTGAACGGAAGCAATTGGCGCATAATTAGTTTTTTAATTTCGTTCCATCTATCTTGAATGCTTAACTTTAGAAATTCCGTGCAACGGTATAATAAATGATTTTGCTTACAATAATGACAAAAATTGCTTGTATGCGTATTGTTAATAGTTAAGTGATTCATCGAAACTTGTTTCTTTGTTAATAGCTTTACATTATTACCTGTACTAATAGTTTCTAAAATTTGGCATCGCTGAATTAAGAATTTTATTAATTCTGCGATGGTTGGCATGTCTTCGTTATTAATAGATATTTTTTCCCACTCGTTTTTTGTAGAATGATCTAGTTTATTGGTAATTATATAAATTAATAAAATATCCCATTTATCGGTTGGTAAATTTAACATATGTAACGATCTTAAGTGTTTATTAAAATTATCTACTAAGGATCTTAGTGACTTATGAGAATCTGCTATTACAGGAGGTAACTCAAATATACCTTTAATATGAGTATTAATAATTAATTTTTTGTTTTCAAACCTTTCCTTTAATAAATTCCACGCAATGGCGTAATTTGCTTCTGATACCTCTAGAGAGTTTAACAAATGAGCAGCCTCTCCTTTTAAAGCCGATTTTAAATAATAAAACCGTTGAATGTGCGATAATGATTCGTTTTTATTAACTAGTGCATCAAAGGTATCGTAGAAATTTATCCAACAATCATATTTACCATCAAACTCAGGTAAATTTATCATTGGTAATCTTACATTACTTGTTTGAATTGAATTGTTTGTTTGCGAATTACTGGTAGAAGCTGTAGTATACGTTTCAATAAATTTTTCCGCGGTTGAAATACAATAAAAATATTTGTTTTCAAATTCTTCCCGTTCATTGGAATAATCTACTTCGTAATTACTATCTTCAATGTCAAGTTGAATTAAATCAAAATCATTGAGCAGAGGTTCAATTTTTTGAAGCCTAGCCTTTAATTCAATAATATTACTTACATTTTCGAAATCTGATACATAATTTTGAAAACGCGTAAGTGTAGCTTTAATTTGTTTTTTCTTATTTATTAATTGTTTTAAATGGTTATTTTCCATGATGATAAAATAGACAAATAATAATAAAAATATTCTTAACAGTATTTGAACAATAGTTTCTAGGTAAAGGATTATAAAAAAGGGAAACTTACTTGCTTGTACACCCGTTCTAAATAAAGCTGGTAACCTTGAATACGTGGTTGCTTTGTTCGTGCTTGCTGTAGTTGTACAAAATTTTCCACTATTACACTAATTTATTTTTGTGTAAATTACGTTCACTTGAATATGCACAATATTAAATAATGTAGTAAATTCGACTCGATTGGACCATAATTTATGTTCGTTCAAAAAATACAAGCTTTAATAAAAATATTATATTGATTTGTACAAATAGTGGACTGTATGTTGCTTGCTTGAAAATACGGATTACAATAATAATGTCTTAAAACTACCTAAAACTACCTGCTGTCTTAGAGGGTTGGTCATGCGCTATACAATATTCAACATATGTACTTACGGCAAATCGTCTTATCAGTTTAAACATTTTCGGAAAAGTATTCGTGAATAAAAAGTAGTTAATATTGTGTTAAAAAAGATGCTGAACAAAACTGTAATCATTCATATTTCGTATAATTAACTGACGTTGCTCATCGGTGATGCATGCACGTTACTGAAATGAAACTGTAAATAGGTGATAATAAACTGCAAACAATCAGTTTCTTACCGTTCTTTAGTTCTTACTGCTTTTTATGTACAATGTCAGTTTACAATAAATAAATAAATACATCAAAAAAATGTTTGTAGCGAAGACGGCATCGACGCCCTCGGCTTTGCGCACGGGGCATATACCCTCCTTTATTCCCTTCTAGATCCGACACTGATATGTTTTCTAGTCTTAAACGACAATTCCATTTAAACATTCTGATAAACATTTATAGGATTTTCCGTATAAATGAAACAGAACCCTTTAATAAAATATTAAATTAAAAACAGTCGAAAAATAACATCAAAATTAAAACATAATTGTACAATCATTTTCAAATTCAAATTTCCTTCAATAGGCGCTCAGGAACGTAGCTAATAAATAAATCTGAGGCTAAACGCGATCTGGTATAAACGGAACTATGTACGAGAAGTTAATAATCCACATGTAGAAAACTATGAAGTTGTTAGATAGTAAATATTACAACCGCTAATTTCAAAAATTGTATTTGATTTATATGGAGCATAATATTTCTAACTGTACTACGCAAATGCAAAAATTGTGGCAAGATAAACTAATACCAAGTTAAGAGTTTATCCGAGTTTAATAAAAATGGCATGTGTTGAATTCGAAATATAAATAATAAAAATATAATAATTAAAAAACGAGTAAAATTATTATTTTAACAACAGAATTAACGTAAACATACAAAAATAGAATAAAGTAACGAACACAAAAAATTTAAACAACAATTCTTTTTGTAATAGGATGTTTATGCATTAAAAAATCTGTTAATTTGTACATCGGCATAGAAAAAAGCAACGTCACCATCAATACTCATCAAATATAAAAGCATAGTTTAGTTGACTTGCACGAATATTTCTATGATATAAATATTTTTTATTGTAAATTAAATATGTTTCGATATTATAAAGTGTCATCATCAGTATATCATTGTTTACAATATGCTTCTTAATGTTTCGGATTACCAAATATAGACCAGAACTTTTTATAATGTTAAAGTAATCAAACAAAAATTAATAAGCATAAAATATGTAAAATAAAAAAAAATATAAATTTCAGTTAACTTACTCTTATTTGTAGTTCAAATTTCCAGTTATAAAGAATTATTCACGTTCTACGGCAGGGAATATTGTGACCAAAATACGTGACTATGTCTATTACAGCATAGTTACTTATTTAAATTATTTTTATTTTATGCAGGTTGTACTCAAAAACCCTACAAGTATCAAAATTATGTTTTTTTTAAAGGTAACCCCTGTATATTATTGCATTTTTGAATTCTCCGATCAAAATAAGTGTGTGTTTTAATAACTTTTATGATGCCTAAACCTTATAATTTTTTTTTGAATAATTTGAATTTCGTGAAAATATAACCTCATTTACATGTTTCAAATACTTAAGCAGTATCTAAGTTATGGTAGCGAAATTTACAGTGAAGTGTAACAACAAATCATATTTTATAGCCCAATTATAATAAACTTTATATCTTATACAGGGTGTCCAGTAATTAAAACCTGTCAATTAAAAAATTTAAGTGACTATAACTTGATTAATTTAAAATCGAACGTCATATTTTTTAATTTACCAGTACTTTTTAACAACGTATCGAATGGTATTAGAATGACTTGTGTGCAGTTAGCCACGGATCTAGCCATAGAAATTCGTTTTGAATTTAAAGCCGATATAAAGCTTTTAAACATTTAAATTATAGTTACCATATAAGTATACGCCACAAACATGATTTATTATATTTTTATATAATTTTTAGTAAAAATTAAAAAAAATGCTTTTAATAAACAGATGTGTATTTAAACATGTAATTGTGATAGTGCGATTTTTACAAAGATAGTCATAACTAATCTTTCTGCAAATCCGTTTATAGATAGATTAAACAATTATTAACATATTAAAAAATTACAATGTGGTTATTTCTTAAAATAAAATTATTTTAAAGTTAATTACCCATTATCTTTCAACTTTAACAAATTTACCTTCTTTACTTTGTAAGTCACATCCACATGTTATTCTGTTGCAGCTTCTAAGAAAAACCTCACATACCAACATCGTATTTGTCGGAAGAACTTGACAACATTATTAACGATTCAGGCTTCGGCATAAATAGATTTCTTTTATGTACTGGCTGCAAAACAAAATTTTGTATATATTTCAAACTGATCTAGATCATTCGTATTAAATTTTACTTAGTATAAATATATTAAAAAAACTAAAGTAGTAAATTATTTGAGATTAACTAAAACTGCATGTGTTTAAAACACGTAAATTATTTTCACCATTTTTGTAAACAAGCTAAAAGTTAAGAATTAAATAATAGTAACTCTTACAATTTGTAATATAAACGCAGACAAATTGACATATAATAAATACAAAGTTTTGACATATCATTTTTTAATTGTAATGTTAGGTACTACTAACACAAATTTTTAAATTCAGGTATGCCTGATTTGTTCTTGTAAAAAGTTTTTTCTGTATGACTTTGATAAATAAATAAATATATAGTCGTGCAAGAAGTATAATGTAGGTAAATTCGTGAGGAATGTGCTCGTATGAATTGTAGCCTCGCCTTCGGCTGGGCAGAAACTTTCACACTTGTTGGTATCCGTTCTATTCTATTGTAGTACATTAACAATTAATTTATTTATTAAAAAAATGCAATAAAGAAATTATTAATTACATGAAAAATCATTCCTAGCCGTCACTTCAGACCGCGCGCTAAGGAAATGACAGATTTTATTTCCAACCCTCAGTCGGGAAGTAATTTTGCAGTCCTTTTATTATATACGTCAAAATTGACAATTAATCTAAAAGAATTGTAAAAATTATAGATAATTATAGAACACTTATAGAAAGCACTAGGTATAAACAAATAAAAGTTAGTGTATTTACAAAGCAATATGTTGATAAAGCTTTATGAAATGTAACATTGAGATTTCGCTCTAAAATGCTAAACGTATCAATCTATTATTATTTATTTATTCAGTTGGTTTTATATTTGAAATCTTTGGCGTTTATCAAAGTGACGAATTATTTATTGAAATGAAATGAAATTATGTTACTTATGTTTTATTTCTTTGAGTTGTTAATACATATTTGATATATAAATCTATATGCTGCCTTAAATTACGTTACAGACGCTAGTAATAATAAATGAAAAGTGAAACTTATAAATACAAATTTTAAAAAAATATTGTAAATAAAATACTATACATACCTCGGTTAAAATTTCATAGTGCCTCGAGCATTTACTGGCCTCGCCGCTTTGCGTTTCGGTAATTTATCGTTGCTCTCGGCAGTAATGAAAACTTTTCTACATCGCTTGTAATATACTATTCCATATACTTGTAATAAACATATTCAAAGTATTACTTCAAAATAGAAGTAAATTTAAATTGTATGAACCTAGGTACTATAATTTTTACATATGTTCGGATTTAAGGGTAACTTTACATATATGCGTTTTCCGCAATATTATTTAATTGTGCACTTAACCTAAGGACAAACATAAATTAGTTGCACGTTATCTATGATGTAAAATTTATACCAATTTATTTGTAAAAAAATGTTGTTAATGGCAGAAATCATACTTTAGTACAAACAATTATTCAAAGTTGGTAGTAGTTTACGAGATTGCCGACTGTTAGTTAATATCAGACAAACGGCAATAGAAGTGCATAACACGTTCACATATGAAAACAAAAGCGACCAAAAAGATGTTGAAAAGGTGTTGGCACAGTTTTAAGAATATTGCAACCCTAAGAAGAATATATTACACCCAAGATATTTATTTTATAGGCGATAACAAGCTGAAATGAAACTATACCGACACAAAGAAGCTGTCAAACAACTGTGAATTTACTAACTCTGATGAGATGCCGAGAGATTGTATTAAGATCAAATGATATAAAAAACGCAAGAATAATACGTAAAGGTTTGAAGTAGTTGAGAATTTTCGTTTAGCTGAACTTCATGTCCAATGACGTGAATTGAAAAACGAAGCAGTTGATGCTGTACACAGGAAGAAACATAATCAAGAAACATTTTTCAAAAGCAATGTGAAAAGAAAACAAGACATGAATAATAATTTTAGATATAAGTGTCTATTAAGCAAACCTCAATATAATAATGGTAAAAATCATCATAGTAATGTTAAGTTTCAGAGTAGAAACCAATGGAATTCTATTCAGTGCAATGCATGTAGGATAAAACATAATAATGGTAGATGTCCAGCATTATGGAAATATTGTAATACTTGTGGTAAACCGAATCACTTCAGTTCATGTTGTAAAAGGAAGATTAATACAGTACAATGCCAACAATCTGAAAATGAACAGATACATTATTTCTGTAATAGTATAAACAAATTTAAAACAATTGATATGATACAGTGGACTCAAATTGTAAAAGTAGAAGATTTTAAAGTAACTTTGATATACTTATAAAGTTAGATTCCGATAGTGATGTAAATTATTTGTCCGCTAATGTGGTAAATGATCCTAATTAATATAGCATCGAATTAAAAAAAGGGTACAATGCGCATTCATATCCGCCACGTAGAGTTGTTATCAGTTTAAGAGATCGTCTGAAAAATGAATTTGATTTTAAAACCGACGAAAAGACGGAGTGGGTGAATCCGTCAGTAATTCTTAAAAAATCAGATAAAAGAATTATGACTTGTCTTGTTCCAGCTGAACTAAATAAATATCATCAGAAATTATTTAATTCCAACCTTGGAAGATTTATATGATAAGATAGAAAATGCAAAGTACTTTTCAGCATTAGACCTTAAAGATGAATTACAAATTCTTTTAGATCAGAAAAGTGCAAAGTTATGCACCTTTAGTAGCATTTAAGGGACTTATACATATAATCAGTTGGCCTTTGAATTTCATGCTCTGCTGAGGTTTTTCATAACTATAATTCAAAACTATTCGGAGATTTGGAATGTGTTTTTATTTACATTGATATTTTAATTTTTGCAAATAAAATTGAAGAACATAATGAGATTTTTATAAAAATATTAGAGAGAGCTCGTAAATATAATATAAAACTTACTGAAATTAAAATTCAGTTTCAAGTTCAGTCAGTAAAGTATTTAGGCCATATTTTTGAAAATGGTAAAGATCAAAACAAAATTGAAACAGTATTAGATTACAAAATACTTACTACAAGAAGTGAACTACAAAGATTTTTGGGTTTAGTAAGTTACTTAAGAAATTTTGTAAAACAAATCGCAATTTTAACACAAGAATTAAGGCAATTGCTAAAAAAATAATGAATTCATTTGAAATAATAGTCATATTGAGGCTAATTACCCAGTATTATAATATTTTGATAATCAAAAACCTATCATTATTCAAATAGACAGTAGTTTGAACACAATAGCATGTGTAATGTTGCAAGACAACAAACATATTTGTTATGGTTCGAAATATTTAACTGAAACAGAAGTCAATTATGCAATAATTGAAAATGAATTTTTAGCAATATTATTCACATGTAAAAAGTTCCACTATTACATTTACGGTAGAAAAGCAATAATACTAACTGATCATTTACCCTTGGTTACTATATTGAAAAAAGATATAAATAATATACTACATACATTCAAATCGTTTGCAATGTATAAAGCTAAAATTATTAGGGTATGATATAACAATCGAACATGTAAAAAGAAATAATAATTTAATCGCCGATGCTGCCGATAGACGATGTTGCAAATCAACTTATTCAAACAATTAATATAAGTGACAAGCGACGCTGACAATTTTTGAAGCAACTTTAGATGACAAGGTTCTTAGTAAAGTAATGAAATATCTTAAAAGTGGTTGGTCACACAAAAAAAATTAGTGAAGACATAATTTTTTTATAACAAGAAAACATTTATGTCATGGATAATTTATTATTTTTCAATGATAGAGTCATTGTCCCATCGCGATTAAAAAATGAAATGCTAGAATCAATACATAAATCACATCACATCACATAAAACAAAAGCAAGAGCTCAATCCTTGTTATTTTGAAAAAATATAAAGAATATGAAGGATATGTTAAAAGATAAGTATGTGAGAAATTTAGATCAATAAAAGAACCTTTAATTAGTCATGAATTACCAGATCTCCTATTTCAAAAACTTGTTTGTGACATTTTAGAGTTCAGAAATGATTCTTAATTGGTTCTAATTGATAACTTTTCATTATATACAAAAAGTAATTATCTGAAAAGGCAGTAGGAATACGTAAAAACTTGTTATAAAATCATTCGAATCGGGCTGTAAAAGAGAAATAATGTTAGAATATCGCAATGTTCCTGTGTTAGGTTAAAAATTCACTCCATCTCAATTATTGATGAGTGCCAATCTATCAATCTTATTTACTAAATAACTCTTCAAAACCAAAAATAATTCTTAACTTCAAAAAATTCTAAAAAGTTGTCAGAACAGATTGTGATTGATGGGTGTATTTATCTTCAGTAGGAGGGGCAATAAAAAGCATTCATGTCCCATTGACAATTTATTGTAATAACTAGACTAGCTAATGATATCAGCTGCGGTATACTTGTTAGACCATTGGACTGTCTCCACTCAATAACCTTTTCTGGTAAGCATTTTGTCTATAAGTGTATCTGTTAAAAAATTTTCTTAGTTGTTATGTTGTTCACTTACCGTCACTAAATTTTCAATGGCCTGAAGAAGTGCACACTTGAGGTAGGAAACGTGGTTTTTTATTGACCCTCCTACGTGAAGATAGAAATAGTTTATTACATGTTTTTTTTTTGTTAGTGCTTTAATTACACGGTTATATCGGTGTAGTTTTCTTATAAATAAAGTTATTATTTTATAATCTACAAGTACAATGATGTACAAGTACAATTCTTTCTTTAAATCACGCTAAATTTTGATTCAGTGTAAACATACAGTGCGAGTCTGTAACTTGTAATAAATTCAGTAAATCAGATACCTTTACTTTTTCGAAAAAAAATGTTATAGGTCTATGCAAAATGTTTATAAACAGAATGAGTTTAATTCTGATATAGTTTTAAGATAATCAATTGATGTATTTTAATATATTTTTTCATTAAACAAATTGTAGTAATTTTTATGTTATGGCACAATTTAAAAATAATATTTGCGCATCTGCTATATTTCTATATAGTTTATAATATCTTAAGCGCGATACAAAAAAAAACCATGTACAAAAATAATGATAAATGAATTGGAAACTAGCCATCGTTCATTTTTGATGAAGACCCAGACGAAATATGAAAATAATGTGTAAACCTTGCAATTTATTTTAAGCAATATTTTCATTCTCTTACAAATACACTTTATTTTAATCGTAGTCTTTGTTTTAAATTTAGATTGTAAATTTACCTTCAGTTATAATCGCATCGTTTTGTTAATTGGATGGTTTCCGCTTTGAAATATACGCATTTTCTTTTTAATAGCTTTTCTTAAGTTTTAATTCAAACTTGGTTTTAATGTTTTGATTAAAACACTGTTGACTTTTACTACTTAAACAATAGACATTTATGGTCCGATTTCCACTCTATTTGTTTCTAATGTCCACGATAATATATCTATACAAACAAGCAGACATAAAGTGCAGTAAATATATTTCATCACAAGAACACATATAATTATTATTTTTACGTAAATACTTCCATAAAACTTCATAAGTTCTTCAATTTAAAAAATTGTAATTGCCAAAATACTAATGTAATCATACGTAATAGCGAAAACCAATTTGTCACAATAGTGTATGACTATGACTCGTCGGAATGGATCGAGTCCATAATTTGGCACTGATTTTATAAAATTGTAATGTCTTTTCTATTAGACCCTTTACAGTTCTTAAGAACAGTTGGTTTAGAAACATTAGTAATGATAATTTTTAAAATTTTGAGCATATGTCGACTGTTAAAATACGAATTCTACAAAATACAATTTTAGTATTGTTACGTGGTTTATCTCGTAAGTAAATGAGAACAATGATTAACTCAGTTATTCCGGCGACAGAGTCGTAGGCTTTGTAGTGTTAGATTATAAAATAATTTAAAAAGGCGAAAAAACGATAAAAGACTAAAATGGGAGACGCCGTTTAAATCTACTCGCAGCTGAAAAAGAAAAAATGATAAGACAGAAGTAGTAACTTAAAATAATTATTTATCTTATCACAGACAGTAGTTGGAAGAAGAAGAAGAAGAAGGTACATAAGTAAATTTATATAAATTTTATCAAACGCCAGCATGTAGGTCGGTATCACAGACAAAATATAAACTACACCCTCGACTGACTCACATTTAAAAAAGAATTGACTTTACATCTAAAAAATACAAAAATACGAAAATCGAAGATTTAGAGAATAACAATGTGACACAACAAAACGATTTTATAATTAATTGTGTTAACAACCTAACATGTATGGACGGTCATTCTACAATCGACATGGCCACCAAAATACCAACACTTTAAAATAGCAAGTGTAATACTTACAATTAGGTTTCCTCAAGTAGGGGACTAGCTAGTTCCGTACCAGTATTACCTAAAACTTAATTTAAATCTAACACAAAAGAAAGCGTACATACGGCGTTATCACAAGTAAATCCCTATTTAACTGATACGATTACTGGAAATAAGCGAACGCGCAGAGTTTTCCTCCAATTAACTTCGTTAATTTGGTAATTGTTTCCTCCAATATGATTGTATTCAACCCCTCGAAAGTATAGGTGGTGTTAACTCCAGTGACGTGACATCATGCAAATTTTCCAATTGCAACGTGTGCTTATGAACTCCATAGATAAAGAACATAGGTGAAGGTATGGAGGTATGTGAAATACTTAACAATGAAAGCCTTCTTAGGCTTAGGGTGTCCGCGTTCTTCAAACTTTACCAGAAAAATCAAACCGTGTTTGACAATTTGACATACTAGCCCTACTCCAACAACGAAAAGTGGGCGTACTGAGGCTACATTTTATACTAAAAAAATTTTAACATAACAGTAAATTTTAACATAACTTGTAATTTGCAAATAATCAATGTCATTTTAAAAGTTAAAGGTAATAAAAGTTTGTTGAACAAAACCAAATTATTTAATAATTTCTAGTAAATTTATTGCTAATGTCCATGTTGTTAGGATTGTCTGCAAAAGCTCATCTACAAACGCAAGAATAAATGAACATTGAAAAGCAATTATGTATACGTCAGAATTGAGTATTAATCAAATACTTTACATTTCATTAGTAGTTTAATTAGATTTTCATTGCAATTACTCTTTGTTTAAATCATACATTAATTGTAATTAGCTGTATATGTAACTGCAATTAGATTCTATCTAACTGTAAATGTTGTTGCCACTGTAACAATTACTGTAAAAAAGTAAACAATATTTTTCCTCAATTTAATGAAACGGAATTAAATTCTAGAATGGTAAAGCTGATTTAGGTAAACATTGATACCTAACTATTAAAAAAACTACGATTGCGTATAAAACTTTAAATCAAATACCTGTGCAGTCATTTTAAACCTTTTATTATTGTAAATGCTTAGCTAATCAGCATTTTTTGTATATGTTGAACTCTGCGTTAAGTTTAAGTATCGGTATAATGTTTATAATAAACTTTGTTTTTGTAATATAAATCTAGAAGCCCGTTTCGCTTACTTGTTTATGTTGTAAACCATTATGTTTCTTTTATGACTTACTCTGATTTTATTTATTTTTATTTTCTTTCACTCTTTACTTGTTTGCGCCATGCAGAAATGACGTTCTCTAGAACACCGTTATAATATAAAGTTAGAACCTTATTACAGTTTTTAAATTTTAATAAAAAAATAGTATATTATACACCAAATGTATTATTATCACAGAGTATATTAAGAAATAAAGAGGGAGGATACCATCAAAAAAGTGATGCCAAATGAGTTGTATAGGCAACCGTACAACCAAGAACACTTTTTGCATATGCTATATGTGAATACACGTTCTTTTAGTATTTTCCAGTTCGAAAATAATTTTTTTAAGTTAAAATTGCAACATTTTACTTCATAAAAACGTGTTAAACTAGCAGTGAATTGTATTTCATTTTTAAAATAGTGCCGTTTTTTAATATTTAGGAACAGTTTGGATAGGAGTTGAACATTTGGGTTATAATTTTTCGTGCATGTAAATAAGACATTGTGTAATTTTATCATAAACAATATTTACGTAGTTTATAAGTTAATTTAAACTTTAGTTAGTGACTTCATTATAAACTGTGTGCTGGTTAACTTGCATTAAAATGGTTGGATGCGCTTCCTATAAATGTACAAATCGTACAAGTAAAAAAAGTAAAGAGCAGTTAAAATATGAAGAAAAACAGAGGATTACCTTTCATCTGTAAGTGAATAAAAGTATTTTAGTACCCACATGTAACAGATAATGGTATTTCATAGATTTCCGAAAGATCCAGAAAAACAAAATTTATGGATTACTGCATTACGGAGGAAAGATTGGTGCCCTTCTGATAGCAGTACTGTGTGTTCGTTACATTTCGAGGAACATTGCTTTGACCGATCACTAAATAATATTGTTCGTTTAAAACCGGATGCTGTTCCAACAATTTTTAAATCGTTTCCATCGTATTTGCAACAGGTAATGAAAAAACAATATTTTCTCATCCAAATCGCATTTTTAATTAATTTCTTCGTGGATTACTATATATTGACGTTTATAACTACAGAATAACTGTTTATAACAGTTGAAACTAAAGATTTTTCTTATCTACAGAATGTAACAATTGTTCTTACTATGGTTTTATGAAATGTTATTGCTGAAAAAGTGTGAGTGAAATAATTGTAATAAATCTGTATCTAATTCACAGAAACCTAAACCACCACGTAGACCATTAAAAAGGAAAGCAGAAGGTCCTATTGAACTGGTAGAACCTGTGAAGCAACCTGACGAGACTGTAGAACATGTGCATAATGAAGAGATAGCATCGACTTCTGTGGTAGTATCAACATCTCGATCTACATCTGTATCACCACCACATAAGAAAATTATGGAAAGCCCTACAAAAAAAAATTTAAGAACCTTACTTAAAGAAAACCAGCTGAAGTATCGTAGAAAAATACGGAGTTTACAACAGATTAACCGCAGGAAAACTAAAAAGTGTGCCTCTATGAAAAATATCATGAATTCATTAAAAACAAAAAATTATATTGCAGAAGAAGATCTTGATATACTAAATAGTGCAATTGGTCCTGGCAAAGAGATCTTAAAACGGCAACTGCTGAAAAATAAACACCATCTGCCAAAAGTTTATAATGCAGAGATACGGAAATTTGCCCTAACTCTTCATTATTACTCTCCAAGAGCTTATAGTTTTGTACGGAGTAGCTTTGATTCATGTCTTCCTCACCCAAAAACATTGACAAAGTGGTATAACAGTGTTAATGGTGAACCTGGCTTTACCTCTGAATCTTTTAATGCTATACGCCAAAAAGTATTACAATCTGAACACAAACTCCTATGTTCTTTAATTGTAGATGAAATGGCAATACGTCAGAAAATTGAATATGATGGAAAAAAATTTCAAGGCTACGCTGACATGGGAACTGAACTGGAAACAGATCAATTAGTAGCTAAGGATGCCTTTGTTTTTATGATTGTTTGTGTAAATGGAAACTGGAAAATACCTGTAGGTTATTTTCTAGTACATGGGATAAATGCTGAACAAAAGGCAAACCTTGTTAAACAGTGCTTGGTGTTATGTAATGAGTCAGATATTCAAGTAATATCATTAACGTTTGATGGCACCGCTAGTAATATGGCAATGGCGTCAAAATTAGGCTGTAAACTAGAAATGTCGAACCTGATAACAAAATTTAAACATCCTATCAGAGAAGAGCATGTGTATATATTTCCAGATCCATGTCATATGATAAAATTAATACGAAATACCTTGGGAGAAAAAAAAGTTATATATGATGATAATGGGGATGTAATTCTATGGGACTATATTACAAAATTACATAAATTACAGGAAACAGAAGGACTCCACTTGGGAAATAAAATAAGAACAAATCATATTAATTTTCATAGACAGAAAATGAAAGTTAGGCTGGCTACTCAAGTTCTTAGTAAATCTGTTGCAGATGCATTAAGGTTTTGTAAAGATTGTTTGGTGTTAAAGGATTTTGAAGGCTGTGGTGCGACCATAAATTTTATTAATAATTTTAATGACCTATTCGATATTTTTAATACAAAGTACCTAAAACAACCTGGTTTAAAAAAACCAATAAATAACAATAATTATAAAAGTGTCTTTGAAGTTTTAAATAGATGCAAAAATTATATTCTAAATTTAAAAACTGCAAGGAATGGGGAAAAAATTGTGGATTCCAATAGAAAAACTGGTTTTGTCGGATTTATTATTTGTATAAACAGTTTGCAACAACTTTTCATAGATGTGTGCCAGTTACAAGCACTACTCTTATATGTACCTACTCATAAAATCAGCCAGGACCACTTGGAACTTTTGTTTGGGGTTATTCGAATGCATGGAGGCTGTAATAATAATCCTACTGTTCGACAATTTAAAAGTGCGTACAAAAAAATCCTAATTCATACCGAATTAAAATCTACTTCTCAGGGGAATTGTATACCTTTACAGGAAATATCAATATTACATTGCAGTTTAAAGCCAGAAAATCATATTAACACATCAACACCTGGATACCGGGTTAAAGATGATGAAGATATTTTATTAACATCTGATTCAGATCATTTATACTTTCCATCCCCCCAAGAACTTACAGAGTTTTCAGTACAAGTAGTTCATTATATAGCTGGATTTGTGGTACGCTACCTATCGAAAACACTTGTATGCAGTGAATGTACGTCAGTTTTGACGTCTACACCAGGTGAAGACTTTAACACTTTAATTAACATTAAAGATCGAGGGGGATTAGTACATCCTTCAGTGGACGTAGTGAAAATTTGTGAGAAAACGGAAAAATGTGTTCGTCAAGCTCTTGCTGAAAGTGGTGGTCAATTTCTATTAAAAAAGTTCACACCTGAAAAACTTGTCAATACTGTTTTAAGTAATTTTTTAAATGTGGACATTTTCACAGCTCTAAAAGACCATGTTCTGGATCAGTTATTTTTGGATAACCATATTGTGCTTTTAATTAGGTGTATTGCAAGAAAGTATGTTGATATAAGATTTCACTACATAGCAAAACGGAGTCTTGATTTTAGTGAAAGCAAGAGACAATTTTACAACAAGTTAATTCTGTTTCAAGGGCACTAAAATTAATATAATGGTACTAACTTTATTTTCACGATATTTGTTTCATAATTTTGTGTACCTTTTTAATTATAGACATCACTGGCATCTTTTAGATAAAAATTTTTTTTTTTTCACTTGGCTGTAGGGCAGGCCCATATTTCTATTTTTTTTAAACACATAAGAATTTGATTTTTGTTACCTTGTCCACACTTTGCCAATAACACATTTTTCTCTCATTCTGATTCTACTATTAAATAATGATACCAGCCAATGCATGTTAATATGTTAATGACTTTATTATTATGACAAATGTAATTTTCAAACCTGTACATTTTTTGCGAACATTTTAAAATGAGAAAGTATATTATGATTATTAACATTTTGATTAAGGAGATATATTGTATATATTAAATTTTAATCATCCTTATCTTTATTTACTAACCTATTAATACGATACAATAACTAAATGATGTTATGTATTTGAGCACAAGTTGTTAATATTTCAATATATAAATTATTGGAGCACGGTAAATCGCTTAATTCATATGTGTGTAAAATAAAAGTGTTCTTGGTTTGCGGGTTGCCTACATCATTTCCCCTTACCCCACCAGGCTTCAAACTATTGCCCCATAGTAATAGCGTTTGTTCCCTCTATATTTCTTAATATGCTCTGTGATTATTATAATCTAAAACCCGTTTGACACGATACATAATTATACAAAAAATTACATATTCAATTATACCTATATATTAGATATATGAATCTGTTCACAATTGCAGTTACAATGAAAAGCTGTTTTACACCTTGTATAATTCAATTTAAAATTGTTTATTTACGCATGTTAAGTGCAATATATTAAAATGGTAAATACTTTTAAAAAATAGTACTTATGGTTTTTGTTCTCGTCTAGAGTTAATCGAGTCTATTCACAGACGTATTTCTTATTTTTATTTTTTATTTCATTTGAACTGTGTATAAGTTTAATAAAACAATGCCTTTCTATAACTCTAACTTTAATTTACAAATTACAACGGATCAACTTTTCACTACATACAAAAGTACAGAAAGCATCATATTGGACAAAAACAAAAACTGCAAATGCGAGTCAACGCAAGACACGCTTACACTGCTTCTTCTTAAAAAACCTAGATGGCGCTAAATTTAAATTTGTAGAAGGCCGGTTTTAACACACCGCCTGCCTTAAAGTGCACGCATCTTTCAACACTAACTAAATGTGTACAATAAGTATAGTTAAAATCTAATTATCTGTTAGAACAAATACTATTAAGGCAATGTCTGAGATGTAACGGTTCTGATCATAACTAAGGTTAGAATATTGTATTTTACATCCAACTTTTATAAGTTTATCATTGTCCATGAATGGATTTAAACTTAATATATTACTATTATTGTGTCTTAGTCTTTTGTTTTCTAAATCATCGTGCTTTTGTTCTGTCGATTTTATCTGCAGAAACATTGGCTACTGCTTTAAAAAATTGATTTTTAATATCTCGTATTTTAAAGGATGTATTTTTTTCTAGCAATTGTTCCTTTTATTTTAGCCTATATTAATTCAATGAGACACAACTTGTTTACTGACTTGCCATTTCATCCACCACATCATTTGTTACTGTTAGTTGTGGAAGATGGATTTTTTTCTACTATGAACTATGATACCATTTTTTTCAACCAGCATACTATTGTGATTTCTTATTCTGTACCTATAGAATAACGTGCACAATACACTGTTTGTTTAACTAACCCAAACCCAATTTTTCCAATAATTTTTGTAACGTAGTTAATTTAAAGTTTGGCAAGTTCTCATCTTCGCTAATGCAAGCCACAATTGTCTGTACTGTTGGTGATTCATTAAATAAAAATAAAAAAATGCACATGAAGTCTTCATTATCTAATCTTGACCTACGGCATATTTTCAGAGAATGCAGTACTTCATCTGTGTTATATTCATTTAGCACATTGTATACAGTAGATACAGAAACAGCTATATAAAAAATAAAGATAATATAAATATTCACATGTATGTAAGTATATAGAAATGTTTATGTTTATTAGTGAAAAATCGATAATAATGTATTAGATAAGCTATAAAAATTATTTCTTACCTTGGCATCAACAATAGCAGACGGTCTTTAAAAATATTATTTTAAAATAATCAATTCTGTACACATAGTAACTTACTAATAAAAAAACGAAACACTAGTTTTTCTGCGTACTTTGAATTAACCAATTACAAAAACATTTGTGGGAGACATACACGCAAACTCAATTGCATCTGCAAAGCTAACTAGCCCAATGGTAGTGGAGTCCTTTGATATAATGTATCTAAGAATTTTTATTTGACTTAATGACTCTAAATTTGATTTAAATTTTTTCCAATTTGCCTGTAAATTTATCGGTAGTTATGTTTGCGCTATCGATTTTACTTTTCATAATATTTGAATATGTATAGAACTGTAAAAAATGTTTTGATGCTTATGCCTTTGTGTATGTATTTAATCACCGATTGTGGAATTTTCCACAACCTTGTAATATTTTAACAGGTCTTTTTAGAAGGTCGTTGCAGTACCTTTACCACCCCCTTCACCATTCTTTTTTGTAAACGAATTTACCTGAACGGGTAGTTAGTTGGCAGCGTTGCCAGTTTGGGCGATTTATCGCCAATTGGGCGACTTTATAATTCATTTTGCGACTTCAATTTTAGAATGGCGATTGGCGACTGAATTGGGCGACTTTAAATATTACTGTATTAGATACCTACGTCGCCTACGTATTAAATAACGTAAAATAAAAATCGTATCTTTTATTAGATGCACGGCACTGGATAGACGCTACGTCGAACGCAGGCGCACTGCTTAGGGCGGTTAAGCTTGCTTAACGTTATCTTAAGGCAGGTTTGAGGTTAGTGTCATTAGTCATAAACTAAAGTATTCGTAATTTGTGGTTAGTGTTGAACTCTTTAGATTGATCTGTTAGTGTCATTGTTATGGGTAAATATAGCAAATACACAAGAAAGTTTAATGCATCATGGACAAAGGAATCCTGGTCACAAGGTAAATTTAATAACACAAGGTTTTAGCACAATAAGTTATTTAATAAAATAATTTTAGGTTGGTTGATGGAGTTGCCTGATCCTAACTCATCAAAAGAAGCTTTTTGCAAAGTTTGCAAATTGCATTTACGAGCACACAAAGCTGACCTAATTAAACACTGCCAAACTGGTATTCACAAGCAGAATTCTAAATCATTAACTCCTCAAAACCATGGACAATCAACATTAAATTCACATGTGATTGTAAAAATTTCAAATGACGAAAAGGAGAGGGACATCAAATTAGCGGTTTATGTAGCAATGCATTCTGCTATACGAAGTGTCGACCATTTGGGCGAATTAATAAATGATATTGGCAAGGCTTTGGGTTCAACTTCTCTTCTACAGAATATTAGACTTCATCGTACAAAATGCACGAGTTTAATAACATACGTGATAGCACCATCTATAATGGATGATCTCAAAGCTATACTAAGTAACACCTCGTTTTCTCTTATTATTGATGAGAGTACAGACTGTTCTATAAACAAATATTTGTGCATTTGTGTAAAATATTTCAATGTTGAACTTCAGAGGATTCGTACCGATTTTTTAAGTATACTACCAGTAGAACTAGTTACAGCTGATGCATTATTTGAACTTATTAGTAAATATTTGAATGATTTAAATTTGAGTTGGAAACAAGTGTTAGGTATAGGTACAGATGGGGCGAACAATCTATGTGGTAAAAATCACTCACTTTTTACCTTAATTAAAGAGAAAAATCCTAATATACAATTAATTCGTTGCATATGTCATTCTTTAGACAATGCTGCAAGTAATTCTGTACAAGAACTACCAGCAGCCATAGACTTCTTGTGCCGTGAAATATATAACTGGTTCAGTCACAGTTCAAAACGGCGGATCGAATATAAGCGCCTTTTTGATATATTAAATGGTAACGATAAAGTTTTCCATAATTTTGTTCAGTTATCAGGTACACGTTGGTTAGCTAGATATCAATGTATAAACAGAATTATAGAACATTGGGAGGAGCTGAAGACACACTTTCACACTGTTGTGAATAAAGAAAAATGTTATACAGCACGTGTTCTGAATGAAATGTTGAGTGATAACTCAAATATTTTATGCCTTAAAATTGTGCAGCCTATAATATATGAAATTCATAAGTTAAATTTGATTTTTCAAAAAAAAAATGATATAGATATGGGCAAAGCATACAGTGATGTTCAAAATGTTATATTTTTTTAGGTTCAAAAATGTTTAAGCCAATTATGTTACATAGTGCACAGAACAATATTAATGTAATATTAGACAATTTTGAAAATCCTTTGGCATTTGTTTCCCCAGAGCAATGTGATTTTGGTATTCACTATGTCAGGGCCCTCAAAATTTATGAAATCTCAAAAACTGCACGATATGAACTTGAAGTAAAGTGTTTTAATTTCACTAAAAAATTACTTGGCGAACTTATAAAAAGGTTGCCAGATAACATGAAGTTTTTGACAAAGATGAGAGCTTTTTCCCCAGAATTTTGTTTAAGTCCAGTGGCAAGATATAAATTTTGTGATTTGCCATTCTTAAATTTAATAGATAATGAGTTACTGTTTAAAATGGAAAATGAGTATAATTCATTAATTGATCTCAATTGGCAGGAATTGTATGGCCAACATATTCTTACAAACACTGTAACATTTTGGTCAACAGTTATGTTGCACCAAAATGCAGGAGGCCTATCAGCTTTTGCAAATATTGCAAAATTTGTGATTATGATATTATGTTTCCCAAGTAGTAATGCTGTTGTAGAAAGAGTGTTTTCCATAATGAATCTAGTTAAAACCAAAGCAAGAAATAAAATAAAAACGCCCTTGCTTACCTCTCTGTTGAGAATTAAAATGCACTTGTACGCACAGAATGCTTGTTGCAAGAACTTTAATGTAACAAGTTCAATGTTAAGCAATTTTAATACTAAAGTAATGTATTGTATGCCCAAAGATTGTGATTCGCAAAATGAAGAGACATTAGAAATATTTGAGGAACTAACAGAACCCCATTGCTCTCAAATATAAACATTATTGTAGACAAATTTATTTTTTATTAGTATTTTATGTAAATGTGGTAACGCCGCATGCAACGTGGCAACAATAAAGGTTGTCGGTAATGTAGAAGCAAGGAGGATGGGTGGAAGTTTTTATGAAAGATTATGATTATGAGAGGACGCAAGATACATTTTGATTTATGTATTATCTATATATATATATATTATGTATTATTTTATTTGGGTGTGCATTAGTATTTTATAGCCTGTGTTTAAATAAATAAACGCATTAAAATTGGCGATTTGGGCGACCTCTATTGAACCAAACTGGCGACTTTGCTACCAGAAAAACTGGCAACACTGTTAGTTGGTACTCTTCAAAGAAATAACTTGTATTGCAAGAAAATAAATAAGTTTGTTAAAACTAAGTTTTTGTTTTAATTATAAAATTATAAATTAAAGAAGTTATCAACTACTCAAACAAGTTACTCATCCTAACCAATTCTTCTGAACCAAACCTTTGAGTTTAATATTTTCGCATAACCAATATAGGTTCTAAATATACCGACGCTGAGTGGGACAGACATAGGTCATAATTAGAAAAGAGAACTTAAAATTTTAAATATTTTTTATTGTTATTATGATGAACGATTGTTATAGTTACTAAATCTATAATTAATCTGGTAATTAAGATGCACATACATTCCTTTTTGTTCATTCAAAGTGAATAAATCAAATACGTTATAAAGGTTGTCGGTTTATCATCAATCAATATGTTTGCGGTTATTTGTGACTCTGTAAAACATACCGTTATGTGTTGATTTTTTACAATGAATATCCAAGAACAAGGTTTATAGTTTATGTTTTCATATTTTTTATTTCATATTACTGAATATTTTCATATATATTATATACTAAGTGAAGTTTTGCTTTTCGTATTTCTTCAAATTGTTCGAGCACGCTTTAAACTTATATGCTGCATGATGCAATTTTTGACGAATAGTGTCTTAAGAGTTATGTAGAATATGTCAAAAATGACGCGGAATCGTTGATCAAAACTTGCCGCTACATTTTTGAATGTCAGCAGTTAGAACAAAGGTATTTTCACCGAATCTAAGCAAGATTGTAAACAAGTGGTTTTGAATTGTAGGTCCGACGTATTGAACGTTATTCAATAATACTCCCGTTGTTGTTTTCATAGAAACGTAAAAAATTACTCTTAACCTTGTGACACTAATCCAATTCGATATGTAATGGTTGCAGATAATGTATTTGTTTATACTATCAGAAACGTATTTTTAATTATCGGTTGTCTAGAGCCAGAAGAATAGTAGAAAATACATTTGGTATTTTGGCAAATCGATTTAGAGTATTACTTAATCCTGCAAACCTGTCAGTGAAATATGTAGAAATAATAACTTTAGCAAGCACTGCATAACTTTTTAACAGATAATAAAAATTTAGAGAATGCTATTGGTTTAGATATTTCTACATCAAATGAAAACTATGCTAAAGTGCAACATCAGAATTATAATCCATTTGCTCAATTAATTCATGAAGAAATAAAAAATTATTTTGTATCTGATGTGAGTAAAGTCCTTTTGCAAGATAATATTGTTAGCAACTTTAATATGTAAAGTACCTGTATAGATTAAAAATAAACTTGTAAAATTTGTTCCGGGCTCTGAAGATGTTCACTGCGACGTGTGACGAAAGCTCAGCTTGCGTGATAACGACAACACGGGAATTATCGAGAATAGAAAATTGTATTATTATGAAATTGTTTTAGTGCCGTATGACACTATAGTTATTTTGATGCTGAATTCAGTATTTAATTTTTTACGTTGTATAACGAACTGAAAATGTTTGGATTTCTTATCAGTATTTGCAATTGTGGAAATTTTTAATGTTTACAGTTGCAAACAGAGATAAAGAAAACAAACATTTTCAGTGCGTTTTTTGATGCAAGAATTTTCAATACTGAATTTAGTACTAAAATATGTATAGTGTCATACAACACTTAGTTTTAATAATATATTTAATAAAATCATGAATTTAAACAAAATGAAAAAATATTCAAACATCCATAGTCACATATTTTAATAAAAAACGGTACAAATTTTGGTTAAATAAACTTTCTGCTTACTTATACAACACAAAAACCACAGATTCATAATACCAAATAGTAGGTATATAAATCTTAAGTACATATTTAAAATACAATAAGTATTTAAATATTAATTTACCAGCTCTTTTTAACGAATTCAAATGTTTTCCATGCTCTATTAAAAATTGTTTCGTAAAGCAGTATAATTGTTTTTTATATTCGTTATGGTTATGCCTGGTTTACTTCCTTCCATTGCTTTTTGTACACTTTGGAGAGCACTTATTCTTACGTGTTTATTTTTGTATTGTGGTAGTCGAAGGTTATAGAAACACTCATTCTGTTGATACTGATTCAAAAGCAAACAAACCTGCTCTCGTCAACACGACATAAAAAAACAGATTCACATGTATCCATATGCAAAACAAATAATATTTCATATATATATATAAATATAATATTCTTTCTAACAAATAAATAAACAAAAAAAACGTAACCACAAAACTAACAATGTCAACAAAAACCTAATATCAATTACAAACACAGGATTCAACTGCGCATTTTAGTGTCCATAAAACAAGGACAGGTTTTATTTTTATACACTTAAAACAGACCTTGAAGAATTTAGACAAATATATGATTTATATATAGAATTATGTTTCTAATTATGTATCGTGTCAAACGGGCTTAAGCGACAGATTATATCGTCATCCGTGGTCGATATGCAATTTTTTCCACCACTAATATTATTAAAACCTGTCTAACTGTTACTAAATGAAATTTAAAATAATAGTATATTATATATCAAGGTTGAGAAGTGTATCATTAGAACCTAAGCGATAGATTATATCGCGAAGCGTCGAGGGATATAAATCGCGCAGGTTATAATGGACTTCTCAACCGTGGTATGTATACAATTTTTTCCACTACTAGAATTATTAAAACCTTTCTACCTGTTACTAAATCAAATTTAAAATTTAAGATATTAATTGTAAATTCAAAATCAAGTTAGTGATTCTGACAGTTGTCATTAGTTTAATAGAATTAATTTTGACGTATTTTTTAATTGTGATTTAAAACAAAAAAAAACGGATAATGTAAGTTTTTATTGGTAAAGTTGTTTAAATTGTTCAAAAACATTATTGTTTTAAGCATTGATTATATCTAAAATATATTTAATTCTATAATATTCACATTTAATTAAGCGCAAACTCCAAATAACTTACTTTTTAAAATCAAATTAATTTATTAATTGAACGATTTAAAAACTTAAATTAGCATTAAATAAAATATCTTGCTCTTGGTACGCAGTTTCGTAAACTTTTTTTCTTTGAAACTGTTTTAGTATTATCAGAAAATGTAAATATGTTCATTATTAACTACTAGTTAATAATGAAATATTATTCACCTGCGCTTAAAAAAGTACAACTTCACGACCTACTATTATACGTAATAATGCAAGCGTATACAACTAGTAGTGGAAAATAGTATATTATATATCAAGGTTGAGAAGTGCATCATTATAACCTAAGCGATAGATTATATCGCGAGACGCGAAGCGTCGAGGGATATAAATCGCGCAGGTTATAATGAACTTCTCAACCGTGTTATATATATAATTTTTTCCACTACTAGAATTATTAAAACCTTTCTACCTGTTACTAAATCAAATTTAAAATTTAAGATATTAATTTTAAATTAAAAATCAAGTCAGTAATTCTGACAGTTGTCATTAGTTTAATAGAATTAATTTTGACGTAATTCTTAATTGTGATTTAAAACACAAAAATAAACAGATAACGTAAGTTTTTATTGCTAAAGTTGTTTAAATTGTTTAAAAACATTATTATTTTAAGCATTGATTACATCTAAAACATATTTAACTCAATAATATTCACATTTAATTAAGCGCGAACTTCAAATAACTTACTTTTTAAAATCAAATTAATTTATTAATTGAGCGATGTGAAAACTTAAATTAGCATTAAATAAAATCTCTTGCTCTTGGTACGAAGTTTGGTAAACTTTTTTTCTTTGAAACTGTTGTAGTATTATCAGAAAATGTAAATATGTTCATTATTAACTACTAGTTAATAATGAAATATTATTTACCTGCGCTTAAAAAAGTACAACTTCACGGCCTTCTATTATACGTAATAACGCAAGCGTATACAACTAGTAGTGGAAAAAAGATTACCTAACTTCAAATTAAAAATCAAGTGACTGTTTTGTGTTGTGATTGTGACAGTTTAATACAATTAATTTTGACGTAATTGTGACATACAACAGAAAACCAAATAGATAAAACGTAGGTTTTTTTTGGTAAAATTACTAAAATTATTTGAAAAATTAATATTTTAAGCATTGATTATACCTAAAATATATTTAGTTCAGTAATATTTACATTTAATTATGCGCAAATTTCAAATAACTTACATTTCTAAAATCGAATTCATTTGTTTAATTAACGATTTAAATTCTTAAAATAGCGTTAAATAAAATATCTTGGCCTGGTTGACAATTTTGTAAACTTTTTTTTTAAAACATACAGGATTAACAAAAAATCTAATATGCGCGGTTGAAAAAGTGCTACCTCACAATCTACTATTACGTAATTTTACGCAATAGTGAAATCCTATACAACTAGTAGTGAAAAAACGTATTTATTTACTTGTGTAAATAATCGCCCTTGCTTTTTATTTTTGTTTTTTTTTAAGAAAAAATGTATTCCATTGGTTGATCAAATTAAATGAAACTGTTTTCTCCACGATTCAGTTTAGTTACTTGACTTTTTAATTTCTCATTTTACAAATCATTTAATATTCCTCGTCAGTCTCTTTTATGTCTGGTATAATATCGTTTTTATTCATTTTTTAAACGTTTGATTCTTATTTTCATTAAAAATGAATTAAACCTGTTATAATAGTTTTTAGTTTAAAGTATTGTTTAATGACTAACTGTAATTTCTTCATTACCGGTGATCGCTATTAACGCAACAATTTATTATCACAGTTACTTTATAATTTTTGTCTAAACAAATATAAAATGAAAAATGTAATACATTTTGTCTTCAAACGGAAAATTATATAGCTAAATGTAGAAATTAGGTCAAATCAAAGTGGCTACAAAACCTGTTGGTGTTAACAATAATAACGTATCCGGAATGGGTTTTAATACATTTATGTACTATTTATACGAGAATAGTATTTTCCGTTATGACGTTGTAAAATCTATAATAATATAAATAGAAAAATAATGCTGTAACAGTTTTTGTAAGATTGTATGATAACAGAATCACGCCATAATTATTATTATATATTTATATTAAATTGATTGTGGCATTAAGCGGTTGCATTTGCTAGCAATTTAATTAAAATGTAAAACTTTTGTTACATAAGTCTTTTTTCCGCAATTGTTGTAAAACAGTAAATTATTAAAGAAGACATGAACGGTACAAAAACAGTGTTACTGCAGTATTTTATTTTTATAATAATGAAAGTTGTAGAAAGTGGTTTATAATACCTGTGGTACAAAAGTTTTAAAACGTTGATCTTTATGTATTATAAGAGAATTAGAAAAAATTTAAATAGAAAAGCATAACGCAGCTTCAGTTAAAGATTTTAGTTTCGTTAACAAAAACAAATATTACCAAAATAACTATAACAAGCAAAATAAGTTTCATAAAAAACCTATTAGTTAATTAAAAATTGTTCTCGTTTTTCGATCAGTAATAGTATATTACATAACGTGAGTTCTAAGAAGCTTATTATATGCGAGTAAAAAAACCGTACGAGCATATAATAAGCTTACAACTCTAGTTGTGTACTATACTTTCTCTATGAAAAACCTTCCTATATTTTGTTTTGTCTGGGTTTAGATTTTGAATAGAACCTTACAGTTTAAAGGGTAACAACACATTGCTTCGAAATTGATGGCACAGGATTGTCAATTGAAAGGATTTATAGAGTTGTCACTTTGAGACAATAATATGTTTAACTTAATAAGAGGCATATTTGTGACCTCGGAACACAATAAGTCACCATCTGTAAAAACTTCATAATTAAATGGAGAAATTCTGGTTTTCAAAAATCCGCTTGTAATATTTTGCTGTGTAAATGCTAATGAGTACAAAAAGGAATATTGTAGATTGTCACAGTCTTACCAAGATTTGAAAGAACCCAGTTTGTCAGTGCTGCATTGTATTTTGTCTTGGAATGTGTGTAAATTGCAATATCTAGAAATGGAATGACGAAACTTTTGAAAAGTTGTCGATTGTCTTCTATCTGCCATCAGCGCCATTTAATCCTGTTAGCCCATCTATTAAAAAGCGATCATGAAACTTGACTCGTGGAAATATGAAATAAGGCGGAATACTGTTTCCAATTGCGTTAATAGTGCAACAAAATGTTACTAAAGTTTCCCCTTCTGCTTATACCTTTTCCCGCTAAAACCCTAAAGTATTTTTGTATAGTTGAGCAATCTACATTGTGTTTGTTGAAGTTGCTGCGTCTAGACAGATTTATAGTTTTGGGAATTCTTATACTAATTCCAAGGTTTTTCTTAAAACCCCGATTTTTTTCCTGTAGAGCTGTTTACTTTTCAGCTAATAAGAATATTTTCGTATTAGTTTCAGTAAACTGAAACGCAAACTTTATTGCCTCTTTCTAGCTCAAGCCGTAATGCAATTTTCTGCATATCACCAAATAAGTTAAAAGTATCTACTTAATATGATTCTATCAATGTTGTCTTTTTACTGACAATTTTTACGTCATTAATAGCAGATTTCATTTCTTAAATTGAAAGGGTTTGTCACAATTTTTCACCATTTTTAGTTTTGTTAATAAAAGGTATATTCAGTATAAAACCTGCAATAAAAAACCTCTTATACCTATACACATATAAAAAGAATAGAAGATGTATTTAAAAGGGAGACTTGAACGAGGTTTAAATTACCCGCCAGAATCTGATTTAAGTTAAATTGTATATAAACCAATATCATATACGTCTTCCATATTTTTTTTTGTTAGAGTTACAATGAATAAAAAAAACAGTAAACACTGTAGCGTTAAATATTTTGTTTCACAATAACCCAGCAACTAAAATAAATTAAATACTTGTCGTACACGTATTTCGACACCTATGCTGTCATCATCATCAGCAGACTGATACTAAACCTATAATGAAAACTAAAGCTAATTTATACTAAAATCATGTGATGCTTCGTTACGTCTCACACAATCGTGAATATCGTAACGATGAATTGACAGTGTATGGCTCTTAGCGATCAAGGATTCCATTTTTGTACCTACACTTGACGAAAAAAACAATAAAAATGAAAAAAAGAGTGCCGATGAAGTTTATACGCTTAAACTTGGTTATGTTAATAACTTAATGTGATTAAAAGACAAAGAAATATCACATGAGGAAATGAGTTCCACAAGTTCGGTAAGTATAAGTTTTTATTTAAATGTCAACTTAAAATAAGTTATTTCTGTGCTATATGTAATTGTTCTGCCATGGCACTGCACAGATTCCATTAAAATAGTCTACAAATAGGTTCCTATTTTCTGTTGCTGACGGAAAAGCGGATCCTCTTTTTCTCTCGAGACCAAACAAGTTACTTTGTAGACCCTCTTCAATCTCTCCAAGTTCATAGTTTTCTCTATCAAAGCTATCTTACGGCGAGTCTGGATTTTCACGACTTAAAAAGTTGTGTAGTGCACAACAAGCCATCACCACTAGAACAATATCATCCAAGTCTAAGTTGATTTTCAGTATTCGAAAACGTGCAACTAAAATTCTAAACACATTTTTAATTTTCCGTCTTGCTCGAGAAAAACGGGAATTAAAAATTCTTTTATTTTCATTGAGCTGTAAATGGTTTCAAAAAATCATTCCTTAGAGCAAAAGCTTCATCTCCAACAAACACATTAAGAAAGCGTTATTCCATTCACTGAACCTGGTTGTGGCAACCCCAATTACCTTTAATAAGTTTTTTTTTATTACCCCACCGTCCACTCGGTCGTTTGTTGTAAAGTAAAAACAAATCAACGAATAATTAGCATTAGCAATTGCCATCAGAACCTGACTGGAAGTGGTTATAAGTGATAATTGAATCAATTTAACATAATTTTAATTGCCACAGGAACTTGACATTCTTGAAAATATCAATAACTCACATTTAAACTGTATTTGCGACTGTAAACCAAGGACCAGAACCAAGACCAGTACCGGAACCTATTGATTTTATTATAACCGAAGCCGAAACCCAAACCTTTATTTGTATTTTATTTAAAGTATGAACCGGAACGGAACCCTTTTATTTTGAAAGTGATGCCGGTATTTCTCGGTTCTAAATTTAGGGTCCAGATCTCTAATTTTTTGTACAATACTAATTTATTAATCACTGAATAGTAATTGTGTTTCTTGCCAGTTTTACAAATAAAAATTTTTGTTTATTCTTCGTCTATCCTTGTTATACAAACACACAAGAAAATAATAAATAAGGACAGAATATTACTGGGTTCGTTGTAGATATTAGTTCGTAGATTGCCTGCCAAGACCGATATTATCGTGGGTTCTCGTTTAGTTTTTCTGGTGTTTAAAACATTACAATGGGTGGAAACAAAACAGTTAGTTATGATAAGACCAGGTACTTAGCAATTCGCAATATTTGTAAAGCAGAAATGCAGATACGTTACATGTATTTTCATCGTGTGGACATGGAAGCGTTAGTACTTGTAACTAGTCTGGTATTAGATTTGTTCATAGGGTAATCATGCAACAAACCTAATAAAGCATTGCAAGGCTATACATTTGAAAGAATTTAATGAAGCATAAAAAACAAGTTTCTAATTTTCAAAATGTGTGCTGCAGTAAAAAGCAAAGAAAAATAGAAAATTTATATAACGGTAAAATACGCATATCAGAGCAATTATTAATCAATTCCTCTATTAAAATGGTGACAGTTAATGGAAGATTATTTTCTGTAATTAATGATTCTGGATTTTGGAAAATTATTGATCCAATAACTAAAAGTTTGAATATAATATAAAACTGGAAAACATCTTTTCCATATGCCAAAAGGTATGGTCTGACTGGGTAACCACTATCACCAAGTAACAATAAATTGCTCATATGGCTAGCTTTAAATCGCAGCGGAATTGTTAAATATATAACTAACTATCATGTGCAGCTCCCGGCCAACTACATCTTGAAAGCTGTTGTTGGTATCGAAAATTGCCTGAACATTCAGCGAAACATATCCCTTCCTATATCTGTAATGTTCTGCATTTTCAGCACCTGGAGACAATAATTTGATCCATCTAGTGCACCTAATACACGAGGAAATCTTGCAATTTCTGCAAACGTCATAACTGTTTCCTGTTTTTTTATGTTCAGTCACAGGAAAGTGAATAAATTAACGACGTGAATCCACAAGTGTATTTGTGACACGTTGTATGACTTTGCCAGCTGTAGATTTATGTACTCCAGCAAAATCTTCTTAATAATCTTAATAATTGCTCTAGTGCAGACAGGGCATAATTCCTAAAATAAAAAATTAATTATTCATCTATTCAAAATGCAATATAATATGTATTTCTTACCTTTCTGTTGGATGTTGCAATTTATTTTCAATACTTACAGGTAACCATCTAACACTTCGATAATTTAAATCATCATAGAAATTACTGATCGGTCCACTTGTTTAGGTGATCTGTACGGGGTCTTGCAACTTATTAAGTCTTCTACTAAGTTTATAAAAGGTTATGTACAATCGTGCTGAACTGTTTACATCATAAGGAATCGGTCACAAACGCATCTTCTCGTAGCCTCAAAAATATTAGGAGAATTAGCGCTGTTATTAGATGAATAAATTTTGTTAGATTATTGAAAGACGATATTTTAATTTATTAAATAAATAAATCTTATTAGCAAACTCATTAGCAGATTGAAAGACCGGCCCTTAATCAATTAATCCGTTGACTTGTTTAAAAGGAAAATAAAGTGACTGCAGTAAACAAACACTATTAGTAGGAGTGTCGCAATATTTGTGTTTTGTTATTCTGAAAGTTAACTGTCACAGTATCTCATACGCGTAATATTGTGTGTATATATAATGTAATAATCACAACGATCGCAGCAAGTCTATCATATATAGTTCGCCTTTTATCGTCCTGTTTTCAATTCGCATAGTTTTTATATAAGTTTCCGAAACATTTTCCGGTTTTTCTTTTTATTTACTAACAATGCATATAGTAGAACGGATACTGTTCAAATTTATAAACCTAATAATAAGTTATTTTTAATAAAACCTGAATAAAAAAAATCTAACTGAAAATGATATTTCTCTTTTATGATTATTTTTTTAAATTCTAACAAACTTCAAACTTTTTCAAACATGAACTTTTACAATGTTAAATCGATGAATTATTAACCATACTCTTGAACATTTTTAGACTTTTATTGACAATAATCATTCTGTTCTTTTCAAAATTTGTAGATTTAAGCAAAGAAATTTCAATGATTGTGATTTAAGTAACGATGAAGTGCATTCTAAACTATTTAATTTTTGTATTGATCAAAATATTTTCAAATTTGATAACAAATTTTATAAACAAGATAAAGAGCTTGGAATGGAATGTGGTATTTATAACAAAATTGGAAGATAAATTTATATGTAGAAACATTTTGTTTGTTAAACAATGTTTGTGGTGGTTTAGATATGTTGATCAGATTTATTTATTTAAAAGTGATAATCACCAATTACAGGAATTTATTAGATATATGCATATAATAAAATTAATTTACTTTTGAAAAAGAAAAGAATAATAAACTGAATTTTTTTGATATTTCTATTTCAAAGTTAAATTGTAAATTTTGTTTCAATGTTTATAGAAAAGACACACATAATAGTTATTTGTATCACTAGTCCAGAAAGTGCTATTTTGTGAGTATGAGCATACTTGTACTTGTACAAAATGCAAATACTCGCAAAATACTTTTAGGACGTGTGCTACACATATTTTTTTGTGCTGACCTTTACAGTATATATTTATTAAAAGTATTAAGTATCGATATTTAATAAAATTTAATAACATATATTTTACACAATTACATAATATTATTAGAATTTAACTTATGTGAAAATAAAACTATTTTTGTTTTTAGCAATTGTAAGATATAAGCAAATTTGTTATATATATTTAAAAAAATCTTGTTAGTGTTACAATAACACAGATAATGGTGTATGTTAATAAATCTGACACATTGACAGATGATGTTTAATTAATTAGTGATTATTAGTGCCAACTTCTAGTTATAAAATTCTACTACACTTTACCGATCTAGTCCGGAAAAGTATAACTTCCGGCCGTTTATGATGCCTGTAAAATACGGACGGAAGCACAAAAAGATAATATCATTCCACCGTTTAGAAACAATCATTTTAAAACATAAACTAATAGCAACTAATTTTTTAATACAACGTCTTATACATGCAAGCAAAATGCGTAGCGCACTACTGAACTGTTCAACTGTATCAGTATTTCTTCGAAAACCGATAATGAAACCAGATTATAAAAAAAAGATAAGAAGATATATTTATTTACCTACATTCTTTCAATTTACCTTTAAACAGCAAAGTTTTAAATTATCTAAGAAACTTGAAAGTAACGGATTTATATTTTTTATAAATAATACATTTTCTTGAAGAAATTTGCATTTACTTACTTTTTCCTTATAAACTTCAACGGTTTATTCTATTTAAAATTTATCAATTTACTATCGATTAGGTCTTACAAAAGGCATTTAAAACATATTGACAATACTGAACTTTTATTGTAATGTTTAAATTGTGTTGATTTATTAAGAATTTGTAATTTTAAAAAAGAAATGTTAAGCTATAGTAAGTTAAAAATTTAAAGCTGATTATGAAACCGGCCGTTAGTTGGTAACAGATATACTTTTCTTTTGACAACGTGAAGGCTAAACAGCCCTTTTGTTTGAAAAATTAGTTCAGAACTTTTATTGTGCCTACTCTCACGCGCTTTTTAAGCTTCGTTTTAAGTAGGTTTTATTTTTAGCATGCGTAATTTTAAAATCTTTTTAATAAATTTACACCATACGACTTTAAAAAAAAAATCTAATAAAAAAAAACTGCTCGTACTCTAAACTCTATTAGGTAACCACGTCTGCGTCTGTACATTTCATATACAGCGGTTTAGGTCAAGCACTGATCAAAACTGCATTGGAACTGAATACAGTTTATGTTAATTTAGGGAAAAATCCCGATAAAATTCATACAACGGATGTATTATTACACAACTTTAAATGTAACAATGTCCAGAGCAAATATTTAAAAAAAAAGTTTTGCTTAGAAGAAGTAAGTTTAGTTTAAAAAAAAACAAATTCGTACTACTTTATTTCAAATTTAGTAATTGTGTTGTTATTCAATCATTGAAATAATGTAGGGAAATAAAAGTAATTGCATATCTGTGTCTTTTGTAATCCGGTCTCATTAAATACTTATATAGTTGAACAGTTCAGTAGTACGCTATGAATTTTGCCTGTCGACAAATTAGCGCAATCATAAACGCTTTAGACTGTACATATATCTGTAAGTTCTGATTACTATAAAATTAAACACAATTGAATATATTGCTATATTGCCTATTGACTTAGGCCCGGTTTCATCAACGTCAAATAAATCTCCAATAATTATTTTTCAAATAAATCTTATTCATAAAAAAACGTTATTTTTATTTCTTCATCACATTATGAACTCTATTCTCTCTTCACCGAAATTTTTTAAATTTATGCTTACAAGCGTTGTAAAATTTAAATTGTCTCGGTTATGTGAAATTGTAGTGTGTAAAACTGTCAGGTTGGTCTACTCAAGGATAATTTTTTTGAAAGGAGCTGAACTATTTCTGTTCGGCGAACAAAGAATAGTTACCTATTATACAAGTAATAAAACCGAACTTGTGAACAGATCAGATTTTATATGCATTACTGTCAAGACATGTTTCAAAAATAGGTTATAATTGTGTCTGTGTTATTATTTTGTTTAAAAGTACTGCTAATTGATCTATTAATTATAATAAATTAAAATGAATAAAAAAGGACAAAGCAGAAATTTTCTGGAAGAAGAAAAAGAAAATGTTATCGAACTCGTACAAAAGTATTGAGCGGTTATCGAAAACAAAAAAAAACGAGTGCAGTTTCTTCTCGTGACTGGGAAGAAATCGCTAAAATATTTAATAGCTCAGGCAAAACGGATCAGCGTTCTGGGAATCAACTTAAATTATTATATTGAAACGTTCGAGGAGTTATTTGCAAATGCAAGAGCCTTTTAGAAGCTGTTATCCATCTTCTAGAACATATACCGAAAAATAGGGAACACTCGAGAAGGATTTCCTTATGTGTATTGTTACGGACGAAATTTTCTTTACGTACGCCTATGTATTTCGACTTGAAATTAGATTCGGGTTTTGACGCCCTCTACCGATCGCTTTCTCGTTGGTTGTCATTTGGCGGAAAATCGTCATACGGTAAATGGCATAAAATGGTCTGTACGCGTTGAACATTATGTATATCCGATACCATCCGGAAAGAATGGAAATCCAATTATAATTAGATTAATTATCTAGAATATTTGAAGCGTTACAGGGTAAGCTATTGCCGTCATTTATTAAAAATTCGTTCGTAATTCTTTCTTTATTTTAACAGCCATTTTTCTTTCCTCCACTTCGAACATTTTACGTTCTCGATAAGAGGATATTGGAAAATACTTCTAATTAAGTCATCACGCTACCGCACACGTGCGCTGGCGGAAGGCGGTTTCCACGCCACGAAATGGGGTCTTGCTAATCCTTCCCGGGGCAAATATTGCTACACGTGGATGACACGACGGGGTATCAACCACCTGTTAGACGTCACTATATATCTGCTTTGTTATACAGAAGATTGTTGGATACCCAGGGCCGACGTTAATTATAGTATCAGCCACCTGTTTGGTTTCACTAGATACAGTAGTCGATGCACGTTTTTTTTTGTGATATAGATTTCATGAATTCTTTAATACGAATTGTTTTAGCCAAACTATCCGTTGTGAGTTGGGGTTGTGACACGATTCGTGCTTAATGTTCATTACAGGCCACTGAAGAGGAAAAACGTTTTTCTTCGGGCTAGTTGATGCTGAGATTCGGGTGAGTTATTTGAATTTATCTTAGGTATATCGTTGTCACGAACAATTACTCACAAACTGTTGTATTCAAACTTAACGTTCGTGAATACATATAACGTGTAGTTACCAATAGGGTATTTACGATCATTGAAATTACTGTCTCGCGTACTGTATGTAGATGAAGGACATTTATTTCGAATTATTGTGATTGTGTGTGGTGGGTTGCCGATGTGGTAGGCATCGACGTATTAAATCTTTTCTATAATTCTCTAAATTGGCTTGTTACAAAATCAAAGGTTAATACCGTTGTTAATGATTATTGTGAACTCTTCTAGTCTTTAGTATCTCCGACTTCGATGTATAGCGACTTTTGAATATTAGAAATGAAGCTGTGGTAAATGTTAGTTATAAACTGAAAGCGATTAAATTTGTTAATTCTTTCTCTTGTGATTATTGTTCCCTACGAACCAATTTGGGCTACTCGAACAACTGAGTAGAGGGATTACGAATCTTCGAGTTGTTACAAGTTCTGAACCATTCTGTTGTGAGCGAACGGAAGTATCATTTTGGATAAGCTCTGGCGCCCTGAAACATCTGTTATATATTTATCGTGGACCTCCCCATCTCCGACTATTGCGAGTTTGGCCGTGCAAGGTTCGTAAAACCGAAAAGCTTGTAACAGTATATATACCGAAGAAACAAATCGTAGGTCAGTTATGGCAGTAATGCGAGCAGCAGTGTTAAGAAGATTATGCAAGTTGAAATAAATAACTCGTTAGCACACGTGTGAAAAAAACCTACAGTGAATAATCGCGTACGTGGCTTTAATATAAACTGTTTAGATAAATAGAAGTTATCCGCGGACTTTATCTTCGTGTAAGTGATAGTGTTATACAACGGTTATACATAAGTGTTTTCATTAAATATTATTAGATTTCATTAGTTCGGTTAATTTACAAGTGTACATATTTCTAGTATAAGTAAAATATCGAAATAGTCGTTAAATAAATTAGTTAATAAATAAATTCGCAACATAGATTATACGGTACATATAAATAAACTACAAAACTGCTTCTAATTGATATATTTTAATATTATTAAAGATTGAACGTTATAAAATTAGAGGTGGTAGGTACATTCACTGAAACAACCACAGCAACTGACATTAAAATTTTAAATGTATTAGGTCATCAAGCGGATCCATTACAAAGTATTTTTGATAACAACGGTAAGTGTGGTAATAGTATTGTATAGCGTCAATGATAATACCAACAGTATGTATTTTTTTTACATTGTTGCACATTTTAATAATAATAAAAAAATATATAAACTGTTGCTGCAGCTATTTTTCATTCACCAATGATAAAAATACTGGAGAATATATCGGTGCTTGTAGAAGATAATGAAGAAATTGAAACCAAAATTGCTACACGACATGATGAACCACAAGCTTCAACATCTAGGTTACATCTGGAAAAAAATTGGTTTAAACTAAAGAACAAAAAAAACTACAACAACTAGTATAAAAAAATGAACTAAACAGATTTAAAAAAATTAAATATATTAAACAGCTAAATATTGTTAAAATTATAGAAACAGTTTTAATCATAAGCCTAATGAATGGCCAGGAAAGCGTCTTTTCAGAACATCAAATATTCTTTCAACAGTATTTCCTGTTCTGACATGAGCTTGATAATATGCATGGTCTGCCAGTGTATGTGGGTTCAATAGTGGCGTCAGCAAATAATAATGACACGGATAACTATCTCCTAGCAAGTAACTGCCTGGAAATTCATTATTTTTTAACCGTGCTTTAGTATTGAGTCATGTGTTATCATTTCCTGCTGCGAAATAATTTACCATCGTCGCTCCTAGCGATTGAATTTTAATGTGAGTGCAGTCTATTGCACCAATGACTCGAAGAATTGGAGACAAATTATAAAATTGCCGATGATTTTCAATAATTTCGTTTCTGGTTATTGGCATTCTTACAAACATTGATTTTAATAAAACAATATATTGTGACACTTTTTTAATAATACGATTAGGTTCATCCTAAGAAGACGAAGAAGAAGATAAATATCTAAACAAAATAAGCTTGTGTACTATAAACTGTAATTTATGCCTTTTAAATCATACCTGTACATTTTACGTAGTAGTATTATACAGTCACAATAAACTGATAACAGCATATAAATCGGTTTGCAAACAGTCGAAATTCTAATTATAGTCAACTTTTAAGGTTAAAAATTGACAAATTACAACTTAATCGTCGAATGTCAGTCAGTTAAAATTAGAGATTTATTGGTCAAATACAGCTATTTGATTTTGGTGAAACGCAAAACGTCAATTACGGACAAAGTTTAATCGACAAATAAACTGCGATTTGACGTTGGTAAAAACGGGCATAAGTAGATAATATGCTTAAATTAAAATAAAAAAACTAAATCGAACTTTTTTTATGGGGTATCAAAACCTAATTCTGTTGCCATTGCTGTAGCATGTTCTCGAGTGTTATTGAAAAAGTGTCATGTTTCCCGCCCGTGTTTCAATAATGGAAAATGTTTCTCTTACTCTTTCCTTTACAGAAACCTAACACTAATACCATATTAATTTGCTCGCTAAATGAAAACCTTCTGACCATTTTCAAAAGAATAAGTAAAGAACTACTAAAATCAAAAAACTTTTTTGGCGATTGTCCCGTTTGATGTCTGTCATTGACAACTATGGAATTTAAGATGATTTTCAATAACACTGATAAACTACGTTTTTTAGTAATTCCGGCTTTTCTTGAAAACGACCGCTTTTTTTGAAAATAACAAGAGTAAAAGTTTCAGAATTAAATTCCTTATAAGGTAAAACAATCATGTCATTTTCAATTTCGTTAAAATATGCTGTCACACTTTAAGGGTGCACCATCCCTTATTAACCCTTTAAAATGCATTCCACTTCAGGGAAGAAACTAATAATGCTCGTATTAAATCCAATCAAAATGAACATAACGCAATATATGATAAAATAGTTCAAGATAGTAGTAAAAGATGTGCCGACATAAGTGGTTGCTTAAGAACGAATTAACGCCACATCGTTGCCCAGGTCGACTGTTCCGCAGCTACAGAGAGCAACAAAAACATTGTAAATGTAATAACTTTTTCTTAACCGCAAATAAATATTGGCAGTGTAAGAAAAACTGATTAAAGATACTCTGGTGGGCAGAAACTAACTACGTAAATGAATACAGAAAATGTCAACAAAATTAGGTTTTGATAATATTATTAATTAAAATATGGAGACTACAAGTTCAAGTTCTATCACACCGTACCTACGGTGTACAAAATATAGTGCGTGCTTTGAAAATTTAGCATTTAAAATGTTACCTTGCAGAATCTTCATTCAGTAATTTTGATTATATTTTGACTGTTCAAGTGCACTCAACTTTTTGCGTATCGTGCCATGCAAAACATTCGACAATTTTTAATGCACTTAATATGTATATTACTGTTGATAATTATTAAGTTTTAAATACTTCCTTTTAAAACAAAAGTTTTTTTTTTGAAAGCTTATAAAACCAAAATCAACCATAAAAAACTAAAATGTTTAAAATTTTTTTGGTTTCTTGAATATTTTTACTGAAATGTGTTGTTTTACTTTGTTTCTTTTTCAATGATTATTATAGTTTTATAAATAATATGACTCCTACTGTTGTAGATATCGAATACCCATTTAGTTTGGTTCTAGTTATGAATATAAAAACAGATTTATAGCGCTATTAGAAAAAAAAACATTTATGTCTTACAAAAATTTTTGTTTGCGTTTAAAAATTCAGTGCTAAAATTGGACCAGAATATTTATTAATATAACACGTTTTCGTAAAGTTTAACACTTTAAACTCAAATGCGACAAGTCTTTTTGATAAAAATTTAACAAAAGCATTACAATTTATCCTCAATAGGATTTTCAAAATATGACCATACTCATACTCATAATCTGTTTTTAAAGGCATCTACAAAAATAATTTAAATAATGAAGTTTTCATACAAAAAATAGTATATTATATGTAATGTATTAAGTTGGTAACAGTAAGTTAAGTTGGCAATGATATATTTAGTAGATGACGTTACATGTATTTTTAAGTTGATTTGGTTACATTACGAAGTACGTATAATAAACGCATTATCTGTATCCATCCATTATTTTACAAACCACATTCACCTAAATATCGCACGATATTATATTATATATCAAGGTTGAGAAGTGCATCATTATAACTTAAGCGATAGATTATATCGCGAGACGCGAAGCGTCGAGGGATATAAATCGCGCAGGTTATAATGAACTTCTCAACGTGTTCTATACAATTTTTTCCACTACTAGAATTATTAAAACCTTTCTACCTGTTACTAAATCCAATTAAAAATTTAAGATATTAATTTTAAATTAAAAATCAAGTCAGTAATTTTGACAGTTGTCATTAGTTTAATAGAACTAATTTTGACGTAATTCTTAATTGTGATTTAAAACACAAAAATAAACAGATAACGTAAGTTTTTATTGCTAAAGTTGTTTAAATTGTTTAAAAACATTATTATTTTAAGCATTGATGATATCTAAAATATATTTAATGCTATAATATTCACATTTAATTAAGCGCGAACTTCAAATAACTTACTTTTTAAAATCAAATTAGTTTATTAATTGAACCATTTGAAAACTTAAATTAGCATTAAATAAAATCTCTTGCTCTTGGTACGCAGTTTGGTAAACTTTTTTTCTTTGAAACTTGTAGTATTATCAGAAAATGTAAATATGTTCATTATTAACTAGTAGTTACTAATGAAATATTATTTACCTACGCTTAAAAAAGTACAACTTCACGACCTACTATTATACGTAATAATGCAAGCGTATACAACTAGTAGTGGAAAAAAACTTATTATTGATTTATAAATTTTTTTTTTTATTTTGAAAAATAATTTTTTGAATTATTAATACTATAAATAGTTATTCGCCCTATACGGCACGGAATATTGTGGCCAAAATACGTAACTTTTAAAAAGTTTCACTTTTTAAATACATGGGGGTCTGTTATGGTTACTTTTCAAAATTATTTTCATATGATATAGACCGTCATAAAGCACCTAGAAGTATCAAAGTTATGTTTATTTATTTTTGGTATTTCCGATGAAATTAAAAGTGTATTTTAATAAAATGTATAAGACTTAACCTTTTTTTAAAATAATTTGAATTTTGTCAAAATATAACCTCATTTTCATGTTCGAGATATTACTTACAAAATATCTAAGTTATGGGAAGATTTACAGTGAAGTGCACGTGAAGTGTAAAAATAGCTCATATTTTATATTCCAATTATCATAAACTTTACATTTTATACAAATTAAAATCTTTCAATTAAGAAACTTATCTTAATACTATTTAATTACCTATCGAAAGATATTAGAATGTTCTATAGCTAAATCTTCCTGTTTTTACACAATACACCAAATAATCGTTTTTTGTACCATTTGATGTCTTTTCAATAAAATTTCTGATCAAACTAGTTGCTTATTGTGTTTAGAAATATCATTAATTGAAAGGTTTTAATTTTGAAATACCCTGTATAAGATGTAAAATTTATTATAATTAGAATACAAAATACGATCTATTTTTGCTATAAATTTTCCTCCCATAACATAGATGCTTCGTAAGTATCTCAAAGATAAAAATTAGGTTTATATTTTGATAAATTTTACATTATTTAAAAACCCTTAAGGTTTAGGTCTCATAGAGGTTATTAAAACGCAACCTAATTAGAAAATCCAAAAATGTAATAATATACAAGGGGTTTTATTAAAAAAAAATTTTTGATGCTTTTAGAGCCTTTGAAACACCCTGTATAAGATAAAAATTATTTTAAAAAGTAACAATAATAGACCTCCATATGTCTCAAAAGGAAAGAACTTTGAAAGCCACTTAATATGAGCGCAAAAAGAAATGATTTAAAATGTAAAATATATAATCGTTACATTGAAGGCACTATTTCAAAAAGCCAGCAAAATTCACAGAAAAAGTTAATATGTTATTGACTCTCAGTTGATCCAACATTTAATCACGGTAGCTTCATCAAAATATGTATAAAACCGATTTCAATGTTTTTATACACGAACTTTTTAGATGCCCACATAGTTTTTTACAATATTCTACATTGAAAAGGTTGATTTTAATTTTTGGATAATTTTCACCACATAACTGATAGATTTTTTGTTACAATTAAAAGAACATAGTTTTTCTACTTAGATAGAAGAATTCTTTTGTCAAAGTCATTGGAAGAACTTTTCACATATTTTTCGAACTAAGAAACTTGTGTAATACTTATATAATAATAATACTTATATCACATGATACCGTTTGTACCATGGTCTTGTAACTTGACACGTTAAAAACACGCACAAAACTAAGAAATAAAACATTTTATGCTTTATTTTATTCACCGTTATACTTTTAAACATTATGATCAAAGATAAACATTTCTTCTATGGATCAAACAATCCAGATTGCTGTGAATCTGAAATTTTGAGAAAAATATCTTCTTTGTCTACATCAAAATCTTGATGTGTTCAAATAAATTTTTAATAAGGCTATCTTTTGAAACAACCTTTAGAATAGAAGAGTAAACCTTCTACCACAAAAAAATGTTTTTTTTAAATTTGCTAATATAGAAGCTACATGCTGTTAAGTTGGAAATTGACAATTTATTGATTTCATCTGAGGTTTTTAATTTAGTTTTTCTACATCCATTTTGTTACTTACATGGTCTTCATCCAAATCATTGTCATAAATATCAACGACAGACTCTTCTTTGTAACGTTTACATTTTTTCGATTGAATACTTCTGTCTTAATTTAACATTTTTGGAGTCTCTGCGTGCGCAAATCGCTGATGCACATTACTCATGCGTGATTCGTAGCCATATTGTCTTAACAATCTTCCGTTCAACTGTCAAAGGACGCGGACGTTCCTGCATAACGTGCAGAAAATTTCCTCATGTTAAATTTGAACTGTGGAAATCTGCTTTTGTAGTATGCATTAAAAATTATCCGCTTTTGTCGCTGTATTTTCGCTTTCGTCCGTTTTATATTCGCCTTTGTTTAATTAAAGAAACCCGTAATCTGAAAGGGGTAAGTGATTCGTTTGTTCTGTACACGTGTTGTGTAACTTTTGATTTTGCGTTTTAGTTTCTTTCTTTATTTTTTGTACGAACTGGAAGTTTTTACGATATACTCTGGTTGATACGTTCGATTTGATTTGTTTGAATACGTACAATTTCGATGGTTTTACGTTACGTTTTTGAATACGAATTTACGATTTATGTACGATATGATTATGGAAAATTTATGATACGTACGTTCCCCTAATACGTTTTATGAAGTTATGGTTAATGATCATCGATCTAAGGTGATAGGATAAATCAAATTATACGAAAACAATAGAAAGTAAATTCCCGAAGATTTCCAAAGATTGCGTAATTCGTTTAAGTCACGTGATGAACACGCCCATGCGCGAAGTACGAACAGCAACATGTAATTAACCTTCAAATACAAGTATGTACCTAAATAACCTAATTAAGTGTTAGTTTTAAGATTTGTTTATATGTTCGTTTTTGGTTTCAATATTTACCCGTTATAAATTTAATATAAAAAATATTGTGGCGTCCAATTTATTTTTCAAATTAGAATTGTAATATTAGTGTACGAGTAGAATACCCCGTCCTGAACATAATTAGAAATAAGACTCATCGCTCTAATATTTGTGTGTTGTTTATATTTAAATAAATTCATAGAGCTAGCCCGGTGCATTATTATTATTTTAATTACGATTATTCAGTAAGATTTTTTTTGTCGTTACAAATTTGGCACGATTAAAGTGTATTCGTAAGTTTTTCGTTACATCTTCCGATGAGCTAGACAATAGTGGCACTTTTTTCTTTGCAATTTCATTTTTAGTTTTTGTTTTAGTGTTATTTACTGCCCCTTCTTTATACATTTTCAGAATTTTTTTTACGGGTATCTGTTAAAATTCCACATTTTCTTTTCTACGACCTTTTGCATTAGTGAGTCGCGGAGCAACTTTTAAAAATTATCATTTCTGTTGACTTATGTAAGGTCATGGTAAAATAATTTTGAAAAATGTTTTTATGCAAAAGCTAGATACACAAAACTTTAAACTCTAATATTAGCAGATGTAAATGACAAGATGTAGGCTATCTCAGAAATTTTGGCTACATCATATATTGGAATAGGCTTTCCGGGATAGCATTTTGATGATGTATTTAAATAATTGTTACATAACAAAATAATTTATTTTACAATTCTCAATTTTATTGCACTTCTATAATAATAATATTTAATACGTCCATAACATTAATTACAAAAAAGTAGTATATAATAGTTTTTCCAACAATGTCTCAACGTACCCAACTTTTTTTTTCCAATACATGTTTCCGTTCTACGAGAGCATTTTCTTAATTCTAATCATGTTAGGAGTTGTACCCTGAATTGTTTTCCTAACAGTTCTTTTTAAATGTTCGACGTTTGAAGAAATGCCTGGATTGGTTTCCCATTAAACATTAAACTTCCAACGTACTATGACATGTTGCGCCGTCTTGCTAGTATCATAACTGTTGTTGTGTATTGATGGGTCATGAAGAAACAATTGATTTAGTAAAAAATTATATATCGTTCTGTTTATTAAAAAATAGTTAATTGTTAATGTTAAATAAATTTTCTTTGTAACAATATTCGATATTAATAAAAATACTATTGGCTAAAATTCATATTTTATGATATAACTCGTATATGATTCGGAATTTTGATGCCCGATGGTTTCGTTGTAGATTTTATATCACGCAAAACTTTTTGTAAAGAATAACTTTTTTTCGTAAAATTAATAATAAAAAAGGTTCCCATATGCTGAACACTTGAGTGGACACACCGTGTATAACTCTCTCTCTCTTTCTTTCTCTCTCCGGTAATTCTATTTTTTTGAATAATATTATCTTTTAAATAATTTAAATGAAACATTTATTTACAAAACCTTCTAATAATATTTTAATGAAGGATCACTTTTAAATTTGTTAAAACACTAGAAGTAAATTGACTATCTCTATAAACAGTTCAATGGTAAAAAATTCTAAAATTCGTTTTATTTTCAATAAAATATATAAATGTATTCAGAATTTAGATTTTGATTATAGTAAAACGAGTTAGAACTAAAAAACATAGAATATATTTGAGGTAAAAATCGGAGAAAACGTGAAAGAAGATAAACGATTGACATAGAATAGTATATTAAAACACAAGTTACAGAATGAACGCGCTTCAAGCACGAGACCGGATTTCATACACGAGCCGCGCAGCGGCGAGTTTATGAAGCGGTCGAGTGATTGAAACGTATTCTATGACGTGTGCTTTATACTATTTTCTCTATTTTAATACAATATTTGAAATTTTTCGTATAATTTTAATTTTAAAACAACATTGGTAAACTTTTATATTTTATTGAATTGGCAACACTTACATTTTGACATATTGAAATTTATGTTTTAACCTAAAATCTCATACAAAATTCTCTCTTTTCACCTTTATAAGTAAATAACTGAATTAATAAAACGTTTTTATTTTATCTTGGCATCAAAATTTGAATTTTAATTGTTAAATTCCAATAATTTTGATTTCTTTTTCGTGTAACGTCAACTTACGATGCAGAGATACCAACTTTGAAAAAACTAACATTACCAAAAATCGTGTAAGAATTTGCTCATTCTTACACGGATTTTAGTGTGAGAATCGCTAATTCTCATGTCGAAATAGAGAATACTCATTTATAGAATAACGATTGACAGTCAGAACAGTATGTGTAAAAGTCTCGTTATTGTTTTGGTTTAATGATACATCCTGGAAGTATTCGTACAAACGGTTTATTTAGCTTATAGATACATTGAAATGAGGTGGATGTGTTACATCTGTCAGTTTTTATGCGATGAACATCAGAATCATATAAATATCAATATATTAGTTTGTTAGAAATTTAATTATTGTAATTTTTTTGTATTATGTTAACTTTGAGACATTAGAAAATAGCAATAAATTAATAAATGTAAAATAATAGTGTCAGTGTATTACCGTGATTTTATAAAATTAAAATTAATGTATTTCTTTTATGCTGTTAAAAAAAACTTTAATAGAGGAAAACGTGTAAAAAGATTTATTGTCGGCATTCAATTTTGCGTGTTCGCAGTAACTACGCAAAATGTGTAATAAAAAATTAGTATCACATTGGTCAAATCAGTTTTGTAATGTGCGTGTATAATTGTAAATGTCTAAAAATTATATTTCTAAAGCTCATTCAATGCATCAATTTATATTCCGGTCGTGTATAAAAATGTGTTCATGTGGTTCACGAATAACGAAAAATGTCAAGTTATACGTAATTCATTTGAAATATTGCCCAAATTACCAATACTCTACAACAAAACCTAATTGATTTTGAGTATTACAACATAGTCAATAATCCAAACTGACATGAAAATATAATGTAATGCAGATCAAGTGCTTATTTAGCATCAGGTGTAATTTATCGATTATTATATCAATTTGTATTTCGCATTACAATTCCAATCAAGAATTATTTGTTTTTAAAAGGATTTTTACTAGAAATTATCAGGTTTGTGATGGTACGAGGAAAGTGCATATTAACTAATTTCTATGTTAGAACTCAAGTAGTTTTTGACATACAAATATGATATGTATCATATCGTTTTTCGTGTTACAATAAATACACGTAACGAAGTTTAAGGATCTATTTGTCACGTGACACTCAGTGTATGTGGGTAGTAGCTCTTCCTTTTTTGTATCGTAAGGTGTTTTTGTAATTTGTTTTATTCTCACTGATGCTACAACATCAACTGTTTGTTGAAGTTAAATTCTCTGAATAGAGCATATTTGAAAACTTGTGTTATTATAAATGTCTTTCCACAAACCTCTATTACGAAGCTAGTGAAACACTTTGTATCTTAGATTATAGGAGATAAGGACACAAAATCAAGTTATTGCGTATCATATTATAAGAAAGATGCTTGGAATAAACTTATACAGGTAAACAAAACTTTTCGGTATGGTTATTATAATTATCTATTATTTGTAATTTTTGTAACTATGACAGTATAAGCAAGTAGTTAGTCATACAATATAAAATAATTATTTTTATAACCTTAATATTGTAGATTTCATTTATTGATTGAATATACATTAATTAAAGCTTAGTTAAAACAGACAAATTAGAGATACTGAATATTAAAAAAGCATAATTTAAATAGTCAAATAGACAAATCAATAAAACGATAATCAAGTTCTTGCCAGAAGAGAAGATCCCTACGTCATCATCGTATTCATATGAATCAAGATTAACGCACTAGTCAAATTAAGTGTTAGTTTATTAGTTACAATTAAAAATTCAGTGTTGGCTATCCTGGTTAGTTGGTACCTATAAGAATTTTGATTTTGCTGTTACAATACGTTTAACCTTCAAACCTAATTTTCGCTTAATTCGAGATTACTAATATTAAAATAAATATTATTAAAAACGAGTGCAATTTGTTTATGTTCGATTAATTATATTTATTAAAGTAAAATTTAGATTTAAACATATGTAGTCATTAGATTTCTTGTGAAATCAAATCAGTTATTGAAGTAATTTAAAATGAAAAAAACGTTTAAGCACAATGAAGTTATGTATAATACAGATTAAACGTAATTTTTATACATAAAACAACGAAATCAGCAACATCTTGCGCAACAATTGGTTTTAAAAAAATGTTCAGTTTCAAAAATACCATAAACCTCCTTTATTTTAATCACTATCTGAGGATTCGGATGAACTTGAATCATTTAAAGATTTAAACCAACATTAATTATTAAAGGTTCCACTGTAATGTCTTAATAACTTTTCTCGGTTATTCCACTGTTGTATAAGTTTTTCTATACGAATCACGCACTTTTCCCATACTTCGGAAGTATTGTTGTAGTGCTTCGTTCTACATTGAAATTCCTTTTTCATCTCCATACCCGTCCCTACCAATGTGTTTATTGTAATATGACTTTGCATGGGCCCATATTATTTCGATTGCATTAAACTCACAATGATAGGGACGTAGTCGTAGCACTTCATATCCGTGTTGTTGTAACAGTTCGTCCACTTCATATGTCTCTTCTTTCTTGTGCTGTTTAACTATGTCAAGTAATTCACTTTTGAACATGTTAGCATCATACGAAATATTATTTTTGTTTAGCCAAGAAATTAAATCAGATTTGTTCCAGCTTGACGAAGGCATTTTTTCTAGTAACATGGAATGATATGATGCATTATTCAACACTATAGATTCTTTCAAATTATTAAGTAAACGTTCCATAATCCATTTTTTAAACGTTTCACCATTCATATCTCCATGATTATCTTCATGCTGAGATTTAGATAAAAACAATAAAGAAGTATTCTTTACAAATCCAGATTTTGTACCAGCATGTACGACAATAAATCGTTTTCCTTTGGTTTACGTACACTTTTTGAGTTATCATCTTGCCACGATCTCCCCATACTCCTTTTAGCAAATATCCAACTTTCATCCATAAAAACTACTTCACGTGGAAATTCTGAGTTTAGATTTTCTATGTAACGTTTTAGAAATTTAATTCTCATAAGGGCTATACGTGATGTCTCCATTAAGAATCTACGGTGATCGTCTTTCTTGAATTTAAAGCTAATTTCATGCAGTTCTATTTAAAGTGCGATCACTTAACAAAACATGTTTATGTTTGAGTTCGCTGTTTAAGGAATTCACAGTGAAATGTGTTTCTTATAGTTATTTTTGAAGATTCTGGCAAGTCTACGTTTTTTGACTTCTTTCGTGACCTTTTCTTTCCAGGACTTGATAACACTGGATTTAATTTGTGTTGTGTTGTAACGCAAGTTAATCATTTCTTTCTTTAGCTTACCTTTTGAACATACGTTAATGGGATCAAAGAACCCCCATTATCCTTTTCTAGTTTAAAGTATGCAAGTACATTAACCACCATTTGGCGAGACTAAGAGCGTAATGTTTTACCTTGTATAAAACCCGACATGTTTTTGTTCTAAAAAGAATAGTTTGATATAAAATGTTGCAAAATAATGATAATAATAACCAAAGATACAAAACGAAGCGAAAATGACAGCAAAGCGTGTTTGACAAAACGTCAATTTGATTGAAGTCAATTGAATAACTTTATTCATAACGCATGCAATCAATCTTCCCTCTTTGTTTTACACATAGTTTATGTCTTGCTTATATAATAGTCGGTATGTTATTTCTAACATCAGTTGGTAATGACGTACGTATCTTCTCTTATGGCAAGAAGTTTACAACTGTTTTACACCGATTTTAATCTTTATGTTAACTATACAAATTGGTGTAGGCAATATTTTTCTTACAGTTTATGCTAAAAGAAGTTTCCTAACTAAATCAATTGTTCATCTTTGATGTCTATTATAGTGGTTTACTTTCATACTTTCTCTAATTCTGTTGTGCGTTACTCTTTCCGTTTTTAATCTACCTGTTGCTTTCCAAAAATCTGTAGTTGTTAACGTTTTTATAGCTTTTTCTTTCATAGTTCAAACTTCCAAACCCTATGTTGTTATACTTTTTACGATGGTACTGTATAACCGTTTTTTGTTTTCTTTTGAAATGTTTTGCTCCCGTAGAATGTTGCTTAGCATATGAATGGTAATGCTATTCTGTATGTTACGTTCTTGGATATCGCATGGTCCAGTGTTATGTGTTACTTTTATTTACAGGCATTTGCATTCATTGCATTGTTTTTGTAATTTTCGTCTATTATTAAGTCCTGATGTTCTCATCGAACGCACAGATAGCCAGTTTTGTTTAGATTTACTTCTACCCCCCACTTTACATATTCCTGTACAAGCTTGCGGGTCATGTAATTCATGTCATCGTAATCCTGGGTTATTAATATTTGGTCGTCTGCGACAATATGCCTTATGATTATCGCATTTAATTTTTTTAATCACTACTAATTATGCTACCAAGTATCATTATTTGCATATTACAGTACTGTTTTTTTACTATAACATAATAACTTTCATACCAGAAAGTAAGCTACCTTTAAAACTCAATTGCCAGTTTTGACAAGTATATTATGTTGATGGTCTCTCGTTTAATGTCAAGACAAAATAATGCCTAAAATTGTGTATTAAACAAAGAACAATTTGACGACATTTTACATAATACACTGAAACGTTCGCAAAGTTCTTGTAAATTTCGAGAGCGTTCACGAACTTTTCATCCACGACTAGAACGTTCACGAAAGTCTATAGAAAATTCTCGATAGATAGGGGAAATGTAGAAACAAATCATAGGCAGTTATTCGAAGTCGGCAGTGTTAAGAAGATTATGAAGTTTAAATAAATAAGTGATTAACGCGTGTGTTCGAGATAAATATAAACGTACGTGTCTTTAATGTAAACACGTGTCAGTTTTTAGATAAACAGAAGTTATCTGCGGCGATTATGTCTACAGTGATTGTAATACATAAATTAGCGTAAGTGTTTTTCTTAGATATCGTTAGATTTAATTAGTTCGTGTAGATGTAAACGTGTAAATATATCTTATAAATAAATTAGATTTAAAATTCGTTACAATACCAACAACAGAACCAGCTATTGTTAAAAAACACAATTTTAGTTTTTACAAAATATATTTTAAGATAATTTTGATTTTGAAGTACCTGAACAGGAAATAGTACGTCACGTAGAGTAGAATGCCGTTTTGTGTTTCTCCTATATTGCTTGGCTAACAATTTTACAAAAGCACTACGTTTATTAACGTAATAAGTTATTGAATTTTTACTTTCTACATAATTTCTGCCTAAAAAATACCTAAACGTTTATTTTTGTAAAAATGTGATTATTGCTGGGTCATTTGTATCAATAAAATACCTAATTATATTTTTTAACTTTGTTTTGTTATTGGTATGCCATAACTATTATATTAAAAAAAAGTTTTGTAATTAGTAATGTTAGAATTATACGAAAAAACGATGATTTACTTTGTAGTTTATGATACCATCTATACATTACATAAAAACTCATTTGTTGTAAAAAAATCAAATAGATAATTCTATTTATATACAAACACTCCTTATATTACGCAATACATAACGTCATTAGTGAAAAACACTATAAATCATAGGTACATAAACAGTAGAAAAACGTTATTGATCTTAAGTCAAACTAGTTAAAATACATGTGACGCAATTATATGTATGTATAAGTATCAAAACCGTTTAATTAAGTAACAGCATATTCATAAGGTTTGGCCACATTAACAAACGTGATTTAGATTTAACTAATTAATTAAGTTTCAATAAATATTCAAATAATGTAAGTGTAAAGGAGCAAAGAAATTATTTTATAATTGTATAGCTGCAATTTTTGCGTATTTAATACTTCTTACTTGTTTTACTTGTTCGAAATGGCTTTTGATTTAGTAAAGCTCAATTTCTTGTTTTATGTTTTTAGTGATTTTTTGTCTGTGAGCAAATCAGATTAAATCACCTGCAAACACCCATTCGATTAATATTATTGCTATTCAAAGTTTATTCTTTTTTTTATTTTGGTTTATCAACGAATCAATAAATCATTCATTTTAACAATGTTTAGTTAAACGATAATAAAACAAAATTTACTACATACCGGGCGTCCTACGCTAGTGTATGTCTTCTATGACTTGATTTCCGCTAGAAATTCGAAGAAATGCTCTGCATAACATGTATCTGGATTTATGAGACACACATTTTAAAATTATTTACAAAAATGGCGGACTACCGAAAACCGATGCTAACTACGATATTTAAATGGAACACCATGTCTTATTATTTCATTACGTTACATTGTGATGTACCTTTGTGCATAACAGTTTGGTCCTAAGATGTGCCGTTTGGGAGTAATTTGACATTTTCCGAAAAATTTGACGTTTGCCGTGATTTAATGAATTAATCATATTTCTGAAACTCGATAATTTAGAAAGTACCGGTTTGAAGCGTGTATTAAACACAAAGAGAGACGTCTTTTGCGCTGCAAATTTTATTTTGTAAGGTGATATGAACCGTTAAACTTGAGAATTTTTAAACATTGAAAACTTGATTTTTTCAAATGGAACGGCTAGTAATTTTTACTCTATCTAATACCTAATTTTATCTACTCCTGCAAGTTTTTCAAATATTTTTGGCTTTTCTATTAGCATTGACAATTATCACACTTTTAACCAAAAAGCAAGTTGGCCTTTTATATTGTTTAACAATTATCGCTTGTTTTCAAATGCTATTTTGTTAATAAAACGTTTGTACAATCACTTGTTCTGATATGTGTTTTGTTGTGTTCTTAATCGCGTGTTTTATTGTTTGTTGAGTATGTCGATCAGTCGGTGGGAGCTCGACATGATACTCCGTCTTGGCGAATGTCATCGAAATTCCTTGTTGGTGTCACGTATCTATGCGAGACGTCTTCCGAATAGCGGCTTCGTTTAGAAGGTTGTTGGAGAAATTTTTAAATAGCGGGCTACTAAAATACCCGAAGAAAGTTAATAGTACCGTTGTTATTGAAGAAAACAGTATCAGTATCATCCGTATCATGTTTGAGTTAACAGAAAATGATTTCGAAAGAAAATGGGGTTTTTGTCAATGGGCTCATCATAAAGTATGGGATATATTTCAACATATTATTTATTTTTAACAAATTAAATTAATAACAAAAAGTGAATGAAATCTAGTTGTTTAGATAATAGGATTTCCTCTGTCAAACACTGATTACGGCAAATAGTTGGTATGACCTCAATTTTTTTGTTGTAAAGTAACAAACCGTTCTAACGATATATTTGTATTTAGAAAGCTACCAAGTTTGTCATCAATAATTGTTTTTTAAATAATTTGTTTGTTTCTTTAGTTGTTTAATGTTTTCTTAAGATACTTGTACAACCACAGTATCTTTATCATAGTTTGAACTGGTTCATTGCTAAGAATCCAATATACATATAATTAAGTTAAAGTAACCCTCTCATATTTTATGTTTTATCTTAATAAAGTCTAGACGTTATAAATAACAGAAGATTGTAACCAAATCATCTTAGAATTATTATAAATTAGATAAAGTAAATAATGTTCCAAACGATAAGCGAGGTTAAGAGTAAGGTCTGGGAACAATACGATAATGCATGTTATATAAGGGTGTAGAATGTAGGATTTCACTAGTTTTGTATTGGTTTTGTAAACTAGCAATTACTCGAAATAAACGTTATATAAATCGTTTAACTTAATTATATATCATATTTCATATTTTGTTAAGTATTATTTAATGTTTAGAGTGTATCTAGAAAAGCAGAAATAGTTAGTAATGACAACAGTTATACAATAATTATATAAATTCGTCTATCAGTTTACACTTTATAAACATCCTGTATATCCTGCAGTATTATTAAAATCGTTAGTCTAATTCGTCTTCTAATTTCCTTTTTGTTTAAAGTATACATTAATACAACTAAAAGATTATAGTATTATACTATCGAATCCATAATTGACATCATTACCGAAAATGTGTTTCGATAAAATTTCCTTCCCCCATACTTTTCTGTTTGCATTAAGTATAATATTTCCGTAGTAAAATTACTAACGATTTCTGCTGATAAATGTAGGTGTGCGTTTATGTATCAAAGTTATGTTTTTTTATTACATTATTGTTAGAAAAGTTTGTAAATTAGTCATGCAAACATTATTATACATATGGATTTACTTTTGCACTTAAAGACACTCGTTTTTATAAAACCGTATTTGATATTCAGTAACAACGCATATAAAAACTTCTTGTTGTGAATGTATTGATTTTTGAAATCAAGTTTCACTTATAATACAAAATCTAAGATACATCTATTAGGCGTTTTATGATTATAGTAAGTAGTAAAAAAATGCATATACGTTGGACGTAAATATATATTAATTAATATTTTACAGTAATTTCCAATAAAATTAATAATTCACATTATAAGCAACTTTTGGTTTATACTACATCAAAAGGGAACCCCCCACTATTTATATTTGGTCGTAGTTCGTCCTCGTGAGCCAAAGCAAGGAATTGAACTTGGCCTTTAAAGTTTTGTTGTTTCTGAACCTAAACAAACTGACGTTGGCGTTTGAAAATGAACGCTTTCGTTTTGTTAATAGAAATAACGTCAACGAATGTAATTATTTATAAATATTCTAAACATCTTATTGGTTTATAAAATCTTAAGGTTTCGCGGTTGTTTTCTTTATGATTACAAGCGACTTTCGGCTTAGACCGCGTCGTAGTTATACACCCAGACTTAGGCTTGATTCTAGTTTCTCCTTGAGAGCCAAAACAAGAAGTAGAACTTGCCCTTTGCCGTATTGTCGTTCGTGAACCCAAACAAACGGACGTTTCGCAAGACGTTGCAGCTTGCATTTTCAAAGTGGTAAATGTCACTGAAGGAAAAAGTGTTAATGACGATATTTATATGAATAGCGAATAGCGTAATTAACGGACCTTATTTTTCCGTTGTCGCTTTACTTACTTTTCAATTATAACAGGTGTTCCACAGATAAGGGAGACAGGTAAAGGGGTGGCGACCCGTTAAAGAATCAATTTAAACCCTCTTATGTTGTTTTTTTAAATACATTTAGTTGCCTTGATGAAGTAGACACTCGAAAGCCATGAAACGTCGCCTTAAGAAAGCACATGAAGTAGTATATTAATAGAATTGAACATTACAAGAACTAAAAGGTTTCTATCAAGAAATAAAACCTATAAAAAGCACGAAACAAGAAAAGGTCCGAACTATGTTAAAAAAAGACGAAATGGTACTAAAGGTAATAAAACATAAAATTGAAAACAAAAACAAGGAAATCAAGTTAATAAAGATTGGCGAGAGAACAAAACCATGGATGCCAGTATAACAAGAGAAGATGTAGCTGAGGAAATATGGAGATAAGAGTCTCATCAAAATTGGAGAAGTATGCTCACTGGAGTAAATACAAAGATAGTCATTTCTCAGTGCATAGTAGAAAAGCACTATAAAGCTGAAAAATGCTTTAAATGTTGGGAATTTCGGCATAATGCCAGAAACTATAAAAAAAGTATTATTACAAAAAATACGTGAATGAGAAGTACTGTCCGCTGTGTGAGACCACTGGATATAGCCCAGAGCAAAAAATGCAACAAGCATATCAGAAAGCCCAGAAAACAGAACATAGCAGAGAAAAACAAATGTAATTAAAAATGTGACATAAATGTTATATTGTCCTGATACTTTATTTATATACATACATACGTTTATTCATAAACATTTCCCATATACCTACCTATCTATATTTACTCATCTATTTATTCATCTATATCTATATTTATATATGTACTACTGATATATTTTATCTGTACCCTAAATGAGTCAGCTAAGATTCTAGGAACTAACCAAGGACGCGGGAAAGTTGAACACGACTTAGCGTACGCACTAGCACTTCAAAAAAATATTGTCATCGGGATCGTCAGAGAGACAATCAATGCTGCGATTAACCGGTTACCGTGGATAAGAGATACGAGGAAAGACATTGCGATCAACTCCATTAATAAGATCTGCGGAGTGATTAAGACACGAAAGCTTCGGCATACTCGTGTTAAAGCGGCTCATTATCAAATGCTGTTATATAGCACCTAATATAAAAATCTATACATACAAGAGCGTAGTAGACAAAATAATCAAAAAGTCAATAACCATAAGGAAATACTTGTTAATTATGTTTTCTACACATTTTTGATTTTATGTTATAAAATATATTAAAAATGTTTGTTTCTTACAATAAAGTGAGCGAGCCTAATGGAGTGTTCATCCTGAACACGAAACGTCGCAAATTACTGAAGTAGTTGCTTCCATCCAACCTCCTAAAAGAAGGGGTCATTAATTTGACCAAATTTTAAAATTATCACTTACCAGGAGACGAACCGTTCTATTAATAATGCTTACCTTTAAATGCAGCAATCTTCACAGGAACATTTAATTGACAAAACTGCAACCGATACATATCTTAGGCACCTTAGCACGTTGCAGATTAGTAGGACCAGGCGCGGATCTAGAAATAGCAGTTGGGGGCGGCTGGGAGCCTGAGACTATAAACATATACACATGGTACCAACCCAGAATCACTATTTCAATTTTATAACAGAATTCTGGGTCGTTCGTTACTGAGTTTGAAATTGAGTTCTACCGGGCAAGTTGAAAGTCTGAAGGCCAGTTCGATTTGCATTCTATTTATATAAAATTGTTTGAGTAGAATTAATTATTAATATTGTTATCCTTATAGTCGTATTGTTGAATGGATATGTATGGCTTATATATAATCTATGTACATAGTTCAATAATCAATACATGTATGGAATTATGGATATGGATGTGGTGAAAAATAAAAATCAACATTTGGTGGAACAGTAAGTACTTAACTAAAAGTTTAAAGTTGTAATTTTAGGTTATGTGTTATTCCATTCAACGCAATCATGTCATTCATGTCACATGTAATGCGATTTCTTTAATTAACTTTCACTAACGTTAGCCCAATCACCCAATTCCATTCGTCTTGCTTTCTTCAATGCAAATAGTTTGCACACATCTTCAGGTTTTATTTCTAAATTCTTATGAATTTGTGCCAGAGCCAAGCCGTTTAATCTTTCCGCTCCCATGTTCGATCGAAGATACGTTTTTAGACGTCTCAGTACAGAAGTTTCTTTCTACGCTTGCAGTGGATATCGGAAGTGTAGCAAAAATTTGAAGAAGTATTTTTATGTTTGGTGAACACGCGTTACAGCAAGCTATGTCATCTACCGCAGTATCAGGCCTGTTATCAACTTTATTCCATCTTGCATTCCAAAGTAAAAGTTCACCATCTTGCTGTGAAGGAGATGCTTCAATATCGTTTTCGTAAATGCTCGCATCTTCAATAATGTCTGCATTTGAGTAACGTCCAATGTGAGCAGGAATCAGTGATTGAAGAGGGATTATCTTTGTAAATTTGCCCTCAAACCCGGTAGTCATTTCTTGAATTAAATAATCTAGAAATGGGACAAAAGCAGCCAATCTAAAATATTCCTTGGGTGAAGCAGTAGAAAAATTTGGTATATTTTTTTGGTTATTTGTAATTCGGAGATTTTTAACGTCAACTCCTTCAGAGTTACAAACTTTTACAGCTTCGTTAAACACCTCAGTGAAAACTGTGCTAGCATCACTTCTCATATTCTGTAACACTGAAATGACATTTAAAACACTGTCTTGAGCAACTGATAGGTCCAGTGGTAAATCCTGGAGCATTTTACTTAATGGCAGCGTGATACTGAAGCACTTAACCGCAATTTTCGTAGATGTGATGAACTGAAGTTGACGCATTGATAACGCGTATGCATTAGCATTAGATGAACTATCTTGATCAGTTGTATTTCATCCAAGGTTTCAAGGATGTAGTGAAAAAGTTCATCAGACACCAGAATAGAATCATGCCTCTCCACCCACCTGGTTTCGCATTACGGTTTAAGCTTCTTCTTTCTCTCATCCTTGTTTATTCTATTAATTACTTCTTTTAAAATTGCCACACGTTTGGCGGATGCAGAGAGAATAGTGGATATCTTGCCTATAGTACGAAATGTGTTAAAGATGGCTTGCAATTTGGATGACTTATTTAATACAAGGTTTAATTTATGATTAAAACAATGTGTGTAGAATGCTTTTGGTTGCTCCTAGCTAATCAAAGCCTGTAATCCGTTGAGCTTTCCCGACATATTCGATCCCCCGTCATATCCTTGGCCTCGAAGGTTGTCCATGGTTAATCCCATATCATTGAGGAATCGTTTAATTTCATTCCTTAAGCTCTCACCAGTCACTGATACAACTGGTATAAATCCAAGAAAATCTTCCCGTAAGCAAATATATTCCAAATCTACATAGCGCAAACTTGTTCAACCTTTATCTAAATCGTTATCGCCAGCATCAAGTCTAAATGCCAAAAGACTTCTAAATATCCCTGTCTTTCCATCAATGTCAGTTTTGCTTTTGCAGCCCAATTCTCCATCATCACGGTGTCCTCTTAGCGGACAATTATTTCTTGCACAAACCAGAACTGTTTTTACAATTGGCAATAGACGTTTCTTATTTTTGTTAACTGTATCTTTCAGAGACTTCTTGAAAGTTATTTTTATACTTGTAACTGTTCCATTATTAGTATAAACTGCATTATAATTTACTGCTTTAGTTGCTGATGTTTTGTGATATTCAGTGTTTGAATGATTCCGCATACTTCGTAGCGCGTCCTTATATTTTTCATTGGCTCAATCACAAAAGTCTTCAAAGGCAAAAATATAATTTCTAACATTGTCACATTAGAAAACGTGATGATAACATAAGACTTATATTAAAATTTAAAAGCACCGTACCTGAGGATTTGTACTTCTTGCGTTTCTGGGCGCAAATATACAGCAGTATTTGCACATAACTCCCTGCAGTCAGTCAGTCAACCAGTGGCTCTTGAATGAACGAAGTTGATTTCCTTCTTCAATTTTTGGGAAAACGTAATCACTTTCCGGTGTCCAAGTGTTTACTAATAATTCGTATTTCTCTTCGTCTGATAAATTCACGATTTTTCCACAAGCAACACCGATATCATTTTTATAGGCACGAACTTCTTCTGCAGGTTTTGTGCTGGTACTGGTGGAAGGCGTTGACGTATGAATTTTATCAATATGTTTTGCTTTATCAGTATTTTTCACTTCCAACTCTGAACTGTTGGATGCAGAACTTGCGTGTGCGTCTGTATCTTTGTCAACTCGTGGAACTTTGACAACAAAATATTATCTTAGATCTTGGGACCTCTTCATGTTTACGTGAAGGAAGTTTCAGATGAATAGCAAAATGGTCTTTGAAAAAAAAATGTGGTCAGTGATGGTACTGATAATGGTAAATAGTTTTAAAGTTTTAATTTTACTTTAACTTTTTTTGTCTTAGCTTGCTTTAATAACAAGCCTTTTTTGACTGTTATAATAAACTTTAATTTCTGAACGGTTTCTACTCTACTTTACTTTATAAAAGAAAAGACGTGCTGACGCCGTGATGGAAACTATGATTATTATAAGTTCAGATCATACGATTGGCCGATTACTGATAACTAAATTAAACTATAACTAATAAACTTAAATCCGGAAGTTATGGCATTAGAACTGTGAAATTTGCGCCACGCGCCGTCAATTGCAGAAAAAGCAATATTACTTCTACTATCTACTGTATGTGTAAACAAACACAAATGAAGAAATTTTAAGGGGGGTCTTATTTTAAAATAGGAATAACTAAATAAATACGTACCTTACAATTTAATCAAATTTAGTGCTCAGTGCTCTTAGCTCTCTAAACAACTAGATAAACTCACTAAACTACCCACTACAACTTGTATAATAAAAGTAAAGTGAAGTGCTGAAAATGTAAGTCGAAGTAACGACTGAGTCACGACGTCACGTCACTATTATTGTTAATTTTATAGTTATTTTATTAGCGATAAATAATCACTTGCAACTTCGCACTTACGTTAACGTATGTACGTAAACACAGTTGACAGTACATTCAATACTCCATCTTCATTAATAATAAAAGTAAACAGAAAAAAGTACCTGCTTAAGCAGTAAACTTAATCTTTCAATTGTTGAGAAGCCAGTATACAATAATATTTGCATATTACATATTTCATATTTCTACAGAAAAGGAAAACTGAAATAAAACGTTACCTGAAACTGAAAGGCAGGTTCGCACTTGCAGTTTGCCGTATTCGTAAATACACAAACAATAAAAAAATATTACACTTCAACAGGTACCTATACATTTAACTTATTCAATAAATTTCGGAAAAATTATGCACAAACGTAGGAAAACAACTTTATTGGTATTGTAAAGCGCGGTTTTGCTTTTGCTAAATTTTTGTTAGAATTCCGACATAAAAACGACAAACTTAAAAGTTTTTAAAAGCAAAGCAAAGAAAAAAATTGACAATTTTTATTTTTGTTCGTGGGGACGGCTACAGCCTCAGCCGTCCCCATGGATCCGCCGCTGAGTAGGACTACTTACAGCGTTGCGAGATTTCTTACTTCATGGCCTGTAAGTATAGGTGGCTTTCTTTAAATACAAAATTTGAAAAAAAAGCTTTACAAAAAAAAGACGAATAACTTGTAACGTTTACGTAATTGTTTTTATTTCATTTCAAATGCGAACCTTCCTTCACTTTTAATTTTGTCAAATCTACACTTTCTCTGCAAAGTTTAACTTTGCGAGTCTTTTGTAGTGTGGCACTCGACGCCGTTGTGCGTGGACGTATTAAGCCATGTAATTTTTTTTGTTTTTGAAATATTAAAGAATTACCGGTAACTGCTTATTTAAGGTTTCTTAACTAAATCGTAGACGGATAAGTGCATTCTATCTTTAGATTTTATATCAATTACTGTTTACTTATTTTCCATTATTATTTGTTTGTTTTTAAATAAAGGATAATAACTATTTGTATCTAACCGAAGAATTATACCTATGTGTGACTTTTTATTTCAGATTAGACTTTTATTGGTTTTTATCTTTAATTTCAAACTACTACAAACTACATCAACAATCAATAAGAAACTTCTTTGTCATAATGTTACTAATTGTTTTATTATTTTCCTAGTATCTGGTGTTAAAGCGTTTAGACCTCGACCAGTTACATCAACAATCAATAAGAAACTTCTTTGTCATAAAAAAACTGTTCTCGGATGAAAACCTTTTATTATGGAAAGTAAGACTTTGTGTCCCACACGCGTAACAAAAACAAGCGTTAGACATGTTGCATGATGGTTGCCATGCAATTTGTGCAATGAAATCAACGGCAATAATATACACATCCAACAGTCAAAATTAGATAAAAAGATTATCAATTGTGCGTAAAAATGTTTAAAACAAAATAGTACACGTACCTCTTTATTGATAATACGCTCAATTTGGGGGTCTGTTCAAAAACAAAAAGGTTTTGATTGCAATTGACTCATACACAAAATAGAGATTATTCACATGAATGGGATAACTTCCGAGAAGTCAAGTACAATGTTATATTTATTGCAAGGCTTGGAATTTTCAAATTTATCTTATCGGACAATGGTCTGCAGTTAACGTCAGACAAATTTGAAAACTTTAGCACCTCTAACGGAATAACACATATCAAAGTAACTTCGTATTAGCATATCCTATTCAATAGCAGTGCATATTGTGCACTAGAGGTAGTTAAGGAATTACTGAATGCAAGTCAAGGTGATGAACATTTCAACTTAAAACAACAAATTTTTCATGCACAACCAAATCAAACATGAAACAATTTATGACAAAAAACAAAAGATCGTTCAATCTCTGCAGTGGTATACAATAAGTAAAAGGTAAACTATTTTCATTGCCTAGTTTATAGCGCATCAAATCCTGTAACGATAAGGCCGAACGCAAATTACTCAGTTCGTCAAAGCTGTCATAAATCGACTAAGCAGCAGTTTTGTAATTGCTAAGGCAAATTATGGAATGGCCAGTTCCCATGCTGAATTCTCATTTTTGTATAAATTTCCATTGGTTGACAACCCTTAAATTAGTGCATAGTTATGTTCAAGTCGAACTTTTGCGATTCTTTAAAAAAAATAAATAAACATACTTCAGGCAAATATAATATCTACAGTCTGTTGTTCAAGTAAATACTATAATACAAATTAATGTTAAATCAATAAATATTACTGTAATTAAGCCACTCTTAAAACTGATGCACAATTTATTGTTTAAAGGTGATTGCAAATAAGTAAATGTTGAGGATAGGTATTTTAATTATCGACACGTTTAACTCAGTCGGAATTTCAAAACACCTCGCAAAAGTATTTGTAATTAAAAAAAACTGCCCCATTTTACTATACTCCACTAAACATATTTTTCAGAACTGAAAGTTTTGTTACTAAATACTTTCAGAACTATATAGAATTGTCAGTAACATGAAAATTAAGTTAAGCACGATTACAAACTATATTAATACTTTGAGCTTTACTATCTAGTTTTCTAGTTAATTATTATAAAAACAAATAAATACATTTTTTACTACTATTTTACACAATACAAAATTTTTATATTACAAATTTAACTTGAGATATAATCTCTAATATTTGTAAAAAAAGTTATAGAACTTCAGAAAAAGTTTGATTTATGATTTGATATTTCAGAGGTCGGATGTTGGAAACTACTCAAAAGTTTTTCAGCTATTATGAACTTTGTAATCAACGTTTTTAATTTTTAGTAAATACAATTACACAAATAAAATTGTCAGCTTATTTAAAATTTGGTATAAATATTGTCGTTAAGGAACTACGCAGTTTTTTAAGCGTATTCGTTTTTGATAGACCTGTTGTAATGTAGTTGTCCTAAGTTATGAATATTGTAATAACAAATCCAAAACACACATGTCATCCATTAGGAAATCATTAACATGTGATATATTATATATGGTAATTATTTTCTACTTATTTTTTTTGGTATTACGTTTACATATTTTATTTACAAATTAACATTATTTATCAATTTAAATCACAATTATTTATTCTTTAAATGTAATTCTATAGTGTTTGTAAAGGTCAACTTTATGTAGTATTGATTATAACTTTTTAAAAAAAGTTGAAAGTGTCGTGAATGTGAAATTTGAAACGAATTGCTTTAAGTCATTATTTGTATGACTGACTGTGTAAGGTTATATTCGCTAATATGCAAACTTCGAGTAACACTACTCCTTTAGTTAAATATTTTTATTTTGAATTAAGCGTTGTTGTGGTAAATTTATATTTCCTCCAATAAACCTAATCGTCCCGATAACTGAAAGATATTACACACACTAGTGGAAAAAGATAAAGCACTATGAATCGAAATAAAACTAAACTAAAACGCTAATATTTATAAGGGAGACATCTCGAAAGTACCTGAGAAATATATAACCTCATTACGATTAAGGGCAGTGGCGACATCTAGTGCCCTTACTCATAGTACTTTGATAAGTAAGAGTAATAAACTAAAACCTGAAACATTAGAGCTAGGCCCATAAAAGCCACATGACACATCAAAAACAGAAATGGCAAAGGTCAGATAGCGACATCCGTTGCACGTTAACATTCCATAGAAACCAAAGAATGCGTGTTAGCATTCCTGGCAGTAGAACGCCATCTGACAATGCTCCCTCGTACTAAAATTTAGTGGCAGTTTGAATTGATAGAAATATTCAAATTCAAATTAAATTTATTTACCTGCTAGGTGGAGAGGAAGTTCTATTAAAGAAATTAAATTTGTCTAGGTATGTACTTCATATGTGAATAAGGTTTGTATTAAACAAGCACAACTGAGTAATGTTTAAATATATATTTGACATAAAAAAACATAAACTGAATGCAATACTAACACAATAAAATGCCTACGATTTATATAGTTTAGGAGAATATACTTTAATATACCTATAAATAATATTGTTCTGTCTGGTATTTTTACATTTTAATTTTCTGTTAACAATAAGTATGATATACTTAACCATAAGATACAATACATTTGGACACATTATATTTATTAAATGAATAATGTATTTTACAGCATGTAAATTTAATTAAAGAAGATCACATAAAGTATATAATAAATTTTGACAATTAATATAGCATGACAATCGATCACTTCGTCTGTTAAAAAAATCAGAGCAATTCTGACAGTTAAATTTTATAATTCGCCGACAAATAAAGCCTGCCATATAAGAAGTAATGTTGTTTCACAACGACTTTATTATTTTTCTTAATTAATATTGCTTACAACTAAACAACAATTAGAGCTACACTTGGAACAGAAGATGTTGTCTCTGCTGATTGCGAGCCACTACTTGCTAAAACGGAATGCACTTTACTAAACACAAATGAATTTAATAAACCTACTACCAATTGTGACCCATCATCTTCGCAGTTCGTTGCATTCGAAGTGGCAACAAAGTTATTGATCAAGCATGTCTTAAAGGCTGCTTTGAACTGTGAATGTGTTGGACGAAGGTTTTGACCACATAACCCACGTATTACCCTAAATGTATTTTCTAAACAAACTTGGTTTAGGGATCTTGTTAATAAAAATTTAAAACCTCAACGCTTCATGATATTCCACAAAAATTGTATATTACGTATTGTAACAATGAAATGTTTAACTAGGGGTTTTGATACTTTTTGCTCATTAGACATGAATTCTAGATTAGTTAAGAGTTGCTTTGCATGTGCCGAGAATTTAAAAGATTTATCCGATAATGAACCTTCTAAAAGAGTTCTTGAGTTTCGAACTCCATTAAGGCTGTTAAAAAGCCGATCCATAAAAATGATTAGTTCAGCAGTATTGTGTGCATTCATTATTTTTAAATTATTTGCAAAAGTAAGTGCAGCATACACTAAAATTTTGAGTCGCATATTTAACTTTTATCTTTTTTGTTCAGCTGTTAGATCAGTATGTGCATCAGTTAACTTTGTGCATATCTTCTTGTCGAGATTAGCTAAACCGCTATATTTCTAGTCAATTATGTCTAGCCACCTGGCAACCTTCCCATGAAACACGACATTTTTGGATAAAAAATTATTTCGAAAAAGATATGCAGAATTTTACAGCCGTCTATATTAAATACAAAATCATAAGCATAACCATTGTCTTTAGTAAGACTATTACTTGCAGCTACAGTTGAGCTTCCTTGGTCACAGACTGTGGTATTTGGAAAGAAGTACGCTTATGAACATAATTTCTTTTATAACAAATGCCAAATGATAAGTTTTTGCTCCAGTCTTCACCAAAAATTATCCGGTTTCCAATAAGCATTTATTCGTTTTAGCATAAATACTAACGCATGGTCCGCAACGTTTTTTGTTTTTGATATGCCAAAATCTTCCAGTCCTTCAATATTTTTTAATGTTTGATGTAAATTTAAATGATGTAAAAGAGACAATTCACCCAAGATAAGACAGCAATATCTTTTCATGGGCTTCATGTTAATTGAAACAGTAACCATATGCGCAATGGTGGAATCATTCAACCCAGAATGTATATTTATAGACTGCAGTGTCCTTAGCAATGTACGAAGATAAGGAAGGCTAAAATAATTGCTCAAAAAGGATTTCTCTTTCAAATTCCAAGTAACCAGTCTGGAAGTTTTCCCTTTGTGTTGTAACGGTGACTCGAAAAACAATTGAGCACCAGTAGTTAAATTTTCCAATAACTGTAAAGCAGTACTGTTCAAAATGTCACCGTTTTTTAATTCCAAATAAGTCTTTAGAGCACTTTTTCAACTGCCTCTTATAGTACCAACTTATTTTCTTCGTCTTCTTTATTGTCTCGTATATGACTCGTTTTCTTGGTGTCAACTGTAATTGTTTGGTGACTCCTACAGATCGCACAAGTTGATGGCGAGCCTGTGGCGTTGATCCTAAATTTAAATTTTGATGTCGGTTACTTTGTCCATAAGTAGGGTGGTCTGATCGAGGGTCTAATTTATACTACTTAAACATTATCTTACCAATACACAGTTGTTCTACAGGAGCAGAAATAGACGGTCCATTTACAACAGGATAATATGTTGATGTTTGAAGACTTCCGTGTCTTTTTGGTAGAATTATAAAAAAGGTATACAATTATAGCCAAAAAAATCTAATATATATATAACCGATTTATGACTACAAGCGCACATATGGTTATAAGCTGTTATACTAAATACTGAATTAAATTTATAATCGCACACAATAACCATAACTATTTCTTCCATTCAGGCATACCTATGCAAATTTGGGTTTGGAAATTTGCGCATTGCTAACAGAATGATAATGTATATTTCTAATCATGAACTATACAATTGTATAAATTGTATTTTTAATAATCATGCTTTTGAAGGAGGTAAATAAGATTTACCAGATTCTATAGGAACTTGACCGACATCTGGTACTACAGTTGCTTCAGCAAATTAAGCTCTAAAATTACCAGCTATAATTGAGGATTTAATCGAGCAACTGATTCTCTGCGGTACAGTACCTCGTATTAACTTTTTTTTCAGCAGTCTGAAACAACTGTGAATCTTCAAAATGTTCACTGCATACAGAATACTTTTTTTCGTATATATGAGTGTGTTAGGTTCAACAGAATAGGGTTGTTCACTGCTTCTACCACTGGCTGAACAGTAATTCTTTCCTCGGAAACATGTTATGTTACGTTCTCATTACTTTTAATATTGTTAATGCAGTTTCGATATACACAAACTTTATAATTTAATAGTTGTCGCATTCTCGACTTTCAAATTTAAATGTAAATCTAAAACAACTACTACAAATCAAACAAAATATCGTTACCATAAACACACTAACGCTATTTTAGTCTTTAAACATTTGCCACCTTACTAATCAAGGACTGTACATGTTATTTGCCAGTCGACATAATTTGCCTTCTCATGATTCGTGTATGCTATTTGAATATGTTTTATGATTCCGTCAGTTTGTTAGAGCGTTAATTTTAGTCCAAAATTTAATTATAGTTCAAATATAAGCAATTTAATGAAACTTAAAAAATAAAAGCTTACCTTATTAATACTTAAACTACTACTTACAATACTAAATTATAGCAAAATGTGCAACAATAACTGTTTTTACCTCGTTTACTCTAGAATCATTTAACATAAAGTGCATCAAAATCAACGAAACGTTAATAATAAATTATAACGAACACGTTATAGTTAAAAATTTGAATCTTAAAAATAATCTACAATATCCGTTTGCGTGTGACATAGTTTTAATGCAAATCCCAAACGCAAAGTTTTGCTGTAGCTTTTTTCAAATTGAATCCTGGCAAAATTACTAACTGATAGTTAATTAATGTATAATCAGCTTTACTACTACATATCGCTATAAATCACTTTTTGAAATAAAATCTATGATACACGAAAAAACTTTGTGAATACCTTTTGATCAAGTATACTTGCTACAGGTCATTTAATGTTTGAACCTTTCCACATTAACACAATTTTATAATAGAGCAGGACAAAGTCAAATTTAACAGATATGGTGCCAATCTGGAATTGCTTACCACTCTTCTTGTCCGGGTAGCGCAATAAGCGTTCCAACCAGTAACCAAACAGTCTATTAATTAAAGTAACAATTTAAAAAGAAGCGCTTTAATACAACAACACCTTATGCTTAGCGTAGTTAACATTCAACACATAGATAAAAAAGGTTATGTAAAAGCTGAATTACATTAATAACATAAACGTGACAAGTAACACTGATCGAATAGCGTATATAAAATTAAATTCAAGAATAAATCAAAACGTTAATACCAAAATTACAAAATTTGTCATTACTGATATCTTAATATAATCTTTGGTATATATGATCAATATGTCTTCACTTCATATCGTGTTTCGTGCATGCTTTGGTCTAACCTCACTGTGTTTCCATTGTATTTTGCGAATTTGTTTTTATATTGTACTTGTTATTTTGCTTTATTGTTATTTGTTGTCGTTATCTTTTGTTATCGTTTATCGTTAATTACCCGTTATTATTGTGATATTTTGGAAGATGCAAACCGTTGGGTAAGATATAAAAAAAATCCAATTAGTAAGTATAATTATTATATAGATCTTCAGCCGAATTACATTGTCCTATTGGAAACTGGACTAAGAACTTTCGGCCGTTTCCATCGTCATATAGTGAAGAATCTATAACCACTTACAAAATCGGCAATGATGACAATCGAACCAAGTGTTACATGCATGGTTATCGATTTTTTAAAGCTAATAAAGCGACTAAAGTGTTTTTAAATTATGATGAACAAGTAGTAATAAAAACTAATGTGCAAGCATCAATTTAAAACAACAATATATAATGTGGTGATTTTTATGAGTAACTTCTAGTTCTAGGGGAAGTTCTACAGGGAAACTGTAATTGTATTGGTGGTGTACGTGGGCGATGCAAATATGCTTTTGGATTATTGCGGTCCTTCTTGATTGTGTACGTCAAGAACTTACATATATACAAGAAAATATTGCATGCACATGTGTAGCAAGGTCATGGGGACCTGGTACTACAAGCATGCATCGTTTAAAAGAATTTCAACAATTAACATTTGTCAAGCATGTCCCTAATAAACGAAACAAATGTACTTTTAAAATTGTTGAAAAACTTAAAACTATTAGGGCAAGCTATGAGACTGTCGAAACTAGTTCAGATTTACTAAGAAAATGTCACATGAATTCTTCACAATGTGGGTTAAACATGTTAGCTGATTGCATTGCTGCGAATGGTTTTGAGGCTTCCCAACATTTTTTTCCTCTAGAAAATGAGTTTACCTTTCGATTGCTCACGGAAGTATTGTGGGGACAAGAATTTGAATATTATTGTATGAATAATAATGTTGTGCAAGAACATCAAAGTTACTGCAAGATATCATTACTCAAAGCACAGGAACTATAAAATGAAACACGGTTACAAAGTGGCATGTGGAGAGAAGCAAACGTTTGACAGCATCTAAATTTTATTCAATTACTTCACGACAAACTGCTATAACATAAATTTGTAAAATCTATTTTTACTAATAAAAGATTTCAAACACCTGAAATGAAATTTGGACTTGATAATAAAAGTCATGTAATAAAAAATATTTGGAAAAAAACTCAAACTCAAAATAGTGTGGTGTTTGTGTAAATCCAGGTATTCCATGTTTAGCTACATCACCTGATGGAATAATTTATAACGAAAGTACCAATTAATATAATTTGATGGAAATAAAAACTTTGGTAGAAGCAATGAAACAAAATTGTACAGTCTTAGAAGCAGTTGAAAAAAAATTATGCAATTTCTTACTTATTAATAGGGAGAACATAATGATCAAAGAAAATCGCAAATATTATTTACAGGTACAGGGACAGTTGGCAATAACGGGGTTATCATATTGCCATTTCTTTGTTGATAGTGGGATACACATGGTAATCATAAAAGTAAAATAGGACATTAATAAATGGAAAAATGAATGGTAACTAAGTTAATTATGTTTTATTTTACACATTACAATTTTAATATATAAATTATGTAACAATGATTAAAAATTTATTTTTCTATCTAACAAAGCTACATCTATAAAATTCAATAAATGTGAACAAACTAACCAAATATTCGATTGGTAACTCATAGTTTGCAAATGTTGATTGCAAAATACGAAAAGTTTATACATGGCGAATTCCTCTCTCAACATGAATGCGTAAAGATGCAATGTCTTTTGTCTGTTGTTCTTCAGTATATGGTAACTGCTGTCGATTTTTAATAAATGGTGTATTATTCACCGTGATGTATTTTTTGTCGCACAATGTCTTCTATTAGAAAACCTCGATCTACCATAATGGAATCGCTAGGTTCTAGTAGATCAATGATTTTACTATTTACAAACAGTTATTTGTCAGGAATTCTTCCTGGATATAAATTCGACACAAATGCTATAAAACCGTTTGGTACAACCTTTGTGGGTAGGTATAGGTTTAAAAACATTCAGGCATATATTTGTTAACAATGTGTCGTTGAGGCCACATACATAGGTAGTCGTTTGAAAAATAAACTCATCACATTTATCCAGTGCCTACAAATTTGACTAATGGTTGAAACTGAAACACCATGACGAAAAGCAATATCTTCTTCTAATAAACCTAACCTTAACCTAGTCAACACTAAAAATATTTGTTCCTTATATGTGATTTTGGACTAGGCTTCACTTACATATCCTACATTAGCGGCGCAAATGATTTGAAATTCACAAATAAGTTCATACAAATTTTCAAATTTTGTGTTCAAAACCAGTGAAAAATGTAATTAAACGATTGCTGTTCAAAATATCGTCATATGGTAGGTACTGTGTGTGTAGGTTTTTTAAATAACTTTAAATTTTCTAAAGTCAAGTTATTTTTCACGTTATTTACTTCCATTAGTTATTCTTTAAGACTTTTTACATAACTTTTTAACCTTTGTCATAAGTAAAGAGAACAAAGTATGCATCAAAAACCCAACAGTATATGCATGCAGCATGCAGTAAAAATAATTTATTTTATGCTGCTAAATATGCACAATAAAAAATGTAATGCAAAATTTTTAAATGTGACAAATAAAAAAACTGAACTAATTTTTTAATTAAAATAAAGCAACAAAAGTTATTAAGTTCATATTAAATTTTAGTTTGTATTAGTATAAAAAATAAACTATTATATGTAGTATATGTTTTTTGAGATTTTTCTGTGATTCGGAAAATGTTTGAAACTGGAAAATGCTCTTTTCACATCTACCGATGTGACAGTACAGTATTTCATCTTAATTAAAAATAATAAAAAATCATCTACGTTTATATCAAATTCTCCGTTTATAAGCTTTCGGGTTTTACATAATAAATCATATACAGGATTTTTAGAAAGAACAAATTTAAATTTTTTAAATACATTATTTCCAATTGTTTTAGGAACTTTCTCTAAAGTATCTTTCAAGTTTAGTATTATATTTCAAGATTTTCATACAGTTATACCGGACTGTTTTAATTGTAATATAGTTTTAGTAACAATTGAGTTAAAGTGTTTTGATAAAAATAACCTCAGTGGTTTTGCAAGTACATTTTGACACTCTTTAACAGAAGTGGCAGACTCGAGATTGATATTCAAAACGATCATGTTCTCTAGCTTGTTGATACGGGCTCGATTGGCAACGGAATATTTTTTGTTATGCTGAATACCACAAAGTGCTTTCAAAAAAATTGTTTTACCAGTTTGTAGTAGTGAATTTACATCTAAAAGCATCATTTAATTTGTACTAAATATTGTTTCAGCGATTCTATCTACTCCATAAGCAAAACAAATCAAGTGAACTAAATTAGGATATAATTCAGTGTTTGCTCGGCTTTCAACATATATGCTGCGGAATCGGTTACCATTAAAACATTTTTATCTGTGGGTAGTAGTTTAAGTAAATAAAGATTATCTTACCCTTCATTTACGAAGCGTGCAATAGTGCTATTATTTGTTATTTCCAAATGTTTAATTCTTACTAAATACGTTTTATCCAATACAGCTACAATTAGGTTAGCTATGTATCCCCCACATGTATCTGTTTTTAATCAACAAAGAATTATAGATAATCGTTTTTAATTTAATTTTTTCCGTGGTATCATTGTATATACAAGTTAAATATTTTTGATGCAATGATTTTTGTATTTTTTGTAAAAATTCGATGAGCAATTATTTTTAAAGGAATATTTGTACTAGCTAGCAGTTCACATAATTTTTTTTCAAAATCTTCATTTCTTTGTAGAAGGTTAACAGTAGGTAGCAATTGTTGCTTGGAAGTAGGTTTTTTACATTCTTCAAACTTTTCTTGTTATGGGATTATGTATTTACATGTCTAATTTTCTATTGTTCTACTCTTTTTTTCTAATACTTAGGCACGTTTAATAAATATTTTAAAATGTTAACCAAAACATATGCGCCAATAAAAGTTATGCAATAAAAACTAATGCGTATTTTATATGCACCACAGAAACTCAAAATTTAGGTCTAAAACCATATAAAAATTAATGAATTTATTACATAATCATAAATTCTGCTACCAGCCAATCTTATGCAAATATGCAAACTATTCTCTTTAGTCATAAGACGTTGGCATTTGGATTGTAATATTTTAATTTTGTCTATTAAATCATTGGTACTTGGAATGCAATAACTATGATATATTTTAAGTACGTTAATATACTAAATTACATATAACATACCATTGTCGTGAGTTACATTGAAATTGAGTGAGGTATCTTGTGATGCAGCATTACAGGTGTTATTAACTGGAATATTTGTGCAGTCTAAAAGTACCAAAGAAAAAATAAAATCTTACTTATTTAAAATATAACAAGTACCTTGTGTTACAGTTGATAAATATTTAGATAATACATCAAATTTAGTTTTTGGACCACTTCTATTAAAATGAAGCCCACAAAATAAAATCCTTTTTTTTAAAATTTATCTAATTTTAAATTTAAAATATTTAAGGTTAACCTCAGTTTCTTATTGTAACTATCGGTCAATGTATATGATTTCATTAAAATAGTATTTATTAATTAATAAGACTGCTAATTTAATGAACATCAATTAATTGATATACATGCAACTTTTCAGAAATTGGTTAAATAAAGTTAAATTAGATAAATTTTAAACAAAAGGATTTTATTATCATAGACATGAATACAAATAATACAATTATTTAACTTTATTAACTTTAACTTTTTGCTACTAAGATTATTACAGCATTTCATTAATTGTAATGGAATTATTACTATCACATACGTTAGTATATATTTTGTAAATACCATATGGTAACTGAAATATGAAATTGAATCTACAAAAATTAGTTAATTGATTTACAAAATTTGGATTCATGTCTGTTCAACACATGGTTGTAGATATCTAACACGTGTTTAACGGTTTGGGGCACAGGCCTAATTTAGGCTGAGCGAAGTAAATAATCACGTCTAACGGTATAAACCGTATTATACCGCAGAAAACGTATAAAACAAATTAATTTTTTTTATTTATAACATATACCTAATAAAAACAAAAAAGTATATCTGGTATTTTCATCTCTTAAAAATAGTTTTTCCACTACACAACGGTCTAGATTGAAATCATTTTTAATTTGTATTTACGTTGTAGACCTATGTCGCTTATTTTTATATAATTAAATGAAAAAAACATAAACAAATAATCAGCTGTCAAAAACACATTTGAAGTTGACAATTTGCAAAAATCAATATCAGGTAAGCATCAGGTTTAGCCAAAACTAAAAAGCATATCTAGATTTTAGAAAACTATTTCCCAAAGTGGTCTATGGGCAACAAAACTTGGTAAGGGGCAAAAAACTTTGGAAACCATTACTTTATAGGAACACAGAAATTATAGCACTGGCAATTGTTAAAAAATATATAATTAAATAAAATATCTTTTGTAAATATTTCAAATGTCGTTGATTTTTATTAATTTTACGTTACTTTGTATTAGCGTGAATAGCTATATCCAACAATTTAAGACGCTCTTGCCAAGTTGTTTTAAATGTGACTTATTTCGTTTTAAATAAACACATACACGTGAGTATAAAGAATTCCAATAAAATTAAGTTTCAGTTTAGAATTTATTTTTAAACAAATTATTAGAAAACGCTTAGATATGTTTGTGTGTTTATGCCAAACCGTTAATTGTATCAAATTTCTAAATAAGATTTGAGACGTTAAAATATTAAAGTTGTTAAACAATAGAGAATTTTAAGAAGTTCGTAGTTGTAGTACTCATAACGCTTTTCGTTTTTACAATATTGATTTTTAACTACATTGCGTCACAGACAATTTGACTACTTCTTTTCCAAAAACATTTTTGCAGGGTCACCAACCCTACATTATTGAATACAAATTTGTCGTATTTGCGTAAAACAATTAACACTGTGTTTTTAATTATTTCGTAAATTCGTATAATAACCTTTGAATCTAATTACTTTTATATTATAACTATTCGGTTTTCAGTTAACAACACGAATACTCGTATATAATATTAAAAGATACTAATAATTATTAATTCTAATCTAATCTAATCTGTAATTACGGTTATAGCCATAAGACTCTTAAGTTGAGTGTTATAAAATTTAAAGTATTTATTTTACATGGTAATTTCCTAAATAACAATTTTGGTCTCTGAAAAAAATATAGGAAATTCTTGTAGAAGAGGATCAAGTGCAAAAATGTGACCCACTTGGACTCAGTTCAAACAATGAGGTATGCTTTGATATGTCGTAAAATTACGCTAATGAATTTACCATTATTATTATACCCGCATCGCAGTTACTTCTGAATGATAATGTTCTAAAAATTTTGCTTTCCCTGAAAATTGAAATGTTACGATTGAAATAGGTAATTTTTTTTGATTTTCTTTCTTTCTTCTATATTATTATGCACACTATACACTTAGTTACTTTCACATTGTGTCGTAGAATACCTGCAGTTTCATTTGAACTTTTTCTAATGCGTCTATGAGATTAAATCAAATACATTCCTATGAATCATTTATTATTAGAAAGTATTGTTATTTTTATAACCTTAATATTGTAGATTTCATTTATTGATTGAATATACATTAATTAAAGCTTAGTTAAAACAGACAAATTAGAAATATTGAATTTTAAAAAAGCATAATTTAAATAATCAAATAGACAAATCAATAAAACGATAATAAAGTTTTTGCCATAAGAGAAGATCCCTACGTCATCATCGTATTCATATGAATCATGATTAACGCACTATAATCTGTTTTTTAACTAGGAGGAGTAAGTATCAAAGCCCAATTTACACTATAGAAAATCACTAAAGGCATTTTCGGAAATTAGCTCCGAGCGACTAGGTTAGTAACCCGATCCTTAAAAACTGTTCATTTATTCGACCGGGTTAGTTCTTGCGCGTTCGGAAAATGGCACATTTACAACCTAGTCATAGACCCGATCCAATTCAAGTAACCCTAGTCGTTTAATAGGGTTAGTAAGGTTAAGAGAAGATAATAAATTCAAAAGTTATTGCTTTGTCTGCTGCATTCTTTGTATCTGTTGACTCAGACGAGGAAGAAGACACAGTAGTTGTAGCGCGTCAATTATCAAAAATAATGCGAGTTAAAAAAAGAAAACGAACATGTATTGAAAATTATATTGAAGTTGTGGAAAGATACAATTTGCAAGGTGATAATAAATTCGTTGTTTATAAGTTATATGTATTAGTGTAAATATTAAATACGTTTATATTTCCGTTGCCATTTCCGATTAACCAAAACAACATTTGAAATAGTATTAAATAAAATAGGAACTAAACTAAAATCTGAAACATATATGAGAGGACGACCTGCTAATGATGCCAAAAAACAGTTGTTAGTGGTGCTGTGGATGCTAGTAAATCAAGAATGTTACAGGTATGTGTGTATATAAAAGCTGTAAAATTATTTTATTAACTAAAGGGTTTGCTTTATTATAGAACAATAGCAGATAGATTTGATATAACAGTCACTATGGCATGGGAGTATTTGCAAAAAACTGTAAGTGCCTTAGTATCAATTGCCAGTGTAGTTATTACTTGGCCATTAACTAATCACAAGAGACAACAGATAGTAGAACAGTTTTCAAAAAGACAAGGCGTGACATGTATATTAGGAGCAATTGATGGTACACACATTCCCATTGTTGCACCATCCGCAATGCCAAACTCATATGTGAACAGGAACAAATATCACTCCATTATATTACAAGCTGTATACACTGCAAACTACAGGTTTACTGACGTTTATGCAGGTAGATAACAGATTGTCATCACACGTAAATATTCGTTCTTAAAATTTAATTGTTTTAGGCTGCCCAGGAAGTATCCATGATGCCAGAGTATTAAGATTATCAGCTTTAGGCAAAAAATTAATGTCGTATAATCATGATATTGTTCTTGAGCATCATCATTTGTTGAGTGATTCTGCCTATCCCAATATGAAAAATTTAATTACTCCATACAAGGATAATGGTCGATTATCACGAGTTCAGAGGCACTTCAATTATAAACATTCGGCTGGTAGAGTAGCCATAGAACAAGCATTTGGATTGCTAAAGGGTACATTTAGAATTTTACGATATGTGAATATGTATAACACAAAAATTATACCAAAAGTCATTATAAGTTGCTGTGTACTACACAACATGTGTATAGATATGAATGATGTAGATGTTGAACTAGTATATCAGGATGAGGAAAGTGAGCAGCAGCAGCATCAGAATAATGGAAATGGATGCACTGATGGTCAAAGAAAAAGAGATGAATTGGCTATGCAACTGTACAGAATGGATTAATTAATTTGGTATTTTAATATAAATGTACTATTAATCAAAGATATACTTTTCTGTAATTTGATTTGTTTTATAAGAAATGCCCATTTTACTTTACAAAAATGTAAAAACGTTTACAAAAGGCTTATTTTTCTAAAAAAAACGTTCTAAAACTGATACGAAGTGTTTTTGTACAACCATTTTTTCCTGATGTCGCCTTTCAGAATCTTCTCTAAATCTTTTAAACCAGATAGGCTCATCTTCCACTTTTTGTTTTAACAATTTGCGTGATGGTTTTGGGGTGATGCTTCGTGATTCGTCTGGAACAGGGGTAGCAGTGCCACTAGAAAGTGGTGATTGTGATTCACTCAAGTTTTCAACAGAAATTGGCTATAATAATGATTTATTATTAATCATTTTAATAAATTAATTTTCTTTTACTCACCAACTTCATACTACTACACTCAGCAACTGGATGTATTTCAGGATTTTTACTAAAAAGTGAATCCATAAGATCAAACAATTTAAATGACATTCTGCCCCTGCCTGTTTTTGAATTATTGTCAATCACTTTCTTATATGCTGTTTTTAAATTTTTAAACTTATTATCACACTGCTCCCATGTCAAGTTATAACCCTCTTTATTGATTTGTAGAGCAATTTTAAGCCACAAACTTTTATTGGTAAACTTTTTCCCTTCAAAATCTTTTTTATAATCACTGTATAATGAAAGTAGTAATTTTATTTCAGAGTCGTTCCAATGATGTGTAGCAGTCTCTGTAGCATCATTGTCTTCAATTACATTTGTTGTATCGGTTGCAGTGTTATTTAACTCAGTTTGTATTTCATCTTCAGAATATTCTTCGTTAGTACTAATAAAGACGTCATGTATTTTGTGCACATTTTTTATATGATTATTTACAACGCTTTCGTAAGAAATCATGTTACAATAGGCGCACCTGGCTAATATCTCTTCTTTTCCATTCATATTGGCAGATATTATCTATTAATCATTATTATAATTATGAACTTATTATATTATTAATATTTGAATAATTACCTTTCAAAATAAGTTTGAAATGTATGATAAATTAACACACGATCAAACCAGCTGACGTTTCAACATAACCTATTAATATTTCAAGTTCGATCGCTCATCGTTCGTAAAATACAGTAATAACCCGGTTCACCCGATTTACCTGCTGACGTCACATGCATAACCCGGTTCGTTTAACAAGTTGAATTTCCGAAAACGCCTTAAAAAAGTTACTAGAATAATTTTGCAGGAAATTTAAGTTTTGAGATTTATAATCGATGTTTTTATACAACTGAGCCTACTGGCATTTAATGTGGGGGGTATCTATAACATTATAAAAAGTAAGATTTTTTGATGTAATCTTAGAAATTACTAAACAAATTGTTACCTAATGATAGACAAGATCTTTCTGAGAAATATAGGATATTTCCTCATATACACACTGAGAAGCAAATAAAAGATTACTTAGAAAAAAATGTCAGCAATAAGATTTATTTACTTAAAATAACTCAAAACTTCAAATTAATTTGTTTGATGAGAAACTATATAATATTTAAGAATGTCCGGTACATTATGATTCCATAATTAGTAAATTTAAAACAATAAACTTATGTTAACCGTTAATCTAAACTCTCAGATAAACTGTTTTCGCCAAGGGAAATAATTAATAGTTAGATTATAAGATCCATTATGTCATCCAAATTAAACATTTTTTCTTCTTCCTTAATAACATGATCAACGCAATTTCTCCAGTCAGTAGGTATAACATTTTGAACGGCTTGTAGAAATAGTTGATTTACATCCTTAATTTAATGTGCAGTTTTTGGATGCAACCTCATTTTTTATTTTTGCCTATATCAATTCTATTAGGTTTAACTCACAATGATAAGGAAGCAACCTTTATACAATTATATTCTTCACCTTTACCATTTTATCTGTTACATGCAAATCGAAGTGTGGTTTGTGTAAACGGATTAAATGTAGAATTTTTGACCTAACCAAATCTTCTTCTATATTCTTTGATTGTAACCACTTTTGCATGTTTTCATTTTTTGACGATGATGTTGGAACTTGTTCGAGTTTACGGCTATGGTATAATGCATTGTTCATAACAATAACAGCATTATCTGGTAATTTATTCAGAATTTGGGCAAACTATTCTTTAAAAACTGTACCATTTATTTCTTTATGATAATCTGCAGTCTTTTTGCTTTCAAAAAGCAACAATCCATTGTCAACAAAACCTACTACAGTAAATAAACCTTTAATAAATGTTTGTCTTCGATTATGTACACTGTTATCGACCCATATTTTTTCTTTTGTGTGATCTTCATTGAACGATGTTATGATATATATAATAAATAAATAAATGGCTCGTTCCTTCCGTCTATATTGTTTAACAGTTTTTATATATTTTCTTTGCCAACAAATTATATCATCAGGTTCAATTAAAATACTTTTTCAGTTATGTGTCATAAACCTATTATTAAAAAAAAGTTAGTCACCATGCTTTGGGTTTAAGTACTACAAACACACTTGAAATTTATCTGCTTTATTAATTTATATGACAAAGAAGACATTTTGGCAAATGCGATTGACTATGTATCTCACTTAAAACTTTGTTCAAAGTAGGAGTTTCATTCTTATAAAAACAACAATGTACTATTCCATTCTGCTTTCTTTCTTTTGACGAAAAGAAAAACTTTTTAAAAGTCACGGCCACAACGTTCTATACCGTATAGCGTAAATAACCTTGTATATTACAATAAAAAAAATGTTTACGTTTTTGATTTTTTTGTTCGTCTTCTACTTTATTATGTGGATGAAAAACCAATTAGTGGTCGTTCATTTATACAAAGATGATCTAACAATTTATTGTAATAGGTAATAGTCATAATAAAATTTAACTTGTGACACATTAATAATAATCATAATAATAATTTTTATTGATCCGATAGATCACGTATTTGGATGTAGGACACGTCAATTACATTGTCGATACAAAATATGCGATTAATATAAAAAACAAATGTAAACAGTCAAAATACTAAATAAATAACTAATAATACAAAAATACACACAATAAATAAGATAATTATAAATAATTATAATAGTATACAAAAAACAACAACTATAAGATTATACAACATATCAACCAGAGGTTATTAATGGACCAAGCTTTTTTGTTCACTTGTCTTCCATGTATTCTCTGCAAGTATAAAATGTTTTGATCACTCCTGTTGAATGGATATTAATTTTTCAATGCGATTGTTCAATATCAATATCAAATTCCTAAAAATAGATTAACTTTACAACTATGCATGCAAACTTATTATATATTACCTATGTTGTATTTGAAATTTTTAAAATCTGTTTAAAAGCGTAATTTTAATATATATTTTTTATTTTCACAGGTAAGTTTTTAATGATTATACCAGTTATTTACCAGGTAAGTTTTTTTATTGATACTATTAGAAAAATGTTTGTGTACTAAAAAATGAACTATAATACAAAATTTATAGTTTACAAATCGTAAATATCAGTATTTTACGTAAAAGATCAAAATAATGTTACTGCTTATGTAAATAATTACATACACGTATAAAAAAAGTATTAGATGATCACAGTATTTTATGAGCATTATTTAAATTTATCTAATTATATACTAAATACATAAAGTAATTAAGTAGAAAATGTTTCAAAACTTTTTAAAAAACCTAAAACTAGTTTACAAAAAGATTCATTTGCACACGAAAATAAATGAAAAATGGAATTATTTATAATTTTAACCAAAAAGTTACGTTAACTTAATTTTGATTCAACTTTTTAAGGTATCTAATGGTCGACATTCACAAAGTGTTTTATTGCACGCAAGAATAAGGTTAATTAGAAAACAACATTATTGCTAAACTTAAAATATAATTTTTTACTTCTGTAGTAGCTTAAAATTTAAGCTTATATCCAGTTCCATACTTAAAACTCTATTTTATTTAATATAATTATATTTTTATTTGCAAATACTGTTTTTAAAAATGAATGTACTTATAAGATATTGAACGTTAATTTAGACATATGTAGCTTATGTTATTATGTTATCTTTTTGCTACTTCCGATAACCGTATCGTCAATCACTTCTATTTTCCACTTAGAACGTTCCGTATCACTTCCGCAAATTAACGTTATAACATTTACTTCTACACTCTCCTGGTGTTGATTTACATTATGAACCCAATATTGATTACACCACAGTTTTAGTTATAAGTGTTATTTTTACATTTTTAATTAACGTTCCTAAAAAGTCGATAATGCTTTGTGTAATTTTTAACTATAATTTAAAAAATCTCAATTATTTTTGTTTTATGTTGCTATCCACACTTTTATTTGGAGCAGTGGGGTCCAGTCCATAGATGCGAAACACCTGGAAACAACTTTTCTCTATTAGTTAAACTTTATACAGCCTTTTATTAAATTTTAAATTATATTTTATATTTTGTTAAAAATTCAATAATTGCGCCGATGCGACACGGTGTACGTAGACAAGGATGCGATACGGTAGCAACACGGTAGTATAAACCCAATTCAATATACATCCATAATGTATGCACTAAGCGTTCTTCTGCTAACGGGATAATAAATAGTCAGCTAAATTAACCGGTCTGAGATGTAATATTAGAATTTAATCAATTACGTTCAAACAAAGTTGTAGCGTAACTTTTTATTTACAATTTGTTAATACTATATAAAAATTTAATAGGTATTTTGATCCCAACTAAGTAAAACCGAAATCGGTAAACTTGAAAAGAAGCGACAATTTAACAAGGAACACCTAAAGAGTTAAATCAATTTTTTTAGAGCAAGTCATTATTTTATATGTACACTCATTTTGAAAATAATCGAGACAAGAAATTTTTACAAGTCCAAACAGTATATCTACTTTAAAGAATTGTTTTTGTAAACAATGCCAGAGGGAACATGGCCATTGTATGTATTGTTTGTAATTTAACAAAGAACATGCTTTATTCATTCCTTCACTCAAAGTCTAAAATTATTCAAAGTGCAGTATTTTCCGATTTTAATAAAATAATTAATAGCAGAGTTCTATTTTTGAACTCAGTTTTAAAAAATCTTTTGAAATAATTCCACACTAATTACGACATTAATATTTTATTAATGTAAAATATGAAATGTAAACTGATAATGGATATGATTATTTATGCATTCTTGCAATCGTGCGGGTACGGATGCTACCAGTGCCTGAAGGTAATTGTGGTCTATAGCATCATACGCATCTTGAATCATCTTGAATTGCAATAATTAGCTTGCAATTAGCTGAGCGCAGTGGTGCAGGATGAAATTCGGTGCTTGTTCGTTCCTGATTAGATGTAAGACTTGAGACGAAACGTTTTCAATAATATTAAAATATTTCAAGTGTAGTATTTTCTGATTTCTATAAATAAGTTAATAGCAGAATTGTTTTTTTACTTGGTTTTAAAGTGTCTTTCTAAATAATTCCATACTAATTACGACATATATGACCAATAATAGACACCTGTATTGTAATTTGTCATTATCATTTAATTACACGAACATTATTGCATTACTTACTTTTGTTTTCACAAAACAGCATTTTGTTATATTTCCGTTAAATTTATTTGATGTAATTTAAATGATGAAACTAGAATTAGCACAATAAATTCAATGCGTGAATGTCTAAGTAGCTATTGACCAAATACCTTAGCGAAATTCAATTACGGGTTGACGCTTAATGTAAGATGCAAAAAAAACTTGCTCTGTAAACATTATTCTAACATTAATATCGGATACGTAACCCGTTTACTAATAATATCTTATAATATGGGACAGTTTTAAGTAGAGTTTTATTTACTTGAAAATGATAGCAAGCAAGGTATTTACATTTTCTAATTCATCCGACTTTTTAACGAATAAAGAAATTAATTTAGGATGACACATAAAAAAAGACAGTTTGGGCATCTTAAGACGCAGATGTTTTAAGATAATTTTCTCTTCTCATACACTGCATAATATGGTAAAGAAATGACGTTGAGGAATTAAAATAATAATCATTATACAATATAATTGATATAGCTTTTTAATGAAATACAGTTTTTTGAAAACAAAAGTAGTTAGTTAGAAAATCTTTAGGTAAATAATTCATAATTAATGACAAATTATAAGATAGGCGTCTATTATTGGTAAATAGGTATGTCATAATTAGTATAGAATTACATCTGTATTACCCTAATTCTTTATTCGTGAAAAAATCGTATGAACTTCCTCCACTCGTTTTTGCAATAATGCAGTCGCATAGGTATTGGATAATAATTAGTAATTAGATATTACTACTAGATTTGGGGGGTGGGGGGAGTCAGATAGTGAAAAAGATATAAATAATGAGTTGTTATTGATGATACTATTTCAATTGCTGTCGGAGATGCCTGCTCACGCTACTGAAGATTTAAAACACGTATTATTGTGGATTTATGGAGAGGTTGTACCGTTAGTGAACTGCCTGCTATGTTGAACGTCTCAAGAGCAACCGTGGGTCGTGTGCGTCTTAAATGGAACCGCGACTATACGATTGCTAGAGCCGTTGGTAGCGGTAGATCGAAAGTGTCAACAGAAGCTCAAAATATAGCTTTAGTTGACCACGTTAGAGAAAATCCGTTTTCCACTCTGAAAACGCTATCAAGAAACAGGGTTTCCTGGCTGCGTTTCCACAGCTTCTTTAAGACTTCGAGATAGCGGTTTACGTAAATATACGGCGGCGTCTAAAGAGATCCTGACTGAAAGGAACAAGAGAATTCGTCTGGAATTCGATCAACGCTACGTTAACGAGCCCGTAGAGTTTTGGCAAAGCGTTATTTTTAGCGACGAAAAATCGTTTAAAATTTCTAATGATGGGCCTGTAAAAATTTTGCGATCAAGAAGGACTCGTTACGATATAAATCATATTAGTCCCTGTAAAAAAAGCGGCCGTTTCGCAGTAAACACGTGGGAGTGGGTAAGCTACCGCGGTCCAGGAGTTTGTTGGAGTATTGAAGGGCGCCTGCTCTCTAATGCATACTTGGACATCTTATGTAATGGTACCATCTGTTCAAATGCTGTATCCTGAAGGCGACTATGTGTTTCAACAAGTAAGTGTCTTTTACAGTGGCGGACTGACCATAGCATCAGCTTGCCCGATCTTGTATAATTATTACGTTAGTCAGTATTAATTTATTTTTTTTAAGCATAACGCCCCCATACACACTTCAAGGATCGTGCAGACTTGGATCCGTAGAAATAACCTTCGCATCATGCCATGGCCGGCCAAAAGTCCCGATTTTAATATTATTGAAAACGTTTGATCTCAAATCGTGCATCTAATCAGAAACCAACAAGGACCGAATTTCATCCCGCAACACCGCGATCAGCTAATTGCTGTTATTCAAGATGCGTGGGATGCTATAGACCAAAATTATCTTCAGGTACTGGTAGCATCCGTACCCGCCCGATTGCAAGAATGCATAAATAATGAGGGGGATCATACCCATTATTAGTTTATATTTTATAATAAGTGACTACTACTTTTGTTTTCAAAAAACTGTATTTCATTAAAAAGCTATATCAATTATATTGTAATGATTATTATTTTAATTCCCCAACGTCATTTCTTTACCATATTATGCAGTGTATGAGAAGAGAAAATTATCTTAAAACATCTGCGTCTTAAGATGCCCAAACTGTCTTTTTTTATGTGTCATCCTAAATTAATTTCTTTATTCGTTAAAAAGTCGGATGAATTAGAAAATGTCAATACCTTGCTTGCTATCATTTTTAAGTAAATAAAACTCTACTTAAAACTGTTCCATATTATAAGATATTATTAGTAAACGGATTACGTATCCGATATTAATGTTAGAATAATGTTTACAGAGCAAGTTTTCTTTGCATCTTACATTAAGCGTCAACCTGTAATTGAATGCAATTCAAATTAATGGTAATTATGTCTTACTGTTGATTGAAAGAATGGTGCTTTGTTAAACTTTCTAAACAATATTAATCTTTTATCAGTTCTATTATTAAATACACTTGGAAATCGTTTCCGGAATTTCGCTAAGGTATTTGGTCAATAGCTACTTAGACATTCGCGCATTGAATTTATTGTGCTAATTCTAGTTTTATCATTTAAATTACATCAAAAATTTTTAACGGAAATATAAGAAAATGCTGTTTTGTGAAGACAAAAGTAAGTAATGCAATAATGTTCGTGTAATTAAATGATAATGACAAATTACAATATAGGTGTCTATTATTGGTCATATATGTTGTAATTAGTATGGAATTATTTAGAAAGACACTTTAAAACCTTTAAAACCAAGTAAAAATACAATTCTGCTATTAACGTATTTATAGAAATCAGAAAATACTACACTTAAAATATTTTAATATTATTGAAAACGTTTCGTCTCAAGTCTTACATCTAATCAGGAACGAACAAGCACCGAATTTTATCCTGCACCACTGCGCTCAGCTAATTGTTGCAATTCAAGATGATTCATGATGCGTATGATGCTATAGACCACAATTACCTTCAGGCACTGGTAGCATCCGTACCCGCACGATTGCAAGAATGCATAAATAATCATATCCATTATCAGTTTACATTTTCATATTTTACATTAATAAAATATTAATGTCGTAATTAGTATGAAATTATTTCAAAAGATTTTTTAAAACTGAGTTCAAAAATACAACTCTGCCATTAATTAGTTTATTAAAATCGGAAAATACTGCACTTTAAATAATTTTAGACTTTGAGTGAAGGAATGAATAAAACATGTTCTTTGTTAAATTACAAACAATACATACAATGGCCATGTTCCCTCTGGCATTGTTTACAAAAACAATTCTTTAAAGTAGATATACTGTTTGGACTTGTAAAAATTTCTTGTCTCGATTATTTTCAAAATGAGTGTACATATATAGAAAAAGAATCGACGTGACTGGGTTCTTGATGATCTAAGAAATCAGTACCAGATATCTGAATCGCCATGAAAATTGGAAAATTGTTTGTATAAAGTTAACCTAAAAATATTTAAAATATAAATTTTAAAAGTTGTAAGTGTCGTTTTTTAATAAGCTCGATTTTGTAATACATAGATATACACAATTTTGAAATTAAAACTACATCGATTGTATTTTGATCTCGTCCTGATGAACGACCCTAGATACTAAATACAATAGCATATTAAACTTCACCTCGGCCTACAAAATGCGAATACTAGAAAAATACTTTCAGGGCGTGTGATGCACAATTTTTTTTGTCCTAAGCTTTACAATATAGATTTGTTAAAAACAGTTATCGTATTGATTGATATTAAAATTTAACATATTGATAAAGTTGAATTAATTTATATGAAAATAAAACTATGAATGTTTTCAGCAATTGTAAAATATAAGCAAATTTATTAAACTTGTTTTAAAAAAAAATGTTGCTGTTACTCTAAGCAATAACACAGATAATGGTTTGGTTAATAAATCTGATAGAATGACAGATGATGTAAAAAAATAAGGATTATTAGCAAGAACTTCTAGTTATAAAATTCTACTACGCTGTATTGTATTAATAATAAAGATTATCTTCTCTAATCAATGATTAACTGCAAATATTTTATGATACAAGGCGCGCTCTATATTTCAATAAAAAACATGTCCTTATCGTTTTTATTTAAATCGACTGAATTAGCGTGCGCAACATCAAAACTGAATTAAAAACTAAAACAAGTCTCGTGGCAAACGGCTCTTAACCTAACTTACATATTTGAAATAAACAAATTATGAAATTGTCCGGAGATACGGCAACAACGCCGTATGAATGTAAAAGTAAATAACTTCATATGTAATCTTGGTGACATGAGTTCGTTGAATAAAGAATTATAAGTATTAAACAATTTTTATTCTATTTTACTTGGTGATCGAACATATAGTACTTTTTGTCACAATTCAATAATACACAAATCGACAATTGATAGTTGTTAAAGAATATCTTTTTTTTGTTAAAACAGCAGTACATGTACCTATTTGCAGTTACCTATTTATATCGTAGTAACTTTAAATTACGAGATGGCACCGCCAGCACATTTTGTTTATGCTATACTGCTACATTTAACAGTAATTACGCGTGTCCTGAATTTATTTATTAAATATACGTAATGATAAAATAGCAATGATACCTTAAGCCAAAGGCTTTAGAAGCAAAAAAAAAGCTCCGCGGCACTTAAATCTTACAGAGACGCTGTCGCTTATATGGATTACCTGTGATGATTTTTATGGCTGTGTTTTTCTGATGGGTTTGTATACGTCCTTAAATCAAGGGCGGATACAAGGGGAGGGTCATAGGGGTCATGACCCCCGCCCCAAACCTTTTTAAAACTAAGTTGATTTTTTTTAGTTTTGAATATATTTTTTATTTGGAAAGTATATTTTTAAACCCCGGTATTAACGATTTATTTTTACATGACCCCCACCCCAGAGTAAAATCCTGTATCCGCCACTGCCTTAAATAAACGCAATTCATTGTTGTTTGATTTTGGAAGAGTTTGGGATCATTGTACGAATAATATATAATTATTAAATTATTTAATGTTCTTTGTATTTGCTTTACAGTATCCAAATGAATGCAACAATTATTTATAAAATAGCACGATTGCTTTCTACAATACTATTAATATTCTGCTGCATTTTACTGTGTAATAAATATAAATTGAAGCAGGTTCTTAGTAACAGAATTTACATTGAAGGCTGGAATCTAATATTGGTTTTAAATTGAGAGCTTTGTTTACTGCTGCAAAAACAATGTCTTCTATATTTAATCGCTACTCATTTTCAACAGTTCCGTATTTCTATCGGGTCTCATGTAAATTTAAGTTTCTGGAAAACATTATTTAGGTAGGTACATGTTGATTTATTTTAATTTAAACGCTTAGTTAATTTTTAACAGCAAATAGATTCATTATAATGATAATACTGGTACGCTTACATATATGTTAATATGATATTAACCATAAAACACAAAACCATTATAGAACAGTTTTTCTGCTACGTATTTCATACGTCAATAAAGTAAGGAATAAAATTCATATTTTCTTTTTTATCGCTGCGAAGAAAAGTTCGGATACGATGATTTTATTAATTCTTTTCCGAATTTTATGAATGTTAATTTTAATTTTTTAGTTTATGAATCTGGCCCTATGTCGTCATCAACTTTTCCTTAAAATAAAACCCCTTTATTTCTTGGTCAGAAATAAATGCGATATTTAAAATTAAGAGTTTTAGAAAGATAATAGCGTTAAAAATGACAACTAATGCAACCCACGGCGTAATGTCACTTTATTTAAACGCATTGTATTTATTGGCATTGTAGACACATTTGCACTTAGTGAACGTCTTCTAAGTAACGCTGTATATTTTATAACGAGTGTCCAAAAATTAGAACCTACCGATTAAAAAATTTAAGTGACGGCCATGATTTTTAATTTACCAAGAAATGTATTTTTTAATTAGCTATTGAATGGTATTAGAATTTTCTATAAGTTTTTACACAATTCGCCAAATAACAGTTTTTGCACCATTGTGTTTTCGTTTTAAATAAAAGTTCTATTAAATCTAGTTGCCTATTGTATTTAGAAATAGATAATTTATTTAATTTGCCAGTTTATTTTGCATACTCGGTTTTTGCTACAGTAGTACTATTTTATATAATTGTGGAAGTTCAGATCGTTATTAATTAGTTTTTGTACACCCTGTATAAGTTATTAAGATATAAAATAGATCTAACTTGATAAAAGTAAAGGCATAATGTAACCTCTGTTCGAGCGGTTACAATAATTGTGACTTAGGGTTGATTGAAATACAAAATAATGGTTACGAACTACTATTCTTCATAAGATGAATCGTCGTCGTCAGCCTTATTTATAAGTTACTCTTAATTTATATATTCGGAACTTTAGCAATTGCTCATTTTTTTCTGACAAATCAATATTTCTAAATTTCAACATACGTTTGCTGAACTTTTACTGAATTTAGAATTTTGTAATACGTTAATATTATAAATAATTTTGATTTAAAATTTGGTTACAATTATAAACCTTGTTAAAACATATACTTATTTTGATCGGAAAATCTAAAAATTAAATAATATATAGGGGATGAAAAAAACACAACTTTGATACATTTGCGACAACCTGTATACTATATTAATTCAAAAAAAGTAACTATATTAGATCCCCCTGCATAAAAAAAAACTTTTGAAAGTCACGTATTTTGTGATTAGCATTGGCATACCTTTCAAAATTGAAGAACTCCTAAGTGATTTGTGTAACCGATATCAAAAAACACATCAAATCTTCAGCATATAATAAGTGATTGTCAAGTCTGTACAGGTCAAAGTCATTTAAGTCAATGTTATTATCGTAAAAAATAATGAATTATGAAAGCATAATTTATTAATTTGTACAATTATTTTTTGCGTCGCAATATAACATTTGAAGATAAAACTATCTTGGGCCGCGTCGCATTAGATTCAGCGCAATTTATACAGTACAAAGAATTTAGTCTAAAAATCAAATGTTTTAGGTTATGTAAGCTGTATTTTGCAAATGTTTGTTTTTAGCAACTTCATTGTAATTAAATGTAAATATATTTTAGAAAAACGAAGAAATAGAATAAAGCGAATTTGTTACATCACTAATAGTTTTATTTACTAGTTCGAGATTTCTTTTGATGCGAAAATAATTGATTATAAGAATTTTTTATTGACTGTTTAAGAACTTTACAATGATTACTAGTATTTGCACGTTCAACAGTTTAAGTAATGGAATCAGTCAAATAACAAAATTACTCCATTTACAATAACAAGAAATATAAAACACTTGGCATAAACGGAAAAACAGTTAATTACAAATTACAAAGATTTAAACTATTGCACAATGTTGCTAACGAACATATGTAAGTTGAAAACTCATAAGTAACTCACAAGAACGTCAAAAAAACAAATACGACCTACTTTCAACAATTTTTTTTAATCAAAACTAAACGAAAAGAATTCATTTAACACTATTGACATCTACACTGTATTAGTTCTAATTTGTTCCTTCAAAATAATTAAAAATAGTTGCTTCGACTGATTTTTAAAAAACATCAGCTATATTATCTAATCACAGAGTTAACTGCTAAACTGCGATTAAATATGTAGTTGATTCTATCAAGAAATCAGAAAACTGTATACTTATAGATACACTCTACGTGAAAAACAGATCATTCCCTTTTCAGTATACTTTAGAAGCCAAGACTTTTTATTCCTTCAGGGAAACCAAACAAAAACAAGAAGATCGAAAAGCGTTAGATGAACAACGATCGTTGCTAAATCGATGCCACTAAAGAAACCTCAAATAAATAACTATCACATTCAGATGTGTCCGTCAATACAGATTTTTTTAAAATTGCAATGCAGTAACAAACACAATTGAAAATTATCAGAAAACAATCTATAAAACGGAACTTCTAACTGATCTGTGTAGGTGAAGGCAAAAAAAGTACAAAATTAATCAACACATAACAAGAGTCTGTCAAGTGATCTACAACTTGCTACGGACTACCTATACGAAATTCAAGAGAAAGAAATTGTATTAATTTAATATAATCTTCATGTATAATGCAAGACTAGAAGTAGATACATAGAAAAATAGTAGTGTGAAAAAGAATAGTTGCAGTAATCAATAAAATTTTGGGGGAATGGAGATAATGTGTATAAGAAGAACAAAGAGTATTTGATATGAATAGTTCGGAAGATGTACCAATTTGGCAAACACGGGGCGGTATCCGAAGTCGCTATCACAATTATGGGAAATTCAAATTACGTCATAAAATTAGAAATCAATTTTTAAACCAGAGAAAAAAGAAAATTCCCCGCCAGCAACATAAAAACCTGGGAAGTGGACACTAGCTAAAATGAAGAACAGAAATTTAAGGCCAAGGACAGAACACTAAAATCATCCTTAAATACAATAATACCCAACCACAGAAGAAACGTAAATGGAAGATGTTTCCCTAGTTCGCTAAATGTTAACAAGCAAAGGTGTCCATGAAGCATGAAACGGGATGGTACTCCAAAAAATTAAAAATTCCAACCAACAGAAATGAAACATCATCAAAGGTACGCGTTAAAAGCAAGAGAAAAAGAAGTATAACAAAAAGAAAGGTTTAGACCACGGTCAAGGACAACGCCCTTAAATCCCATGAAACCCCACAGATCTAGATCTAACTTTGGTTCCCGGTTATTAGTCATTTAACAAAAACACGCCCCCTAGCAACCGTAACCCAATCAGGGTCGAGCTTAATCATCCGTGACGATCCTGTTCCTTTAAATACGGAGACTATTTCTTCTTAAGTCACTTCTACCTAGTTTAGAATCTGGCTTGGTTCACAAGTTGATTACCTAACTCGGTAGTGGTTCTTTGTTAGAATTTCGTTTGCTTTTTCAGGTTATCGTTTTCTTTCTTACCTTTTCATAGTTTAGGTTATGGCTTGTTTTACAAGTGGATAACCTAACTTTTGAGAAGTTCTTAGTTAGATTTCGATTGCTTGTTTGAGTTTTGCGATTTATCTCACGCCCTGATGAAGCCCCTTACGAAAGTGGGCGAAACGTTGGCAGCTTCGGTTGCAACTATGACACGGTCCAAACCCGGAAGACATTCTAATGTTAGTATAGATTCCGGCCGTGGAAACCTTCGCTATTACAAAAAAATTACTATCGTACTTTCATAAACATTTTTTGAATTTCAAAATTGCTTAAGAGTTGATCGACTTATTTATTAATCCTTTATTTTGGAAAATAATCAATAAAAAATTGCTAATTTCCACATAAACATAGTATTTGTAAATAAAAAAAATTTGGTCAATTTGAAGTATTAAATGAATACACATTTTCATGGTGCATTTGGAAAAGCTTCAAGTTTATAATTTAGGGGTTTATACTGCTTACAAATTTTTCATAAAGCTTTTGGATATGTTATTAGTTTCGTTGAATATAATTTTAAAGGTTACGTATTGAAAAAAAAAATAACGTTAGTATAATGTTATTAGTGTCAAGTTTACAACAGCTGCAATTTAACTGCAATATCCACAATTTCTGATAAAACTTATATTACTATAATTCAAGATTTTTATTATGATTATTTCAATAAGTTGTTTGCTTTGTATTATTGTTTCCAGGAGCTAGCGTTTTTCTTATTTTAAGATTATCCTGAGTAATTTTTGGAAATTCATATTTCTTAACACCGTTAAGTTTTTATTTGTATGTTTTAAAACGGTTGTAACATCCTGCTTTTTTATGTTACAAAAAACCCATTTATTTACAAAATAATTTTAAAACCATTGATATTTAAATATAAACTCAGATAATTTGTATTTCTGTTTATTTGACTTAGTAAAGAAGTAAGAGCAACAGTTGAACAATATTGTGAATTTTGTATAAGTAGTGATTTCTACTTACAAACATTGATTTATTCCAATTTCGTCATAAGGAAATCTAATTTTACTGTGTTAAAATTTATGGAAATGAGCATGACAGCTTTCCAAAATAAACAATGTAAACATGTGGATCTTTCCATACAATATAAAAACCTACGCAAGTACCTATTAATCCATTTTATAGATTCCTATTAAACAAACATTTGTTCTGGTAAAAATTATGTGAGCGATAAAAAACGTTTTAAAACATTATCTGTATAAATTTTAAATGCAAACAAACTATAAAACTAAAATGGTTTCTTTATAACTTAACAAAACTAATGGCACCGTATTTTTTTAAATACAAAAATGTTTACTATTAGTCTTTCGGCACATATTACGTAAGTCGAAACGTATATTCTTTATGTCGTATATTTACTGAAATTCATAGTAATTGCGGTATGAATGCAGCATATCGAGACATAATATCGATTTCTTTGTTATTTTGAAAACACAGACGTAAATTTTGTTTTATTTACAATTCTTTACGTCCTAACAACAGCAATAAAACTAGGAAACCGAACTGTTTTATAAGTGTATTTTACCCTTAAAATGATAAACATAATATGGCAATTTAAATGCAAATGTAATTCTCTCTTTTTTATTTAAAAATCGTGTATGGATAATTTTATTGTGCACGTTGGCAATTTATGTACCTATCTATCTTTAATCAATTTTTTTTGGTTATTCATAGAAATTGAAAATAAACAGTGTCATTGCTACTACTATAAAGATCTAAAAATAAAGACGGTAGAATCTATAAATACGAGTAAAAAGATACTTTGTTTAAAATACAAATAAACTTACGATATTAATAACGTTAAAGTTTGTCAGAGTATGTCAAGCAATATTGCATTATTACCTCATAAAACAGCTATGATATTGCTTTACTAAAAATACTAATAAAAACATTTATTAAAGAATCAGAGTTTGGCAGCAATTTGTAATTGTTTTCGTTATTATAGAAACAGTAATATGCGTTACGGTATAAGAGATTGGGCCCTAATAAGTGAAAGAAGCGGTTAGTTTTTTAAATGTTGTACTACATATTAACAAAAAAATATTTTTTTGTAATCACAGAAGTACAAATTACAATTTGAAAAAACAATATTCAGAAATTAGTAATAACTTATTTTATAAGGCACTAAAGTGTGACATTTTGTGGCAAATGAGAAGTTTGGCGGACGAACGCAGTGAGTTCAACAAGTACAGGTGAGCAACAAAAAGCACTGCAGTGTCAATGAAAATCTACTATTTTTTGGTAAAACGTATGTAATTATAATGAATTTAAATCAAATCTGCTGAATTAGGAAATAAAATATATAATTTTAATATCCATTCCAGTTGCCTTAGAAACATTTTCAATTGGATACTAAGAATATTATTAAAACCCAAAACAAAAATTATTTAAATGTAATTTTCATTTAATCCTGAATAAGAAATAAATGTGAAAAATACAATGCATTTTATAAACATTTAAGTTTATTTTAATAAGCGGCACTGAAGTATTTTTGATGCCGGCGCGACCAAAGTACTGTCGCTTCATTAAACAAACTGTAAAACCTAAAAAAAGTGTTAATTTAGCCTTGCTCAAACTGACAACGAAATACCTATGTATTTTTGCTTTTGACGAAAAACGTGTTTTTTTTTCAAATTCAAAATTGAGTTTGTGTTAATGTTATAAATGATAATATACAAAATATTGTTCCGTTTTTATTTATACACTGTATCTTTATAGAATAGGTTAAGAATTTGTTATTTTTTAAATTTAGAATCAATACATTTTTTGATAATGAATACGTTGTGTTTTAATAAAGTACATTTTTTCTTATAATTACGCCAATCATTCTTGATAGTAAGTTACGCTATTCTTAAGAGATTTTAGTTCTAAATAAAACTTATGACAAAACGCAGAACAACGCGTGCTTAAAATTAAGCATTGTGGAACTGGATTTAAATTTAAGAAATAATTAAATAATCTAACGAATAAAGAAGGAGATTTACATCGAAGACGATGATTCAGTAACTAACTAAGAGTTACTACGGAACAAAATAGGTTTAAATGGTCATCCCAACCTTTTGTGAACAGGACCAGAACACAACAACATAATATTATATTTCAATTACCAGATTTACGTCAACCAGCTCGTCAAGAGCTGACTAAATTACCTGGTGACAAAATACTAGAAAACGTTCTACAGTCCACAAACCAACGATTAGAAAAGGAACGCGCAAAATATAAAAACCCTAATAAGCCTGAACTTAAAAATGTGAATATGACAAAACTGAAAGCGTTTATTGGCCTTCTGCTGTTTACTGCAATTCAAGTCCAATCATGAAGACATCAAATCTTTTTTTGCTGTCGACGGGCCAGGGCGCGATATATTTTGATGTGTAATAAGTAAAAATAGGTTTGCAATGATACTGTCAACTTTGCGTCAATTCAAACAATAGAAAAGAAAGAATAAGGATTGTTCCAGGGGCATCTATTTCTGAAGTTTTTAACGAGTTTGTTCATAATTGTCAAAAAATATATACATAGTTTGGGTGCGAATACTACCATAGATAAAATGTTGATTGATTTGAAAGGACGATGTAAATTTCGCATGTATCTACCAAATAAACCTACCAAATACCGCTTGAAATTGATGGTTCCTATAGACACGAGAAACAATTATTTTTACAATGGTTAGTTATATTTGGGTAAAGATTCGGATGGCCAGAACCTAACAGCCGAGGAAAAGAAATACCTTAAACCTACTCAGGCAGTTTTACGACTTGCAGCGCCCATTTACAATAGCAACAGAAATATTACGGTGGATAATTCGTTCTCTTCAATTAAGATAGTAGATATCTTACGAAGCAGAGGACTTACGTATTACATACAACCTCTAAAAAGTATAAAAATGAGATTCCACTAAAATTCTTACCCAACAAATCTAGAGATGAAGAGTCAGCAATATGGTTTTAAAAAATATACTTCATTGGTTTCGTATGTATCGAAGAAATCAAAGGCAGTAATTTTACTTAGCTCCATGCAAACCTGAAATAATTGCACATTATAATAATACTAAATCAGGTGTGGATTCTTTGGACGAAAAATGTTCTATATACAGTACAGGAAGGTGAACTAAGAGTGGCCAATGGCAGTATTCTATAGGATTTGGATATTAGCACCGTAAATGTATATATACACTAAAGTAATTTTAAAGACAACCCTGAACTAAATCAATTGGAATTTACGATAAATCTAGCTTACGAATTTGTAATACCAGAACTTATTATAAACATTAAGCGAATTTTGGAACTTCAAGGATAATGGCATTTGGACGAAGAACAATTGAGCATTAACAATGATGGTAGGATTAAAAAACGGAAAACTCGTTTTTTATGATCTTACAAAAAGAAAAGAAACTCAGTACATTTGTGTTTTATGATTGCACGCACATGATTTTTATACACTTAGCCAAAAAATTGACTTTATACGTCATAAAGGCTTACATTTTATTATTGAATTGGATAATTCCTCAAAATTTAAATTAAATAATAGCACATATTTCATAATAATCGGTAAAACAAAAAAAAACACTTCAATAACTTAAAATATAATAGCGTTCTGACAAAGGAACGGTGTTTACGTTGTAACTTATTAACGTTGGTAGTTAGGGGTTAAAGATGGAGGGTTTTAGCAATGAAGAAAAGTATGATATGAACACTTGTTATGTTCTTTCACAAAGAAATTCACATAACGCTGCAAACAGGTATTTTGAATATTATCCTAAACGTCGAAGAATTGAACAAAATTTAAAAAATACAAAATCTTAAGCTTTCGCCCTTATTTTGTTTTTGATTATAAGCAATTTTCGGCCTAGATCGCTTCGTAGTTAAACACCTCGACTTTTTAGGCTTGGTCCTAGTTTCTCCTTGAGAGCCAAAACAAGAAGTAGAACTTGGCCTTCGTGAACCCAAACAAACTGACGTTTCGCAAGAGATTGCAGCTTGCATCTTCAGAGTGGTAAGGAATAAAGTATAACTGTCAATATTTATATCATTAGCGATTAGCGTAATTAACGGATCTTATCTTTCCGTTACCGCTTGACTGACTTCGTTATTACTCGGAGTAAGTGTTTGTGTCCTTTCCAAGAAGGTTGATCTTTGTCTTAGATGATGTAATACTAGTAGCCAAAATTTGCTGAGTCTTAAACCGTCTTCTCGGTTCATATTACATGGATGTTTTTATACTCTAACTTGAATAGAGCGTCCCGTGTGTCCTATATAACTTGATCCACAGTAAACTCCGGCATGTTTTAAAGCCCCTTGTTAGCAGATGTAAATCAAGTGTTCAGGGTATCCTTAGTCGTAAATACAGTTTTGATATTATGTTTCTTTAGCACCCTGCTTATTTTGCCTATACAAATAGATGGACACGGTGCAGCACGACAAGATATTATACTAAAACGTGCGTACATAAAATTATTTAAAATATTTTGAATTCGATCGTATTGTTAATTTATTAATCGAATAATGCTCATGATTAGCTACATTCTCAATGCAACTGCGAATCCGGTTGGTTACATTGCTAAAAATACATAACCTAAACCGAAGTTACTTTTTTTCTTGCGTTTTTCTTGTTGATAAGTTTTGCATAGATAAAAGATACTTCCTGGTTCTTGTTAAATTAAAAATGTCGTGTAGTCACGAACAAGTGTTAAAATTGATTGATTTATATGAAGAAAATCCATGCCTATATGTGGTAAAATCAACCCAATATAAAAATAAACACATGCGGGCAAAAGCATACAGTGAAACTGAAACTAAATTAAATGCTATCCACTAGGTGTATAGGTGTAGATTAAAACTAAATTGAATGGTCTTCGTACGAATTTTTTAGCCGTGCATAGGAAATATGTAAAATCCTTAAAAGTAGCAGTGGAGAGGATCAAGTAAGAAAAGCAAATTCATTATGTTGAATAATTTAATAAGATTTTGTTTTAAATTTACTAAAGCAGTCTTTGGTATTATGATCGCATGAATTTCATGTTTCAGCAAGAAGTAGTATTCATTCAATCAAAATTACTACAGCCAACATAATAAACGAACCTCAAACACAGGTAATTGTACTTAATATTCGTAATTAATGAATGTAAAGATGAAATTGGAAAACGAAACATGTCAGTATTGAGTTTCTTGAAGATTTACCTGAAGACAGCTGTGCATCATCAGACTCAAGAACACATGTACCCGCTTTTAAATGCTATAGTAAAAAAAGGAGAAGGAAAAGTGAAAAAAAATAAGGTATTAGAAACCGCAAATAACACAATGTTGCAAATAGCATCTGCTATTAAACAGAAAACACATTGTGCACCTCAAGAATGAGATGATATACACATTTTTGGAAATTTTGTATTATCAAAATTTAGTAAAATACAAAATATTAACATTTTGAATGATGTGGAATAAAATATAAATAATATTTTATTTGAGGCAATTAAAAAGGATAGTACTTAAGAATAGCATTTGTAAATGTAAAAAATGTATTTATTTGTTATTAATTTTCAATAGCGATTATAATAAAAATACATAGTTAAAATTCTTACATATTACAATTATTAACTGCTTCATCTTGCCAATTTACTTTTCCAGTATTGGAACAGAAATAATTTTTAAACTCTTCTTTTACTGTTCTTGCTTGATGTCTGGATCTGTTACCACTTTGTTTATTTAAATGAATTAAATTTTCATTTGTGGATCTATTGTTCAACACTGTATCAGTGTATGAACTGCCATTTTCGACAACTAAATAGTTCTGTAATGCTATACGTGCAAGTGTTATTGTTTCCACTTTTTGAAATCGAAGGTTGATTGGATTGAGAAGAACTCCAAATCTGTTAGCTGAAATACCAAAAGAATTTTCAACTATCTGTTTTGCTCTAGAAAGGCGATAATTATATATTCTCTGATCATGCGATAATCCCCTAGAAAGGTAAGGTTTCATTATAACATCCTTATGAGGAAAGGCATCTACTGCCACTATAACGTATGGTACCGGTAATTCCCTTCCTGGTAATGGTTGAGCTGGTGGAAAATTTAACCAAAGATTATTAAATTCTTCGGCAATTTTCAACCGTTCCTCAGAAGAATCTGATGTCTAAAAATATATGTACATACTCATGATTATATTTTAACTTACATTAATAACACCTTAATGTATTTAGCTTGAAGGGCTTTGTATATTACATGGTATACTTCGGGTATAAATTTAGATATAGTATTATCATGTACTCTTGTGTTTTACATCAAAGATCTTAAGGTCCCCTGTTACCAAGAACTTTAATATTATTTCCAATCTAACAGACAGATGTCAGAAATTATTATAGTTTTCATATGTACTTGATTTCTTACCTGCTCCTTGCTGTGGCAGTATATTGCATTAATGTGCTGCAGTTTTCAATATCAGCTCTTATTAAATCTGATAACATATTAAACTGATTTGCAGTGATGCGTAAATAGTTTTTGTAAGATACATGATCTTCAACTGCCAACTCATTGTTTAGCCTATCCAGAACTCCTAAACCTCAAAATTTTCTTATTTGTATCTATTCTTTTCTACGGATCTTTTTATGTACTCTACGCCAATTTTTTTAAAATTAGCGTTGTAGAAATAACAATACTAATTACAGCAGCTGATTGTAATAATAAATCAAAATATAGTAATCCATTTTTTACAATAAAACGTTAACGATCTTACCCCAAAATTGCCTTAAAAATTGAAAAATGTTAAATAGCAAACACAAAAAAAATTGTTTTAATGTTTAAATACATTTTTTTAACCATTCAATGATTTAGTACTAAAACTTGTACTAAATAATTGAAGGGACTTTACGTTCCAATTACACTATTCCCTGAATTCCGCTTTCAGATCTTAAAGGTATTAGCTAAATATTATAACAACAAAAAAATATTAGGTAACATAAAGTTTTTTGAGTCACTGAAATTTTACTTACCCGTTTCAAACTCTTACATTTGTAGTTTTAACTTTCCTATAAGGAAAGTATAGCAATCGCAATTTTTTTGCAAATTTTTTTCTTGCAGAATTTTACGTTTCAAGGTCTCCTGAATCAGAAAAATGTATTTTTGACAAAAAAAATTTGGGTGTCTGTGTGTGTATGTGTCTTTGTGTATGTAACGTTGTACTCACGATAACTCTCAAACCAAAAGTCCTAGTAACTGAGTGTGGAGCTTCATATTCTCTCGGTTCTATCAAAAGATGGATCTGATAATGAAACTGGAAGTTATATATAAATATAAAATTTTGTACGTATGTAATAATTAATAATAATTTATTATTATTAGTCCTAACAATTTATTTAATTAAAAAAAATTTCTAACGCTAACAGCTTATTCGATATTTGATTTACAATTTAAAATGAATTCGAAATATAATCTAGGCTCAAATCCTGACTGCGACGATTTTTTTTAGATAAAAACTCCATATCATATACATACATATACATACGTTACGTCGTAAGAATAAGACGTGTTTAAGTGTTGTCCTCATAAAGTGTCTTTGTTTTGCTAATTATGGCCCCTGGCCTCCGAAGTGAAGACGCAGTTACCGCATTTTTAAAGGGTGAGGAATTCAGTAATATAATAAAAGTTATCGTATCGCGCGAAACGCAAAAATTACGTGATGAAATATCTACGTTAAAAGACGAAGTGCGTGACCTCAAAATATCAAACGATAACCTATTTCAACATATCTCGGAGAAATCTTTAAAGCAAAGTAATAATAAAGTTACCAATCTCGGCAGCAAGAAATCGACATATGCAGCTAAATTGAGACATGATAATCTGTCGGAAACGGTTTCATCTCCACCACCTTCAACCAATTTATCTTCCTCAACACAATCTCTAAGTCAAGGTCCCCTTAATACTATTGTGAAAGTAACCGAGAATGCGGATTCCGACGGTTTCCAACTTGCTAAGAAAAAGAACACCCGGCAACGTAACATCGTATGCGGTTCCCTAACATCAACTTGCGCTTTGAAAGTAGCTACTAAGTGGATGCACTATCATGTCTATCCTCTACAGCCCAATACAAGTAGTGATGATATCATACAATATCTAAAATCTAAAAACATTAACGATGCTAAATGTGAAAAACTACAAGCCCGCAGACCGAATGAGTATAGCTCCTTTAAAATCACAGTTTCTGAAACTGATACAAAAGTTGTGACGTCTTCTGATACATGGCTTACAGATGTAAAAATCAACCGTTTTTTTCTTCAACCCCGTGTAGGGATTATAAAAACTTAGTCAGTAATACAAACAAAGATCCTTTTACTCTGACACTGTTTCATCTTAACATTCAGTGCCTAAGGAAAAAAATTGACGAGCTAAGCTGTTTCTTGGCGCAACAATTACCTATGATTGACATCTTATGTTTAAGTGAACATTGGTTAACGGATAATGAAACCAAAAATAGTGTAAACATTGCAAACCTAACTTTAGCGTCTTCATTTGTTAGAAAAGTCAATTCTCATGGTGGTGTAATGATTTTAGTAAATCGTTCTTTAAACTTCCGACTCATATCTTCTATAAATGAATTATCGGTGGAATTAGTATGCGAAGTTAGTGCCATCCTATGCTCCTCCTTGAACATTATCATTATTTGTATATACCGATCTCCGTCAGGCGACTTTAATAATATGTTATCAGTAATGGAAAGCGTACTTGATAAACTTCCGAAGGGTAAGGAGACGATAATCTGTGGCGATTTCAATGTTAAATTCGGCACAAATGACCGTCAGTCTTTAGCATTGTGCAATTTGTTTGATTCCTTTGGATTTATTCCGACAATCAAAAATAGTACAAGAAACTCAAACTGCCTGGACAATATTTTCATCAATTTTGCATTTGGAAACTACGATACAACAAACATGGAGACGTACCTGTCGGACCACTTGGGGCAAAGAATTACCATAATGACAACCTCAAGAGATAAGAAGCTGACTTCCATCAATAAGTGTAGACCTTTCACAATCAAAGGTCTTAATTCTTTTCACCACATCATTAGCAACCTTTCATGGGATTTTGTCCGCCACTCAAATTTGAGCATTAATGATAAATTTAGAATATTCGTTGAAAACCTGAGTGAATCAGTTAAAATCGCATTCCCTGAAAGAATCATATCTGCGCGTATCCACGATGGAAATGTTAAATGGTTTAATAAGTACAAATACTCAGGAATCAATTTTTGCTTATATGTGAATTATGCAAAAAGTTTCCCGATAACTCCATCCTTGTACACAAGCGAAATTCTTTTCGACGATTTTACAGAAATGAAATCAAACGTCCTAAAAAACTCTGCAATGATATTGTCATACAAAATTCTTGTAATTCAGCAAAAAAATTATGGAAAATAATCAATCATAAACGAAAGCCCTTCTCTAACGATATATCTACCTCTATCGACGTATGTGATTTTAATGCATTTTTTGCAGATACTGCTGTTTCTGTCAAACAAATGATTAAAAAAAACAATGCAGACACAATTGATTTCAAGGAGTATATACCAAAACTCCCAAACGCGACAAAATTTACCTTCAAGGAAGTTTCTATTAATACCGTAAGGGATATCATAATGGCTCTTAAGAACAGTAACTCCAGAGATATCTATGGCTTATCTACTCGATTAATAAAGTCAGAAGTCAACAACATAGTAGCACCTTTAACGTCACTAATTAATGATTGCATAACCAACCACACATTTCCGGATTGTCTTAAAATAGGGATAATTTTACCACTCCTTAAATCCGGTGACATTAATGCTGTCAGCAACTACAGGCCAATCTCTATATTACCTGTTTTATCCAAAATTTTAGAAAAATTGCTGTATAATCAGATTTCCGAATACTTCGAAGAGAACAACTTGCACCATAATAAACAGTTTGGTTTTCGAAAGGGCATGAATACAACTTCTGCTCTGATTTCATTTACAAATCAAGTATTAGACGCCTTTGAAAGTGGCGACCACACTTTGTCAATATTCTGCGATATCAGTAAGGCATTCGACTGCATATCGCATAATCTACTGCTTGATAAACTTACTCACTACAACTTCACTGACAACAGTATCAAATTGGTAAATTCGTATCTATCAAAGAGACAACAATGCGTCAAATGTAACAATTTATTCTCGCCAGTGATTCCGGTAATAGACGGTGTGCCTCAAGGGTCAATTCTTGGACCAATGTTGTTCCTGATCTACATTAATGATTTCCCGAAGTACATGGATAACGATAATATCATACTTTATGCAGATGATACCACCGTGTTAATAAGAGATGGAAACATCAATACACTTAACAATACGGTCAACGATATGCAGCTAAAAGCAAACGTATGGTTTTCAGAAAATGAACTACTACTCAACAATGAAAAGACAAAAAAACTACTGTTTACTCTGAAAAGAGTCGATCCGTCGATGTTAAACGCAACGAATAAAATAAATTTCTTAGGTGTGACACTTGACTGTAAGCTTACATGGGAGCAACATATCATTACGTTGTCGGCTAAATTATCCCGCAACTTATACGTCCTCAAAAGTCTTCAAAACGAAGTGTCCCAACATGTCCTAAAAACTGCGTACTATGGTTTATTTCATTCGCATTGCACATACGGAACGCTGCTGTGGGGTTCGTCGGCCCACATGAAATACATCTTTAGAATTCAACGCAGAGCTATTCGTGTGTTAGCGGATCTACCATACAGAGCAGATTGTATGGAAGCTTATCGTGAGTTATCTATAATGACTATTCCATCTATCTAGATTTTTCAGTGCCTACTTTACGTTAAGCAAAATGACTGCTTGTGGTCTAAACATAATGATAGACACCATTACCTAACAAGAACTAACAATCATTATAGTTCTAATTTTTGTAGGTTGAGTCTTACTCAAAAGGGCCCGGATTATCTGGCTCCGAAACTTTTTAATGTGCTACCCGTTACATTTAAAGATCTGCCTATTAGAACTTTAAAAAAAAAGATGCTCAAGTTTCTAACTGAAAACGTTTTTTACAGTGTAGAACAATACACTAAGTACGATTTTAAAGTATTATAATGCTAATTTTGCTACGTACGGAAGTCTCGTCAATTAATTTGTTAGTATTATATTATTATATATTATATTATATGTTTATAATCTGCGTCGTATGACTCTGTTACATGTATGTTATATAAACTTTGTTATTTTTTTTACTTTATTTGATATATGACGAGTGCAAGATCTCTGTGATTATTAGCACAATAAACATTATTATTATTATTATTATTATTATTATTATTATTATTATCTCAAAGGGAAAGCAAGATACGTTAAAAATAACTGATTTACTAAGAGGGTTAGTTGATATAACAATACAACTTCAATTTATCATATTTTGGTTACATCTTAATGAAATCGAGGAAAAAAATTTCAAAAAAATTATAGCATGCTATGAAATCAATACAAACGTGTGCATATCACTTCAAAGCGGGTAAGATAAAAAATTTTATTTTAAACAAAAATTGTCTAATGCGTAATACTTAGTACTTTTAGTATTATTTCTTTTAAGGAAATAAAATTATAAACCTAAGTTTTCTGAAATTTCTATATTCTTTTGACTTGGATGTTTTTCCTCAATTTGAAAATAAAAAAAATGTAAAAATTCCTAAATAGGAAAGTTTTTTTTTTAAGAAGAGGTTAAGATAAGAAACTAGAAACAAATTTATTATTATCAACTCTTGCTTTATATAAACTGGTGACACGTGAAAATCAGGGGTGGATGTCAGCGGTAATATTATCTTCGGATGCGGTTGCATTCAGATTAAGCGAAGACAGCATTTTTAAAATGGTTGGCGTACACTCGAATTTAAGGTGGGTTTATATAACAACTAAAAATTAATAATTTGTAATTAGTAAATATACCCATTTATACACTATCTACAAATTAAAAAGTATAAATTAAATATGAATAACAATGTTTGCACTTATTAGTCCTAATTTACTCTAATTAGTTTTTGGAAATAATTGATCGCAACCTGAGTTATAGTAACACGCAGATTAAGGGCCGTTTACACGTTTCCGCATGTTAAATATTAAACTTAAATGAAACGTCACAATCGAGAATAAAAATGTTAGATCATATCAGAGTGCATCTTAGGTTTCAACACATTAAATAGTTGTTTATTTAAAACTTATTTGAAAAGAATAAACTCAAATATAATTAAAATCATTACGTGAAAACATGTTTTAAACTTAAAATTCTCTTTATAATATCAATTTATAATATCTCTAACGCTTTTAAAAGATTTAAATAATTTAGTAGAATCAACGTCACCGTAGATTAGTGTTCCATTATGCACGAAGCACCGTATATCTATATTTAAATGTATACATTACTTAGTTTATCTCTTTTGTATTTAATAATGTTTTATGAACAAAACAATACAACAAACGCAACATAATTAATCAAAAAACCTGATATTTCAAAATTTTTAAATCAACAACCAAAAAATATAAAATTTACATTGTGATTAATTAATGGTATTTACACAGTTTTGTACTGCCCTTCTAAAACAAAAGGTCCTATCTGAAAATATGTAGAACTGAGATAAATGATGTTTTATGTTTTTTCTCCAGACAATTTGTTCTATTGCAACAATAATTTGGAAATTTAGAACCAATAATTGAAAAGGAATTTACAGGACACGGGCTAATATAATTTTAATATAGATAGCTGACACACTTGAATTTTGATTTTTTTATTACATAGGACAATTTTATTATGTAACACTAACTATTAACTAACTATTAAGAAAGTTCGAAATATAATAATCGGTTACTACATTTTATCTATTTTATAACAATAATGCAAAATAAAACGTTTATTCTTTAAAAAATAATAATGCCTCATTACATCTGATGACTAATCACTAGTATCACTATTCTTGTCAACATCATCAATGTTGTCATTATTTACGTGAAGTTCTTCCCAGAAATGCATTCTATTATCTGGAATGTGTAACTTTAATGTTGAAATTAGGGTGTTTTTTCTCTGTAAGGTTATCCCTTCTTTTGTATGGCATGGAATAGGCTTGTTTAATCTATTTTTATATTTGCTTAAAAAGATATCATCATTTACTTCCATAAAATTATTTGAAAAATCTTTTTTATATGAAAAAAGCGTACTGTCTCTTTTGAAAAAAAATGCAACTATATCTTTCATATAAATTTTTGACGTTAATTTTCGTAGTTTGTATTTTGATGTATAATCAATAAATTCATAAAAATTATTAAGTTCCATTACATGAACATCGACTTTAAATCACACACTCTCTTTTTGAGCTTCAGTGACAGCTCAACCTGATGGTGGAACGAGTCTGCTGCCATAAACGTATGTCCTGATACGAAATATTTAACAGTAAGGGTTTCCAGAGCGACTTCTAAACAGGTAACAATGTATATAAAAAAACACAGTAATGACCAGTTTTTCTTTTGGCTGGAGCAATTATCCAACCAAATTGTAACAGATTTAACGTCTCTATTCTTACGGAAAAAGGCATAATACGTGGATATTATGTCGATATTATGTAGACCTTCCTCTAACGCCTTCGTGCCATAATACTGCTAAAGGATTGATTTTACTTCTTTTCCACAGTGGAACAAAACTCTCATTGAAGGCAATATACGAGGTGTGAAAATGATTTCTTTGAATGTGTCCAAACGAGGTAACATGATAACCTAAAATTCGTTATTAATAAATTAGGTATTATTTCATCAATTTCAAAATTTACCTTCTTCCTCACGATCCGAAGTTTTCTCTGAATCATTTTGGTATTCATTCCTGGCATCGGTATATTTTTTTCTATGAATTTTAGAAGATTGGCATATATCACATCCAATTTGCTCATTTTGATCATCGTGGTTTGCGACTTTTTTATGTAACGTATATTTTTCACATTCCCAGCATTCCTCGTGTCCTAAGTTTGCAAAAGAAATGTTGAGATCATTAACTTGTTTTCGGTATAATTCATAAGAGACCGATTGTGAATATTTTTGCTGAAAATCTTTATACATGAAATTGATTGTAATGTCGCTTGGCAGATAGTTTCTATTTGGAGCATGCTCCCTTCGATAATGCGAGATTGTTGATTTGAATGAGTTTATGTGATTTATGATGTCAGTTCTATCAATTTTGCCTGATGATGAATGACGTCCTGTGTTGTCTGGTTTTGGCGTTATTAGTTTTGGATCTGTACATCGAATATTTTTCACTAACTTATCGTTCTCCTTTTCGTACCCCAACGTAGCGAGAAAAAACACCTTACATACACTTACTTCTTCACCTTTTGTTGATTTCAAACTATATATGAAGGAGTACTTCCGTTTCGTCGTTTCTTGGTTCTTTGTGGTGTTTCTTTTCTTTTCAAATTTTTTCACCAAATTAAAAATAAATAGTTTCTGTTGATCCTTAGACAAATTTCAAAACTGACTGTTTATATCCCTTTGCCTAGTACACGTAATTTTGCTAGGACACTGTAATTTGCAACAACAGTTTTTCTTGACACTGTGTTCTTGTCAATATTTCGCTTTCTTTGCCTCTTTTCTTTTGACGGGAGAATCGTCAAACATTTTCCGCTTACGTAACTCTCCTTTTTTTGTATAAATTCTACTCTCAGTTTTATTAGCTGCAGCGTTGATAATATCGCCTAAAATACTGCGAATAAAGCAGGATATTACTTTAATTTTTTTATTCTTCGCAGTGGCAGCTTGCTCCTTTTCCACTTCACTCTCTGAGTCATTCGAACTGGTACTGCTCTCACGAATATAATCAAAATCGTCGTTTCGATTTAGTAGCTTCTGTCTAGACATATTTGTAGTAGTTGTAGTAAACCTTTCCTTTAAACTCTTATTTAGGGCAAGTTGCACCATAATTTTACTACGGCTCAATTTGGCGGGAAATGTGCTACAACATTCTCCACATTAACTTCGTACGGCATTAATATATTTAACATCAACACAAGCACAAACGTTCACAAGTAACTTATTTTAAAAATTTAAGCAAAAATATTAGCACCAACTACCGTTGACATGTAAGAATGTTTTGGTTATGTTTTAACTAATTCTAAATGAAATTGTCCTATATGACGCACTTCATACAGTTAGTTAGTACTGGTAATATTATTAAAATTGTGTTTACTGCTAGATGAAAATGTCTTAACTGCATATATTTACGTAGATAGGACATGTAATTGTAGTAATACCTACATAGGACATTTAAATTAAGGACAAGTGGCTGGATATTCACTTACGACAAAACATTTTATGAGAATTTGGTACGCTAACACATTAGATAGGACTTTAAGACTTAGTAAACGTGTAGGTAACATACCTATAAATACAAATCCACAAATAACTAAAAATCGAAAAATGTGCAGATAGGACCTTTTGTTTTAGGAGGGCAGTGTAGTAGTAAAGCAACGTCAGACTTTAGAAATTTAAGCTTAAGATGTATGTATTTTAATTTGCGTTCTAAAAGTTACAGTTTGAAGAACTATGTTATCCTATAAGGATTTCGTTCTGTTGCTGTCCTTTCATAGTTTTCTGTTATTGAATTGGGTACAAATCTTTGGTAGTGACAGTATTTTGATTAACAGTGTTTTTTGGCGTTAATTGTACCGAAACTTTCTGACTACTACTGTTAGTTTAAGATTCTTATTCATATAATAGAAAAATTTAACGCTTATTCTTTAAGTTATATTTATGATTAATAATTTTTATGATCGAAATCTAAATTTTCGAATGGCAGTTGTAAAAATGTCTGGCTCATTATTTACATACGGCTTCATTAGAAAATTATATTTTCAGTGGTAGTGAAATAAAAAGTGTCTAAACTCCATACCAACATGTTGTTCGTATGTCGAGGCGAGTGTGTCGTCTCTCTTATCTTTTTAAAGGTCATCATACCTATCAATTTATTATAATGTTAATTCTAAACAATTTAATTCAGTTATGAATAATTTCGTATTTAATTCTTATTTATGAGTGCATTAACTATTTGGATTTTTTAATAATATATTCATTACAAGAAGTTATTTTTATGGTGTTTTTCCTGGTTCAATGAGTGTTTGTAGAATTTGTGCAAGTCATATTTCTAGACAAGTTAAAGAGAAAATTAAATGTAAATTGTGCCATTTTCTATTTCATTTGAAGTGCATTACAATTTCTGATGGTGAAATACTAGACAAATCCTCTTGGTTATGTCCAACATGTGCTCGTGAAACTGAATCAGACGAAAGTTCTCAAAGCATCGACGAACTTGTTCCTGAAAACAAAATGGATCCAGAAATAAGTAAGTGGCTTAATTCCTTTAAATAATCTTTTGTGAATCAACTTAAACAACTTGAAGATTCTCAGAAAACCGTAGAACAAGATATTAATAAATCTTTAGAATTTTGTAATGAAAAATCTGATGAAAATACAAAACTTATTACTGCACAAAATGAACAAATTAAAAAGCAACAGGAGTTGATTGAAAGTTTAGTCACAGAAAACTCAATTTTAAAAAAGCAAGTAAATCAACTTAAGTATGACTTAGATTGTGCACAACAAGATTCTAGATTGAATTCTGTTGAAATCCATGCACTTCCTGTAGAGCCAAATCAACCACTGCTTCCGTCAATAATAAACCTATCTAAATCGATTGATTTTCCTCTTCAGGAGGATATGCTTGATACTTATTTTCAGTTAAAAAATAAATTTGATGACTAGCCTGGTACAGTTGTGCTTAAATTTTTAAGACGTTCAGATAAAAATACTTTCTTACAAAAGAAAAAAATTAAGCGTGATCTCAATACAACTCATCTTGGTCTACAAACAAGCTCGCCAATTTATATCAATGAGTCCCTAACAGCAGAACGCAGAATTTTATTGTCTAAAGCTCGAAAATTCAAGAAAGATTTTAATTGGAAATATGTATGGACGAATGCTGGCAAGATATTTCTACGCAAGACTGATAATTCCAAAGTTATAATGATTACTTCTCAGGCTGATATTGATAAAATTCTTTCTAAATTTCATTATTCTAATATTCTAATATTATTAAAGATAATTTAAAAATTAATAACAATGAACTTCATATTTATTATCAAAATGTGCGCGGCCTGAGAACAAAAACTCGAGAATTATACAATTCAGTACTAGAAAATGACTATGATGTGTTGGTGTTAAGTGAACTTATTGATAATAGGTACTCAGTATGGAGAGCTGACCGCCCTGGAGATGGTTTGGTGAGGGGAGGTGGAGTTCTTGTTGCCATCAATTTGTTTTTCAAGCCTAGTATAGTGAGGGCATTCTCGAATAACAATTTTGATTCTCTTATTTGCAGTCTTAATTATAAAGGTAATTATTTTATTTTGATAACAGTGTATTTTAAACCAAATTGTAATAATGATGCATATACGGAATTTTTTGAATATGTTTGTGATCAACTGGAAGTAGGCAATTATCATAAATATAATATAATTGTAATTGGTGATTTCAATGAATTTTATGATAGTTCAATTAGTCATTCTTATTTGTCAAAAAATAAGATCCAAATTATACACAGTTTTATGTCGCTTTATGATTTATTATCAGCCAATAAAGTTCTGAATTTTAACTTTAGGACTTTAGATTTAGTCTTAACCAGTTGTGCAAATGTTTCGATATTTAGAGAGAATCCCTTGGTTGTTGAGGATGCCCATCACCCTTCCTTATTGATCTCAGTACATTTACCTAAAAATTCTTTAGCTACTGCTAAATTGTGCAATCAAGCCTGTAATGTTAGTTATTATCAATTTAAAAATGTTAATTTAAATGCTTTGAAATCTACAATCGCTAATTCTGATTGGTCTTCTTTATATTGTTTTTCTGATACAAACCAAGCTGTACAGTATTTTTATGATGTATTATTCAATGCTTTTGATAAACATGTTCCCAAGGTTTCGATTAAACCGGAAAGTAAGTATCCAGTGTGGTTTAATTCGGAGATAATTAACCTTTGTAAAACTAAAAACAACCTTGCAAAAAAATGCAAAATATCTCCCTTCTTTTGCTCTAGATTTAAATTTATTCGAATTATTACTAAAACAAAAAATAAAAATGGCTTATACTAATTTCATTGAAGATATTGAAAACTCTATTTCTATTGATGTGAATAAATTTTGGTCTTATACTAAATCTCTAAAATCTAAAACAAAATTATTAGATGAAATGTATTATAATGGTGAAAAATTGAAATTTCTGAAGCTTTTGCAAATTACTTTAGTTCAGTGCATAGCAAATTGAAATCGGATTATGATGTGGATAATATCTTGAAAACAAACAATAATTCTAATAATATATGTTCCTTCAGTCTGGGTGACATCTCCTTACATGACGTTAATCTTGCCTTTGATAACTTAAAAAATAAGCGGAGCAGTGGTCCTGATGGAATTCCAAGCTATATATCTAAAACACTTAAAGATGTGGTTGCTAATCAATTATGTTTTATTTTTAACCTTTCATTAAAAACTGCACTCTTTCCTGACCTTTGGAAGTGTGTAAAAAAAAGTTACTCCAGTTTTCAAATCTGGTATTGAATCTAATTTAACAAACTATAGACCCGTATCAATATTAAACAGTGCACCCAAAGTTTTTGAAAATGTAATCTATAAAATATTGTTCAGTTGTGCTTAGAATTGCGTCAGTCCTCTGCAGCATGGATTCTTCACTGGAAGATCCACTGAAAGTAATTTGCTCAGCTTTTCCGAGTATGTTAGAAATATTCTTGATGAAGGTGGCCGTGTTGATGTCATTTTTACAGATTTTTCTAAAGCATTTGACGTGGTCGATCACAATCTATTATTACTTAAATTACATAGACTTGGTGCTTCCAAACTAACTTTATCTTTTTTCAGTTCGTACTTACGAGATCGATTATTTACCGTTAGGTTTCTAAATTTTAATTCAAATAAAAAAGTAGCTTTATCAGGTGTTCCTCAAGGGGCCAAGCTGTGAGTTCTTCTTTTTTTGACGTTTGTTAATAATTTGCCACCTATTTTCTACTCGAAATGCCTAATGTATGCTGACGATTTAAAACTATTTCAAGTATACGTTCTGGCAATTATTGTGATCTACAGGATGATTTAAATAAACTCAATTTATGGTGTACCGAAAATCGATTAATGTTAAATATTAAAAAATGTATTGTCATGTCTATCTCAAAACAAAGGCAAGATTATGAACCAGTTTATATGATAAATAACAATAGGTTGGAAGTAGTGTTCACTCATAAAGATCTCGGTGCCATTTTTAATAATACGTTTACTTTTTCTGAACATATTGATTCAATAACAAATTCATCATATAAACTAATTGGTTTTGTTAAAAGAACTACTCGTGATTTTAGTAACGTGAGATGTATTGCTATTCTTTATTATGCACTAATCCGTAGTAGACTAGAATATTTGCTCAAATGTTTGACTTCCCAGTAATATTAAATATGTAAAACAACTAGAAATAATGCAGAATCACATGCTTCGATATTTGTCTTATAAAAAAAATAAGAGGTATTGTTCTTTTGATACCCCTTCTGATACACTTATAGAAGATGCTGGTATTTGTAAATTGTCAATCAGAAGAAACATATCTATATTATGTTTTCTATTTAAATTAATTAATGGTCATATTGATTGTGCATCCCTTCTGGAGCAAGTTTCTTTTCATGTACCAAAGTCTGTTCATACCAGAAATTCTAGTCTACTACATATTAAAAATTATAAAACCGATATACTAAAATATTCTATCTTTGTTAATGGAGCAAATTTATTGAACACGGTTCTTGCGGCTCATAATGATCTGAATATTTTTGATTTAAGTATTACAAGATTTAAGTGTGAACTAAACAGAATTATGATAGGAAATGACCTTTTTAGTTAGTACCATATAATATTTTGTTAATTATTATTCAGACTTTTGTTTTTTATAAAAATGTATTTCTTTGATGGGACCGTCTTAGGACTTGTTCCTGTGGTTCAATTTTGCTATATTTTAATGTGTACTATGTTTCTTTCAATCAAATAAAAATAAAAAATAAAATAAAAACATTGCTTGCTGAATTTTGGAGTTAGTAAACTTTAATTTGAGTAGTTTTCTAAAATGGCGATTTACAAAATGTAATTTTTAGATTAGAATCAGAAATGGTACCATGTGTTGATCATTTTGAGTCTTAAACAACATAACCTTCAAAACCGAGTTTACCATAATGCAAAAATTATGGCTCATGCTTGTTACAACTATTGTTAAGTACCACAGTATCTATCACATTTGAACTAATAATAAATCATGTCACTGTCGGAAACTTGCGTAAAGTTAACACAAGCATAGTTACCACTTATCTTTTTGAAAATAGCAATCGCAATAATAAAATGTAAAATAAACATCAACGAACTATATGCTTTACTAAAATTCCTTTACTATTCACTGGGGACCGTGTGGACGGTAATTGTTTACGCACTTGAGAAAACCTCTTTTGTGTAATGTTTTTATTACTGAGTTTTTTTTTAAACTGAGAGAAAACACACAGCAATTAATGCAAGTCACCTCGTTTTTGTTTTTCTGTTTGTTGTACGTCAAAATATGTACATGATTTTGTGAAAATAATTCTATTGCTGTTGCTTAACATTGTTTCGTTTTTGTGAATTTTATCCCTTTCCCAAGTTTTTGTTTTTCTTTTAATTATTATCATTTACATATTTGAATAAGAGGAATTTTATTTATAAGAGGTAACTTAAACCCAACCTAAATTAATTTTATGAAAATAGAAGAACACAAACTTTTATGGGTTATTTGTCTGCGCGTGCTGACTAGTATTACCGTTCTTCATTGGTACTTTTGTACATAGATATTATGATTAAAAACTAAATTCAAATTACATAAAAAAATGATAAACTTAAAAAAAGATAAACATTACACAATTAAAAAGTAAATGCAATATTTTTGTAAGAATATGAAAACTGTTAGTGAATATTTGTCGCATTACTTAAATTCTTAATAAAGCAAGATAGTTCAACAAATAGGAATTTAGAACTATATGTCAATTAAAAGTTACAAAAAGTTTAAATAATTAAGTATTTTACTACCTAGATAGTCTACTTCCAATATATAATTTAACATCTTGGCAATCGTGCCAAATATAAGATTGTAGTAACTGCAGGCAAAAATATTGCACATTGTAGTTGCCAGAAGTAAGGTACGCTTTGATGCAAATAATAGAATAATGCTGGTTAATTATAAAATCAGATGGTTGCAAATCACGCAAATGATAAGTTTTAGGTTGCATATTTATTGGCTAGAACTTTTCCGCATTAGTACTATCAACTATATTTTTTATACTCCCTTTAATTTATTATCAAAGTAATTAAATACCAATTCATACGTTAAATTTATCTAACGCCTAGAAAATTTAGAATTGTTTATATGGACATTCATAACAAACGTTTTAATACTTTTTTCCTCTGTTTTACTTCTTTGCACTATTAAAACAACATTGTGTCTTCAAGTGAGTGTATTAAATAATTTAATAAAAATTTGATTTTCAGAAATTTCTCATAAATATTTTTTTCCACTACTAGTTGTATAGACTTTCAATATGATGTATAATAGTAGGTTGTGAAATTGTACTTTTTTAAGCGCAGGAAAATAATATTAAATAATATTAACATACATAACATATTTACATTTACTATAACAGTTTCAAAGAAAAAAAGTTTACAAAATGCTAATTTAAGTTTTCAAATCGTTAAACTAATAAATTAATTTGATTTTAAAAATGTAAGTTATTTGAAGTTCGCGCTTAATTAAATGTGAATATTATTGAATTAAATATATTTTAAATATAATTAATGCTTAAAATAATAATGTTTTTAAACTATTTAAACAACTTTAGCAATAAAAACTTACGTTATCTGTTTATTTTTGCGTTTTAAATCACAATTAAGAATTACGTTAAAATTAACTCTATTAAACTAATAACTGTCAGAATCACTGACTTTATTCTTAATTTACAATGAATTTCTTAAATCTTAAATTTAATTTAGTAACAGGTAGAAAGGTTTTAATAAATCTAGTAGTGGAAAAAATTGTATATATACCACGGTTGATAAGTACCTGCGCGAATTTATCGCTAAGGTTATAATTATACACTTCTCAACGTTGATATATAATATACTCTTATGGATTTTGCAAGAAAAAAAATAATCATACATTTTCTCCTAGTAAGCTTTTAACTTGCAGCAAAACTTCTCGTATGAAATAGCACACCATGTGTCAACTTTCTACTGTCTTTCGCAATATATCCTTAAATTTGGATTTTTGAGAAATAATTTCTTTCAATTCATAAGCAAAAACTCACGTTTTTGCTGTTTTTTTATAATTTCTTTTGCCTTCGAACTACAATAGTATTTTTTGACAATTGTTTTCTTGAACTTTTCTTTGGTTGAAACTAGTTTCTATTTTTATGTGGTCAAAATATATATAATTTTCTTGCTTTTGTTAATCGGTTGTGGCCCTATCTGTTTATGCCATTTTTAATATTTTCTGGTAGAGCTACAAGCTACATGTGACACTTGGCTCTGAATGACCCATACAGCGCGGAAAGAAGGTCTATTACATAAAAAAAACCAAATAAAGTAAAATACAAATAATCACAGAAAATCAACAATTTTCTTTTCTTCTTCGTTATCGATAGTTTCGTCGTTAATAACTGTCCTTGTTTTCTGTAAGTTTTTTTTATCTTTTAGTAGAACTTGTTCTGTTGAGGTTTTTGAAATTCTTTTTTCTTTTTTAGAAAGCAGCATTATATCTTCTAATTTTGTTCTTTTTGTTATTGCCTAGTTAACGCGTTTTTCTTCCAATTGATTTTTAATGGGGGGTGCTGGTAAGTATTACAGACTTTTCTTTTTTTTTCGCTTGCCGTTTCTCTTTTTTTTTTAACATTCGAAACTGCAACACGTAGTGTGGTGTTGTCAATTTCAAGTATAAAGATAGCTTGTAACAGTATTGGACGAACCAAGTCTCGGATTAAGGTTAATATTTGGTAAAGTTGAAACTGTAGCTGTTGTAATATTTAGAGACGATTTGTTTTCATGAAGAATTAAAAGCAAGAAGTTGGTGTCTTCAAAAATATCGAGATCGTTAAATTCCACTCCTCTCAAACACGTTGGCAGTTTTGTTTACTGTAGCAACCTTCTGAAATGCTCTTCCACTTCGATTTACCACGTCGTAGATTGTGATCGCTCCACTTTTATGACTTATCGTATAAAAATCGAATTTCCGAGCATATTGGGCTTTAAACGGACCAACAAATGTTATATCAAATAATTGCAAACGATGACTGCATTGAGGTGGGAGAGTTTGAATTACAATGTTCTCTTGCTTTGAAAACTCCTTTAAGCTGCTTGTGGCTGCTGTGCCCGTCTGAAATTAGTAACACTGGTTTCTCTTTGCTAGGTTTAGAATGTTCTACAAATGACCCAGATATTTAATAAAGTGCTCCTTATCTATCCAGCCAGATCCGTTTGCAAAACCAACAGCTCCTAGGGGTGCATTACTTAATAGCCGTTTTACATTAGACAATTTCTTGCACAAGAAATTGAACAATTTTTTGAACAATCTAAATTGTGAAGAATATATAATTGCTCAAAATAATTGTGTTTTATACTCGCACTATTTTTGGGACAATAATTGTTGTGGAATTCTGTGCATTTAGGTGTTTATAAGTAATCTGACAGATTGTGGTATTTATTATTCGTGTTCGAGGTTAGTTTTGTCGTGGTTAATCTTCTCAATTTTTCTACTAAAACTAGAATGAAACTTATATGCTTGTAATAGCATAATGAAGGTTTGTAAACCTGTAAAAGAAAAGCAATTTGATTGTTTACTTGACAAATAATGATGTATGTACCTATTGACTTGTCAAATAAATTTTGCTTACCTCTTCTTCGCCAGTTCCGCTGTGCAATGTGGCTAACACCTTCTTGCGCTCATTGTAATACGTTGTACGAAGTCGTAAAATTTTTTTTGAACGTCTGCCTCTGTTATAGATGGAATTAAATTCTTTAGGCTTTGCGTAATTTCGTTTAACGCTAAGCTTCGCAACTGTTTAATGTGGTAATGTTTGTTTTTCACCGAAAACAAACACGGATGTTGAGCATATTGCTCAATGAGCATAGCAACTTGTTCATTTGTCTACCCCATCTGGCATCTATTAATGTAATACAACCACAAATTAGGGATTGTAGTTTGTGAATAAAACCCAATTTTATGTAATTAAATATAATTTTCAATTACAAAAATTAAAGATACCTACTATAATCTTACTACGTTATTTAGGTACTAAACGTTAGTAAAACAGTTCAATGTAAACATGTAGTTGTACTAACATAACCACACATAATTTTATACTGGAAACAGCTGATGTTTCTAACTGTTCAGTGCGCATACTCATAGGCAAATTTTGTTAAAAATTGTCTCAAAAATAGAGCAGGTTTTAATTTTTACGACACAATCTAAAAGCAAAACAATTTACACTCAATTTGCTGTTAGAAATTACACAATTTGATTGAGTACCGTTTTCATTTCTGTGCTTAAAAAATCACTATTCGAAAAGTATTTGTACATACTAATAATACTATTAAAAATGTTTTCATAGTTTATTATTTTAATATTTTTTGTTATACATTTTGAATAAGAAAGTGTCGCGTTATTATCTCTATAAATAGAATATTGAATTCTGAAAATAAACAAATAAAACAAACTTATTGAAAACTTGTATCTACAACGACTACAATAAGTTTTAACCTATATTCAAACTTCCTTCGATTTCCATAATAATTGATTTTTATTCATTGTATCACGAAAGCTAACAATAGTAAACGACTTTTTTATTCACTATTTTTATTTTTAGCATGTTTATTCAAATTACTATACAAAAGTTATACATTTAACATCTTGTATTATTAAAAGATACGAGAAATGAGTGGTAAAAATGCAATGCGTGGTTGGACGTTTATATTTTCAAAAACGTTATTAAATTTATATTTTAATTGAAGTTTATAATAAAATAAACAGATTGTGATAGCTTAGTATTTTATATGAAATGGTTTCATTTCTCTTTTATAACTTTGTAATTTCTGTATGTTTTTCTTAAAACAAGTACTGTGAACAAAACTTTTTTCATTTTTATACTGCAATTTTATATATACAGGATGTATCAAAATTCGTGTTAAGTATATGGATCTCGCTTATTAGCAGAGATAGATAGTTGGTTAAATGAACCAAAATGATCCTTGTGTTATGCCTCAATAAATTCAAAAAACAAAATGGGCATTTTTGATATTTAGCTTTTAAATCGTTGATTATAAACACGAGAATTTATATAATCCAAAATAAACACGATGTCCACTAATTCGTTCTATAGAAAATTCATTTTAAACGAAACTTAAAGAAGTAGAAAATAGTAATCGGTAATAATGTGACGACTAAACGCAATAAGTAACTTCTACGGGCTATTTGTTTTTTGTTTAATAGAAGCAAAGCCTACTAGAATAAACCTACTTGATTAAAATAATGCTTTCTGTGATTTAATTGAAAATTTATAAATATCTTCATAACTGTAGATGTTAGGAGAAAAAAGTACTAGTGCAAATTTTAAAAAAATTTCAGCAATTTGAAAAATTTGAATATTAGCGCTCTCATACACAATAAGTATGTGCGAATTAAAAAATCTTTTCGAGTGTTCAAGTACTTCTGACTTGCATCTACTAATTTACAAAAACAAATTCCAAATTTTCAAAAAAACACCAGTTTTGTAACAATTACTTTCTGATACTGCATTTTTAAAGAAATTGCTCTAAAATACCGACGCCACAATGAATTAAAAAAATTAAAAAAGAGTTTTGCATTTAAATTGAACCTTCATTGCACAGCATAAAAAAATAATGAGTTGCTATTTAAAAATGTGAAACTTTATGCTGCCCAGCGAAAACTAAACACTACTACAGTGCTAAAAATTTTATGCTGACATTTATACAAAGTCACTAGAAGTGGTGAACCCTGTACATATATATATATATACACTATATATACAGGTTGAGTTATTTAAAACTTTCCAGTCCTTTAATATTAATGCGAAAATAGGTCAAGCAGATCGCTGAATTCCTTATTAAATTTCCAAAAAATAACTTATCACAAGTAGTAGCAGCAATTTTTAAAAAGTGTGTTAATAAAAAAGTATTTTTTCAAAAGTTAATTTTGGAAAAAGTATCACATATAATGTTGAACCATTGGTAAAATTAACTACAGTAGCCAAGTTAATTTTTGATAGAGAGGTTAGTGATAGATCGTTATTTGGGTGCCGCGATTTTGTCGCGGTATTTTGTAGGAGCGCTATAGCACGTCTCAGAAATTAGTTGGTTACCGTTCCGCTCGTTCCTTGTTTAACGCTTACTTCTAATTAAAATTATACAAACAATTAACGTAGGTAGGCCTTCGAACTTGACTTTATAATAAACCGTGGTAGGCATAATACAAATAAATGTTCTTTTATATGGCTTAACTAAGCGTACCCACTTAGCAAAACGTATTGCAAAAGAAACAAATATTAATGTCTGTCGTCTACGAATTTAAAAAATACCTTTTTTGATACAGCTATTTGTTTTTAAACAAATATTAGCCATCTATGCAACCAAGCGCAATAATATTCAAAATAATATTACATCAATGACGTTTCTTACAGTTAGCTCTGTTTGTCAGATAATATGATATGCCAAAAAGAAAGTCCGTTTTCTTTAAACGTAAGTGCAAATGAAAAAAAAGCATATTCTTTATAAAACTTGTTAAGAAAACGCAAAAGCCGGCAGTTTTGTCAAAATTTAAAGACACTATATTGTCTACTCAATAATTATTAACCTTTATATTTTCAAGATATGAGTTTCAAGCAAATCTTCTCTAAACCGCAATAGCACTATCAACTTATATCTAAAAACTTTACTTTCAACACCAAAACATTGCAGAAAAACCAATTTTTTTTAGAATCAACAATATCGCAAGATTTTTACAATGGCGTAGCAAGGTAGCGCCTGAAAAAATTTGAGCAATCTGTTTTGCTGTCCTCAGTCAAAATATCTGGTCCGTTTTCTATCGCACCATGTCAATAATAGAATGTATGAAATCATCAAATAAAATGTGCCCTGGCGCATTCTAACATACATTCTTTTAAGATCTCATTATATGAAAATGACTCTTAGTGTTTATTAAGCGTTCAGTCATCACGTAACTGCTTTTGCTAATTTTTTTTGCTTTTTTAAAGTTTTTGTGCACGCGCTACAATTCAGAGAAAATTTCTAATAAATTAGTCATCACAAAATATACTAAAATGGAAACTTCTGGAATCGATATGTGCAGATATAAAGGTTGCAGCCAGCAGAGTGATTCATTTATTGTTTAGTTGCTGACGCGGTGTGGCAAGAGACAACTGAAATGCCATTGAACTATCACTTAGTTGAGAAAGTTTGAAGCAGTGTTGCACAAGTTGTGTTATGTGTGATTTTCAAAAACGGAAAACCGTGCAAGTGGCTGTAAAAATTCTCTGACAGTTATTGTTATGTTTGTAGATTTTGTGTTATAAAATCTCGAAAGGAGCTTTTAAGTAGATGAATTGAAAAATGCATCAAAATTAAAAATCAAACCAAAACACGGATACCACATATATGACGAATTACGTGTTATGTAAAATTAACTCAGTGGAACAAAAACAAGAATTCTTCTAAAGTCACGGACTGTTTTTCTGTCTTTTGAAAATAAATTTTTAAAAAGGAATAAACACAAAGTAACGTATCCAGAGATTACTTCTGTAAGCAGGCTGTTAAAAAGGACTGATTCTGTGTTACATGCGAAAAATGTTAAGCGATGCCTGAATAAAAGTCACATAAATTAGATAACTGCCGGTAGTCAGTGAAGATGGTCGTGAGTACAATTCAGAAATCCGTGAATAATTTGGAAAACTCAAAATATGAAAGTAAAAGCCAAAATCAAAAGGTCGCTAGCAAGGTTTATAGCTCTAAAGGGCTCCTGGACGATGCCAATCAGAAAACACATCAGTCGATGTACACACTATTACAGCCTGCTTTTTTAGTGTGTAAAGTCAATAAATTGTAAAAAAACACAAAGAAAATTGGCTCGTGAACAAGTTAATTGACTAAAAACTCTGCTTATATTTGAACAATTTAACATTTATTACGTAGAAGAAATCAAATAAATTAAAAAAAAGAAATAAAAAGTGCAATGAACAAACAAAAATTCACACACAAAATAAATTTATAATAAGGTAAGCGATTTTTATAAAAATTAATAACAAAAAAAATTACCGAAACGTGAGATTGAATTTAAAATTTAAAAAAAAAATAAAAAGCAATAAAATTAAATTCAACTTAAAATTTAATTCAAAAGCCTTTGGGTCCGAAAAACTAATTAAATCAAATTAATAATGTAACTTGCATAGTTATATAAATACAAAAAAAATACAAATGAGATGCAACTTATTATTTTTATTTAGCCGAGAGTACATTTATTCCTTACTTTAATATTTGCTTTAAATTTGGCTAAATAGCAACAAACGTTAACTCACAGAGTTATGTATTTAATTGAAGCATATTTGCAATTAATAGCAAAATAAACGATATAATTATTACTTTAAATACCTAGTTCTAATTGTTTGGTTAGTTCCTAGGTGAAGTAGTCAAAGATGTTCTCAGAATTGCGGTGATGATTTGGTGGAATCTGCTACAGAGCAAAGATAAATTACGGAAATGGAAAACTAAATCTTTCATCTAAAACCATACGGAAATACTATTTGGTTGTGTTTGACAAAAGATTAAGTTCCACAAAACGAAAACGAACCATTAAACTTCCAACTTAAGATTTCACAAACACATTATTATGCAGCAAATTGCTACCTTAAATTTAGATGAACCGCGGCACTACCACATCTTACTGTTTTCTGAAAGGGAATTAGAATCCAACTGCCTAATTAATTAAAAATATTCTTCTTTTATAAACGTTACACGTACTATCTACCGAATTTTTATAAGAAATCCCCTATGATCAAAATACATCAAACGTGAAAATTTAATGAAAAATAAATAAGAAAATGGATTTTAGAGTACCTCCACTGTTAAATTCTCTGGAACTTTTTAATCTTAAAATTTTTTTTTCTCATTTAAAAATTATGCTTGACAGGAAATTTTATTCGTAAACTTTTTTGTCTCTTATAAAGTTTTGATTAAACGCATCCTTTTGCTTTAAATTAATATATATATTTCGTATGGCATAACCGACAAGATCGTGTACATAATAAAGAATACAAAACAAATAGGGTGGACTAACACAAGAGTATTGCAAATAATATATACAATATAAGGCTGTTGAGTGACTAGGTCTTCATATGTGGGTATCCAATTCTTTGATGTTTAAGAATACGAACCATTGAGAAACATTGAACCTTAGAGAAATTCGTCTCGTACTGTCATTAGGATGATCGTTTATCCAATTCAATATTCTTTCTTCCAAAAAAGGAATAACGTCTCTTTGACGAGCAGAGTATTGAGTTCGTTTTTTGAAAGATCCGGATTCTCTTAATGTTTCCTCAAGCCGCTGAAACGTTTTTTAAAAGAAAAATGATAAAAATAATTGCTTTCTGCAATCTTTTTGGTTACCTATTCGGTATAGCACGATTAGGGAACAAAAGTGCGCAACGTCTTTCTGCCGCCGCAGTATTATCATCACACTTAAGTTTAACTTTTAATTTTTTTAAGCAAAACGATGTGTTTGATCAAAACTTTACAAGAGACAAAATAGTTTGCGAATACAATTTCGTATCAAACAAACATTTTAATTAGAAAAAAAACTTTTAGAATAAACAGTTCCAGATGATTTTACAGTGGAGGTACACTAAAAATCCGTCTTCTGCTTATTTAATTTTTATTAAATGTTCACAATTTTTTGTTTTTAAGTACTCATTGACGACTACAAAAAATAGTCATATTTAATTTATTTAATTAGTTTAGAAGTTATTAATAAAAAAGTAATTTTTTTTAACGTTGAAGGCCTAATAACTTTTTACTTGAGTATGCTAGGATATAAGTTTATTTAAATAATCGTCTTTATTTTATGCCTATTATTTATAGTTATTGTATACTTAAATTCTTATAAGTTTGAAAGTGCGTCATCAATGAAAATGAATACATGGTTGCCAGCTTTTTTTAAGATGTGTGCAAACGTCAACGAATTAGGTGATTAATAATGTAACCTAATTTTTAGTATGTTACAACAAACTTTTACTTTTTCTATAAATAACTTATTATTCTCCTTATGTGTACTTCACAAAAAATTGAAGAATTGATTAATCGATCGACATCAAAACATAAATACCTACTACAAAACTACACTAATTCTAAATTTACATAGGAATTACCTACTCGAAAGGATAAAATGAAATTAAACGTTAAATTACACATATTTTAATTATTTGATTTCATTATACAATTGGTTTTAACATGAATATTCACAGAAACGATTTCAAATATAGAATATATAGGAACCTACTCAGTATCGGAGTCTTGTTCACTACTATCGTGACTCTCATTTAAATTTATTATTAAAGGTTGAACATCTTCCTTGTCAAAACCTACTTCTCGGTTCCACCAGTCTTGTATAATTTTTTTGCAGTGACTAATTGAATTTGACTACATCACTGGTGTAACATGATTTAACGATTCACACATACGTACTGCATTATTCACACCGTTACCATCTCTTCCTCTATGCCTATTGAAATAATTTTTAGCTATACCCCAAATGTGTTCAATAGAGTTGAAAATGCAATGATATGGGGGCAAGCAAAGCACTTTATGTTTATATCTTTCGGCCAACTGATCAGCAATGTATTTTCTTGGTGGTTTATGTCTAAAATTTATTTATTAATAATAAAATACTGGATTGTAATAAACTCACTTTTTCACTAATGACAATAATTGTGGTTTTAACAAGTTTGGGTAATATGTTATTTCATTAGTTGTAAGCCAATTCTGTATCTCGCCTTTCTTCCATGTTGCTGTCGGAGTAGTTTTTTCAACTGAACTATGGTATCGAGCATTATCCATAATAATAAGAGATGGATTCTTTAGATTTTTTAACAGCTGGTTCTCAAACCATTGTAAAAAATTATTTTGATTCATTTCTCCATGATAATCTGGGTTTTTTGTATTAGAAGAAAACACTAAAGATGCTCCAGGAATAAAACCATTTTTGTTACCTGCATGTACTATAATATACCTACAAATAAGCAATTAAGTATAAAACAATTAGAAGGTTGTTTGTACAAACCGTTTTCATTCGCCCTTAATTTTTTTAAGACTTTTTACATTAATATCTTGCCATGATCGGCTGATTGTACTATTCTCATAAATCCAAGTTTCGTCTAAATACACATATTCCCAAAAGTGATTGTTTAGGTTACGAACGTATTCTTTAAAAAAACTCATACGAAGTAATGCTACATATGGCAATTCCATTAATCCTCTTCGTGGATTATCCTTCTTCCATTGAAAACCGATATCATGTAATATCTTACATAATCTTGATTTGCTTCCATTGTAAATATCGTGTTGTTTGAGGTGATTTAATAAAGAAGCTACCGTAATATGTTCTATAAACGAAAGTAAGTGTAAATAAATTCTTTTAGTAAATTAAACTTAGTTTCTTGATACATCTTGTATACTGCATTCCTAATTGCTGTACTAGTAAAAGTAGTAGTAGTGGTTGTTGTCGTTGCCTGTGTTTGCTAGGACCGGCTAACACTTCATTACGTTTAGCAGCAGCTGATATACCACTTACGGTAGTCATACTAATTTGCAGTGCTTGACAAACGCGCTAATGCAATTGAAAACATAACAAATAATACAATTTTAAAAAACAATATAGAACACACGAACACTATTTAGTGGCAAAAGCGGTCCCCCGTTATTCTTCTCCTGTTCGAAATAATTAATCAGATTTACAAGTTCTTTTGATTGTTGTTGTAGTGCTTTGGGCATATTTAATTAACACAGCGCGTAATTATTAACATAACGGTAGTAGAGTTTTAAAAAGAACTGATTGATAACAAGAAATGAATAAAATTATATAACACAAAAGTGAGGTTAGAATAAGAATAAATATGATACTTTCAAACCATCATCTCCGCTACCGGTACCAACTTGACAAATAAAACATTTACTGTTACTGTTACTATAATTTTGAATAGCTTTGCTTATTCTAAATACTCATGTTTTATACAAAGGTTACTTATTTGCCATATTTAAAGAAAATATGTTAAGAATATTTCTACCGACAAAACTAAAATAATAATTTAGTAATTATTAGTTGAATTGATACTTTGGTAGTGGCATTTACATTAAAAGTGACGTCAGTTATGACGCACTTTCAAAGTTAGTAAATTTGGACTATACTTCCCACATATTTTGACTCACCCTGTATATCAGGTGATATCAAGCAGATAATAAAACTTTTTGAACTTTACTTTTGGGATCGTTTGGGTAATTAGTAATTTATAAACGTTTTGTATTGGTAGTTTTATTACTCCTTAGTATTATATTATTAAGTTTAATTTGATAAAAAAAGCAAAAACATTTTTATTTATACATACATGAAACTTCAGCTTACGAAGTATGAATATATTGTGTATTTATTTTAAAATTTGTATCAAATTCAGAAAACTGAATGAACATAGTTATGTTTTTAAAGTTGAGTCTGCATTTGTAGATTTTTATTTAGGTATCTTTTATTATTTTTTTTAAAATAATAATAAATTGTTAATGCTGTATGTTTTATTTGTAAAATACTAAAAAATGTAAACGAAGTAAAATGCAAAGTAAGAATTATTTTTAAATGTGTTTTCATGTCATTCTTTATTTTTGGTATCGTCATTGTGCCATTGATACAATCTGCATAATTTACATTGACCGTTAAATTATTACATACTTGTGAAAAAATCCATCCGTAGAGAACATTAAAGACTTATAGTAGTTACAGCAAATGCGTGAATATACTGATAGATAAAAGTTTGAATTACCAGTGTGTGGTTACTGTAGTATTTGGAGTAAATAAAAAGCGAAAGGATAAGTTTGTGTTCTACGAATACGAAATAAACGTTGATCTTGCATGTTGATAAGTAGTAAACGCAAAGAAAATTTCATGTTATCATAAACTACCCTGAAGGTATAAAATATATAATAAGTTTGTAGATTGTAAATTTTTGTTTTCGTAACATTGATTATAGTCAAATATAAACATGCTTTAGAGAAAACAAAAGACACGTTAATACTTATAGAAATATTTTAGATTTTATATACATATATATTTTCTGTAAATTCATCAATTTCAAATGCGTTTTTGACAGCTGGTATAGTACTACTCACTTTGAAAGATTAATGACCAGTTCACATGGTTCACAATACGGTTTAACTAAACTTAATTTAATTTTAAAATTTTATCATATTATTATACAAAACTAACAACGAATAATATGACTGTATTTTGAAATTAAACTAGGTTTAGTGAAACGCTAGTTTAAGCCATGATTATGCAACTGGCCCTTAAAGTTCTGTATTGAAGTGTAAAGTGTAAAACTTCAAAAAAAACATGTATTAAGTTTTATACTTTTATTAATTAAATTCAAACTAAAACAAACCAGATTAAAATTTAGTGTGTTACATAAAATAAAATAACCAAAAAATAAATGGTTTTAGTGGTAGAGACAAAGTTTATTGCAGGTAAGGTAGTTTTTTAATTATTTAGTTATTTTAACTATTAAAACTAAATATACTATTTCAGTGCTTGAACTTAAACTGACGCTTTTCTACTCTCTATTCAAACCTTGTCTATATCGTATAAAATAATAACAATATTATATACAAATGTTTTTAAAAAATCGATAATTGTAGTTTGTTGAACAAGTTTTAAATAAACGTTCTTTTTATGATATATTATAAAGTCTGAGGACTTTACGATAAAAACGGCAATAGTAGATTTATGATTTTCTTGTTAATTCGATGAACTGATTTTATTACATTCCAGGTTAACAGGTTTAGTGATATTTTACAATTTACTTCCGATTTTACGTTATGTTATGGAAGTTTTCGTCTTAACAGGATAAAGTGTACATACAGGCATATATACTCACCCGGGCAAAAAAAATCCTTTTACATGCTAGTTTCCGTTTTACAGAGGTTCCGCATCCGCATTATGTTTTTGAATTCCCATTGAAAAATGTATAAAACACAATATTGTACTAGAATTGATTGTGTCTACTAAACTTCTGAACAAACTGTTATAAACTGTGGATTATGTGATGAAACATTTTCAGTTCATATAGAAAGACACTCAACAACTTTGTAAATTTTCGTGTTCTTTGCTATTTAGGAACCAAACTTTTTTAAGTAGTAGTATCTTTATAACCATGGAACCTCGTGTGGAGCAGTTTTTGTTCAAGATGTTTCTATTCCTTGTTTAAAACTGCGTACTACCCACCTTCTTACAAAAAGTATATATTTTATAAATAACTGCTACCGGTCTTAATTCAAACTTTCTATTATATATGTTTTATCAAATTCTACTGTGGCATTTAAACAGATAGGGTCACGTCTAGTTCAATTTCAAACGTTTCTTAGTAATAGAACAAGGTAGTTTTAATTTTCAGTGTGTGCGAAATCGTCGTTTTATGTAAATGGAAAAAATAATATCAATTACTGTTTATCACAAGGTATGTCTTTTTTTATAATTATTGTATAGGTAAGAGTGAAAAAATGTATTAAAATTATTATTTAAAAACTTAAGACAGAAAACGCATTATTAAAAGTTGTTTCACGAAGTCGCTTTTAACAATATTTTTATAATTAAAAGCAATCAAAAATTGTTTTCCAGCTTTTAATAAACTAAGATCATTTATTGTAGATCACTTGCTTACAGTTGGCAGGGAAAATTAATTATAACAAAATTTAAATAGAATAAAATTTGTGACTTAACATCTCACAAATGCTAAATCACAAAACGTAGGTTTTGTTACAACCTGCGTATGAATCAACTCTAGACAAGTAAAAATTTTATTTGATTTGGCCAAGTGCTTATTAAGAAAAAGCAAGCTAAGATATTGCTATTTGGTTCAATGCCATGGAAACTTTGCCCATTCTGTTAGTTGCGCTTCATCAATACTGACGACAAACTTTACAACTGCTGTAATCAATTATTTTGATTGATTTAAAAAATAACGATTATTATGCATTTGCCATTCGAAAGGTTCTTCTATCGACTTTTCTCATTTAATCGCGTAAGCACATGAAGTCTTTGCTTAGTTTTTACATTAGTTATTTTCAATCCAATCTGCAAGTTTAGACAAATCGTAACATTTATTGTGTATAAAATTTCTCAATCTCATGTTCTTGCAAAAAAAAACAGTTTTTTTCTATTATATTTTTTTATTTGTTAAATTTTACTTACAAAAGGTAACGGTGACAAAATTTATAATTTATAATATTCTGGGGTTTATAAAGTGAATACCAAAATAGAGAAGACATTTATCTTAATTTATCTCGCATTTAAAAGGACTTCAGCAAGTTTGCATCAGTACCACTGTACACAATATTTTAAAAAGATTTTTGGAGATTTCTAATCGGTCATAGTATGTTGTAAACTACTAAACATATTAATGTTTATATTATTATTTGCTTCCATAAGTGCATTTCATGGTGTATATAGTTACAGTGAACATATATAACAAAAACCTGTTGCGTTATTATCGTTTAATGCTTTAAGTTTTAATTTAGGTTTTGATGTAAAAACATTGCATGAAATTGTGGAATATGTTATTAAATAAAAAAAAAACTTTTAGACACAACTAAAAAAGTTTATTTCCCTAAATGTATTCCTTATGTTTTGCTTTAAGATTTTAAACATTTTAAAATGTATTATAAAAGAATAGTTGTTTAAAGCTAATGCTGCTTGATAGTAATGCAAATGCACACTGTTTTTTCGCAACAGGGGAATTGATTCAATTAGGCCGTGTCAAGTATAAAATAAATGAAATTATGCATAAAACGACAGTTTCGTCAATTTTAGATATTATAAACCTAAGATTTGCCGTTGAGTACCATTGTTAGCGTAAATCCATTTTTCCATATAAATTCATGGCATTTTTGTGTATCTTTTGACATTAAAGATATAGCACCGGTATGAAACAGTAACGTATTCAACGTCAACTCCATAAATAAATGGACTACTTGTCAATTTTATGATAATATTTCAATCTGCATCATGTGCATTTTTAACCCTTAATTAGTCGCGTCGGCACATTTTATGTGCCATTTTTAAAAAGATGCCCATAATTTCTTTGTGAATCGGCAACTGTCCTTACCTTTCTACCTAACCCTACTTAATAGTGTCTTGTAGGGTTGGCTACAATTGCGCAACGTTCTCAGTGTAAGTTTGTTAGTTATTGGTGTCGAACTTAAAAGTGAACTGAGTGGCACACGAAATATACCGCGCGATTAATTATGTAAGTATTTTCGCTCTGTCTTTTAAATTTGATTTTTAAGGAATTTGAAGTAGTTTTTATTGTAATTTCAACAATTATCAATAAGTTACATACTATTACGCAATACCTTACCGATTAAATAGCGCAAAAAACAAAGATAATGAAATTACCAAGTACTATTTTATTCCGCATTTTGTAGGTTAGGAGTTCCAATAAGAAACGAAAAGTGCCTTACCGATAAAGAAATACAACTTATCGCAAATGCGATGATGATTGAATAGTCTGAAGATGAAGTAGGCGGTACCGATGAGGAGGAAGGATAAGAAAATAAAGTTATAGATGGAATTGAATTGAAATTCGTTATCGGAAATTGAAGCAAGTGATGAGGAATATTCACAAAGTGATGAAGATGACAGTGTAAACTCTGATGATAATGATTTAAGCATTGGTGAAAGTGTACTAATCGGCAAAGACAAGACATCAATATGGCATAAGGATCCGTTGGTTAGTAAATTTAGTAAAACACGTCGCAAGAATATTATAAAAAATTTTCCTGGACCAAAGTCAAAAGCAATAGACATTGTCGATGAGCTTAGCGCTTTTCAAATACAGTTTCCAGATGACATCATTGAGCATATTGTTTTTTGCACAAATGCTTTTATTGAAAGTATACAAAAAAATTTTGACTGTGTAACAGACGCAAAAACAACACACAAAAATGAAATTTTTGCTCTTATTGGCTTACTCTTTATTTCTAGAGTAAAAAAACAAAATCACACTAATTTCCTCGAATTGTGGACAAATTATGGTTCGGGAATTGAAATTTTTAAGGCATGTATGAGTTATAAGAGATTCTTATTCTTGATGTCAGCTTTGCGATTTGACGACAAAAAAACTAAGCCTGAAAGGCTTAAAACCAATAAACTAGCGTCAGTTAGACTTGTGCTTGACAGCTTGGTCTCTAAATGTGAGCAAAACTATTGTCTTGGTGAAATGATGACGGTAGATGAAATGCTGATTCCGTTTTGAGGAAGAAGTTCTTTCATCCAGTATATTCCGAATAAGCCAGCGAAGTATGGACTGAAGATGTTTGTCCTTTGTGATACAAAAACATTTTATGTTGCTAACTTGGAATTATACTGTGGTGTTCAGCCAGAAGGTCAGTATAACAAATCCAACACTCCGACAGATATCGTACATCGCTTAGTCAGACAGTGGAAAGGACAAAATAGGAATCTGACATGTGACAACTGGTATTCTAGTTATCCGCTAGCAACATCTCTTTTGAAGGATAAAACAACTCTAGTGGACACACTAAAAAAAACTAAACGCGAGATACCTCCAGACCCTCTACCAAACAAAACTTTGCGTTTCAGAAAGATGTAAGTCTCGTATCATTTGTGCCAAAAAAGAATAAGGCTGTAGTTCTAAAATCAACCATGCATAGTGATGCTAAAGTGGACGAAGATACACAAAAACCCGAAATTATTCTGTTCTACAACTCCACAAAAGGTGCTGTAGATTGTGTTGACCAGATGTGTGGTAATTACTCTGTGTCGAGAAGAACCAACAGATGGCCATTGTGCGTTTTCTTTCAATTATTAAACATCGCAGAAATAAATAGCTACATTCTGTACAATGCAAAAAATATTGAAAATCCTTGCATGTCTAGAAGAATCTTCTTAAAAAATCTTGGCATGTTGCTAATGAAACCTCATTTATCTGAAAGAGTCGGAATGCAATCTCTACCATCTGATATAAAGACAGTATTATCTAAATACAAGCCTCAAAAATAGTGATGGAGAATAAGTAACTATTCGTTACTTGAGTACTCGTTACTCGCTAGGATCCGAAGTAACGATTACTCGAAAGGCAAAGTATTCGTTACATAGTTACATTCGTACCATTCGATTACAGTATTCACAACTGCAAAATCGGTTCCAGTACCCGTTTGTACTCAGTACACATAGTACATCATTACTCGTTTTATGAATTGTAACTTTGTAGGGACAGTATTGAATACAAAGCGCATAAACGACACAGAACCTTAACTTTTTAAACACATTATTATACGGATAATAGTGATCTCTGTTCTTACCTTAGATTTCTTATTAAATTCCTTAAATTGTGCAATTTATAAAACCAAAATTATCAACGTTTTGGGGTATAAGTGTACTTATTTGTATTCATACATATACAAATGTTAATTCTGTTATTTTCTGGATAACATCTTTTTCAAAATTGAGCAAAAAACAAAATTGATTATTATCGAAAATTTATAATTTTATACTTGGGAGTATTTTTTGAAGCTTTTACATATTATATATTGTGCGTATTTCCATTTCTTAAAATTAATATTGAAAACTTTAATAAATACTAACAATTCAAAGTACATATGTTCTGTTTTGTATTTAAAATGATAAGTTTCTCCGGTATCAGCTACTGTCAAAAATGTTTACATAAATTAGAATTTTACAACACGTTCTAGTCATTTATGCACATACGTCTAAGGTAATCAAAACCCTATCGCGAAACGATTCAAGGAATTATATTCCGGTACCCGTATTTATTACCACAAAAACATACTGTTGTCAAAGTAGTCATACTATCCAAAGTAATCAAAGTAACGAATTAAAGTAACGAATACAAAAAGTATAAGTAACGAATAGTAACGATTACTCAAAAGTAACGAAATTCACCATCACTACTCAAAAACCACAAGATACAGAACCCCAAAAAAAATGATCGATGTACCTTCTGCAGTAGAAAAAGAAACAAAAATACAACCATAAGGTGCTCAAGGTGTCAGAAATTACCTTGTAGCGAGCACGTAACAAAAACAATTGTGTGTGTTGAGTGCAATAACAATCAAAATGAAAAGGATAGCGAATCTGAATAACTCAGATGTCTGCTATGATTATTATTATTACTGACCTCTGTTACTATGTTTTATTTTTTACTTTTTATTTTATCTATTATTACTATGTCTGTTGTTCTTTTTTAACAATTATTGTTAGTCTTGAATTGTGTTTTTGTTTGCTGTTTTGACTCTAGTATATTGGTTATTATGTACAGATTCAAATTTGCAGTTTTTATTACTTGATGTACATTAGAATCAACAAAAGCTACAACAAAATGTATTGGTACATAAAATGCGCCGCACGACTAGTTATGGGAAATATATTGGCTCAACTAATTAAGGATTAACCGTCTTTATTGCCGGTTTCTTCCCTGACTTTTACTCATCAATTCGTCAAGAAATATTTAAGAATTATTATTTTGTTCAAAATAACACAAAATTGGTTACGTGCAGAAGACTTTTAAAGTTAATTGAATGTTAAACGCAAAATAAAAATTAAAGACGGGTGCGAGTTAGCACGCCAAATGCAATTCCTGACTTATTTGGGTAAAACAAACACAAAACTTTATTGAAAATTATCACAGATAAATGCGCCAAGTAGAGAAAGTTCTGAATTTTCTTCGATACAGTAAAAACTCCCTTAACGGACAGGTCCTATGAGCGGAGGGACGCTCTTTTAAACGACCACGGACAGCATGTTTAACCCCTTCTTTAATAATTCAAATCTCTTGAGCGGACGCGGTGGGAAACGACCCCTGTTTACGCGAAACAAAGTTAGGTGAGTTAGTACAAAACCTGTTTTTTACTGCTAACACGTAAAGAAGGTTATAGTGTCCCAAAACGAGCTCCACAAGAAGACATATTTTAACATTACAAGAGAAAATGCAAATAATAGACGGGTACAATCCCGAAAGGCTTTCTGCGCGTGCGCTAGCTGAACGTTTTAAAATTGGAAAAACTCAAGCTTCGAACATCATAAAGAATAAAGAAGAAATTACACACAAATGGAATACTAATACAAATGTAAATAAAAAAAAAAGTTTTTTTTTAAACGGAAGGATTAAACATAGGTAAATTATTCTATGATTGGTTTATTAAAGCGAGAAACAAACGCATTTCTTAGTCCGGAACTTTAATACAAGCCAAAACAGAGCGCTTAAGATATCACAACTTTAGAGCATCGAATGATTAGTTTTATCAGTTTAGAAGTCGACATAATATAAAATTTTAAGGTAATATCAGGAGAAACGGCTCGTGTTAATCCGGAAGATGTAAAATCTTTCTTTCAAAAAGTTTCGTCATTACTGCGGGGAGACAAAACATCTATAATGCTGACAAAACTGGTCTTTTCCTTCGTGCGATTCCAAATAAAACACTGGTACTCAAATCGGAAAACTGTACAGCAGGAAAAATGTCCAAGAAAAGATTAACAATCCTACACTACGTAAGTATGGCATGTGATAAAGAACCTTTATTCGTTATTGGGAAACAGCGAGACCTCGAGCATTTAAAAAACTCACCATTATTTCGCTTCCTATTAACTGGAAATAGAACCAAAAAGCTTGGATGACAAATGAAATTATGACTGAATGGTTATTCTATTTGCTGTTTTTACACAACGCTACCTCTCATCCAGTAAATTTGAAGTTAAAGAATATTAAAATAATATTTCTGTAACCAAATACAACCCGACAGTGCCAACCATTAGACCAGGGCATTATCAAGAATTTTAAAACATTTTATAGAATGTCAATTTTGAAACACCTTTTATCAAAAATAGACAGCATCAATTCTGTAAGCGAATTATCAAAACCAATAGATTTGTTATATGTAGTGTATTTTGTTAAAAGTGCTTGGGACCAAGTTACATCGACAATAATAAAAAAATGTTTTCCAAAGTCCGGTTTTCAAAACAATTAGTTTCATTAGGCTTTGTTTGTACTTGCACAAATAAACAACAGTCTTCAAAACACTGCCACTTACATAAGTTTAGAAAAATTTGTCAATATCGATAATACGATAACGACAGAAGACGACAATATTGATATTTCTTTGAGTTTGGATGAAGAAACAGTAGCATCTGAAGAGAAAGATAATGAAGAAATTGATAAGATTGGCAATATTAATACATTCCATGATCCTCTGAAAGCAACGGAAGACTTAAAAAAAATTGCGAAAAAAAAAGATATTAATTAGTATTATAATTTTTTTTGTAATACATATTAATCCTGCATTAAATGTAGATTTCTGTTATTTTTGTTTTCTTTACTTTTGGCCGCATCTTTCCATTGAACGGACATCTTTCGTGACTGGACCGGATTCTTCGATGTATCCCTCGGTTACGTTGTTTCATTTCCATGCACCGCGTCTCTTAAAAGATGTATTGATACCAACAGAATCTACAACGAGATAGCAGAACTACGGCGCAGACATTGTCCACTATATTCATTTAGATTTTCCAGATCGAAATATTTTGTTACTTATTGTGAATGCCTTGGCTGCTTGCACCCTCATTCTTAACATCTAACAAAAAGTCGACATTCAATAAAATTTTTTGATTGAATAGTTTGATATTTTTTGTATGTTTTTAAATTATTTTTTCCCATAATAGTAAATGATCCGTTTTTTTTGGTTTTAGTGATGAATTTTTAATTTTGAAAATGTTTTTAGTTTCACAAATTTTTATATTTCTACACAATTCTTTATACTAAAAGTCGCTTTCACTATAAAATATTGCGCTTACAACGTTGATGATTTAATTTTTTTTTGCCAACTCGGTAAAATAAACAAAGCAAAGCTTTCTGAATTACCTTTACAATTTTTTTCCTCAAATGATTTTATAAAACGCTTGTATGCACATTCAGAAATCTATAAATTTTGTTGAAAACATGTCTAAAACTACTTTTTGTGTCTCTTCTGTCAACTCTGGAGACAAATCTTCTTCGGGTCTTCTTCATTGTATTAAATACGGAAAATGGATTCATTTGATTTTTTTCACAAAACAATGGAATCTTTCATTTAAATCAAAAGTGTTATTTTTTATTCTCAATTTTTTTGTTTCAAATTAGCTTGTACCAAAAAATTAAACTTTTAATCCTAATCAAACAATCTATTTTAACTTGTTCTGCATTAGACGTCATTCTATAGGGTGAATCAGAATATGTGGGAAGTACAATAACTATAAATAATAGGCATAAAATAAAGACCATTGTTTAAATAAATTTATACGGCAGAATGCACAGGTAAAAAGTTATTAGGTTTTCTACAAAAAATACATTACATTTAATTAGTTTAGAAGTTATTAATAAAAGGATATACGTTTATTCAAAGAATCGTGTTTATCTTATGCCTATTATTTGTAGTTATTGTACTTCCCACATATTCTGACTCACCCTGTATGTGCGTAGTTTTGTAGAAATTTGACAATAACTAATGTAAGAAAATAGCATTTCAGATTGCTTAACAGAACCACATACGCCACAATTTCAACAAAAAAGCCCAATAAGCTAGAAAAAAATGGTTTTATGCATTTAGGTCTCGGCATAATGAAATCAGTTTACGAGAACCCCTGACTACGTCTATGTTACGTGTAAAGTTTTTTGACATCCTTAAAAAGCTTGTTGAGAAAAACAAGATTGACGCCACGCGTATCTTTAATAATGTATGAGAACTAAGCACTATCAGAAATAAGTGTCAAAAGGTAACATTACATTTGTAGCCTGTACTGCACTGGTAACTATTTGCCACCCATCCTAATATTTAAAGTTTGGTTGAAATCTCCGAATCGGCCTACATAACAAGTGACATATTTGTTAAGTGGCTTAAACATTTCATCGAGTCACTAAAACCAACCAATCACAAAAATGTTATGTTACTTCTTGATGGCCACACTACACAACCAAATAATATTGAGGCTATTGAAATAGACAGGAAACATGGTGTATTAATGTTACAATTACCTGGGTATACAGCTCATCGAGTTCAACCCCTTGATGGAAGCTTTTTCAGACCGTTAAAAAATAGCTTTAACCAACGTATAGAGAAGATCGAATCCTGTATTGTGTGTTTCGGAATATCTATGGATTATGTCCAGAAGCGTATGGGAAAACAGCAACAATAGAAAACACAACCAACGCAACGGCTTTCTATTATTATTACTATTATTTCATAAATTATTGTTTTGCAAAATAAAACTTGCTTCTTTTCAATACTGAATTTAAGATAATAATTATTTATCCTACACTAATAGGTGATATAAAAATGTTGTGGGTTGTTATTAAAACAATTGTAAATTAATTAAATTTATAATTTTTTCAACGTGCATGATCAAAATGAGTAAAGAAGGAAAAATGTTTTAATTATTTGTATAGCAGTTATCTGCGTAATTGTTTCAGTCAAAGTAAAATTTAGGTATGTACAAAAGATAAAATAGACGTTTGTAAAACTAAATGATTAAAAACTTGTATGTGTGGTTCACATTCTACGTTTATTTTGAAATGTAAATATCGGTTACTATGCTTTAAATCAGTAAAAGTTATCTGTTAAAGTTAGTATTGTTGCGTTTCAAACAAAATTTAACTTATTTGAAAGTTATTTTATTAATCAAAGATTTACTCAAAATTGCTAGCAATATTTCCTACTGCAAAATTAATTTATCAAAAGTATCTGTTGATTGTTTCTGTAGCGATTGAAAACCAAAACAAAGATACACTGATAAACGCTTCATCAGTTTGTTTGCATTTTTATTTTCCGATTCTAAATGGTTTATATGTTCATTCTCGGTTGAAGTATTTGCGATATTGTTTAGAAAATACCCTTTTTCATTATCTCATAGCAGAGCGTGTTTAATGGTTTTCTATAACGTATAAGAAAACATAACTTTATTTTTTTATAATTTGTTAAAACAAGATAGTCGTATTAGAAATTAATACAACCTTCAAAACTCTAATGTAACGTTTACACAAATATACAGCATCTGTAAAGTCAATTTTCCAAACGAAATAATTTTAGTAAACACGTTGCATAAAACTTTTTCACTTTTTTGTGTGATCTTGGTAAAAAGAATTGCGAGAATTTTAGAAAGGATTATATTAAGTGTTTCTATTTTATTAGTTGTACGTTTTATTACACGGGAAATATAGATACGTTATCGGTTCTACATATACCTAATTCAATATTTTTAGGTATTGACAGATGTATATTTTTATTTTTATGTATTACTGAACTAGAAAGAAAACAGGCAATGTTAGCGAAAACCTAGATATGATTTGTTTTAGAGTAAATTGTAACTATATACCTCCAATTTAATTGAAATTTGATATAAATTGCTCATAACACGTAACTAACTAATAATTAAATTTACATTTCAATATATGATACATACAATTAATCGTGATTTATTGAAAACTTTCAACGTGCATTAACCGTAATTTTAATGAATTTGTTTTTGAATTGATATAAAATTTGTATTAAAATTCAAAACTCTCGCGCTTTCGAACGTAATCAGCGTTCTCCTTCAGATGACAGGAACATTGATTACGTTCTAAAGCTTCTAAGTTTTTAGTTTTAATAAAAATTTTACAACGTTAACTCAAAATAGTACCTTATTATACAAAAGTTTAGAAATAGATTAATATAGCCCTTGCAACAAGATATATGTATTGTGAGACGCGAAGCGTCGAGGAATATTGATTCCGCAAGCGATAGTAATATTCTCAACCGTATCTACAATAAATTATTTCTATTACTAGAATTAATTAAAAAATTTTTTTTAACTTTAACTGTTAATAAATAGCATTTTTCATTTAAAATGTTAATTTCAAATTAAAAATCAAGTGGCTCATAAGCTCTTATTGTCAATTCCACATTACGTGGGTCTCAGGTATAGTACCATCTCATTAATGTCATTTTATTTCAAAGACCGTTTAGAATCTGTATTTATGAACAATCAATTATCCTTGCCACAGGTTGTTATATCTGAAGTCCCTCAGAGTTCAATTCTAGGTCCCACTTTATTTTCCATCTACACTTCCTTTTTTGTAAGGGCTTGAAACACTTGGGTTTTAGATTACAATATTAGATTAATTAACTCCATCTTTCACGCCTCATTAACAATTATACTGGAATTATAAATTCTACTAAAAGGGCGTTTATGATTTTTGGTAGTCGACGATTTTCTACCTATTCTTAACTTTCATAAAAATCTAGGCGTCTATTTAGATTCAGATTTACGGTTTACTAAACACGTTATAAAATTAATTCAGAAATGGTTCTATACATATAAACTTTTATTTAGCCATAAAACTGTTTTAAAACAAAAACTTAAATTACTATTGTGCGATTCCTTAATCTTTTTAATTTTTGTGATGTATTGTACCATAAATGCTTAACATCTATGGATAATAATCGCATTCAAAAAGTACAATACGCCTATATAAGGTTTATTTATGGCATTTGTAAATATGAACGCGTCTCGCATGCGTTAAAATGGGCTGGCTGGTTGTGCATGGCTGATCGGGGAAGTCTACATATGGCATATTTCTTTCATAAAATAATAATTACTGCCTCTCCCTCTTACTTGTACTACAAAATACGCTATAGGACAGATGTTTATATCATTAACATAAGAAATAGAAAACTCCTATCCATACCACCTCATTATCTCGAAATTTTCAAAATTTATTTTACTTACAGTATAGTACACTTGTATAATATACTACCCAATAATCTCAAAAATTTATCTATTATTAGTTTTGAAAGTCACATTAAACGTTTATTAACCAACAGAGAAATTGCAATTTAATTTGCATATCTAAGAGTAACAGAAGTTGTTTGGTAGCTTTAATGCGGGAGGACGATTCTCATGGGCTGTGGAAAAAAGCTAAAAAAAATATAATCAAAAGGATTATTTTTCAACTTAATAGTATGAAGGGGATGGAAAATCACACACAGACTGTTATTTTCCAGTAAATAAATAATTTAAAAAAATCAGTACGTTTAAAAACGGACCTCTAATAATAACCCATTAAGTTAAACCAGCGAATGCGAAATCTGCATAAAACGTAGTTTTATTTGGACCCTGGCGAGTATACATGCCTGCATTTACACTTTTATCGTGTTAAAGCTGAACCCTTTATTATGCGATTCTAAATTACAAAATATAAATGTAAATGCGGAATATAACAAAATCAACTTATCGCCATTTACACGAAATTGATAAATCTACTATTGTAGTTTGTATCGTTTGTAAGAAAAAACATGCGACAGGTAATGTTATAAATTTAAACCTAATTCTTAGACAATTTGGCGAGGTCTTTAGCGGTAAGTACATCGGGTTTAATGGTTTACAGAAAAAAGCACGTCACTAACAACTACAATTTGCGATTTTTTAAAATAAATTTGCGAAAAACCTCACAAAGTATAAATCGTCAAATTCTCGGCTAAATCTATATTGACAGTTGTAGTAAGTAAAACTTTCTTTTTGTTTTATTTGTTAAGTAAATTAACTGTGCGTTTTGTAAAAAAAAAGTGTAAAGTTTCTACCAGTTTATATTAGTACGTTAAGAAGTATCAAGTTTCATTTCTAAAATCGTTATGCTCGCATTTCATCCGCTTAAAACAGACATCTGCTGTATTAAAAGAATTGCAACTACGTGTAAGTTAAATGCGCTTTATTTATTGCAATTTAATATAATTGAGAAATACGTAATTACATATACATCAATCAAAACTTAACCCCCCTCAGAAACTCATAAAAAAGCAGTTTTTTAAAATTTAAAATTAAATTTAATTGCAAGAGGACAAACTTTTGGATAAAAGTTATACTCTGAATTCCAACCTCTCTGATCAACCCCTATTTTTTTCAATTGCAAGTGTGGATAAGTGACACATCATTTGAAATGTAATTTTTTCTTCATAAATTTCAGTGGTTTTCACGGATTGGGTTTCTTCAAACTTGTTAACGTTCTGGCAAATTTTTAAACAGAAATGGAACAGTAATTAGATTGTTATTAAAAACCAACCAAAAAATAAACCTAGTATAGAGAAAAAAATTACCTTTTCAGAAATGTGTCACTTTACCAAGTTTTTCTAATGTTTTGACATTACATTACAAAGAGTTCTTTCTCTTATTTTTTTTTATTGCAGGTTTTAAGCTGTTAGCTACATATGCATGTTAATAATATCGAGCTGTCATCTTTTTTTTAAATGAGTAGAGAGAAGTATATATTTTTAAAGTGGTGTAATTCAAATTACTTGTTTTAATTAATCAAAAAAGAAAAATCAATAATTGCTAACACACAAACCGAATTCTAGTAATCACTCAGTCTAAACAACTTGACCAATTTTGGTGGTTGTGTGTCATTTCTAAGAGATTAACATATAAATGTGTAACCGTATATGGTAAATGTTTTCTGTTTTTCCTTTTAAAATAAGCATTTTAAAACAAAGTGCAAAAGCGATAATATTAGATGATCTTGTAAGTCATACTTGATGATACTTAACTCGCAAAGTTCAAATTTCAATTATTTTCTGACTTTCACAAGTACATTAATTTAATACAATGTCTAGGTATGTAAACTTACGAGATAATGACGTAAGCTTTTTTAATTGGTGAATGCATAGATATGAAGTATAGACAACATGACCCGTCAAAATTGTGCACAGAAAGAAATAGAGAAATTGTATTTGTACGGTTTGAATATATAATTACTATCATTTTCCATTTTGATCCTATGAATTTAGTACTAGCAAAATAAAAATCCAATTTTTCAGCTCTTGTTTATTCTTTACAGACGTTTTATATTACTTTACTTTTTATATATCAAAAAAAAGTCTAAAGGGTTAATATTTAAGCTACGATCCAGCATCTGGAGCCGTTTCTTCTAATCCAGTGACCGGTAAGAATTATGTTTCAAAAATCGCAACTAGGTCGGGGGAGTTCCATTCTGAATACACCACATTGTTTTGCGAATTTTAAAATCTCTCGCGTAAAAGTTTCTTGTATAAAAGTTAAGTGTAAGATGATATAAGTCATCCGGAAGTTTTTTCGAAAAATAAAAATGAATAAATAAAGTATTATTAAAATACCCTCCCAAATAATAATCGAAAACCGCCACTGAAAGTTACTTTGTTGTATTTCATTTGGGTTTTTCCACTCCAAACATACGTATTGTGAAAATTTAGCACACCATTTCGTGTAAAACAACACTCATCCGAAAATAATTGCAAAATTCACGCCGTGGTTTAAAATCAATGTCGGTTAGCTGTTAAGTGTACAGAGAATAATTCTTCAAAATAGAGTGTATCGTACTATGGGGCACGTTAACTTTCCTAGTTATTTGTTTAGTGCTACTTCATGATCAATCTTCTACAATTTGCAATACCTGCACATACATTGCAAAAAAATAAAGTTTTAATTTTATTAAATGAGGTGGTCTTTTTCGCCCACGACTTTAGCAAATAGGAACAACACCTACAGTATCTCTAAGTCTTTACACACACGCTAAAATAAAGTTTATCGAAAGCCATTTACACAAATAATTTAGTATCACTGGAAGAAATCTATGGAGAAATAAAGCAGGTTTTAATTTGTAGATACTACTACTTATTCAAATAGTCATAAACTTTAACTGCAAATATTTCAAAAATCGAGCACTTTAGACCACATCTAAAAAAGTTTTTATTTAACGCCACGAGAAGAATATTCCTCGAGTTTGTAGTGGTTTGTCAGAAATAAACGTGGATTTAGTTATATTTCTCGTCATATATTGATTTATTTAAGTTATTTATTTTAATTTATTTATTATATTATATTAATATATTATATTATAATATGTATGCTTTTAATTTAACGAAAGTAGAGTTTACAAAAACTTAATCGCAAAATAAATAAATTTGGTATTTCAAGATAAAACAACTTTATCGAATAGAAAATGAAACGCTGTGTACTACTTAAAGTTACTTATTGTTTTCTAGTTCAAAAAGACAAAAATAAAATCAAGAAAAAACACGCTTAGACATTGCTACATTTTTCAAAAATACTAATATATACTAATAAAATGTGTCTTAGGTATTCAAATAAGTTAAAAACTAGCTTAGAAAGTTCGCGTTTAACGCATTTAACTTTTAAACTTATGTATTGAAAATTTTCAATAATGAATTAATAGATTTCTCATATACCTACATAGATACATGTATACCTTGTAGCGTCTATGCAAATGTGATGCATAGGGTAAATGATTCATTTGCTTACAAATAAAAATAATAAATATCTTTGAGACAGTAATGTTTCACTTGGAATACAAAGTTTATGTATATAATTTAATTTTGTTTTGTGTCTTAAACGATAACTGTTTCAGCATAAAAAAGAATAATTTTAAAATGGATTTATGGTTTTAGCTACCTAAATCTTTGCTTGCTTTCTCTTTATCATTATAATTATAATCATATAATGTCAACAAAATTATGAAGCAATTATTATTAGAAAGGATTGTTTTGAATAATTAATCAAATACAGTCACGCAATGACAATTAATTCAAGAAGTCGGTTTTCCCTAAAATACAGAACTAAACATTATTCTTAGAGGTTCAGTTTCATATTTTTTTTATTAAGATTTATAAAAAAATAAGTATCTAAACAATTAAAATGTATGAAAACTGACACCTGGTCAATACTTTTTAATGTATATCGCCTATCATTGATTAACTTTGGTTTTTAAATTTATACGAAAAATGACAGACACCTGCAAAAATAATAAAATATTTGTTTTTAATGCAAATTAAACAACGCTGCCGACAAAAATAAAAAATGTACACCAGAGGGAACAAACGTGATACACTATTAATTTGCTGCGAACAAAATTAACTGCCGTTGTTTCATTATTTTGATTACTGTAGTACTTTTTTAGCTATTTCAACGTTTACGTGGTAAAAAAATTAATTTTTTATTAAGCTCTAAGCATATAATCATTGTTCAGCGAGTATGAACCGCAATACTACATAACAAGGTAAACACTCAAAAGCGTTGTTTTATTACTAACGATGACAGTTCAAATTAAAACGCATGGAAATGTTTTGTGGAATATATTTTTCAAGTTTGAAGAGACTATTCACCAAATATGCTAGATGAAAAGTTGAACGTAAAAATTTCATCGTGCTAAACATTTTTTCAATTGAAAGTTTTATCTAATTGTCATACAAAACGTGATTTAGACTTATGCAGTACCTAATTCTTAATTCATAACACATTGTACAGTTTCAGAGAAAACATAACCCGTACTATTAAGTGGCTACTAACGATTCATTTTTTATTACGTATTTATAAATTATTTGCTCAGGTTAGTTGATGTTAAATAATTCCATTGATATCAAATCCTTTCTTTATTTAAAATCTCTAAACTTTAGTAAAAGAATAATATAAAAATTCTAAGCATGATCTAATATATACAACACAAGATACACATGGAATGGAATCAAACATAGCTGGAAACCAATAAAATAACCTACGTGTTATTTGAGGACAGAAAAATTGACAGTTTTTGTCGTTTGCACATACTAAAAGTGAAATTCCTATCACAAAATCGTAATATAATTAACTATTTGACCACACATTTATTTAGTAATATCTCGTAATATCTTTCCTTAGGTCATTTTTATATTTATATTTATAAAATAAAATATTAAATTGCCGGAATAGTAAAATTAAAAAATCGGAAAACTTATTAGATGGTATTTTTAAAAACTGTACATTATCAGCTCCAGAATAATATATAAATAACAAAAATAATTTAGTTTTATCAAATAAATCGTCATCAGGTTTTGTTATTTGAATCAAAACGCAACGATAATTTTTTAGTTTTATATAGTGATGGGATCATTCGAATCAAAAATAACCGATCATCCGGTTTTCAAAATAATCGTTGTAATTCGGTTATTACATCAGAGTATTCGAATAGAAAATAATCGAAAACTATACGCCTGCGCCAGCAACTGAGTATGCATATACGTATTTCAATCAAATTATAAAAACCGACAGTATTCAGTATGTAGTATCCAGTTATCCATAATCGATATATGTACTATTACTACAGTGTGTATTTTAATGATTGTCCGGTGTTTGAATTTTCCGCTTGTAAAACGCCAAATTGAGAAATGAACTGTCAACGCACCAACATTGTTTGATTATAGCTACTACAATGACGTCGCGGCAAATTCAAACACCGGACAATCATTAAAATACGCACTGTATAATCAAAAAGTATAATATTAGCTATAATAAAACAGAACATGTGCGATTGTAATCAGACGGCAGTTGTTTACTTTTATGTAATTTAAAAAAAATTATTAGGAAGTTAAAATTTTTATAAGATTGGATTTTCAATTAAATCACTATCAGGAGAGTATGACGTGACGAATGTAAATATGAGATTGAGTACTGTTAAACAATTCAAATGATGATAATTCAAATAATCATTCGGTTTTTGAAATCACTCAAGTACTGAGTATTCGGTTATTGAAATAATTCGGTTATGCCCAACACTACTTTTATATGTCGAATTATTCAACTGCATTCATACGTCATGTGTGTATATCTTCGTGTTCATGTTTATTTTCTGTCTGAACTTCTTTCCTTTCTATCAAGCCTTTATAAATGACATCTGGAAATTCGAGCATCTCAATGTCTTCAATTTCACAGTTGTCAGAAACTACAGCCATCTGTAATCAAATACTCATATTGTGTTAGAGTGCTGGAAAGTGGAGATCTGTTGGTGCAGGATTATATCCTTCTCTAGTTCTAATGAAGTTTCAGAGATTTTCAAAAGGGCCTTGAATTAAAATAATGGCATCATTAAATATTTAGCCTCTTCATCTTTTGACTGGTCCCATACAATAGAACGGATTTTAATATCCATCCACAACTTTTTAGGCAATATATGTTGTTTTTTTTATTGCCCACTCAAATAAATTTTCTGGTATTATTAGTAAATAATTGTACAATGGGTTTCATAAAATTGTTTATTAAACTTTTTTATTTATTTATTATAATAATAATAACAGTATTTTTGTGACACCTAGTAATTTTATTGCACAATTATCAGTTCCCTGATCGCACACTATAACTGTTGGATCGAATAATGCCATCAATATTTGAATAATCTTTGTAATTGTTTCATTTACACGTGTTATACGTCCAGTAGATAAAATTGGCAGTTTGTAATTGTAAAATAAACCACGAATTAAAAAGACTTACACCGTATTTACTAACACAACGTTCCTACCAACTAATTCCAAGGCATAGTATACTGTCTTGTGTTGAAGTATGCTGTTTTGTTAATGTTTGTTTTAGTGTCATTTCGTTAAACATAACAACAAAGTTTTTCTATTACTTTGACATAAACTTAGCACTAACAGCGAGCTTTTTTTCGAAGGTTTTTGTTAACTCTATTCTTAAGTTAGACACTTTCATCCAGTTTTATATGCTACGAATAGAAGGCACAGAACAGAATTTCAAGTTGTTTAGTATAAACTGATATGCTCCGGGAAATATGTAACACAAAGATTAATGCCAATTGTCTTTCTCCTCTTAACCACTTGGTCGATTTCTTATGAAATAGCATATTGACAAATGTTTTTACCGTGTTACTTTTAAACTTCAAACAATCGTTTGGCACTACCCCAAGAGACAACGAATTATTCTTTTTTTTAGTCAATTTTTTTATTTTTTTAGTCTCTTGGATTGTTTGACTTTTATATTTAATTTTGTTTGCATTACTCGTCAATATTGTACAATTTTTTTAAAATCTGTTCTCAGATTGTAATGGCCTGTTCAAAACACTATCACTTATGTACGAATCGTCTGTTACCTCATTTTGTGACAGATATTGAGCAGAAGTTTCATTTTCTTTAGAACGTAATAGTGTATGGTAATCTCTTCCTACTGTACGTATTATAACTGCCTCGGAAATTCCTACAGTATCGACACAGGATTTTTTTAGGAACGTAGTGTTATTACAAATTACTTAATTAACATCAACAATATGAACAAAACTAAAATATACATAAGTAAGATAAAATACCGAATAATTACTTACAAATTGTTGTTACCATTAATTTAAAATTACATTTATTGATAAACTACACTGGACAATGTGACAAATGTTTCTCCATAGAATTAATTTAATTAACTACAAACTGAAAAACTTATTTAAAATTGTTAAGAACTCGTTTTATAATGAAAATTTCGTTTTCGTTAATTTTCTAGTTCATTGTTCACTGTAGTAACTCGCTAATGTTGACAACAATTTATAAGTAATTATTCCATTATTTATTTCTAGTTTTATTCCTATAACATCGAAATTTCTGTTCAAGAAATGCTTGAAACAGTTTGATCTTGTTACAAACAAGTTACTTGTAGATTATTACTAATTGTTTTCCGTTCCTAATAGTACGTGATTTTGTAAGTTATATTGTTTCTATTATATTTTTTCAATTCTAAAATATTTTGAATAGAATAACAATAAAAAATAGTAAATTATAAAATACACTAAAAAATGTTTATTAACAAAAATTTATCGAATTGAGATAAATACATGTCTTTGGGTTGGTGCCAATAAGTTTTAAAGTTTAACAGTATTAAAATTTTAAAGGCTTCATAGACGAATTAAGCGCAAAAAAATGTTCTCGTAGGAGATGGTTAGGCGGTATCTAACTAAAACTGTTTTTACGCAAAATGAATGTAACGTTTTTCAAAATAAATAAAAAACTTTAATATCATACGTACAACTTAACTATTTAGTTATCAACGGTTTTTATTTGTACAAAAAAGCAACTAATAAATAATACACTACTAATACATACAAGTAATTTTTTATCAAACTAATTCTCAACTTTTTTGTTATTAAACCGTTCATTTACATTTTTCAATTTAACCGCATCTCTCTATTAGTGCCCAATGTAATATAGGTAAATAATAAATTCTTTGCATTGCGAATAAGGGTTTGATTTATGGCCCTCTTTAATAATATATTGTCGGTACTCAAATCCTACACAATATGTATTCTTATACTTCAATTTTACTATAAGGCGATTATGTGTAAATGGTTGGTAAATTTTAATTGCAACACATCTGGTACGATCTATTCGAACACACGGAATGGTTTCACTCGCACTACTTAAACTGAAACATGCTGTTTTATCGTTTTTTTCTCAATTATACAGGGTGTCCGAACTTCTGTGACCGGTAGTGCATTTTCATTGCATAACCAAGGAATACATATTATTATATTAACACAGATATGTGTATTAAACGTTTCAGAATCAAACTTATGCATTAAAATAATAAAGCCCCTAATTAACTATTAGGGCCGCCTCTCATTTTCAACAATCTTTTGCATTGTCTCGAATCATCCCATTTCAAAGTTGAAGATATTAAAGAAACTGTCCATGTTAGAATGAATAGATTTCTTCAATAACAATGGACATCACAGCTGCCTATTGCTTTTTATTAAATTGTCGACAAACTTAATTGTGTCCAGCTAGAGCACGTTTGAATTTTAATTTTTAAGCAAGTACTTGTAAAAAGCAGGTAGTTTTAAACAAATAATTGTAAATAGGTCGTAGAGTAATAAACGTGCTATAAGCAAAATCTCTATTATCCTTTACCAACTCAGGAAAACAGTAAAGCAATAAAAAAAACCAGCAAATCACTTATCCACAAACACACATACCAATATTCACGTTGTCACGAAACATTCTCTTACAGTTCGTAGCAACATAATTGCCTTTATTTACCAACAAGTAGTACGTTTTGAACAATCATAATTTTGCGATTCTTTGTAATTTTCTGTGTTTGCAAAAGTTTTGTAACAAGACAGGCCGAGCACCTGTAATTTATAATACATTGGTAGGGCAATTCAATAAATTATGCGGGAACTTTGAACCACTCGACCTACTCCACCAGTTACACAGCAATCGCGCAAAGAAACAACGGTGTTTTTGAATTAAAAATGCATTAATCGTTGACTAAATATTTTCCACTCGTTTGCAAGAACCTAATATATTTTATATTCGATTTTGATATCTGTGTGTTTTAATTTACTTATGACTTTACTTCAAACAAAGTTGCTAAAATTTAGTGTGGTAGAATAGTTTGTGACAACAAATCATGTAGTAACTTTAAAATTTGCCAGTGCTTATTCATTTTTGAGGGCAATGATTAACTTCTTTTTCTCTTATTAGCCCAATATTAATATTTATTTATTTTAACAGATATGATTATTATAATATATATATAATATAATAATTATATTTAATTAAATACATTCTAAAAAAACAACAAAATGAATGTAGGTCATGATATTCATAAAATAAAAGATAAAGAAAATATAGAACCTAACACCGACACATATTTTGTTTAAATAAATGTCTCCACATTTCGATAACCGCTTCATAAGAAGGTCTGTGAAGAAATAGTGTTTGTTCTGAATTTAAAAAGCTATTTTGTATAAACGTTGCTTGTATAGAGGAAAGTATTATGTAGGTAACTACGAAAACGTTTTCGAGTTAACAAATAATTTCCGTCGAGTAATGTATATGACATGCAGAAACTTTGTTTTTATAATTTTTTCATTTAAATGTTTCAATTTTGTACTTACATCCTAACCTCGTCAGCTTTATCGGTTCCATCGGAATAAAACAATAAACATGGGAAACAAAACAAGGCATTTATTGTATCACATCCATTTATTATAAACTGCACTAGAAAAATGCCGTGTAAAAAATTACATTTTGCCATTTTATCTTCTCGATTTAATTCGAAATTTAGACTTGGTCTTCCGAGAGATTTTATTTCAAGATTTCCTTAGCTGTAGTGATTTATCGAGAGAATACTAATGGTATCTATTGTGTTTGATACAAGGAGTAGAATTTAATATTTGTTTTTGATACACATTTGTGTATTGTTAATAGTGAATACAAATATAAAACATGCATACAATTTTTAACTGTTTGTTTAAGAAATTTTTTTGAAGAATAATAATAGTACATTTAACCAAATCATTTAAATTTGCCATGATTGAATTTACGTTATAATAATTTAAAAAATTGCCCGGGTTTTCAGTTTACAAATTTGGGGTTTGAAACCTATTTGTTCCGGTTTTGTGATTTTACAAATGACAGCCCTATTAAAGACCAAAAAACGCATTTTCAATTTTTTTTCTGAATAGTTAAAAAATTTTGCATTTTGCCAAAAAAGCAATAATTTACTTTCTTTTTTTCTTTAATTTACTACTTTCAATCGGAAACTGATTTTTGTTTGGTATGAATTGAGATTTGATATTAATAAAACTACTAAACGGCGACTTTTTCTGACACTTATTGCTGATTAACAATAAACGTAAAATAATATTATTTGAATATGTGTAGAAGTTAAAAACTACTAGTATCATCTAGTTTGATTCAACGGATATGTTATGATCAACTTCATTTTATGTTATTTTATTATTAACCATTAATAATATATATTTATAAATAATTTATTAAGTTTTTGGTTAAGCTTTTTATTTTTTTAATTTTGCCGACAGTTTCGACTAATAGAGTAACATATGACAAGAACGATTTTCCAATATCTCAAATTATTGCTGACGTAGAAAGCATAATTACTGAAATAACAGATAATCTAGCAAAACAAGACTCTCTACGTTTAAGTTGTGTTAACATCATAACTAACTTTAAACACAAAATAAACAACAATAATTTCAAAGATAAATATAAAATGATGGTCAAACAAACAATTTTTTTTTTTAAACAGAATAGTTCAATATGTATACAAGTACAGATAAAACAAACTGCACGGTAGTTATTGAAAAAGAAGAATATCATAATAAGATGAAAATCTTGTTAGATGATGTTTCTACTTATTCTGTAGTCAATAATAATCCAACAAGTAGGATACAAAAGAAAAACAATGACTTTGTTATGGAATTATTTAAAAAAAGAAAAATTGATTTATTAACAAAAACAAGATTAATACATTATAATAGTGTTCCAGCTCGTATTTATGAACTTGTAAAAAATCATAAACCAAATAACCCACTGAGACCCATAGTAAGTTTTGTTGGAAGTCCTACTTATGATACTGCAAAGTTTGTAGCTGATAAACTAAAAGCTTTGTCATCTACTACTTACAATATTAAAGACTCTTTTCAACTTTATCATAATTTAAAACTCAAGAATGTACCATCAGATTATAAATTAATATCATTAGATGTCTCTTTACTTTTTACTAACATTCCAATAGATTTAATTGTTAACATAATCAAAATGAATATAAACCGCATCGATTTAGATGACATCACTTCAGATGAGTTTATAAACATGATTAAGTTATGTAGTAATAACGGTTATTTTTTATATTTAGATAAATTTTATTTAATGATAGATGGAGTACCAATGGGTAGTCCTATATTAGCTGATATTGTTATGAATTATTTATTAGATACCGTTCTTAACAAATGCAAATTCAATATTCCATTTATATATAAATATGTTGATGGTCTTTTAGTATGTGTTCCTTTTGATAACGATAATTATATACTTGACTTATTTAATAGTTTTCATGTTAAATTAAAATTTACTTTAGAAAACTCAATTAATAACTGTTTACTAATATGAAATCTAAAATTAAGAAAGACGTTGATAGCAATGTTGTGTATTTTGTTTAATGTTCTGAATGCAATTTGTGTTATGTTGGCCAGACTTCACAGTATCTAAGAACAAGAATTTCACAACATCGTAGAGATATTAGACAAAATAAAGATAGTATAGGTTTGGCTAGACATTCTTTAGAAACAGGACACAGTTTTGATTTTAGTAATGCTAAAATTTTAGACAAAGAATTAAATTTAAAGAAAAGATTAATAAAAGAAATGTTTTATATAAAGAAAAAACAACAAAATTGTAATAATCATAGTGACATCGATAATTTAAGTAAAATTTATAGTAATTTAATTTAAATTTGTATTATTTTTTTTTGTTTTAAGTAGGCATGTTTCAAAATAATTTTTTGATGTTTAAAATATTGTAAATTTAAACTTTTTATATTTAAAAAATGTTATTTCGGTAAAGTAATTTATAAGTTTTATGATATTTTATATATATAATGTTTCCTTATAGCCCTGATGATGACTAAATATTAGTCGAAACTGTCGGCAAAATTTGAAAAATAAAAAGCTTAACCAAAAACGTAAAAAATTATTTATAACTTCATTTTATTGTTTTCTTTTTGATAAAACTGTAATGCGGTATTTTTATAGATTTCTGAGAGATATTATTTCAACCTTCAACGACAGCCCTACAAATTAATTTTTAAAAAAATTGTACAGAACTTTTTTGTATTTTTCGAAAATTACGTCCGACAAATATACCGTTTCACTTACAATACGTCATACAACTCCGACGCCGGCTACAAACGCGAGAGTCCTTTCGCATGTTAAAACTGCATATGAAGTCTTATCGCGACGTCACGTTAGAATTCTCTGCTACATACACAGCCATGGACTCAAATAATGGTAGCACAACATAAAAAAAACCTTTTTTTTGCTTTGAATATTAAATTAATGTTTTAGAGTAATAAAAAGTATATGATATTTATATCCCATAAATATTTTTAAATATTTTAATTCATAATGTTTTGTTCAGTTTTTTTTGTATTAATAAACGTTTAGGAGGCGCGTGCCCTAGAGCAGCCGCCACTGGTTATTTGATATATTTCGCAATATCTATTACTTTTGTCAGAGTATAAAATATTTTCAGTGAAATCTGAAATTTTCTTATGTGTTCTGATGAATGACTGATCATTCGTCTTTTTGGAAACTTTTTTATTGTTCGGTTGCCCGACTTCTTAAAGGTTTTTTGACAGTTTGTTCTTGAATCCATTGCATAGACTCACTTTTGGTATTGTTATGATTTATTGCAAGAATACATTTTAAAATTTAATTAATAGCGATTTATAGCAACAATTCGTGTATTGTAACAGGTAGATAGGTATCAAATTCTTATTCAAATCTGAATCATCTAATAGTTGGGTATCTATTAAAAAATAAATGTTCTATAGTTGCTGAGTTTGGTTTTTCTTTGATGTTTACCTTTGTAAACAATAGTTGCATAATACTAATGTTTTAGCAGCAAAACTTGCATACTTTATGTCACACTTCGATAATTTGTTTTATACAACTCCAAACTTTAGATGAAGCCATGATAAAGCAAAAGGAGAATAGAGGAAAAGTGTATCAACAGATGCAGAACTTTTGTCTCATTTGATTTTTTTGTTAGCGGCCGAATGTGTTATTAATTAAAAAGTACAATCATGCGTACGGAACGTTAGTGATATGATATATCATTCATAACGCTGTATAAAAAATCAACTGCATGACTTGTAACCAATAAAACAAAATACAATTATTAATTAGGTAAAAAACCATAAAAACACAAGACAATCGTATCACAACTGGATATAATTTCTATTTTTAATTACCATGTTAGACGCATAAGTATCATCTTAAAATGAGATTAATAACAGAAATGATATTAATTGCTTTGCTTTTTATACGTCTACAGTGTGTATTTAGAAATACTTATTGTTAAATCATGTGTTTTAATTTCGTTATTTATTTTTAAATGTAAAATGGGTCATAACTTAACTAAAAAAAGGCAGAAGTTGTTTACATATTTTCATTTTAAAAGAAAATAAAACGCATAATATATATTTATTATAGTCATAGCTAAGTCATATTAAGTCATAGCATACTTATACTAATCGTAATTACGTTACCGCTAATATACATTTTTTTTGCAGGTATGTACTTGAGTGTCAAAAGTTTACGCTCAAATGAAAGAGACAAACCCTATAGAAAATTTAAAAGGCAAGTATACAAACTTTTTCTTTTTGTGGGCATTGGAGAGATCTCTATATCAAAATTTAGTTGTTATTGTTACTTTTGTTAACTTGAAGAATTATTTTTTTTGTTGTAAGTTTCTTCTAATGTTACCGTTTTGTAATGGTTTTTTTCTTTTGTCCAAAGATTTTCGTTATTTGTCAATACTATTTCACATCCCTATTAAACAGAGTGCTGTGTATGTGGAACTATTTTCCCTTTTGTTAAATATATTTCCTTACTTGTTAAACCTATTTCACATTGAATTATTGAATAGGAATGAATGCTGAAGGAAGGCAAAGAAACATAATTTCCAACGAGGTTCGTACTTTAATAATCAGAAGAATGAACGATGGTAATTGGCCAGTCTAGATTTAATGTTTTTGCCGAACACCGTCATAAACATTTACAAAACGTACAAAATAACAAACGAGCTGAATAAAAGATGTGTTAGGTATCGCCCCGATAAATTAATTTCGGAAGAGCAGGAAAAAATCTGCAATTTAATTGATGCGGATTGCACCTAGACACTAAAACAAAATTGATATGGCATTTCACTATGTTGTTCGATACTACGGAATAGTATATTAAAACACAAGTTACAAAATCAATGCGTTTGTTTGACGTGTGTTTTATAATAATAATAAAATAATTTGAATTTTCAAACAATATTTAGAAACTTAAGTATTTTATTGAATTTGCAACACTTACACTTTGACATTGAAATTTATGTATGTTAACCTAAAATCTCAAATGAAATGATCTCTTTAACCTTTATAAGCAAATAACTTTGGATTAATAGGACGTCTTTATTTTATCTTAGCATCAACATTTGAATTTCAAATGTTAAATTACAACAATTTTGATTTCTTTTTTATGTCAACTTACGATGCAAAGATACCAACTTTGAAAAAACTAACATTACTAAAATTCGTGTAAAAATGTGCTAATTCTTACACAGATTTTAGTGTAAGAATCGCTAATGTCGAAATAGAGAATAATGGTTTATAGAGAGAAAATATTTCTTATTGATGAATTTCGGATTCGAGAGAATTCGAGATTTGGCTGCTGCAATGTGTATTAATTCTTTAGCTTTATTTACCATTCAAGACAGGATTTAAAATGTAGAACCCTTCGGAGAATTTTTGACATCTTCGACAACGTCGAATTTCATAGAACGGATGAAATTCAACAACTTATCAGAACTCATGGACATGTTGGCTACCCAAATACTGTCTCTGTTAAATCTTTGGATCAAATCTTTTGTCTCAGTTATGTTAAGATCTCAAATGTTTTTCTGATTGTTATTGTTGAGGTATACATAATATTCATTTTTTTGCCTTGTTCTACTTTAGCATCTATTCTATGGATTAAACTCTGGTTTTCTGTTTACACTCACGTTTATAATCAATTATATTAAATTATGTTAGAAAAAAATGTTAGTATACGGTTGTTTGTTTATATTCGTTTTTTTAATTCATGTCGTATATCCCTAACATTCTACATACTACTATTTCTAACTTTATTTACTTTAGATCTTTTGTAACGTGACGGTTTCAACAATCTTGTTTGTTATTAAATGGAAAAGTAAATAAATGCAAAAAGTTTATTTAGCTTGATAACTCTGGATACATAACCTTTTCTTTTGTCAACTACTTTGTTTTGTGAACTATGGCTTGTCATTTTTCTTAAAAATATACTCCTGGATTTATGTATTGATTAATTTGTAGTTGTAAGTATGTTATGCTTCTTTTTATTTTATGCTTTATATGCAATATAGTTTCTGATGCAGCTAACAATTGATTCGTTTTTTTATTAACTTTAAAAATATTATAAGAGAATAGACAATTATTATCGATTAAATGGAATTGACAAAAGTAGCAGTTATTTAATTTCAAATGTGAAATGAAATGAATGAAATGTGATATGATGAGTTAATTAATTAATTGTGGTAACAACTGCACATTTTTTTAAAAGTATTTTGCAAACCCGTGAAAGATAAAAATACTGAATTTTTAAATTTAGAAAAAAAAATAATCAAAGGAGTTAAAATGTAGATTATAGGCTGATAGCAGCTAGCCAGTTCTTCTAATTCAATTTACATTCATTGTCTATAGACTACATCACGTAATTTAGATAGCTTTATTATACACGTAACTAAAAACACAATAAAACGTAACGATATTTTAGAAAAAAAACTTACAGGTAATTTAAATATGACTATGACTCGATATTTATAAACAATGTCTGCTTTCACTTTATTTATCTACACTTGATGCACTTGATTATTTTAATAACACGTTCACTTACAAGACGTTGTATTTATTTTAACGCGGATGTGCTTCTTATATTTCTGACTTCTAACTATCATTCAACTTTTTGCGATTACCTTATATATTCTCATATTATTTGCTTCAAGAACATTCTGTCCCTTCCGGTAATCGCCTCGAATGATGAATGATCTCTAAGCTTCGATGCGTTTCAGTATAAATCTTTCGTAAGTGGGTAAAATAAACTACCCAACCAAAAAACAATAACTAAACCAAGCCACTGATAGTTAACCTGTAGTATTTTATGAGAATTTTCTTTAATCAAACCATGTTTGTTGTAAATATTCAGCAGACCATTGCTTATAAACAACACTTGTTTGAAAACAACACTGGCAATAGCTTAGTCTCGCAAAATTCTCGTCGCAGTCTAAAATAAACATCGGTTTAATATTATTTAGAGACGCTTAGTGTACGATGAATATTCCCTCAAAATCGCAGACTATTTTTTCAGAACTAACATAGGTTGGAGACAAACAAATACTACAGTTGTGTGGTTAGATGAATTTCACTCGTTATGTATAAAAACAATTTTGTTGTGTGATAGTCCATAAATGACTTTCAGATGCTACTCTTGTTATTGCTATATTCTTCCGGTGTATACACGATGAAACGCTATAAAATACAAATAAAAATATTATGACGTATGAGAACGTATTCACACACGAACCAATTAGCATCAAATGTTGAAATACAACAGATTGTCAAACTGAATCTTTTGAGAGCTTAATTTGTAAAAAAATTGTTTACAATTATTTACTTTACAAACAATAGAATAATATTTTTCTACAGTTTGCTATAACATGTTATGTCTATATATTAATTTAAATTTTATTGTAAGAACCTTGAAAATTACTATGAATTTGTCATTGCATTCTACCGAGTTGTCTTTTAAGCAAACAAATTTTCAAACTTTCTGGTTTACCTTCAACTTGTAGATTTAAGTTCGTATATGTTCTAAAAACAAATAAGTTACTATTTGCTGTATATTTTGGTTAAACAGTAAGTTCTAAAGCGTTTTATCGCCATAAATGATGCGAGGTGTTCTTGACTAAAAGAATCAATCAAGTACTTCGTCTCACTCTCCATGTAGCTTTTTTGCTAGCAGCCTGAAAAAAAAAACGGAACAAGCTTCTGGTTTCATATGTGTTTGTCTTTAAACATTATTGTTAATGGAATTTTACCGTTAGCTGCATTGTGCATAAAGAGAATACTTGTATTTACCTTACCTCAAGAACTTATGTTTTTGAAAATCATTTGTCAACTGCACCAAAAAATTTACCTTATTGGGATTTATGCTTAGATTGTTATCATCTAGGCTCATATCATAACGTTTTTTACAGTTCAAGAATTTAGATTCTTCTTTCTTTAATAACCCAAATCCCTACTTTTCAAGAGTTTTCAAGCCATTAGATAACTCAATTTTTTAAAGTAAACGTTTGCTAATGGTGTTCTGATCATAATTAATATAAAGCTATAAGGTTTATCGATTCAATTGTGGAAATACATTAGAGTGTGTCTCCTACGGCTGATGAGTCCCAATAGGGCGAAACGGCCGTCCAGTGGTTCACTCTAGTAGTATTTGTATAATTGCATTGACATTGGTTTTAACCATTGTCTCTTACGTTGTGGTTTAGCTAATTTGACTGACGCAGGTGTAAAATCAATTTATAACGTTTTCCGTCTTTATAGCTATTTACAGTTTTCATTTATTTTGTGAGTCGAATACTTGTTGGGTGCCCTTTATCATCTATATTCTTTCCACAAATAGTTTTAATAGACTACCTATAAAAATAATAAACTAGCTGTGTTATCAGAAGAAGCGTCTTGAGCAGAGCATTAGTGTTACAAAATGGCGTTAAAGTGTTGATGCATTAGCGCAACTAACATTGGACAATGAACATTGCGAAAATTGAGCTTATCGCTACGTGCGTGAAGACAAAAGATGTACTGGATAAATTAATATTAATTTATGAGTTTAGGTTCAACCAATTTTGACTTGACCCGAGATTTAAAGGTCGGAGTAACAAACAAGCATTCTTTAAATACATAGATTTTATTGTTTCACTAAAACAGTTAATGTGTCGTGTAAACGTGTTAACGCTTTAAAACGTTGTTGACATAAAAAAGATTGCAATAAGTAGTATATAAGTGACGTCTAAGTGTCTACAATTTAAGTAATTGAAATATCGGTTAAAATCCGGATAATTTTAGCTTTAAATAATTCTTTCTTGTCGATACATTTTTAAAAACGCATTTTTACTAAATATTAATGCAGTAAATTTATAATGTATACAAAATTGAGTTATCTATTCGGTTGGTTAAAAATTCTTTTAACTTCAGATGTAGTGATCTGTTGATTACATGTAGAGAAAAAGGGAATATTTATTCTAAGAATGCAGTCTGCATAGTTGTATAGTATCACCCTTGTTTATATACATTATAGTTAGACAATGAGATAGCTTTATATGGAAACAGATTTTTTAGTCATGTTAGATGGCGATAGCGAAAACAAGGTATTAATTAAATGCAAAGCCTCAAACCGTTTTTGGTTATTAAAAGATTGCAAACGATGGCGGCACAAGCAAGCTACTTACACACGCTATTTGTTTCGACATACGTGCAAAGCAATGTTTTACCAGTGAACTTGCTTTGATTCTTAAAACTCTGAGTTTGCAGAAATAATTCGTACACTTGAATTTCTGTTTATAAACAAAATATAGAATGAATAAAATCCTGCAAACGTTTCGATAAAATTATAATCGGTTGAGTGGTTTGTTTCATTTACTTTGTTTAATTTTCTTTTCAAGCCGGAAGCCAACGAAGATGTACTAATTTAACTTTTTTTAAATTTTTATACTACTCAAAAGGCACATAAAATATAAATATACAAGCTTATTAGCACTTTAGATGTATCTTTAGCAATAAATTCAGGGCGATGCTTCAAAGATTCGGACTTCAGAACCAAATTATTGATTTAAATTTTCGTATGAATTACTTACAGCGCTCGCCGCTTATCGGAATCACGGATAATGTTTTTAATCGGGTAATATCACTTTACTAAAGAAACAATCTGGACTCATGCTACTACATAGAAAAAATGCCGCTTATAGCAATCATAATTTAGGTTTATGTTACCAATTTATTCTCAGGTTTGTTTCTATACATGATCAATAACTTATTTTGTATGCATTTCTGAGCTGAATTTCACAATACGGTTGTTTAGAACGTTTAGAGTGAAAAATTTTATCATTGTACTCTAAAAATAGTTGTTTTGCATATTTATCTTACTTTTGCAGTGTTATTTATTTATTAAAATAACTTGACTAATTTACGAAACTACATTATTTTAACATCTGTAAATACGTTATCTTTGTGAATTAACTTGGAAAGCACGTGCCTTCTTAGAATAACAAATTAAATTAACTACGTCTTATGTGATAACGTTGTTTTGTATTTATTTTTAGTGACAGCAAATTTCTGAGAAGAATTATGTAGTTCTTAGAACAGTGAATGAATAACGTTGTTTTTGATTTCGTTTTATTAACGGTATCAGCTTTTTTAGACGTTTTATAATTTTTTTTTGCTTGTATATACGATTTGATTTCACCTTCTAAATTAACAGCCTGTTAATCACATACACGCTGTATGTATTTACTGCTTTCTAACAAATAAGCATTATCATTCGGATATTGTTATCAGAAACCTCAAGTCCCAACGTGATTCTATTAAGCAGCGTGCACTGCATAGTTAAAAACGCACGCATTCGGCCAGAAATAATACCAGCATTACCTAAAATATAATGTATTATGTCAATAAACAGAAACATGTAGAATATTTCTGTTTATTGACATAAAAGGGCCATCCTTAGTTAAACATGCCTGCCCACCCAAATTATCTTTTATTATTTTTTATCAGCATGTGTATTCATTAATTAGTTAACTTTAACGTAATTTATATCAAATTTGAGTAGAAATTTTGTAAATTTGGTAGTTTATTTTATTGTTTTGAACGCTCGTATACTATATACAAATATATACAAATTAGAAACTGTACATTCAATTATAAACTTGTCTTCTATTAGGGGAATAATTATGTTTCTCAGAATACCAGTTGTTTACGTAGACCGAATTTCATAACATAAGTGTTATCGTGCATAGATATAATTTTCTTTCAATGTTATTTTACATGTAATAAAAAAGAACGTATGTCTTTTCCAAATCTCTAAAACTGTATCTTTATAGATCACTGTAAGAGAATATACTGATCTGTAACTTAGAAATCTGTATTATTAACAAAAGCAGCGCTAAATATGTCAATTTTGCGTTTGCATCCAAAACTACTCCTTTTTGAATCCAAATTAATGTTTCCAATTTTAGCGCAGTCATTGTCTAACTATAATGTATATAAACAAGGGTATCACTATGTAAACAACCAGCCAAAATACTGATTTCTCGGAAACTACTCTAGACGTTGCTTGCTCATTACATTCTGTTGATAGCTAAGTTTTTTCATTACATATTGAAGTGAACACACCATCCATTACAATTGTTTATGGTTACCAGATTCGGAAGTCGGAAATATACAGTATCGGTCTAAACAAATAGCGTTTAACGCGCTTGCCAGTGAAAATAAATACAATGTTGTGTAAATGAACGTATTGTTAACATGAACAAATACCAATTTAGATAAAGAAAAGCGCATAGTTATTTGCGGACATTGTTTATCAAGTGACAGTGATATATAAATTACTTGTAAGTGTTTTTTTTTTAATATTATTAGATTGTATTAGTTAGTTTAATTACACACAAAAAAAATCTCTCAAGTTAAGGTAAATTATTTTATTTTGAGTAAATAGTGACTTTCATATAATTCTAAGACATATTTTCTTAAAACAAGTAAAACGTTTCTTTAAAGATATTTACTAATAATTAAAAAAATTGAGTTTCAAAACAAGATAGTTTGATTTTTTCATTTCAACGCTAGCAACGATTGTTTTAAAATTCTCGTTCTCTTGTTTTAATGTACATGGTATTTAATTTGATCTACCATATACAGTTTATTGAGTATCTGAATGTTTAAATCAAATTCATCTGGTTTATAACTAAAGACATATTTATTTAGTTTGTGTACATGAGTTTGTTAATTTCATCTTCACCGTAATTTGATTTAAAAGTTAATGTTTATTTGAAAGAAGAATAGAAATAAAAAACTTCTGTTTACATTTTAATTGGACACATACAATATATTTTTATGAGTGTTATAAATTGTTATAAAAATATATGAATTTAACAAAAATAACTGCACTTTTCTTTTTGGAGAAGTATCAGTAAAGATTTTTATCATCTGCATTTAGTTAGTTGAACTCTGGCTGGTGTACCAATTTCTATGCGTCTTTTGAAACCGCAGTACCAGTAGGTCCAGGATTGCATAACGCCGACACACAAGGATAATTATTCTGTATAAATAAAATACAAAATTAAAATTTATTTTAAAAAATTGACATTCAAACATTGCACCATCAAAATTTACACTAATAAAAAAAGAAGTGATTCCAATAGATACCTATAGTAGTTCTGGATGATTTCTTTTAAAGGTCCCTAATTTTTATACAATCCTTCGTGTCCAAACAAACCACAGGTCCAAACGTTCTAAATACACCGCACAATTTGCACAATGGACAGTACACAAATACGAATCACAATAATCTTAATATAAAAATGCTAATATTAGATTAATCTTTTTCACACGATGCATACACACATTCAATTCGAGGTAATGATGATAACGCGGTCACGTAGCAGCATGCTAAGCATTACTTAAAATTCCCAAAATAAAAAAATTAATTTCTCCATTTTAGAACATCAAGGTTTCTATGGTTTTAAATTTTGTAACAGAGTTTTATACATTGAATTGCATCGTTTTCTTTGTTTTTAGAACGCGGTTGCATTGTTTCTATGACATTTCTTTAAAATAAGAGCTATTCCTAAAAAAATAAATTTTCCTGTATTAACAAACTGAAAAATCTTAATATAATATAATTCTCTTAGTTGGAGATCAGCTTTAATTAAATCTAATAAAAATATTCAAGAGAATATAAGTATTCAATTCGAGATAACTTTTTTTTCTGTGTAAAAATTAGTTGCGTTCATAAAAATTACTTACAAACTACGTGTGTATAGTTAGTTTTAAATAAATTACTTTTAAAATGCGTTAATATAATTATGATTAGAGTAAAGGGAACGTTAAAGGGAACCGTTAGAAACCAACATGAAAATAACTCGAAACTCTTGTCATCATTAAAGTGATTAGGATATTTGATAGTTTCAATATTTTCTAGGATTTTCGTAGTGATGTAGAATGATGCTTTTGCAATTACTAAAACGTTACCATTTTTATATTCATATTATTCTGTTACCATTTTTACGACTAGTAGTAAAATAGTGTTCAACAACAGCAATTTAGGAATATGTTACGCTAACCACACGATAAAGAATTTGCTATATACATTCAGATGTAAGTATCGATTTTAACATTCACACACGGTCTATTCCCGTAATTGTTTTTATTTTAGAATAAACTAAAAAAATACTTATTTGGTAGTCGTAGAAAAACTGCAATATGCAATTTGCATGAATGATATCAAAAATTTATTACTCGTTCGAAAAGAAAATATATTTTGTGCTGGTTGCATAGTGTATTACTTTTAGATACATTAAATAAATATTTTTTTTATTAAAACACTTAACCTGATTTTTCCTGATTGCCTCCTTAAACTTGAAAAAGATATTAGCTTCTTAAATTTTCTTTTTGTCTACTTAACCATTTTCATACCTGTTGATATAATATTATTATTTGGGGCTTTGCTATTCTCTACTAAAGGCGTTCTTATGAATTATGCAATGTTCTCAAGCATTTATGTAGATCTGTTTTTACAAGTTTTTGTCAAGTATTATACATACACGTCAGCTTTCATCACATTGTAATTTATCATTTAAACAACTTCTTTCGATTACTTTCAAAATAGATGACTTTTTCATATCAAATTTTGTTAACATCTTTATTCCTTCTGTAAAATTTTTTACCTAATATAACAAAAGTTATTAATTTTTAGGTTGTTGCTGTCAGTTAATATATGTTTGATGTAAAATGCTGTTTTAGTTAAAATTATATAGATCAGTATATAATATTGGCTTGTACATTTTGTTTAAAATGCTACGATTTTGAATTTGATGCATTTTTTGATTGGTCAATAAACAAATAATGTTCGTTTTGCATTTGGTCAGCATTTCATTGTACACAATTACGTTGAATGTCTGTCATAAATCACTGTTTATAAAATACTTCAAATAACAAAGATTTTAAGCAACGCGAGCTCTTTTTTGTATACGCAAGTAGTTCCATAAACAACTTTAGTTCAGTTATAGTATTTTTCTTAAATACTGAAATATTTTCATTGTCATACTGAAGCTTGTTTTGAACAAAATCAGTCATTTAGAAACCTTTTTACATTCTCAAGTTTTTATACAAAAATCATTTTCAATGAGACTGGATCTAAAAAAACAAAAATAAAACAAAGAAATTCTATTTTTGTTATACTAACATCAAACACACATCAAAAATAAAATTGTAAATGATAATACACCGATATTTTTATCTTAAGCCGTATATGCACACGGTGCTAACACGACTAAATCATAATAAATTGTAGAATGGATGCATAATGAACATTATTCGCTTTAGGTTTAATTAAAAAAGGTTGTCATATTTATTATTAAAATTTAAAACAAATGAACGACCATGATGACAATGACATTACTAGTTTGTGGTCCAACATCATCGTCGTTAATTTAATTATAATTTTGAATTTTAATCATAAATAATTCATTTGTTGAAATGTTACTTTTCATTGTGAATTATAGTAATAATGGTTTTCATGTTAATTATCAAAATTTAAATATTTCCTTTTAATTAGTGCGCACGTGTGATTTGTTACATAATTTTAATAATTCTAACTTTTTTAACAAAATTTTTTTACATATTTCAATTTCAGCATATTGGGGCTAAGACTACGGTTTATTGGATTTTTAATCATAATTAATAATTCGATTTTACCAGCAAATGAAACTTGTCATGTACATTATTATAACTCTGTAGAAATTGAAAGTAAACGATTGTTTATAACTTACAAACATAAAGTAAGTATCGGAGAGGTATCAATTATGTGTTAAAAATGTATTAAATAATGCAGATTTAGTATTGAAGTGACTTTATACCAACAAAAGTTTTAATATCCGACATTTTTTTCGTTTGAGAGTAGAAGACTATATTATGAATTATACAGCGCGTTCATTACGTATTGAACTGGCTTAGAATCTCCAAAACTTCTACTAACGTAAATAAAAATTTTTTATGATAAATTTTTTAAATGCTTATCTACTACACTTTTCAAAATGCTTATTTTTTTTCTGAACTGTGAAGTATAATTACTTGTATCAAAACAATGTTAAACCGTAAATAAGCTAATGATTAAAATACCTTAAAAGTTTTATAAAAACGTCAACAAGATGTTGCCAAACATAGTAAAATTAAGCGAAAAACAAAATATAAAGTTCCTTATGATGATAGGCTACGGTGATAAAAGGCGAAGTAATGCAAAAATATGTGTTCCTTTTTTCGTTGTGGATCTTGAACGAGAACGAATCAGTAAATTTATAACACAATTTTCGTCGCAGTGGACATCTTCAGAGCCCGTAACAAACTGGTTGATTGCGCCGTGAAGTCTCGCTTCTATAGATCTGCCTACGATTGATAAAACTGGTTTCCAAATCTCCGGCAAAGGGAAACTAGAATCTCGGTTAACATTAAAAGGATTTTTTATTGTTTCAATGAATATTCTAACTTTTCGCTGATAGTAATTACGAATATTCGCCAAAATTTTAGTGTTTTCAAACATAATTTGATGACCCGTTTCTAGTGCGTGTTCCGCCACCGCAGACTTCGAAGATTGTTTAAGACGACTACACCTTTGATGCTGCTTAATACGAATCCCCGCGCTTCTACCCGTTTAAAAAAGAATAACGCCCTTCGCCGGATTTAAGAGTTGACCCAATTTAGGAACAGTAGAAAACCGAGTAGCAATGTTGTGTTTAGACAACTAGAATCGGTTAATATTAATAATATTTTCTATTGTAATTGTTTTCGATAAACTGAATGTGATAAAAAACCATTTTCATTTCTATTAACAAAAACGTCAAAAAATGGTAAAGAGGAGTTCCTTTCTAATCCCATAGTAAAACAAATATTTTGACGAATTGAGTTTAGATAACAGAGAAACTTGTTGACGTAGAAAGACCATGTTGCTAAATAATAAAGATGTCATCAACGTATCTGTACCAGTATTTGGGTGGGTTTTTTTCTTCAAAATCTTCCATAAATATATTAGTAACAACCGGTGAAAGCGTAGAACCCATGGCGGTTTCTGATGTTTGTGAGTAAAACTTTTCTCGAAAAGTAAAATATGTATGGCACGATCGCTTCTTTGTAAAAAATTCAATAATAAACGTTTGCTTGTGCAAAATCATGTTAGAGCATTGTATTCCGTTGATCAAATCTCAAAGGAATCATCGGTATCGTTACGACAATGAGGTAAATCATTATTTACGATCGGTTAGGTATTGAAACAGATACTTGGGATCCAGAAATTACCTATTTTATAACAGCGAAGTTAGATGCTGTTACAGCTCGCAAATGGGAATCTCAAACACTTGGTTCGGAAATACCTACGTTATCTGAATTATTAAATTTTCTTAAAAATCGAGCGGACAGATAATTTAGAATCTAAACTGAATGATTCAAAATCGAGTAAACCTATTATAAACAGTATGTTGTCTAACGTTTCGTGTTACTTTTGCAATGATTCGCATACCATATATATATGTGTGAAAGGTTTAAAGCGATTCCGGTAGATAAAAGAATGTCCGATAAGTAATTCGAATAATACGTAGTCAAATATAAAAAGTAAAAGCAGGTTGTTTATTAAATCTACAAATATTTCGTATTGCACGAATTTGATTGTTACATTTTACCCGAAAGTTGTAGTTTGCTGTCGCAATTAAAACTTGACATAAATAATTGGAAACTTCCAAATGATTTAGTTAATCATTTAGCGGATACAAAGTTGAGCGTTCCAGGACAGATCGACCCTTTATTAGGTGTAATGTTAAGAGTTACTAAATCAGCAGTGGCAGAACACGTGTGGAACCAAGGACACACGCTGAACTTTGACCAAACTAAAGTGTTGCCTAGAACCTTCTTGGAAAGAACACAAACACTTACTCCGAGTAATAACGAAGTCAGTCAAGCGGTAACGGAAAGATAAGGTCCGTTAATCACGCTAATCGCTATATGGTATAAATATATTATATATTTCTTTCAGTGACATTTACCACTTTGAACATGTAAGCTGCAATGTCTTGCGAAACGTCAGTTTGTTTGGATTCACGAACGACAATACGGCAAAGGCCTACTTCTTGTTTTGGCTCTCAAGAAGAGACTAGAACCAAGCCTGAGTCTGGGTGGGAAACAGGACTACCTCCTAAAGATAAAAGAGGGATTTATAGTAATAGACCAAGAAAAGTTCCAGATGAAACCATTTCAAAAGTGTTGGAGCATATTGGTAGTTTCAAAGGCCGCGCTAATCAATATAGCATCGCAAAAACGAAAAAGACCTGTCGGAGAATTAAATCTAGCAAAGACGCACCATCTTTACAAAGAGGCTTATTCGCAATATCCCATTTCATACGAAAAATATCGTATTATTTTTAAGCGATACTTGTAGTATCTTCGACAAATATCTGACCAAAATATAAGTCTTAGAAAAAGGAGTCAAATCAAACGAAACAGATATACGAAAAGTTGAAGGTAAGAAGAAACGGCTTCAGATTGAAAACCACGTGCATAAGAAGAAAGTACAAACATTCTACACTCGCAAAAGGCAAGCACGTGGAAAAGCACAAACATCTCACGTTTATGAAACAATCTGTGGATCAATGGATTTTCAAAAGGTAGACTCTTCCTTACATATCTACTAACGATGTATAAACGTCAGTTGTCCATGTACACGTTAACTATTCACATGTTGTCGACTGGAAGATCGATTTTTCGCATATAACCTTAAATGGTAGCCAAAGAAGGAGCTGATGAAGTGGTTTCCATGCTTCACAACTTTATTACAGTGCTAGATTCAAAAATTCGCCATCTTGGCATATTTTGCGATTTTTGGTAAGTTATCACTAAAAATCGATCTATCAATGAATGAAACATTTCGAATCTTTTACAATTTCAGTTTTGTTGTCGCTGCCTATAAAAAAATATAATAATTTACAAGAATTAAAAAAATTTGCGGTCCTAATGCTCAAGAATATTTCACTAATCCGACAAGAACCAACAACTACAGATAGCGACGACGAAATAATTTAATGAATTGCTAGTTTACTTTGTATTAAATGTAATCTTTATTTTTGTTTTTTATTATTTTAGAAGAAAAACATGCTAGTTTAAACATACTAAATTTATAAACGGTTTGAATTATAAGTTTTTTTGTTATACTTGTTTGAATACTTAAAATTCATGTTTCTCACATACTTGTTTTTGTGACTCTTCCCCTTTTTTCCGTATACTCTTCAATTGTATTAAAGGGCTCATTGATTTATTTCTAAAACAAATTAACAACATATACTTAGAACAAAATGAAAAAAGTTTCAACCATAGTAACTTACTTATCATTAAACTCAATTAAATGTTGAATTTGTTCTAAAACATACAGAACAGTGTGTTTTGTCTGTCAAAATCGTTGAACAAATTCGAATATGGTTCGAAATAATTTTCCCGAGTATATACTTGTCTCGGAATATGCACGATTTCCTCTACAATATTTACTTGGTCCACTATTTCAACAATGTCAACGATATTTACATCCACGGTACAACACTTGACCTTACATTAATAACAACCAGAAATTTAAAATGCAGTACAATAAACGCTGATGTACGTGACAGAATTTGACAAACGTATTGTTAGGTTATGAATCGAATCGTAAGTCTCAAGTTGTTATTATTTACGACTAAGTTGTAAGCTCGACTTGAAGTAATCCGGTTTGCTTAGACCTCAGAATGGGGAATTGGAACCGGGCGTAAGTGATTCAGTAGATACAAGATGTAACTTATTACCTACAAATGAGTGAAATACAATTATCCCGTTTCTGCAAAATCGAAGAAATTCTTGAGTCCAGGCCTTGATCCGCCGACGAGTCTCAATGCGAACGATATTTTATAGAAAATTATTCTCGAGATAGTCAAGGTGGATTTATAGTTAAAGTTCCTCTGAAATCTTCGATAGATAGTTTAGGCAATTCTAGCATTGGTGCACAGCGTAGATTTTACTCTTTGGAACGGAAACTAAACGCAAATTCCTCATTAAAAGAATTATATTGCAATTTCATGTGTGAGTATGAAGAGATGAATCATATGACTCCTCTTTCTGTTAACGAAATTGATCGTCCATTATATTTTTTACCTCGTCATAGTATTTTATGGGAACATAGTAAAACCACAAGGTTACGTGTAGTGTTTGATGCGTCATTTAAAACTTGTTTTCAATTTTGATAAGATTTCGACAACTTTTAATTGCGATATCCGCGGATATAAAAAAGATGTATCGCCAAATTCTAATCCATCCCAATGACAGACATTTACAAGCTATATTGTAACGACCACAACCCTCAGAGCCGCTTCGCGTTTTTCAGCTGAATACAGTTACCTACGGTACGGTATCCGCGTCGTTTTTGGCTACGCGTTGTCTTCTAGAATTGGCGAAATTAAACATAAATTCTTATCCTGATGCATCTAAATAATAGAGCATGATTTCTATGTTGATGACCTCCTCACAGGTACAGACAATCTTGAAAATGCCAAAAAATTATGTAGTCAAATGGATTTTATATTAAAAGGCGGATGTTTTGATGTCAACAAATGGGCTTCAAACAATAATGCAGTTTTTGATAATTTTCTCGAACGCAAAAACAATTTAAGTAATTCAATTTGAATTTCTAATTTTAAAGAGAACACTAAAGGAATGGGATGATGAACTTCCTTTAGATATAAGATCTCGATGGCTAATATTTAATATCTTAATGATTTCTACGGTTTTGCGGATGCCTTAGAAAGGGCATACGCAGCTTGTTTGTATCAATATCAATAGATGAATCTGGACAGATTTCAGTTAAGTTACTATGCCCTAAATCCAAAGTTGCAGCCATTAGAACGTTAACAATCCTTAAGCTAGAATTATGTGCAGCTTTAATATCGACTAAATTAATAAAAAAAGGTGCTAACCACGTTGAGACTTAATATAAACAATACGTATCTTTGGACTAATAGCACTGTTGTATCAGGTTGGTTAGGACAACCCGAACACATTTTGAAGGTCTTTGTTGCACATCGCGTTGCTCAAATCTGGAACTTAGTTGGTAACATTACATAGAAGTATGTTCCCACTGAAAATAATCTTGTAGATTTAGCATCACATGATATATCAAGTAGTTGTATGAGTAAAGAGTGTTGGCCTCAATTAAACATTAATCAAATCAAAAATTTACCGGAACTAAAAGTAATACCACCGGTTTTATTAGTAAACGTATTCGATACATCCGAAATCATTAATTTAAAAAATTTTTCAATTTTGACTCGCTTACAATAAACAGTTGCATATGTTTTGCGGTTTTTAGACAACACCGCAAGAAATGAGAAAAATAGGTTGCTTTAATGCACACGAAATTTTGAGATCTTTGTTAATTATAGTACGGGTTATACAAATAAATAGTTTTGCTAATGAAATAAAAGATTTAAAATCAAATCACGGAATAGATTCGAAGTCAAAAATTTTGTCACTAACGCCATTTCTGGACGATAAAGGAATTTTAGGCGTGGGAGGGCGACTAGAAAACTTGGAATTAAAGTTTGATGTAAGACATCCTATATTATTACGACACATAATCATGTAGTGGATTTAATATTTGAGCATGAACATGTTAGATTAGATCATGTAGGACCGACACAATTGCTTTGTTCAATATGGGATAAATTTTGGCCAATTAAGGGCAAAAACGTTGCTAAACGTGTAGCTAAAAAATGTGTCCGTTGCTTTCGCGCTCATCCGATTAATAAAGCTCCATTAATGAGCGCATTACCGGCAAGCCGTATCGTATCTAATTTTCCGTTTCAAAGTACTGATATAGATTATGCCGGCCCATTTGCTTGTGTGGTGACGACAACACGGGAATTATCCAGAATGGAAAATTGTGTTACAAATGGAACCCGTGGAAATCTGAATTCTACTATAGCAAATTTGTAGTTTGTTATGTTAAAAATATTTCGGTGTGAATTTTGTATTGTATAAGATATTAGCTTAAAAAGTTTAAAAAAACAGAGAAAAGACAATTTTACCGAATTTAAGTGTCTGAGATAAAAGAATATACTAAACGACTAGTTTCATAAGGGACCATTTTAGCGCACGAAACCAAAGTTTAGCAAACGAACTGCAAACTTTATAGTAGTTTTTGTTTTGAAAATTATATGTAAAAATAAATTTACAATTAATATTTTTTTTTATTTTATTGATTGCGAAAATTTTATAATAAGTTGGCAATATTTCAAATTTTACATGTTGGATTGCTGTTGTGGTGATTATGAAAATATATCTAACGACTATGTGGTAGTTAGAGAAGAGGTGAACTCAGTCTCACTCCTGCTTTGTAATTGTTAGTGTTATTTGTAAGTTTGTATTTGTTATTTTTTACTATAAGTCAAATTCCACGGATATATACTATTTTATCATTGTGGATTGGTAGTAGCTACATATATTTATGCCAAATTATTCATAATTAGTGACCAACGAAGCGAACCATGTAAAGCGAGAAGAAAAGAAACATCTATCGACATTAGTACGTAGAGCAAACATGACAGAGTTTCTTTAAAAATCCCTGAATTTTGAAAGTAGCAATAACAATTTTAGTTTGATCTGCTTGAAGCTCAATTTAGGAGTATATGAATTAAATAAGACGTTACTATGTTGGATTACACAATCTCCGCATTAAATTGTAACACAATCACTGCGGTTTATGATTTATTGTCATCTCCACCACAAACGAAAACTATAGAACTTTAAAAGAAAGATTGATACAATCGTATTCAAATTCTGAGACAAAAAAAACTACTAAGCAGTATGGCCTTAGGCGACAATAAGCCATCACAATACATAAAATGTAGATGTTGAATAACAACCAAATTAAGCCTAAAATACTCAAAACATTATGTCTCGATCACTACATGCAAGCAGTAGGACAATTCTGACGGTAAGTAATGAAGAACTCGGCATAGTAGTAAGTATGACTGATAAAATATATGAAATTGTGCACCCAGTGAATGCAGTATCGACTTCAAGTGACGACAAAATGGAAGACTAAGTACAAAAGCTTTGCCTTTAAATAGAAACCCTTACGAAAAAAGTTCAAGACCTGAAGAATGGGGTTGTCTTGATCGACATTGGTGCTGACATTAGCTTCTCTCCGCAAAACCTATTTAAAGCTAAAATAAGCAAGAACTTAACGCTACATGCTCCAAATGGTTTACCAATTCATACATATTGTATAAAAACTTTACCATTGAATTTGGGCTTGCAAAGACAGTTCACCTGGAACTTTGTTATAACAAAATTAACACTACTGCTTAATGTAAGGAATCAAAAGCTGATGGGCTCCACAACTTTGCTAACAAGCAAATAAATATTCAAGTAAAATGTGCAGTGTGGAAGGAGGTAGAAAAGTTTATCACCGTATCGAGACAAAAGGGCAACCAGTATATGCGAGACCAAGACGCTTACCTGCTGATAAACTTGCTGCAGCTAAAAAAACTTTTACTTTCTTGTAAAGAATGGAGTAGTTTAAAGTTATCTGACAAACGTTTTTGGCATATAAATGTTGACATAATAGGGCCACAGCCTCCACACAAAACAATAGGTATATGCTAACGATAATTGATCGTTATACTACATGGCCAGAAGCAATCCCATTTAGAAAAACAACAGCATAGGTAAGTAATTGCAGAAAAAATCTTAATACATTAGGTTTTTAAGTATGGAGTGCTTTATAAAATAACTACTGACAGAGGTAAACAGTTCAAAAGCGAGGTATTCTGAGGCTTTAAATTATTAGGCATACAGCGTATTAAAACGACTGCGTACCATCCACAAGGGAATGGAGCTGTTGAAAGGTTTCACCGAACACTAAAAGCAGCGATTATGTGCACAAATAATGTACAGTGGTCGGAAATATTACCTATCGTACTTTTAAGTTTAAATAACTATTTACAAAGAAAAATTGAAGTGAACACAGCTGTCAACACAAACAGCAGAGTTTATTGAAAAACTTCAGAAGAATATGGCATAAGTAAGACCTGTTCTACCCAGCAATCATTCAAAACAGAAAATATTTATACATCTACACCTGAACAACTCGAGTTACGTTTTCATGATTATGGATCGTACTCGACCTCGATTTACTTCACCATACGAAGACCCCTACAAAGTCGTCAGAAAACATGAAAAGTATTTCGTAGTTAAATTAAAAGACAAGGAAGAATGCATTGCCATCGACAAATTAAAACCTGCGTTTATACCACCTACGTTTCAAGTAACCAAAGAACATTCATATCCACAACAGGTGAGAAGCAATAGATTTGAACCATTGTTAACCACAAACCAACCAAAAACAACCGTTCGTTTCCATCAGGTTACTCTCGAAAGGGGGAGTGATGTGGTGGTGATGTGGTGGTTATGAAAATAAATCTAGTGACTTTGTAAAACACAAAACTACATTTGGTGGTAGTGGATCTGCAAGTATCCAATACAAGCGATATAGAAGAGGTAAACTCACTCTCATTCCTGCTTTGTCAATCAAATTATAAACTTGTAAATGTGTATTTGTTGTTTTTTAATACAAATTAAATTCCACGGGTATGAATTGTGAATTATTATAATTACACCAAATTATACATACTGTATTTCAATTGTCAAATACCAGTATTGCCAATCTAACAAAACCACAGTTCGGGTGCTATAAAGTGTTACTTTAAACATCTCAAAACATTCTTTAAAGTACTTGTTAGAGTACCAAAATAGAAAAACTATGTTTTATTACACTAGCTGTGTAGTAAAAATTCAAAATCGATTTACAAATAATATTTTTGTGTTCAATAAATAAAGCAAGCATTTAAAAGTTTTTTCTACATTAGAGTTTTGAATACAATAAATCCCAAGCCAAAATTAAAAGTTGGCAAAATAAAAGTTTATTAACACATCTTTTCGCAGTTTAGTTTTCCTAAATAATGATTTTATTGTTATTGATAAATTAAATTTAGAAAATGTCGAGAGGAGTGAGCAGAATATATTTTGTAAAATTTCATTTCCAGTGGCATGTTGCGGGGATTTGCGAAGTAAAAAATGTAAATATGACTGTGATTTAAAATTCAATTTTACCTTTGATGTAATATACTTACTATAAAAGTAGATTACAAAGTAATCTTATTAAAATATTCTGTATTACCTCACAGATGGTTTGGTGAAAAACGTATGTTGTACACCGCTTGAAGTTAATCAAATACTTGATAGTGTATTGGAAAATGCTATATAATTTTTTATGTTTTTTTAGTACCGTATGTGGCATGCAGTAAATTAGTGAATCTTTATTCTTTACGTATTATCGATCAAGATAAGCTATAAGAAAAAAATTAATAGTTTACAATAACTACTATATCGTAATATTTGTGTTAAATATTCTATACCTAAATATCAAAGTTCAAACTTTGATTAGTTCTTTAAAATATTTAATACCACATACAATGTCATTCTGTAAATACGTAGTGTCTAAAGGATTAACAATGAATTAACACGTTTGTTGTTTACGTCACAAAAAAAAGATAATAATGCAGTCAAAATAGATATTCATTTTGTCTAAGAATTCATCTGGAAAAAAATATTCGAATTTAAGCTATATAATATATCTAGAAACATGAAATTAGCTTATAATTTATTACTACCATAAAATCTTAATTGTAGATCATTGAAGCATAAACTTCAATGTCTCTTGATAACACATTCCTGTACGGCAAACTCTTGTTTTTACAATTATTCTTATTGGCAATTTTTTCATTATATTCCATATCAAGATTATAATTTTCGGCATTGTTTTCGCCATTTTCATCTTCATAAGATGCACTTTTTCAAGTCGTCAAAAGGAAAAGTCTCATTAGAGTTATAATTGCCTGGTATATATGTTGGATCAGCGATACTATCTGTATCATAAAAATCTAATCCATCTTTGCTCAATGATTACTTTATTTTCTGCAATTTATGCCTTTTTTCCTTAAATAGATGTTTTTTGTCAATGATCGTTTTCGATTGATTGAAATATTTATAAATATTTCCAAACACACCATATGAAAACTACATGCCTAAGTGCATATGAACACAATGTTTGAATTATATTTATTACTAATAAAAGGCAAGATATAACAACTTCTATCACAACGGCAAGCACACTTTAAATGCTCGTGACAACTGATAAACATGTGGAAGATATGAATCACGTACTGGCATCTACGACGGAAATACAGTAACGTATTAGTCGATCAGAATGTTGCAAACGTGCAACAGTAGGCATTTACTCAATATTCCTTTTTTTAGTGAATTGTATGAATAAAAAGTGGTTGTTGCAAATTTACAACCTCACCTTATTACGCTCTATTACTATCATTAAACGGTATATAAATTAATACTGTATTTTTGTCTGTGTTTATAAATCAATAATGGCTGAAAGATGTTTAAATATCAGTGAGAACCAAAAGCAACAACTAATGGAATTGATGGAAAACGAACATAATCTACTAAAAAATAAATTTTCGGCAACATTTAACAAAAGTGAAGCACAAAACCGGTGGGAAGCCATCGGAAATGCCATACCAGGAAGTCAGAAGCATTTGCCACAATGGAGAACGGATTTTTTTATATTTTATTAAATGTAACAATGGATATAAGTTGTCAACATAAGTAATCTTTGAAATCTTATGTATCGTTTTGATTAAGTCAGTTATACATTACACTGTTTTGTTTTAGCAGGAAAGCATATTATTATACAGCAATTGGTTTGCTTTAATTATTAATATTGATACATTAAAAACACTTCATTTAATGAAGCATAAATGAGGTTTTTGGTAAAAAACGTAATAGAAAAATTGTTCAATTCAAACACAATAAATCAATAAATAGGTTGTAGAATATTCTTCACTAGGAGGGGCAAATTAAACCACTTAAGATTTTTTTATGGCGACGTTTCGTGCAATCATGCGTGCACTTCTTCAGGCCACTGAAATATATTGTGAGTAAGCTACACATTTCTTATTACATAACAAATAATACATTTTAGGTACAAACAACGTAGAAACTTACACAAAAAGGTTAGAGTGGAATCGTCCTTAACTCCAAACGATATGAAAACTAATTACACAATATAAATTAACATGAATAATTGTTAAAATATTTCTAAAAAGTCAAATAATTAAAATAGTGTAAATAAACAATCAACTGAGAATGACAAACAATTGACACGACATGTATAATCAAAAATTCTATTTGCAATGTCAAGGTAATCAAGGAAGATAAGAACGAAAAATACCGCAAATTTAATAGACCTATCTAAAGCTAATAACCAATCTTTGATATTAAATTGTTGTAAACATTACTTAAATTGTTAGTGTCTGTATTGAAGTTAATGTTGTTTTTGTAAACGTTGATGAATATCATCTCTGAAACTAATCGCTTTTTATAGTTACAATCTCTGTCTAAAATTTTGGGATTGTTGAAGTCAAAATTATGTCCCGTATTGATATGATGTAACGCTAACGCAGTTTCACCCTTTTTATTATTACAATCATACATGTGATTATTGATCCGATTTTTTATTTTCTGTTTCGTTTGTCCTATGTAACACGCTTGGCATCCCATACAATCTACTTTGTACACTACATCATGTTTTTCAGTTATATTAGTTTTATCTTTAGTTCTAACTAATATAATACAAGTAATTCATAATCTAGTTGTAGTTATTCTGTTCGTACACTGTTTAATTCAACAATATTTTGAGGAAAATGCACCTGCTTACTGATGGCTGGCTAATTCCAGAAAAAAAGTTGTAACCAACATCTGTTTGACAGCTACTGGCAACATAAGACTTAAGTGCTACTAAAACCTCATCTGATATTAACGAAATACTACAAAAATGTTTTTTTTGTTTTATTTAACTCCGATGAGCATGAAGGGACTATAAGATTTTTACTTAATCTAAATAATTTAACAAACCGTCATTCATTTAACATTTCGAAATGATCTAAAACTATTTTAGTGATAAGCGTGGTTGTCTGTTAACTAAGTTTTCAGCTTCTTTAAGAGTTTCGGCAATAACTAAGTGTTCAATTTCATCTAAATTAGTCATTGCACATTTATAACTATAACATAATTAACACAAAAAAAATTAGGTTAACAGGAACGTCAGTTTCCCATAGAAATAATTCCATTTTCAAAAACTAGTTATTTGCAAATCTCTCAAACTGAAAAACAGTTTATACAAGTTTTGTAGATTATGCAGTCATTGCCAACGTCTATAAAAGTTTCCAGTCGAACCGAAGGCGAGTTGGAAATGCACATTCCTTACGAGTTATGTACTGTAACGAACTTCAATCGCAATCAGGCTAGGCTCAGATTGGTGTGAGACCTCTAAAGGGAGGTGGAAACTTTTGCGGAGGTTATTTATGCTTTATTGTTACCTACCAAAAAAAATCAACAAACCCAAACAAAAAATCGAAGGGCGCCAGTAAATTTATTGTAAGAAAGAAATTCACAAAAACTGTAAGGTAAAACAAAATAACACAGAAATAGAATAATAATAATAATGAGTATCAACAAATGTAAATATTAAACCAAAACACTTAAAACTAAATGCAAATCTTTAACAATAACTAAACACAATGAAAAAAAGTTGAAGACCCAAAAATTAAAAAATGTCTAACTTAAATTGGCTTCAGGATCCTTTACATTGTCACTATAATAAAACTATTAACTAGTATTGATAACTTTTAATGCAAATAAGAAAATAATTTCGTTTGCTAACTAAGCAAAATTTATATTAGGTACCTACATAATCAATTGTGTTTAAAAATCTCAACTTAAACGCTTTGATAATATTTATCAAAGTTCAGACATCAGACGATAAATAGATAAATGATCTTTACTAAATACAACATTTCAGGTAGGATAGCTAATCCCAACACAACTAATTTCTTGTTATCTTCATTACGACACTGACAAAGTTAATATGCTTGTAGCATGCAAAACCAATAAAGCATAAATTGGTTTTATATGAATAAATAACTTCAAATAATAGATATAAGATAACTTACAGGTCAGGCACTTCATAAACGATAGGTAACACAAAACAGAACTGATAATAAATTGCGGGTGGAAGCTCTCCAGTGAATTTTCCATGTTTTCAAAAACCATATAATACGACTGCTTTATTTTATTCAAGCGTAACGACAAAAGCAACATTTCTTGGGACTTCAAATGAGTAACTAACTCCTTTTTTACATATCACCTTATTTTTTTCATTAATTATGTGCTATAAGTGACTACTAATTTTTATTGATATTGCTGTTTCTTTAACAAAAACTACGAAACAGGAATGTGTGATAAAACAGCACGTTACAGTACTATACTTGTTTTACGACTATATATTTAATTATTTATCAAAATTAATCTTTTACAAAAAGAACAAGTGGCAGACACCAAATAACATAGATTTATAAAACCTAAAACATACTATTGGTTTCTACAATCACAATTAAAACATTAAGTACTATTTAATTCTTGAGTGAGTGAGTATTAAGTAAAACTTAATAGTCGGATCAGCTTGTCAAATATTAATTAATTACAACATTTTGCAAGCAGTAAATTAAAGAAAGTTATGCTTAAATTGTTAACAATGTCGTCGTCGTTGGTATGGGAACGTTTTTCCTATATAAAATATTATCTACGTCTTAAATTCTGTTTATAAATGTAGTCAGTACTTTTTACGTGACTTTCAAAATGTTTCACTTTTGAGATATATGGAGGTCTATTATGGTTACTTTCTAAAATTATTTTCGTATTATACAGGGTATCGCAAAGGCCCTAAAAATATTAAAATTATGTTTTTTAATGGATTTTGAATTTTGTCAAAATATAACCAAATTTTTATATTTGAGATACTTAAGAAATATTTAAGTTATGTGGGCAAAATATACGTGAAGTGTGCATAATGTTCAAAAATTAAAACCTATCGATTAACAAATGTAAATGGCCATAACTAACTTAATTTAAATAAAACCCTAAACTTTTTATTTTACCAGAAAATGTATTTTTTAATTTTTTATCACATGGTTTGAATTTTGTCAAAATACAACCTACTTTTCATATTTGAAATACTTAAAAAGTATAGAAGTTATGGGAGCAAAATTTACGTGACGTGTAACAATAGATCTGATTTGATATCTGAATTATAATAAACTAAATATCTTATACAAGGTGTTCAAAAAAACCCATCGATTAAGTAATTTAAGTGGCTATAACTTGATTATTAAAATGAAACGCCAAATTTATTAATTTAGCACAAAATGTAATTTTTAATTAGCTGTCAAATGGTATTGGAATGTTCTATGTTAAATCATTTCGTTTTTACACAATACGCTAAATAATCGTTTTCTGCAACATTTTATATGTAGAAGTATCAAACAATTAACAATTATAAGAATAAAAATAATAAAAAGAAATTTTTTACATATGTTTAGACACCTGGAACATAATTTACACTTTACTGTAAATATTGCTCACATAGCTTATACTTTTTTAATATTTCAAACATGAAAACTAAGTTATATTTTGACAAAATTCAAATTATATAAAATTTACGCCTCATACACGTTATTAAAACAAAATAATTGAAAATGCAATCATATGCAGGGGATTTCTTTTAAAAAACATAACTTTGATACTTTTAGAGCTTTAACAACACCATGTATAATATGAAAATAATTTTATAAAGTAACCAGACTTTTATATATTCAAACGATGAAATGTTTTAAAATTCACCTATTTTGTCCACCACATTCGGTGCCGTATAGCGTGAATAACCCTGTATACCAAAATAATTTTAAGTTGTTTACGCTATTGATGGATACTAGTCAAAAAAAGTTTTAAATTTATATCTTTTTTAGCTTGGATACAATTGTCCGAGGGGCAAATGCTGGACACCATTTATATATAATTCTATTTGTGATTAAAGTATAAAAACTTTCACTCAATTTTTATATTATTATAATAATTAGATAAACTTTTGTTGAGAATTCTTCAACTTTGTAGCTAGTAGATGTCTTTTTTATTGTAAAAATAAATATAGTATTATAGTAATAAAAAGTGCAAAATACAATTTTATATAAAAGCAGCAAGAGATATTAGATTAAAAAGAAAATCGAAGCAATCTAGACACACAGTGTTAATGCTAACTATTATTACAAGTTTGAAGTACCTATTACATAACATTTCATAAATGAAATGAGAACAGTGGCCGCACTTGTGATTTTTATTTCTATCATTTTTTCTTAGTTGTTCTATGCGACGGTCCGTTTAGATTTGCAAGTTACATATAAAATATAAATATTTCCTGTAGTGTTTGTACAAATGTATTTAAGAATTTTTAAATATTGAAGTTTTGTTGTGAAATAGTTTCTCATCATATATTAAGCCTAAATAATATGTATACTAAATTGTTTCATAAATTTATGAGAATTATCTGTCATCATTGTTGTATGCACTTTTAGTTCTTAGTTTTTTAGAGGTTGGCAACAACGTCTAGATAGAGGCAAACAAGTTATGCCCTCATCTATAAATAGAAAATAAATATATACGCTAAAATTAAACACTAGTGTTATTAAAAAACTTATATAAATAAACAACAAACAAACATGATATCAGAAGTAAAAATTTGTTAGTACTTAAAATTTGTAAAAAGTCATAGCCACGCCACGTGTTTTAAGTTAGGTTAGTTACCGAATAATAATATAACAATGGAATGTAAGCCACCAGAACCGTTTTGCATTGAAGACTTAAGCAATTGGCCTAAATGGAAGCAACGATTTAACATATTTATATTGGCCTCAGGTAAAAGCAATGAGCAAGAAGAAATAAAATCGCATTGGTATTACATGTAATAGCCCAGGTAGCACATTACGTAGATTCCACGTGACTTTTTGGTGACCAATTACGTCGACTTCACCACAAAAACGACGTAAAGGAGACGTCCTATGACGTGAATTTGTCACAGTCGAATTGACGTAATTAAATCACGTCACTTCACGTCTTCTTTTGACGTCCTATAGACGTCGAATTACTTATTTATTTGTACCAGGGGGAAGGGAGGTAATTAGCATTATATATGCTAAAAATAACTAAATGACTATCATAGTATCTCTTTATTACAAATTAACATTTATCTCTAAAATAGACAAAATGAAAATAAAAAACGTAAAAAATTCTGTGTCGCATTTACATATAAAGTAACAAGTAACAAAAAAATACACAATAACAACTAAACTACTCTGAGGTATGAAACAATGGTGCTGCCACCCACTCACTATCGTTAAAAGTTTGAATTATAATGTTATCTGAAACAAAACAGTAAGAATCTGATTTTGAGTATGAGTTAATAACTAAAACACAGTTCTGCATTAAAATTTTTGTATATTGTTTGCATTTAGAATTAGTTGCAATAGGTCCAAAATCATGCTCTATTTGATGTTTAATGTCATAATCGACATAATAATGCAAATCACGGTAGTGGGTAGGTGTTAAACAATTTAGTAACTAGCAATACTTAAAATAAACAAACTCACGTATTAATTAATTAATCTTGAAGTTGAATTGCCCCTAAATCATGTGATTTAGTGAACACAATTCTCAAAAATCAAAAAAAAACTTACAAATAAGAACTTTCCTTGCATTTAACTCTACAAACGCTCCTTTTTTTTGACGAATTCCCAAAAAACTAAATTTCATTGCAAACTCATTTGTCATAAGTTTTCTGAGAACTGCATTTGTCTTAGTCGTTGGATCTCGACCTCCCAAGCCAGACAGATATGATGCCTAAAACATGAGTAGATGCAACACAGCAAAAATATTTTAAAACAATTAATTACCACTGCAGACAGATTAGTGTTATTACTAAGATACTCCTCCAATCTTCTTAAATCAGTCAGGTTTGAAACTGGAAGTGTCAATTCTAAGTCATCAGGTAATTCAAAGGCTTTTATAGAGTTATTGTGAGTATTGGTAGTTAATAGTTTTAAAATTTGTCTGTTTTGGGTCCTAATTGTAATTAAATAATCCAATACTTGATCACAGAAACCTGTAATTGGGCAATAAAATTTAAATTTTCGCATATAAATTATAAAACTACCTTTTGATTCACTGCTACTTTTAGTTAATGTTGGAGTTGAAAAGCCAAACTGGGCGTCACCATTGATGTCACCTTTATCAGTTTTGGATGTGGATGGCGTTGATGTACATGAAAACGATTGACTCAAGCGGGAGGAATTTGAAGCACATGTACTCTTTACAAACAGGACTGCTAGTTGCTGAAAAATAAAAACTTAACTTTAACTAATTATTTCAATTTCTTCACTCACAAACTGGACTAGATAAAGGAATAATATTAATTCCACTATTATTTAGAACTGTCGACACATCTCTGATTCTTGGAGGCATAGGAAGCTTACTGGAATTTCTACAATCTTCCTCATCACTTGATGAAAAGTTTCTTTTTGCATTCAAACACCTCTTTTTTTTTTCTACTTCAAGTTCTTCTTGTTCACTTTGTATATCAGATGTGAATTCACATTTTTTACATTTTTCTTTAACTTTAAAGAAATCATCTAACAACAAAAAAGAAAAGAGAACTAATTTTAGTAAATATTTTCGTATACTACCTTCCTTGAAAAAACATCTTTTTATTTTGTAAATCGACCAGGTTTCTTCTTCTGGAAGATCTCCTTTACGAAGTGCTTTGTCAAAGGCCTCTCGATGCTTTAAAGGAGGCCACCAAACTTCTTGCTTCTTAGGAGTTAACCAAGAAGAATGAACCAATTCAAAGACTCCAGCTCCAGACTCCTCTGAAAATTCTATACCCACGAAAGCCATGTGTTAGATATTAATAACCTCTTGAAAACTAAAATACAAACTACATTAATTGTGCTCAATAGACTAAATAAACAAAAACATTAGTCAAATAACTTAAATAAAACAACTCAAACATCAATTTGGCACGCTTTTTGTGATTTTATCATTGATTTTATCAATCCAATGATTTAGTTATAATTGATCTCGAGAATAATATTTCCCCAATTTTGAATTAAGTAGGTAGATGCTTACCTGGGCAATAAATTGCAATTGAAAATTGGAACACTGTCACAGCAAACGATTGGCGGGATCATAGAGCGGGATAGCAAACATCAGCACATTGAGGTTCTGTTGAGGTTAGGATACGCAGATACGTTTAAATGCGCAGTGGGTATAATTAGGAAAGCGGGTAATTTAAATTATAAATTTCAAAATAAAAGGTGGTAAAATTCAAGTAAAAGCTAATTTATGATAAATTATCTGTTCGGTTAATTAATTATTGCACGGACTTTTCTTACACTATTTATTTGAACGTGTCGGTCTGTTGAATAAATCAGATTTGTCCTCTCCAAATTCATAATGTTTTTATGTTATATTTTTGAGAAAAAAAATGAAAAAATTAAGACGTAGAATATACGTGTACCCAACGTACTTTAATCACGTCGTTACCAAGTGATCCACCACACGTAATATCACGTCTATAATTGGTCGTTCGACGTGGTTGACGAAGAAACACTATATATCTACGTGATAACCACGTAATTTGACGTACTGTGCTACCTGGGAGGTGAAAATGGATTGGATATTTATAATACGTTTCCCGAAGATAAAAAAGATACTTTAAAAGATGTACTCAATAATTTTGACCAGTATTTTTTACCATAAAGAAACTTTACAATGGAAACCTTTAAATTCAACATTATAATTCAGAAAGAAGATCAAACCATGGATTCGTTTATAACAGAATTAAAGAAACAGGCATCTGATTGCAACTTCATATGTACAAATGACAAGTTACGTAAATCGTATAATAAAAGATCGTATTATTTTAGGAATACACGACAAACAAATTCAACAAAGATTAATTAGAGAAGCAGATATGACATTGAATAAAATTCAAGATTACTGTAAATCGATAGAATTATCTAAACAACACATAAAGCTGTTAACCCCACACGAGGAAGAAGAAATAAATGCGATTAAGTACTTAAGAAAACGCAGTAAGTGTGATCTTCAGCATCCTTTAAGACAATGCCCAGCTTTTAATAAAACTTGTGCTGTATGTCAACGCAAAAGACACTATGCAAAAATGTGTTACAATAAGACAAAAAGAATGTGGCGAATTACAAAACAAAACATGAAGTGAAACAATCAACAACCAACAGTACCTCACAGCCTGAAAGCAAGACAGAAGAACACACACCGATTGCAAGAACACAGTATGTATCAGAATGAAAATATAATGGCAATGTTGAAGAGATAAATACACAGGATTTTCCAAGTAGCAGCGGAATTGTAAGTAATGAAAATTGTGTTTTTATTTGTGAACAAAAGCAAAAACGTCGTTTTTCTTTGTATATAGATTTAAATTTTAATTCTACTGACAATAATTTTATGTTAACTAGAATAAGTATTAATAATATCAGACGGTATGCTTGTTGGACCAGTGGACTGTTTCCACTCATAACCTTTTCTTGTAAGTTTTTTGTCTTTATGTTGTACCTGTTAAACAAATTCAGTTAGTTGTTACGTGTGTAATGTTGTTCACTTACCGTAAATAAATTTTTCAGTGGCCTGAAGAAGTACACACTAGAGGCACGAAACGTAGCCATAAAAATAGTTTACAGTGGTTTTTATTGCCCCTCCTAAAGAAGACAAGATCTAATACGAATTACAACCTAACAAACAGGAGGATAAACTACTTTACCATTAAAAGCAAAAACCTAATTCTGTAAGTTGGTACGAAGAGATTTAAATCTAAGGGTATAACCCGTGGTGGTCACACTTCTTAAAAATAACGTAGTGGTCATACTGGGTCTAGTTGACCCCATGGAAAAAAATTGTTGCTACTTGCGTTCTTTTCAATATTTTCACTCGAGCCGTACATGAGAGTAATTCATAACACTTCCGTTGAATAACTCAATCGTTTTTTAATTGTTTAATTATAAAAAAAATGCGAGAAAATCAAATTTTGAAAATTTTGACTTTTTTTTACTAAAAACTTCATAAAAAAAGATAAATGAAAATGACCTCCGGGGTTCTACTCCGGATATCGCATACTTTGAAAAAAAAAGTCGTGTCATATCGAGCTTTTCAAAAAGTATATTTATTTGTGCAATTAAAATCGTAAATTTCCATGAATCTCAAAAAATGAGATGAACCAACTTTATGGCAGTGAAGTCAATAAAAAAACATTTTTAATTCAAAAAACGATATATTTTATGAATAATAATAAAAAAAAGTAAAAAACACAAAAAATCAATCATGTCTAGTACAATCAATGCATAAATATGCGCGATGCTCGTCGCACATCGGTCGCAAACACGACGGACATTGATATTTAGTTTTTCTGTCACTTCCCTCACTTGCACAGAGCGCACCGTTTCCTGCTCGGCAACTCCACTCTTCCTTCATCAACTGGCTCGGTGTTTTTCTTCAAAATGGTGTATATTCCTGCGCGCAAAGTGGCTCGAAGTTGTGGATCCAAACAACGACGTTCCAAGAATGGCGTGACGAGATGCATGGTTATTTTGTCCAAGCATACTTTCGCTGGCAGTCCCTTGTTAATGCCACTGTTTACCATTTAACATTTCAGTAATATGCGGGTGTTGACTGGCTAGCGATTGCTTTTTGAGCTAAGCAGTCTGTACCTCCTTTTGTACTGTTATAATGCATACCGTCAAACGGGGTGAAAAGGATAATAAGGGGTAAAACGGGTCACCGATGCTTTTTTACGGAATGTTTTTAGGATTGATAGTATGCCTACGATATTCGGCAAATAAACGTTATAACATGTAGTGGGGAAGATCAGTCGTTGGTAAGAGTGTGACGAGATAGGTCGGTCGCGTTGCGTATGATTGTTATTAACGACTAAAGAAAAAGTGATACATGCGTAGTTTTTACAAAACATAAAAACGTTGATATCCACAGAGTAAGCGGTACACGTTGGAGAGTTCTGGTAAGTTTTTTTGAGTTACCTAATTAGTCGACTTCATCAATTAAAAAAAATTTTTTTTTAATCTTTTGTGGTTCAAGTTTGAGAATTATTTGTGTAAAAAATTTTAGTTTAGGGGGTGAAAGGGATCATCTTTTGCGAGGAACGTAACCTAGTAGGTACCTAGTAAAAAAGCAGCAGTAAAAAACAATCAAAATGTACTACTAACCTAGTATTATTTACTTTCATGAAAAATAATTATTGAGGGGGGGGAGGGTTTCTTGGAAGCGGATATAGCAAGGGTGGTCCAAACCTCTACAGTAAGGTTAGGAGTTTGTTTTTAATTTATGCCTGCCTCACTAAGTCCGTGTAATTTACATATTTACCTACCTACCTATCTGTGAACACGTGTTTTTTTTTGTTTACAGATATCTGCACCATGCCTCGAAAATATATAAAAAAATTAGGACCCACAAGAAAATTTCAGTATGATCCAGTTTATATGGAACGAGCAGTGGCTGCTGTTGCAAATGGTCGTATGTCTATAAGAAGAGCTTCTGAGATGTATGCAGTCCCTTACACGACCTTGCAGCGGAGATATCGCGCAAACAGAGAGTACAGAAAAATTGGGGGACAACCAGTCCTTTTTGACCTCGAGGAAAGGAAGCTGGTGGTATGTTTGTTAGTATGTGCGGATTGGGGATTTCCTCTACAAAGTATTGACATTCGGTATATGGTACAGCAATATCTAAACAGAGCAGGAAAAACTGAAAAAAGATTCAAAGACAACATGTCAGGCACAGATTGGTTCAAAACATTCATGAAGCGACACAAGGATCTTACAGTAAAATTAGCTGAAAATACGAAAAGAGTTAGGGCTGCCGTCTCCTACGAAACAGTTGAACAGTATTTTCGGCATCTTGGAGAGTCTCTGGAAGGTGTTCCACCATCAAATGTCATTAATTATGATGGGACCAATTTTACAGACGACCCAGGAGCTGTAAAAGTCGTCGTAAGAAGGGGATCTAAACACGCTCATCGAGTTATCGATACATCGAAAACCAGTACAAGCGTCATGTTTTCGGTTGCTGGTGATGGAACACTCCTGCCGCCTTACATTGTATATAGGGCAAAACATATGTACGAAGGGTGGGCAGAAGGGGGTTTTCCAGGTGCACGGTACAACAGATCGGTGAATGGCTGGTTTGACAGTACGACATTTGAGGACTGGTTCATATCAATTGCTCTGCCCTACTTTAAAAAGTTAGAAGGCTCAAAGGTCATGATAGGAGACAATTTATGTGGCCACTTTACAATTAACGTCATTGATCAGTGCGAACAAAATAACATACGATTCATACTTTTACCGCCGAATTCTACAGATTTACTGCAACCCCTTGATGTTGCCTATTTTCGACCCCTAAAGCGTGCTTGGCGCAATGTTCTCACAAAGTGGAAGATCAAACACAGAGGTGTTCTTCCAAAAACCGTTTTTCCTGCATTGGTAAAAGAAGCAATAGAAAAACTGGGACTGCAATCGGCCTTAAACACCAAAGCAGGTTTTAAAGCGTGTGGCATTGTGCCATTTAATCCCGATCACACCCTCAAAAAGATTGAACACTTGAAAAACAGAGAAGACAATAATGAAGAGAATGAGGAAGCAAGAGTAGAGCAAAGCGAACACCATTGTTGATCATTTAAGAGAACTAAGAACGGTCTCGGGCGAAAATCCAAAGAGGGGAAAAAGAGTTAACGTCATAGCAGGAAAAAGTGTTTGTACGAAAGACCTTCAAGAAGAAAAAGAAAGCTCCGAAGAGGAGGAAGATGGCATTGATGCGAGTTTGTCAGACGTGCAAGATGACGACGTTTCAGAAGACTTACTACCTGTGAGCATTGATGAACATTTTCAGCTTGGAGACTTTGTTATTGTGAAATTTGTCACGAACAAAACAGATCGATTTTTTGCTGCTAAAATTGAAGAAATTTTAGGTGAAGAGGCTGCAGTTAAATGTTTAAGGAAGAAGTCGTCAAAAAAAGAAATAACTTTTGCCTATCCCGAAATTGACGATATCGTAGTGGTCAAGCAAGAGCAAATTATAAAAAATTCATGCAATCCCCTAAGAAGAGGAACATTTACTTTTAAGACAATCTCAAATTATAATTTAGAATAAGCATCAATAATATTTTTCATACCTTTTACCTAGTTTAAGTTTTTATATTTCTTTAATAAAAATGTACTAAAAACGCGTATTTTATTTAACTTTTCTAATAAAACCGCTTGCAAAATATTTTAAAAATTCTTTTTGTGATTCATTTCACCCTGAAGAGTGTTAAAAAGCAAAATAACGGTATTTAAACACCTGATCCGTTTCACCCCGACACACGGGGTGAAACGGATCACTTTTTGAAAAAAAAATTCCAAAATCTAATAGGTCATTTTGGGAAATTGTTCCAGTAATATGTGCCCCAGATATGTGTGTTTAACATATATTTTTTCCAGATTTTTTTCTTTCCAAAAAAGTATGAAAAAATACCAAAAATCGAAAATTTTGATCCGTTTCACCCCGTTTGACGGTAATAATTTCAGGTTTCTGATTGTCCATAGCGTCCGTGACTATTTTATTTTTTTTCGGCGTATATGACGCAAGCGTCATACCATCAGCGTAGCAGAATTTCGCGACCGGGTCACTCTTGGCGGATACCTTCATTTCTGCTGGTATATCTCGCTTGTTTTTTTTTGATAGTGCCAGTAATTTTTATCTGATAAGGCTCGTCTTTCATACGCTTCAATAGAGGCACAGAAGTAAACCAATTGTCGCAGGTGACAGTGCGGTTTGTACCATGAATTGGAACGTTTGTTTTCCGAAAATAATATTTCGTGAGTTGCTCGTCCTCAAGCTTATCGGTTAACGGTATTTTCCCAAAGTATGGAACTGCGTGCATTAAGTATGATGTGCTTGGATCGTTCAAAGCAAAAAAAATTAACCCGTATTTATCTGGCTTTGATTTTATATACATGCGAAATTTTGAACGGCCTCGAAATCCCAATAAAATTTCGTTTATTGTGCAATCGCGGCTTGGTTGATAGCAATTGGTGCAATTGGAAATGAAAATTTCCCATATTTCCCGAATGGGCGAAAATCGATCGTCTTTGTTTCATATATATCGCGCTTGCGGCATAACAGAGCGATAAAAATTCACTCCATTCTGGTTACTCCATAAATCATTAGTATTCACACCAGCTGATTTTCACGCACCAGTATAATTTAATACACCTATGTACGCTCGCATTTCTTCGTTATCGGTATAATTATGATAGGTTTGTGTATCTCCGCCTCTCTCGATCAAATCAGCACAATGAGTTTCTATTTGTGTGTTTCTATGTTCCACAATTATTTGTATAATGTCTGAAGTGATAAGACTGTCCCAAAAATGCTCGATACTTTCTAAATTTTTAGCTGGGCCAGTGGGTCCTGGTGGGTACAGGATCAACATCACTTAGACGACCTACCGAAAAAAGGAAAAGAAATGAAAAATTAAAAAAATGATACTGCTATCATAAATAAGAATAAAATTCTAAATATAAGGTATTCTTCATCAAGAATGCAAACATATTTTTGGCCGTATTTATGAGTCATTATTCTTTTAGTAAACTGCTACAAAATATCAGTATTAGTGAAGCTAATACTGTGATTTATTTATATCGTATTCTATGTGTAGACCCTTACATATACATGCACACACCTTATATATGTATACTGGTTTTTACCTGACTGACGCTGTGGCATTCTCGTATCCCAAACAAAGCCATTCTTCCCCCTGAGTTTTGTTCTGGGCCGACCTCGAGCGTTGGAATCTAACAGACGCTGATCTAACAATGACTTTTCCCAGTCACACTCCATCATCTCGTCGGTATCGCTGCTTTCACATTCAACTTCACATTCATCCGACTCCTCTAAATCCTCCGAAACATTGTCGCCACTTTCGGAATCGTCTCCGTCTAAAACTTCTTCGACTTCCTTATTATTCCGGAAGGACGCAGCAATTGATCGTGGTCGCAAATTGTATGACATCTATATTAACGTAATAAAAATTATTTTCTAACTAAGAAAAAACTATAACATGAAATGCATTGATACTTACGTTATTGCGTACAATTTAACGATATAAAAAAAAATTTCCACTAAAAAAAAACGTTCGCACACTTCGAAGTCTAGTGAGGCACTGATGACACGCAGGTTTTTAGAAACTATTCAGGGTTGTTTTAGTACCTTCAAACAATAATAGATGGTACCACAGATACCATTTTGAATGATATCTTCGAAGCAAGAGCAACTCAAAAATTGCCTGGGGTCATCTAGACCCCTAATGACCACTATGGGATAAAATAAAATTTAAATTAGATTCTGGAGCGGAATCAATGTTCTACCACTAAAATATTTAATCAATTTAAAATTATATAAATGCTTAACCATTCCATCAAAAACTATTATTGTTTATTATGGAAATTTCAAATTTCAAACAGTCGGTCATATAACATTAAAATACTATTATAATAACAAAAGTCGTAAAATAAAATTTTTAGTTGTCGATCTTGATTCAAAACCATTGTTAGGATTGATTGATTGTTTAAACTTTAACATGATTTCTAGAATAAATGTGGTTAGTGATAATGAAGTATCTGAAAAAAATCTGTTATTGCCTAAAGTTAAGGACGATTTATATAAAAATTATGCAAATGTTTTTGAAGGTTTGGGATGCATGCCAGGATTTGTCGACATTAAATTAAAACCAGATGCAATTCCTCTTATCCAAACACGTAGAAGAGTTCCATTGGCGTTGCATAAAAGATACTTTAAATGATCTTGAATACAAAAATATAATTTCAAAAGTTGAATATCCTACCGAATGGGTAAACTCATTAATGATTGTAAAAAAAAACCTAATGACTCTTCGCTTGTGTTTAGACCCAAAACCACTAAATAAGTATATAGGTAGAGAACACTTCACTATTCCTAAATATGACGATATTTTAAGTAGGCTAGAAGGAAAAATCATATTTACCGTTATAGATATGAAAGATGGTTTTTGGCAAATTTAACTTAACGAACATAGCTCAAATCTTTGTACATTTAATTCGCCTTATGGCAGATATAAATTTAATCCAGTACCGTTTGGCTTATGTAATATTCCAGAAATTTAAAAAAAAAAATGCATCGAAATTTTTGGTGATCCCAAATGTTAATATATACTTTGACGATCTTATAATAAGTGGAACTAATGAAAAATTTCAAGATGAAGCATTAAAAAGTGTATTAGAAGGTGCTTTACAGTACAACGTAAAATTTAATTTTGAGAAGCTGCAGTATAAATTAGATCAAGTCAACTTTTTGGGACAAATAATTTCTAAAGAGAGAATTCAACCTTCAAATAAAAATATTTTAGCAGTGTTAGCTATTGAAACTCCCACAAATAAAAAGTAGTTACTTGGAATGTTTAAATTTTTTTCAAAATTTATCCCAAATTTATCACAATTAATGCATAATATGCGGAATTTAACAAGAAACAATGAAATATTTAATTGGTCCGATGCACATCATAATGAACTAAACACATTAAAAACTGTAATTACAAACCAGCCAGTTAAAAATTTTTTAACAAAAATAAAAACATAACTATTCAAACAGATGCTTCAAGTAAAGGCATGGGTAGTGTTATGATTCAAGACGCTCACCCTATAGCATTACATACGTTTTCAAAGCAGTGTAGGCACACTTCTTATTTTAAATCAATATATTCGTCTGGATAGACATAATATTAGGAAACCTCATTATATTATAGCATAGAGTACACATTTTTGAGGTTGTAGCCATAATAATTATACAGGATACAAGAATTTATTAATCAGTTACGTTAACTCACCGAAAAAAATAATACCATCATTAATTGAAATTGACATTTATTGATGTGTTTTTTACTAAAGAAAATTTTCACTGTTACTTATTATTTTTATTCTAGGACTAATATAAATTCTAATTTTACCTTCGTATAAGGAAAAAAAATTTTTTGCAGAATTTTACGTTTCAGTCTCCTAAATCAGAAAAATGTATTTTTGACAAAATCTGTGTCTGTGTGTGTAACGTTGTACCTACAATAACTCTCGAACCAAAAGTCCTAGTAACTTGAAATTTGGTATGGAGCTGACTTTTCATATTTTTTCGGTTCTATCAAGATGGGTGTGATAAAGAAACTGGAAGTGGTATCCCCCATTTTTAACAGTTTTTCTTATATAATTTTGTACGTATGTAAATTATTCCAGTTATTTTTACAGTTTCTTATAGAAATTATTCTTCCTAACAATTTATTCAAATAATTTTTTTAACATTAACAGTTTATCAGATATTTGATTTATAATTTAACTGAATTTCAAATATATCTTAGGTTCTGCCTGCGACGATTTTTAATATCAATATCAATAGCAATATCAAGGCGCACAAATATAGGGGTTAGTGGATATGACAATTTACCATACTTCGATTATATCTGAATTAAATCTTACAGAAAAATTTCAAAAATATTATAGTATGCTAGCAAGTCAATACAAACGTGTACATATTACTTCAAAGCGGGTATAATGAAATTTTGTTTAAATAAAAGTTATCTAATGTGTAATACTTAATACTTATACTGTTATTTCTTTTAAGCAAATACAATTTTAAACCTGTTTTCTGAATTCTCTATATTCTTTTGACTTGGATGTTTTTCTTCAATTTGAAAATAAAAAATATGTAGACCACACCAGTTTTTTTGAAATAGTTTTCCTGACAAAACATGGTTTACTAACAAATGGAGTTTGGTAGAATTACAAGTACAAAACAGCAATTTGATTCGTGAAAGTAAATGTTTTTATTCTTATAATTACATACATATATTAAGTCAAATAAATGGTTGTTGGCATCTACTTGAATCAAAAAGTTCAGGTAATAACGAGGTCATATAAAACGCAGCCAAGTTTCTCTCCATCCGCTGCGTCCAAAAGATATCGTTTTTAAAACATGTAAAAACAATAAGTAATTAATATTTGTATTGTATTTACCGTTCTATTTCGTCTAGAAGAATTCTTCTGCTTGTATATACCACAACGTAAGAACGATTGCGTGTAGGCGGATTTAAGTTGCCGCTTCTCCAGAAACAACTTAATTTCAATTAACGCATTTAGGCCGATTAGGTCGTCTCGAGAACTGAATATAATATAATATAAAATATATATAAAAAATGGGTTTAGTTAGTCAACTATTAAGCCAACTTCTACCACAACTACTGAATATTGGGCGCAAATTTATAATTTGGACGCCAGAATATTTTTTTTATACTGTGAAGGATTAAATACTGAAACCCAAGAAAAAAATAAATCTTAAAACTACTAATTACAGGATATTTACATACGTGTCATTGAATGTTCCATTATAGCAATAGAAAAGTGATACAGATAATTGAAATACAATAAACAAATAATACAAACAATAAACGCTTATCTTTCTCTTTGGCAGGAATGCTTTTCTTAATCCGTGTGATAGCTAAATATGTGTTTTAGACATGGTTATGTCTTTTTCTAATAAATCGTATTGATTCATCTGTGAGACCGGCATGTTCATCCGTAATTAAAATCTTGTGCATATTAAATATTTGTTATAGGGATGAGACATAATAAACAAATTTTGTATAAACACACGGTGTTTTATTTATTTTTATACATTAATAATTAATATTATACCTTATTCCCTCTTCATTCAACTAAACACTTTTTACACACTATAAGCAAATTGGTTTTTGGCATAACACACATTTATAAGCAGTCTTTCTTTTCTTATAATGGGGACACAAATGACATGTTTTCCTTTTTTCAAGACGGTCTGACATACCGTCTGTTCTATGGTGTTCAGTAGATAGACGAAATCAAATCTTTTAATTCTTTGGAAACTTTGGTATTGTTCACTCTATTTTCCAATTGTGGCACGATCAATTTCATTGCTAGATTTTTCGTAAATTTTAATCTAGTACATGGGGTTACGTTTTTATAATGTAGGTATAGTATAAATTAATTTACAATTGATATATCTATCATTCTATAAAAAATTGCCATTAGCCATCTACGAGTTCTGCGATTTGATAAGTAGTTCGCACATTTCATGTCAAGACTATCAACACCTCCTTTTGTGGAGTTATATAATGATATTATTTCTAGCAATTCATTATCATTTTGTTACGCAGAATGATGCATTGTTGAGAGTAATAGCACTGCTTTTTTTTGTTGGCACATATGACATTAACGTAGAATTTTTCGTAAATCCGTATAAAGTTGTTCCCACTGGTCTTGTTTTTGAAGGAAAAGAATTTGGAGGAATTTCACTTTTGTTCTTATTCAAGGTACCTACGTATTTCAATCCAATTTTACTCAATTGGGTTATTAGCTCCATCGACGAAAACCAATTGTCAGCAGTAATGTTTCTATTAGTTTTTGTCACTGACTTAGCCAGACGTAATACAGCTTGTGTTGGTTTTTGTAACTTTTTATATTCCTCAGAAAGTGTTATTCCATCGCTGTTTATCCCTGTATACACATATATTAGCTGTGGTAATAGTATGATGTTTTTGCATCAGTCATGCAAAGTAATTTTATGCTATATTTAACAGGCTTGTTTGGCATATACATTTTGAAACTGCACTTTCCTCTACAACTAATTAGCATCTCATCTACACATAAATAGGATCCTGGGTTATATAATTGTTTACAATTGCCTATAAATTTGTTGAAAATATTTGATACAGTAGCGGCTCGATCAATTTTTCTTCGTTCGTCTCTGGCACTGAGATCGTCAAAACGAAGACATTGCAACAATTTTTAAAATCTTTTTGCTGACATCGTTGCGCGAAATATAGATAGATAGATCGTTAGAAAACAACGATATCATGTTTTCATGACCTGATTTGAAAATTGAGGTAAGCATTAGTAGCCCAAAGAACGCTAAAATTTCAATATTGTTTGTGTCCTTATAATCAGGACTGTTCATATTTTTGTGCACTGTACGTATGATTGACAATTTATAATTGGTCCAAATGACAACTTCGTCAATTATTTGATTATCAAAAAATAATTTCCATATATTATCTGGCTCTGGATTGTCATCTAAATCTTTTGCAAGTGGTAAAAACGTGGGTCGTTTTTGAATTATGTTATGCTTAGCAGTTCTTACGCTTTTGTTAGGCTCTTTAGCATTCCAATGAAATTCATTTTTTCCTATGAATGATTTTGACGATACTACTTTGGGAATATTTTCATCTTTAACATCAGAGGCGGATTGTTCCGAAGAAGATTGATCCAACTCTTCCACGGCGCTTACTTCTTCAGATTCTGTTCCATCATCTTCGTCAAGTATATCTTCTTCGTCAATTTCTACCTCCTCTAACCACCGCAAAGCGTTATCCCCAAAGTTATCGAAAGCTCATTTTCTGAACAAAACAAAAATCAATAAAAATTTTACCAAAGACTATAAAACAAAACCAAGTATAGTTTTATGAATGTAACAAGAAATAGTGCAAAAAAACCCTCTAATTTATAAATTACACTAGGTATGCAGCCTATTGGACGTATAAAATTGTATTACAAACAACTCTTCATTGTAGAAATTATTCGTATCTTGAAAATATTGTCAATTGATGATTACTTTTATAGTTACGCTTATAAAACACCTTGTATAACATTATGAACTCGTTTTATACGAAGTGAGACTGCAGTGAAATTCTTTATTGAATGTTTTTTTAATGCACATATTGTAAATAACAATATATTAGCAATAATTCTAACACTTACCGTCAATTAAAAATGTACTTTTTATAATAAAATAGTCTTTGAAAACAATACGTAATAATATAATATCTAATTATTAGATTCAAAAGTAACTAAACACAAAAAAATAAACTGTAATGTTCTCGAGAACTGATGCGATATGTAACACTACACGCGACTACCGGTCGCGGAGACGCACTGAACATTAGAAAAATATTCACAGAAAATAATGTCTAGTGGAAAGGGGGTGGAAAATAGTACCAATTAGTAGATAATAAAATGAGGAACAGGTAGTCTAGACCTCATAAAGTTATCCCTACAGGAAAAAATTATATTCAAAGTGAAAATTCCGATGCCGGTTTGAGAGACCGACATCGCAGTTTAGGGTTAATTTCTTCAAAAACTTCGCGGTTGAGTAATTTTTTTCGCAGTACTGTAAAAAATTTCACTTCTTTACGCAATTCTCTAATTTTAATAACATCATAAAAAAGATGATTTCTAGATTTCTTTTAAATGGTAAATTAAAAATAAATAATTAATTTTCTGTATACGCTACTATCTCCATCGCCAATTAGTTTTTTATAATTTAAATTATGGGTTTTTTAAGATTTTTAAAAATAATTTGCTATAATAGCAGCTTCCAATCATGTAGAACTATCATTCCAGTTTCTATAGCATTGACACATTTTTTTACTCTTTTGTACGGACATTTTTTTATAATTATATTTACAACACCCAATAATGCATTATAGTATGTTCTACCAGCAAAGGTCCTTTCCTTTTTGATTTCTATGTCAATTATATACTTTAGTGTAACATTGTAACAATGCTTGTTATTTAAAATGTAGACACGTTTCTGTTTGTTTTCGGAACAATATTTTTTGCAGTAGAATTCAGGTGACGAAATGATCAGCTTGTCTGATAACGACAAGTTATACTATCAGTAAGATTTCCGTCGGTTTGAAATATCTCAAGCCTTTTGTCTAATAAAACATTGATATGCCTTTATTTAACACGGTTAAAATAAACAAAACTCGGAAAACCACTTACTTTTTTATATCTTACACAAATTATACATGTCATTAGTGTGTTTTTTTTCCTATTTATGTATTTCAACAAAAACATATTTTCAAGCGATATTTGATTTAAGTACTCCCTCATTTTTAGCAGATTTTTATTGTTTGGTTTATTGCAGTGGGTTTTCTTTAATTATGGTACTTTGAAGGGAGTAGGCTTTACTCGTGAATTTCTGAACACTTTCACCCATTGAGATACGATCTCCACTACTGCCTTTTGATTAATAAGACCGAAATCCTTATCACTTTATATGACCTCTAATTGGAAACATAACTTGTACCGTATCAAATATATCTTTGCATATTATATAATTTATGTTTTGACCAGCGAAGGAATCACAAAAATTCAAAATGACAAACAGTGGGAGATAATACTTCAAAACAAAAATGATTTAAACAGAAACCATCATCTACACCTTTTTTAGAAATCGTTTGTAGATAAGTATAGAAAATTACATGGTTGCGTCCTAGAAGATGAATATTGAAGCTAATAAAGGTTAATTGTCTTTTATAGTATACATCATTAGTTGCGATATTAGGTGTTGGTAGATTTTTGGCAAAATTCATGGTTATAGCTTCAAATTCTTCAAACTGCATAGATTTGTACTTTGCATCACGTTTTTTTTTAAGCAACTATTTTCAGTGTTTAACGTGGTCAGTTGTTTTTCCAGATTGGACATTTCGGTTTCACTACCTAGTGGTAGATTTTTTAATTCTAGTTTCCATAACCGTGTTTCTACTCACAACTATTGCAGGTGTCTGATCGTGAGAATACGAAGCTAATTATTCTCAAAAATTTTCCTGTAAGTCTGATAATTGACCTTAGAATGTGAAAACTTTTAGCAGTACATATTATGCATCTTGATTTGCGCCCCTTAAATGATCTAATGTGTTTCTGTATGTAGTTAACAATTTCTGGCTTAATTTTATGGGGACGATTTTGTTGTTTGCCCCTCCTGTCAGAACAACTGCAACCTTTGTGTTTCAAATACTCTTTTAAACTAATTAACCGTCAATTTCTAATTCCGTGTAGACTTAAAGATTCTTTAAAACACGTTTGTCTTGTTTATTTTATTATTACTCTCCAAGGTTCATCATTATTACCTATTTTTGTGAATAAAACCACTGATGAAAGTCACCTGAACTTTAAATTGACTTCGAGATCACAATTTCTTCTGTGAATCTTGCCTATGGTAATTAACTAATAATTAACTAGTAATTAATTCATACAAATAATTATTCTGCTCTTTTCTATCGGACATTTTATTGAACTTAGAAGTAACGGTGTTTCTTTCAGCACTATTTATTTTCTTTAAACAGTTAAACCTCTTGCAACGGCATAGATCTCTGGTTTCAAAAGAATGATTGCGAATATGTTTTTCTACATCACTTACACGTTCATAACTCTTCTTTTTCTTCGTTTTTAGAATAATTAAAGACGTAGAACACGTATTAACAATCTCGGTCATTTTTAGGTTATGCACAGCACATATGTTTACAGTTTTTACATAACAAAATCAGCTGATATATAAACCTACTCGCATACGCCAATTATTTTAGGAATTGGAACTGTCTTTTATTAATTTTGTAGATACGGATCATTTTTTTACAGCATACCTACTGTTTGATCGCTACTTAAGGAGATTTTGATCGCACACAACTACTATTTCTATCTAATTTTTTGAATTTTTTGGTTTAAATCGTTTCTCGCGTGTGGTATTAAATTATCACCTAAATAGTAGTATATGTTGCGGTAATACAGATTTATTTGTTTAAATATAGTGTATTCAATGGAATTAGTCTTAGTATCAACAAAGGTATGACGTTATTGGAGTACTTCGCTGTAGATGCCGAAGTATGATTGTCTTTGACTTTTATTAAGCATAACAATAACCGTTCAATAGTAGCGCTAGCGTTTTATCCGGTTTAATCTTAAAAAAATTCTTTTGTATCAATTGTTTTAAAGTAGCATTTTTCATAAGATGCTTGCGGTACTATTTATAAGATGCTTGCGGTACTATTTATAAGATGTTTGCGGTACTATTTATAAGATGCTTGCGGTACTATTTATAAGATGCTTGTGGTACTATTTAGTTTTTTTATTAAGTTAAAAATCTTTTTTATTCATCACTCGGTATATCTTGTATCTTTACACCTCGATTTTCACTTGGCAGCTTTCCATTTAGTTAGGAATTTCTTTTCCTCTCGCCTTAACGACGAGAATTTTTCACGTAAACTACGTTGCGAATAAAATTATTTTCATATTATTGTGTTTTGGAATTTCAGATTAAAATAAGTTTGTGTTTTAATAACGTTTATAAGGTCTAAACCTTAAAGTTTTTTAAATGATTTGAATTTTGTCAAGCTATAACCTAATTTTGATGTTTGAGACACTTAAGACGAATCTAAGTTAAGGAAGCAAAATTTACATTAAAATGTAACAATAGATCATATTTGATATCTTAATTATAATAATCTTTTCATCTTATACAAGGTGTCCAAAAATTAAAACAACATGACATAATTTAAGTAGCTATAACTTAATTCATTTAAATACAACGCCATATTTTTTTAATTTACCAAAAAATGTACTTTTTAATTAACTATCGAATAGTATTAGAATATTCTATAACTAACTTCCCAGTAAACAAAAAATTGATAATGTTTGATAACAGTTTCAAAACAAAAAAATTATGTTTCACTCTTGTTTCAAACATAAAAGAAACCTAAGTGCAATAAAATAGCTGTAAGTCCATCGCTGTTTCACTTATTTCAATCAGTATAGTTTCGGTATTTTAAATTCAAATCTGTTGCAAAATAAAAGTTGCATTCGGTTTACATTTTAAAAGCTTCGTTCTTGTACTGATACTAAATGATCAAAAAATATATGATTTTCTTGTTTCAATAATGAACTAAAGAATTCTTTTAATAATACATACATACATACATTAGTTTTGGTTTTAAAATGAAACAATTAAATCGATATTTCGAATGCACGTTTCAATTTTATTGTACAATAAATATTTTTAAATAGAATCACATTAAGTTTCAGTAGGTTTAGGTTTTCCAAATAACCAGATTATTTATCAATTATTTTTTTTATATATTGCAACTTTGTTTGATGTGGTCTTTTCACGGAAGCCTCTAAAACTGCATTAGTTACTGTTGGGTAGCAACTTTTAACCGCATCTGTAACAGAAATCAATATTTCATTTATATACATAATCATTAAAGTTAAACAAGGTTAATTAAATTTTTTTAACCAAAAACACTTTAGCAATCAGAAGAAAATTATAAAAACACTGTGAATACTTTTAGCTGTACATAAACGTATAGAAAACTTGAAGAATTGAACTGTAATTAATGACATTGGAACCTTAATTAATCCTAAAGTATCATCAGATTTACGCAATAATCTACCTTAACGCAAACCGTGTGTATTAATTTGCATTCTTTTTTATACAAATTGAAACATGATACATAAAGAACACAAATGACGATAATATTGACTACATTTATGGATTATAATAAAGTGTTTCGACTTACCATTTATTGTTCCATTTCGTAATTGTATACACAGCATCACTTATCAAACTACAACAGAATAAGTGAAAAAAATATCAATTTGCAGCGCAGGCGTTGACGGCACTAATCAAAAGTATAGCAATGACTAATGCTGACTAATCACACAGTGTCCGATTGTACTGAAACAATCTTAAAAGGTTTCACTGTTTTGAAAATAATTCAATCTTATTTAATGGATCTTCATACAATTCTAGTTATTCAAAAAATATTCGGTTTTAACAAATCAGTTTTTAAACGATGACTGATTATTGGAAAGAAATTGCAAGTACTGAAACGATTTAAAAATGATTGGGAACAATCGGAACTCTTTCAATTTATTTACTGTCAGTTAGATGTAAATGAAATAAAAATGAAATTAAGACGAAACAACGTAATGAAACAATTGTTTTAATTTTGTGACTGTAACAGTTTCAATCCGTGTTTATTGGGTCTTCCCGTTTTTACACAATACGCCAAATAATCGTTTCTCTTATGCCTGTTTTAATATAGTGTGGCGTTGCCGGTGGCGTATTGTAAGACAATTCTTTTTATGTATTCGCATGAAAAAAATTGGTGTAAGTAATTTCCAGGATTTGGTTAGGAGGGTGGCAATTGTGAAATCCATTTCTTTCAATCTACTTGTTTTATTTACTATTTATTGTTAGTATGTTATTACTAGAGAGCGGAATATATGCAAAGTGCATATAGATGCATATATTGCATATTTTTGCTTATTTCAAACAACATTGCATATTTAAGCTAAACACGATTTATTTTGCATATTATAAAAATAAATTAATATGAAATTTTAAAATTTTACTGTTTTACAATAAATTAGGTCGAATATTATAAGTTGAAACGGTATGAACGAACTCTGGACTTTCCCGTTTCTACCTGAATAACAATGCGACAAAAGATTGCATTACAATGTCATTGAATTTGTTTCTGAAATTGAAGGGTTTTTCAAGAAAAAGATTATTAGCTTAGTATTCAAAATACGTATTGTTAAATAATATTTACGTAGAAACAATTTCTAAAAATAAAGTAGGTACCTACCTGCTTTAAAGAGGCTAATATAATTTTTCCGTTTTCCGAAAACATTTGTTTAAAGTAAACGTAATATCGTGATAGTGCTTTTAAAGTGTTTTGTATATTTTAAATTAAAATATGTCTACCATTCAAAAAAGTGATTCGATGAAGTGCTTGCCCGAGTTAAAGTTAAGGGGAGAGAAAGTATTTTGCAAGACCTGTTCTAAAATCGTAAGTTACATTTATTTTGACATGTTATTATCTTAAAATTTACGTAGGTATCAGAATTTCATATAATATGCTTCTTCGCATCACAGCAATTTCAGAAATAAAGTTCAATCTGTCACATTTTTTCACGTTTTTTTAAAAGTAATATTTGACTGTGTAGACTTTAAAAATTCCTGTTTAGTTTAGTAAATTCGTCAAATTGTAACTTTTGTTTCTATAAAAATTGATTTATCTTTGGTGCATGAACATTTTTTCTTCTACAGATTTTCTGTTAGAAGAAGTTTCAAGTCGACCAACATTTAAAAACAGTGAGTGATAAGTTAAAGCTAAAAAAATAGCATATGTATTAAACATAAATGTGTCTATGTAAGATTTTATTTTATTTATGAGTATTTTTAATAAATATGCATTTGCATATTTAGGAAAATTTAGAAAAAATAGCTGCATATTTTTAGCAAAAGTAATGCATATATATGCGCATATTTTGGTAATGCTTTGTTGCATATATTCCGCCCTTTAGTTATTACCATTATTATTATTATATCTGTTGGATTATTAATTATTAATCTTATGACTGTTAAGTATCTGATATTTCTAAACACAATAGGCAACTGGATTCATCAGGACTTTTATTGAGAAAAGATCAAATGGGACAAAAAACAATTATTTGGCATATTGTGTAAAAACCGAAAGACTTAGCTATAAAAAAATCTAATACTATTCAATAGGTAATTAAAATGCGCATTTGTTGGTAAATTAAAAAATATGGCGTTCTACTTAAATTAATAAAGTTAGAGCCACTTAAATTTCTTAATTCATAGGTTTCAATTTTTTAATACCCTGTATGTGTAAAATTACTTTATTTATCAGCAAATCTGGAGTAAATACAAAAACTATGGCGTTTTTAACAGTTATTCAATTGTATTTTTCTAGGAAAATCAGTTTAGTGTCGAAACAACAAAAGTAGATCTAAAATGTGAAAAACACTAAAAATAATTTGTACTGTAGACAGAGCTGGGCATTAGTTAACTACAAAGTAGTTAAGCTACTAATCTAACTATTTTATTGTCGACGATAGTTGTATTATATACATTCAAGTTACTTTAATTTTAATAATGTAACTGTGGTTTGAATAAATTACTTTTTTCGTATAATCGTATTTAAAAAGTAGTTAGCTACTCTATTTTAACTACAAAAATAGTTAAACTACTTTGTTAATAGGTTAACTACTTTACTAATAATTAAGCTACTTTATTAGCGGCTTCAATTACATGCAATGGCTACAAGTATTCAGCTTACATTGCAGTTTCGCAGGTTAAAACGTGTCCTTCAAGTGATTAACGGTAACGCAGAAGTAAACATGAATGTAAAGACTATTCAAAAAATTTTTATAAGTACAGCAAACCTAATTTCTTTTGAAAAGTTAAATGCCACTGATCTAAACGTAAACAAAGTATTACTTCAACAAAATCAAGATTTTTTGATTTTGATGAACCTGGTTTGTCCAAAAAGTTACAATTTCTTCTGATATTGAGAATGAACATGCTCACAAATACAGAAGAATAGAACTAGAACACCTGGAAGATAACATGATTCATATATCTATGTCAGATGATTATAACATTATTAAAAAAATGTTCATTAGATATAGTACAATTTTAGCTTCATCAGCTGCTGTCGAGCGATTATTTTCGTATTTCACTCATAAATTCGCTCAAAAGAAATGCATTGGCTGATGCTCTTTTTGAAAAGTTACTTTTATGAAAAGGAAATGGATATTGAATACCACAATAAGTTTATTACTTTAAGTTCTGTTTTTTAAAGGCTTATTTTATTATTTTTTTTTTTGAGAATTTGTAATAAAATAGATATACATACATGATAATAGAATAATAGTACTTACGTTAAAATTGTTTTACTGTGAGCGTGATTGATTTACTTTGTCTTCTTTAATGTAATAATAATTCAGTGTCTATAGGTACTTATTTTTATATGACTGAAAGTGGTATAACATAAATCGTCTCGGAACTACTTTTTCTCTATTTTGACATAAGAATTAGCAATTCTCACACAAAAATCCGTGTAAGAATTAGCAAATTCTTACACGAATTTTAGTAATGTTATTTTTTTCAAAGTTGGTATCTCTGCATCGTAAGTTGACGTTACATGAAAAAGAAATCAAAATTATTGGAATTTAACAATTGAGATTCAAATTTTGATGCCAAGATAAAATAAACACGTTTTATTAATTCAAATTTATTTACTTATAAAAGTATAAAGAGATAATTTCGTATGATTTTAGGTTAACACATAAATTTCAATATGTCAAAGTGTAAGTGTTGCCAATTCAATAAAATAATAAAGTTTCCCAATGTTGTTTTAAAATTAAAATTATACGAAAAATATTAATTATTGTATCAAAATAGAGAAAATAGTATAAAACACACGTCATAGAATACGTTTCAATCACTCTACCACTTCATAAACTCGCCGCTGCGCGGCTCGTGTATGAAACCCGGTCTCGTGATTGAAGCGCGTTCATTCTGTAACTTGTGTTTTAATATACTATTCTACAAGTAGTTGAAAAAAATAACTTATATTTTAGAATACAACTGTTGAGTAGTTAGTAACCTAATTACTTTTCGATTTACGGGAGTTAGTAACTTACACTACTTTTAAAAAGTAGTAACTTTAGTTTGTAGTTAACTACTTTTACAAAGTAACTTGCCCAGCTCTGACTGTAGAACAATAAACGCTCGCACAGTCTTTTCAATCTGGCTGAAGCAGACTTCTTTCTAACATTACAGTATTTAAAAAAAGTGTTAAAATCTTAACCGTTAAACGCACTTACAAAGATTAATTTTAAGTACCAACAGTTGAAATCAAACAATATTAAAACTTTCAAATGATTGTAAATAACTTTAGTAAATTTAGTTTGAATACGAATTAGTATATGCACTTTAATTTTTATTTGTAAAAGTATTATCCCTTGTTTGCAAATAAAAACGAGAAAGTTATGTAAATCTCTTAACTTAAATACATTTTCAAGTTGTTTGTTTTATATTCTTAGAAATTCGTTTAATCTGGAAAATAAAAACTCCAAATTACAAAAAAACGTTTAAAAGGATTTTCATGTTATAACAATTAGTCACAATTTGTGCTTAAATTGTAAAATAATTGTATTGCATCTAAAGAGTTCAACTGAAGTTATTCAAATTTTTTATTTAGTTTTAAATTACTGCACACTTAAATCTAATCTCTGGTTCAACCAAGTTTACAAGGAGACTTCAAAAACCAAGAAATCGTTTTGGAAAAGCTTTTGCATCCATTACGACTAATCCTATAAACTTCAGCTGAATGCACGACGAAGTTGAGGTCATTCTTTAAATGTTTTTATCCTGTGCCCATTATTTTGTATCCGTATTTATCTAGATGAATTTTTATTTTTTTACTTAATTAAAAAACAATATAAAAATGTTTAAAACCTATTTTTAAAAGCTTGTTACATAAAACAGTAATAAAACATAAATCGACAAAATTAAATGTTGTATATGAACGTGACCAAGTGCTTATTGGAAAAAAATACAGACAGTCTGGGTTGACTTTTCGAATTAATTGAATTCAACAAATACACATCGGGGTTAAATGTTACGAAAGTAATTTACATCAATTCCTATTTGATACAAACAAAGAAAATAGCCGACAAAGGTATAAAGTTTGAGAACAAAACTTTTAATTAAAATCTTTTTCTTAGATTCAAGTTGCACAATGCCTCCCGCGAAGCAAAAAACTACTGAAAAAATGTTTCATTTAAGTTAACGCAAACTACTAACTGTGTTTGATATAACAAATGCTTGCTAAAAGAATGAGTACTTTACTGGCTGTTCTAATTTTTAAACCTTACAATCGTATTCAACGCGTTTCCACGTTTCATTTGTACTGACATCAGTACCTGCTTCTGCTTTTGCTCTTGACGTTAATTAAAAGAATCTGCTAGGGATTTTTTCTTTTACAGAAAAATCGGCCTTAAGGTACTGTTAAGTACAGTGTACGTAATCTCTGTTTTTCAGCGTACGATGTATATTTGACGGTTAAGGATTGATATCACCAGGTCTTGTATAGAAAGAGGGAAGGAAAGCTCTATCGATTTGGCTCTCGCGTTCCCGTGACGTCAGGCTTTCGTGCTTTTTGTTTCTCAGTGGCGCACTGACGATTTTACTTTCAATTTAGATTGATTTTTAATTTCACGCTTAATTTTAAACACGTGACTCAATTAATTTACTTTAACAGTTTCTTCCACTTTCCGTGTCGGTCTAAATGTATCTACCACTCCTAGTTATCTATTATAAATAAATTTTTCATTGCTTTCTTTAATCCAGCGGTGTTATGTATAGCCTTGTAACTTTTTACAAATATCAATGAAAATGATTGATTAAAAAAAACATGTTCAGAAATTAATTTTTCATACAGACTTGTAGGAACAATAAAATTTCAGAAATTAAAGTAAAGTTTAACACAATAAAAATTATCAAAATACTCAAATTAACATATACCTTATATTTATATAGAATCAAAGTATGCATGGAGGGGGTGTGTGAATAAAGGTAGTATGTCGCATTTTTTCAAAATTTGAGATATTTACTAATACAACTTTTTTATTCAATAAGCTATTGTAACACCTAAGTTTTATTGTAAAACTTTATTTATTATCATTTTATTTATGGATAAAAGTCGTATGTACATTATACAAATTTAGTTGTTAATGGATAAAAGAGTTATGATCACAGACCTCCTTCATCCATTACAAAACTGGTGAATTTGTTGACAATTTGACACACACTTCGTGACATGCTACTTTGTTTTGAGTGAATTAGTGTTATTTGTTAATACAAGTTTTTGTTATAAAAAATGTTATGTAGAGGAAAAGTTATATTTAAAATGCTACAAAGTCGACAACTACGAAATTCCGGTAAGAAACTCTTAAATGTACTTCAAAGGATTTCAACATTTTTAAGTACAATTATAACCAGGTTATGTGAAAATTGTGTATGTTGCTGCAGATAATTTCGATATTTCTGTCACACCTGTTCGTTTGAAAAATGACAAACTGCCTATTACTTTTAAAGCAATTTCATCAAACAGCAGCGCAATCAGCACTACAACTGAAAGTAGTAAGTATTACCTTTCAAAAATAAGATGTAATAAAAATATTGTCATTTGGTGCCAGTAGTTCATGGTTTTCTAAATAAAACAAACTGTGTTGGAGAAAATCTTAATTTTCAGTATGTGAATAATCACAGTTCTCCGTCTTTCAAAACTGACAAGAAGATGCACAGCTTTATCAATCAAACCAGTTTAATGCCAAGTAATTCAGAAGGATTATCTGACAACGAGATGAAAATTCAGATACTAGTGATAAGAAATTTGTAAACAAAGAGAAAATAAATCAAGCAAAACGAATGGTATTTGATCCTGAAAATGATTTAAATACAAACTACACTGCTCTACAAGATCTAGAAATAAATTATAAATTGAAACAAAAAAAACTTGAAATAAAAAAACAAAACTGCCCGCAAAAAAACGAGGAATCCAAAAAATTGGAAAAGCAGCAATTGCACGGGAAAAAGGCGAATGCTATTTGTCACAAAATGGTAAGATAATGCCTGCAAAAGTAATGAATTTGGACATGTTGTGTAAACAAAATTGTAGGCTTAAGTACAATGGGTGTTTTGATGAGACTGCTAGGAAAAGTATTTTATCTGAATATTATAAACTTGACGTAAATTCTAAAAACGTATTACTTTTTAAAATTATTATTCTTGAACCAATAAAACGTCACCGAGTAGGTTCCAAAAAGAATAAAAATTATTCCTTTAAATACTTTGTTACTTATGGACAAAAACAAGTCCCTTGTTGCAAAACTGCTTTATTATGTTCACTATAGCAGTTTAAGTTAAAAAACATTGATCTCATACAACAAAAACTTAAGTCAGGAGAATCTTCACCGACCCCTGATAAAAGAGGTAAAACACAAATAGACCTCATAAATTATCGGATGAGGTAATTGAGCATGTTGTCAGCCATATTAAAGAATTTCTTGCAGAGCTTCTCATTACTCTCGGAATATTAACCCACACAAAATGTATTTGTTGCCTTTGCTAAATGTTAACATAATGTACAATTTGTACATAAAAGGGTTCCAAAATAATTTATTATTTGGTCTGCCAAGAAGCGATACTTGTTCCATGTGTAATGCGGGAGGAGAAAGTGTTGTACACAAAGAAAATTACAAACTAGCATTTGCACAACAGAAACGTAATAAAGAAAAGGTTTTGCAGAATAATAAAATTTGCTATTTAACGATGGAGCTGCAGCAAACTGTGCCACTGCCAAAATTAAGCACATCAAAAGCTTTTTATTTACGACAAATGTGGTTTTACAATTTCGGAATTCATACTGTAAGAAATTCTGGACAAAGAGCCTTTTTCTTTATATGGACAGAAGACGTCGCAACAAGAGGTAGCACTGAAATCGCTAGTTGCTTACACACGTTTTCTTAAATTTATAATGAATATTTTGATGAAAGTATTAACCACTTAATTATTTGGTCAGATTCTTGTGCTGATCAAAACAAGAATTTTACAATGATTGAATAGATTGCAGTAAAACTTCACCTTTATAACAAGAAAAAATCTATTAAAACAAAAAGTTAACTTTCAAGACGGAATCACAGAAAAGAAAGGAAGTTTGAGCGTTGAAAAAAAAACGTGAGCAATTAACTTTCGTCAAAGATGAATTCATACCTTATTTCATCAGAATGTACATTTAAGTTTGTACATATTTAATGACTTTATAATTGAATTTTTTTAATTTATTTTTTTTATTTTTTACAAGTTAGTTCTTGTCAATAAATGGATGTTGTTGAAGTCACTGCTTATGAGAACCCAATAATTCGCTAACATCTACATAAAGTAGTTTGTCTTCGGGCATTGTTTAATATGATTACTTTCAATATAGAGTACTTAGCATATTATAATTTGCAAATGCAAAATTTGTTTTAACAAAGCTTCGTGCTTACAACAAAAAAACCGAAGCATACAAATGCAGTTTAGCCACCAAAAGAAAAGAGAAGGAAGGATTATAATTGGAGAAGGTGATATTCTTAAATATTGTGATACACATCTTACTACAAACATGGCTGCATTCTTTAAGACTCGATTAAAATTAGCAAACATCACACCTTAAGGTTCATGTTATTCTAATGAATTTTTAACAACGGGCATTAACATATATAGGGATAGATGAACCACATTTCGAAAAATTACTACAACGAACTCAAAATATATATTTAATAAACGAAACCACATGCAGTACATCGACAAAGGAATATATTAATAGTATTTGAGTAAAATTACTATCTACCTTTAACACAAAAAAATAAAATAATAAAGGATCAACGGTGCATCTCACCCGTGTATCAAGGTCGAGATGGACCACATAAAAATTTAAAGATATAAAATGAAATACATGTAAAGTGGTAAATTCTGAGATAAAGTTCTATCATTTATTGTCTAAAGAATGTTTTTTGCCGCGCCAAGCACACATCTGGGGGTATTTGCACCCGATGCAATCATTATCATCCCATTCCAATGGCGAATCACTTTCATCATCAAGTGGTACAATTTCACATTCGGATTCTGAAGATGATACACATTTTGACGGATTTCTTTTAACCTTCTTCGGTTTTTGTTTTACTTTTTCTTTATTAGTTTTCTGCAGTTCAACCGTTTTGCGTGTTTGAATATTTTCAGAAGATGTCAATACTACAGCCACACTACGTCCACGTCATTTAGCAACTTCAATTGTTGGATTTCGATTAGGCAATGGTGAAATTGATTCCAACATTTTACTAGGTGTTATTTCGCTTTCATCATTAGCTGGTGCCCAGTGGGAACAACCAGACTCAGCTTCTACGGTACCTGTTGCATCGTGGCACTGTTTAATTATCGTAATTTTTTTCTGCGACGGTGGCTTCATAGTTTTTTTGTCACCATCGTTCTGTAACTCTTGAACCTGACCACTGCTTGGTAAAAATGCATAGTCGGGTATTGCTTGTCGATTAAAAGGGCTTATCCCGGTTGAACGAAACCCTGCTAGTCCATTACTTACAGTCGCAGATTTTGTCCTTGCCTCATTGAGTAAAGATCCAAACTCTAGTCTAGTGATTTTTCTTTTGGGGTGGGTCTTCATGAAATTATTACACGCTGCGTAATAGTAAGTCTTTAACGACTTGAAAAATGCACGGTCGAGAGGCTGTAAGTAATGGGTGGTAAACTCTAACATCTAACTTAAAGAACAGTGTGATGTGTGTCCATCCAATATTACTAGTGCCTTTCCTGTTGGCTTTCATGGATAGAAATGTTCTTTTAGCCATGTAAAGAACAGTTCTGTATTCAGATACGCCGATTTTTGCGACATATGAACAACCGAACCCGCAGGCATGGCATCAGAAAACGCCTCTTTGTTATATTTACCTAAGTTAGACAAAAATACAATAAATAAAGTTAGTGTGTTAGCAGTATTAATTAGTTTACCTTTAAATATACAAAATGGTGGCAAAAAAGAACCTTCAGCGTTACAGCAACCCTTCTCGGCAATTACTTCGCCAGGTCTGTTATTTAACTGCAAACCTGTTTCGTCTACGTTAAATATGTTGCTAGGTCTATCAAATAGATTATTTTCGGTTAAGATGTTCTCTAATAATTTAAAGTAATCATCTACCGCCGACGCAATCAGTGCTTCTGAACGTGAAACGGACAAACCCTCTGTTTTACGAATGCTTAAATCAGCATGTCTACTTAAGAACAGGGACAACCAATCATATCCCGCTCTTTCTTTTTGTTTGTCAAATTAATGTGGCAGTTGTAAACGCTCTGCTAGAGCATACGCCATATATCTGACATCATCTCTAGTTCATGGAAAGCCATGTTTCTGCAATTTTTTTATGTGAACGGCTAATTTTGCCTCATTAGCTTCACCTAGCAAACATGATGGTCCAAGAAATGTACTTGTTGTAATTGCACGTGGTGTAATTTCAAATTGGAAACAACGAGTAGCTTATTTTTTTCTGTTAAAGGTAGTTGTGGTACAAATGAATTTAAAACTGTTATATATGATTCAATACCGAAGTTAACTAACATATGATTAAATGTAGTTAGTGTAATATCGAATCAAGGGTCTACTTTTGTTAAACTTACAAAAGAATTAAATATTTCTGTTAAAACACCGCGTTTTATTGTAAATGGAAAAAAATTATATGTTTGATACTCCACATCTGGAACAATTTTTTTAAATATCATTTTCAAATGTCAAATGTTCAAAAGAAGAGCATTTAGATTAGATCCAAATCTTACAAACGCCCACTTATATCCCACATGTTTCCAAAAAATGAAAGTGAAATTAGGAGCTTAAATTCTCGAAACCTATGTATATTTCTTTAAGAGTACTGCCATTAGCAGCTACGTCAACACTTGATTTTATCGATAAAATGGATACATTGTTTGATGTTGACAGGAATTGAGTGATTGGGTTATTAATATGCAATATGTAAAATATATTTAAATCAGTATAAGAATACAGAAAATACGTTTTTGTGTTGCCAACATTGCAAACGTCAATATTCGTTCGTTAGTGTAGTTACGTAATCAACGAAAAAAGCTCTAGGGTGGCAAAATGAAAACTAGGAATCCACATAAAAGTAAGTGTTCAAAGTCAATTAATATATTAGAACGAGTATGCGACAGGTGGAAAAATCATTTTAAAAATCTTGAAATTCAGTTAAAATTGAAGAAAAACGATGTTAGGGTTAATGTCAAATGTGACAGATTTAGTAATAAATGTAGTACCAACATTATATTTCTGTTGGTTTTTTTTTATTTTTTCAAAAAAAAAGTGATTTTATAAAAGGCAACACAAAAAATAATGTACATTACTCTCGTCGAAAGAATCATAGCATAACTCACTCACATGCAACGCTCAGCCGTGCGGCTTCGCGTCGCATTAACGTTCGTTAACTACTATTAATCAATGTGGCTTACCTACGCGGACTACACCTTAAAAAACTTCTTGCGCTTGCTCGCGTCATTCGCATATGAAAATAACTATGAGCGCATGTCGATTACATTATTACATATTTCTCACAGATGTATTTAATCCTGGCAGGGTACTAGGTAATAAAGAAATGAATAGTTGATTTAACGGTAGTAGCACACAATTAATTTTTTACCATTTGTTTAATTAATTTTTTAATTTCAAAGTATTTCATAAAAATGGTAAAGATGTAATATAGTATCTTACATTTTTAAATGGTTGGAAGCTTGGTATAGTATCATTTTAAAATCGGTCAAACAACCTGGCAAAACTGTATATCACAATTATATACTAGACTAGACGCTTAAACCAAGACTTTGTAAAATTATTTTTTGGAAAGATTAAGCAACAAAATGGAAATTGCAGGAACCCTACCTCTATACAATTCGCCCGTGCATATAAAAAACTATTTTCTTTATCATATTTTGAACATTTCGATGGTGGAAATTGCATTAATGACTTGGACTAACTATGTTAAATCCACATCAAACTGATAATTATAAAATTATTTTTTTCTAAATCAACCGTATTTGATTTACTCCAAATTGACACTACCGATTACAGACAGTTGGTTTCTCCAAGTAAAAATGCTTTTTTCTATGCGTGCGGATATTTGATCAAAAAATTCATTCAAAGCCATTCATCTAATATTTTTTTAAGTTACGCGAAAGAAACTAATGATTTAAGTAGTGATAATTTATACATTCACTTTAGAGCGTATGAAAACAAAAATAGAGACACGTTTGGTAATTTAATGATGCCTCCAAAAAACTTTTATGAATGTTGTAAGCCAAATGGAAATAAAGTTTTGCAAGCTCTTTCCATGATTGGCAATCTTTGAAAATGTCGACAAATCCATAAGACAGCATTTAGTACAATTGGATGACCATCACCCATGTAATAATTTTCCTTATGATTACTTTTTATCGTTATTTGTGGGGGTGAAAATTTTGTATTCGTTAAAATTATTTAATAAAACCTTTGCAAATTGTAAAGATAAAAAAATTAAAATTAGACATCTTACAACATATGTAATTTTTATAAAATAAATAAATATGTTTGCAAACAAATTAAAAAAAAAAGCGTCGTAGTTTTTTCTGCTTTCATTAAAATCAACTCGCAGCATAATGCGCACTGGCTAAATATATCAAAGTGCCGCCTGCGAACTGAAACTACTGAATTGTTTCTATACTGTGGTTGACACTAAATCTGTAATTATATTCAAAACACGCGCACAATTAGGTAAACTGGACTAATCTAGTTAGATTTTAAATTCAAATATTTATTATACGAAAAATATAAATATGTGAATAAATAATTTGAAATAATCAAAACAAAATGTATTAACAAAATTAAAACAACAAATCAATATATAATTTAAATTTACAACAAAGAATACAAGTTATAATATAAAGTCGTATAAAAAAACACATAAATTTAATCAGCAAATTATTCCGGGATGAAATATAAAAGTCTTACGTTGCATCCACAAATATTATAAGAAAATATGTGGGTAACTAATAAAACAAACTAACTATCGATATGTATGTAAGTTAACTTAAAATAAATTGACGTTATAGATCACAATAAAAAAAAATTGTGTACTCTTAAATTAATGCAATGCGTAAGTCTATTGGAGCCGAAGCTGGAAAAGTCGCTTGAAATAGTTTTAACAGGACACAAAATCGCGTTAATCGAAAATTTGGTAAATACCTTAAATATTTCTAGTCAGTGTTTCTTCTTAGAGTGTGTTTCTGTTTTTCCGGAGAAGTTATCATTTTGCTAAAATTGGTGATAATATCAAAAACCAAATAGTTGTCGATGTTGAGTACGTATTAGAAAAATCACCTTTAGAATGAAAAACTGTATATTTCAAAAATTGAATTACACTTAACACAACTCTACGAAATTAATTGGAAACGAATTTACATAAATTTCATAAATAATAACTACTTCATTAACTCATTTTGTAGTTATCGTACAACAGCAAGCATAAAACTAATACTTAATATAATGTCATTACGATAACGACCGAGAGTTTGAACACATCGTTTGAACTAAGTGATCTTTCAATAGTACAAAAAATTACACAAACGGCCAATGCAATGAAAAATTAAGGTGCAATTAAAACAGGAAAACCGAGTGGACATACAAATGTTTCACACGACGAGTTTGCAGACCAAGCTTTAAATAACATATTAATAAACAAATTATTTTCAAAATAAAAATATAGAATTATCAGATAATGCTACAACGAAAAGAAACTTCCTTTATAAACAGAAGTGAGTACCTAATAAATTATAGATGGCAAAGAAATTACTTTAATTACTGAAACTATCAATCAAGTTAAATGCGTGAATAAACTTTCAAAGTACAACTCAAAATCACTGTGATTCAATGATCGACGATATTGACTTGAAGGGGACACAGTACAAAAGTATATTACGCTGACTGTAAAAGTTCAAATCCCAATATTGTGTAGTGTAAGAACGAATTACATTTTTTTTATACTTAAAATTGTAGTTATGTAATAAATGTGTAGAATACTGACATGTAAAGTTATTGAATCAGAGATAAGGTATTGAACTGCATTGAGCATCGGTTGTTGCCAACACAGTAAAACGTTAGTTGATAAGTACTATGAGGAGACCGTGGTTGTTAGTGATGGGACCCCATATAATTAAAATAAAACAGTAATTTAGTTCAATGACATTTTTATTACTACAAACCCTGTGGTAAACACCAATCCAAACACTACAGTTGCTTTCCTTATTCAAATATGGGAAGTGTCCGCTTGGTGAATCAGTTTCCTGATCTTACTACTGATGATGCATTTGCATTAATATCCGGGTCATAAATTACTATCTGTTTATTTGTTGTATACCTTAAGCAAAATTTTGTATTTTTTTTATATTTGTATTGAATGGTTTTATGAATTTGTCTTTGATTTGATTGAAATCGTTACCACGTCAGAATAATTTTTTGGTGCAGATTTTCACGTTTCGCTAATCGATACTTTGATACGTGTCTGTTAATTGCAATACCTGTATCTAATTGATTTCCAATTGCAAGGTTAATACTTTACATACATGATAAATATATGTATATAGAAATAGTGACATCATTTTCAAAATAATTACCTATTTTGTAATTCACAATTCTACAACTGAAAAAATAATCTTTTGAATAAATAAGCTTTATTTAGGAAAAAATAAACATTGCGTTTTAAATAATTTAAAATTATTATTTTGGTTTTTTTGATAGGTAATTTGGTTTGGTCTTTCTCTTCCCAATTTTGTTTTGCATCTTTTCATTCTCTATGTCTATTGTTCTTGCTTCTGCTATACGTTTTTTGACAGTTTCAATCATTACTTGAGCCATGTTTGCTCTTACCAAATCTTGATTCTTTAAGAAACGTTTTAACTTATCATTTGCTTCTTCTAACAATCTTTGTGGCGTTTGTTTTTGATAAGCGTATAAAAATTTAATTTATTTAATAGTTGATTTACATTCTATTAATATATTATATAGTTTCTTCTTGGTACTCTTTAATCTTCTTAGCTTCTTCGCTTAGTTGGACTTTTTCTGCATCTTCTGGTCTTTTAGTTTCTAAGTAATTCATGTAACTTCTTTGTGCAAGTTTGTTTTTAATTAAGAATTCTTTTGTAATAGGTACAAATTCGGATTTATTGTTATAATGAGTCCTGCTATCTTTTATCTATAATAAATTGTTTCACATTCTATTGCCAAGTAATGCTTTATCTTTTGTAACGATTTTCCCAGATTGTAAAAAACCTCGCTGGACATCAGCATCACGATGCGTAATAGATGGAGCTGCTTTAATTAACACATCTAAATTCTGGTACTTTTGCTATCCCGTATCAGTATTTATCTGAAAAATATTATTCCAGTATACTTCTACCAGTAAGTTATTATCCAAATTTGGCAATGCCTTTATTTACAGCAAATTCACTCATCTGCAATTACCTCAGTTTTTATATCGATTGGCATAACTTTTAAAACTTTTAGTATTTCCTTATCACTGTTGGGATTTTTAATTGGATTATGGTGTGAACATCTTAAATATCTCTCGTTACTAGTTTCTAAAGACGATTTGTTTAATAAATAAATGCAAGCATTTGTATAGTGAGTAGGAATTTTAAGGCATATCTCATATTTATGCCTGTTATTTTTTATATTAGAAATTTCAGTTTCAACTTCCTCGCCTATTATCATTTTTTTTATAGCAAGATAATTATCATTATTTAATATTTGTTGCGAATTTCTATTACTATTTCCAGACTCGAGCAAATTAATTGAATTTACTGTCCAAAATAGCACGATAAGCCTTGTTACGAGAAACTCGGGTTTCTAGAGTTGAGCTGTCAAAATAAAAAGTCCCACCGGTCTTCTCATAACCAAACAAAGCAACGGCTAGCACAGCTTCTTCGGAGAGGGATCGCAGGCTTTGTTATGTGTGATTATAACGTGAATCTAAAAAAAAGGCGCCAAGACGATGAAAAATTAAAGTCGAGGGAGTCCGTCTAACTCTCCTCGTAGTACGCGAAGAATAAATAACACTACAAAAGTAATAACACCGAATATATATATTTATTGTATCACAGAAGTTCAAATAATCATAGAAATGTAAATTCTTGACAACATTTATACGTAGGTTGATTAAATTAGAAATTGCGCCGAGTGGCGAGCAACAACCCGTGCAACAAACTGCCCTTGTCGGACTAGATAATTACATACATATAGCGTCTGAATTTATAAGTACATATATTTAAATTGTAGACAAATCAAACAAATTAAGCCTTCGAGATTCGATGTGCACAGCTGATAAATTCGCGAAGCGCAAAAATACAATTAATTGTGTTAAGTTAACATGCACGTACGGTCCTAAACGACCTAGTCCCCGAAACACAAATAAAAAATTGAAAGTAGTAATACTTACAGGCTTTACCTCAGTCGAACTGTTAGCTAACCTCCGTACTTGATGTACCTAAAAATAATATTAAACCCAGATCGGAACGAGCATATACGTTTAACACAAATAAAAAAGGTTTGTTTAGCATCCAATTATTACAAACGTAAGTGCGCAGCGTTTCCCTGTGACTTAATCAATTAAATTTTCCATGTTTGTTTTCGTAAAAGAAAGGATTGTCCTGGCGGTTCTCAACTTTTGACGGTGGATATGATAAGGACGTATCAATGCTTTGATGTCATGGAATATTCCGAATAAGACCACATGTTGGTTATCTTGACTGATAACGCAGAACAATTGGTGGCTACCAAAATCCGCCCGTTTCAACCTTCCACAAATAATCGCATATTAAATTAGCAGCGTGACACAATCTAACGGTGGAGGTGAACTCGGGCGTACAAGTAACCAAACTCGCCAAAAATCTAATTTCTTATTTTACAAATTCGTTATATATATATATATATATACGTTACAAATTCTTTTTTTTTTGTTATAGGGGGGAATTTGTAACGTTAAAATAAGAAATTAGTAGTTCAATTCGCGCGTAGGGAAAATGTCTCGGTATTATGAAATCTGTCAGGACCTTTCTGCTCTTGCGCCAGACTGTCACATTTTCGACAGCATATTTATAATTCACTTGACATTAGATTTTTGGCGAGTTTAGTTACTTGTACGCCTAGAGTACATTTTTGTATATAAATGCATACTAATAGGTATTCAATAAATGACATAGTTGTTGAGCAGCTCTTTCAATTACCCCTATTCGATTTATTAACCATATGAAAAATCGAAAAATTTGAAACTAACACGATACGTTTAGTGCCAATAATAATTATGCGCTTATATTTACAAAAACAATTGCATAAACTAAATGGTAAAATACCAAATAAAATTAAATTGTTGCTTTGTACATTTGCTAAACGCAAACAGGAAAATGAATTATATTCCAATCGTGTTCCGTTGGTTTTATTAACTTCCTTTCTAATTTCCCTAAATAAAGAAATTATTTTTTTTCTAAATCTAAAATATTACAAAAAGTTTTATTATTTATTATTCTTATTGCTTTTTAATGGTTTAGGTTAAATAAAATATGCGTCTATTGCATGTTGTAAAGTTAAATAAGGTCATTGAATGTATAACTCTTACAAAAATTATTAGATTAACTGGAGATTGTATTTAAGGTTCATTATCTACGTACTTTTTCTAAATAAATCTACGTTTTATTAAAATAATTATTAAGAAGAAAAATTGATTAAGTGATACTAGACGTAGTTTGCGTGTTCTGAAAGTTTTTGTATAGAGTGGAATCTGAACTTCTTTATAGCTGTAAACATGTTTCATTTTTGACACGACAAAATAATCATAACTAAGTAGGTATTACGTTTTATTGTAATACTGTTACATGTTAGGTGTATTTATTATTAGTGTTATCTTGCTTAAATCAATTATTTCAATTATTAGTTTTGTCGTAGTTTATCGACATTACAATAACGTAGTTTTTCTAACTAATAATGTAAAACATTAATAATTTGTATTATTGATTTCTACTTATTGTACCATACACCGTGTAGTAAAGTAGTTTAACTTTTTTTTAATTAAAAAAAATTATATGCATGTTGCAGTTTCTGGGCTTAAAATAGTTCTCATTTTCTTTTTCTGAAAAATAGTTTTTGCTATTATTATTTGCACCATATATGACATTTTAACATCTTGGGTTATTTATAAATAATACGAATATCATGTGTTTATTGTATATTTGGAAATTATCGCTTCAGATGTAAATGTGAATTACTGATCAAAGAACAACTGCCTGAATAAATAGTTTGTATTGTGCGTGGGAACTGAATAGTTATTGTACGCGGTATGATAAGTAATCAACTTGACCCATCGTAATGTTTACCTTATCATATTTTTTAATGAGTATGTTTTGAACTTCTCCTTACACATACGTATGTCGCATTCAGAAGACGAAACAGTTTCGTAGTGGTTACACAACAGCTAGTAAAACGTCTACCGAACGTAGCGCTACTTCGGTAACATGTTCTATAGCGGTCGCCATGCTTAAGAGCGTTTTTCAATTGCGCTACTTTATCACAACGTGTAGTCAACAATATTGACGAGAGGAGCACTGAAGGAGAAAATTTGAACTTTGCATGGGGAAGGGAAACGACTAAACTATTAGTACAGGATATAAAGTACTGAAAACGACTTTTCGTCACCCCAAAATTAAAAAAAAGGTCTTATGGGAAAAAATTAAAAGAACATTTGATGAAAATGACCATGCTGTCTTTGAAGACTTATTAGATCGCAAGTGGAGAAATCTAAAAAAAGACTTACAGTACTATTAAAGACAATACCAAAAAGACTGGAAGGGGCAGAATTTCCTGGGGGCATTTTGAAGACTTAAATGACATTTATTTTAGTGATAAGACTCTAAATTTGCCAAATACCATATCGTCCTTCAAAGATACACTTTCTGTAGTACTACTTTTGGAAGAAACTACTTAAGAAACTTCCTCAATTTCAAAAATATTGGATTCAGAGGAACAATCTCAAACAGAGCTGTCGAGTGGTTGTTCGACACCAACAAATAAGAAAAGTGCCAACCGAAAAAGTGGTATTTATTATTTAAAGAAAAAACATGCAGAAATCGAAGAAAAGAGAGTAGAAGAAAAAAAAATCACTACGACTAGCACTGGAAAAGAATAATGCGATACAAGAAGAAAGGCATAAAATCTTTAAGGATTTATTAAACAAAATACTTTTAATTTTTATTTTATTACAATACATTTTAATAAGAATCAAGTAGTAGTTAATTATTATAAATTAAAAAGTAAAATGTCTATTCCGTCTCTTTTTTGTATCCCTTGACCTCTATTATCACGAGGATCTTTAATATCCCCATCTTGTATAACTCCTACAACTTGTACCTATATTATTATGGGAATCATAACCCTCTTTGGGCGAATCAATTATAATACAGTTCTGAAGAACACATGCTGCTGTAATAATTTGTGTTCCAAAAGTTGGGACACCAATATATGAGAATTTCAAACGCCTGAATTAGCCTTTAAGACGACCGAAAGCACGTTCAATCGTACACCTAATGCTCCTTAATTTATACATGTACCTAATTTCAATTGCATTTAAGGGTCCAATTATAGGGATTTAAAAGTGGAATCTCCTATTATATGCAAATTGGCTGGTAACAGAGGATTTGCTGAACTTGTTAAATTCGCATATATTGGGCTAACACGCAGAACTCTTGCATTGTGCACACGTCCTGGCATTCCAACATGGATATCAATAAATAGCAAACGGTGATTTCAGATACCTTCAAATAAATAATCAACAATCATAGTAATTTATATATCATGTACTTTTACCTTGCAATATGGCATAAAACTGCTTCGTATTATAATAATTATGTGTATTATGCACTGGTTGCTTTATAGGAATATGACAACCATCTATGGCCCCAACAAGCCCTGTAAAGCCATGTGAACGTTGATGGAATGCCTGCAATATAACAAGTTGTTACACCCATAATTTTTACTAACTTACATTTATTGTTTGGCCATGATGTCTTGGCCAAATTAGACAATGTGGCATCGTTTCTAATAAAAGCACCACAATATCTTTGAAAATTACATGTGCCGTACTTCGTGCACAACCAAATCAAACACCAGCGGCTAAAACTGATTCAGACTTTGCCAATATGGAAAACAGGAGTTTCTTTACTACTGATATTCTGCTAGGTCTGTAACCGATTGTATTTCCTACAAATAAAAATAATTCCTAAAGTAATAAATGCATACCTGCCAACAACGTGATTTAAAGCAAAGATACTGAGGAAGAGGGGTTGTTTAGTAAAGGTTTTTATCTTATTTAAGTTCCGCCACCGTATACCACAAGTATATTCAACAATGTTCAGCCAGATAAATAAAGTCAGTTTTTCCAGGGTGGATAAAAAGTGTAAACGTTTATCTATGAAAAGGTGTATGAAGACCAAGTATGAAGGCCCTCGACCAGTAAGTAAAATTTTTTCTTTTTTTAGTTTTAATTTGCTTTAATTAAATTCTAAATTGGTCACCTAAAATGGTCATTGCTGAAGAAGACGAGTTTCTGAAATTTCAGTAACATGGCAAGTAACCAAGTTAAATTTAAACAAGAAGAAGAGATTACTGTGGGAGACACGTATACCTCTTAATAGTAGTGGCTGTAAATTCGTAGCTGTAGGAATAGATCCACTCCGTAGTTTTGAGCCTGTAGTACGAATTATAAAAACAGGAGTGGAATTGGGAGCAACGTTTACACGTACTTCGTATGAAGAACATAAGTTACCAAGTATACTAGAAGACATCAAGAACGATAAGTTAATTGACACATATGTTGGTGTTTATAAAATAACACTTTTACCTGGTCGCGATATGTGCAAGTTTGTGGATGTGAATCCTTCCCAATCCAATGATGATAATAAAAGTGAGTTCGAATTCGATTGTACATAATGTGGCGATCATTGAACGCACTGTTTGAAATACGCGAGTTTATAGCAGATAAACTAAAATTTTCTCACAAGGTGTAAGATCGAATTTCAAAGTTTTTGTGGCGACGTTGTGAAAACACTTAAAAGTAATGATAATGAAAGTGTACATGTAATCAGGGATATTCTTAAGTCAAAATATAATAATGATTCTTTGCTATGTGAATTGTAATATAAATTTAGTAGTTTTGTAATTAACGACATAAGAAAACTGGTTTATATTTTTTCGTAATTAACGATATTCATAAATCAAAATATAATTACGATTTTTGATATGTGAGTTGTATTTAAATTTAGCAGTTCTGTAATGAATGACGTAAGAGAAAAAACTGAATTATATTATTAAACAAGACACCGACCCATTATATTCTTAATTATTTTTTATAAATTCTGCATTTATTTTACACTCTCTTCCCTCAACGTTCTGCAACAATTATTTGAAGTATTTAAACATTTTAACCATTACAACAAAAAACCAGTAAAAAGAAAATGCGTGTCAATGGGGATTTATTTTTCAAAAGGCATTCATAAAATAAATGACGTGTTTTTTGTTTTTTTTTGCTATGTGAATTGTATCAGGAATTTAGTAGTTTTATAATCAATTACATAAGAAAAACTGATTTATATTTTTAAACAAGACACCGCGTCATTATATATTCAATCATTTTTTATAAATTTTGCATTTATTTTGCACCCTTCTCCCTCACCGCCCTGCAACAATTACTTAATGTATTTCAACAGTTTAACCATTACAATAAAAAAAAACATTAAAACGAAAATTCGTGTCAATGGAGATTTATTTTGAAAAGGCATGACATGTTTTTTTGTCTACGGCTCCGCTTATTTAAACATTTTAAACATTAGCCATTTACATTATAAGGAACTTCTCAAGAACAAAAAACATCAAAACAAGTTGAAAAATAAATTTCTATTTTCATTGGTCTTTTTCTCCCTACCCACACTAAAAGTGAAATATGACAAAACGTTTTGCAGAAGTTACTCTGTATTCAGTATTTACTATTTTTTTGGTGAAGTAAACTTCTTACACTCTGAAATCATGTACCATGTCTGCTTCTTTGACAACTAAAGATGTTCTCAGCATCTTTGACATGAATTGTTTATCGAATGTAAGCGGTCCACCAGCAACGAAACTATACAAAGTGGTGTCAACATTCCGAAGATTTTAACAATTTTAATAGCTTTACGACCTATTAAAATAATTACAATAAACAAGGAAGCGGTCCAAGTACAGTCCTTCAAACTAACTTACGGTCCAACAACGGTCTAAACAAACGATTTTAACAGCCTTACAAACTGTTAAAATAATTACAACAAACAAGGAAGCGGTTCAACTATAACCCTGCAAACTTACGCTCTAACAACGGTCCAAATAAACCATTTTAACAACCTTACAACCTGTTAAAATAATTACAACAAACAAGGAAGCGGTTCAACTACAACCCTTCAAACTTACGGTCCAACAACGGTCCAAACGAACGATTTTAACAGCCTTACAACCTGTTAAAATAATAACAACAAACAAGGAAGCGGTTCAGCTACAGCCCTTCAAACTAACTTACGGTCCAACAACGGTCTAAACAAATGATTTTAACAGCCTTACAACCTGTTAAAATAATAACAACAAACAAGGAAGCGGTTCAACTACAGCCCTTCAAACTTACTACGGTCCAACAACGGTACAAACGAAACAAATTATAATACAACGAGGTGGACAAACTACAGCCTAAGAATACAACTTACGAAGTGCTAGAAGAGGTGGGCAAACTAAAGCCGAAGAATACAATTTACAAATATAAATACTCAACTTTTCATTAATAAAATTATCATTCAACGTAAAACTTGTTTGATCACTGACACTCACCATAGAATCTGGTATTGTTCAAATATTGATTACCTGGGTAAGTGTTCAACTATTAAGTACGAACCACCATCGTGCTTAACAATTTATTTGTTTTTTTTTAATTTCATACACAACCTACCTACCAACCTAGAAAGACGAACTCGCCCACCTACCTGTATTTTATTTTAAAGCTTGTCTCATTCAGTTAAATACAAGTTCCAGACAGTTTTTACCGTGTGCAGCTTTGGTCGCATGGTTTTCCTAGTTGTAAATACATGTGCAATTATGAAAACCATGGGTTCGAACCCCGTTGCTGCCGCGTTTTCAACGAACGACATTCGTTGTTGCTATCAAATTGCGAGTTTGCAGTTTACGCCCCGTTTGATTTCAGGGTGATTCTGTAAATTCAAAACCTAATCGAGCCGCTAATCAACTCCGTGGATCAAAATCGCCCATTAGAACCCACAAACAAAATTTGCCCCACGGATTTGATTAACGGTTTTTACACTTTTAATTCGCGGTTTCAATTCACTGTTTTTAATTCGCGATTTTAATTCGCCGTTTTAATTGATCTAGTTAATTTAATTGCTCTAATAAAGGTGGGAGGCATTCTACTTCTACTACTCTAACTAAAAACGTACTTTTTTTTTAAATAAGATAAAAAACAAGATTAAATTCTGTAAGTAATTAAATCAAACATGTGTTTCACATGTATTACAATGTATGTTTATAAATCATTTAAAAAAAATAACTGTGAAAATTTTGAATATGTTTTTTATCGTTCTCAATTAATAATTTAAAATGATTGTAATTATGTGTTTTCTTTTTTGCAGGTAAGGATTAACTGCTTTGAATACATGTAAGTACCTATTAATGCATTAAACCCAAACGGTAAAGATAATACTTAATTAAAATATTTGAAACCTGAAACTTTTTTACTATATCTATGCAAACTAAAGTGGACAACTTTTGAGCGAAATTGATTTTGTTAATGAAGGTAGTTTTTTTGTAACTTAAAAAATTAACAAATATACACTGTGAGATAGTTCCGGCATCATATTCCGCTTATGGTAGTTTTTTTGTTAGCAAATTAGTTATAATTTCTAAACTGCTATACAAAAATGTTTTTAATATTTTTCTGCAAATGACTACGGGTATCCACCCCAAAAATATTGTGCTGTTTTGTGTCTATGGATCGCTAAGTATAACTTTTTTTAAATACTAATTTAATTTCTATATCAGTAGAACAATTATATTAAGCTTACAAAATTTATGCATTAATAAATTTTAAAAATTACGTTTTAAAATTATGCATATATACTTTAAACGTCTATCACATATATGAAACGCCTCTTAGTTTATAGTTTCAGGCGCTGCTGCTAATGTAATTAGGGATGTATTGACATTTTATATTATATTAATTACTTAATTATCAATATCGAAAAGCGAAATAGCAGTAATAAAAAAAACTATTAACGATTATTCAACATACCAAAAAGTTATAGTAGAATAAATTATTAATTTGAACGTTAAACGTTCAAGAAGAAAATTCTTCAACAACGGCCTTGTACTTATGCAACAATTTCTTGTTAATTCCGCGTGTAACATCGTAATTCCTAATTAAATGAAATTTTTACTCTGAACTTATGAGGTAGTTTATGTTTTTTGAACCTGAAGGTTTTTTAGACGGCTTCGACATTAACGTAATCTAATTCCCTACCTGTAAAATTCTAGGATTCAATTAAATTTCGTAGGTAGTCATTAACGTCTCGCTGATTGTCATTAAAACAAAGACATCGAAGGATTTGACCCTATAGACCTACAATAAGAAATGTTTATTGCGAGATCGAGTTTGTTTAAAACTCTATTCCATCGGTCTTTCGTCTCGCATAACTTTGTTAACATCATATTTAGATCTCGGTTAATTTTCTCTATTGGATGGTTAGATTTTGGGAAGTCTGTAGCTACTTATAATACAAAACATTATTTGCTTTTCTGAAGTTCTCAAATTCTTTCGACGTAAACAAGCTACCTCTATCAGTGACAATCCCATACAGTTTACTAAAGTTGTTAAAATTAATTTTTAATTTTTAAATAACTTCCGCCATTCTAGTGGACTTTACATTATTAAACTTGACAAATTTTGTAATAAGGTTTATTATATCAAGAACGTACTTTTTCCTTATAGACGTCTTTTGTAATGGACCGTAGTGGTCTACGTGTATAGTTACAAATGGTTTGTTATCTTTAGGGATGTTATCTAATACTTTTTCTGGCTTATTACCATCTTTTTGTCTCTAATAAAATCTCTAAATAACCGTTTTTTAAACCCAGAAATATATAATACCGGTTATCTGTCAATAAAAGTGATAGTCAATCAGATAAGTTAAATAATGATCTCTGATTCTAATTTTCTTTAACTGTCTATAATCGATACATAGGCGACGTTCACTACTACTTTTTTATTTGCCTTTTGACATAAATTATCCAATATCGTATCTAAAATTAATTTTTCTATAAATGGCCTAACAGAAAATGATTGTTCGTGTTGCAAACAGATTATGATTTCAAGCTTAACTTTTGGTTTTCAAGGTTTACCTTCATTAATATAAGTATCGTACATATTCCTTTACTAACCGTACTAAAATGTAAATTTTCATTAATTTTTAAATTGGGGCTATAATCAATATCAACATCAACGTTCATAAAATTATTAACATCAACATGCACCTCAGTATCTTTTTCAATCATTTGTAAGTCGTTTACTAAAACTAATTTCAATATTTCATAATGAAATAAAATAGATGGGTACGACATCGAATCATCAGACACCACATAAAATAAAATTGAAATATTGATGTTAGGTATATTAATATCTTGCGTTATTGTATCTAAAATGTTTAATTTCGAATCATAATCCAACCAGAACTCAAATCCATTCGCTACACGATTTAACCTTATCCAAAAAGTATGTGTTTAAAGTTTCTTCTGCATTCTTTTGACTAGTCCTTTTTATTTAACGGTCAAATTGCCCCTACGCACATGTCTCTTAAACCACTTTTGGAATTTTGTAAACAAATTGCTTGTAGCTAAGTCAGTAGGCTGCACCATACACACCATAAGATGTGATTTAGCGATTTCCATCGTAAATGAATCAGACTAGTTGTCCAATAGATGCATAATATTTAGATTCTGGAGCAATTCTATAGCTTCCATACCACTACCTTCACCCTAATAAAATCTTGATTGATTTTCAATAAATCCGGCATAATGTGGAAATAACTTAGTCTTTGAGAACTATTTGCCAAAAGGGTTGTACCGGAATTGCCGCCAAACATACGCTTCATCAATCCGCCGAGTCTTTTATTCTCTTCTTTACTAATTAAACCTTTAAGACTGACTGAAAGTGGGGTAGTAAATTCTTTAATTATTCTAGGAGCAGACCATATAGGAGTAAAATTTTGATGGGAAGCGTGGAAATAGGTACCGGAAACTGCCTAACCAAAAATTTTGGTTTACACAAAATTTAGTTTGCAGAAGTTTACTTTTGTTACAATATTTTTTGAAGGCAGTCATGAATTTCAGCAAGGTTTGTTTTTTTTTCCGTGAGATAAAAATGATTATAAATTCTTTATGCTGTCATTTGAAAATTTAAACTTTAGAATTTCGGATCATTTTGCGCAATTTATAAAGATATTAGAGTATCAGACAGTAACTACTCGATAAAAAGTCAAACTATTTCAAATGAATTAGTTTTAAAGCGTAGATTCACGCCATACACTTTAGAAGCATTTCAGTTGACATTAGCAAACAAGTGGCCTGCAATTTATACACGGAAAAAAAGGTTATGCGGAATTGATATGGATCATGCAAAAGGCTGTTGGTTTTGAGTCAAGCCGATGTACGCTTGAATTAAACTTCTATTTTATTAGATTGTCGCTGTAATTGCATTGCAATAAGAGATTTAGTTTAAATTTTAGTACATTTACGTTGAATGTTATTTGAACGTGGATCAATTTTAGAAAAAAAGCAAATGCTTTAAATATGAAATCGTAATGATTAAATTCAGTATAATATTTCTCTCCGTGTAGTAATAATGATATAAATAACAAGTTTGAACATTTTTGGAAATATCTTTTGTTTCACTTTAATAACCATTTTCCGTTACAAAAACAACAGAAAACGTCTTATGGTGTTAGACCGATTACTTTTAGCAATAAACTACAAACAAACTATACCAAATTAAAAAACTTACAATGGATAAAGTATCATATATGTAATACCGACTTACAAAAATCTTCAATAATTTGAAAAATAAAGTTAATTCACATATAAAAAAAGAAAAATCATTGTGTTTGGATAAAAAAATTAACCTATCTACAAATAAATTAAAAACACTGTGGTCTATAGTAAACAAAAACAAAAATTTAACAAAAACTAACAATTTAATATCTTTAGAATCAAATAATGGTCATATTAAAAACGAGAACAAAACTGCTAATATGGTAAACACTTCTCTCAATCTGTCAGAGATAAAATAGTTTGTCATTTTAACAATACGTTATTTTACAATAGCGAATGCACTACGTCATTGTCAATCTCAAAAATCTCCCGATGAAATATCTAAAATTATTCATTCATTTCAAAATAATAAATCTGCTGGAATAGATAAAGTTCCTGTTTCAATTTTCAAATATTGCAATAAAGAAATATCAAACGTATTGTCAAACACCTTGAACGTATCAGTTGCAGCAGATATATTCCTCAAGGTTTTAAAATCTGCAGTAATACTACCAATACACAAAAATGGGTCAGTAGAAGACATAAATAATTATAGGCCAATTTCTTTATTATCTTGCGTTTCAAAAATTTTAGAAAAAACTTTTTGTTGTCAACTATTAAACTTTTTAAATACCTACAATATAATTAGTAACAGTCAGTACGGGTACAGGCAAGGTTTTTCAACAGAAACAGCTACATCGGCGCTTATTCAAAAAATAAACGATTTGTTGGAAAAACATAAATATGTAATTGCATTCTTTTTTGATCTGACTAGCGCTTTTGATACACTTCGTTTGTAGCAGATAAACTACAAAAATTAGGTGTAAGAGGATGTATTAATAATTGGCAACTATAATCGTAGCTTGTAACTAACTTTAAACTATATAAACAGCCAATTAGCTCTAGTATCGTCTCCTGGCCTCTATCCACGACTAGCAAACATCGGGAGTGGGGTGAGTACCGATTTTCGATTTATTAATATAAAATTAGCTAAATTTCCGGGAGGCGCCACTGGGTTAAACAACCGGCCACGGAGAAGGGTAGGATCAACATAGAACTCCTATCGACACTAGAACTAGGCACCGTAAAAAAAAAAAAAAGAAGGAAAAAGACGAGGTCAGCAGTTTCTCCAGTTTTTAATAAAACTCTACCCTGTATTTAATCCTGTTTACTATTTTTATATTGTACAAAGAAGAATAAATAAGTTACGAACTAAAGTTTAATAACAAAAAAAAAAAAACGAAAGAATCATCATCCCCTTTGTATGAATTATGTTTATTTGTAGAGGTTTCGCCCACCAAGAAAAATACACGCATGCTCGTGTTAACCCTTTTTACTTAAGGTTATGAATTATGTATTGTGCCGCGCGGTTTTTTTTTTTTAAAATTATGAGGGTTGTTCGCGTTGTCTCGAGGTAAAAATGGCTGTAAGAGCACCTAAGTGAATTCGAGATCAGCACTACGATCTCCCCCAAAAGCTGCCCCCTAACTGACAGGTCGTTCCCCTCACCGACAGCGAGCAATTGCTTCCTATCGTAAGTAAACTTAAACTCGTACAATTTGTGTACAATTCCGCGTACCGAACTATTCTATATTCTTACAGGACCTTTTTATCCCTGCTGTCCCCCGTGAACAAAACCTGTGGCTGCCTTCAAATATCTGCAGCGATATGAATTTACGCAAAAAAAGAAACCCACGGTGGTATCTCAGGTAGGTGAAACCAATGTATAATATTATTATATTTAAGGACTAAACTAATTATTGAACTTACAGCTAACACAAAAAAAATCAAATCGAACTTATCTTAAACTAAACTTATCTTGTTTGTTGTAGGGTATCGCAGCTGGTGGTGACTGTGTCCGAGGTGGAACGAGCAGATAAGGGGGTAGTCTGACACCCTGTTTACGTCCGGAACTGCTGCTGGAACCCGGTGGTAGTTCCCTAATTTTTTTTTGTCATATAAGTATGCCGAAGGTGGACACTTGGTGGTACAAAATCACACTTACCCACGATGTTGTTGGGGACTCCAATTATCGTATGATGTTGCCCTGTGTTTGAAATCCGGTTCGCTAACCGTAAGCATAAGGTTCGTTATTACCACTAATGCTTATATTTAATTGTAGATTATAGCTGCTTAATTCCCCGTAGGAGTCTATTAGCCCAGGTACCAATATTCGAATACCAGCCAACTAATTGACTTTATGCCGCCAATATTCTTACACACAGGTAAAATGCAACAACCTTTCGAATGCGTATTTTTGGAGAAAGTGAAGAATTCCTTTGTGATAACAGTGATAATATATCAAAGGGTCACCAATAGGTCGCTATAAAAATTCCCAGCACGTTAAGTTGCCTATACTTCGGCGTTTGAACACGTTACAAGCTGCGGATGATAAAACAGAACTTGAAAATAAGGGAAACATAGTATTAACTGAGTTTGATACGTGGTGTAAAAAAAAACTTTAATTATTAACTTTGCAAAAACTTAATGTATTCATTTTAGAACTAGTAAACCAAAAGATCAAACTTCAATAAAATACGTTTTACATAAAGAAGAAATAATTAATTATGACAAATAGCGCTAACTTCTTAGGTACTGTAGTTGATTATGAACTAAAATAGGTTGCACAAATTAGTTTGGTATGCAAAAAAATTTATAATCATCATTATTTAATTGGTAATCTGTCAAGATCGTTAAAGGTAGATCATTTGTTAAACATTTATTATGGAATTGTTTATCCTGTACTGTCATATAATATAGTAGTGTGGGGACAATCAGTCAATTCACACCGAATAATTATAAACCAAAAAAAGATGATTAGACGTATTTTTAATTTGCAACCAATGCAATTGTGTAAGGATTATTTCATCAAATATAAGATTTTGACTTTTAGCTCTCTATACAAATACAAAATACTGACATATATTCATCTTAACTTAAGGTCTCTGTCTCATAACTTTCACAACTATAGCGTTATAAAACAAATCATTTTATTAAAGCAACACAGTATTCATTTTACGAAAAGTCGCCAATTTATGCGGGCTCTAAATTATATAATATACTTCCTAACCATCTAAAAACACTGAATAGCATACAATTTAAAAATACCCTAAAAGACATTCTTCAGAAACATGCCTTTTACGATGTTAAGGAGTTTACTTCGTTTTCTAAATGTAACTAGTAAACGTATGTCCCCTTTTGTCAAGTCAAGTTTTGTGTCTTATTTGTTTTATACTATATTTACAAACAATTATTATTATTATGTTATGATGCAGGTAACTGTTATTATAGCCTATTCCTTCCCACAAGCAAACCTTTCTCAATTGCAAAGTTATTAACATTATATTATTTCTATTTAGTATACGGGTTCGGATGAAAATACAATATACGTCGGCCTGTTGATGTCTTTGAATAGAAATAAATGACTCAGGTATTACGACAAAAAGTTGAAAAATAATAAAGATGAATCCTAAATCACGGATAGAGTTATCTTGGACAGAATCATCAAATAAGCGAGATAATCGATCTACGGCGTTATTTAAGGTACCGCGAATATGTTCTCGGGTGAAGTTGAACTTAGATAATTTCAGAAGTCAATTTTGATAATTGATTAGGATGCTTCGATAACCATCTAATAGCATTACAATCAACTTGCAAAATAAAATGAGAATCTGTAACAAAATCTTTAATTTATCTAGACTGAAGATGACGGCAAGTGAGTTCTATTGGTAAACGGAATATTTGATTTCTGCCTAAGAAAGTTTTTTTGAAACGCAATTGGTAATTTAGTAATAACTTTGATTCGTCGAGCGTCAATTTAAATGCCATCGGCAGAAAGTACGTTTCTTAATAGTTTAAATTTAGACATTGCAGACTTCAATTGTTCGTAAGGGCCTTTAGAAAAAATGATGAAGTCATCAAAGTAATTCAGGAAAAAATTTAAAGCTAGTATTAGAAAAATTCTTAGAAATTAATCTATTTAATCCTGTTGGGCTGATTTTCAAACTAAACGAAAGAAAATCATATTCATAATGATGAGTCATTGTAACGAATGCGATATATTTTTTTTAAATCTTCTTTTAGTGGGATCTAATATCAAATAAAGTAAATATTGTAGCACCTTGAAAATAAGTAAATATAGCTAGCTAGTTAGCTGGAGGAAATGGATCATATTGATGATTTTGTTAACGGCTCGGCTACGAGACTTTTACTAGAATCTTTTTTCGAAACAAAGAAAACTGGACTAACACATCCTGAAGTGCCATAGCGACTAATTCTATTGTCTAACAACGAATTAAGATGTTTATCAAGTTTTTTTGTTTAATAGGATTTAAATAAAAAGAATTTTTATAGTTTAGTTTAGATGAAGTAATTTTAATGTCATACTGAAGACCTTTTGCGGAATCCATTTTTTTTGTTAAGACGGAATAATTAGAAATTATGGAATTAATTTGCTACTCCTGAACGTTGTTTAGTTTATATTTAGTTCCACATAATGCGTTTGAGTAAATACAATTTATTTTTTGTTGATGTAACTTACAAAAGGAGATTACAACGTCCTCACAAAATTTAATAGAGATATATTTTTTTAAAAAGTCTAAGAACAATTGCATTTTATGAAGCGAAGCGGCTCCTAAAATTGAATCAAACTTAAATTTGCCATAACGTAAAAGGCCACGAAAATTTAAATATTTTAACACAATTTTTTAGCTTTGTTAATATTAATTGTAGACAAGTTGGGTAACATGTAAATAGTTATATTTTTTCTTGTGTTTATTATTTTTTAAATATAAATTTGGATCTTAACAATTATACGTGAAAAATAACATTATTTAAATGTGCACTACGAGCACATTATCGCATTAAGTTCATGAATTTCGGTCCGAATGTTGTCTTTCAGATGTGAAATTGTTGTTGGCCTATTCACGTAGACTTTTCTTTTCAAAAAACTACAAAGAAAGTAATCCAATAGACTTAAATCGCATGATTTAGTTGGCCGTATTCGGTGACACGTAGCGCCATCGTATTGGAAATAAAGACCTTTTGTGTTTATTTCTTCAAGTTGAGGCTAGAAAGATCTTCAATCATTTGTCTATAGCGCTATCCGTTGACGGTAATAGTTGTTTCATTTGCACCTTTGAAGAAAAATAAACCGATGATTCCACCCACCCAAAAACCGCACCAAACCGTACATTTCTGTAGATGTAATAATCATCATGTTCTAACAACTAACTTATGAAATTTCTTCGTGCATTATGATCTGTTAGTTTGAATTGTTGTGTTAATTGAGTTTTGTAAGGATGCAAATGGAAATCCTTATCTAAAATACGCCAAACAGTCGATCGATGAATGCCTAAGTCTTGAGAACGTTGTGATATCGATGTTGAAAGTTCTTCGGCGACAACAGCAATGTTCTTAGTAGAGCGTCGACTTTTTGGTCTACAACTACCTTTTTGATCCTCGTGAGAACCAGTTTCTTTAATTTTTTTCACTAACCTTTGAATTGCAAACTTATCTATACGTTTATTTACACCAAAGAGATTCCGAAATTTACGGTACGTATTTTTTAAAGATCGTCCTTGGTTTTCAATTGTTACTTATCGAACTTATGTGCGGTTGCATAAAACATTGTTTACTTTGGTTAATTATTTGGTAGTGTCGTCATTGGTCGTCAAGTACAAAATCAATTGTTTTGCTGACAATATTGTCAAGTCAACAACTACGATTTAGTTAACAACGACATCAGCTAACAACGTAGTTAACTTTTCTTGATGCACCCGGGCACCAGACTTTCACTTAATCAATCGCGACCCCCATAAACGACAATATAAATATTGTACAAGACAGAAAATGTTATATGTAAAACCGTGAAGTTATTAATTGAAAATGAAAATCATGCGGAACATGCAGAAGAAATACATTTAACAAATAAGAAAATTTCTGGATGTTTGTAGGAACCATTTGCTGTAAACGTGTTAAAATTGTGAAGAATATTACCTATACAACGTTTTAATAAAAAATATATCTTTATTACTTCTTATCGCTTTATTTATTTAACTATTATTATTAGATGTTATCAGATTAAAAATTGCATAAAATTATTATAAATATGTTTGGCTAAATATTACTTAATAAACATTCAAAGCGTAATAAATGTGTAACTTGTGAAACACCAACTCACATTTAACAAAAACGTTTATGCCGTCAATTCTTTTTCTTAAGAACAAAAATTTTTAATTAACTAATTGCTGATTACTTAGCATAGTAAAAATTTAATTGAATTGCAAAAACACTATCACGTAACGCCTACTTCAATTTCAATAACGTATTCATGAATTCAAAATACTAATCTTCTGTTTTTATCCTAACCTCGCATTTGAATAATTTGCAATTCAAATCACATAAATTTTAACACCCCACAAATATCTATGTAACAACAAATAATTAAGTAATTATTCCACAGTTCTATATTATGATTAGTTAATACTAAGGGTAGTTACCACATATTCGAATTTCTTTGCCCTTAAAAATTTTATTGCACGAACAAAGTAGTTGTAGCAATTTAACGTTTATCGTACGTAAATCACTACAGAAAGCCTCATTTAATCCACTAATGCGCAAAAGCTTTTTTACTCTAAAGTTTGTTAACACATTTTATTATCGATAACTTTACTTCACAATTCTTGCTTTACGATTCTTCTAATGTAACAGTAAAGTAAAGAGATTAGATTTTGGTACAATGGATTCTTTGACAAGTATAAATTTATTGAAAGAACTTGAAATAAATCCATCCTTGTTACTTTCAAAAACTTTTGAATTTCAGTTTTATTTGTGTTCGGCTTTTAATTGAATTGATTTATTTGAATTTTGCAAAATCGCCTGATGTGGGGCATATATGTTTGCATGATTTACAATAATATTAAGCACTTCATCCTTAACAAACATATTACAAATGTCTATTTGATTTTTTTATTGTGATCTAGTGTATAGCATTCAGTATATAAATCAAAATCTATTGTGGAAGTTGTAATATTCTCCCACATAGTATTTGGAGTACCTGAACCACTGGCAGGTGCCGAACTCATTAAGAGTTGCAGTAATACTGTTTTCGCTATCTGCAAAGTATTAGCAACTAATTGAAACACTGCTTTAATGCAATTTACCATGGTTTGTTAGTATTTATCAACCGAAATGTTAAATGTAACTGCATACAATGAAAGACATAGCATATCGCAATAATTCTCATACAAATCCTCAGGGGCATGTAAGGCACGGAATGAATGTTTATTACTCATGTGCGTTACAATATCCCTGGAAATATGTATTAAAAATGAAAAATGTCAGTAGGAACGCATAATCGTATGAAACTTTGTTACAGTGAAGCGCTCGCTCTGGCAACTGTGTTCGCTGCTGCAATAGGTAGTTTTAAGTTGTTAGATTGCATTAGGTGTTTTTTTTTCGTTTGTACATTTAAGTATTACTTATACATATAGTGTTTGTTTACAATGGATAAAATATTTGAAAAAGAGCAATGGTATAATCTACCTAAAATGGATGTGCTAATGGTCACTATCTTTCGAAAAATAGTAATTTCTTGGCCGCTGAAATGCGAAGAGTTAAAAAATAAAATTAAGTATATCTACTTAAAAGTATGTACTTGTTTTACTTTCGGGTGTGATTGATATTCGATATTTCATCAAATTACAGCCTTTGTAATCTGATCATGTAAGAGCTTGCTTGACAGAATCGACTAGCTTTTCAATTTAAATCTCGAAACAGTCAATGATGCTTTGACCCTGTAAACAGTTTTTTCTAAACAGAATACGTAGATTCAACTTGCTGACGGTGGAAAAATACAAGAGATTTGGTTGTAGAAGTTATAGCCGCAACAGTATTAGCTTAGAATTCAGATTTCCACGGGTTGCATTTGTAATGCAATTTTCTATTCTGGATAATTCCTGTGTTGTCGTTATTAAACAATCTGAGCTTTCATCATACATCGCAGTGAACATCTTTTGAGCCTGGGACAAACTGAGTTCCAGAATGGAAAATTGTATTACTATTAGCTTTATTATTGTTGCGACAGAACTAGTGGCTAAACCAAAATCCAAGGCAAGGATGGCATTAAGTTGATGCAGGCGGAGTTTTTTTTAAAGTAATCATAATATTTTGTGAAGTATAGTTTGTTGTTTTGGATAAAATATTTATGCAAAGATAACATTGTTTAGAAAAACCTTAGTAACAGTTGTGGTTAAAATGGTATTTATCGCGTTCTGCGTTAAACTCTTTGGATTTAGATCAGAATCGTATGTTTTATTTATTGACGAGATAGAAGAGTCGGAAAAACGACGAAATTTTTCCAAATACCGATTATTAACTGCTATCGCTAATGGGTCTTCTACTACATGTTCGTTTTTACAACACACACACAATATAGACTTCTTCGGGTCCATTTGATGTTGAAAGAAGGGCATCTTTGACTAACAATTCCTCAAAAAACTTTATGCGATTTCGTTTTTGTACTTCAGATCTTTCGAGCTTATCCTCTTTTTGTTGTTTCTGGCATTCAAATTTGTGAGGAACTACTTCTTTTTTAAGTTTGATTCTGCCTGTAACCAGTTTATATTTAACATAGTTTTCCATGCGTTACTTAAGAAGCTAATTCTAATTTAATAATGACCCAATGAATAAGCAATGCTTATAAACGTAATTTTGAAGAAAGGCAGTTGTCCTATTTTATTATTATTCCCTATAAAAAAATGAGGTTCTAACATAGTAGGCCAGGCAATTAGGTATAAATAGCTAAGTCAGTTTAGTGTATACGAATTCGTTTGACAATATTTCAAAAAAATCAAATCTACATAAACATTTTTTTACTGTTTTTGTTTTATTACTAAAAGTTCTGTAGCTATAACATTGATATAACTCAACAAATATATGTCCGATATGAAGATTGTTATTTGACCTGAAGTGAAAGTGATCTTTACAACAATAGACACAACTTTTAGCTCTAAATGGACGAAACTTCTTTATAACTCGAATCGATTTCTTTCGCATTTGTCCATTAGATCGAACAACAAAAATCAATTTTTCTGGTTTGTTGGTGGTGTGTTCATACATTTTAGCACAACGTATAATTTTGTTGTCTGCAGACTAAACATTTTTTTAAATTGCCTAAACTTGAAATTTACCGTACAGGAGTCTGCAACGGACTGTACGAGTATTATCGTATGACGTCACACCCAGTGAACGCTAACCGCGTGGCGCACTTCCCTTAGTAAATTCAACATCTCCTAAACTTTTTGACGTATCAAAATAATTTTTTTATACCTCCGTCCGTTTTGACGTATTCTACAAGCAGTATAATCGGCCGGAAAAATTACTTTTCCGGACTAGGCCGGTAAAGTCAAGGTTAAATGTAGTAGAATTTTATAACTAGAAGTTGGCAGTAATTCCCCTTCCTTCAATATGTTATGTGTCATGTCATTTATGTCAAAATTATTATTTTATGAGCTTGGTTAACTATTATACTACTCCAAATTACCTATAACGACTTTTCTAATAACGAATGCAAACTTGTTTTAATCTTATTGACAAAGACAACGATAAAGGCAACCGCAAAATTAAAAATCACTTAAACTTATATGGATCAAGTAAGTATACCTATGTATATGAAACATCTATAACTTTAAATTGTAACTTTGAGCTTAATCAACAGCATATTATCATCTCTATCAATCATTATAAGAAACTTACTTATTTAAATTTAAGTTAATTGTGCAGTTTGAAATATTTATATAAAGTAAACTCGCTTCATTTAAGTTGAATTGTAAGTTTTGAACGTTACCATTCGGTTGAATGCCATCGACATTAGCAAAACTTATGGAACACTGTGGTATGGAATTACATTGTCTTGTTAGTTGATTGTCTATTGCGATTTTAGGTGTCAAGGGGTCTTCTATGTATTATTTGGCAACAGTACTGTCTTTTTCAACTACGTGATATTAGTTCCCTGACTTACTAATGCCGTCACACTATTTCTGCAAATGCAGTGTCCTCTATATAATAAAACATACTTATTGTAGACGCTCAGTGAATTTTTAGTACACCAGTTAACAAGATCGTGGTTTCCAGTACCGATCCGAAGATTTTGTCGGCAACAAATTGTTATCACATTTTGTGCAGCTTTTTTAATGTGTGGAGGAATGTCCATTTTAAGACGATACAAATAAATAATACTTTTAAGCAAGTTAATTAAATTGTAACAAAATTAAGTATATTTACATAAACAATTGAAATTCAAAATTACAGATTTCGTTGTTATCAACATAGAGTATTTAAATTTAGTTAATAAAATAAATCATTTTTTAAACATTTTTTTTCAAAGTTCGGCACAAAAAACGTTGTGTATTACACGTCCTAAAAGTATTTTGCGAATATTCGCCTTTTGTAGGCCTCTGCTTTGCCTCGGCCAACAAATATGCTCATACTCGCAAAATAGCACTTTCCGGACTAGTTTATCTTCAATAGTGTAATGTATTATCATATTATCAAGTGAGTTTAAAAGATGTCAACGTTTCCATATTAACGAGAGAATGAAATTAAACAACATAAAATAATAATTTATGAAGATTGTATTGAATTTTATAAATATAGATTATGAATTAATACAATTATTATTATTACATACATATTAAAGGCGACGAGAATAAAAGAAAACTAATTAAAGAACTTTGAAAAACGGTGCATTTTATCGAAAATAGGCAGTGAGATATACGTGTTGATATAAGTGGAATTAACACCGACGCTGGTCTGTTTTCCAATTTGAAAATGGCCCATCAACAAGGAGGAGTACCTAAATTTAATGCCGAAAACGATGATTGGATTGGATGAAGATATTTTGAAACAATATTTATTTGTAAACAATATTGTAGATGAAAAGATGCAAGTTGGTATTCTTATTAGTGCTTTGGCATTAAACACATATAACATTGTGAAAGATATGTGCTATCCAATACATCCTAAAGAAAAATCTTTTAGAGAATTATGTGATGTTTTAAAGAAACATTTTCTTCAATTTACAGAGAAATAATTGCTTTCCATGAAGCAATACAAAATGCTAATGAATCACTGACAGATTGTAATAATAATAATTGTATTAAGTCATAAACTACCGTAGTTTTGGGTGGCTTGGGACGATTTTCAAGTTTGATTTATCCTGGATCAAAAAGTATGAAGTTAGGTTCTAAATAGGTAAGCCCTTACCATGCTAAATGGTAAGGGCTTCCGATTGGCATAAAGTAAATGGCAATCTGACATTCCATCACAGAAAAAAAAAATATGGTTGTCCCAAGTCACCTCACATTTTGGGTGTCTTGGGACATCCATTTATTTTTACGGATATGTCATCTCCTACAGTGTATTAGGCGACTTGGGACAAACAAATCATTTTTAAGTATATTAGGGAATACTATGATCCATGGAAAATAAAAAAAAGTGTAGTTTGTTCATATTTATTAATATAAAATACGATACAAAACGATTGTATAAAACTACAACGTATAAAAAACCTACCTATTAAAAATGAAAACTAATAGGAAGTGATTTCGGCTTTTTCAATTGTAGTTGTGCAAGTTTCGCTCCAGTTCACCAGGGTAAAATAAAAATGGTCCCCTTCTCAGCTTTGTAGGCGGTGTTAGCTTTAGAATGTATTCGTCATCTTCGATATCTCCTTCATCAGGGATTGCAGGGAAAATAAAAGCATTCTTAGTTTTGGTGCTTTCTTTTAAAAATGAGCAGCGATGTGGATTTGTGTGAATAATTTTACCAATGAATCGCTGACGTCGTCGCTTCACAGTCTGCAATTCCACTATCACGAAGTCGTCTATCTCTAACTCATTAAATGCTATCTTATTAGGTTCAATAATTGCTGAACTGACTGCTTCTTCAATTTCATCGTCATTTGAAGAAAATCCTCCAGCTTGATCATTTTCAGAGTCAGTGTCTTGGAGTTCATACAAATTAGCGGACGGTAGCTTTTTCATTTTGGCCGGCGTTTGTGATGTGGATGATGTCGCCTTATTTTCTTCAGTGGTTTTTATGTCTTCTAAAGCAACACTCCTTCCAGCGGGCACGTCTATTTTTTTTTCCTTGCAGGCTTAGGAGTCGAGGAATCATTGCCTTTTTTTCCATATCGAACTTCTGCAAATAGATTCTTCATTGTCTCGGCAATTTCCCGTGCAGAAGTATAATTAACAGGAACATCTTGGTTTGGCAACTTCTTCAATACAGCGTCACGATCGAGTGGAATCAATCCTGTGGTTCTAAATCCTGCAATAATGTTATCTTTCTGATTTGCACCCACTTTCTCTAATGTTTGACGAAGTAAACTAGGAAGCAGGTCCTTTCTTAAAGGTCCCCGATTTTTCATTTTCCAGACTTTCAACACTTTTTTCCAAGCTCCTTTGATAGATCTAAAGCAGCTTACATCCAGCGGTTGGCAAAGGTGAGTGCTATTAGGCGGTAAAAGGATAAATTTAATATTATTTGCTTTACATTCTTCTAGAACTTTGACAGAAATGTGGCTAGCAAGATTGTCACCCAATAGCACCTTGGGTCCATTCAACTTTTGGAGGAAAGGCAAAGCGACTGTCATAAGCCAATCCTCAAAAAGGGCTTGGTCAAACCAACCGGATTTGCTACGGTTGTATCGAGCATTTTCCGGCCCCCTTTCTGTCCAAGTGCTCCACAGATGATCAGCCTTATAAACAATATAAGGTGGTAATGTAATCCCAGATCCGGTTACACAAAACATGACTGAAGTATTTGTTTTGGTAAAGTCCATAACTCTCTCAGCGTGTTTTGCTCGTCTCCTTACCACCACTTTATTTCGCCCTGGATCATCGACAAATCCACTTTCATCGTAATTCAGAATGTTCTCTGGTGGCACGTCCCTCAATGAATCTGATAAATGATCAAAATATTCATTAATGATATTCTACTGAAACTGAAGCCCGGTTCCTCTTGATATTCTCCGACATGCGCAACGTTACATTTTGATGCCTGGAAATAAAACCATAGTACCAGCTGCTGCCTGGCCTATTGTTTCGAAATTTTGAAATGATCTTGCCTCGTCTGTTTAAATATCCCTGTACTAAATCTTCTATGTCGCTTCGTTCTAAGGAAACCCCAATCACTTGCTTGTACGATTGCTTCAGCAATGTATTTTTCTTCATTTGCTGTTAACATTGTTTGTCCACCAGCATGTTTACTATTTTTATGGTTGTACTTTCTTTCTAAAGTGGATTTAGGTATACCATATTTAGCAGAAGCCTTTCGAAAAGTTAAATTATTTATTGTAATGTCGTTTAAAGCTTTTTCCAGTGTTTCATCACTGAAATCGCGATATTTGCGACTCCCAACCATCCTTACATATTTATTGGGCATGTCCCAAGTCACCCTTGAAATGACAAACAAACAAAAAATATTAGCTCACGTGTAATTGTAAGGTTATGTATTTTTCATATCATTTGATATATTAAAAGAGCATAACAGAGATAAGAAATATATATGTCCGGAACACATATGACCAATAGGGACCCGCGACTGAAAAGAAGGATCAGGGGTACTAAAAACCATATTTACTCACCTGTAATTTCGCACAAATACAAAACCACGAGAAGATATTTTCAACTATTTTATCTTTAGTAAGCTGCAGCTATCTGTTACCAACATATTCTATACGTTTTCGAAGTTCGTGCACTTAATGATAGATGCCAGTACACCTTCTAAAATCCTTTTGCAGTTTGTCCCAAGACACCCGCTCGTCCCAAGCCACCCAAAACTACGGTATATTTCTTTGCTGTGTTTAGTTAATATATGGGGTTTATAGATTTAACCAACTTCTTTTTTGTCGAAAAATATAGTATCTCAATATATAAAGGTTATGCAACCAACAATGCACTTTGGTACTATAGCAAGTCAAACTGCAAATTTTTTTTCGCCGAATATTATAGTAACTTGAGTTACTATATTCTTCGCCGCAAAATACTGCGAAGGTGCTAGTGTAAATTGAGTTGCTATAGTTTTTGGTGGTAAAGTTAAGGTTATGTGGTGGTACTTAACTGTCGGATGTAACAAAAGTGGTTGCAATAGTGATTAAAAAGTAAGATTAAAATGAGTAAACGAACGAAATTAATCGTTCAGATGGCACAAAAAGGCGTAGAAGTTATTACAGAATCGAATATTCACATTAATTCGAGTAAGTACATTATACATAATTACTCCATAACTTTATTCCTAAACAAATACGTCACATTATTATAGTAACGAGCTTTAATTTAGAAAAAGATATACTCCCTTGATTGTTAATCCTAAAAGTTTCAGATATACGTTGCAACATTTTTTTTTCTTTTAGAACCTGAAGCATGTACCAACACTGCATGTACTAGTGCGAATAATGTACTACTCGTAAATAGTGATACATCCATATTCTTGCTGCTTAACGACGTATCTAACAAGGACAAAGAAGATCAGCAAAGTGATTATCACAAACTATCTGACTTTACTGACGTGGATCCTAATTATATACCTGAAGAATCCCACTCTTCTGAGGAAGCAAAGCCTCCAAGGCAAAATGTTGCAATCCGCAAAAAACGAAAAACAACGGTTAGAGAAAAAAAAGGGCAAAAACATACAAGAAGTGAAATGAATGGGTAGATGTAAAAGCTAAAAAACAGCTCAACTTAGGCCTGGTGCACTAAAATCGTAAAGGAAAAGTTATTCTGGCAAGACAAATGAAGAATGCGTGTAAAGAAGAATGCAGAAGTCAATGCCGTACAAAAATTAGCGAAGAATATAGGAAGCAAGTATTCGAAGCATTTTGGAGAATAGGCGACCATACAAGGCAGTGGGATTACATCGCAAGATACGTTAAATGTGTAGAAAAGAAACAAGTAACAAACAAAAATGGAGAGTCAAAGAGGAATTTCTCTAGAAAATACATGATTGGTATTGATATGAAATACCTGTTTGCAAAACCATGTTCCTCAATACCCTTGGTATCGGAACAATGGGTAACAACAGCTTTAAATAAAATTGCGAAAACAGGATACTTGGAGGAAGATAGAAGAGGAAAGCATACAGCAATCAGAAACAATGTAAGAGAACACATTAAACTGTTTCCGGTAGTTCCTTCACACTACACTAGAAAAAAGTCAACAAGAATGTACTTAGAAGAAGGCCTTAATATCACAAAGATGCATCACATGTACTTAGAATACATGCAACAAAATAACTTCACAAACACTACCACTCCTAGACAATATAGGGATGTTCTTAACTCTGAATTTAATATTGCTTTTTTCAAACCTAAGAAAGATCAGTGTAACATCTGTGTAGCCTATGCAATAGCAAATGAAGAAGACCAGCTGAAAATGCAGGAAAAATACAATACACACATCTAATAAGGACACCGCCAGAAAGTTAAAAGATGCTGATAAGGAGGTATCAGTTAATGATAAAACTATATGTGTAGCCTGTTTTGATTTACAAAAAGTCCTAATAACACCTCAATCTGAAGTTAGCACTTTTTATTATAAGAGCAAACTTGCCGCATACAACTTTACAATATACGATATGGGAAATCATGAAGGCTACTGCTATGTTTGGAATGAACAAATTTCCAAACGAGGCCCAAATGAAATCAGCAGGTGTCCCTTGAATTTCTTAAAAATTCAAAAAGACAAATATGTTAAGAAAGTTATGCTGTACTCAGATAACTGCGGAGGACAAAACAGAAATCGTTTCATTTTCAGCATGTTTTCCTCTGCTTCTCAGACGCTTAACTTGGATATCACTCGCCGGTTTTTGGAAAAAGGCCATACGCAAAATGAAGGCGATAGAATGCATGCCGTTATTGAAAGTTCTAAAAAGCGCCAATCAGCGATCTATACACCAGATCAATGGGTGATGTTAATTCGCATGGCAAAAGTTACTGGAAAACCCTATATTGTAAAGGAGATGTCACAAAACGACTTCTATAGCTTTGTTGATAGAGTAAAATCGGAAAGCTGGAGCAAAGATCAAGGGGGAGAGAAATTGAAAATTAGCAAAAATAAAATAAGTGGACTTTTCGGCAAAAGTGCATCAGGAAATGAACTTTAAGTACAATTACTCTGATAATGCCAAAACAATAAACTTGAAAAATAGACGTCTAAGCAACACAAAACGGAATTTACCCTCAATATACTCCGGCTTACTTCCTATAGAGGCAAAAAAATTTACTACTACAGTTGTGTAAAATAGGCGATATTCCAAAGCTGTACCATAATTATTACTTTTCACTTAAACCCAAGCAAAATAAAAGGTCAAAAAGTACAAACAGTAAGTACGCTGTAAACGAAGCTGACAGGAACGGTATCGAAGAATATGAACTAGATAGTGATTTAAGTGACTCAAGTTAAGGTAAAAAGTGTTTCGTTTTGTATTTATTCTTTTATTCATCTATATTATGTATATACTATAAAGCAGTATGTTTGTTAATGTAAAAAGTGTTTCTTTTTGTATACTATAAATATTGTATGTTTTTTTCTCTTTAATAAATTCAACGAAAAATATAGTAAGTCGATGAAAAATTCGAAAAAAAACAGTTTTTGCCACCAGTGTTATTTTACCTAGTTCATAATCCTCCATAAAGAAACAATTGTAATCACAAACTACCTAAAAACTTTGAATGCGTTTATTTCAACTTCTTAAAAACATAGTTACAATAGTCTTCGTTGGAAGGGTCGATATGATAATACATTACAAATAGAGAATACGGTGACCTAAAAATCCGAAGTTGTTGTTATTCTTCATTCCAAGGCAACTCATACATGAGTTAAAACACAAGTTCATTCTGAGAACTAAGTAAGCTATTACTTTCGCACGGTGCGAAAGTTCTGTTAAAAATAGTATCCCTACGGGAAAAAGAGTATAGGTGTGTTGACAAATGAGCCTTAGATTTGAAAAAAATAAAATTCATTGCAAGTATAGGCTAGAAGAATAAGGACAAAATACCAACTTTCACGTTAAACGTATAAAGAAATGTTACTGGTACTAATGTCAAATAGAAAATATAAGAACACTTTGTACAAGAGAAAACTACATTATTAATAAAATAATTAGTTTAATTTAAACTATGCCAAACCGAAAATTCAAATTAAAAAAATTAATTTCGATGTGAGAATTTGAAACACCAAAATAAAATTATCAGCAAAAATAAAACGCGAAAGGGGTAAAACGCGATTGTTGATTGAATAAATATAATTTATGAAAAACTGATGTGGTTACAAAATTGTGAGGTGCAAGGTCCCTGTGATGCACAAGAGGTAAATGTACCTAGGTTTAACCTCTTAAATTTTTAAATGTAAAAATAGTTATTTGTTTCATTATTACAAAGTCAGTTATTGGAACGAATAAGAATGATTGCCGTCGTATGGATCCTTAAAGCAGTTTCGCGTACTTAATTTAACTACGTTTTTGTCGTATTTTTTCAGTCTTTGATAAGGTTTTTCTTTCTTTTTCTTTATTTCTTTTGTTAACTTTTTCTATTTATTCCTGAAATACCTTAGAATTTTTTTGTATTTCAATATTTTTTAAGTTGTTTTTTGTCTGTATAAGTCAATATCTCCGCATCTTCTTCAACATTATCAAAAAAAAAGTAATATATTATTTTGTCAATTTTCATTAACATTAATTTTGGATTATTTTAAACGTGACTGTTTTTAATTTCTGAGGTTCAATAAATTGTCAGTTCCATCCCTATTTTGACAGACTAAAGAACCCCAAGAAAACGTAAAGCTAGTAAAAATTTCATTGAATAAAATTAAAAAATAGCATATTATTTTATGGCGAATCTGTTGCCCATATTTTGACGTTTGACCAAATTATTTTTATACAAAGAATATTAATTTTTTCATCTGTTTTCTTTCTATTCGAAATCTTTTTTATATTTAGCGCTTGTATGCAACCAGGAAGTAATTATGGTTACTATTATACCGATGCCTTCCGATATACTAATCACATACATTATTGAAATGTTCTCGAAGTTATTGTCAACTCCGAGATAATGACTGAAAGCTGTTAAACATTGTAGACACAGATAACAGAAATATATAAAAACTATTCAAGGAAGCTAAGGTCAGTTTTTCGAATTAAATCGCAAGAAGATTAAGTCGATTTAAATAAATTAAGTGATTAACGTGTGTGCTAAGATAAATATAACGGGGTGTAAGTGTACGTGCTTTTAATATAAACAAATACCGCTTTAGATAAACAGAAGTTATTCGCGGACACTACTTTTCGAGTGATAGTAATATACAAATTAATGTAAGTGTTTTATTAAATACCGTTGCATTTTATGAGTGTTACTTAGAAGTAATTATAATAAACCGCATAAATATTTAGTTTATAAATAAATAAATTTTAAAATTCGTAACATTATTAATAAAAATCACTGTATAAAGTGAATAATATAAATTATTATTGTAATTTTCTACAGCATTTAAGAATTAAAACTAAAGGTTTCCAATTTCTAGTTTTTCCAATAATGTCTAATGGTCCTTACATCCTATTAACCGTAGATAAAACATAATAGTGTAACCATAAAACCAACGCAATGAACTTTTCGTTGAATACAACATGCTGATGTTATGGATCATTAGGAAATATTGACATTTATATAAGAACTTTTCGGATATATATAACTTCCATTAATCACTACTATGTTGCTACTTTGTTCGTAATACATTAAAAAACAATAACAATGACAGATTTTTAACAAACAACATTTTTAAATTAAAGAGATAGTTGCCTTTTAAAAGTACATTAATGCATATTGTAACTTTTTATAATTGGATTTTATCGATTATACTAGCAAAATGCATAGCTTTCGCAACCCACTTGTATGCAGTTACCTCTATTATTTCGTACGAGCTTTTAAAAGATTGTAACGTCAAAGAGGTAAATCCAAGGTACTCTGACGGTAATATCGTTTTTATCCCGAACAAAAATTGAATGCTAAGTCGCCAAATCCCTGCTTTTTTATTGGATGACATTAGTTTTAAATAACGACATACAACGAACTCTTACAGTAATTGCGTTTTTCTAATATTTGTTGAAGTGTTGATTACTGAGTTGTACATATGAATTGTTCATAGTAAAACATCAAGTGGATATTTAATTTTAAACATACAATGGACCCGTGGTAATAAATTTATGTTGTATGCAAACATTCATAAATACTTTTTACAGATTTTTTGTCTTAATGTAGAAATTGATATGTCTCGAGACCTAAAATAAATGGTAATTTCTTTAAATTGTGCGTATAGCAGCATTTACATGTTTTATATGTTTTCATCATCATTTTTGTTTGTACTTATTGTTACATTTTTACAGAAACTCCAAAAAAACAAAAGTCATCTGCTACCACAAGTAACGCAACTAAATACACATAATCTATTTTGCAGTCAGCTTGTTCAGCATACGAAGCAAGTCAACATATAAAATTAAAAACTGAATGTGATGTATGTGATTTGGCAACATTGCACTTGATAAAAAAATAAGAATGTTTTCAAGATTGTAGCATGTCACCACGTTCAATTAAGATTATTTCGTGTTTTGTAAGTTTTAAGTTGATGTTATGTAATGCCGAAAAATATGTAGTAATACATAACATAGTTGGCGACGAGGATATGGTTTAAAGTTTATTCAACGAAGGATTGTTAAGATTTTATTGGATTCAGCGAGAAGCACGTTGCTGCCATAACCCTATGTTTTAGATTTTTCGACGAAGACAAGTTTATTTTTCAACGACGATGGCTTTATTAGGGAACATGCCCGAGTTTAAAAATAGCGACAATTTTACAATTTAACGAACGTTTGGAACAATTTTTTGTGGCAAATTTGATTCCGAAAGAAAAGAAGATGGCAGTGTTAATAACTACATTGAATACAACAGTTTACACGGTATTACGAGACTTGTACGATCCATTAACTCCTCATGATAAGACTTTTGAAAGTATTTGTGGCATTTTAAAAAGCCAGTACACAAAAAAAGTGTCAACATTCAACGAACGGATAAATTTTTATAATGCAACACAGAACCTAAATGAATCGGTGGCATCATGGTTTGCTAGATTGAAGAAATTATCTGTTAATTGCAATTTTAAAAAGAATTTGAATGCAATCAGGTTTGTGACGGGGATGTGCAAGGGTAAATTACTAGACCGAATGTGTGAAAAGGATCTGACAACGAAGTCATTAGAAGAACTGTTGGAGATTGCAACAAAGAAGGAAGCATCTTTAAATATGAGTTCGAAGGAAGTATTTCAAATAGCAAAGAGGCCTAGTTATATGGATAAACGCCCATTAAACAGTGTTCAAAAACCCAACGAAAGAATTTCGACATAAGGAGGAAGTTCAGCGGAGTACCAGTGGTGAAGGTGTTTTAAAGTGTTACAGTTGTGGTAAGTCAAACCATAATTTTTCCAGAAATAGATTTAAGAACGCTAAATGCAATTGCTGCCACAAAGTTGGCCATATTTCTACTGTCGTAAATTTAAAAAACAAAATTTTCTTGAAAGTGACAATCAATGTATGGAAGTGGCAGATGCAGAATCAGCTAGTTCAAGTGAAACTGAAACGTCACTGTTTAACATAAAGGATTGTAAATGGTTGTCATCAGACGATTATTGTCTGCAAGTTTTTGTAAATTTAGTTCCTATCAAAATGGAAATCGATACTGGTTCTGCCATTTCAGCAATTAGTTTAGAATGTTATTTAAGGTATTTTAATACTGTTAAGTTACAAACTTCGGAAACGGTCCTACGATCTTATAATGGTGGGGAGATTGTTCCAGAAGGTTTCATAAATGTTACGTTGCGAATTAAGGATGTTTCGAAGGTTGTTAACATTTTAGTTATTAAGAGCGGTAATACACCATTGTTAGGTAGGGACATACTAAAGGGTTTATCAAGCGTATGTTACTTAATGCGATAAAGAACATTTTAAAAATTTGCATGACGCCGGTTTTAAATTAAGAAAGAAAAAATGTCTATTCTTTCAAAATGAAGTCAGGTATTTGGGGCACATAGTTGATAAACACGGATTAAGGAAGGATAAAGAAAAAAATAAAGGAATTTTGGAATGCCCTAGGCCAGACTCAGTACCCAAGTTAAAATCATATTTAGGTATGATAAGTTATTATTCGAAATTCATTTCAAATGCTGCGGATTTGATGAGTCCATTATATAAATTGTTAAATAAATGTTCAGAGTTTATTTGGAATAGTGACTGCGAAAAAGCATTTCAGCAACCGAAAGAAATTATTTCTTCGGATATAGTGTTATGCCATTTAATCCAAATCTGCCTATTCGAGTATCGTGTGATGCCAGTTCGTATGGTATTGCCGGGGTATTGTCTCATGTACTCCCTGATGCCAGTGTGAGACCAATATGTTTCGCATCAAGAACCTTAAGTTCAACAGAGTCGGGTTATTCTATGATAGATAAGGAAGCTTTAGCTCTTTATTTTTCAGTCAAAAAATTCTCACAATATTTAATGGGTAGAGAATTTATATTAGAGACCGATCATAAATCACTTACCTATATTTTCGACGATAAAAAAGGAATTTCTGTTATGACTGCGGGTAGGTTACAAAGATGGTCTGTTTTTTAAATAGTTTTAATTACAAAATTTATTATATAAAAGGTTCACAAAATTTTGCGGCAGACTGCTTATCACGCTTACCATTAAATTATGTTCGTCCAGTTATTGAATCGTATTCATACTTGAATTTTGTTACTAATAACTGCAAAATTCCAATTAATGCAAACGATATTAAGTGAGAAATACAAAACGATGACGCCCTGAAACAGTTATAATATATCTATGTTAAAAAAGGTTTTCCAAAATACTTACCTTTAGATTATCCAAATTATGACATACTTAAATCTTATTTTGCCCGGAAATCGGAATTGGAAATTGAGAAAGGGATCATAATGCATGGTCATAGAGTATTGATTCCAGTTAAATTTCGTAAACAAATTCTGTAAGAGTTGCATACAGCTCATCCAGGTATTATTAAAATGAAGAGTTCCGCTCGTTCGTTTATTTGGTGGCCTGGAATTGACCAGGATATAGAAACATTAGTAAAAGGGTGCGATTCTTGCAATAAAGCGAGATCTGAACCTCCTAAAGCAGTAGTTATCCCCTATAATGCTGCAACTCACGTATTTGATCGAGTTCCCATTGATTTTTTCGGACCAATTAATAATCAATTATTTTTTGCGTTAATAGATTCTTACAGTCGTTGGCCTGAGATTATAGAAATGAGATCCATTTCTTCCAAAGAAGCAATAGCCGCATTAAGATTAATTTTTTGTCGATATGGCATACCAAATCAAATAGTGTCTGACAATAGGCCAGCTTTTATATCAGAAGAGTTTCAAGTCGCGGAGAACGTGGTCAAATCAGTGAAAGTTGGGCTTTTGAAGGCATGTAACGATGAGGTAAATAAGGACTGTCCAATAAGCACGGTTTTGGCTCGTTATTTAATAAGTTACGCAAATGCAAATCATTGCACAACGGTAAAGAGTCCATCGATGCTGATGTTCGGTCGACTTTTAAAAGCCCGGTTTGACAAAGTTAAACCCAGTTATATAAAAGATAAAGAGGAGCTTAAAGGGGATTGCAGAGGTAGAGAGTTGTCATTTCAGGTTGGTGACAAGGTACTATGCCGAGATTATAGGACATTGAATAAAAAAGGTTGGTCAAAAGCAACAATTTTGAAAGTGTTGGGGCCACGAGTTTATTTGTGTCAACTTCAAGATTCAGTGATTGTCTGGAGAAGGCATTTAAATCAGATCCTATCAGCACCAAATGTAAATGATGTTAAGGATAAGGCTAAATTTTGACAGCCATTATACATGTGTTTAGATAGGCAACCTACACTGATAAATAGAGAAAGTGTAACTGTGAGTGAAAGACCTAAAAGACATATTAAAGCTCCAGTCAGGTTAGATTTATAATATTGTAAGATAGTTTAGACTTGCAAGGGAGGGGTGTGATGTATGTGATTTGGCAATATTGCACTTGATAAAAAAAATAAGAATGTTTTCAAGATGGTGTAGCATGTCACCACGTTCAATTAAGATTATTTCGTGTTTTGTAATAGTTTTTTAAGTTGATGTAATGTAATGCCGATAAATAAATAGTAATACATAATACTGAACAAAATAAATCCGATGCTATATGTCAACTAGCAAATTCCATAAGCGAATTAGCTATAGCATAAAGCGAATGCACAAAATTCAAGTTAAAACTAGAGTATTATAAACCATTTGGTAATATAGATTTTTATAGAGAAAATAAATAAATTTGTTTTATTCTTTGTGTAGATTTTAGTTTTATTATTAACTTGATCACAATTTGTTTCTCATTTGTATAGTAGGTAAAGTGGTAGAGTAAAAGGAATTTAATTTAATTAAAATGCCGATTAATTAATTGCACTAAAAAATCTAATAGTCGACATGTACTCTAAAATGTGTAACTCTTATAAAGAAAATTTCTAACTAAAAGACCTTTTTAGGTTTAACATCAAATTTATTCATAGTAAAACGTTACAAATCCACGTGTTCCAGAAAATATAAGTACAATAGGTATAAATTACATTTTTATAATCTTAGGTTTTATATTTCATCAACACTTTTGGTAAAACGGTAACTAATCCTTTCACCCCTTCTCACTAATTCTGGTTTATTTACACATCCCACAACTTCTTTGAAGTTAATTGATGAAATATCCTTTTCATTAGTTACAAACTCATCTCTTTTTGCATGTATGCTTTTGCAACCCATTACCATTATATTGGCGGACGAAATAATTTGTTGGATTATACATAAATACGTAAAAATCGACGCGTTTCTTTTGCCTCATTTAAATCGTGCCAAAATAAAAGGGTCCTTTTTCATATCAGTAAATATTACTTTCTGAACCATCGTTTCATTCTGTTTAATGGATTCTGCTCTCTAGTCAGAATTATCGGATTCCCTGTATGAGAGGAAATCGGAGTCTGTGGAAGACGAATCAGATCAGAATCAGATGATAAGTGTTATCTTTTCATATGCTTTATTCGCTGTTGTTTCTGTATATTCCTTTTCTTCTCCTCTCTTGCATTTTTTCTGCTTTTCTTCTGTTTTTCCTCGTTCCACCTTTTCTGTTCTTTTTTGTTGTAATAGCTTATCATCTGTGACGATGTTACTACAGCTGATAATATATCTTTTTTTTTAGGTTTGCAGGTGGATGCATCTGGCTTGTTTAAATTGAGAATAAAGAAATGTTGTAGTTGAAGGAGTTGCTTCGTTAGGTAGATCAGTACATAAGACATTTTCCACGCCAGCTTTTTTTTTTTGAAGTTTTTTCACCTAAGCCTGTTGTAAAATTATCTTGAACATTCCGGTGTACTGTTCTTTCAACTGTCGGTGTTGTCTAAAAACAATCAAATATCGATGAATTATTAAAAAGCCCCAGTCGTATTTTATATTACCTATTCAACTTCAATCAACTCAGATGTAAGATCTGATGTTTTATCAGAATCCTGTTAATAAAATAGAAAAGTTTACTGCTGTTTTTACTAGGTGCTATTTTCTTACATTTATGCGAATTTTTATTTTGCTTCATAAATTAAACAGAGATCTATCTTCTTTCTTTCCCCTCCAGGCATCGCTACTTTTAAAATTGCGTTGCGTTGGGATGTAACGCAATCAATTCTAACAAAAGGTGTGACGAATGACCATCTAAGAAGAATATTATGGGTTGTAGGATATTTTCCTTATTGACCATGGTATAAAGATGTTGGCCATGTACTCATAAAACAAAGTGTGGTAATATTTAGTTTTTTATCCTCGAAGGATCTTTCATAGCGTATAAATGATTATTCTGCTTAAAATAACTTTCTACTTCTATAAACCAACCATTTATATTTTGACTTATCTATTTCCTCAAAGACCTCAAGTTCTGGCTTATTCTTAAGTCAATTTAGGATGTCTTGATTGGAAAAGCTTAAACCATTTTTTCCTTGAGACCTCATTTCCTTTAAATTTAATTTTTAGCTCTATGGCTAATTTTGAAACACTTAGTAACAAGGTATCTTTCGTCACAGGTAATCCTCGAGTCGCCATTGACTTCACTCAATCAACTAGGACTTCTTCTTGTTCAGAATTTAATGTTGTAGCAGGTCCCTTTTTTTTACAGGGACTTTTCCGTGTTCTTTGTCCATCAGGGTGACTCTAGGAATGCCACGTTTCTTTGCTGGCGCTTTGTATGCATTGACATCGCCTTTTGCTATAATACTTTGTTTGGAATATCGGAAAAACTTTCTTTTTGATTCCATAGCTAAATATCAAAATATATAACATTACACCCTCGAGTAGCATCGCTCGTCACTTTAATCTCCAGGAGTCGACACGCGGTGTTGGTTATTGGATCCAATTATCATGATTTCTTAATATTTATAGAGATATGTAAAAAATGAAAAATTTGTTTAATTTACAATGAGTTTCAAATAAAACTTATAGTTTCTATATTCGACATGTATAACGACTTAACGCAACCGTACTCCTATGCGGAACCAATTATCAAAACTTCTGTAATAAGGGCTTAACCGATAAATAAATGATAAAAAAACTTGCTTGAACACTAACTAGACTGCGTTTACAATCAGCGAATTAACTAGTAAATAATAAATGAAGTCTATTAACAAAAACCAAAGTTGTAGAGGTGTAGCGAGCTAGTGTATATCCGCTACTATACATTTTTATGATTTTTTTAAAATATTATCCACCAACAAAAATGATATTTCTTTAAACAGCGATAATTTGCTTTATTTTCTTGTATATATACTCCTTAGTTTAAGCAACCCAACACACTAGTAAATTTTTGCATTTTTTTAAAGATAAACTTATGCCGGTTTGCACCGTATGTACTAAGTCATGCTTAAGCAACAACTAGTACTTAAGTTATGAATTTTGTTTGCACCGACCGAAACGCCGTCTTAAATGCGACTAAGATCGACTTAAATTTAAGCCAAGAAAGAATCACGGCTTTTCTTAAAGTAACTGTTCACACATGCGCAAGAGTTTGTAGTTTTATTAAAAACAAGATTAAAATGGCTAACTTTCAAGAAATTGAAAATGATATCTTTGAGGATGATTTTGATATTATTGAAATTATCGATTATGGATTTCCTCGTCAAATTTATAGGTCAGAGCATTTTGATACTTTTATTCTATTCATCGATGTATACATGACATGTAATTTTTTAGTTTGACGAAGGAAACCTGTCTTAACTTGTTAGTGCTGATTGAAGATGAAATAAAACATGTCAGTGATATGTAAGTAAATTTCGAACAGGTTACATGTATTATCAATTATGAAAAATGCCTACTAAATAATAAACTTTTTAGAAATCAAAGCATATCCCCAATCAACCAGCTGCTAATATGTTTACGTTTTTTTGCTACAAATGGACATTTACAAACTACAGCAGACTTTGCTGGTGTCCATGTATCAACAGCATCACGAGTAATTAAAAAGGTGTCAACAGCAATTGCTCGTTTGTATCCTAGATTCATTAAATTGCCACAAAATGATGCTGAAATTCGTGAAAAACAAATCAGTTTTTATGAGATAGCTGCATTTCCTAAAGTTATTGGAGCCATAGATTGTACACATGTCAAAATTCAATCTCCAGGTCAGTTTAATGATGAGTAACATATCATATATGTAGTGTGTAACTGTTATTTTTAGGAGGAGATGAAGGAGAAATTTTTAGAAACAGAAAAATGTACTTCTCTGTTAACGTACAGGCAATAGGAGATGCTAATTTAAATATATTAAATTTAGTGGCAAGGTGGCCAGGTTCTACACATGATGCTACTATATTTAATAACAGTAGAGTGCGAGTTAAGTTTGAAGCTGGACATTTTCTAAACAGTATATTATTGGGTACTTTTTGAAGTAAATGTAAATAGAACAGTTTGTAATGCATTTTTTAAGGTGATGGTGGGTACCCAGTTAGATCATATTTCTTAACACCTTTAATAAACCCCCAAACAAGGCCTGAACAGTTATACAATGAATCGCATATACGTACTCGCAATACTATTGAAAGGTTATTTGGAGTATGGAAAAGAAGATTTCCTGTCTTAGCATACGGTTTAAGATTAAAAATTGATACTGCTTTGACTGTCATCGTTGCAACAGGTGTCCTTTACAACTTTGCAAATTAAATAATGAAACTGAAGCACCTCCAGCTGAGGGAATTGATCAAAATGAATTGGAACATTTAATTCAGGCTGGACAAATAAATGTAAATCCAAATGCATTAGGTCATGATAGAAATATTAGGCAACAGTTTATAAATGATTATTTTACAAACTTATTATAAATAATTATTTTTTTCTAGATTTTCTAATTGTTTTTGTTTTATTTCTAATTCAATTTGAAGTAGCTGAAGTTTAATAGCCCTTGATTGCTCTTTAAACTCCTTTTTCTGCTTCATTTCATTTTCGGTAAGGTCTGCAATGGAAAGCCTCTTGTCCAATAATTGGTTGTACCTCTCTGCTATATTAGAGGAAGTCAATGCCTTCACCACTGTTATTGGTCTTCTCCGACTTGTACTCTATTACGAATATTGGTTGTAAAAATAAACTTAAGTTTTGATGTAAAACCTACCAATGCTTTGTGTGGTGGCCTTTGCATTTCAGATGGAGTATAATTTTTCCACTGGCTTGTAGAAGGAGTATCTTCTAATGTAGGTGGAGCATTTTCATTTATATCTTCAATCTAAAAATTAATCAGATTACACTAAAACAAATATTAATTTGAATGCTTACAATTTCCATTTGATCACCATCGAAATCGTTCACCATCCCATCAATTGTTTTTTCGTTCACAATTGATCTAATGAGATCGTCATCTGTCTTTTGTGAAGTAGACGGCCCACCACCTTAAATATCTATGTTACCGATAATACTTCTAACAGCCATTACAACGTACCTGTTAGTAAAATGTCTTTCTTTTCCTCGGCAGCATTTTTCCTGGCATTTTTTTTATATTATAAGTTGCTCTGCTGTTCGGATGCTTCCACCGCTAGCATTGCATTCGAGGGCTATTCGTGTCCAACTTTTGGTTTTTTGTTCATTGTTTATGGCATCCGTCTTTTTATTTTCTATTATATTTTTATATTTGTAAACAATATTTAACAACCGTTCCTTTTCAAGAGAACTGAAGTTGCTTGCTCTTTTTTTAATTGCTGACATGTCCTAAGAAACATTTTTCGTTATAATAAGTAATTTTTATTAAGAAAGTAATTTTACCTGCTCCATAATGAATTATAAATTAACTATAAAAAGCAACTAAACGTCCGTACAAAAATTAAAAACTTTACTTCCTTCTAAACGTAAATACAATATATACAACATATACAACTATGATATACAAATCTTTGATATACAAGAAGACGTAAATACGGTTTCGCGGTTTTATCTCGCTGCGTACCAACCATAGGTACCAACTAATGACAAAATCACTAAATTTTGCTGTGTTGCCAAACGGATGAAAACTTATGTCACGCTTATATTAAGCAACGCTTAAAGATATACGGTGCAAATGCCTTATGACTAGGGTACAACCAAAAACACGGTAATTTTTCGCAATAAACACGGTTGACTTTTAGAAAAATGTAAAAAAACACGGTTGTTGGGCCAAAGCTGAGTAAAAACACGGATTAACAAAAATTTGCATACATTGAAATAATCATTCTTGTTATGTATACAATAATACATTAGTAATCAATATTTGTTATAAAAATTATAAAACACAAAGAACTCATATAATTGATATAATTAAGAAAAATTAATAGTTGAGCATTAAATGCAAACATAATCTGCAATGCCATACTTTCTTCAGAGAAACTTTGACGTTGGGGTGCATTGACACGTGTGTACTGGTTTACACTGCGTTTGGCATCCACGAAATTTCCAGGTACAGGTAGATAGCGTAATGCTTGCTTACTAAGGTCAGGAAAACGTTCAGCATTAGACATCCAAAACATCCCAAGAGAAACTCCATCAGCTACTTCAAGAGCAAAACATTTATAAACGGGAATTTTTTTTGCAATTTGGTTATTAATTAGACCAGGAATACAAAATAGTCAATTTTAAGAACTTTTGCTTATTCCGGATCAAAAAGTTTTACAGCTTACATAAACTGCGGTGTTCGTCTGAAAACGCCAAGTTACTAGATTTCTCTGATGTCCAGGCTAGTAGATCCATAACGCGTTGCTTTATAAATGTTTATATAAACATCTTTCAACAAAACGTCTAACTCTTGTAGCGTATTTGTTAAAAGTGAGATTTTCATCTCATTTGCGATAAAGCCAACATAAAACTGCACATACTTTACATGATGTATTGGAGAAAACCAACTATTCGATCTAGTAGTTATAGGCACTTGTGGTAAAGTTACATTGTTGACTTCAATTATCTCTTCCAAATATTCTTTATACCTATTCTTTCTTGCTGGGGTGTGAGTAAAAATGAACATAAAGAAAGATGCTTGTAATGTAAAAATTTTATATCCTACATATTGTACTTGTATTGCCTTTTTGATAACCAACATAATGTTTCTAAGATGCAATGCCTATGTATGGTATTGTGCACACAAGCATTATCTGCAATGATAAAACCCACTTTTACGAAATATTTATTTATATTATAAATTTTTTAAATTTGCTTATCATAAATTATGTTCAGCGTTTACATTTTTTATACAGAATATGAATTACACCTTTTTTACAATTTACACGAATTACACGGAAACTTTGTAATTACACGGCCCGTGACACATCCGTGTAATCGTGATTTTGGTTGTCCCCTACTTATGACTTATGTAAGACTTAAACATAAGCAATTCTTAAAATAAGTAATACTTAATACAGAACGCTGCAAACCGGCATTAATCATGCGCTTTGCTTTTGGATATTTCAAAAAAAAGTTTTTAGGGTGGTCTTGTCCAGTCCGTTTTAAAAATAGGACACCTTTCTTTAAAAAAGGGTTTAAAAAAACGGAAATCTATAAATACGTATCTGGTTTTTTTCTGTGTGCTTAGACCAATTTATTTCTGCAACTGACTAGTTGCAACAAATCTTGACCCGTACGTAGTAGGGATATTAGTAAATTTCCAATATCAAAATGATAAGGTAATGCCTGGTCTCGAATATGCGACGACGATAAATATTTGTTCTTAGGATTAAGGTAAATTTAAGCTTTTTTCTTTTCCAATTGTCTTAAATTGGTGGCGCCCAATAATCAATTTTTGTGTTTTTGTTAAGTTTCTTTTTATTTGCCTTATCCTTAATGTTCCGGTCGGAAGTGAGACGACCCGATAGTTTCTCTGATTACCAAGAGCAGCCGGAGTGTGTGAAACCGCTTTATTAAAGTTATAGGACAGTCTCAAAAAGAGGTTACAGAGGGAAGCAAGTTTCTTAACATTTACACCAACGAATTTGAACCAAAAACCTACTACACCGTAACGGATTTTTTGTAACTTGCTGTGCGCAAATCCAACGATAATATGAAATCGAGAATGCTTTGCTTTTCAAGAACATGATACTTTTGTTAAATGTACGTGGGAATTCGCTGCGTTTAAAAATAGTCATCTTACGGCATTTTAGTTTGCTGTGTCGACTATAGGTACGGTGTTGATTACTGGTGCTTTTACCTTATAGCTGAATCATGAGTCGAGCCTGGAAATCGTGCATTGCAATTTAAGATTTTTAAATATGCATTACATATCTAACATTCGATTATTTTTTACCATTTGAACATTTATACTATAATATCCTTTGCGATTATAATAACCTAATCATGGTCTTATCGGATCATCTGTTATTGGAGCAACAATTGTTTGAATAACTGCAATCTATTGCACCAATAATACCAGGAAAATTAAAATTTTCTAGAAACCTATAATTATAAACAGCTTTTTTATTGCATCATCGATAGTGTATACCTTGGTTTTACTGCTTGCTGTTCGATACCCGTTTGAGGAAATTTACTGTAAGTTTCAAACGAATTTTCGACCATACTATCTGTTCCTTCAGTAATAATTTTACTGAAGGTTGAATGTTCCACACCAACATGCATATTGCGTGCAATAGTTCGCTGGTAGCACCCTGTTGCAAAAATGCAAGAGCACTTAAAACCAATAAAACTAGAATTAAAAACAACTATGTTTTGTATTCTGTATAGCTTTGTTTCAGATGTGAAAGCATTATTTCTCTGGCCCTCATTTAAATGGGGTCTTAACATATCAACCAAAAACCTAGATAAATATTTCGACAACAACGTTGAAATTCTTCTTCCCTTAATTCAAAGCATTGGATCGATAACGAAGGACCCTCCGTTGAATATTTTCTTCATTTCTGAAATTTAATGAGTAAACAAATATAACCTGATCTAATCTAATAAGTAATTTGTTATATTACATACCTTCTGTTAACACTTTCGAGTGCTTCAAAAAGAGTTAAATTTAAAATATTTTCAAAATTCATAACTGAGTTTCAAATTAATCGTTTTTTTTTTTAGATAAAAATGATAAGATGCTACTAAACGTAAGATCAAAATACCATGTTAAACCGATACGTCAAGTTATTGCTGTTACCAGATAACATAGATGGATAACATAAACAGTAAATACAAAACCGTTAACCGGGATACGTCACACCGATAGTATGTTACAAGTAACGTAAACGATATATCACAGGGCTGATTGTTTTATAACGTTGACATATTGTTGTTTTATAACGTTGACATACTGTTTTTTTATAACAATGACATTCTGTTGTTTTATAACCTTGATATTACGTTGTTGTATATATAGCATTGATACGCTATTGGTTCATAACGATGAAAACTATTACTTAACACAATTCTATAAATGTACTACTTCAGTATGTTAAGTCATTAATGCATTGTTTATACCATTGAGATATCTCAGTAATGAAATAAACTTATCAAAAGTATAACCCAATTTTTTTATTAAATTCATAATTACTATTATCACTATTAAATTCATCTATTTGAGTTTCTCACATGATGACAAAATTTTTACTTACATTATGCCTAAAAGTATTTGTTAGTCTTCAACCATTATTCAAAACTTAAAAGATAATGCAGTTAATAAAATTTTTATTATTACATTAAAAATAAAAAAAGCGTATTGGTATGTATATATTCTTAAGTTTTATATCTTTTAAAATACTAACACCATGCAGTATTTAAAAAAATAACATTCTTACTTACAAATTATTAAGTAATAATAATAAAACAAATACGTAATTAAGATACAACAAAATTACTCTTAACGTATCATTTATCACAAAAAATATTCTTTTTATAAAATAATGTTATTTTATATACATTGTTTGTTGCTACTTTATAATTTTGATCACTACCATGTTCCATACAGCAAAGTTGTTGCTTTTTCGGGTCCATGAACAAAATGTCTCCAATTAATTTGCAAATATCGACTGGAATGTCCTACTGACAATTTTTAATATTATAACCACCGAATAGTAACATTTTATGTGACCAAAGAAATACATGTATATATTTATACTTTTAAAGTTGAATAACAATTTACAAAGTGTTGACTTACTTGAGTATCACTCAAATCTTTTACAAAATTAACTAGATCTTTAATTGACTGCAATGGAAATGATGACAATTTTACAGTATCTGATAAATGTAGCTGTAATAATTTTTATAGTCAATTTACTTTACACAATATCTTCATATATTTCTCTTATCGAACCAGTGCGTGACGATGGAGCTGATGGGAATGGCACAAAAATGTGAATTGTAAAAATAAGTATAATAAGTGCTTGTAACTTATCACTATTAAATAGCGATTGTAAAATTTCATTTTGCTTTTCAAGTACATATTCACTGACCGAATACTTGCTAGAAAAGTATGTTAAATACATTATTATTTTTCATATTAAGTACAGTTATACTTGACGTATCATCTTGAGGTTCAAAAGCTTCTATTAAAATTGACAATTCATCCTCGTTATGGGTCCAGGTACTTTTTCGATTTAACTTTATTTAGCAAGACCTTGCGTAATTCTTGTTCCGAATCAGAAGACAAATGCCCTGTTTAACTTTACCATATGTTCTTACAATCCCTACCTAATCTTTTTCCAATTCAAAGTTTAGAAGTTAAAGCCTGTACGTTTCCAATGTTCTTTACTGGCCAAAAGCATATATTGATGCCTTCAACTTTTTGTACCCATATTGATGGTACAGCAGAAATTGAATTATCATTTAAGAAGCGTACCAAAATATACAATTACGATGGTATAGCAGAAATTGAATTATCATTTAAGAAACGTACTAACATATACATGCGCTTAAACGAATTACATTCAATATAGTTACATTAAATAAAGTCGTATTATTATACGCTTTTAAGTCATGTTATATTTGTGGTTAAGTATATACTTAATACGTGTAACTTTGTTTTATTAATAGCTGCGATAGGCGATTGAAATTAAGATTCCAACGCCTCTAGCGGCAACACGCGAACTACCGTTACAATGATAAGAGTTATAATAACTTTTATTACAGTACTGTTAATATACCTATTTTGATATTTTTTTTCTCAAAAACCCTACCTTAATTTATGTACTTTATAATCTCTTTTTTCCACTAATAGTTGTGTAAGCTTTTATTATTACGTATAATAGTAAGTTGTGAAGTAGCACCTTTTTAAAAGCAGGTAAATAATGTTTCATTATTAACTACTAGTTAATCGTAAACTGCATCAGTTGTTGCTTTATTAAAATTGTATTTTGTAATAGAATGATTCTCAGCACGTTTATTTTGAAGCGTTTTGCTAGCTATTTTAGTTGTGATTTTAATTGTTTTATGCGGTATGTAATAAGGCAAGTACAATATTCATACCACTATTTTTTTCACTTCCGGGCAGTTTGTTCTAATATATACACTTTTGCTGTTAACGTTAATTTAAAATTTTATCAAACCTTAACAGTACATACTTGTTTGTTTTCCCAATTGTTAATTATTTTTTTCGACATAAACATAACAACAAACAAGACTAAACATTGTTCTTTCATGTCATAATACATTTACAAATAATTTATTTTTCTTATAAATCAAACTTGTAATGTAATAATTGAGTACATCCCCAATAATGTTACACATAGCACAGAATAAATTAATTCTACGTAAGGTATCCATATAAACATTATAACAATTGTACATATTGATTAGAGTTTCGCCTATGTTAAGACAATGATACAATGTCTTTTTATATTAACGGAACACATAGCACCGGTACGGGTTAAATGAACTGCCTAATACAGCTATCAACGGAATGTATCCATATAAACATTATAAAACTTGTACCGATTGATAAGAGTTTTGTAAATGTTGATATAATGCTACCAACAGTCTTCTAGTTATATTTTTGTTACCTAAACGTGTTAGTTATTTTATCAGTTTTGAACGTTGCATGTTTAGTGGGTCACTCGCAGGAAAAAATAACTACGAATATTACAAACTAATTCTTTTGAGTACAACTGGGTCAATAACAAGAAGCATTTTTTTATGTGTTCGTTTTATGTGCAATGAAAAATTTACGTTCTGTAGACACCATTTCTTATTTAATTTATAAGTACAGTTTGACAATTTTTATGTGTAACGAAACATACAAAGTCAATTAACGCTTTAATAAAAAAGAAAGCTAAATTTTAAATTTATGTCTTTATTACGTTGATTTTTTTACATTGTATTTACCCACTACAGTTTCTTCCATTTATTTTCATTTAATAGCGTGGTAGCAAATGGCCGATGGGAACGACCATAAAACATTGTTAAGGTTTATACATTGTAAAAAAGCCAGGTAATCTGCAGTCAAAGTCAATACGAACGTATTAGTAATGCAGTTTCTAATTATATTTATGCTATACCTTTCTTTATTCATATTGCCTTAATTGTGGAGAAGTATTGTGTTATAATAATATATTTCAGTAGTATTATTTATATGTATAGGGGTACATTTGAATATTATTGAAATAATAATTTAATTGCTGTAGTACTATACTAGTTGTTTAAAAGCTTGTGTGGTCTAAAAATAGTTTTATAGAAACTAGGACTGCAAATCATTTGCGATAATTAAAGGTTCACTTATTGAATAAAGAGCTTTAGAAATTCATTTCTAGGGTGACCTTGACAATATGTCTAAAAAATAAATATTAGCAACTGCCAGATAACTAAAAAAATTTAATTTGATATTTTAACAGTTTGCATTCTTTTAGTCGATGAATCAATGCCACCAATAGATTTTTCAATTAATTTACACAAAGGTGCTCACTAATACTAATTGTATGATCAGATAAGTAAATATATCACTTTTTTTATACATAAACCCTAACCGTTTTTGTAACTCTTGTAAAAAAACAACATAAAGACTTATTACTTTAATTTGTTGAATGACGCACAAATAGAAATACAGGTAAGTAACGGGTGTGTTTTGCTAATAGGATTAGGGATACTTAAGCAATATATAATTGGACACGCGCCTTTAAACACTTGCAGACTACTTAGTATGTTAATTGGATTTTTAATTAAATCTCTTTCGAATACACCTAATATTTTATTGATTTCATAGACAAATTACTTCGATGATTCATAATTAAGCATAAAAACAATAGGTTGCATTTAGAACATACATTTTATTTTTTCCGTAATATACTTGGTTCAAAAGATATGAAGATATTTCCATACATTTACGTAATCCAGTATATATTCAATTGCACAGGTTTATTTGCCATTATAATACCAATATTACTATGCTTTTAGTACGTACACCTAAAGTGCAGTTTCATAGTATAATTCAACATAGTTGTAAATGTGGTTTTTGGTACACTTCTTTAGTTTCTGTTTTATTTGTTTCGTATAACTACAACCCACCAGCGAATGTTGTATATTGCATTACAGTTTTTATTGTTTTTGTTAAATATTTCAGTTTGTGTAAAATATATTATTATGTATGCAAACATTGTTAATCGTCTCATAAACTCACTTTTTCTAATGCAACAAATAACTATTTTAGAAAACATAAATCAAGTGAAATTTCATTACTACTTTAAATAAATTCGTTTAGTAAGAACAAACAAAAATTTCAGAATTGAAAAAAAAAATTCTATTAAAATGCAAAGTTTCTAACCCAAATGATTAATTCATACACCTGCACTGGTGTTAAAAAGTTATAATTAATTAAAAGAAACATCCTTTTATTTCTAACCGCAAACTCAACGATTTTTTTATTCGTTCCTAAAATTAGAAAATGTTTTGTGTTTTCTAATAAATTTTAAGCCCTCTTGTTTAATTGTTTAAAAACCTTATTTAACATTAATGTGTAACATTAAAATAGTTTTACATCGAAAATGAATTTAACACGTTCAATAGGAATAACCGAATTATTTGCGTTTATAGTCTACAATTGCTGTAACTTTGTGTAGTAATTTAAATTAAACTAATTAACATTTCCATCATCACAAATCCGGTTTTCAGGACACATTTAAACGCAATATTATTACCTATCGATCATCATGTTAGAATTGTATTGTTGATTCTATGTAAAATATTTTGACATACGATTTCAAGATTATATAATGTACATATTGCAAAATTCAATAAGGCATGTAAAATGAAATATTGAAAATCTGTTATGTATTTACATTTTCGTAAATAGAAACAGTAAAAGGTTAATTCACACAACTGAAAAACAAAAAAAATATTTTCAACTGGCTTTTTGTCATAAGATTATAAAACACTTAAAATAATTAATTTTGTCGATTTAATTTTTATAACTATGTCAAATTTAAAAAAACATGCTGTAACGCAAGTAATCACTGATGTTAAAAAAGTAATAAGTAAGCGTATTTTATAAAAATAACAGTTTGTAACTAACGACAAAGGGAACTCTTGTTACCAACCTTTTTCTGCAGTGGTTCCCGTTGGTAACAGCCACGTCACCACAGCTAGCAACGATTTCTTTAAGTGGGGGTCGTTGAGAAACTATAATAAAAATTACCTAGGCGCCACTCCACGTACTGATAAAAATCCTCAGCTTGGAGAGACCAAGGGTACGTTTGGACCCACTACAAAGATAACAACAAGAAAAAACGAGCAAGGACAATGTAACAAGTGAAATATATATTATCTCAAAGCTAACATGTGAATAATACTATTGTATTTAATAACAGTTATAAAACATAACAAAGTCAATAGCAGACAAGGAACAAGCGTTATTGTAACAGTAATTATAACAATTTCAAGAATTTAATAGTAAACAAGATAATCAACGAGCTGTCACTTTATTTTTGTTATTGAACTACTACGTTTAGTTTCACAGAAATTTTATAGTAAAGAAGATAATTATCGAACTGTCACATTGTGTTGTTCGTTTAGTTTTAATAGCAGAAAAAAATGATTAATAATTACTGCAACTTCAAACTGAGTCAAACAAATACTTAACTTATGTACAGTCGTGACACATTATGAATCAATAATTGTACTTAATTAACACCCTTTAAAGAAGGAAAATATGCAAAAACTTAACCACCAGAGTTCCTTGAGATCGAGTTATAACTGTTGAATCTCTGTAATTGCATTAGTAAGTGATTTCATTTTATACATATAGAGGTCACTGCTGTGACTATTTAAGGTAAATATTGTACGTGCCTTTTTGTGATGTGTAGATTAAGTTTTATGTGTTGTTGATGTGTATATACCCAAAAATTAAAATGTTATTCTAAAGTGGTTTGTTTATAATTAAAGCTTCCACAAATCAGTAACAATCACTACCCCTTATGTAGTTATAGTTCACAAAATGCGTAGTAGGTAAGCTTACGTACCACGATTATGTGCCAAATCTGGCTTTCTTATAATAAAACTTGATTCAAAGTAAGTCGACGGGTATTTGGTCAGCGTACACACAACAGCTGTATTACATAAATGTTACGATGCTTTAAAAGTTACGACTAAAAGTGAAGTATTTGTATGAGCTATGATTTAAAATGTTGAATGTTACAAATTAGAAAAAGTTTCCCTAAAGAGGTCTGGAGGTGACTGTTACCTCCATGAACAGCTAGAAGCAGAATACCCTCTAATTAATAGCTTGTTGAGATAGAGCCGTCTCAACACTAGCAGACTCGCTAAAAGAAATTTTATAGAATTGCTGCAACATGCCGGACGTTATCTTAACAAATTTTAAAACGTTAAGGGTGTAACCAACGTTGAAATTTAAACATAAGTATAATTACTTACGATTTAGCGGAAAGCGTATGAACAATCTAGTCCTTACAACGACAAACCAAGTACAAATGAGCGACTAATATTCCTTCCACCGAAACTGTCAATTTCAATACGTATCAACAACATTGTCGTCAAGAAACCAGTACCGTCGTAAATTTTACTTTGAATTATTATTGTTAGTAATTACGTAAATAATGACATGTAACTCTTTGTAATATTTAATTTTATATATTTGTGAGTAGAATGATATCAGGCAATAACTTTTTAATTTTCTTGGTTAAAAAGCTTTTAATAATATAGAACTATGAACTATAGGAAAAATTCCGCATTAGTCTTTGTCAACTAAAGAAAAAAAACTAAAAATCCAATACGACTGTTAAAACAATTCTAATCTTCGCATCTCGATCAAGGTTTGCAAAAAAATGTACATGATTTTGAAAAAAACTTTTAAATCAAATGACGGTTGCATACAATACTTTGGCGCGCACCGTCAACTTTGAATCGAATTATTTTACTTTATAGATATCAGCACACTACAATTTCTTTATATTTTGTTTATGTGTAATCTATATGTACGTCGATTTACAGAAACTTAAGGGTTGGACGCTATTGTTTACGATAAGAATATTTCCTGCTTAGTTTATAAAATTTATTTCCTAATAACAATGCTTATTGTGTACAAAGAATACTTACATATTTATAAGTTTACCTCATTTGCTTTAAAAAAACTATTTCGATTTCCAGTTACATGTACACACACAGCAGAATTTGTTTCTTGATGAACTATGACGTGATAAATTATAATTTGGGCTTCAGCAAAAAAACTTTCTTTTAGACATTATTTAAACAAATCTGCCGTAACAGCTGAAAAAAATAAATTGTTGCCGCATTCTCGTTACGTTTAAAATGTTTGCCGTGAAATGTTTCGCAATTGACCATTTAGAATGGCTTTTAAAACGTTGCTGTACTTATTTTGTTATTACTAGTAGTTAAATATTTATAAGTTTCAGTTTAATAAATTAACGTTATTTGTTGCTACTACCTCATTAGGTGTTAAACCAATAGTAGATGAAGAAGGTACTGAATTTGAATTGACGTGACTACGACTTGTCTTACTTTTATTTCGTTTTACATTACACGCATTCCAAAAACCTATTTTTTAATATTTTTATTTTGACTTTATATATTCATTGCCTGTGTGACTGTAATCTTGAAGCACTAGTGTTTTTCAACATCGATTGATAATCTGAACACATAGCAAAAAGCTTTTTATTGTCTCTAAACACTAGCGAATTGTTCAAAACACATTTTTATAACGACCGCCCATGCTTAAAATTTCATGTTAAACTTTATGTTATATTTATTTAAGCGAGATGTGAATTAAATTAATCAAAACAGCGCACGCGTCAGGTAAAGTGAGAAATGTTTTGTTATGTTAAGAGTGTTCTGACATAGATTGCGTACTGTATAAGTTTAGTCCTGGACCTCTCAGTTACTATATTCGCAGTATTAGCTGTCATTTTGTTGATTTCCTTAACGGGAAGGATTATTTAATTTAAAAAAAGATAGTGAGGCTTTCATTTAAAAATATTCTCATTCATCCACCTTATAAATGGGTAATTACACCACCTTCGAAACGTAATTTGAAGACAAGTCGTTGACGCACTTCGTGTGATGGTTTGCGATTCATTGGTTAACGTACAAGCAACTTGTTTGTGAAATATTATATCTAGTTACTTCTTTATTAACACTTTTAACAATTTTAGGGGACGATTCAAGCATACCGATAGCTATTGGCATGCCTGGGAATCGTAAGTACAATTTCTTTAATTTCGATTAATTCGTGTAATTGTCGAACGTTACGTAATTATAGATGCGACGTAATTAAAGATGTTATCAGGACTAACAAACGCAAAATTGTTTGTATAATTACGCATTGAATGTATTCTAAGTGCGAATTGCTTCTGGTTGCGAATTCACTAGCTTCGCATTGAGTCAAAGTTTAATTCTCCGATTATTTATTAACTTATACTTATAGAGTGTTGCTTACCCTCCAAGGCTTATATCAACGATTACTGTTATTGTTATCTAGTTTTAATTGTTACTATATACATAATTCTACTTCGCTTATCTTTTAACCTCTGTTTCTCTAGTTGTTAAAAATAAATATTGTTTTCTTTCAGTGTTGGATAGAATTAAACGGTACCTTTCAGTGTTGGTTTCCAACCGTTTTAACGCTTTTTTAAGTTCTTGTAGGACTCGCACACCGAGACTTGCGACTAGCCTGCCGAATGATATCGAGCTAGCTGCCAGCATTTAAGTTACGAGAAAATTCTCGTAACAGTTTACACTGTGAAACTAAACTTAAAAGCACAAATAGAAAGCTAAATTATAACAAAAAAATAAAAACGACGTAGAAGCTATATTGTAGCTTAGATAGTACAGAAAATAAATACGCAAACATATGTCATTAAAAAAATTCACAAAGAGCGTCAAAAGCTATTCTACGAAATATTAAAAATACTAAACAAACGATTAAAAAACTCAGTTTAAAAATAAAATAAAGTGGCAATAACTAATACATACAGAATTAAATAAGCATAAAAAATCTCAACTAAGATTTTTTAAATTTTTGTTTTCATAAACTAAATATGGTGTATTTAATATAGACAATCAAAATATTTCCTTTGAAATATTTTTCATCATAAATATTAAATTTTATATTAAAATTGTATATATTAAAAATACTTTATTAGTTTAAGTGTTTCTAGAAATAAATAATGGATATGCTAGATATAATAATTTTTAAGTAAATATAATTTTCTAGAGAATTATTGTTCACTGCAATATAAATTTAAAATAAAACAATAAAATATATGCAAAGTATTGGGGCAAACAGTTATGAAAAATTTTTATCTTTTATAGTATAAAAAAATGTAAGGTAGATATTGGAAGCGGTTAAAGTTTTTCCTTTTATAGATTTTCTAATGCAATGATTAAAGTGCATTTTGTTATTTATAAACCCAATGTATTTTTAGAAGCTGATTATACTTTATAAAAATCTCAAGTATATATTTGCAATATATTTTGCATATAAGGCAAATATGTGTTGCTTAATAACAGTAGGTTGCCGAACGATGAAATCAATATTTATTGACTTTTCTAAAGTAACGTCTACTAAAGGATAATAATAATAGTAATAATAATAACAATAGTAATAATAACAATAAACTAAGAATTTTTTTAATAAAAACATTCAAAATTGACAATGTCTTAAAAAAGGTTTTCTTCTTAATATTTTTATCTGAATTGAAAATTTATATTAAATATATTTGAATTGATTATTACATATTTTATGTTTCAAATATATTAAATTATCATTGTCGACTCGTGACTTTGTAAAAATAAAATTATAAATGTAACCATATACTCAGTAGCGTATTTACAATTTGACGTTGAGAGGAAGGGTGTTGATTTCACTACTTACTAGAGATGTAAAATGATAACATAAGAGACCGAGGTCGGTAAAAATGTCTTAAATACGGGTTGCACAAATAAATCAACCGAATTTTGATTAGTTGAATATCCTAACAACTGGTTGCTACGAGCGCAAACATTCAAACAAAACGTATTAGTATAATAATAAATTCTAATATGCGACGTTTCAATGTCAAATGATTGAAGCCTTTCTAAAATAAGTTGAGCAAAACCTTCGCCAGTAACATCTACTGCAGGAACAACTGAAGAAAATCTTCTTTTAATAGAACATAATGACAATAGCATTTTGACTTACAGAGCTAATAAATAAATAAAATTTGTTTGTTTTGCCAGGTCCCACCAAGAAATTTTTCAGTTGTTCATTGCCACGTCACTTGGGTTCTAAGAGTGTCAAAAAAAGGGTATCGTCCGTACAATTGTTATTGTTGCACGAGGTAATTAGAAATCCAATTAATTTCAAGGTGTCTGTTGCACGCAAAGTCCGCATCTAACAGTGTCGAATGAGGGTAATGTCTGCACACTTGTAATTGTTGCAGGAGGTAATTAGAAATGCAATTGATTTTAAGGTGAATGTTTTACACAAAGTTTGCATATAACAGTGTCGAATGAGGATAATGACTGCACAATTGTAATTGTTGCACGAGGTAATTAGAAATGCATTGTTGCAGGAGGTAATTAGAAATGCAATTGACTACAAGATGACCGTTGTAGACAGTTGTTATTGTGGCAGCAGGTAATTATAAATCACTTTATTGTGTAACTACTACACTACCATGTTTATTCTACGACGTCCGTCCAGATGCGCGACGCGTCACCTTAAAAATAGATTTTGAGACTAGCCTTAGTCAAACCATACATACAAATCTTATCTCTTTGGAAGTTCTACATTAGTTGCAAGTTTCAAAATTTTTAAGTGTTTGTTTCACATAAGGATATTGGTTTTAAGTTAAAAAGTGGCAAGTTAGAAACACTAATGATAAATAATTTTTTTCAAAACGGAAAATTCAAACTCGTATAAAGGTCGATAAATAACAATACAGTTAGACAATTTTTTTGTAATAAAAATTTAAGTGTCCGTGTTGCTGGCATAAACAAAACTAGTTCACAGCGGTCACATAATCTTACAACCAATTTGTAGCTACGAAATCAAATTAAATCTTTTCAAAGAGTAGCTTAATGGTACAATATATTAATTTTTATCATTAGTATTTTATGCCAGAGATTGTAAATAACGTATAAAGGCAACTAATTTAAAAAGTTTTTAATTTATAAACATTACATAAAAAAAGATAAAAGTTATGATTAAAACAAAATTTTAATCTAATTATTTCATTAAATTTAGCTTATTTATTTTTTCAGCAATGCTGTTTTTAGAATTCACATTTTATACATGATACATAGTAATGGTATGTGTTATTCTATGTACATCGTTTAATAAAAAATGGCACATTGCGCATATTTGGGAATCCTTGCAAATTGTCTTCGCGAAATCTTGCTTTAGTGTTTTTTAAAAACTTGTAATCATTTATTATCTTATTTTCCTTTATTATTGTACTAACCATAGACTGTATTATTTTTATTTTTAAACTAAATAAATGTCATGTTAATGGACTCTGTTAAAATAAAACCATATACATATGTTACTCAATTTTTACCTGTTTGAAATAATCATTAAGTCGGTTTTGAAAGTGGTTAATGTGAATAGGTTCTACTGTAGTTTTGTCATGAACATTTATACATCATTAAAAGTAAAAAAATGTAATCCAAATAAGACGATTTAAGTATTCTGCAGTTCAGAAACTTTATTTTGCTATGTTTCTCAAAAATAAAATTGCCTTAGACACGTATAAACAGCAAATGTTGTTAGCGTATAATACGTATATTTAGTTTATGTTTCATACACATTTAGTTAGCAAAACACTTGAATTAAAAATATAACTATTTTTTGAATGAGTAGAATCAAGCTGCGTTAGCATGTAATTTACGTTTCTTTAAAAGAAACAATTATTTAAACTATCGCTTTCTTTGTACGTCTTTGCTTATAAAAAAATACTCAGAATAATGTAATTGCATTAGCGCATATACCAGAACCACGTTGACATCAGGAATGTAAAAACTAATTTTGCATCTAATCACATTTATAAAAATATTCAGATTAAGTTAAGCTATACAATGTGTTTGGGCATTATTTATGCATATCATTTTTGTTTTTCATAAAATTTTCTATTAAAATTATTTAGAAATCAAAATAAATTTATGATTTTCATGAACAATACATAATATTTTATTTCCGACAATTACATATATTTTTATTTATGGTAATACGATTGAAAACGTTTTATATAAAAAAAAGGGGATTAATATGTATCTACGTAAAAATTTATCTTTATTGACTAATAAAATGTTATGGTGTCATTCAATAGTCAATATCTGTCAAAATGAGTTCAACATTTTCAGACTTGCAACTTATTCGGAAATTCAGTTACAAAAGATACAATGTAACATCTACTTGTTTTATTGATACTAAAACACTGGTTTTATAACTTTATTTATACTACTAAAATGATTAAAGAAAAGTAAAAGTCAAAAAAGTATGATGATAATAAATTAAAGCAAAATTGTTTGTATTCATTTAAAAGTATATTACTAATTGTTAGTGTTAATTTTTTGGATAGCTAACTAATGATTTTAAATTGAAGCGAAAGTAGCCCATTTGTTGGGTAGGCATAATACTTGTACTTTACAAGGACATATAGTAATGGTTACCATCTTTTGAGGATTTCACAAACTACTATTAAAGAAAAGAAAAGTATATATAGGTGGAATAGAAAATTATAACACAAACGTAACTCGTGTAAACTTGAGTTCTACCATAACATTTTACCTACCTTACAAATGCCCGATTTTGGCTTCATTTTTATTTGCAACTAACATTTCTGTGGACACATGCAAAAAGGGCATAAGTCTTACACTTAAATGAATTTTTTGTGGATATTGCTTACGTATCGCCTCAAGAACCTGCAGTATCTAAGCCATAAGTATGTATATCTATCATATTAAAATATTTAGAGCAACTTTTAAAGAGATGTTAGTCGACTCATACCTCGTACCTAATGCGCTTTTAAACATTTTTTACATTTTTAATAGCTAAAAGGGCATATGTCTACTTATTACTTTATTTTTCTAGACGCTGTATTAGTTTAAGGTCTGCTAAAGTGGAATAAGTAGACTTATGACCTTTTAGAAAAATGGATATCGATGACAAACCGATTTTACCATTATTTACTAAAGGGAAATATGTCTACTTATATTTTTACGGTCGCCTCCCGCGTGCTAAACTTGACTTATTCCGTTTGATGTTGTAAGGTTAAGTTAGTGTAAAATATTAAAATGTTGAGAAACTCTAGAACGTTGCGAATCATAAAAGCGTGTAACTCACGGGATAAAGGTAAGTGAAATTTAGTAAGATCTTCAGATAACTGATTTAAAGTTATTCTTAAAATTTATGTTTTTTCACTACTAGCTGTAAGAATTAACCTTATTGACTTATTTTGAGGTAGAAAAGTTGTTCATTTTTAACTAAGATAAAAAAAACACCGAGCCTGTCTGATTAACTACATTATAAACTTAAAATGTTTATATTAAGACTTTTAATTTGTATACAGTACAAGTTAAAAAAACGAATTATAGGAGAATCACTAATTTTTTAATTTAGCAATTGTAATTCGACCATCAGCAACAAAATTTCTTTTAATATAAACTGACGTTTGTGTTCATAAAGTGTTTGTGTTTTACATTTAATGACAAGCATGGATAATTGAATTTTTAAGAAAATGTTAAAATCCGTATTTCATTCGATTTTTATTAATTTTAAAAACTAATATTTTTAATAGTAAAATACTAGTAGTAAAAAAAATATATACATATGAACCACTGTATTAATATCTCAACAAAAATAACTCACTTTTCTACCTTGGCGCATAATTACTATTTTTATCAATAATAATTTTTTGTCATTGTTGTAGATGATTACAGTGAAGGAATTAGCAATGCTACCATAGAATTTGTGGAACTGAATTCTTGTGCAGCGTTCAGTCAAAATAAAGGTACTAAAGATAGTGATATATTTTCACAGATACAACAACTGAACATCAAGAGTCCTGTTACTTGTTACCGAAAAATTTGTTTATCGAATCAATGGAAATCTGTGAAGACTTTGATAACGTTGTTGATAATGTAGATTTAGAATATTTTACGGAATATGGTATTAACATCACTACCAGTACATTAATAGAAGAAAATGTAATTTCGAATGAAATAGGACAAATTAAAGAAAAAGTGGTAGACGAAGAGGAGAATGTAGAAATAGTAGAAGCAGAAATAGATGGAGAAGTTGTAGAAGAAGACAACGAACATCGAAAAATGGTAGTACAAGAGAACGATGCAAGTAACAATATTGAATCAAACTTAAATTAAATTGATTTACATGATAAACCGCACATACGTGACAAAGAACAAAAATTAGAAGAGAAAAAAAAACAAAACAGGAATTTAGGAAAATGTTATACAACAGTCAAAGGAAAAATGAGAGAAGCTATAAATCTAATACCACTAAAAAATGTCGACAAAAATGTAAAGAAAGGCTGACGGAAAACCAAAGACATATAATTTTTAAAAAGTATTGGTCTTTGGGCTCATATGATAAGAGAGTATCGTTTGTATCAAAGCTGATAAATTTCCAGCAAAGGAAGATAGAAAGAATAAAGGCCGAATTAAAAAAAAAACATAAAAACAAAGAAAAAAGTTTTTACTACCATTTTAAAGTGGACAACTTTAACATCCCTGTATGCAAAGCATGCTTTCTTAACACCCTGGATGAGTCAGGGAAATTCATTTTGTCTGTTGTTAATAAAAAATCTGCATCTTTAATAGGAACACCAGAAAATGATAAACGTGGAAAACATTGGCTCCGAATTGAAGCGGAAAATAAGCTGAGATTGCATCACGAAGAAGCTGACTTGGCATACAGAACAAAGAAGTATGACAAAGAACTTTGAAAAACGCGCGAAGATATGAGAATTTTTACCTTTGACTGGCAGCAGGTTTTACCTACACCATTAATCGCATCAGGTGACGTTTTTTATAGGCGACAGCTGATTGTATATAATCTTACAATACACGACTGTACAACAGGTAAATCGAAGCATTATATGTGGCATGAGGCAATAGGCAAAAGAGGCTCGATAGAAATAGCCTCGTGTCTGTACAAGACATTATTGGGTATGCCCCCAGAAATAAAGCACTTGTGGAGGGCAAAATAAAAATTCCAACGTGATATCGATGTTCACATATGTTCTCAATACCCACCCTACACTTGAAGCTATCGAACAATAATATATAAAAACACTCTTGAAGTTGATGAAGAATTTTAAGTAATGAGCTTCCAGAAAAAAAACTAATGTTCTTATTAGTAAGAAATACGCCATACCAAACGCGTATAACGCTTTAATACCAATTTCAACACTGAAGAAAGAAAATTTATTAACTCTCCTAGGCACAGTCTTCGTCCTAAGCAAGTAACTGATTCCCAATTCTTTTCAACATACATACCGAAATGGTTATTGTATTTTCGCTTTCCAGACGATGTGCCTGACAAAAATGACGCTACCAGATTTGACGAAATTTCCAACTGCACCCAATTAATCCAACTAAAATATACGCAGGATCATTTGAGGATGATGTTCAAGAAAATAACATCTTCCACAGATATGACGACGATTCCCAAAAATTTCGTTCATCAAATTGTGTCATAGTGTAATTCCAAATGGTAAGATTAAATACTTTGTTTGATATGTATAACTAGATATTTATTTTAGATCTGTCAATATGAACAGAGTGGACAAACTCGACCTGCTACTTGGTCATCTTCGAGTGCTTTATTTTATTTCGGTATGTAATAAATTGCCAAGTGTACGATGTTATTCAGAAATGCTACGGAATTTTTAATAAATGGGAAGTTTGATTGCAAAACTACTTACTTAATAAAAAAATACACTGAATTTTCTAAAAAATACAAAACTTTTGTCAAGATTCTTTAAAAGGATCGATTCGATGGAAACCAGTTGATTAATAAGAAACATGTATCTTTTTTAATGGGATCTGTTAGTAAAAAGTAACTATTTAAATAAATCCTTGGCATTGTTCACATATTTAGTTTCTTGTCATTGTTCAAATGATATGTTTGTTAAAATAGTTGATTGTAACAAAATCAATTATTTTAATAATCGATTTCAATCATCAAGCCAGAACCAAAAAGAATGTGCAATGTTGCATATGTATTTTATTATCTTGATTTTGTTAAGAATTTTCAGATAAATAAATTGTATTTTAAATTGAAATAATTGTTTAAATTATAAAATTTAAGTGTATACGTTTATATGAATTAATATTACTTTAAGATGGCGCTGCAGTTGTATAGTGTCGATTTCTATAATTTGAAAAAAATAGTTCCTCGGCCACTCATAGATGTTAATAGTGTCGAAAAAACCATACCATTTTTTATACATTATATTATATTGTATTCCTTACATGATCTTTGGAGGAGATTGCTTTAAAATTAATTCAAAACCTTATTATAGAATGCTTTATTTAATTTTCTTTTAGTAAAGTAACCTTTGTTTTAATAAAATAGTTTTTGGGTAAATGGTGTATATATTTATTTAAAAACTCAGAAGCTTTCTAACTTGGTCTACATTCTTCTTCTTCAGGTGATAATGAATAGAATGACAATTATAAAACTAAGGTAACTAGAAAAAACATATTCGGAAAACTTGATAAATGTTGTAAGTTCTTTTAGCTACAGCATTTACTCGAAGGTCTAAAGAAAAAACACCATTAAAAACTCTAGACGTAGCTTATAGTGTGTTTGGTGGATAAAGTAAAAATCAAGAAGTAACATTTGTCCCTGTTAAAGGTGTTGGGTACTTTAATAATTTCAATCAATGTAAAGTGTTTAGCGCATGTTTGGCAATAGCAAATTTAAAAGGTTGAAGTAAATGAAGATGTCTTTTGTGTTCTTTTAGTCTAGTTTCAATAGTTCTACCAGTTTTTCCGATATATACTTTGCTACAAGCACATGGAACTTGATATACTCCACAGGTGTTATGTGGAATTTTATCTTTTACAGGATTTAACAAATTTTTAATTTTTATGGTAGTATTATAAGCAACTTTAATGTCATGTTTCTTCAGTATTCTTCCAATTTTGTCACTTACTATATTGGCAACAAAAGGCAGAACAGCAAAATTGTTGCTTATCGTTGAATTATTTGTTAAAGCCATTTCTTATAAAAACTTTCTCTAGCTAATCCAATTCTTCTGGTAATTTATCTTGATGGCAAATTGTCATTGCACGGTTGTATAATGTGCGAATTGTTCAAAATTTCTGAGATGGATGATGATGACAACTTGCGTTTGTATATTGATCCGTAGGTGTTGCTTTTCGATAAACTGAATATATTAAAGTACCATCTGGTTTTCTTTCTATCTTTACATCAAGGTACCATTAATTTCTTTTTAAATACTAAATTTTATGTTTGGGTGTTGATTATTTAGGTATTGAAGAAAAATTTGTAGTTTATCTTTACCATGGGACCAGATTGCAAAAACATCATCAACATATCTAAGCCATAGTTTTGGTTTTTTAGATGCAAATTTTAAAGCTTCTTCTTCGAAATATTCCCTAAAGTAATTTGTAATAGATGGAGAAATTGGTGATCCCATTGCTACACCATCTATTTGTTTATAATATTTACCATTAAACAAAAAGAATGAAGTTGTTAAACAATGTTTAAATAACTTGATTGTATTGTTATCAATCTGTCGTTTTAAAAGATGTAAAGTATCAACTATTGGTACTTCAGTGAACAATGAGGCAACGTCAAAACTAACTATTAAGTCATTTGAAGATAATTTCTGTTTAATAATTATTTCAATGAAATGCTGTGTATTCTTTATAAATGAATTACTTAATCCAATATAAGGTTGCAATATTGAATTTAAATACTTAGCTAATTCTTAAGTTGTCGATCCAATACAGCTAACAATTGGTCGAAGAGGTGTATTTAGCTTGTGTATCTTAGGTGATCCATAGAATCTTGGAATAAGAGGATCTTTTGGCGTTAGTTTTTTGAGAGTCTCCGTTGATAAATTCCTTTTTTTCAATAGTTTTGTTGTTAATAGTTTGAATTTGTTATTACAGTATCCAACACTTGTGAATTCATATGCAATACTTGTGAAATGATATGCAATAATCGCAATAATAATGAAATGCTGTGCAATACTGGCAAAATTTTATAAATCTGTAAAATGTTATGCAATACTTTCTACATATTTCACTTGTGGGTTGCTTTATGGCTAAGTCATAACCCATTGGGTTTTTCGACAATCGACGTTCATCCCTTCTAAACATGTAGTTCACGTACTGCCATTGTTCATTACTGAGATACATTTAACTTATTATAAATAAATTTCCAATAATTGATATAATTAAGACTAGCAATTATATTTTAAAAATAGAAAGCGTGTTTAAAAAGGAAATACTAAAATAACATTAAGTGAGTTACTGCAAGTAGGTATTCGAAAAACGATAACTACTTGTTTTAATAGTCATGTAATATAGCATGAATTGAGCTTCTATAACAAATTGACGTTTATTTAAGCGAACATAATTGCAAAATTATATATTTAATATTTACTGAAGACAAACTCAATTTTCTTCAGTATCCTATTTTAATCGAACAGCTGCATAATGGAAACCTTTCTGCTCTTTCATAAAAAAGTAAATAAATATAAACGTACAAAGTGCTATATAAATAAACGCGAACGATCTACAATATTAGTAATTTATTTATGTTTGTACAAATTCTCAAACAGAATTGAAATTTAGTTTCCAGTTTCACCATGAAATTTCACAAATTTCAGTATAAGTTTCAATAAGGGGTATTGATGTTTTTGTCAGAAAAAGGTAATTACACTAAAGCAGAAATATATACATATAATAATATAAAAAAACTATAAAGTTATTATTTATTATTTTAAGTGTTGTCAGTAATATGGTTTCAAGTTTTATGTACGTCTAAATTAAATAAAGGACATTATTTTAAAATTATATTGCGTAAAAACCTTTCAATCTAATCGAATACATCAACGCTATTCAATTTATAATTTACGGTCAATAAAAGCATAACGAGCAATTACAATTTAAAATTACATTATTTGTGTAACAACGAGCATAGATAAATAAATAAGAATGTGATAAACCGTTAAGTTTCTTTTGAATACCATACTATTTTTAGTTTTTTTATATCCGTAATTTCCAATATTGTTATATATCCACAAAAAATGTTATTTTGTGAATACATAAAAACATTGTTTAAAAAATGCATTTACTGATGCCAATAGACAATGCATCTCTAGCAGCGCCACGTAGGTAGCGGTGTAACATTTTTTATGACCCAAATCTGCAGGCTCATATGCATAGCGTAAGTAAATATGTTTGCAGGTATATCCTTCAGAATGACTTCAACAGCTTGTCAACTTTTTCGAATGACTCTTTGGTTGTCCACGTTTTCGTTGAACTCTTTTGAATTCTTTTATTTTTAATATTTTTATATGTTGTTTTTGACTTCTATTTTTTTATACATAAAATACGTTATATTTTGTGTAACCATATTATGACGTTTTTATAGCAACTTTATTTTTGATCAAATCAGAACCTAATAAAATGAAAAAAATTAAATCTGTTCTTTGCTAAATTAACTTTATGGTACTTACTATGCACCTATATAAAAAATATATGATAAATTTACTACAAATGCAGTCATGCTAAGTTAATTTTTAATAAAATTTAAGCACCTGTTTATTTGAAAGATGGCATATAAAGTCATGAAATAAATAGTTTTTTATTATACATTTATTTATAGCGTCTTAAAATGAATGCTAACAAGTCAATTTTACATATACAGTTCAACATATATAGTTCAAATATAATTATTGAAAACTTAATAAATAGACCTAAACCATATCTAGGATAATCGTTTAAGTTTTAAATTACATGCACAAAAAAATTAAAAACATATATGATTAAAAAGTCAAAATATTTAAAATGCATCAACAAAAAACACATTAAAGTGAAGACTTTATGTTCTATTTATAAAATGATATGCAACCTTTTTGAATAAAATATTCAATAAATATTTCAGAAACAACCCAATTAGATGGATCGTCGTTAAATAAACGTTCAGCACTACAACAGTCCTCGCTATGATTTTTGATGATGATATTTAATTCAAATGGGATTTCCGAATTATCGATAGAATCTAAAGTTTTAGAATTTTCATTTTGACAATCAGAAGAAAATCGTTCTAATTGGGCAGTGAGATTAGAAATAGATGATGATACAAATCCTACATTAAATAATGATTGTTGTCCTTTTTGAGCTTATTTTTCTAGTTTTGCTTGCTGTTTTTTTTTCTCTGTGTCACTGATATAATACCGCTTCATATTAACCACTGAATTTTAATTTACCTTTACTTTCGTTTATAAATGTGTTGGACGGTTACTGGTAAGCACTATTCACAAAAAGTTAATACTGATAATATAAACTAAAAGGAAACGTGTATCATGTAGTAAAACACGCGAACAGAAGACTATGAATTATGGTACCAAACTGAAATACGCACCATCTATAATAAAAACTTTTACAAACAAAAAACAAACTGATTGTTCATTTGAAATAATACTATATGCTTTCATTATGATTTATTAAAGCACTGTCGCACCGCGCTCGTTGCAGATTTTTTGTCTACTTAATAAAAAAGCTGATGAATATATAAAACATTTTAAATTGTAAAAAACCTTTAGTATATAAAAGAACAAAGCTTATTCCCCGTTATAATAAAAAATTACATTTATTAAAAAAACCTATTAACTCGTGTAAAAAAAAAGAAAAAAAGCGCACGTCGCTTAAAAGAATCACAGTAGGACTTGGGGTTTTTGATAATAATAACCGATTGACAATATCTGATATGCAACACAAAAAACAAATAAATGTTTATTCATTAGAAAGCAGTAAATACATACAGCGTGTATCTGATTAACACGTTGTTAATTTAGAAGAAAAAATTATAGCATCAGCACAAAAAATATCAAAATAAAAGTTATAAAACGTTTAAAAAAAATGTAAATTTTAAATCAAATACCTAAATCAAAAAGTACAAACATTAAATAGTTTGTTGACACCATTGATAAAAAGAAATCAAAAATGCTATGATGTTTAATTCACTTTTCTTCTAACTACACATTCCTTCTCCTCCTCTCGCTGATACTATAAATAAAAATAAATACAAAATAATGTTATCACATAAGATGTAGTTAAATTAAGTTATTGTAGATGTCTAAATGAGGTAATATTACGTAGGTCAGTCAAAATACTTGAATAAATACATAACACTGCAAAACTAAAGTTAAACATGCAAGATAAGTATTTTAGGGTACAATGATTACATTTTTGACTCACTTTACAAGCATTGTTAAAATTCAGCTAAAAAATTCATGCAAAATAGGTCATTGTTCATGTATCGAAACAAACCTGAGAAGAAAACTGATAACATAATCCGAAATTATGATTACTATAAACGATGTTGTTTCTATGTAGTGGCATACGTCCGGCCCGTTATTTGAAAAAGTGATAACATTAATATTATAAGTGATTCCAATAAGCGGTGTGAATCGTACGAAAACCAGGTAACCACAATAAAATTTTGTCGGCAGCAATTTTAATTTCATAGAAAATTGTGCTATCACTTGCCATTTAACGGTATTGTCGTATTGGTTTGAGTTGACTAAAATTCCTCTGAATGCATATAATTTAGACCGCTTATTCAACTGCTTATTTGGAGCGGTCGCCATTTTATGTAGCGCATAGTAAGCACAAGTTCGCTTAGTTAACTTTATTCAAATAGTCGTGTTTTCCACTAACTATAAATTTGAATTTGACATTAGAAACTCACAAATATACCTAATATACAAATAAATAACTGCATACTCTAACAATACGCTAATTATATTCTAATTTGCCTCGAGTTCATATTTACACCATGACTTAGATTTACAAATATAAATTAATAGTGAGTTGACTAGAATCTTCAATTAATGACAATAGTGACCTAATGTGTTTACATTACTTTGCTGTTGTTAAAACAACATTTTTTTTGGCTGACGAATTTTTAAATTTACTTTCTCGGTTAACATAAACAGTTTTTGACAGCTGACAACGTAATTCCTATTTAGCCATTCAGGTAGATAAAGTTATTTATTCCTATTCCCCTTCAGTAAAACTTATCCGCTCAGAAATAGCGGTTTTCAGCTACTATCTCAACCTCTTGAATGCACCCAATTTTTATAGCATAGCATTTTTCATGGTGCTTGATGTACAAAATTAACATTACCTTAAAAAATGACAAAACAAATTGTTCATTGAGTCTTTAGCAGCCGCTCGCCCCCCTTTCTTCTAACTCCATAGAAGTGACTTAAAAAGAAATAGTCTCCGTATATAAAGAAGAAGTATCGTCACGGGTAGTTAGGCTCGACTCGGCCAATAACTTCAATCGTGATCATGGTTTCGAGCTATCCCCTCTTTGGTTCCCGGTCATTAAAAAAAAAATTATAAGTACCCTTACTGAAATATTCTCCGTAGATATTAGCTTTAACTCCTGTATAATTTTCAATAAAATTAAATTTCTTAAAAGAGGAACCGTCAACCGGGTTCCACTGTAGGTTTTCTTTCTCGTGTGTATTTAGAAATAACATCTTGGATAACATTTTAAAAATTGCTAAGATGAGTACGCATTTTGTTGCCTATTAGCAGAATGGTCACTATCTAATCCTATCATATTTGTTTCGGAAAATGTTTGAAAACTATTTAGCGAATTTTCGACATTACTTGATGCACACGAATTATCGATTTTGCTCGTGGATGCACCAGAATGCAGTATAATATTTTTTTTCTGCCAGTATTTTACGCCTTTTCGGAACAAATAAACATGCATCGCTGTCGTTATTTTCCGTATCACTTGCAATTTGTGAACCGGAGCTGTAGGCATCTGACGAATAAACATTACGAATTATACTAGGATCACTGTCATCCTCAGACATTAGATTATTCCACAACCTTTCAAAAGTTTCTGCTCCTTTCGTAATCGCCCTTTGTCTTAATATTCACTTACAAGAATTGTACTATTAGTTTGACCTTGGTACTACATAAGTACCATGTGGCTCTTACGAATAATTTAAGTGTTAGGACCACGTGGCAAAAATGTTATGCCACATAAAAGAATACTATAAAACACCACAAAAAACAAAACATGTTCTAAATATAATCTAACAAATAAATTTCCCAGTAGGAATTATTAAAAAAAATTTGGTCCGTGGTGCCAAAAATTCTGATTGCATGATAGCGCTAAATGTGCTAAGTAAAAGAACGAAGAAACGGCATTCAGGATGTAAGTATAACCTAAAAACGAAATTACTGAAGTACAAAGCAATTTTAGGGCTAGTAAGTTTCAGGTTTTTACACGTTAAAACTTTGCCACAATCTTCCATTCTAGATACGTTTATGTGCAAAATTGTTCAGGTTATTGTCTAGCCCTGCATTGGACAACATCAGATCTTAAAACAAACTGTTTGATCACATCTCGATGGCTTTTGCCTGATAAAACCGGATTCCAAACATCTGCTAATAGAAAATTAGAATGCCGATTAAGATGAAATAATATTTTAAATATTTGAATATACTTATTTCGTAAAATAAAAATTTTGATGAAGATAATTTAGATGACAAAGAAAACCGTTAAACGTGTGCTAAATCATAGTGCCACCGACATATCTGAACCAACATTTAAGTTTTAAATAAAACTTTAATATTGTTGCGTATCTATTTATTAACAACTAATTTATTTAAAACGACTAAAACTACGTTTACTTATTATAGAAATATGTACACTTTTAAATTAACCGAACTTAATTAAATCTAATAATATTTAATGAAAACACTTACACGAATTTATGTATAACCGTTGTATAACACGATAACTAACACGAGATAAGATAACGTCCTCGGATTTCACACTGTAAGTCACGTTCACTCGATTCGGTGTACACTGTTATTTATTTAAAACTCTCGCACGTGCTAATCACTTATTTATCTTCACTTGAATAATCTTCTTAATACTGCATGCATTCACATTCCAGCAATAACTGACCTACGATTTCCATGTTCGGCATTTATAGACATCGGCGAATCCTTCTCGAATCCTTCTCGAACGTTCCCTACTTTTCGCTATATCTTCTAGACAGCTTCTAGAAGGCTCTTGCATTTGTAAGTAATTACTCGAACGTTTCAATATAATCTTCTCAAAATATTCTAAAAAAGAACAATAATTGGTGAAAACCCGTAGCAGTTCCTGATGTTGATGCGTAATTTTTTTTCTTTCTTTTTCTGTTTCAGTTTCTTTTACGTAGACGTCAAATATTTAGCAGACACTGTATTTTACAACTAGAAAAAAATGTTTTTAAATTTTGTAGTAAGTATGTAAAAAGTAGTGTTTCTCAGAATTCCTATAGTAACTTTCTTTTAATAAATAAAAAGTATTTAAGGAAATTACAATTATTGTCAAATATCACAACGGGAAATTTTTTTTTCAGAAAATAGTTGCAAATGAGTACTTAATGCAGTTTTTTTCGTATAAACTGTTGGTTTACTTATAGTTGACTGACAATTTTCGTTACAACTTTTTAAATTTCTTCTACTTTTATTGTAAAATTTCAATTTCTATTTGATTTATTTTTACTACAATTCTATGGTTTCCATCACTGTGGCTTAATTCTATTTCTGTGGTGGTGGAATCATTTTGCATTAAATGTTTGAGGTTGTTTCTCATCATCTCAGCATACTTTCTTTAGACATATAATTGTTGTACTACGACCGGAAATAATCTACATGGTGACGCCATGATAAAAAATTGTTTTATGTGCGATTTGTAAGTTATTTATTTAAACAGGTGATATATCTTGAAACAACCGATCGATTTCTCGTGTGAATTTAATAGTTTCTGCAGAATCTTCAAATACACTAACTTTTTCATTCATTAACAATTCAAACGCATCAGCTGTAGTTTTCAAATACAGATTTTCAATTTTCAACCATTGAATACTTTCTTGGCAGCAGGTAAAACTTTTGTAAGTGCCAAGTGCATTCCTAGCCAATTTCAACATATGACATGCATCAGGTACAAAATGCACATGATAATCTCTGTTTAGAAGTTCAAAAAACGATCGTTATAATTTTGCACAAATAATGTACATCTAAGTAACTCCATCGTTGTAAAATTGGAATTGGTACCATCGCAAGTTACACCCCAATCTCGCGTACCTGCTTCAGCTGACAAACATAAAGCTGTTTTAATTAGCTCCGCTTGTGCTTCAGCATCTAGTTTGTCAAAAAAATGTAACCTATTGGTTTTTCCGTTTAGAATTTATGCTACATAGCATAAAAACTAAGCCCTCCTTAGCAGGGGTTTCTGCATTTTCGATATCCAACTGTTCCCCATGATTACAGTATCCAACAAAATTCCTAGTTATTGGGTCAATTAAAACTTGTTTTCTAATAGCCATCCCATGTAAAATTAAATTATTATCCCTGTTTTCCAAAGGAAATTGACTAAAAAACTAAACTAAAAACTTTTTTAAAAAAACCAGATTCAGCGTTTACTGATGAAATCCAGTTTCTTATTGAACTAGGTAAAATTTTCGTACAAATTAGTTACAATCTTAATCTATATCTTACAATACTACTAATAATACAAATAATGTTTTCAAAGCATTACATATATAGTACCTACAACACAGAAATTAATCAAAAAGTGAATACCTACCTGCAATAATTATATGCCTTTGGTGAATAATCATTTAAGGTTAACCGTATCCTTTGAATAACGTCTTCCTTTAGGTTTTTTTACTAATGTTTTACTTTTCATTTTGAAAAATTTCCATAATTGTTCCTTCAAAGCCATGTAATAAGCGATTGCACTTTTCTTCATCTAAATGTTGTTTTATCTTTAACTTGTGAACTAACGATTTTAACTTAAGAATTTTCTGATCCTGTCTTTACAGTTTTTGTTGTTAAGTTTTGATTCGTCGCCGAAGGCAAGGTATATTGGTTGATCTAACAATATATGTAGATGCACTATTGCCAGAAGATAATGTAACATCTGATGACAAATCCAACTCGGATTTATTGTAAGATTTAGGACATTCCACAATCTTCATATGATTTTGTAACGAAACGAACATAAAGTCCGCCAGTTTAATCAAATTGAACACAAATTTAAAACGGTGCATAGACTTTACCCTCCATCCTTGTTTATCCCACCAGCACCACGACGACCCCCGCTCTAAAACCGGCACTGAAGGAAGGAAAAAGGATATAAAAGCGGTTGCACAGTCTATGATGGTATCGTTCGTCGTCGTCTGAGGGACGTCTCTAAAGACGTCTCAGACACCCCTAAAACCGCACGCCGAACCTGAAAACTAACCGTAAGTTAACCAGCAATCCAATTAACGATCACCGCCTATACCTGGAGCATTTGCTCGACCTGATTAATTCCTGACCGGCTATTGCAACGATCGGGACCTGCGTTTCACCTGTCGGAACAAATAGCGAATCATTTTCACGCATTTTCATTCGTCCGTATATTCAGTAATTGTTGTGTTTTGGAGTGTTGTATTTGGTTATCCTTGTTAGTAATTGTCGAACACCTGAAGTTGTCTGTTCGTAGAGTACCTTAGTGCTCGCCGTAGATGACCAAAGGGTTATTCACTATTACTGGATTGTTACATACTGCACCTTGGTCGACCCGGATGAGTAGCCCTTAGATATTTGTTCGTAGAGTACCTTAGTGCTCACCGTAAGTGTTGGAGGCGGTTTTATTCATCTCTCGAGTTGTACGACAACAACTCCGTACCTGTGACATAAACAAATACAACAAAAATCCGTGTTGTTGCCGCGTCGTGTTACATACCTCATAAATACATATTGAAGTGTATTTCAGTTGATTTCATCCAGTCATTTACACCGCAAGTTCAAGTTCCAGTTGCGACCTTGGAAAAAATACAACAGAAATCCGTGTTGTTACCGCGTCGTGTTACATACCTCATAAATACATATTGAAGTGTATTTCAGTTGATTTCATCCAGTCATTTACACCGCAAGTTCAAGGTCCAATTGCGACCTTGGAAAAAATTATAGAAAACGCCGATCTAATATTAATTGTCGTTTTATAGACGTGAATTAAATTAAATTTGATTCTTAAAAATCCGCCGCATCGACCTGTAAAGTCTAAAAACCGTATTTTCTTATATACAGGTAGTATTTAAATTGCATTTAAAAAGCACCTGTCAAATCCACCGGTTCCAGTTATCCAGATAAACGCAAGAAAAGGCACCGCTGGCAAGGGGATTTGCGTTAATTAATTACCGGAAAACACGGGTATAAAAAACCATATTTTTAATTTGTGTTTTAAATTAAAACAACATTGAAGTATAACAGAGTCGTACACAATCCGATAGAAGGCGCTGCCGACGGATTCGACGAAGAAGATATACAGAGCCGCACGGAATTAATTTAAGTCACCTTTCCTGAATTATATTATTTATTTTATTTTGAATTCTAATTATTTCATTTATTTTGGTGTTGTTAAAGGTAAATACGTTTAATTATTTTATTATACATCTCAATTGTGTTTCGAATACTCATTTCTCCACTTAGCTACCTAGGGTAGAAATAATCAATTCACAGCGCTGGACCGGTTACAATTTACATCTTCATAGTATGATGGGGGAACTGGGTCTAAACTTGTTGGAAAATACATTACTTCTTTGATTCTTACATTTTTACTTTCCTATAAGGAAAGTATAGCGATCGCTTTTTTTGCATAATTTTACGTTTCAATGTCTCCTGGTTCAGAAAAATGCATTTTTGACAAAAAAAATTTTTGGGTGTCTGTAACTATGTACCCACGATAACTCTCGAACCATAAGTCCTAGTAACTTAAAATTTGGTATGGAGCTGGTTTTTCACATTCTCTCGGTTGTATCAAAAGATGGGTCTGATAAAGAAACTGGAAGTGGGCGTTTCCATTATTTTTAACAGTTTTTCTTATATAATTGTGTACGTATGTAAATTATTTGAATTATTTTTACAGTTTTTTATAGAGATAATCCTTCCTAACAATTTATTCAAATAATTTTTTTTCTAACAACTTGTTTATTATAAAACCAGCAAATGCTTGTAAACCGAATGATAGGAACATTTTGACATATACAGCGTCACAGCTCAGGAGAATTTGTTTTATTTGTTCGTAAAAATCGCTGAATTTCCGAAGTTTTATCCAATTTTTTCCTACAAGCATCTGTTTGTATATAAACAGCAAACGCGACTAATTTTTTGTAGAGGTTTCCTTCCGTTTAAGTAAAAAGAAATTTACATATCCGATTAATGTCACCTTTATGACGTTTAAACGTAATTTCTTAGCTTCATAAACCATAAAAGAATCAACAAAACTAATTTATAAAAAAAATATTTTAATTATCTGACATCTGTTGATTAAATCAAAAGTTATCAAATTTAAACAAATTAAATATTAGAAGTTTTTTAACGTGCATCGTAATATAGATTATAATAAATGCATCCAGTGCTAGGTCTGCACGTGACAACACCGGGTCACATGTTCTCGGCAGAATAAATTGGGCGATCAAGCAATCCTCTGCATTAAGATCCTTGGTTATTGCCAACGAGTATGAAAATTTGCCATTTGACAATGCACATTTCTTACGAATTATACACTATACATTTTCTACGATTATATATTTAATTATAAATCAAAGTCAAATTTGTGTTGGTAATACCTAAAAGGACAATTTAAAAAATGTATGTTAAAACTCTATATTTATTTTATGTCAATTTGTCAGAATTTATAGTACTTACAAGTTATAAGTGTGACTTTTATTTAATCCTTGACTTTTACCTATTCATTTCTATTTAGAAAAATGCATGTATAATTTACATGCTTTAAATACATGGAATTTCAGTTAATCTCAAATCTTTTACAACTTTAATTTTTCCTAATACAATAATTTTCAGCAACACTTGATATGAATGGGCTGGGCCAGTTTAAAAAATATAAATAATTTACAACATTTTGGTTTTGCAGTCAATAAATAAACGAAATCTATTCATGTCGAATCCTGCATCGTTAACAATGTTTTCAAACTCTTTGGGGAAAAAATACGATATTGGTACCTGAACGTTATTTTCTTCTAAATTATGCTTTCATAATTCATTATCCTGTACGGTAATAGATTTGATTTGTACGGAAACGATTTTGATCTGTACGGAAATAAAATTGATCAAACACAATGCATAACGTTGCCTAATCGCAAGTAAACATACAATGTGTTTTATCATCTGTTTAACATAGAAAAATACATTTATCACTGAGATTGTAATTTGGATGTTGAGGGTATTGCATCGGTTACTTACGTCGTTACATCCTAAATTTCAACTATCTGTTGATTATATAAAAACTAACAACACTGTAATATTTATTAAGCCGGTAAGTAAACTGATTTAGCATACCAAAAGTAAATGCTGAGTATTGACCTGCTAGCGATTGTATTACAGCTGATTCCTTATATCAATCTAAAGTTGGAGTTTAATTGTTTGTTATAGTTTTATGAACAAATGTCTTTAAAATCAGTTTTTATTTTCCATACGACTGAAAATACATATCCTCATAATGAGATAACTTTTTCACAACCAATACATTCAAATGTCGACTTTGAAGCTCAAAATAATTTAAAACAGAGTTTAAACAATAATCGGTTTCGACCGTAATGGTATTACGCGAGATGTTCAGCCGTAGGGATAAAAACCACTACATAATCATTTTATACTTGTTAACAACTGTATTTCTTATATATTTTGTTAGTTATATTTCAGTTTAAAACAAAGTAAGGTCATCTAAGAACAGTAAACGCTTATTTTTGCGTCGAAGGTCATACATATGATTGTCTAACTCCTGACTTATAACTGTAACTATAACTTAACAATGTGCGTTTTAAAAAAATAATTTAATAATTTGCCCTGTCTGTCTTTCATTTATGTAGTACAAATGTTTTGTGGTTGATTTATTACATTCTTTTTATGAAAGAATAAGTTTTGCGATATAGAAATTTTACATGAGATATTGAGAATTTTCAGGCTAACTCAAAACATGTTTTAGAGATATAAAACAGCGATTGTATTCTTATTTATATATGTGTTTTCAGTGGTTTTTGTGTTTATTTCATAGACGGCGGCGTTATAACGAGTTTTTGCGACTGGTATACATCTTACAAACATATAAAAGTGGTTTATAGTAAATATTACGTGGACCGACGTTTTTGTTTAAATGCAATGTTTATAGATGTCCTCGGATTTTTTATTACTTATTTTTTATCTAAGTTAAGATAATGTACGTCTCATTATAAAAGTTTCTACTTTTATGTTTACATTTTTTTTTAGTTTAATGATTTTTAATAAATGAATATTTTAAGTAATCAATAGTTTTTAATAAATTTGTATAATTTTAATTTCATTGGTAATTTTTGATAGTAGACATCTTTTAATTTCCTTGTTAATGCGCTTTAAGTGTATTTTAACAAAAGATGTTGATGCTCTTCACTTTTTTATTTAAAAAAATGAATGTTTTAACATTTATTAACTTTAGGTGTTGATGTATATATTAAAAAAAGCAAACTATTCTGTTTTAACTAAATATAACAAGATATTTAGATACCTTGTGTATACTGCAAACTAAGGATCCGATGTTTCACTATTTTCTGTAAACCTATAAAGTCTATTTGTACACGCGTGTACAAGTGTTTATTTTAGTAAGTTGAGATTTGAAATACATATTTTTACTTATTGAATAAAAATTATTTGTAATTTAAAAATAAAACTACATATATCTAAGTTTTTGCATTATCAATTTACTAATGGATCTGTATGCTCCATACAAAACATATGTTCTGATGATACTAATGCTGGAATAGCCAAAAACTGATTCTTTGAATCTAAAAATGTAGTAAAATTTAGACGTTTTATTTTCCACCATTGCAAAATGTTATCATTTCCATTACACAGAGAAAACCGTTTCTGGTTCTTCTTAGCAACATTTGTAAAATCAAACCCTGTTCTTGTATTTTTTTTGCACTACACATTTGTGACATACCGAGAGATCTTCTTTTTCGTCTAGTTTATTAGAAGTATATTTTTTTACAAATTCGATTTTTTTAAGTCTTTAAAACGTGGATACAGGAAAACACTAAAACGGCAAAATTAAGTATTTTTTTTAAGTTTAGTACTGAATTAAAACGAATGTTTATGTTTTTCAATAATTTCAAATTTAAAGCAAAATAATAGGAAAAACATGTAAACAAACATATTTTTTGTTACCCTAATTGCAAACATCAATATTCGTTCATTAGTGTAGTTACGTAAAGAGTAAAAGTGTGTGTCTGGTATTTTTTCCCTTTTTTATCTGGTAAAAAATCTGTTTAAAAGTTTTGAAATTTAATGTTATCATAAGATTTGTATTGGCTCTATCATGGTGTGATAATGTTTGCTATGCATCGCAACCCTTTTAAGTTGCAGAGTAACCATAAACCTCGTGTTGCATCTATTGCATTAATAAATTAATCTTTCTTTTTTTTACATTCTTTGCTTTATCAAGAAACATCATTAGTATTGCGGACAGCAACATTCATTATAACAAACTTATAGCCGAGTGCTGCATGAATTATGCTATAAGTCTTTTGATAAGAGTAATATATAAATATAATGTTGGTAGCACATTTATAACTAACTGAATCCGTCAAGTTCAAAATTTGAATATTTTACGTAGTAGTCCGAAATATACAATACTCTAATTTTATAAAATTTTTAATAATAAATGTCAAATCGTTTATTAAATTTCATATAATCGGTCCAAAATCGGTGATTAAATTGACATCTGTTTTTGTGAGATTAGTTAACATAATATAAAGTCTGAAAATAAAGATTGTTCTTTTAGGGAGATATATTAAATAATTATTTAGCTATGGTTACAGTTTGCGCCAAAAATTGTGGTAAATTTAATTTTTTGTTGGTCGTACTTCTACGAATTACATACCTAGTTAGTAGTGATGAAAAAACGGTTCCACGTATGGAATGGTTCCAACCGCGACTGTTCCAACGAAGTCGCGCTACAAAGTAGCAGTTACTCTGGAACGGTAGTTCCAAATTGTTTGTGTATCGAACATTTTATTGTTCGCGAGTCGCAAATACTTATTTGCGATTTCAGTGTCGCATGCGACGCCCTTTACGAATTTAGATTAAATATTAACTTGATTTTTACAACTTTTGAGATTTGAAAAAAAATTAACAAGTCTTAGAATGAACACAGATATTTCTTGTATTTATAAAAACAAAAACATTTTTATTTCTAATAGAATTAAATACGTTAAAAATATATTAATCAAAAGTAAGATTAAAAAAATTAAACCTAAATATATATAACATAATTATAAAAAATAGTCACTGGTTATATTTTAAGAACAAAAGCTTTTTTACATTTTTTGCATTTCGTCTGTTTCGCCTTTCCGACAACTGTCCTGCTTTTGAAAAAAATCTTTTGCAAGGAACGGAAGATGCTACCGTCATAAGTCGTTCTTTCACCAGCTCTGAAAGATATGGAAAATTATATGCATTTATTTTTCACCACTGCAACGGATCTTCAGTAGTTTATATAGGTGTTTCTTCAAGATACCTTTGAACTTCTATTACGGCACGGTATTGAGGAGTTCCTTTTGGTTGGTATGTAGACCGTCTTTTGATAAAGTTTTCCCAAATTGAACTTTCATCATCTCGTTCATGATCACCAATTTCTTCAAGTGTAATATCATTAACATTACTGCTTAAACGTTTTTTATCTATTGCATTGAAATAGCCAAATTTCTTGCTCGTTCCGATACTTCTTCAGTCGTTTTTAAATCTTGGATCAAGGAAAGTCGCAACAATTAAAGAATTGCTGTTAAAATAAGTCTTCCAGTGGATGTTCGAATGCTTCCAGTATAGAATTTACAATATTTTTACACACTCCACATAGATTCTGCTTTTTTTAATTTTTATAGACTTGTACAACCACATCTATCGTTACAATAACAGAAGAAGGATTCATATAATTCTGACCACTTATGTTAACCGTTAATGACTCCATAGGTTTAAAATTTTTTACAATTTCCTTGAAAAGTTTCCATTCTTCTACGGTTATTACTGGCAATTTTTTTGTAATGATTAAAGCCATAGTTGTCCTGATAGGTTCTTCTAGTTCCACGAATCTTTCCATCATATGGTAGATAGAATTCCACCGAGTTGATATATCTTGAACGAGTTTTTTTGGTGTCGTTGTATTGAAAAACCTTGTTTGATGTTCCTTAAACTTTGTAGTCGTAGTAGTACTTCGTTTAAAATAAGTAACTATTGTTTTAACTCTTTCTAATGCTTCCCGAATAAGTTTTAATGCATCTTGTGTTATTAGGTTTATAGTGTGAGCAAAACAACCAAACTGTTCAAGTCCTAGATCTTCTTTAATTGCTTTTTTAATATTTGCTGCATTATCAGAAACTATTAACAATACTTTTCCAGTCAAGTTCCACTGTACAATAATGTCTCTGAGAAGATTTGCTAAATTATCACTTGAATGTTTTTCATTAAAATTCACGCAATCCAAAACTTTAGATTCCAACTGAAAATTTTTGTTTATGAAGTGTGCTGTTACTGCCATAAAACTTTCTTTATTTCTGGATGTCCAGCAGTCCGTCGTTAATGTTGTTGCTTTAACATCAGACATCTCTTGTTTAACTTTTAGGTATACTTCTTCATACTTTGCAGATATATAAGATTTTGCAATGGTCGTTCGTAATGAAATTTGATATGAAGGATTCAAGACTTCCGTGAAGCTTCGAAATCCGCGAGCTTCCACATTATTAATTTTCTTTTGGGGGTGTATTCCCATTTTTTTCTTAAAAAAACTAGTAATTGGAATTTTGATTTGACAGAGTTAGCCAATATTGTTTCTAATTCTCTGAGCTCTTGTTTTCCAAACGTCCAAATTGTACTCAAGATTTACCGTACATTAATGATTACCAACTGCAACGATGAACGATCTAAAAGCGAAATACGAGCGACTATGGACCAAAAGCGTTCAAATCATCTCACCTTGATATCAATAATTACAGGGTTTCTGTTGCAAAATCCCGTAAATGTAATGTGTAAATGCAAAACTTTAGTTAAGTGGATTCATTAGACATACTGGCTATAGTGTGAGTACGTACATTGCATTTAATGTTATACTAAATATGCAGATATTTTTGTTAACATTAAACAGCTGTAAGATTTTAGACAAAACGAAATGTGTATCAAAGTATCCCCGGTATGTCCTCAGGAAGAATAATTTAACTTCATCCTGGTAGTGAGCATTTATTGCCCACTGCTCCAGTACAGGACAAAAAATGGGAATCAATTTTTTTTGTGCTTTTCCTGATCAACAGTGATGATGTTAGTGACACCAACTAGGTTGTTTTGAACTATTTTATTATTTATTATTAATCTGAATCTAAAATGATCGTGCAAGGTATATATACTTTGAAAAAGTGTTAAATCTGGATTCTCTTAAATTTACTTTTATAGCAAAACCAAATCGAAATATTATTTTTTTATATAGAAGGTGAAAAATCTAAGCATGTGAATTCAGTATAATACGTAGTCACTACATTGAAAAATTCAATTTTCACCTTTCTATAATTATAAATAAAAAATCAAATTATTTGCAGCAACGAGGTAGAAAAAAATTATTAATGGTAACAATTTAATTTTGTTCTAGGTTAAATTATGTAATTTCTAGATATATTTATAAAATCGTTACGTTACGAAATTACTGATTTTAGTAAGCCATAATTATACTATTAAATTTATTTAAAAAGAATGAACTAATAGGTCTTGATAACAGCAAAAATTATGCATATCACTGTTTCACTTCGCCTACAAGTTCACTCGCTAAATACAGTCGAACTCCTATATAGTGATGTTCAAAATTCCCTTCAAAAACATCATTATATAGAAACTTCATTGTATAGAAGTTATACTTAAAAATATGTAAAATACAAATTTAAACGTACATAAGAAATATTAGTTATAAACACTTTCGTTTTGTCATTTTTAATCAACTTTACACTTAAACAACTTGAAACGAAAAAATTGCAAATAAAACGTGTTCAATAACATGACAATGCATTTCAAAACTCGAAGGAAATCCTATAATCCTCTAAACATTTCATGCATTTATGTCATTTACAAATGTACAGAATTTTTAGTACTATTAGTTATAGCCTTTCTGTATTGTAAATTAAGAAGTCTTATAATCCGCTTATCCGTTTAACAATGCGGTATTGTAAAAGTAAAGTAAATTGTACGTGATTCCAAGAAAACTTTAAGTAGTTAGGTAACATTTTCTTTGAAAAAGATCATTATATAGAATTTGAACATCATATTTTAGAGGCGTTTTTACACGCATTTTAACCCGAAGGTCAATATCTTAAAGAAAACATCACTAAATAGAAAAAATCATTAAATAGGAGTTCATTGAATGAACGATGTTTCACTTTCATTGAGATTTTTCCGGTAATGTTTACAAGCAGAATTAAAAGGGCAAACGAACAATAAACGTTTAATAATTGATATAACATTCATAAACAAAAATTAATCATTAATTTATTTTTGATAAAATGAACCATAAAAAACAAACTTAAAAATAATTACTCGAATAAGTACATATATTAGAAATACAAAACGTTAAGGAAAATTGATATTATCTTATGGCAGCAAATCTTATCAGCAAATTACAAAATTGCTTATAATGAAAATTTATTACTACTTGCGAATTGCATTATCAGCTATTAAGTACTAAACTTTATATTGTTCTCAAGCGTCTCAGTAAATATAACGGATTAACTGCATGTCAAATGAATAGGTACTTAACTTCCTTTACAAAGCACGTGAAAATATCACTTAATTTCCACTTAATATTAAGTATCAACAATCAATTTTGCTACGTTTCAATTTAAGAGAAAATATGAAATTGTTGAAAGTTTCTCAATAATAAAAGTACTATTAACAAAGGCGCCAAATTCAATTTGTGGTGTCGTTAGTTCACGATATAAATTTTGGTTGACACCAATTTATTTTACTATAATGTAATCGTGATTTTTCACGTATACGATACAGCACGCAACTTTAGAACGATAAACATCGTTAATACATTTTTCAGATTTTTTGGTATTATACTGTATACTTTATTATTTACTTATGCAGATACTTTGAGTGGTAGCTACTTGATTAGAAGTGTAAAAATTGCGTTACGTAAGAAGCATGCTTAATGTTATCGAATAAATAAGATTCCTCTAATTTTATTAAAAGCTTAGAATGATACATTTTTTTCTACTAAGTAATTGAACTAATTTTAGAAAATCCATTTGCATAGTAAACAAGCTAATGACTCTGTATTTACTTAAACTTTATTCTAAGGCACTATTGATTAACGGTAAAGTTACTTTATCAGGGTGGAAAACAATTTAAAATTTACTTTACTCTGCTTCATAATTAGTTTAAAAGTGCGACTATTTAAGATAAAATCATATAATTATTTTTTAGTTTTGGAGGCTATAGCAACACCAACTCCTATAATTGTGTAGTGACAAAACAAAACATGAATTTAAATCTTGTTTATCTAAATTTAAATATTACGAAAATAATCAGATTATTTTTATAAAAAGCAACACGAAACATTTATAGTTAAAGGTCACTTATATTGTTGTCACTCAATCTAATATATGTACACATGTTAAAACAAAAACATTTTTTACGTGCTTTGCTTGGTTAAAAATCATTTTCTACAATAATAGTTATTTGTTTCAGTTTATCATAGAGTTTTGTTTATTATTGCAAATGTGGAGTTTAAATAAATATCCACGTGGGCAATGAAGAATAAACATTATTACTGAGTTAAACAAAAATATGAATAGAACAATTTTAAATTAGTTTTCTGTTTCTGTAATATATCCTACCCAAATTCCTGCTTAAAGCAGATAAAAATAAGTAACAACAAAATTGCCAATTTGGCTTTACAAAAAACGTTTTCGTTGGTATTTTGCATACGGAAAAAATAAATTAATTTGACATGAACTATAATTGAACCTAATTCACTGCTAATTTTAAGGGCTTTCAATTACGATTTCGACAGTAAAGGAAACCGGGGACCATTGTAAAGCCTGGTAATTGTGATTACTTGCATAAGTACAGGAAAAAATGTGTCTCTCTAACAAAAATCTTTCCACGCACCAATTAAACACCGATTTATGAAAGGGACACCTCCGAATAAAATTATCATAAAAGCAAAAGATACTATGTACAAATCCTAAGCTTGCTGCTGGATACGACTTATAGACTTCAGGTTCTGGATCAAACATATTACAATGAAAACGTTTTCAAAGGCATATCTTAATATTCAAACTGGGTCAATAAGAGTTTGTTGTATTATGATGTACCATGAAAGTGGCGACCAAGAAAAATAATGCGGATGATCTGCATTCTTCTGGAATTTTGAGAAACAGTAATAAGAGGAGAATAAGATATAAAGCTAGAGACTTATTGGCAATTGAAATCCACTTCAATCCACAACACATACCTTCAATTCCAAGCGTATAACAAAAACCAGAAAGCATTTTCAATTGTTATTATAACAAGTTCTTTTACTACTGATAAAATTGCAACTAAATCAAACACAAAAAAGAACAAAGCAGTCGTCATAGTCAAAAACCAGATTGGCTAAGCAGAAACTAGAAAAGAAGGAATTTAGAACTAAAAATAAAATTAATATATAATATATTGAATGAAACTTTTTATTTTTTAATCGTACTGATGATTAATGACTCAATAACTACATTTCAAATTAACTCCAAAAACTGGTCCATGCTATCACCAACTTCCATACTTAATTGCGTTAATTTGCTATATTTAGAATAATTGTGAAGAAAGATAATTTGAGCGTATTTAGTATTTTATGTCCAATTTTCTATATCCCGATTTAGTTTTATTGTGCAATAATGGTTCAACCGAGTTCATCCTTAAAAATTTCTTTTTTGAAATTTTTTTCGATTGATTCAAGAACGGTACACAAATTTTATAGTTTTCTAACCCCACCTTAGCTGCGCCACTGCCATTATAAGACCCACAACTTCTGAAAAGATAAAATTTCTGTACAGTTTTGTTTTTAGCGTTTGTATGAATTACAGTTTCAAACATATTAAAAGGTTTAAATCGCTAATATATTTTCTATTAAAATTATGAAATTGGATATTGAGCAATTTAACGTTTGTAATTTTATTTACAATACTACCTATTTGAAATGTAATTAAATTTGCTTTTTGCTTTCATCACATTTTTGAATAAAGTTATTTATGAAGTCATAGTAAATATTTAAAATGTCGCAATTTTCGTCATCTGTTAATACTTGATTTCAACCTAAACAAGTAATTTTATTATATAATTGATTAACTTTTTTAAAATATAGTTTGCAATAAGTAATTTCTCTTTTTATTTAATCGACCTATGCTCATTTACAATTCTTTCTAAAAAATGGACACCGATGAAGTTTTTTGCTTTATTATATTATGTTTTTGTTTAAATCTTCAAAATCATCATTAAATTGTGAAATGTCCATATTTTCGGTTTCCTGAGCTTTTATAGTAGTGCTAATGCTGAGTAGACATTCTTGTTTTATCGTATTTCTAAGGTAATTTTTATTTAACGTTAGTTTTGAGAATGAATATTTCGCATTTGCTACAGTAACTTGAATTGCTAAAAAAAGTAATAATAATGAACGTACTCCTAAGAACTCATCTCGAAGTATTTGATAACAATTAGCTTCGCAAAGTCTTGTACTATTTTAAGTTTTTGAGTTTGATTTTTTAGGAATTTCACACAAACAACTAACTGCGCTGGAAGTGAATCTGAAATTTCACTTGAAAATCTCTTCTGAACATTTTCGGCGTACTTTGTCAACGTATTGTCATCCATTTTAAGTATTTTAGGTGGTGTTAAGAATGAAAATAAATCTCCCACTGTGCACAATCCGACAAATCTCTTGTACAACTGCCCAGTAACAATATCAATAACACGACAAAATATGTTCATTTTAAGAAATACCATTTTCAAACTTTATTCTTGTGCTAATTTATCAAAATGTTTCTTTGCAGTCCATTCACTCATTGTATTTGTTTGGGCACATCCTTGTCGGTGACATTTTGAAATTTCTGAACCTTACATCTCAATACTAGCGAAAATAACGAGTGTAATTCCAATAACTGATCCATCTGTTAGTTGTCTAACTACGTGATGGTTAAGTTTTAAGCAAACTACTACGGTACATTGTACTGTTCATCATTGTTAGTGATGGATGTTTTAACTGTTTCAATAATTGGTTTTCAAACTATGTTAAGAAATTTATTTTGTTCATACCACTATGATAAAATTTGCGTTAGTGTTCAAAGAAAGAACTAACGAAAACGATGAATACACCCTTTTTTAGTTTAGCACTCTAAATACAAAAAAAATGTTTTAATATCTAATTCTAAAGTAAACTGTAATATGATTCAATATTGCGGTTCCGGAAGTATATTGTCGCGACTGCAAAATTTGTAATTTTACAGGAGAAGGAAATCAAAATAGTTACACCTTATCTATCAGAATAATCTAAGAATTCGAATTAATTCTTCTGTAAAAGTAGTTTACAGAATTTTTGGTTTACTGTTGTAATTTTTAAGACATTTAAATTCAAAAAATTCTAGAAGTATAATTAAAACTTTTACATTTCCGTCAGAATAGGAATAGTAAACAATAAAATGGAAGAAAACTTTATTAAAATGAAAAAAAAATGTTTCTGAGTACAATAATTATAATAAAAATAATAATGTTATGACAATCTATATTAAATGATTAACATAAAAGAAATATTTTTTTAAATTAATAGTTTCTCTAAAAGTATAACAAATAAACGTAAAAAAAGTCTCATAAAAGGGTTTGTAGTAAAAAGGAATCATGTTGTGTTCTATCAGACTTTTCAAGCACTGTAAGCAGTTTTCAACGAAGAATGTCCTTTACCTCTAGACTTTCTGCCTTTAAACTGTACTTGTTTCCACTCTGCTTCCCTTTTCAAACCTTTAGACATGAAGTTTGTTGTGTTTCAAACAATGCTCTCGGTTCTTCATTTTTCGATTTGAAACGAATATTATGTAAAATATTTTCTAAACTAGTGCGATCTCTTCTTAAAACAAAGGGTTTTTTATTTTTAATAATCTATTAGCCCAGTCATTATAGTTAGAATTTCGACTAAACCTGGAAGTAAATAGTACAAAGGTGAAAATTGGCAGAGATATAGTTTACATGATCCTTTCCAACATACCAAAGTTCACCATCAATCCTCCGCGTGCGTCAGCCGCCATATTACAAAATGGCGGACAAAAAAGCTTATTTGTTAATTATCTCGCTTATAAGCGCTCCAACGGTACATTTTCAGGTAACATAAATTAAATATCTTTAAAATCTCTACAAAAAATGTCATATACTATTTTATCGTAGGACTAGTAGTTTTCTCGCAACATTAAGACCTAGAATCACATGGATAAAAAATGAAACTAGATATACTCAGGATCCTGAAAACAGATATTTTTATTCCTTTATTTAACATTATTATGGTTATGATACATAACAAAATCAACTAGATATAACTCAAAGCTGTTATGGTATGACGTATTATATTAGGTAAATGTAAACCTGTGTTCCTTCCATCCTGTGGTTACGATAAGAAAACTAAACTGCAAAGTAGGCAACATTAAAATGATCTAACACTTACTGTATATATCTATACCTTACATTATTTTTACGATCGATCGACTATAAGCGTGGCCAGTCATCATGTGGCTAATTGACGCTTTGGCATATACTAAGGACCACACATCTTCTAACCCACTTCCGCCCATGATGTATTCGATTGAACCCATATAGGACATTGACAGGTGAAAGCCACCTAATCTTACTACAACATTCGTCAAATCTCCACTAATGTTGCTAGCGACTATATCAGATGCTTTAAGATATAGAGGCTGATCGAATGTTACAAAGTAATGCTTCTGGTTTTGCTTTAGGCACTGACAACGCCACACTACAATCATCTTGTCTATTTTCTGAAATCACCTGCGGTAGCATCTAAGACTAGTTGTACGATTGGCGAAATGAAGTATTGCATGCTGTTCCTTCATGCGATGACAGGTTGCGATTCAACGTCAGCACTATTTCGCAAGGAGAAGAGATCCGCTTACAAAATTTTGGCTAAAGACAATATTGTCTAAATTCTGATCCTTTCATGATTGCGTCTGTAGGCGAAAAATTCCTTTTGCGACTATATGGAGAAAAACAATGTAAGACATTAAACGATCTTCGATATGTCCATTTCAAAAAACCATTACACGACAGAAAGTCATTTGAGCTAGCCTCATTACCTCCAACTTCGGATGCAGCTCGTCTGCATTCTTTTAGGGTGTAGCTGCAGGTACAAATTTGGCACAGAGAAAATAACACCATTAAGCCAATCAACTGGGGTTGGCGTGAGGCTTCAGACATGCTGATTCCTGTGCCAAGTACTACACCTCCGGCACCTGATGGACTTCTTCATCTGATAACATGTAACTGCAAGACTGATTGCATTCGTGGCTGCGAATGCAGAAAGGCAGGCCTTGCGTGTTCTCAATTATGAAACCACGCACTAGAAGAAGAAGGATCAGAGGACGAAGAAAGAGAGCAATCGTAAAAATAATGTAAGGTATAGGTATGTACAGTAATTGTTAGATCATTTTAATGTTGCCTACTTTGCAGTTTAGTTTTCTTATCGTAACCACAGGATGGAAGGAACACAGGTTTACATTTACCTAATATAATACGTCATACCATAACAGCTTTGAGTCATATCTAGTTGATTTTTTCATGTATCATAACCATAATAATGTTAAATTAAGGAATAAAAATATCTGTTTTAAGGATCCTGAGTATATATAGTTTCATTTTTTATCCATGTGATTCTAGGTCTTAATGTTGCGAAAAAACTACTAGTCCTACGATAAAATAGTATATGACATTTTTTGTAGAGATTTTAAAGATCTTTAATTTATGTTACTTGAAAATTTCCCGTGGGAGCACTTATAAGCGAGATAATTAACAAATAAGCTTTTTTGTCCGCCATTTTGTAATATGGCGGCTGACGCACGCGGAGGATTGATGGTGAACTTTGGTATGTTGGAAAGGATCATGTAAACTATATCACTGCCAATTTTTAGCTTTGTACTATTTACTTCCAGGTGATAACCTATAATGACTGGGCTATATATAAAGTTACGAATATTTCTAAAAATGAAAGTTAATAATCGTACTTATTTTTTAATACATGTCGTAACCTGATTTTTACTTCTACGACAAATCAACATTAACTACTGGTTTATGGTTTGTTTTCTTTTTTCGGCTCTTAGGTAGTTTTCCAGTTTTAAAATCGGCGAAAATCTGTTATATTGTTGATGATATATGTTGATTTGAACTGCATTAGCTACGCTCTAAATCAATACTCCGATTAAAATTTTGCTTAATAAAATTATTAATGTTTTAATTCTTGTACAACATTAAAAGGTAACAATGGGCCACCGTTATCTTGTTCATGTTGAAAGTACGACATTAAATTGGTAATCAAAAGTTTTGATTATTTTGAAAAAGAGTTTGGTATTTTGAACGCAAACCGGGAATTTCACAAAAGGAAAATGTCAAGTGTAGCACTAAAAAGTACTGTTTTGATTGTATTTATAAAAGCATAGAATTATGCATAACTGCAACGCCTAATCGACTGCACAAATAATGACAGACAGATGACAGACGTAAACGAATCAGTATTACAATATTTTTTTAGTAAAGTGAAAATTACATATTGGTACACAATTAATTCCTTGGATAGCATATTATTTCCTAGGCTAAGCTGCCAAATCATGGAAATATAAAACAGCCATCCAGCATGAACTGGGAACACAATATAAAATTCAGTACTTCTTGGCTACCAGTGTTATACCCTCTGAAAAGAAGATTAACCTTTGTAACAAAGAACACTTTCTCCCAGTAGTGATGAAATCAGTCATTAGATAACAGAAAAGAAAGCGAAAGTCTGTAAATCACCAAGCTTATAGCAAGTGACAAAGCATCGTCACTAACGTCATTCTAACGTTCGGAAGATGCAAATTGCAATATTTTGGAAAGGTCTGTACTACAAAACGACAAAGGCAACTCCTTGTTTTGGCTCACAAAGAGAAACTAAGATCGAGCCTAATAAGTCCATTACGACTTACGACATTAGACGCAGTCTAAACCGGAAGTGGTTAATAACCTTATTTGTTTAAATTTTTGTCGACTAAAAGATTTAATACAAATTTCGGTGCATTTAAGTATACAGCAGTCCAGGTAATGCTGCTTTGCTATAAAATACCACTTACAGGCACAGGAAATAACTGTATTAGGTTATCATACAAGCTTTTACTTATTGTTAACTTTAAAAATGTTTAACAATACAAATGATGTCTGAATATTATCGTAGCAAAAACACTAGCAATTATGTTAATAGTTAAACTAGATATCCATTTTATTTTAAAATGTAACATATGCAACTGTTGCCAATATAATATAATTAAGGAAAGCGATTTTAATTTAAGCAATTATATTAATTTAACAATCAATTGGATTTCACAGCAATTCCTTTAAACTCCAATTAACTCAAATACAACCAATACAGATGTTGTAAGTACTAATAAAAATCTTATTAAAATTGTTTTCATTTAAACTAAATTGTATTTACGTTTACGTGTACAAATTCTAAATTATCATTGCTTTAAATATATTTGTTATTTGCAGCAAACAAATTTAAGTTCCCATTGTAGTTTTGTTTACATAAAAACTGTTTATTTTACTAACATGATTTTGTTTAAATTCATTTCTTTTGTTCTGATTAATCTGTTTCTATTTGTACTTGTAATCGGTTTATCTATACCTTGCTAATAAGTATTTTCTTGGTTTCTTAAACAAATCAAAACGTAATTATGAAAAGACGTATACTTGCACACTAATAAAGTGAATGTAAAGATTGCAGTTCAAATAAAATAAAATTTAATGTTTTTAAATCCTAAAAAAGCTATATTATATTATTAAATAAATGGGAATATAGTAGTCCGTTATTTGCTGACAGGGTGTCACATTATCAATATTCAAAAATTAACAGTAACAAAGAATTTCACTAATTTTTAATAACTATTTATTTTAAAATGCTGTGCTAAATAAACATAAAACTTTGCATTTGAATAGTTCAGAAAGACGCTAAAAGAAAATTTAAATAATGAAATAGCTGAAGTGTTAAAGTTTGAAAACAAAAATCGATGAATAAGACAATGTCTTCCTAAATACTATTACATTGTTAAACTCAAACCGTCTAAGAAATCGTTTCAAAGTGAAATTCCTTTCTACTTGGTTCCGACAAACGTGTTGCAAACAAAATGCGTAAAATTAAAATTTATGTGGCTCAGACGGAAGAACAAAAAGGAAAGCTCTTTCGCAAACTACGTTGCATAATAACAATTTAATAAATACAAACTTTGAAGTAATCGAATTAACGCAATTTGACAAAATATTTTTTGTTTTTTTATTATTTTTTTAATTAATACATTATGAAAAAGATACATAATTTATTATTTATGTTTACCGTGTTTACCGAGAAAAAGATAATTATTACAAGAAAAAGTTTGTTCAAACGTTTTAAAACTTGTGCCAAATGTTTTTATTCTGTTTTGTATTAGAAATCATGCAGAATGAGGACCTTCACAACAACACGTATATGCGTGATAGTTTTTTATTTATTTTGGTTTTGGAGAAATTCTTTATCCACAGGGTTTTTCTTAAATATCAGGAACAAATATTATTTATTTTTATAAATTGTACCACAGTTTAATAAATTGTATTATTTTTCATACTTAAACTATATTTACTATAATCTGCCTAATTTAATATTTTATATTTACGGTGTATATTTAGTAAATGATAATTATCTTTTAATAATGTTCCCATAAACAATAATCTACTTTTATCATATATTTTTTTACGATTAGATAGTAATTGTTTAATATCGCCAATTGAATTATAACACCTATTAATTTGTTCAATTCTAATTTTATTTAAATGTGATGGAATATTTCTGTGATTAAGAATCCTAATCTGTATGCTTTTCGTTAGGCTATAACAATTTAAATATTTATAATTTCGTAAATGTTTTAAAAGTCTAATTCAGTACATCTGGATTTCGTTATAAACTCGTTGATTCTTCTTAGCATTCGTTACAATACAGTTTCTAAACGAATTCAACTGAGCTATCGTTAGCGATTCAAGGACTTTGTTAATCTTGTATGACTGCATAGTTCAGACAAAACAACAATAGAAACATAAAAAGTTGAGGCATTGATCTAAACGAAAATGGTTAGAAATCATATTTCATTTTAAACAATGGACGATCATTTCATACATCTGTTGATGACTATTACAGGGGAAGATAATTTTAGGAAGTAAGTAATATGTACAATTGATTATTATATTTAATATAAAACATAAAATGGGTTGTGTTTAAGGGAACAGTTGCGTATCCAAAATTGACACCTAAGCGATTCAAGTGATCCGTTTAATTTACTTAAAAAAATGTATTCAAAGTTTTCGACTTACACTTGAACTAGCTAAAAATTTGTGTATCGGCAGGTTTTATCAGCGGGTCTGCCATTTGTATTAGCCCAGGAATACCTGTTTACACTGATAAGGGCAATTAGTAGCCGAATCTTTAAATCTGTTCAAGTTTTTTCTGGAGGACCTTTTTCTGTACATTGAGCATAAATCAATTGAGTACGAACTTTTTTCTTTGCTACACTTTTCCTATTGGCAAAAGTAAAATAAAAAAGTGATATATAACACGAAATTAACTGTAACTTACCTTTTTCCAACGTTCCATACTTTTTTGTGGACCACTGCCACATGAATTCAACTATTCCACTAATTTATCCCACGTCTATTCAGTGGCATTCGGCCACATCCCCCATTAACAAACGACTGCTGTGTGGAAATAACTTTCATGGAATGTGTCCTTTTTATTATATGTTCAAATCCCATATTAAAAAAATCTTAATTTTTTTAAATTTAAGTCAGTAAAACTTATAATCGTTTAGATAACAAAATTGGATACAGAATGGCGCTGTAAGTCGGAAAATATCTAGATTGGTATGAACCTACCATAATATCATTTTCGTTAGGTAATAAAGAGTTTAATGTATCAACTATATATTGTTGAAAGAGATCTTGCTTGTTAGCAAATACATTTACTCTTTCGTTATCATCAAGGAGTTAGCCAAGGGCTAATGTAGAGAACAAAAAATTCCCTTGTTTTATAAAAATTCCACTAAGAATTTTCCAAATTCCACCAAGAATTCCCCAAATTCCACTAAGAATCTTCCCAAATTCCCAAAAAATTACTCAAACTTCCGAAAAATTTTCTAAAATTCCAATAAGAATTTCTCAAACTTCACTAATAATTCCCTAAATTTTACTAAGGATTCACCCAAATTCTCCAAAATTCCACAATCAATCTTTACATCAAACACTATGAAATTATATTAACACAAATGTTTAAATTATGCTTTTTGAAACGAAAACTATGTGTTCAATAAAGCATGTTAAAAATAACTAAGTATAATATAAATTTGATACATCTTAGAAAATAAACAAATAAAAAAAAATTACAAATAAATGTAGTTAACTATAAAATAAAAAATCAAAAACAATTTATATATTATATATATTTTTGTCCCCGATTTTGCATCTTTAAAGTTTTTTTTTTTAATATTTAAACGGTCCTTCCTAGAAATTATGAAACGCTCATTTCCAATCATATAAATTGGGCCATATATAATGTAGTCAGATTGAACTAGTTGGATATCGTCGTTATAGGACCATTCAAATCTTCCCAATGATTGTTTTTCAAGTTTCTTTATGTGGTGGAATTATCCTTTTCTAAAAGAGAAACACGGATATTTGTCTTCCTTTGAGAAGAAAGGATAAAATGTTTCCAATCAGATATACCGAATTTTTTTTAAAGGGACCAACCTCCGATCTACAAAAAGGCTGTAACTTGTGGAACCGTAGTGGTACAACTTAAACTGGTATTTGTTGATAAGTTATTTAGTTTTTGTTTTACTCTAATTCATCTATCACTAGTTAGCTTATTTGTTGCATAGTTGAAAAACCAACTTAAATCTAACTTTTCAAATTCCATAAATTTACTATGCTTCCTCAACCGCGTTTTTAAAGTCATCATCAATTAATGTTGAAGTTAATGCAACTAAAGATTTAATTATGTCATTATTTAGAATTAAATCACTATCAATGTTTGAATCAATATCACCATCATGTTCAGCAGAAGTATTCATGCTATTCAAAGTTAACCAACTGAATATTCAAATGCTCATAATAATTAAGGATGACATTTTAAATTCCTTACTCTTTTATTGTGGACAAAACGTCATTAAGACCGTCTATGACACCAGACTTGATTACAACATTTGAAATTTCAATAAAATTTTGGTAAAAGGGCGTTGCCTTTAGTTTCCAGCTTGTTTAAATTTTATTTTTAAAAATAAACGTATCTTTCAAGTCATTCGTTACATTTGGGATAAATTGATTTTATTCAGACGAATAATTATTTCTAACAAACTAAAATTTGCAACAGTCGAAAAAGTGTTCATCATAGATCTAGTTGCTAATTTGCTCGCAAGGCTGACTGCTCAAAAGCCACGGAACAAACATGTCAGGTGTTAATTCGGTACATTCAAGAAATTTTTTTACTAGTAGAGCTTGAGCATTTAGTTTGATGCACACACATGAATTCAAACTTAAGAATTTATCTTTTAGTGTATACTGCTTAGATTTTAATAGCCAGGTTCTCCATATCCTTAGTGTGAACACACTATGCCACATCAGATTCTTCTTTGAATGCTTAAATCTTTTTTTTAAATAGCACGTAAAACATTACTAATAAGTTCAAGAAATATTACGGTTCTTTTGCTGTCAGGTACGCTAGTTTTCGATAAGTTAATAACTCTGGACGATGAAGTTGTATGCATAATTAGCTACAGATTCTTCGGTAAAGTGTCTGTGAATGTTCGTTAATGACGACGCATAAAATAAGAAATCATTTAGTTTTTAAAATGGACTCGAAAATGGAGTATATAAATCTACATATCTTAAAAGCAGTTTTTAGTTTTTGTTTAGTTTGTAATATAACACACTTTGCATTCCATACAAACGTTGATTGTAGTATTTACTGGAAGATAACCAACCTTGCGCTAGGAAATAAGCATCGATCCTTCTGTTGGTCAGCATATTTACTAACCATTTTCCTAATTGTTGTAGATTACTACAGAATCTTGATTCTACATTATAGCAATGTTGCCATGCAGCACTTGAATTACTATGAAGTCCAAAGTTTCGCTTATCGAGCGTTTATAAGAAACTTATCAATCTTTTATTACGAATTAATTTAAAAAAAAACAAAAACTGCGTCAAAACGAATTGACAACTTCTGTTATGTACTAATTTATTTAATATAAATAGTTACATGCAAGTAAAAGAAAACCTTGACCAACCACAACTTTAATGTGTGATAGTTTAAGTAGTTATAAGTCACGTTTGCTTCTCCGATAACCTTGAGCCGTCAACTGATGGATTTATAATAATGACAATGGAAATTGTTTTACATAATAAATATCATTAAATATAAATTCGTTTGCATTCAACAAAATTACATAAGATGAAAACAGTGAGAATTGATCACAATTTCAAATATTTTGACATGGCAATCTGTACTTATACGTCTCGTTGCGTGATCAAGGTTTGGAGTTAAATTAGGCTTAAATATAATGTATCATCAATTTACATATTTACTTCGTCAGCATATCAACTCTAACGGTCATAGAGGTGCACAAATCTAAAAACGTTTGTACTGCTAAAGAAAAAAACATCAGTATCAAATTTTATTATATTTAAAAAGGTAAAAAAACAAAGAAATATAAAACCGAACTATATTTGAAATAGGCTTTCTACTCGCAAAACTCGCAAAAAAAGGTGAAAAGTAACACAATTAGATTAGAAATTGGAATAAACTTAAATCAAACCTGATATATCATGGCAACCTCGCATGTAAAATGAGCCAGTAAATGATAAAATATTTGTAAGATGCTGACCGTCTGTGGCGACACTAGTCGGTGCAGATAATTTATGGAGACGGGCGCGCGGTGAAGAAAGTCATGTTTCACACTTATTAGCACGTAGTTGGGCATCTTCCAGTAAATACTACAATCAACGATACAATATTGTTTATACACTAAATCGTTTTATACATTGTTATTTTAATGTTATTAGTTTGGAAAATCGGAATAATTCTTTGTGTTAGATTTGGGACATTTATGGTTTTAGTGTAAATAATTTCAATGTAGTAAATAATGTAAGGTTAGTAGTAATTTGGTTTATTTGTTGGTAGAACATTATTAGTTGTGCTAACATGTAAAAGTATTTAATTTATTATTGAAACGTTAGAGAAATTATTCTCAAGTTTGAGAACTTTCGCGAGGTTTTTATACATTTCGAGAACGGTCAGCGAAAATTCTCGAACGTTGGCCAAAATGTATAAATGCGGCACAAACAAATCATAGCTCAGTTATTCCAGCAATTCGAAGACGGCAGTGTTAAGAAGATTATTCAATTTAAATAAATAAGTGATTAATGCGTGTGTTCGAGATAAATATATGCAGTATAACCTTCTACGTGACTTTAAATTAAACAATAAGTGTTAAACTAAAGTTATCCGCGGACTTTATCTTCGTGTGATAGTTCTATATATAAATTAGTGTGTTTTTATTAAATATCCTTAGATTTAATTAGTTCGGTTAGTTATACACGTGTACATATTTTTAGTATAAATAAATTAATTGGTTTTAATAATAAACGTTGCATTATGTTATTTAGACAATTATTATCTCTTAATATGTTCTTTAAGATGCTAAAGCTTTTCGTATAGAATTGGATTGATTAAACCCATAATTTTATTTCTTGTGACTTTAATTATATTATTTATTTATGGTGTGGGTAGTTAACCCTTTTATTGAGGCTATAGACTTGCTATTCCATACGCTAAATCTAAACCATCACTGGAACTTAACCATTCATTCATCAATAATCTCTTTTAAAGTGAAGGTAAAGGTTAACCTAACGCATTTTTACTTGTATATTATTTAATACTAACACAGTTTTTACTGTAGTTCGCTATAATTATAAAACTGCTGAAAATGATTGACACTTCCAAGTCTAGAGTAATTAAACTATAATAAAAAAAAGTAAAGATCCCGAAATCTATGAATTTGCTCTTGAGCTTACATTTTTTCTATCGTTATTTATTATTTCTTTGCAAGTTGGTTTTATATTTACAAATAGTCAGTGCCTCCTTTACTTTACAAGCCGTGTTGTTAGATCTGGCAACGCTGTTTTAGTCTGTTTAAGTAATCTTGTCAGTTTTGAAGTGAAAATTTAAAATAAAACTAAACGATTTCAACCACCCCTGCCATATAATAATAAAGGGATTTCTTCCGTTCCAATTTTGTTAATCAGAAGTCTCCCTGACATATTTTATCCTGCTTAACTTCTTTTTCTACATCCAGCAGCCAGCCTGAACTATGATCATTTTCTTGAACAATTTCTTCTTCTGATGCTTTTGATGATGATGAAGAACTTTCGAGTATAATTTTCTTAGTTACTTTTTGTACTACTTTTAAATTGCTTGCTTGTTTTTGTTTAAATTTTTGCTCTATTTCTTGTTTTTCCAGAGTGTCTGTTAATAAATACTCTTGATTTTTCTTCTTCTATCTATTAGCTCTAGGTGCCGCTTTCGGAAAAGGTCACAACTGTTCTACAGTTTCAATTATCCTATCCTGAGAGCTTGTTGGCGCGGAAACTTCATTTTTGCATGATCCCGGTAAACATTCTAAATTGTCTGTAGTGTAGAACTAAACAAAGGCTCTAAATCCCGACTGGATATTTATTGGGGTAAACCCACAAGAATATGCAATTCCATTTAGTTTTGCTTCATCATATATGGTAATGGGCTTTCCAAGGTGTTTGAAGCCAATTTGTATTGTAGAATTCTTTGAAAGGGCCAAAAACGCTACGATCATGTGGTTGTAACTTATGGCAGGTGGTTTTTTCTATTAATTATTCACATCGATGTGGATGACATCATCCAGGCAAGGGGTTTAATAACCACACTACTAACGAAACGTATTACAACTATCTCTGATTCTCATCATTTCGCAATTGTATATTAAGTTACAAAAACAGAAATGATGTTTATTAAAATTTTGTTATCATGCGCGTACTAAATGATGATCAAAACAATTGGCATTAAATGGCTCATGTACCGTATAGTAACACGATTGTTTATAAGCGAAAACCCTGAATTTCTAATGAGCTTCGTTCCCGCATTGACCGCCATATTTTGTCGATTGCACTCGCATGGATGGAGGTTTAATGAATACAGCATAAATATCTTGTGTTCTAGTTGGAAAAAGGATAAGATACTCGAGGTAGAAACCAGTAGAACGGTCCGCAATACTTTTAGAGATTAGACATCAAGGATATATGCCGGGAGATGAAATGGTACAATGTGCAGCTCGCAGTTAATTGTGGACACTCCTTACGGCAGAAATATATATTAGCAAGTTGAAATTTGAAACCTTGACATGACTGTGAGTGGAAAGTTGCATACCCGTTAGTTTGAAATCTACCTAAAATGAAATTTAAATCGTTACAAGTTTATAACAAAAAAGAAACACTTAAAGTAAAAAAGTCAACCAACAATTGGTTAAAAACGAGCTTATAAATATCACAAAAAATACAAATGGAAACCAACTAAACTAACTAAATCAAATACAAAAATCTTGGCACTGGATAGATAACAATAACCGATTTAAGCCTTTTATTTGTTGTTGTTGTGATGTTTTATAAGCTACTGACCTCAGCTTTTCAAAGCGATACATTTTTATGTCTATTCAGAAAATACCGCACCGACTCCTGCCCGACTTTTTATTTATCTAATCACTTTTGAGTAATAATTTGATTTACGACGATTTCCCAGAACAATTTGATAAGCTAGTTTATCCAGTTCTAGTGTGTAAGATAATGATTGAACTATTAGTAGGACATCAAGTTTCCGCTGAAATCCAATTCAAAATTGCTAATAACATAAAATACTTTAATACGGGTTCAATAATCTTACATAATTGCAGTTCGCTAGAAAATAATACCAAAAACTGTTACAGTATAGGCACATGTTTTCATGTTACGTATTTATTTCTATTATAAGATAGACAAATTTATCTTACTATTTAAATGAAAAGGGTACAATAGAAAAAATAACGAACACAAATTGATTGTAATTATTACTCAGTTTTTTTATATCCAATGTTTTTAAAATTTAGTTTTAAAATAAACTAATCGAATGCGATAAAATACAGACAAAGCTGAATTATTAAAGTATCCGTTATTGATCAGTAATTGGTAACTGTGAATAAACTCAAATTTTTACTTCAGTAAGTTCATAAGAAATTGGCATGGCATTTCCACAACTTCTATAAATTGTTGGAGAACTTTTTACGCAAAAAGAAAAATGAAAGCTTCTTTTAAATTTTAAGAAATGGTATTTTGTCAGAAATCAAAGACTGTTACGCAACGGATTAAACTTCAAATAAAGTATGCAAAAAAAAAACTTTGTTTACTATTATCAATGATGCACAATGTGCAAACTCATATTATAATTAAAATTATTGCTCCTTTTCTCAAAATACATTTCTTGTTAACATTCTAATGTTATCTATAAAATACAAGTTTTATATACACATTATATAAAAAAACCTTTTGCTATAAAACTAACGAATTCATAAATTTACTTTGAATGTCTTTTCTTTTGTGTTCCTTGCAAAACAAAACGATACAAAAACATACTAAACAAAAACCTACCATGCAAAGCACGAGAGAAAGTTTTGATATACCGATATTAAGAAAAACGAATGTAAGACTTCTCGGCAATAATTTACAATTCTAGGCATTAAAACTTTGTGTGAGCTTAAATTAAATTGAAGAAACTCACGCACAAATTGTTATCAGGAATAAATGTTTTAGAAGTAAAGTTATCCGGTATAATTTACACTATCAGAGCGATATTTAAAATTTTAATGGGATGTACTAATCTTTAAAGCATTTATCAATACACCGATTGATAAACTTACATTTTAATAGCTTCATTTACATTTAAATATTACTGATATCAAGTAAACACGAAATTATAATGAAATTCAATAAACGGATTTAGAAAACCTGATTTATTTTTTGTTCTCGGAGTTTTAGTTGTAGCATTCCTTTATTCTTTATAATTTAATTATCTGGACTATTATATTCTAAACGATGTTTGCGACTGAAAAAAAGTTTTTAACAAAGATAAGTAATTATTATTTAATTATTTTTAAGTTTCGTCTCTAAAATCCAAACTGACAAAAGGAATAGTGCAAGACAATTAAAATTATAAAAAAGCTAACCAATTGGCAAGTATGATTTCTTTATACAAGAGGTTTTTTATAAATTTTTTAACAAATTAGAAGTTTCAACATTAAAAAACTAAAATTTGTCAATCTTTATTACTTTACATGTAAAAAACCTTTTGTGACTCTTGTAATCTTCGCAACTATACATACTACACAAATTGATATAGAGCCGATTTCATAAACCATAGATAAATTGTGAAATACCTGTCGGGTCTATAAAATGTGTTTGTAGAACTTTATTTTTACAGAAGAAGAAAAACAATTACTTTTATGTATTCTTAAAGTACGAAATCAGAGAATAAACGAACCCAGTGTACTTCTTACTTTGAACCCTCATCTAAGAAGTGCATGCGCCCTACTTTGCACACAGAACTTTCTCCAGATTTGACTTTAAACGGGACCATCTCAAGTATAAATTTATTACTTCATTTCAAACCATTCTTTCTTTGCTTCATTAGATAATTTCGTAGTTATAGTTTTTAATATGGTATTATTACAACGACCCGGAGTTTGGAGTAATTCATCCTTCAATATCGACGCTTCTTTTATAAGGAATTATAAAGATTCAATGAAAAATTAAGGCTTTATTACAACACAAAACCCGCGTGAGCTTATCAATGTTTCACGAGACTCTGCAGACTAAGCAATAAAATTGCCAAAAAGCTTTATAACCAAATGAAAGATATGTATATAAACAGATGTTTTAAATAAAACTGCAAATTAAACATTTGAAACAATAAATAAATGTTCAAATAAATTACAAAAAGAAATAACAAATAAGAATTACGACTTCAAAGAAATATTGTAAATAAAACTTAAAACATAACTAACGAACGTAAATGATTGCTATTAAATATGACAAACGTAGATACCGAGGTCCTTTCGAAATTATGAAATCCACGATATAGTCGGATTTATTTAAAGTGGCGTTTTTCGGATTAAAAGTTTAAACGCCTACAGAGATGTGTTATATGATACATATATTAAGGAACAAATGCAGTCGGTTACTTCTCTACAAAATAAAAAGGAAAATACGAATATATGAACGCTTTCTTGTGTATTATTTTGATACAGTAGTCAGTAACGTTACAGTGTCTACGTACTAATACAAAAAATATAACTTTCGTGTTATATTCAGATTTATTTAAAGTGGCGTTTTTCGGATTAAAAGTTGAAACGCGTACAGAGATAGACAAACGTTCTCTTTCTCTTTTTGTTTCATTATTTAAATAGAATTTCGTAACGCCTACAAAAACAATAATTTATTTACGTAATTCTACGGCATGAACATGCTTTCTTAATGTAAGAGAAAGACGGCGCTAGAACAATAAAACGTAGAATTTCTACTGTTTAAGAGGCTTATAAGTAATATTCAAACAACACCAAAATAAATCTAGCTTTCAGTAAATATGGATTTAACTTGGATATTATATACTAATCTACATCTACAGGAAGTATAATAATTACGCTTTTAAATTTAGATTACTTAGGACAATAAATTTAAAACTTTCCAATCATTACTTGTGAAGATAGAACAAAGGGGCATGTCCCAAATTTCAAAATCAACACTTTTTAACCATGCTAAGCATCTCGGTTTTACTTATCATCGAACTAATCATAGAGTTGGTTTGTGCGAACAAACGCGCGTAGTTTTGCGAAGAAATGTGTTTTTACGTGCATATTTAAAAAACTTAAATTCACGCAATCCAAAACAATTTGCATTTGTGGACGAATCCTGGATATTCAGTAAAGGCGGAACAAAATTCACATGGCAAGACAGCGCATATCTGAGGGTAAAAGATTTATTATAGTACACGCTGGAACTAGTAGAGGCTTTATTGATGGAGCGAGTTTTATATTCTCAACCAAAAATAAATCTTTAGGTTATGATGGCAATGTGAATTTGCAATTATTTGGGAAGTGGTTCGAAGAGTCTCTACTAAAACTATTAAAAGAACCAACTATTATTGTGCTCGACAACGCAACATACCATTCTCGAAGAACTGAAAAAGTCCCAACAACCGCTTAGACTAAAGATCAGTTGAGACAGTGGTTACAAGAGAAAGCTATTGCATGTAACAACGACGCTTCAAAGGCCGATTTATTACATATGATACAGCAGCATAAGCCAGAATTTCTTCAGTACTATATAGAAAGTTTAGCAAATTATTATGGCCATGAAGTACTTCGTTTGCTACCATACCATTGTGAGTTCAACCCAATTGAATTGGTATGGGGCATTGCAAAAAACGAATACGACAAAACCATCGGAATGACACGAGAGAGAGACGACGAAGTATTACAAATATCGAAATGGGCTTTAAAAAAACTGACACCGGAAGTATGGGCCAATTGTGTTAAGCACACCGAAAATCATAAAAACTACCTTTGAACGGGAGCGCGTAATTGATGAAGTGCGGCCATTAGTTATTACTAATAATGGTGATTCGGATGATGAAAGCGACTTTTATGTTAGTTTAAGTGACTCCGAATAAATTATTGTCTTACAAATTTGTCTTTAACTGCAAGTTAATAAATTATATAATACCGTTTTTAATTTATTGTTCTAAATAATCTAAATTTAAAAGCGTAATTATTATACTTCATGTTTACGTAGGTGTAATGTCGAAATTAATTCCATATTTACTGAAAACTAAATTTATTTTTGTGTTGTTTGAATACTACTTATAAGCCTCTTAAACACTGGAAATTCTACGTTTTATTGTTCTAGCACCGCCTTTCTCTTACATTAAGAAAGCATATTCATGCCGTAGAATTATGTAAATAAATTATTGTCTTTGTAGGCGTTACGAAATTCTCATTTAAATAATGAAACAAAAAGAGAAAGAGAACGTTTGTCTATCTCTGTAGGCGTTTAAACTTTTAATCCCAAAAACGCCACTTTAAATAAATCCGACTATAACACGAAAGTTATGATTTTTGTATTAGTACGTAGGCACTGTAACGTTACTGACTACTGTATCAAAATAATACACAAGAAAGCGTTCATATTTTCTTATTTTCCTTTTTATTTTGTAGAGAAGTAACCGACTGCATTTGTTCCTTAATATATGTATCATATAATTAATTTTATTTGTAGTATATAAAAAAAAATGTTCTCGCACCTTTAGTGTAAATTCTAACAATCTTTCATCTTTCATTACGTGAACGATTTTGACAAATTCTGCCATCCGTACTTCAAGTATAAGATTAAATTTATTAATTTTTTTAGTATCTTAATTAATTTGCTTAAATTTATTATCCAACTGACGAGTTTTTTTTTGTTTCAGGTGAGTGTACAACTACAAATAGGACTACATTGATACATACGTAAGTTTTTTGCCTAAACGTATTTTATTTCTCTAGTCTTTGTTTTAAGTTAACCAGTGCATTGATGCTGTACTTACAATTAGTAAAAGCACAGGATACGTCTTCGTATAAATGATAAGACATTTATACACAACATTTCTGATTTATCTCCCGTCATGCTTATTAATGTTGAAGCGTGTGATGTATTCAAACATGTAAAACACAATGATGGCAGAAGATTTCACGTTGCATATATACAAAGATAGGCGCGTACTGTTTTCTATTTGATACGTACATTAATAAAATCTACTCAAGCGTAACAGAATCTTACTGAATATACGCTAACGTATATATACATTCACAACGACCATTTATTACCTAATTGGTTTTGTAATTATACTTACAAGGATTAGTAAAGTTATTTTAGTAATCCACGGTATATACCAATACCTAAATTGTACTTCATCTCTAATACTGTTTGTAGTTAATTATTATTATTGTTATATATTACTAACAGAATATACAATTCACTATGCCTTCTATACCTTATAAATATTGTTTTCTCTAATATTATATATTTCTCGTGTTTTAGTATAATTATTTATCCATTTACAATGTATATATTTGGTTGATGTGCTCATGTCGAATACTATATAAATTTAAGTTCCGTAGGGTAATTTGCTATTCAAAACATGAATAATATATAGGTATATATTATAGATGCAAAAAACAGCAAGTCGTAAGAAAATTTGACGTCAGAATCTGGAAGTAAAAGATAAAGTTAACATATTCTTTCTAGAAAAGACAATATGTTGAAAGCATTTATAACTAATATTGCAACCGTAAACTGTATAGTTTGTTTGAAACATAAAAATAATAGAGAAACTAAAAGCGTACTGAATCAAATTTTAATTTCCAGAACTTAAAAATATTAGAAAAAATTTTTTTCTAAATTAAATAGACATAAAACTGGTATATAAATTTATCTATCATATTAAGGGCCGGTTCTACAATGCAAGTATATACTACGAATAAGCTACACTGAGATTAAAATTCAAAAGAAGCGTTCTACAATCGCCGAATAACTTTATTCTTGGTATAATCTACGGAATACTTTATCCTTCAGAATTTGAGTCGATGTATTTAGGATAAAGGTATTGTTGTTTCCTATTGGCTACCCGCCTTTGATATTGTATCATAGTTTCTATGGTTTTGAGTAAACATAACTTATACGTCTATACGAGATATTACTCCCGTTCCTTTAAATGGTTGGTAGAAATTTATTTTGGTTCTATTCTGATGATGAATATGATATGTACGAAAATATAGCAGCACCGATGCAACGGAGAGCCAAAATATTTAAAAACAGGTAATAAAATAAAATTTTTTAGGTATGATTTCCAATAATTTGTTGTAGACCAAATTATTATTAAGAGTATGCAGATGTGGACTTCACACGTTTTCGTATGCAGAAAACAACATGCGAAATGTTATTAAATTTAATTCTAGAGTCAGTTAAATCTCGCACAGAACATAATAATGCAATTCCACCATCAACTGAACTGCTCCTGATCTTGAGATTGTATGCAACTGGTAACATGCCTATAGCAGTTGCAGATTTTGTGGGAGTTAGCAAGATATCAGCTGGTATGATAGTGAAGCAGGTTTCCGAGCTATTGCTTGGTTGTGTCATCGATTTATAACATTTCCTAAAATTTAGACTGCTAGGCAAGAATCGAAAGAACTCTTCTACAAATTTCAAGGTTTCCACGTCATTGGAGCTATTGATTGCACACACGTAAGAATTCAGTCCCCTGGCGAAGATGAAGCCGAACGCTTTCACAATAGTAAGGGGTATTTTTCGTAGAATGTCCAAATAATTTGTGACAGGGTTCATCCCATGACAAAACTATTTTCAATAACAGGTAGGATAAAGGGCAGATTTGAAAATAACGAATTTCCAAACTCGGTTATTTTAGAAGATAGTGGTTATGGAAACAATAATTATTCGCTTACACCATTGCCAAATCCAAATACTCTTGCTGAAAATTTATATAATGAAGCTCACATTAGAACTCGAAATTGCATAGAACGATCTTATGGTTGTGGAAACGTAGATTTCTTATTTTATCATTAGGGATGCGTGTTTCTGCTGAACTTTCAAAACTAATCATTATAGCGCCAGCTATTTTCTTTGATCATATATACTACGTGGATGGTGCATTGCCTACCTACTCAATGTAAAAATTGTGTCCTCCAGATACTATGTGTTAGAGAGAGATTTTTTGTCCTTTGCGACAATTTCTAAAATTTTGTTTGTCGCGGAAAGATTGTATAATTTAGCGCACCAATCGCGGCAGTGTAAATAAATTATTTCACCTTATCATTTAAACTGATATCCTTAAACTGAGTTATATAAATTAGAAATACAAGACTGCCTTACATTATTAATTGAACACAATATCAAATAAATTTATTCAACGCATATATTAAATAAGTAATCGATTGAACATAAAATCTTATTAAAACAGCATTTGTTTCATTAAAATGTAATGAACAAATTTTATAGGTAACGGGTACTTCTTCATATTGTAATTTTAATTTACAGAAATTAATTCATTTTAAACGGGTTAACCTATCTTTCGGAAACCTAACCAAAAATTTAAAATTAACAATGGAAATGTAATAATTTTTAAATTTACCCAAAATACGATATTTCGTTATTTCCAGGAGTTTTATATTTTCTGCATAAAACACAATAGGACATATTTATTTCACAACTAACAGCATAAACAGTAAACACACAACAAATAAACATAGAACCATAGGAATAAACGAATAAACACGTCAACGACGCCAACACATGCGCTTTCGATACCTTATGTTGTAAAGGATGGATAGATATGTTTGCACCGTAATGTAAAGGACATTTGCATACAAATATGTTCTATCCATAGTATATATGATCGAAGGCTATTTTACATAATATTTGTATGAATGAAAATGATAGAGATCTAGCGGTTGTAGTGGAAATAGAAAATGTCATTTATTTAGAACCATTACAAAACGATATAAATGTCAATGTAAACAATAGAATGCGGTCGACTAGTATAAATACCCATTTTGAAAATTTATTAAGTAATTAATAAAAATACATAAACTTTTACTTTGTTTTATTTCTTAAATCTGCTTCCAAACTTTTTATTTTTAAATCATGCATCTATGCATCCCTTTTCTCTTTTTGTTTAGATTCTTCTTCTAACAATCTCGTTTGTAAAATCTATAAATTCAATCTTTCTTCATAAACCTGAGTTTCACGCTGTGGTGTTACAACTGTTGAACTTTTTCTTTATCTTATGTGACATGTTTCTTTTACTGAAAAATTAGCAGTTTAACATATACCATAAAATGTTAAAATAATTACTAGGGGCCGGTTGCACAAAAGTAAATAATAACTAGTAGTTGATTAAAATGTGACAAGTTGTCAGGTTTTATTTCAGTTGCACAAAGCAAATCAAAACACTTGTCAGCTGATTACTAATCAAATGCGTAAACTTCACGAACTTGCTAACATAATCTGGCAACAGTGGATTTCCCTTTGTTTCTTAAAAATAAAATAGGTTAGGTTAGAGTATACATTTACTTTGACGTTTTTGGTTAACGTTTAGTAAAATAGTAAAATGAACCGAAAACCTCTGCAGGAAAAAAACACAGATAACGAATAAATAAATATGTTTAATTACAAATATGTAGATGTATTTTTACTGTATTTGTTAGAATTTGCCACCTTTAAAACAGAAAAGTATTGTTTAATGAACATATAATGTATGCCCCTCTAACATAAAATTTTATATCATAAAATCAACTACAATAACAAGCCATTATATATAAGACAAGTAAGCAGTAACACTAACAACGCATCGACATTAATAGTATTAGTTATTTTTCGATTAGTATAATCTATGCCAGAATACGGTGCCTTCTGTGCTATTGAAATTACGTACGATTAATAAATTACTTTTATACACAATTTAATTAGGTGGTTGTCATACTTTTCTTTTTATTATGTACCTAGTGCTTACTTATATTCCTCTGTGATAAAATTCTATATATTCCTATATTCCTTCTATTTAGGTACTTCGATATTCTTGAAAATAAAGAAACGAATAAGGATTTCTCGAATAAAAAAATTGAAACATGGCAAAGAGTTGAGAATGATTTCAATTGTCAGAATCAAACAGGAATAAGAGCATGAAAGCAGTTAAGGATATTATACCACAACTTGAAGCGGGATCACGCAAAGAAGTTGCATCGGAGAATGTATTAAATATTACATTTTTCTGTAATTTCATATATAATGATTTAAAATATTAAATTGTAGAGAAACAATTACTTAAAAAGCAGAAATATCACTGGAGAAATGCTTCCAGCTGCTCATATTAATAATAGCCGTGATAAGGTTGGCGATAATTTTATTAAATTTTTTTATTAACATTATTATAAACTCCTTTAGAAAGAATCTTGTAAAACCGGTGGTGGAGTTTATGTTCCTACTTCTGCTGACGAGCAGATCTTAGCACTGTTTGCTGATAAGGTGAAACCACTTCATAATGAGTATGATGATGCGGCTGTATACTTTGGTAGTTATTTTTTTATTATGTAAACACAAGAACTATAATTCTTGAGTGTATTTAAATCTTTTCTTGGAGATATAGATACAACTGTAGAACAGCTATCCCTAGATCCAAGTATTATTACTCCTGTTCCTTCCACAAGTCAAACAAGTCCTGAATTACCTGAATTTGTTTTTGCTTTCACAATCCAATCACCAATTATCCCGAATAATCCCCGGTTCAATCTTGCTTTTATTTGTATTCTAGTCTAGTATTACAATCTATTCTAGTATTTGCCCAGTTGAAAATGAAGAAGTTGAGATAGTTGGTTCAACAGATCTGGAAAAGACGGTGTTACAGAATGGGCACAGCATGCTCAAATTAATATTACAAACCGAACTAAACAATGTAACATTGTTATAAAACTTTCAGGTGCCATCATAGAATAATATAATGTTAATAATATAAAAGACGGTTAGCAATTGTTTTTTCCTCATAAAATGGTTGAAAAAATAGTAGACTGTACTAACATAAAAATATTTTTATTACAACAAAATTATTCTCGTAGTCGTAATGCAAAGGGAACAGATATACAAGGAAATAAAAGCCTTTTGAGGTTTATATACCTGTAGGGTGTCCAATATTAAAAACACCTAAATCTGTTGGGTACATTGAAAAAAGATGGACAGGAATAGAAATATTTTGTTTAACAATAGGAGTCAACAGGTTTAAGTTTTTACTGCAGATGCTACATTTCAATGATGTTTCTGATATAAACAGGAAGCAACAAAAAGAAATAGATAAACTGGCGTATATTCGTGATATATTTAACCAATTTGTAAATCGCAAAAATAATAACAGCGTAAGTACGTAGTAACCGTAGACGAAATGCTACATTCTAATAAACAACCGTAAATTAAAAATTTTCTATATTGGATTTACTAGCAAGCAAAGAAAAGCATTCTTAAGTAATAAGTTGTATTATTTAAGCTGAAATCAATAATTTGAGCACAGAATATCAAAACTTTCATAATTTTCAGAGTAAAATAATAAATAATTTGTATAAGTTTTATCACTACTTCTTTTAGCATTTTGAAGCAATTTTTAATTAAACAGTTTGTTTTTAACAAGATAATTAAATTCGACGGTTTTAAACTAATGAAACCTTTTAATTTAAGTTTCAATTTACCCAAGCCATTTTAGTACAAATTAATTTTATTTAAAACCAAGAATTAATGAGTCCGATAGATAAATTATTTAATTACAAATTAAGTATCTTGCCTGCACAGTATCTTTTAAAGGTGTTACATGCACACATTATTAATTGGAACTTCTCAAAGCGACGCCGAGCTTTTTGAACATCTAGATGTTAAGAATGATAGCGTACGACAAGAAAACGTAAATATTTTAACATCTTTCACAGGTTTTAAATTTTTAAATGTGGGTGTATTTTAACTTGTAAACTCGTATGTAAACGAATGAATGAAGTGTTCTTAAAAAAACCAACAAATTCTATACGAGAAACATCCATTTTCGCCTTTGAAAAAGTTTGTTCTGTCCACATTTTTCTTTGAAATCGTTTTTATTTTTAAAATCTATCTATGAAATTCAAAATAAAATCAAATAAATTATTCTTACTGAAATAAAATATTTTATTGTGAACAATATTTAAGTCAAGTTTGGAACTAAAATTGATACCGCATAATAGCCGCATAAACTTTTAGTGTCTGGGTTAATGGATAAGGGCAAATAAGAAAACAACTGTAATCTAGGGAAATTACGCAACGTGCCGAAATTTTTTTTTTACGATATTACAGACTCTAAAATACATTAAGGGAGATTTGTAAGTAATCTGAATTCTATCTAGGATTAGTACTTAAAAAAGTAAATGTAAAACTCCAACTTCATAAATGTAATTATTATTTCGCGTGAATTTGTGTGTAAATGTTTCTAAGGTGCCATGAACAAAAAAAATTCAAACACGCATATTTTGTATGCAAAGAAATTATGATGAAAGTCTTGTTTATCACCATCTCAATTACCAGAATCGATTGATCTTCAAACACAATGCTCTTTTTATTCCATCCAGATGTAGGTATGTATGTATTATCTTTAAAACACATACGAAGAGACTGCAAAAACAAAAATATTTATTTAAAGACATTGTATAGTTTGTTCATCCATTCAGCGTTAGTTAAACTTTGCACTCTATTTGAAACACAAAATATACGGGAAAGTGAATAAATGGTATCTGTGATCATAGCTAGAGGAAAAAAAACAAACAAGTAATCAAATAGGAAATACAAAATAGAGATTTTAATGTTAGTATTTTATACTGTTAAACTTTTCTTTAGGATAGTAATCTTTTGGAAAGGTATAATATAGATTACCTAGCTTAACTGTATTTTATGTAAATGCGAGCCAAATAGTTCGTGATTATATGGTACTCGAAAATATGGTACCAAAATTAAACAAATATAAATTGATTTTACTTTATATGCCGACGGTGAATCGGCTGCCGGCGAATAATTTAATAATTGTCCTAGACCCTATTTTATATTTCTACTAGCTTGAAGTAAAAATGATCACAGAACGCTTACATAATTTATGGGCAGTTTGTTGTCTTTAAAGTAGAATTCGCTTGTTATTTTGTTTGCAATGCTTTCTCATACATAAATATTTGTAGCTAGTATTTTATAAATAGATAGATATTTTATATCTTAAACACAAACATAAAATTAAAAAAAAGTCAATGTGTTAAGTTTCTACAAAATTTCAAAGTAACAGCTAAACACCCACAAAGACAATAACAAAGTATTGTTACAACATTACCATCGCTATATCCGTAGATGCTAGTAGAATAATCTTGCCAGGTCGAAGAAAATACTAATAAATAACGGTTAGACCCAAAATTAATACAGATCGATTTATAATGTAACGATAGAATACGTATATAATACAGGCAACACACCGACCACAATCTTTGATTAGACATACGCTAAACCATAACGCACAGTGATCGTGGTTAAATAATAATATAAATACTTTATAAAAAAAGGTTTTTAAAAAAACACATTTTTCCCGTCGACTAAAAAGTAGAAAATAACTTTTCTTCAACTTAAAACGTGGACTCATTTAAATGTATGTTTTTAAATTATATAAGTTCTTATAAATGCGCCCACGTTTTAAGTTGAAGAAAAGTTATTTTATACTATTTAGTTCACTGGAAAAACGTGGTTTTCTACAAAACAATTACTTTAAAAACTTGCCCGACTTACATAGCTTACACAACTGTCGTAGACCAGAAATTTTCAAGTTATGGCAAGAGTTTTATATTTTTTTGATGCTTGAATATTGTATTGTCATCGATAATGCACATGTCCAAAAATTCTAGTTTGATTAGTGCAGTGGAAGTGGTCGAAAAATGGATTACAAAATTTGAAATTTTGCAGATAAACAATCAAACAACAAACAAAGAAGAAAGCAAGCTAAGAACAACGTGGTAAAAACCAAATCTTCGACAAAAAGTTGACAACAAACAGTAATACGTATATAAAAATTTGATTTTACAAATTAGTTAAATTCAATTTAGCTACAAACAAGCAAATGTAATGTATTTGTGACAATGCTTGTTACATACAAAACAAAGATGTTTTAGATTCCACCAAAGACGACAAAAAGGTTAAGCGAATTGGATACTCCTCATGCAAAGTAGCTTCGGCCATATCGAGTCGATAAGGTTCGGGTAACATTTTAAGCTAAAATGAGAGTAATCAGTTTCGAGCACAAATACGCAACGCAAAGACATAAATAAAAACGCAATTATTATTGCTTTATTGGCATAATGCAAATTCAAAAAAAATGCAAAAAGCATTTGTAAAATCACTAAACCAAGACAAATAGGTTTTAAATCCCGAATTTTTAAACTGCAAATCCGGACCATTTTTTTAATTCTTTAATACAATGTACTATTATACCTACGTCAAAATTTTTTTTAAAAAACAGTTAAAAAGTGTACAGGTCCAGAGAGCAAACAAGAAAGTTGGAGAGGGGATACCGGCGCTACAGTAGCTTGTATGGTACAATCCCAAAAAAGTATTTGGGCGCTTAATTTAAATGTATATTGTTGGATACGCATAAATATATTGTGTGCTGCATAACCAGTGTAACTTATTTTTTTCTTTACAAAATCAGAAATCTATAAAAGAAATACTTTATTAAACAAACAAAACGTGAATATACAATTTCTAGTAACAATATTAAATTTTACAGAAACATTTTTAAATAACTTAAGATTTATAAAATTCCTTTTGCTTATTTTAAATGCATTCAAGTTTGATATTTTGTTGAATGAACGAATAAGTTATTTGTTTGGCAATTTTTAGTAACACAAATCAATCCTTAAATTGAAATCAAAAGTAAGAACAAGTGCCTATTTAAACAAATTTATTAATCACTTTCATATTCTTCTAAATTTGTGCCATCTTCCGATAAACCACTACATCGTTAACTAATCCATCGTTCACCCACATTTCTGGAGACAACTGATCCACGTGCATGCACTGTTTTTGCCAATCTAATGCTGTGATTTCATCAAACGCATTTCTTACTAACACCTCCATTTCCGTGGCGCTTTGCTGTACGTTATTCATTGCGACCTTATGTTTAGCCAAACTCCATATGAACTCAATTGGATTAAGATCGCAATGATATGGAAGCAAACGTAACACGGTATGTTCATGTTTTTTTTTTTAAATTTCGTCTACGTAAAATGTTTTAGTGCCAATCTTTTTTACCAGTTCTAACAATTCGGCTTTCCGCATATCCCCAGTTGTTGAAACCTCGTTACTTTCAAGCCAGTCTCTAATTTCCTGCTTTCTTGTGACTTGGGTTGGAGGTTTGTTGATTTGAACACTGTGGTACGGTGCATTATCCAAAACAACGATTCCTTTTGGTTGCAAAATTGGGATTAACTGTTTTTCGATCCACTGCATAAAATTGTGATGATTCATGTCGTCGTGGTAATCTCCTGATTTGTTTTTAGATTTAAAAATTAATAACCCGTTGTTAACAAATCCATACGCACCACCTGCGTGTACAATAATGTACCGCTGACCAGAACGATCAGTTTTATATACACCTGGTTGGTCCTTTGACTGCCAGCACTTACTGACCCTATAAGATGGGTGAATAAAAGTTTCGTCTAAATATGTAATTGGTTTTTTATTCTCTGAGAACAGCGTTTTCTCTCAACTTTCGTAGATAACGAGAACGCCAAGCTACGATATCATTGTGTTCCATGAGCAATTTTTGTCGGGTTTCACATTTTTTTAATTTGAAGGCAATTCTTAAAAGATGTTTTCGAATAGTTTCTTGTCCGCCAGTATAATTAATCTTGTCTTGCATTTTACTCACTAAAATTTTTAACGTTGGCTTTTGCTTGTCAACCGTGTAAGCCTCTTGCACTGCTCTTTTCAAAATTCCTAAATTGCACTCATCCATCACTATTTTGTTGGATCCTCCGCTTCTCCTTTTTTTCGAAGGTGATTCTAGTAGATTACCGTCAGCTACAGCAGCTTTTTTTCTGATTCTCAAAATAGTAGCCACAGATTTTCCAATAGCAGCCGCTGCAAGTTCGGTTGCCTTGTCCAAAGGAAATGCCCATTCACCAGCAGCTTTTTGACTATCGAAAAACTGAATAACATTTTTGATAATTTTTCGAGCCTCAGAATGGATAATTTTCTTTGTAGTTCCAGCCATAATAATGATAACCTTCAAACATAAAACTTACATTATAATTACATGTTATTAAAAGATTTGTAAATACATATCTGTATTTCACAAGTAAAACAACAAAGTAGTCTTCAAAAAAACTGATTTTAATAAACAAGGGTAACACTGGAACACAATAAAAGGAATTAGTAATTAATAAAACGCACGCAGAAAATGTCAGCTGTAAACTGTTATAATTTACTTTTAACCAATGTTCCAAAATTATTTAGTACAAAAAGCAAAAATTAAATTTAAATATACCTATGGCGCTGAACAGTACCTGTAGTTTATCAGTTTTTCATTATTGTCTCATTTTTTAAATATATGTTGTAATATTATTATATTCCTCATTTAAAAAAATTACCTGAATATAGTTTATGTAGATTTTAGTGATATATTAATATGATAGTTTTAACATTGATTAAAGTAAATACGGTCAATACGTTAATCTGACAACCCTGACAGCCAATACTTGTTGAACTTTGTAACACTGTTTTTTGATAGTTGCACAAAGTAGCCGTTGTATAAGCGAAATAGAGATAAACCTTTGCCTAATACTAATGTTAAGTTTCTTATTATTACTACTAATTTATTTTTGCTAAAAATATATGTACACGTTTAAACTAACCGAACTAATTAAATCTAAGGAAATTTAATAAAAACACTTACACTATAATTTATGTATAACACCATCACTTACACGAAGATAAGTCCGCGGATAACTATTTAACACTTACTGTTTGTTACACTAAAGTCACGTACAAGGTTATACACCGTAGATACATCTCACACGTGTTAACTGCTTATGTATTTAGACTTGAATAATTTTCTTAACACTGCCGTCTTCGAATTACGGGAAATAAATGACCTACGATTTGTTTGTACCGTATTTACCCGTTTCTGCAAACATTCGAGAAGCCTTTACATTCTTTCGTGAACGTTCTAGACGTGGATAAAAAATACGGGAAGGTTCTCGAAATTTACAAAAACTTCGCGAATGTTTCAATAACTTTTATTACTTCACAATACTTTCCTAATAAATGTATCTTACATAAGATTCACATAATCATAAAGTTTTAAATCAGATTACGTGTTTGTTCATTACAAGGCATCATTAACTTAACACCCAAGCTTAAATTTCTAATTAGGTTGAACTTTTGGTATAATTGGGTTCTGGAAACTTGGTACCACTGCGAAAAACCATATACTTCTATATTACTTCTAGTGTAGACCTGTTATCCTTCAGTATGTGTATCCTGACACTTACACTCTTGTCCTGACACTAAAAGATCCTAAAGTGTCCTGACACTTTACAAAGCTTATTTTTTATAGAAAAATAATTTTTTTAACTGAACATTTTACGCTTTTTACTATGTATGAAACTGTCTAAGACTAAGTTAGTAACTTAGCATCTATAATAACCGCGCCAACTTCAAAAATTAAATAAATGTATTCCCACTTTAGGTATTTTAAACAAATGTATAACTGCAATATTATTTGCAATTCAAAAAAATAAAAAACTATATAGTTTTAAAGTACGAGTAACGTACCAATATTTACAACCAACAAACAATTTGAGATTTTTATTTTTACTAACCTAGGTTAACTAGACAACACCATACCATACTTTCACTATGTTAGTGAAATTTAAATTTTTCACATACATTGCACACCTTCTATACAAGTATTGTAATCGATTTAAATTTTAATGTCGCTAATGGGTGGTGTATTTCTGTATATAAATGTATTGAATTAAATCAATTTAATTTGAATGTTTAAGCGTTGGCGTTAATTTTTAGAATTAGTTCCGGTTGCCACAGAAACGTGTAATAACGTTTTTGTCAAAATACCTTAAAACATTTTCGCAAGTAATTAAGGAATAATGAAATATACGTATACGTGTTTGATTAAATGACAATATTGCTTTAATCCCGCAGTCATTACCTTTACATTACACGTTAAATGCACATTTCAACATTAAAAATGGTTTAATTTTTAGTAGGTATAAATTTAATAACGCTGTTAAAGGGCACGAAAAAATTACAAACAATTCAAAAATGCCAATTAAGAAACGCTTTAGAGTTTACATGTGGTAACCGAGTTACTCTACTTATTACTTGGTTGCGCGTTATAGAAGTTTTTTACTATAAATTAAATACTCTAAAAAAGTGTAACTTTTCTAATAGAGAATTCGGTTATCATAAATTCAATGTTTGGGATTTTATTTCCAATGTAAATAACACGATATTGGTTTTGAAGTACCAAAAACATTTTTTTCGTGGAATTTGTTATTTCCTTGTAATAAAATGTCGCATTTTATGAATGTAATTCAATGCGAAACCAAAGTCTTAGTTTTACAAGAAAATCAGAGTTCCGGAAAAGATATGATTTCTACTGTAATCGCAAAGAAGGAATGCTATAGAAGTGCAAATTGTCTGTCTTATAGCTATGGTGGAAGCAATTCTCTAACTTAAAAGATATTATTGCTCAAGCAAGTATATTATTATATTTACAAAGCGCTTTTGTAAAGATGAAATGCATTTATACATTGTTTCTTCAAAATATTATTTACAGATAGAGTAGTTCATATGTATTTATTGATTTAGTTATATATAGTTTAATTTATTAAAGTTTTTGATATTTCTTTGTCGTCTTTCGTTGCTGTCGGAGTTTTTAATTTAAATATTTCATAGGCTAACATGATTTACAGAAATTTTTTACTTGGGCGTTGATCAACCTCTTTTTTCAGTTACCATATACACACTTTTTGAACTACTATCATGTTAAAGCAATATCTTCAATATTTTATAAAAACATTTGATTGAACGTTAATTTTGTTAATATATAATTGTCAATTATGTAATTTATACGATATAAGGGACATTTTTCAGCTATCAAACCGTATTCGAGTTTAATAAATAGTGTAGTAATTAGTAAGGAGTTTATAACCACCTATCGTATTCAACGTGTTTGTTTGTACCCCAAATTCAAAATATAATTTTATTACGGCACTATATTTCTATGTATGAAGTTACTTAGAAGAACGTGCAGTAAAAAATCCTGAAATGTCTATTCTTAAGGCTGGGGAATTTCCTTCTTATGCACGCTTTACTTTGTAGATATCGCTGCGTGTGCGCATTGCAATTTAAATTGTTCTCATTTTCAAAAAGATAAATAAACGCAAACATGCCTTAAACTTAATAATGAAACACTGTTTGAATTCTACCGCCATTTTTATTCTCGTAAGCAACGAGAGCGTAAACTAATTTCAGGAACAACTCGCTTTTTTTAAGTTCACTAAGCTTCTACTTTGGCAAATCATTAATATAAACTCTTATATACGGTATGATGGTAATTGTAAGTCGATTAAACCTATATGTCATCTAAAAAAAATGATTTCTTTCGCACAAAAATTGCTCTACTTTGTATTGTATTGTATTTGTAGTCATCAAAATTTATATGACAAATGTATCATTCTATACTTTGTTTCACCTTCTACATGTGGTGTAAGTTGTACGGTATAATGTTAAGTACTTTAGTAGTTGTTTTTGAAGTTAGGAGTGCCTATTAATCTGTGTTACATTCCCCAGCCTTAATTTCAAATACAAACCTTATTTAATTTTTATTTATTTAGTTTGTCATGCGTTGGTAGAACCTATAATTATTTAAAAAATGTTTTAAAACTGTAGAATACTAATTTGTTACTAATTACACATACACTCAAACAAAAATACAAAAATTACAATTATATAGTTTTAAGTTTAGTTCAGAGTTACCTTTCAACTACAATTTTCCACTATTTTCGTAAATGTAAAAACTTGAAACTTAATTTTCCACAATAGACATTTCGATTTTTTTGATTATTGTCTTTAAATTTTCACTAATAATGCACAAAAACACAAAATACGTTTATTACCATACCGAATGTTGCATTCGTTATTAGATACTAACTTATGGTTTGTTACACATAACACGTAAAAAAGAACGAACAATATTCTTTGCAATGACGCACAAGGATAGTGATTTTGTGTGAACGAAATTTTTGGAGTAAACTAAAATGCTAAATGAATTCCGTTATGTGGGAAATGTTTAAAAATAAAATTACCACTAAATGAAAAAAAAAAAATAAACCAAACCTTACAACTTTGCATTGAACAAGTTCAAGAAAGCGAATTTAGTGAAGAAAACTAAAGGTAACATAGCATAACGCCATTATGTATTTCTTGACCAAAATGGCATTTTAAGAGTAGCAAGACATGTCAATCAGTTACGATCAAAATAATCTAATTATGCATGCTAACAATCACCTACTAGTTGCAAATGCTCATGTATAGACACTCTGTAGCTGATCTGAAACCATGATGAGTTTTCTGAGAAGTCGATTTTGGATGAGATATGGTTAAAAAATATTACAGAAATTGTACAATTTGTTTGAGATACATTAAAGCTGTAATTATACAATTGATGGGTTACCGGAGGCTAGACTAAAACCAAGAGAACCACTCAACACCTTATCAGTGGACTACACAGTTCCATTAACATAAAGTTTTCGTCAAGACAAAAAACTGAATCTTATTAAGGATACATGTGCGTGTTTGTTTCCATGGTGATTCCCGCGATCCACTTAAAAACTGTGACTAATTTTATTGATAAAGAGGTGCGCGTCACAATATTTGTAACAAAAAACGATTAACCGAATTGAGAATCACCAATATGAAAAAAAATAAAAATTTAGCAATGTTTTAGGTACATTATGTTTCCCAATTGGAGATACGGTACATCTACCTCTACGATAAGTTAAAAAAAATCTATTGTGTGAAGTGTGAGGTAGTCGTATTTTTTAATGAGATCAATCCAAGATACTTCTGTTATGAGGAATACACGAGATATGTTATTTTTGATTGCATGCGTACCTCTCCTATCAGATTTGAACTCGATATTGTTTAACCTTATATGAGTCAACTTATCTCGCCTACAAGCTCCACAATACCCTATAATTAATATAACCTGAAATAAAGTAATTTGAAATTTGTTTCTTAAAAGTGTAACTCAGTATATTGCTTCCATTGCCAAAAAAGTGTAATCATCAGCATCATTAATAAACTTAATGATGTCCCCGGACTGTAAAATGCTTGATTTTTATGACTGATAATTTTGCCTTTCCAAATAAGCGGTTAATTTTAAATACTGCGAAATGTCAATATTTTTATAAATCGAGAGGCATGTTCGGAGCATGGAATAACTTGACCACATTGTAAATGACTTTTTTGTTTTACTCATTACTGAAAGCTAAGCTAATACAATGTTTTCAGTTAGATCGTTCACATTATTATCACACCAGGTACAAAAGTTTTGATTTAGTTTTTTATATTTAACTTTGAATTTAGTAGGTGACAATTTCTGAATGACGTTATTAGCAATTTCACGTAGGACGAGTGCAGGAAAGTCAACAAAATCCTAAGCAGAGCCAATTTTTGAGAACAAAATAATAAAGGTTAAATAAACTATGATGAAATTTAAATATTTACACTTCTATATTAAAAATAAACAGTGTTTATACCTTTCTAACTACCTAAATAACAATCGTGTTTTCAAATTTGAATTTAGAAGTAGGCAGGGCTGACTATTGTTACCAATTATGATACATCAAAATTCACAGCTATATATAATATAATTTTTATCAGAAATAAATGAAAATTAAAGCGAAATAGAGAAAAAGGTATGAAAGACTTGTGTTATAATTCCTTTTTGTAAAGTTCGTTTTAGAATATAAAAATTTTGTAGTTGAGAAAGTGAGAAACGAGAAAATGATTTTTAAGTTTTTAATTTGATTAAACTCATATTTCAGTTTCAACACATTTGTATCTTATAATGCATTCTTATTAACATTTAGAAGTAAATCGTGTGTAATTAACAGTGCATATCATCTGTATATTTACAGAAAATGTAATTTTAGAGTATTCATTTAATCTTCACAAAATATTAATATAATATTATTTGTTGTGTGGATTATGATTTCCTGTTTAGAAGTGCTCGTACCATCGTATGTCATTTGTAAATTTGGAATAAATGTTGGTGCAGTGGACTGAGAAACATAAAAAAAGACCACTATGTTGTAAAAACGCATGCTTGCAGTAGACTTCCATTGCAATCGGTAATTTAGTAACTATTTTTATTTATTTATGTAAATTATTTAGTTTTAAAATTATTTGTACGTAATTTTAAATTAAAAAATGTTATTATTGTTTCCCAAAAATAGCATAATAGGGATATATCAACAAAATTAGCTTAAAAGTTTACAATAATGGTTTTATTATTTCTACCAGTGCTCGTGAGGTCGGGTTTAGGGTGGGTTACATTTTTCAAAATGTTTGTAGGTAATGTTTTCAGATATAAAGTAGTTTTCATTGCCTTTCCTACATAGTAAAGGGTTTACCTATTTTATTATAATCAAATACTAGGGGGTCTAAAACGTTGACATGCCTGATATGGTTGCTGATTGATCGCAGGTAAACGTATATCCTCATTAGATTTATTCATTTTATCTTCGTCTACAATTTAAAATTAGCATTCCATAAGTAGCTGCATCTCTTATCACTGTGCCAAGTAGCTGCTTATCAGCATCTCTCTTACTACCTTTGTTTACCTTAAGCTCACGTGCTAAATCAGCTAAATTCTGCAGTAACTACTCTTTTTCGACTTAATCTTCTCCCGTTCCTGATCTATGAAATTAATGAATTTATTCTAATAAAAGAATGCAAGAAAACTTACTTCCTTAAATTGGAGCGATTTTCTCAAGCCCATAATTCTATGTAGTATTGCACATGATCTTTAATTGCACGCAAGGTAAATGGTTTAGCTTTTGCTTTAGCAACTGGAACAGAGCATTTCCTTCCAACGTTGAGGATCCTCATAATGATTCATACTCATACAATATACATCAGTGGTGCCAATACAAATATGAAAATGTCCGTTTAGCGTACACACTAAATTACTACGCTAAACCTCAGAGTTTACGGTATATACTATAACGTTAAACGGTAAAGCTATTTACTACGCTTGCGCTTGCGTAACTCATTTTCAGTGACGTTAGCGTGTACCGTATTTCGTTAAGGGGATTCTTTCTTATGTAAAATCTGGCAAAATTCTCCTCATTTTTTGATAGACTATACAACAAAACCAAATCAACAAATCTAATGGAAAAAAACACATGTATGCTAAGTATAACTGAAGGTCGCTAATTGCTTGACTTGGTCACAAAAGTAATAGTTATTCCTACAAAAAATCACGAAAATACGACAAAAACACATTAAAATTCACATTTATTTTCAATTAAATTTTCTGTTAAAATTATTAAATAAAAATAATCAAGCGACTTACATTTAACCTTGATTAACAAATCTGCATTAGCAGTAAGACCAGCATTGCATTTTATGTCGGCAATATCACTTTGAAGGTACCCCTTATTTTTTCAAAACGCAACGTATAAATGCTGTCTCTCTTATCTTCCGTCTTTGTCGTGTAAGCTACAGCAAATTCTTTATTGACGACGTGAATGTTTTCTTTACGGACCAGAGTATGATTTGGATTTGTAGAATAAAGAAAGAATCGCATTAAACCCTATCAAAAAAAAAGTGTCAGTTTACAGATTACGTGAACAATAAAAATACATGCAAATCATGCATTATATGTGATTTAATAGATTTAGAACTAAAACATGTTGTTTGCACTTCTATAAATTAAAACATACTAAATTTTGAAAATAGTTATCAATACTTAACTACATAATCGTTGATGAAATTAGGTATGTGGTTTATGAAAATCGAAAGTTTCATTTTGATACAGCCGTTATTTTTGTAATTACTGCAATTGATTGCCGCCATTTTTGAATGAAAATCCAATTCGTGTGTTTGCCTAAAATTAAATTTATTTTTGTAGTTACATTTAATTTGATTACATTTGTTTTGGTTTGGTCTGCTGAACCTTTTTTTTGCGTACATAAAATACTTTGAGTTGTAGTCTGTTAATTATTGCTGAACTATGTGAGGTTTAAATGCTGACATGCACAAAACTGAGATTTGGGTTAACGTGAGTTGGATAGGATATTTTAGGTTTATTATCATTGATTCAAGAATTCACGCTATGTATTCAACGTTACAATAGAAATGGATATTGCATTTTTTTTAAATTACTTATTAAACCAGTTTTTAGCCTAATTTAGAATACATAAGGTCTTATTTGTAATACTACATGATTATAAGCGACTTTCGGCTTAGACCGCGTCGTAGTTAAACACCCAGACAGGCTTGGTCCTAGTCTCTTCTTGAGAGCCAAAACAAGAAGTAGAACTTGGCCTTTGCCGTATTGTCGTTCGTGAACCCAAACAAACTGACGTTTCGCAAGATATTGCTGCTTGCATCTTTAGAGTGGTAACTGTCCAGTGAGATATAAATAAAGCCAAAACATACGTAACGGAATTATCCGTTTACTTGATAATCAAAATATATTTTATTGGACTGATTTTAACAACGCTTTTTCGATTTTTTGTTATTAATTATTAGAGTTCTAATTCTGTTCCAAAAATATGTTTATAAACATAATTCTTTATGTACCTCTAAAGAAAAATACAGCGGGGTTATATTGGGAGAACGGGCTGGCCAGGGTGTTTCAGAATGGGTGCTTAAAACTCTTTCGGCAAACCTATTTTTTAGTAAATTTATGTAACGTTGTGATGTTAAATTTTGATTATAAAAAAAATCCTTCGTTCCTAAAATTCTAACCCGCATATTGAAGACAAATGGGTATTATAGTCGTGATTCTTTACATAATTTTGGATTTTTATGAAACCAATGATGAATGTTTTTTCTATTAAGTATCCCATTATTGGAAACCATAATTTCATCACAGCATATATGTGAGAACAAAAATTATTATAAAAAAATAATATTTTAATCTTCTTAATCTTTAAGAAGATCACAATATTATTTTTAATAATACTCTTTTTGAGTAATGAATTACTTTACCAATATTAAGAAAAATATTGTTCTGATGGCATTTTCCTGTATACCACTCACAAAATAATTTTTTTCTATTTCGCGACGGTTATAGCCTTATATCCGTACTGTAAACGATACGGAAAGAGACTCTCTTTCCGTACTGCTGTAGTGATTAAATGAATTTAAGTTTGCAATACTGTAAACCCTATCTGACTGTAAACCATAACCTAACTAAATATATTACAGCTGTATTTTCTGATTAATGAAAGTTATTTTGCTTTAAATTACAGTTAATTTCGATATTTAAAGGTTAGTTTATAAAGTTATATTTTAAAAATACGCTAATGCCACATCTTCTGTAATTGAATTTACATTGTTTTGATCGCACTAAGTTGTAAAGTTTTTATATTCTTTTTGATATTTTGCACGGGATTTCGTTGGCATCAAGTTATCTAAAGCTTTATTAGCTAGTTCTTTTACGTCAGGCGGAGTAGGTACAACTTAGAGATTCCATTTTTACAACTTTTTATTAAATTCAGAAATAATAAAAAATTTCAAATTTGAATTGTCAAATGCCACAATTACCAACATAATTTAAAAAAAATCACAAACAATTATGATCTTTATTTATTAAAAATTTTAGAGTAAATGCACGCGAAATAGAAAAAATAGTATGAAAAACACATGTCACAACTTCTTTTTGCCGCACTCGACCATTTGCAGACCTCCTTTCAGTCGGTCTGCAAACCTGGTCTTCGTGCGGCAAAAAGTCTCATTGTGACATTTGTTTTTCAATATACTATTCTAGTTCTCGACATCCAGGGTTATAGCTTTATATCCGTACTGCAAACGGTACGGAAAGAGACTTTCTTTCCGTATTGCTGTAGTGATTAAGCTATTTTAAGTTTGCAACACTGTAAATCCTATCTGACTGTAAATCATAACCTAACAAAATATACTACAGCTGCATTTTTTGATTGATGACAGTGATTTTACTTTACATTACACTTAATTTCGATATGTAAAAGTTAGTTTATAAATTAGAACCAAATTAACGATTTTTAATAAACTCTTATACATTATGAATTGTACAGTTATTATAAATTTGATTGTAACCGTGCAATTATCACCAATGGAAATAGATAAGCCGTAATTTGTTTTCATAGTTTTTGTGTTTTCTGTTTCAGATTGTACCTTTACAATAATAATTATTTCTGTTGCTTAAGTACTTTCAATGCTACTGCTATTCCCACTTTCATAATCTGTTGAAGTTGAAAGTTTTACAACCGTAGATGTTGCGAAATGTTGTGAAAGCTTTTTTACAACTATTTAGCGTACAATTTTCACAACTTCTACAAATTTTTACAATGTCATTACCTAAACCGGGCCAATAACATTATGATCTCGCTAAACTTTTTATTTTAATAATCCCTAAATGAGAACTATGCAAATCTGTTAAAATTTTATGTTGTAATGCTTGTGGAATTACAAGTCGGTTATTCCAAATTAAACAATTGGATTCTACACTAAGTTCCATTTTAATTTTGAAAAACCTTTTTAAATTCTTATCGACTCGAATTTGCCATTTGGTTTGAACATACTTTATAACTTGAAATAACATTTCATCTTTTGTTGTTTCCTTTTCAACTTGTCTAAATTGTAAAGGAAAATCTGCATTTTGTGAAAAATAATTTATACAATTAATATCTACCGATTCCCAATCAGTGGGCGAGGACTTAATTTTTGTGCAGAACTTCGTTGAGAAGAGTGAAAAAATTTTATACTGCGACTTTATTGAAGCCCATGGCCCGTGCTCCAGATGTTGCTTCTGGTTTTCTTAGACTTAAATCACGGTGACGCTTCAGAAAGCCTTTAACCCAGTCTTCTCCAGCTATTTCTGAATTCTTGTTGCAATTATTTCTGTAATTATTAGTTTCGGTTAGCTGATATGCCAGTCGATGAAATTATTTCATAGTCATTCCGAAGAGTTGTCTCTGCATATCTTTCAGGAAGGCTACAAGTTCAATCTCTTGCTCAGGTGTGAAAACGGTGTTGGACTTGCCTGAAGTTTTATCAACCACAGCTTCTGGATTTTGTCGTCTCTTCTTAACATACCTTTCCAGTGTTGATGATGGTACTTCTAACCGATTAGATGCCGCCACGTATCCCATTTCTCCACTGACAACCGCATCAACAGCTTGGTTTATAGCATCTGTAGACCAGGACTGCCGGGTGGTTTTTCTTCTATATGTACGCAACATCTGCAGATGAAACAAAAATGCCTATCTATATTAAAAGTTCAAACATCATCACTGGCGGAACGGGGTATGCTCCATTCTGCCCCACCCATTGTGCCCCAAAATACCTCTCACGTGAACACGTGTTATGCAGGTTATGTTTGTTAGATTTGAGTTATCAATTGACTTTTAGTTAGTCAAAAGTATACTTAAACGTAAATGTAATGTTAATATCCGAACAAAGAATAGTGTATAGTGCAATTACCTTGGTGTTGTGGAGCAAGAATTAGAATTTGCAAGCTTCTTTGTCGACCTTCGATGAAATCCAAACAAAAAACACTCTCACACTAAGACCGTCTACTGCGTATGACGTGGCACAGCGAACTGAACGTTGTGCGCGATGTACATGCGTCTCTGTCGCCTGTAGTGAGCACCTTACCCATTTCCCGTTCCGCTCCGTTCTACCCCGGGTTCCCCTACCCTCAGGCAATGGGGTTTGGGCATAGATTGTATTTCCATGTCCGTTCACTGTACCATTGTCACTAGCCACAAACGGATAACGCATAATAATCTAATAATCCCATAGCCCTGGCACTGTCGTATAACATGTTAGCTTATAATTTTAGCATTTTTTAATTTTATTCAAATTGTAATCGAAATTTTGAATTAAAGGTTGTAATTCTAAAAAACAACCTTTATTCGACACTTCTAATAATAGTATTACATTCCTATAGCTAAAACAAAAAAAAAGATTATATACCATGGTTGAGAAGTGTATGATTATAATCTAAGCGACAGATTAGATCGCGAGATGCGAAGCGTCGAGGGACATAAATCGCGCAGGTTATAATGATCTTTTCAAGCGTGGTCTATATAGAATTTTTTCTACTACTAGATTTATTAAAACCGATTTGCCTGTTACTAAATCAAATTTAAAATTTAAGATGTTAATTTCAAATTAAAAATCAAGTAAGTGATTATGACAATTTTCATTAGTTTAATAGAATTAATTTTGACGTAATTCGTAATTGTGATTTATAACACAAAAATAAACACATAACGTAAGTTTTTTTGCTAAACTTACTAAAATTGTTTAAAAACATTATTACTTAAAGCATTGATTATATCTAAAATATATTTAATTCAATAATATTCACATTTAATTAATCGCGAACTTCAAATAACTTACATTTCTAAAATCAAATTAATTTACTTAATAAATGATTTAAATTCTTAAAATAGCATTAAATAAACTCTCTTGCCCATAGTAAACAGTTTTGTAAACTTTTTTCTTTAAAACTGTTATAGAATTATCAGAAAATGCAAATATGTTGATCATTAACAGTGGTTAATAATGAAATATTATTTACCTGCGCTTAAAAAAGTAGATCTTCACAACCTACTATTATACGTAATAATGAAAGCCTATACAACTAGTAGTGGAAAAAATATATTTTTATCACAGCGGGATCGAAAGTGCGCTTTCGGACCCTATTTTCAGGGGCGAAAGCACCACTTACGCTCCCGGTTAATTGTTTTAATGAATTAGTACGCATGCTTCAATTTTTATGCGCATGCTAACTTATTCTGATTATAATAATCATAGTTGCAGTAAATGAGAAGAATACTTTTAATTTTTAGAGAAAAAAAAATAATTATAACGTTACAATTCATGTATTTATGAAACTATTCAAAGTTAATTAATTTTTGACGTTTATGTTGACAAGTGTGCCAAAACTGTCAAAGACGGTTTATAATAGCAAAAAATTAAAATTTATGACAGTTAAAAACAATAAATTTTATTTTTAAGGAACCTTCGATCCCGCTGTGATAAAAAATTGTATACTTACCACGGGAGGAAAGTATGACATCCCAACACGCGTAGTATTGTGACTTTCGTCTATACTTTCCTCCCTAGGTAAGTAATATACTATTTTTCCTCTAACTTTTTTAGCATCGAGCACGTTTTGTATCTATGTAAACTACCAGTAAAGTTAGTTTACTGCAGTTTTAGTAGTGTTATTTATACTGCCAGAAAATAAAAATAGTAAAGTACAGATGTAGAATTTTATTTCAAAGTAAAGCCCCATTTTAATATTTTGAATGACAATGAAGTTTTTTAGATTTATCGTTTTACAAATTTGCAGTAGGATGGCGGAATTCCAAACCTAGTACCTACGTAGTAAAAAAAACTAACGCATTCAGTATAATTAAAGATATAAGATTTTTAAAATTTTAATATCTTTAAATTGTTATTTTACTTAATTAAATTTAGTTAAAAAATATATTAGAGTGTTATCACGCTATTGATGAGTCCCAAAAGCGTGAAACGGCCGCTTACCTTAAGTAAGGGGCTGTCTTGTTAATAAGATTAGAAGGTAAAGCAAATAACAAACTGGACATGCGCGTTCAAATATTTGCATGCTGTACTCAGTGTTTTAATCGCGTTTTTTATTAAATTTCTTCCGAATCTAACATTTGTTTGGTTTCATAGACAAATTACAACGATAAATCATATTTAAGGATACACACAATAGGTTCCCACTTAAATAACAAAAATATTTGTCTGTTACGCAATAACCAATAATCTAATCACAACCAAAATTACTACGTAAATTTCTGAAATAACCGCATTTCCAACACACATCTCAATATTTCCGCTTTGGTTCAAAAGATATGAGGATGTTTCCATACATTTACCTAACCCGGTATATAAGTTTTAACCGTTATCTATAGCTTCGGCTTTTATACGTTTATTAAACGAAGCGTAGCATCGCTCGTGAATACAAATAGTACCAAAGGTTACCCGATTATTTTGTAAACACACCTTTACGTTGGCGTTATTTAAGTAATGTTTAAAGTGTTTTTTTTTGTTTGTTAAAATGTCGAATGAGTATTGTTGCGTTTTTATGAGAACATTTAATATAGTTTATAAGTACATGTGGGAATACGTAGTGGTTAGTACATCGTGTCTGTCAATTTTAGATATCCTGGTATTACCAACAAAAATCTGTTAGAATTTGATAAATATATAACACGCTCTTCCTAAATTACTTAATTTCTAGATTACTATAAAAGTAATAAGAAATTAATATTTTAAAGGTTACAAATTTGGCTTGAATTGAACTTAAAATTTAACATTTTACAGAAAATAACTAGTTATTACTAAACAAATTTTTTTTATTCTACAATTCGTAATTGTGTCAGTATGTAGGCCTGCCTCTCTTTGTTTATTTGGCACTAGTATGTTGTTTTCTTCACGCATGGAATTACCATCGGTACGTACACTAACAACATTATCGTGTTTTCAATCATTACTACTCTGTAATGCCTTATTTTATACTAAATTATAATCCTCATAAAGTACATCATAGTTTATAGTAACTTTTCATTGTCGTTGGTCTTAGATACTTTCTACTTCTTCTATATCTTTTTCCATACAAATCTTTTCTTATCAATACATTTTGCCCTATACTTAATGATAATGGCTTAGCATATTTGTATTTTGTAACTTTGATTACTCATTTTCTGTTTATACTAAACTTATTTAATACAATGTTGTAATCGATTGGTTTAGGCATAAAATTATCTGAATAAATTGGTAAACATTTTTTTAATGTACGGTTAAGTAAAAATTGGGTTGGAGAATAACCATTTGCTAAATGACTATTGTTATACTGCATAACAAATACATCAGGATCTTTAGTTTTCTTTAAAATATTTTTTAGTATATCAACTGTTTTTTTCTGCTAATCCATTCGATCGGTGATATTTTGGACTCAGAATTCTAAGTTAAAATTAAATTTGTTTGCAAATTGCTTCATTTCAGTAGTATTATAAGGGTTGTTGTTTGCATATAAAATTTCTGGAAATCCAAATTTTGTAAATATTTCTTTAAAAAATGTTTTAACTTCATCATCCGTTTTCTGTATAATTAGTTTTACTTCAATGCTTTGCTACTTTGCTTGTTACCTTCAAATATATCTAAAGATATATTATGCCAAGGTCTAGTTGCTAATTGATAATTAATAATATGTTCTTTTTGGTTAAACTTTTGATATTTTTTAAAAATTTCACAATTCCTAACATAATCTTCTATTTCAACTTTAATTTTTTCCCATATTAAACATTGTCTTGCTCGCGCTTTGCATTTAAAAATACCAAAATGTCTCTCATGAATTAGATTCAACATTTCATATCTTAAACTTTTAGGTGCAATAAGCTTATGATCCAAAAATAAAATTTCTGCCATAAATGCAGGTTGCCTCTTAAATTATAGAAATATTTTAAATCTTTGCTTTGCATTTAGAAGAACTCTTTCCTTGTTTCACAGTGGGCACAATACACTCCGGAATAATTTTCTCTCTTTTTAAACAAACACGCGTTTAGTTTGTCGGAATACTTCAAATTTGGATTCGTCACTCCAGATCACTTTTTTATCGACCAATCTAAATTATCTCGTATCCACTGAAGTCGTTTCACTCTGTTACCACAACGTAAAAAAAAAGAACAGCTTCGTGAAATCGACGTTTCACAGTACTAGTTGAAATTTTCTTTTTGCGTCCACGAATCATTTCCGAAGTAATTTTGGGTGCTGTGAGCTTTCTATTTCGTTTACTTAACAATACAATTCTTAAACCTTCAGCAGCGGTTGTTTGTCTAGATGGTCCTGGACGATCTCGATTTTCTAAACTAGCCGTTCTTCGATGTCGCTAAATAATATCATTCACGGTCGAAATCTTGATATTCGTTTTTTTTGTAATTTGACGAACGGGACAGCCTTCTTTGAACAGAGTAATAACACTTGCATGTTTTTCTAGTAGGTTTTCCACGTGGCATTTTCAAAATAATTTTTAACACTTTACTCTATGACAGAATCGCAAGTTCATTTACTTAGAAACCGACAAATGTAACGCCCTATTTATGAACTATTGAAGTAATTGTACTTAAAACTTGTGGTAGTTTTATTTTACATCGTCAGATGTCGTAAGGTAATCTTTGAATCTTTTGTCCTTAATATAGTTTTGCCAGGTCCCGTGCTACTCTGTATTCCTCCATCCGATCGAGTCTCCCATGTGTTTGTCGTAACGATCCTTTTTTGTTTTGTGCATTCAATTAAACTAAGTTTGTATTTTTATTGCAGTGTACTTTGTCTTTGTCAACTAAAAAAAACCTTCTCCCCATAAGTGTTTAGGTAATTTAGTTTCTGCAAACTTCGTTCTCGTCTTATCCAAATGCGTGAGATTCATTCTTTTCGCTGTTTCATTTTGTTACGGACTACACAGTAACGAATATTCTAGTTGTATTCCTTTATTTTTACAAAAAAATTTGAATTGATATGAAGTAAATTCTCCTCCATTATCCAGTCTTATTGTTCTTGTTCTATTTCCGTATTGTGTTTTTACAAGCCTTATGAATTCAATAATATTTTGCTCTGCTTCGTTTTTAGATTTGAGTAGTTTAACAATTACAAAATGTGAATAGTCATCTATTAGAACTTGAAAGTATTTTTCCCCATCTAAACTTTCTAGATTAACAGGACCACTAATATCTGTGTGTATCAAATCGCCTATATTCCTAGTCCTACTTACTTGTGTCGTAAATGGTCTTCTTGTGCTTTTTCCTTCTATGTATAGTGCACACTTTTCACTTGAGGATGGTAAACGTAGAATTCTCAATCCTTCATGAATTAAATGTCCTAATCTGCTATGCCACAAGGTTGGATCATATTTTTCATTACTATTAAATGAATTTTGTTGAAATTTGACATTCAATCTATATAAGTTATTTAAGTTTTGACTTTTAATTTGGAAATTTTTTCCTACAATACTGACATATTCATCTTGAAAAATAACTTTATGTCCCTTTTTTATCAACTGACCTACTAATAATAAGTTGTGTTCCATTCCTTTAATGCTACAAAGGATATTCCACTTTCTGTTCGATTTGTTTGTGGTTCTCTTGCTTAATTGTTTCGATGCTGACTTTTTCTGTTAAATTGTTCATTAACCTTGCTTCTACACTCATAAGATTTATGTCCTTTATGTTCACACTTGTAACACGTAATTTTAGTAGCTTTAAATGAAGTTTCATTATTCAAATTCTTTCGGCTGTTTTTATTTAACATTTTTAATATTTAATCTAGCAATTTAGCTTTAACAAAGTCCATTTTTATATCACTACTCGTCGTTTCTATTGCAGTTATCACACACATATTCTTCATTTAGAGATAACAATAAATAACAAGTTTCTCTGTTTCGTCAACCGTTGAACTTTCTAATTCCCTTAGGATTGCATCAAACTTCTGGAAGTGTTCATCAAGTTTTTCTCCATGTTTGGGTTTTAAAGTTAAGAATTTTCTCCTCAAAGTAAGTTTCGTAAATACGCTTTTCGTTTCAAAGATTCTCTCTAGTGCTCTCATCATTTCTTGTGCTGTGTTTGCATCTTTTACTATGTCTAAATGTTTATCACTTATACATTGAATAATCGTTGACCTCGCTTTTGCATCTTTCGATTCCATTCCATTTGTTTTTCTCCTAGTATCGCTGTGACTCAAAATTTCCAATTATTAAAATTACTTGCCGTTAACTGCGGCAACATGTGGGTCATTGTGGTGGCCATGTTTCCTTTTTCTTGTACCTTTACACTTCTTATAGTTCATTCAACTGCTTCTCATTAATGAGAGCTCTGGACCCATAACCTATTGTAGGTTTTGTTCTTATACTTCTAAATTAACAAATTCTTGCTATAAATCATAACACACATTTATTGAAAAAAAACTCATGACATTACTTTTTCATTCATCACTACCACTAGTGATCACTACCAACACACTTATACATGAGAAAATGTAACACACATAAAAACCCTATCCAACAATTAATGCAATGGCAGATTATTTTGACATCTTAAACATATTATTTTAAATTTCTTGTTTTTTGTCTTTATCCCATTGTAAATGTACATGTGGACTAACCACTAAAATTTTTAAAACAAGACAATAGGAAATGCTTCATATAGATTTTTTGTTTCTGCTTTTCTTATTGACCAAACATCTGTTTAAGAAACTACTTCTATTTTTTTTCAAAATTATTCTAAAAATAAGAATAAAAAGGGCACGACCTTTTATATTTTAATTAGCTTAGTACCTGGTGCAAAATAATAATGTTGCAGATATGTGTTTACAATGTCCCTCGTTATCTGCTTGGCAAAACAAACCACAGTACCAACCGTGGCTTGATTTTTATTAATAAGAAAATTTCCTTGAATAGTATGAGGAAAATCTTTGACCGCTGTTGTTTGTCAAGGATACGATTTCTAAGAGATCTTTCTTTTTTACTCTGCAGCGATAAAAAATGATATTAGCAGCACTTAAAACTTCTTCACCTTCAGATACACATCTAGAATTCTGGTGACCTTCCAAATAATTAAAATAATTTTGATAACCTAGTGGTATCCATAATCCCTATTTTAATTATAAACTTTTTATAATTTTACTACAAATATGCACTCTTACCTTAAATACAATTATCACAAATATCACTATAATACATAAATAATCACAAAAACAAACAAAGGAAGGAAGCTTAAATAACGTACGATGGCGACCAGCTGTCACACCTATCCGGTACCAGTTAGTTCCGACTTGAATATTAGTTGGCGTTGCTAACTAAATTCTTTTTGTGATCGTACAAAATATGAAAAAAAATAAAAAATGACTAATTTGTAGAAATTTAAAATTAAAACGCTTAAAGAACCTGTACTACATATACTAAGTATGGATAAGCGTAATAATGCAAAAGAAAACTTATTTAATTAGCTTTAAGATCTCGACACGAACAAACAAAACGTTCTATTACGCAAATAAATGTGGCCAAATCGATGTACACTTTCTCATACATAAAGAGATCAAAAATGAGTTGTTAGAGAATTGAATTATAAATCGTTTTGTTTATTTATTACTTTGTTTACTTAAAATAATACTGCTCAAAAAGTACAAAACATTGTATATAAAAAAAACATTTTGCAGTCACTACGTTAATTCGTTATCGTTACATTTTAATTAACGCTACCAATATATTATGATAAAGTCAAATTGGAAAATTAAAGCTGACGCTACAGCCGTCGTCAAAAAATTCAATTAACTTTTTAGTTATTAGCGAGACGAACTCAAAGTATCTTTGTTTAGTAAAGATTGAAAACGAAATACGTATTTATTAACGACGACATGGTTCATTTTCAGTTGTATTCATAACATGTAAATAACAGTGGAACTAACAGCGATCGTAATTTAGTCTATGACGTCATGTCGAAACTCCTTTGGGTGAACTGTGTTTAGATTTATTTCGTAAGCATACAACTGTAACTGTCCTTTATTCCTTATTTATACAGGTAACTGGAAATGTAAATTAGGAGATAAAACATTATCCTCTTGTTTAATAACACAAAGCGTTGAACTGTAGTGGAAATTGTACTTGTAATTAACGCGTTTTTAATTAATACCGTTACAGGATAAAGCATCTATGAATTGTTATAATTTTATATTCAATATATTTTATACAAAGAAACAAAAGCTTTCGCCAATATTAACCTTTATTGAAAAAAAACATCTCTTAAACTTCTTAAAGTAAAATAAAATACAAACAAATTTCATCTATTTTTAGATATAACTAAACGAACAAATACGTTTTAAGTAAACTAATTACAATTGAAAGGGTCAGAGTTAATTAGGAACTAAACTGTATTTTGTTATTTTACTTTACAGACAAACACCATTGTAAGTTTTAATCAAATTTTAAATTTAGAATAATCATTATTTGTACAATAATTGTTCAGGTGCATAAATCATTCTTTCGTAATCTTTAAAAAACGAAATTGATTTTGAATTATTTAAAAATGTAATCAGTTTACTTTTCTAGCGTTCGGTGTAAGTACAGCGTTTAAGTATTCCAGATCACAAAATTATTGATTCTATTTGTTACTACTGCATCAGCTTCTAACAACTCATGGTAAAGCAAATTCTAAAAAATAGAAAACATTCTTTATTTTTGGAATCAAGTACATAATTTTAAAGCTTGAACCTATCCAAACTGTTTGCAAGTCCTGTGTCTGACGAGCAATATGGGGTCGAATATTTCATGAATCAGCTTCACACTTTTGCTCAGTCTTATTCTTCTCCGAAGATTCTGAATTGTCCGTCTGAGTTTTTATGGAATTTCGCACCTAGCGGTAACGGTGAGCGAGCTTCTATTACGAATAGCTGCTAAATCAACAGTGAACTGCGTACGGAAGCGTAGAACGATGAGATTGAAAGGAGAGGAATTTTCTTTTTAAACGTCCCCATTATCTTGGTTCATTTTTTTCAATGTTTTTTTAACACACATGAAGATGACACTGTAAGTAATTTATAGGTTATCTTTTTCTATTTCAACTTTTTTCTATTGTGTTTATAACATTATGCTGTTACTGCTAACGCTGGCGCGAACAAACATAGGCTGGGTAGCAATGCGAGAAAACCCCAAGTCGACTAAGCCAACATAAGCAGGCCAACTAGCTCCAGTCGTGAGGGCGTAGATAATAATTTTCTTTACTTCTCAATAAGATTCAATTATAAGGGCGCTACCGAATTAACCTCAATTCGCAAACGTAACTCGGAACGTTTCCCAGGTGTGCGGGTACCTAGCACTATATTTCTGTCTATGTAAAGCGTACTAATATGGATACCAACTACAAGTACTAAAAGCTTTCTTTTAAGGGTGGGAAAAGTTAAAACAGCAGTAAAAAGCGTTAGGCAACAGAAGGAATATTAATTAAAGTTTTAAAGCAAAATTAAATAAAGTACATATAACGCAGTTGCCTGTTTTCCAAGTGTACAACTTAAAATATATCTAAGCATAACAACAAAAAAAACCGGCCCAGATCAATCTCGATATAAGCGCTTATACCGTCACATGCCGTACGCTAATCAACTATATTTACTATCTACGCATAAATTTTGAAGGAATACAGGTAATTGTGCTCAACTAATAATAACTACGCATGCTCAAGTACATACCATGCTTAACGAAATAAATCAATAAAAATAAAATTAAGAAAGTTTTATAGCTTATCTTGGGTTCCTGAATTTATCTGCAGTAAATTAACCAGGGCTACAAGTAGCGAGAATTTAGGTTCCTCCCGTAGTAGCAGCAACAATAAAACCACCAAACATTAACTGGTTGATTCACGCTTACTATCTATGACAATTAAAGTCCTTGCGTGGGCATACAACTTCCGTTTCGCTACTAAACCACCTAAAACGAAGCTAATGCAGATGCGCAAGACAAAAGTACAAACCATCGCTTACCGGAAACGGTTACCTAATGATATGCGAATTACAATACGCAAAAAAAATCTAAGAGTAGCCAAGACAGTTCTTACAGAGTTATGATTTATCTAAAAGGAAAACGTGATATTACAATCAAAATATTGATATTTTTGTATGCAAGAATACACGAACATACCTAAGGATATTACTGCTTCGAGATCCGCTAATGCGAGTAAAGACACCAAAACTACTATCGGAATGCTTCATCAAAAGCAAGTAGTAGGCGAACTTTGAAATTTTAAAATCCCAAACTAGTGGATGCATAAACAAAATGCAGCTGGTTTCAAAAATTCGCTGTTCTCGTTTTGTATATAAAGATGGTTACCTCTTAATGCATTTTTATCTTCAAGCATGCGTATAACGTAAAGTTGGTTTAACTTGTAAATAGTGTTTCACGTCCCGGAAAAAGCTTAGAAAATAACTAATGCATCGAAAAATATGGATATGAATAATTAAACAAAATGATCGTAACTATGCACAATCGCTGTCAACCAAACTGACCGTTTTAAAACCGACTTAATCACAGTCTACCTACATGTACATAATTTGAAGATCGTTTTGCACAAAAGATCGATACGATCCAAGTTTATTTTATTAAAGTTAATAATGGGAACTACCGTACCATTAGAGTGTGAATATAAACGATCTTAAGCGGTCATTTTAATTGAATGCGACTGTAGGTTCTATATAATATAGAATTTGAATTACTAATCAATTTCTAATAATAGCAGCTCGCCGTATTATTTAAAAAAACCAAAAAAATATTGGTATTATCATAAGAAATTATCCCACAAAAAAAAGCTCTACCTGCTACAAGTTTTCTCTTTTTGTTATTAACTGCAAAGTTTTGTACTGTAAAAGTACTGTCTGCTGTGATAGATACCCTTTTGAAGATTTTCTGGTACCAGAAGTAGTGTAGTCGAAAGATCCAAAAATTTACGAACCTTGAAGTTATTCAAAAAATCCGCCAGGGAATCAGAACTAACTGTAGCTTTTGCAAACCATTAAAACACTTACCGTTTTTTTCATTGCAGCTAAGATGTCTAAAATTCAATTTCTAGAGGACACAGGTTTACGTTTCTAATAGTAAATGTGACTGATATTAGGTACAAACTTCCTCTTTCATTTTGGAATTGCGATTGATTTAAAAAACAAACATTTAGTAGACTTTCAAACATTAATTACTTACTGTGCGTGGACGTTTAAAACTAACCAATGAAATAGGTATACATTGTGTGGTTGATGTAGCCGCACCGTACAAAAAAATATGACACAAGTATTCTAATGTGTTACGTCAAGCATCGATAGCAGAAATACCTACTCATAACATATAAAAAAAGAACCTCGCGTCAATTCGAGTCCACGTAGACTGCCAATGGACAATTTGAAAATAACAAACCAAGAATTTGACAGCATGGAAACATCTGGAATAGTTCAGGATTCGTCTTCACCTTGGATAAGTCCGTTGCATAATCGCAAATATTACTACATAAGCATGTGCCGAAGCGTTTTTCAATAACTGAATCTGAATATTTGGTCTACGAACTATAATTATTACACACAGATGTAATCAATTTGAATCAATTCTGTTTTCAACACTACATGAAGTAATTAGGATAAATCGTATACGTACAGCTGCATACTATTTAAATAATAACGGTTTAGTGGAACGCTTCCACGCTAACTTAAACCTCATTGAAATGCTACGACAACTTCGTGCACTCGTTCGCTTCCACTTGTATTACTCGCTATGCCAAGTACAATTAAGGAAGATACCGAAACAACTGTAGTAAAACTGGTGTACGGTACTGAGGGTACTTGTCGATTTGATAGAAACACCTGTCACATAGACACAACCAGAGTTAGTGATTCTGCTACCCACATAACAACCAATGCAGCAACTATAATTCCAGAAAACAAATTGGCATACTCAAAAAGCAGTATGTACTCAAACATCTAAAAGAGTCCAAATTCGTGTTTGTGCGATTAGATATGGTGTAGGAGTCCTTCGTATGATGGACCGTACAAAGTTGTCAGACCTGAGGACAAACATTTTTTAGTTTTAGTGAAAAATAAAGAAGTCGTATCCGTCGATCGACTTAAACAGACATACGTGAAAAAAATTCTAAACGAGGACGATAATACAGTAACCAATCAACCAACAACCTCAAAACCAAATAACTACGGACCCTCAAACATACCAAAGTAACAGTAATGAAAACAATATTGGGCAGATTAGTTTATCTTTCCAAAAAGTTATGTAAAATACCATAAGGCTTAAATAATTGAAATTTTAAAAATAGTTATATTTTTAACGGCTTTATTTGTTTTAAGTAGTAAATAGAATTTTTTGAAATATAACTTACATCGCTATGAAAAGTAACGGTGAATTTTTTTGTAGTTGAATCAGAGCTGGGCAAGTTACTTTGTAAAAGTAGTTAACTACTAACTAAAGTTACTACTTTTTAAAAGTAGTGTAAGTTACTAACTACTAACTACCGTAAATCGAAAAGTAGTTAGGTTACTAACTACTCAACAGTTGTATTCTAAAATATAAGTTTTTTTTTCAACTACTTGTAGAAAAAGGAGTTTTGAGACGATTTATGTTATACCACTTTTAGTCATATAAACATAAGTACCTATAGACACTGAATTATTATTACATTAAAGAAGACAAAGTAAATCAATCACGCTCACACGAAAACAGTAAAACAATTTTAACGTAAGTACTATTATTCTATTGTCATGTATATCTATTTTATTAGAAATTCTAAAAAAAAAATTAATAAAATAAACCTTTAAAAAAACAGAACTTACAGTAATAAACTTATTGTAGTATTTCATATTCATTTCCTTTTCATAAAAGTAACTTTTCAAAAAGAGCATCAGCCAATGCATTTCTTTTGAGCGAATTTATGAGTGAAAAACGAAAATAATCGCTCGACAGCAGCTGATGGTAAAGGTAAAATTGTACTATATCTAATGAACATTTTTTTAATAATAATCTCAAATAGATATATGAATTCTGTTATCTTCCAGGTGTTTTAACAATTCCAGTTCTATTATTCTGTTTTTGTGAGCATGTTCATTCTCAGTATCAGAAGAAATGTGTAACTTTTTAGACAAAGCAGGTTCATCAATATCAAAAAACTTTTGTTGAAGTAATACTTTGTTTACGTTTAGATCAGAGGCATTTAACATTTCAAAACAAATTAGGTTTGCTGTATTTATACAATGTTTTTGAACAATCTTTACATCCATGTTTACTTCTGCGTTACTGTTCATTACTTGAAGGACACGTTTTAACCTGCGAAACTGCAATGTAAGCTGAAGAATTGTAGCCATTGTATGTAATTGAAGCCGCTAATAAAGTAGTTTAATTACTAGTAAAGTAGTTAAGCTATTAACAAAGTAGTTTAACTATTTTTGTAGTTAAAATAGGGTAGCTAACTACTTTTTAAATACGATTACACGAAAAAAGTAATTTATTCCAACTACAGTTACATTATTAAATTAAAGTAACTTGAATATATAGAATACAACTATCGTCAACAATAAAGTAGTTAGATTAGTAGCTTAACTACTTTGTAGTTAACTACTGCCCAGCTCTGAGTTGAATGACGTAGATGCTTAAATTTACATCGATATCAGTTTTTATTTTATTTTCAAGTTATGAAGTTCTTATAAAAAAGTTGCGTTATAAGTTGTGTTATAGGTAACAAGACGAATTTAAATATAAATTAAAAAATTACATATTAACGTTGTTACCTGTACCTGTTAACCAGTATTATTTCTTACAGTAATCCAAATGTTATTAAATAAGATGGTATACTGGATAAAATTGAAGTGGTTAAAAATATTTTATAAGATTATTGGTGCTATAAGATAAAGTAACAGAATTAAACTTTTCTGTATGACGAGGGTCCACGTTAGCAACCAGGTGTAAACCATTTCTATAACAACTCTTAGGATCCCAAATATTAAATCCGGAAATTTATTATTTACGTTCTATTCAAAATGATATGTCATTGTTATAAATCACACATTTATCAAAGTTTGCAATAGTATTTGCTATCACCTACATATTTATGAAAAGCTTAATTATTAACTTAAAATACATTTGATTTACATAGCAACAATTACAAAACTGTTGTCATTTTACTTTTTATCAATAATTATTCACAAAAAATCTGTTTTTCAACGACTAACAGATAATACAATACATTGTATGTTTATTTGAGACAGACAGACAGCCTTGTACATTGTGTTTGACAAATTTTGTTTCCGTACAGGTCAATTCATTTCCGTACAGGTCAAAGCTATTACCGTCCAGGATAATGAATTATAAAAGCATAATTTAAATAAGATTATTTCGTGTACCACAATTATAAAATTTGAAAACGGAATCATTTAGGTCCGTGTAAGGATCAGCTGTTTAGAAACATACAATAGTTACTAAAAGTTGCACAAATGAATTTAAAAAAGTTAGTATTTATTAACATCGATTAGTTTTTGAATTGTATGACAGTTCAGAAGAGACTAATTATCTGTACGTTAATATTTATACCTATGTTAATGCAATTTTCATAAGTATTTATATATTTGTATTTGCCTTAATTTTTATTACTTTGCAGTTGTTTTTTATTATATGCCTGTCAAACTTTTTATTAAAATGTAATTGTCTAGCTTTATACAAGAGATATGTAATAAAGGTGCTTAAAAAAATAGAATCCTTTTTGTTATAGCATAAATAAGCCCAAGCAACACATTGGTATAAAAAACGTCTAAATGTCTGGCTAATAGACATTTATTAGACATTAAAACGTTTTTAAACGCGTTATGAACGTTTATTAGACGGACATTTAGACGTTTTTTGTACCAATGTGTTGTGTGGGAGCAAGTCACTAATGGATGTGTATTAGCTAAGTTTATTGTAATTCATTTTTTTATTTCTTTAGTTCTTTCTGCTAATTATAATTTTTTTGTTTACCTTTTCTAGAAGGGTTGCTATTACATGTAGTTAAATTTAATTAATTTTTGGATTTGTTTCTCTTTTTTCCCTTCCTTTTTACGTTGCGTGTTTTTTTTTTAATAATTTTTTTGTACCTACTTAAGGTAATTCATATCGATGTCTTAGAATTCGTTTATTCAATTCAGAACAGTAATCGGTTCAAATTTTACCCACGCTGTTGCTCCTAAACGGATTTTTAAAAAGCATATTTTTTATGCTGTTGGGCCTGGAAATTTTCTTAGGAATCTTGGTATTATCGTTTTTCCAGTCGACAAAGATCTTAGAATCTATAAAGCTTAAGATTCAAAATCTTCTCTTTAGGTTTGATGTTACTTCACGCTTAGTAAAAATTTCTATTAAAGATTTGTTTATTATTATTACATTCATATTCTATTTTACTATAGCAAACATTTGAAGTGTTCATTATCCGCGTCCTTCCAATTTAATAACAAACTATACAAACAAATACTTGGTACCATTATTTTTACAGAACATTTTCAGTGAATTTTATGAAGGGGTTGGTTTGGAATTATTGTTGTTGAAACCTCAAGTCTAGCTTAGATAAGTTGATAACATGACCATACGGCCAAACAATAAATGGTGTAGCTCTAACCATCTCGAATTACCCATATGTATGTATGTACATGCATTGTCTCATTATCACACTACGAAGAAACATTCTATTGTCGAATTTTATTAAATCTTTGTTAGACAATGCTTGTATAAATTTATAGCTGGTTAGTTATTAACTGCCATATACACTGCAGTCGCAAATTTTAAGACCACTAAATTAAATTATAAAATATGGTGCTAATTGATAGAAACAATTACTACCTACAATGTTTAGAATTATTTTTGGTTAGACTGTTACATTGTACGTTATGAAAATATTAAAACTGTTTATGAAATAAAATTTTAATTTTCATTAGAAAAGGTCCTTTTATGGTCTTAGCAATTATATCTAAAAATAAACTAAATCCGAGGCCATAAAAATAAAAGGTCTCTTAAAATATTAAATTTTTTTATATTCTATCTGTTTTATATTTGGCAAAGTTGTTTAACACTTGCAATTTAATCATAAAAATTATTTATTTATTTTTGGTTCAGTTGGTTGCAAAAAACCTGAAGTACGTGCTGCTATTGTTAAGTTTCATCAACTAGGTAAATCGGAAAGAAAAAATCGCTCAAGAATTAAGCATTTCTAAGACTGGGGCGCACAATGCAATCAAAATATTCACAGAAACAGGTGATTACCACGACCGTAAACATATTGGAAGGTTACGATCTACGACAATACAAGAAGATAAACGTTTAGTTTTGATGTCGAAACGAGATAGTAGATTACCGGCACCGGAAATACAATCGAAACCGTGAAATTTCATTAACGACTGTAAAAAGCCACTTATACAAAGCTGATCTACATGGAAGAGTAGTTGTAAACAAAACCGTTCTTACGGCTTCAAAACAAGAAGAAACTGTTTCAATGGGACTTACACCACCAATCCTGGACAGCAGACCAGTGGAATTCCGTCTTATGGACCGACGAATCAAAATTTGAAGTGTTCGGGCAAAAACGAAAAGTTTATGTTCATTGATCTGTGTCGGAAAAAATGATGCCGTCGTGTTTTGTTCCAACGGTAAAGCACGGTGGTGGATCAATTTTAGTATGGAGGTGTTTTTCAGCCATTGGGGAAGGTAAATGAGTCCGTATTGATGGTATATTAAAAAAAGAAGGGTACAAAGAAACAATTGAGCAACATGCTATAACATCTGGACTTGAACTAATTGGTCCTAGATTTCACTTTCGACACGATAACGACCCAAAGCACACCTCGAAACTTTGCCGTGACTAACTGCAATAGCAAGAAAGTAAACATATTTTAAAAACTATAGTTCACTCAACCGCAATCGCCCGATTTGAACACAATTGAATTAGATAGAAAATAGTACGTTTAAAATGTCTTATATCAAAGGAATATCTCTGGATACTCCTCAAGAAGAATGGCGAGCAATATCCCCGGATATCACATCAAAATTAATCGAAAGAATACCAAGATTGGCTAAGACTGTTGTGCATGTGAAAGGTGTTTTTTTTTTTGACAAAAATATGTTTAATTATATTATACCTGCTCCTGTTAAATTAAAATAGTACTGTAATATTATTAAATAAATGTATGTTATTTCGAAGTTTAATAAAAGAATTGCACGATTTTTACAATAAGTAAGTGGTCTTTCCGACTGACCTTTTAATTTTAATTCTACTGAAAGTTTGGTTATTGTATTTCTCATATTTTGTTTTATATTTGACTCGAACAAAAACAAAAAGGTAATCTTATTGAGAATGCGCTTTTTTCACATTTTCATCAGCGAGTGCAGTCACTCCACATCTCGAGGATCAGGTTCTGCATTAAATATTGGTTACAAAGTATTTTCCAGGTTTGATTTTATGCAGAATCCGTTTTTTATTTTCTATTATATTCTTAAATCTCAAAAAATTATTGTATTATTTGTACGTTTGTGTCGCAATTTTTTTAAATATTTTTATAATTATGAAGTAATTTGGCTTTTTCAAAAATCGAGATTTTCTGTTTTTTAACATTTAACATTTAAACTATTCGGAATTCTGGATGTTTTTCAGCGGAATCTAAACAAGCACTAAAAAGTGCTCATGTTTATTATTTCCAAAAGATTTAATTTCTCTTTCTCGCTATAATTTTTGTTTTTGTATTTCTTTCCCATTTTAAATTTAAATTCTGTCAATTTGATACTTACTGCAGTTCATAGTTTTATGGTATGAAATATGACTAGTTCACTAAATAAAAACAAATACCGGACTACGTTTTTCTATCTAAAAATCGACGTTTCTGCAATTAGCCATAATAATAACATATAAATTGTAGTATTTTATAAGTTTTGCATTTTTAAGAATCTGGCAACAATGTGTTGCGATAGTTTTAGTTTTAGTTTCTTTTTGGTTTTAAGTTGGCAGAGTTGTTCTTTGGCGCTCAATTGTAATGGCAACGTAAAAAAAGGAGTTTTATAAAATACAGATAAAGTAAAATTGTGTGGAGTGTTTTATTTTTCGGCCACCTACAAAGTATAGGATATAAACTAAATCAATAAAATGTATGGTATAAACCGTGCTAAAACAAAATTCTAGTACAGGTTTTTAGCTGGGGTTCCGTAAAATTACTCGTGAGTAAATTTTTGTTTTTGTGTGATTTAATAGGACAACTTTAAAATAAACACGTTGTTAGGTAATTATATTTGTCGAAAATTACGAAAAGAACAAACTTTACTGTTACATGACAATAAGGGCTATGCCATCGGTGATTTCAATCAAAAGAATTCAAATTCTCGTCAGAAATCCATCAATTTCCTAAAAGTTTTATCAAATTTTTTTTTCATAGTCACTTATAATTTCTGTATTTTTATGTATACCGTTCGACTGTTTATTACTTTTTATCTTAAATGTTGTAAAAATAAGCACTTGTTTAATTATTCGTTAACATTTCTGTGTGTTTCTAATTTTAGTTACACCCGACTAAAGGTAAATTTAATTTTTGTGTAAACACGTGTTTATTGATATACTTTCCCCTTTGGTTTGTTACATTTTCAAGTTCAAAAGATTCGAAACCCTTGTACTGTATTACAATACCATTTTTATTAAGCTTTTAGAAAGTCAGCTTAATAAAGTTGGTATTATTTCTTGTGACTAGGGACTTAAGTTTAAGAAACTTAAATACTTAAATATTGTTTTAATCACGTTTGATCGCTTTACAAAATACATCCGTAGTCGAAGGACGTTTCAAATAACAAAATAGCACTGAAGACACAGAAATTCGATGATTAAATTTAAACTGTAACATATCAGATATATACACAGAACTTGATTAAATTTAAATTCTAACATATCAGATCTTTAATAATTTAAAAGTAAAGAAATAATATTACTACATATAAACCTGTTGGTTATAAACTTTTACGTTAAATTTGTAATTTATTTAAAGCGGGTATAAACTATCGCTTTGCATTTCAACTTATAAATACTACAATTACCACCAAAAAAAACGCGTTTAAATTTTATTTAAAAAAATTATTTTTACACTATTATTTATTTTACTTATTAAAAAAAAAGTGTAAATAATTGTTTTCATTGTAACTTTTACATTAAAGTTAAATACATATATGTATTCAAGTTTTGACTTTTTTATAGGAAATGCTTCTTTTAAATTTTTAACAGATTATAGTGCCTATAAGTACTCCGTTGTACTAGCTGGTTTACTGCTTACAAACTTAAGTTTATGGTAGCATTGTTTACTACAAATTCAACTACAAGTAGTAGAAGTAATTATTAAAATATATCTTGTAGTACTATTATTTAAAAAATATTTTAACTAAAAGAGAACATTACTAATACCAATATTAAATAGATTATAACCGCGATAAACAGATGCACTGTAATGTTTCATCAAAAACTTAGCGTTCAAGTTTTTGAATTTTTAAATATTGTTATAATAAACTATAACCTTTATAGAGGATCATTTAGAGCCAAACTACACGAACGTAAAAATCGCAATGATTCTTCTACAGCGTATACTACACTCGATAAGAAACCACAAATTTAAATGCGTCAAGCTAGACGAAGCCTTTCAGAAACTGTGAAATTTTTTCTGGCATATGGTCGTAATAAATGTTCATTCAAAGCAAAAATCTCGTCAGCGACAAACACATATAGTAAAGGCGGCTCTGGAGTGTTAGGAAGTGACTTTGATGCAGGCAAATATAGTTGTTTATTACCAGTCTTTTTGCAAAATTTGAACTTTCAAAAATATTGCTATCTGCTTCCCGACAGTATGATCCTACGTTTACGGCCGTGAAAAACAATAATCCGCATCTGTGACGGCCAACAACATAATAGAAAAAAACTTCTTAAAATAGTCTGTGCCTGTGTTTGGAGGGTAAACTATCCGAATATGTTTGCCGTCACGGCACCTACGCACTTGGGAAAATTACTTTTTCATTAGAATAGATCTGCTATTTCTATCCAGTTTTCTTTTAAAGGCAAAGGTATTTTCAGAGGCTGTAGAATTTTCTATATTGCTATATATATTTCTTTAATTATGAGCCTAATTGAACTTTTGATACTTGAAAAACGTATTCCAGGCATGCAAAGTCTGATTCGGTCGCCAAATGCCTAATAAATACAATTATTTGTTTATTTGTAGATAAAGAGCTCTCTGCTGGATAAATGGAGTTCATCCTTCTTAGCACACGTTCCGGTACAAATGAATATTTTATCTGGTTGGTTTAAATGCTTTATTTAGTTCTGTACAGTTCAGTCGTAGTCTCTACGTCGATTTATTAATCGTGTTTTCTTTTGGGGAACACACTTTTAAGTTTAAAGTAGATTTGTAAGAAAGTAGACATTATTCTGCTTATTAGCACCAAAAACGGTAACTTTCTTTTAACGTATTTGTTTTGTTTTTAGTTGTGGTAATTACTTCTTTGATACCATTACTATTATTAAGTGTTTAGTGTCCATTGTATATACAATTATGTAATGTAATTCAAAACTACAGTTCATTACAATAGAAAATATTTAGAGTTAATGAAAGTTAGAAAACAACTATCGTCAACGAAAGAATAATTAAATCACAATTAGTTAGTATTGAAGATCGCTATAAAATTTGTTTTTTCAATTTTATTTGAGATGTTATTTAATCAACTTTAAAGTATGCTAGCATGATTTTGTAGATTCATTCATGAGTTGATCTATCACTAACAAAGGTAAACTTTGTTTTTATTTGATTCTTTATGCCCCTATGAATTTTATTGAAATATATTTGACGTGTCCGAGTTGACTTTTGGGATAAGATGCTGCTTAGGTTGATACGTTGAGATGGAGTTCAGATAAAAATAGCAATTAAAAAAGAGTTAAAATGCAGCTGGGATAGTAAATAAGAACAGCGGACCATTAATCCGGTTAATCGCCTCTTGTGACAGATAGCTGATTTCCTTAATCGACAGTTACAGTCTCACTTTTTTATTCTTAATTTGATTTTTTACGGAGTTTTTAACATTACTAAACATTTTTTGCAAAATAATTCAATACTAACCACCATTAGCAAAGTTTGATGGCAGAGCCATCTCATAGTATGTTACTATGTATAAAAGATTACACTTTACGGTAACCTTGTTGTGTTAATGCTTTTAAACAACTTCAATCAACATTGATCGAGTTAACACAAAACACCCAATAAGAACTAAATACACCGAGGTCTTATAAAATGTTATAATTAGTAAGTATAGATTGATGAATAAATTAATTCTTTACTAATACAAAAATTTTATCACAACTAATAAATAAAAAATTTAGTTCACTTTATAAATAAAATTAGAATCAACAAAAAATAATTTTTCAAAGATGTTATTATTAAAGTAAAAAAAAATTATCGTATTAAACGATCTACATCTTCGGCATAGTAAGTGCGTATCGTCAGAGGCAATTTAAAAAAGTGGTTTTGAATGCATTTGAAGTGTACAGCATATATTTAAAGTTTGAGATTGATGGCAACGATTTATGTAGATTAAGTATCTTTAAATATAATTACATACATTGATTACCTACAAAATTTAACGTAATCATAGTATTAAAACAAAATTAATACACATGAGCATACAATTTTTTAATTTTTCTGTTTTAAGTTTCCAGCAGTGACAACTATACTAAAGATATTCTAATGTTGACAACGTTTGAAAGCTCTTTAGAGGTTTCTTGTATATTTTGGGTTGCTCGTTTTTAACTTATTGGTTTCTGATGCTCTGTTAAAGCTCAGAATACTTTACTCTCCTACAACCCAATCCAAACTACACGTCATTTTTTTTAAACTACACACTACGTCTCGACAAGTTTATGACATGTTGATTTTCAAAATTTTTAAAATGTAAGGAACTGGTGTTTTTATATATCGCTCGGGCTTAATTAGCTAATAATTTTTCATTTATGTCAGATTATGTCAAATTTATTATATAAGTTTTAGTTATTTAATTTGTATTATATTATAATCAGCTGCTTAAAAACAGGAAATTTGATTACTTAATAAAAATTGAATACTAAGAATTTTTTTTAAATGAGTGTATAAAGAAAAAGGAATTAAGAATGAAAGATAAGGATGGACGCTGGCGGTGACTAGCGGCAATAGGCGAAAAAGAAATGACGCGACTTTCTGGTGACGTGTGAAAAATAACATAAAATCTAAACAGAGTGGTTTATATATTTTACTTATAGTTGTTTAAAAATTTGAATGAAAAGTTTTAAGTGAAAATGGATATCAACAACAAAATAATTAAAATAAATAATGAACAATATAGTTGAAAAGAAAATGATGTAGATTACAATGGTATATTAAACATTATGAACAATAATGAGGGAAAAAAAGCAGATACTTGAATCAAACTTTGGAGACGGCAGAAAGGAGGAAAGCTTTATTAAAAAAGAACATAAAGAGCATATCGAAATAGTTATAAAAATCTAGCAGAAAATGGCATGAAACTGAAGATCAAAAATTGTGAATTTCACAAGGAAATAATATTTTTGGGGTATACTGTAAATCATGAAGTATTGTCAGTTGAAATTATAAAGAATTATGATAGGCCAAAAAATTAAAAAAAATTACATGGTGAAATTCAAAATTATTATCATAAGTATATACCGGATTATTGAAAAAAGAAAATACAATTATTGGGGTTATTAAGAAAAGGAACAAAATGGAAAGATGAAGATAAAATTGAATTGAAACTAATACATTCTCATGTTGAAAAAAGCTTTATTTTAGCGACAGATGCTTCAGATCAAACAATCGCCGGAATAATCTTACAAAAAATAGAAGAAGTTGACAGACCCAATTATTTTGTTTCATGGGCTATAAAAGGAACAAAGTTGCACTACTGCAGAGCCGAAAAGGAAATGCTGGCAGTAGTACATGCAATTAGAAAATTAAGATTTTATTTGTTATGAAGACGGTTCATAATAAGAACCTATAATATGGCTATTACGCATATTCGTAGATTAAATCTAAATAATAATAATAGAATATAGAGATGGGCACTTTTATTGCGGGAATTTAACTTTGGTATCATTCATATAAAAAGTAATGTGGCTGATAGTTTAAGCAGAAGAACTATGACAAGCATGAGAACAAGTAGACGATAGTAATGAACAGGTTGGAGAATAAGGATGGTATATACTTAGTAAATAAAATATTACAAGTACAAAGTGAAGATAAGTTCAGAATATAAAGAGACGACTCAGAAGAATTAAGAAAAATGAGGGGATACAGTTTGGAGTATGGGTTTATAATTAAGAAGATTGAAGATAATGAATTATATTATAATAAATGAAAAATAGTCAAAAGACATAACAACAGAATTGCATTTAAGACATGTGGGAATCCTGAAATCTTGGATGATTTTCAGAGATAACTTTCACTGCAAAAATGATATCAAAATTTAAAAAAATATATACATGGATGCCATACATGTGCGTTAGCAAAATATGAAAACCATACGAATAAAAATGTGATTAGGAATATCAAAATTGCGAAACCATTAGATTTGGCGACAACTGACTTTTTGTGAAATTTATTTGCGTCAAATGACGGACACTATTGTCTGTTTTTTAAATAGAAGGAGCGTAAATATTTCCCGGCAATTTCTAGACCTATTATTAGCTAACGCTGACCCTAATTTACACACACGAAATTGCGATAATTTAGTAAACATAACCTATGTAAACATTAATGTTTGACAGGAATTTGACATTTTTTATATCCAACGCTTTAAACCTTTTTTGTGATATTCTTAAGTGAATAAATAGTTCTTATAAATATATGGATGCTGTACTGCTCCAAATACAGTTTTAAACGTTTCATCCCCAAGAAAACGTAGGAGTTTGAATTTTGGTCACCTATCTCTACTCGAAAAACAGTGCATATTAAATATGTAGAAGCAAATTTTAATTGATGCTCCGAAAATGAAAACTTCTTATGTAGTAAGTAATTAGTGAAACGTTAGGTAAGAAATTTTACAATTTAATTTTGGTATCAAATTAACTGCAATTTCTGTAGGTCTTACAAAATCAACTATTTATAGTGCAATAAAAGAGTATCGACAAAACGCGGAATTTTCTTGTTTAAAACAAAGTGGAGGCCGCCCATCACTAATTAAAACATTCTTAAAATCTACTAAAAATCAAGCACGGCAGATAGTACATAGTTTTTTTCATAAGAATGAAACTCCTACTTTGAACAAAGTTTTAAGTGAAATACATAATCAGTTGCATTTGCCAAAATGTCATCTTCGTCGTTATATAAATTAATGAAGCAGATAAATTTCAAGTAAGCTTGTAGTATTCAAATTTAAAATGATGACTAAATTTTTTTCAATAACATGCATATGACACGTAACTAAAAAAAGTATTTTAATTGAACCTGACGATATAATTTGTTACACTGTTAAACAATATAGAAGAAGAGGAAGAGGAGCGAGCCATTTATTATAAGTATCATAACATGGTTCAATAAAGGCCACACAAAAGAAAAAATATGGGTGTACAGAATCATAGACAAACATTTATTAAAGGTTTATCTACTGTAGTAGGTTTTGTTGACAATGGATTGTTGCTTTTTGAAGACAAAAAGACTGCAGATTATCATGAAGAAATAAATGCTACAGTTTTTGAAGAATAGTTTGCTGAAATTCTGAATAAATTACCAGATAATGCTGTTATTGTAATGAACAATGCGTTGTACCATAGCCATAAACTCGAACAAGTTCCAAAATCATCGTCAAAAATTAAAAGCATGCAAAAGTAGTTACAATCAAAGAATATAGACTTCTCAGAAGATATGGTTAAGTCAGAACTTAATTTGGATGACATAATGGATCTTATAATCTAACCATTAATTATTTCTCTTGGTGAGAGCAGTTTATCTGAGAGTTTAGATTAATAGTTAACTTAAGTTTATTATTGTTTTAAATTTACTAATTATGGAATCATATTGTACAGGACATTCTTAAATATTATATAGTTTCTCATCAAACAAATTAATTTAAAGTTTTAAGTTATTTTATGCAAATACATCTTATTCTTGACATTTTTTTCTAACTAAGTAATATTTTATTTACTTCTCAGTTTGTATATGATGGAAATATCTTATAATTCTCAGAAAAATGGGGTAAATTAGGTAACAATTTGTTTAGTAATTTCTAGGATTACATTGAAAAATCTTACTTTATATAATGTTATAGATACCACCCACATTACATGCCAATCGGCACAGTTGTATAAAAAACATCGATTATAAATCGCAAAATTTAAATTTCCCGCAAAATTATTCTAGTAACTTTTTTAGTGATTTTCTATAGTGTAAATTAGGCTTTGATACTTACTCCTCCTAGTTAAAAATCAGATTATAAAATATTCTAGTAGCAATGGATGCTTTTTCTAAGTTTGTGAGATTGTTCCCGACAAAAAAGTATAACATGGACACGTCAATAATATGTATGCTACATTTTATTAGACAGAAAGATATACCCAAAAGAATTCTTGCAGATAATGCGTCGTACTTTGTTAACAATGGATTTAAGGAGTTTTTTACAAATAGAGATGTCAAGTTGAATTTTAGTTTTGTTAGACATCCGCAGAGAAATCTTATAGATGATACAGGAAGTCACAAAATACTTAATAACGTAAACCAAAATTATGATTACTATAAACGGTATTTTTTATATATAGTAGCATACGTCCGGCCCGTTGTTTAATAAAGTTATAACATTACCCGATTGATAACATTATCCCTGATTTCAATAAGCGGCGTACACTGTATTAAAAATGTTTGAGTGGGTATGTCTTCCTTAAGTACTCTAATAATAAGAGTTGCAATGTATCGTACGCAGCTGTCTGATGTTTAATAGACTGCAAACCCGAAAGTTGATTACTATAATACTGTTTAATCCTTTAAACAAATGGTTATACACCGAGCTAATGTATTTTTTGCGCAAGATGCTCTTATTCGGTATATGCTGATTGCAGTTAACTATATTTCAACAACCTTTTTTTATTTAAATTTGGCAAGTATATATGTTTTATTAAAAACTTTGGATGTAGAGCAAATATAAATAACTAATTCTATCCAGATAGCTACACTGTTTTTTATTGACTTGAAACAAGATGAGAACGAACAATTGTGTAGGCTGAAACGATGAGCTTAGGCGCAACACGATATTTACGAAACCACAAATATACATGATTTATTATAGTAAGCTTTTACTTTCACTAAAATTACTTCAAAAATTAATTGCATACCAAAACAGTTTTTGTACAATATAACTCGATTACTGTTATTTGTTTTAGAATTCACCCAGACCTTATCTTTTGAAGTTATCTAACCGACAAAACTCCGGTTCTTTATAACATAAAATGAAAGCTTAATTAAACTAGGTGAAACTTATAGAGAAAATAGTTATTTCTTTCCAAAATTCTGTGGACAGAACTTTTACCAATTTCATGTACCCTTTTAAGGAACTTAAAGGTTCTTTAATAAAAGACAGTAACCTTCTTCGTTTTTTTCTGAAGTTGTTGCAGATTTCAGTTCTCCAAAGATCCTCTTCTTGAAATTTAAACTGTGCTAAGAGACTACTGTACTATGAAACTTATTTGGAGTAAATCAGGATTAATGACAAAAGATGATGTTTCCATCTCATCTCCAACTCATTAACTAAAAAAGTAATTACTTTAATTGTAAAAACCGACATTAGGAATTCATAGATAGTTGGGTTGTTTTTTTGAGACCCATCAGCATCGCCTGACAATACTGTGCTATGTAAATCATAGGTGTATAAAGATCATTGCCTCAAGTTGACCTTATAAATAAGGCTTAGCGATAATATCAAGTGATTTTAGAAGCCAATTCTTTGGATATGTTAATTCCAAATACAATTTTTTCGATTATTATCAGTCGTTTTGTCATTTTATTAATTACAATTGTTGTTATGGCTTATTAAAAATTTACAAATCAAATTAATTGGTATTTCACTTTAAATGAACTACAAATACAATTCTTAACATTTTTGAAAATTACTTCAGAAAGAAAGAGTAATTTTGACACATTTATATGTACATTTTTTCTTATAAGAAATTTAGATATTAAATACATATATGGTATAATAATATTTGCCATAAGGTTTTCTGTGTAATTTAATTGCGTCGATAAACAATTTATCAATAATCAAATGTTTAGGTTTATGATAAAATTTACGTTAAATTCATAATTACAACAAATTTCTGATTTTTCTATGATGCAGATCTAGAAATTTAAACTCACATGGTAACACCTAATACAGTTTGCAGTGTAATGTTTAATAGTTTGAAACAAGTTTTGACTACATGTACACACGTAAACATACACACATAAACTTCTTAAATAATTTACTACCTCTTAAACAAAAATTGAAAGCAAACGGTAATATATTGTAATAAAGCTATTTCACTTTTTTACGATTTTTATGACGTCCTTTTTAGTTTCCACTTAAGTTTAGAAAAATTTTTATCGTAATTTTTAATTTAAATTCTTTATTTTTGAAAGGTTGTAATAATTTTCAAAAGTACTTTAGTTCTTTGCTTGCTTACATAAAATATCTTTGAAGTTTTATAATTCTGTTTTTTACCTCATTTAATGAAGTACGCAAATCTACCTCTTCCAAGTAGCAAATTTATTTACGTTGTTAGATGTATTTGATGTGACGTTTTAATCCAATTGCATATCAGTTCCTGCTTTTCAAGCCACTTTGTTTGAAAAAGAAGTAATTTACTGGGTAAAACAATTTTTGTGTAAATGTTTTTTTTTGTATAAATGTTTTTAATTGTATTTTATTTAGTAAGTTTTTTAATTAACTGCGGAGTAACATAAATCATTAAAACCTTTGCATATGTTACCTTTTATACATTTACATTCAAGCTTTTACAGTATATTACGTTATTCTAAAGTTTTTCTGCAATTGATTTTACGATCATAAATCTTGTTTGATGTTTCTAAAAAAATTAGTTTAAGTTGTAACATCTAAGTTACACAAAATTTGTAAAAGTGAATAATTGTAGTATAAACACATGCTGTTACTGTTTATTCAAAAGTTTGCTCTATTTAAGAAATCAATGGAAAAATGCCAAATGCATTCATGACTAAAAAATAATTAAATGGTAAGTTTAGGTGACTATCATAGACAGTGCAATATGAAAAAGCGGTCGACTTTGAGCAGGCGGCGAAGACCTTGCACGATTGCTACAAACGGTTCGGATACATTTAGGGTAACATTAGGGGGCCTAGAAGCAGTTATGGGGGACACATGAACTTCATCATCAAGAGAGATAAGGTTCTGCTCAGCACCATGAGTTAGAGCAGACATCCAAGTAAGAAATTCGATTTTATTTTCAAGTTCATCATGTAATAATGAGCTTAAGAAGTTGCGTGCATTGTAATAAAATAACGTGCGTTGTTGAGTGCTCACGTTTATTAAAACTTTAAAACATTAAACGCATAAGAAAATACAGTCATGTTGTAAATTATTACGACACCCGTCAGATGGCGCCACATGGCTATTTATATAAATTATTGTTAAGGATAAAAGTATTTTGAACTTAATAACATCCTCACTAGTTCAAAACATTATTCTTAACAACACCTAAGTCATTAACAAATTTTAAATGTTTGTTTGATCTTAAACACTTTGTGAAAATATCAGCAATCATATCTTCTGATTTTAAGTATTTAAGTTCAACTAATTTATCTGCCACTAAATCTCTTATATAATGATAACGAATGTCTATATGTTTAGACCTCTTGTGAAAAATTGGATTTAATGCAAGTTTTTGAGCTCCTTGGTTATCATTATATAATACTACACATATTAATCTTCCTATTAACCCGTAAAGTAAATTGCGCAAATAAATTGCTTTCTTTGCAGCATCGGAAATGGCCATGTACTCAGCCTCCGTGCTGGAAAGTGCAACTGACTGCTGCTTTGAACTACCCCAAGATTTCACTGAACTAGATAATTTAAAACAAAATCCAGAATATGACTTTCTATCACACAAACTATTGGCCCAATCGGCGTCTACGAAGCCTTCTAGTTCAATGCTATCTTTTGTAAATTGTAAACAATAATTTTTTGTACCCTTTAAGTACCTCAAAACCCGTTTCGCAGCCTTCCAATGATTCTCATTGAAGCAGGTATTAAATTGACTTAGAAAGCTAATAACATAAGAAATGTCTGGCCTAGTCATTAGAGAAAGATACATTAAACTACCAATCAGTTGTTGGTATGGATATTGTACATCACAATGTACATCCTTTTCTAAGTTTAAATTACTCTCCATTGGTGTAGCAACAGCTTTACAATCTTGCATGTTAATTTTTTTAAGTAAACGATCAATATACTGCTCTTGGTCCAAAGAAATTCTATCATCATCCTGACAAATTCTTATACCAAGACACTGTCTCGCAAAACCCAAATCTTTTATTTTGAATGCGATACTTAGTTTATTCTTCAAAAAATCAATTTCCGTTTGATTGTTTGAAAAGATAAAAAAGTCATCTACGTACAGAGCAATATATGTTACATGATCACCATTGTGTTTTAAGAATACACAGGGTTCAAATTCTGACTTCTTAATCTAAATCTGACAATACTGAATCCACCCTCTTGTACCATACTCTTGATGACTGTTTCTACCCGTAAACGGCTTTCTTTAATTTTAACACCTTATTTATAGAATCTGACGTTAAAAAACCTTCAGGTTGATACATATAAACATCCTCATCAAGGGTACCATTAAGAAAAGCTGTGGCTACATCAAGGTGGTGAATTTTCAAATTCAAATTTACAGACAATGCTACTAACAATCTAAATGTTGAATGACGCACAACTGGGGAAAAGGTTTCATCATAGTCAATGCCATGCCTTTGCGTAAAGCCTTTGGCAACTAAGCGCGCCCGATACTTCACTTGGTTTTCACTGTCGATTTTCTTTTTAAAAACCCACTTGCACTGCACGATACTACCATGCGCTGGCCTTTCTATTTATCTGTGTTTAAAATAGGCGTTTCCAAATTTTCGATTATTATAACATCCCTGCTTGTCATCACCTTTTCAGTTACAGGATCATACACTCGATATCCTTTCACGGTGTCACTATATCCAACTAATATGCACTTTTTAGATTTCTTGTCCCACTTCAAACGTTTCTGCTTTGGAACGTGTATCATAATTGTGCTACCAAAAATCCGTAAATGATCAACAGTAGGTTTACTTTTTGTCCATATTTCGAACGGAGTTTTGTTATCGAGACCTGATGCTAACGACCTATTCTTTAAATACACAGCAGTATTTGCCGCTTCAGCCCAAAACTGCTTATCTAGCTTGGCATCAAACAACATGCATCTACTTTTTTCTGTTGAGGTGTATACGAGTTAGTTTTTTGATGAATGATACCACATTGCTTCAGAAAATTTTCGAAATCATAACTTACAAACTCACCTCCTTTAATGGCGTCTGCTGTGATGGTGATGCCTGAATGCTCAATTGCCATAATCATAGGTGTATATCTGTCCGGCAACCCTGCTAGCATCAATGACCCAATCCATTCGTCGTTGATTCCAAAACCAGTTCCTTTTAATTTTTGGCCCGTTTCTACAATTCTATTTATGTATGTAGCCAAGGAGTCACAATTTTCTAAGCGAGTTGAAATTAACGTTCGCAACAAACTAATACGCCTGGTAAAACCTGAATAATGATTTTAACTTGGTCCAAAGTTCAAATGCAGTTTCTGCGTCTTTAATATGGATATACAAGCTGGGGTCAATGGTCAATATCAATTTTGCTTTTGTTTTTTTGTCGTCTTCCGATGGCGTACCTGTTTGCGTACTGCTTTCAATGTGCTTCGAGAATCAGAAAATTCCTCGCTGCAAACACCCAGTCATCAAAGTTCTCTCTTCCCTTTAGTTTAGGAACACTAACTAGATAACCACTACTGGAAGCCATTGCACACACTCGAACACTTTAAAAAAAAATTTTTACAACACAAACTCACGCAGTCCTGGGTCCATAACCTGTAATAAGGAGCTTAAGAAGTTGCGTGCATTGTAATAAAACAACGTGCGTTGTTGAGTGCTCACGTAAGACTGGTTTATTAAAACTTTAAAACATTAAACGCATAAGAAAATACAGTCATGTTGTAAATTATTACGACACCCATCAGATGGCGCCACATGGCTATTTATATCAATTATTGTTAAGGATAAAAGTATTTTGAATTTAATAACACACCAAGTACTTGCAAACACTGTTTTGGCAATTCATCACGGACGCTTAAACGTTCATCAGTTACATTAAGTTCAAGTCAATAAACATGTATGAATCGCGAGTACAGACGTTTATAATAATTGCCTACCTTAACAGGACAGTAAACTTTAACATCGGCCGATAATAAAACTAACTTATCACTACATATTTCTAATACTTTATCAACATTTATCTTGTTATCTGCAATAGAACCTTCACAAGTAATTCTTCAAACATGTAATTTCCACTCTATTTCGTCTACTAATAACCTTTTAATATCAATTATATACACCAAATAATAGTCCAACAAAAAAAAACAAAGGAAGGCATTAGGTTGACGCAGGCGGTTTTTTAAGTAATAATATTTCGTGAAGTACAATTTGTTGTTTCGGATAAAAGATGCATGCAAAAATTACATTGTTTACATAAACCTAGTAACAATTGTGGTTTTCTAGATATGCACAAAAGAGCGGTTTTTTGCATATAGTTCCTAAAGTATTAATTATCGCATTCTGTATTATCTGACTGTGGACTCTTTGACTTTTGATCAGAATCGTATGTTTCATTTGAGAACGAGGTAAAAAGAAGTCACAGAAACTACGAACTCTAACTGCATCCTTAGGAAATGATTTTTATTCAATATCTTCTTTTCACTCTTAAAATATTTTTCTTTGGTGATGGTTGCTTTATGGACAACGTTATCTATCAATTGAACTAGCACTGGCTTATGATTTAATTTTTTTTCTTTATACTGATCATTATTTCCTGTCGTTAATGGGTCTTATACTACATGTTCGTCTTCAGAACACACAACTTGTTTGGGTGCATTTGATGTGAAAGGAATGGTATCATGTTCCTCGACAAACTTTATGCGATTTCGTTTTTTTACTGCAACTCTTTCTTCTTTCTTTTTGATTCTGCCTCCAACTGGTTTATATTTAACATAGTTCTCCATATCATTCTCAGTTTGAAATAAAGAAAAACTCGACTCGATGAATAAGCAATTTGAAGAATGGCAGTTGTCCTAAGTTATTTTTATTTACTATAAATTACCATGCATGTAGAAAAAAAAATGTTCTTCATTTCTCCACATTTTTAAGACCTTAGATTCTGGCCTGGTAGACCATGCAGGTAGGTATAAGTGCCTAAGTCAATTTGATGCTTACAAATTCATTTGACAACAAAAACCCAAATCTACATATGCATTTTTTGTTACTACCAAAAGTTTTGTTGCTCTGACATTGATATAAACCAACAAATATATGTCGGAGACGAAGTGTTATTTGACCTAAGGTTTCGATTTCAATGCCCGTGCAGCTTCTATTCATTTTAAGGTAGATACTAAATTATAATGAACCAATAAGGGTTTAACATTTTGTAAGTTTGCCTTATATGGATATAGGATGTGAAATAAAGTTTTATGCCAAAGAAGCGCCGCCCGATATGGGTAATAATTTGGAAGAGAGGATAAGGTCAATGACGATTTATTTTCTTCTGGCATATATTTAATCAAAACCATGATAAAAACTGTTTTTTTAAAGTATGAAATAGTTCTAAGATACTTGTCCGTATAGACCCCGAGGTATTTAAGGTTGTGTCACAACGTTGAAACCTAGCTTAAGCGTAAGATCACCAATATAATACATGAATCGGTTTATGCAGAGCGGGCACATGTCAAAAAAATACAATATGTGAAAACCAAAAAAACTATTTTTTTTAAATACAATTTTTATTAAAATATATCTTTAAGTAATTATATTATTATAGTTCCAACGCTTTCACAACATGATTTTGGAGCGGATGTTTTTAAATGGATTTTAAAAAAAAGACATAGCCCTTCTGCAAAAATTAAATCGAATTGTTTAAGTGGTATCTAATTTTATTTGATATCAACGAAAATACAAAACTACAAATGACTACTACTTATCATTATCATTATTAATACTTGTAGTTGGCCATAAAAGTATTGAATCGTAAAACGGTTTGTATTTTTGTACAAATTCAGCACACTTTTTTATGTAGTCCATCTTGTTTTTTTATTGGAACTTTTCCTAGGGAATGCGCTGCAGATGTGGGTAAATGTGTAACTACCTTTCCAGGTTACTGTATTTTAAAAGTATGTTTTAGAAAATTGTCGATAAATTGCGAACCTTCCAAGCGATCAGAATATTGAGAATCCTAGAGAAAACTAACACTAATGTTAAAATGCGTTTTACTGTTTCTTGGAATGTCTCTGCACAGGTTCTCTTCGGATACGCATGTTTTTTAAAACAATTTTGGGCTTTTTCATTGTATTTTTTTGCATTGCCGCTGGTAATAATGACTTCGGTTATTTGGTGGATATTAAAGATTCTCTCGTGTTTTCTTAAGTTCTTTTTTTTACCAAAGCGAAATCTCTATTTCAGGGGAGAAATGAATGACCCCTTACGGGAAAATAAAGAATAATTTGAGTAAATCGACCGCTATCAGTTAAGAAAAGGAGCATTTGGATAACTGTGTGATTCTTATTTTGGCCTCTCTTCTGCTATTTTCTTCGCTTGTCTTTCATGATAAATGAAACCGTTAGTTGATTGTAGTATAACACCTTTCCCTCACGAGTTTTGGGCAGTTATTTTATTTTGCGTTATATCAAAACATAGTGTCAAAACTTCTGAACTATTTTTTCTTTGACTTCCCTTTCTAGCTTTGAATAAAATGTCTTGTTTCGACGTTTATGTACCACTAATTCAGCAACTACCGTACTTTTAGATGTATCGTTAAATTTCTTATATAATAAGAATGCTTTTTGGCAAATTTCGACTCCAAATGTACAAGACAAAATATTTAAATGAATGGGACTTAGGTTTATTATTTTCTTCCTTACGTGGACGCCGCTGTTTTGTGTTATTAACTTGGATCAATCTTTGCAAGAAAATATCTTGCACGTCTTTTGTTTGAAAAGAGTAAAATTGATTAAAACTTTGTAGTTTCTCTTCTTGATTAAACTTTTCAAAACATTTCCGTTTGCAGCTACGAAATGTAATGCACTTATTTACTATTATTACACTGAACTATGATTTTATGCCTATGATTTTTGTTTTCATTAAATACTATATCTTCACTATTGTCTATTGGTATTATTAAATTTAACCTAGACCTAATTTGTCTTACGAACATTAATTGGGATGGAGACTTTTTAGTTTTCTCATGTATCATTAATCGATGTGCCACATTTGTAGGTTTTAGCATGTTGTTTATTGCATTTACTTTTTTTTACATTTACTTTGTACCCGCAATACTCTATTTCATCTTGAAATAATTGATTTTTCCCTTTATTTACCTTAATGTTATTGTACGCTAATCTTTTTAAGACCGTTTCTAAAGTTTGTATACGAATTTCATCAGTCACTCCTGTAATTTTCATGTATTTAAGGAAAACCGAGACCCTAGGTATATCTTGTAAGTTGTTCTCAATCAATCTTTGCCAAAGTGCTGATGCTATACTGTATACCTGTACACTTAAACAGATCTTTATGTGTATTTAAGGTGAGCAAATGTCGATCTTCCGGTGGAACTTCTAATTGTAAATAAGCATGTTTCAGGTCGATCTTAGAAAATGACGCTCACCCCCGCCTTGGGTGAGAATAATTAATCAATAGTAGGAAATCTACATCTAAATTTGAATTATTAAATTTAAAATTTTTAATTTTAAAATCTTTGCAAAGACGGATTTTATTATTGACTTAGTATTGGAGTAATGAGTGTAGCCCAAAATGAGGAATTTACCTTTTATAAGCCGCCTGCTTTTACTAATAAATCAATTTCATCCTCAACTAGGTGTGTAAAGAAAGATACGCGACGTGCTTTTACAAATGCTGTAGTGTACTTGGAACATAATACATTTATTTCTTGTAATGTAGCACATTCAATGATATTTACCGGTCGTATCTGTATCAAATGTAGTTGTCTAATTCATTCAAGGCTTAGCAATGACTGTCGATCTTTATTCGTAATGTAAATATTTAAATCAAATGTCCTATCATTATAATTTATACTAACTCGAACCCTAACATATATAAACTTTAAATTCGTTTTTAAAATGGCCGAAGTGGGAAAATTGCACATAAATAAGTAGTTACCCATCAGTGTAACCACCGAACCACTGTCAATTTCGAACTCGATTATAATCTTAGCTAACTGACAATTTAACTAGTAATTGGAGGAAACTCTGTATCCTCTATAGTTCTTTTGCTGACCTTTTGTAAATGACCCTTTTTTTCACAGGCTCTACATGTTCTATTTCTATCTAAATTACAATGAGTTGCCAAATTGTCATTTCCAGGCGTAAAACAAACATACTTATTACTAGAACTATTACTATGCCTATTCTTATTCTCTTGTTTCTTCGGACCCTGGTGTTGTGTTGAAAATCTGGGCTGCGCTTCGTTCATCTTTTGTTTAACTTTCACCGTATGCACTGTAAATTCTTCCTCATGTAGTTTGTTGACATCTTTTGATGTGATCTCCATGCTGCTTGCAAGTTCAAGAAGTTTATCCAATATCAACTCCATCGTTTCCAGTAATCGTGCTTGTATTTTTTTAACGTAATCCAAACACAAATTGATTTCGTACTACATTCTTTAAATAGGTACCAAATCTACAATTAATGCTTAGCTTTTATAGCGCATGACAGAATTCTTTTATTGTTTCATGTTTACCCTATTTCCGTGACTGAAATCAGAATATCTCAGCAATTTCCAACGGTGCTTATGAATAAGAATTTTGTAGTAACTCCACAATTTCTTTGTAACTCTTATCTTCGGCATCCCCTGGCGCTAGTTTATCACGCAAAATATCGTACGTATGAGACCCCATATAATGTAGAATGTAATAGCGAATACCTTGAAAGCTCCTTGTAATCTTTTGACCCATCTTTCCCATGTATTGGTACTGGGGTTGAACGATTCTATTATAAATGATCGAACTGTATCTGAACTTGTAACTACTAACATAATTAAAATAATAATTAATAATGCACCGTGCTAGCTCTTATGGTTTTATTAACGTATAAACACACGCAAACAATAACTTTTAGAGCAATGAGCCTTATTCAAATTATAACCAAGGTCGGGGTATTCTAATCGTACTCTAATATTTACAATTCTAATTTGACGTAATTTTAAATATAATTTGGAATATAATTTGAACGCCACAATATTTTTTATATTAAAGTTATAACGGTTAAATATTGAAACAAAAAAAAAACAGATAAACAAATCTTAAAACGAATACTTAAGTTATTTACATACGTGTTATCGAAGGTTAGGTTATCACTTGCTGTTGTTCGTAACTTCAGCGCAATGGGCGTGGTCGTCGCGTGACTTAATTGAATTACGCGTTTCTTATCTGATTCATGCAACATTACGAAATTCTTGAAATGCATAATTAAACTTCCAAATTTTCCGTATTTATCCTGATTTGATCTAATATCAGTACAGATCCAATAACATCGTAAAACAAACGTAACGTATGACAATCTTCATTCGAAACATCCAAATCAAATTACATCAGACGTAACCATGAATAATTATCGATTTTCACACGTGAAAATCATAATTGATAACGGAAATTCCTCGTAAAAGCGACGTTGTGACTAACATCAAACGTGCTGCGTAAACCATATCTTCATATCGCATTTCAAACCTCAAAATCGTAAAAAGGCGTACGTATCCAAACCAAATACTCGTAACCATAAACGAATTCATACGTACACAAATCAAAAAGCATCGAATAAATCAGAAACGTAGTTGTATATCAAAAACTTCCAGTTCGTACGTAGAGTAAAAAAAGAAAAAAACCCTTTTAGAGTACGGGTTTCTTTAACAAACGAAAGCGTAAATTAAACAGACAAAAGCGGATATTATTACATACGACGAACGCAGAATTCCACCGTACAAATTTAACATGTGGACATTTTCTGCACGCTGTGCAGGACGAACACGTCCTCACGCGATGACAATCGTACCCAAGATGGCGTATGACTTAAGAAGAAGACTTCATAACGCATGTGCTGTGCGTCAAATGCATTGCGCAAAAGAATTTATATAAACAGTGAACACAAAAATGTTAATTAAAATCAGACGTAATCAATCGAAAAAATGTGCACGTTACAAACTCCACGCGATTCCCAAAGTAAATATGTATATAATATGATGAATTCGTTTTATTTATAAATTTATACGCGGTAACAACCAAACATGGGCATTTTGATATGTATGCAGCCGACAGCGGACAGCCGACTATTTGACTAAGTACTTCCCTTTTTCTGTAATCATAAATCACCATTGGAGTTTCACTAGTGCAATACAGGGATGTGCAAAGCGTATAATTGTACGCCGTCGTACAAAAATACAAACAAATTCTTACCGACAATAAAGTTATATTTGAGCATTTATCAAATGTTATCAACTTTTGTAATTTTTTTTGTACTAGTCATTAGTATTTAGTACTATATCGTTTACTAAATTAATGTGTAATCTGAGAATAAATAAATAAAACTTATAATGAGCACATATTTTAAATCCATATTTAGGTACATATTTTGAAGTTTTGAATTGTTAGACATACTAGTATATCTTATGAAGTACACTGAAAAGTTCTTAAACGCGAAATTACATATTAAAACAGCCTACGTGTTCTTTAATAAAATAGGATAGAGTTCTCTACCGTATCTACTTAGACTTAATCTAAAATACAATGTCACTAATTTTGTCCATCATTAGAGCATTAATATTAAAGTTGTTATGAAAAACTCGAAATGTTAAGTTTAGTAACTAGAACAGTTCGGTTTCTATTTAAAAACAGAATTAAAATTTTTAGATTAAACATGTTTTAGTTCTGAACTAAAGCTGTAGAAAACGATGTTTGGAAACAAACAATTGAAATTACTTATGACTATCCTTAAGCTAATCCAAAAATTTTACAAGAAGTATTCTCCTTGTAAATAGTTGATATAAAAACGGAGATATCCAAGATTCTATATTTTGAATATCTAGCAGTTTTTGCTTGTAACCGCGTATCATCAACATAAAAACCTCATAAATCCGTATTATATATTCAGATTGAATAGCTAAAACTAATATATTACATAAATTAAATCGTTGATATTTCTTATGTAAAATACTATATATAAAGAGATTATGTTTTCAATATTTTACATAGTCTTTGTAGGCGGTAGTTTTAACAACTAAATTTAGTTAATATCATTATTGAGAGCTAATATTACAATTCATTACATATAAAAAAGTTTGTTAATAAAATATAAAAACTGTGACGACAAATAAAATGAATCAATGTTGTTCACAAAATTAGAACTTTATTGAGGATATAAATTTTAGAGACCGGTAGAATCGGTTTTTGGTCTTAATCTGTAACTATATTTTTTCTCTTGCTACTGTTAGTAACATAAGCCACACATAAAAGTCCCTGAAACATTTCTGTTCCATTTAACAAGTCAATTGGCAAAATCAGCTAATTTTAAGGTTTTCGCTACATTTAAACTCATTTAGCTAAATGAAGTTAGTAAAACTTTGCAATTATGGCATCGTTAAACAAAAAAAATTCTCTAAATGTTTACTACAACGATTCTGTTTCAGTAGCTACAAAGTTCGTAATTATTGTTATGGATTTGTTGCTGACGGAAGTAGAAATCTTTGTTTTGTTATATGTATTTACAATTTTCGAATTTGATCAGAAACTACAACAAGGTAATAAGTTTTATTGTATTTTTGGCTTAAAAAGAATTTAAAAGATTGCGTTAATTTATTTACAAGTATCACTTACAAACACATTTCGTTATTGTTGTTAACAATTAACTATTTCTTTCTGATAATAGAATCGTTCGCATACGGAATGCATAATTATAGTTTTTATAGAAATTTGGATTATTAGAAAAGATACAGAGTTGTTTAAGTTCTGTAAGTTATAATGAGGAGTGTTAATCTTGTGCGTTTTCTAAACTATTTAAACAAAATATTTGCATGTGGATGTTTTTAGGGTAGGGAACTGTAATATCCGACCGTGTCTAATATCGACGAAAGCATAAACCGTTGCATTATTTTATTAATTTTGTTGGCTGAAAAGTAAGGTAAACTCGAAAATTACTTAACTTATATTACTGTCATATAAAATATTAGTAAAGCTTACGAGCATGTTTAGTCATTGTGTGCTGTTAAAATACATGTTTATTGCTTTAAGTTTTTGATTTATTTCTCATCCTGATGAAGCCCCTTTCGAAAGTGGGCGAAACGGTGGCAACTTCGGTTATCACATCCAGATATAGCATAACTTGACAAACAAAAAGTATCAATTTATACGTACGTTTATAACTTGATTCTATTTAATAAGGAAAATTGATAAGATTACAATGTTATCACAAATAAATACATAATTGCTTAATGGTATCGAAATCTAAACGTTAACTTAATCAGACATTTATCTTTCTTTGGTGTCTCTGTTTTATTTTTCTTTATTTTCGGATGGAACCTCTCTTCTTGTTCTTCGCTTATTTGTTCAAGATTGTCTGGAGAAATATAATGAGCATGCAAAAAAGTAAATGTGATGCTCATATTACATCTCAAATTGTGAAACTTATTCAGCATATTTCTAACATTTTTTTCATAATCTTGTGGTTTATGATTTCGTAAAAAGTAGTTCATTACCCTTTTAAAAACAATCCAGTTCCAAAACCAATTTTCTAATTTGGGTATTAATGAAAATACATTCTTTAAGTTTTGAGTCATATGAACTTGAAAAATACTGAAAGCAAATTCCGTTTTTATTCCGCGCTTTTTACAAATTGCTTCATTTTCATGTTCTCAATTTCCCCAGGGTTACGTAACGCAGTGAACTTGTTAAGTGCGCTGAATGAACAATTGGTCTCCAATATAAGAGCACACTTTTTAAACTAGTCTTTATAGGAATCTATAAACAGTCTTCATTCACTAGGAACCTACGCTGGAGCATCTAAAGCACGTATCAAACCAGAGATGACTGCAATATACGAGAGGGCCTTCTTCTGAAAAAAACTGTTTAAACTGACATTTACGATTTCTGTACCATGTAAACGATGTACCAAGAGCAAGTCAAGATCCCAAAAGCAGCATACTTTGGAAGGCCTACTGGCTCGTACTAAATCATTGAGTTCACTTTGAATAAATTTCTTCGGCATTAAAGCATTTTCAAGTTGATAACATTTTTCTTTCGTAACTTTGTGAACATCTACTACGCTAAAAAAAGATGTAAACTCCATAACTTCTGGTAGAGGCTTTAAAGAACAGGTCCATGCAGAACCGATCTTCTAACTGATGGTAGATCTGGATGTTTGATATCTTTTTGTTGTTTAGAGCGTAACCTTTATCAACGGATACACAAAAGTAACATTCAGTATGTCGTACTGGCTCGCGCCATACTACAGGAATAGCAAATGGCAAGCACGCAATTTTTCCGTTACTCCATCTTCTAAGATGCTCAACAGATGTATAGCATACTTTATGTGATGCCTACAATTTATCTTGATCGTCTAGTTTTATATCAAAGCGCAAGTATGATAAGATTTTTTTAAATTATACTAGATTTTCTCTGGTTAACAACAACCAGTAAAAAGTTTATTAATTATGCGATTTAGGCGAATTTTTTTTTTAAATTATAGAGCTTGATAAACTGCACATTTTCAATAAAAATTGCATGGCTGATATAAAATCCAAGGCCTACTATGTCAGTTTTGAGAAGCAAAATTTTAATAAATCATATTAGCAAATTTTTTAGAATAAATATGTGCAGACCACTAGATTGAGCAACCCTCAAAACGGGCCTGTACAAAACTTTAAGTAATAACGTCGTAGGCAGGATTCGAACCTAGGATTATATATGGAATTCACTTCTAAATTATAAATCAAATATCTAATAAACTGTTAATGTTAGAAAAAAATTTGTATTTGAATAAATTGTTAGAAAGGATTAACTCCATAAGTAACTGTAAAAATAATTCGAATAATTTACATACGTACAAAATTATATAAGAAAATCTGTTAAAAATGGCGGATACGCCCACTTCCGGTTTCTTTATTAGACCCATCTTTTGATAGAATCAAGAGAATATGAAAAGCTAGCTCCATACTAAATTTCAAGATACTAGGAATTTTGGTTCGAGAGTTATCGTTTTATTTTACTACTAAGAGTCAGAATTAAGGGTTTAGGTTATCTTTTTTAAATTTTGAAACTACTAATGCCGGCTCTGTTGAGTATATAACAGTAATAATAAATACAACAATCAATACTTCCTTCCTTCTAACATCTTCCATCAACAGCAAAGTCGACGTCTTGAATTTTTTGAAATATGAAACGTTTTAATTGGTCTTTATTTGGAACCTCCCATTCCTTGACGTACACTTAATAAGGATTTACCTTTGAACTTGATATTGTCGTGTGTGTTGTTTCCCTTCATCTTTGAATGGGATAAAGTAAAATATTTCTCATCGTCTATTACTATTAAATTATTCACAATATATGTAGATGTGCTTTAACGCACGACAGTGTTTGAAAATTAGTTCTAACTAACCGGTATATTTTCGTGTTTTTTTTTCTATTTCGAAACACCACGTTATTTCGGTAAGTTGTGTTAAAGGTTTTGAAACACCGAATCTTCGAACTAATTGTTAACTCCAACTTCGTTTTCAGTTGCTTCAATGAGCTTTTCATCCCACACGTAGCTAAAACGTTTGGCCTACATTGGTTTTTTTAGAACTCTCGATTACGGCGAATTCTTCTTTTAGCGGTACACACTGAATACCGCACGTAAACGAAGAGAGGTTTTTGCTATATAGTTTCGTCCGTTGTTCAGAAGTGTCCGTTAATAGAGGTTTCATGTATATAAACATGTTTTGGTATAGGTAAATTAAAACAATATCACACTTAAGTCCAACTGAAATGTAAATTACTTTATTAATATTAGCTTATAGACGTTTGAAAATATAATTCAAAATTGACGTGAATTGTGATAGTTTTAATTGCATCGCTAACTTCAATAAAAGTAATTTAGTACAAATCCAAGCCACCTAGAAATGTTTCGCACACCTTTAAGACTACACGTCATAATTACAATTAGAATGCACATAATGAATGACAAAACTAAACGTGTGAAAAAAGTATTTTATTTGATAACTTTATTATGGCCAAAAAGATTTGTGTGTGGTGTTGTAGAATAATGTAAATTTTATTTCACTCCAACCTTAGAATAAGCATTGAAACAAGGATCATTTTTTCATTTCAATGTGTTTCGGAATATTAAGATAATGCCTTCCATAGTGTTAAAAAATCAAAATGGAGGCAACAGAAAAGTAATCTCTAAGTTGGATAACGTTATCAGGACCTAAACTATTTTGTTTTTGAAATGTTTACAAGGAGAATAGCATGAACTGCTGTAGACTTTAGTTTATTGATCTAAAACAAAAGTAAAATTTTATAAAGAAAACAACGCATATCAGGAGAGCTGAAACCAAATAAGGAGCATAGAGCAACATCGAGGTTTTAAAAATTTCTAGAGGAGTAGTCTCTACATTCATTATTGGTAAAGTAATTTATTACTTAAAGTGGAGTACTATTTAAAATAATATTTTAGTCTTCTTCAAGTCTTCAGAAATTTAATTAATTTCTTATTAGCGAAACATGTCTAATTAAGTAAGTTCTTAAAATAAAATATTAAAAAAATATATACATTTGTGGAGAAGACTTTAAGAAGATTAAAATATTATTATATTACTGTACACTCGTACCGAGTAGTGTTTACGAATGTTTAAACAATCCAGTTTAAAACTTTTTTTATTTAAATAAATGATTAAAAGTTTGTAGTCAAGATAAAACAACGTAAGTTTTTGTAGCAAGATGCTATAAATTTATCTCAATGAGAAACTTACTTGGTTATGTGGTCGAGAAACAAGGCGTTATGACTTAAAACGAGAAATAGTTAGCGGTTTTAGGGCCGCCTTATATTTAAATCTAAAAATGTTATCCCAACCTTACTCAAAAAGTATAAGAAAAAACATTTGTAACAAACATAAATCGTAGGAAATTTCAACAAAAGTAGACTATAAAATTATTTTAGCCAAAACAATTGGTTTTATCTATATATACCAGTTACTTAAAAACTTACAATTGACCTCATCGGTTAGTCTTTCTAAGAAGTCCTTAACTTTATGCTAATTTATGTTGGAAAGTTTTTTTTGTATATTGTAACAGTTCGGGATAAATTTTAACTGTTTATAAATGCTTTATATAAAGTTTTCTGTTTTAGTACGCGACTATTACTCATCCTTTCAATACGCTGCGTGTTTAATTCCTTTTTGCAACTTTTTATTGTTTCCATAAATTGCATCTGCGTGACTTTTATCTATTCGTGTTATTACCAAACTCGTTTTTTGTTTGTTTAAGCTAACTGATGATTAGCACTAATATTTTATAATAAAAGGTGTATTTTTTATTTATAACGTTAATTTATTCCATGCAGTTTTTAAGATGAAACTAATATACATTGTTAAGAAACCGCATCTGTTCAAAAAAGTATCGCATCTTGCCACTACAAAATGACTATTTATGTTGTTGCCAAGATATTCAATGTCTTTATAGTATTATACAAGCAAAGTTTTATCTGAAACGGCTGTTTCAACTCATATTCAGTCATGATCTACGAACCCCTATAACATTTTTATATCCACAAAATGTATACATATTAGTGCAGTAATTTATTTTAACTTGAGTTACGCAGGGTCTTTGGAAAAATATATTATATGAAAAAGACATTTTCAGCGCAGAACAAATTTCATAACATCAATATTCCACTAAACTTTAAACACAGTTTCATAAAAAATAACAAATTTTAAATTGAAAATCTCTTTTTTGTTCAACCAACTTATATCTATTTTCATGTGCGTGTTACATAATTATGGGCTAAAAAGTATAGAATTTTAAATCAATTATCATTAGAAAAAATTTTTTTCAAAAAACTTTTACTATGCAATTTTTGTGACTTTGTATTCCTTTTTATTGTCACAGTAACAAAATATTTCACTTTGGTAATTGAAAATAACGTAAAAATTGCATTACAGTAGTAATAAAACTGAAACAATCGAGTTGAAATTGCAGAAATAGAGTTTATATATATATTTATATTATACAAAAAACAAAACAAATATTGTTTATATGATTAAATATGGTACATAATTTTATACTATGGATTAAAAAAATTAACCTACAAGAAATGTTTCTGAAGGTAAAGCTTGTGTTACAATCGGTTCAACAAAAAACAAACCGAAACTAGAAAAATTTCTCGACGTGATTGTACTATTTGATAGTACAATTTTGAGATAAATTGGTAATTTTCATTTCTTTCCATATCTATCAAAAACTTAGATGAGAACAGATATTTTTCATAATGATTGTTGGTTACGCGAAGCGATCTTTCTGTTTCGCAGCTAATTGAGCGTATTCTCAGTTTACTAATGCGCGAAACCAACATTTTTGACAGATTGTGCTTCGTCTGCTTGCGTTTTATTTAGCCCGTTACCAAACAGCCTATAATTGACTAAGGATACACGTCAACGCGCAGATTCAGCTGCTTCTATCAAAAATTTGAACCCAGACAAAAAGTACCAAAATTTGTTGTTCCTTATACTTTTTTTGCAGTGTCTCTTGTTTCTTATATATGTTATATTTTTGTTGCTCTGAAAGTCTATATGTTTTTATGGTTTCAGTTTGTGTTCCATGAAAACTTGTAATTTGGTTCTGTATTTCTACTGGTGTTGAGCCTTTGAAGCGTATCTGCCCTATTACCAAATAATGATCACTTCCTATTTCATATCCCCTTTTTACTCTTACATCTGCTATTTCATATCTATGTGCGCGGTCAATGATATAATCAATAATTGACTTCCCCTGTCTACTGGCAACTTCTCTTGTGTATTTGTGGACATCTTTGTGTTTGTAAAACGTGATCGATATTATGAGATTATTTTGCATACAAAAATTTTATTATTCGATCGCCGTTGTCATTTATGCGTTAGTCGCCGTACTGTCCTACGACATCTGTTGCACCTGTGTCACTTCCTACTCTACTGTTCATATGCCCAAGGATAATTATTCTACCTCTTATGTTTTCCAGCACTTCTTCTAGTTTCTCCAAAAACTCGTATGTGGAATTGTTGTCAGTTGTCAGGAGTTGGAAGAGGGGATATAAGGTCAAATGCTATTATTGTTGTATCGTTTTCAGATGTCCTGCTTAGTTCTGCATCAACATTCATTCCATCGAGCAGCTTCGGCTTTTCTCAACTGCAACTCTTTTTTTACATTTAGCATCCTTGAGTTTCGAATTTAATAATCAGTTCGATACTGTCACACGTTTTGCAGCTGTCCGAGATAGGGGCATGAAAACATAAGTTTAATTTTGTTTTAAATATATTTCGAATTATAAATATAGAAACTGGATTTTTAGATTGATCTTTATAAGTATTATATGTTTTATGTCTTGATTCTCGCTTACGTTTTTTAAAGATTTGTACCTTCGATCTTTGTCACTTCAGTGTTAGTATCGATTTCCTCAAATGAGTTATCTAAATTTCTAACAAGTCTACTGCAAGAAAATAAATCCGAATGAAAACCAAATATTCAGAAAAATTAACATAATTCAAAACTGTATAAGTAATACTGTTGACAGGGTGTTTTTATGAACTTGTTAATTGTATAACTGTTTGTTTGCCTTCATTTCATCTTAATAATTTTCCAACTCTGACGGAAGTAAGAACTAGAACCTGAATCTGTGTACGGATCTTTTATGTATGTAACTAATAAGTCATTTTGTATATACGGGTCTTCTTCGCAATAACAGTTTACTGCTGCCGTGAAGCTCAATCTCACATAAGTCACTTTTTTAAGGTATGGTTATGAACTATCTGAAACAATGAAAATACCATATCATAAAATGTTAGTTAGGCCACCCTTGCACTAACAACATGTGTTAAAGGAAAACGAGATATTTTCTTAAGTTCAGAGGTTTTGAACCAGATAGCGTCTATTAAGAAGATAGTTTTTACTGTTTGACATCACAAGCAACGCAACATCAAAAACCTCGTATCGTGCTGTATACGTTACTACTCCCATCATACAATTTAGCATTCTAATGTGGAAATAGAACTTTTCCAAGCACTAGTAGAAAAGTGTTAAACAGTCGTAATTGCAATGAAATGTAACAAAATAGGATGCATGAAAATCAATTATCTGTATATTAACTTTTCAATACTGCTTTTGTTTTTACATATTTGCTAAAATACAAATTTCCAAATAAACCCTTATAAAAAGAATAAATTTGTATATGACAATCAAAGAAACAAAGTTGTAGTAAACGAACTGTAGTTACTAAATTTATAAAGCAATTCGTAGTCTTATGCAGACGCATCGAATTCTATCAAAGAAGTTTTGACATGTGAATATGTATGCAAAGCTATGTCTATCTATATCAACTAATCTATTCAACTTAAACCAACTCCCCCTTAAAAGCTTAATAGATGTATTTAAGTTAGGTCGGAAATGCTATATTGAACGAAGAAAAACAACTTCAGTTATTTTTGTACTTAGCACAAGTACTTTATAAAAACATAAGGAAACTTTTCTTGAACCTTCTTGAATATGTAAAATTTTTACCGTATCAGTTTTATATATGTCATTCTTATAGTACATAATTTATGCGATACACGCAATTTTCAACATGAATTTATAATTTGGTACGGATTCAAGATATTATTAAAGGGTTCCGAAAACGAAACTAGTCTAACCACATTGCATGGAATCTTTTATGTAAATTCAACTCATTCTTGTAAACAGGCAATTATGCTTTAGTATATCTCATAGTTGAGATATGTAAAATGAGCTTGAATTATACAGTGTTCTGTAACTATCGCTGTAAATATACCTTTTCCTTATATGTACATATTATGATGTGAATAAAATTGCTGTCGAGTATATGTACTAGGTACCTACTGTACTTCAAAATAAGAATAATTTGTTTTTTTCGATATGTGTATCGTTCCCTTAATGCATCGTTTTATAAATATTGTTATTGATATTATTAAACTGCATTAATCAATTTTGTTTGTTAACAAAGACAATAGTGTTTAAGTTAATTTGTTTTTTCTTTAAATTTCATTTACTACTAAATTTATTTATTTACTTAATGGACTGTCATTCATGGATATTATTTTTATAAAAACACACAATGTTACTCATAAGCAACAAATCATATAAAAGTATTATAATGAGTCATCTGTATTTTAATTTGAAAACTTTAAATTTTGAGGTAATTCGACTTTGTTTTTTATATGTATACAAGGTAAATTCACAGTTGATAATCAAAAACCATGTTGCCTATGGACAATAGCTAGCTTCTAAATGAAGTTTCTGTTTATTCTACTGAATTTTTCTGTGATATAATACCGTGAACTACAAACTATTTCTTGTGCTTCATTTTATGCGAAGAAGAGAAGTACGGCGTCTGTTATCCCTTTCGGATTTATCAGACAGTAATAAATTTGACGAAGAAGTAGAGGATTTAAAAAAAGTACTACTCTAGTTTATGAATCTGACGAGTTTGATACGTCACACAGGCAACTACAGGATGTAATCATTAATAAAACAGATGAAAACTATTTAAAAAAAAACGAAAAACAAGCTTGTTATACTTGGGTTCAAAATGAATAATTACCATTCATGATATTGCGTATCAGACAACTCTATACAGCACCCAAAAAAGCGAAACGAGCATAAACACAAACTCTTCTGAAATTACAGATTTTTTTTTCAATAATAACCTGGAATTGTCATCAGAAATCGCTACTTCAAAATTTGTTTTTGTTCATGAAGGTGTCTCTAGTTACATTGCAGGTTTTATTGCGTATCAAGGAACTACTACATTTCCAACTATAAAAAATACACTCAACAAGTCGTTTGGTGTTGGGGCAGCAGTCGTCATTGGTTTATGTAGATTCCTTAGTAATCCTGAGAAATCTGTAATTTTTCGTAATAAGTCGTTTTCTAGTTTGCGTCTATTTGATTATCTCAAAATTGCTGGTTGTGTCCTGGAATCCGATAAAGTTCTTGCAAAACGAGGAAGAGAATCTTAAGCGTATAACCCAGATTTTCAAAAAAACGTTATTATAGTAAAATGGGTAGTAGATAATAAATGCGCCCTTCTGACTAGTACATTCTGCGGCATAGAACCAATGAATCATGCGAAAAGATACTGTAAACAAGAGAAGAAAAAAGTAAATGTGTCATGTACTTTCCTGTTGTAACATGGATTTTATATATTTGTGTAATCAATGCATGGACACTGTATAAAAATTATTGCAGAGATAATACAACAAATCCAAAACCTATGGCTCTAAAAACATTTTGATCGTAATAAGCTACATTCAATGCGCGAAAAAATAAATCAAAGAGAGGTTGACAATTAATTGATAACATTGAAAATAAAATCTGCCACTCTCTTTCTGTAAGACCAGATTATGCTACCAAAACAGATTCATTTGCTCACTGGTCCTTCATCAATGCAGATTCACACCAAGCCAAAACTGTTTCGTATTATTCCATTGTTATTCATATGTGTTAGTTTATTTAGCAATTAATGTATTCTAACATTTGTGTTCTACCTTGATAAATTTAGGTAAACAGTTTTGCACATCAGTGCAACTTAATTAAATGTGTTTGTAGCAATAACCAGCTATGTTGCTTTTATAAAATTGATTCAAAAGCACTTTGAAATAGATGTTGTAACGTACCTTAATCTTAACTAGGCTAAGCTCAGACACTGATGTTGAGACTGCTAAAGGGAAGTGGGAACCTTTTTGGGGTGGTTTATGTTTTGTTGTTTGTCTGTCAAAAAAAAAATTAAAATCAACGAACAAAGTCAAAAAAACATAGATGGGCGCCAGTGAATTTATTCAAGGAAAAAAATTCACAAAACCTTGAAAGTAAATAGAAATTAAATACAAATATAAACAAAATAAATAACAAATTAAAACAATTGGAAGCAAACACTTAAAACTAAACACAAATATAAAATAATAAATAAACACAAAGAAAATGTTTAAATACCCTAAAATTATTACTACTTACACTTAATTTGGCTTTAGGATCCAATGCCAATAACTAATAACTAATAACTAACTAAATAATAATAAATAACTAAACTGTAAACCAAAATAAATACAATTGTCAATTATGCAAATTTGTACGTAAACCCTAATAATCATAAATTTTGACAAGTTTTTCCAAATACTTAATTTACATACAAACGAACGGCATTGATGTAATTAGCAGTATTCTCTATTATTTATCAAATAAGATTGTTGTTTGAAGCACATATAACCAATAGGTACTTAATCGGTTCAAAATAAATAGTACAAAAAAATTATTTTTTGGGTAAATGGTGTATATTTATTTAGAAATACAAAAGCTAGCAATTGTATTTCTAAATAAATATACAGCATTTACCCAAAAAAAAAAATTTAATAATGTTTTATGGTGAAAGTTTTGTCTAAAAAAAAAGTACAAAAAAAGCTTTCATTACTTACAGTAATCACTGCTCTTCAAATTCACAAGCAACGCAACAGCCGCAGAATTGAAATATGTTACGAGGAAATCAGGTTCCTCGAGTTGGGCAGCCAATCTAAAAAAAAGGCGCCAAGACGATAAAAAATTAAATTAGGGAGATACCGTCTAACTCTACCCGTAGCTGGAAAAGAACAAATAACACCACAGAAGTAATAACACAGAATATATATTTATTTTATCACAGAGGATGAAGAAGGTACATAATCAAAATTTTCCCAAACATTGATACGTGGGTCAAATCGATTATAAGTCGGTCTAAACTTTTACATAAGCAGAAAGTATGAATTTATATTAGCAAATTTAAAATCGCAGACAAACAAAACAATTTAAGCCTTCGAGACTCAACACGCATTGCGTATGAGTTTGTGAAGCACAAAATGATCGTATTATTAATTGGGTTAACCTAACATGCACGTACGGTCATAATCGACATGACTACCGAAGCACAAATCGTAAAAATTGAAATATTAATACCCACAGTTAGGTTTTATTCAGTAGGGGATTAGCTAATTCCGTACTTGAGTTACCTAAAAAGTAATATTAAATCCAACACAAACAAGCATATAGCGTTAACACAAGTAAAGTTCCCCTTTAGCTTACAATCATTTGAGAACGCATATGCGCAGCGTTTCCTTTCGACTTAACATAATAAAGTTTTTGTAGTAGTTCATCTCCAAAAGAGGTATAATCCTGAAGGTTTCAAACCCTTGACGGTGTATAAATAAATAACGTTTTTAATAACGTGACGTCATGGAAGTTTTCCAACTATGCCACCTGCTCGTTATCTTCAGTGATAACGGCAAACATGTGGTAGGTACCAAAATCCGCTACAGACAATTAGCACAGAATCAAATTAAATAAAGAAAAATTTACAAAACTCACCCCGATTTAGCCCTCACAAATGTAATTGCACATTCGCGTGAAACGATCTAAAGGTGAAAGTTGCATCGGGCGTAAAAATACAGAGCTCGTCGATGGTCTTACAGGAAGTGACATTAAATATGCTGTCCAAAATTTGACATTTCGACGAAAGAGTAAGGAGCTGTAAGGACAAATTTCATACTTGAAGAGAAATTCTTATACTTGCAAATGGAACTACTAACTTTTTACATAGAAACAATCAAGTACTTCAATAGACAAATGCGAATCGTGGTTGTGCACATGATGTTGGAGTGTTTTATGCGGTATAACAAATTGTTTTGCTGTAGAATTAATATTTTTTTCATCAAAAACAAGAAAAAATACGTTAAGGGAAAGAATCACTTATATATTGTTCTTTGAAAACCGTCTTTTTTTCGATCGCTCTGACTAACCGCGACAAAACGGTTACGGGTATGAAATCAAAGTATCAAATTAAATAGGTATACTTTTGATCAAAGTTTGTACACGGAATTAATGACAGAACAGAAACTCGCGCTATTTTTTTTCTTGTTACTAGTATCACTGAATTTCAATTTTTTATTCCGGAATCGAATTAATGCCATACCTTTACATATTCACTGTTAGTCTATTGTTTTAAGTATTGACAGTGTTTATAAATAGATAGGTATTTTGATTTTAGTGAATACTTATTAAATACAACATTGATTTTTTTTCATATATTTTGCAAAACAGTGAGATCTGTAAGATTGAATGGCACTTGAGTTTGATCGACATTTTGACAGCCTCTTGTAAACTCAAGTACTTTCATAACAGATTAGCAAATTAATTTTTTCCACCAAGAATAAAATGTCCATAAATTGTAACAATTTTAATTTATATCCTGGAAAAATTTTGAAAACAGATTTTTAAGTTTTGGGAAATTTTCCGAATAAGATTTGTCGTCCCCACCTTTCCTGCCGGGTTTTTTCAAAAAAGAGGCCATTTTGGGATTTTTAAAGAAGGAGGGCACCTGCTGCGTGACCACCGAAAAGAGAAGGTACATAAATTACATCCACCAGGTATTAATAATTACAAACCTGCGACTATATATGTGGATTTATTAATGAAGTACCAGTGTATCAAATCTCCACGTATTATTAACTTTATATGGTTTTCCTCATTACATTTCACATGGTGAATCTTTGGCTAATTTCATCCACCATTACCTCTGAGCCTGCACACCACCTGAAGGCTCGTTTCTGTGACCACCATCGAAATTGCTTGACAGCTAACTAGGCTGAGACCCTAGATTAGAAGCTCTGGTCGGTTCATAAGGCAGTCCCTGCATCAGTAGCATCCTGTGTTGAGGGTGAGCCGAGATAACTATACTCAGGTACCATCTAAGTTAGTTGTTAGGGTTCCTGAGTTGTCGCCGTACTTCAAGTATATATATATTTTTTACAAATTTGGTTAAATTATAAAGGTTGGACTTACTGTTTTGGGACGCGGCTATAATGAAGCGTATTTATAGCTCACCTCAATGTGCGTGACGGTAATTAGTAAAGTTAATAAGTTTATTTTAATAAGAATTACGCACATTTTGGCCAAAATATACGTAAATTTGTTTGTCTTTTAGGTTAAGTCGCGAAGCCGGTGTTTACAACTGCGTGTGGTTTATGACGCGTTGGCTGTGGCTCCACGCGCACATTCGGTCGGCTCTTGGGTTCGTTCAATACATGTGTACATTATACACAGTGAGTCGGCTTTTAATATTAATATTCAATACACTCAAATTTGTTGGAAATTTGTGATTTTTTACGACCTCGCCCCGAGAAATTTTTTTGTGTTGTCTTACACGGCCTGAAGAATCCCAATCCCTCCTTTAGGCTTAGTGTGGTCATAAAATACACTGTTTTTTAAATTCAGGTTCTTGTATTAAATAGGAAACTAGATGGTCTTTTGGTTTTTCTCGTTCCTAAATTATCAAATAAAGAAAATATAAAAAAAGAAAGTAAACGTTAAGCTTCTTAAATTTTTTACAAAATATATTATTTGAAAAACCACGGTACAATTAGTTCGAATCTACCTCATAATGTATTGTAATTCTCATTATCGGTGTCCTAAGAGCAGTTACCTTTTATTTAAACTGTCATATCTATTACCAGTGATTGTTTAATTTTGTTAGGTTTAACTGAATTATCTTGTCCACTTTCAGTGATTCCTGACTTGATTCACATGGTTTCATTTATAATTGAGAATATCTCAGTCAACACCAACCGAATTTGTTTTGAATCTCATTGGCACATTAAAGGAAACTTAAATTTGTTTCCTCAATTTTCTGCCACGATTTATTTTAGTTACTATTTTCTGGTATAAAATAAATTTAGTTTGTGAAAACAAAACAATTTTGACTTAATGTATTGGACGTTCAGGTAGGAAAGGCAAGAACTCACAACTTGGTTTGCTTTTTAAACGGCGAAGTTTCGTGACGCTATTAAGCGCGCTTCATCATGGCCAATGTTTTATTGCACAGACAAAAAGAAATAGATTAGTTTGACATGACAGTGAGTACATATTAAACAATAATTAACTTATTTAGATATACACTTATATAAAAAACGGGTCCAACATAAGCTGTCCGATTGAACGGATGGTCACAATTGTAAAATTGATTAAACAAATAAACACATTTACAGTTAGCGTAGAAGTACTACAATAAATTACAAACAGCAAACATCTACACAGACAAACATCATATAACTAAGTTATCACAGAAATATTCCTTATCACATAAGTTCAATCGGACAGCTTATCTTGGACCCGTTTTTTATGTAAGTGTATATCTAAATAAGTAATATCAAATTAAAATAGGGAATTATAAATTAAACAAACAAAACAGTTTTAAGTAGACAGGTAAATTGTTTGTGTACTTACTTTCCATATTATTTCACTTTAAACTCACAAGCTATACCATAACTTACAAAAATCGCTAAAATCAGAGCTCACAGCACGCTGGTTTGTTTAGATATACAATGGCAGAGATACCGGTTTTATGTTTTTGTTTTCAATAAGCATGGAGGAAACATATTGCAGTAACTATTTAGCGATTTTTTTCGGAGTTACGGGATTTAACAAAAGTAGATTGCACAACAGATGGTACTAAAATGTTAGGTTGGCCAAAAAGTGAACTTACGGGTTTTTTTGTTGGACATTAGATTTAGTCATTTGAATCTAACCTTAAACATTTTGTTGTTCTCTGATATTTTGTTTGTTTGAGAAGCACTAGTTAGTTTTTTTTATATAAGTATTACGTTACAAAGTTGGCAATGTTAGAATATAAAATATGGCGTCTTTATCTTTATTAAAATAAATACATTTACTAGTATTCTGAACACTTCAATAATCTAACAGGTTATAGGCCCAGGTGTGCTTAGTGCATAAAAAATAGTGAAAGAAATAATTACAATGGTGGCCAGCAATAATTATAGAATCCAACCATTAAATACAGAAAATTATGACACGTGGGCGATACAAGCTCAAGCTCTTTTAATAAGGGGAAATCTATGGGACTATGTTAGCGGCAACAAGCCTCCACCGGAAGCAACAGGTGAAACAATGTCAAACGTCAAAAAGTGTTTGGGATACGTTAAAAAGTATTGATCGTAGTGAGGGTCCTGCTAAGAAGGCCACTTTATTTAAGAAACTCGTCTTACAAAAAATGAAAGATACCGAAGATGCCAGAGATCATTTAAATGGATTTATGGATACAGCCGACAAGCTGCAAGACATACAAGTTGATATTAATACTGATTTATTGAGCACAATGATGCTTTATAGCCTGCCACCTACCTTTGAAAATTTTCGAGTTGCAATTTAGAGTAGAGATACTTTACCAAATCCAAAAGATTTAAAAATTAAAATTCTTGAAGAATCAAAAGCTAGATTTAAAGGGCAAAATTCTGAAGATTGTTTTTATTCGTATAACCAAAAAATAAAAGTTATAATTCAAATAATTATAAAACAGAAAACAAATTTTGGTGGAAATCCTGAAAAGAAAAATGAATCGACATTTAAAATTGAAGAATGCTTATCGATTACTCAACTTATTCAACAAGATTTGTCTGATTGGTGTCTTGATTCTGGAAGTATCACATTTCTGCTCTGAAATAAATAAATTTTCAAGTTTAACAAAAATTGACAATAATTCTATAAAATTAGCATCAGCTGAACATACAGCAGTAATAAACAGTAAAGGCCTCGTTACACTGGATTGTCAAGACAAATTAACAAACCTACTTGATACATTGTTTGTTCCAAATTAAACTACTAATTTATTGTCTGTTCCGAAGATCACAGAAAAAGGTTTTAAAGTAACTTTTACAGAAGATTATGCAAAAATCATTGATAATAGTGAAAACACAATCTTAACAGTACCAAAGAAAAACGGTTTATACTATTTATCTAAAAATAATAGTGAATTTGCTCATTTCACAAATCAATTGAACAATTAACACGTCTTATCAGATATAGACATTTGGCACCGAAAATTAGACCATATCAATGAGAACAGTTTAAAATGTGCATTAAATAAAAGTGTTGTAAAAAGAATGACTTTCAAAGACAATGATAAATTAAGTGATGTGAAACCTGTGCAAAAGGAAAACTAATTCGATTGCCATTTAAAACAAGAAAAGAACCTAAATTTACAGAATTATTAAATATAATCCATTCTGATGTTGTTGGTCCTCTGCGTACACCATCACCAGGCGGCGCTAGATTCATTCATTGACGAACACAGTTGTTATGGAAAAATTTATTTTCTTAAACATAAAAATGAAGTTTTAAATTACTTCAAGCAATATAAAAATGAAGTTGGAAATTTTACTGGAAGGAAAATAAAGTTCTTACAAAGTGACAACGGATCTGAATATATAAATAAAGAATTTGGTGTATATTTAATTGAAAATGGAATACAAAAAAGGTTATCTGCTCAAAGAACTGCACAACAAAATGGATTATCTGAAAGGAAGAACAGATCTCTTATAGATAACGCACGTTGTATGCTTTTAGAAGCACAACTACCCGATTATTTTTTGGCTGAAGCAGTTTATTGTGCAAATTACTTAAAAAAATACGTCTAGCTATAGACGGTTGCACTCCTTTTAAAAAATGGGTTGGTCATGAACCTTCAGTACGTCATTTACACATTTTTGGAGCTAAAGTTTTTCTAAATAAAGAAGCAAACAAAAGTAAATTTGAGCCTAGAGGTATCGAAAGAATTTTCGTAGGATACTCAGAACAATCAAAAGCTTACCGAATCTGGGATCCATTAAAAAGAAAAATCATAGTCAGTCGAGACATAAAAGTAATGAATAAATACTACTACAATGGTACGAATTTAAATGTACAACGGTCAAACCCATTTGAAGAATTAGAAAGTAAGGCAGAACAAAAAGAAAATACAAGTTGTAGTTCAACAAATGAAATTAATTTTTCAATACAAAATGAAAATAATTCAACAGAAAACGTTTTAGAAGAAGACGAAAATAATGTAATAGAAAATTTCTTAGAAGATGAAAATCAACAAGAAGAACTCGATGTACAGCTAAATTTAAGACTAAGAAACCGAGATGAAATAAAACCTCCTTCTTGGACTGCTGAATATGAAATGTCCTCTTTATGTATAAATGAAGCATTACGTGGAAATGTTGCTGAAGAATGGAATATAGCGATAAAAAATGAAATTAAAGCTCATTTGGAAAATGACACGGGAAATCACCAGAAAAAATGAAAATTCAAACACAATTGGTTCAAATTCGTTTTGAAAAGTAAATACAAGTCATCTGGCGAACTAGAAACAAGAAAAGATCGTATTGTAACCCGTGGTTTTGCACAACGACCAGGTCTCGATTATAGTGAAACTTATGCACCAGTTGCAAAATTGAGTTCCATCCGCCTATTGTTAGCCATTTCAGCAGAAGAAAATTTTTATGTTGATCAACTTGACGTCACAACTGCTTTCCTCAACGGAGAATTAGAAAAAGAGATTTTTATGCAGAAACTTGAAAATTTAGAAAAATTTTTATAAGAAATAATTCTTGAAGAAAGTAAATCAATAAATTCAATAGTTTTTCAAAGAGCAAACAAGTAGTTGGAAATTTTAAGAAAAGCAGATGGTGAAACTCGAGAAACTGTTTGTCGTCTCAAAAAGGCTTTGTATGGTTTAAAACAATCAGGACGTCAATGGTTCCAAAAACTACACACGAAACTTCAGCAATTAGGTTTTCAACCATCATCCGCTGACCCGTGTATCTACAAAGACATTGAAGAGGGAGATAAAACCTTATTTGGAATTTACGTCGACGACATAATTATTTGCTGCAACAGAAATAAATTAAATACATTAAAAAATGATTTAATGAACATATTTAAAATGAGAGATTTGGGAAGTCTACAGCACTGTCTCGGAATAGAATTTCATAGAAAAAATGATACAATTCAAGCCTTTTTAGAATGTGAAATGTGGCGTCTTTATCTTCATTAAAATAATTACATTTACTGGTATTCTGAACACTTCAATAATCCAACATTTTTAGATTAAGGTTACGATTTGCTACATCTCCTGTAAAACAAAAAACTTTTATTGTGCAGCACTATGCGAACTTTTGATTGCCCAAATGGTAAATGGTCGTTTACCTTTATACTCGTACAGATAATTACAAGGTTGAAATAACTTGAACTTCATGTGAATCTATACCGTGTATACAACTGTTTTGTTAAATTTTATAAGATCCACCTTTTAGAAAACTTCCGTACTATCAAATGTCTATACAAAATTATGTTTAAATTGCTTTTGTGGCAATGTCTTTGGACACTTCAGTCTCATGGTATGTAACATGCCGATCTCTTTCAATTAATTTATTGCTTAGCTTCAACATTACTGGTAACAACAGATATAAGAGTAGCGCGTCGACCCTAAAATTCAGCAACCCAGTGATAAACAGAGCTGTTAGATCACACCTCGTTGTTATAATCTAAATAAAATTGATTACCGCGTTGTATTGTCGTTAAACCACATTTGAAATCATTAATAATCATGTGCATTCTAACATTCTTTAATAGGTTTCAATTGTATATCTACTTATAGCGTCTTCTTTCGGTTTGAAATTTTTATTTGTAAGCTAAAAATGCATCTACATTTTAGTCTATATTGCGTCATAACGACTTAACGATTTTGCTCTACTCAAAAGCTCCAACGTTTAAAAAAAATTAAAACTAACTATCTAAACCACCTTAAATCGGAACCAGGAAAAAGCACATTGTGACACTAATTCGTAATTATCTAGAACATAATATTTTATAAAAAACCACAAAAGCTTTGTATTTAAATTAATTTTTTTATTTATTTAATTTTTTAAGGAAAATTATTTTTAGGTGTTAATATTACCGATAAACATATATAAAAGTTTTTAAAGTACACTACGATTTGTACACTTCTGGCAGATGTTTTTGGCTATTCTTATAAGTCAACTCGTTACAGAAATTGTTTAAAAAGAAGTAAGCAAACTCTTATTTTAATAATTTTTTTGTTGTAGAAAAGTCGTTGAACCAAATTTTAATTAATACGTTAATGACTAGTTTCTAACTTAACTGAATTAAATTTAGAACTCAGATCTGTCATTTTGTACGCACAAAATTAAATGATATCATTTACTATTTGGTAAATAAATGAGAACAATGTAGGGATATGCTTAGGGTATTCAATTGTTTTGCGTAGCACGGCATACCGACAAGGTCGGATTAAACCTGATAAAAACTACAAGAACAAAATAAAATATATATTTTAAATACCACATGTAATAAGAAAAAAATTTTTAAATTGATTTTACTTAGTTCGAAAGTAGTTGAACATACAAATATAAAAAATAAGCAATTTTTGGTTTTACTTAATTCAGCATATCGCAGACATTCTTACGTCTTTTTATAAAATTTGATATCTCTACGATATTTACGTAGATTAAGTGCTTTCGTGTTGTAGCATAACGTACAGTAATGAATATTTATTAGTCGTTTTTAATAATATGCTCACTTAAAACACTTACAGTTTATTAACCTTTTTAAAGCGAAAGTGTGCTATGGTTAAAAAGGTCGAACATTTTTCTTTCTAAAATCAATTGCAAGTTTTGACTGGGCAACTTTACGCCCCTTTGAAATATATTGCACGAGTTGAATGTCAAGTAGCATCATCACTCGTCCTGCTGCTATTTTAACCGCCTTGAGCATTTCTATAAAATTTTCATGTTCTTTTGTTGCGAAATAGTTTATGATAGACGCATAAAAGAGCTTAGGTAATAATAGGCAGAAGAACGTTTTCTACGCACTAATAATTTTTTACAGTTAAAGAGCAGATTTATTAGATTAAACGCATATTTGCGTGATAAAAAGTAGAGCAACGCATTATCGTAACTTGAAACAAAAATAATTTATCAGCATTAACAAATTAAATAAAATATTACACCGTTGGCAATTTATTATATCCGATAACTTACTATGTTAAAGACCCTAGAGACCCACGTATAGTTAAGTTATAGTATCATATATATCCTAAATAAAATTAGTAACACCTGATGATAAAACATTGACGTTTGTATCACATCTAATTTTATCTTAACAAAAGTACTTTGCTTTATATGATTTTTCGCACAAATACCTTTATTCCAATACTTGTCCTAGTTCTTAATGCCAGATATGAGTCATGAGTTTTATAAAATTATCATTTGTTTCGGTATAGTATAGAGTAAATGAATAAATTGTTTATTTGATATAAACTGAGTAAGTCGATTTAAAAAGAATAGTTTTTTTACTAATAACATTAAAAATAAAATCAATTTATTTAAAAACAAAAAAAATATTAACTTTGGGTTAACAAATTTATTATATATATATATGCTGGCTTCACACATAGTTGGCAACGATTATTTGTTTTTTGTCATAATCACCATAACAGAAGGCACATCTAATTTGTTTTTTGCTGGTTGTGAATCATGTAGTGCAGGCTTTATCTTTAATGGATTTGCTATTTTGTGTGAAATTTTTACAGGATTGGTATCATGCCAGTTTATATAAGTATGCACGCTTTGTCGCTATTAAAATTGTTTAAAGAACATAGTGTTTTAGCATTAACTCCAGGTTAATCAAACATGCGAAAAAATATCTATGACCAACTCATTTTTTTAGCTACCGTATGTGTGATACAATTGATCATATGTGTATATTTCACCTTTTGTGTTATTTATTATAATCATCAAACATTTCTTCATCGTCTTGCTACATGGAATAGCTGTTGCTACTTTTTTTCCATCAATTCGTCCTTGCAAGATGTTTTGTAATAGTAAATATTTGTCAGATGTGTTCTAAATAAGTTTTAGTCCGCGTCTTATGACTTCTTTATTTATAATTATAGCGATCAAAGGATTCCTACATTGGCCTATGAAGCCACATTTCAAATACTTCTATTTTTTTTTATTAATTGTACTTTTATCGCCTAGGTTTCTACCAGTACAACAGCTGAGACTATACATAGCATTCGAAGAACTGTAGCCCAAATAAATTCAATAATAAATAAACGATTTCCGAAATTCTTTTTTTCCATGTTAGATGACTGTTTCCCTTTACTTTCTGTTTTTAGATATAGTAATCATATACCGTCAAATGGGGTAAAGCGGATCAAAATTTAATGTTTTTAGTGGTTTTATGCAAGTAGGATTATTTCTTAAATCATTTACTACATCACAATCAAATCAAATGTGATAAGTTGTTACATTTCCGACAAGAGGGTCAAATAATCACTTGTCACGTGCGTTTAATTTTGTTTTTGCGTTACATAAATCAAATTAAACTACTAACAAATTGTCAGAATCATTGTCACAATAATTACAGAAAATTGTATTATTAACAATAACATTTTGGTATAAAATATTCGTTTGGAGTAATTTTTTTTAAATTGTCATAGAAATACAACAATAATAAAAGTTTTATAAATTCAAAGGTAAGTTGAAGCAAATTTTTTGATTTCTATTTCTTAATGGTTTTTTTAGATCGGGGATTATTCGGGATAGTTGATGTTTAGATTGTGGGAACGAAACTTGGATGTAGGGATAGGTGCTCTAAAGTTGTGTCTATATCTCGTAGAAACGATTGAAATGCACATAAGAAGTATAGTTCTTGTATGTAACAAAAATAACTATACCAAAGTATATGGCCACATCATCGTACTTATTACGAAGTGATTTCTACTGATCAGCAAACAGTACTAAGATCTGCTTGTCAGCAGAAGTAGTAGGAGGAACATAAACTCAACCGCATGTCTTAAAGGATTCTTTCTTGCTAGTCGTTTCCTTTTGAAATCGACGCTAAATTTCTTGGTGTAACATTTATTTATTTTTATTTTTTTTAGGAGGTTGTTCACAATAGTGTCGAACCACCTTGTTTCGATTGCTTTTTCAGCCTATTGTTGTTCTCCTTGCAATCTAATGCGAACTATTTTTCTTAAAACTGCATCCGGGTTAAATGGCAGTATGCCACAAGCTTTAAATCCTGCTTGTATGTTGGTCGTTGATTTTGCCTCAATTGTTTAATTCAACAATGTAGGAAACAACGTTTTGGGAAACACAAACCCTGTGTTATTATTTTCGCATTGCTGAATAATTGTCAAGTGACTACACAAATTGTCTCCGATAATAACTTTGGACTCATTTAGATTTGTCATACAAGGCAATGCAGTTGTTAAAAAACAATCTTCGAATGTACATTAATCGAACCAACCGTTTAGCGTATGGTTATATCTTGAAGCTAGGAAGCCACCCTCTCTCCAACCAGGATATAAATGTTTGAATTTATAAACCACATATGGAGGTAGCAAAAAAATTGCATCTCTAAACATGGCAAACACGACACTAGTGCTCGATTTGGACGTATCTGATATTTGATGAGCACATTTTTATATTGGCGCTTTAGTACGATTTTAATATGTTCGTCGGAGATACATTATTTAAGGAATCTTTCATTTCGGTAAAATATTTCTCTACAACTTCATAAGTCTGCTCTGGCTCTTTTAGTTTTTTCAGCTAACTTAATTGTTATATTTCGATGTCTTAGCATAAAGGTCTTAAAACCATTTAAATATTGTTGCACCATGTATGTACCTTATGTCGTAACTTTTCAAAAGAACTCCCCATTCCGCACAAATTTAAAGAATCTCAACCAATTTCTCCTCCTTAATTTTTTGTAGCACTGGTGGCCTACCTTACCGCAAAAATTCCTTACTCTTATCTTCTCACCCACCGATGCCCTTTCAAGAAACACAGAATCGCAATTTTGATTCTCCTGCGGACCCAATGTTTTTCAATAAGTTCGAAGCATTATTACTTCTAGATGTCTAAAAGAAAGTCTAAATTAAAACAAACCCCGATCCGAGTTATCCTATTAAATTGATATTTTTTACATACAAATCTGTATCTCTGAAAAAATTTAGCCTACGCCATAATGTTAGCTTAATATCTACAACAATTTGTTTTTACTATTCGTAAAATTCGGAAAAGTTAAACCAAATGTTTTTATTTCTTTACATGTTATATTACTAATGTTATACCATTGCAATTGGCAATAGAAAATCACCTGTTAACGGCGCACGTTTCAGTGGCGTAAAGTGTTGTAAAGCCTACAACCTAAATAATGTTTGCATAGTTTTCTGCATATTATTAAAATATACGCGACTTTTCAATGAGTTCTGTCATTTTAGAGTGTTTCTACTTAGTATTAACACCCTGTACATATATATCATTGAAATAAGCGCGCATATTTTCATGGTTGACAGGGCATGTGAAAAGGATCATTTTGCAAATACACTTGGTACTGCAGACTTTAGACGGCGGCACAAATCTAAGATTTAGTACGTGATATTGGAATCTGAGTCAGTAGCGAACAGAAGAAAGAGTAGCCGCTATATTTACAAAATTGATAAGGCATGTGAATAGGAATTTCGGAAAATTCAAGGACGACTTTATATAAGATTTTTATTGAGTTTAAGCATGTGTTCGAAGAGCTGTCCATTTAGTTCTTTACATAAAGGTACTCTTTGACCATTTAGGCAGTAACTGCAACCCTAGCAGCTAAGTCTTCTATATTTTCAGCAGGTGTCTCATAAATTAAATTTTTCATGTTCCCCGAGAGGGGGAAATCGAGGGGACTAAGGTCGGGGACCGCGACGACCATTGAACATGTCCACTACGTCCAGTGAATCTATCAGGGAATTGCGTGTACAACCGCTCTTTAACGGCTAGACTATTTGCGGTTTCTAATTAATTATTGTTTTGTCATATAAACATAATAGTAAAAAAAAGTGCAAAATCAATATTAAATGCAATTTATTTATAACAAGGAGTAGCTAGTTTCTTTGTCAACTAAATTAAACACATATGTAAAAGTGAAATTGGTATAAAGTAATGTGATCGAGAAATTTTTCTTTTAAAAAAATGTACATAAATGTTTACGGAAATGTAACCTTGTTTTACACTTATGAAAAAATAACTAAGACTTGAACAAACTTGCAATTAAAATTTGCTGAGATTCTCATAAAACTGTTTGTCTTAATGATGTACGCCCTCATTTGACTATTACTAAAATAAACTAAAGATATTATTTTCGTGCGTATTTTAATGAGGATACTCATTAAAACGCTTATTTGTAAATGTTATTAACGATATACTTTTTTACAGGAGTGTCCGGAGGGTGTAGTTCATGAAGATTGTTTTAAGGATATTTATGCTAAATTTTTTCCACATGGGAGTAAGTACCTATATTTAATAATTCTAAATTATTTATACATATATAGTATTTATATGACCGGAATAACTGAACATTTAAGTAATTTTTACGAACATGTTTCTCTTGCACATAATAAGTTTACTGACTTTTATTTTATCTTTTTCGTCTGCTTAAATTAGCCTTCCTGCTTAATGTTCCCACTGTTTATGTCATCATTGTCTTTGTTCAGTATACAAGTTATTATAGCTTAGGTTTTTTACTATAAATTTTTATGTAACAATATTTACGTTTTTTTCTTTTTTTAAATGAAATTATTTTTTATTTATTATACAAGTATAAAAAGTGGTCAAGCGCTGCTATGAGGACATTCTTAAAACAAAGTTCAATGTAAATAATTAATAATTTTTTGTGTAAAAAATGAATGTCAAACAAATATTTTCTTAATTTTCTTTTGCATATTATTAAATAGCAGTGGTATTTATTTATCTTCAAGAAAATTAATTATATTTTTACTGCAACCTCAACGCGTGATTTAGTTCGGAATTTTGCAAAACACAATTTTATTTTTTTAAATACGGAAACGTTTATATATTTTTTTTAATAAAACGGTAAGACAATTTTCTATTCTGGATAATTTCCGTGTTGTCGTTAACACACAAGCTGAGCTTTCGTCACACGTCTCAGTGGACATCTTCAGAGCTCATAACAAACTGATTGATTGCGCCGTAAAGTCTTGCTTTTATAGATCTGGGCCCCATCGATAAAACTGGTTTCCAAATCTCCGCTAAAAGAAAACAAGAACCTCGGTTAATATTAAAAGCATTTTGAATTATTTCAAAGGATTCTCTAACTTTTCAAACATAATTTGATGACCCGTTTCTAGTACGTATTCCGCCACCGCTAACTTTGAAGATTGTTTAAGACGACTACACCTTTGAATTTCCTTAATACGAATTCCCACGCTTCTACCTGTTTCTCCTATGTATGCACGACCACAAGAGCAAGAAATGCTATAAACTTAAACGCCGTCAGATTGAAAAGAAATAACGTCCGGATTTAAGACTTGGCCCAATTTATAAATAGTAGAAAACCGAGTAACTGTGTTATGTTTAGACAACATTTTTATTATACGGCCCGTGGTATGGTAGATAAACACTGGTTGAGACATAGATTCCGCTGTTACTTTTGGTTTGGCAGACGTAAACTTTGTAATAGACCGCCTAATAATCTTTCTATTGTAATTGTTTGCGACGAACACCTTAGTTAGATGATTTAACTGTTTTTGAATATTTTGGGGTTGACTTAAGGAAACAGCTCTGTACACTAAATAATTCACTACTGATAAATTCTGAAAAGGATGATAATGAGAAACAAATATTTTGATGAACTGAGTTTAAATGACATCGTTGAGCCATGTTGCTAAATCACAAAGATGCCATTAACGTATCTGTACCAGTACTTTGGTTTTAGCTAAAATGCGGATAAAGCTTTTTTCTCAAAATGTTTTATAAATATATTAGCAACAACCGGTGAAAGCGGAGAACCCGGTAAAACCTTTCTCGAAAAGTAAAATATGTCGATAATAGGTACTAGGTCGCTTGAAATATTGTTCGCGTTTCATAAAGTTCTAATAATCTTAATTGAATCAGCTCCGGCACGTTAGTAAACAACGCGTCAACATCAAAACTAACCACAATATCAGTCAAATGAAACTTATGCAGTTTCTGAACAAAATTTGCCGGATTGAGTAGAAATGAACTAGTCTTCCCTGCTAAAGGTTTTAATAAACTTGCAAGATATTTAGAGATTTTATAAGTAGATAAGGTTATAGCGCTGACAATAGGTCGAAGAGGAATATTAGACTTATGAATTTAGCGTAATCCGTAAAATCGAGGAGGTTTAGAATCTCTAGGTATTAAAAGTTTTTGATCGGCTTCATTAATTGACCACTTTTTATAAGTTTGAAATGTGCTCTTTTAATACATGAAGAAGCATCTTTGGAAATTACTGTATACGACCCCCTCTGCCAAAAGATTGTAGATCTTGTTATCATAGTCTGATAAGTTCATAATAACCGTGGCGTTCCCTTTGCCAGCTTTACAAATGACTATAGATTTATCAATGCAAAAAATTTCAATTTTAAAATGTTACTTTGAGGTGTTCCTGATTTACGAAAAATTTTTGTAGTTTCATAGCGGGTCTCTTCTGCAAGAAGATTTGGAACTGGTTGGATAGAAGCTTCTACAGCTGATACAATTTCTTCAATAGGAAGTTGTGTTGGGGCAAATACAAAGTTAAAACCTTTCGACAAAATAGCTGTTCCTGTAGAGGACATTGAGCGTGAAGATAAATTAATCACAGTCTCGGGTTTTGCTTCTCCATCGACGACACGTTTTGGAGGCACTAATTTGTAAAATTTCTTAAGATGACTACTTGTAACCATCTCTTTGACTCGTTGGGCTTGTTCAAAAAAAATTCGATCAATCTTCGAAGTCAGCCGTGGCGGAACACGTACTAGAAGCGAGTCATCCAATTGTGTTTGAAAACAATAAAATTTTAACGAATGTTATTACTATTAGCGAAAAATTAGAAAATCCATTGAAATAATTAAAAATCCTTTTAATATTAACCGAGATTCTAAGTCAGCTTGTGTGATAACGACAATTGGAAAATTGTGTTCAAATGTAACCCGTGTTTCTACTAAAACGGCAAGATTTTTTTGACGAATCAAATGATAATAACGGGAAGTGGTAAGAAGGAACAGATGTATTGTATTAGACCAATACATGATCGTCGATTGCATAAATTTTTCTTCCTATACATAGAACCTATATGATTTAAATTTAGAATTAAACAAAATCAATTTAATTGAAATCAAAAGAAAAATATATAACCAAAAATATTATTTATTCAAATGTTGCTTCATCTGAAAACATAACTAAATAAAAGTTCAATTTTTACTAGAAGTTTTATAATGTGTGGTAGTTATCCACTATTTTTATACATTTATTTAACTGGGTTTAATGCGTCATTTTTTATTCTTTGTCTAGTTAAATTTGGTATAAATTACAAAAACGTTTTTTAAAAATAAAAAAAAACTTTTATTTTTCATGTTTAGTAACTCTTTTTGGTTTCTTTCATTTTCTTTATTTAATTATTGATAGACAAACAATTTTTATTATAAAAAAAAAATTAAGCATTAGAAAATTTCATAGCTTAATAAATTTTTTTAATATATAAATCAGTAGATATTCATCTCGTTTCAGCGTTAAATACGGTTCTTCAGAAGTTTTATTTTATTATTTTTAGCTTAACGCTAGAGATGATTTGTTAAATGTTAGGGATAGATTTTGGTAATGCACTAGCTTTCCCCCTAAATTATTAAATTTACTTCAAAATCATTACAAGAATGTTAATAGTACACAAAACTAGACTATGAGACATTGAAGATCTTGAAAATATAAGCTTGTTCAGTTTTTTTTAATTTTGTCCTCATTAAACTTGTTCCTACGTTTTCTCAACTTCATTTTCTTTTTTCCTCTCTCGTCGTTGCCTTTTTTAAAGTGAGGTTTAATTAGAAATGCCATATTTTAAATTGAGATTATGGCTTACTGTTTTTTTTTTTAATCAAGTTGGATTGAAAACTACAGAAGCATCCTTTATTACAATATTTCGACACGTGTAGCTATGTATTGTATTTTTAAACGTAAATATTGAAGTAGTACTGACTTGATAAAAATTATTAGAATTGCTTATATGCTCTGACATAGTTTCGTAACTTAAAGAGTTAAATATGAATGATATTCATTTCTAAAAAACAAAACTAAGCGTACAGTACTTTAACGGAGAAACAAAATGGATTGCAACTTTTTTATCATCCAACCCGATGCAAAATATGGTTAATTCGCAAGATTCAACAATTTACTTGTAACACAACTTATGAAAAAAATTGAAAGAAACTGAATAATTATTGTTAGCATAATACACCTTATTTAAACATTTAAAAGTAACACAATTTGGGATTATATGTAAATTAAAAAAAATATGCAATACTTTTTATACTAAACATTATTCTATTTTTTAATAACATTTTCCTCAATAGAATGTATAGATTTTTTTAATTATTAACTTGATAATATCTGAAGTAACAAAAAATTCATTGGCTATGCATTAAGCTTTCAATAAATTTATAATTTTAAGTTTTTTCGTATTTTACTTGATAATGGTATGGTAAACTAATAGCATGCTGAGTAATAAGTTAAACAGGATAAAATTAAATCAAATTTCATTCTATGTGAAGTAATAACGTAGAAAGGTTAAATTTTGGAAGGGTTCACATAGGGGATAGCTTTTATCACGGTCAGATAATGATAACATTTAGTTTTGTCAGTAAACAACTAATGTCTACTGCTTTACAAACAATAAAACAGTTATTTTATGAGTTATTAAAAGTACACTACTAGTTAACAACGATGAAAAAACATAAACAAGTTTATTAATTATCTTAAAAGGAAGTAAATCTTGCCACAAGTATCTACATTCTGCAAATAATATCTATAAACTAAAAATGTTTTATAATAACTAATAATAATAAATTTATTTTGTAAAATAATGCAATACTGTAACTGATATTAAATAGAAATTGGTCAAACTTAGGAACATTTTATCTTACATTTCTATTAACTTAAAACCTAAAAATTCATCTATAGAATAAAGTTCAATATTAATCAGGAATTGTTTTAAAGCAATTTTAAATTCACTTAGATTATTTTGTAGGTGCCTGAGCAGTTTATTATAGAAAAATAATGCGGAATAATAACAACCACCCTTAGTACTTTTCAACCTGTGTCTTGGTAGATTATAGTTTGCTGTTCTAGTTTTCATTCCTCCTGCTTTTTAGTACTCTCAAATAAACAATTACGTTTAAACTCAAAAACTAGAATTTCATATATACATATGTATATAAATAAGGTTAAAATATTGTTTTTTTTAAACATAGTTTGCAAGATTGAAAGTAACTTGAAGTAAAGGTGGTTCTAATTATAGGTTTTTGAATTACAAATAGTTTGTTAACATTAGTACTTTGGCCTCAAAAAACTATACCATACCGTAACAGAGATTCAATATTTGGAAAATAAACTGTTTTTAACGTATATTTATTAGCGTATCTTTTTATAATTCGTAGAGTGTAATGTTGCTTGTTCAATTTGCTGCTAACATTATCAATATGATTTTTCCAACTTAATTCGCTGTTAATTTGTAAACACAAAAATGTACACGAATATATTAGATCTACAGTTTCATCACTATTTTAAAAAAAAATAACTGGATTAGTCGAACTTTGCGTTTTAAACAGAATAGAGTTTGTTTTCTTTTTAATTAATAACCAGTTTATTTTTTGTAATTCATTGCGTTACAGTATCCATAATAACTTTGCATCTACTAATAATATTAGGAATTGTATCAGCAGTTATCAGAACGTTTGTATCATCTGCGTAATTAACTACTTGGTGTGGAATTCTTTGTATAAGTAGTGTTATGTTATTAATGTTAATAATAAATAAGATAGGACCAATAACACTTCCTTGGGGAACACCCATTTGTATAAAATCTGCATCTGAGTAATGTTTTTGAGAATTTTTTATTGTTATGTATTCTGTTTGACAAGTAAGACTTTATCCATTTTTCTGCACTTCCTCTTACGCCATAGTGAGATAACTTTTGAAGTAGAATGTCGTGTTGTACACAATCGTATGTCTTTGACAGATCTAAAAATAGTCCTAATGTAAGTTGCTTGTTTTATATATTAGTAAAGATAAATTGAAGAAATTCTAAAATTGCAGTTTCAGTCGATTTCCCTTTCATATATCCGTGCCGAGTTTTATTAAATGAGTTACACGCTTTAAAAAACTCAATCAACCTTGAACACATATCAATTTCAAATATTTTTGAACAAGAGGATGTTAATGGTTCACAGAGTTCTCAATAATTTAATAAGTTTTGAAGGAATTTCATCAAAACCACTACTTATTATACGTAGACTTCTAATAATGTCATCTGTTTCTTCAATTGTTACAGGTTTTAGTCACAATGTTTTCTTGTTTGCTTTCCTGTAAATGTATGTAAATGTAAATTGAATAGGTGGTAGTTGATTAATTTAATATATAACGTTAAAAAATGTGTGTGTTTCATGTACGATTTAATCAAAAATTAATATCAAAATGTGCAAAAATAGGTAGAGTAAATACTATAAACATACAAAATTGAAAAAACTGAGAAATCAAAGAAAAATAATTTCATTTTTAATACAACAGTAAACAAAAAGAAAATAAATAAATAACAAACATATTTAACCGGTAAGTTTGAAACGTTAATAGATTAAACAAATATAAAGAAAAACTAGTAACAACACAAGTTTTTATTACAAATTATAAGAAATAACTATTAAAGAAACAACCATAATTATAATGTAGTGGGTATAACATAAATATACTAATAAATATTTTTTTGTTGTATGAATTGATTTACTTTACGATGGTTATGGAAAATAAACACTTAACGAAAATGTGTTTGTGGTAGAATGGCAGATTAAAATAGAAACACAAAAATTGTGTAACTATTGTATGGCATAAATTATAAAAAACGTAACATCTAAAATATTGAATGATTCAAAAACGAAGTACAGTTTAAATTAAAAATAATGTATTAATGATGAAAAAAATGATAATAAAGCTTATGCTCAATAACAGACGATAAAAACCAAAATTAACAACAGAAAAGCGAAAAACCAACATCAACAAGGGTAAACATGATTGTAAACAAACAACCACGCATCAGGAGATCATGGTATACTAAATGAATTAATATAATAATAAATAAGAATAACATGGAAATATTAAGCAATGCCAAAAACACTGAAGGAAAAATGTAATGATTTAAGAAATATGACAAACAAAAAAGCTATAGCGTTTACTATAAAAGTGGAAACAACAACATTTCTTTGAGTTTTTGTGTCAATATTCTTGTTTTTATTGTTTGAGTCACTTTCAAATCAAAAGAGGAACACGTATCTGTTATTGAGGGATCAACCCGAACTGATACGCAAGGATAAAGTGTTGTCCTTGGTCGTTAAGTACAAAGGTAATTGGATTGCTGACGACATTGTCAAATTGATAGCTATTTAATTAATAACAGCGTCTACTAAGAACGTAAAATTAACTGTGCTTTATGCAACCGAACATACAAGTTTTACTAACTGAGGAAGTTTTAGTAAAAATAAAACAGCATAATTTTTAATATAAAATGGAAACTGTTTGGAAACAGAAATCTAAAGCCCCAGAAGACTGGAAAAAACAGGTAGGAAAACAGACTAACTATTACAGTTGAATAAAATAAAATAAATTGAAGAAGTAAACCCGAAAATTATAAGGCTTGAAATACCAGTGTAAGTAGCAAAAAAACAAAAGAAATTTGAATTCTATTACGAACTACAAATACTAGTAAATAAAATAAGATAAGGAAATGAGCAATAATGAAATGCAAAGCCCGAAAGATTATACCGTGCTAGTAATGCATCAACAGAGATTGTAGCGAGAGAAACTCGGAGTGGTTTTAAACCACTAATCGAACCTCTAAAACAACTTAAAGTTCACTAAGTAATTTTGTAATTAATCTGTTACGCTAAATTGATTTTGTACGCTTGAACGCTTCATCGGACATGTCTTTAGTATATAAGCTCCAGTAGTTTCTAAGTTTGTTAGTATTCACCTGATGACGATTGCAGATACCACAGCAATCGAAACGTTGTGTATATTCGTTTCAAAAAATAATAAACAATGAAAGTTCAGCAGAATGTTATTACTTCGCATCAAGCAACATTGTTTAATACATTCAAACATCTGTTTTAAATATTTTATTTTGATTAAATGGAAGAATCTTCAACTGTATATATATATTTTACGAAGCTATGACGATGTAAACAGTGAATTAAAAATATAAAAAAAATACATGCAATACCCTATTATTTAAAATTATTCAATTAGACTTAGAAGGACCAGCACGATTTAATTTGTAGCTTTCGTTGACGGTTCTGCAAGGTGGCGTAATGTCAAACTTAAATAAAAAAGTTTTAAATGCAGTCAAAAATTTTAACATAAAAAAACAAAATACAAAATTGTTAGTCTGACTAGAATTATGCAATTAATTCCTTTTCGAATTCTTGATTCATCTGTTTTTCATGATTAATTGTTTGAAAATGTTTTTGCTCTTCTGTCTGTCTAAAAAGTCTTAATAAATAATAAAGTCTTTAGTAAAATCTTTTATTTTTATTTATCAATTTATTAATATATACTTTTAGTTAAATTATTAATAATAATTTATTTTTTTTTATATTAATTGTTTCTTTTAAAGCGTTTTGTTTTTGTTGTTAATTTAAAGTATTTGTGTTCATACTCTTGATGACTACTTCAATTTGTTTAAATTTGTATGAACTGTTTTTTTCTCGTTTTTTACTAGTGATTTTGAAACGTTTGATTTTAATATGAAGCACGTCGTTACAGTTGAACGTGTATCGATAACATCATTTTGCGACAACAATAACTCTTGTTGACCATTAAATGTAAACGGTATAATCGTATCCAAATGTATTTATACATGAAAGAATTCTTCTAAAACACGTTCGTTTTTAATTCAAAAGTAAATTCAATAACAAAAAAGTAATGTTATGTATTTTAAAACCATTTCAAAAGCGAATAGAATAGATAATTCAAAATTTGTCACTTTCAATAATTAACTAATTGCCAATTCAAAATATATCATGATAGACACTTCATTAAATTTTGTTGATTATATGCGTTTTGTAGATTCCAGAAATTGCATGTTTAATGATTATCGATTTCAGTAATTAATTGCAACGTTATTGCAATTTATTTCTAAAAGCTTCATAATTTATAGTTAATGCCTATAGTATTGTCTCATTAAAACATTAAAATAATTTTTATTGTAACTAGTTTAAAATTCTTCACTTAGGAGGGCCAAAATTGTGGCAAGATTTCCGCTGAACAATTATTAAAAAATCGTAAGTCAACGACATATAAGTATTAAGACATCTAACTAATACAATAACTTTACAGTATAGGAATTCTACCAATAGGTTAAAGTATAACAATTCACCATACCACGAACATGGCCAACTTTGCGTTACAAAAATTCTTAATAAATTATAACACAAAAAACAAATAAAACATGAAAATGTCAGTAATAAAAATACTTAAAAATCACAAACTCGAAACGTTTAACAAATATTTAAAAAGTAATGTATAATCAAAAATTCTTGAATGTAAAAGAAGGGATAAGAATTAACAAGATAAAAACAGAAAAATTAAACAGTGATTGTTATAACCTATACAACTATTTTTAAAATTACATTACTATACATGCTAATTAAATTAGATCGATTGCACTTGCAACACGAAGCGTTACCTCAAAAATAGTCTACAGTGGTTCGTTTTGCCTCTCCTAAGTGAAGAATTTTAAACTAGGTACAATAGAAATAGAGAAGGATAAAGAATTTTACCAAATTAATTTTTATAAAATAATAAACAGTTTGATATTTTGCAAAATAGACGATTTCTATTTTTAAGTTTGTTATTGCAATGAGAAGTGTTGACAAGACAAATTACCATATTGACAGATAAAGTCATCACAAAATAAAACTAGCAAAAGCAATAGAGTAAATAAAAACACCTTTTTTATTCCAGCATTTTACAGCATGGATGCATTAAAAATACTGCCCAGAAATGATTTATTGCTACGTACATTTATTGACAACACCTCGAGCGCTTTCTAGTACGTTTTTAAACGAGAAAATGTACAGTGAAAATGGATATGTACAGGTAGAAATTGAAGGTCGTTGTCACGGTCTAAGAAATAAATCAAACTTATGAGCGTGCAATAAACATTTTAATCTTCCGGGTAAATAAATAAAGTACATTACATTTTTACGTCACACCTTCTTATTTACTTTTCACGTAATGAGAATACAAAACTCCTTTAGTTCAATTATATACGTAAATCGTTTACGTAATAGGCATTTATTATTGTCTTCATATGTGGTTAAAAAACCGATAAAAATATAGAAAACAACACCACATTAAAATTTGTGAAATTGATTAAACAACAATGAAATAACATCAGTAACTATTGTTGTCTATTCTTTGTTGAATAAATTGACATGAAAATGTGCGGTTGTCAAGTTTACTAACAGTTAATGATCGATTAACTAATCGATCGATTAGTAAATCGCAAATTAACAAGATTTGTGTCCGGCTATTTTAAGTTTATACTTAATGGATTTGCCGACACTGCTGACTCATTACTATTGCACATAGCTATTGGTTGCACCCGTGTTTACACCTATGCTATCGCTTAGTGCAATCACCTTTCCAAATCCTTTTCCTTCTTCTACACATGTATGTCTTTATCTAACCTGACGTAATAAGTTATTTAATCTAATAATTAGGGTTGAAAGTCATGCACCAATATGTTACACACACAAAAATCGCTACTATCGATTTCACAAATTTCCGCCTTGTAACACTGTAGCCATTGCATATGCAAAATAGAGAAACCGTTGGTGACGTTGGTCGTTATTTTCAATAACAGCTTTCGATCAGAAGCTTTCATTATAGTCATATTACATTATTTGATGGTAGCTACTAATTGTAACAATACACTTTGTTTCAGCTGTCTCAAAAACGACAAAAGCTTTAATAGCAGTATTCTCAATGCAATCTCCCTTAAGTTTGCGCTATCGTTTTTAGAAACAAGTTAATGGCATCATTTTCCACTTTTGTAAGCTACGATCAAAATTATTCTTAAACCACGTAACTTGTTTATTTATTTATTTTTTAAATATAAATCTTAGTATAGACTCTAGACATGCAAGCCTCCACAATTGTAATAAAATTTTGTTGTTTTCTACTTCTTACGAGGTAAACTGTTAGAATCAGTCCCTAAACATATAGAAATTATTAATTTTAAAAATACTTAGCAATTTGTGACAAACTAATTACAAAACCGTATCTCCCCTATGTATTTAGTGTTTAATGCAAAATGGAAATGATTTTTAGGTCCGACAACCCGCTTACATATTAAACGTTAATTGTCAAAAAAAAATTATTGGTATATTCATTATTTGTAATAACTGATTTGTCATTATCGTTGTTTTAATCACCATTTAAAATCACTAAAACAACTATTAGATTTTTATTGTCATCAAAATACTTTAAATGACGAATACATAATTATTGAATTGAAATCGATCGAATAATAATTATATTTTTGATCACTTGAGATTTAAAGATAATAATTAAGTTTTTATTTGTTGTATCCAGAATAATAACTGAAACTGTTATTTTTTGTTCTAAAAATACAAGATTACGTGTTAAAACATTTTATAAAAAAAAATTTTAGTAATGAAATATGACGATAAATTGCAGATTAACGACTTAATACATTAACACATTATTTGCTGCATTTTTATTGAGTGTAATTCAAATGGAATCATTTTTTATTTTTATTCTTAGCTCACATAATTATATATACTACTCACTGCGATCAAGCATGTAAAAATTATAAGCTGTGTTTATTATAATTAGGGAGAATTATATTAAAAAGTTTAAATTTTCTTTGTTCTTAAATTTACGGTTTAAAACTATTATTATTATACGACACACTTTAGCTGGGAAAGTTGTTCGTGCATGTAGGTAATTACAGAAGCAATTGCATAAGAAAGTTAATAAAAGCTTTTTGTCATCACACTATATAACAACAATTTAAATTAATATGCAAAAGTGTAGTATAATTAGCCTATAACGTAAATTTAATCTGCATGTATACAATTTATAACATAATCCACGGTATCGTTGAACAGTTACTTAAAACTAATGTTTTTAAAAACAAGTTAGACGTTTGTTAATTCAGTTAAATTCCATCTTATTCTATACTAGTTAATTAATGCTCTCATTTTGTAAGCAAATTGCATCTTTTTTTGTGGCTGACCATTCGTATGTTCATTGAAAGTATCGACGGAATTAACTATGTTACATGGCAACGTCTACATTTTTAATTTTGATAATTTTTGCCTTGTGCCGTTGAAGTAAAATGTAGTTGTAAATAGTAATAGTAAATGTTCTATTACGGTATTTTAAAAAAAAAGTTTACAATTGAAGGGTGGAGTGCAAGAAGTACTTATGTGACATATGATGCAATACGAGAAAATTGTGATTGAAATTTAAAAACTATTCGTGAAATCACAATTATGGAAACAAAAGTTGTTTTTTTCTCTTCTTGAGTTAGACATATGTCTAATAGTTTACGTGGTAGAAAAAAATCTGTTAATAATTGTTTATAACATTTTTATTTATTTATAATTTCAATTTAGGTACTTTTTGACCTAAAAACTAAAATCCTGATATGTTTTATTTCCTGTGAACGCAAGCCAGATTTAATTAATAAACTAATAAAAACAAAGCAACACTAACATATATAAATTCAAACACTGGCTCAACGTATGTTGGCTAAAAAAAATTCATTTGTATTAATATAGTCGTAATTACGAGAGGTGTCTTACGACTCATACTTGACCGAATAGAAAATTAAAACAATATAGTATAGTTATTTCACTTATTTTTTGTAGTTAAAGAAAGAAAGCTTAGCTTTAGAAAGTCTGTAATGCTAATTTCTATAACGTAGGTTATTTATAACACCAGCGTACGCCAATAACTTAATAAACGTTTTGTTAGTTTATGTGTCAGTTTAATTCACATTGAATTAAATTAACTGTTAATCAAAATTGAACTGTTTTAAGTCATAGAATCGTAATATGCTGTGTTATAATTGTTCATAACCATAAGTACATTTTAAATATTAAATTATTTTTTAGTTTTATTCCGTAATACGAATAGTAGTATAATTATCTACTTCTCAATCCTAGCATTAGACTTAAAAAGTACACATGATAGAACCGCAGTACATTAATTTCAGATCATCTATTCAATAGCCATGGTATTTCATTGGGTCAAATCACATACTTGTTACCTAGTTGCGATATTTTGATTAAAACAATTATTGTTTAAAAATTAATTTTCAGTAACACTAAACATAACTCGTACTGTGTCATTCCCACAAACTAACCGTATTATAGACCATCAATGCCAATGTTAAACGTTTAGACTATATATACCCTGAAATTTTGTGTTTGTAAGACAAAGTATTAGTAAATGGCGGTAATTTTAAAAGTGAATCAGTAGCATTATATTGTAATAAGTTAATCTACTTATTCCAATTATTTCAATGTAAGTTTGTATCTAATTCACTAGCCATGTAACAAGAATCATAGAATTATTACAATGGGCAGTTAACTAAATTTAAGCTTATATTGGAATAATCCTAAAAAAGATTTAGTTGAATTCATCATAAGGGTGGGTTTATAGAAAATAAATTAAATATTTAATTAAAATTAAAGTTAATTCGTTATGTGATTACTTAAATTTTAGTAAGCAACAAATCAAAAATCGGGATTTTGAATTTGATTACAATTAATTTAATTTTAACTTTATTCGTTTTCTGATGGCGTCTAATAGAACTACAAATTTTAATACTAAAGTAACAAACGTAAAAATTTCAAAGTTTATTGCATTTTATTTTATGTCCAAAAATTTAATAGCAATGAAAATAACATACATTTGGTAAATATTTTAAAAATATTGTTATTTTAACTTACAGCTGTTAAGTTTCTATTACCTGCACCATGGAATCTAATTTGCCCAAACATATTTGTTAGGGGGTCTTGATTTAATTGTCTTACCAATAAATATTGAAATCCATTATTTTTTAAATTCCCGATATTTTTAATGTTTCTTATAGTAAAAATCCAATTCTTAATGGAAAGTGGTCTTTTCCTATCGGACGTTTTTACTATTTCAAATTACATGGACTATAGAAAGGGCAGAGCTTCTGTTCAAAATTTTTCATGCACGCTATCACACAAAATTCCACATCTTAATGTTTTCCTCTGTTGTGAACTCTTTTTACTGCCATTAACAAAAATCATTTGGCCGAGCTATAATTTACAAATTATTAAAATTAAACATGCAGCATGTTTTGCTTTATTTTTTTTATTTTTGGGACATGCACCTCAACCCAGAAATAAATTTATCACTGTATTTTACCGATTTATTTAAGAAACTGTTACTGATGCCTTTAAGCAAATGAGGGGTATCATAAATTGGAAATATTTTAAAACCTTTTATCTCAAAATAATAATAAGTCCCATATTATACTTAAACAAATAGTGAAAGATACTTATTTTTGTTAACGGTTTGACTCAATTGCATTAACGTAGAACGTCTATAAACAACATAAACATATTGATCTTAAAACGTTGTTTCTAGTTCACTGAACTATTAATGTTGCAAACACTTATAGGATGCTTGATTCGAAGGTTCATGTAACGAAACGATGAAGCGCTCAGATAAAACGAAGCTGGAACTTGCGGTGGTGCTGAGGTGCAGTGTTTATTATTGTTAAACAAGATATTCTTTATGATTCGTTTTATGTTTTAAAAATATAATAAGTCTTAATTTCACTTAGCAGTGCTGAAAAATAATTATGGTAATTGCAGAATTAGATCCGCGCGAGCTTCCGCCTTGTACGCTGCTAAAACGGTACAATATAGATGAAAATTGCAAATAAACATATTCATAGAGCGTAAAATTTATTGCAAAAAAGTTCGCGGAAGGATATAACTATATCCAATAGTTACAGAAATTTTAATGTAGTATGAGACATTTTTGTGTAACTTTGCACACTTGTATTTTCTAAACTATTGAAGGTAATTGTACCCTTCCGCAGATTTTCTTATATTAAATTTTGTTCTCTAAAAATTGTTTATGTGCAACTTTCCCTTATATTGCACCGTTTTAGTATATTAGTTTATCGGTTATTTTCGTTGAGTTTACTTTATTGTGTGGAAACATAATTCTCTTGTATGTAAATTCCAACCCACGCGAACCCTGGGGGGACGGTCGGACATTGTGTAAACTCGATAAAACGAAGCAGTAGTAAACATTCTTATCAGTGAAGCGAGACTGCGGTTACCGGTTAATCTACCAGCATAAAATTACTATAGCTTGCAGATGTCCAGCTAGTACGTTGATTTGTTCTGCCGCTGTGAGAATAAGTCTAAAAAAATTAAACAAATCATTTCAATACAAAAATTGTGGCTGTTTCGATGCAGGCATGGTTTACAAGAAAAACAACTCCAGATACCTGGTGTAATATTACGACACCGACAAAGCTACCCTTAGCCGCAAAAAAACCGCGGTGGTCACCAAAAGCAACTCGACCCAAACACACATGTTCAACTAAACCGATAATTAATGTTCAAATTTTACAATGCGTAAACGAAATAATAATTTAATAAAACTGATTTATAAAGTTTTATAATAAAAACTATCAGTAATTACTATTCTAAGTCATAAACGATTTCATTGTAAAGTTATCAACATAGGGCAAAAGTATGTAAAATAAAATTTGAGTAAATTTTGAATGTTGAAATTATACCAACAGTCAGGCAATTATAAAAATTATTTATTATCTGTTAAGCTTAGAGAAAGGATTCATGTCAAAGTAAAATTTATCTCTTTAATGCTTTTTTATAGGCAGTAGCGCATTTATTTAATATTAATAGGAAAAAAATGTAGAATCGGTAAATTTTTCTTTTACTTTTTTTGCGCCGAATTACGCTAAGAAAACCTAGAGAATTTAATAAAAAAGCATGTCGATTATTTCGCGTCGCGAAATCTTTTTATTGCGAGTCCAGTCTGCTGTAAGTCTTCTTTAAATATGATAGGGAATCGCGAACGCGACAAGCTGTTAAAAAAATCCACTGTATAAACTGTGGATGTACATTTCCAAAGGTGAAATCTCCACTTTGAAACTTTTACACCTGAAAGAATGTGGCAACGTAGCTCGAATCGTGTCATAATTTTAGAAGCTGTTGAACTGTGAACCGCTGTAAAAATCCAGAAATCATTTTGTTTTATTGGTTTTTTCAAAAATGCGCGTCAACTAATTAGAGTGTGGTGAAATAATTGCCAGGGATCACGCGATATAAATTGTTTATTTAATCATTGAATGATTTATTTAATCCGACCGTATTCAATCAAAATCTGGCTAAATTTCTAAAAGTTCTACTTGTGCTCTAAAATTGATTGTGTCTAGAGAAAATTTTACATTTATCCGAATGCTCTCAACCGTATCTAAGCCAGCAGAAAATGACAGTCAGTGGACGTGAATCTTGATTTTTCGATCTTTTGTGTCAACTTAAGTTTGGTGTTTTGAGAATTTACTTTGTGTTTCTTACCGTACATCGCTTGAAGAAAAGAACCTAAGCGTTACCAACACAACCCAAATATTTCCTAATACTTGTTGCTTAAACAAAGCTTAAATTTGAGAAAGTAAATAAGTACGGTTATTCACTACATTAAAGCTTTACAACCAAAACATCGCGTCTCAATGCCGGTGTCAACAGGAGACTACTAGTGGAATAAAGAGAGTCGCGAACTTATGACAGAGTTTATTGAACCTTTTGTTAACGATTTGAAAACATTAGCCTAAAATATTTATTTTTGTTCTTCTCTAGAAAATTTTTCTATAAAAAATGCACCCTCCAGTTTGCAATCATTTTGCACTAAACTATTACATACTACTAAAACTATAAATGGGAAACAACAGCCGGGAGTGTTTGGGTTTAGAGTTTTTTAATACTAATTAGATGCCGAGCACAATTTATGTTCCTCTTGGAGAGATAAAGGGCAAACAAATTGAACTACAAAAGTGAAAAAAAATCGTGACGCCGGCCCATTTACCATAAGTTTTTTCATGTGCATGGGTTTGAGATAACGCTATCGGGTTTCTCCTTAGGTATGTCACTGGAAGTTATGTTTTATGAGCGCGCAGCAACTCTTGATAATGAACGGTCTCGCTCATCATTTGTTATCACAAAAATTCTTCATATGTCATTGGTGTTGCTGATTCATCATCTTTCAGCGTTTAAGAGGTTATGGGAAACAATTCCTAGGCATTTAATGACAAATGTTAGATACAAATAATTGGTGAATTATCATACGACTATAATCTCGTTTAATATGTACCTAGAAGGTATAATAAACCTGGTTCATTATATTACGTAGGTACTACTGTGTTTATTTACCAATTGTCAGCAACTGAGTAACTTTTTTTTCATTTGCGCCTTTAAATTACATGTTTAATCAAGTTTGCTTTCAGAATATTCAATTTGTTTCCCAATAGAACCATCTTAGTGTAATACACAAAAAAGTTCTCACTAGCTAGAAATAGTTATGAGAGGTTCTGTGCTAAATATATTGTAAAACATTATTTTTGTTTGCTTTTTATAATACCTTGCTTAAATTTTAATCTGAATGAATTTCTTAATGCTACGCCGAATTAAACATTTGTACTTAACAAGTTTTTTTTTAAATTTCTATGAGTTTATGACATTGGTTTTGCAAAAATATTTATTTCCTCCTGTACGGCTACTTCAATTAATTCCATTATTTGTCGGCTTTTTATTATTTTATTTTGAATTAGGTTAATTTTAGATCCTATACTTTCGGGAAACAATTGATCTGACGACTTCACTGTAGACACTTTTTCTCTCCTACAGAAAGAGCAGATATCTGCCATTGCTGCCTCTAGATTAGAATTGATATCGTTTGTATTTTGTTTTTCGGTACGCCTTTGCTTTACAGGCGGTGTTTTACATTCTTGTATCAACTCCTGTGTTGCTACCTCCTGGTCGTCAGACATAGTGTCCCAAGCCGATGTCGAACTGCTAGGCGATAACAAATCTACTGGTAAAGTTTGTATAAATTTTCTTTTAATGTGAGCCTTAGTTCTATAAAAATGCAATTAATACAATGAATCATTGCCTGATGCAACAAATTTCACATTCCGTCTTTCGATATTAAATTTATTTCGTAAAACAGTCCATCGGTTTTTGCACTGCTCCTCTTTAAATAGAAATAATTAAGCACAAATTATCAAAAATTATGAATGTTCTTACCAGTAACTTTCCCATCGTCTTTTCGAGCTTTATTATTGATATTTGCGATTGATCGCCACGCATTTTGTTTGGTTAAGTTGTTTTTAAGAACGGATTTGCCTTATCGAATAAAAAAGTAAATTATCGCACCACAGAAATTAATTTTTCGTCCATTTCAACTTTTAATACGAAGGTACATGCAACAAGCAACAAAACAAACGCGAATAAAAACATAAAAAGATGGGTTATGTTTCGTGTTGTAAGTAGGAAGTTACTTCTGTCTCACTGCAACTATTATGCGCAGTGAAAAAAATTTACTTAAATGTTAAATGATAGATGAAAGTTGACCATGTCTTACATGATAAGTCATGAATTTTAAATGTTAAGTAAGAAGCATAAATGATTATTCATAAATCCATTTGTTTATTTTCTTAAATGTGTTTAAATGTTCAATGTTGAGCATACATCGACCATTAGTAATACTATGTCTTTGCTTACTTCAAATCGCCCTCTAACTTCATCTATTCGGCCGAACCTTCAATGATTGTCTTCATCGGTGTTACCACTGAATTCAGGATGTAAGTTCCGTATTTTGGAATTGTTAACACGTTGTGTATCTGAGATATTTATAGCTCTTAACGCTGTAGCTAGATACCTCTAATTTATATTAACAGTTTTTTATTCACTGCGTATGCAAATCATTCTTCCCAAGGCATTTACGCAATCCACATGCGTTTGTAGCCATTTTTTCGTCTTCCGTTGCACTTTCGTAGAAAGCCAAAGTTTCTGCATTCAATTGCAGACAAGATGATCACATGCTAAATTTGAACTTGTGGCTTTATTTACCTTTGTTGTCATGTTGACAATGTACCTTACAATGTTACCCGCTTTGGTCGTTGTTGAATATGTAAGTGCTTAGTCGTCAAATAAAAAAAGTCCCGTAATTTATATGGGTAAGTGTTATTTTGTTTCTGTGGTATTGTCTAACCTTTGGAATGTGCGGTTTAGTTTTTTCAATCGATACGATCGTTTTTCTGGTACGTGTACGATTTTATTTTCTTTGATACGCGCGAATACGACGGTTTCTTTTGTGCCTTAACAATTACCACAATTTGCTTTCTTGTACATTTAACTATGGAAGTTTTATCAATCAATGAAATATTTGTACATTACGTATTAGGAATACTGCTTCATCTACTTGAGTCAGGTGAGACCACACCCAGAACTGCAGTACGCAAGGCAAGTGATAAAGATAGGTAACTTTCAATGCATGTAATCAACTTATAAGACTTTTTGTATTTCGATATTTACACTATTAATAGTATAAATTTGTTGTGGCATCCAAATTAAATTTAACTTGTTTGTTTTTAAATTAAAATAAAGAATCTTAAGGTTGCATAGAATTCCTAAGACCCAAATTATAAACTTGTGTTAAACTTGTTTTATATTATATATTTTGTGTTTTTATATTAATACATTATGTGAGCTAGCCTGATGCATTATTTAATTAAGCAATGAGTTAAGCTACAGTGTTGCCCTTTTACGAAATAACAGATTTACAATTAATTCAACAAACGATTCAATTATCCCACTTTTGATTCCTTCATAACATAATCATAATAAAGTCTAATTAAGAAACGTATTTACAAAGTTAAGTACGTAAAGGTTTGAAAGATACCTCTATTGTCACTTGAGTTGCGCTCTTGCATAATACATAATGTTGTGAAATTTTTATAATGCGTAATTTAACTTCCAAATTTTTCGTATTCTTTATCTGATTTATTCCTTATTCGTAAAGATCAGTAACCAGAATTTAGTATAACATAAACGTATTGTAACAAAACTTTCAGGACCTAACGCATCGGAGAATTATCGAATTTGTACATATACTAACATTTTGCGTACAAATCGTAATTGTAAAGATAACAGAAGTTCATAGAAATTTTATCGAAAAATCTAACAAAATAAATTGCACGTACGTATCCAAAAACAAAATTTCGTATCCAGGAAAACAAAATTATACGTACAAAAATAAATGTCGTGCATACTAGAAAAATATATGTCTTAACGTCAAAAAACTTAATGTAATTGTAAGTTTTTGTTCTTTCGTCCGTTTTTATCTATTTTGTACGTATTTTTATTTAAATTTACTTTTCCGAACTAGATCGTGAATTGTAATAGATTTTTATAACTAAAAATTGGCACTAATATTAATCATTAATTGTTTACATAATGTGTAATTTGTGTAAGATTACTGACGTAAACCATTATCTACAAGAACAAATATAATAAATTTGCTTATATCTTGCAATTGCTAAAAACAATAATAGTTTTATTTTAATATAAATTAAATTGTAATGAAATTATGTAATTGTCAGATATATTTCAAAAACAATTATTAAATTTTATTAAAAACTTTCATTTAAACAACTGTTTTTAACAAAAACATATAAAAGTTGACACAAAAAACTTTGTGTATAGGTCCTTAACGAATTTTTCGAGTATTTGCTTCGACTTACAAATACTCTCAAATTCGCAAAATAGACTAGTGATACAAATAACTATTTTTGTTAACACATGAGAAAATTATGGATAACTATATTTGATAAAAGGGATGCAAGGTTTTCTATAGCTGTGCCAAATATTAGTGTTTAATGTCGATGTTGAACTGCCTGTAACATTTTTCTAATTTGTCGAGTGTCATTAAAAATTTTTAAGTAGGTACTTAAAAGCTACCTTTAATAATTTATTTGTGCATTTAAAAGTGTTAGCAAATTTCAAAGCTAACAAGAGAATTAAATTAAATGATTTTGATTTGCCTCATTATAAGTTTGCTTACTTTGTAACATTTACTCGCTTTTCTTTGAAAAACCTTAAGTAACTCGTTTTTTTAAAATTTTGTCAAATTTTGTTAATTATAAAAATTTTATATATTTTTAAAACTGTTAGTTGTTGTGTTTGTATGTCTACAGCCTTTATGCAATATCTACATGCGTATTTACAAGCATCAATTTTGTAAATAATTTGTATCATTAATAAAGTATGTTGGAAACTTTGTAATTAGTAACTAACATTTTTACTTTCTAGGGTAATTTTACATCATCTGACGATGAAATTACGACAAATTTATTTACTGTATCGTATCAGTATTTTCAATATTTCATAGTAGTAACTAATAGGAAATTACAAAACAACGACATTACCTTAAAGTCAAACGGAAAATACCACAAACCACAACCAGTGGTTAGATTTGCTTAAATGTGTTGCCTGGAACATACGTATTAATTATACGTCAGAGGCAAAACGTCTGCGTGATTTGGACTGCATCCAATTTTACAATACGTGATTATATAAACGTAATAATAGTGCAGAGTATCATTTAGACAATAAAGTAAAATTGAAATCTAATTTGGTTAAATAACGTGATGTAATTAAAATCACCGTCAAAAAATGAAGTATAAATCTTAATTTTTACGCATTCCATGTTTCGTATGTATGTTTTGTTTTAATTTATTGCAAAGCTTTCCTTTGATGCTAAAAGAACGGTAATAAAAATTTATTTGCCGTTTGCTTGTGTTATGATTGTAAATCAGTTGGTTAATATCAGTTTTTTTTATTGCATGACAATTCAAAAGAGATCAATTATTTTTTTGCATTTATCGACAGTTGCTGTATATTTGTATTTAACTAAATGCAGTTTTTATAATTATATAGAAATAACTACGTACAGATGTTACAGAATAAGGTTGTAGTAGGAATACAGTACACGCTCAATAATCCGACACTATGAAAATGTCTTCATTTAATAATTCATCACATGTCATAACTCCGACGTCTTGGGCTACGTCGGTATTTCCCAACGTACCACCATTTGTATAAGCTCCGCCATACGAGTATCATCTTCTGGTTCCCATTCTTGATACCCGTTTTCATTAGAGAGCCACATATTTTTCCATGATGATTGAATGGCTTTTTGAGATACATTATTCCATTCATTTAAGATGAAGACATTTAAATTAATATCTTTTAACGTTGTAGATATTTTTTTCATGTCATCGCATTTAACAAGATTTTTTTGTAATTGGTTTTATTGGTTTGTATGATGTTCTGGTCTATTGATTATTATTAACAGCAGAATAAAAAGGGTGCACATTAAACCATCGCTGGAAGACAAGTAATCATTTGGACTATGTTCGAGAGCATTGTCCAGTACGAGTAATGCCTTCGGGGGAACATTTTCGGTTGTTAAAAAACTCTGATCGACCATCGAAAAACGTACATTCCTAAATGCCCTCGGATTATTTACTTTCCCTATCAGCATAAGTTTAACTTTGTGAGTATCGTTTGCATTAAGGCAAGGCATAAAAGTAACCAGTTCTTTTGACACATTCTTTCCAGGAGCTTCGGTTTCTTTGCTGAGCACATAAGAAGTTTAGAAGAACAGAAAATAAATCTTTTTCATCTGCATTGTAGATTTGATCAGCACTAATTTCTCAACAAATGCTGTCACAAATGCAACGTCACTATTGCGTTGACGTTCTTGAAGAAACCATGAATAAAAGGAGTATTACATTTTCTGGTGTTGGCCTGTTTTTGTACTTTATCTGTTTGCTGTTCCAGAGTCTGCAGGCTTGACAAAATGTTAAATTTTTTCACGATTTTTTCGTATACCATAAATTGTTGTACGCCCGAAATGCAGCCAAAGTAATTATGTGAGTACCAGTTTACGTATAATATCCATGTTTTCAGATAAACTTAGCGTTTTATTCTTACGCTTTCCCTCATTGCCGCTTCACATATTAATTTCTCGTATAACGTATATCGTACACAACGATGCACTATTTTCAAAGCAAAACAGCGGACTAATTGGTCAATAAGTCGGATTGTAAAGCAACCGTGCCGGATTACTGAACGTATAATGATGGGCAACGCCGGATTACAGAGCGGCATTCGGAATCGCAATAGTTCTGAAAAAATGGATTTCTAGGCATGTCAGATTAAGGAACAGCGGATTATCGAGCTTGTACTGTAATATCTGTTTAAAAAATAAGCAACAGCTTACTTATCAATAATTTTGATTTATAGTTAATATTTTAATTTTTGTTATTTTAATAATCAAGTTATTAAATAAACAGTACAGTTTTATAACGCTATTATCATTGACGATATTTATAGATCGGACATATCAAATTAACTTAACAAATCACTGTAGAAGTAAAGAAAATATGAATGAATTTATTATAGTCTATTATGTAATAAAATATTAAGGAAAAAATTACTGTTTAAACAGGTTTTGTAGACTATGTTGTGTTGTAGACTATATTTTGATTAAAGAGACACAGCCAACAGACTTCACGCTCTATTTGATTTTCTGCATCATTATTTATCAAAGCTGTATCGTTCCATAGATTTTTTTTTATATTTCAATGCAGTTTTATACTACATTGCATCGTTGTTACTTTATAAATTCAAATCCATATTAAAATTGTGGTTTAAAAGTACATAATGCAATTTTAATTATAACCAACTTTCCTGTACCTACTTTTCCAATAATTTTATTAACGTTGTTAGAAAGAACGAAAATATACAAATAAAACATGAGAAATTTTTTAATTTTCAAAGTACTGCAATAAACGATTAAGATTGTAATCTAGTACACTTGAAGGATTGTTATTATGTAAGGATGAACTCCTACAAAATAAAATGATTTTATTTTCTTAGAAAAATAAGAATACTAATAAATCACCTATATATTGTCAACTCCCAGTTTTAAACGGGATTTATGAAAAAGAACATTCCAGTCTATGGTTGACATAACTTCTGTTTAAAGTGTAGTAGTTGCCTCAGAGAAGTTCGTGCATTTAAATAAATCCTGACCAACTCGTTCTTCTACTTGACTATATAGTCAGTGGGTTAACGTATGGTGAGGGCTCTCGTTTTATGACACCAAGGCCAATCATCTCCTGAATTACATTTTTGGTTCATAAAAAGCGGTCCGATCTGGTATTTTTTGGAAGATTGATCGAAATTCGATTTAACAGATGGAAAACATCTTTCATTAGAACTTAATTATCTAAAAAAAGCTCTTGTGAATAATGGATATTCGGATAAAGTAGTAATGAAAACTATTAAAAAACCATTAACTGAATCTAACTTACGATTACAAAATGATACTTCTCTAACAAAAGCATACTTACCATATATTACAAGCGTCACAAACAAATTTAGTAAAATACCCTTACCCCATGTCATTAAAATAGCATTTACTAGTCATAAAAAAATTAGCTATTGACTAAAATATCTTAAAAAATGCCTCCTTCATGAGTCTCAAGGAGTATATGAAATTCCGTGATACTTGCAAAAGATCTTATGTAGGACAAACAAACAGACGACTAGCAGTAAGCGTAGAAGAACGCAAAAATGGTGTTAGACAAGGACTTTCTTCGTCTTCGTTTGCTCAGTATCTCATTATAGCAACAGAACATATAAATAATTTCAAACTTATGGTCTAGAATAGCTAGAGAAGCTGTTTTTAAGCATACTGGCATCTGTGTTACTGAATGTCATACTAGCGCCCATGTATAACACACCTGACAAACGATGCAGTTGAGACACATTATAATGCGTTGTAAATTAGACACCTGTGTTTGTATAATTGTTTAATCAACTTTTAACAATTTGGCCTCTACGGTGTTGTCTAGTAGACTATCATGTATTTTATCGTGCAATTCATTTTTCCCGCAATTCAAATAACACTAGTTCTATTAATAAATAAAAGTTATTAAATATGATGATTAATACATATTTAATTTCTGTTGTGATACAAGGTGCCTAAATGGTTTAATAAATATAAAAATCTTTAATTGGTTAAAGTAAATTTAACCCTTAAGTAGGCGCGCTATTCTATGTAACGTAAGTAGTCGCGCGGCGCACTTTGTGCACCATTAGCTTTTTTCTACAAGAAACAAGACATTAATAATACATTTTTCTACTTTATTCAAGAACCTAATACAAGTGAATATTTACGATCATATTATAGAAGCACAATATTATAAATTTCAGTTCTGTAATTGTGTTAACTAAAACATATAATATCAACTAGTTGTTATTGTTTTTACTATTACAAGTGCTGCATGTACGTATGAGTGGTCACTACATGTTTTTTGCATGTAAATTGATTGCATGAATTGCATTTCAATGTTGTATTTACATTTTTTACTCGCCCACATAAATAACATCTACTCCGCTTTTTCAATGGCGGTTCATCTACCTCTCCAGACGGTTCATGTTCCTTGTACTTAGAAAAGAGAGTTTGTATGTTCATTGGAATAGTTTTTATTTTAGCTCGTTCCTGAAGATAGAACTTCATTAGGTTTAGAGTTAAATTTTTCAAAAAAAAAATCGTCTAGGAATTTTTGTACTATTAGTCTGCGAATTGGTATATAAAATATAAACGTTTCTACCGGCGACATTTAGAAATGAAAAAAATAGCGCTGATGGCCACCTTCTTGTTCTCCTACAGAGTAAGAGCTGCATAATTGATCAACCGTATCAACGCCTCCTTTAGTAGATTTGTAGTGCATAAGTATTTCCGGTTTACCAGTTTCCAGATCTACGAAAGCGTCGTGGTGCATAGTTGAAAGCAACAAAACTGATTTATTATTTTTCGGCGTATAAAACACCAACGTAACATTTTTTTGAAAACCGAACACAATTGATTTTACTTTTTTTTACTTGTTAGGTAGAAATTTGGCAGGAACTTCGCGTTTATTTTTTTTAGAGTTCCAACAATAGTTATTTTATTTTCAAATAACAGTTCCGCCAGTGGATAACTGGTATACCAGTTATCACATGTTAAATTACGATTAGTGCCTTTTATATGGTCAATTAGCCTATCCACGACATGAGTAGGGCTATTTGAAATCGTAAATGGCTCTTCTTCTTGTTTCCCACAGTACGCTTCTATTAATTAGAGGTAAAAAAGGTTTTAGAATCACAAAGAGCAAAAACCTTAATTCCATACTTCGCGGGTTTATTCAGAATATACTGTATAAAACTACAGTTGCCCCTAAATGGTTCCAATTTTTACTAGTTACTGTCAATTAATTTTTCGAATGCGGACAACTCATTTGTAATAGTACTACCATACTTTGTTGGACCTACAGAAATGTTTACTATATTTGTTGAGCGGTTTTCTCATATTTATTTCGAACAGGTTTTTTTGCCATTTGGTGATTTTATCTTTAGCAATAAAAAAACTTCACTGCTAACATTATTTTCTGTAACACTGCTTTCGTCATTACTACCTTCCTGTTCATAGTTACTGCCATGATCGCTGTGAGTAATGTGTTCTTCCTCATGTTCGTCCTCTATACCACCGACATCTTCAACTTTTTTCCATATAAAAGTGCCTCCAATTCAGCATCTGTTAGACGATTCGGATCTCTAATCTGAATAGGCGGCCTAGAAATAATTTTAATTAATTATTAACAATTCAATTATTTACGATTGCAATAGTAATATTTTACATAAAGTATGAAAAATCTAACACACAATATTCAAACAGTAACAAATATACTATATATTTAACTCAACTAATAAACCGCAACTTGCACTACTGGTAGGTAACACTCAAGTGAAAGGTTAGCAAAACGGTCAAGGTTACAATGAGGGGGGGGGGATATATTAGTGTCGTTTTAACATTTGCTGGCGCACTTTGTGCGCCAACGCGCCGCGCCTACTTAAGGTTTAAGTATAATAACCGTATTTAGTATTTGATAGATATCATGAAGAAATTATGTAGTATAAAAACTTATTAATGTAGTAATTCTTTTAATAAATATAATTATCTCATCATTATAATGTTTACTTAAAAAATTATCAGTACTTGCAGGTAATATAAAGTAATATAAAAAATCTAAACTGCTTAAAAAGATTAAAAAATACGCCAAGAAATAGTAACTGTTCAAAAAAAATCATAAAAGGAATAAAACGGTCTAAAGCACCGTTTCTCAAAGTGTGCTAAAGCTCCGCGGACTATTTTTATGGGCTTCGCGAGCAAATACACGAAAATAAAATGAATAGTCGTGCGTACGCTTCAAAAAAAGTAATATTTAATTTTTAATTATTATACATAATTATGTGTCGTAGACTAAACTGCTAAAGATGTATCTTAACAGAAATATGTTTAGGTTAAAAACACGTACTGCATGCTTTATTTTGTATAATATAATAATAATTATCAAGGTATGCATATATAATATTTTAACAATCGCTGACCTCTGAGCATTGGATACATTTTCAGCAAATAATATTGTGATTTAAGAGTTTGTTCAATTTGGAGGTAGATGTAAATATAAACAATGAATAGCTTATTCGTAAGATGTCTTGATACGTACTTCTTGTTTGTACACATATTTCAAGTTTTATAAGTTGGTATAGGTAGATGTTAATTTGGTACCAATACTAGTAAATATAACTAAGTGCTTTTAAATGCTACATTAAAAACAGCACTTAAAATTTTAAGAAAAAGCCTACGTATTTAGCTTTTTTCTGTTAATTTACTAAATATTTTTTGAATCTACTGAAATTTATCGAAGTAATCTACCAACGTGATCAAATTTCTTCTGGCAACAATGACTGTTTTCAGGATTCTCAGTCAACACTTGTCTGTGTTAATAAATGGCAGTGCGTCATAGTTATTTATGTTTTATGAGCGGTGCGTTATCAATTGTTTGCAATGGAGCGTCATTTTCAATCTTTGCATCCGGTATATACAAATAAGACGACAGAATTTTTTTCGCGAAAACGAGAGGGGCTTTTAAAAACAAAAAACTTGATACTTCAAGCAGCACAGACCGTTAACAAAAATGCTACTAAAGCTTCCTATATTGCTTCCTAAAAAATTGCAATGGCTGGAGAGGCTCACACAATAGCAGAAAAGCTCATATCCCCGTGTGCAATTGCTATGGTAAAATGTATGTTGTGTAACGTGTAAATTTTTTTCGTTTGAATACGTCTGATTTTCGTTAACATTTTTGTATTCACTGTTGATACAAATCCTTTTGCGCAAGCATTTCACGCATGGCACATGCGTTATGAGCCTTCTTCTTAAGTACGAAGGATCCTCCATCTTACGCTTAGAAATGAAGTAGTGAGCGGACATTTTTTGCGTGCTGCAAAAAGTGGAATTACCACTTATTTAATTTGTGTTTGTGAATTTTTGCCCCAATGGTGAAAATTATTTAAGCTGGCGTTCGTTGTAGCCCGCATTCGTTAGTAGCACCGCATTCGTTAGTAGCATTTGCATTTTGTTGTATTTACGAAAAATAGAATAAAAAACCCGTAAATTAGAAGGGGTAAGTCATTTTTGTTTTGATTCGAATGGTATAATTCATCGCAATTTACGTTCTAGTTTTTTTCTTTGTTCCGGATTTTTGGTTTCGTTCTTATACGATGTTTTTGAGTATGAAAGTCTTATGAATACGATTTCGATCTTTATACGTCTGCGATTATGGAAATTACGATCTACGATTATCAATTTTATTGATTTCAAAGGCAAGATATCAATCAAATCTTCGTGAAAGATACGATTTATGGAAATTGCATTATATTGCATCATTCAATGAGTCATGACCACACCTTAATAGAAGCTGCGCGATTCGCAAGTGGTAAAATTAAACCTTCAAGAACACGTATGTAGATATCTGTAATTATTAGTTTTAAGTTTTGTTTTGGTTTCAATATTTAACCATTCATATATAAAAAATATTGTGGCGTCCAACTTATAAATTTTTGTATTTATCAAATTCAAAATTAGTAATCTTAAGTAACGTAAGAATTCCCACGACTCTAATTAATTAAATATAAAAATGCTCATTGCTCTTATGTAGTTTGTGTTTAATGTGTTTTAAATAAATATTTTTGTGAGCTGGCTGGTGCATTCATTTATTTGTATGTTACATATTTGGCACCGATTATTTGTGTGATGTTACATATTTTGGCGACCCATCGTGTAGGCTAGAGAAAATTCTAACGTTACTGAAATTTTGATTTGATTTGTTTGTATTTTTGTGTTTTATGTATTATGATTTGTTTATATTTTGTGTATTATAACTATGTTAATGTGTTATGTAAGGTTTATCACTTGTTCGATGAAGGTAAAATACGATTCAACTTAAGTTACGAAACGATTCGAATTAATACGTTTGATATGATTGATCTTGACTTTGCTTCTGATTTTGTTTTCTACATTGTTGTACGATTGGGTTTGTGGATTTTGAATTGTTTTCTGTGTACGAATTCAACATTTTGTTTTGATATTTTGAATTTTTGAAAATGGAACCAAATCATTTGAAGAGTAATGAAATTATTTTTGAACTTTTTGTGTCGTGGTTTACAACCACAGGATAATCAAATGTTACGTAGAGCTCAATTGCGTGGACAATTACGTAAGGAACGTAATGGACCTTCTGTTTCGTTTATTCAACCTTATGATGATTACGAAAGAATGTTTCTCAAATAGAAGAATCTTTAACTGATCTTTGGGACTTACTGAATTCTGAAAATGTTACTTCTTTGGTTTGTACTCGTGTTAATACTCGTCTTTTGCATTTAGAAAATAGAATTAATCTATTGAAACCTTCTGGTAAAGAACAAATTTCGAAGAAAATGATTTTTAATACGCAGTTGTTAACTTTGCAAGGTCTTCTTATTGAACATTCTGAATCACAAATTGAAAATGATTTAAGTAAACTTAATATGTCCGCTATGCCTTCGAATACTTCTTATGTACAACAATCTACAGTTAGGTCAGTACCAGTTTATAAATGGGGTATAAAATTTTCTGGAAATAAAGGAAAAGAGAGTGTTATGTCATTTTTAGAAAAAATTGAAGATTATTGTGAATCTCGACATGTTTCTGAACAGGAATTATTCATTTCTGCTAACGATTTATTTTCTGATAATGGTTTGTTATGGTACCGTAGTATTAAACATAAAGTTGGCAATTGGTCTGATTTAGTTAAGTGTCTGAAAAGAGATTTTCTTCCCTCTAATTACGAGTATGATTTATTAAATGAAATTCGAAATAGAACACAAGGTCCGCATGAAGATGTTTTCTTTTACATTATGTCAGTTGAAGCTTTGTATCGTCGTTTAGAAACTCAACCTTCTGAATCCGAAATTATTGATCAAATTTTAAGAAATTTGAACCCTTATTTTTCCGAACGTGTTAGTTTACATGATGTCGACACTTTGGATCGTTTGAAAGAATTATGTCGTAAAGTTCAAGATGTCAAGTCACGTATTGATAAATACCATCCGCCTCCACAGAAACGTTCAGTTTTGTTAGAACCAGATTTAGCTTATGTTGGTTTACGTAATTCGTCTGATATTGTGTCATCTGTGAGTAATTCTGATTTGAATGTTAAGAAATGCTTTAACTGTGGTTATCAAGGTCATATGCATAGACAATGCCAAAAACCGGCATCAATATTTTGTTTTGGATGTGGTAAGAAGGATTATTATCGAACTACTTGTCCTACTTGCAACCCAAAAAACGAGTTGAGTGGTATCGTTCCAACTCAAAGTCGATCCGTTTACGTAAATACCAAATCCGGGGCGATACCAAAAAGTTCAACCAATCAAACTTTTTCTCCAAAAAGCAAACACAACCAGCCAAAAGAAAAAAAGACTTTCCGTCAGTAAATAAAACTCGTACGTCTACTGAAGAATGGAATGTTTGGTTAAATAAAGTTAAGTTGTTTATGTCATCCCGTTCTGTTTCGATTGTTGATATAGACTCATTTAGTCCTGATGAGTGGTATTTGAATATGATTGATAAAGTTAAGAATTTCCCTGATGAGTACCCTTATTTTAAAGTTGAAGGTGATCATTTGTACAAATTCATACCGTCTGTATATCCTTTAGAGTCTAATATACCTGATTGGAAATTAGTAGTTCCTACTGTGAATAGAGAACACATTTTGCAACGTTGTCATGATGATTCGACAGCAGCACATTTTGGTGTGAACAAAACTTTGTTACGAATTTCTGAATTTTATTATTGGCCTAAAATGCGTCATACTATTAGCAAATACGTTAGAAATTGTAAAATTTGTGCTAGTCAAAAGAGAATAAATCTTAGTCGCTCAGCGCTGACGGACAAGAAAAAAATAATTAGTTTCTTCTTCTAACTAATCAGCATGGATCTTCTAGAACCATTACCTAAATCTAAAAAAGGCAATTTTTTCTTGTTACAGATTGGTTCACTAAGTATGTTTTAGTTCAACCTTTACGTACGGCTACTACGAAGCCTATGATTAAGTTTTTGAAAGAACAAGTCTTTTCGATATTTGGTGTTCCGCAAATTGTTATGTTCGATAATGGTTCGCAATTTGTTTCGAAAGAATTTCGTACATTTTTGGATTCCCAAAAAGTTCAAAAAGTTTGGATGAATGCGAGATATCATCCACAAGTAAACCCTACAGAAAGAGTAAATCGTGTACTCGTTACTGCTATTTCGTCTTATATAAAAGATTCTCATCGTGAATGGGATAAGCACATATTTGACATTGCTCAAGCTATTCGTCTGGCATGTCATGATGCTACTGGAGTCTCTCCCGCATTTTTAGTTTTCGGACGTCATGTTCCTCCCACTGGTGATTTTTACGCTCCTGTGAACCCCAATGAACCCTTAGAAATCCCTAAAAGTTGTTTTGGTCCCGTGAATTGGCCCAATTACCTGAATTGTATGATGATGTGAAAGTTCGTCTTCATAAAGCATATGAAAATAATGCTAATATTATAATCTACATAAACGTCAAGTTTTTCTGTTGGTGATATTGTATGGAAGCGTAACTTTGTGTTGTCCGACGCTTCTCGTGGTTTTTCAAAAAAACTCGCCCCTAAGTACATTCCATGTAGAGTTATTAAGATTCTCTCTCAGTTGGTTTACCAATTGGAAGATATGAACGGTAACAACCTTGGAAACTTCCATGTTAAAGATTTGAAAGAAAATTATTGTGATTTTTCTGAACAATAAATATTTTGTATAGTTATTAGTCCACTGTAAATAAGTTCTTTTTATATTAAGTAAGTTGATTTAAGGATTGTTTGTGTTTGTCTATTTGTATTTTTAGGTAGTTGTTTAGTTGTGGGTGTATAACATTATGAGTGGATCCCGTGAAGCTCAGAAGTTCCCTCTCCTTAAATTGCCTATTATCAAATGTGTCAAACTATAGTGATCTTAAGTTAATGTTATTTTTATTTGTACTGTTCTGCTCTAGTGTTAGAAGAAAACGTGTATTGAAGGTTATTTGTTTATCTGAATTATTTTGTTATTCGTTACGCTCCGAAAGTTTCTTTACGATAAATATTTTTGAAAGTTGGTATTCGATCATCTGTTATGTTTTTCTTTTGTTATGGTATCTTTAGGACTCACTTAGTATGTTTTTTACTTTGAAAGGTGCGCACCATAAATTGATGTTTGAGAATGTTTGTTTTATGTATGATTCGAGAGATTTTGTTCCGACTGTTTCGTATAATTCCGATACTTGTGAAGTTAGTCTTATTGATACATCCGTTTCGATTTCAAGTTCTTCTCGGACAATTAATCCTTTTTTTTTGTTTGTTTGTTTTTTTTATTTTTGACTAAGTAGCGAGTGTAACGTGTAAATTTTTTTCGTTTGAATACGTTTGATTTTCGTTAACATTTTTGTATTCACTGTTGATATAAATCCTTTTGCGCAAGCATTTCACGCATGGCACATGCGTTATGAGCCTTCTTCTTAAGTACGAAGGATCCTCCATCTTACGCTTAGAAATGAAGTAGTGAGCGGACATTTTTTGCGTGCTGCAAAAAGTGGAATTACCACTTATTTAATTTGTGTTTGTGAATTTTTGCCCCAATGGTGAAAATTATTTAAGCTGGCGTTCGTTGTAGCCCGCATTCGTTAGTAGCACCGCATTCGTTAGTAGCATTTGCATTTTGTTGTATTTACGAAAAATAGAATAAAAAACCCGTAAATTAGAAGGGGTAAGTCATTTTTGTTTTGATTCGAATGGTATAATTCATCGCAATTTACGTTCTAGTTTTTTTCTTTGTTCCGGATTTTTGGTTTCGTTCTTATACGATGTTTTTGAGTATGAAAGTCTTATGAATACGATTTCGATCTTTATACGTCTGCGATTATGGAAATTACGATCTACGATTATCAATTTTATTGATTTCAAAGGCAAGATATCAATCAAATCTTCGTGAAAGATACGATTTATGGAAATTGCATTATATTGCATCATTCAATGAGTCATGACCACACCTTAATAGAAGCTGCGCGATTCGCAAGTGGTAAAATTAAACCTTCAAGAACACGTATGTAGATATCTGTAATTATTAGTTTTAAGTTTTGTTTTGGTTTCAATATTTAACCATTCATATATAAAAAATATTGTGGCGTCCAACTTATAAATTTTTGTATTTATCAAATTCAAAATTAGTAATCTTAAGTAACGTAAGAATTCCCACGACTCTAATTAATTAAATATAAAAATGCTCATTGCTCTTATGTAGTTTGTGTTTAATGTGTTTTAAATAAATATTTTTGTGAGCTGGCTGCTGCATTCATTTATTTGTATGTTACATATTTGGCACCGATTATTTGTGTGATGTTACAGTTGGACGACTAAACAACTGTCCATGATACCACTTTCAAATGATACAATATCTCGCCGCATAAAAGATCTCTCAGATAACATAAAATCGGAGCTATCTTCTCGTCTAAAGTCTTTTGAGTTTTCTCTACAAATGGACGAATCCACTGATGTAGCAGGACTAGAAGTATTTTGCGAAGTATTTTTGCGAAAATGGATTACCATGGAATTATTGCATCGATGCTTGTACTGATGGACCAAAAGGAATGGTGGGAAAAGCTGCAGGAGCTGTTGCAAGGATCAAAGAAACTGCTAACAATTGTTGTAATAGTAGTCACTGTGTAAATCACCGCCTAGCATTAGCTGTCAAAAATTTACCATTTCCTATTAAAACTGGACTTGACGAATCAGTGAAAACAATAAACTTTATAAACTCTCACCCTTTTATCATGCGGTTATTTAAGATTTTGTGTGATGATATGGGTAGCCTGCATACCTCTTTACTACTTCATACAGAAGTACGATGGTTATCTCGGGGTAAAATTTTACTTAGATTGTTTGAGTTGCAAGATGAAGTGCGTTCTTTTTTCTTGGGGCATCCCTTTAATCTGGAAACTCGGTTAAGTGATAAAATGTGGTTATTTAGACTAACATATTTAACGAAAATATTTTCTAAATTAAATGAAGTTAATCTGTCTTTACAAGAAAAACGTACCACTATGTTTAAAGCAAATGACACAATTATTGGCTTTAAAAGGATTTTTTTATACGTCGCCACCCAATCGAAGTATTGAAATCGTTTGAATGCAGAACCTGATATAAGGCTCTAACTTTCTTTTATAAAACCGAACATGAAAAAAATTTGCGCAAATAAGTCGCAATATCACACATCACACTAATATATCAACACTTTTGTAACAATTAACAATTAAGATCGTTTTTGAACATTGTTTTTATTAATTTTACATAAAGTTTACCTATTTTCTTAAAATGAAAAGTTTCGATAACGGTAATTTAGTTAATTAATTAGTTGAAAAATATACTGGGACTCCATCAAACTAAATTAATTTGAAAGGGCTCCACGCCTAAAAAAGTTTCAGAAACTCTGGTCTAAAGCATTGAAAAATCAAATTTTTGCCCAACTTTAATTCTGATTATAAGAAGTAAGTTGTAACTTTATTACTCGTAATTTAAATCATAAAAATAAACTTTAAACTTATTTATAAAATAAGACTAAAATAAAAGAAAAAAAACGACTGGGTTATCAACTATAATTTTGTAAAAAAAACTGATTAAAGTTTGTTTTAGAATACCTTAAAATAAAAAATATTTTTTTTTAAATAAAATCAGTTGTTAACATCTGAAGTGCAAAACAAAGAAATTAAAAAGCAAAAAAAAACAAAAACTCTACCAATTACAATTTAGAAAAAAAGAAAATAAGAAAGAAAATTTAATTTTTAAAAAACATCAGATCAGCCCGGATCCCGGAGTACTAGAAGTCACTGTTTAAAAAAGACGATATAACTCTACCTAAAATTTTATAGAGTGATAACCTTACTATGTTTGGTTTTTAACCTGATCGCGGAAGTTATTCTGTTAAAACTTAACAAACCTATAGAAACTAAAGAAGAGTAATTTACGTTTTAAGAAATAGATCCACAGCAGACGCTATAATTGTAATGTGCTAAATATGTGAGATATAGAGCGTACCTTTGGTTTGTAGATCTACAAAATTATTCAACCAAATACAACTAAACGACATACTAATTATACTAGAAAGAAGACCAATATGAACGCGCTTTAACGTAAAAAAACAAACATAATTAAGTAGAAGACAAATACACACAACAAGTAAAATACAACAAGGACATGCTTTTAGCTATTCAACCAAATAATGAACCAAATTATAAATAACCAATGTCGCGTTATAAAATAGAAGACAAAACCAAACAGAAACCAAAGTGTTCTAAAATGGTTGACAGTGAAAATAATTTACAACGATTGCTACAAGAATCCGTAAATGAATCAAATATCTTGAATATGCTAGTGCCTAAAAAAAAGACTAAATGTATGGTCATTACAAAAAACTCAGTAAAATGTAAACTAAAAGTTAAAAAGACCCTAAAGGAACAGTTAATAACCTTTAAATACCCGAAGGCTTAAATTTTAAGCAACCCAAATTAAAATAGTTGAGGAAAAATCATACAAAAGCGTACAAATATCTGGTTACGTAAAGGATGTTTACTGGAGAAACCTGCAGCCACATACGCAAACTAAACTAGAGCAAAAGCATTAAAAGGACTGAACAAATGCTTAAAATCATTTTAAAAGCAAAAACTGAGCACAGTGTGAGAGAAAGATTGACTAACTGTGAGATAAAAATGCAACATACTAAGAATATCAAAGTTTGTTAAACGACGAAGCAGGGAATGGAACGGGCATGTCGACAAGATGCAACTCAAAGGACTTAAAAAAATAGTAAACACGCAAATCTCACAAGTAAAGCGCTAACCTGGAAGATCACTAAAGCGATTAGAAGAAGGCTGGGTTTCATAATTTCAAAGAAAACCGTTAAAAAAGAACAATTAATATTAAAGATAAACAGACAAATCCTAAAAAACTTGAATAAGTCTAAGAAAAAGAGCATAATAAATTAGAATTAATTTGACGTGTTTAATGAAATCAATCGTTCAAGTTAAGGTAAGAAGCAATGAAATTAAAGAAAGGTACACGAATAAAACGGAAAAGCAGTCGATTACAATTGTTTAACTAAAAATTGATTAAAACTGATATAAGAAAAACTAACGATAAAAAATGTAGATGTAAAATTAAATTAAACGTTGGAAAATTAATGATAAAAATAAAAGGTAGAAGTTTTTTGAATAAAATACAACATAATTAGTTGTTTAATATTTTAGTAGAACTACAATAGATACGGAATTTTTATTTTATATTAAAATAATTTATTCTCTTGTTAAACATGATTAAGAAAAATAATAAATATACATTAAAATAATGTAAAGTACTTAATTGTTGTTTTTCTTTTAACGCTTCACGTTGAATATTCTTTTCTATGCTTTTTTTGCAATTTGCTTTAATATCTTATTATAAAATCTCAGTAAATAATTGAACGTTTAAAAAGGTAAAACAAACTACGTAACATATCAACGTTGATCGGTACAAATGTAAATCGTTTAATACATTCATTGTTTGAAAATGATAGCGCATTTATTTACACTGTTGTCAAGTTCTGGATGCCAGTATATGCTGAACATTTACGGTGGCCACTTTGTCAGTATTATACGTACATTATATACAGAAGTGTACCAAACAACGACTGTTTATGACAACATTAGTCAACTACGGGAATATATGTGTATGTAAAATATGAAAAAAAGGCATCCATACAAAAATTGGTATTTGCGCATAATAACGACAAAAGAGTGAAATAACACTATTTTTAATTAAAAACAAAGTGGCTCTGACCTACCCGATTTTGGGGTTATTATTATTATAAATTATGTATTTTCCAGTATTTTAAAAACTCATCTCTAATACAAAAGTAGATCGGTAAATACTTATTATCTTTAGCATTAAGAGCTTTTCAACACTGTCCATAATTGCGTTCATTTTTGCTTATATACAATAGTACCTATTTATGATTTTAAAACGTTATTGAGATGTTGCACAGTTTTGTCCTTTACAATCAAAGGTTAAGTACATTGTCTTTCTTTCAAAATACTTCGGTATCTCCGTTAAATTTTTTTTATGCGTTTCAGGTATAAAAATCATTACAAATACAACACCAATGGCAGACACAGTTGCATAGAAAAATTGTAGATTATACACTCCTCCTAGTTTATCACAAAGCATGTTGTAACTATAAAGTGCAGTAAATAACAACATTGAGGCAGTTCCCATTACAAAGTTTGAAGCACATCCACGAAGAGATATATTAAATAGTTCTGGGGTTATTGCAAAAGGTATACTCATAAGACCTTGTGCAAAAAAAACGTACGCGATAAGGGCTGTTAAAGGCGGCCAAGTAATCGTGGTAGAACCTAAAAATACTGTTATTCCAATAAAAATACAAGCGTGTAACATCACCATCTTGTATCCATTTGGTAAACAATCCAATTATTAGCATGCAAAGAGATATTCCACCACAACTTGTCATTAAAAGTGTTCGTCTGTTAAAACGTCTCATGAACCATATTGCCAGTATTGCCGTCAATAACCTCATTGCTGCTATATAAGTTGAAGCTAAATAAGGATCAAACTCCGTTCCCATGTCCTAAATTGCTAATATTAAAAAAATTAGAAAATCATGAATAATACATGTTTACATGAAAAAAAATTACTGCATTCATTATTACAACATGCACTCCGCTAAATTGTTGAAACGAAAGTAATATTACTAACAGTAAAAAGGGTTTATATCCAGAAGGTTGTAGAAATTCTTTAAGTTTTGCGCTGCATATTTGGATAAAACGTTGATCTTCAACTTCTTTTGATGATAAAAATTCAAGTTCAGCATATTTTAGACTCTAAAATATTTGAAATTTAACATATGATTTAGTTATTTTGGGTTAAACATAATATTTATTTTAGCTTAATTCTTGGAATTATATTACAACTTTACATGAGTTTGAAATCAAATGCGAAACGATGGCATTAGAAGTTGTGCGGTTAAGCTGAAGTAGAAAGCGCCGTCGAACAACTTTATTATTATATAATGTGGACCATTTAACTCACATACCAATCAAGGGCAGATTACCCAATAGGCTAACTAGTCTATGGCCTAGGGGTGTCCGCCAAAAAAGGAAGTTTCAGTACCTCACTGGAAACAAAATGAAAATAAAATACAATGAGATTTTTACTCGAGTACTGAAATTTAAATTTACGATCGCTAACTAACGAAATAAGTGTATATATGTTTTCTTCGACTGAAGTCAAGTATCTGGCTCGGTTGCTCAAAAAAGAAAGCTAAACAAAGATAAAGAAGAGGTTCTACAGAAAACGCCTAAACTAAAAAGGTTAGTTGCAAAAAACACTGAAAATGTAAATACACCAAAAACATTTTAACTTTATTTAGTAAATTTTACTGACATTAAATGTTCTTAGATGTTAGAATTAGTGATGAGTAGCTATTTTGATAACGCGATTTTGTTTCAACGCGTTTCTAACGTTAGTTGACTACTGTTCCGCTCGTTTTTCGTTTTACACTTGCTTCTACTTAAAATTATACCAAAAATGAGAGTAGGCGTTCCAACGTGACTTGATGATAGACCGTAATAGACATAGCACAAATTAAATTTTTCTTTGTGCAAACGTCAATATGTATTCGTTAGTGTAGTTACGTAATGGACAAAAAAAGCATTAGAGTGGCAAAATGAAAGCTAGAAATCCACATAAACTAAGTGTTCAACGTTAATTATTATGCTAGAACGAGTAGGTAACGGGTAGAAAAGGCATTTAAAAAAATTTATAATTCCATTAAAATTGAAAAAAAAAACGATGTTAAGTTTAATGTCAAAAACGATGTTAAATTTAATGTCAAAACAATTGCTTGACAAATCACGTGAATGTAAAAGCTCATCTATGCAATTCCATGACGATGATAAAAAGAATTTTGACTGTGTTCTACGAACTATGAACAGTCCGTATCAAAATGGGCGTTCCAAACTACCTCGCATCGCTAATAGAGAAATTGCATGCAACGCATTAAGCAATAGTCAAGTATAATTACCACAAATTAGGTGCATCTACTGTAAAAAAAAATAGTGCGGAAAGATTACATACTCTCACTGATCAGTGCATTTGTACTGTAAAAATTGATTAACTTTTAATTCGCCGACGATAAAACAACATGGTTTGATTTGTAAAAGCCGTAACAGAATGTTCACTACAAAATACGCAATTATTTTTAACTTTAACTAAATATGATCTTAACGTATAATTATAGAAACTGTGAAATGGCATACCAAGGATTCCGGTTGATATCGGTAAAACCAATTTACTGACTTTTTAGCTTTGTCTAACTTTTTTTTCGAAGCAAGCCAAAACGGACTTTCTGGAAGAAATGATATAAGTATGAAAGCGACTATTGAATATCCAAGTGATAACCAAGCTATTATTCGCCAATTTACATAACGTCCTTTTAAGTATCCTACCAATACTCCTACAAAGGAAAATCATGATTAAATTAAATTTTACTTTTACAGTTTACCAAGTGCTTGTGAAGGCGATATGCAGCTTAAAAAGGCACCTCTTACTTTGACTGAACTAATTTCTGTTACATATACATAAAAAGGATTAATCGATAAAGCTAAAAAAAAATGTTAATGTTATTTTACAATAAACAGCATATTTGTTACTTGCTGCGAACCCAATTATTACCCTTGCAAGTATAAGCATCCAAAAATGTTTTGCCATTGCAGTCATTCCCCAAGCAAGCACAAAAAGGGGTACAGACAGTTTTATAAGATTTAGCCTTCCTATTTTGTCTATAGCAAGACTATTTACTAAGTTGCCAAGAGGCATAACAAGTCCTACACAGCTCACTGAAAGCATTGTTTAATATATGCTAACGTCCGTTTTAAAACTCACAAAGCCAAATATTTTCAGTGTCAGTTAGAACAATTGTATCTTGGTTTGTACTGTTTTTTGCTTCGTTTAATTGAGGAATTAAAACGGCGGGATATACAGTTGCGATTCCTACTACAATTTGAACAACGCTCAGAGATGCAACTGCGATTATCTACATAAAATTTCCTACATTAAGGCATAACCGAAATAAAACTTAATAACTTACTTGCGGTAACAATATTTTTATTGAATTTTCGTTCTGAAAATTTTGATTGTTTTTGTTATTTAAAATACTTTTATTTGCCATGCTTTACAATATATCGTTAAGTTTTACCAGGTTATAACTAACTATTGAAAAAACGATTATCTTACATTTTTATCTAATAAGTCAAAGGCGAGTAAGATACTATAAGCAATATTTTCCTTACTATAAACAATGCGATAAAAACGTAATTCAAAAATTTGTTCAATAAAATCGTTTATACGCTTTATTAATCCATTGATAACTTGCAGATTTATTTTGTTTTTGATAACCAACTTGTAATTTCTTCTCTAAAAATAATGTAAAAAAAAGTATAAACGGTAATTTGAACTTTGAAGTTAAAATTTTTATAACGTTATTTTTAATGGCTTAAAACATCAATGGACAAAGTTAAATAAGATAGGTTTGGTGTAAACAAACAACAGTTAATGTTGTTTCTCTAACAAAATTTAATTACATATACATTCAAGTGAGATGTCAAATTGTTTTCATGAGTAATATACCGATTTGCTAAGACGGTACAATTAGATTTACTTCTATTGTAATGTGCTTTAGAGCGACCAGTTTTTAAACGCATAAATGTTCAACCTTATAAATAATATAGGCAGTCTACAGCAAACCCAACATAACTAGTTATGTCAAGTGCAGATTAGTAAAAACGATTCCTTCTTGTTCTGTGCGCTTATTTGTATATAGTGTCTAGTAATTTATTTTTTAAATGCTCATGAAGTAACAGACTAAAAAGTTAAGAGTATTGCGATGTAATTCAAAAGTTAAGCTATGTATGATTTTCCGCTTTCAAGAATTGGCCTCTGTAAATGTTAGTAGAAGATTAAAATAATAATTTCTTGCCGTGTATGTTCATAAAGAGCAACATTTTATAAAAGCGTCATAGACTGCATGTTTTGATCTTAGATATTTATTATAACTGGTTCTTTCTGGATATAAGAAACATTGTTCAAACGTGTAAGGACACCGATAAACATGTCCTTGTCAACCAAACAACAAACATGAATAACATTTTTTTTATATTGATATTTTTGTGCTTGGTTTTCGTTCCTACGAGAAAAATCTAAATTTAAAAAGAATATTTATTAATTCTCTTTAGAAAATCAGTTAGAAATGACCTTCCGCTAAATTTAATACAAAAGAATAAAGCATAATAAAAAACAAAGACAAGACTAAACTAAAACTATATAATGTTCAGTTGTGTGGTTAACGTATTCATAGTCACCTTCTAATTGACTAATTAGAAAAATATTTTTACTGATTCTGAAGTTGAGTTAATTAAACAAGAAAATATGACATTATTGTACAGTTCTAAGGTACTTTTTGTATGTTGAACCGTTTACCAAAGAGCGAAAGTATACATGTAACAGTAATGTAACCTGAAATGTCACTGAAAGTTGTGTATGTAACTACCAGCAAAGTACAAAAAATTTGTATTTATCTATATATATAAAAATGTTATGTTGGTTTGTGTACGCTTCAAAAACTCAAAAAGTTCTGCACCGATTGAGTTGAAATTTTAACATGATATAAAATCCGCCTAAAGGATTGTTTTTATCTATTTTTTGCATCAGTCACATATCTGCGACCGCGAGAAAACAATTTTTTTAACGATCAGCTGTTTACCAGTGACCGCGCCATCTGCCATCTGACAACCGAAATAATAATGACGCAGTCAAATGAGAAACAATTTTGTTCCCAATTACATTGTTTATTTACAAAAAAAATTGCATCTGATTCTGATTATTATACAATCTGAATTAAATATTCAATTAAATCAAGAATTTTTGGTGTGATAGTGTTTGATCGAACTGCGCCTTTCACCAAATCGTAAGTAGAGGTTATATTTTATATCAAAGATGGACAGTAAAAATATTATTAACTGACAGGCAAAATAAAAGGACTTATTATAATTCAAGTGGATTTCTAACAGAAGTGAGTGGTTATATTTTTTTTATTACATCTAACACGTGGACGTAATTATATTATTTATTTTGGATTAACCTCACTTTTAATGTATATAAATATAATTACATTAAAACTAGCAATTATTAATTAATATGAATGTCAACCATTCAATCACAATGTGCCACTGCGAAGCGTGGCAGGGTACAGCTAGTTATTCAATATAAAGGTAGGTAACCCATATACAGTGTGTCCCATCAGTGTAAGGAAAGATAGCACCTCACTGAGGCTGTATTTTAAAATGCTATTTTTACGAGGTGATAATGTTCCACGAGTGCACATTTTAATATTATTTTTATGAATTTTCCGTCTTCACACTGATGGGACACGGTATGTATATAAAGTTTGCTAATTATACAAAATTCTTGTATGAATTTAACGAAAATGTTGGATGGTACTCACAAGTATCGACGATGGGTGTTAAATGTAATATTATGGATGAGTACACAATAGCTTATAGAGGACGAGGACTTGCAACAACAACAAAGTTCGTTGCGGAAAATGGAGGGTCTCTCAAAGAACGTTAACATAAACGAAGAAGAATTTGTAGGTTGCAATCGATGTTTTTCTCGAGGCCTTAGAATCATTCAAGATATAGTGTTTCAATAGAATCTTTACACACAAAAAGATAAAAATCTGCGTTTGACAGCGTAACGTACAATTTGGGAAGGTGAGAAAAATTACAATTGTAGATGTTTGGCTTACCGTTGGGTTAACTTCGCCGCAGATGATCGTGGGCCGGATGAGTAGAAAAAAAGTACTCTTCCGATTAGCCAATGCCCTTTACGCCAACTTTCCTTACGAATGAGTAATTTACTGAACGTCTAGGCTAGAGAAAAGGAAATAGCAGAACCGCAATCCCCAAGGTACATTAAGAAATAAAACACTTGTTCCAAATAACACAGTTTCTTTTATTAATTTTTAATTTCATTTTTCTTGTTGTATCGTTTATCTGCGACAACAACCCTCACGAAGGAAAATAAAAATAGGAGTCAAATCGTCGTTGTTTACTGCTCCTGTGGTTACGCCACTGGTTTCTTTATACTTATGACACAAATATAGAAAATACAAAACAAGTCTAAAGTAGACCCTAGAAGCATATATTTTAATATACCGCCGCAATTCGCCAACGGTAGCAATAGTTTGGGACGTCCGCGTAATTGATTTGATTATAATCCGCAAGTGGCTTTGACGTCAAGTTCGCAAGTCAGATGTTTACATGGGATGTATCACCCGGTAACATCACATCAAACTTCGACGCGTACTTCCAATCTCTTTACATTTATTATAATATTGAAATTAATGAAAGCTAAATAGTAACATTGAAATTTATGAAGGTTAAGTAATAATATTGAAGTTTTTATACAGTTAAGTGATAATCTTGTAACCGGGGCAAAAATAACCATTTACTAAGCGCACATGACAAAGGACATCGTTTATAATTACATTAATTAATTCGTTACGTTAAACATTCTGACAATCGACGAACACAGCTAAATTGTTATAAGCGAGAAGCGCTGCATCATATGTAACGATGTCGGAAAAAATGGCGAGCTGTGGTATCGGTGCACTATTTGTGGAATTTGGGATATTCTGAATGTTCTAGTGCAGAGGATGCAGAAGGTTATATTTGTGATTTTTGCTTTACTAAGAACTAGAGTTTAAACTTTATGTTTTCAATTATTTCTATTAGTTTTATTTCTTAGGTGGTTCCAATTTCCCCCCGCTCCTATATATCCATTTATCGACGGAAAAAGAATAACTATATCAAAAGGAACTAAAACTGATGATGAAAGAAAACGATAGTTTTTTTTGTGTACGGTCACAAGAATTAGTAATAGCATATCTATTATTAAAATTTGTATGTGTTCGTATCATATTATTTAACCAAGGTGCAAGCTTAGAAATAGGCGAGTTAGGAAAGGAAACAACTGGTCTTATAGAGATACCAGGTTTATGTAATGTAGGTAGTCCATAAAGTAAAGGAGTATAAGGATTCATAATTTGAAAATACAATTTATTAGGTTTACCAAGTGAAATAATATTTCAATTTTGAAAAGATGATTTATATATAGAAAGAAAAGAACGATTTAGATCTTTTAAAAAAAAGTTAACGGCATCACTAGCCAAAATTTTATCAATATAATAATCAACCTTATTTAAAACAACTACACGTTAATTAACTTTACCTTAGATTTTAAATTTTTACATGTTTTATAATAGAATAAAAATTTTTATTCAAAGTATAATTAATATTTGTTTTGATTTAGTAAAAATGTCTGTTCTTACATTATCAGGTTCTGGTATTTCTAGAGAATGAATAACTTTTTCTACATTAACAGAAGTTTAAGTTTTAAATTAACTGGAAGATTGTATTTAAGACCAGATCTTAATTTTGAATTATTTGAAAATGTAAAATTATTTAGATTCATAAACTTAGTGTGAAAAATAGAATTAACATTTGTAACGTGCACATTTTTTACGATTGAATACGTCTGATATTAATTAACATTTTTGTATTCACTGTTTATGTAAATTCTTTTGCGCAATGCATTTGACGCACTGCACATGCGTTATGAGCCTTCTTCTTAAGTACGAAGTCATCCTCCGGCATCTTACGTTTCGCAATGAGGCGAAGCGGACATTTTTTTTGCGTGCTGCAAAAAGTGGAATGACCACTTATTGAATTTGTGTTTGTGAATTTTTGCGTAATGGGGAAAAGTATTTAAGCCGGCGTTTCGTTGTGGTACTTGCGTTTGGTTGTAGCACTTACGTTTCGTAGTATTTAAAAAGAAATGGAAAGATAAAACCCGATAATTCGAAGGGGTAAGTCATTTTTGTTTTGATCCGCATTGTGTAATACATCGCAATTTACGTTTTAGTTTTTTTATATATGGTACTTGGTTTCAAATCTACGAAAAAGAATTAAGTATACGATTTACGGGAATTGCATCATATTGCGTCATTTCAATGAGTCGTATGATGACCACGCCTAAATGGAAAGTTGCGCAATAATTTTTTTGTACGTCCGAACTGGAAGTTTTTGCTTTTGATATACGACTACGCTTTCTGATTTATTCGATGCTTTTTGATTTTATGTACGTGTGAATTCGTTTATGGTTACGAAAATTTCGTTTGGATACGTACGCCTTTTTACGATTTTGATGTTTGGAATGCGATATTAAGATATGGTTTACGCTGCACGTTTGATGTTAGTTACAACGTCGCTGTTACGAAGAATTTCCGTTACGAATTATGATTTTTATGAGTAAAAATCGATAATTATTCATGTGTTACGTCTGATAAAATTTGAGTTGGATGTTACGAATGAAGTTATCATACGCTACGTTTGTTTTACGATGTTCTGGTTAATGGATCTGTACGAATATTAGATCAATCAGGATAAATACGGAAAATTTGGAAATTTAAATATGCATTTCAAGAATTTCGTAATGTTGCGTCATCGCATGAATCAGATGAGAACGCGTAATTGACCCCACCAATTCGACTTGCGCATTAAAGTTTGAAATCAGGTAACTTTGATTTTATACTTAACCTTCGAAACTGTCAAATATGTAAATATGTTTTTTGTTATTATGTTAAATGTGCAAATCTTTTGGTTTCAATATTTAACCATTTTAATATAAAAAATATTGTGGCGTCCAATTTATAAAACTTTTGTGATCAAGTTAAAAATTTTAATCTTGAGTAACGTAAGAATTCCCACGACTATAATTTAATAAATATGAAAATTTCTCATTGCTTTTATGTAGTTTGTTTTTAATGTGTGTTTTGAATAAATATTTTTGTGAGCTGGCTGGTGCTTTAATTCATTTATTAGTTATGCGTTTGTTTTATGTTAAAGTAAATTTCGTCGTAACTGTTGAAGTTACGAGATGTTATGTTTTATGTTACAAATGACACCCTTAAAGTTTATACGTTATACATTATGAAGATTGGATGGTGAAGAATATCGTGTTAAAGATCGCGTGACTCTAAAAATCGTAAATCGTTTAATTTTTCACAAATAAGTAAAAAATTAAACTGCTTTGATAAAATCCATAATTTTTAAATTTAAGCAACCAAATTCGTTAAGTTGACCTTAATTTCTTCTTTCAACTAAATTCTCTTTCCACATTGAATAGCTTTTCTAGATTGTGAACAAGTGGGACTTTGTTTTAATGTTAGCAAATGTGGGGGTTAGATGTTTTTTCAAGCATGTCTGGATAAACCATATTTTTAATAAAATGGCCTTCCTATTCAGCATTAGTTCAAGATCATTAAAATATTATTTTAAATACTTGAATGGAATTTAAAAAAACAGCGGGTTGTGACGTAATCATAAATAGTTCATCTTTGATACACAGTTCCCAATATATAAAAGTAACCTATCTACAAGCATAGTTCTACAATCAAACATTTTTAGATGGTTTGGGTTAGGTACTTACCTCACCAAATTTCTTCTTTTTTCTGTGCTGTTAGTGGGTTTGTTTTGCTGTGGCGTGCGCGAAGTAAAAATCTGATGTCAGATAAAACGTTTTTGCATACGTTTTAAGAGTTGTATTGTTGTAACCCAACAAACACAAATATGTAACAACTATATAATTTACGTTGTGTCCCAAGATAGATGTAACAAGAAGTATAATGCTTAAAATTTTTTTGAATTTTGGGTTGGCAAAAGTGAGTTGAAGTATTCTACAGCAGCGGTTCTTAACCTTTTAGTGGTCGCGGCCCCCTTAAAAGTCAAAAGTATATTTGCGGCCCCCTAAAAATTCTAAAATATTTTTGCGGGTAGTACTCTCCACCCCCCCCCCTAACATTAACCAACACTCGTAATTACTCGTACAAAAACTCTCAAATGTAACAATAACTCATAAATAAATAAAAAAGCAGAAGTATATTTTTCAACGTGGTGGGCGCAGCAAACGCAAGCAAATAGCTAACATATTTATATAAAGCCGTTGTGGTTACGTGGGTAAAAGCTGTCAACATACCGTGTAACTTAAAGTCAAATAAAGTTTTTCACAAAAAAAAAATTATTTGATGAGACCAGATAAGTATACGGTTTTATTCCAAGATAAACAATAAAAAAATACCAAAAACATAAAATAAACAGTAATAAGCAAGTCAAAAGAAGCGAAAACAAAATTTATAATATTTAATTATTAATGAGACCTCTGTTGTTGAATACACTCCACTAATTTGTCTATTCGCACTTCAATTGCGTTACTTAAAGCTACTCGCATGCAAGAGTCTATTCGGAGTCGATTACGTTGCTTTGTTTTAATATTGACCATTGTGGAAAATCCCTTTTCGCACAGGTATGTAGAAGCAAAAGGCAATAAATGTTGTATAGCAATGGTGAACAAGTGTGGATATGCCTTCCGAATATGTATCCAAAACTTTTTTTCTTGAAAAGTGAATTTAAACTTAAATCATTTATCAATTCAATTAGAGTCTCATTGTGGGATAGTGATAAACTGGTATTATCCCAGTTATTATAGGGATCTCGAATCCACAATTTTCTGCTATCAACTTCATGACTTAGAAAATATTTGTCAAATTTTTCAACTAATTTTTGGAGATGACATTGAATTAAATAATTTGTATGTTTTTTATCAAATTTACAATTATCTGTAATCATTTTAGAATAATTTGGAAACATTTCGAAAACATTCGATTCTAATCTTCGAATCCATGTACGAAGCTTCATTTTCATCGCTTCTACTTTATCTACCATGGAAAAAATGTTGTGTTGATTCCTTGCATAGATGAATTTAGTTGGTTTAGAATAGTGAAGATGTCTGCCAAATAAGAAAGTTTTGCAATCCAATTTTTGCCGTTGAAATAAATTTCCAAATTTGATTTTTTATCATTTAGAAATATTTCCACTTCGGTTTTCAGTTCCAATAATCAAACTAACACTTTCCTTCTCGATAGCCATCGAACTTCTGTGTGAAGTAAGAGTGACGTATGATCAGCGCCAACTTCTTCACACAAAGCCGAAAATAGTCTTGAGTTAAGGGCGTTCGCTTTTATAAAATTTACAATTTTTACAGAATCCAACATTACTAAGTGTAATTCTGAACTCATTTCTTTAGAAGCTAGTTGTTCCCTACGTATAAAGCAATGAGTAGCCATCATATTAAGATTTGCAACTTGTTTTATTCTGGAGACAACACCTTGATGACGACCTGTCATAGCAGCTGCACCATCTGTGCAAATTCCCACACAATTTTGCCACTGTATGTCATTGGATGTGAAAAACGAATTTATTTTGTTGACTATATTTTCACTTGTTGTAGTAGTTTCTAATTCTAAACAAAACATAATTTCTTCAAGGATATCTTCTTTGTCGTGGTCAATAAATCGCACATATCCCAAACAGATGCTCTTGTTAGAAATGTCAGTTGAGTAGTTCTGTGACAAATAATATCATTGGACATGGGTATGTCTTTTATTTTATTAGCGTCGTTAATTCCACGTTTTAATATTTTCGCGGCCCACCTACATACTTTCCGCGGCCCCCCAGGGGGCCGCGGCCCCCCGGTTAAGAATCGCTGTTCTACAGGGTGTTTTATAAGCAATGATGTTAAAATCACCAAGAATATAGTACCCTTATTTTAAAAATAGTATAACAAAATTTTACTAAACAAAGTAGTTTGGAATTGAATTTTATACCGCGGTAGCAAATTTAAAGAATGTAAAATTACTTTTTTAAAAATTAAATTTTTTAAATTAAATTAGTCGCCGTTTTTTTAAGTTTTTTTTTTGTGGTCGTCATTTTACAACGTTTTATGTTTTCATGTAGGTACATTGTCGAAGATCATGCAAAACATAAATAAATCATAGATAATTAGAAAAAAAACGTAAATAGGATAGTTTAACTTTGTAGAAAAGTAGTGCATCAACAGATAGAAAAAAACAGCACTTATTAAAAAAAAGTAAAAAACACAAGTTAATACGTTTTAACTAAGACCGGCAGCATAAGTCATACAAGTTTTTTTTAAGTATCTTATGAAAAAATATTTAGTTCATGCAGTATTAATAAATAAATAAAAATCCGTAACATTTTGGCTATAAGACCATTGTCGTCAATAAAACTATATATATAAATACCTGTTTTAAATTTTTGTTTGTTATTCACACAAAAACTCAATCATCAGTATACTTGAATATAAACAAAAATGTAAAAATATATATCAATAGTTTTATCCAAAGGAAAAAAAAAGAAAACTTACATTTCTACGTAATATTATAAAACACTAATAATTAAATATAATTACAATTATTTATTGTGCGGTTTAAAGCGTAATTTTGCTATTTTGTGATTTCCCCGTAATCCCAACCAGAAACATTGGACAGTTAACTAAATGCCGTATATTGCGGTTAAACAACGATGAATAAATTATTTTCCTGAATTACTTCCTATGCACATAATTCATAATATATTCAAAAATTTGTACTACAAGATTGCTATTAAAGTAAACTACCCAATTTTGATTTTATATAATTACAAAAATATCCTTGTAATCAGTGTTTTCTGTGTTTTCAGTGTTCTGTCGTTGCTCAAATGCTGCTAAATTGTTTAAGTTAAAAATAGAAAGTTATTTTTCTAAATCCAGTATTTTCTTCTGCGATGTTGGAATTTCAATGTGCTGTAATTTGCTGTTTATGGTTTTTAATAGCAAAGTGTTTTCAACTTGTAATTTATAAACTTTCTTTAAAATGTAAAAAGTTATCCTACCATAGTTTATTAAATATATATTTCTTACCCCATTTATAATTATTGTTTTTTATTGCTTCAAATTTATTGTTCCATAAAGCATAGGTATAAGAATAGTTAAGATTCAAATTAAATTATTATTTTCGCACCTGCTACAATAGTTTCGTCAGAATTTAATTTGAAGTATTGTACATCAAGGTTATCATCGTCAGTAAAGGTAGTTTTATCTTTTTCAATGTCTGGGTTCAAAAAAATTATTTCCTGTTGCAAAGCTTCTTGCAAATCTTTTTGTTTTCTAGATAAAATACATCTAGGAGTAGGCGGTGGTGTCATTTTATCGCTTTCTAAAAAAAATACTAATGATATAAATTACCTGTATGTGAATTAAATTATGCAACAAAGATATGTACAGTTAAATTATTTTTAGGGTAAATGGTGTATTATTTATTTAGAAATATAATTGCTAGCTTTCGAACTTTATCCAAGTTCTTCGTCAGGCAAAAATTAAATTAATTTAATTTTTGCCTGACGAAGAACTTGGATAAAATAAATAATACACCATTTACTGTAAAAATAATTTAATATGTTTTATGGTGAAAGTTTTATGTTTAAAATATGTACAGTTAGTTGTTATAGGCATACATTTATTGATTTTCAAATAATTTTCTACAATTTAAGTGCCCACGATTTTACAGTTTACTATACTTACTATACAAACAGCATTTACGAAAACTGTAAAATAACTCACTCTTATCTAAAGATGTTCGTTCAGAATACATTATATTTTTTTTTATTTGGTCTTGTTCGAGATAACAGCTCATCTTCGTTACTTGTATAGTCTTGTGACTGCTACTTTCCTAGCTTTTTCCAAAGTGTCTGAAATATAAAAGAATATGCAATGGTGTTAGAAACTAATTAATAAATTGAATTTGAAACATCAACATAAAACTATTTGTAATCAACGAATGTAAATAATATTAAATAGAAAACATGTACTATAATATCCTTCTACACGAACGTTGTGGCGAGTCCAGATAGACCTTGGATACACATATTTGATCATTAATTGAGTTGCATTTTTTGTGTGGCTTGGTCAGAAGATTTCTTTTTTTGATTCGGATAAACACATGGTGGGAATTTCAGAAAAAGGTTCCTCGCCAATAAAACAAACGACTGCGAATAGGTGTGACATTCTGGTCAATTCAATTCAATTAAAAATTATTTAATTATTATTCAATTAAAATGAAGAAAATTAAAAATTGTACATTTATGAGTGATGAATTAATGGTACAATAACATTATTAATTTCATTTAATTTCAACAACACCATTTTACACTTTATATAATTTAATCGTACCTTCCTTTTCAAAGTGTTTTTTGTATTTACAAGATAAACATTTAAAAATTTTTAACTGCAAGGTCTTGTGAAAAAATCTTCTACCTGCTGAAATATGTAAATATCCAAGAATACAACTCCATTTTATTTAAATACTCTCTGAACTATACCAGTATTATCATTGTTAAGCATACAACAGCTCTTTAGAGCTAATAGTGAATTCTTTAAAAGTAATTATTGTAATTTCATCGTTTTTAGTTTTGATCATAGGGTATTCAATTTCCTCTTTGTTTATTTCTAATTTAAAATTTTCCATAACTTTATTATGTACTTGTTGTAATGGATTTCTACTATTTTTAATACGTTTCTTGATTTGGAACATATAATTTTCAAACTTAAATGAACTAAAATTATCAAGTACTCCAAATGTTTGTACATCATCAATCAAATGAATCAAATTATGAAAATAATAGCTTATATATTGAGCCCTATATAGTGAAATGACTTTCTCAACAAAGTACAGAAGTAAACTATAGCTGTACTGCATTTAATCGCATAACAATTTCTTGCTCGATAATATGCGTATAGCAAAACTCAAACTTAAAAAATGGTAGTAGTGGTTTTTGGGTAAAACTTTACTCATTAGGAGTGGAGCTATGTATAAAAAAAAATTCAGTCGCTTTCCATCTTTTAACTTCCAGATGACTTCTTGGTGTTCTAGCAAATTCACATGTTTCATATTTGGGTAAGTAACAGGTAAAGTCAACCAGTATTATTTAATCTATGGTTCTTCTTATCTTTTACCCAAAAACAAATTAGCTTTTTAGTAACTCCAAGACAGACAAGATGCATATAGTCCAGTGAGAATTTGGAAACCATACCTATGTTATGGTTTTCTATGGTGTTCTTCCTGTATCCGCTGTTTAAAATTTTCATCTGTGCGAAGCCTTGAATTTAATTCTGGAAATGTTATGCGATTTTCTATAACGTCACCTTCTGGAAAGCACTTCCTACATCCAAAACAACCTTAATAGTATTTTATTTTTTACACAAAAGCTCTAGCAGGGGATCACATATGATTACATGAATGTTAAAAACAATTTTTAAAATATTATTATGTAGAAATCCATTTTTCATTCAATAATATTTCTACAAAACGCTTTATATAAACATTTAGGCTTAATGGTTTACTCAATCCATAGTATATACAAATTATAAATGGTTCTGTATATGTTTCATCCATAACTAAAGCTCCTAAAATTGGCCAAAATTGACCAGATGAACTAGAAGAAATTGGCAAACCATCAAAGTTAACATTAATAAGAACTTGATCAGTAGTAATATTGTAAGACTTCATAGATCGTTCTAACATAGTTTTTAATCCCAAATGTATATATTTACACCCAGCAAGTTCTACTACTTTTTCAATCGTAGATGTTGGGGTTTGCATAAATGTTTGTGCATGTTTAGGTAAGTCATTATCATTATTTTTGAATAAAATCAGTAATTCATTTGTAAAACTATGATTTACATTCTGTTTCAGAATTAATGATCTGAAGCTCTCTGCAAGATCAGATGTATGATGATGAACATGCAAGAATGCAGAAGGAAAGTTATCAATATTTGTACTAGAAAATTCACTATTTTCAATATTGTTATCAGTTGGGCCAAGTTCTATTCTACATTGTTCTTCTGATGTTAAATTAATAACTTCTGAATTAATATCAACACTACAAACTTTATCATCAACCAATCTCTTATCATATTAAGTCTTAATTATACTTCTTCTCTGTCGCTCACTAAGATTGCACAAATCGCATGTCATGCGTTTACAGTTATTACAATTCATGATTGTCCAAGAATAAAAACTGTAAGATCTATGTATAAAATAAAAACTATAAACAAATAGATTTTATACAAACCTCAAAACAAACTTTTGATACCATAGATCGCAGAGAAAGAACTGAAAAAACCCGGAACTCCAGGCACGAAATAAAGCTTACTATTAACAAAAATCTCACGTTTATTTCACAACGTTGTCACTGGTTGCTTTAATGATTGCTGCTGTTAGACATGGTTAACACATATTCTAGACAGAAATTATTCTTAGGGCACTTTTATAATAGTTGGCCTTCATTCATGTGATACCCCTGCTTAATACATTTTTTGCTAATCGAAACCATTCACTTCCTTCTGTAACAAAATCATTTTCTTTGGTATCCTTATAAGATCCAAAATGACTTCCGTAATATAAATTATTATAAGTTTGATTGTAAATAACACCTTCGCTTACGTGTATACTTATTTATATAAATTGGAGAGAGAATTTTATAAGCGCAGACATATAAAGTTTATACATTTGATAATCTTTATGGAATTAAGGTCGTAAACACGTACCTTATTTCTTTGCCCTAGCCAAAAACACTTTACAGCTAACTTTTATGTATCAACTCTTCTTAAAATTTTTGTTATATTATCATTCACATTTTTTTCCAAACATTCAAAGTGCGTAGTTCTTCTAAGACAGGCATTTTAATCAGAAAAATAAATTTAATAAACTGAAATTAAATTTCTTACCAATGCTGTACTGATATTATTAGTTTCTAGTAAAATAAATTTCTATGTAATAGCAAAGCACAAGGTTTGTTTACAGCACCAATCATAAAATGTATCAAATACCAGAGCTTTGATAAAACAAACATTCATGTGTCTTAGAAGCGGTTAAAATATTATAGGTTAGGTTACACAAACTTATCTGATTTCTTATACATTATATGTATAATGTAGCAGTGACATTTCGCATATGTAAATGTTAAATGATAATTATATATAATCTATATTATTATTAAGTAAACGGTTTATATACTTCGAATTAGCAAAGTGTTGTTTATGTAATCACCATCGTGCTTAACACTCTGTATTAAATAAATAAAAATTATGTATACAATATATACATTTTTATATATTAATATATAGCTTACATACTTGTGATATAAAATATTTATATTAACTAAGTTCTCTAAATCATACTTAAATTTTACGTAATGTTTACATAATATGTTTGCTGGGTTGTTTTTAGTATTTTTAGTATTTGATTGATTCTCCACCAACGTTTTCAAGTCTTGAAACTGTTCTTATATTTTACTTTGTGTCTAAAAAGTAATCAAACACTACTTAAAAAAATTAAAGTTAAAAAGTAAATCGGTTCACAGAATGCATTAATTTCAAAATATCCATTGCTCCGATTCCTACATTTTTAAATGTCACTCTACATTGTTTACCTTTTATGCAGGCAATGAATCATTCGTAATATTTCCTAAAAAAAAGTTTACACCTGAGCTACATCATTTTTAGCTTATTTAAGTAGTTGAAATTAATGTGTGGTACTCTATTAGTGCCACAAATAGTTATTAGATTTGTCAGTGGCCATTAAGCAACAATCTGCATATTAGTTATACCAAAATAAACAAAAAGTCTTAATAAACATGGGTCGGCAAAGTACTAGTTTCCCAGATATGGAATATAATTTTTTTTGCATCAGTTTTTTACTTTGCAAAAATTTTTTTTAATCACTGTTAACTGATGTTTTGTGAAATAAATGTTGAGTATTTAACTTTTGTGGTCAGTGCACAAGTTTTCGTTCCCCGGTGCTCTAATGGAATCTAGACATCAGAGAAGTTTTTTATTAAACATTTGAATGGGTATTGTAGGCGACAGGTTTCTACTAGGTACTGCTTTGTGATGAACAATGTGTGATCTTTAGGACATTACTTTAAACCAAAGGCAACAAATGTGGTTCCACCATGATGGTGTCTAGCTCATTTTTCGATTGTAAAATCAATTTAAATTTATTGCAGACATCTTAAACAGTAATCATCGTGTAAATGTAAACATAATTTATAGATTTTATCAACAATATTATTTTCAATAGAAGGTAACGCACTTGACGCCATGTTCGGAGATGATTCTTAATTATAGCTAAAAATGGTTCTTTACTAGAATTAAATTATCTTTAATGAATACACTAATTTAAATATTTTTGAAGACTATAACCTGATAAAACATAAATAAGAAGATTATACCAATCAGCTACACACTAAAAACAAATTAATTTTTATAAAACAATAGGAAAAAGAAAAAAAACATAATAACCATTAATGTTTATTTAATTTAAACAATAAATGTTTGTACACATACAGTTGTTTTTTGGGATTATTAGTTTAAAATTAGAATAATAAATTATTAGAATTATACGCATATTAAAAAAGTCTTAATTAGTGTTAAACAGTATATCGCGGTTTTTAAGCATAACGTGTAAAAATCAGGTCTCAAAAACAAAATGGCGGATCCAATATGGCGGACCAAAACTGCAAAAAAAAGTGTTTTTTAAAATGAAAATTAGTGTATAGGGGCATGGCGATTACAAATCAGGTGTCAACATTATATATAATAACAAAATATTATTATATATTATTCTTACAATAAAAATTTTAGTTGCGCTATAACATTTTTTTTAAATACAATAATATTATTCGCTACATCTATTCGCTATCCGACGATATCCTACAATCGATGGACGAGCTTACTGCAGATTCATAATCTTAAGATACTACACTCAAAGAAGGTGCGATGGCCGGCGGAATCAAAAGCTCTAATGTTTCCGGGGTTAAAAATCTTAACTTTTTATGCGGTAATTTTCTGAGGCCGGTAACAAAAGGACCTGATGAAACTCAAAGTTTCAAAAACACATCCTCCGTGGTTTTCTGTCGACTGAATTTTCGCGAAAAATCTTCCCGAAACCGTTGCTAGTCCTAGACGCGTTCGAAAACCTTGTTGGATGTTTTTTATTCAACTTTGTACTGCGGCCTTTTCGTCAACTGTCCGTGACTGCCACTTCTTTACATCAAGTTTATACGCGACGTGCAAGCAATATTCAAAAAATCTTATACACGCATGCAAAGATGAAATACCATAGTGAAAATTTTCCTCTATGACTTCTCTTTGCACAATGTTGTCAATGTTGTTAAATTGCTTGGGCGTTGCCTTGCAAATATTGCAGCATTGAGTAGAAGGAGTTCCAGTATTTACCAAAAAAAAACACAAATAGTGATTAATACTTTGGTAGTGGCATTTACATTAAAAGTGACATCAGTTATGACGCACTTTTAAACTTAGAGAAATTTGACTATAACTTCCTGTTATTTTGATGTATCCACACCGTCACCATGGCTATTATGTCATTGATAATACCTACGCTTGTTATAATAACAACCATGGACGTTATGTAAGTATTAATAAATTTTTAATCTTTATTCATAGTTTTTTTAATAGATCACAAATTAACAAACATTATTTTGTATGGGAACAAGTATAAACATTAAACGCACACTTTTTATTTCCACAAATTGAAACGTTTGTCACATCGTTGTTGCTGGCATCATCTTTAAAAAGCTTTCGATCGCTTGGGGTATTCAAAGCATTACAAGAAGATATTCGTATTTCCTGCCCAGAAGTGTTTCTTGAAAGGTATAGATTATCTGCCGGAACAAAACAATTGTTTCGATATCTTGACTTTCCTGCTAACAGATTCATCAATATACTGCTCCTCAACTGCCCCACATTTCCAAACTCCAAATTCGTTCAAGGTAGCCAGATCGTCACTATTTTCAGCCAGCAACCAATTTTTAAAACTCTGAGATTTTCTTAGGAACAGCTCCAATTTTAGGAACTCCTACCAGCTGTCTTGTGCATTTACCATTTTTGTAATCTACAAACACACGTTGATTTTGTACACCAAGGGACCGAAGGGTTGCATATTTTGTAAAGCGTGAAACCTTTTATAGGAGTGTCATCTTTTGTAATAGTAAATTTCCAGAGGTCCTATTTTTTGTGTCTTCCAGCTTTACTTTACTTTAGGGGAAAATTTAATTTGAGCCCAATCATTTTGGCTTAGTTCTTATGTACGTTGTTATATTTTTATAATATATAAAGCTATACCAGCGTATATACTAATGGTTGGAATTTAAAAATCTAATGGTCACGGGTTCTTCTTGGCTAATCACACGGTTAGACTTCTTAAAATTACTAATACATGGCTACCATTTATTATTTACTATGTCGTCTTATGAATAAAGTCTATTTTTTCGATTACTAGAATTTTTAAAACCTTTTTAGCTGTTACTAATTCAAATTGAAAATTTAAGATGTTAATTTCAAATTCAAAATCAAGTAAGTGATTATGACAGTTGTCATTAGTTTAATAGAATTAATTTTGACGTAATTCGTAACTGTGAGTTACACACAGAAATAAACAGAAAACGTAAGATTTTTTTGCTAAACTTGTTAAAAACATTATTCTTTTAAGCATTGATTATATGTAAAATATATTTAATTCAATAATATTCAAATTTATTTAAGCGCGAACTTTAAATAACCTACATTTTTTAAATCAAATTAATCTATTTAATAAACGATTTAAATTCTTAAAATAGCATTAAATAAAATCTCTTGCCTATGGTAAACAGTTTGGTAAACTTTTTTTCTTTAAAACTGTTACAGAATTATCAGAAAATGCAAATTTGTTCATTATTAACCAGTGGTTCTTAATGAAATATTATTTACCTGAGCTTAGAAAAGTACAACTTCACAACCTACTGTTATACGTAATAATGAAAGCCTATACAAATAGTAGTGGAAAAAATATAAAAGTGGCTACTCAGAACTGAAACATTAAAATCGAAGAACCTAAATTTTCAAATGAAATTGTTGTCTATATGTTAAAAATTTCGAAAGAATCCTAAACTGCAAACTGTTAAAGTGAACATTTTATGATACATTATTATTTAAATTCTGTTAAAAATTGATTGTATTTGATTATAAATTTTTCGATTGGCATTAATTAACAGGATGGTATAACGAACGATATTGCTAATGCTTTAATTATGTATCTTCAATTTCATCGTTGTTATTATCGAGTGGTATAATTACGTTATCGTAAATGTATTATAAAGACTCAGTTAACAATAACAGCAGCTTAATAAAAACCTAAATAAATGTTGATACCTATTTATGTTATGTCTACAAGATATTCAAACAGAACACTAATAACATCGGTTTTTTCTATTAGAAATTGTAAGTAGTAAACCTAAGCATTTTCTAAAGTAATAAATAATTATCCTACTTATTCATTACTGGCCATGTGTAAGTCTCTACCTGTATGTAATTAATTGTAAATTGCGAAATTATTATACTACCTTTACGGTTTAATCGACGTCCTAGAATTACTGCGTCTACATTAAATTCAACAAAATCATCAATATCAATGGCATAGCTAGGTTACAATGCGCCGGGCATCAAAAGAATTTCGGTGCCTATGTATAATAATAAAGAAGTTGAGGAAATTTAATAATGAAGATGTTAACATAAGTCCCGAAGTAACCTAAGTATATTGTTTAAAAACTAAATTAACATTAACAAGGTTAACATTCAAGGCAAAAAGAAAAGGATTATGACTACAAGTAAAAAATTTTTTCTTGGTCTTGGTCTAAATTTAATCATTGGAATTAATCATTAAAAATTTGGAATAAACCATATAAAAGCCTGTCATTCTATTTATGTTCATTTAATAACGACTTTTTACAATTTTTGGTCGGTTCTTGATTAAAGTACTTGAATGCCCCATGATTGGGATACATACATAGCATCATTTTTAAATTGTTGAAAGTATTATCTGAAACTCACAATCTCGAGATATGCATTTACTAAATATGTGGCTGCTTCCATCATGTCACATTGTTTAGACTGCAATTAGCTTGAAACGATGTTTAAACTTTGTAATGCTTTCGTAAAAATGTCAATTAACAGCATAAAATCAAATTTTTCGAGAATTTTCTTTAATCCTTGTGTTTCAGATCTCTCAGTAGGCTTACCTCTTAATATTATATCTGTCGACGCTTGCAAAACTTCTTTATAATAAAACTTTAAAGCTATCAAAGCATAGAATACAGCGTGGGGTTCAACATTTTTAATGTACTACATCTGACAGGTGAATTGTTCAACATGTCTCACCTTTTTATACAATTTGAGATGAATACATATACTTCATTAACATTTTTAAAAAACCTGAATACCGATGAGACACTTTTTATGGCATCGTTTATCACCAGGTTTAATTGTAAAAAACATAATTTACAAATGTTGGTAATTCCGATGCGCTATGATCCTTTAAAATAGAAAAACCAGTAAAAACTTCCATGATTTCTATATCTTTGTGTATTTAATTCTGGTCCTTAATAATTGTTGTAAACCGGAACACTAAACTTAAATAGTCTATTTTGGTGATGTCTTGCGTCGTGTCCAAAATAATTGAAAAAAAGGAGCTTCCTTATCTCATAAAAATTTTCACTTTCCAACTGTGTTGCTACTCAAGTTAACAGCTCATGTTGCACCGTAGGGCACAAATAGTTAACTGATCCGTTTAGGTTTTCAATGTCGTAGCGGGCGAGCAAATTAATGACGGACAAAAAGATTCCACCTAATACATTGTATATAATACAATGTAACATCAATTAATCATCGTAAAACTTGTCTCTAATAACGTGATTCCTTTGGAAGAGTAGATTCGAAATGAGAATTTATACATTCTTCGAACTTCCAAGTATCATATACTAATCAAGCTTCAATGTAGTAATGAGCTATTTCGTGTTTGTCAATTTTTCTGTATATGAAGTCTAAATGGAGATTCCATGTATCAGATTCATTTTAAAATACTGTTTTGTATTATTACCAAAGAACCAGCAAGGTTCACAATAACAAACGTTCAGTTTCTTAGAATAACACAGCCACTGTCTGGACACCTTCAAACCACTTACAGATGTAGTCGTATAACAAAAAGATGAAAAACATCTTCCTCTTTACTCGCGGACAAAAGGACCTTCTGGCGCTTACAGAAGCCATAATTAATAATAAACTTTTTTATCAGCGTGTGAGGATGTACTGCTATATGAAACGAATAAAATCCAATGCCTATAGGGTACTTCTCGCCCAAAACGGTCGCCGAAAATCCTAAAACATATTTTTTGTTCTTGTCCGATTTACATGAAATATCTTGCAAACTTAGTTGCGCTTCATTTTTTTCATGCGGTGCTATAGAAGTAAAAATACCGCTGTCCCTGTGTGATGGCGGTTTTTGTTTTTGACTATGAATCATCAATATATTACAAGTATCTATATCTGCGATACTTTCTTTTTTCATTGTCACGTAAGTTACTGTATCATGTGACGTTTCGGTTTCGGTCAAAAGTAAAGAGGTTGTATTTGCAGTGCTCGTTGAAGGGGTTATGTCAAAGAAGGTACCAATTTTTGAAAGTTCTTCGATTGTTGTTCCAATCGGCAGTTGTGAAAATCCCAACCGCTAGGATTCCTTTTACTCATTATCTAAGGTATTTAGTAAAAACATATTTTGCTTTAAAATTTACATACGATTTCACGGAAACCACTAATGAATTAGAATTAGAAATACAGTTAGAAAAAAGAAAAACAAATCTAATAATGAAGTATAACAGCAGGCACACTGCCACTCACAAAGAAAGGAAAGTAATCTTAATAGCGATGTGCTGCAGTTGTATTTTACAAAAACTTGTATTTCTATTACAGTAGAATGATATGAGCAGTAATAAATTTTAATCTGTTGCAAAATGAATAAAAAAATCCTTAAACGTGTTAAAGGATGTTTCTTATTAGCTACTTTTGTAATTTTAACTTTTCTGTAGATGATATAGCACTGAACAAAAAGTGATAGATATTGAAATATGTTTAAAATAATTTTTTTAATGCATTTTCGTTTGCGCTGTATTTTAACGATTTACATGTGTGATGTCACGTCACGATATGTTCTAATTTGACCAGCAGCTAGCTCAGCACTGGTCTTATCGGCGCTTGACGCCGTGCTGCGCTTGCTGTCCCTACTGTTCCGGAAGCTACGCCACTGCTCATTCATTCCTTCAGAAAATACAATGTAAGAATTATTCCTAACGAAAATAATCTTGATGAAAAGTTTGGCAAATACAAAGCAATTTATAATGAAGAAAATACACAAGAACAAAGAAGAAGAAATTCAAAGTTAAGACAAATAATAATAAATGCTTATTTTAGTTATTACATACGTACATGTCTAAAGTTTTTTATATTATTTGTTTTTAAAAAATTATGTTTGTTTTGTAAGTTATTAAACCATTAGTCTCGGATACAAATATGATTTTTAATTCATTTTAAATGCCTGAACATTCTTCTAAAGGGATCTCCCGTCAGTTTTTCTTATAAATTTATAACATATCATAACTCTTTCCACACAGTATAAGAGGCTTTCTGTGATTCCAAATCAAATTGAACAAAATTTCTTTGTTCCTTTTCTGGTGAAATTCAAAATAAATCGGTTGCTTCAATTTAGCAAAAAGGCTTCTAACCATGCATACTTACATTTGACTAAATCTTCTAAAAGCTTGATCACCTTTTTTGTTATATTCATAAACCCTTTTTTATTTGTTATTTTAATTTCTAACAAAACAAGATATTTCACTTTCGTTTCCATTTTTGCAGACGCGACTTTCATAATATCTAAAGTTTGTTTCAGTAAGCTTTTGTGCACTTTAAATTTTGAAGCCCTCTCTGTAGAGTCGATATTATTGGTAGTGGGACTTTTAACTCGTTTTTTAAATACAAGTATGATCGTTTTCCTAAGTATCTTTAAGTGAATGCTCGACAAATGTCTTCATTTTTTCATTTTATTTTATTACTGTTATATACTATCTATTCTACTTGAGCTTTTGTGAAAATTGGTGTCATAATTTCTAAAATTTTTGTAACAGTTAATTCATTGTTGTGAAATGTTTTGCTTTGTTCAAAGTCCAATTGTAAGGTTTTAATTCTCTTTTTAAAATCATTTTTAGATTAATTCGAATTTTATCTTCCTTTGAGCGTTTTCTTTTTCTAAAAATTCTATTCTTTTTTTTAATCTGATTTTTCCCGTTCAAAATTGTGATGTGACTAGAGAGAACCAATTTAATATATGTATATCAGTATAATTGTGGAAATACATCAGAGAATATTTCCCAGTGCTGATGATCCCCAAAAGGGTGAAGCGGCCGTACACTGGTTCTCTCTGGTGGTAATTTTTGCAATTGTACTGATATAGTTACTTTTCACTATATTCGTTGGTGGATCGCAATCGTGTTAATATTCGATACGATTTTCGAATTTTCGCGGTTAGAAAATCCAATTACCAATATGCTAAGCTCTATAGCAACAATTTGTTTATATTTTATACGTGGGCTCGTTAACTACGAGATGGCGACAGCCACAACACTTTTATATGTTATTAGAACAAAACATGAATATAAGCTATAGAAATATATCAGTATAACTGTGGAAATACATCAGAGAGTATTTCCCAGTGCTGATGATCCCCAAAAGGGTGAAACGGCCGTACACTGGTTCTCTCTGATGGTAATTTTTGCAATTGTACCGATATAGTTACTTTTCATTATATTCGTTGGTGGATCGCATTCGTATTACTATATGATACGATTTACGAATTTTCGCGGTTAGCAAATCCATTTAGCAACTTGCTAAAATCTCTATAGCACCAACTTGTTTATATTTTATACGTGGGCGACAGCCACAACACTTTTATATATTACATATAAAAAAATATATAAAACGCTCTTTTTGTTTTGTAAAATATAAAATAAAAAAAAATGTTATTTTACTTCCTAAAATTGGCGCACAATGACCACTCAAAACAGATTTTTATTCAGAAAAAAATTAAATTGTTTTTACAGTCTAGGAGCTTATCTAACGCAATTTTCCTAGGGTCAGACAAAAATAGTTGTGTAAAGAATTTAAGTTTGCAACTGCCCCCAGTGTCTAAACCAACCTTATTTTAAGTAACCATTTTCTCAGTACGTTCATGGAAAAAATTATTGTATCTGGTATCATTGAAAAACCGAATGACGTCCTTTTGCCGCTGTCTAAATTGAAGGGCTTGGTGCAATAACAATCCACGTGCAGCATACAGGGAAACCTCTTTTAACGGACACCTTTGAATAACACTTCTTAAGAACAAACCACGTATAGAAAGAACGCATACACTAAAATTTACACATTGTTTTCATATTGCCTTGAGAATTACCTCTCGATAACGGAACCCAAAAATATGATTTTAATAAAATTGAAGAAATGTAGTTTTGAAGGATTCAGATGAATAGGAATACTTGCTTATAATTTCAATAATCACATGTATATGCTTATTTTAATAACCTGTCAATCACTAGCAGTCAAGTTGTGATTTTCTTATTTGTTCGAGGATTACCTATTTCAATACATATTTACTTAAATATCTAAATCATTTTTTCGCTGTATATTTATTCATTTGTTTGTGCTTTGTATTCAAGTAAATGTACACTTTTAATGTTTTCTGCTTCCTCTTACAGTAAACAATTTTTAAACTGTATTTGTTTTAACTTTTTGTTTCCTGTTTTAAGTATACATATATTAATTTTTTACAATGGTCTGTGCACTATTTATATAGTGTGGTAATAGTAGGGTACAAAATTTATAACTGCGTTATTTGATATTTTTAAGCAAAACGCTGGGACAGGTCAATTTTACTTTTTAATTAGCCACCTTATGAAAAAATACATGACTTCATAAGTAAAATTTTTATGTCATAAGGTGGCTAATTAAAAAGTAAAATTGACCTGTCCGATCGTTTTGCTTAAAAATATTAAATAAACCAATTATAAATTTGGTTCCTTACTTTATCAGCACACTGTATTTATTTTTTATAATGTATTTTACTTGGGATAACACAATACCCCTTCATGAATAAAAACAAATTTGTGCATTCGTAATAATTTGCTTTGTTCTTATGCAACAAGTGCAATCAATTAGGATGTGTTAAATTTATCGGTAAGTTTAGCGAATAAAAAATTGCGGACTACTACATATTTTTTATTTTATAGATAAGCAAGCTGAATAAAACTTTAATATGCAGACACTATAATTTAAATGCAGAATGCATTGAAATGCAAGTTAATACAGTAATATATGTAAATACGGAAAATTATTTTAGCATTCTCCCACTGGATAATTTATAAAGCATTTAAATTCATTGCCTTTTATTTTGTTTTAGATTCAACTTCATATGCACATTACGTGTTCAAAGCCTTTGATGTCAACTGCAACGGCGCAATTAGTTTTAGGGTAAGTATTTATCGTTGTTGTTACTACCGTAAAAGAACAGTAAGTGTCGGTATGATTATTCTATCTGCGTCTTCCCATTCTTAAACTACATAAAACAATTTGAAAATTACCGCAGAATGGCGCAGCGTTACGATCGAAGAGGACATTACTGGCGCCCCTTTCAACCCTACAAAATCAACTATTTTGAAATGATTAATGCTGTGATTAATTTTCAAAAATTGGTTCAACTTACGTGTTCGTGCAAAATGAATTGACAGCGATAATAGAATTTTGACGTAACATTTAAGATAGATAATGGAAAAACGAAATTCTTCGTCGTATGAGTTTTTTTTATTATAACATTTAGCTTCGTAATTATATTAATTGGTTTTTTTTGATGGTATCAACTAAACGTAATTAAGAAATTTTTTACTTTGGGATTTATCACACAAGAACAATCGATTAAGAAGATTTTAATAGTAATTAATAATTATTATACTAATCTCAAATTTTAGAATTTTACAAACTGCATGTGTATTGTCCCTAGCTATGATATTCCGTCTGATAATACTCCTGTAGTAGCCACTATAAGTGTAACAATGCTTTACAAAGAGCACAAACGTACTTTTAGTAAACCAATCTAAAGCACATATTAACGAATGGTTTAATATGCAACTGGTATTAAAAACTCATACCTGAAATATGCAACAAACGCCCTAATAAAAACCAGTAGTCGTAACATCGTAGATAGAACAAATTTTGACCAAAAAATAATAAGTTTGCAACATATTATATACATATACACTCTCTGTACACGACTAGTCAATATGGAAGGCAACCAATAAGTTTGAACGTCCTGAGGAACATATAGCACCACTGCAAGATAAAACAGGAAACAAAATTAAACCAATGAGAAAATGTTTTGAACAGATAATTAATAGTTACTTTGGCTATTATTTTTTGTTTTAAATGTATTTCACTTTTATTATCGCATTAGCGTCGTAGTAACTTATTAAGATAAATGACGAATTAAGGTTATTATGCAGCGGTGGTAGATAAATTAATTGTTTTATTAACGCCAACACATTGTTTTTAGTCACATGATCTTCTTTATACCAGTTACATAATCTACCTGTATTATTTGACTTTAAGTGAAAACAAATGATATATGATATTGTTACGTGCAAAAGATGTTAATAAAGAAATACCTGAAATTAATATAACTTCAAGAAGTTTAATAATCGGTGCCGAAAGTGGATTAAAAATAGAAGTTCATGAGTAACTGAACAAAACGTAAAATCAAAAGTCAAAATTTCTTCAAGAACGCCAGATGAAGTCAAAAAAGCGTAACAAAAGGTCTCTAGTTTTCGTCAACCAAAGGAACGCTTCGTGTGGTGTACACAATTTTACGACCTACCTTTCAGTGTGTAAAATCACAAAATTTTGAAAGCAAAACATTACAGATGAATTGATTAAAAGCTTCGTTACAATTTAAAAATCAAACATTTATACAAAAAAAATGCAAAAATAGAATTTTTAAAACAAAAGAACAATAATTATTAGATTAAAATTAAATGACAAAAGTAATTCGCAAATAAGCACCAAATACTAAAATTTGGTTGAACGTAAATTTGTAATATGTATCGATACGATTACAAAAAAAAATGCACAGACCTTTTGACCGCAAAATTAAACAGAATATCTTTATGTATTTAATAAAAAAAATAACAAAATCTACTTATCAATTGCATTAGTTTAGCCGAGTGCACATCTGTCCGTAACTTAAAATTTGCAAATTTAGCTTTAATATTGGTTAATTGTCTTTATCGTAAATCATAAAATGTGCAGTTACATAAAACGGAATTGTCAATAGATACAATCGTAATAGGCCTTAACTCACAAACCTATGTTTCAGTCGAAGCCTTTTTTACAATTCTCAGCAAAACAATCGGTACAATTGCTTTAATCGTTACTCATAAATACCTGGTTCTAAATGCGGCACTTGGGCAGTGTGTTTTGGCTTCAAAAGCGAAGTTTAATTACGTTTGTAAGAAACGGATCATCGGACAGTGAGTCAAGGGGCAGCCTTGGAGTACATGGGATAGTGACTCCACACGGCTGCAACCCGCTCGACACTACCGGAAAGGGGGAGGGTTAGACGGTATCCCTCGTGTCGGTAGAAGATTCCCTCTAAGATGGACCGCCTTGATGTACTCGCCACAACTCCAAAAGGAGGGTGGGGCGGCGATCCAATCACCCGAATTGGTATCGTCTGCGCCCTGTGTCAGACCCTGGCCACAGTACGAACGTTCCAGACGATCATCCCAAGTACGCCTTATCTCGGATGAGGTGGTCCCTCCGCCGCGCGTCGCCCAGTGGTTCATTTTCTGACGCAGTTTTTCAACATGCGCCAGTTGCAGAACCGCAGCGACTGAGGGTGCGGCCATGGCCATCCTCGACTCCTGAAGAGAAGGGAAGGGACCCGCCAAGACGTACAGGAGTGTGAATGAAAGCGTCTGCATAGGTCCGACTTAGATGGAGGTACTGCCTGACCGCAATTCTTACCGACCAGTCAGCCCATTTCAACATACCCAACGTCACTCTCGTATTCAGCAGAGATCCTAACACCTTTGGCAAAAGATAGCTTTTGGGCTGGCTTAAGGGGTGCTTTGGCTAGTCGGTTTAATTGCACCCTCAACGAATCAATCGCTGGTTTTTACCTGGCCAGCAGAAGAATACTTGTTGCCCAAATATGCGAACCACTCTCCAGGGAGAAGTGGATTTATAGGGCGCCCGTCTACAAATAGACGTGCAGTGGTCGAATTAACTAAACCCTTCTTACCGGGCACAACCAGTACAATAAGCGAAACGCTTTTGTCCGGGTTCAGACTAAGTCCTCGACGATCGAAGAAGAAAACAACCTCGCCTAGTAGCTTTTGGCACCCAGCGATAGTGTCACTGGCTATCACCAGATCATCTGCATAGGCTAGGTAGGATATATTCTGCCCGGTGTTAGGGAGACTTAAACCCTGTCCGGATTTCTCCAATTTGCCCACCAGCTCGTCGACCACCATATTGAAGAGAATCGGAGAGAGTGGATCGCCTTGTTACACTCCCCTGCAGAGAGTGATCCAATCAATGCAATCCGAGCCCAATTGGACTCAGGTACGGGCGAGACGCAAGCTCTGCATCATAAATAAATCATGGATTACCGCTGGACTGCGAAAGTCTTGCAAAACGCGACGCGAATTATTCAAGATTAATAATGTTATAAACAACCATGTGTTAAAAAATTATCTAAATAAATACAGTGCTCTTTTGAAAAAACTTGTATTAGTAGCTAAATCGTCTCATTATTAATAAACAAATAATGTCGTCTAACTGTAAAACAAAAACTATGTGGACAATAATACACAATAATTTTTGTAGATCAAAAAACAAGTTATCGGAAAATATTAAGTTGTGTTATAATAACAAATTAGTGGAAGATCCGGAAAAAATAGCAAACATCTTCAATAATCATTTTGTGAGTGCGGGGAAAATAAACACAAAAAATTTATTAATCAATAATCAAATGCTATACGTAAAGAAAAACTTCATTCTCCAGATCTTTCTTTCTTACTCCTATAACGACAGATGAACTGATATCAGTTGTAAATTCCATACCTAGTAAAAAATCATGTCGCTTTGACAATGTTCCTATAAATGTGATAAAACTTAATTTAACGCTACTAGCGCAGCCTATTACGTATCTTTTTAACCAATCTTTCAAGGAAGACATATATCCATCTAATTTCAAAATATCTTTAATCACACCTTTATATAAATAAGGTGAAAAAACTAGCGTTGATAATTATCGGCCAATTTCTCTCTTACCATCGTTATCAAAAGTATTAGAGAAGTTAGTATACAAAATAATGATAAACCTTCTTGTTCAAAATGACGTACTTATAAAAAAACAATATGGTTTTCGTAAGAATAAATAAACTTCCGAAGCAATTTCTAATATGCTTGAAGACGTGATGGAGTCGTTAGAAAGCGACAAACGAATAATTGGAATTTTCTGCGATATTTCAAAAGCTTTTGATTCTGTGGATCATAATATATTATTAGAAAAAATGGAGTATTACGGTGTTAGAGGCTTAAGTCTACAGTGGTTCAAATCGTACTTGGGCTATCGAAAACAATTTGTACAATTAAAATATGTAAAGGACAATGGTAGAGTGATAAATGTTTGTTCCAGTTTAGAGTGCGTTACGAGTGTAGTGTCTCAAGGGTCTATCCTTGGACCGTTACTTTTTTTGATATATATAAATGATATAAACTTTTGTTTGTCTATTAAATCTTCACAAGCGTATTTATTTTCAGACGATACTAATTTAATAGTTAGAGGAGAAACTCAAGAGATCGTTGAGAATAACGCTCAAACCGAAATGAATAATATTATTACATGGTGCAATAGCAACAAACTAAAAATAAATTGCTCAAAAACTAATTTAATTCAATTTGGTGCCTATCAACAATAGATAATACAACCTACTTTATCTACAATTAATGGTAACCTAACGCCAACTATTAATCACAAATTCTTGGGGATATTATTAGACGTTCATCTAAACTAGAAACCCCACATCAACTATCTTTTAGCTAAACTCAGCTCCGCTCTCTATCTTTTAAAACAATCAGTAACAATTTTAGATTTTACTGCATGCAGAACGATATACTGTACAAATTTCCATAGTATATTATCATACGGTATTTTATTTTGGGGAAACTGTAACGTATCAAATATTATTACTATCTTTAGACTACAAAAGACAGCAATAAGGACTATCTGTCAACTAAAAAAAAACTGATACCTGTCGTCCATGGTTTTCTCAATTCGGTGTTATGGCATTAACTAATATATATATTTATAAAGTTTGTTTGTGGGCACATTACAAGTATTTTAAGCTCGATCGCAGTATTGGCACAGATGTTTACAACACACGTCAAGTCAACTTAATGCGGCTACCAAAGTATAAACTACACATCACTAGAAAATCTTTTGTATACGAAGGGTTAAAAAATTTTAATCATCTGCCATTTGATATACGTCAACTGAACTATAAAAACTTTAAAATAACACTTAAATCCATACTAACTCTAAATGTTTTTTATAGTATACAAGAATTTTATTTATATAAGTTTTAATAATAATCAACGTTGGTTAGGTTTTTGTATTTATTTGTATTTATTTAAATTACATCTATTCATACGGCTGGTTAATTATTTAGATAATATGTGTCTCGGGTTAAGAGTGAAAAACGGCACCTTGCCGATCTCTTACCTTTTAAACAAAAATTGTTTATTTTATAGTTATATTTTATAGTTTTGTTATGTTATAATTGTAGTATAATTACTTTAAGTTTAAGGAAACAGATTTTGTTTAATAAAGATTATAATAAAAAAAAAATCCTTCCAATCTGGGGTCTACACGGAATCGGCGGAGGGCTCTCGCTATAGTGCCGTGAGAAACCGTTTCAAAGGTCTAAGGCAGCTAGGTGATACGGTTTCTTTGCCCTACGACGCTCGCTAATCATAGCGTCTAAGGGTAATGTATTAGCGAGGACGCCATCAACGGCTCGAAACCCACGCTGGTGTGGATGTAAAGGCAAACCGGATAGTCTCCGGGCAATGATTTTCGTCACAAGCCTTGTGACCGCAGGCCGGATCGTTATGGGTCGCCAGTTCTTCAGGTCGCTACTTTCTCCTTTGCCTTTAGGTATCAAAATGGTTCTGCTGTCGGACATAGAGGTAGGCAGCCTTCCTAGGGCCAAAATAGCATTCAGAAGAAGCTCCAATCGCGGTCTGGGAAATCTGCGCAAGCTTTGGATGGCGCAACCATCCGGCCCTACAGTCGAAGTGGTTGTGGTGCGTAACGCCCACTCGATGTCAGCCTCACAGAACAGCTTCCACTCGCCTCCAGTGCTTCCCAAGTTCGGTATCAGGCTTTCTAGGAGTCTCAAAGATTCTCCTGTACTTCCTTTCAACTTCTGCCTTGTCCGGATACTCAGCGGACGAGTGGAGCGGTAGGTCTTCAAATACCGCATTCGCAAGTTTCGCTGGACTCTTAACGAATAATCGCTGAGCCAGCTTAAAGCGTTCTACCCGATCAACAGCTTTTCTCCTCGCGGTGGTCGGTTTGGCACTTTTGGTTTGTTTCTGCCGAGCGGTACCGACAACCAACTCCCCTAGAATCGCCTCGAGGGCTTTCTCTAAATCTCTGTCGTTTCCCCTTTCCCTAATCAGCCTAAAAAAAGGCCATCGACTTCCGTCCAGCCCTTCCACCTGCTGTGCAGATTCGATATATGTTTGGTCACGGGGTCCAACGTTGGTGTTTTGGGTTGGGGCCCTGAAGTCGAGATGAAATTGATCTTTTGATGTCGGGGCCTGGTTCCAGACTCAGACCCTGTCTTGGGACGATCGGTAAAAGAGCCAGAGGAGTTTGAGTTCATGCGTATCCCGTCGGTAGGTGATTTGGCTTTGCCTGCCACGTCGCACCCACTCTGCATAGACAGAGGGGATCGAGGGAGGCTGGTAGCCGCTGGATCATCTACTTCGCATCTATACAACGCCCAGTATACTTGGCTTCTTCCCAGGCCATGCGAAGGAGTTCTTCTTCCCGCCATCGGGATGGTTCCCTAATCGGATTATCTGCCTGTTCCTCTAAGTCACGGTTATACTCGAGTGGGTGAGCATGTTTCATGTGCTGTCGCATGCCGGCATAGGAATTGAACGGCCTTTGGCTGACAGGACACGACGTATCGGGGCCTCGGGGGCCTCTCCAATATCTACGCCTGAGATTCTGTTTAAGCAGCTGATCGCTCGCGAAATCTTTCCCGCACTCGCACCTGACCATTTCGATTGTCAAATAAATGGGTTAGCTAAGTGGGTGTGCGCGCTACTGCAACACCCGTGTATAAAAATAATGGTTTCGAAAACTTAGCCACAGAAGAGTCGTACCCAGCTGTGAAGCGTGGATAGACGAGTAAATCCTGAAAACAGATCACTCACAGCAGCAGTAGCCCCAGCGGGATCTAAGTGGAGGCAGCCGAACGTAACAATGACTCCAGTCCTTTGTAGAATGAACACAAGACTACAGGAGGATTCTGGGTATCACATCGTAGAGAGTCATAGTTACTTGTTAAGTCCTCTTGGTTGTAAAATAGAAAATCTATTATAGGTTTATTTTGGCATAAAGTTGGAGGCTCGCCATGAGCATGCATATTAATAAACAAACGAAATAGTGTTGGCGCGGGTGCCGGGTTATCATTCTCCCCCCGGCCAACACACTATTGCAGAAAATTGCATTGAAGTAGAAACGTAATAAAATATTTGTAAAGATAAAAAAATGTGTTAATAAAATAAAATAAAACCCGGTTTCAACGAAATATAAAATCTTTGTATAATGGACAGAACAACAACAATATGTATATATGTAAATAACTGTAAAATTTTTGTATAAATAAAAGATGTAAAATCAAAGATAATAAATAGGAAACATGTGTAAAAATAAAAATTGGAATAAATGTATATAACGCCTATCTACTGTTAGTAAAAACACAGCGCACAGAATATGATCTATGAGATGGAGGCAGGTCCGAAGGCTGAGCGGTCGAGCTACAGCATTACTAATCCATCCTAGCCCATACGGCGCGCATAAACTCAGAATGAACGAGTATGCTGCCTTGTATGGTGTTGTGGACTAGGGATTGGATTTCGGCCTTAGACAGACGTAGAATCTCGTTTATACGGTTGTTGTTTCGACACCACGTGCCCCGCGCTCCAATAATAAGAGGAGCGTGTATGATCTGTCGGCCCTGGTACCTAAGTGCCAGGGCTTCCGTAACAAGGGGCTCGGAGTAGTAGGCGATCTTAGCCTCATACGTGGTGGACAACGACCGTGGGCCCTCCCAGGGGATAGCCACATCGCAAACGACGGCTCTTTCGCCCTGAACCAACACCAGATCAGGTTTCCGGAGCGCGCCGTTTGATAGACGGAGATGTGGCTCTTCTTCTACCAACCAACCCCTACGCTCGGCCAGTTTCCTGAGCCTCGCTGAGATCCGGTTGTGACGCCGGATCCTCGGCCAGTGTGTCAAGGGGCAGCCTTGGAGTACATGGGATAGTGACTCCACACGGCTGCAACCCGCTCGACACTGCCGGAGAGGGGGAGGGTTAGACGGTATCCCTCGTGTCGGTAGAAGATTCCCTCTAAGCTGGACCGCCTTGATGTACTCGCCACCACTCCAAAAGGAGGGTGGGGCGGCGATCCAATCACCCGAATTTGTATCGTCTGCGCCCTGTATCAGACCCTGGCCACAGTACGAACGTTCCAAACGATCACCCCACGTACGTTTTATCTCGGTCGAGGTGGTCCCTCCGCCGCGCGTCGCCCGGCGGTTCATTTTCTGACGCAGTTTTTCAACATGCGCCAGTTGCAGAACCGCAGCGACTGAGGGTTCGGCCATGCCTATCCTCGTCAGTCTCCTGAAGAGGATGGAAGGGACTTGAGATTGAAAGGCGGGTACCCTCAATCCGCCAAGACGTACAGGAGTGTGAATGAAAGCGTCCGCACAGGTCCGATTAAGATGGAGGTACTGCCTGACCGCAATCCTTACCGACCGGTCAGCCCATTTCAACAGACCCAGCGTCACTCTCGTATTCAGTAGAGATCCCAATACTTTAGGCAAAAGATAGGTCTTTAATAAAGCCAGCTTTTGGGCTGGCTTTAGGGGTGCTTTGGCTAGTCGGTTTAGTTGCACCCTCAACGAATCGATCGCTGGTTTCACCTGTCCGGCAGAAGAGTACTTGTTGCCCAAATATGCGAACCACTCTCCGGGGAGAAGTGGATTTATAGGGCGCCCGTCTACGAACAGACGTGCAGTGGTAGAGTTGAATAGTACCTTCTTACCTGGCACAACCCGTACAATAAGCGAAACGCTTTTGTCCGGGTTCAGGCTAAGCCCTCGACGATCGAAGAAGGAGACAACCTCGCCTAGTAGCTTTTGGCACCCAGCGATAGTGTCACTGGCTATCACCAGATCATCCGCATAGGCTAGGCAGGATATTTTCTGCCTGGTGTTCGGGAGACTTAGACCTTGCCCGGATTTCTCTAGTTTGCCCACCAGCTCGTCGACCACCATATTGAAGAGGATTGGAGAGAGTGGATCGCCTTGTTTCACTCCCCTGCGGAGAGTGATCCAATCGGTGCAATCCGAGCCCAAATGGACTCGGGTACGGGCGAGACGCAAGCTCTGCATCACAAATCCCTCCAATCTGGGGTCAACACGGAATCGGCGGAGGGCCCTCGCTATAGCGTCGTGAGAAACCGTATCAAATGCCTTAGAAATATCTAAGGCCGCTAGGTGATACGGCTTCTTTACCCTACGACGCTCGCTAATCATAGCGTCTAAAGTTAACGTATTAGCGAGGACACCATCAACAGCTCGAAACCCACGCTGGTGTGGATGTAGAGGCAAACTAGATAGTCTTCGGGCGATGATCTTAGTCACAAGTCTTGTGACCGCGGACCCGATCGTGATGGGTCGCCAGTTCTTCAAGTCGCTACTTTCTCCTTTGCCTTTGGGTATCAGGATGGTTCTACTGTCGGACATAGAGGTAGGCAGTCTTCCTAGGGCCAGAATAGCGTTCAGAAGAAGCTCCAGTCGCGGTCTGGGAAATCGGCGCAAGCTTCGGATGGCGCAACCATCCGGCCCTACGGCCGAAGTGGTTGTGGTGCGTAACGCCCACTCGATGTCGGCCTCACAGAACGGCTTCCACTCTCCTCCAGTGCTTCCCACGACCTCCTGAACAGGTTCGGTATCCAGCTTTCCAGGAGTCTCAAAGATTCTCCTGTACTCCCTTTCAACCTCTGCCTTGTTCGGATACTCAGCGGACGAGTGGAGCGGTAGGTCTTCGAAAACCGCATTCGCTAGTTTCGCTGGACTCTTGACGAATAGTCGTTGAGCCAGCTTAAAGCGTTCCACCCGATCAACAGCCTTTCTCCTCACTGTGGTCGGTTTGGCACTTTTGGATTGTTTCTGCCGAGCGGTACCGACAACCAATTCTTTTAGAATAGCCTCGAGAGCTTTTTCCAGATCTCTGTCGTCTCCCCTTTCCCTAATCAGCTGGAACAGAAGACCATCGGCTTCTGTCCAGCCGTTCCACCTGCTGTGCAAGTCCGATATATGTATGGTCACCGGATTCGACGTTGGTGTGTTGGGTTGGGGCCCTGAAGTCGAGAAGAGAGTAGTCCTTTGATGTCGGTGCCTGGTTCCAGACTCAGACTCTGTCTTGGGACGATCGGTAATAGAGCCGTAGGAGTTTGAGCTCATGCGTATCCCGTCCGTAGGTGGATTTGCTTTGCCTTCCACGTCGCACCCACTCTGCATAGACAGAGGGGATCGAGGGAGGCTAGCAGTTGCTGGAACATCGACATCGCATCCTCTCTGCATGGGCAAAGGGAATCGATGGAGTCCAGCTTTCGGGACAGACGTCGAGACTGAACCAGCAGGGATGTTGAGTCTCCTACTGGCAGCTCTAGTCAAATAAGACGGACGAGAATCCGCCATATTGCTCAAATCCTCGGCTGTAGTCGTCTCCACACGGTGAGAACGATCGTTCTGACGATCCGACCCTACAACAGAGTTCTGTATGCCTGAAGGTCCAGGCTGGTTGAGGTCATCATCGTCGCCTGCCCTCTTAGGAGGAGACCTCATAAAAGGAGCCACATCCACATTCTCTTCTTCGAGGGTTACCTTTCCCTCTACAACCTCCGCCTTATCCTTGACCAACATTCGGAGCAGGCTTTGGTAATCGGCTTGACGACGTCGATCGGAAATCGCACCTCGGGTTCTTCCAGGAAAGAGATTGGCCAAGTGGAGGTTAATACAACGCCCAGTGTACTTGGCTTCTTCCCAGGCCATGCGAAGAAGTTCTTCTTCCCGCCATCTGGATGGTTCCCTAATCGGATTGTCTGCCTGTTCCTCTAAGTCACGGTTATACTCGAGTGGGTGAGCATGTTTCATGTGCTGTCGCATGCCGGCATAGGAATTGAACGGCCTTTGGCAGACAAGACACGACGTATCGGGGCCTTGGGGGCCTCTACAATATCTACGTCTGAGATGCTGTTTGAGCAGCTGATCGCTCGCGAAATCTTTCCCGCACTCGCACCTGACCATTTCGATTGTCGAATTTGGGTTAGCTAAGTGGGTGTGCGCACTACTGCAACACCCGTATATAAATAATTAGGTTTTATCACTTAGCCACAGAAAAGTCGTACCCAGCTGTGAAGCGTGGATAGACGAGTAAATCCTTGTTAAAATCGGCACTCTGCACCACTACTGCGGATGTCCTGCAAGCAGTTCAATCAGCAGCAGCAGTAGCCCCAGCGGGATCCACGTGGAGGCAGCCGAACGTAACAATGACTCTAGTCCCCTGTAGAATGAACACAAGACTACAGGAGGATCTGGGTTCGCAACGAGAGAGTCATAGTTACTCCCGCCGTTTACCCGCGCTTGCTTGAATCTCTTCACGTTGACAATCAGAGCACTGGGCAGAAGTCACATTGCGTCAACATCCTTTTGGGCCATCGCAATGCTTTAATGCTTTAAAGGTAAATAGATATAATTTCATTTTATTTTGGCGGTATTATAAACTAATCAGCACACTTTGCCGCATCCTCCTACGCACCGAAGTCTTACGAAGAATGTCCGTTTTTGTTCGATAAAGTATAAAGTGGTATAACCTTAGTTTTTTATTACTTTAAATGTTTGTTAAAACAATGTCTACTATCATGTAAAAGTTTAAAATATTAATATTCTAATATGTAATTTGTAATTACACTGTTTTTTTATAAGTTTAAATTTCACTAAACATAGTAAAGTTAAAAAATGTAATCATTATTTGTACTGTGCATATTGTTATTAATCAACGTGGTAGCATATAATTTAATGAATACAAATTTGTTAACAGAATGATGAAATAATCATGTTATGTGATATTATTTTGCCATCAAAGTGACATTCAGCTTTCTTATACATGTTTTCATTTTTATGCCTCAAAAGTGATAGTGACACCAATTTTGTATGAAAAAATTTAACAAAACAATGTCTAATTGATACCCGAGAAATGGTGTTAAAAAGATATCTTTTTACGAGAGTTTTGTTATTTGGGATTGAATTACAATCCAAATCTAAAACGAAATGCTAATGACCGACGGAACTAATAATATACAAAACTTGTAACAAAGAAAATTGAATTTTGACAAGTACTTAAATAATGAAATTAAAGTTTAGATTAATTTGAAAAAGTTAAATAAATTAGAACTTACAATGCAAAATTGTGCTAAAATGCCACTAAAGCAAAGCTAGCAATTATTGTCATTACTGGCAGAAACAAGTTAAAGTGGTAGAAATTGCATACAATAGGAAATCAATCCGTTGTTATAACGGACATATCCAACTTAAATTTGATAAGATAAAAAAAAACTTGGGTCGTTGGAAATATCTTTTATTTGTTAATGTTAAGTTAGGTTTTTTTAGAGATTTATTAGTAGATAGCTGTACATCGTGAATGCCTAAGTTTTTACAAAATTGCGTTATTTTTTGCATGTCACGGATGCCATTCGAGGTTGTTTGCTTTCTTTTTGTTTCTGTAATCTTTTGTTTTGGACTGGGTAGAATCGTAGGAATTATAGCTTTTTCCATTACCAGTTTCTTTATATAAGGGGGAGGCATTATTTTGGTCATTTTGATTGCGGATGTGTATGAGTTAGCAGTATCTTTTAACTTTCTGGTAGTTATTCTATACTTAAATGCTCTATATTCACTTTAAGTTATAAAAACCATGTTCAAATTCGAACATTTAAAACTTTTTGTTTCTGTATTTTTAAATATGCAATGCTGTTCCCAAAATCGTTATACATCGATTTCTCGTGGGTAAGGCATTTAATGACTGTAGTTGATGCAGTGACTGTATTTAAACATAGATTTTACCAATTGTTGTTCGTTGCTTTTTTAGTTTTTAAAGTTCTTCAAACCGATCTGGCCATAATTCATTTGCATAATTTTAAGTTTTTATTTACGTAATGAACTAATATCCACATGTAGGAAAGTTAGACAGATAGGGAATATTACGACCGCGAATTTAAAAAAATCACGTTTTTTAAGTTTTACACACTACCGTTAGAAATTTAAATATTTCAAAGTAGGTAGAGCTGTCAAAAACACATTCGAAATTGTAGCATGATGATTGTCTACGAACAACAAAAAAAAGGTCTATGGGGCAAAAAAGTTTGTAAACTACTGGTCTAAATGAAAGTAAATGAATTCTATAAACATGAAAGTGACATGTTACATACTTGCTAAAAAAATTGAATATATTAACCGTTTTTAATTGACAAGATAAACGGTACTGACCATTTTGTAAAATACCAATACACATTTCTTTCTTGATTTATTTTCTAGAAACGATATCAAACAAAATTTACTGCCACAAGCTTTGTATGCTACTAGAAGTAGCATGGATATGTTGATTTTTTATTTGTAGTCTGTAAAGAATGTAAAAATTAAATATTGTGAAATGTGTTTTTGGAGTGTGATATTGTAAGAACCAGTTTAAGCAGAGATGGTTTGTCCACAATGGAAACATTCCGTCATACAAGTATTTATAGAACTGTTTTATAGATTTTACTTAGTCCAGATAACATCCTAGTTTCTATCAATAGTAGCATGAGTGCTACTTATGATTGTGTGCTTATCACCAAGAGGTTGTCACCATCAGGTATCACATCTGTAGGATTGATATTAGCTATGTCTTGAAATAATAATTTTTGCAACTTTATTTTTGTGAGTTAATGTTTATTCTACTTTGTAGTCATTCATATTTGTAGTAATTCCAGTAGCTACAATTTTTTGTCAAATAATTTCAAGATTACTGTTTATATGCGTTACAGCAAGGAAGCTTAAGCTTATCGCAATTAAGGTAATACATAATGTACAATTTGAAAAAAAGATGCTATTAATGGAATTGTGTGAAGAAATGAATATTCGTAAATTAACAGAAAATTACAAAAACAATTCAAACAAAATTAGAGCGTACTGCGAAACACAAAAAAACACCTCTTAAAAACAGATTGATCCCTTTATATAAATACATTTTTTAAACAATTACTTAAAATCGTAAAACTTGCATATTAATAATTTGATAACATCGAAATTTAATTAACTAAGAAGTAACAAATTGTCTAAGTAGAAGCAACGTAATTCTAACATGTAACTTAGAAATGTGTAGATTAATTAGAATTTTAGTAATGGACAATTTGCCAACTACGGGGTGTTCATGCATATTTAATCTAAGAACAATAGAGATCTAGTTTATTTCAGACATTTAGTGCTTGTACTTGTTTTTGTATTTAAGCTTCTTGTAAAAAACTAGTAAGTTTTAATTAATAGTGGTAAAAGACAATTATTTAATCACATTTACAATTAACAAAATGAAAGTGTATTTTTAAATTAACAAGAAAATAACAAAATCTATTATTTAATCTATATAAAAATCTACACTTTCACAAAAAAAATGCCAGCATTGTTATCAGTAAATTAGTAATGTGTATAAGACTTTGGCCACTTTGTAATACCATCGGCTTCTTCTGTGAACAAATATATGACGCCTTAAAGTAACAGCGAAGATGTTCGGACAAAGGCTCTAGCCGTATAAGAGAGTCCTGCAGCCTCGGTCGGCGATTCGATTGACATTTTTCCCATGTTTTGTGTAAGAAAATATCATTATTCCCAAAGCATCCGGTCGCAATACCTGAATTACGCTTACTTATAGCGTAATATTAATTTTCTTAATTGTTCAATACCGAAAAAGTTCTTAAAAAAAATTATTTCCCGGAATTCTTTAATGATGATGATTTTCCGTGAAAATTGATTATAAAACTCTCCAATAGATAAGTCCATTATTTGCAAACCTTGCTATTTACTGGAATGCATTTTTTTTGGAAATAAAAAAAAACGACTAACATTAGTATACTGCTATTTTCGCATTCAAAAAAATATATTGTTGTTGCTTAAAGTTTATAGGAGTGGAAAGTAGAAGTTTGTATCCTAAAAGAGTTACATATTTTTAGAAAACAAATTATGTTTATTGCATATAGCCAGTTTTGAAAATAAATTAATTTTAAAAAAAGTTTAATAACGAAGGCAAGGGATATTGAGGAAAAAATAACTGTTCTCTTTTTAATAATACAAAAGAATATGTCAGTAAGTACTTATAAACATTAAAAAACAAATGGAAACTCTTTGGAACTTAAACAAAACAGGAGTCATCCTCGGCATTTTGTTACGTTGGTTTTCGTGTAACAAAAAAAAGGAAGCCACGGCTAACACAGTTGTTCCCGAAGTGTGCGTCGCAGGCTTCGTGATGCTAGATTATAAATTAAATCTAAAAAAGCGCCAACTAAATTAGGGAGACATCGTTTAAACTACCCGCAACTGAAAAAGAACAAACAACACGACAGAAGTGATAACACAGAATATATATTTATGTTATCACAGAACGTAGTCGAAGAGTACAAAGACGGTACATAAGTAGTGTTATATAAACGTTGCAAACAATATTACATGAGTTGATATCACAGGCCAAGTATAAATTACGCCCTTGACTGGGCAACACGTCGGACATCAAAGCGACCTAATCGGTCTAACTTTTACACTCAAAGAAGAAATGACTTTATATTCGTAAAAATGATCTTATAATTAATTGTGTTAACAACCTAACATGTATGTAGGGTCATTCTAACAATCGACATGACTAACGGATTAGTACTAATAAAAAATAGAAAGTTTAATACTTACAGTTATGTTTTATCCAGTAGGGGATTAGCTAATTCCGTACCTGTATTACCTAAAACGTAATATGAAATCTAACAAAACGTACATAAGGCGTTATCACAAGTAAATTCCGTTTTTAAATCATACAATCATTGAAGAATGCGAATTGATAGTAAAAGTTCCTTCCAAAAGAAATCGCAATCGTAAAGGCCTCCAACCCCTTGACGGTGTGAATGGTTAAATTACAGCAACGTGACGTCATGGAAACTTTCCAATTATAACAGGTGTTTTATCAGCTCCACAGATAAGGGATACAGGTGGAGGGGTGACGACCCGCTAAAGAATCAATTTAAACCCTCAATGGAAAAAAGTGATATAATCACATACCCCAAATAAGCTTTCACTCAGATACAAAATCCATTTGCTTATTTACGTGGAATCGCGTGAAACAACGTAATGATAAAAGCTTGGTTTGGCGCAGATACCGCCAGAGGTCCGCGTGTTGCACAAATCATTACCGGAAAAATAATGAAGTCATGCTTTTAAATATTTGACAGTCGACCACGAAAAGTGGGCATGTCGAGGAAAAATTTTATACTCGAAATTTTTAATATACCCTATTTTTAACATAACAATTTTGGTAGTTTTCTAAACCATCAACGGTTTCTTTTACTGAGGAAAAGGAAGAACCTTTCTGCAAGTGTTCTTCGTAAAAATCTAGTTCTGGAAGGCTTTATCCTTTTTCAGTGTTTTTCCAAGTGGTAATTTCTTAGGAGCCATTGAAGAAAGACAAAAATTTTTCTTACAAATATTTTCAGCTTTTCCGACCTCAACGTGGTAATTGGGTTCACCTTGGATTAAAATATCGTTTTCTTTTTTGTAAAAAATAAAGCGCTTTATATTATTAAATCCAAAGTGCCATGAACCAGGCAATTTATTGATTCGTTTTATTTATGTTCTCCAATCATACACATCCCAATCAATACCGATTTTTCGTACAGAGGAATGCTTCCTAATTAAATCGTCATATCAGCTTATTTCCACAGTAACAGGCATTTTTTTATGTCCCTTTCTATTAGGCCGAAGTTATGGTCAGGCGGAAGAACGGAGTGACCGACAATGGGAAAAATCCACTCAACTTTTTTAATATGTTGCGGCAACTCTTCAAGAAGCCATGAAGCTAGGCATCCCCATCGTGTTTGAATTTTTATTTTGTCTGCCACAATCATCAGCAAACAAACGTACTGTTATACACGGATCAAAATGAAAATTTTTAGAGCTTGATGCCAAGTCGATGCTATAGTATTAGAATCCTTTCAAGTCGATTTCGGTCCACAAGTACGAAAACACATTCCTTGGCTTTATTCTAAAATTATTATAATTTATTTGCTGGCTGAAATAAACCAATTGATCAGGCAATCTAGGTAGCGCCAGTTTTTTTTTGGAAATCGAATGAAAAGTAAGTTGCGTTAGGTGTTTTATTCTTAAGGAGTTGAAAAAAAGCCTTTGCTTTCACTTGCGTATTCTGATGCACTTTCCGAAGATAAAGGACGAAAATTTTTTTAAGATTCAAGTCACACGGCAAATAAATCCTCACGCTTGTCTTGCTTCTACAGTAATGAGACTCGGTACAACTAAGGGATTCTATACATTTCTTGGTGGAGTTTCTGTTTTCGTCGATTCTTGGACTTGCTCTATTGCCACCCCTGCGTTTCCTGGGTAGCTCCCTGTGACAACAAAATTTCTCACAATCTTTTGAATACGGCCCTTACTTAAATTTGTAACTCAGAGGAATGTTTTTGCGCATACTCGACACTGCAGCATGATTAGATTTCCCTCTTTTCTGTTTTCATCCTGTACAGCAAGCCAATATCAAAGAGTCCTGTTTAATTTTATCTTTTGACTCATACAATTAGGCATGAAAGTCTTTAAGCTGCTTCATTGTGAGTTTGGTACAATAATAAGGCAACCCAGGTTGTCCCTTATGACCACAAGTGGGTATGACCTAGTTCCGTGTGGACTAGGTTTAATAGGCACTATATTTTCAACTTCTAACTCCATAATGATTAAAAATAATTTAAAAATCCCGCAATTCGAAAGAAAAACAACTGTTTCGTCGTTTAGATCCAGTCTAGTGAAAATGCATTTGTTGCAAACAGTTGTTAAGCACGTGGGCAACTAGCGAATAATTTGATTAGCGGCAAAACAAAGAGCGAGATTTGCAAGTGAGACATCAAAACAAAGAGCCAGTTTTATATATAACCGTTATTTTGTAGACAGTATTTTCGTGTTAAAAACAGTTTTGCAAATGTTTGATTTTAATATTCAAATTCTCGTTAAAATTTAAATATATTTGCACAAAAAAACAAATTTTTGTCGATTAGCGAGTTTTGCAAATAATAGACTCATATATAGAGTACTGACTTGAGCAAAATCAAGATTTTATTAAAAATATGTTTATGAAACGTATCTTTTTTTAGTAATATTCATCTAGTTTCTAGACTTCTAGATAATCTTTCTAAAAGATTACATACATGGGTTGTATATAGTCCTCGCAATTTTACTTTCGATGCACGTCATTAACGTCAGTGACGTAGTTATTCAACCATGTTGTCGGTATTATCATGTAAATTTACTCTTTTCGTACATTCTTAATATTACATTGCGAATTACGTTTTCATTAAATGTTTCTACATTCGTAACAGATGTACTACACGCTTACGTTTTGAGGAGATCTAAGAACCTCTGTACATACAGAAATAACTGTAGAATATATGTATGTATTACCACAATTTAAATATTATGTAAAAGGGTACCTCTCGCACAGCATTTACTGATATCAATGGACCACCATTATCTCGTTCAAGCTCAAAATAGTACAGTTTTGTATCAAAAATAATTATAAAAAACAATGAGCATTTTGACATATTACTTTGACGTAAAAAACACAAATTAAATTTGACAGATGCCAACAACGCTGCAACTTTAGTAAGCACACCAACAACGCGACAAAAAAAAATTCCATAAGACAATTCGGTAATTATTTATTTTTTGCTATAAATAGGGTGGTATGAATTTTACGTCATTAATGACGTGCATCGAAAGTTAAATTGCGAGAACTATACATTTTTATAAGCTTTCTGTTCGTCGAAACCGCAACCTTCTCAGATTTAATATAATTTTTAATACCATTTTCGCTTTTTGCTTATTTTAAATAATAGTCTGTTAAAATATGTGTACATGATATAATAATTAAATAAATATTGTACATATACTACAACATTTTAGTCTTCGTCGCTATTGTTGTGGATTGCAGGATCAATACGGTCTAGATCAAAAATCCTAGACCAAACGGCAGCTGGCCTAACAATGCGAGATAGGAACTTTACATGAGATAAATAATAAATGATAATTGCAACGTGAGAACAGCAACCGATGGTTCTCAAACTATTTGCGCTATCACAAGTCTATTGTAGAATACTATCAATATCGGGTAAATTCGGTCTGTATTCAACAAATACTTTGTACTGTTTTTGATTGATATGTCGTGATTGTATGGTTACTGTTTATTGCATTTGGTTTAGGTTTATAACAACTAAGATTAATCGCATCTTTAACTGACATAATTTCAGCAAGAAAAGAGACCGATTGAGCTAGTTGATACGTTCCCGTAAAGAAAATTATTTATTTGCGTTCGTTCAATTCTGGGAAGTCTAAGATTTCTGAAGAATCGTACTTTTTTTTACTCCAGCTATCGACTTTTGCTGCAAGTGTATTTTAAAAATATATTCTAGCATTGATATGCCTTACAACTCTAGCAGTTTATTATATACCTGATGGTGTATTTATACTTTTTCCCAATAATGTCATGAACAGCTTCAGCAACCAATCTTAATTTTGTAACGAGACGGGATGCGTTAGATTCTTCTGCAGTCAGCTGATTTTTTTACCTTCTAGTGCTGGCATAAGTACAATGTAACCATCATCTTCTAACATGTATTGTGTGAATCCTCGATCAAGTATATAAACATCGCCTTTCTTCAAAAGTTTGCCTATACCATTAGGATTCGATAACATATGCTTCAGTATGTAACCATCAGTTTGAGTTTCTAAATAAGAACCATTGATTTCTACAATATACCCGTCAGTGGCACAAATCGTAAATGGTTTGCATAAAGGAACCTTTTTCTGTCCGGAATGATAAGCACTAATCGATTTTCCAAATTACGCAGATTTTTTACATACTGGGATGTGTGATCCGCAATAAAATCTTCTCTCTTACATTCATCAACACTGAACTCATAAGGTAAAACTTTTTTCTGAAGTGCATCCATAACAGATTCGCAAAAATGCGATACACTTTGTTCACTGTTTAAACCTAAATTGAAGCTAAAACATTATTTTAATTCCCAGTTTTTAGTTTAAACAAAAAAACGATTAAGGGCTGCAAAAAAGATCAGTTTTCAGTATTCCTCATCGAAGTTAACTTTCGTTGTAAGTCTTGAATTTGCTTCCAGTTTAATCCAGCAAACAAACGTTCGTCAGAAATAGAAAATTGACCAATTTGCTAATGTAAAGTATGATTACAATTATTCGACCTATGATTAAGAAATTGTCAAAGTTCAGATTTTTCGATGTATGAGACATTAGAGTGAATAACAATATTGTCAAAAACGGGTTTTTATAATATGTTCTTCACAACACATATTAACCTTAGATATCAAAATACGTTTATTTACAAAAACTTGCATACGTGCATCAAAGGTAACGACTTTCATTATAGCGACATCTTTAAAACAAACGCAACTGTATTTGTGGGTGGAAACTGCTCTGTTAATCAGCATCTTAACCATTTCAACTTGCGCTTTAACTTTTTCTAAAGATGCAACAAAAACCGGATCGTTGAGCGAAGACAGTGAATTATGTGTAACTGTTGTTGAACTAGTTCCAGATTGCGAAGACTGAGGTTGATTTTCAATGGTTGGATCAGGATTAAGAGAATTAAATTAAAGCAAATTTTCAATGACTTTCTTATAAAACAAATTCAAAGGTTACACCACAGTCTCGAGAGCAATGGCTCCTTCCCACAATCTCAAACTCAACAACCAACTTTAAAAAAATATTATTTTCCTCTGTTCTGCAAAAAGGACAGTTCCCAATTGTTCAAATTTATATATTGTCTTTCCAAACACAGGTATGAGACATGACATGATATCATAATGCTCATGTAATTAACACTATGAGCCAAGCGGATTCAATCACTTAGGCAGATCTGTATAGAACAACCCATTTAATGAACCTCCAAGCAAAGACTTTCTGCTGGTTCACCAATAACTGTTAAAGAGAACAAAATTTCCGCTTGTTTACTCAAATTTAAGCTAAGTAAATTCAAATCAAGTCATTTTTTTCATAGTTTACATACCTCCCAGTGCATTACTAAAAACTTGATCCTCAAAGGAACCTGAAAAAATTGTCACTGTATAATCACCAAACTGGTAGAATCTACAATCTGCAATATTTAAATTTAACAAGTTATTTATATAAATCAAAAACGAATTTAACTCGAGAACATATCTTTGTGGTACTACCGTTTCCACAGCTATGTCAGCGCTGCTGATTTTGTCAATTTTAACTACCTAGGACTTTTCTTTCAATTATTATGTTTGGTTTAAGAGTCAATTGTTCACTGTTTACAAACAAATAGTCTAAACAAGACTGTCGGGTTGGAGTACATCCATACACATTCAACGAAACCATGGAAGTCAAGTTCTTTTCGAAAATGTCAGAGTTGATGTCTCCCACTAGTATATGATTATCGTTCACAGTTGAACTTCCTTGAGAAATATTTATAAACTTTCAAGAACATTGGTAACATCCGTTTCAACCGGGGAGCTACACAGAACCGTACAATAGAATTCTGAATTACCATAATCTCTAACCAAACTTATATTATCGATATCCTAATTACGAATTTTATGATTTATACCAGATTTTATGTACATACAATATAGTTACGTTTATTATATTTACAAGGTTTAATCATTTTTCCAACATTAGAAACTTTTCGTTCATCTTTTTCTGCCTTGACAATTTTCTTCTTAGAGAGTTCTTTTGCTCATAGCTCTTGTTGCCTCTCAATAATGTTGTTGGTCTTCCTCTCTTTCTTTTTTCAGACAAAGTCGTTATTCTACTACATTCCTTCCATTCTTTTTATTACCTTTTGTCTTTATCCAATTGGTTCTGTAATCTATTGTTCGTCACGTTTTTATTAGCTCTGAATTATCTAATTGACTCACTTCATTTCCAATACACAAATTTATTGACTGTCCTACTTATTTTACTCCTTTTTTGATTTTGCGAAACATGATCCAGGTCCCCTTTGTCTTGATCCAGAAGCACCTAAAGTTATGCAAATTTTAAAGTATATGTGTACATTTGCATCGCTTATAGGAAGCTGATGCTTGTACTCGTCTTTTTCCAGTTTTTAAGCGGATCTTCAATGTAAATTTTAAAAAGAGTAGTTGAAAGACAACACTCTTGCCTGAGGTTTTATGTATTATAAATTTTTATGGGTATTATTGTATCGGTGTATAATTCTTTTACAGCCGTAATTATTGTGTTATTTATATTCGTTTGTTAGATAGCTACCCGCAGCATTCAAATAGATACATTACCGTATGCCTTTGCTAAATCTATAAATAGCAAATAAGCGTCTCATCATTGCTAACCGATTTTTTAATGAATGAATAAGCTATATACGATCGTCCTGTGCGAAATCCATTCTGTACTTTTACTTCGTTAAAACTTGTTTAATAATTAATAATTGCTAGATATTTTGTATTAAGTTACTAATAAAATAAAATATCTTTAAACATAGTATTTTACAAAAAAACGTTTCTTAAAAACCTGACGTGCAAGATAATTTTTAAAAATATTTAAAAAATTAAAAAGTACATATGGTACCCGTATAGAAGTCTAAGAAAAAATCTTTGTTGAATAGTATAATCTATACAAGGATTCTAGGTGCACAATTCACAGCCAAAAATTCTTAGGTGACTCACATCAAACTTTTCTCTAATCCACTTATCTTTTGCTATTGTACGGGGAAGAGAAGTCTCTCGTTGAATATATATTTTTCAAGTAGATATATTGCTGAATTCGTTGTTTCGGCACAAAATTTGTTATCCAATTCTGAATCTTGTATCGGTATCGTTTTTCTTTGTCATTTATTGTGCGGTTTGGCCTTTTTGGCACACCATTTTGCTCAGATGTGTAGGGAATCGTTTCCTGATGTAATCAAATAGTTTGTGAACTCATTGTTGCAATGTTCTATACTATTACTTGTTTGAAGATTCTAGACTACGTTTTCAGTTTCTTTTTCAACACTTAAATTCGAGGAACGTTTCAAATATTTTATTTTTCCTAGATAAGAAATACTCAAAAGTTTTTCTTGAAAGATCGTCTAGAAATAAAAGTAAACACCTTATTCTGCTGGTAGATTAAGTCTAAATGTATTATTTCTAACAATTCTTTAGCTCTTGATCCACTTTTTTTGTATGAAAGTTTGCTCATTTTTCCAGACATACACAGTTCATATTGTTCAGTCTTATCTTCACTAGAATAATACACTGTTAAAGCAGAATTTTTTATTGTTTTTATACGGTACCTAGCCTTTTGTGTAATATTTTTTTAGGTAATTTCATACTCTTCTTATGTACATCAGATTAGCTTTAGGAGTTCCAATTCCTGTTGGTTCAGGTAAATTTGACGGTTTATAATTTGGCACATTAAAATTTACAGCAAATCTTTTCTCCACCGTGGTATTCGTCAATAACAAATTCGTAGTTAATTTTGAAACCAACAAAACTTTATTAATCCGATTGATTTTGTTTGTTTTTTGTTCATATATTTTACTACAAAACATATTTGTACTGACAAATCTATTTGTTTCAGGACTTATTAGTAACTTTATCAACTCTTCTTCGCGGATCCGTATACGAACGTCTTAGATGGACGTTTAAATTATACGACATCAACGGAGATGGCTGCATTAGTAGAGGAGAATTAGGGGAAATTGTTACAGCTGTACATGATCTTATAGGTCGACGATCTCATCAATCTCATCATTCTGAAGATGAACGTAAGACCCGAGAGCAAGTTGATAGAGTCTTCCGAAAGCTGGACCTAAATCAGGACGGCGTAATTACTATAGAGGAATTTATGGAATCGTGCCTCAAAGATGATGTAATTACTAGATCTCTCCAGATGTTTGATACAGTACTATGATGCACAGAGCGTAGGCCCGGCCCGGGGCGTTTGTAAAGTGCCAAGCCGATGCTTTATGGCACATTTGGTTCTAAATCTTGATTGTATTTGTGCACCAACTTGTAGTTAATGTGACAGGGTGCAATATAAATACATTTTACAAAAATTATGTTAGATTTAAATTAATTATAAGCAATTTCACGTAAACTATGGTTTCTGCCAGAATAATCAGTTTGTAGTAAATGTTATTAATTTCTTTAGTCACATTATATACAGATGTTTTAATTATTGTAGAAGTAAAGTAACGTCCTCATCAACCATATTCAGCAACTAATATACGTTACACTACACGTACGTGCCAATAACATTTTTAATAGCTTTTTGACAACATTTTAATACTACAAATGGCATGTAAATTTAAGGAAATATGCGGTTAAAGATGAGGACATACATTTATAATCAAATCCGTGCATTGTGTAAAACTTAAGAACTGATGTAAACTCTAATTTTTTGACGACTTGAATAATTTCCTGATACAGTCATAAATTGATTACAATTCTTATTTAAATATTTGAAAAAACAGACACCAAGTTAACTTATTTCTTACATCGTCTTTAAATAATAAGAATCGTGTGTAAAACTTTTGAGCTTTTATTATCAAAAGCAAGCTGTAAAAAAAAAGTGTTGTTCATTTTCGGGTAAAAGTACTTAATAACTGTTAATTAATGTCGTAGAAATTAATTGTTAAAGCAGCTATAACATGTACCTGTACCCTGCTGTAATACTAAATACCTTTTTATTAAAACTTCATTTTATTTTTAAAGCTGCAGTTGTTTAATTACTTTTTATGTTATAACTGTATTTAACGTTAATACTAAAAAGAGTAATAAAGTGCCTCTTTATCTCATTGCTATTATTCAAAAAAAATGTATATTGCAAGAATTGAAAGTATACATGCACAATGACTTATACTTTGATTAGATTTAAGTAAATTCAAAAATCTTAAGCATATTTAAGTTATTTTTCTAATTTAATTATAATACAAGATTTAAGGTAATTACAATAATAATCCGAGCTTCATTACACTTATAAGATATGTCTAGGTTAGTTGGAGTAAACGAAAGGCACAAAAAGAATAATCAGTTAATTACTTTAGTCGTCATTTTGAAAAGCATAATTTCAAATGCGTGCTTATTACATATATAAATGTAATGCGTAATCAAGCACATTTTTTATTACCAATTTTTAAGTGTTGTAAAACTATAACAAAAATACAACTGTGTATTCTTTCTACTTAACAATGCAAGTAATAATATGATAAAACATTGGTATCGTTTTTAACATTTACGTTTGTACTAGCAATACTTGATAAATTGACCGTTTTCTTTAGTTAAAAAAAAGGTAAATGCCATAAAATTACTGTAGTAGTTAGTGTGTATAGTAAACTGTATAGTTCCCAAACAATAATTAGTTACACAGTATATACTAGGCTGTTTTATTAGATCGTATAGGCGATTCAAACTAAGCGATACCTATCGTTGCAATGATACTCAATTTTTTTCTGTTTGATTTTGAATTTCTTCTGTTCTGTTAAATATTTTTAGATAAAATTAATTAACAATTGTAAAATTGAGAAGCATGTTGAACGACATGCAGCCTGGGTTGTAAAATTAGTACTCGAGAAAAAAAACTAAATATATAAAAGTTTATTCGCAAAATCTTCAAAGATAGAATTTTTTTATCAAACGAGCATATATTCAGGTTTTATTATAATTTTATATTAACGTCAATAATAAAGTTTCCAATACTACACTTGCCTTGTGTTCAACATCTCACATAAAACCTAAATAACAACGCTTCAAAATACAGGTGCTTACCATCATTCTAGTACAAAGAAAATGTCGATAAAACCGATGACTAATGAAGTGTGCCATGAGAAAACAACATACCTACATACATGCAAAGTGAAATTGTAGATTCTCAGAGACTAATTGCGATATTAAGTGCCCAATGCAACTATGCCGGCTATTGAGTTTTAAGTGATTGTCAGTGTTATTTTACAGCAGGAAACAAAACCACAGTAAAACGATTAAATAAAAATTCTAACCTATATACTACACACTAATTTAGAATCAGAAATAATATCAATAAATCTTATGTAATGCTGAAAAAAACCTATCAACTATAAAAAAGAAAGACTATAAAGTACATAAACTAAGCTTTCGTTTTTAGAAAAAACTTGTAACAACAAAAAAACAAGAAGTATAAACAGTACAATACTAAAGGTGATAACTTTTGTCGCTGCAACGGTAGTTTGCCGGTTGCCCCTAGGGACGCTGGAATCTTAAATTAAATCGCCTATAACTGGAACATATAATTTTTAAATAGAAATCTGATTATTTATTTCCAAAAATGGAAATAAACTTATTTTGTCCAAAATGCATGTCGACTATGATAATAGTGCAATAACCACGCCCTGCGCCACTACTTGATTAATAATAAATGTTTCTTATTTTATTAAAATTATACATTCGATGCTGTTAGTTTTAATTTAATTTTATTAAATATTTGGAACGTGTATTTGTTAATTTTTGGTTCACGCATTAAGAATGTAAATATATGTTTGTATTTAAAATTCAGTATATTTATGTATTTAGTTATAAGTATATTAAAAGAAATACCGCTCATTAATAAAGTTTTAAATAATTTATAGTTATTATATCTACTACAGCAATATTGTAATGTATCTTTATTATAACATTGTTAAACCTTTTTAATTATAATAAATTGTTATGCGGTAGTCCATGTTGTTACTTATGTAAAACATAAAATTTAAAATTTTTCATTGTTTTGGTGTTCGGTTTTTTTTCCATATTGTTTTTTCTTTATTATAACGGCAGGTTTATTTCATCTAATCTAAATTAATTAGAATTTTTTTAATTCCTTTCATAAAATAAACTAAATATTTAACATCAGAAGAGTTTATAATAATTATGCAGATTTGATGTTCCGTGAGCAATCACGCAACTCGAGTGCATCCCCAAATAAGTACATGTTATTGTATTAGTTCTTCGAATAATAGCTAACCTAAAAATTCTATAGAATTTCATCGTCTTCATTCGATCGTTTACTCTATATAGTTAAACATTTAACTTCATTGTGCGTAAAAATTAGAAATTAAACAAAAAAAAATTCTTTAGCTTAACGACATTACGAAATTAGTTACATTGGCGGTAACCGTAAATTGATTATTCGCAATCAAAAGGATTATTAATTTAAAAAAGACTTTAGCGGATTTATGTATTGTAGTGAATAACGAAAGATTAACGAAACATATTTAATTAAAAATATACAATAACACTAACAAACAAATTACAGAATTGCCGAAGCAGCTGCGTGCTGTTAACCCGGACGACTTGAGTTGTAGTGGGCCGCCTATGGTGGGCCGATCTGCGTTAGGGTTTTCCACACTTGCGCGTTGTCCGACCATTAGGGTATTTAAGTACATGATAGAGGGCACTACACTACCCCCTTCTTTAGTGTGAACGGCTAATTAATAATTACATATTATACAACCTACGTAGTATAGTTGGTACCACGTTGTTAAATTTTTGGGAAAGCGAACTGTTCGCCCTGATTTTGTGGTTTTCGTGTGGTCGGCCGTGGAAGCAGCATCGCCGCCCCTGCTACTCGTACTCGAGGCACGCCCCTGGTAACTGTTATTTGTTCCCGTTAGTTTATGGTTAACCTCACTTGATATCTCTTCTTGTTCCACATATGCTGTTTTTAAACGATCTATAGAAATCTGTTGTCGTTTCCCTTTAATTAAAAGGGTAAAATACTTGTCTGCAGCTTGTATCACCTTATATGGACCATCGTATGGTGGTTTTAGTGGTTTTTGTACCCCCTCTACACGAACAAACACAAATTCAGAAGAGTGTAAATTTTTGGGTATGTAAGTGTAACGATTATTGCTATGGGCTGTTGTTCTTGAGTATTGAATTTTTTGCATATAGGTTTGCAGTTGTGTTGCAAAATTTGTGTTTGCGGTACTTGTTTCAACAACTGATGACTGGTCGACGAGATCGCTTGGAAGTTTTACAGTTGTTCCATACACTAGTTGTGTGGCGGTTGATCCGATGTCTGCTTTGATGTCACTTCTGATTCCAAGTAGGACTAAGGGAAGACATGTCTTGGTACTTGATTGCCTCCTTCAAGCGTCTGTGAAATCTCTCGACTAATCCATTAGAACTTAGGTGGAAGGCAGTTGTTCGGATTCTCTTAATTCCAGTTAGGTTCCTTAGAGATGTGAACAAGGCTGATTCAAATTGAGTTCATCGATCGGTGGTAATCGTAACCGGCACTCCAAATCTTGAAAGCCAATTATCGACGAAAGTCCTGGCACAGGTCTCAGCTGTGATGTCTTTGATCGGGACTGCCTCTGGCCACCGGGTAAATCGGTCTATCATCGTCAGCATGTAGTAGAAGCCTTCGGAAGGTAAAAGTGGCCCCACGATATCTAGGTGAATATGCGTGAAACGACCATCAGTGTCTTGGAAGCTACCCAGAGGAGCCTTAGTATGGCGGTGAACCTTTGATTTCTGGCAGCTGATACATACTTTAACCCATCTTGTAGTTTCTTTCTTCATATTTGGCCAAAAATATTTTTGGGTAACTTGTTTTACTGTGTTTTTTACACCTGGATGGGCTAAGTTGTGAACTAGTTCAAACACATTTCTTCGGAACTGTGGTGGTATGTAAAGCCTGCTTCCACTTGTAGTTTCGTACCATAAAATGGTATCAGACAATGGGGCTGCTTGCTTGGAGAAGTTGTATTTATTTTCAAGCTTCAGTTGAACTAGCTGCTCGTCTGTTTCTTGTGCATCTGCCAGTGAGCGTACATCGAATTGGGCTGATGTTATAGATTCTATGCGAGACAATGCATCTGCTGGTGAGTTTTCATTCCCTGGGACAAATCGAATATCTGTACTGAATTGTGATATAAGATCAAGTTGTCGGATTTGTCTAGGGCTGCATTTATCGACTTTTTTGTGAAAGGCATATGATAAGGGCTTGTGGTAACAATATATTATGAAGTTCCTGCCTTCTAGGAAATGTCGGATATGCACTATTGTTCTATAAATTGCCAACAGCTCACGATCATAGGTACTGCAGTTTTGTTCCGTTGGTGTTAGCTTTTGGGAGTAGAATGCTATGGGTTTAACTGCACCATCCTCTACTTGCTGTAGAACCCCTCCGATAGCACTGTTTGAAGCGTCTGTGGCAATGTTCAGCTGTGCATATCTCTTTGGATATGTTAATGTTGTTGCTGTAACCAGGTCTTCTTTACATTTATTAAATGCTTGGAGTGCTTGCTCGTTCAGAGTGATTGGTACATTTGTTCTAGTGTGGCCGTTTAACAGAGCATTGAGTGGTTTTTGGGTTTCTGCTGCTTTAGGTAACCATCGTCGATAGTAATTTACCATACCAAGAAATCGCTGCAATTCCTTTGAAGTTTTAGGAAAGTGTAGACCTTGTATCGTAGCTACCTTTTCGTTTAATGGACTAATCCTTCTGAAGATACCCGAACTCCTAAGAAATCGATTTCTGCTGCTCCGTAAGTACACTTATTCAGGTTTATTATAATGCCGTATTGGTTTAACCGTGCCAACACCTGTTCTAGATGTTCTGCCCATGATGTCGATGCAATGAGAATGTCATCTAGGTATGCATATACGCCTTGCAATATTTGGTCCATAAAACGTTGAAACGTCTGTGCTGCGTTTCTTAATCCAAATGGAGTACGCAAAAACTCAAACAGACCAAATGGCGTGCATATAGCCGTTTTGGGACGGTCCGCTGGATTAACTGGTATCTGGTAGTATGCTTTAACTAAATCTATTGATGAGAATATTTTCTTGCCACTTAGGTTATGTGTGAAGTCTTGAATATGTGGAATGGGGTATCGATCAGGGACTGTACATGCATTTAGTAACCTAAAATTGCCGCAAGCTCTCCAAGTTCCACTCTTTTTTTGGACCAAATGCAAAGGGCTCGACCACTGGGAAGAAGATGGCTGTATTATTCCAGCTTCCATCATCTCCTTGAATTCTTGCCGTGCTATCTGGTGTTTCTCCGGTGCTAGTCTCCGTGGCTTGTTGTACACTGGTGGACCTGTTGTTTCGATGTGGCGAACAACACTATGTTGAGGCTCCCGAAGCTTGTTGGTAGGCCTGATCAGGTCAGGGTATTTTCGCACCAAGTTTCGAAATGCTTCGTCGGTCTCAACTAAGGCATGAATACCAGTTTCTTTAGCTTGTTTCACGGGGCACCATACACTAAGACTTGTTTGAATGTCAATGAGCTTTCGGTTAGCTATGTCCACCAACAACTTGTAATAGTTTAAAAAGTCAGCATACACAAAATTTTTCTTCTGTCAACTTTTGATGTTCGCTTTCGGACTGTATTTTTCCTCTCTGTGTATTTAATGAAATAATGATATTTTTTTGTATCAGTCAACATCCAAAATTGCTCATGTATAATTTTTCTTATGTGGCGAGCACACTCCTTTTATTTCTCTTACTAGCATATTTTTTCCTTTTAGAGATACATATTCTTCTCACTTTTGTTGTTTTATTTTTCGGATAATCAGCCTGATGCTAATCACTCTCGTTATGAATAGCCCAATCGTTATTATTTTAAAAGCGGTATGCTTTTAACGGTGCTACTCCTACCGACTCTCGTTGTTTTGAACTATAACAATATATAATAACGGCGGGTTTTTGTAGCCGTTGTGGACATAAGGATAGTGGTCTATAGGTTTTTTTATATGAAAAAATGAATTTCGAGGATGTTTTGCGCGTTGTTTTACACGAGGAACTGGAAAATGCAATTGTAAGGCGAGTAATTTTAGTTTTACTATAGGTTTTATTGTGTATCTAAGAAGGTGAGGTTAGCAACGTATTTTCTCATACGGGCAAAATGAAAAAGTGCAAAAAAGGATTTTATGCGACAACAGCGACCCATTTCACATGAGGGAAATTGATTTCCAGATGTTTTGCCTGTCGAGGGATAGTGTGCGTCACTTATTGCAGGTTTTGAGGCCTCATTTGGTAAGTAGTGAACGCAGGAATGCGGTATCAGTCGAATTAAAAGTGAGTTTAGTAACCTGAAATTTGCAATGATTGATTATTAAATTTTCCATTTACCTCAAAAAAGGATTATGTTAATATTCTACACATGCATTTTTTCCAGTCTTTAATCATGACTATAGAAACACCTTTTAATGAATATTCTTTTAGGGACCACAAACTATTTACATTATGACCCAAGACAAAACGAAGTTATTTCGATGTACTTTATAGGAAAACCATAGAAGCTTGCTATTATTTATATTTCGCAAAATGCATTAAACCCATCTTGTTGACCATTATGGTGCACATATTTTAATTTACATATTAAAATATTTGTACGTGCTAATTCTCTTATAGCATCTGCCAGGTTGTTGGTAGCTGCATTAGTTTCTTTATTTTCCTCCAAGGCAGCACTTTTATAAATTAATTTACTCATGTATGTGTCTTAACAAAGTTTAAAATAAATTTTGTGTAGAGAAGATAAACCATTTGTATGTACATTGAATAATGAACTGTAATCATGGAAATTTGCGTCCATCGGTATATCTAAAATATATTTATAATTATTTGTTTCTTAGCAGTATATTAATTTTATACGGTAAGAATTATGCCAGGTTCATCATTTGTCATTTCAATTATTTGCAACAAGCAATTAAAATATCAACTTACGAGTGATATTCACACCTAACATATCCGGTATTTTGTTATCACCTAAGTGGATTTTCGAAATTAGGTGCAACAATCTCTCTTTCATGTCACTTATTTTTTTTTAGTGGCAGCTCCACCACCAGTACCATCAGGTGTAGATGGATTTCTCTGCTTTTTTTAACATTATATTTTCACTCGGTCCATACATAAAATAATTAAGTAAATAATTAATCATGAAAACTTTTTTTTGAATTCGCACATTTCTCCACTGCTCTGCGGTTTTTGGTGGGCCATTTCTGCTTGCACTTTCAGATGCGGCAAACTCTTCCCACAAATATTTTATTAGATTGCAATCTGTCGGCTTTGATTTGCCCGACACTATAATCCGGTTGCTCTCGACAAAATTGAGCAAACTCTCATACTGCTGTTTTTGTCGTTTTTTTGCTTTTTCCCACATTTATCCATTGCACTAAAAAACACAACACAAAACCCACCAAAAACCAAAATAAATTTTATTATTTCTCACCAGGTAGTTTGAAGTTACTGTTACAGAACAACATATTACGATAGCTACTTTATTAAATTACGTCAAACAACCCATACAGCATAGAAACGTCTAATGGACATCCATAAGATATCCGCGGGCTGCGGATATTCAGAAACCGTTTTATGGATGTCCGTTAGATATAGGATATACCAAGAAGGCCCCAGCGACCTCTTTATCACACAGAAGCGTGATGTTTGATTCCTCAGAAGATGGTGCAAAGTTCTGTATTAGACGGAGAAATTATAGTCCGAAATCGAACCAATTCAAATAATTAAACCCACAAGACGATTACAATCCCACTTAAAATGTAAATAACTAAACTTAAAATTATAATCGTGTAGCAAAACCATAAAATAAATTTTCGTATACATAGACACAAGAGTAATTATAAGTAAATTTTACAATTCCAATTAATTCTGGTTGCTCGATATTAAACGACAAAAATAAATAACAAACATAATTAATATCTTACCCTCGGTGAAATATAATTCTGATAGCTATCTGAATCCTTTTACTCTAAAACAAAATAGAAAATAATTTAACTTTCTATTATATTGAACAACCAGATGCCTAGGAACAAACCGGTAGCTGCGGGTTCTAATAATTACTGTGTGGGTTCATCTGTTTAATTAAACATGGTTCGTATTTCCAAAACCAACTAAAAAGGTAATAAGAAGTTCAGGCTCGTCAATCATGTCGATCACTTAATTAGTATATCGAAGAAAACCTTGGAGATAACGATTCAAAGGAAAATTTACGGAACTTAAAATCGGCCCATTTCGATGATTTCAAGCGTTCTTCCGGTTTCCTTTGTTTCAACTTCAAAAAAAAATCTTGATACAACCAAATTAATTACCGAACGTACTTTCGTAAGGTTTCATTTCGAGAATTAGAAGTAACATGCCTGGCCGTATACAACAAGTATATCCAAAATGCAAGCGCGTTTCGGAAAAACCTATTCGCTATTAAACGTAAAAGACAGACAGTGATTTATGACAGAGGCGAATTCCTACAATATTTACAAAAGAACAAAATCAACGTTACAAATGCATTTGTGATTAGAGCAGAAGCAGACCTTGTAATAAAATCATAACAACTACTCCCTCCTATCCTTGCGATATCTACAACCTAACAAACATTTTATCTTATAAAGACATAAATTACATTACTATTCATTACGGCTATGGTTATGGCATCTCCTAAATATTCTTCAAATAGCAGTAAATTTCCTGCATCATTAATAGGTAATGAAAAATTTGTAAATATCGTCAATGATATCTGAATAAAATTTAAATATAATTGAACTAACTTAGATTTAGGATTCCTACCTAATTGCTTTTTGTGCAATGGAATTTCAGTTTACATTTTACTTATTAATAGAGATATTGGTGTTAGATGTTTTTTTCTTCTTAGACCTGTTTCGACATAAATCTAAAAATATATATATGATAATAATGCTTATTATTTATTGCATTCTATTTTAATAGTAACATTTACCAACAGTAGCACCAGGAGGTGGTGGAAGTATACTTTCATTTTTACTTTCATCCTCTGAACTAATAATGGGTTTCATAATTTTTCTGTTACCGTCATCTGATTCTAAATCAGATGTATATGTGGCTTTTTTTGCCTTTTGCCTAGCCATTAGGTAATCATCTGTACAAATCCATTATTTTTATATTTCAAGATAAAAATATAATGGTACGGGTAGTGGACTTTTCGTCCCCGGAACAACCGTTTCCGGCCCTTTGTTTCGCGGACTTTGCGTCCCCCGGTCGCTTGGTGCCCAGGACCTTTCGTGCTCAGCCATTTTCGTTCGCAGAACTTTTCGTCTCCGGACTTTTCGTGTCCGAGGTCATCATCTTCAAATGACGAAACAAAAAATTTATTAGTAGATATGTATGGCGAATTTCATTGGGCCAATTAATTTTAGAAATTTTCGTTCCCGGGAACTATTGAATAAAACCAAATAGACGTGTTTCCACATTTTTTAATAACTTTTATTATACAATCAATATAAGACAGTGTTTATTACAAAGCGCATAAAATTATAATTACCATTAAAACTTACATGCAAATACTAACCTTGGAATAAAATAGAAATCAAGTACCTATACCTAGATGTTCTATAAGTAAATGAGACAAAGGGAAGGTAAATTGAAATTAAAACTCAAAGTTATAAGAAATGCCACGCAAATAATCAATATGATTTGTATTATCATAATCACCAACAATTGTTATCAATCTTTGATTGAGTTGAGCGTACTTCTTATTTTTTCTATTTATTCTATTACCCGCTTGCAGCTGAACGATGTCATAGTTTGTAAGTGACACTTGTCGTTTTAATAAATATATATAGTAAAAAACCACGATGCTATCCTTCTACGGCATTATTTGTTCGGGCCTCCCCATCAAGTATTCGTTCATAAACGTCCCATAAATTGATCGGGAAAATAGGATCTTGTCTTCGTCGACGGCCCCTTCTGCCAATATAATTATCTTCGAAATAACAACTCGTCAAAAACATCGATGAAGGCCATAGCCGCTATCATACGTACAGAAATTGCAAATTGATGAGATTGCTGGTATAAAACTTGCAGACCTTCCAACTGGATTTTTCGCCATATGCTTTGCGTTAAATGAAACAAAACAACCCGAAACACGCACCTTGCCGAGTTCTTGTTGAAATGCTCGAATGGCTGCGTGTTCAAAATCCAGCATTACTGTTTGAGGCGCTGCATCAGCACAAATGTTTTTTATTTCTTGTATCATTTTTGTATACGTTGCTGCCGTTTTATTTGGCAGCAGAACATACAAACAGGGTACCACAGTATTATGGTATTTCACATGAATTGTGTACAGCTGCGAAAATAAATTTGGGCACGTGCGAAACGTTCCATCTGCAAACCATGATGAACAAGAAGTCAGCAGTTGTATGTTTTTTGCTGTAGTAAATATAAGCATCCGTCCGTGTGGTAAATCTTGATTCAAATCATAGTACAGGAATTGTGATTGTTCGCCATTTAACAGAATCTCGGAGTATCTCTTAAAAAAATTTGTCAAGTTAGATGGATTACATCAATTTGTATGAATTATTTGTATTACTCACCTGTGGTAGCACTAAATTACCGACATTTTCGGGAATTGCAGGTGCGCCATCTTTATTTTTTCTTTTCCTAATATTTCGTTTTATCGTTTCCTTTGATGGAAGTATGACAGCCACGTTAGCGTGAATTCCTTCCACAGCTTGCGACATAATTTGTTGCGGCGTTTCTTGGGTAGCGGACGCCCTTTCCTTTAAAAACTGCTTCACACGTAAGGCATCAGGACGAGCAGCTTGTGCAGCATGATTGTGCTCCATTGATATTTTAACAACTTCGTTTGATAGATTATTTGTCTAAATTCGACCTTTACACTGCCCACGTTTTTCACAAACCCAAATCGTTCTTTCCCCATCCTTGCTTGACTTACAGCGCGTATACACATAACTATTATGTATAAATTTCAATTTATTTTTAATATGTTTCAAATTATTGTCCGCTATGAACAATATTGAAGTGACCAAACCAAAAGCACACTGGAGAAACGACGTAATGGATTTAAATTGCTGAACGGTGTTTATGTACTTTATTAAACTTAAATTCAGTGCACTGTACAAACGTTATTTTAGAAAATATACATGTTTGTACATTGATTGCTATTTAAGCCAATAGCAGGTACTTCATGCAGTACCTACTGTTTTCCCAAAATAGACAACTTACTTGAAACAAATAAATAAAAATTTGTTCACTCACAATTAACTAAGAACATGAATTTATTGCACTAATTTTTATCCTACATTTCCTGTTATACAAATTGAAAAGCAATTTGGAAAGTTGCAGTTTATGACAAATCACATAATAGTTCTTTAGAAATTGAACAGTGCTTAATTAAAAGGATTAGTCATTACAGCTTTATCTATGATCAGTATTGGCGTGTATGATATATACTAACATAATTCAAAATCCATTTAATTTCTAAAATAAATTTGTACAATGAAAAGTTCGCCATATCTACTAATAAATTTTTTGTTTCGTCATTTGAAGATGATGACCTCGGACATGAAAAGTCCGGAGACGAAAATGGCTGAGCACGAAAGGTCCTGGGCACCAAACGGCCGGTGGACGCAAAGTCCGGGAACCAAAGGGACGGAGACGGTTGTCCCGGGGACGAAAAGTCCGTGAACCAATGGTAGATATCAAAAGTGTTATTTCGGAAAAATGAAACGGGATATAAAACCTAAGACTCTTTATCACAATATTTTATTGCATTCATCAATTTTTGCTCTGTATATTGTACAGGCCAATAACATTTATTTTGTGATATCCATGTTGAAGGTACAGCTTCGACGGTATCATCGTTCATAAATTTTACAACTATCCAATTCTTTTCTTCTACGTCCATCCTACTTAAATAAAAAAGTATATATCAACACCTTTGTTTAGACAATAAATAATATGGGTAGTATTAAATTTATATCTATATATACATATACACTTTGTACTTTCTATAATAATTATTGGTGTGTATGCACAATAGGTATTATGATTGATTCCGGGATTTCCATTTCAATTCTCATACATTTACAAGAGATTTCATAATTATTCCAAAATCTAAGGCAAACCTCTTGATTACCAGCAATGTAAATTCCCAAATCAGAAGAAGGAAGCGGTTTTTCATATAAATTCCTCTTCTGTGTATATTTATTTCCAATCATAAATATCCCATCATTGTTTGAAACAATATTTTTTATAGAAACAATGCTTCCATTGTTTAAGCAGCAGCAATTATCTGTATCTATGTTTCAAAAATGATTTGTTTGTATTGTTTGTGGCCAATTTCAAAATATGTCTGTATTAAAAGTACATTATGATACTCAATTTGACTTGAGGATATATTATAGGAAAGTGTTAGTGTGTGTCGAATTAGAATAGTCCTTTTCTAGTTTTCTTCGTATTACTCTGTTCGTGCGTTCGATAAAGTTACATTGGTCAGAATAAACCGCATTGAACCAAATCTTTTGTACTTTGTACTGAGCGCACAAATTTTTAAAAGTACTACAAGAAAATTGAGGACCATTGTCACAAATGACAAATTGAGGAACTCCAAACGAAAGAAAAACGTGATTTTCTATAAACGACGGAACCTTGTGAGCTGTAGCGCTGCGAAGAGGGCATAACAGAGTAAATTTTGTCAGCCAATCTGAGACAACAAGCAACCAACTGAAACCTCGTTTAGAACGTGAAAATGGCCCCATCAAATCTGTTGCAATTATTTGCCACGGAAATCCGCAAACTTTTTCTCTGCCCACGAACCCAATGGTTCTTTTATTAGGCGATTTCTGTGCACCACAAGTTTTACATCATCTCACGTATTTTAAAATATCTTGTCTCATTTTAGGCCAGTAATATGTTTGCTTTACTTTATCTAGCGTTTTATAAAAACCAAAATGAGCACTAGTAGGGGGATCGTGACAAGACTTGATTACACTAACACGATGCGATTTAGTTTAGTTGTAGGAGAATTTATGATATTTTGTCTCATTTTGACGTACCACGAATCTAATTTATTTGTGTTTATTTCTACAGCGATTTCATAATGCTGGTTTGATGAAGCACGAGATAATGCGTCGGGTACTACATTGGTTGAACCGGGACGATGCACAAGATTAAAGGAATGTTGACGTAATCGGATGGCCGAGCGAGCTAATCTATCTGATGGATTTTTAATATTATTTAGCCACAAGAGAGAAGCGTGATCTGTAATCACCGTGAATTCGGCACCCTTAATATAAGCACGAAAACGCTCGATCGCAAAAATGACGACAAGACATTCGCGTTCGGTAGTCGCATAATTACGTTCTTGTGGAGTAAGTGTTTTGCTGCAGTATGCAATAACTCGTTCTTCACCGTCCAAAGTTTGTGAAAGAACACCGCCGAGGCCTGTACTAGAAGCATCGCACTGGATAGTAAAAGGTTTATGGAAGTCCGGTTGTGATAGAATTGGGGACGATACGAGACAAGATTTAATTTTTAGAAATGCAGTTTCGGCGTTTGCAGACCAAACAACCTGTTGTTTTTTTTTCTTTCCTTTGATTAGATCGTTTAATTGTGAAATAAGAGTTGCAAAATTATTAATAAACCGCCTATACCAACTACACATTCCAACAAACCTTTTTATTTCTGTTGTAGTTGTAGGTCTAGGGTAATTAACCATAGCCTCTACTTTGCCAGGATCAGTTCTCAGTGAATTTTGCCCTACAATGAATCCTAAAAACTTTAACGTATTTTTAAAAAACCCGCATTTTTCTAAATTGATAATTAAGTTTGCGTCGCATAATCGCAGACAATAAATTGAGGTGTTCTTCAAATGTAGTTGAGCATATAATTATGTCATCTAAATAAGCAAAGATGTTTGGAACATATTTTGGACTAAAGATAGCATCAACGAGACGTTTCTGCGTTTGAGCGGCATTACGTAGACCAAAAGGCATGGTTACAAATTCAAAATATCTTCTCCCAATAACGCTGAAAGCAGTTTTCTCGCAAGATGTTGCGTCGAGTGGAATTTGCCAGAAAGCTTTACGAAGATCGATTGAAGAAATGTACTTGGCGCCTCTTAGCATGTTTAAGATTCTATCGATGTGTGGAAGCGGGTATAAATCGTGTTTAGTGATGTCATTTAAAGCACGGCCATCAAAGCAAAATCTGTATTCACCGGATTTCTTTTTCACAAGTAAAACAGATGACAAGCATGGACTCGAAGAAGTTTGAATAACGCCTAACCTTAACATGTCATCTAGTTCTTTGTTTATTATGTCAGCCATGTGTGGTGACATAAGAAAAGGTCTTTTTCGAAAGGGTTTAGCGTCACCAGTGTCGATAGTCATGACAACTTTATTGGTGTGACCTAATTTGTCCTTACTTCTGATAGCTTCAAATGATTTTATTAAATCGTTTGCTTTGAGTCGTTGTAACGGGTCGAGTTCATCGATTAGAGCTGTAATAACAGGTTGTTATTATTGATTGTTAAAAATAAGCTGGATATACGTTATCATTTTATTACAACATTCATCAAGTACACGTTACAGGCTGTCATAGGTTATGTATATGTTAATACAGTGTTGTCACTACTAACTTAAATACATCTTATTACACCTTCCCCTCTTCTTGCAGCTAACTAATATAATATATGATCTTTAAATTTATTGGGCAACCTTATCGGTCGTGCACTTCGTGTCTGTCTAATTTCCGTATTTTCTTTTGGTTTTTCAATTATCGTGCTACCACCGTTAAGGCCACTCATGCTTAGCTTATTTACATCATTACTATTGTTCTACAATCGGTAAATTGTTTGATTTTCTCAAAAGAAAACTATTACGTCTTAACTTGGCATTACTACTTTGATTGTTTTTAATTACAAGTGGTAGTTTAGTTTTAATCTGATACTTAAACAATAATTGAGATGGTGATCTTTTTAAACCCGTTATTTGTGTATTTCTATATTCTAACAAAGCAGCATGCATATCATTAGACTTTTTTAACATATTTTTAACGGTTTGTACTGCTCTTTCAGCAAGACCATTGGACCTAGGATATCTAGGACTTGATGTTTGAAATTGAAAATCCCATTGTCTTGAAAATTCTTTACATTTACTAGAGTTATATGGCATATTATCTGAGACTACAATATATGGCACGCCAAAAATAGCAAATACTTGTTTTAGTGCATCAATTATGTTCTCAGAACGTTTATATTTTAGTTCAACAACCTCCATCCACTTTGTAAGATAGTCGACTACAACTACATATGATTTATTATTAAATTCAAAAATATCAGATGCAACCTTTTGAAACGGCAGTTCTGGAATTTGATGCAATATTAATGGTTCTTTTTCATTTGTACAACGATACCTTTCACACACACGACATGCTGAAATCATCTTTTCAATATCAACTGTCATCCCTGGCCAGTAGAAAATTTCACGAGCTCTATCCCTAGTCCTATTGACACCAAAGTGACCCTCGTGCAGTAATTTTAACATTTCTCGTTGTAATGTCACTGTAACCACAATACGGTCATTGAAAAACAGCAAATCTTCTACTACCTCTAAATTATTCCTAATTTTGTAAAATGCTTTTAAATAAGGATCTTTGATACACTTGTCTCCTGGCCATCCTTTAATATGATAATTCATGACTGATTTTAACAGATTATCATTTACAGTTTCTTGTCTATACTGATTCTTTCTTACCTCGCTCATTCGCACGTACTTTACTATCGAATGCACTATTTCAGTCATTTCAGGTATTTCATTGTCAGCTGCTTCATTCTGTAGACTATTACGCGATAAGTGGTCAGCTACGTACAGGTGTTTCCCAGGTAGGTATTTAACAGTTATTTCATATTTCAATAATTTTAATCGCATTCTTTGCAATCTAGCTGAATTAATTTGATTCACGGCTTTGTTCATGATTGATACGTTAGGTTTATGATCTGTCAAAACTGTTATTGGTCTGCCATATGCATAATTGTGAAATTTAGTCAACGCAAACACAATCCCTAATAATTCTCTCTCAATTACAGCATACCTTTTCTCGGTTTCTGTTAGAGCTCTTGACGCAAATGCTACCGGTTTACCTTCTTGAAGTAAGCAACATCCCAACCCTGTTGCTGAAGCATCTGATTGGATCGTTACTTCTTTTGACACATCAAAATTTTGCAGAAACTTTGCATTCTTGATTTAATTTCCTGTAATGAATTTTCATGCACAGTTAACCATTGATATTCGGTGTTATTTTTTAATAACTCATGCATTGGGGAAGCAATTGATGCTAAGTTGGGCACAAAACTACGTAGATAGTTAATTTACACCAGTTTACAACAGTTTTTGAACATTCTTTTGTTCTCTGGCGACTTTAATTCAGTTACTGCTCTAACTTTATCATCATCAATTCTTCTGCCATGTTTACTAAAAATGTGACCTAGATACTTTATTTGAGTCTCTTTGAATTGCGTTTTATTTTTATTGAAGTTTACATTCATCTTTTTTGCCCTATCAACAACCAATTCTAATGTTTTGTCATGTTCTTCCTCTGTGTCAGCACAAATTACAAGATCAACAAAATATATGACAACATTTGGTATGTTTCCAAAATTAGCTACATTAGTTTTCTGAAAGACTTCTGGGGCCATGCTTATGCCAAAAGGCAATCTTAAAAATTTATAGCACCCAAATGGTGTCGCAAAAGTGCAGTACTCACTAGATTTATCATCTAATTTTATCTGATAATACCCGTCCTTAAAATCTAGAACAGTAAAGATCTGTTTACCTGCAAGTTTTGAGCTAATTTCTTCAAAACTCGGTATTTCAAAGTACTCACGAATTATATTTTTATTTATTTCATACGGATCTAAACACAAGCGCAAACTACCATCTTTTTTCTCTACTATCACTAGATTGTGTACCCACTCTGCTGCTGTGTCTACTTTAGCGATAATTTCTGACTTACATAGCTATCTTTAAGCGCCAATGGTACAGCCGGTTTTGCTACAGGCTCACAATTGCGCTGTAATTTTATAGTACAACTTTCTTTTAACTTGCCTAATCCATTAAAGATTTCACAATTCTCTTTTAGAAATGATTCTTTATCTTTAAAACAACTGGTGTCTACCCTACTTATTAGTCCTAAATCTGTACATGCTTCTAATCCTAATATAGGCATTACATCTAAATTTACTATAACAAAATTCTTACTCTTTTTATGTTTTGCAACTCACAATCCAACGTTACTACCCCTTGCGGCTTTAGCTTAGTACCTCCATATGCTTCTAAAATAATCTCAGTTGATTTTAAATTAGCATCCATATTTTTTCATTTGTGCTGTGCACTTGTTTTATAGACCCATATGCCGGGCATTTTCTAGGCTGATGATTTTTACCGCATTTTTCACATAATGATCGTACCTGACTGCTACTGCTTCCACTTGGCCTTGACCGGTTTTTAGTCACACTGTGTACTTGGTCATTTTCATTTCCATTAGTTCTTATTGTTTCCATGTGTTGTCTGGTTATTTCAGCATTACGACTCATTTCTATTGCTGCTGTTAATTGTAAATTTTTGATATTCAGTAGTTTCTCCTGTAAACTTCTATTGTTTGTTCCTAATATGATCCTATCAACTAATATTGATTCTTCCTGATTTCCATATTCACACGTGCTTACTAATTTCTTTACATCACTGTAGAATTAGTCAAAGGATTCATTTTCTTTTTGTTTTCTTGTATTGAATAGGAACCTCTGATACGTTTTATTTACCCTGGATGCACAATAATTCTTAAACTCTTCAGTAACTTTATCATATTTGTTGCGATCTACTTCACTCAATGTAAAATTATTGAATATATCAATGGCCTCTGGACCCATTATATTAAGTAGCACTGCAATTTTAGTTGTGTCCGGCTTAGTATCCATTTCACTTGCAATTAAATAGTATCTGAATTGTTGTATAAACTTATTGTAATTTTCATTCAAATTGCCTTCAAACCTCATGGAATCTGGAGCTCTACCGCGTGCTTCCATTTTCACGTCGATAATTATAACAATCCAGTCTAATATCACTCCTGGGTACTCTTACTGTATAGCCAGCACCGACTGCGCCATGTAATAACAGGTTGTTATTATTGATTGTTAAAAATAAGCTGGATATACGTTATTATCATTTTATTACAACATTCATTAAGTACACGTTATAGGTTGTCATAGGTTATGTATATGTTAATACAGTGTTGTCACTACTAACTTAAATACATCTTATAACAAGAGCTACATGAAGGTTAACATTAGAATTGAAAGGATTGTACGGATTACCATTTGATTGCGTACGCCAACAGTTGCCTTTAAAATCTATCTTTAACTGAAATGACTTTATGAAATCGGATCCAAGTATAAAATCGTAAGTAAGAGAAGGTGCTATAAAACAATTCACAATTTTAAAGTTACCATCAACTGAAATCGGCAAATCTACACTACTATCCACAGAAGTAATGTCACCGTTGGCTAAAATTAATTGTTGATTACAACTATAACGCTTAAGCTTAAAGTTTTTAATAAGATTTAAGCCGGTTCCTCCAACTACTGAAGAAGTTGCTCCTGTATCTAAAAGGCCTACACAATTCGTATCAAAGATCGCAAACGAAATATAAGGTCTGTTGTCGTGAGGTTTATTTATTTATAGAGGAGATATTTGATGCCGTGTTTGAGTATTTTGAGTCTGACAAAACATTCTACCAGTACGAAACCACTCATCCCAATCATTTTTACTAGTAAAATTTGATTTAAAACGTTTGACCGTTGAAAAAGTAGGCGAGCGTCGGTCAAAGTTACGCTCGGCCTTTATGAGTTTTTTGTACAATTCGGTCAATTTGAAACTTTAACGTTGACGTATCCGCATCGAAAACAAAATAGATTGCGTTTAGCTAAACAATATTGAAAAGAATGATTTGGTTGATTACAATTCCAGCATATAACTTTTGAATGATGTGTTACAAAATCAGACTGATTAGTAGTTTGAGAGTAAGAATTACAAGTTCTCGCTTTTAAATTTTCGGACATTGAGTTTGTTGTTAGTTTCGATTGTGAACTAGAAGAAGCATTTTGTTGGTTGCCGGACTGATTCTAACTACAAACGTGGTTTTTATTAAGTGTGATTAAGTGTGAGGAAGCGGCTTCTAATTTTTTACATAGGATATTTAATTCGAGAATGAAGTTAACATCACGGAGAACTAAATGTGATATGTATTCGGGTAGCAAATTTGACATTATGATTCTGATTTTAGTAGCTTCTTGTGGTGGTCTACTTAATCGTGTGAATAGGTTTTCGAGATGTGCAATAAATATTGTGACATGTTCACTACGTTTGCGAGATTTTATCTGTTCCCAAATTTGATCATTGTAATCGGTTGGTAAAAATTCAGTTTTAAGTAACGAAACTAAGGAATCCTAATTAGTAACGACATTTTTTACACTACGATACCAAATAAATGCGTCATCGATAAATAATTCAACTGCCGAGTTAAAAAGTTCTTCATCGGAAATTTTTCTAGATTTACTTAGTTCAGTTATGCGTTCGAGAAATGGAAGACGTTTATTTCTGTCGCCATTGAAAGTAACATCAAAATCAGAAATATTAAATAATTTTGAAGTGCAATTTATAACAGGAGGTTGTACATTAATCACGGGTGCAGCGTTAAAAAAGGTGCCTGACGTGTTGGCTGTTTCTGGTGAAGTTACTTAATCTTCGAGATTAGCATCGAGGCAGAATCAAACGTAAAATTCTACCAGTAGCATGAGCAATTCTTGACTTGAGACGTTTATAAAGTGAATCAGATGAAGAACCTTCGAATTCTTTTGTTAAAGTTTCGGCCGAATTTAGAGTAGTTTTAATTTCGTTAATTTGGATATCAAGACAAACAGCATATTGCTCTAAATTAATTAAAGAGACTCCGGAACTACGTTCGTTATCGAAAGCACGACACAAAATTGTGCGTTTATCATCATGAGAACGGGAAGTTTTAATACCTCTTATTAATAGTTCATAAGTCAATTCTTCGATTAGTAAATACCTTGGATTAATGATAAAATCGTCCATAACTATAATTTAAAATTAACGAATTATATGTAATTAAACTTTAAGTTTATATTAATAAAGTTAGTTTAAGCAAATGGCAATCAATTCAAATAAATTAGATATTTCCGGAACTTTGACATGCAATAGTGACGTAGCATAATAAAGTCAAATACGTTTTAGATAAAAGCAATAAAAGCAAATACATTCTTTAGATTAGGTTTTACGTTTTACAAAGGAATTATACAAATTTAAATATGAAGTAACCGTCTTACAAGATACGTTTTAATTAATTTTAGTTACTTGTATTTCTGGCCCCACGTTGGGCGCCACAAATAAGTGTAACGTGTATTTTTCCTTTTATTTATTTTTTTTACGTTACACTGCGCGGCAGCTCGTAGGTGACGTGGAGAGCCTTTGGGGGTGGGTTTAATTTTAATTAAAATTGGGCACCATCTAGTCTTTCCATCTTTCCCGGACTAGAACAGGGTGTTTCTTGCTATTTTTATTGAAACAATTATTCTGCTTTATTGTTTATTACATTTGCCTAATCACTATAATGGTCTCCGGTAGGGACCTAAAAATTATAATTTTCGTAATACGTGCGAATTACTTAAATTAGAGGCGGAATATGGCTTACCAGTTATGGGAAACTGGAGGAAATATTAAACCTTTCTGCGGAACTCGATTTAATTATCAAATCTTGGATTTTCTGTTCCGCACTTACTTCTTCGAAAATCGAAGCAAGAATCCTTAATTCTAAAATTTCCCACAACTGGATAGCATTATTAACCTGCGCGTGATTTAAATCGGAAAGTTGGGTTGCTTACTATATATAAAATTAATACTAATTTACTTATATTTAAACTTAAACTAAATTTATAATCTGAAAAGTTACAGCATGTTACATTTACAACAAGAACTGTATTCTGTGTGACTTTGTATATGTGATAAACGATTTTGCAGGTGTATCGCAAATTATTGCTTTAATCTAAAATGGATAAAGTTTACCATTAAAAAAAATCCATTGATTCAAATTTTTTGGTTTTTCATAATCATGATACAATCCTATTAGTTCCACCTGATTTGAATTCATAAAAAGGTTACACAAAATAGGATATAATTGACTCCCGGAACTTTTCACTAACGTTAAATGATTAAATAAATAAAATTTTGATAAAAGCTTATTTACAGCTGTATATAATCCAAAATGGAAATATAATATAGCCTGTGCTTCATTCTCTTCATCCAAATGTAAAGTATTTTCATTAATTGCAAGATCTGCTAAAGTTTTTCCTTTTATTTCTTTTCCTTTTCCAGAATTTAACAATAATAAAACTTTTGCCACTTTCGCTGTTTGATAAATATCTTCAGATAGACTAAAAAGATAGTAAAACCAATTAATTTAATGTAGAAATACAATTACATAAAATGTTTTTTTATACATGAATATTTTTTTGTTTTAAAATGAAGTTGCTTTTTTTTCTTCACGCTGTAATTACGTCTTTTCTTTTCTTACTTTTAAGAGGCATAGCAGATATATTTTTTATTTCTATTTCGTCTGAGTGTTTACTTATTAAATGTCTCCAAAATGTCCTATTTACGAATAACAATAAGGACAGAAATCCTTATTAGAGTCAATCATCATCATTTAGGTGCCAGTTCCTAAAAAAGTTAAATCAATATATTTTATATAAGTAAAGCAGCACATGCAACACAAAGCATAAAAAATTAAACTTATAAATAAAAAGTTATGTGAAAAATGACAAAAAGGTGCCTTCACTTCACCGTTTTCTGGCATTTCTACATGAAATTTAAGAATTGGGTGTAATCCCTAACTCAGAATTTTGAAAAAAATATTACATTTACAGTATTCATTGCTTCATTTTGTAAAATTGTTCCTAAAAAAACAAAAATAATATATTTTACGTATTGAATAAATGATCATTGTTTACTATTTTGAGTGTATCTTCGAAATCATTTTTACAAACTTACTTTTAACTCAAATCTTTGATTTAGAACTTGTGTTTCGTGTGTTTGTGTATCGTTACACATTTTTGTAAGGACTTTCTGTAAAAATTCAGATGATTCATGTGAAATATCAGAACAAGGTACATAGTCACTACTACTGGAATTATATTCAATATTGTAGTCATTTGATTCATCTTGAAAATCGTATGCTTCATTGTTTTTGACAGGATTCGTTTCTACAAAAGAGAAAAACATCTAAATCAATAGTCTAGCTTATATTGAGTTAACAGTAGATTGAAGAAAATGCTTATTTGCATTACTAATTGATGCTGTTTTAAACATGTAAAACTTCAAAAATGATTTGACATCTATGCACCACATAATAACTTTTGCATTTTTCAGGTACCAAGTTCAGAAAAATTGAATCGGGATTCAGCATAAATTGGAATTTCCCTTCCTGGTACCATTGATGGGAAGCATGTTGAAATTAAAGCTCCTGTAAATAGCGCCAGTGAATTTTTTAATTACACAAACAGTATCGTATTGTTGGCTATTGCTATAGATCCATCAACAACTGATGACATTCTAGGCGGGAGAACATGTTGGTAGTTTGAAAGTAACAACGAAACCAGTTTTTCCAATTTATTTTGATCCGCTGGTGGTGCTGCGTTATTTGAGAAGGGCATAATCGTTAATATCTATACTGATCTCTTGGCATAATTGAAGATATGAAATTGTTATGAGAAAGAGGATTTTTGGACCAATACAAGTTGAGAGCAGGCGCATCCACTATGTCCATAGATAAGGTAATAGAAAACAAAATTCCTTCTTTATTCGTATATATCCAGGATTTTATCTGCGATTTGTGGCAATAATTAGTATTCATACATTGATTTGCGCAACGATTTGTCTCAGAAACTATTAAGTTTAATACTTCTGCAATAATTAGGTGTTTTAAAACATGCATAGGGTTTTTTATTGGCGTGGATAATAAACTAGTGTTTACTTTGCACTCCTCATTGGATATAGCAAAAGTTTAAGCCGGTGCACTTATATCCTTCCATTGAATGTTTATTACATTTTTATCTAAAAATCATTTCCAATATAATTTTGGTTTTTATGTAAAAACTTTCTACCCATAATTTTCAAACTTGTTGCAAATTGTTCGGGTTTCATATAAGATTAAACAAGTTTGAATAAGAATGAAGTAGATACATACATCGGAATCAATGTGTTTCGTAGTGTAGTTTATAAGTTTTTAAATATAATTCTTTATAAGCGGAACTTTAAACGGATCTTACAGATTTTGATTTAGTTTCCTATTAAAAATTATTTAATCAGTAGTTAATCACCAAGTTTTAACAGATTTCAATGATTTTGTATTCGGAAGTATTTAATAAGAAATTGCACATCAAATTTGAATTGGTAATTACTGATTAAAATAGTAAACTTGCGAAGTCTAATGGTGATTTATAATTTCCTATATCAGAAAATATAATATAAACATCAAGTTTGAATTAGTTGTTACTGAGTAAACTGATGTCAATTTAATGGTTATTCATGGTTCTCTATTTTTAAATGCCCGATGTCCGCTCATCACATGTTGTTTAAGCTTGAGCAAGAATCATTTCAGTAGAGGTCTCGGGTAAAGGTGTGATAAAATCTTAATATCAGTTATATATAGAAGGAGTGTTTGTTCTAATTACTTTCAACGTCGCAATGACATGAACTTTAAAATAAATATAAATACCCTTGGCAAAATAAACAAAAGTAAAAACTTGGTGAATCTAACTTCTTTTATCTTATTTATTTATAGGGCATCACACTTATGCAGTTTATTGCAGGGATGGGATGTCGCAAATAGTAAGGACCTCGAATTTGAACTAAAAATAAACTACAGCTTGAAACCGCTTGACTTTACAAAGAGAAAGTACGCGTTGATGAACGGCACTATTACAAGGTTCTTATCATAGCGATTAGAAGTACAAATCATGCATATAACAACTGTAAAATACAAAGTGAAACCTGTTACTACCTATATTATATGTTTTGTATCGTGTAATACAAAATTGATCTTTGAACATTTAATTATTTTTGTAGTAGGCAAGGAGGTGTAGAAGAAAAAGTAGCAAGAAAGAAAATAAAAATGCCCTTATAGCAATTATATTAAGGAAGTATTCGTTGGGATTAGTAAGGATTTACCAATAGAGTGAGATACAATGTTTCGTGAAACAATCCAGAATTTTGAACTTTAATTACACGTTAATTTACAAAGTATAATAAAATTAATAAACAACATTTTTACAGATTGCTATAATCAAAATTTTAAAAATTTAATAAATGATTTTGGATTTGTTGATAACGCTAAATCAAATTTAAACAAATAGTTAACAAAATATAATGGTAAACGTGTTTCTAACTGTTAATAAATCCTTATTTTTAAATAAATCCATTATAAAAATTTCCAATCTCTGTGTTACTATACTCTTCTCCGTCGTATCTCGTTGAAGTAATCGGTTTAGCAGATACATTTCTTTGTATGGATTTTGTTCCATGCGTTGCTAGAAGTGCTGTGACTGTGACATTTTGTATTATCTGTTAATTCTAGTGACATTTATTATAAAAAAATTATTATTAGAATATTAGGTATATACCCTATACGAATGTGAGTATTAAAGGAATTCTTATATGACAATTGTTGTATAGATAACGGACAATACTTTTATTGTTCAAAGTGAATAATTTTTTGCTTTATAACGTTTGTTTGTGAATTTTATTTATAAATTTTGTATTTTAATACTTTATACGTAAAATGCTATTGTAAAGTGTTTAACGGTTTAAGTCGTTGCACTTGTATTTTTTGTTTCCTTAACATAAGGAATTCGGTCTCTAAAATAAATGAAAAAATTAAAAAAAATTCTAAAAAAATTTAAATCTAATCTCTGTTTTAATACGCTTCAATAGAATTTTACTGCAATAACATTCTATAACAAAAAATAACATGTTAATATAATCAAAACAAAACATTGTTCTTTTCAACTTTGTTGGTCATTATGTCAGCAATAATTGAATTGATTTTATGACATCCTGTCTAGATTCCGATGAAAATTTATTTAATACTAACTAAATACAAAAATATTAAGTGTAATAGTAATTTATAAAAAATCAATTATTGCGAGGAAAACTTCTATATTTTCAATAATTTTTCAAAGTAACAAAATATATTCAAAATATTTCTATTATACCTAAGTTTTGCCAATTCTTTTTTTTATTTTTGTCCTTTCCAATTATACACAGACGTCAGGTTATTTAAATTATTACGTTAATCATTATAGATCCTACAACTTTTGGCACATACTTCCGCTCTGTATAATTCAGTAAGAATGCTATCTAATAGAATTTGTTAATGATAATGAGTACATTAAAAAACGTATGTAAGGTAATTTTTTTCAGATTAGAAAGTTTCGATAATTACACTTTTACACTTTGAAAATCTTTTTCAGTTTTAACAGGAAACCGTAATAAGTTCTTTCTTAGACAATGTCATTTATTGTATGTGTCACTATTTTCTCATTTGCGTCCTCTTTTAAATACTCTAAATGGGCCTAATTTTTATAAAAAAAACTATAAAGCAAATCTATAATAATTAATAACAGAAACGTTTTTTTTTATAAACTTGATTAATATTTGTATTATTTTTGGTTCTTTGTTTTTTTTTTTTTGACTTATTTGTGTCACTTCAAACTGCTGTTGTTGGGTTTTTGTCGAAATTCTCGGCTCTTTTCATTAGATAAGTGAGGTACAACATTTTTAATGCCATATTGTAATCTCACAGAAAAATTATTAGATTACCAGAAAGTAAAAAAATGGTTGCACGATATACCAATATTATTAATAACTGAAGAGTGTAAGTTCTAAAGGGTCTAAGTGCCGAAAAACATATACTAACTGGAAATATTGCTTTGACACTGTTAAACAACTGAAGGGTATAAAAAGTAACGACGAAGTGACAGATTTGGGGAACGACAATGACGAAGATAAATTAATTCCACTAATATTCCAATTTATTGAGGTATATCGAGAATTTCTGAAAATAAATTTATACTTCAGTTATGAATGTTAAAACTGACATAACTAAAAAGGAACTTTCTCCACAGTTATCGTATTATAAAAACAATTCGAATACCATTTGAAATTTCACGGCTCTTTGATAGTAATCGTAAAAACTAATTCAGTTAGCCGTATATATCGGCTGATCATGCTTTGCAACAATCCTCATCTCAAACCCATCATGATCGACAAAACCAACTTTTATGTTACTCAAATAATCAGAATACATGTCTAACAAGGTTGTTCTATCATCTTAACTCACTTGAGGATTAATCTTTAAACTATCTTTGTCATACAAAGGGTCGCAAACATAATTAACGTTCAAAATTTCGTTCAACGCGTTCAGGTTATCATTGGTGCTCAAATCATCAATAACATGTGTCTCAAGTTCAGAGGACGTACCCTTAATATCTACATAATTGGTACCAAAATCAAATTTTAAGCTGGGTAAAGAGACAACGTCTCTTCCCAATAAACAATTAAAGGACATAGCCCGCTCCGGTACAACATAAAACTTCATGGCATCTACATTATTTAACTTAACAATACTAGTAAAAATTCCTATAATATCTAATTTCGTACCACTAATACCACAAAAGGATACATTTTCTTTGTGTTCCACTATTTTATGGATAGAAAAATAACGATTTTTATTAGGCTGATGGGACTTCCTGTATCAATTAAAGCAGTTAATTGGTATTGGCATACTACTTCTGATTGATCTGTTGTTGAAAAGGGTATCTGCACTGTATATGGAATGTCTGCGGATGATTCCACTAGATTAGCCCTTGACGTGGCTCTTCCTTCAAGTTGGTGGGACATTTATCTGCATAATGTCCTACTGCACCACACTTAAAACATGACCCACGCTTCGGACAATTTGCTATCAAGTGGCCATTTTGATTACAATTGTAACAACGAAGTCCGTTTCCATGAGCTACAAAGATATTACTATATCTATTACTTGACGTTGCATCCGATACAACGGTTTCTTTCTTAATAAAAGGCAAATTAGGTCTAACAAAGGGTCGATCCTCATTTGTAACATTCTTGATTATACGTAACAGATATGACAATGTTCTAAAATCGTTCATCCTTGCCTGTATTTGTAGATTTCTGTCTTCAATGCCATCAATTATATAATCGATCATCTCACTCTCAGGTAAACACATTTTGTTTCTTAACACTATTTTATCGCTAAAATAAACTGAAAACTTTTCGTACTTCTTCCATTTTCGCGCTTCGAATTTTTTCATTAGCAGCATCTTGCTTTGTCTACAGCTGAATATAGATTGTAGTTCCATTTTCAATGTGCTCCATGGCATAGTCGCGTATTCTGTTTTTGAATGAAACCACGACCTCGCTGAACCATTCAACTTCTCTACTACAATAAGGCACATAGCAACGTCATTAATATTGTAAAAATTCTGTACTGCATCCACACTCTCTATCCATGCGTCTACATTGTCGTCGTTTGCAGAAAATTCATGTAAAAGCGTTGCAATTTCAGAGTTTTTCGCGAATGAATGTATTGGTTGTGGCTGTTGACCTATAACCGGTACGTTACTAGCGTCGTTAGAACTACGACTTCCACGTGCCTCGTCATAGAGTAAAAGGGATCTTACCGTCGCTTGTATATATTCAATAGATATTGCACCTGGTGTTACACTTAAATTAAAATTGCTTATAGACGGGTTCGCATGCTCTTCATCGGCCATCTTGTATAACACAAAAGTATGCTGTTTTCCAAAATCTCGTATTTCCTACTTAATCTTAACACTTGCACAGTTAATGCCACTTCTGAAAACTGTGGTAGACAATGATACACGTTTTGTTAAGTAGCGTTTACTCTAAAACATATACCATAAGTGGTGCTCGCATAACATAACCGAGACACCCATAAACAACTTTCATAACTAACTGTATATAAAAACGGATGTACCCCCCAACAACTGTCCGTTCGGGCACGCTCGATTTTACTCCTGACTGTTTCCGTTAAAACAACGCGGGAAATTCAATTATTTAAATCTTACATCTACAGTTTAAATATTTTAGTTCCATACTTATGCGATTCTGCTGGAAGTTATAGCCAAAATACAAGTCTACCTTTTCGATACTACAGTCTCATTAACCACAACATCTTTGTCTGACATTAATGTTTTTATTACAAAGTTTTTTAATAATATTTTTGATTTTGATTAATCTATTTCTAGTGTGGTCTGTGAGGCACAAGATCATTGTTAGAAAAATAGAAAAACTAGTAAATTAAAACAAGCACATCTCTTAATACTATGTATTAACTCGTGTTGTACATTTTTTTTGCAAATGATTTACTCCCGTTATCATCAACATTCTAAAAAATTAAAAAAATTAACCTATATTTGTATCTTTCCAATCGACCTCCGTCAGAGTTGAAAACTATCTTCTATTCACCGTGACGCGTATCGGTTTGTTCTTCTACAATATCAAGAATGTTGCCATTAAAAAAATTTTGAAATATTTTGAAGGTGTCAGTGCTGTCTATTTTATTTCTTTGAATACTACTATCCACAGCAAACTAAAAACTATTAGAAATAATTCCACAAGTACCCCAAGAAGGCACAGATACAGGAGTATTTTCATGAATATCTGATTTATCACTGAATTGATCACTTGATTCCGAATATTTGTTGTCATATTCGTAGTCAGAAAAAAAAACATAAAACTATTTGTTAGATATTTCGTAATATAGTAAACTTTTACCGGTTAGAATTTTCATAATCTTTAAAACCGTCGTAGTGCTTTTTCTTTGATTTTGTTTGCATTATACTGCTAATTTATTAACGGAAAATTATGTATTGATCTAATTTATATAATTTATTATTTTTTATTAATGTGACATAATTTGCAACTTCCAGTATTTTTGCAGTTCCATGATTCATTTTCAAAACACTGATTTGCAATCACTAATCTACTAAACTTTTGTATAAACGCAAACATGTAACTAAATATTTTAAACAAGAAAACGTACATTAAAATACAGACAGCCATGAACTTGACAAGTTCACCCGGGAATGTTTATGATTTTAGTATATTCAAAGTTAAAAGTAATGTTAGTTTGGGTCAATGGTGATGGCATGTTATTGGTGTTGTTCGTATGAAATAATATTGTGTTTATTAGATTCTTAAGATAATTGTTGTTTTTTAAGATGTTTAGGTTTTTTTTTTGTATGAAATTGTGAACTACTTAAACTAATGATTTTGTTTTTCATAGGTTTGATTATGTTAATTTTTTAATGTACTGTATACAATAATCTTATTAATAAAATGTCATAACCTTGATTTTTCATAAGTTACTTTTCAGTGCCAACATTTTTGAATAGTTGGTTTTTGGTATTTGTGATGTTTGTGAGTTGCTGTAACTATTGTTTGTTTTTTAAACCATTTACATAATTAATGTTTTTCGTTATTTATTACTTTTTGTCGTTGATTGTGTTTTTGGCGAATCATCGCTACTTGTTTTTAGTTTTTTGTAAGTATGTTTTTTGTTTTTCTTACAACCGACTAATTTTAGTTGCTCTAAAATATCAAAACAATTTTTATAATTTCATATTAGGTTAAATACTAGTTCTAATTACCTAGTTGTATTTATGCTTTTATGTTGTTTTTTTAATAAATACAGTGACCTGAGCGTTGCATGTGAGTGAGTTATGCTATGATTCTTTCGACGAGAGTAATGTACATTATTTTTTGTGTTGCCTTTTATAAAATTACATTCTTTTTTGAAAAAATAAAAAAAATCAACAGAAATATAATGTTGGTACTACATTTATTACTAAATCTTTCAAATTTGACATTAACTTTAACATCGTTTTTCTTCAATTTTAACTGAATTTCAAGATTTTTAAAATGATTTTTCCACCTGTCGCATACTCGTTCTAATATATTAATTGACTTTAAACACTTAATTTTATGTGGATTAATAGTTTTCATTTTGCCACCCTAGAGCTTTTTTCGTTCATTACGTAACTACACTAACGAACGAATATTCACGTTTGCGATGTTGGCAGCACAAAAAAAGATTTTTAGTGCTGTTATAAAACACATTCTATTGTAATTTCAACATTGCCTACAAAATTGCAATTTTTAAGTAAAAAAATTACAAATCTTCACTGCTTGATTGCTTAGAACTACTATCAAATTGAAATGTATAAAAATTTCCATCAAGTCTTCAATGATACCGCCTTAACTTCATATACGTTTTTCTTTTTTTATTGTATGCTTGACACAACCAGGCAATTTTTCCGATGTAACAATTTCAACAATAACATATGGTGTCGGATGCGATAGAAAACTAATTGTAAAAGTTTTGATTTCTGTTACATTTGTACGATACAACCATTGAACAATGTCTCCTTTTTGCCAAGTTTGTGACGGAACCTTTTCAGATTTAACACTATGATACGGTGCATCATCCATTAAAATGACTTTATTTTCATCTAAAAGTGGTAGTACACCTTGTAACCAATTCTTGAACACTTCATTCCTTCGTGATAGTCACCTAAAACAACAAGACTTTATAAGTACAATCGTGAACAAACCTCATTCATTATTTACCTGTCTTTCGAGATTCAAAATTTAAGTAAGCTCCTTTTACAAAACCATAGTTACCCATGTGCACTATAATCAATAGTTTACTTTTACCCAATAGATTTGTTATGTTTCATCGGTGTAATAGATTGTTCGCCCTTCCTGACGAAACCTTTTGACTGCGGTTAAATACTTACGCCTCTATAAAGCTATTTCTTGTTTTTCAACTAAAACTTTGTTTCTGCTTTAAAATAAAATAAATAAAAATATCAATACAAAGAATATTTGAAACCAGGTGCGTGAAGTTAACGTCGACGCTATAATTCGGGATGCGAATAACGAAACGTAGAAATACACGGTGTTTTTATTTAGTTAATATCTATTTCAAATCTATTAGTGATGGTGGATTATAATTAATGGCAAATACTACAGGATTGCTTCATGTATAATTGTGTAAAATTTTAAACAAAATCATTTAAAAATAAATAAGTTATCGAACTTGCAAAATTAAGTCGCGTTCTCGGCCGCGCGAAATGCATAGTTTCGTCAGAATTTTCAAGTATTGGTGACCGCGATTTATAATAACAGCCAAATAATAAAGCAACATTTGATGTATAATTGTGTAAATTTTTAAACAAATTTGAAGGTGCAATAGTGATGAATATATTTTAAACTTATGTAAGTATATAAAAAACAAAAGTTGTTCATTAAACAAGTTTGACTTCTTGAGTGTATGTACGTCAATATCATTGATACCGAATGATTATTGAGTAATTATACTTACTCCACTGGTAATAAAACAACAATGGTTATGGTATTACAAAGCGCATTAAGTTCTTATTTAGTAATTTGTACGTCATATCCTGCCAACTAATGTGATTTTAAAGAATACATACCAAAGGTTCAATATCAGAGTATAATATTATGACATCGTCTTAAACGTATCTGAATATTTAAAATGCTTCCAAACAATTACTGCACTCTACCGATTCTTAAAATAACAGCAACGCAAAATAATAATTTAGAAGTCACTGCTCTGGGTTGTCATCCCCACAACCAACAAAAATACAAATTTAAACTACATACATTTATTTAAAATAATTGATTTTACCGTCTCTTCAACAATAAACAAAATGTCAAAAATGTTATATGCACTATATCAAGAAGCGCTTACCTTTCGATTAACTCCTAGTATGTGACCTTATTTCTTAATGTATATCGTATACTCTGACACTCCCTATAAAGCGAAAATAAAGTTAATGAAGAGCAAAAATATTAAATTACTTACGATCTTTCATGCGCCTTAAAATGTTGTTGAACTTTTGATTGGCTTTGAGTATTGGAGGTAAGGTGCATAAATAAATATGTTCTCCACCCAAACTCTTTAAGGATGGCAATATTTTGAGCATATACCCTTTCATTACATGGAATGTAGATTTCTGAATAATAAATATGATTACAGGTACATCAAATTAAATCTAGTTTCAGCATTTAACCTTAAAATGTAATTTGTCCCTATCATCAAATAAACTTGTTTTGTTATCGTGTAATGGTAATTCTTGTTTTTGCAACGAATTATTTTTTTTGCAGTTGCTACAATGCCAATGGACAATTGGCTGAACCGTTTTATTTTTCCGTGTACATTACGGGTTCTCGTAATATTTCTGTAAGTAACCGTCAGAAATTAGATTCTCCGAGGAAAGAAATTTCTTTCTGAAACAAGACATACCAATAATTTATAAGAAAAAGTTATGTAAAAAAAACTACATAATAAAATAAAGTATTTCATATAACTTTAATCCTCAGACGATGATACATTTAGGATGATATAATATTGTACTCTGATATTGAAATTTTAGTATGTATTCTTTAAAATTGCATTAGTTGGCAGGATATGACGTACAAATTACTAGATAATAACTTAAGCCGTAACTGCTGGGTAACACTGTATACCAGTCAAATTGACCGGCACGCTTAAATCGTGTTTTATTTATATTATCTTTAAATTAAAGGGCGATATGTTGTAATAATTACATGATTAGACTCTCCCTTATAATATTTGTTTCAACAATCTCTTCCCCTTCCATAACCCGACAAAATAAAAGCATTTATTCAAATTAACATAATCACATTACATTTTTAAATTAAAAATAAACATATTTTATAGAAAAATTTAAACACATTCCTTGCACATATGCCTAGAACAGTATGAGCAAATAGGTTTTATGCAATTTATACCCCCATGCGATGCTTTTCTTTATTTTTTATCAGGACACAAATAACAAGTCTTGCGCTTCGGCAATTTTCCTGTTCCAGTCTGTAATTTATCAGCGACAGGTACAAGCGTATCAATTTTTAAAATTCTTCTACCTACAATACTACCTTCTGGAGCAGCATTCTTTAATTCTGGTGCCATTCTAAGTCTCTTAAAAATGATCATTGGTGGAACAAATTGACATGCTGCACTGCAACATCTCACAAATGTGTTATTGACTCTTGAAAGACCAGCAGTTTGTTTTTTTGCTACGCCTCTCGGTAAACTACAGTTCTGTCGGCAGGAATGGAATACTTTCCGCCTCGGTGTGTAATCTACTATTTAGCGCTCCTCGCGAAAGCCAGCGTATGTGTGCGTGCAGTAACAAAGCTTTGCACTCGGACCCCATCTGTTACATATGTCATTTATTATCTTTACACACTGATTTAAAGCTACATTTAATTTTTTATTTATATTCTTAGATACCAATTGTTTACCATGAACAATGCAGTGAGTTTTAATTAAAGTTTATTTTTTCCATTAATTCTTTAAAAAAAGCTCTAAATGGGTTAGTATTATATTATTTTATTTTTTAACTTCTCACAACCTTCTCATAAAGTTAATTTTTTAATGAACACGCTACATGCTTCGACAATGCGTGATCATCAGGCGTATTTTTGTTGAATGTCATCGAATGTGTTTGATGTGCTGTTAATACTAGTAGAGCCATTAATAAAACGGAACAAGTCCAGTTATTCTCATGGAATTTTAATTCCATCATTATCAAATATTATTTCTGAAACCGTAGATGCAATTTATACTGCTTTAAAAAAGGAATATTTTAAAACGCCTGTTACAAAACAAGAATGGTCAAAAATTTCAAGCTGATTTTTGCAAGAATGGAATTTTCTAAATTGTTTAGGATCGATCGATGGAAAACACATTGCGTTTAGAGCTAAAAAAATCGACGGTTCGTTCTATTATAATTATAAAAATTTTAATAGCATTGTGTTAATAGCATTGGTAGATGCAGATTATATATAATTTTATATATGTGGATGTGGATTGGCGTACTAGTGATGGAGGAGTCTCCAATAATACTTCGCTATGTAGAGCCATAGAAAACAATTTATTAAAATTTCCAAAAGAGACGCCTTTGGGTAGGTGAGATCAATTAATGTCATATATAAAAGTAGCTGATAATGCATTTCGCTTATATAGACGTATAATGAAACTTATGGGCAGCGTTCTTCACAAGAAGAGCAATTAAATTATCGTCTAAGTCGAGCCAGCAGGTTAGTTGAAAATTCATTTGACATGCTAGCTAATAGATTTCAAATATTACAAAGGGAAATCAACTTACCTGTAGAAAAAGTTCAGTCTGTGACGTTAGCTTGTTGTGTACTTCATAAATTTATTAAGAAGCATGAATGGAAACAAACTTATTCAAAAAATTTTGATTCTGAAAATAATATATCGGTAACATTAATTAATGGTGATTGGAGATGTAATGTGTACATGACTTGTTTAGAAAGAAACGCACCTAACAAATCTGTTCAGGACGCTTTAGAAATTCGGAAGGCTTTTACAAATTATTTTAATAAAGAAGGCTTCGTACACTGGCAGTGGGAAGCTATAAAACAGTTAATTTTTAATTTTTTAAATAACTGTTATAAATTATTACTATAATCTAAATAAATAATATAATTGGATTCCTTGTTTTTAGATGTAAACATTTTTTTTAAATAATTATATAAAATTATATATATATATTGATTTCATGTTTGGCATCATTTAAGAGCTCCAAATCATCAATGGCTTAAAGCTCTTGTGCTACGTATTCTGCAAAAATTTGTGAATCGGTTTTGGGAGAAACACAGGTAGTTGAATTTTAATTTTTCTTTTCCAAATTATATAACGTAGCAATTGCTTTGTCCATCACCGCATCCGAGTTTTCAATCTCAGCTTTTCTTCTTTTTTTGTAGTAGCAGAAATTAGCAGCCTCCTGGTCTAGCTCCCGTTGCTGCGACGACTCCTGTTTCTGCGATGACTCCTGTTGCTAACCCCACTCGTGCAAATTGCTTTTTCTTTTTCGAACCTTTAGGTACGGTACCAAAAATAACAATTTTTCATACCACCATATAATAAGCTCATAAATATCGTCGGTGCCAATTCCAAACTTTCTACCTGCGAGGACTTTATTGTTCTCATGGGCAAATGAGACAGAAGATTATTTAATTTCTTTATGTCTTCTATTCTTGTTACTATAAAATTTGTGTTTAGTATCTTATAAACAAGCGTGCATTTCATATGAGTTAATTAAAATTTTAACAAACTCGATAGTCCAATCAACCTTCAAAAGAACAATACTTTAAATTTATAATAACTATTAAATTTAACCTACCTTTGACATATTTTGATGATTCAATGACTTTAAATACACGATGCAAAATCCAACTCATGCCCTAACCTCAAAAATTAAAATCGAACCGAATTATTAACCGTCCTATTCGTATATGTTCCACTCTTTAAGGTGGTATGATACCCTATTTCAACAATAGTTAAAAATAATCATTATAAGCAACAACAACATTTTGGGTAATATCTCGTGTCATGGTTTAATTTAATTATGATTTAGCAATACTAATGATGTTTCAAAAACTTGTTTTAATTGGCGGTTCTGAAGATACAATTTTCGATAACTACAAGTGCAATTTTAACTCTAGAACATGGGATTTTTAACTACAGATAAAGAATAACTTGTTTTAGGGTATAACAAAATCTTAAGTTGATTGTTGCATTCTAAGTTGAATTTTTTTATTTTAATAGTATTTAAATCAAGAGCAAATCTACAAAAAGCGATATAACTTTTTTTCTATATAAGGTAAAAAGTTTTAATTTTATCATACCCTGCTCTGAAGTATTGTGAATATATTCGTATAATTAAAAACTAATTAAGTTAAGAGATAATCGTATATTTGTATAAAATAGTTGGGTGAAAATAGTTATATAAAATTTAAAAAGAGAAAAAAATGTTAGAAAAAGATAAAACCTGAAATTTTTACAGTGGTAAGCGTGTAATTTATGAGTGTTATGACAATAAGGTTTGAAAAAAGAGATTCTCTTTCTACCTGCATACAAATCTTTACATATTTCCACTTTTCTAACATTTAAAAACTAATTTTTTATTGTAAACTAAGATGACAAAGTTGTTTTTTTATTACTCTTATGAGAAAATAACGGAACTATAAATAGATTGCTATACCTATTTAACTTATTGTAATTTACTTGCAAAACGTTATGATACTAAAATTATAAATTAATACGCTACATCTAAAATAACTGATTGTTACGTAATTTTTCTAATTATGTAATTCTACGTTTTTTCTGGGCATTTATTATTAACTCTGAATCCCTAGCTTGTAAACCTCTAGGAATTCGTGGATCAGCTAGCTCTGGTAACATACAATGAAAAAAAAATTCATTTAGTTTTGGTAGCATAATCTCACTCCAAAAAGTCTTATCTTTTTCAATTCGAACAACTTCTACGTCTAAGTCTGTATATAAAACTAAATCACAGTAACTTCTACCTAATATATTTAACTGACCCTGAATTTGGTAAAAATATTGGTGATTTTTTTTTAAATCTAATTTTTCGTCTTCTAGTTTTACGCACATGTTTTTCTGTTTCTTTTCTAAGCTTTCCTTAATTTTTTCGTTTCTTATTGAGTACAAACACTTTACTTCTACTAATCCATCTTCATTTATAAGTCCATCTGGACTAGCACCTAAATAAGGATACTCTTTCGAAATAAAGAAACCGCTTGATTGTACTTGTACTTTCATGATTTCTTCATATTTTTCTAGAGCTATTTTTTCGTGTGTTCTTCCATAAAGTATTGCATCTGTTGCTAGATAAGGTGAACTATACAAAAGATTTTTAAGAAAAGAATGGCAAGAAGTAGTCTCTCTTCGATTACATATACGTCCAAAGGAGGAAGCAGTAATTCTATTTCTACGCACTTCATGCCACTTGGCGTTATCGTGCTGACCTAATGTTTCAATGGCAAGTGTTTCTACATCATCATTTCTTAGGCGTGACAAAATCTCGTCCTTTTTAATTTTTATTTCATCTTGTGATAAATCTTCCTTGGCTGCATTCGGTCCATAATCAATATCTTCTCCTACATTACAATTTTTTTATAGACTTATACTTCTTTTGCGTGAAGACGTTTATATTGCGTTTCATATTTTCTTTTCTTGAATATAAAGTTATCCTATGTCTTTCGTTTAAATCTGGTAAATTGTACTTATGCCATGATGATCCGGAATTAAAACATAATGCAGCTCCATAACACTGCCTTTGGTACGAACCTCTTAGAACATAGTTAACCCGTTTTCCTCCCGAAAATTTCGATACAAGACTCATGTACCTCTCGGCATAATTGGTAGTAACATTTCTTGTTATGCGATTAGCTTTTTCGAATGACATTTTCTATTACTTTAATAATTTCGTCAAACAATCCACTAGTTTGAAGTAACGGAATATAGATTTCTTCGTTATTTTTTTTTCTTGTGCAGTATTCAGTTCTGCAATTTGAATGATTACCAAAAACATGATATGGTATGTTTTTAAGGTCTTCGCATAACTGTTTTGTACTAACTACCTTTGTTATAGATTTTCTTACAGCCGCACTTAGTCTTGGTATTCTACTTTTTAGTATTCGCCTAGCCCAAATTTCAAATTTAGTATTTTTTACCAATTTGTGCAAGTTTGAAGTATATGCTCGAGTAATATGATTTGCACATTCTAATTTTAGTCCATATCTTCCATACGTTACGTTTTCTAAAATCCTTGCGTATACGCTTGAATCACCATCACCAACAACGTATTTATACCTTAAAACCATAAATCACTTCACTTTCATTAAATCCCTGCAGTATAATATCTTGCTCCATACTAGAGGAAGCGCCACTAAAGTTTTTAAAACACTTATGAGTATTTGCGATAACGTTTTACTTGCACCTATAGCACAAATCAGGCAAAATTTGTTCTTAATTCCTAAATAGAGAATTTTTTGTCTTTTCTCCAATAATACATCCTACCCCAGATAAAGATGAAAATCCATGTCCATACGAACGCTTAGCCCAACCACCATCGACAATTACCGCTATAAATGGTACCCCATGTTCTATATCACCTCGTTCAATAGCCAATTTTTTCCACTTTTGCAGCGTCCGCCATTTTCTAGTTGAAGTTTTTTCTCCCAAATGTCTCAATTTCAGTTTCGAGCTTTCTATAAAATTTTGGGCTTACACTAGGTATGTTCATAACTGAAAACAATTCCATCAGTTTGGCTGTAACCTATTCCAATCGATGTTGCTCCCCAAACAAACGCTTGGTTTAAATTATTGCTTGCTGGATGCGAAGATATTGTTATGGTTTTCTCGCAAGTATCGCAGTAATAATACAATATCGAAACAACTCCACGCTTTCTTTCTTTTTAAATTTCATTTTTCCCATAGTACATTTAGCGTTGTGATCATGAATTTTTATTGTTTCTTTAATAAAAACTCTATTTCAACAATTCTATTTCCTGAGACAGTTTGTTCGTTTTGTTCCAAATCAATTTTTTCGGTTTCTAAATTTGGAAAAACTTCTTCCTTTAAACTACAACAATATATTGATACATATTACATATACATATTGGTAAATTAAGTGTTAAAAATAATGGCAAGTGCAGAAGTAATCCAAACTCATTTAAGATTTTAAAAACCAATTGCATACATCATTTTTTAAAGCAGAATAAATTATAACACTAATATAAAAAACTTACTTTTCAAAATATTCAAGATGCGCATCTTCAGCAACGTAGTCATTGTTCTCACAAGCACTGAGAGCTTTTTCGCGTTTTCGTCGACATCTTTGAGCTTATGATTTCTTTCCCGCGTTTTTTACAGTGCAAGTGTCTCTCATTGTACAAAAATAACAAATATACCGTTTACAATAACAATTAAAAGTAACAAATATAATAATAACTAAAAATAGAGTAATGATAACAAACAATTAACAAAGAAATGCACTGCTCACTCGAATCAAGCAAGAGAAAAAATGTGCAGTTGCATAAATTTAGATTTCTTTAGGTACCTACTTATGCTAATTTTTAAGCAATGTAACAGTATTATGTTTGTGGGTTATTTATCTTTTTCTGTCTTTTATTACACTATTTCCAATTATTCTGTTCTTGAGTTAACAAAACTCCTGGAAATTTTGTAGTTTGACTTTTAACTATCAATAATCAAACCTAGAATTGAACAATCAATTAAAGATTTTTTATACTCTGAAAGTTATGTTGCATTGCGGGATAGTCATTGTAAAAAATTAAGTATTTTAAACGGGTAATCAAGACGTACGTTTTATGCATATTAAGTATTAGTACTACTAAATTACAATTATACTCTAATATTGTAAAGATTAGTATTTCAGTGAGAAAAAAGATTACAAACAAGTTATAAGTGGTAACAGAAAAAGCAGGTATAAAATATTATTTGTAAACATGGTTGTAGTGTAAAAAATAGTTGACCGCTTTATTTATTACCCAAGTATTGTATTCTATTGTCGTAGGTAATAACAGTTTTGCGAAAAGTGCCTTTTAGATGTCATAAACTCTTCTGTATAAAATGCCGCTATATTTTAATAATGTTGAGTTTACGTATTTTACTGGTTTAAAAATTAAACGGAATAGCAGACGTTAAATGTGTTGTCTATATTTAGGGGCAGGTATTTAGAAGTTTTAGCACCCTTAAGCGAGCTTATGAGTGGTTACTTATGACAAATTGTATGATGTAAACTAAGAACTTAACGCTACTGACAAATCTATATAGAAATCTAATAAGGTAAACAGGCTTTAAACGGTCTAATTTTTTCCGTAGTTTATACATTTGATTGTTGCATTCACGTAATGTTGTATTTAATGTATTTTTTTGATTTTGTAATTGTTCAGTAGTATCCAGCTTTTTAACCTTCATTGTTGGTAATATATTATTGTCTCCATGGTCAATTATGCTAGAATAATCTTTACCCCAATTAAAGGAATTGAGTAGTTAAAAATCAAAATATTTTTTTGTGTTGCTTAACACTATTGCTGTGTTAGCACCCAGGTTTTTTTAAATTTTAATAAATATATTCACTGATTTCACCTATGTTGTGAAATATCATTTAACTTTCCTTTTCGGGTATATGACAAGAGTATAGAAACGTATTTCTTCTTTTATAGCTTTAGTATTACCACGCATTACCATTGAATATTCAATGGCATTACGTTACAAATTTTGCAGACAAGTATTGTGGTAGATCCTTCGGACCAATTGAAATTTTTTTAATCGATGTGGATAGAAATAAGTGATTTGCATAATTAATACATTTCTATAACCGAATGATTAGTAATTGAATATGAATCGAAATATTGGAAATTATGTTGCTTATACAATACAATGATTATATTATTAAAAAACCTTTTACTATTATAGATTTTATAACATTCACTATGACTCATACTCTTTCAACGTGATATATTGTAAAGCAGGATTATAGAACAATAACAATAAACAGAAATGGTATCCCAGGTAGCAAATTGACCTCATAATAGTATCACGTAAAATAATAATAGCTAAGTCGCGAAAAAGACCTCCGAATTGTGGTACTTATGACGGAATTATGTCTTTATGTGTTCTAGTTAATTTGACGTCAACTTGGTGACGTTGATTTGCCGTTATAAATGAATGGAAGTGAGTCTCATCTGTGCTAAAATGACGTCTCGGTAAAGTCATAAAAACGTCAAGTTAGCGTCCAATTCGAATAAAAAAGGTGATGTAGACGTAATTACCTTCATGACAGTTATTAGTATTAATAAAATTTAAACTTCAATAGACAAGATCTGTTTATTCTAATATAAAAGGTCGTTTAAGACATTGAATATTATAAAAATAGAAACAAATCTAAAATATCAGCAACATTTATGAAAATGTATGAACTAATGGAAAACGTAGAAAATTCGATTCTAAAACTTGAGGAATTACAATAGATTTAGCTAGTATATCATTATAATGCCAAACACTTATATCAGACAGACTACTTGCAACACAACACTCTTTAACTTTAAAAACCGTCAACCAAGTATGAATGTGTCATTTTTTAAATTGATTATTATGTTTTCAATCTGAATGAATGATTATCTGTTGAAATAAAATACTAATCAGACAAGGAATAAGTATATCATTTTGTAAAATTAGTTTTTTAAATTGACTTTTTATATTGAGGTTGTTTACTATTGGACCCATTGTATGTTTGATAAAATGCTATGCAGTATTAGTAGAGACTGTAGTAGAATTAAAAATTACTGAGTTTTTTTTCTTCTAATCTCCGTACAATTTGAGCTAAAGGATTATCAAGACATCTAATGAATCGTTTTTATTGACCGAGATAATTTTCAAATGCTAATGCAGAAGAATTGTTATCTTTTAAATGACATAAAACATGTACATTATAAACGAGAAATTCCTTCTCATAAATTTTCTTTGAGCAGCTTATAAATATATTTGTTGTTTTTCTTTTGATAAGAAATAAAAAATTTAAAAAAAAATAAAAATTAAAAAAAACTCACCTTTAGCTCCAACCACTTGCTGGCTCGTAAAAATGCCCGACTACTACAATCAAATACTATCCTTAATTTGCTAGTATTTCGATCTGATTTATACACTCCTAGAGAGATTCCGTTCGAGGGTTATAAATCTCTGCAATTTCATATCGGTCGCCCATAAGAGGACTATTTTTTTAAATGGTAAACGAACTTGAAATCGTTCATCCTTGAGTCGTGATGTAGTACATGAATAAAATAAAGGTTCCTCTACTTCCCAACATTTTTTGATAAAGTCAGAAAGGTCTAAATCGCATGAAGATGTAAGTGATGATAAATTACAGTTAAGCTGCAATGAATCGGTTGACGTAGCAATTGATGATGTGGGTACTTGTCCTAGAAGAACATAACGCGCGAATAATGAGGTAATTTGTTTCTATTCTGACTAAAGAGTAGCTAACAAAACAGTATTGAAATCATTCTGTGTATGAAGAGTTGAATGTGACTGATCCGGGACAACATTAGTTAAATGTATTTCCATGGGTTCAATTTGACTAATGGTAGGTGTCGGATTAGAGGCTGTTTCGCTTGATCGATTATTTTTATTAGGATTCAAATTATTTTGATTAGAATCAAAGTGCAAAAGTGTATGGTGCTTATTGTTTTTTTTTGCGCGAGAGTTGTGATTATAAGAAACTACAATTGAACTATGATGTTTAGAGATTTTAGTTTTAACTGTGACGTCATCAAAACACTGAGATGAAAAATTAGAAGATTCTAAATCTTAAGCACAAGTTTCGAGAAAATCGATGATGTCTCGTCCTGAAAAAGTATATTGGTTATTTCCTTGTTTACGTTCAATTTCAAGTCTTAAATTATTATCTAGCTTTGAAATTAAATAATGGGCATAGATGTTTTCAAATATATTTTGGTTGGCAATTGCGTGTAAAAAATTAAAATGTGAATTGAATTTATTACAAAATTGACGTAAAGATTCAACATTTTTACTTTGTACCATAGGTAATTTAAATAATTCGCCACAATGTAGTTGGATTGATTGTTTTTTACATTGGAAGCGATTATCCAAAATGGATAAAACTGTATTATAATTTGCATCATTGTTTTCTAAGTGGCGTATTAAATTAAGCGCGTCGGATTCTAAGCAATTTTTTAAATATTTTAATTTTTGTGAATTTGCTAAAGGTTCATTATTTCCTACAATAGTAAAAAAAGTCTGCTCTAAAATGAGGATAATTTATTAATTTTCCGTCGAAGCACGGTAATTTTAATTGTGATAATACTTTAGTAGATTGTAATTGAGGTGTAAATTGCGTTTTATCAAAGATAACACGTTTGCATTTGGTGAACGCGTTAGAAAATTGTTGTTGTTCAACAAATACACCGTCTTCGAGGCCATCTGGAAGATATTCTTGATCAGAAAAGGTATCCGAAAGTTGACAAAATTCTTTATATTTCGTTTCCAATTGTTGTAACAGAATAGTTGCTTCTTTTTTTTGCACTAATTTGATCTATTGATTCAAGTTCATTAATTTCAGTATTTTTCGAATTTAAAAATTCCGTACACAGTTTAATACGGCGTGTAAACAATGATAGGCATTACTGTAAATTTAAATTTATGATTGAATTACGAAATAGCAACGAAACAATGTGCCATATGACAATCGCACAATCGTAACAAATTTGTCTGTTCGAAGGTGATATGAAATATTAACTTAAAGGAAAATTTTAAACGCGTTTTCAATTGAATTAATTTGAATAAATTAAATATTAATTAATGATGAGAGCAGTCCGTGCTCGAATGGACTATAAAATATGTTGTTTTTCTTTTGATAAGAAATAAAAAATTACGAAAAAATAAAAATTAAAAAAAATACTCACCCTTAGCTCCAACCGGTTGCTGGCTCGTAAAGCGGGACGGAGAAGGATTGAAGGATAAGGCAAATGATTAAGGTGGACCACTTTACCTTAGCAATGTATGATACTACGCGTGTCATTGGCGACCTTTCACGTTCGAATGCATTTGTAAGACTGCCGCCACGTGCTACATTTTTAAAATGTTTATAATATATAGAAAACAATTAACATTGTTTATTACTTTAGCAGCAATCTGTACCAATTATTTCTATGTCTGTTTGATAATAATATTACAATAGCACTACATAAAACCAAAAAATGTTCATAAACTGCCAAATTTAAAATCCCTTGTAGTGTTGTAATACAATGGCTCCAACATATATTTAAAAAATTCGAAACGGTAGCTTTCCAAAATGCATGCTCAGACAAGGTTCTAGGTTTTCTACTAAACTCAGTGACAATATATGGTTTTAAAAATTCTATTCTTTTCGAAATTTGTGAAACTAATTGTACTGTTAACGGACCTGAAATCCATTAATTTAATAACTTTTTGGTTACTCCTAAACAAACACAATGCATGTAGTCGATTAGGAACGCTTTTATCATATAATTCAAATTAACAAGTGTAGACCAGACCAGAACGGACACGGATCAGCGAAGCGGAGCCGTAAGACGGTATATAACGAGGAACGCAAGACGATAACATTAGTCTTTATAAATCTTCTGAAGAAGCTGATAGCATGATTAGCAAAACGTTAAGCGAAAGTTTTGTGACGCGGCAACACCCGAAAAACAGTGCTCCATTTCCTTTTTTCTTAGATCTTAGACCATACTTTTAAAGCATCTTCTACATCTTTTTCAGTGACATGTGCAGACATAGTCTTCTAAAAAAATATAACAACTACATGTAGCTGTAATACAAAAGTACGTAGATATTACAAGTTGGCACAGCTTTAAATTAGAAAATGCTTTTTTTCTGAATATCCAAACCAAAATAATTATAAGATGAGGCAAGTTGATCACTCCCCAAGCAACACATTGATATAAAAAACGTTCAAATGTCCGTTTGATAAACGTTTATTACACGTTTAAAAACGTTTTAATGTTTAAGACGGTATTACGGTCTAGAGGCATGAATTTTAGGTACTTTTTGAAGTGCCGTAAGAAAAAGGCAAACAGTATTTCTACAAATCATTTCTTTATAAGATATTTATTAATATTTCAAGAATACATTAAAAAAATAAAAAAGTGAAAACATTAAAAACTCAAAAAGTTATCGGCCGATGAAGTGGGGAGTCTAAAAAAAATAGCGTGCGACGGTGACCACGATTCCAACCCCCCTAGCAATCTGAATAATAAAAAAAAAGATTATTAATCTAAGCTAAATCTAAAATGCTGATATCGTACTAACTATAAAAAATAAAAAAATATTTTTTTTCACAAAATGGCAGCTGCCAGAATAAAAAATTAATTTTTGTACTACTTTTTTTGATACTAACATTAGAATGTCTTCCGGGTTTGGGCCGTGTCATAGTTGCAACCGAAGCTGCCAACGTTTCGCCCACTTTCGTAAGGGGCTTCATCAGGGCGTGAGATAAATCGCAAAACTCAAACAAGCAATCGAAATCTAACTAAGAACTTCTCAAAAGTTAGGTTATCCACTTGTAAAACAAGCCATAACCTAAACTATGAAAAGGTAAGAAAACGATAATACTGAAAAGCAAACGAAAACCTGTGAAAATCTAACAAAGAACCACTGAGTTAGGTAATCAACTTGTGAACCAAGCCAGATTCTAAGCTCCGTAGAACTTCTGCGGAGTTTGGAATCTGGCAGTTCTTGTTCCTAACTCGGTAGTGGTCTTTAGATTTTCGTTTGCTTTCGGTTATCGTTTTCTTTCTTACTCATAGTTTAGGTGGCTTGTTTTACAAGTGGATAACCTAACTTGAAGTTCTGGGTTAGATTTCGATTGCTTGTTTGAGTTTTGCGATTTATCTCACGCCTGATGAAGCCCCTTTACGAGTGGGCAGGCATTGGCGGCTTCGGTACTACTTATGACAGGAAGACATTCTAATGTTAGTATAGATTCCGGCCGTGGAAGCCTTCGCTATTGCATTAACAATCTCTGCAGGAGAATATTTCTTCTAAAACCTCCGTATTTTCCAAACTTCGCCACAACTCGTCAAACTTTTGTGCAATTTAACCTTTCTTAGTCGCTGTCGTGACCATCATCCTTCATTCCTCAAAATTAAGTTCCACATTCAGACACGTTCTTTACAAAAACATCCTACACCGTGCTAGTCTAGCGTTGATACGCGAACGGATTAAGCAAACTAGGCGAGAGTTAGACACCATTTCGAAACAACTCTTTTATCTTCATCTTGAGTTGGCCAACACTCTATCCTCGGATGATTGGAAATTCTTTGACACCATTACTTACCAGCAGTCTGATACCACTCTACGACTAACCACTGAAGGTCATCTCAAAAAGTTTCAATTATTGGAATCCAAGAATCGTAAAGTTTCTTCTACTACTAACTCAGTAAAGACGGTTGTCAATTTATCTAGTTTGGTTCTCACTTCAGAACAGGAATCGGTGCTCTCTAAGGGTTTGAATTTTGCGGTTGCACCCAAACGTATTCTAAAGAAGATATTCTATGTGCTGTTGAGTCTTCTATAAGACATCTTCCTCGCCACATCTCAGATCCCATTCGTATTAACACTGGCAAAATCCTTGAATCATCTAAAATTCCTAAATCCAACATTTCTAAGTCGGAAGAGTCAGCTCTAAAAGTCTTCGTAAGAACCTGATATTATTGTTCTTCCAGCCGACAAGGGCAACGCCACTGTAGTTTTGAACCAAATTGATTATGTTACGAAAATCAATTCTATTTTGTCTGAGGAAACTTACGCTCTTCTAACCCATAACCCCACTTCGAGGATTGAACGCGAGGTTAGCCAAATCATCAAATCTTCCAATCTACCTCCTGAAACTAAACGTCGACTTACCCCATCAGATTCTAAACCACCTCGTCTATACGGACTTCCCAAAATTCACAAACAAGGTATTCCTTTTCGACCTATCGTTAGTACTATCCAATCTCCTACTTACAAGCTAGCCAAGTTCTTGTCCAACATTCTTTGCAGTTTACAGGTAAAACCTCTTCTCACATCCTCAACTCTCAGCATTTTATTCAACATCTGGAAACTATAAACTTGAACCCCAAGATCTTCTCGTGAGCTTTGATGTTACTTCACTTTTCACTAAAGTTCCTATTAAGGATTCGCTTATTATCATCAAACAGATTCTGTCTCAACATGGCAAGGACTTGAGTTTGGTTCCTCTTATTGAAAAGTGTCTATCCTCTACTTACTTTGATAATAAGTTTTACGAACAAGTTTCTGGTGCTGCTATGGGTTCTCCTCTATCACCTGTTGTAGCTAACATTTTTATGGAATCCTTTGAAACGGTTGCTTTGGAATCATCAATATTAAAACCTAAAGTATGGTTTAGATATGTTGACGACACGTTTATTGTTTGGTCTCATGGTTATCTTGAATTGTCTAAATTTCTTGATCATCTTAACAATCAACACTTAGATATCAAATTTACTATGGAAATCGAAAGTAATGGTTCTCTTCCATTTCTTGACGTTCTTGTGACTCGTAAGCCCGACGGACTTCTAGGCCATTCTGTTTATCGAAAACCCACCCATACGGACAGATACCTTCATGCTTCGTCTCATCATCATCCTGCACAGAAACGTTCTGTTATTGAATCTTTGGTCCATCGTGCCTTTTCTATTTGTCAACCTGAGAATCTAGACTCAGAACTCCGTCATCTTACTAGAACCTTAGTGAACAATGGTTATGTAAAGCGAGATATTCATAGAGTTATTAATCGTCGTTTACATCCACGTACTCGATTACCTAAGGACATTTCTACTCCCGAATCCAACCCGAAATTGGCCTTTTACCCTACATTCACAAGGTTACAGATCAAATAGGGAAACTCCTTCGTAAGAATAGTATTAAACCCATATTCAACTCGACAGGCAAAATCTCTAAGATTCTTCCTTCTCCCAAAGATAAATTTCCTACACTTTCATCTCAAGGTGTATACCAAATTCCCTGTTCTTGTGGTTTAGTCTACATTGGTGAAACCGGTCGTTCCGTCATTACTCGCATTTCAGAACATGATCGTTGTATAAGAAAAAGGTATACTTCCAAGTCTGCGGTCGCTGAACATCATTTTACTACAGGTCACAAGATAGATTTTGATAATGTTTCGTTGATTGCCAAATCTCCATTCTTTTTCAACAGGAAATTCCGAGAAAGCATAGAAATCATCAAACACCCCAATAACTTCAATCGCGATCATGGTTTCGAACTATCCCTCTTTGGTTCCAGTTATTAGTCATTTATCAAAAACACGCCCCTAGCAACCGTAACCCAATCAGGGTCGAGCTTGATCATCCGTGACGATCCTTTTCCTTTAAATACGGAGACCATTTCTTCTTAAGTCACTTCTACGGAGTTTAGAATCTGGCTTGGTTCACAAGTTGATTACCTAACTCGGTAGTGGTTCTTTGTTAGATTTTCGTTTGCTTTTTCAGGTTATCGTTTTCTTTCTTACCTTTTCATAGTTTAGGTTATGGCTTGTTTTACAAGTGGATAACCTAAACTATGAAAGTTCTTAGTTAGATTTCGATTGCTTGTTTGAGTTTTGCGATTTATCTCACGCCCTGATGAAGCCCCTTACGAAAGTGGGCGAAACGTTGGCAGCTTCGGTTGCAACTATGACACGGCCCAAACCCGGAAGACATTCTAATGTTAGTATAGATTCCGGCCGTGGAAGCCTTCGCTATTACTTTTTTTGAGTTTTCTGAATTTTTTAAAGATAGAAAAAATTCAAATTTGGTGCTGAGCATAGTTAGTACTATAGAGAAATGTATAGAGAAGACCTACGCAGAATATTTTTTCAGTAGTTTGTCATGTGATGTTCATCACTCTCCCCCCTCCAACATAGTGTACCAACCCCTTGAGCCTATTATATGACTGCTGTTGTTTTCGAGTGATGTTCTGCGTTGTCAGTTGGTTCTGAGTAGAACCGTCTTCAATTGGGTTTAAAGAACCTAATAGCCTCCGATTAGGGAATATTATTTTCTGGCAGACGTAACATGTTCTTAAAACATTTTATTAATTTTAGTCGTTCTAAATTGCCCGTAAGTTCATGATAAACCATAATTAAGTTGCAAATAATCGAAGCTGGGATAACGATCTTATATAAATTGTTAACAGGATGACAAAATAATAATATTCCGTCGTAAAGCTCACAAACGCCATCTCCAGAAAGGCGGAAACAACTTTTTTAATACTTAACGGCATTAGTACCCCAGGGCTGGATGTTCCGGTGAACGATATTGCGTTCGTTTCGCGCATGAGGTCACTCTCAGAGTGATTAACCGTTGTCGTACATTAAAGAAATAGACGAAATTTTAATATAAAAAGGAATTATAATCCGTTTATAGCATTATTTAAATTTAACTTTACTTAATAACGTAAAATGTTTTGATACACCATCTTTAAGTTATTTTACAGACAACTTTCGTATTAAAAAAAATTAAGTAAAGTTTAATCATTACTATTAGCGTGCACAAACATAAACACAATAAACCACAGTTGTCCTTACTATTTATAACAATTTATTTTGTGTACGATTATAATTATGTACCTATATAGCTATAACAATTAATTGCTTGTCATTTACACTTAAAAAAAAAGAATTGAAATCGTCCGGTGCACAAGAAAAGTATCACATCTTAAAAGTTTTTATTTTTCAGTAGTCAAAATATTTTTGTGCAACTTAAAATTATAAATTTGACATTTTCTAGAATACTAAATTATTTATAGTGGTTTTGTAATACTTATTATATGTCTTTCAAAAAAATACAACCGATCTTTTTATAAACATTTTTAAATTAAACTAAACTAAAAAAGTAAATAAATAGGTTTCTCTATGACTATACCGGCAAAAAGCCTATTATTTAATTAGATGTTGTAAATCTAAGCAATAATTTTTTTCCATTTCCTTTTTTTGACTTTGTCATCTTTAAGTGCTCTGTTTAGTTCTTTCATGCGAAAAAACATTCTGGATCTAAAAAATAATCGTTTTGCCTTTTCACTGCAATCAACAGAAACACTTTTCAATAAAAGGTTATGGATAAATTTTCCTCCAGTTACTAATTCTTTCTTATTTACTTAATAAAACACCTTGTTAAGTTCCTCAATGTGAGACATAAAAGCAGCAGATGGTTTTGATAGACTACCTTCACTAAGATGATCAATCCACGAATAATTTTGATTCGAAGAGCTTTGCAAGGTGGAATCTTGTAATTTATGACAAACAAATCCAGCCAGATTTTCTAGTCCATCGTATGCCAGCTCATGAAGTTCTTCAACTGTAACACAGTCGTCCTTAGTAAGTTCATCTGGCGATGAATCAGGCAAAGAGTTCAATGTATTTAGTAGCGATCCACTAAGTGGTATATCAGGAGTATCGATTATTTCATTTAAAAATTCTGAATACGCTCCATCATTTTTTCCAAGAATGTAAGACCTTAACCTATATTTAAATTCTAAAGAAGTAGGATGATCGTGAAGACCACCTTTTGCTCTGATTATACCAAAAAAATTTTTAATAACGTCCTGATTTAGACGCCTGCTTAATAAGTATTGAGCGCTAAAACGACGTTGCAGTTCCATTAGCAGCCCGTGAATCACTCACCGGAATGCTTACATTAAAAACATCAAACCAGTCGTTAACCTGAAATACGTAATCAGTTTCAGACATTTTGTGAAGTGTATGTCCTACCAATTTAAAAAAACTCTGCACACTCTACCCAGATAAAAATCCAAGTGCCCCACATCTAGATATTGCACTAGACATAGTATGGGAAAACAGTTTTGCGGCATATTTTACTCTTTGTCTGTGCGGTCCAGTAACATTAAGTTTGTCGATAGTAATTTTTAAATCCGAGACGTTGGTGGCGTTTATTGCCTGCTCAACGATTTCCTTTTTAATTACTTTCCCGCCAATTAAAAATCCGTGGTCCACAAAATTGTTACGAATTAACTTGAAAAGATGTGGAACATCAGCTAACACAAAAATTTTCTCATTGTTGATTGGATTTTGGAAATATGGTTTTGATTCTGATGTATTTAATACGCTGTGAAGCCCTCGATTTCCACCTCTCAAATCAGAAATTATAGCAACAACATGAAAACCTACAAAGTAGAAACGTTAGTGTGTGCACGAAAACAGTTTAATACTTACCGGAATTCTCAACATACTTAATAATTCCCATTAGTATAGGCGACGTCATTTTACAATCAAATTCGTAAAAAACAGACTGTTTCCATGATCTAAATATACCCGAGATTATAACAACCTGAACGTAATTATAGGGTTGCATAATAAAATCTTTTGTTCGATCGTACTGATACTCTTTTCTGATCTTCATTTCATCAAACATAAAGGTACACACTCGATCCTTTTTAGTGATACTGGCATATTCAGCAGTCTTTAAAACGTTTTTTTAATATCCCCGGTTCTAACTTTATTTTTCTAAGCCATTGCTTTAATGTGGAAACTGCAGGATATGGAAGCCCTCTTTTTAAAGCCAATCTGTATGCTCTAGGGCCAGCAGCGTACATCGCTATCGCGTTTGAAATTTCATTTACTGACTAGTTAATTCTTTTTTGACTGTTGTTACGTGCATAAATAAAAATAATGCATCACCCTGTATATTGGTTTAATTAAAAATTACTTTTATATTTCTCGACGCCATCTGTCGGGTTCGTTGATCACTTCGTATTGAGTAGGCGATATCCGGCGAGATTACCGGCATTTTGACTTTAACATCGTGCATGTGTTAACCTATGTCCGCGTGAATTGAAAATCGTTTTCTAAAATCATCCACGTGTTGGGACACGATGGAAAATAGAAGTTTCCTTAACTAACTAATTTATTCACGCAGAGTAAGTGGTTTTTGTTCTTTCTTTACTTAAAGGTAATTTTTATGTCTTTTTGTTAGCGCCATGTGCTACCTCCTAAATAGGGGTATTCTGGTTGTACTTTAAATTCTACCTGGGAAAGTTGTGATTTCGTTGTGATCGTGAAGTATTCGAATCGTCACCGGCCATTCCTACCACAATCTGGCCCATGATTTCTAGTCGACACCGAAGTACGAGGGATGAACCTCGACACATATTCTGATGGGGCGATTCTAAATATTCATAAGGCCTACCGTGATAACTTATTAAACCACAGACAAGGGGTACAACAGCATTCGACAACCGGGTTATATGAATTATACTTTCTTTTACCTTAAGTAACGATTTTTGTAGATTTCACTTTCGTGAGGAATTAGTTTGACACGACTTGCTATTTCAGAGTGCTTACAGGATAGCTTGCCAAGGAAAGTACTTTCTTCGTACGAGTGGAAGTTCCTGTGTTTGTGGTAAGTGTTTTATGTATCTTATTTCGTCGTCAACAAGATCACTCACGAAACTTTCGCTAATAGTAATTCCGTAATGATTCACGTGATTGGATTACCATTTAATTAGTAAATTTGCTTATGTTACGTATGCTGTGTACTACCCATAATTATTATGATAATTTAATATTAATGCCATAATTATTATCACTGTTTTATTGCCAGTAATGCCATATTACTAATTATGTAAACGATATTTACTACGAACTATTCTTCGCTATCTATTTCACTGTAGTTTACTTATGTACTGTGTGTTGCCGATACTACTGGCATTTCTGTAATGAGAATTCGATATACCTGTGATAATCAACAACGATTCTAGATTAAAGTTGTTATTGTGGTTACTTGTTCTTTTATGACAACATACCTGTCTCTTTGGATCGTCGTTATCTAATAACAAACGCTGGCTACTCGAACAGCCGAGTAGAAGGATTACGAACCTAACATCGTGTTACAAGTGTGAACCGTTCTGTCCTGAGCAAGATAGAAAATTACTTTGGGATAAGCTCTGGCGCCCTGAAACATCCTTTATATATTTCTTGTGAACCAACCCCTATCACCGACTATTGTGAGTTGGCCGTGCAGGTTCGTAAAACCAAAAAGCTTGTAACACTGTTAAGTGTTTTGATTTGATTATGTCTGAACACTTTATTTACCCCAGTAAGCTGACATTTTAATTCTTCCTTGGTGACACGCAGCAATTTATTTTTAAGGTCTTCTATGGTTTCATATGCCTCATCCGTTTGAACTCTGAAACTTAGAAGTTAAAAAAACGAGAAAATAACACAACTGAAAAAATATGTATACAAAATTTTAGAATAACAATCACCCTCTATCAGAAGAATTTTTTTACTATCACCGCCACCAACATTATTAATAATTTCACCCGCATTTTTGTCTCTATAACAATTAATTTCGTAAGATACAGTTTAACATAATATCATATAAAATCAATCTAAAAACTATATTTCAAAATACTTACGTATCTGTTGCTGACATTATTTCATTAAGAAGTTGAGCCTTTTGTCTTTTTACACAAAGATGTTTTCGATTTTGCCTAGCTGTTGAATGTGATAAAACGGCACTACCTTGTGATTGGAATAAATTTTGGCTCGGAATTGCGTCGTCTTTCAGTCCACGATAATTTTTAGGGGTGTAATTCAAAAGTTTATGTTTTAAATTCACTTTATAATCACTTTCCTGGAAATGTTTGGAACAAACTACAGCGTTTTCAACATTGACTTTATCTTTTCTCTTTGTAGCGTGCAACCACTGCTTACACAAATCTGAGTTTTTTCGAAACCGAAAAAATTTGATGTTTTTGTTACAGGGATTTTTTTAGACTGGTTATCAGAATTGCAACTAATAACTGCGCACCACATTTTAACTACTGTAAGATGAACAAAATGTAATATACTATAATAGCTGTTTATTCTATGAGTGAATAAAGAAAAATTATATACACGAAACTTTTTATTAACCGTTTTGACTTATTTTATTTACTTTTATGATTAAAATGTATTAATAATAAAATTTAATATATGTAATAAATATTTTAATGAGCAGAATTGGAAAAAACAAATCAGGCGATACGTTTAAAACAACTCTGAGAGTGACGTCACTCGTGCTCAACTTGGGACCGCCTACAATGCGCAACATCCTATCTTAAATTAAATGTATCGTGCTAGTACATTATCTAACTTCCTGTTGGAAGTGTCTGTGGCTCTTGGAGGATGTCGCGATAACACATCGGCCACAATGTTCTCCTTTTTCTTTAACGTGTTCTACGTTAGAGTCAAAATCCTCTAAATAGAAAACTCATCTTGTCAAATGATCGTTTAATAGACAAGATTTTTTAAAATTTAAATGCATGGTGATCGGTTCTGATCACCAATCTACGGTTGAAAACAAGGATACGAAATTTCTTAAGAGCAAAAACGATGGCAAGTAACTCCTTCTCCGTGGTGGTATATAACAACTCTGGATTATGTAGCTTTCTGCTAGCATAACTTGGAATAAATGATGTTCTTGGTCATCTAATTTATAAAGCTCACCACCTGAGGATGTTCCTGAGCTGTCTGTCTGAAGATAAAAAGTTTTAGTGTTATCTGGAAACTGTAAGAATACAGTTTTCACTTTTGATCTCTTCTATAGTTTTTTCCACGTTTCCTCGATAGTAGAAAAGAATGGGGTAAGATCTCTTCACAGACGGTGCGTCATAGCACAATTGTATGGTATGTTTGCACCGGTACGTTCCACAGCACCAACGTTGGCGGTATCAGGAATAGATTTTAAAAGATGTCGAACATCACTATCGAATTTCACCAAAAACTTATTTTATCTAACATTCCAATCTGGCCAATGTACTCCCAAAATTACAGGACTCACTAAACCGCGGATCACAAGAAACGAGGATGTACAAACTCCATCAACTCCAGGCATATGAAAGTTCATCAAAATTTGCTATCTAATTCTGGCACTCTTCTGTCCAGTAGCGGTTTGTAATCTAGTTCCAGACACAGGTAATTATAGAAACTATTTTAAAATGTTGTGTTTCTGATAAATCAGTTACAACATTAACATCTTTAGTTATGCCATTCATTCGACTTATGATTATATATTACATTTTCTTGACTTATCCTTTCTGGTTTATAAATTTTAGTAGAGCCATCATTCGTGCGCTCATTTAATACATTACAACGTTTCCTCCGTAATAATAAAAAAAAAACAAAATACATTTTAATTTAGTAAACAATATTTAACATTTAACATTTGTATTATACGTAATATAAGACGTATCAATTAAAATTAACAATTAAATTTGGGAAAAAACAAAAAATTAAATTCATATTACAAATGCTTAATACTAGAAAATGAATATTTAATAATGAATTTTTTGGTTTTTCTGGTCCAATTGTGTAAAGCACAACATTTAACAATTTTGTCGGCTTTCATGGGAAGTAATAGGATAGGTTTTTCAAAAATTAAAAAACGAGCTGCTAAGATACCGAAAGGATTTTCTACTATTCGTCTTGCTCTTGATAATCAGTAATTAAATATCTTTTCCCTATATGACAAAGTGTTACCTGCGTATGGTTTTAAAATACTTTTTTAAGAGACATGTATTATCACCCACAATAACGTGGTCGTCAGGTAATATATTATTTTCTAGATCATGACTAAGGTTGCAATTGCTGAACTTTCCACCATCACTGACTCGTCCATTGCATCCAACATCGATGTACGTTATGATTCTTGTAATTATAGTAATAACTTCCAGAATTACGTGGTGATTTAAATTACGATGTACTTCCTATCTGTTGCACCACAACAACGAGGAAAGTTCCAAGTTGTTGCAAATCTCTTTTCAAAAACTTTCCATTCGTCTAGGCTGCTTAACATCTGTGCCCTAAATATTCAACTTTGTTTTTAAAAAAGTTACATTTAGATAAACACAATTTAAGACCAGAGTCTCTTATAACTTACAAACCTCTTTTAATTTAGAGAAGTGTTCGTTTTCATTTTCATCACTAAAATATCATCAATAAATGCAACCACTCCTTCTAATTTGCTAAGTAAGCTATCTATAATTTTTTAAAGAATAGAAGATGCTGAGCCACCCCAACAGTTAGATTATTATATGGAAATAAACCCTCATGAATACTAATAGTTAACAATTTCTTTGAATGACTGTCTACGGCAATTTGCTGAAAAGGTTGCGACATATCTAACTTACTGAAATGAATTCCCTCTTGCAGTTTACTGAATAGTTCACTGTAGTCAACTTCTGAGAGTATATCTAAAGAAATAAGGCCAATTAATTCATTTTCAACTAGTGTACGAATAGCGTAAGGAATGGGTCGAGCTTTAAAAAACGTTGGCTGTACATTATTATCTTTAAGTTTAATTGAGGCTAGCCCTTTTTTAAAACGACTTATTTTTTCATTAAAAACCTCATGAAATTCGTTTATTATTTTATTTAATTTTGGATGTCCATGTTGCGTGTTTTTGAAAACGCCGTTAAACTTCCGCTGCTTAAACTCGTTGATGGCTTTTCTGTTGATTACGAGTTGCGCACATGATTTATCGGTTCTTGACTGATTGGGCTCTGTAATTGGTTAACTTCGAAGTGACATATTGTCGCTATTTTTCTTTTTGCGATGTCAATTGCTTATTCAAAACTTACTGTTGCTTTTTCTTCCAGCAAGCGATCCAAAATTGCTCCTTTTTCATATCCGCAAATAAAGTTGTGACGTAGATACACGTTCAATTACTCACCAAAGTTACAAGTGACAGCCAAATTTTTTATGCGCGCCGCCCAGTCTTTAACTGTTTCATGTGGTGATTTTCTAGCTTCATAAAATTTACATCGATCCACAAAACGTGATCACACTGGTGCAAAATGTTTATTAAAAACGTCATTTACCTCACTAATTTTTTTATTTTTTCGTCTAACGTATTTAACAGAATCGCACACTTCATTTTGTCATTTGTTATACCATTTGCAGTAAAATAATTATTTAATCTTGCTTTCTATACTCTCCATTCCGATACATTTAAAACGAACTCGTGCAGTTGACCGATAGCGTGCGGTATTTTTTGAGTCTTTTTAATTTCTTGCGGCATCCTTACGAATTTGATTTAATTTAAATGTTGAAATATTTAATTACATTTAATTATTTTAGATTTATTGAAAGCTATTTAATTATAATTTATAGTTTTACCTCGTCGCCACGTGTGGTGTTTCTGATTAATCATTTAAAACACCAAATCATTTAGTTGCCGTTTATTCGACTCTACTTGATACAAGAAAATGCCCTTATCATTATATATTAAAATTTCTTGACTTATCATTTCTGGTTTATACATTTTATTGGGGTCATCGAGCGTGCGCTCGTTTAATGTATTACAAAAGCACAGTAAATCGAAATGTTCCTCTGTAATACAACTACATTTGCACCCGGAATCTATTAAGGCTACCATGACTATACCTAAATTCTCAACATGTATCTCATATTCCCCCTTCTCTTCCTGTACGTTTCTTCGTCTAAATTGGAAACAGCAAGGATGGCAAATCCCTTCAAAACATCTAGTACCAAAGAAACATTTTCGCATACTGTTTAAGGAAATACTGTTTCTTTAACATAACAGATCTCGGGGTTTCCACAATCCACACTACGTTTGTATAAGAAATTAACACCCTTTATGTCAAGATGACGAAGCTGAGATAGAGACAGTGGGGCCGTGGGCCGTATTTTAATAAATGGCACAATTACTTCATCAGGAGATCCAATGAACGTGCCATTTCATGACTCAAATCTACCGCGATGACAGTTGGAGGCCATTTGATAACTTGGAACACAAATCCTCCCTAATGTCTTCGATCAAAGGTATCCCATTTGGTACACATAACATTAACCCAATCAGAAGCAGAGCCCTTCAGGCAAAACAACACCGTAGATAACTTCTCACTCGTAGGCAGACAGGTATAAGCAAAATATTTCTCAAATTTTGTAAAAACAAAACAACCTTTCCAGCGATCTTTGAAAGTACCTCCATTATACTATTATTAACTATTTGTAGTTGCTCTATGAAAGTGCTCATCATTTGTTGTTGCTTTTTCACCATTCCCTATATAGCGGTTAATTCCTCAATCCTGTATGGTTCGATATTATCACCACGGAATGTCGCATTAGTAGTATAGTAGGGCCGGTTCTGGATCACTCGGGTAAGATCGGTAAGAGATCGTGGAGTTTCGTTGCTATCGTTTTGTTTCGGATATGCTCGAGTTGCATTCGTATTAGGTAAGTCGAGATAGATCGTATTGGTGGTGGGGGAATCGCAATACGTCGTAAGACTCGTTTTGTTTCGGGTACGTTCGGTTCTAGGTCTGTCGGAGAAGTTCGTAGTGATGGTGGGGATGCTGTTGTGTGCATATAAAGGTGATATTTGTGAAGAATTAATATTAGTATTTTAATAACTCTTATTCGTTTTAATAAACTTAAGAAACAAATTAAGATGGAACAATTTTTTGCAAACATGAACGAAACCTCTCATTTGGTTCCTTATGTGAGTGCAAGAAGTCTATCAATAAATGAGCAGTATAAAATTAAGTGTTTTAGTAAAATAGATGGTAAATTTGAGAGATCAAGTGATTGTCGAATGCCAAGATTTTAAAGTACCTCTACCACAGCGATTTACTAACAAGTTTTCGATTGAAGACATAAACCAAATTAATAGCGTGATTGGTTTGGGAAAAAACATTTATCTTGTGAGCCGAGGAGCTGTTGGTGAAACAACAAACATTGAATTTGTTCTAGAGTGAAAAATGAATCAAAAAGAGTGCACATGAGAAAATTTATAAACTAAAGTTAAAATTATATTTGGAAAATTTAGAGAAATTATCGACTAAAATTAAAATGTATGAAATCACTAATAATTTAAAGAATGTAAAAATAAAATGAACAATAAATGTTTATAATAATTATGCTTTTTTTATTCTATAATTATAAGTGTGACCGTACATTGATAAATATATGAGTTATTTACATTGTTTACAAGTTATATTAGTGAGTTTGGTTTTGCATCTAAAATAAATTTATATTAAAGCAGTATATGAAATCAATATTAAGTTCATCAAATACAATAAAAAAAGTAATTAAGTAATGCGAGTAATAAACTTTGAGAGGAAATTTAACACATTTTAGTAAATATATAAATACAGTAACTTACTAAAGCGGGTTAAAAAAAATCCAACCGCACTCAAACCAACATGCCTATAGTTGTAAGATTTGTTTGTCCAAAATGTAAAGGTGAGACGGACATAGAGCGTACTCGATGTATTTTTTGTTCCGTTCACGATATAATCAGAAGTGATGGAGGTAAACATTTTTCACCAAATTAGTGCATAAAAGAAGTTAAAAGGCAAAAAAAAACGATTTGTAAATAAAAATTATTTTAAAGAATGTTTGCAAAAACAATAATGAGCAAAATTATCCTTTCAAACGGTGATGATAAATAACATCGAATAATGTTTTGTAAATTTATACTAAACTTGACAGAGATTATGTATCAAATTTTAATTGAAAATAATTATGTATTTCTATTGATAACTATTATTATATGACCTCAGCTAATAAATAATATAAAAAATTATTTTAAACTGAACCACTACAGTTAAACTTTGGTAAGTGATGTTTTAAATTCATAAAGCTTTTTGAATATTTAATAAACTCAATTCTAAATAGTTTTAATTTTAAAGTTTATTATATTTGAAAAGAAGTTAAACAGCAGATTTATGTTAAGAAATCATAGAAAATTTCGTTTGGAATAAAAAGATAAAGTTTTTTTTTAATCATGTTTTATTAAATATAAATACAAACTTAACTAACCTAAATCAATATTTACAATTATTATACTAAACTAAAACCGTACTTACTACTAATTTCCTTACATATTCTTACATCACTAATTAATTGTTTTTGTTTTTTTAAATTATTTCTATATTGTCTTTCCGCTACCACTAAATCACTTTTAAGTTTTTTTACTAAATTTCTACTACTGTTACAAAGTTTTTCATTACTACTAACCTTAGCCCTACTTTCTCTATAATTTTTTTTTATATCACTAATAAATTGTTTTTCGAGGTTTCTTATTTTTGATGCACTTTGTTCTACACTAAATTGTTCTACACTACATTGGCTGTGCCCATCCAGTATGGACGTTTCCTCATCTTCATCCTCCGTTTTCGCCTGGTAGAGGCTTCTTAACCTTCCCAATCCTTCCCTCTTGGTGGTGATGAATGTTGAGCCCTTCAGCAGGATGTTCTTCCGGCTCAACCAACATACACTCACTATCGATAGAAATGAGATCTTGCGACTGAAACAAAATACAGGATGCAATTAAATAATTGAAAATTATAAAGAAAAAATTAATTTACCACATTTCTATCATCTCCACACGTAGGGGAAGGAGGCGACGGAGAATTAAGATTCGGAAACTTCTGAAATGACAATACAAGTTATTGATTAAAATAAATTTTATAACGCAAACAAATTAGCTTACTTGGCCGTCCACAAACATTTCGTCTAACATCCTGTCAACCTGTAAAAATGTTGTTAAAATTATTTATAAAATGATATTATTAATTAAAACAAATTTCAAACTATGAACAAGTGTAAAATTTTTTTACCGAATTGTTGATTGGCACCAACGCAGGCATACCGGGCTGGGCACAGACACCACTCTACAAAAAAAAATGCATTAGACTTGGATACAAAAATGATAAATTTTTATATATATATAATTTAAACAAATTATTTAAACAATATAAACAAAAAATATAAAAATTAACTTACCTGTATTACAATATCTTCAATGATATTTATTTTCGGTTTGCTGATCAATGATAAAGACATGATGATAATGATGCTTTGTGTTTCAGAAGCAGCTGAAGACTAAGTTAAACTAATTAAGTATTAGTTTATATAATAAAAAATTCCATGAATTTGCAAAAAGCATTTTCTTTTCAAAATCAAGGTATATGAACTTTGTAGTTAAGTCAGCATTATAATGGTGGTTGAACTTTCAAACGGAAATGAAGTAGACATCATAAGTTCATTGTAAAAAATTTGTTAACTCATCAGCAAAATGGACCGTACACCATAAGTCATGAACTCGAAAAAATTTGCTGACAATGCACTACAAGTTGAAATTTGACACCACAAATTGAAATTTGACACCACAAGTTGAAATCTGACACCACAAGTTGAAATTTGATACTAAAAGTTGAAATTTGACACCACAATTTGAAATTTGAAACCGAAAGTTGAAATTTGATACCCAATATAGAAATTTGACACCGGACGTAGAAATTTGACACCGGAAGTCGTAATCTGACGCCGAAAATAGAAACCTGACACCGGAAGTCGAAATTCGACACAGGAAGTAGAAATTTGACACCGGAAGTAGAAATTTGACACCGGAAGTAGAAATTTGACACCGGAAGTAGAAATTTGACACCGAACGTTGAATGCTGATATGATACTCCAGAACAAAATTTTGCACCAAGGTTGACATCCGGAATTTATTGTTAGGTTAGAACATACATAATAATGTAAGGTTAAACATATACATGTATGTAATTTTTTTTTTTTTTTCCAAGGTATTCGATCGAACATTGAGACAGTAATCGTTGAACTTACTATGACATAAAAAATCCACCCTTAGTTTTTGGTGGGGCGGAAATGATTTTTTTTTACTCTTTATTGGTTGTTAAATACTATGTGATTAGATATGTATATTTATTTTTAAATACTACTAATATTTTTCAACTAACATTCACATTGCTTTAGTTTTGCGTCATTGTTTAATACTATTTTTTAAATACTATCACTTTGCAGTGATAGAAATTTTTTAACTCTGCCAAAATGATATACTATATTTGTTATATACTTATAAAAAAATTTTTTTTTCTCAAAAAAAAAATTAGGGGTAGTTTTTTCAAACTTGTCAGAATCCTATCGAGTTTTATATCAAATTTCATGGTTTTAAGCGAGGAATTCAAATATGTAAAATAAGTTAGGTAAAATATTTTGTTTTGTCAAATTTACGAAATTCACCCCTTGATTTGGTAAGTTTTAATGTACGTTTCAAATTCAGTCGCATATGATGCATATTTTTTCTCATAAGTAAAATTTTGATTTGCTCTTTAGTTTTAAAGATATTGGCACTACTTTATAAATATTTTTTATTTGTATATCATCGATACTAACAAACGAAGTAGTATTAATTAAAACAAAGTATAATTTTTTTGATTATTTATTAATACATGTACTACATTATATATACATATATATTTCATTGTTGACCAGCGACATAGGTCTAACTTTGAAGTTCATCATCATCCCATGTTTCGTAGGACCCCGGTGGAAACAGTACCGGTGGAGCAGTCACTGGCATGGGCCGTCGGGTTTTCTGATCTTGCTCCCATTGCAACAACTTCTTCCGGTATTCCATATCGCTTTGTTGTTTTGTTTCCACCGGGTGACACTTCCATAGATGTTTTGCCAACCTATGTCGCAGCATCACGTGAAATTGATTGTATGGGCAAATAACCATATCTATCACAAAAATGGACATATTTAGATTTGAGTTTGTAGATTAAAATTTTTATTTTACTTGCTCCCAATATATTTTCTGAATTCATATTATTCTTGATTATTCTTCAATAAAAATATTATTGAAAATGATAAATCACTATGAACGTTTCTCAATTATATACAATTTTCTCCTTCTATTTTTATCCCCACTGCACTTTTTCTACAATTCGATATTGGTGGGGAATCGTCAACGATCGTTAATGTTCGTGAATCTTCTACATTTCGTTAAACATCGACCACATTCGTAATTCTTCGCTAATTCGTATACTATCGTGTAGACTCGTAAATCTTTAAAAGTTTATACTTCGAATCTCTTGCATTATTCATTCGTGTAAAATGGATACCGTATCTAAGTTGTGTAAACGATACTTGACCGTGACGCGTGTTTATTTCGAAAACATAAAAACGTTAAACGAAATCAATAATCTTAAAGCTTATATTAATAGTGCAATACAAATTGTTCGTAAAGCAATCAAAAATAAAATACACAAAGAAAATATATTAGAATCCCCTTTCTCGATTGAAACGAGTTTAGCGTATTTTAAATTTTATCGTTTAAAACTTAGGACAACTTAAAAAGTTTTAGTGATCAAATCAGGTGAAGGGTTATCGACAAATTTAAAACGAAATAAATGTAAAGTTATTTGGGAAGATGTGGAATCGTGTTTCAACAACAGAATTCGCACCGGTTTTATATCAAATCTTACCATAAAAGACCGTTTAACTTTTTAAAAAATCTTTAAATGTTTTAATATAAAAATTAAAAATGTCTTAAAGAATCTCTTCTTAAAGTAAATGTAATTCTAAGCGCCAATTTTATTAAGCCTCAAACAGGGAAAGTAGATTTAAAAACGTTTTGTACTAAAAATAACGTTATCGATCGTACTACTAATTTAAAACGGTGGTATCAAGTACATGTGTTTGATAAACTTGCAACAAAATTAGAAGAATTTGCGGAAAAAGACAGCGGCTGGGCTTTACACGAATTTTTGGGACTTAAAGTAAATGTTAACAAATATGATCCTCTTAAAGTAGGTTATTCCACTTTTGTATCGGTTCCGAACTATATAAAAACGAAACACGCTGTTGTAAATGTTAAGAACGACGATCCATACTGTTTTCTTTGGTCTGTAGTATCTGCTTTATACCCTGCCAAGATAAATTTAATAGACTATCGTCGTATCCGCATTTTCATAATGTTTTAAATTGTGATGGTATTAAATTTCCTATAACTATAAAAGACATAAGAACATTTGAAAAACTTAACAAACTATCCATTAATTTGTTTTGCATAGAGAACAAAAATTTTACCTTTGTTCTCTTAGTTCTACTTCCGAAACAAATGTTAAAGTCATAAATCTACTTATGCTTCCTTTGAGCTCCAAACCACAGATGAACATAAACGATGTATCTGAAGAACAGCTACTATTTCATTTTACTTGGATCAAAAATTTGTCCGCGCTTTTATCAAAACAACTATCGACTCGTAATCATAAGATTTTTATTTGTGAACGATGATTAAATTACTTTAGAACTCGGGACATACTCGAAAACATAAAACTTACTGTATGAAATCTAATAAATGTTGTGTGCGATTGCCTAAACAATCTGAGAAATACTTATCATTTAAAATTATCGTTATCAAGAAAAAGTTCCTTTTTGCTATTTATGCTGATTTGGAATGTATTCTAGAAAAGTGCAACGATGCAAACTCAAATTTACACACTAAATCGAAATCATATCAAAAACATATACCGTTTAGTATAGCATATTACTTAAAATGTTCATACGATAATACTTTATCAAAATTTTGCACGTATCGAGGAATCGATTGCATCGATTGGTTTGTACGTGAATTAAAAAATATTGTTGATATGTGTTATGAACAACTTAATACGATTGTTCCGATGGGAAAACTGAATTATCAACAACATCAAAGTTTCTTAATTTCTAAAGTATGTCACATATGTAAACAACCTTTTAATGATGATCAAGTTAGAGTTCGAGATCATAACCATCAAACAGGGCTGTTTAGGGGACCCGCTCACCAGACTTGCAATTTAAACTATAAAGATCAACACTGTCTACCTGTAGTATTTCATAACATGAGTGGATATGACGCCCACTTTATCATTAAAAACTAACCACATTATTTGAAGGAAACGTTAAACTATTGCCAATAAATAAAGAAAATATATTTCTTTTACGAAATCGATACCAAATACAAATGTGTCTCTTAGGTTTATAGATTCTTTCCGTTTTATGTCGCAAAGCTTAGATCGTCTTTTTTCTAATTTGTTAGACGACTAAAAAAAGATTACAAAGTTTTTTTGTTATACTGTAGAATAATTTCGTTTATTAAACAAGAAAGGAATTTTTTTTTACGATTATCTAGATTCTTGGACAAAGTTAGAAGAAACGTGTTTACCACGTAAAGAAAATTTCTATAGCCAGTTGCGTGATGAAAATATTAGCGACAAAGCCCATGTTGTAAATGTTTAGAGAGTTTTTAGAATTTGCAATATAAGCGAATATTCTGATCTGCATTTAAAAACGGATGTACTTTTACTAGCTAACGTGTTTGAAGCTTTACACGAAACTTGTTTAAAAACCTATACTTTAGATCCGTTACACTATTACACCGCATCCGGATTAGCGTTTGATGCTATGTTAATGACTACAAACATTTTGTTAGAACTTTTCACCGATATTGATATGGTTATGTTCGTTGAGAAAGGAATTAGAGGAGGCGTTTCTCAATGTTCCAATAGATACGCTAAAGCAAATAATAAATATATGAAAAATGGTATTGATTCTACTAAAGATAGTACGTATTTAATGTATTTTGATGTAAATAACTTATATGGAGCGGCCATGTCTCAATATTTACCATACGGAAATTTTGAATTTATGGAAAATTTTGATGTTAAAGAAATTTTAAATACTCCTGATGACTTTTTCTGTGGATATATCGTTGAATGTGATTTAACTTATCCAATTCAGTTACATAATTTACATAGCGATTTGCCATTGGCACCTGAACATATGGTTCCTCCGACTTCAAAAACTAAACTTAAAAAATTGTTATTAACTTTGTTTCCAAAACAACGATATGTCGTTCACTACAGAAACTTAAAAATGTATTTAAGATTAGGTATGCAATTAAAAAAAGTGCATAGAGTGCTCAAATTTCATCAATCTCCTTGGTTAAAACAATACATAGATTTAAATACAAAATTACGTCAACAATCTAAAAATGATTTCGAGAAAGATTTTTATAAATTAATGATTAATGCGATTTACGGCAAATGCATGGAAAATGTTAGACAGCATAGAGATATCCGCTTAGTAACAAAATGGGACGGACGATGGGGAGTGCGATCTCTTATCTCGAAACCAAATTTTCACAGCTCAGTTGTATTTGATGAAGATATGGTTATAGTAGAAATGAACAAATTAGAAATATGTATGAATAAACCTATTTATGTGGGATTTAGCATATTAGATATTTCAAAAATTTTTTATACGAATTCCATTATGACTACGTTATAAAGACGTTTGGAGAAAACGTCAAATTGTTATATACAGACACCGATAGTTTAATTTATAGCTTTAAAAATATAACCATCTATGAGTATATTAAACAAGACAGCCATCGTTTTGACACTTGATTATGACATTAAAAACATTTATCAAATACAACTGAAAACAAAAACAACCGGGATTAATGAAAGATGAAAATAATGGAAAGATAATGCTTGAATTTGTAGGGCTTAGATCAAAGATGTACTTACATTGTTGATGACGAGTTTACTAAAAATTAATAAAAAATCTAAGGGATCTAAAAATCTTCTATCAAATCAATTACCTTTGAAGATTATAAAATGTTTATTTGATAAAAAATTTTGAAGCAGATCAACGACTTATTAGATCTAAACAACACAATGTCTTTTCAGTTAAACAAAGTAAAATTGTTCTTAGTCCTTATGATGACAAACGCATGCTCAGTTTTGGTATTACCGATACAAGATTGTGGGGTTATCTATATCAACCGTTATGAGGGGATTAAATTATAAAACCGTTGCGTGTAAAATCTTAATTTCATACGTTCAGTTGTGATTCGGAAGGGTTACAACATTACTATGATGGATGTCGGCTTACAAATTGCTTTAGAAGCACAACAAGCTAAAGAAAAAAGTTTACGAAAAATATCTTTAAAAATGCAATTCGTTTTAATGTAACAGATTCTGCAAAAGAAACTCTAGCATTTTTGTTGAAGAAAGAAAACTTTGTTGTTCCAAGCGATATTATTTCTTTTGCCGCATTGTATGGAAATAAATTAAGAGTGGATGACTTGTGTCAACTTTTGGACAAGAGACGAAGCCTAGACAATTATGTCAATAATACATTGTGTCTGTTTGCAAAACAGAAAAATGTGAATCGATAAATTTAAATAAACTAGATGATATATTAGTTCTACATAGTTTAGAGCGCAATATTTCATTCAAATTGTATATTTTGAAGTTACTATCTAACTTTAACATTATCAATGCTTGTCATTTAAACTATCCTGTACAAAATATTTTAAAAAATCATAAAGATATTAAATCATGTATAGACGAATGCATTTGCAATGCATCATACCTGCTGATGTTCAAATTCTAAAAAATTTATTACTGCTCTTATCTGTCGAAACATATGTTTTAAATTTAATCCTTCAGAAAACGAAAAACATGCGGAAATATTGTTGTGGATACAGAAGAATATAAGTAAAGGAACACATAATCCAGATGCTGTATTAGGTTGGACATCTGGTCCAGATTCGGCAAAATGGCCTTCCACTAATTTAGAAGATTACAAAGAAACGTTATCTTATCTAATGTTAATTACACATTAATAACAATAAAAACTATTCTTTATATTTTGTGTTATTTTAAACCTTTTGATATACATCCTATTTCTACTACCTATCGCAATATCCTTAAATAATAATACATAAAATTTACATACATGATTCACTATACTAATGATATAATATTTTTTATTGGCACATATTTTACAATCCTATCGTGAAGTATTAAACAATATGCGGTTGTTTTATCAGGAATATTTACATTTGTTTCAAATTCAATTTTGATATCTATAGGACCTCTTTTTAATTCCTCCTTGTGCTTAGAACAGTCTATAACTGCGATTGGAGCATATCTTTTAAATTCTTCTGGCGTGAATATCGGCTCGCTATCTTTGTAAAGGAATGAACTTTGAAATTCGGTAAATAGTTCATACAACAAAGCATACTGGTTTTTTGTAAAATTTAAATTTAAATTGTCGTAAGGATATACTGCATCATTAAGAAAAACTTTAATATTAGTCAAATTGCAATGATCAAAGCGACTGCAGTCTTTATTTATTTGATTTTTTCTATCGGTCTGAAAACCAAAGATTATACATTGAGGCTTTTCTATTGATGACTTAATAGCCCACGTATGTTTTTGTGTTTGTGGTAATGATGGATATTCGTGTAATTCTCTACTTCTGAATGGAATGTATAATTCTCTTGCACTTTTAATAATATCGAGCAGTTTTAATTGTTCTTTAATTGAAACAGATATGTGTGAAACTCGCCAACTAACCTTATGTAGCTGAACTTTGATAGTTTTTATATTGTCATCAACTATTAAAGCGTTATTATCGGTATTACTGCGAAGCAACACCAATTCTTGTCTACAATTGATCACTACCTTTTTAAAATCTTCGCACGATCCTAAAATCATTCGAAGAGGTATAACCGCATCAAAATTTCCTGAAGATATATCTAATAATCTTGAATTGCCTATTGGAAACCAACCACCGTTTTCAAGAGCTTTGCTTTCTTCTGTATTGTATGACACATAACCTTTTAAAACAGACATAATTCCCGGATTTCTAACGCGATCGATAACTTCTCCAGAAATTTCCAAACGAATCTCGTCAAACAAAAATAAGATACCCATATTAACAAAGTGAATATTGGGCGTTTGAATCTTTGCGTTTTTATCATCATATGCTTCTACTTTTCCTTGTACATGAAGAGAGCTATACCAAGGTAACGTATATAATTCTTGTTGTTGTATAGGAATTCTGATTTCATCGTTGTTGTTAAAGGAACTTGATGCATAAGGTGGATGACTTCGTTTTTCTGCATATGCTATTGTGGTATCAAAATTGGTGGTTCGTTTACTTTAAAATTTCATAATTCATTTTTACGTTCGTAATATTAGTCCTAAAGATTCGAGAAATTTTTATTCTTTTGTGTTAAGCGATTGATTTTACCAGACCGACTGAACAGTTTAGCTTTCTTTTCGGATTTATATACTTTTTTATTGTCTTGGTAATATTAATATGTTTACTCCAATTTTTATTTTTATTAAACACGATTCCCATTATAATGATTTATTGTATTTTTAAGATGCAACCTAACCGTTATTACCTCTCCTCTAAAATCGACTAAATTTTTGATCTTGATCCGTTATTTTTATAGTAATTTCGTCTATTTGCTTCGTGTTAATCGGTAAATAAATTACGTTAGTCGGAGTTTCTATAATTTTATATCCTGGTGGACTGTAGGAAAACTCATGAATCACATGTACTGGCTCGCTGTTTCTGAATGAACTGGTGACGATATTGCATTCTACGCATAACGCGTTTAATTTAAAAAATTTTACAAGGAAAATCTGATGTGTTTCTTCTATTTGCTTTCAGGATTTTAGGTTTGAAACCCAATAAACTACTGATGGAACCTTTCTTAGAGAAATCAATATCTAAAGTGCATATAAGTTCAGATCGTAAAGTATTATTATTTCCTTTTATGGTTATTGTAGGAGCAGACTGAGATTCATGTGTATCTTTGTTTTCGTACACGGGGTATTTTAAAAGTTGTTCACTTAAATAATTATTCAAATCATCAATTTCATAAGAACTTTCAGGAATTGCAATACAGAGTTCTGTGCCATTTTGAAGTATAAAATGACATTTATTATTAGAGCTGTCTATATTCATGATTGAATTAAACGTTTCTAAATTTATCAAACCCAAAACATAATCTTCATCTTCTAATATGATAGGAGGATAATACTTACTAGAAAGAATGGATTCCGCTCCAGTCAAGGTAAATGTGGAAGACATTATACTGCTTGTAGCTTACTAAACTGTTAACTCAAATGTATCAGGATTATATAGTAATCTTAAATGTTAAGCATAAACTCTACTACTCAATGGTGTTTGAATCTTATTACCTGAAACCTTAAAACTCGGATTTGAACCCGGGGCTTCTCGGTTACAAAGCAAACATCTCCCTAGATGCGCCACCGAGAAACCTATCGTGATTATAATTATATAAAAATTTTAAACACAAATGTCCACAGTTGACAGTATTAAAAGATTGAAAATGATTGTGATTGTAGATTATATTACAAGGACCGTTACTCTTTAAGTATTTAGTTAATTCCAACGGAGGTTGTAAGTTTCCAAAACTATCAAAATATACTGCGCGTGTACCAATCTTTTTATAAGCTGTCCAATGTGTTCCAGCTCCATTTTTATTATCCAAATTTATTATACCGCATTCAATGGCACTTACTCCGGATTTAGGTAGTTCATCTTTCATAAATACTCCTCGAAAGTTTCTTATTTTTAATTTTTTTGCATACTTATATAAATCTATGTTAGTGAGCGCTTGTTTTGGAAGTTTTATCGTAAGTTTTTTTATGTTTTTCGCCGTCCTAAAAAAAGACCAAATCCTTTTTTATATGGTTGTAAATATAATCCGTTTCCAGATTTATTTAGTGCTATTGCTTCCATAGTTTGATTATGTCTTTGGTTTTCTTTAAGTTTTTCTTTGGCATCTTTGCCGCAATTACTGTTTTTGCACAGCAGCGGCGCTGCCACCTAGCGATCCTAATGCACCAAGAGCAGCAAAAATAGGGATTAGCGGCAAAAACCCACCAACCTTTGGCACTGGTATTACACGAACAGGTTTTACTTTTTTTCGTCCTTTTAATGACTTTACAGCAGTAATTGCCGTACTGAGAGCATCTTTAGCGTTTAGAAATTTTTTTTTTTTCAATGCAGATTTAGCACTTTTTATTAAATCCTGGAATTTTAATCCATTACCATGGTTTCTTTTTGCACTCCTTGTTTTTATACGAAGTCGTTTAGTGCCAGATTGATAACTCATACCAAGTTTTATTTTAGCTTTCATAGCAGCTGTTACACCCAACGCAGCTATTTTTTCTCCTAATGACGAATCGGTAGAATACAATCTCTTTTTAGCTTTTTCTAATAATAAACCGTCAGCTTTATGTCTACTTTCTATATTTTTATAATTGTTATAAGCTATGTCATGCTCCTTGCAAGCTTCATCTAATTTATTAATACCTCGATGTCCTCTTGCAAGTCGTTTTGTAAGTTTAGTTCCCGGTCCACAAAAATTATATCCTGGAATGTGTAATTCAACTGGTAGTTTATCAATAACTGAATTTATAAGACCTTTAATTCCCTGATCTTTATTCTTTTTTTGAGGTCGTTGGTTAATAATTGGCTTTTGTATTAACATGTCTAGGATTTATTTATGAGCTGAGATACACGCACTAACTAACTGAATTGAAATTTAGTTATATTTATATGTTTGACAAACACGTTTTTTTTTAGTTTTTATCAAAATGCGAATAGTGCAACAACCAATGACACTAAAAGTTGTAAATAACGATATAAAAATATGGAAACCTATAAGAGACACGGTCAGTTATTACCATCAACTATTCGTTGTCTTATTGTTGGACCATCAAATTGTGGAAAAACCAATGTAATGGTTAGCTTAATTGAACACATTAATGGATTGCGTTTTAAAACGTTTATGTTTATTCTAAATCTCTTTTTCAACCAAAATATCAATATTTAGAAAAATTGCTAACGCCTATTGAGGGTATAAATTATTTTTCTTTTAGTAATTTAGAAAGTAACATACCTCCACCATCTAAAGCAAAATCCAATTCCTTATTTATTTTTGATGATGTGGCGTGTGATAAACAAAATCTAATGAGAGAATATTTTAGCATGGGTCGTCACAATAACATAGATTGTTTTTACTTATGTCAAACCTATAGCCGCATTCCAAAACAATTAATTCGAGATAATGCCAACTTTATAATAGTATTCAAACAAGATGTATTAAATCTACATCATATTTATGAGGATAATGTCAGTACCGATTTAACATTTGACGATTTTAAGAAGATGTCTTCATTTTGTTGGAACGAAAATTATGGTTTTTTAGTTATCGATAAAGAAAGAGATACTAATTCTGGCAGATACAGAAAAGGATTTGATTCATTCATTCAACCCATTCCGCAATAAAAAATTATAAACTATATAAACTATTATATTAATTAAGTTATTAATACATCCTCATATTTATTCTCATTATATATTTATACCAAATCGCCGCATGGTTTATATATAATTTGCTTGATTAACAATAATAAAACCGCTATAGTTTGTGCGCAAACCGCTTTACAAACCGCCTACTTTAAATGTGGTTTGCTTAAAAACCCCTTAACAAACCGCTTATTTTATCTATGGTTTGTGCGCAAACCGCTTTACAAACCACTTAAATTAAATGTGGTTAGTTTGCAAGCTGATCAATAAATTATTTGTGGTTTAGTGTTGGTTAAATTTCTGCTATGTTTGTAAGCTATTCAGTTTGCAGATAATTGTTTTTGTTAAACGTTTATAAGGAACTGTAGAAGCATATTTGAGTAGTAAGCAAAAAAATAAACGTACGTTAAGGTTCGTCCAGAATGCAATCGTACCATAATTTATCAAATTTATCGAATGAAGAAGAATTAACTAAAAGGTTAATCAAAAAAAGAGAAGAAGTAAAAAAGTTTGAATTACTAAAGCAGGGCGAAATTACAAAGGACAAAGCAGTTTTTCCTATAACTAAACGTTTCTAAACTATCTCAGATCAATTAAATGCTAAAAATACAAAGTTATCTTTTGTTAACAATAAAGATGAACAAAATCTAAGCTCAAACAAACTAAAACACGAAAATACTGTTGTGGAATCTACTCCCATTCCAGCATGGAGTACAAAACTTTCAAATCTTCAAAAAAATTCTAATCGTTAAAGAAAGATGAAAATTATGAACCAAAAAGATCAAAATATTTTTGATCATAATGCTGCTAAGCAATTTCGAATTTAAAAGAAGACGTTATAATTTCAGAACCTTCAGTTGAGGTAGACGATTACGAATTAGATGATTTTAATTGAACATTCGGTAGAAGAAAGTAACCGAAATATAGAAAACATTCTTGATAGCAATATCAATAATGAATACTTAGCAGAGTTTGATGAATTGCCTAGAAGATATATAGATGCTATGGTTCATGATAAAAAAGGCAGTTTGATCACAGAACTGGAATAAGGCATGATAGTTTTCAAGAAAAGTTTTTATAGGAACATCAGCAGTAGAGTTTATTGGATCAGATATAAAAGTAGATGGAAAATATACAATGGAACCCTGGACTGTATGAATTATTATGTAAAAACACTCCAGTAACATATACTGAAGGAGATTTGCATATATACAAAGAAATTTTAGATATTAGTAATGCTTGCAGAAGTAACTTTGATCCTAATGGTCACATACAAGGAACACGATCTGACAAAAATAAATCAATTATTGCTCCGTTAAATTTTGTACAGCCAGGTATTCGAAACACCAAAAGATTCAAAAAACAATAGGAAAAGGAATGTTCAAAGAAGTAAACAATCGTCGTATTGATTATATTTATTGGGATGATGTAAAACGAATTAGTTGATAGGTTGAGGTTGTTAGTAGCATCTGAAACAGCAGGCCATACAGGTCATCGAAACGAAATTGTTTCTATCATAGAAGAACTACGTGAAGCGCAAATAATTGAATAAAACAATGACTTTAGATAAATTTGGTCGTCATATAATTAAACATACTCAAATATCTGTTGAAAAAGTACAAAATGATACACATAAAACAATGCCTAATATGTTTTACAACCATATTTTATTATTTCAGACGAACAGACTTTTAGATAATAAATATATGATATGGTCAGACAAAAGTTCTTATTCATTCCCATTGGAAAATGGTATAATTGATAATTTATCTATAAATCTTGAAAACGTTATACTAAAGATAAATGGAAAACCTTATACAAGCGAGCAGGTTACTAATCGTCGACTTAAATTAGGAGACAAGATATCGTTTGAAGTACACAATCACGAAAATCAAACTGCTATAAGATATTTGAAAACGTTATATGTTGAAATAGTAGTTAAATGTCCTGTCAAAATAGAAAGTGGTTCAGTGTAAAAATGCCTAGACGAAAAGCAACAAAAAAATCTGTTCCATCTTCTATAAAAAGAGATATAGTTTTAGAATTGCATAAGCCTGCAATGAAGAAATTTCAAAAGACGTCGGGTTATATTATAAAAGGTATTAATGAAACATTGCAAGCTGATCTTGTCGATATGATTTTGTTTTTCAAAACAAAACAACCAATTTAAATACATACTTGTTGTAATTGATTGTTTTTCGAAATATGTATGGACACTTCCTTTAAAATTAAAAATGCAAAACATGTTACTGACGCAATGGAAAAATATTATCACGTTTAAAGCATTTACCAAAAACATACAAACCGACGAAGGATTAGAATTTTACAACAGTACATTCAAAAACTTGATGAAAAAGTATAATATTAATCACTATAGTACGTTTAGTACAAAAAAAGCATCAATTGTAGAACGTGTTAATCGAACTTTGAAAAACATAATGTGGAAACGATTTAGTTTACATGGTAATTACAAATGGATAAACATATTAGATGATATTACAAATCTATACAATAACACTTTTCATCGTACAATTAAAATGAAACCATCGATGGTTAACAAAAACAACGAAAAGTCTATTTTACAATCTGCATATTCACACATAAAAATAGCAAACAAAAATAACAAATTTTCGTTGGGGGATTATGTAAGAATTAGCAAACCCAAGAATGCATTTCAAAAGGGGTATACTCCTAATTGGTCTAATGAAATTTTTATAATTAGAAAAGTTAAACTAACTAACCCAACTACCTATTTGCTAAAAGACATAAAAGGGGACAATATTTTAGGAGGTTTTTATGAAATGGAATTACAAAAAGTTAAACATCCGGATACGTACTTAATTGAAAGAATTTTACGAAAGACAGGTACTAAAATGTATGTAAAATGGTTAGGCTTTGATGAATCTCACAACAGCTGGATAAACAAAAACAGTATTGCATAAATAACAATAAATCAAACTAAAATATATTATTTAATTCGAATCAAAATGTTATAAACTTTCTCTCTCTTCCCTACTATCACCTACTGCCTAATATATCTACTAAGGTATGATAAAAGCTGCAATAGTAAAATAAAAATCGTATCATTAATTCAGACATTTATTGTTTATTTCAACTTTACATTTTTAAAGATTTACATGTCATACATTATAACTCTGTTATTTTATTTTTGAATAAATTCAATGTTTGTTGTTTCACCAACAGCTCCTCGGCTCACGAGATAGATGTTTTTTCCCGAACCAATCAAGCTATTAATTTGGTTTATGTCTTCAATCGAAAACTTGTTAATAAATCGTTGTGGTAGAGGTACTTTAAAATCTTGGCATTCGACAATCACTTGCTCTCCAAATTTACCATCGAGTTTACTAAAACACTTAATTTTATACTGTTCATTTATTGATAGACTTCTAGCACTTAGATAAGGAACCAAATGAGAAGTTTCGTTCAAGTTTACAAAAAATGATTCCATCTTAACTTCTTTCAATTTATTAAAACAAATAAAGGTTATTAAAATACTAATATTAAAATCTTCACAAATATCACCTTTATATACACACAACAGCATCCCCACCATCACTACGAACTTCTCCGACAGACCAAGAACCGAGCATAACCGAAACAAAACAACTCCCACGACGTTTTGCAATTCCCCCACCACCAATACGATCTATCTCGACTTACCAAATACGAATGCAACTCGAGCATATCCGAAACAAAACGATAGCAACGAAACTCCACGATCTCTTACCGATCTTACCCGAGTGATCCAGAACCGGCCCTACTATACTACTCGCATTTCTTTCCAAAAACTCGTGCCCATCATCCTATTCCCCTTCCATTTAATATGTTCCATAACCTGAAATACAAATGACAATGTAGAAACTCAACACAATTGAACAAAATACAAAATAAAACTCGCGTAATTCAAAATTACATCGATAATTTCATAGTCTACCTTACCTACATTGTGTATCAGGAAATACGTACGATATACTGTGTTACTCTCGCTATTGGCGGAATCAGGTTTCCAGCTTAAGTAGAAATAAAACCAGTAATCGCGTTACAACATAGTAATAGTAACTTTATTAGTTGTACCACAAAAAAGAATACTTTAGAAAAACTCGGTCGACCGAAATTTAGCAGTGCGCTACTTAATTAACTGTACTGTTTTCAACAATACAAATACATTAATGCGTGGTTAAATTAAAAGCTAATCCTTTGTAACTGAACAAGGACGCACATAAATAATCAATATTATTATATTGTTCAAACTTTGTTATCGAATATTACGGATCTACTTTTGCAGGCACTACTTCGAGTGACGCTTCCAATGCCGACTGAATAAAGAATGAAATAATAAAGATCATATGACTAACAATATGCTACAATCCACTCAACGCGTTAAATAACAATCACACAGTCCAGCTAATCAAGCGACATGTGTCAACCCAGTGAACAATTTTATAGATATATATAAAATTTACATAGTTAGTTATAACTATATCTTTATATAATTGATAATGAAAAATAGTCTACGGTTAACCGTTTGTGACACACAAAATAATTAATGAAAATACCTACATGGTATTGAAACCATTGATGTAATTACGTAATTTAGAATAAAAAGAAAAATTTTCGTGAGAGACCTTAATGACAACGCAAATGTAGGTAATTAAATAAGACTTACCTTCAATCCAGTACTTGTCCGAAGAAAACGTTTTTTGTGGTAGTATATATACTGAAATCGTCTATGTGGGTTCATTATATCAGTTGCGAGTAGCGCTGCGTCTATAAAATCTGACATGTGCGTTTGATGCCACATAGCAGAAATTTGTAACTTCTACTCACATAACTGATTTTTGCAACCCAATTTCCAGCCGTTTTAAAATAAAATTTACATAACTGATTTCGGGGGAATGTAGAACTTGTTAAAATCTGTCATGTAAGTATAAATTGTAAAAATTATAAAATTGTCCACATAGCAGATTTTAATTTGACAGCGACGATATATTGGTCTCATAGGTTATAATTGCACATCTTAAGTCAACTACCAAAGCACATAACTCTACACAAATAATACTATCGAAGCAACCCTCCGAAACCAATAACAGAAAATACATCAAGTGCCAACGTATGAACACATCGTCATTGTAAATGGGTCATGTTGCATAACGCAGTTCTTACTTAGCCCCCATAAGCAGCAAGCATGTCAAATGTCACAAAAAAGGTACCCCATTGAAACAATAGTGTATCCAAATACAAAACGTAATTAAGAAACGCCTAAAACGGCTCTACGAATCAGTCCTAAATAAAACACCTTATTAATCACTGAGATTACATATAACATAGTTTAAAACAATTAAACTAACTACGCAAATAATAGAAAACAATATAAAATATGCTGGGCACCTAAATAAAAAAATATGAACATAGTAACACAACTTCACATATAAAAGTTCTGTAAAAAAACTGAGCTTTACCTATAATGACGATACATTTCTTTAGATTGGTTAACCTTACGTAACTTTAAAAAAATATATTCTTTAAAAATGTTCGTAAGTGTGTAAAACCACTAAGGCTTATCTAAACTTTTATGGCAAACAATTTTACCATTTTAATTGCACATTGCATGCAAATAGGTTTTTTGCAGGGTTCACATACGGTTTGAGCTTTTTTGTCTTTTTCTGATGGGCAAACGTAGCACTTTTTTTTCTTAGAACGCTCTACTACTTGAACCGCATTACCATCTCTTGAATCCTCTGCCTTTTCTTCTACCCAATAAATAGCCTTCTTATTGAGAACTGCAATTCCTCGTTAATTCTTGGATTGTCATATCTATATAATATTATTATAATGGTAATTAATGCACTAATTTGTATTTTACCTGTGCTTTGTGTGAGGTTCTATCAGCTTTGTAGCTAAGACATCTACAAAATTAAACCTTAGCATTTTGAACAGTTTATGTATTTCCTGGCGTAAGACATACGCGTTTAATGATGAAATGCCGATAAAAGCATAAAAAATACTCATCGGCCAACGATTAGTTCTTCTAGATGCCGAATAATTGGAACACTGTTGGTCTAATGTATCGACTCCCTCTTATGTCCCATTGTAAAAAGATCATATCTTGGGTTTTCTGTTTTCAAGATTAGTAGCGGCATCGTGGCGAAGAGATGAGATCATTATTACAGCTTTTCATTTCTTATGAACATGAGAAAGGAGGTTAATATTGTTTGTAAATCCGTATAAAGTTGTTCCAACTATTCTTTTTCTATCTGGCTGAAATTTAGAAAGTTTTTTATTTTATTCTTTCGTAGGGTTCTTACAAATGTCAACGTTTTTCTGTGTAACTCCTTTACGAGTTCTGTCTACGAAAACCAACTATCAGCGGTTACGTTCTTCCACTGTTGCGAATTGGTTTTGTCAGCCTAATTTCTGACTGCGAAGGGACACTAAACTTTTTTTTTCGTGGGAAAATGTCCATCCGAACATTTCCCACAGTATATGTAACCGTTATAAATGTAGCTATTTTTTGCATCTGTTAGAGCCATAATTTTCAACCCGTACTTCTTGGGTTTATTTGGCATGTAGGCCTTAAAACTACATCTTTCTCTAAAACTAACGAGCATTTCATTAGCACAAGTATTTTTACCTACTGTATAATACTTCTGACTGTTACCTACAAATAACTGAAAAATACGGAAGAGCAGGCAGCTGTAGGATCACGTACTTTTCTTGTATCTCTTGTATTCATATCGTCGAAAAGTAGGCAAGTTGAGATGTCGGAATGTTTCGGATATTGTGCACCGAAATACATCACGACTCTTTCCATTGGCCTTAAAATGGAGCATGGTTTTTTTTGTGATTTGATTTATAAATAGATGTAAACAGCATTAGTCTAATGTATACCTTCAACTCTATCATATCTAAAGGACGAAGTTCTATGTTATCGGAATTGGCATATGTATCCCTATATAAAGACTTTTTATTTGTCCAAGTTAGAATTTCATTAAATAATTCTTTAGTAAACAATAGGTTCCAGACTTGAACAGGATTAGGTTTATTTCCAAGTTGTTTGGTATGTGCACGAAGTCCTGGCAAATGTTTAATTAAATTTTCTTTAAGAGTTTAGATAATTTCGGTATTTGAACCTTTGCTACTCTATTTATACCTGTTTCTGCTGTAATAATTTCTCCTTGATTTTGTTTATCTGTATCTGATGATGCAGATGATAACCTTTGCGGTTGCAGAGCACTTACTTGACACATGTTCGCTTACAAGAGCAAAATACTCGTCTATTTGTTAATCAATTTCGTCAAACCATATACTAACAAGTATTTCAAAATTATCAAGTTACCTTAACAGTTTGAATTATATTCATTGTACAACACACGGATCTACGCGATTTACGCTGACAATAAAAACGTGAGAAAAACGTCAATACGCTGTCAGTACAGAACATGTACTAATAGGCATAAATTAATAAGTATTTATAGATAGCTCTCTTTAGTAAAATTTGAGTACTAAATTATTTCAGTTAGTGACATCTTTTGGAACGTCACAAAATTTATTGTTGAAATGAACATATATTAAGTACAGTTCTCTATTAAAATTAGCGCAAAATTAAAAAATCTATTCAATTAGATGCTTGTACTTATGATTTATCGAATGATAATTTTCCTGAGATATGGACTTTTTATTTCAGTGTTATTTAATAATAAATAAACAGTATTGGAATAAAAGTCTACATATCTTAAGGTAATTATAATGTAAGGTTTAATTAAATACCTTGACAGAAATTGGATTGCGTTTTAATGTTTAAGACCAAGCGAATCATTTTTTGTGATAACACAGTATGTAAACTAGTTGTAGGGAAGAAAGAAGCAGCCACATATTCTAAATATGTATTATAAAGGTCCTCAGTAGGCAAAACAAATGTATGTACAACAAAGAATAAATCATATATATAATGATCGTTTTCTGGTCTTTAAATATTTGTCTATAGCTAACTTAGTAATAACAATTAAATTTTTATACCTTACCGTGTAAAATATTGTTTACAGTCTTTATAAAATGGTTACTACAAAATAATTCCTTCAAAATATCTTGATTCAGTTCCATTTTAATTTTACTTTTCAGATTGCAAGAAGTAATATATATTTCGGCAGTAACCCATAAATAGTTTTTGTTAAGTAATAAAAAATTGACATATAACTTGTACTGGGATTTAACATTTTTTGTCTTGTAAAAGTCTTGTTTTTAATTAATATATTCTGATATAAATCCTCACTAGGAAAAAGATTGCTACGACACGTAATTTCATAATTTTTTTGCCAATTACGCTAGAAGCTGAAGCAATGTCTAGATCCACGTTATAAATTTGGTTTTCATACTCGGGGTATATTGGTGGTGGTTGTTTTATTTGAATCGCTTCTGTTTCATTCATTATAAAAATGTTTTAAATTGTCTAACGCACCTGAAGACTCATCCTCTTCACAGTTAGACCTTGGAGAGCAGGAATATAAGAAACTGTTTATTAACAGAGATTTGAAAGAAGACACAAAAGTTGAACATGTCGGATTGGTATTTTGTACCCTTTACTTTTAATAAGGGAAAAGAAATTCTCTACCGGGGTTAAATAAACGAGGGCGTATATGTTTAAAACCTTTGTTTCTCAAAACATCCCACATGTATAAATAACCATGTATTGTAAAAACAAATTTTTTTAATGTTGGAGGTAAAGTTTTTTGGCCAAGCGAAACTTTAGACTACATCGACCTAAACACTTGTATAGCTTGTCTCCAGATCTTTGTATGATCAGATTTGGATGTAACTACACCTCTTAAAGGTTTCTCAATTCGAGGAGTTAACAAGTTTTCATTGAGGCTGCCAAAAATTTCATCTAAAAAAAGCAGTAAGTTTGCAGTTTCAGAAGACTTGGGATCTAAATAGGAAACATAATTAGGAGAAACCTTGCTGATGACTTCTGCTCCGGCCTTCATTGCAGTTGCAGCGGTCCTGCTAAACACTTGACTGCAGTTTTTAACTTTTATTTTTTTAATTTCTGTGGTAATATGTATATGTGACCACGAAGCAACTTCTCCTTCAACGAAATGCAAATTTGTATCGAATTAAGAATTCCTAATAACTTTTAATAAATGGGGGATATCATACAGATGTGTGATCTCTCTTCCTTCAATTAAATAACCCTGAAAATGATTATCAATGTTATTCCTCAATCAATAAGCATTGGTTTCTTGTAAAAGGTTATTAATGGCTGCACTGTTTGTTGCTCCTTGATCACATATAGAAGCAAAACTTTCTAAACCAGCTTGACGAAAATTTATTACCACATCTTTGATTAATCTAATTAAGTTAGCAGTTGGAATTGAGGATTCCCAGAAAATGTAACACACAGGTTGTTTCCATTTGCTTATGAATACCCTTAAGCATAAAGACCAAAGCATGATGAGCAAAACGAGCTCACGACCTCCAAAATCAACTACGCCCTCTATACAATCTTTAGATGAATTATACGTGAATCCAGTGTTAAGAAATATTTCATCAAATATCAGTACAAAATATTTATCAATATCTTTTAATTTCGCAACATCTTTTATAATTGTTTGATGTAAGTGCTTCTCTTGAAGTGTTGCGAAGCTATGTCTAATGTTTGATAGTAAAATAAAGATAAATATTATCAATACTTGTACTGTCTGAAACTATTGTAAAAACATTCTCTACCTCCGCTAAAAACGCATTTATGTTTCATTAAAATAAAAAGTGTCAAAACAGTCAAAATCCGATCATTACTAATAATGCCTTAATAATTTTCTACTGTTGATGACATTGTTCGTGGATCCATTTCTTCTATAGGTGTCCATTCATGTTTTGATGTAGATGGTTAGTTCCTAGTTTTCGATACGTCTATTTTTTCTCTTGATATAGGAGGTGGCTGCATATCAACATATTCATAAGATGATACTTCAAAAAGTTATTTTCTGCCATAAGTACTTTGAGGTAAAATTAATATAGCGCTTGGCAAAGCACCAATAGATATTAATGGAGAACAGTGAACACCACTAATTCAACAATCAATTACATGCAAAAAAAATAGTAATATTTCTTACCCCTCAATTTTTCTGAAATAACAAAATGTTTTTAAACCTCGCAAGCAGTATTGAAAAATTCATCTCCTTCTCTTCTAACGTAACCTACAACAAATAGTATAAATAGGTAAATGTAACGTTGGTAATGAATATTTTTTTTGTTTTCCACTTTGTTCTATGCAAACTCTTGACAAATCGTATGGTTTTTTAGTATTTTATCGTCCATATCGAAAAGTTTGTTATTATTAATACGACAAAGGCATATCTCCCTACATCTTTTATCGGTAGCGATAACATGCCTATAAGTAACGTTAATTAAATGTATATACCTGTATTTTTATAATTATTTATTTAAATAAGAAAACTTAGTAAGACCGTATTTTTGCAATCATAACCACAATATTAAGCAGGCATTTATCTTTTAGATATTCTGTTATTACATCCAGGGACGCAACCAGGGTTGGGCAGTATTTCAAATACATTTAGTTCAAATACATTTAGTTCAAATACGTATTGTAAATATAAAAGCATTTTGTGTTTTGTATGTTTCTGAGATAACTCCAAAGTATTTGTTTCTGTATTTAAGATAGGCGAAATCGGAGTATTTTATGTATTTAAGATACTTAAATACATTTTGTTCTTATCAAACAAAATAATTTGCAATTTTTATCATGAAAATCGTATTTCATTAGAAACCCCTGGACGTGCCGTTTACCGTTTAACCCTTTGCATGTCCCGTGCGTCATTTGCGATGCACACTACGTATTGTATGTACGCTTGTGTATCGCATATGATACACATTTAATGTAGTCTTAAATACGCGAAGTTTTGGATAACCGTCTAAAACTTAAGCAGTGTTTTAGTCTAAACGTGTTATAATTTATGTCCCTCAATTTATTGTGCATCACATTTGACTTACAAAGCGTAACAGTGTAAAATATCTGAGGTTAGGAGGCTATTAAATATACATATAAAAAACACGCAAGTAAATAAAGTGATTTTGTGCAAACGAGGATGATAATATAATTCATCTTTCTTCCAGCAATCTTTTACCTTTGGATACCTAATAAGGCCTGTTGTAAAAATTACGCTAAGAAATGTTCTCATTTCTTTTTCTGTTACATCGGACCATCTTTGCATACGTGATGTACGTCGAAGAGTATTGTTTGCTAAATGCTGCTGTGCATCTTTATTTGTTTCACTCACCATTAGTTGTATAATTTCGTCGTCAATAAACTGCTGAAAGATATCAATTGGTTGTACAATACCATTAGGTGGAGAAATACATATTTTTAAACCAGAATTTTCAGTGAAATTAATTCTTGGTGATTCTTGAAAATCGCTTTTCCATACAGCTATATTTTATGGATTACTGCAGTTGAGCTGTATATTTTCATCTACCGATGACTCCGAAGAAGGGAAGGAATTGTCTGATTTGCTTTCTTCATCAGACTGCACATATTCACTGTCATTGTCTGAATATCGGTTCTCCTCTTCAGAACTACTTGTTTTATCACTAGTTGTTTGTTTTGTTTTCCCATAAAACATTGCAGAATCCATATTTAGAGATTATTACAGCGAGGTAGTAACAGACACTCGATTAGTTTTGCACGTGTGTTCTAACGGTTTTGCACGTAAAACAAAGGAAAACTCACATTGGTACCTTATTATAGCAAGCTAATAAGTAAGTAACACTGGATTACTTATTCACGTGTTCTAAAGGTTTGGCGCGTAAAACAATGCGAATGAGTGGGAGAGTGCGTATTTCATATGTGATGCACAAAGCGCACAAGTAATAAATCTTTTTGTGTACCTTTTGTGCATCCTATGTGATCACACAAATTCTTGCATATCCTTGATCCTTTGAAGGTACCTTAACCTACTGGACACCTTGTTAAGAGTCATGTAATATGATAAAAGTAACTATTTCAAATGGACGTACGGCTTAATGTATGCTAAAGGCAAAGGGTTAAAGGTGTCCATTCATATGATAGAATAGCTGATATGCTATTTGATGTTTAGAGTGAATATGACCTACAAAATAATCAAATTGTGTATACTGTAACTGATCCTTTTACAAAAATTAAAAATACGAAAGTCAATAACAAAATTTACAAGATCTCAGTTAGTTCCGCACTATGATCATATACAAAACTAAACTGAACAAACAGTACAATATAATTGTAGATGTATGTTCTAAGATTATTATCAACTAAGGGATTACTTGCTAACAATTTTGTTATATTATATGTTTTATAAATGTATTTTACAAAGAAATCGTTACAAGAAGTTAACGAATACCAATTTTGAAAATCTTTGAATGCAGTGAATTCTGATGAAGTAGCAAATGAATTTGAGGATTTGATAATGTGTAATTTACAAAACTTGCACTTAAATGTAGTCAAAAATAAATGGCACATTTGGAAATAGGTCTTTCTGTGGAATGGTTTAATTTTACAAAATTCCTAAAAACCATGGGATTGTGTGGTTTGGGAAAGGTTTTACCCTTTGTTAATAAATTTTTTAATTGAATTAAATTCTACTCAAAAGTTTCCGCACAATGTGAAGGAATTGAATGTAATATTTTTTATTAGTAGCGCTTTATAAGGCGACTGAACTGAAAGCATGTTGGGTTTATGTTTCGTCCCTTTGCGTGAGGAAACAACGTCTTTTAAATGAATAAAACTCTATAGTTAGTGCTAGGTTTTTTAATGAAGGTGTAAATATATGTTTCTGACTTCCTTCTGCTTGATAATACATGAGATTTAAATTTTCAATTGAATACTTCCAGTATCTTACATGATAACGAGTTTTTTTTACAGCACTTGTCAAAGGTTTTCCTGATAGTCAACTGAACGTTCCTCTATTTAAACTGTCAAAAAGGGCGTAAAAAAACTTTTTTGCAGTTTCATGAGCTCTACGTTCCATAGTATATCCACCAGTCACATCAGTTTCATCTAAACAAGAAAAAGCATACAAGTAGTCATTGCTTGGCAATAGAAAAAAAAGCTTACTATTACGTGCCATACTTGTTATTGCAGCCGGCATTGAATGACTGAAGACCTGTGCGGCATAAGATACTTTCATTTTTAAAATTTTAGTTTTATTTATATGAAAATCGGTAGTTTTAGGAATTGATCGAATATTGCCGCTAGCGGAATCAATTGCATATGCACACTCAATGTCTTTCCATTTAGTAATTACTCCTTTTACTAAATGTGGTACATCGTAGAGAGAAATAATTTCCAAATCTTCCACAATCAAGCGTCTCAAAGATGTTACACTATTTCACACCATACTTTTAAACGCAGAACGATTATTGCTACTCTGTTCACAAATTGTATCAATCACTTGTAGACCTGTAAACATTTCAAAGTAAAGTATGGACGATTGTCCCACTAAGCATTGTAATTTACAAGTATTTGCTGTAGGAATTTATGTTGTAGTATAGAAATTTAGATCTTAAGCAAAATGTATTAATTAGTTATTAGGTTAAATAATAAGCTTTGTGCGCAGTCGCATTAGCGTACAGTGGTTGGCGCGTTTTTGTACAATAAAAAAGGCAATCATTATTATTATTATGATTAGTTCGAGATATAAAAATGTTTTATGTTTGTAGATGGTAGCACAGGTGCACTATTTTAAAATGTATGTGTAATAAACCAATACATTACTGCTACTTGAATTATTTATCTATTCCCTAGCCTTAATGCCGCCACCTTCACCGTCATAAGTTTTTATGCTTTTTGTCAAGTCTGGCAGAAAGAATTTGGTTCAGTACTTGCCGTTGAATTAGACCTGCTTGATATACCAGAACCTAACTGGGATAACATTTTTTTCATTATGGCGTCACTTCTCTTGTTTTCCTCAAACATCATCTCCATCATTCGCTGTATGGCAGAAATTCCGCTTTCTGTCGTTTCTTGGAAGCTGGTATTAGCTTCTATTTCCTCTCGATTCTGCTCACTAACTAAATTACGCTGAAATAACTCAAAGCGGTCGATCATTTGGCCATTAACTTTTTCGTTCGAATGCACGTGTTTACTTCTCGGTTGTGCCATTGTTCAACTTAAATTTGATAATTTTGGGTTTTAACTCCACACCTGATAACTGTGGAACTCTATTTTTGGGTTTAAAATTTCGCGCCACACTAAATAATTCAAGTAGCAGTTTATTACCAGAGAAATGTTACCCCTACTCGTTAGAGTAGAGGTAACATTTCTCTGTTTATTACACATAAATTTTGAAATGGTGCACCTATGCTAGCATCTAGAAACATAAAACATTTTCGTATCTCGAACTAATCATAATAACCACTGTATTTAACCTAATAACTAATTAATACATTTTGCTTAAGTTTATTGTATGTTTAAATGAAAAGTTATTTTATTGTTCTTAACTGTCATAAATTTTAATTTTTCTCTATTGTAAACCGTCTTTGACAGTACCCTCTTGGGAAAAAAAGCGTCCAATTTACACAGGAACTCGTTAAATAAACTACTATTAATCTTAACCCTCTAAGCAAACTAAACTTGTATTTAACTAGCTGTGATTTAACGTTAGAGAATGTAAATTATGATGTAAAATACATATAGTTTACTGCAAATTTACTGAAAGCCTAAAAGGGCCACGCATAACACTTACTTTTGCAAAATTTAATAATATAAAATTTTGCAAGTTATACATAAATTAACTTTTGAATTAACTGCAGCTTCTATCCACAAATTAAGATTATAAACTTTCTGCAGGTATACAATTATAGACTAACTGAAAATTCAGAATAAAACACTTAATGTAAATGTACTGTAAGTTTACAATTATGATAGGTGTACAATTAACTGCAAAAGTATTTATAACATATTTGTTTTTATTACAAAAAAAAATAATACAAGCCATACATACTGTATGATAAGTATAGTACTTACTCTCTAATTGTTACACGTAGTAATGGATTCCACCAGGTATGGAATTTAAAAAATAAATATTTCTAAAACATGTAATTAGTTAATACTACTCAAGATTCCTTTATTCATAAAAGGTAAAATGATTTTTTATAAGTGCATTCAGACATTTAAAAAATAAAACTGCAATTTTAAAATTCTTTAAAGCTAATTAGTTGTGAATTGTCGCTCCTACTATGACACTTAAAACTGCTTCTATAAATAAAATGACATCCAAATTTGTACATTTAATACATGGAATATCTGTTAAACACATATTTTTTATTGTTACGCTGGAAAGTAGGTATATAAAATCATTTATATACAGCGACCCGTATGAAGTAAAATTTTAAATTATATAAATAATATAGAAAACCAAAATACATTACGTGATTCTAAAGATTTAACATTCATGTCAACTGATATATAATAATGACTTGTATGGAACTCAAATTTAAGGGTAGTAAAAAATGCTTCTAATGTTTCGGTAACTTTCGTTAATTCTAATTTGGAACATATAACTTACTACACCTTTATAAATTAACTTACTTGATTATTATTTTTTCCATTGTATTAGTGTAGAAGTTCCCACAACAATCCCAAAAAACCAACACATAATCACATAAAAAAACTTCTGTTAAATTTTAGTTTTTAATAGTGCAATTAAGCATAAATGCAAGTTCACACTTATGGTTTATACAAGATGAGAATTCCTATATTTAGACTATTGGTTACGAAAAAAATCGATATTAAACGAATATAAAAGTTAAACTTTCTGTGCCTTTTCTACTGGCAAATTATATATACTTTTCATACATGAACTGACAGTAAATTGTCAACTTAGTTTCGCAAACTTACTTTAAGCTTTTATTTAAAACTCAATGTAAGTGTTAAGATAGGAGTTTCAAATTTGCAAAAATAAAGTCTAATACGCAAAATTCAGAAGGTCTTAGAAATTCAGCTTAATTATGTTATCCACTTCCAATAACTAACATTTCATACAAAAAAAAATACTGCAATGTAGAAATTTATGTTGTAGTATAGAAATTTAGATCTTAAAATATGAAACTTTAGATTGAATAAATATGCATTTGTTTAAACAAAGAACCTAAGTACTGTTACTTATCATATAAAGCAGATTTAAATTAAGACCAAATATGTAATTATTATGCTGTAAGTCTATTTCAAATAAATATATATAATACTTTACTAAGTCTCACCTGCATTTTTAAGCTCCCGTATTATAGATTTTAACAAAGTTTTAATTTCTACTGATTTTGTGGGTCCCGCATACGGTTTGTTTCCATTTTCTCGTAATTTTATGAATCATAAGAACCAGAGCGTGGTCACATATTTTATTGGTTTTAATGCCAACTAATTGTTGTCTCCCAGCAAACACAGATGGACTTAAATTACTGTTGAATTGCCATTAAATTACGGTAAGTTAAGTAGTAATTTAAACAGTAAAAAGGGCGCCATTAAGCAACCACTTAAACTACCAAAAATTCACTGACTTCTAAATTACTAATAAGCTACCATTAAAATACTGTTGTTATATTACCATTGAATTACTGTTAAACTACTGTTTTGAACTACTAGCAAAACTATTAAATCATTATTAAAACCACTAACACATTTAAAAAAATATTTTTTTAATTAATTATTTGTTTCTGTAATTTTTATTTATTTCGTTTACAGAATTTGACGCACATAATTGATAAATTGTGGGATTTTTTTAAATTAGAATTTAATTTAAGTAGTTACCTGGGGTTTGATCCCACGAACATCAGGAAAATCCCTTGCAACCTAAACGTGCTAACCACTACTCTACCTGACCTAATGCTATAAATGCTAACTACACGTTATATAGTTGAATACAAAATCCAGTAACTTATTCGTAATTTAATACTTTCAACGTGAACCATTAAATATTTCACATGACAATCAGACTGATGATGAATTTATATTGCGTTACTGGATCCCGCAGATTGACCAATGCTATTTGACTTTCCAATATTAATATTTTCGTGTACGAAATCTTTTTAGTTGTCGATAATAATTGCCACTTTCCTTCTTTCTATGCATTCTTCAAGCAATTGTTTGATATCAGACCTAACTGTTTGGCAAATATAACGACTATTTTTAAAATAATTTAGCTTAAGATTTATATAGCAACTCTATTACTACTGACTATTAATTTACCTTGTATTTTAACGGACATTCAACTACCATTAAACTCCCCAACCTAATTCTGGAATTACGACTAAATTACTGAGTAAACTATTCAAGCTACCAATCATTACATTACTCCTAAATTACTTTTGAATTGCTAGGTAGTATAATGGTAACTCAATTACCGGTAAACTACAACGTTCAATTTTTTAATTACTCTTAAGTTACTGGTTAAACTATTTTTAAGCTACCCACCATTACATTACTACTTAATTACTTTCTAGTTACTGTGTGGTATAGCGGTGACTCCATTACCTTTAAACTACAACGTTCAATTTTTTAATTACTTTTAAGTTACTGGTTAAACTATTTTTAAGCTACGCACCATTACATTACTCCTTAATTACATTCTAATTACCGGGTAGTATAATGGTGACTCAATTACCATTAAATTACAACGTTTAATTTTTTAATTACTATTAAGTTACTAATTAAATTACTTTTATGCTACCACAATACTGAAATACTCCTAAACTACTTCGTATACTACTTTTAAACTAGTAACCATTTAAATTACTGTTAAACGTCACCTTAGACTACTCTTAAATTACGAAAAAAATTAAGTTACTTATAAATGACTTTTTAATACCCAATAAACTACTAAATTAAGCTAGCTTGTGTTTGCTGGGCTGTGCCGGTCATATGCTACATATGGCATTAAGGAATGTTGATCAAACAATAGCATACATAATTTTATTTTGTTTTTAAATCTCTTACAATTTTACTTATATTTTCCATAAGATAATTGCTTACACCTGTCCTGTAAGATGAACCATTTAGATAAGAATCTGTAACCTGAGCCAGACGTCTTATACAAAGCCAAGGTCATTACTTTTTCTTCAAGCGAGAATCGTCTACCTCTTGGTTTGGATGGTTTTGGAGTTTATTGTTGCATGCAAAAATTTATCGCTTCAAATCGTATTGCAGATTTAATGCTTTTGTATCGTTGCTGATAAACACCAGCTGAACATTTATTAATTTTTGCTCTTTTGTTGTATCATACTGTTTTGAAATCGACAACAAAAAATAGGTACTTCTGTACGTTTTAGGTAGGGGAAAGCGGGGAGCATTGGGCCACAAAATGTTTATTTGATTGTAAACATTTTTTAAGTTGAACAAATATGAAAAAAACAAATTTATTCTAGTTTTAGTTACTTTCTTCATGTAATGGTTGCACAAAAAATAAAAAATATTTTTCCTAAATACAAAAAAATATGCTGAAAATTTGTTATCTAAAGGCCGAAAGCTCCCGATATCTAGGGAGCATTTGGCCAGAAGATGGGGAGCCTTCAGCCTCGTATAAGAAATTAGTTTAAAACACATAAAAAAATATTTATTTATAAAAAATTCTTAACATAGCTGTCATAGAACAAAAAAATACGACCAAAGTATTAAAGTCCTAACAGAAACGAAAATATGATGCTGTTCTTGTAGTGCCACTTGTTGGAGGAGCTTTCAATTTTGTTATGATATCATCATTTTCAACCTCACATATGTCGTCAAACGCTGGAAAATAAAAAGTTGTTGATAGACCTTTTCTTCTCAAAAACTTCAAGGTAGTTGTATCTTTCGAATATTTTAATATCTGGCCAACAAAAAGCAACAATTTAGTTTTAGCTTTAAATCTTAGTATAAACCCTTGAAGTCCCTGGCGTCCGTTTTGTTTTAGTTTCTTTTCTAATTGCCTTTGGAAAAGGTCTAACTAATTCAGGTGTCACTTTAGTGGGATGTTTTATGTCATTTTTATAACCACTGAAGATGGTGTATTTTGCAAAATTTTTATGTCACTTAAAACAATTATCTTGTTATTTCCCGTCAACCCTTTATTTTTTTCCTTAATAAAATCACTGTTTTTGTTATGTTCTTCTCCATCTTTCTCATTTATATTACCGCTATTGCCATTTTCATCCTCTATAGCTGTAGTACGTTCTGCAATATTGTTCGAATTACCTACATTTGGTAAAAGTTTATCGGTAACGGCACTCGGAGTAAAATCTACATCACTAAACACCAAGCGGTTCATTGGCCAAATTCCTGTGGTCTTAAAACTACTCACAATATTTTCATTTGTGAATGCTATCAAATATGCAGGATGGGTTAGTTCTGGAATATTCCTAACCGTTATGGTTTTACCGGGATTGGACACCATCCAGTAATTAAATGCAATATTACAAATATTTTTAAAAGGCCCAAAAACTCCGACGTCTAGTGGCTGCATTCGGTGGGTTGTATGGGGAGCGAAACTTAGTAAGACAATTCCATTTTCCCTACAGTATTGGACGCATGTAAGGCTAACATGTGACTCGTGGTTATCGACTAACAACAAAATTGGATTGCTACGAGAGGAGGACGTATGTTTAATTATATGCTTTAATACAGAAGGAAACAACTCGTTAGTCATCCAATCAGACTTGTTTCCCAGTGCTAGACTCGAAGCATCAGCTAAAAAGTCCTCTATGTTTCTGATCCGAGGAAAAACATAAACAGCAGGCAGACTTTGTCCAGATGCGCTAATAATTCCCACAAAAGTCACCAATTCACCTCTTTCAGCTGAGGCAGCTTGAGAAACTTGTTTCTTTCCAGTAGTAGAAACAATTTTCACTGGTTTCATCACCGTTGTGACTCCCGTCTCATCGAGATTAAATATTCTTTCCGGAGTAAATTTGTAACGCTCCAGTACATTTGTTAGGTTTTCGAAAAATTGATCCACCTTAAACTTATTAAAACCGGTGCTTCTACCCAAGCTCGTGCTTTCTGGTTTTCTTAAAGAGAGTCTCGGATGACGTGACATAAACCCTCGGCGCCATCTGTCCTTTGCTTGCCGTTTTTGATGCCACTATGGAGGAATTTGACAGTTTGGCAAAATAGAAGCATATTCGAAAGCTAGCTTTTCGATTTGAACATATGTCAGTCCATAATTTAAATCAGAACATCTTTTAATATACGCTTTTAGTTCAGACTCTTGTTCCGTTGTAAATACTTGTCTATTTGTATATTTGTTTGCATATTTGGGCGATTCTTGATCACTTTCATTACCAGAGTCTTCTAAGTTTTAAAAATTTTGACGCTAATATTCTTCTTTGGACCTCTTCTGTAATATTCTTTTTATTCGACTTTGTAATGTAGATCTTTTTATACCGTGTATCCTGGCCTCTTACGGAGAAGGCACCATTGAAACAGTCTATAACTGCTTGTTTGATGCTATTTGATTCCTATTAGTTTTTAAAATTCGTTTTCGAGGCATATCTGCAAGAAAAACAAATATTTCAAAAGAATGTAGGGTGCATTCGATCATGGTCGAATGCACACAAAATGTGGGCGAAAGAATGCTCCCCACCTCACGAAGCGAGTGAAATGTGATTATACAGAAAGTGTTTGAATTTGTAGGTTAGGATTGAAAATGTTTATGAATTCTACAGTATTTGAAGATATTATGCACAAAAAAAAAGAAAAAAAAATTTTCAATAAAATAAACATCAAATATATGAATCAAAAACACTTACTTTCAGGTGCACTTTTAAACTTTTTTCTTTAAAAGTTGATTAAACCGCAACACACGTGTTAAGTTAAGTTACCTACACGAAGAACTAACGATAGGCAACCTAAAGACAGCTCTATTGAGCGGGAAATTTGAATCACATTAAAAAATATCTACCCTGGATGAATGCTCCCCGCTTTCCCCTACATACTTGTCGACTTATCATCAGTAGTGAAATGTTGGTGACACACTCTATAAGTCTCATAAACTAATCCTAATCCACTCAACATAACGTGTATAGTCCTTTTTAGGATTAGGGAATCTATGTCTTGTTGATTTTCTATCGTCACATATTTATGACACATGATACGCGCGTACCATGCACATGATATTATTTATTATTTAATTTAGGTACATAATTAAATCAAAAATAGTGTACAATCTGTTTCCGACTTTATGCGAAAACGATCATTTCCATCTAATTTTCGTATTCATTAATATTCATTGCTATCGTAAGTGTCAACAATGGCGGAAAGTGAAATAAGTGATCGCAATAAATCATGTAAAAGGTGTAATAAAGTACCATACACTAGAATAGAATGTATTGTGTGCAACTCCTGTTTCCATCCCAGTTGTGCTAAATATACTAAAAATATCATTTTTATTGATAAATATGTTAATTGCTGTGATTCTAACAATGACGAACTTGAACAGGTTCGCAACACAAGTGAAGTTGACATCTACAAAATTGAACTAAAATACTTACACGAATTATTAAAACAGAAGGACTTAGTTATACAAAATCAACAAATTGCGATCGAATCGTTACAAAATCAAATTTCAATGAAATTATGAATATTCGAAAATTTCTAAAATGCATAATAACGTCGTCAAGGACAAGGCCGTATAAACATTTAATGTGAGCGATAAAAATGTAACCGTATCACAACATGCCGTAAATAAACAAAATTCTAGTAAAGGCGGTAATGTTAAAACTAATATGAATATCGATAACCAATTATGCTCGCTCAATATTAACGCAAGTAGCAATCGGAAAAACACTTATAGTAGTGTTGTCATGGTTAATGACAACTCTGCCACCGTGTATGATAATGTAAACAAACCTTTACATCAAGAGAAAAAAATAAATGACACTCTTAAAACATCGAAAACTTCAAATCTAATTGTATTGTATGGAAAAAATGATGCTGCCGAAATCTTCGCAATTGAATCTTAATAGTAACGCTTCTGACCTCGAGTATAACTACTTTTCTAGGTTCGACAAAATTTAAGTGCGAATGTGAATATTAGATATAGTATTATTAGAAGGTAATACACCTTGGCTATAAAAATTTTGTTCATACCTATAGTGTCAATGTCACAGTGTCTTCTGACGCCACAAATTTAATTTCGAAAGAATTCTTTTCGTTGTATCATCAAACTCCTTTCTGCCAATTATTTAAAGAAAATGCCTCGTAAACAAGAGATTACATGTTAAATATGAAAAAAATAGTCCGAGAGAATGCAAAAAAAACTGTTCAATTAAGCTATCTCTAATAGTAAGGTTAACTGAATAAGAAGCAATATTTATGCAATTATGCTTATAATATACCACTAACGTATAAACATGAGAATGCTATTTACCTGTCATCAAATATTATTTAACGAGCAAGCATATGATTACATTGCCGGAACTTCACCCGATAACGACTGTTACTATTGTTTTCTAGGTAATCCGTATTTTTTAAATATGAAACATCATGGAGAGTCCATGTTTGTACGTACGCATCAACAAGGTGTTGAATTGCAACTCTTATTTTTGTTGTTTTAAACATCACTTTTCAGAAACACTTGCTTCCAAAAGTCAATTTAGTTTGAACGACTACGATGTTTTTAATCACTAATTTAATTTTAATTCTAAATTCATAAACTAATAGTTCACCGATTATGTTGTAATATAGCACATACAGAATCAAAACTGATGAAAATATTGGACGCATACGTATTATGCGCAGTTGTAGAAAAATAGCGTTAGAAGTTACCCAATGGTACAAATGTCCTACAAAAGACGTCCAATGGACGTAAATAAAATTTTGTCTAATGAACGTTTTACATAAAACGTTTCATGGACGTTCGTTAAAGGTCCATGGATGTTCAAACCTTTATTTTACGTCTCATGGACCTTGTGAGCTATTAGAGTCTCTCAGAAAATTTGAGCATTACTAAGGTACAGAACTTTTGGTTTACCTAGTAAATAAGATCCAGTTCGACCATTTCTATATATTTTTTTCATGACAGTTTGTGCATTGCCACTATTCCATATAAATGAATCCTGCGTACTTCCAGGAAATTGAGAGTTAATATTGAAGTTTTTTAAATTAAAGTCGCAGATCTATAACCTTGAATATAGGCATACAATAATTTGTAAACCTGTACTTACAAGTTGTACATTTATTGAATGATACCTCTTCCTATTAATATAAATGTGTTTTAGATCATTTGCTTTTGGTGCACATATAGCCTCATGTGTGCAGTCAATGCATCCGATAATACCAGGGAAATCATATTTTTTATAGAAACTAAAACAATATAAAATTTACTTTTAAATTTAATTTGTTTATATAATTAAAAAAAGCTCTAGAGATAGAAGCCTGACTAACAGCTAAAAAATATTTCTTCCTATATCCAGTTGATAAGAACCACAAAGCAAAGCAATCAGAACCTAAAATATAATAAGATTTTACTTTAGTTGTTACACCTGAATATGCATTTTATTTTATTTGAATCGGGCTAAGGCGACTAGTGCCGAGTAACAATGTAATTTGAAATATAAACAAGTATTGTGGAAGATTAGATATATATAAGTATACGAGTGCCTCAAGAGAAGGCATAAAATTAAAAGTTGTTTTCTTTTTATCAACCTGCAACATGGTAACAAAATAAGAGTAATTAATGGAAACACAAACATGGTCCTTCGACGAGCCGGATAATTAAACAAGCAAATTAAAAATACTACCAGCAAGAGATAGTAGTACGGTGGAAATTTCCAAAATTCAAACAAAGCAGCGGATGGCGGTAACACGAAGCAGTCATACAGGTTAGCTTACCTCCTTCCACTCAAACATTTATTTCTATTACTTTACTATCAGTCATTAATTTATCGCAAATAACAAAATTTTTAAATTGCTAAATAACATTAATAATTAATTTGAAATGGATGTTGAGCTGTCAAATAAACTTAAGGTGCTGCACAATAAAAGAGGAAATCTAAAAACATAATTGACTTTGTTTGAAAGGGTTATTAACAATTTAGATTCTCAAAACTTATCAGTAGAAGATTTAAGAAATTTAGCAAATAGACTTAAAAGAATTGAACCGATTTTTGAACAATTTAATATAATTCAATCAGACCTTGAAATTTTAACATGTGAAATATCCGATGCGTTTGAGTTAGAAGTAAATGCACGCGAACAATTTCAAGACAATTATTTTGCATTAATTAGTTCAGCAAATTTGTTACTTGAAACTGATAAAAACAATACGGTAAACCCTCATAATAGCACTTTCAATCAAAGTCTTAATAGCAATGATGATAACTGGGGTAGAATAAAACTACCTCCAGTAAAATTGCCAAATTTTGATGGTAATTACACGAAGTGGCGTAGCTACCATGATGCCTTTAATTCCTTAGTTCATGCTAACAATACGTTATCAAACGTAGAAAAATTGACATATTTAAAGTCGTCTTTATCAGGCGAACCATTAAATTTAATATCGACCTTACAAACAACTAATGCAAATTATCAAATAGCATTACAAATATTGATTAAAAGATATAACAATAAAAGACGTATAATTAATAATCACGTTCAAGGTATTTTAAACATGCATTCATCAACCCGCGAATCTGCGAGTTTTTTGAGGGAAATAACAAATACTCTTCAATCGCATTTAAATTGTTTGAAATCACTTGAACAGCCGGTAGACGCATGGGATGCTTTACTAGTACCAATCATTATAAGTAAGCTAGATTGCAATACGCTAAAGGAATGGGAGATAAAGTTTAACAATGACAATGTGTGCGTTGATTATGTTCCAACTGTAAACGAATTAATAAATTTTCTAATTAATAAGCAAAACGTTTTAGAGGCCTTGGCACATAATAAACATTTAGATTCGTTAAAATCAAATTTTAATAGTTCACCACGAGTAACAAAGGTTTTTTACAACAACCGAAGTTAAATGTGTTAATTGTCAAAGTAATCATACCATATCTAATTGTGAAACATTTTTAAAATTAAATTCATTTGATAGGAATGCAAAGATACGCGAATTAAAGATTTGTATCAATTGTTTAAGGAAGGGTCATTTTCTTTACGACTGTAAATCGATGTCTCGATGTAGGCAGTGTAAAAGGCGACATCATACGTTACTTCATATCGAACAAAGTAAACCCGGTTCACCTAATAATATTAATCAATCGGAGTCAAATCATATTCAACAATTAAATGAAGACATTAATTCACAAGTGACTACCGAACTTGCGCAAACAAACTCTGTAACTAGTTGTTCTTCTATTACAAACTCTCAAACATTACTTTCAACAGCTGTTATACACATTCTTGATAATTATGGTAAATTACATAAGGCACGAGCCTTATTAGACAGCGCGTCCCAATCAAATTTTATCACACAAGAATTTTATGATAGACTAAAATTGAACGGCAGTGATATAAATTTAAACGTTGTTGGAATTGGTAACGGTTTAATAAATATTTCAAAAAGAGTAATAATCAAATTTAATTCCTGTTATAACAATTATTCAAATGAGTTGCCATGCTTAGTTATCCCACGCATTACGTCATCATTGCCAACACAATCATTTTCTTTAGATAACATTAAAATTCCACCAAACATTAAACTTTCTGATTCAGAATTCAACAAATCAAAACCTGTTGATATCTTAATCGGCGCTAGTATATTTTGGCAACTTATCTGTATAGGTCAAATAAGACAAAATGCTATTATTTTTCAAAAAACGCAATTAGGGTGGATTATTTCGGGAGAACTAATGGATGAAAAATTTAGTACAACCACAAATCCGGTTACGTGTTTAACTTTAAATGAACTAAATGATAAACTTGAACGTTTTTGGAGTTTTGATGAATTTGTTTCAAAACAAACCATTTTAACTAAAGAAGAAGCAATTTGTGAAGATCATTTTTTAGAAACATTACAAAGAGATAAAAATGGCAAATTTATAGTCAAATACCCTTTTAAAAACACTTTAAATAACCTTGGTGATTCATATTCCGTAGCAAAACAAAGACTTCTCTCTTTAGAAAAACGTTTTCGAAGAGAGCCAAAAATAAAAATTGAATACGTAAATTTTATAAATGAATACATATTATTAAATCACATGAATAAAATTGAACTTAATGAGAATCCTTCATTTTATTTACCACATCATTGCATTATAAAAGAAACCAGTGAAACTACTAAACTCAGGGTGGTGTTTGATGGGTCATGTAAGTCAGAAAAGGGATTATCTATTAATGAAGTCCAGTATGTGGGTGCAACTATGCAAGATGACATTTTCTCAATAATCTCACGTTTTAGATTGTATGAACATGTTTTAACAGCTGATATTGAAAAAATGTATAGGCAAATTTGGGTTCATCGCGATCATAGAAGGTTTCAAAAAATATTATGGCGCGAAAATGAACATGAAGAAATATCGACGTATCAATTAAATACAGTCACGTACGGTACGACCGCGGCACCATTTCTTGCGGTAAGATGTTTGTTACAAGTTGCGTTAGAAAATCAGAAACAGTTTCCAAGAGAATCAGAAATTATTCGCAACGATTTTTACGTTGACGACTTAATTACCGGATCAGATAATTTGCATGAATTAATTAAAACAAAAAATAATATTCAAAGTATTCTTAATGCAGCAGGTTTTAATTTACGTAAATTTACTAGCAATAGATGCGAATTAAGAGAGGAACAAAAATCTACAACTAATTTAATTTGCCTGTCAAATCAAGAAAATAAAACTTTAGGTGTTTGTTGGAACCCAAATACAGATAAATTTAATTATTCAATAAACAACATCTTACCACAGTCAACAATTAACAAGAGAACTATTTTGGCATTAGTTTCTCAGTTGTATGATCCTTTGGGTTTGCTTGCTCCAGTAATAGTAATAGGAAAACTAATTATACAAGAATTGTGGCAGTTAGGGTTGCGCTGGGATGAATCAATACCCATGGAGCTTTATGAAAAATGGATAAACTTTAAGGAAAGTCTTATTAATATTAACAATGTTTCAATTCCAAGACACGCGCTAATTACTAATTACAAATCTATAGAAATACACGCGTTTTCAGATGCTTCTGAAAGGGCATATGGTAGTTGTATATATTTAAGATCTATTGATTGCAATAATAAAGTTTTAGTTACACTTTTAGCTGCAAAATCACGTGTAGCTCCGTTAAAAAATGTAAGTTTGGCTAGATTAGAATTATGCGCTGCAGTATTATCAGCACAACTTGTCAATAAATTTAAATCAATATTAAGGTTAAATTTTAATAAAGAAATATTTTGGTCTGATTCAACAATTGTGTTATATTGGATTAAAGGAAACTTACACAAGTGGAAAACTTACGTGGCAAACAGAGTAGCTGAAATTTGTAGATTAACCAACCCCAACAATTGGTATCATGTCACTTCAAAGGAAAACTCGGCGGATTTGATTTCACGTGGAGTTTTACCGGACAAATTGATTCACAATAACTTATGGTGGCATGGGCCGCAGTGGTTGTCAAACAAAGAAATTGAATTAAAACAATTTAATAACGTTACATCCATCTCAGAAGCTGAAAGTGAAAAAATATCTTGTCATGCTTTTGAAGTAAACAGTGTTATTCCAATAAAAATATTCCTCACTAACTAAGCTAAAGCGAATCACTGCATATTGCTTAAGATTTAAACATAATTGCTTAATGCCATCTAAAATTTATGGCGCATTAACTACTTCTGAAATTGCAAATGCTTTTACAAAATTAATTTCAATTATACAATACGAAGCCTTTTCTCGAGAGTTTATGATGCTTAAATTAGGAAATCGCATAGACGCTCAAAGTAGTATCTTAAATTTGACACCATTTATAGACAACCAAAACCTTTTAAGGGTGGGAGGAAGGTTAAAATTATCACAATTTAGTTTTGATAAAAAACATCCTATACTTTTACCTAAGAATAACCATTTAACAGAACTTATATTTATTGAAGAACACAAAAACCTTTGTCACGCCGGTGCAAATTCCTTACTATCAAGTATTCGTGAACGGTTTTGGCCTATACGTGGAAAAGATGTTGCCAAAAAGGTCGTAAAACGTTGCGTTACTTGTTCTAGATTTAAGGGAGAAACCATTAGCCAACTTATGGGAAATTTACCTACGGAAAGAACATTATCAATGTATCCTTTCCATTCCACCGGAGTTGATTACGCGGGTCCTTATTTAATAAAAAATCGAAATGGCAGAGGTAGTAGACAAGGTAAAGCATACATATGTCTTTTTATTTGTCTAGCAACAAAGGCAATTCATTTAGAGCTAGCTACAGATTTAAGTACAAATGCATTTTTATTGTCCTTGAAGCGATTCATAGCAAGACGCGGAAAACCGTTGAATATTTTTAGTGACAACGGTACTAATTTTGTTGGTGCAAACAATGAACTAAGAGAATTAGGCAATTTTTTAAATGATAATTCTAAAGGTATAGAGACTTCTGTAACTTCCATCGGAATAAATTGGCATTTTATTCCACCACGCGCACCTCATCACGGTGGGTTATGGGAAGCAGCAATTAAAAGCACTAAATACCATTTAAAAAGAACAATAAGCAATTTACCTCTTACATTTGAAGAGTTTTACACTACTCTTACACAAATTGAATCAATTTTAAACTCGAGACCTATAACTCCATTAACCTCTGATCCTAATGACTTGGAGGTACTAACACCAGCACATTTTCTAATTGGACGCACATTTACCTCGCTGCCTGAACAAAACGTGAAAGATGTAACCATCAACAGACTAAATCGATTTCAACTGCTTCAAAAAATTTATAAGGAATTTTGGGAAAGATGGTCCAAAGACTATATTCACAATCTCCAAACAAGAACAAAATGGAAGCAACAATCCGAAAATATTCAAATTGGCTCTATGGTACTCATCAAGGAAGATAACCAACCTCCATCACAATGGCTGTTGGGTCGAGTATCTAAGGTTCATCCAGGTGCCGATAATTTAGTACGAGTTGTGACTGTGAAATGCAGAAGTGGTGAAATTAAAAGGCCAATTAATAAATTGTGCGTGTTACCTGTGCAACCTTTAGAATAAGTTAATCATAAGTTTAAACCATTTGTTTATATATTTTTTTTATTTCTTTATATTTAATTACGTTAAACCCTCAAAGAGGCAATTAATAAATTATGTGAATTATTTGGGCAATTGTTACAAAATATTAAGTTAACAGGATTATAACATTTTAAGTTAATATTGTTTATTTAATTACGTTAGACTTAAGAAACTAATATATTTTAATTGTCTATTACATATTCAGATTTAGAATAGTTAATAAGTTAGTTAGAAAATGAACATTTTTTTGTTTACACCGATAAGGTTATTTTTCTCAAATTATGTTAAACTTTGAGAGTTTAAGGCGGGGTGTATGAATATGCATTTTATTTTATTTGAATCGGGCTAAGGCGACTAGTGCCGAGTAACAATGTAATTTGAAATATAAACAAGTATTGTGGAAGATTAGATATATATAAGTATACGAGTGCCTCAAGAGAAGGCATAAAATTAAAAGTTGTTTTCTTTTTATCAACCTGCAACATGGTAACAAAATAAGAGTAATTAATGGAAACACAAACAACATCCAAAGCAGATTTTCTAGAAGGCGATAGAATAATATTTGACAATTCAATTATAAAATATACTAATTCCTTACTTAAACGGAATAAACGTATGAGCTGTTTATCGTTTAAATGTTCAAATGGATTCAATTTTAAATTTCCATAGAATACTCAGCTTGCCGATTATTAATATTATTGGCTTCAGCTATCAAAACGAATGCAACTTCGTCCATGCAGCGGCGTAGCGTGAGTCAATGGCGCCCGGGGCGGAATCATAATTTTCCGCCCTTGTGACATTATAAAAATAAGTCAGTGATTGTAAAAGACAGAACGAAAATATTTATTTGAAAATATATTAGTTCTATAAATAAAAATACATTATTCTTCTTGCTTTAATGGCGGCAAAATTGTTTATGACGTCGTCAAAATTAATTTCCTTCGTGATACTTTGTTCTATTGACAAAATGGCTAAATTACTTAATCTTGTGGAACTCATGGTAGACCTTAAGTAATTTTTTATTAACTTTAACTTTGAGAAACTTCGTTCACATGCTGCAATGCTAATAGCTATAGTTAAAAATATGCGAAGCATTATCACGATATTCGGCACGCTAATACCGTAGTTGCAATGCTGAATAAACTCCAGAAGCTCGAAGGATCCCTTCATAACATTATTTTTGTCTTTTGTATCAGCTACAGCGATGAAATTCCGTAACCTCTCTCTCTCTTTCGATTTCAAACTCTTTCATATCGACGTCATTAGGCTCTTCTTTGAATTCGCACTTGTATTCTGGGTTCAATAAGTTCGTTGGTGTGAGGAAAGAGTACTTAACATCCAACTCATGCAGTTGGTGAAACTTGGTCTTGATTTCTTGGGTTATTCTATCCACTGACTCGTACATTTCTTGCCTTAATTTAATATCATAACTTAAACCAGCATCTGCAGCTTCCTCGCCAGTCATCTTTTTTGTTTTCCTTATACGACGAGGAGCTATATCAATGCCTAGATCTTCACAAGTAGTTTTAGCATAACTCAATGCGTCGTTGACCATAACATCACGGTTGTCGACTAGGAACAATTGTAACGCGTTAATTTTCATAGCACAATGATGGACATTTAGACCTTTAGATCAATTTTAATCGGGACTGAGTCACATGTCTTTCTCAAGGACATTTCTTGTCTTTCACACAATTTGATTGTTTCAATAATAGAAATAAGTTTCCTTCGATTCTCGGTTATTTGTCTCAATTGTCCAGTATCGAGTTGACTCATGATATCTGGTTGTAACTTTTTATGAACTTTCAGAAAACTATATGCCAATATTAAACACGTTTTGTGATATTGGCTCTCACTGTGATGCTTGAAATCGTGTAGCGCATTTTTCCATTTATTAAGTGGCTGAATAACCAACGCTTTTAACTGCTGGTGTGAACCTTTACCTACACAGTCGTTAGCAAATAGAACACAATATTTGCATAAAGCACCTTGCTACGCTTTCGTTGTGTAAGCTAACCACGAGAAACGTTCAAACCAATGCACTTGAGATTTAAGTTTTCATTTATTACATGTTATTGGAAACTGTTATGTTTTTTCCGGTTTCCAAGGAGTATCTATAGGAGTTTGTATTTTAAATCATCATCAATTTCGTTGCTTAGTCTCATGTAACAATCCACATCTAACAAGTTGTGGTTTCCCGAAATATCCTCCACGACATCGGAACTAGTACTGGGAATAGGAATAGCATTCTTTGGAATTTGTGGTACTCGTATTGATACTGTTAAAGTTGAAGCCTGATTTCTAGAATTGTCGATGACAACCGGTGAACAGGGATTTTCAATTTCATTAATATCGCTTGGCTTAGGTTTTTTGATTATATATTTGAACAACGTATTTCCCTTTGGATTTGCTGGCTTTGCTCGTTTGGACATTTTGAATAGAACGACCTTCTGTTCTGATGCCTGTAATAACAAAAACAAATATTGAGATATACATATATGCATGGTCAGTGTTGTAAATAGATAATTTTTAAATTATATAGATACAGATAAATTTTTTTTGTTTCAAAAATTATCTAGTATTAGATAATAGATAAAATATTAAAACTTTATATAGATAATAGATAATAGATGAAATAATCTAGGTAGTAATAACGATAGATAGAGTTCATTTGAAGAATTACTATAGAATATGGGAAATTACTGAAGAAAAACATACATATTGTAACTTGAATTTTACGAGACACTGGATTTTTTATAAATTTTATTTAAACAATTTAAATAAAAAATTATATATATACAGATACATATAACTTATATATTTTTGATTGTATCTAGATACATATAAATAGATAAAAAATATGAATCTAGATTAATTTATCTATATAAATTTATATAGATAATTTACAACACTGTGCATGGTCAACAATTATAACACAATAAGCGTTGCTCATCTTAATACAATTAGTTACAAAAGAAATAGGCATTAGGTTATTTCTTACCTTAGGTGTCCTTAGGCGTACAAATATTGAAAATTTTCTGGTACTAACACAGGTCCTATTTTAAGCAGGTTGAAAGTAGTTTTTTTGGTGCACGTGGAACGATCACATTCCAACAATAATAACAGCGCACTGGCAACATACAATCATGCATTGCTCTATAAGGCCGATTGCTCTCGCCTCTACCCGGTACCCGTCACCATCCAGCCCGATGTCTTTCCACAGAGTATGTATAATCGTTTACCGGTATACTAGTCGTCTAGACGTGCGACGGGCAGTCAAGAAAAAGCACTCATTTGCGGTACCTAATTATATAATTAGTAATTACATTAACTACATAATGTAATTTACATTGGGTTTAAAAAATTGTTATTTTCCGCTGAGTTTCGGGGAGGGTTCAGACCCCCTTGAACCCGCCCCCTGGCTACGGCCTTGCTTAGTACTGTTCTCCCCTACACCTAAAGCAAAAAACAAACATAAAATTGTTTACCTACAAAATAATGAAAATAAGTTGCATTGTCGAAATATAAAATTTTAGTACATAATTATGTAATTTTTTTTCGTATTCATATAATACATATTTTGTTACAACTTCAAAGAGGTATTATGTACACCTTGGAAAACAACAATAACTAACTAAATGGTTACTTTTGTAGCCTAAATGTTTATAAAAAAAGTTTAAAAGAAAGTGGTGCGTTTTCTCAGCATTGGTAAAATATGGGTTAATTAAAATATTTTTTCACTGTATTTAGATACTACAAAAAGGTATATGTTATAATACAACACTGTGTTTCATATAGAACTTCATTTATCATATATATACATACGTATAGTGGCTTTACACCCCGATAGAGTAGCGCCGCTCTAGAAGCTTTCGAGATCATTCATACGGTTGTGATCAGTACTCTCCTACCACTCTATTTTCTCACATATTTCTTTCCACTTTTTTCTATCCATTACTTTAGACTTCTACTTATTAATTCCAGCTCTTCTAATGTCTTCTGTTACTTCTTTTATCCATGTTGATCATTTATCATAAGAATAAAAACTTATTTAGATATAAAAAATGAGAAAATAAACGAAGAAATTAAAACTAATTAAAAACCTAATATAAATAAATAGATTTGTCGACGCTTTCTACAAAAATTCATTTTAACCAAATTCCGCTGCAAATCGGATCGATGGAGATTGAACAAGTAAACGACAGCATTTTAAATTTCGCGCGTTTTTAAAAACAATGGTTTGGTAACACTGCTTAGCTAAAATTTGCCGATCCAGCATGTCATTTCGGCATTATTTATGATTTCTGCTAAGTTGAGATTATAAGCGTGTATTGAAAGTTAAGTGCGTGCTTGTTCAATTAATAACGTGGTTGTTATGGTTAAAAATAAGTTTATTTTATATTGACAAGATTTCAAAGTATATTTTGCATTAAACTGTTAATTATTATACAAAATGTCCAAACGAAGAATAGATATAATAGATCCCTTCATCAAAAAAAAAAGGTAAGTCGAAATAATTTTTTTTTGCTTATTATTAACGTACATGCGTTTCAGGGAAGAACGTGGGCTACCTTTAACGACTACAATTTCACAACCTAAAATTAATTCGTCGATTAACAGCTTAACTGGGCTACCTTTTACTCAACGCTATCATAATTTATATAGCAAACGTATTTTACTACCAGTGTTTGAATATAGAGCAGATTTTATGAGACTTTTGAATGAAAATCAATGTATAGTGCTAGTTGGTGAGACTGGTTCGGGTAAAACAACACAAATCCCACAATGGTGTGTTGAATATGCAAAATCGCTGGGAATGAAAGGGGTGTGTTGTACTCAGCCCCGGAGAGTAGCAGCTATGTCTGTAGCTCAACGTGTGTCTGAAGAAATGGATGTAACTCTTGGACAAGAAGTCGGTTATAGTATTCGTTTTGAAGATTGCTCTTCTGCAAAAACCATATTAAAGTAAGTTTTAATAAATTGTTACGTTTATTCAATTATGGAATTTCGAAACTGTTATCTAGGCCTGGCTGTTAAACACTTGTTGATTCAATCAATCTCTTTGTTATCAGATAACAAATATTTTAATATCTTACTTGTTTTTTACTTTTTTCTATTATGCTAATACCAAGTTCTTGCTAAATTTGTCCTACGTTGCAGTACTTTTTCTTATAGCATCGATTCTATAATGTGTCAGCTTCTCAAAAACTGTATTTTATTGTACTTTTAACATGTTTTCTCTCAATTGTGACTTATCACGGCTGAAGGATCACACGTTCATGGTGCTCATACGATTCAATGCGCTAAGCAAATTCTTTAGTCAATTGTAACTTAAACGCTTAAAGTGTGTATTGAAAATACGTTAAGACAGTTGAAAATAGACAAACTTACTCAACATACATAGTATGAATATGAAAGTTCGGTCAAAACTTCAAAGAAACATGAAGATACAGACAAATGGACAGTGAACATGTTAAATTGAACATTTTTATGACTTCTCTTGTTTTCAAATTGCCATTGATTCGGACATTACTTTTTAATATTTTGTCTTACTTGATAACCTAAATAATTGAAAAACGATTTTATTGTTCATGTTTAATTAAACAAATGTGCTAGGAATGTTTAACATTAACTTTTGAAATGATTCAGGTGTCTCATTATTGGAAAAGTCTTCCACATTGGTAAACACTTTCTGTTTCATGCTAAAACTTACTTGAGCAAAAATTTTATATTAAATTTGTCTTGTAAAGGACAATGCCAAGATGTGTTAAATTTTATATGATTGATTTTTTTTAGGTATATGACCGATGGTATGTTGTTACGAGAAGGAATGAGCGATCCCATGCTAGAAGCTTACCAGTGCATACTTCTCGACGAAGCTCACGAACGTACTCTAGCTACAGATATTTTAATGGGCGTTCTTAAAGAAGTTATTAAACAACGTTCGGATTTAAAACTAGTAATTATGTCAGCTACTTTAGATGCAGGAAAATTTCAACAATATTTTGATAATGCGCCTTTAATGAATGTACCAGGACGTACACATCCTGTAGAGATTTTTTACACACCCGAGCCAGAAAGAGATTATTTAGAAGCTGCTATTCGAACTGTCATTCAAATTCACATGTGTGAAGAGATTTCCGGAGACATACTTTTATTTTTAACTGGTCAAGAAGAAATTGAAGCAGCGTGTAAAAGAATTAAACGAGAAATAGATAATTTGGGTCCAGAAGTGGGAGAACTTAGGTGCATACCGTTATATTCTACACTCCCACCTAATCTTCAGCAGAGAATTTTTGACGATCCACCTCCTAGAAAACCAAACGGCGCTATTGGACGAAAAGTTGTGGTTTCTACAAACATCGCCGAAACTTCGCTTACTATCGATGGGGTCGTTTTCGTAATTGATCCCGGATTTGCCAAGCAGAAAGTCTATAATCCTAGAATACGTGTTGAATCTTTATTAGTTTCTCCTATTAGTAAAGCATCTGCTCAACAGAGAGCTGGTCGTGCCGGTCGTACCAGACCGGGAAAATGCTTCCGATTATACACCGAAAAGGCATACAAGAACGAAATGCAAGACAACACATATCCAGAAATTTTAAGGTCAAATTTGGGTTCTGTTGTTTTACAACTAAAAAAACTCGGAATTGACGATTTAGTTCATTTTGACTTTATGGACCCACCCGCTCCTGAAACTTTAATGAGAGCTTTAGAATTATTGAATTACTTAGCGGGTCTTGACGATGACGGAAATTTAACAGATTTAGGCGCCGTTATGGCCGAATTTCCTTTGGACCCACAACTTGCCAAAATGCTAATAGCGAGCTGCAATCACAACTGCTCCAACGAAATTCTTTCCATTACTGCCATGCTGTCAGGTATTTACTTTAAAATAGTTTTATGTGGTTTAAAAGTTTCGTAAAATAGCTACCTTTTTAGACATTGAAAACATTTTTTGGATTTTCTTTCTTGATATAATTACAGCTTTTGCTTAATTATACGTAATAAATTTAAATAATTATCAAAATTATTGAGATCAGGATGTATGAATAAAAACTTATGGGCAAAGCAATTAACAAATTATCAAATTAAAGTAAGAGTTAGTTTTTGTTTTGCTCAAAGTTTTTCTAATTAAGGTAGCTCTGTAGGAAAGCCTTGTGTGGCCACTATATTGGTTGGATACGGGCGACTGCCCTTCTCCAATATTTAGTCCCGCAGTGTTTCGTGAGACCCAATGATGCCAAGAAAGCAGCCGACGATGCCAAGATGCGTTTTGCACATATTGATGGTGATCATCTGACTCTCCTGAACGTCTACCACGCTTTCAAGCAAAGTAAGCACTTTTAATTGTTTTTATTAAAAAAAAAATTGTTGAGCATTTTTAGAAGCGATTTCTAAAGAGAAATCCTTTAACGAACTTTAATTTGATTCTAATTTAATTGGTGCAATTCTTCAGTTTTCCATACTTTTTGAGTTTTCACTTGTTGAGTCGGTGCAGCAAAAAAGTATCATTTTAGTTTTCACAATATGAAAAAAAATAGGTCAGGCATAATAAACAGTTTCAATAAAGTTAATAGTGAATAAAACGTCTGATAGTACAGTGTGTATATAAAGGCTGAAATAAAATTAATAATTCCTCCATCTGACGGTAGTCACAAAATCGCTCGGACAGGTAGATTTTAGTTTTTGAAATATCCTCACATTATGCTTGGATTATAATGATGTTGCGTTTGGTTATAATTGTTGTAAAATTCGAAATAACTTAAACAAAGGTTTACTAATGATGATTAGGAAAAATATGCTACTACAAAAACAACGCTTAGAATGCTACTTGTGTAACGACTACTGTTGCTAGCTTAAAATTCCTGACTACTCACAGTCATTGAGTTAACATTAGGTAGAATATGTTAACATGAAAATAGAACTATAAAAAGATAGAATTGCTTCTTTTTAACACATTAAACCTTGTGTGTGACAGCGTCATAATTTTTGGTTTTAAATAGATATCACCATGTAAGTTATTAGAGACCATTTTTGAAAGCGTTTTTCTTATTGAGAAATAGCAGATTGTCCTGTTTCTAAATCATTAATAAGCATGGTTAGGAGTAGACAACAAACTGCGACTATTTAAGGGAAGTTCAGGATGATATTCAGAAAATATGTGAAGCAATTCTGTTAAAGCAGAATGTGAAATTTTTTGTTTTACAGCCCATTCCACTAACTTCTTACGTAAATTCATAGGTTTATTAAATGAGCTACATTTCAAAAAAGCTGAACATGACGTACATTCCGCAATAAATGAGGTTACACTATCAGTACTACTTTTCTGATTAAATTCAGAAGCAATATCTATTTCATTATCAGAACTTAATAGGTTATTTGAATTTATCATATGACCACTAACAATGATAGAACTATTACTACTAGCGCTACTAGTAAGGATATGAGAACACAGAATCGTTTTAGTAGCGTACTTTCTCTAGCCCTCCTATATGTCTGTTTTGGACCAACAAACTCGTTTAATTTACGTTTTGACATTTAAAAGCAAACTAAAAGTACAGTAACACTAAACATATGTATTTAGTAATATATTTTAATAAAGAAATGCTGAAATAAAGAACCTAAATCACATCAGCAACAGATTTCTACTCCATTCTCTGCTTAGTCAACCAAATTTTAAGAGAATTTTCAATTTGTACATGTGTTGTGAAAGGTGATTTTATCTGTATATGATAGAAAACTAAATAGGTTCATGAAACCGTGTAGATCTACTTACAAATGATGATGGACTTTAATCGGATATTTCCAAATGAGTGTTTGTTGCTTCTCTGTCCAGTAAAGTTGTACTGAGTAACTAGTTGGTTAGTCATGAGATATCGAAGGATTCCGTTTACTTGTGCAGAAGTTCCAGTACCGCCCAAAGTTGATAAGTATAATACCTTAACCACAAATAGATTAATGGCGTTTTATATTTTTGTTTTAAAATAGAGTTACTTACCAAGTTATTATAAAGTTCCTCTGAAATTAAATATTCTTCTAGCTTTTGGAAGTGTGCAATACAATTTAAAGGAAACTCGACAGGAATATTATTTGGTAGTATTGTGTGATTGCTTGGCTAAACCTTTGAGTTCTTGAATTTGTTCTCACAAGTTTCGAATCTCTAGAAAAAAAATTTCTGTACCCAAAAATAAAAATACCAATGCAATTCTGGATATGTAGACGTAAAAAATTATGATTTTACCATCAGGTATGTTCACAATACAATTTCCTTAGGTATTAGAGGTATTGTCACTTTGTTGTACAAAGGCAGTACATTCTCTTGCAGAGCAGGTAGAGTGGAATTAAGATTAAATGAAGTTGATGGGGAGTTTATTAATAATTCACTATTTGTGGTGACCAATTTTTAATTAAAAAAATTAATTCATCAAATATATTTCAATATTCTCTTACTTTCAACAAATGCCTTGCTTCTATTCTCCAAATTTAAAACCGGTCTCGGAATCTGTTTCTTCGGTTTCTTGATTCTTTCCTGTTCAATTTCAGACGACTCATCGCTGGAATAATCTACTGCCTTCCTTACTCTTTTCTTGTGTCTCAGGCTCCTCGTCAGTTTTTAAATTTGACGTGACTAATAGTTTCTTAATCTTTTGAGAGACAGCCCCATAATCGTCTATAAAATATAAATTTATTCCAAAATAGTCTAAGTTTAATATATTACTAAAAGTATAAAATATTATAGCGTAAAAGCAGTAAAACTCCGTATACACTTTTTGTAAAGAATCTATAACCCGTTTCAAAAAATATCCGCTGTACTTTATAAAGTTTCTACGTTTCCTAATCAGGCTCTGCTCCACATTGAAGTAATTAATAAATATTCGGTTTGACAACGCCACCGTTGTTTTCAAATTCCAATTCCAGCATAGCCCATCTATAAATGAGGCAAGCTTTTAACCTACTTGGATGCATTGTACACTAAAAAGCAAATAATCTACTTACTTTTAATAAATTATTAGTACTATATCCAATAAGCAACAAAATACACACATTCAATTAACTACTGAAAAATGTAAAAGCACGTGCTTAGCTATGAAAGTAAAAGTTAAAAGATATGGAGTCGGAATGATCGCATGAACCGAACGGAGTTGAGCATAAGAAATCTATAAGAGCGCGAAATTTGAATTAGTAGTTAAACTATAATATAACACGTTTAGAGAATTAGTATAAAAAGATAATGTATCGTGACTTTTTTACTGTGAAGGTACAAATTTTCAGGTTAAAAATAATTTACTAAATAAAGACGATAATGGGATGACGTCAAAAAGTCAATTTTTGGTTGACTGACGTCTTATGACGGCCTATCACTAGATTATCACGTCATTAGTACGTACATTTGCTACCTGGGATATTTTCGTTTGTTTCTTAGTTTTTTTTTAGCTCAGACTGAACATTTACGATTGTTTGCGGATTTAACGCTTCTTGTGTTATTGCAAGTGTTGTTCGGGTTCTTCTGCTTATCAATCGCTGGATAGGTGAACTAATGATATCGTTCCTAGGTGAATTGTTGTACTTAAGTAATGTTTGTTGTGGATCGGTGTTATCCATAGCATATTTTTGACTATTTGTACACTTCTTTTGACTAATTCACTTTCTCTTGGATAATGTGGTCAGGAAGTTCGATGATGAAAATTCCATTTCTTTTTAAATTCTTTGTAACGAATATGTTAAAATATCTATAACTTCACTTAATGTTTGTATATCAAATTTTTTTATAATTAGTAAAACCAGAATATTTACCGGTTATCACTATATAATTACTACTTTTAAATGTAAATAAGTCAGTTCCCACAATTTGCCAAGGCAACTTTGGACTTGCTTTAGCTTGGCTAGTTTCCTTGTGATTATTTCTTTGCACAAAATTTTTAATGTCCTTATACTGGCCTTTCCAATAAAGGTATTGTATTGTCCGCTTTAGGCAAGTTTGTATTCCAAAGTGTCCTTCGTGTATGCTTTTCAATTTTTTTTTTCATTTGTTTTGGCACTACTACTTTATCACATTTGAAAACAAGTCCTTTAAAGTATGTTCGTTAGTCATGGAAATGAAAATAATGTTTAACTATCTGGATGTTTATTTACTGTTTCGAGAAAACCGAATCTGACATTAACAACACTGCTAGTACTTCTACTTGTTCCGTTTCATCATAAATCTGTTACATGTCTTCTGATTCGCTGTTAATATCGCTGTCGATGATGTTTTTTAGTTTTATTCTTGTTTCTCGAACTGTCCTTCTTTTCGCATTGTTTGCAAGTTTGCTTATATGCTGGACAGCTCATGACTTGTCAGAGGTACCTATTACAGTTTATGGTTTTTGTTGGACTTTGGCTTAGGTTTGATTAGGTTTATTAATTTATTTATATAATATAAACAAAACAATAAACATAAGAATAAAGAAAAAGCATATTTCATAAAAGTAAACAATAATAACGCGAACGTATACAGAAAATTTCTTCATAAAAGTAACAAAACAAAACATATTATTCCACACTGATAATTCTTAAAATAATTTACTGTTTGTGAAATGGAACAATGCAATCTAAACACAATCCCATTTCACATTTTTGGCATGTTACGTGTGACTCTGGCTATGTTTTGTAGTACTACCAAAGACAAACTTCCTGCTTGTACCTGTGATTGACAAATGCTGTACAACATTTAATCTTCTTTCAGAATTGTCTATGCTGACCATACGCCCATCAGTTTTCTTAATTTTTTTGTAGTGGTTGTAGAAGGCCCCTTTTAGTTTGCTGTTACAAAATTCAGCTAAAAGTTCATTGGCCAATATGCTACCAAACTGACGCTGAGACATTTGGTTTATCTTTTTTGTTTTTCAAAATTTCGTGTTTGTATATTATAATATGTGAATTAACAATCGCTGCATCTATAAAGTAGTAAAATAGTAAACAGCGCACAGGTATTGATCGAAACGATTTACACCGCCCATATAGCTGTTATAATCATATACAACCCTCCGGCATTTTATTTCTTCTCTTTCTCCCTTCTTGTTTCTTCTTTTAACTTTTGTAATGTCCGGATTATGCATATTGCTCACTAATACTACAGTTTTCTTCCCACGATCTTTCCATTTAACTACGGAGATATCGCCACACTGTGCAAAATCTGATTCCTATAATCATTATTTTCTCATCTTTCAGTAATTCTTTTGGATATCCTTTCCTGTTTATTCTAAAGGTGCCACAGGCAAAGGTATTCTTTGTTAGCAAAACTTCAAGCAGCTTGAATGTACTGAAGAAATTATCAAAGCAAATACAGTGACCTTCATTCCAATAGTCTTTTGATAAAGACAGCACAATTCTCTCTCCCAGGGTATTGGCATTCGGTCTTTTAATACGTTACTTTCTCTCATACACTTCAAAGGATAACATATAACCTGTGTTGGCACAAGAAAGTACTCAAACTTTGCAACCTTTTTTTGTGGGCTTCATAGGCATACATTGCTTTAGGCCTGTTCTGCCTTTCATCTACGGACAAAAATTTATCAGGGACATATAATTCTTTGAAATTTGCGTTTAGTTTTTCTATCAACGGACGTAACTTGTATAATTTATGAAAAGTTTGTTCTCCCTTCTATGGCATTTTTGAGTTGTATGTGTATGTAACGCAGAATCTGTAGGAAGCGTTTTTGTGTAAGAAAATCAGCTATTTTAGGAACACGTAAATTACTATCACAGGACCAGTACTGCCTCATACGCCTATTATTATCAACACGATTCTTAGTTTTGCCATTCTGCAAACCGTATAAATTTGTCTAGGTAACTATATTCTAATGCATCTACACCAAATAATTTCAACTGGAGAATTTGTGTTCACGTCAAAAGTAGGTCCAGAACTTGTAGTAAATTATGATGTAAAATTGACGGGATTTGAAGCATTTTTAGCAAACTAAAGCAAGTCAGACTAATTGTTGACAAAAACAAATATTATCAGGTTCACTGTCAGCATCAAATTCGATTTTAATTCTGTTTCAGTTTGCTGCTGAATTTCAAAATAGGGGTCCAGAATAGAATAATCTGAATCGAAATCGTTCAGATCATTGTTAAAAAAGTAACCTTTTGCTGCTGATTTTCTCAAAATCTTGGCAGAACTGGTACTCTGAGCACAGTCATCACTCGCTGGGGTGGAAGTAGATGGCGCATATGTAATTTGTAAGATAAAAAGTAGTGTTTTTATGACATTCTATAAAAACTTACTTTCTTGTACTGCTTCCCTAGTTGGTCTTGGTAGTAGAGCAATTGGGGGATCATCATCGGCATCACTATCAACATCAATTTTAGAGCAATAGCAAACATTGATAAAGCGGACTGTTTTACATATGTACCTATACCACAATATGTTTCCTAAATTATCACAAAAGAAGTTCATGTTGCAAATAATTTAACTGATTGTCTTTTAAGAGTGTGAGGTTATATACTTACTATTATCAAAATTGTCATTACTAATTAGCTATTATACTTGTTTTAACAAGAAATGTATTCAACATTAATATAGTAATAAGTATATGTATCAAAACTTACCTGTAAAATTAACCGTCCAGCAAAACAGGCACTTCAAATGTCGACACAACTGTTTACACATGAATTCAAGACCTCAAAACGGCAGTGGTTGAAAATTCTATCACTTAATTCGCATTTTCAGCTGCGCGCGGTATACGAGGTGTGGCTATAAAATAACGGGACTGACGTTGTAAAAAATTTTATTTTCATTGTATACATAATCACTTATTATCACCTTCAATATACACCCCTTCTCTATCCCTGCAACGCTCCATGCGAATTTTCCACTGTTTGAAACAGTGCTGGAAGTCATCTTCTGTCAACTCCTTCAGGACTCTTGCCGCTTTCTCTTTTACAGCTTCTACGGATTCAAATCTCGTGCCTTTCAATGCAGATTTCACCTTAGGGAAAAGATAGAAGTCACATGGTGCTAGGTCTGGTGAGTAAGGTGGATGTTCTAACACTGGGATGCTGTACTTGGCGAGGAACCGCTTAACAGATAACGCGGAATGAGCTGGCGTATTGTCTTGGTGCAAAACCCATGATTTGTCCTTCCACATTTCGGGTCGTTTTTTTCTTACTCTTTCACGTAGTTTACCAAGTACCTCAAGGTAGTAATATTGATTAATTGTTTGACCTTCAGGAACCCAGTGAAGGTACACAATCCCATGAATATCGAAAAAAACAATCATCATTGCTTTAAATTTTGACTTGCTCATTCTTGCTTTTTTGGCTCTCGGTGAAGTTGGGGTCTTTCAATGCATAGATTGGCGCTTCGTTTCCGGATCATAAGTAAAAATCCACGATTCATCACATGTTATTATCCTTTCCAATAAATTTGGGTCATTTTCAATGGCATTCCAAGTGTCAGTACAAACATTTTTGCGAGCTGCTTGTTGTTCAATCGTGAGAATTTTTGGTACCATTTTTGCACACACTTTTCGCATGTTCAAATTGTCACGTAAAATTTGCCGTACACATTCTTTATCAATGCCTACAGTTTCAGCAACTGCACGAATACTTAATCGACGGTTAGACCGAATCAAATTAGCAACTTTTTCGACATTGTCATCCGTTTTTTATGTTGAAGGACGACTTGGCCGCGAATCATCTTCAACGTCTTGTCGACCATCTTGAAAACGCTTAAACCATTCAAAAACACGAGTCCGCGATAAACATTCACTGCCATACACTTCTTTTAGTAAATTATAAGTTTCGGTAGCGGTTTTTCCAAGTTTGAAGTGAAATTTAACAACAATTCGTTGCTCTATTTTTACGCTAACCATTTTTCCGGCAAAACCAAATAACAACACTAACGTAAATGAAGGTTACGTCTCAACGATGTTGTTTACAGAAACGAGACTAACTGCATTCTGTAGAGGAAGACTCAAACTAAACCGCTGTTGTTCAATGCCGGTTGGCGCATGCGCACTCGTTCCACTGCAGCGTCAGTCCCGTTATTTAATAGCCACACCTCGTATATGAATTTGTGGCTGATATTTTAAGCAAGGACCGTCTAGAGGCGTTGTAGATTATTATCTGGTCGATTTTGTGCCTATTCGGGTGTAAGAATACAGCAAAGCAAAAGTGGTCGATTTAGAGACCATGAATCTATAAAGGGTTAAAGTCTGTTGTTTTTAAAATGTACTTTTCCCGCTAGATGTCTTTTCTAATGGACCGTAGCAGTCTACGTGTATAGTCAGGCATGGTTTGTCATCTTTGGGGATATTATGTAATATCGCTTTTGACTCGTTGAATCGGTCAAACGGTTAATCCAATTTATCTATAACGATTAAGTTGTTAGCTAACTTTTGGGAACCAGTGTGCTCTACTTAAATATTTTTTTGTTTTGGCTTGCTCTACATGCCCTAACTCATCATGGCAGTTGTAAATAACGTTATGTTCCCTTGTGCTCTGTACGAAAAATAGTAGGTTACCGTAATGTTTTCTATAAACTGAGTCTTTTCGAATAAGTTCAAATTGTTTGCTTTCGACGTTAATTCTAACCTAATCTTGGATTTCCCTGGTTTGTGGTAAACTATAATTATAATTAAATAATGTTGAATATCTGAATACTTCGATCAGCAATAATGAACAGAATATGCCCGAAAATATCAGTATAGGTTTTTATTTTGCTTCTGATAATGTAAAAGAAAATTAGAAGAGTTCACGCTTCCAAATGCATTATTAACAAGAAATGATGTACTTACAATGGCGTACTGTTTGTCACTCAGACACAAATTAGTGATTTCATAGATTCTTTAAAGCTGTGCAAATTTGAAACTGGAAGAGTCATTTAACGTCACAAACTACAGTATTTCGATACTTTTTGACTTTCCCGATGATCCAGTTGAATATTAGTTTTATTGTAAACATTGTTATGGTACAAAAACTGAATTTCAGTATAATAATCATAATGTGAAGTGTGCAAACATTAGCTACAATGAGAAGTGTACTCTTTTACAATTAGATGGCATTTTTTATTTAAATAGAAACACATGTCTCATCAAATTCGAGCTATACTATCTGAGAAAAACATTTACAATAACTTTCACATACAAAAAACGTATGAATCTACGATGGTGACATTTACCAGGGATTAAAACAAACATACCAATTTGATTTGAGCTATAACTTTAGTAGTGATGGGGCACCCATTTTCTCCTTTTCACGATCTTTTATGTAGCTAATACAGATGATAATTAACAAGATTCCTCCTCGCGGTAGATTTAGAAAATTAATTTTTGCAGGAGTATAGTTTGGCAAGAAGGAACCAACAAGTTGCTATATGAATACCTTCCTGAAAGCAGCAAAAAGAAAGAATGACACTATAATTGAAACTAATACGTGGCAATTCCTTGAAATATACAAAATAATAAAAACCGAAGCACATAATGTTTTACTAGTAGCGAATTGTTATTAGAGCCATTAAAAGTTACTTTTACTTATATATTTAGAAACTAAAGACAAACATCAGATGAATACATAGTTATACCAATAGAATAAATGAAATGTAAATTTTTAATAACTGTTGAATTATGCCTTATTTTTTCCTGGAATTTCATCTGCTTTTTTTGTGATAAAATCAACTGCAATTCCTTCAGTTGTCGCACCAGTTTCCAATTCCACAATTTGTTTTATTGCTTAAACAAACAGATATCACATACTGCCATATAAATTTTCTACTACATGCTACGCCGAAGTATGTATGTATGACAATATTTTACTTTCAACGAGGTATGTATGTAAGTAAATATAAATTTTAACTTTTGATATATAATGAAAGAGCATCACTGCAATATGAATTTTTTCCGAATAAATATGTAACTGCATATGTATAAAAATGACTTTCCTACAAAGTGGATAATATAAATTTTTTACACTACTTTTAATTTTTTTACAAAACTCAAAATAAGAGTAGGTAACAATATTGTGTTATTTGAAGTTTAATAGATTTCTAGTAAGTGTGATCAAATCTAGAATGTATACTTAAAACATAATCAGATTTACTTAAAAGGTCCTCTAAAATATTTTTTGTTTCTACAAGTGTGGGTTTTTTAAACTCACTCACTTTTTGAATTTTCTTCTTTGTAGAAAATAGACGCTTTTGTCTCGTAATATTCTGGTTAGTATTAATGTTATTAGTAACTTGTAACTGAATCGTCTTTGACTTGTTCATAATATTTATAATTTTATCGAAGTGATTTATAATCGATTTACGGTCTTCTTCTGTTACAGAACTTGTACTACATAAACCTATTACTAACTCTGCTCTTTTTTTATCATATCAATCTCAGATAACTGTGCCCTAAGTGGAACATTTGTTTCAAAAATATCAGTTGGATTTGTTCTTAAGGCAACCATATTACAGTTTTGTGTTTTAACAAATAATCGAGCACATGCATGAATATGTTTACATATATTAAGTTTAATAACATTGTCTATACATGAACATTTAAATGAGTGAATACAAATATTGCATTCAGCACATCTTAAGCATGATGTTGAACATTCTTCATTGTTACTACCATATACTGCTCAGCGGAAAATGATGTGACCAACCATTCATTCTCATCTTCAAGAGAAGTTATCATATTTGAAGAAATCTCAAAGCTTGATTTATGACTAAGGTGAATTTTTTTTATTTTAGTAGTTGAAGAGCCTTTTGCTAATTTAATTACTCTTTTAAATAAACTATCTCGCTCAATTTTTATAACTGCATCAACACTTTTGTCTAGCCTTTTAACTTTTTTCCCTTCTAAGTAGTGCTTTAAAACTTTGTGTAATGATTCCAGGTACATATTTGTATTTATTCGCAAACCTATACGATAACAATAAGCCCAAGTTTCTGGACGATGTGCATAAGTATTTTCGAAATACTTAGCAAAATATGTTGTATCACTATTTGTATACAAATCTTGCAGGACTTGATTTAAATTAAACGGAAAATCCTCAGTGGAAGTTGACTGCAATAAAACACGTAGTGTTTTGTATACTAAAGCTTTTTTCTCAGTACTACCACTAATTTTTAATAAATGCAGACGACAATTTGGATCCACATGCCAAGCACATAAAAGCCGGTTAGGTACAGTAGTCACAATTGACACCCAAGCATTATAAAATGCAGGTGCATCATCTGACATGAACAGTTTTGCTTTAATAATACCTACTTTTGACTTAATCTGTCTAAAAAATACATTGAAAACGATTTCATCCGCACGATTGGAAAAGCAAAATGCAACTGGGCATCTAGAAACAAATTCATCCACTGTCATTACAGCTGGAAGTCAACTATTTGTACCATGTGTGCCATCGATACAAATTTTATCATTGCCAAATTCAAGTAACTGTTGTGCTTGAAAAGAAGTCATGATAATCAAAAGGAAGTCATTGATGTCAAGAACTTCTGAATTAGTTTCTACACCTTGTTCTTTATAATATAACACTGGACAATCATTTCCTAAATTTTTCATCTCTGCCACCCATAATTTGATGCTAACAGCGTCATCTTGATTATGTTTGGTTTTGTAAGTTATGTTGAAATCTCTTACAATGTTGTGGATATCTTTTTTTTCTAAGAGGCGAAGTCTATTGTAATCTATGTGATTGACATCAGAATCACGAATAGTATCTAATATATGATCAAAAGATACACCTTGCTGTAAATTACCTGCAACATGCAATTTTAGTTTCTCAAATGCTGTGATTGTAAACCTACCTGCTATTTGAGCTCTAGTGTGCTGACTAAGAAAAATTCGTCCAATATCACATTCATGTCCAATATGAGTTTTCCAAAATGTAACTATTACAGGGCCCGATTCCTTCTTAATACTAACTTTCAGTCTAGATGGACAAACCCTTCCAATTTTATTTGTTCCAGCACATTTTAATGATCTTATATTATTTCCTTTACATAACTATAAGAGCGATGGCAACTGTAATATTTCTTCTTACATTTATCGACTAATGTTTTAGATGAGGCATCAAGAGAATATTGCGACAAGGACTTTTCCTGTATCTTGTCTTTCCATTATTGAAAACCTAAAAGCAAATATGATTCATACACGTTTGGAAAACAAATGTATAAATATAAGCTTATACTTACCTAATTTCAATTCCAGTTCAAGTTCGATAATACTTTTATGTATGAGTGCCAAATGTTTCCTTAAACCGTCATAACATCTTAGCTGCTCGCTACATTCTTGATAAGGGCATATTAATCTAGACTTCCGAGGTTGTTTTCTGCTTACAGGATAGTTATGAATTGTTTTAAAATGTTTGTGTAAACTTGTTTCATTGACAAACATCTTACCACAGACTTCACATAGTTTACTAGGGAGATTGTTTGTTTTTTTATATAACTGAAGGGGGTCAAATTTATGAATTTTCCTTACATGAGCATATAAACTCTTTTTTAGTTTATGGTTTAATACATGCAACATAACCTACTTAGTACTCAAATCTCAAATAACGTTTTGGCGGCATTTAAAACTGCCAATATGACGTCACCGCAGACAAGTTCGTTACTGTCGGGAGATTCTCGTCTTACAACGGTGATTACTTTGTGTTGTCAAAAATAAACAAATTTGCAGAACTGTACTTAAACTGAACATGGATTACGTCCCTTTTTTTGGAGTTTTAGAAGATCTTGGATTTTTTGCCAATATGATTAACGCTGTTTATTTTTTTCTGCTTTTACATTTTTCTCTAAAGTTTAACGTATTATATCTACCTATATCTATATAACCTATCATTAAGAGTAAACAGAAAAGTGATGTTTACCTTTGATCGTTATTAATTTATCCATCCAATGTAACTATCTAATTGTGGATTTGCATCTGCTTTAGGGAGATTATTTCTTATGCTAATACAAGAAGTCTAATGTAAGTACAATAGACTCCATTAATATTCTTTGTCCAAATACTGCATAAGCCAGTTCCTTAATAAGCAGTGAAAAATTGCCATGTATCTCTACCCAAATAAATCTTAAAAATAAAGCATATTAGCAATAATTCTTTACAAACTAAATTGATATTACATTGCCTTTTATTCTTGTTTCTATAGGATATTCTGTTTCTATTTGAGGTTGTGGATTCTGACATTGCAGTATTAATTCATATAAACTTAGCTCTATAACATTAATTAAAATTGCTATTTTAAATTTGAAATTCAATTTTTAAATCATTCACTTCATTATTGTGTGGCTTAAGAATCGCTATTGATTTCTTTATGTTTGTAATATTTTCTAAAATACCTGCGATATTATGCTCTATCCCATCTAACTCAGACCCTGTATCTGCAGAGGCATCATTTTGGAATCCGGAAACTGGAATTCTAACTCGTTTTCTTTCAATGAAATCATTCCCAGCAAACACTGTTACGTGGTTAAAATGTAGAAAATGCGTTTTTCTGTTTCGTGTTACGTTTCGAGTTGCGTAAACTATAAGCAACAACTACACTTCTGATACGTCCTATGTCCGCCTGCTCCACTTAAAAAATGTCGTTACTGTTACGTAGTTTTGTTTCAAAACGAATTCATACTTTAGATTCGTAATTGTTATATAACAGAAATACGTAATATTTACATATCGATTTTAAATATTGTTATGTAACAATCGCATAGTTTTTCAATTGTGTGTTACATACTTTTACAGTTAATGTGTACATAATAGCTATGGTACAGTTACGTTAGCTAGTGAGACGACATTTATATTCTGTAATTATGTAATAATAAATGATGGAAAATTAAACAGTTTTTAGAAGATTTATTACTCTATATATTTACTAAAAATATAACACATTGTGAAATTTGAAAAAATAATTTAAGTAAAACTTACAACATAATAGTTAAAAATCATTCTCTTATATTTTCACTTTCTTTAGTTCCATTATTTTTTTTCCTGTTCAGCCGTTGTTGTTCTGAATGAAACCAATCGATTCCAGTAAGGTCCATGACTTGGTCTTTCATATTTGAAAGAAACTCACGAATAGCGTCTATATAAAAATAAAAACATGTACAATATTAATTATCTACCTATTTCATAAAACTTACCGAACATAATTTTTATAACATGTAAATTTTCTACTCAAAGTTGTGCTTCCTCCCTTTCCATGAACATAAAGTTGCTAAATTGTAATCAAATAATTTTGCAAATATTTTAAATAAAGTTGTTCTTTCATTGGAACCTAACGTCCGTTTCAAAACCTGAAGCTGAGGACAACAAAAATTAGTTTTTTGACCTGCAAAAATAATCTACAAAACCTTACTAAAGCACTGGACTGTGCATCATTTAAAAGGCTAATTTCAAACATTTCTATGTCCTCTATTGTTTTTAATGGAAGTTCCATCGACAGGGGTGTCACTTCGTGATGAACAGGTGCAATATTTAAATGTCGTTCAATTTTAATCAGTCGATCAGTGTGATTTTCTAACAAAATTTCACACTTTACAAGTTTCTCATAAAAATTTTTTAGTAGATTGTACCCTGTTAGAAGAAATAATATAAAAACATCAAATTTTATATATATGTACAAGTACCTTTATCATTTGATATAAGTTGCACTGGTTCTGAAGGTAGCATTTCGGAATTTTCTGTTGGCAAGTTAGTGGTTGACTTTTCAATACAAGGCAAAATCACAAGAGGAACGTCTTCTATATTTATATTGTTATCGTTATCCATAGTGTTGCTGCTAGTGGTACCTTTAAAAATTATTAAATTTTGAAAACTGTTCATAAGACACAATGTATAATATAAAAATTTATTTCTACAATTTTGTTTATAAGTAATAGTACTAAAAAGACTAACTCGCATGTGATGCTGATGGCGATAAAGAGTCATCTTCTTAACGAAAATCGTGAATTTTTGTTGTTTTATGTTGTTGTAAGCTTCCTTTCTTGAATGTGCAACTTTCATCGTCTACTTCAGAAGATGATTTATATTGCAGTAAATTATTTTCTTTTTTCTTTGCCTCGTCATAATTATCTAATTTGAATAAAACTTAGTTAATTTTGATTTTGTGTAGTATAAAACTTCTTACCATAATACCCACCTATTGCAACAGCAGTCACTTTCCAAAGCTTGTCAGGATATCTCTTCATTTTTAAACATTTTTAGCATTCTTTTAGTGTTGAATAACTTTGATATGGAATGTTGTCCTCATGCAACCACTTGCATAAAGCAATGCTATATTGTTCACCATCTACAATGGTTAAGTCATATACGACAACGTAAGAGTTATCCTGAAACAGAGACCTCTTCAAATCTATATAATACATCACAATTTATAATTACATAATTTAATGTTACATATGATGTAACAGAGGTATTGCAAGAAAAAAACTTGTATCATTGGAAGACACTTTAATTTGTGGGAAAGCAATTTCCAAACATTTAGAACAAGCTTCGTCACTTTATACAATTGAAATGTTTCGACGAGTGTTTGGATAATTTAACATTAATTTCTTAAGAGGATTATAGAATAAACAGCAACTATATATAAGTTGAGAAACCACAACGACTTCTCGACGAAATGTACATATAAGTACTATAAATACCACGTTTTTTAAAATATTTATAACATAACCTAAATTCTGATTGGATGTATAGAATATATAAAAGATTATGATTGTTGTTACTATACTTACCGACATGATGAATAACGCACTTATTTCTACTAATAAATATAGAAGTCAGGAGTGATCGATGAAACACCGGATAATATAAAAATAAGACTGAAATTAACATGTAAATTGATGTAAATTCGTAACACAGTTCGTAACAATCTTTGAGGCGCAGACGTAATTTTTTCTGTAGTTGTCACGTTTTCGTTTTGTCGCAGAGATGTTGTTCATAAACATTCACTTGCACAACGTATCTGTAACGTATTTTAAGTTGCACATTTGTAATGTGACGGTATCGCATCAAATTGGCGTTTATGTTATAGTCCATTCGTTTGACTTATCCCGATTGATCGATGAATCAAACGCGCACTTGTGTATGACTATCCTTTTTTACATATTGAATACAATGTATACATTATTAGCTAACGTATTATTCCATCGACCTGGCAACAACGGAAAGCTATGCTTCCCTCTGGACGAGTAATCGCAGGCTGCAAAGTGTACACAACATTGTAAGAGATAGAAATAGTATTTGTCAACAAACGGTACGCACTACTTGTCAAACGACAATTGTATTTGTTTACTTTTACATATTCCTACTTCAAGCTAAATATACATTGTATTTATATTTTATGTTTAAAGTTTGATTCAATTCACTTTACTATCTACGTACTTCAAATAATGCTGCTAGAACCGATTCTAAAATTTGAGGTTATAAGTATGTCAACATAAATTGACCAGTAGTGCGTACCATAACAATAAACAAATGTACTTCTTTTTCTACATGTTTGAGACAAACAAACACATTGCAAAAGTATACAGATTACTCGTCCAGAGGGAAGCGTAGCTTTCCGATGTTGCCAGGTCGATGTATTATTCCAAGAGTGTCGTTTTTTATGTCTCTTATTAACTCAAGTAACTAACAAGGATAACATCAACAACAAACTTCGTTTTCTTATACGAACAGTTTTGATACCAACTTAACGTAAATTGACGTATACGTCAAATGTATGTCATAATGTTGATTACAAATAAAAGACAAAAGTTTAATTTACGTATTGTAGATGTGCGCACGTAAAAGCATATTATTTTCAATAAAACTTAAAACGTGGCAGATGAATTTTGGTAAGCTATTCTTAAACGTTGCAAAAATTTTGTAAATATTTGTAGGTTAAGACGAATGAAGAAAGGAAGTAATTGTTCCAATAGTTTTCTATATAAAAGTGGTGATTCTAGATCTTTGACGGCACTGGGTACATATAAACAATGTAAAGATCAAAGTATTAGATGCTAAGGTCGCCTTGAATAAATATCACCTGGCCTGAACACCACTCCTTGTCCGAACTATACGGCAATATATTCTACTTGCAAATTTATGAGTTAATGGCTATGTATTTGATTTATGCATAAAGATTGAAATTTTGGGAATTCTACTAATCATTAGGCTTTGAGAAAATATTCAAATTCCAAAATATGGAAGCATAATTTCAACTATCAGTGTTTACACTTGTTTGTGTAGAAGATTATTATACTGCAATTCAAAATTATTGGTGTATTTAATGTAATTGATAAACACATTATAACGCAGTGTTTCTTACTTATTCAGTACACTATTACACCATGATTACACCATAATGTAATAAAACGTATGACAATTTGTCCATTCACATTTAAGCATGACTATATTGAAAATAATTTATTGTTATAAAATATAATGTTAATGTACAATAACATATATGTTACTAATTAGATTATTATTAAGTTTTGGAGAAAGATATTTGTTTGCGTTAACAATTTAAATAAAAACAAGAAATTAAATGTTGACTACACTTCATCTTCTGTATCTGTGTCATCGTTTGGATTTATAATAATTGGATTGACTTGGAAATCATAAAGTTTTTCTTGTTCCCAACACTTGAGAATTTCAGCTTCTACATGTTTAACAGTTTTTAACCAAACTGAAGGTGAAACTGTTTCTAACGCTTCTTTCCACATCTGTTTGACATTATCATCCCCATAACCATCTCTTCCAATATGTTTGTCATAATAAGTTTTGCTTATTCCCCATACCATTTCTATTGGGTTAAATTGACAATGGTAAGGAGGCAACCGTAAAATTTCATGTCCATGTTTTCTAATAACATTGTCGACTAAATATTGTTTTTCTTCCTTATGTAGCTTTGCAAGATGTAGTAATTCCGTTTTAAATGCTTTTTCATAAATAATTTTTCTTTCACTAAGCCACTCTGCAATTTCTTCTTTTTTCCAATTTGTAGTTGGTTGGCGATTGACAATTTGTGAATGGTAAGGAGCATAATCCATAACGATTACAGATTTCTTTGCTAAGTTTGGCAAAAGTTGATTTTTTAACCATTTAAGAAAGTTTTCGGAATTCATAGAATCGTGATAATCACTACTTTTATTTGTGGTAGAGAATATAAGGTCTGCTCCCTCCACAAAGCCATCTTCTGTTCCAGCATGTAGAACTATATAACGTTTGCCTTCACCACCAAGATTCTTAAAGCATTTTGAACTGGAATCTTGCCATATTCTTTGTTGCTTCCTTTTGCAAATATCCATGTTTCGTCGAGATAAACGAACTGCTTGTAGATATCCTGTTTCTTATAAGTGATGTAACTTCTCAAAAATTTTATTCTCATCGATGCAATTGAAGTTTTTTCGCACAGAGCTTTTCTATTGTTGGTTTGCTTGAAAAAAAATCCAATGTCCAACAAAACGTGATACAGGCTTGTCCTTTTACACTCAACGATACCTCTTTCTTTAATTTTGGTTAAGAGAGTATCTAATGTAACATGTTCATGATTAATATACATGTTGTAAATTGTAGTACGGATTTCACTTTTTTGTCGTTCATCCATGTCTTTTGTTTTTAGACTTTTTCGTTGAGGTTCATTTTCCTTGTTTTCGTCTTGATTTTGATGTCGTCGTAAAGCATTAGAAATAGTTTTGGTGTCAATTTTTAAAGCATCGCTAACCCTTGCATGAACTGCTGTTAATGGTATTAAGGGCCCGTTGTTCTGTTTTTCTTGATTAAAGTAGTCCACCAAGTTATGAATCAATTCGTCTACAGTAATTGACCTACGAGGCATGTTGATGTGCTATTAATGAAAACATAAATGTAATCTTTTTCTCTAAAAGCAAATTAATATTTACCTTAAATGAACACTAGAAAGTAATGTGGTTCTGAAAAGAGCCGATTTTTTAAAATATTAACTCAAGAAGCAATGAAAAATGAAAAAGAAATAAACAAACCGGTGCGCGTACGTAACCTCAAACAACAAATAAGTAAATAAACAAAGGTTGGTATCAGTGCTCATATTTTTGCTTTAAATTACAGACGACGCACATACGGATATTTGAACGATCTAGCTGGTCAAAATTATTTTTGGTCTTAAGCAGGCCCTAAATGATATAAAACGATGCTAAGATAAAATAAAAATAAAAAATATGTATTATTTGATGAAAATATATTTCTTTTACAAAATATATGTTTATTATAAAAACATACAATATAACAAAATACAAACATTATAAAATTTATTGCCTCAAAAGCCTCGTCAAAATACAAGAAGGTACAAAACATATAATTACTAACTACAAAAAGTTTCTTCGGCTAATCTTCTTTGGAAATTTCATCTTCATCCCTTTCTGATGGAACTGTTGGGTTTGGCTGTGCGGATAGAAGTAATGTCAATGTTTCGGAACTGAACGAACCTATTTTCGTTTTTTTTATAATCCTCATACTACTAAGCAAAGGATTCGAGCTCAAAAGCAGCCTATTAAAAATATCTCTATTACATGCTTCTCTTGAAAATTTTCGGGAATAATCTTGGCGATAAGTTCTAAAATATTTGTTCCTCGCTCTGCTGCCTCTTCCGAAAGTTGCCAATATTACTTTTAATCTGAAAATTAAGTAACTTATGCCAGTTATTTTGGAGGCTAATTTCGGATTTTCAAAAAATCTGCTAGTGTTATCATTTGTATTTCCAAAATCTGCTTTTGGCATGTTCACTAACAAACCCATTTCATTGCGAAACCTCGTCGGTATTTCTGTTTTTCTTTGTTTCTCTTGCTCTGTCTTTTTTCACGGTTTTTTTTACCGGTAATTTGTATGCTAAATGGAGGATGCTTTCCAAAAATCTAATCCTGGCATGTAAAATAGATAACCCGAATTCAGTAGCTTTAAAAGATATATCCCTTTTATGATCCAGTTTATTGAATTCTTTTGAAGTTGCACCACAAATGTAGCAACGACTTATGGATGTTGTACCAGTAGCTGCATTACAGAGTTTTCCGTCGACCGTAGTCATAAACTTATGCTTAATAAACAACTTTTTCTATGAATATCAACTTCAGTCGCAATTAATGTGTTTATGGCATTCTTTACGTAATTTATTTCTTCGTTTGTGACATTAAAAGTCTCTTTCACAAAACGGAATCTTATCGGTCGGCACCACCGAGGAGAAGAAGTGTCGGACATTCTCACAATACCGTTTCATTGTTTTTTCCACAAACTAATTTTACAGGCACAAAACAGCTTTGAAATATATTCGCATCTTAATCCACTTCATTGTCAAATTTTCGTTTATATTGTGATTGTTGAGATCTGTCACATCCTCATTTACACATCATTGTTAAAGTGTTCTTTTTATTCTCTTCTATTGTAAGATAAGACATTTTCTAGAAATTCTGATAAACGCTTAGCTGTATCATCAACTAGTGATTGCAGTTGGCTTGTAGCGCAGGTAGTCGGTACTGTGCACGCTTCTGGGGGCAGATAACATTCTATTTTTGCCTGTCGCAAAATACTATAGCGCGGAAGAACTTTTTCTTCTTGTTCTTCTTACTATTTCAAATTGCCCTCGTGTTAAATCAGCATCAATAAACATCTTTAGTGTACCCACGCGTCTCAACTGTGGAGTTTTTTTACTTTTTGTGGTAGTTTTATAAGCTTTTTGTATTTTGAGGCACGTGTTGGTGTGCTAGTAATTTTTTTAAGAATATTGGAAGCATCTCGTTTCCTAAATTTCCTGAACTCGACTTGCGCTGCGTGAACTAAAAAGCCATCTTCCAAAGTGGAGCCGAGTTTCTCAGTTTTCCTTCTTTTGGTCCTTTCACTCGACTCTTCAAACGATTTCCGTGGGCGGCTTGGTCGATTTTGTGTTGTCACGGGAATTTCAAATATGCCTACCAACCACAGATTATTGTTTTTTAGGAAAACAGCTTCTTTTTTATGAGCTTTAGTCCATCTTTGTCTTATTTTCGATTTGAAACGTGCAAAATTAAATTTAAGTTTTTTGAATTCGTCCTCAGCTAAGTCGTCACGAGAAAAAAGTTAGTCTTTTAAAAAAAAATGTTTTTTTTCAAATTCCGCAAATTTTTATTTTTTATAAGGTCGAACAAGTATTTGTGAGATACTACTTTTACTCTCGAGGTACCCATTATATCTAAAACAATAAAATTTTGAATTAATTTGCATAAGACATCATTTTCATATTCCGATTTTTTTTTGGAAAAAAGATTGAAGTACTGAAATTTATTGCATCTGCGTATTTCCGCGGCAACTTTTTGATTATTTTTATAGTTCCTACTATAAATTTTTAATATCAATTAGAACAATTACCGGATCTACCCCGATAGTATTAGTTTTACTTTTCTGAACATAAAATACTATATAAAAACAGCCTTATAAAAAGAGTTACATTTGAATGATAAAAACTATACAATTATGAAACAATATTTCCTTAAATAATATGTAATGGAGTAGTTACATACCTCTAAAATTAGAATCTATCACTTTTTGCTCATCACAAAACAAAGAAAAATTTTTATTCACGTTGAAACTAAATGTTTGCAAAAAAGCGTCGAGAACTGATACTTACACACTACACAATGATCAAGTTCCGATTAACGATGACGCGAGAGATAAATCAGGAGAGGGATGGAAAGAGTTGCTTATAGTTCCCTGAAATGTCCTCTTACGCTTGTAGCCAATTAAAGATTTGTTTTCTGAAATTTGATAAATTGACTTATGGCCGCGTAGAATGCTCAAACACCCGTATGTGCGACGGTCATTTCGTGATTTAATGCATACGTGACGTCATCGGGATAAGTCAAACGAATGGACTATACATACAATTTCAGAACGATTTTAGTATGTCGAAATTGCTTGTTTCAGAGACGCAACAATTGCGTATCAGCGCAATGTAACAAATGTTTCATGTTTGTGATGAATTGCAATGTAACAGAAACGTTATGTGTTTGCTGGGTTCACTTCCTCTTCAGTTTCTACAGAGTAATAAAAGTTATTAGATTCTGGCGCCATGCTCTCAGATATTACCTAGCAAACACAAATATATTGTACCAATGCGACGTTAGACCGGCAAGTACTCATTAGGCTATCATCCTTGTCCATTACTGGTCCAATGCCCCGCTGTCCATCCGGCCGTCGGTCGCCCGTGGTATCGCGCGACTAATAAAATATTCTAGGGATGCAATGGCAACTTTATTGGCCCATTAAATATACCGTTTGTGACCCATTGAAGTTACGTACTGGAAATAATACAGTATTTTATGTCATATATATTTTTATTTATATATACATATTCATATAAATATTAAAAGGAAATAAAGGAAAAAAGCATCTAAAAGAATATAAATGAACATATGAAACCTAAAACTAAATGAACTTAAAATATATCTATAAATGAATAAATTTTTTTACTTAATAATTGAACAAAATTTTAAAATAATAGAAAATATTTAAAAAATAACAAAAACGCCAGTAGCATTGAAGTTTTGAACTTATTATCTTTCCTTTGTCGCTTTGCGCGAACTCCTTCACGGTCAGCTGTATTTCTAAATCATGCCTTGATGAGATTTTGAACATCTGCTAAGGTTGCACTCCTTGAATTATGATTGTTTCTTACAGCTACTGTTAAGATAAATGTGAAAGTGACGAGTTGCACAAAAATACATTAACTTACCATGTATTAAATTCACAACTTTATTGAAATTGCTAAATGGTGTTTTGTCATTTCGACCGGTTTGCAGTATTTTTCTAGTAGTTTCCAAGAAATCCTTTCCGCCCACAATTTGAAGTGATACCACCTACAACAACAACGTTTATGCAAAATGTATTAATTATTTGCTACAAGCATTACGACTTGTGAAAATATATATTTGTCTGCTAGTTTTTCATTAAGTTTTAGCAAATCTTCTGTTGAATCTAGAGACTGCCAGCTATCAACAAAAACTTTTGTTCTGTACTTTGTTGGTACAAAACAATAAAAAAATGATATTCAGTACTATTACTTTGACTGGCTTCACATCCATTGCAACTGAAACTGGAACTTCCAGCTATGGTATTTGTTGGGGTTGATGTTTTTAAAATTGTGGGTGTAAGTGTTTGTGGAGTTGTTGGCGTTAACGTTCGTGGCGTAGTGGGAGTCAATGTACCCAATGTTGAAGCTGTTGTGAATTACTTTTTAGGTACATTTAAATTTAATATGCTTGTAGGAAATTTGGTGGTATAACACATCTTCACTGAAAGAGTTTCTAAATATTTTAGTTCACCAACAATTTTCTCCTTACTACCAAAGAATAAATACTTATTATACGAATACGAACAAGAACCGACACGCCGACGAAATCCTTTGTTATTCGTTGTCATAAATTTTAAGTGCGCATGTCTGCTGGTTCTTTCAGTAGATTACTCAGAGCCAATCAGAGATCATGTAAAACACTTTTTAAATGACTTACGTGGCTTGAATTTAAATGCTTGAATTCCATGGTTATTCACATAAAAACACAAAAAGTACAAATGTAAAATTTTTATTAGTTTTTTACTTTGTTTGTCGGTATTTCTAAATTCATTATTTACAAATTTGAGAGAATGAAAAATTTTCATTCTACAAAATAGCTTACAAACATATAATTTAGGAAAATTAGGGCAAGATGGTTTAAAGTCAATGTTAGTAAATTTAATTTTTTTGCCAACATTTTCTTGTACAGATAATTTCTTAAAATTTAAAGTGAACAGATTGTCCATTATCCTAACGAAATTTATAAAATCTTTATTTGGCATAACTAAATTACCGAACATTTTGGATGCCTTTTGTTTTATATGCTTTTATTAAACAATATAAATTAGATGACGTTGAATTCTTACTTTCTACTTCTCTACATGTCTGACAATCATGAATATTTAAAACCTTTCTATATAAATATCCACAAACATATTATAATGCGTTTTCAATTAACAGGTCTAAATCTCTATAATCGTTAAACTTAGGTGGAAAGGTATTTGTATTTGGTGCTGAAGCGTGAGCCTCTCCATCTGCAATAAATGGTTTCAAGGCAGTTTGGTTAACTATAGTTAACATCTGATCAAAATCATTGGTACAATTTGCAACAATTTCTTAAAAGTTGCCTGAAATTTTTGAGGCGTTGGATTTGTGGAGTTACCTCCCTGACTTCTAATAGTACCAAAGAAATTCTCCAAAGAATCTTGATTTAGTCTTCTTGTAAAGAGGAATGAACGTTTCTCACTTTTGAACTCCATCCATAAAGATTTTAAAGAATTAATTGACAGAAGCCAACCATTGAAGCAGTGAATTTTATTGGTCACTTCTTTATTACAACTGTCAATTATTTTGATGGACTTTATTAAGTTAGTCATTTCATCTAAAAAGCTAATTTGGTAACCAGCTCCCATAAATATTAATTATATTTTTTTGCATTTCTATACTTCGACGAATTAAATAAATCAAACAATTTGTCAAATTTTTCTAGAAAATCGGCTGTGCCTGCAGCCGCTGCTGGTAAAGCATTACAAGATACATATGTTGATAAGGCAACAGCGACTGACTCACTAAAAACTTGAGTCGCATATTTCACGCGCATTCTCTGAAAATTATTCGGACTAATATGTAAATTAGTTAATTTACCGTTAATTTGTGCTTGCTGGGTATCACTCACATTTACGTTATTAGTAAGTTAGTGTAAAATCAGTCAAATGCTCACCTCCAATACAAACGATGTTATATGTTTTATTATAGTCCATGTGGTCAATATTATAACGTTTAGTTTTCTCAGGGGTAACAATACTTTTAACCCCATCGTCCATAAATCGAACGCATATACACATTAGAATAGAATTATTGAAGAAAACAAAACAGGTTTAACACACGACGACAAATAGGGCGTAGATAAACAGCACCCAGATGAGGTTAGAAACAGAGAGTCAGCAAATAGTTAAGAAAAAGCAGAAAAAGGTCATACAAACATTTCTAACCTTCATTTTTGATTTATGAGAATGCGCACGTCAACGCGTCACTTTGCGAACGACATCGGCACCATCTTTCAAATTGAATTTTAAATGTCAAAATTGTATTTATTTAAATCCATAAATAAATGTACCATTATTAGTTTATTACAATAAAATTATTTGTATAGGAAAGAACCAATTCGTGGTCAATTTCCAATTGATTTATTCTCATAATTTTATTGGTGACAACCTATAGCTCGTGGTTCCTCACGCTCGCACTCAGAACTTTCCACTCGTATCGAATTTTTATTCCAACTTTGTTACAGAATATACTATTACACTTGATACACTCACACCTGGCTCTCTGCTGACACTGTTTGCATCTTAGCGGTTTTTAGAGTTTAGGAGGGAAATGTCTATTACCATACGTAAACAAGCTTGTGGAACACTTCTGGGTATCTTCAAAACTTCGTAGATATTGTCTTGAAACCTCTGATCAAATTTAGTAGATCTAATTTCTTTTTTACGTTAGTCAATAAATATAATCTCCAAGCATTGACTACAGATACATTCAACATATGAGTCTAAAGCGGCCACCGCCATTGTTTGCCTTCAATTGTGAGTTTATAATCGTTTAACGCTCGATCAAGAGGATCAACAGTGACCATTCCAGCATTATAAGCAGCAAACAACATTGGTCGTTGCAAATCAACTTTTTGTTTGTTTCTTTCGACCATTGCTTTCAGTGGTTCAAAGCTGTCATAATTAGTTGCCATTGCAACAATGTTATTGTTATTTCATTTGACTAACAACTGTAAACTTTCCACATCGAACTTGTATTCAAAGAAACCACGCGTCTTTGCTTTTATTTCCGCTTCTTTTGGTAAATGGCATTTCTTAGTTCTATTTATAATCTCGATATCCTTATTCTCCTAGTTGTTTTATTAAATCATAACTAGTAAAATCATTTTTTAATTCTGGTACAAGCCTTTGCTTCTCATTGATAAACAAGTTAATTTCTTCTCGTAACTTAAAACCGCTGTAGAAATCTTCCACGACTTACTTGAACCAAGTATACAACGTCACCAATTTCAGAATCTAATTCTTTCAGGAACTCCTTAAATTGTCGATGCGCAAGTGCATGTGATCGAATGTAATTTACTGTTTTTATAACTACTCTTGCTTAACATGATTCATCGATTATGCTTGGGCACATAAATTTTGTTGATGAATTGAACAGTAGAATATAATTAAATCCTTTCTTTTGGAGCTAGCTTACTAGTTTTGTTGTTATTTTTTTTTTGATTAATAATTTTATAGCTCCCTTTTCTGTACCTACCATATCAGGTGTTGCATCAGTTGATATTCCAGAAAGTATTTTTAAATCCAAGTTTTTGCATAAACAGTTTTCAACAGCATGGGAAATATCTTATCAAATTTAACATTTCTTCGGTTACTTGAAATGATTCACCAAGGAACACTACAAGCCGAGCTGAGTCTGAAATGTCTGTGCTTTTGTCAAATGCTACGGAAAAATATTTGTAATATCGAATTCTATGGCGCAATTTTAACATAAATTCATTTGAAATGTCATTAATTCGACGACACACTGTTTGCCAAGATAGATTTAGGTTCAATAACAGTTTACTTTTATTAGGCAAAATACCCTTCATAACAGATTTCATCGAATTGAACGTTTAACACTGAATCGTTTATATTACTTATTGATGGCATTTTTGCTTTCAAGGTTAAATTATGAAATAGGCTTTCATCATTCATATTACCATTCCAATCTTCTGCGCATACCTTGAATTGTTCCACGGTATTTTTTCTATTCGTTTCTCAATTTCAAATAAAAATTGCTCTAAGAATGTGTCGTTAGTGTTAGTTTTCGCCAAAGGCTGTAAAGTATTTGTTGTTGAAATTGTTGCTTCTCGAATTTCAACTTGATCGATGATAAGTTTTGTTAGCAGCAAAAGGATTGAGTTCGCATGTCCGAAAACTATTCTTTATTATATCTTCTTTAATTGATTCGTTAAGGCAAATATTTACTTGGGAGGAAAAATCTTCTCTACTTAATTTTTTTCCATTATTTTCAAGTCGCCATTTTTGTACCTGTTTTCTCCAAGACGTTTTTAGGGGATGGAGAACTGCTATATCTAATGGCTGGAGATAATTTGGTAATAATGATGTCAAAACTATGCCGCTTTCTTTGCAAAACTGAGTAAGAGGTAAACTTAGATGTGAAACATGGCCATCTAAAAACAGAATAATTGGCAACTGAATATTTTCTTCTATTAACAATCCCGGTGATGTATTCGAAGCCAGCCCGTGGCAGATCGACCAATGGACCATTTATGTGGCTTTTTTAGGATACTATTAGCTGGTATCCTTTTATACGGCATCAATCCTTGAAGGGGGGGGGGGGGCTTTCTACCATCTGACTGCATAGTCACTAAAACAATCAAACATTCTTTTTCGTCATTCTGAATTCTTTGAAACTTTTTTCGAACTTTTTCCTACTTTCTCCTTAGGAACTAAAAAGAATGCAGTCTCGTCGCAGTTGAAGATTCTTGCAAAATATCTTCCAAATGATTTTCAGAAATACAAGTTTCGATTCTCAAGAACCAACTACGAATGTTTTCTTTTGTAATATTAGACCTGTATTGAGTTAGATTCCGGGAAACTCGTTTTTTCAATTCCAGATGTCTTGAAAGAAAACCTTTATAACAGTGCCTTCCTGGAACTCCGTTTAGTATTAGGTCATTGATGCTGAGCCACTAACTTTGCCATGCTCTCTATCAATTGGCTTCTGGCAACAAGAAAACCAACAGTTCCGAGATAGAAAATCCATCGGATTACATTATCCTCCTCAGTGTAAGAACGGTTTGAGCACCGCTAGTGGAATTTTCGACATATTTTTTATTAATTAAGTATTGTTTTAGGCACTTTATATTCTTTGGATACTTTTTGAATGTTCATTCCTTATTTTACAGATTGCAATGCTCTATTTAAGGCTTCTTTTACATATTGTTTTCTTTTTTATCCATGATGTTCTGAAACGAAATTACTTTTGAAGAATGAAACATATTAGTAAAAAAAATTGGCGCGACTGCATTTAACTACTATCTAATACAATCTAATTTAACAAGTATAAAATGCGATATTGTTTTTTCATGGTCGAAAAATATGTTAAATTTTTTTAGAAATCTTTCATTGAATTGTATGTTTATTTACGTATATTGGATTCAGTGTTACATATTCTCGCGGTCGGTAAAAGATTTTTTGCATTTGCACAAATTTTGTAAATACAAGAGTACGAATAAAATTGAAAATCTGCTGCAAATAGCGAATACCATATCATTCTTTGATACCGACCATGCGGTTTTGTTGAGAATGTTTTGCCAAGAACCCTTTACCAACGATTTTATTTTTGCATTTATTTTTAATATGTTGTGAAATTTTCTATATATTTTACTAAATAAAAAAATTCACATTTTCAGGTAATGCTAAAATAATGTACATTCCATACCTAAGTAACTTCAAAGTTATCGGTATAACCTGCAAGGTCGGTAAAACGTACACTTACTTTTAGTGCTCAACGAACGCAAAAATATTTTGTAGCATCTTCGACCTCCATACCTTACTTGTATCAGAATAATTAGCTGGACAATTTGGTAAATGTAAATCTATTTCTTTTTTTATGCACTGGCAATATTTTAAAAGGACCTCAATGCCCATAGTCCATACTCGCAGCTGAAACAATTCCATTGAGGGACGTATGACCTCTTTTGCCACGTGCCATCTAAGGATACTGACAAATCCCTTGAACCTTCATTCATTTGGCATGCTTCCTTAACAGATGCCTTTGCCACTGCTTCAACTACAGTGAGAACCACATGAAATCACTTTTTTTTTATATAATACCGCATAAGTTCAAATCTTATTTGACGTACCTTCTGATGCATATAAAATTGTGAAGTAGGCTGTGGTAAGTTCATAAATGAACACAGCTGCTTAGCGGTTGCATACCCTTTAGCTTTACCTATTATTCGCATAGAACATGTCAACAAAACATTATATTTAGAAGGAACCCTAGTTGAATGTGATATAATCAGAAGTATGAGATGAAAAAAAGTAAACCTTGATGAATATTCGAATACTGGCTTACCAACTTTTCACACATTTTTTTTTGGAGTTTGCAACCTTCATTCGGTTAGAACTGTTGTCACATTTTAATAAAACGTATGATGCTAGACCATTCCGAGAAGCAATATATAGGCTAATCTGCCTATTGCATTTTTTGCTCGAAGCAAGAGAATTCACGACTGCAGTCAACGCTCTGATACAAGCAATTGTTGAAACAGGCGCGTTTTTAAGCTATTTAGGAGTTCGGTGCAAGCCCCGTAGGGGCCTGCATGAAGGCAAGCGACCAGTATATGCCCGCCGCTAGCGAAAATTTTTTTCAAAAAGGGGGTGTGGTCAACGGGATTACTAAACTTTGATCAAAGGAGGAGGACAATAAAAAGCCATGTGCGATAACGATTAATAAAGGACGTGTGACAACCCTGCTTCCAAAAATTATTTATAAAATGAGAAAAAAAGGAGAAAATGAAGGGAGCCCATAGAGATATAAAGAAAATTCAGCAAACAATACCGAATTAACTAAAAATATATTTCTTTTTTTACAAACGAACTGACACAATTTTTTTTACAATTTCTTCTATACTTAAATTATTCAAGGTATCTTTCTATTGCAAGTAACGTCAAATCAGATGTCCTAACTAGTGTCAATGTGCTTCTTATTTGTGTCTGCGCAATTCGCTAAAAGATCTCTCAGCACTTGATATTCCTATAGGAAGGGTTATAAACATCCGAAAAACTAACTCTAGGTTAGAAAAAATATCTACAATTTTTTGGTCTAGTAGATATTCCAAATAGCCGAATACACCTCTATCAAAACAAGGAGCACTACTTGAAAAGTACAAGTAGAACCGAAACATTTCTTCTATTAACAAAGGGAAAATAAATTTAAACTTTTCACTTAATATTGCACAATTTTCTTGCACTTTCTTTTAAATGAATTGGATGTTAATAACCGAATAATTTCGTAACCTCTTCTTTAATCTTTAATCCTATCGGACATTTCTTTGATCATTGCATCCAGGGTTACGTTAATAACATTAAGTTTAAATTTTATTTTAGGATCTGTAATAGGTTCGTCTCTTCCGGCTTTATTTTTCGAACTCTATCTCGTTTCAGATGCATAATCCCTTCGTTCAGATCCCATTGAATCCATTTTGACTTGGAGTGTTGTTGAAACTAAGTATCAGTTGTTAATGACGCAAGCTTATTGTTACATTTTTTCATATACAAACCATTTGAAATAAATCGATATCTTTTTTTTGTATCACCTTTGATGTAACATCAATAGCTTGCAGAACATCGTTCAAAAAAATTAAAGTCATCAAAAAGTCAAATGTGAGGGTATTTAAAATACCTGCAGTCGTTGACACTTCTTCATGATCGTGTTTTATATCTATAATTTTTTTCTAAACATGCAATTACTGATATAAATCTTTGTAATAAAGCACTTGTCGCCTTTGTTCTTGCTGACCACCTGGTATTGGATAAGCTTTTGAGCGTGCATATTCGTTCTCCTGGCAGGATTTTATTTTCATCTTCACTGTCCTCCGTTTCCAGTTCCGAAAACATTCGATAATCCTTACAAGATTCTTTTAGCATAGCCCATCGGCGTTGCGGAGAATTAGCAAAAAATCGGTAGCGTTTTTTTACATTCCAAAAAAAAATTAATGTTTCTTTTGAAGCACTTTTTTCAGCCGCGTGACTTAATACTAAGTTCAACTGATGTGGTGGGCAGTGAACGTAGGGTGCAAAGGTTTCATAATTGTCTTTACTCAAAGCTTTGCGTAGAGTGTGGGCACCTTTTTCACCACCACTCATCACACTAGCTCCATCATAAGCTTGTCTAACCATATTTTCCGTATTTGGATTGTGACATTTGAATGTATTTAATAACAACGACACGTATCCCGGAGCATCATGTTTTTCCAAATTTAAAAATTCCATTGCCAATAAAAAAATCCTTATAAAAATACCTAAGGTGCGGCCCGCTGTGCAAAAAAAAATTTTTTGGCCCTTGATTTGTAAAACGTTGAAGACCGCTGGTTTAGATCAACCCCTCCCATTCCGGCATTATAATTTTTATATAGAAGTGGTTGAGGCACATCCACAACACATTTTTTTGTACGAGACCACCTCCTCACCTTTCCCTTCGGTTCAATAAAATGGCGATTTGAGATCATTGAGCAGACGCTATTGTCCACCCTTTGTCATTAAAACTTCATTTACATCATCAAACTGGTAATCACAGCACCCCTTTTCCTTTTTTTTCATGGTTTTTGTACTTTCCAAAGGACAGTTCCTCATTCTGTTTTCCCTCAAAGTGCCCGTTGCTCTGACCCCAATTTCACTCAATTTCTGGATAAGTTTCATAGTTGAAAAATAATTGTCAAAGTAGACAATATGTTGACTAGGATGTTCGACGTGGTTCGGTAAATTGAAGACAACTGTTGCTCCTAGATAATCCAGGGGATCTGTGTGACTTTTATTATCAGATGTATTTACGTTCTTGCCACAGTAGGTATCGAATGCGTAATAATACCCGTTCGAACTACAGATCATCCAATCTTTAAATCCAAACCTTACCGGTTTCCCGCGAATAAACTGCTTTGATGGACGATGCCCGAAGTATTTGACCATAGCCTCATATATTGAGAGTTTCTGGTGAAATATTCCCCACTGTCTGATTTTTTGCCGAGTAGATTCATTAGTGGCCGGAGTTTTGTCTTCTTTATCAAGCTTATTGTTATCCGCAAAATGAATGTGACGCTTTATCTCTAAATAACGATTTCTGGACATATTTTTGGATACCATTTTTACTGAAAGATCTTCGTCTAGTGACCAGTAACAACATTCTTAAGGTAAACGATGATAGCCCGTTAAAAATAAAATTGCAAGGAACTTTCGTATTTCTTCGGCATTTGTAGAAAAATCATGTTGGTTGTTTTGATGAGCGTATAGTTCTGTTTGAGTAACGATTAATTTTATCACCTCATCATCTATAATCGTTTTAAATATATCTCTTGGATTTAAATTCTGCAGCTGATGTTTCATTGCGTTAGTCCGTTTAGTTATTTCATACTCATCAGCTTCACCGTATTGTCTGGAATAAACAGGATTCACCTTTTTCCATTTTATATTATGGAGTGGTTGTTTTGTGGTCGCACTATTTTTCATTGACCGTTGTAGTACAGCTAATGGAATCAATTCATCATCTTCCCATTCGTCATCGTCGCTTTCGTTTACGTGCACTTCAATTTTTCCCGGCACATCGTTTGGCAGTTCTAAACTTACTAAGTTGTAGTCTTCTAACTTTTCTTCATCTGTAATTTCATTTACATCTGGAGGCAATATCACATCAATATCGGCATCGTAATCGAAATTTTCAACAACATCAAGAGCCTCGGAAAGTACCGTAAACACATTTTTTCCCGTAAAAACTTGTTGCAATAACTGGTAAATTATTCATTTCTGACTCCATACTGCAATATTATACCTCAACAATTCATATCATTAGTAGTAGATGCCAGTAGCAAGAGGAAATCTTAGTGTACTTTTAAAAGTACGGCGGGCGTTAATGGGTTAATTAAGACTGTATAAAATTATCAAACACGTTTAATTGACATATTAATTTATAATTTGCTAACAATTTTATTTGTTATACTAATGATGCTAATTCTTATTAGCGAAACATGTTTAATTAATTTTTTTAAATAAAATATTAAAAAATACATAAAATTAAAGAGAAGACTTTAAGAATATTAAAATATTATTTTATATTAGATAATATATAAATTAGAAAATCAATTTACCATCAGGCGATGCAGCAAGATGATTATACTGAGGATGTATAAAAATTCCACAATTTTGTACATTTTTACTGGGATATTCTTGAATAAATTTTTGCCGTGCCACATATTCTTTCTGCTTTCCATATATAGCATATTTAAGTATCGAAAAATTGCGACACAGTCAATGTTTTAACCAGTTTTTCACATTTCTTGTTTAAACGTCGTTTACAAATAATAACAAAGTGGGAAGCAGTTAATCTATTTATTCTTATTTGTTGATAGTATGGGTTGTCCCACTGACCAATTGTTTTTTTGCTGTATTTCATTAATTTGGTTTTCTTGAATCTATAAAAAAAAAGAAAAAAACATAATCAGATGTGCATATCTCAGGTCTATATAAAATGCTTACCTCTAAATTTTGCAATTTTTTTTTTCAGGTTCATATTCAGTGTTTGTTAACTGTGGCTGAGATGCTTGAGGACCATAGTCCGCATTATTTTTAACATGTGTACTTTTTTTCTTGTTAGAAGTATGTGCACTTCTTTGCACTGTTTTTATTTTTTTTATTATCTGCAATAACTTTTTTAAAACTTGGTCCAGGAGATTGTCCAAACATTTTCTTCCATTCTGCTTTTTGCCAGTCTAATCCTTCATTATACCGAAGACAACTCATAGATCGGCATTGAAAATTGCCGTTACCAAGATAAGTTTAGTCGTTTACCAGCATTAAATTTACATAATATCGACATATATAATTCCGCCCTATTACTCGTTTCATTATCAATTAACCGATGACCCTTTGCAATTAGTCTCTGCAAGGAACCTACAAATAATTGTTAATATTGATAACAATATAATTCTAATCTACTTTACTATTTAAGTGTAAATACAATCCTGTCTCTAACTCACTTGTCATTGAATCATTTACTTGTATCGTTTACATATAAACAATATGATTGTTTGCAATTTGAATGATCTCCAAACACATGGCATATACTATTTTGTGAATCGTGTTTTAACGCTTCGACATCCTGGCACGCATTAACATAAATGATTTTAGTACAAACATCTTGTAACTGTTTGATTTTTGTAAGTGTTGGAAGTTTTCGTGCCTCCACATTTAACTTTGTATCATTTTTAATAGTATGTAACGCTTTTCCAAAGATTTTAATTGCATGGTTACGACATTCTATTTTAATTACTTCGGGCCCATATGTAACGTCAGATCTGATTTTTGAATACAGTCTTCGTCTCGTATAAATTGTATGTATTTTAAATTGTGTATGCTTTGGCTATACTTGAACCCTTCTACTATAATGCATGTATCCATAACATCTGAGGACCCATTTCAGTTTTTATAGCATGTATGTACCAGTGGTGTTTTCTGTTTATTATATGAACGGGCACATACTATACAATAGTTGTTCGGAACGCCGAGATAATATAATGTTTTGCTGAGTTTGCCAATTATAACAGCCTGTAATTAAAAAATTGTTAAATAAGTATATACAAGCCGTACAGATTTACAACACCAGAAGAAGCATTATAACTATGGCCATATGATCCACCGTCGTAGTACACTGTAATCCACGGGACTCCGTCACTGCCAACTTGAGCTTTTTCCATTGCCAATCTCCTTTCTTCTTTTCCTGCCAGTTCCATTGAATCCCACAGACTATCTTTCCATTTATAACCTAATTCAATTTCAATGTTATGGAATATATAATATGGCATAATGGGAATATCCATTGCACCTATAAAAAAAAATATAAAGACAAATTTTATATAAAACACTTAAAAAAACCTACAAAGTCTTTTAGATGTTGGTATGTTGTGCATGTACAAAGAGTACTCCAAACAGCACCATAATTAATTTTTGACTTCATATCTCTCTTTTCTGTACATTTCTCGATTCTGTATCCACACATTTTGCACTGGAATATTAGAACTGATCCTAAACCATTAGGCACTTCTTTAATAACTTCCAGTTTCCTCAGAGTACATTGTTTGGAATGCTCCACTTGCAGAGTCATTGACCAATTGAAGGGCTCGGGGGAAGAGAGTATTAAGCCACTTGATTCTAATTTGGAGTAAATGCAGTTTTTATATTTTAATCAAATCCTGAAATCATAATTGCAAAGCAAACTCAAAATCCTCTATCTAGTATTATATTTACATATAAATGTATAAAATATGTTAGTAACAGAGAAAAATATCAGAACACAACAAAAATATTTTGAAAATAAACAAAAAATTGTGGCTTATTGCCATATTGAAAATAAAACATACTTATAATTTTTTTTTTCACAAAGGTCTACTTTAATTTTAGAAATTTAAAACAAATCTATAAAACATCGATTTCGTCATCAAGATGTTCTATATTATCATTGTTTTCATCCGCATCGATCTCCACGTTTTCTACGCCAAGTTCTGCATAAAAATCGTGATAAATCATAGGAATGAAGGGAAGTAGTGCTTTAAGGTTTTTGAGTTTTTTCGGATTCAGCTGTATGAACGAATCATATTTTAAAGGAAGTTCCTTCTGTAAATTTTGGAAAATTTGCAAGTTGAATCCCTCGTTTTCCCACATTAACCGGTTTAAAGTCTTCAATTAAGTGGTGCTTAATGAACATGGTATTAGGTTGTTTCTCATCAAAACGAAAGCATCTTACTTTGCTAAAATTAACATTTTCTTTAGCATCTGTCGTATTCTTTTTGCTAATAAGTGTTTGGATATTTGCAAAAGAATAAAAGTCTGCTTGAGTCATTGGTATGACCTTAAATGGGTTTTTACATTTTGCTTCTCTAACAGCATCATACCATTGATCTGGGGAGTACACTTGCTTTAAATATTTTTTATGCTTCTCAATACTAGCAAAATCCCTGTCTGATGGTAAGTGGGTGTGGCCAGGTACAAGAAATCGATGTTCAATGCTTTTAAATTTTTTTTCGCGTACCATTTGCAACCACAGGGATACTACTGTCCAATTTTTATTTTGCCCCCCACAGTTGTCTGTAAAGACTATTAACTCATCTGCTTCAGGGGCAGTATCTTTGATATATTTTAAAATGACACTTGCTATTTCATCACTGCCACGCTTTGCCACGTTCTCAGTCCACATGTACATATATCCAGTGCCAGTGTTACAGTTGTGCACTCCCAGATTATACATCCAAGCTTTTTTTAGATAAAAAGCTTTTCCAACAGTTAAATCTGGAATAGGAAGTGCTTGTTGTAGATCAAAGGAAATCACTAATTTTTTTGTTTTTGTCCTTGCTTTACTTATTTCCGTCTTCATGTTGGTCTGCATGGCCTCCGCTTTTCTTTGATGTAGTTCTAATTGAATTTGAAGTTCCCTAAATTTGGTTGTGTCGTTTTTGTTGGAGTCTAGCAAAACTGAATATTTATCGCATGTTTCACAAGTGTCACTTTTTGGAAGCTTAAAACCAATATTGTAATGATTGCAAAAAATTCTTCGATAAGCATCTTCCTTAACAGGCAAGAAACCTTGGTCTTCACACCATGGTTTGTAGTATTTTTTATAAAGAGAGGAAATGGAGAGGTCATGATCTATATACAGCCGGTTCGGATTATGTTTTCTACTATAATGGCTAGTGTACTTAGGAATTGCATCTATATGATCATGTACACTTTTTAACATGTCATCAAGTAAACGATTTTTACGGTTGTGGTGTTTTCCACGTCCATCGCATGTTGGAATTGTATTTCCCTGGCGTATTTGCTTGCATATATTGTATATTCTCTTTTTACAATTTTGTAGCCCATGCACTGATAAAAACTCTTCTTTGCATATTTGTGTATCAACTCCATTAACTTTTACAGAATACAAAAAAGTTACTGTTCGAGATGAAGTTTCACGCTTACTTTTCTTAGGATAACTTCTTTTTTTGGGAATACCTCTTATAGTTCCAAATAGATATGCATTTTGCTTATCATACGAATTCAAATCCCAAACTGAATTAAATATTATGTTTTCATTTTGCGAAAGCAATGATCTACACTTATTTTTACAACGGCATGGTGGACCCAAAGTTTTTGCTTCTACACTTTTACCACTCGAGTTTTCATAGGAATGACCTAAATTTCTTCGTTTCTTTGCCTTTACTTTCTTCCTAGCTTCAATATTCTGTTTTCGCCATCTAGATTTTGTTTTCTTTTCTGGTGTTTCAAGAGCACCTCTTGAAGTGTGTCGATCCTAAAATTATGAGGGAAACATTTTACAAAAAAAGGTAACAAGCCACAAAAAATATTTATCTAATTACGTAATTCTGTTATTCATGTTTTCACGCAAATTCTGACTGTAATATACAGATGTTTAGTATTAATTTTACACTCAATTGAACGAAATCAAAATTTAATCAGTAATACTACTTAAATATTAAGCCACCTTTTATTTACAAGAAAGGCGGTAATTTTTAGCGTAAAGGGTAACAAGCCACACTGCTTTTAAACTTACCGAACTTTCACCTTCTTCACTACTTTCACTATTGTCACTTGGTTCAATATAGTCTACGTCCTTTACACTGTCGTCTGAGTCAAAGTCCGATGCACTAGTGCTAATATTATCACTTTTTTCAAACAATATTCGCTTAACACCTACAGAACGTGACGGCGCCATGTTGATTTATTGGTGGCTTGTTACCTTCTTGCTTCTTCTATGTACATAATAATGGTCAGAGTTAAAAAGGAATTTGTTGCATAGTAGCGCCATCTGTTGTTCAATTTTCGTAAAAAAAATAATGTGGCTTGTTTCCTTTCTTAAGATGACGCTAATGTATTTAAACTAAATTTTTATAATTTGTGGCTTGTTACCCTCTTCCCCCGAGCCATTCAATTATAACATGCTGGAGATCGACGATTCGATGCCCAGCAATTGTTGCAGTAGTTTCAACTTTTTCATGAACCAAGTGATGACTGTCAATCCTTGAATTTATTAAATATTAGTTGCATTTGAAAAATTATTTGCAGTTGTTTCATATATACCTCGCATACTCTTCCTGAGAAATTAAACTAAATTCATGTAGCCCAGCTTCTTCCATCATTTCGTTGCTTTTGATGTAACTTTCATCATATGGAAACTCTAATTCAACAACATCAGTGACAGTTTCTACTGTTTCTTGGTTAAACAGGTCTTCAATAATCACCTGTGATCCGTTAGGAACATTTTGTTGAGAACTTGTATTATTATAATGATCGACCATTACAACCCCCCTATAAATGACACTGACAGGATTTCACATACAGATAACATTGCAACTTACTGAATTCTGGATTCGCTCAGTTTACTTTTGCGCTTATTAAACAGCTTTATTCTAGGCATCTTCAATTTAATCATTAAAAGTAACTCAAACAAAGATTTAAAAGATCTATTAAGTAATAATGACTTAAATATAAATCTTACGAGTATATTAGTCTTTTTTCCAAAAATAGTTACACTTTTGTTTTTTAATGTTTTTTAAATGGTCTGTCCTGTGTGCCAATTTGCATAAAAATTAAACCGCGCACTCATACTTTAAATCGAGTTCAAAGTTTACCTTTGTAGTTGAGTCTTTATTACCAAATAGACCCTTTAAATCTTTGTTTGATTACTGACTGGATTTATGGGTAACTTCACACCGGTAAATACAAAATGCATATCCTAATTTTCTTTAGTATAATAGGGTAATACATGTCAAAAATAAAATGTATAAAGAAGTATACTCACCTTAAATTAACACTAAAACGTAATAAACAAATTACAACAATTATTTAAAACAATCACAAAACAATAAAACAATGAATATCTGATAACGTAAGTATTCACACAGTAAAGGCAATCCGTACCTACAGCTAAAACCAAAGGAGTATTTAAAAAAAGTAACATCTATTTTGTGAAATCATATTTATATAAGAAATTACATTACTTGTATGGCATTAAAAAATTAAAGGTGAATATATTGCCGGCAAAGAATAATAGCGATAAGAATCGACCGATAAACACCTGCAGATTTAAACTAGAATAATCCTAAAAAGTGCCGCATTTAGTACTATCATTGTATATAAATGTTGTTCTATGCATAGTTCGGTACTTACAGTTTTTAAAATTAATAACCGGTAAAAACTCTTATGTCAACATCAAATCTAATACTCCAGTTACCTTCCTATTATGTTAGTAGTAGTAAAACAATATTTATAAAAAAGTTTCTCAGTTTGCGATTTAAAAATTCTGGGGTTTAAAGCTTCTTGTCTTAGTTTCGTGATACCTATTATCACAGTAATTCAATTTTTCTTATATGTTGAATCTGAAGGAAAAAGCTTTCAGTGTGTAAAATCAAAGAAAAATTTGAAAAAAATAGAAAACAAAATTTTTTTCTGTGGCATCTATAGCATCAAAATTCAAAATATCAGTACAGCACGTACGAAAATGCCGACAATGAGATTAATTAACTATTTTTATTAATTAATTAAATTATTTAAACATTAATTCAAATTTTTTGGATCTTTTTGCAAAACTAATTCTGTTTGTTTTTAATAAAATACTCTTTTTATTAAACCTCTATATATTTTTTAAAATGTCAATGCCTAGTAGATACTTTTTGTCTTTAAAACTGATAAAAAATAAGTATGACAATGAACAAATTTCATCCAGCTTGTAGCTAAACCCGTTTGCTGCACAACTTATGAGGTGTGATTTGGTGGTTTCCAACGTAAACGAATCAGGCCAATTGTAGAATTGTTGCCATGCTATTTAAATTTTTGAGGCATTCTTTAACTTTCATACAACCACCTTCACCATCATAAAATGGTTTTCGATAGGTCTTGAATAATGTGGAAAGTACTTGTTCTTGAGAACTACTTGTCGAAGGAGTTGTTCTGTCGCCATTTTGTAAACCGAGCTTTATGCACACCCATCTAAATCTGGTATCACAGCTATTGAGCGATTTTTTCGAAAACCTCAAATATGGAAGTTTTTTTTGTTCTAGACTTTATGTACACTTTGTATAACAAATAGAATTTGCATCTTAGAATATACTCGTATGTTTAACTCAATAGTTCGAAGATAAGATTAAGTTAGTAGCTGCTTTCAGTACTAGCGGAGTCTGTCATATTTGAATTTTATTTGAAAGGCTAAGAGAAAAAAAATTTCATGCACCTTGTAGTTTTAATCTGGCGCGGTCTTGAAACCACAATGAAAACTCCGTAGAAGTGGAAACATTGTATAATTTGCAGGAGTTCCACGGCGTATCCGCTGAAATATACACCAAGCCCAGTGTGTTGACACAGTCAAAAACTACCATAGCTACACAGTGTAATCACTATGGGATTGGCGTGTAATCATTGTGGAAACACTGTGTACAAATACACCGTAGAACTAGCCACAATTAAACAGTGTACAAATGAAACAAACACACGGTGTAAGCAGTCTGGTTTCAAGATTCATTCATTCACTGGAAATGCTATTTCAAAATATTGTTCTAGGTTTATTAATAATACTACTAAATACTAAATTAAGTATTAAGAACAGTAAGTTGTTTTTACCGACCGAAGACGATGTTTGGAGAGAAATGAAGTTCCCAATATTGTCTGAGACCGATAGAGCCCTTAATGTTCGTGATATTTATGCTATTTTTTGCACGATAGAAACATTTTTTCCTTAATCTTAATACATTATCTTAATAAACGTTCAAATTGCGTTTTACTTATTTTTGAGTTCCTTAAGGATTTTTGTTCAAACTAGTTGACTTTTCAAATGTCATGTTACTTTTTACCGACGAGTTACGCCTAATAACTATTAAATTAAACATACCGTTTTAAAAACAACCGTAGTAACTAAAAGAAATGGTTCTAGTAGCGCAAAAATTATAATTAAATCTGTAAGGAAAACACATTTTAACGCTATTAAATCTAGATATGGAAGATCCGCAATGGTGTTACGATAATTTCATCAATTATCGTTCTTTAAAGTCAGCTGATAATGTACGACAACAGCTCTCTAGAATTATGGATCGTTTCAATCTTAAGAGGACGTCTACAGACTTCAGTAGCAAGGATTATTATATTAATATTCGAAAAGCTTTAGTCAATGGATTTTTCATGCAGGTAATACGTGAAACGTACTTTCTTTTTATTTCGAATAACAATTATGTATTTTAGGTAGCTCACTTGGAAAGAACAGGCCATTACCTCACGATAAAAGATAACCAAATGGTGCAACTACATCCGTCCACGTGCTTGGACCATAAGCCGGAGTGGGTGATTTATAATGAATTTGTATTAACTACTAAGAACTACATTCGTACGGTAACCGATATTAAAGGTAATTTTGGCATTTTGCAGGAATATATGTAATACTTAATGTTGTTTCAGCTGAATGGTTATTGAAGATAGCCCCGCAATATTATGATTTACAGAATTTTCCACAGTGTGAAGCAAAGCGACAATTGGAAATTCTTCAGAATAGATTAGAGTCTCAGCAGGGTTTTTAAATGAATACTAATAGTAGTGTCTATTTTCATATATTTATGTTAATAGTTTTTGATGTTAGCACCAATTTACATGATTTCAAGTGCAAATATCTGCAACATGTTTTAAATTTGCATTCCAAATAAATGTTCAGTTATTGTGAGTTTTATTGTCTAAATTATACTTTTTTCCTTGAAATTATACAGGTTAGAATAATCTAAACGTATATCTACATCGCATGACATGAAGGGTATGTTGCTTTTTATGTTACAGGTATCCTTTCTGTCTTTTAACTGCTTGTCACAGTTACCTAATATACAAAAACTTGATGTATTTATTGCTAAATCATAGTTTTTTGGACGCCCGATTGCGTTCAAACATTTCGATGGGATCTTCTATAACCTGGTCAAAGTCGCTCAACAAGCGTTGAAGCAGTATAAGTTCACGCAATGCTTCGGCAATAAATTCTTCCTCATTTGATAAAGAAATTGACATTTGTTTTCGACTTGACCATGCGATTAATGCGTCATTAAAAATAAAGCAATAACCTATAGCCCATGGCTCTAGCCAAAGAAGTGGCTTCTGCTAGTCTCAATGACAGTTCTTTGTTTCTTTTCATTTACCCAGTGAACCACTTGGACCCTGCACTCTCGCCTCTTTTCCACGCACCAGGAATTTTTTTCTTATAGTGCATAGCAAGTTGACGAACTTCTGTGGTATTTAGGCCATGGTGTAATTTGGCCAAAGCCTTCAAATGAGAAGCCATTTTTTCTTTGGAAGATGTGAAGATACGATTGATATAATTAATCTAGGATGTATTTTCAAGAAGTTTAAAGTAGTTTCAGCGATCTTGCATTTTGTGAGGTATCTCCTTAGAGTCGTTCTTGATATTTGATATTCTAAAGCTGTTTTCTTTGTTGACCACCCACCATTAAAAATTTTATCAAGAGCAGCTCGCATTACGTGTTCGGGAGTCTGCCCTATTCCCAGTGCCGGATTAACATATTGAGGGGCCACAAGCACAACATCGTGATGGGGCCCCTCTAAAATGACCCCCCCCCCCTCTTCCAAAAGACAAATTACTTAATGAGAAAAAAAAATGAAGTACAATTGGAACATAAATTTAAAGAAACTATCTATGTATTTTAAGTTTTAACATCTTGTGCATTTGAACACCTTCAACATTTAGAACAACTTGAAATAAATAAAACAGTACTTGTGGTATGGATTAGATCACAAATAACATAATTTTTTTTCTGCTCTTCTCTGCAGAAAATTTGTCGATGATCACCTGGAACTGAAGATGTCGCAGCTTATCATGTTCCATACTCATAATACTTAAGTCCGCTAACATTTCCTGGGACATGGTCGTTCGCAAATAATCCTTTATTCGCTTCAGTTTACTAAACGGTCGTTCCCCAGTACTGTTTGATATCATCAAACTTAAATATATGCGTAAAGACGTTTCAACATTAGGAAATGCTAAAGAAAAGTTGTCATTGAAAATAACCTGGAACAGTCGTTCGTGATTGAACTTTGTATTCAGGTACGCGTCCTTCACGTACGTAAAAAAATTCAAGATTTCAGCAGTAAAATCAGTATTAAAATCATTCGGGTATTTATTAAGCAACTGCTTTGCGTTACTTGCAACAAATGTTAATCAAAAATGAAAACTCAGACACACTAACTGAAACGCTAACGAAAGAACAACTGACACAGACTATGAACGATGAACCAGTGGTCACTGGATTCCATCAGTGGCGCTGCTACTCTTTTCTAAGTAACCATTCTTGTAGTAACATTTAGTTTTACGTTTATTCTTTTAGTCGCGAAGCTATGGCGGCGCGGGGCCCTTGAGCCTGGGGGCCCCAAGCAGTTGCTTGTTTTGCTTGTTGGTAAATCCGGCACTGCCTATTCCGGTTCTTGTTGGCTTTTTTTTGGGCATTATGATCTGGAAATATAGCACTTCATTATAAAAAGGAAATGTTAACCAACCAGCGGCGTAGCCAGGAAAAAGGTTCGGAGGGGGTTTGAAGAATTTTACAATATTAGGTAGTACATAGAAATTATTCTATATTTGGTATACAAGAAATCCATAAATATTTCATTTAAAAATGTCAAAATGTGACATGACCATCTACTATGTATTGTGTAGTGATGAAAGATATAAAAATATTAATTAATATATTTCCAATGGCTTCTATACATGATGACAAACCCGTATTTACAAAATAATATTTAGTCTCCTCGATTTAGACTTGGACATTATGTTCAGTATTTCGTCATGTGTAACATCGATATCTCTGTGAATATTTAATAAGGCCAAACCATTCAGTCTATCTTCGCCAGTTTTATTGCGTAAATAAGTTTTCAATCTACGCAACGATGAAAATAATCTTTCGCTGGTTGCAACAGATATTGGTAAAGTTGCTCCAATTTGTATCAACTTCCACATGGTCGGATATAAGTTTCTGTCACAGTCATTTAGTGCGTCAATGAAGTTGGACGGCCTTTTCTCCTTTGGCGTGTTTAAATAATGCCTGAAACAAGTGATTTGAGTTTAAAATGAGATTATGACAACTCTACTGCATTACTTGCGCCACATCACGAATTCAGCTACAAACTCTTCTTTCGTCCCAACAAAATCAGTGGTCCATTGTCTCGACTGTTTTATGCACAGCTTCAGAATCTAAGTCGGTGCACTTGGACGGTAAAATATTTTGAATTTTGGACAATAGTTCTCGATGGTTCAAAAACCTTGAATTAAGTTGGTCAATGAAATAATCCAGAAAAGGTACGTAGATAGACCGACGAAAGTAGGTTTCAGGATCTCCTTCATAATTACTTCTATTCCGTTGCATGCCTATACGACGAGGAGGAACCAAGTCTACTCCAATTTAATCTGCTGCAGTTTTGGCCAATGCAAACAAATTTTTAAATTCCAAATCTGCATCAGATCGCATTTGTTGTATTTCAATTTTTAAATTCTCTGCATACTCTACACATCGACTTGAATCGCAGTTTTCTTTTTGTAAGAAAACACTGAGATGTTTTGTTAATTGAAATATTGGTTTCATGATTGCAAGCGAAATGATGAATTCCGGTTTGCTTACGGATGCTAACAAAGCTTCCGGTTTTAAATTTACCGTGCTGCCAGCATTCACTTCATCTGCTTCTTGCAATGATAAACAAATATATTCGTAACATTCATTGAATAAATTCAATGAATCTAGATGCTCTACCCAGCGCGTTTCGCAAAACCTTAGAAGACGTGTTTGATTTTTCTGTGGACACTGTTCCAAGATATTTTTTTTAGAATGAGTGCTGCTTTATTAGAACGTCGAAATAAATTTACTACGTCTTTTATTATTCCAATGGCATTCCTTATAGGTTGGATGTTGCAAGCGTGCATTATAGCCAAATTAAGACTGTGGTTTGCGCAACGTACATATACAGCTTGTGGGCATGATTCATTCACTTTTACAGCACATCCGTTATATTTACCACTCATGGCACGAACACCATCATATCCTGTGGAAAAGAGAAATTATAATATTCAAAATAAAATGAAAAACAATATATGGGTACCTTGCCCTCTCAGAAACTTAATGTCAATGCCTATAGTTGTTAGCGTCAGTAATAATGTTTTTGCAAGTCCCTCTCCTGTAACATTCTCTACCGGAACAAAACGAAGAAAATCTTCTCGAATGACAAATTGCTCTGCCACAATATCTACATATCGAGCGCAGACAGAAAATTGTTCAATTCCACTTATATCTGTGGTTTCGTCAGCGATGACTGTAAAACATCTTGCTTTATTGATGCGTTGAACAATATTTGTTAGTATGATCTGTCCAGCGGTGTCTATAATTTCGTTTTGAATATCGGGACTTAGATAAGTGGCGTTCGCTGGAGCAGACTTTAAATGATCTTCCAGTATTTTATTACCACTTTCTAGAGCGTAGCGGAGGTAAGCCCGAAAATTGCCATCATTTTCAACGGGCATCTTCAACGTTAAGGGGCCGGAATCTGTATGTCCTCTTAGCGATTGCCCTTGTCTACCACACAGTAAAACTGCTCTAATTATGGGAGTTAATTTGTTTCTATTGTCGATCTGTTGTCGCTTACGTTCAGTGTCAATGCTAGCCAATACATCATTTGCTTTGTTTTCATAAATTTGTTTAAAAGTGTGAGCTCTCTCGATGGCGTTTGTATGGTATTCTCTGCCTTGATGCTCTTTAAACTTCTCGAGAGCTTTTTTCCAATTACGAAAAGAAGCATATACAAATGTATTGGCAGTTTGATGAGTGCCTTTTCCGGTTAACTCCTGCGAAAAGGATATGAAATACCTGCAATACGCTCCATCTTCCTTCAACGAGTAGGTCAACCAGACGAAAGAACGTAGCCAGGAATGTTGAAATTTTAAATTACGTTTCTCTTTAGAAATGGGAAATTTATAGGTCACGTCTGGGATCCACGGATGTTCAATCAGTTGAAACTTTTGTTCGTCAGATAGCCGTTGTCTGATAAAAAGTGACACATCATTTGGTGGAGAACGTAAATCATTTTAGAGTAATTAATACAAATACAAATACAACAATATTAAATTGATATAGATTATTGTTAAATTAAAATAACTAATTAAGAACTTACATTAACTAGAGCCTGCTCTACAACCAGTTTCTTTATTTTGTTAGGTGGTGCATCTTTCCTTGAACAATTTTCTTCATTCGAGTCGTCCGCATTTTTGCGTTTAAGAAAATTAGTAATTTTGTTTTGACTCATATTATCATTTACAAGTAGGGGAAGGTGTTGTACCTTAGGACATATTTTAGTTTTATTTTTTTTCTTCAATATTTATCAATATAAATGAGATCTGCAAACACTGTAAAATCGAGTTGTTTCTTCACATTTTAGGATAATTTTTGCTAAAGTTAAATGCTATACTTTGCTATCGATACCTTGCCTACAAGTGGCAGGTACAAATTGTCCCAAGGTACAACAGAGTGTTGTACCTTGGAACAGTATTAATTGTACCTTGGGACATCGTCTAAATTACGTATAATAAGAGATTTAATAATTTGAAGATTTATTTTTAAGCAAATTACTACATATTATAAGACATAAAGTCGATTGGAAAAGAAAATTGTTCCATCCTGCGGCCTGAACCGCCAACTGCTGTTGGCTTTGGTAACTTTTTCACTATGTCCGACTCATCAATTTCGTAAACCGTTTCGCATTTGACAAACTTGTTACAACCCAGCATCTTCTTCATATATATAACTTCAAAATGTCCTTCCCCAAAATTCTTGATTATTTCCGCGCAGACTTTTTCCCTTTTAATTCCACCAGCACAAAGTCTCCTTCCAATATTGAAGTATTATCTATTTCTCTCTCTGTTTCCATTTCTATATTTGCTTCCTCAATTATCTTCTCCAAATAATTGTCATCGTCGCTACTAGAATCCTGCGTTGGTATTTCAATATTTTCATCGTCTGAACTTTCTTCTTGCAACACTTTTCTAATCACTTGTGAACCTTTAGTTTTAGATTTTTTAGCTTGTTTTCTAAAAAAGGCTATTTCCAACTCAGTTTTTTCGGGTGTGTCCGTCAATATTCTAGACTTTCCTTTTTTTCTGCCTCCTGTGGTTTTTCTTGGTGGTGCTTTTGGATACGGTCTTAACATCTGGGGGCCACAATATTATTCGTTTCTCTTAGGACATTTTGAGGTTGATTGGATGGCCCAGGTTCATCCATATTTGGCATATCTTGTACTGCTAGCGTTTCTGCGTCAGGGTTTGGTCGGTCTGTTACAAAGGCACTCAAGAATTCGTTATCATCAAAAATGTCTGAATTGAAAGGGCAAATGCTCGTTACAGAGAACGCCTTGGTGATGTTCTGTTGAGTAAATGCCCTTGGGTAGGCTTTCCCAACTATTTCGGCGATTTGGTACAATGAAATTGGTTTTCCTGGATTTTGTAGCATCCATTCATTAGCAGCTTGGTTGTAGTAAGTCTTATAAGGACCGAAAACTGTTCGGTCTAGCGGTTGCAACTTATGGGAAGTATGAGGTGGAAATGTAAGTAAAACGACACCATGGAATTTTGCTAGATCAATCAATGGAATGGACATGTGACTGTCATGGTTGTCAAATACTAACAAGACCGGATTCTCCTTACTTGGCTTAACATGTTCGATGAAATGTTGCATGTACTCAAAGAATTTTTCTTCATTCGACCAACCTGACGGGTTTGCAGCACCGATAGTTCCTGGGGGGGCCCCATTCAACATATGTTGTTTAAAATGGACGCGAGGAAAAATTAACATTGGTGGTACGTGGTTTCCTACCAGCAATCATAGTTACATTGATACCACGTTCGCCAGAAGTCATGCACCCAAGTTGTTTTATTCCTTTGGGAGCTATGATACGCGGTGGAACATGGACAGTCGTATTACTAGTCTCGTCGACGTTATATATGTTATTTGGTGTAAATTTGTATTTTTGTTGACAATCTTTAAGTTTCGAAAAGAATTCATCAACATTTTTTTTGTTGAAACTTGTTGAACGAGATAGACTGGTTGCCTCTGGTTTTCTCAGTGATAACCTTGTATGACGTTTTAGGAAACACCGAAGCCACTCTCTGCCCGCTTTCTTTTCTTCTTTCCATTTATCAGGAGTTTCTTTACGATTTGCATTTGCATATTGGTAAGCTAATATGCGGATTTCCTGTTTATTTAAACCATAGTTAAGCCTAAATTACAAATACTCTACTAAATACTGCTCCTCTTCTTCTGTAAATATTTTTTTTACGGCATTTGTTGCGGAATATTTAAAAGTCTGATTGCCAGATTCACGGTGTAATTTGATATGACGCGGAAGGGTTGATTTAGTAACATTATGAAGCCTAGCTGCTTCTCTGAAGTTCATATTATTAGCTAAGACATCATTTACAGCTTCTCGAAGACAATCTTTATTAACAGCTGCTCTTTTTTTACCGATTTTACTTCGTGGCATGTTGCTGCAATAAAAATTAATAAGTAGGTACCATAGGTAAACAAACCAAAAGAAATTTTTAATAATAATTTTCACAAAACTGTAGATGCATGTACCTTGGTACAGTCCAGAGGTACATGCAGAAGCCTGTCCCGAGGTACAAGTCATGCACAGTAGTTGCATTTTTCTGATATATTTTTTGGTGTTAAGAATTTATTATTTCTGATATAAGTATTAAAAACAGAACAAAATGAAGAATCTACACACCTGATTCAGTTTCCACAAAATGATTACTTTGTCTGCAATACAATAAATCACGCCCTCAAAATAGTAATTTAATTGTATTAAAAACACAAAATTCCGCCGATTTAACGTTTACGGTTGGCGATTGCGTTGAGAACTGAAGATCCATAACCGCGTTAGGGTTCTTGAAATTATATCCAAGAATTTCGCGTCTGCGATCACAGATGGCGAAAATATTTGTTTAGTCCTAAGGTACATGCGTCCCAAGGTACAACACTTTCCCCTATACGACACTTCACAGGTACCTACTATGGTTGGCTTCTGAGTCTGCGAGTCTCTACTGGAACACTGGAATATAGTGGTATGAAATCACAACCTCAGGTCGTCGACCTGTTATTTGTTTTGTTTTTGTCACTTTAATTAACCTATGACAGCACTTTGTAAAGCCTCAAGCCTGTGATTGCGATTCTTTAACTTGCTGTTGTTACACTGCAGTCACAACAAAAAGACTTACTTAAAATATTTCCAGCTAAAAACCATAAATTTTTGTGTAGGTGTAGGTACAACTTAAAATTACGCATCTTCTCCTTAAAGTGATTTTAAGCTTGAATGAACGAATACAACTAATAAATGTAGTCAGGAAGGCAGCACATCATATACTTTGAATATTTCTCTTTGGGCTTTTAACTCAATCTCATGCCATACCAATTTTAATAAATACCTACAATACAATCTGAAACTGCTTAACGAGGATTGTTAGGAAAAATAAAAAAATATGTGGATATTATTATAGTAATTGAATATTAGTAATAATATTAATGTTACCTATTGTAAAAAATTGAAATTAACAAAAAGGTTTGTTTCAAATTAATGTAATGTAGGTACCTACCTATAACTTGAATTTTTCCATTAGTCAATTTTTTAAAATATTCTTAGAAGTGCTAAAGCCTAAGTGCACCTTTTAGTGACCATCACTCATCAGTCATCAGTACCTAGAAAAACGGTCATAATCTTTTCTATTTTAAGATTTTAACAACAGTTTTTATCTTTTGTTTCAGTATGTGTTTAGAAATGTAGCAACAAGCCACGGCTTGTAAATTGTAAATACACTCAAAATTATATCAATAAGTTTCAACTTCCATTACTTAAACATAATTATATCATACTTATTTCTTATTCATTTAAACAACTACATTTCATTTAAATAAAAAAAATATATGTAATTTTATTATATGGCAACACCGCTTTTATTACCAAAAATTTGTTTTCTGCGTTAAGCGTTTCTCCGTCTATATCAAACATATGTATATTTTACAGCAAGGAAACGAAATCATTGTTCCAGTCACAGACTGAAACATGGCAGGGTAAATTAATGTATTTTAACCTGTGACATGTTAGCTATGAGCTCGGGGGGTGTTTCAACCCCCCAACCCCCCCCCTGACTACGCCCTTGTAACCAACAGTGGCCACCCTTAATTAGATTATAAAAGCAGTGGCCATTGTCGGTTTGTCCAACCATGGCCATTGTTGGCTTGGTCATGTGTATTAGAAAAATTGAAATAAAACTATTAAATGCAAAACTAAAGAGACAACAGGGGTTAAAAAAAATGAACTAAATATGATAAAAGTATAATTTGGTTTACACAAATTAATTTGAAAGTAATAAAAAAGTACTCACCAAATTTAGTAAAATGTAGGTTATGGCGCCTTCAAACACCTTACCTTTGACATGCGCGTTTTAGAACTGATTGTCCCTAGAAGTTAGCTACTGCATTGTTATGATATTAGACATATTTGAAAGTAGGTGACGGCATTTCGCGGCAAATAATTCGAAAATATTTGCAAGTGATCACTGTTGGATGGTCTCCCCTACTTGCCTGAGAACCATTCGTAATTTATATTCCCACCCAGCACACTTCTATCCTAAGGATATCCTACTGATATCTAATAATAGATATGCGTATATCCGAGGGATATCAATTTCATCGCCGACCAATATCCTATGGACATCTTGGGGAAAGCAGAATGACACAGAATTGGATATCTTACAGACAACATCGTACAGATATCAGAAATACGATGGCCTAGGGATATCTGAAATAAGATGACCTAGGGATTTCCGAAATAAGATGACCTCGAGATATAATATATTTTACTTTTATTGCACAAAAATATTACAAAACCTTAGAAAAATCCCCATTTAAAAAGAATCAATTTTGTTTAACAAGAAGTATTAATATTTAAGAATAGAGACGATTAATTTTAGAATAATTTTCTTAATTGCATTTCTTTGGACCTGGACTGGTGTTAAGAGGATTTTTTTCCAAAACTTCTAGAACAGTTATTATACTAAAACAAAAATAAACATAATTTAATCAGTATAAGTGTTATTGTTAATAAATATATAAAGGCTTTCTTAGGTTTTTGGCCAAGCAATTTGTAGCCGTGTAAAACAGCATTTTTAATCAATTTTGGAAAAACTAGCTCCTCATGATCTCCTTCCTTCCTTCCTTCTTATATAAAATTACACATCCATTAAATGTAAACTGAATAGTTAGAAAACCAGTACTATACTTACGGAATTGTTCATATTCTGTTTGAAGATACTTTTTCAATGCGTCAAGTTGTTCTTGAGAGCTTACAGGAAGCTTTAGCTCAGTAATAGAAATACTCACATATTCTTTGGCTAAACGATAAAATTTTTGTTAGACAACTCTAACCTCATTTTCGCTTATATAAAATCTAAAAGTTATTTTTTAAATAGTTAATAAAGAATGCGAAAGCAAACATAATTACTTACTCCAATCACTATTTTTTCATTATTTTTTACGTACGCAACAATTAAGATCACAGCACAAAACGAAACAAAAACGTGAAGCATTAGCTAAAACAGCTGAAAAGCCAATGAAAGATATCCTACGGATATAGTTTTAATGATCTAAATATATCATTTTTATGATATCCCATGGATATTGTTTAAATAACCGGGACATACATCTATGAATTGGCCAAGAAACTGACATCCTCAGGATATTGGGTGCTGTATGGGTTAATATCAGAAATATTTTTTTATATGTAATACAATATAGTCTTCAAATTAGGAATCGAATTTAATTTTCTTTACATTTATATAAAAATCTTAAAAATGTCTGATGGACCCAGTTACTCCTAGAAATTGGGACAAGTAGACCATAAAGGTCTTTGTTCGGTACATCTTTTGTACTTCACAGTTCGTGTATTTTAAGTCTTAGTGTACTTTTAACCCTTTAATGCGCGATTTTTTCTAAAACTTCAGAAAAAATATAAACGGATGCGTAAGAGCTCATATAAGCACTGAAAAATTCTAACAGTTTTTCAAATCAACTTTTTTTATTAATAATGAGTCGTATCAAATGTGTTACAAAGCAGATAACTCATCAGGAAAATTAAGTTGTATGAAACCTGTAAAAACAGTTAGTACTCTTATTGAGACGTAAGTGAAGTCCACATTTAGAACACATGTAAGAAAGTGAAGAACATTTGGGTAGTTTACATCTCTGGCTCTCTTGAGTGTACAAAGGCCAATGTGAGTGACCATCGAGCCTTACATCTTTTGGGGGAATAAATCGAGTGGTTGCTGATCTTTTCTTCTTTTCCACAATTTCTCTTTCCAGGTCCGAGGGTCTGCCTCTTTTTGATCAACGCTGAGATCCTAGGTTGAATAAACAATAGGCAATTTCTGCCCTGATTTCAGCCAGTTTTAGATATTTGTTTTCTCTTTTTTGCACAAGAGAACGCCTATAAATGAGCCAGGCATTGACCAATGTCATATCAAGAACGCGATAGAACAATCTCATGTACCATTTTTTTGACTTTATCTTGTTGCGATGGCGTCGTGTGAGGCTATCCATGAGATCAACGCCCTCTATATGCTTGTTGTACTCAAGCACTAAATTGGGACAATCAATATTTATCCTCTGCTTTGGTTTTCGATCGTACCTTTTCCTTTTGGAAGTTCTCCACTATATGTTGACAACAAACATACAATCTTATTATCCCTCCAAGCAACTGAAGTCACAGACAAACTCAACCGAGGAACCTCGATCCATTTTTTTTCATCCTATCTTCTGATGGCAGCTTACAGTTTGGTAAGCGATGGTGTCTTACAGTACCCAAGGACTAAATACCTCTGTTGGCCAGGTAATGCAACAAAGGCAACGATGAATAATAGTTGTCAAAATAAGATGACATGATTCTTCTCATTCGGAACAATTTGTGACAATCTTACAACTACATTTGCACTAGCTCCAATATCCGGTTCTTCTGGAAGCCGATTTATTGTATCATTCTCTCTGCCCGTATAAATTTCAAATTTGTAGGAGAATCCACTAACACCACACAATATAAAAAGTTTGTAGCCCCATTTATGAGGTTTAGCTGGCATATACTGCTTTATGTGATGTCTAGACTTCGAAGCACAAATTTGCTCATCTACAGAAAGTTTCTCTTCTAGTGGAATACTTTGAAATTTCAAATTCAGATGATCAATTACGGGTCGCAATGTACGTAAACGATCATAGTTCGCGTCATTTTTATCTAGATTTGTGTTGTCATTGAAATGTATGGATTTTCTAATAAACTCGAATTTTTTTAACTCATAATGTTTTTGATTTGAGGAAATGATAGCGAACTACTCCAAAAACTGCGACAGTTTAGCATGTGTATTATGGACATATAAACACAAATGCCAAGATATTGATTCATGTTCACACTGGTCAAGCATGCAGGTTTGTTTGGATTCTTCTGTATCGCATAAGTATTAGATTCAGAAGCGATTCTTTCTATAAGGTCATCACCAAAGAAGTATTTGAAGAATGCATAGGGCGTTGACAACTCCAAAATATCATTTGACAGCATACTCTCTTCAGTAAAAGTTTTAGCAGCGTCGTTAATTTTTTGATTATTTTTCTTCCATGTAACATTTTTTGATTTTAGAATAAATGTCTCGGTAGCATGTTGAGACTCGCCTGGTAGATCTGTTTGAGGAATGGCTTCATGGTGAACAATATTTGTATCTGTGGATGTTCCAGGTTGCAGACTGATTGCAGAATTCTCATTTTCCGAACCTAAAACAAACCCGTCGTCAAATTGTACAGGTAGGTTGTTTATGTCTAGGTCGTCTAAGTCGTCGCACAAGCTGTTGACTAACATAAGGTCCTCACATTCGTGTTATTCTGACTCGCTCTGGTGTAAATGATCGTCACTGTTCCAGAAATTTGCTGCAATCTCTTCCAACTCACGTTCACTGAGTGCTTTCTTGTTATCCATTTTTTATATCCTAGAAAACGCTATGTATCAGATTTGAGATAACAATATTTATTGCGTGATTATGAAATAATAAAAATACTTGGGCATCCTGTGGGTTTATATACTGGTATATCTTACCTTATTTCTTGATCTGACACATTTACAACGTTACAATCTTATAAACAATAGCACAAAAGATGAAGATTAGTAGCAGGGACTAACCACGTTCACATGAAAACATTATAGCCAATAGCTCTTTCTCTATTTGAGCGTAACGTTTTTCAGTTTTGGTTAAACTTCGTGAAGCGAACGATATTGGAAAACCTTTTTGTAAAAGTACACAACCTAATCCTTCACTAGATGCATCAGTTTGTATCGTTATATCATTTTTTTCGTCAAACATATGAAGTGTTGGTAAATTCATAATTACTTTTTTAAGTTCATTAAATTCCTCAGTATGTTTGTCTGTCCAGTTAAACACTGTATTATTTTTAGTTAGGTCCCGTAAGTTATATGTTAACTTTGACAAGTTCGGAATGAATTTTGTAGAAAATTTAGTTAATCCTAACAATCTCATTAATGCCGTCTTATTTTCAGGAATTTTTATGGCTGCTATTGCATCCACATTCTTTTTATCAGGTTTAATAGTAGGTATTATTAGCTATTAATTGACCCAAAAATCTAACTTCATTCAATTTATATTGCAGTTTATCAATATTAAATTTTATGTTATTTTCTCTAGCTTTTTTTAGTACTTCATCTAGGTTTTTATCATGTTTGTAACGTGTACATTTTTTACGTTTGAATAAGTCTGTTTTTAAGTAACATTTTTGTATTCACTGTTGATATAAAATCCTTTTGCGCAAGCATTTCACGCACGCACATGCGTTTTGAGCCTTCCTCTTAAGTACGAAGACATCTTACGTTCGCAATGAAGTAGTGAGCGGACATTTTTTTGCGTGCTGCAAAAAGTGGAATTACCACTTATGTAATTTGTGTTTGTGATTTTTTTGCGTAATGGGGCAAATTATTTAAGCCTGCATTTGTTCGTAGCTTCGCATTTGTTCGTAGCATGGCATTTTGTTGTATAGAATAAAAACCCGTAAATTAGAAGAGGTAAGTCATTTTGTTTTGATCCGAATTGGTAATACATCGCAATTTACGTTTTAGTTTTTTCTATATGGTACTTGGTTTCAAATCTACGAAAAAGAATTAAGAATATGATTTACGAAGGTTGCATCATATTACGTCATTTCAATGAATCATATGATGAGCACGCCTAAATGGAAAGTTGCGCAATAATTTTTTGATACGTTCGAATTGGAAATCTTTGCTTTTACGACTACGTTTTCTGATTTATTCGATGTTTTTTTGGATTTGTGTACGTTTTAATTCGTTTATGATTACGAAAATTTCGTTTGGATACGTACGCCTTTTTACGAATTTGAGGTATGAAATGTGAAATTACGATATGGTTTACGATGCACGTTTGATGTTAGTCACAACGTTGCTTTTACGAAAAATTTCCGTTATGAATTATGGTTTTTATGAGTAAAAATCGATAGTTATTCATGTTACGTCTGATAAAATTTGAATTGGATGTTACGAATGAAATTATCATACGTTACGTTTGTTTTACGATATTCTGGTTAATGGATCTGTACGAATATTAGATCAATCAGGATAAATACGGAAAATATGGAAATTAAGATATGCATTTCAAGAATTTCGTAATATTGCGTCATCGCATGAACAGATGAGAACGCGTCACTGACCTCACCAATTCGACTTGCGCATTAAAGTTTGAAAGCAGGTAACTTTAAATTTATATTTGACCTTCGATACTGTCAAAATATGTAAATATGTTCTTTTGTTATTATGTTAGTGTTAATCTTTTGGTTTCAATATTTAACCATTTTATATATAAAAAATATTGTGGCGTCCAACTTATAAAATCTTTTGTAGTTATCAAATTCGAAATTAGTAAATATTAAGTAACGTAAGAATTCCCACGACTCTAATAAATTAAATATAAAATTATCTCATTGCTCGTATGTATTTTGTTTATAATGTGTTTGTAATAAATATTTTTGTGAGCTGGCTGGTGCATTTAAATTAATTTATTTTGTTACGATTAAAGTGTATTAGTAAGTTTTTTCGTTATATGTTCTAATTCAGATTTACCCGTCACAATTATGTCATCAAAATACACATACGTGCCCGGAGCATTACCAAAGATTTCAAATTTTTTTTGCTTGAAAAATTTCTGGTGCTGACGCAATTTCAAAAGGTAGGCGATTGAACTTGAATCTACCAAATGGGGTACTGAAGGTACATAAATACGAACTAGGTTCGTCTAACTCAATTTGCCAGAATCCTTCTAACATATCAATTACTGTGAAATAAGAATTTCCTGCTAGTTTACTCAAAATTTCATCAGCTGTAGGTATTATAAAGTGTTGTCTCTTTATGAATTTATTCAAGGGTTTAGGATCTAGACAGATTCGTAATTTACCATTTGATTTTTCAACAATAACTATATTGTTTACCCATTCACTTGGTTCTTTAACTACTGAAATTATACCTCTTTGAACTAGATTATTTAGAGTGTTTTTTAACTTCATGGATTGAAATGGGAATTTTTTTGTTATATTGAATACTTGGGACTGCAATTTCTTTAAGTTCAATTTTGCATTTGCCTGGCATTTTTCCTACGCCTTAAAAACATCCCTATGCCTTTCAAAGAACTCATCTTTTGTTTGAATACCATGAACATCAATATTTTGTCCTCTAGCAATAAGATTTAGCAATAAACAGTCTCGTAACTCTAATATACATTCATTACAATCATTAACAACCACAAATTTAATATTTCTACTCAAGTTACCAACTTTGCATTCTAAGGTTATCTGACCCAATGGTTTAATCTTAAAATTATCGTATGTAATCAGAGTTATTCTAATGTTAGTTAAATTTTCATCATTACAATTCAAAGTAAGAAAATCCTTATACGACAATATACTAATCTCAGCTCCAGAGTCTAATTTAAATTTTATCTTATAATTACCTATTTGTATGTCTTCATACCAACAAGATTCTCCATTTCCAGTGTTTATGTTACTTACGAACAGTTCTTCTTCATTACTAGATGTCTTCACCTGTGATACTGCATTCTTGTTTTCTTCTTTTGATGTACTAGTTTGCATTTTTTCAAACTCATTGTTTTCTTCTTTCTTCTCTTCGGTGAACGTACTCCTACACATTTTGGCAAAATGATTTCTTCTCTGACACTTTGCACACGTTTTGTTGTCTGCTGGGCATTTGGAATTTCTAAAGTGTTGATAACCACATCTTGAACAATTAACTTTTGTACCAGTGTATTCATTTACTTCAAATTTTTTAACAGCATCGACTTCACTTCTAGGGTTTAATACTTTACTTACTTAATTCTATTGATTTGCAGAATTCAGCTACCTTTGTTATTGTTAAATCTGTGGAACGTAACAATCTCTCTTGTATTGATTTGTCGTTGATCCCTATAAGTTGATCACGAATCATTCTTTCAGCAAAACTTGCTTTACAAGTGCATGTAAAATCGCACAAAGCTGCTTGTGTTTTCAATTGGGTTATATATGCATCAATGGGTTGATTTTCTGCTTGTTGTAAATTATTAAACTTAAATGTTTCGATAATTTCATTTCTTTTCGGCAAGCAATAGTCTTCAAAAGCTTTCAGTACATCATCTAATGTTTTTAGTTTAACTGTATCAAAAGTGTTATAAATTTCAAGTCCATCATCTCCCATTAGATTAAGTAATATAGCATTTTTTTCTTCTTCCGCTGCATTTTCTTTATTCGTTGCTTTCATGTAAATATCAAATTTTTGTCTCCATCTGCACCAAGTTGTATTCATATTTTCATTAAAATCAAGATTCGGTGGCGGTTTAAAATATTCCATTGTTCTAGTTTCTACCGTGTTTCTTGACCTTGACTATTAATTCAACACGAGTTTTTCACAAATTCTTTTAACGAAAGTTCAGTTTTTCTTTTAACGAGAGTTCAGTTTATTCAAATACCACACCTGACACCATGTTTTATATGTCTTCTGATTAAAAAGGCACATAAAAATATCTAAATACGTTTATTATGAGGGCTTACAAGTTAGCTATTAAACTAGGTCACTGTTGCCAGTGTTCCCTTTTTTAGTACATATACTACACTGAGATATATTAAATATACATCATTTTGAGAAATTCGTGATATAAATTTTATTTTTGTAATTAAAATTTGGCCTTATATTCAATTTTAAAGATATTGTCCCAAATGCAGCATGAAACTTGATTAATTTCGCCGTGGTTCTTATTTACTTGATACTGTAAACAGTAACTATGTTTTTGAAAGATGTCGCAGTATTACATTGGAATATATAATACTGATCTTCAAAGATGCCTCAAAAATTATAATTAGTACCTTAGGAAAATTGGTTATTATGGCCAACCACTTAAATAAAATACCTTTATTTATTAATATGTCTTTATTGAACTTGGGAACAAACAAAAAAAATAATTATTAGGTAAGTATCCCACTAGGCAAATTAACATTGTTGTAACATGTACTAAACATCACTAATTAACACGTGATGTCGATATATTTGTTAACATAACATTAAAATAACATCCTTGTGACGTTATAAAAGCTGCACTGTTACATCACACCACAACATCACATGGTGTTTCATTAATATCAATATTATCACATCCAAAAAACGTCACACAGTAACATTTGATCCACAAAATTAAATAACATCCCTTTAACGTTGGTTTTATCACATTAATGTGATATTGCAAAATCACTGACATAGGACACTGTGTAGGGATAATTAATATATAATTACCAAATCCAAATATATAAATGTTATTTATTATATCTAAGCAAATAGGTACATAATTTACATATGATCATGTAATCATCAATGTTTACATAGTAAGTATATTATTGAGTATTATATCTAATAAAGTTACTTTCACATATTGTAAAACTAAAATATTCTAAACTAAAAATAATGAAGATAATTTAAATTCACTCTGAGTGTACCAAAGCAATTCCATAATTATAATATTTAATGCATTTAGCTGCGATGTCATTTGGTTCAATGATTTTGGTTTCGCATACATCCTTAGAAATTGTTCCAAACTGTAAGTCTACCATTTGATCTGTGTAAGAAAATGGTTGCAATTTTGAAAATACTGTAGCTAAAAAAAATATATCAACTCCACAGGAAGAGATTTCAAGGATTTTTACAAAATGACCATTCTTTAAGATAGCATAACAATCTTTTTTATTAGTAATAAATTGAAACCGTTCAAATGCAACTGATTTGTAAGTAGATACTACTTTGGATTTAATAAGTTGTTGATTTGTGAGCTTATTCAGTACAGGAAAATGAACATGCTTCTTAGATTTGAAATATAACTGTTCCTGATATATTTTTTTAACTACTTGTTGTAATGGACGGCACCCTATTTGGAACTTTTTTTTTAATGTATGCATGTAATTTTCAAACATAAATGATGAAAAATTATCTAAACATCCAAACTTTATGACGTCGTCAACTAAATGTACTAAGTTATGTACATTATGCGAGATATATTCCTCTCCATACAGATTTCCATAATTGCGAACAAATTTTTGCAACAAGTTTCTTGCAAGGTAATTATAAGTCTGACACAAATGTGGTGTAGCTAAAATGCGAATTGCTGTATGTAAAAGCATAAAATGAAGGTAATATGACTTTGGGATTAATCGTAATGCTAATGGTCCAATATATAATAAAAAAATACGAAACTCGGTTGCTTTCCAATATTCAACTTCCAAAATAGACCGTGGCAAACGAGCAAATTCTACAGTAAGAGTGGAGCGAAATTTTGAAATTGTAGCATTAATATTCTCAATAACAGATTCATTAAAACGGACATTTTTTTTACCACGTACCCAGAACAGAAGCATTCTTTTCATTACACCTAGACAGACTAAGTGCATGTAGTCTAATGGCACTTGTTTTACTACATCAAAATTAATTTCAAGCAATGGTGTTGATCGAATGTGATAGTCGTGTTCATAAGAATTATTCCGAAATTCTAGATTGGTACGTAGTCGTGCATTAGTTTCTGGATATGTCACTCGGTTATTTATATAATTTCCTTCGGTGATACACTTTGTACATCCAAAATAGGCATTATGCCCTTTCACACCAAGTATAAAACTTTTTGCCGGAGCATCACATATAATAAAACTCAAATCAACTGACACTGTTGTTTCTTTATATATTACACCATTATCCATTACAGATTTTAAGTCATCAATAAAGTATCTTAAAAACATTTTTGGAGTATCAGGCTTCGATTTGCCATAATAAATGCCTATTGGAAATGGAATTTTTGAAGCTGTTATATTACTTACTGATCCTAGAATAGGCCAAAATTGATAAGAGGACTTCTAAATAGTGGCAATCCATCTACGTTAATAGACAAGAGAGAGTTTAGAATTTGTACAATACCATTACTTATGCCAAAATGAAAATACTCTCCTGCTCCCATTGTCACGATAGAATCTTTGTTATAATCTGATTTAAGTAATGTTCTGCAATCTTTGACGGCATTATTACTATCTAGTTTATCATATTTACGCAATAACTCCAATAGGTTATTGAAGTGATTGCGAGAAAGATGAGTTTCTAGAGCAAAATATGTCAAATCGGCTATAAATTTCTTATCATTTTCTGTTGAATAATTTTGAGAAATATTGGTTGTTAATGTATTAGAAGAAACTGAAGTAGTAAATGTATTCAGATTATTAAATGGAATAGATACAGTGGGCAAATCATTGTCACTTTCAATACTATTAATGACTGGTAATAGTATACTGTTGGTATCATTAGCAGCTTCATGATGAGAACTGCTAGCTGAAGCCAATAAATCTTTACTTTGCTCCCGAGCTAGCTTTTTTAGATATTTTCTTGACAACAAAGAAAGTGGTTTCCGTTTTAGGAACTGAAAATCAATAAAAACAATGACAATGCAACATATACATTAAACTAATTCAAATGAAAGACTTAATACCTAATACCTATAATAACTAACTAAAAACGATCATATAATTAATACATCTGTTACCAATTGAAAGTAACAAATTATACTAATTGTAACATTACCGACACAATCAAGTAGTTTTTGAATACACATTTATTTTATACTTCCTTATTGCTCTCTTTTTTCTCGCTGTGCTGCATAACGAAACCAGTCCATTATCACTACTTCCATATCACTAGTATTTACATTAAAGCTTGAAGAAACAGCTTCTGCAAAGGAAATATTGGTAAGTAAAACTGGAATACTAACTGCACCACAAAATTCAATAAAAGATTTTATTAACCTTTAATCACTCTCATGATTTTCATATCTTTCACTTTATAGTGATGTTTCTGTCCTGTCCACGAACAAATTGTCGCAAGAGAATTACTAAAAAACAACTTCAAATGTCTCTTGATTGCATCTTTGAAATCTCGTCCGCCACATAATTTAAGATGGCATATCTAAAAGAAAAACACCCAACTTTAATAATGCAGGCATCAATTTGATTGGATCTAATTACCAGCTGTTTGTTCGTTTCTTCTGAAAAATTATTTTCAAATTCTTGTAATTCTTCAACCGTACTAAATTGTTTTTTTGGTAAAAGATCATTACCAGTATTATTTAAAGCAGAATGCATAGTTGCAGGAAGTTTTACTTCAACATTTAACAACCGTTCACTAAATATTTGTAATACTTGATCCATTTCACATTGCTTTCTATGTATCTCTGTTAATTTTGCATTGATACTTAGCAAAGTTTGATGTATGGATGCTGAAGTATTTTCTTCTGTGGAAACGATTGACTTTTTAGTGGAATTAAATGGAACAATGTGACATTCTTTTTGTTGTATATTAATGTCTGCGGAATTTCCCTGACTTTCAGTATTTCCTTGCATTAAATATTCTATATTTATAATTAGAGACAAATTGATATTTTAATTTCAGATGATTTACCTTCCACACTTTTAGGCCTGTTAATTAAATCGTCTTCCACTAAAAGTTCTTCAACTATATTTTCCACTTCAAGGCAATCCGATTCTGTTTCGCTTTCCTCATTGCTAAAGTCTAAAGGTATAACTACATATAAGACTATATTAAATCAATAAATAAGTACTGACTTTTTCTAAACTTTCGTCTTTGTCCCCTACCAACATGGTTATCTGATTCAGACGCATCAGATTCCTTTATCCATTTCCTTTCATATTTGAGCCCCATTTCGTATGTATCTGAAAGGACCTTAATTACCTAACAAATTATGTTGTTAACACCATTTTAATTATTACCATATGCTCCTAATACATCGACGGCAAACAAATCCCAATGAGTAGAAGGGCGGCTAGCTAGTTGAATGGCCTTTCGTACATTCTTCTTTGGCCACCAACATTCATACTTATCATTATCACCATTCTCCATTTCTAAGATCCAAGATGTTGGAACGACTGACACATTTCCTTCGTCAGTAAAATGAACAACCGAGTACTGCATGCCCAATTATATAAAAAGCCAATTCATATCAAGCATTATAAACTAAATATCATTTTATAAACTGTGTGCGGTATTGTTACAATTTGTGAAGTGAAAGAACTATTAAGTAATTAAGTTTTCATCAAATTTTGTTAATTGAACCAGAAAATAACTTAATTTATTTTACCAACTAATATAATAAATAATAAAATACACTTACCTTTCTTTTCTCCTCCATTTTTAGTGCAAGCTTAAGATGATGGTGTCTAACTGCTGTTATATTATTAGCACGTCCGCACGTGTTTTATAATAATAGTGAACGTTAAACTCTACTAAACTCTGTGTTAACACAGTCGCCATAAGTGTGCCGCGCGCATAGATAAAAGCGTGCGCATTGTTAACCATTTGACAGAAATGCGATGTTGATGCAATGTTGTTTGAAAAAATCAAGTTTTTTGTAACTTTACGATGTCACAATGATGTTAACATAGATACATTTGATAAACGTTTTAATTGTGATGTTAATATGAAGTGAATTTATAACATCACAAAATAAAACGCTTATTTCATATTTTGCTGATGTGAAATTCCAACATTACATCTGTCACTAGTTCAACACTAGTTGGGGTCATTACATTTTGGTGACATCACATTACATGCCTAGTGGGATTAATTTTAATAGGAGGGTTCTTCAGACGACATCTTCATCTACTTCTACTTCTGTTGTTGTAGCCGCCTCCAGCTGACGATAAAAGTATTGAGAAGCGAGAGGAATCAAGTTAGCATTGCATAAATATAGAAGACTCTTCAGTTTTGCCAACGAAATTTTTGGTGGTTCGTCATGAGCTCTTGTGGGGCATTGACTCACTAATGATTTTCTTCCTCTCATCCCTTTAGTTGTATTGATATTGTTATAGTCTTTGCTGCTGTATGACGGTTTATACTTTATCACGTTTGGATTATCTTTCTCAAATCGTAAAATCATAATAGTATTCCAGTCTACCTTTTCTCTTAATTCATTCTCATTAAAGTTTTTATATCTCTTGCCACACAACTCTTTCCAGTCTATGATGTCTTCTGTGTTTATATCTTTAACACTGAATGGCTTACCAGTTTTCTTTGCCAGTTTCAATAACATGACTACCTCAGATGACAAAAAAATTGAATTATTTCGAAGAGCTCTCTTTTTCTCCCTTTCTATTAGGGAGTGCATATTATCTGCTTCGTTTTCTGTATTTTCTTAATTTTGTATAAACTCTGACTTTGAAACTAACCAATCTGTTGTTACTGTAACAAATTCATTTTCTTTAAAAATAAATTAAACTCACAATCAGACATTGCCTGTTTTTCATAACAATACTTCACACAAAATTTTAAAAAATCACCCGATACTTTTTGCTTTAAAAAACTTACAATAATTTTTGTCTGAATAATACTACTACTGTCAGATAGACATTTCAGCAAATTAGGATCAACTGTTGCTGGTAAAGCTGAATTTTGATTGTCTGAATTACTACAGTCTTTAAACTCTTGGAATTTCTTTGTACCGTCATTACTCTAAAACGTATTTTTCATATTCACTTCTGTTTTATAAATAAGAATTATAACAAAAATGGTTTGGTAAACATTATTGAGGTTAGGATCTTACTTTATGTTGGTTTTCACATTTCGCATTTTCTCTATCCACTAAAGAAAGGGCTGCTCGAACTATTTTTCGTGATCTGCTACATTCGTAATAATTATTATTATTCATCGTAATGTTTAAAACACTGTACCGCACACACTTCAACCATAGGCTAATTTATTAGCCTATGTTTCAACTAACAACAACGCAAATGCATGTCATATGACACCATGCAATACTGGGGTATTTTAAAATATCTCAGTATTGCCACAGATGAAGCTAGAAAATAAGACATTGCAATAGTGAGACAAAATTATTGCTGCTGTTAATATACCTTTTTAAAGATATCTCAGTATTGCACCTAATTTACAACATTATTTCGCATAAAATTAGCCAGTTATCTTAAATTTGACATTTTTAAAGATATCTCAGTATTGTATTAGAGCAGCGATATATCTGTATAATATACTTAATTAACTTTTAATGATACATATAATCAATTTTTGTTCTGTTAAAATCTTGTAGCATTTTCTGTTTTCAGAAATAGCGACCAATTCTTATAACTATATATAACGTATAGGTACTTATAAAAATTTGACTCGTGGATTTTAAAATACATATGTGTTTATATCTATAAATTACTTTTTTAATTACTTAATTAAGGTAATGTAATTGAAAATTAAATATTCATAACAAGAAAAAAAATTTTAATTTTATAACAGGGATTGGCCAAGAAGTTCGTTATAACACAGAACATATACAAACTTGAAACGTTGTTGAAAGATTATTTGGAACATGGAAAAGGAGGTTTCCATGTATTCAACAAGGGCTCCAGACTAAATTGGAGTTGCTATTATATGTGCAACAGCGGCACTATATATAATATAGCTCTACATGAAAATGAAGAATTTGTTGTTAACGAAGTGCCTGTTGCCAAAAACATACATGATGCAGAACAAGGATTTAATTTTCGAAAATATTTTATTTAGCAACATTTTAGGCAATAGAAATTTTGATATATTTTTTTTTCATTAAACGCGATAAGAGCATAGGGCCGTACTTCCGCCCGGCTCTCCTTAATAATGGTGTTGGCGGCAAGGGTGTTAAGTAGAATTCCGTCAGACCGAATAAAGCCCTGCTGACCAAAATGCAGAGGAAGTTGGGAGAGGATAGAGGTAATAAATTTGTTAAGAGTACGTAAGAGGATGGAGGAGATGGTGATGGGTCTCCAATTGGTGATATCAGTATAGTCGCCTTTTTTTGGGATTAAAATTGTTCTTGCTTCCAACAGTTTGGAGGGAACTTGGCCAGTTATTATAATTGAATTTAGAAGAATTACTAATTTAAATAGGTTAGCCCTTCTCAGATCTCGGATAGTGACTTCATCAGGACCTGCTGCTTCGGAAGTTCGTGAGTTGAGCAGCTTTTTGAGGATGTCCGGAGTAATAGGTTTATATGTATCAATGTTATGCGTGATGGTGTCATTCAAACTTGATGAATCAACTTGCGAAGTACTTTCAAAAATATTCTTAAAATGGTTGTAGCAATGTGTTGTTTCGGGATAGGTGGTGGGTTCCGACAAAGACTTTCCTTCAATTATGCAGGCCGACAAATGGCTCCTGTTGTTAGTGAAGAGTTTTTGGGCGATTTTAAATTCGAATGCTCTACGAGCATTACGTTTATAGAGCCCGCGACCTGATTTGCTGTTCCGAGGTGGAACAATGCGAGTGGTAAAGTCGTTATTGCTTTTTTTTAAAGAAGGTGTAGATATGATTGAGGTACTTCTCAATATGATTATATGTTTCTCCGGTGTTAATTTTAGAGGAAAGGGTTCTGATGAAGTTGATATCGGTTGAATCGATGTGAGGTGTATCTAGAAGAGAGAGAAGATAAGATAAGATAACATCCTGGGAGGCTAATGGAACAAACGCAAGTGTTTCCGGATTTAAAGAGGACCGTTTAGATGAGGTGGGCATTGGATGACTAGACGAGACCATTTTGTTAGGTAATTTAGTCGACACAAAGCTTACCGGTGAAATAGAGTGACGGGCTGGTAAAGTACCTGAAGTCGTGCTATCCGGTGGTCCGGTGGAAGAAATGTTTGGTGGAATACCTGGAACCATGCTTACCGGTTGTGCATTGAGAGTGTGGGAAGTCGAGATCGTTCTGTTCGGTGTTCCAATATTAGTATTTAAAGTTGTTACTCTGCCATTCGGTGTTCCTATTCTAGCGTTTAAGATCCGCGTACTTTTGCGTGTAACTGGGTGCGGGTTGGGTGGATCCTTAGAGGTTGTATTGACCGGTGAGTCATTAGAGGTGTTTGGACCAGGTGACATCGTTGAGCCGTTAGTAATAACAGTGTTAGTTGATGAATGTTGTGTATCTTTAGAAGCCGTCGAGATTGCTCGCATTTCGTTTAAAAGGTCTAAATATATTTTGCTTTTACGCTTCGTCCGGATCGCTTCGGTGGTTCTGTTTATGGTTTCTGATAGATGTTTGTTGAGCGTCCTGCCTTTGTATTGTAGTTCAACCTCGGCCATCGAAAGTAGTTCTCGCTCAGTCCATTTTCTGGCATTATTGGCTTCGGTGGTACATTGTGTATTGTAAATATCTGGGTGTGCTCTTTAAATATGTAGTTGTAAACCCGCAAATGTGTTGAAACTTCGAGTGCAGGCGGGACATGGAAAATTTGATTCCGGCACTGCTGGCGTAACAGCTACTGTAGCGGTAAACATTCTACAATACCTTTTCTGGTGCTGATTCAGACCAACCTTGGAGTTGAAGTTTTTTCCGCAGATGCAGCTGTTACTGATTTCGGTATCCATAATGGGAGTATAGGTGACCGTCACACAACCAATAAATGTTAACAATATAAATAAATAATAAAATAAGATTATGTGATATGTACAATTAAAATAAAGACTAGTGTAACAAAGTAAATGTCTTTGTGTACAGAGTGTCAAGTTAATGACTTGTTTCTAGTCTCTGTTAAGTATACCGGAATTACATAAAAATGTGATACTAATAAAATACAATTAACTTAAGAAAGTAGTTTGAGTCGTCATAATAAACATCGTTATATAATTAAAATGTTGTAAATATAAAACCTGGGGAAAACCTTGAAGGTAAAACGATTTTAACGCATAGATATAGCAAAATGTTTACAAGGTCCCCTTATAGAAAATTATAAAATTCGTCAATAGTTAAAATAATTTAGTCAAATATAAAATTGACCAAAAACAACAAAGTTTCAAGTGTGATTAATACAAGTAGGTAATTCTCTATTACTAAAGATATAACGCCATTGTGCCATTAATTAGCATGTAATTTAATGCGAGTGTAGGGGATCAAGAACGTTGGCCCGCATTATGCGCTTGCAGATTAAGGTGTCGACACGGATTTCCCTTGATTGCACATGCGGATAAAAGGACAGTTTTTCGCGAATAAGATTGTGATATAAATGCGTTATATAATAAAAAGAATATTAGACGTCAATAATTTAAAAGCATTAATCCAGTGAATCACCTGATTTTTGCACTGATTTTCACTTAAATGACAAGTATAAACGACACTTTTATTTAAAATTATGCACAAACCAGTTAAATTAGAACTTTAGAACTATCACACAAAACTTTGGTTAATGATTTTACTGCAGCGAAGCACACCAAACTACTAAATAAAACACTAATAATAATATAAATATGATGAGTAAATTAAATAAAATGCATAAACTTGCTCTCTAATGACCGCTCCGGTCAACGGCTATACATAATTAATTTACTTACCATTATGAACCTGTTTTTCAAATTTCATTAGTTTTAAAGAAACTAATTCACGCTCAAAGTCAGCCCTCTAAAGATCTTTTTCTGCTGCTTCCACACGCAGTTAGGTTAATTGTTCCTCTTGCTTCCTTCTTCCCGTCGACCAAAGCATATCTTGTACTATTTTTTTTTAAGTTAAAGATCTTGTGTTGGTGTTGGGCGGTGTCGAGCACTTTGTTCACCCTGGCGTTTTTCTCAGTTACTACTCTTTTTGATATAGGAGTAATAACTGAAACTAAAGTTACTTTGTTAATATTTTATTATTATTAAAACTAATTTATTTATACTACAAATATATACACGTTTAAACTAACCAAACTAATTACATCTAATAATATTTAATAAAAACACTTACAGTATAATTTATATCTATCACTGACACGAAGATAAGATAAAGTCACACACTTGTTTAACACTTGTTTACGTTAAAGTCACGTACCAGATTATTCACCGTAGATTTAACTCACACGCGTTAACGACTTATTTATTCAGACTTGAATAATCTTCTCAACACTGCCATCTTCGCATTACGGAAATAACTGACCTCGGATTTGTTTGCACAGTATTAATACATTGTGGCAAAACGTTCCCGTATTAGTGATGGAGAATAAGTAACTATTCGTTACTTGAGTACTCGTTACTCGCTAGGATCCGAAGTAACGATTACTCGAAAGGCAAAGTATTCGTTACATAGTTACATTCGTACCATTCGATTACAGTATTCACAACTGCAAAATCGGTTCCAGTACCCGTTTGTACTCAGTACACATAGTACATCATTACTCGTTTTATGAATTGTAACTTTGTAGGGACAGTATTGAATACAAAGCGCATAAACGACACAGAACCTTAACTTTTTAAACACATTATTATACGGATAATAGTGATCTCTGTTCTTACCTTAGATTTCTTATTAAATTCCTTAAATTGTGCAATTTATAAAACCAAAATTATCAACGTTTTGGGGTATAAGTGTACTTATTTGTATTCATACATATACAAATGTTAATTCTATTATTTTCTGGATAACATCTTTTTCAAAATTGAGCAAAAAACAAAATTGATTATTATCGAAAATTTATAATTTTATACTTGGGAGTATTTTTTGAAGCTTTTACCACAGATTATAATGTCCTACGGACAGATGTATCAGTAAGACGGAAAAACGAATATACAATAAGGATGCAAGACATAACTGATTTAAAGGGACCGCATGCAAAGCGCATGCGTTCCCGAACAGCTGTGAGAAAACAATCCGCATTTTGTTTTTAATATTTTTATGGCGTTTTGGGTTGACTCTTATTGAAACAATCATTAACGCTTTGGAATTTTTAGTGTTTGTTTTTATTGTATATATTAGTGGTTTAGCGTGTTTAAATAATAGTAGTTAATTAATATGAGTAACGAAAAGACTGGCGGAGTTTATTATATTTATAAAAATTGTAAGAACACTTTCCACAAATCTCGGGGCTGTGGAATCAAATTTTTAAGAGTGTCAAAGGATGAAACAATCTAAATACCTTCCTTTCTCTTTGTTGTTACTTTTCTTTTACTTATAAAATTCTTTCAGTATTCGAGTAAAAAGTTTACGCTTTTGGCAAATTCATATTTGTTATTTTAATAATAATATAATTTAAAAAAATTACATAGGTATATACCTATCTAAAACATTGACAAAAGCCTTTGCAATATATTTTCAAGTAAAGGTAAAAGGTAATATTGCGTTGGACAAAAAAAAATTAAGTCTGGCAACGTTACATATAACCCGTTTAAATGTTCGAGGTCACCGCGGCGTTTCGAACAAGATCAAAAGAGTAGTACATCTGTACATTATAATCTGTGCTTTTACATTATATATTGTGCGTATTTCCATTTCTTAAAATTAATATTGAAAACTTTAATAAATACTAACAATCCAAAGTACATATGTTCTGTTTTGTATTTAAAATGATAAGTTTCTCCGGTATCAGCTACTGTCAAAAATGTTTACATAAATTAGAATTTTACAACACGTTCTAGTCATTTATGCACATACGTCTAAGGTAATCAAAACCCTATCGCGAAACGATTCAAGGAATTATATTCCGGTACCCGTATTTATTACCACAAAAACATACTGTTGTCAAAGTAGTCATAGTATCCAAAGTAATCAAAGTAACGAATTAAAGTAACGAATACAAAAAGTATAAGTAACGAATAGTAACGATTACTCAAAAGTAACGAAATTCACCATCACTATCCCGTATGTTCCGCATCCTTTGGTGAAAGTTCTAGAAAACCTCGCGAAGGCTCTAGAAGTTGCGAATAACTTCTCGAACGTTTCAATATTATAAATATTTGCATCTTATACGTACAACCAAGCAATACATTTTTATTATGCAAAGTACTAGCAGAAGAAAGCTGCATTCCTATAAATATCGCAAACATTTAACTGTTGGTGGTTGTTCAAAAGCAGCTTCTTCTGAAGTTGTTAAGAACTTGTCAGTTACGGCTACAAAAAGGATTTAAATTAATTCATGAATTGTGTTGTCCCAAGAACAGATGACGCTTACGTCTAGACGAGGTGCAGCATCTTCTACTACTTGTAGCACTGGGTCCAAACATGGCTTTTTTGGTGGTCCTCCACCTGCCAGAAGCATGGTGTGACGCATAGCTGTACTCTCCTTAAGCTTTTTAAAATAATATAGATTTTAAAGGTCTATTATATGTTTCTTTGTTTTTTAATTTTTGGAACGACTTTTAATAGATGTTTAAAACATACTTACCTTTGTTTTAAATTGTTCCATAACTTTTTTAGCTGCACCACAGTTCGCACAGTATTAATTTCGGGTTGGGAATTGTAACATGTAGTTATCAATACCCAACCCTTGTTATTTTCCACTAACGAAGCACCATCTGGTTCCTTGTTTTCAACAACTGGATTGTCCTTAACAAGCTGTGCCAGAAGAAGCTTTTCTTTTGTAGAATATAATTTATTTGTATTCATATTAAATGATTTTGTAGTTAAACTTCAATAATAATTTATTTTTGACAGTGAAAGTTATCAAAAATAATTTAAAATTCCCTAACTTTCGGACGCTTCAATACTTAAGCGAGTATACCCGAAGTATGTTTTATAAAAGGGAACTCGTACTTGAGCTATAATCGGTCCTAAGGCATTTTTACTTGAGTACGTGCTTGGCCTTAAGCTGAGCATCGTTTATAAATACGGACATAGGACTGCTTACTTTTCCTATTACGTAGGTAGTAACAAACGTTTGTTAGTATTTTCTATGTGGAGACTACAAAATAGTTATTTGTTTCACAAGGGACAAAAGTGTCGCATCTGTACTCACAGCCGAGTTGAAGTCTAGATAAGCAAGTAAATATTCATTTTACGGTTCAAAACACAATATTTTATACAATTATTTCTATTTAACATTAATTTTACAATTATATACATATTTATGAAAGCGTGACTTTATAGTGCCAAGGCAGGAATACAAAATGAATCAAAAATAGACGCACGTCTAGCAGCACATCGCACGACCGCTATATAGTAAATTAATACATGAGGTCATTAATTTGATGGTACTGCAAAAATGAGAAAAACCAACTGTACGCTATAATAGATTTTATATAAAGACACAAAAACTAAAAGTTGCAGAATACAAAATGAATTAAAAGTAGACGCGCGTCTAGCAGCACATCGCTCGACCGCTACATATAGTAAAATAATACATAGGGTCATTAATTTGATGGTACTGCAAAATTGAGAAAAACCAACTGTTTGCTATAATAAATTTTATATAAAGACACAAACACTGAAGGCATTGTCAGTAGTAGCTTCAGGTGAAGATCTCAATAAAACATTGTGCAGAAAATCGATATATTTCGACCCTAAATTTATTGTTTGAACTTTTGCAAGTTTTTCTAAAGATACTACTGGAATAACGTTCCTTAAGTTATCGAAGGTTTCTTTTAAAGTTTGCCTACTTTGTCGATTCCTAATTTGGTCATTATCTTTTGATTTTGAATGTCTTCAACACTTTTTAGCGTTTTTCTACGTGATTTTGATCAATTTTTGTCGTCTGATTTCAACATACATTTTTTTCTTTTGCTGTCAATAGTTTTTACCTGCACTATAGGTTTGTCTTCAATGTTAGTTTGAATTTGTGTACTCGTATATTTGTCCGGTTTCGAACCAGGCACTTGCGGAAAATGGGAAGTGTAATAGTTCCTACCTTCATTATCGTATTCTTTAATATCATATGGCATTTTTTGAATATCCGGTTGAAGATTAACCAGAAAATGTTTTTCACTAGAATCTTCAAGTTTCATTGGTGAATATTATTCACTGTATTGCGACAACAAACCACGGTAAACCAAAAATAAGCAGTCACTACGCGTTTGATCCATTTTAAATTGAACAGCACTTTGTACCACCGAATTCGTCAATACAAGTTTAAGTTGTAATCCTAATGTCGCTAAATCTAAGTTAAGTGAATAGAAAAGATTTGTTTAATTTTACTACTATTTATTATTTTTCGTCTACAGTATCTTTTTTTTATTGATTTAAAATTGTTGCACGTCCATAATAGCTTGTTTACACAAGTTCTTTTTATTGCATCTGTTGTACACGATCTGTGCTTGAAATTTAGATAACATTTGGATTGAAGAACATGCCCTTTCCAAGGTATATAAATCATAGCTAATCTAATTAAACGTACGACTGAATTCTTATAATTTTTTGCGTGAATACCAAAAATAACGTTGATCTATACTAAAAACATATTCTACCTGATTGCGTTTTGTACCTTCTTAAACCTTAATTATTATTCCAACTTATTAGCTGAGAAAGAAATATCTATACTTTAAATTGTAATGTGGAAACATCACAATTGTACCTAGTATAGGTGAAAGATTGTTACCCATAGGCAGACCTGTTTTTTGAATATAAGTTTAATTATTAAAATTGAAAAAAATTTGATTCAAACATAATTTTAGACAATCAGATAAAAATTCGCAAATATGATCGGAAAAGTTAGATTCAAATAGAATTTCATTAACAATATTTTGGCATTCTATAAAAGGAATGCTTGGAAAAAGATTACCAATATCAAAACATATAAGAAAACAATTTGTATCTAAAGTTAAAGCAACTAATTTATCAGCTAGTTATTGTGAATTAGAAATAGAAAAAGGAAATTGAAAGTTAAGGTAAGAACGTAAAGTTTGATTCAACCAAGATGAAATTTGAAACAGGAGTGATATAAAAAGAAACAATAGGTCTAATAGGATTGTTTAGTTTATGAATTTTTGGAAGGCCATATAGAAGAGGTAAAGAAGGGTTCATTAATAGTAAATTATAATGTTTGGTATTAAAAAATTCAGACAAAATATCTTTGTTCATGTTAATGAAATCTTTATCTTTGAATACTAATATAAATTTTCTTTTATTCTCCAACAAAGTTAAAGATTTCATATGACAATATGTTTTGGACAAATATATTTGCAAATTCTCTGTTTTTACCGTCAGTGTATTTTAGAATTTATATCAGCAGCTAAGTTTGATTATATGTAATATAAAATAAATATGTCGGTTATAACTATTTTCAGTATTGAACATCCCATATTCAATTTTTCTTTATTTACTTGGAGGTTAAATTTTGTTTTATTATTTTCAAGTTCTTTGATTCTAATTTTTGTAATTGTAATTTTTGCAATACAAACAGCTTTAGAAGTATGTATGCGGATTATGTGTATTATTTGTAGATTTGGGGAATCATAAATTAATAAATTTTGTTGGAAAAAAATGTCTTCTCTCCTGCGTTCCTGGGTTTGAGCTAACCCACATCAATTTTTTCTGGGTTCCTAGCACTAATAATTTTAAAGTGAAAACTTTTTGTTATTTGACTACATACATTTTTCTAAAACTTGTTTAATTATTAGTGTTAAACTCCGTTTCAAGTTTTCAGCGAAAATACTGAATCGATTTAAATGAAATTTGGCACAATAAAAGATTACATAACTCTTTATAGTCTGAATCAATATTGTTAATGTTTTGTAATTGTCACAGATAATTAGAAAAATACTTTATTTTATAAAAAACGTTCAGGTACAAGTTATGTTTTGTACATATCAATGGTAAAAAATTTTTTTAACTTAGTTTTCCTGAAATTTTGAATTGGCGATCTCCGCGTTTTCTAAGAAGTGATAAGCATTCAGATTAATCACGTATCTTGACGACAACATTTAAATAAAACTTCAATTCAAGAGAGAAGCCGATTTCAAGGTATAGTGGCGGATCAAGGAACGTCGGGGCCCTAGGCGGCAGAGCCACTTTGGGGCCCCTATATAGTCAAAGCAAATCAGTTAACCATTTCTGGAACGCTTTACAATGATAACTTCTAGCCAAATTCGATGCATTGTCGTAACTTTGTCTTTTACATAACTTTATATCAAATCGAAGAATAGACTATGTTTGTAGAATGTGGTCTTTCAAGTATAGAGCTGTATGGTTTGAAATGGGTGAAAATTGTAAAAATCTCTCTTTAATAACATCATTTCTATGAACGTATCTTATAATTGTTGGTCCACATGAGAAATAGAATCCACGATAATACAGTAAAAACTAGCATCCTTTATTTTTTGTGGAATTATTTCTGTTAAATTTTTTGCAATTATTGAAAGAAACTCATTACAAATATTATGAGATTTGTGTTACATTTTCCACGGTAATTGCACTTCTCCAAGTGTATTTTCAAAAACTCGTCATACGCACTCAAATATGCTAAACAGAATCTATAAACACCTTTCCTTGTTGATATTTCACTTTCACCATGTCCTGGAAATCGTAGACAAGGCGTCAAAAACTTAATAGTAAAAACCACTTAAAGCAGAACCTTCCGCTAATAATTTTCTTGAGAGGCTATCTCGTTTGCAAAACTATCGTAGATGCCATTTATTGTTATATGCTTCTTTGATTGCTCAGGTTCTGAAACTTTTGTGTGAGCTGAGAACACTAACCATTCTCTTTTTTCCTTAGCACCACTAGGTAATCTAAGGTAAAGGTGTTCATTTGTTAGTCCTCGATAGTAAGTTTGATCGCTATCATTGTAAAGACATTTTAAATTTGTGATATCGCCAATATTTTTTGGAGGATATTTAATGACAATGTCAATCATTGTTAGTTAAAACAGCATTCCATAGAGCAATATCCTCATTAACCGGCGTGAGCTTAGGCATGTTAAAATCGTTATTTTCTTCAAGATCAACTCGTTTACTAGATTCACAAATGTTCGATTTATTTTCATCATTCAGTGACTCAGGTACTACTTCCTCAAGTGGCACTTCTTTTGCCTGCACTTCATAAGACGTCGAAGAAGTGAAGGAAGGAATTAAAAAAGTTCGTATAGATCCGCGCAGTTTTTCTGTAACTTCATGCTTTCTTTTTACTTTTTTCGTTTTCTCTGCATCAGATTGATACCGTTTCATTTTATTTTCGTTAAAAAATTATTTTAATATAGTTATCATCTACTATCAACTAAGAGTGTTCGTGTTTGAAATTCAACTGTCGAAGCATAGACAAAAAAGTGTTGGAGTTCGATACAGTCACACGCTTTACAAATCTTAGAACGAAGGAAAAAACTTCATTGTTGGATGCACGTTAGAATCTTCAGCTAAGAGATGTGGAGACTTATTCCGTATGTAGCATTCAAAGTAATTTTCTGGCGTACAGTCTGAATGAAAATTTTGTTACTTTATTTTTATTTTATTTTATTTTTATTGTTTTTTGTTGATAGTTGTTGTTATAGTTTTGTAATGGTTTTATGTATTAATTCTGATAGAATTATATTGTTATGGAGGGGCCTGAATTAAAAAAAAGTTTTAATAGTAAATCATCAAAGTTTATGGTAGAAGAAACTAGAAACGCATGTTGTCAATCCGATTATTAATTTAAATAAGGTATTTGGGAACCGTTATTCAAAAAATATAAAATTTCACTGTATGTCGGCGAAATAATCAAAATCACTACTAAGAAATTTGATTGTTTTGTTTTGTGTGTTTTCCGGATTCGGATAGTTCTCTACATTTTAACTCAAACGATATCAAAATGTAAATATATACTTTAAGTAGATAATCCATTGAAACACTAGATTAACAATATAAAAATAAACGAATTTCTGTCAAGAAGATTATTTTCTACAAAATGTTTTTACTCGGTTCTCCGATTGTACTTTCTTATCCACGATTGCTATCGCGTACTGTGTGTTTCATGCACATAAATCTTTCCTTTATTATCTGCCCATCTTAAGTTTCTTGCTTCGTTCTAAAACCTTAAGACTTGTATTTACAAATAGCCGTAAGTGCAGAATTTTCACTCACCACGCTCTCGGTAGTACCTTTAATCCTTAACGGCTACGATCAATAAATTTCGCTAAACCGATACAGTGAGTTCCCACAGACCTACATGTATCTTTTTCTGAAGTAATTTCACAACAAAATTTTTATTTATTCAGTTGTTTCGTTTGATTATGTATTAAAATATGACTAAAGCAAATTATGGAAATTAACAAAAATACATTGGAATTCAAAAATCAAATTTTATTCAAAGAAATATTTGAAAACACCTTTCAAAGTATAATGTTTCAGAAGTTTTTGTTCCTACTGCATTCTAAACAAATTTTTCTTGAACACTGCAAGCATATTGGTCCTCTACAGGTAATACAGAGGTAGGGTAGGGTGGGGTAGGTTCGGACACGTTTTTTCAAAAATTAATATTGCAAAAATAAGAGAAAATTTTTGAGATATTTCTGGTGCTATGGATACCTTACGCCCGTATTTATAAACAATACTTAAGGTCGTGCTCATACTTAAGCACGAGATTACGTAACGTTTGTGTTTTATAAACAAACCTTAAGCAACGACCTGTGCTCAAGTATGGATAAAATGCATGCTATGCTCAAGGTAGCTGGATAGGTACCTTAAGCATCTGTTTTGACGTAAGTGACAAGCAAAATTTATTTTACTTAATTTGCGTTTGTGATTTTCGTTTCAATGTTTGAAGAGTATGAAGAAATGGAAGAATTTTTAGAATATATTGATATTGTTGAAGAAGAAATTAATGACGAACGTGTCCCAAAAAGATATATACGTGATATGGAAAACCCAATGGAATTTTTTAATACAAAAGAATTTCGTATTCATTATCGTTTTCGGAAAGGAACTGTTTCTAATGATCTTTTGCCGCTAATTATTGAAGGATTACAAAAACCGGATAATCGTGGTCTACCCATTCCACCAATTTTACAATTATGTATTTGTTTACGGTTTTATGCTACATGTAATTTACGGGTCCATATCACTTTAGGGCACTCTTCTTTGAAAATTACAATTAGGTGTTCTTAATACAGAAAAGCGTTTTAAGATGGTTATTGGAAAAAAAATTGCGGAATATTCACTTTTCTTAAAGTTATACGGTCTTAAAGTTGGAACTACTTTTTACTCATATGACGTCATTTACCTTTTTACAACGCACTGTAGGAATTACGATTTTTTTAAAAAATTGCTACATTATCGTCCGCCATAGAAAAAATTTCTAAACTACATGTGTGGTCGCCGTGGGTAGTAATTAAATTTAAAAACACTTTTAATAACATCAAAACAAGTTGAACTTCAAAAAACACTCATTTTCTTGGCGTATAACACAGATCAATAGATAATGTTATATCAATTTTTATCAACTTAATAACGCCTTCTTTTATGAAAATGATTAAGACTAACTCAAAATGGACCAAAAACAATAAAAATCTGTCAACACCTTTAAATGCATTTGTATGTTTATAAAGACACGTCCCTGCTGGAAAAAACTCATACGATCTCATAAAAAAAATAATACGAAAATATTCTATAAGATTTTATATGTGTATTTGACCACGAAATTACTCATAAAAACTCATAACTGTTATATTTCATTATAATCTAAGAGATCTTATGAGTTGCTTCAGTATCTCATATAATCTCATCATATTTTAAGAAAAAATCTGAAATCTTATGAGTTAAAATGGATGAAATGTAAAAGCTATCAGAATCAATGAGCTCATGTTCAGATTATAAATATTCATGAGAATTAATGAGTGGAATAAAAAATCACGAAGAAGCAATCGGAGAGATTTAGAAATAATTTAGAAATGATTCAAATCAACTATGTTCAAAAAAAGGTATTGATGAAAAAATTACCTGTAATAAAATATAAAAAAAAACGTTAATAACTGGTTCTGAAGATTAATGGAAATTGAACAAATATATATATACATATATACTCAACACATATTATTTATTATTTATTAATTTAAATAAATTAGAACAATAAATAAATTAGAACAATAAATAAACAAGTAATTTTAAACAATACGGTAAATGTCATAGAAAAACTTTTTAATTTTCAATTTTGATAGAACCAACTTAAAATTTTTTGCTTACATAAATAAATAATTTTCAACTATACATAAAAAACTTCTAATCAAACTGTTTTTAAACAGTATGGAAAAAATGTTAAAATAACAGCAAAACTTTCCAATTTTTGATTTTAATACAGCTATTATCAAATTATTTATTATTTATTTCTATAAGTGAATAATTTGGAATAATAAATGAAAACTTATTAATTGAAATATTCTTAAACAGTATGATAAAATTTTAAATCAACAGAACTATTTTAATTTTTGGTTCTGACAGAACTAATTTCAATATTAGTAAATGAAAGAAAATACATAATGAATTAATATTCATAGAGAATAACATTAAACATAAAACATGTCATAAAAAACACAAAACATTTTATAAGAAAACATAAAACATTATTAAGAATAATATTATAAAAGAAGAATTATAAATCAACTGTATCATTCATCTCCCAAAGGCTCGTCCTCTTTGGAATGGACTTTATCACCAAATTGTGACTTAGCTTTACGTAAATTATCAGTAGAGTCATCTGAATCATCTGAACTAGATGATGCTTTACTTACGAGATTTTTTCTTTGGTTCTGCCTTATCTGAATTATCTGAACTAGACGATACGTTATTGTTACTAAATTTTTTCCTTGGTTCCACCTTATCTGAACCATCTAAACTAGACGATGCGTTAATTTTACTAGATTTTTTCTTTGGTTCCGCCTCATCCGAATCGCTACTACTGGAGTCAGACGAGTCATCACTAGGAGACGAGGATTTTTTTTTGGAGGATAGATTCGCTGACCTCGCTTTTTTTCTCAAATCAGATATTTTTCTGCGGATATGGTCATCGCATTTATCAACTTCTGCGTTAATATAAGCATCATCCGTATAACGGGTGCTTAAATAATATCGGAAAATTCCTGAAATCAAACATTGAATTATAAATTTGTAATTAAGTTCTATAATACAATATAAAAAATATGAATTCCTTCAATAATTTCATACCTCTCACGGCTAGTCTAATCGTTGGATCAAGTCCAGGTTTGCGAGACGACATTTTAATTTTATTAGATTTTCCACCTTTAACGCTATGTTTTATTATTTCTTCAGGAGTATACTGGGTCATTAAATGATAAAATTGTGAGTAATTAATAAGAAAAACAAATAGAAATCCCAATACTAAATAATTTGAGAAACACAAAGGATACTATAGGATCTCATGAATTTTTAAATTGAAATGAAGTACCATAGAATCTCATAACTTTTTAAAATTCAAATGTTAGAAGATATTACAAAATTTCTGAAATTATTACGATAAGTCTAAATCTCTCGTACTAAGAATAAAAAAATTATTTGAGGTGATTGAATGGTTAAAACAATTATTACACTTTATTTTATTTTAGGTTCAGTAATAAAAGATTAATATATATCAATAATTTTTGTAGATGAAAAAAAATATTTTTAATGTTATTTTTTTTTAGAAATTATGTTTTACGATGCTCTCAAATTATATATTATAAATTCGTTAAAAAAAAAATTAAAACCATTTTTTGCATCGAGACAAAAAAACTCAAAAGACTTTGAAATTGTTTAAAATCAAAATAAAATGATGAAATTTTATAAGTTATGAAGTCAGTATCATAAAATCGTTATACATTCTCATAACTTTTGAAAACTGATAAATAGGACTAAAATTATTATAAACTAAAAATTATTTATAATTTACTAAAAATAATATTAAGATTTGTTATTACAGTTTAGATTCTATATTTTAATTTTACTAAAACTAACATTTATAGAAATATAAGAAAAATATTAACTAACCTGCTTTGAAGGAAACCGCGGCATTGTTCAGTTTTGTGACCAATTTTAATATTAAACTTTTTCGTAGGCAAGGCATCTACCTTGAACTTCTGAATCTCGTTCACGTTTACAATTTTTAATTCATTCGTTCCAAGTATTTTAATGTAAGCGAACATTTCTCACTTATAACGAATAAAAAATCAACACGAACAATAAGTAACAATGCTGCACTTGACACACAGTCCGACGCGCTTTTGTCTAATGACCTTAATAGTCCGCGCAAACCTGCCAATGAACGATTGATGTAAGTAAAGTATTTGGGAGAAGGGGACTAGAGAGAGACCCTCTCCGCTATACTTAAATTTCGCTACAGTATACTCACTCTTTAAGATGCAACAGGCTATCTTTCTTTCTCTCATTCGTGGCTTATGGAAAAATAAAAGCAGAGCTAAAAAGTCTTGCTCTAAGGGAGCACTGTATAATGAATTCGGCTGTTTGTGGTTGTCAAAAAATACGGCAAGTAAAAAAAAAATTCTTTTTCTTTAACAAAAAATACTCGCTATCTTGTTAATCAAAAAATTAAAAAAATATATAAACTACTGGATTTTATCATTTTAATACATGATTATATAATCCAATAATTCAAAAAAAAATTTTTTTTTTAATTAAACATTTCTAATCTTTAGTTTTTTAAATAAATATAATTAAAGAACAATTTTTTAGTAACTGTACATCATAAATTCGAATCTCTTGTAAATTGATCTGAAAATGATATTTTATGAGATTCTATACCGGATTCAGGCCTTTTTAACGTATAGAATATGATAAGTTTCAGTATATTTTGATGTGTATTTGTCCACGGAAATACTCATAAATAATCACAAGAATTTCAATTGCAATACTGCTTATCATTTCTCATAAGTTGTCGATAACTTCTTATGAGCTACTTTTCTTTCGATTTTCCACATAAAATCGCATAGAAATGCTACTTGAGATTTAATCTTGAAGTTCTCATGAAATCTTATAAATATTAGTAATTGATAGAATCGCTCATAAAATCTCATAACGACAAAGAAGTAATATTTTTATGAGAATCTGTGAGTTAGCGAACTACTGATAAAATATCATAAAATATTTGAGAACAAATTTTCTCTGGCTCATACGTATATAAGTAAATCATAAAATCTTATAGAATAATTTTTTTTTCCTATGATATTCCATGAGGTCTTTCCAGCAGGGGTTGTTTGCCGTACAATTCATGTCACATAAAATGATCTAAATGCTTAGATAAAAGCTTCGATTGCAGTACAGTTTTTTATTGAACGGTCCACTAGCACTCAACTGAAACATCTTTGGCACTTTTAACAACTGCTAAGAAGCCAGGTCTTTGATAAAGTTGGCAAACCGTAGAAAGTATTAAGTTAAGCAATAGCCTCACAACACCGGTATCGGGCAATTCTAAAAATACGAGTATGTCGAATAGATAAAAGTATCTTTTAAAAAAAATCCTTTTAGTACATTATAGTGCGTTTTAGATCTCTGGCATATAAAATTATGTCTCAGAATGGTTGACGATGACACCTAAATATTAGGCGTACTGGGCCCCCATTGTTGCAAACAAATCAGTAGTTTCAATCTGCAAGCGGCTCTTTGATCTTTGTGTAACAATTTTACCCAATGCGCATTATGCCGGAAGTCGATTTGAACGGCAAGATTGGATGAAATTTTGTTACCTGTTTTCAACGTGTCAAAACTACTGCGCATGATTTGTTTCTATACTGCGAAGTAACCTTAACCCTAACTTTAACACTAACCTTAATCTTAACTCTTACTTTAACCGTAACCTTAATCCTAACCTTAACGCTAACCTTACCTCAAACCTTAACTCCAACATTTAACTCTAACTTTTACTTAATTCTTAATCCTAGTCATGTCGTTCACTTTGATCCTAACCTTAGCTTTAATGACAAATTTAACCTTAACATTAACTAACTCTATTTAACATCTTAAAAAGCGTGTAAAGTGGTGACATCTTTAGTATCTGTAATTTTCCCGTTACACCTTGTGTTTATAATACATTTGCATTTATTTTTAAATTAACCACCGTTACGAATGTAATTGTATAATAAGTTAAGTTTACTTTTAAGCATCTTTTAACCCATGTACCTATTGTACAAACTTTGATTTTTTCTTTGTTTTATTCTGTAAACAATTTAAAGTGTACTAGTATTGTATCACTACTTATTAAGACGCCATGTCTAAGAGCACGCTAGCTTGTGCCTTAACGGGTAATGTAGGTACACGCTAAAACGTCATCGTTGATTATGACGTAAGCATTTTAGCGTGTACCTAAATTACTATACTTAACTAATGTCAACGCTGGTACACGGACATTTAAGTAGTTTTTATATTAAACTCACAGGCCATATTGCATAAAACATTGTTATCTTATTATTATTTATTGATAATTGTTGAGCCATTCGGCCTTACAATGGATTACGTTACCTTTACACGTTTACCCTTTACGTAATAATATAATACATATACTTATAATACATACAAAAATTTATAAAACTAAAAGAACTTTCTCCAATAAAATATTCCAATCACCATCTTACTATTCTATTTCGTTAGACCTAACCCTCCCCTCTTATCCTTCTTTCTTTTACTGCTTTCATTCAATTCAATCCCTCCCCCTCCGCCCTAAGCAAAGCTTTCCTCTCCCTCATTTCTTCCCTTAGCTCGTCACACTCCTCACTCAAGTGTTCTATGTCCTCCCATCCCTCCCCACATAATCTACATCTCCTCATTACATCCTCCTTCCAATACTTATTTAAATTCTCCTCATTTCCACATCTAAACCTGGCTATAAGCCGTTTCTCTCCTAAGCTTCTCCTCCCCATCAGATACTTAGGTACTACCCTGGACACTATATTCCCATACCTTACGTTATACTTCCCTTCCATTATCATTCCTACCCTCTCTTGCACCTGCGAGTCTTTATTTCTTCTTACTATCTCCTCCGTATTTAATCTCCCTTCGTCTCTCCTTCTTTCCGCCTCTTCTCTTGCGAAACCTCCTCGTTGGTAGCACAGTTTGCTTTCTTCCTGCCCATATATATTTTTGCTATCTTTTATCGTCCTCCAGCAACATTGCAAAATTTTGCATTCTCTCCTACCCTTCATTGTCTCTTCATAACCCATCCCCCTTTTTCCTGCTTCTATTCTAATCTTCTGTAACTTCCCCTCCTCCTCTATTATGTACCCCGGCGTCTCCCTGTCTAAACCTAGTATCCATTTCCAATATTATTTGCACTCTTTCCAATAGGTTCCACTCTTTCCAAACCCATACCTCCACCCCGTACAACATCACACTTTTAATCAATTTTTCGAACAGTCATCTTCTCTTCTCGATCTCCTTCCCAAACACTCTTTCCCCTAAACTCCATACCTGCCCTAATACCCTGTTAACCTTCTTTGCTAACTCCCTTATATGCGCATCATTTTTGTTATCGGACCTTAGCCTATATCCCAAATATGTCACTTCATTCACTGCCTCTATCTTCTGTTCTCCCCAACTTAACTCCTCCCTTTTCTTCCCTTCTCTCCCTTTTTGCAAAACTACCATCTTAGACTTTCTTACATTTAAACCCAAATCTTTCCTTTCCAGGTACCTCTTTATCGTATTGATCATACCTTTCATCTCCAACTCATTTTTTGCCACCATGACCATATCGTCTGACATATGCCAACACCCAAACTTTAACCCCTCCTTCTATGACCACACCACCACACTGTCCTCCCTTCAACACTTCCTCTATGTCTCCTATATACAGTGCAAATAAAATAGGGCTAAGAGGACACCCCTGCCTTAACCCCTTCCTCGTCCAAAACACTTCACTAACACTATCCCCTATTTTTACCCTATTCTTGGTCTCTTTATATATCCCTTCTAGTTTCCTCACTAGTTGTTCCTCTATTCCCTTATTCCTTAACACCCTCCATAGTTTTTCCCTATTCACATTATCAAACGCAGCTTCTATGTCCATAAAGAACGCGTATACCTTACTCCTTTTCTTATCTGGCTCTCCATTCACCAACTGTTTCAATATATAAACATTGTTTATTGCCTTTCTTCCTACTCTAAATCCCATCTGCCAATCTGGTAATAGATTTTTTTCTTCCACTTCCTTTTCCAACCTTCTTTGTATAATCATGGCATACAATTTATGACTTACATTAGTGACACTAATCCCTCTATAATTCTTTACCTCCTTCCTATCCCCTCCCTTATAAACCGGAAGAATTAAACTTTCTTTCCAACTCCATGGCAATTCCTCCCCTGTCCATATTATATTAAAAAATTTTCTTATATTTCCTCTCACTCTTTCCCTTACATATTTCTACTGCTCTCCTTGCGTACCGTCCGTTCATGCCGTCTTTCTTAATTTTAGTTTATTTATTGCTTCCTCCATTTCCTCTTTCGTTATCTTCCACCCCTCCTGTATTTTATTTACCCCTTGCAATATCACCTGCCCTGGTCCTTCTATTGTTCCCTCCAAACGCTCCATACAATAACCCAACCACACCTTTAAATCCATTAAACCTCCTCTCCTCTTACCTCTTCTTCTCTCCTTGTTTAGAAATTCCCACACTTCTCCTTCTTTCTTTATTTCCTTTACTTGTTTCTCCATTTCCTCTTTATAAGACACCTTTCTCTCAAAACATACATTTTTAAATTTCACTTTCTTCCCCTTATACTCCTGTACATCTATTCTACCTTTCTTCCATCTTCTTCTAGCATTTCTCATTTCTGTTTTTGCCTCTCTACATTCTCTATTCCATCACCTATTTTCGTTCCTCTTTTTTCCTTGTCTTCTCCCAAACCTTTTCTTTTCTACTGTTTTCTCCATTTCTGCAGTCAACTCCTTTAATCCTTCTTCCCCCCTTACACCTCCCCAATTCACTTGCTCTAACTTCATTTTATATCTTTCTATGCTTTCCTCGGTCCCCATTTTTTTCACTCCCCATCCCCTCTGTTCCTCCTTATTTCTTTGCTCTTTTCCTTTTAAAATCACTTCCAGTGGCTGATGATCCGATTCCTCTCCATTCCCCACTTTAAACCTTTTTATGTTCTCCCACATCTCCCCACTCACTATCACGTAATCGATCACCGATTCCCCCCTCCCTCCCATATATGTGTAGTCACCTCTGTCCCCCTCCACTATATTTCCATTAAGAATTGACCACCCTTTTTTCTCACATATATCCACTAACATTTTTCCATTCCTATTAACTGTCTTATCTATGCTAACTCTTCTCTTTACTTTCCTTCCTATAATCACTCCTCCCTGTTCCCCTGTTCTCCAGTTAAAATCTCCCCCTATAATAATCTTTTCTTTTTACTCCCCCTGTACCAATTTCACAATCTGTTCACTTATCAACCTCATATCCCGCCCATAAACTGTTAGCAATATATATTTTTCCTTTCCTTCTCTGACCACATAATTTTTTACGATTCTTTTCCCTTGATTCTCGTCTCCCTCCTTTTTTTCCACCGACCAGTTCGTTTTTATACCCGTTAGTATTCCTTCCCTTGCTCTACCTTTACTTTCTTTTCTAGTTGCAAATTCCACCTTTTAATTATACCCCTCTGGTAATTTTTCCTTCCTTACTTCCCAGTCTTTTTCCTCCAACCATGTTTCCGACATTTCCATCATATCATATCTTTACCTCCTTTAACAGTTCTTTACACATTTCTACTAACTCACCATCTTTTCTCTCTTTTCCTTCCGCTACCGGTGATTTCCTTACTTTGGTGCTCTTCCTAAACACCTCCGCCACCGTAGCTTGCCTTTTTCTTTTTCTTTCAGACCACCCTTCCTCGGAATCCGACATAATTTCCCTTCTCCTCTTATCGTTACAGTACTTAACTGTCTACCCTTTCTGATTAAAGAAATGTTAATTATATTAAATTCACCAAAAAATTCCACGTATTTTATGCATACAAATGCAAAATATAAATATTGTTATCTTTGACGATGTAGTTAACTGACGCTATTGTTAAATTAATACCTACGATTTAGTTAACGGCGTCAGCTAATATAGCTAACTTTGCTTTATGCAACCAGAAAATAATGTGTTTGTTGCTAAATGAATAATGAGATAAAAGGGTAATTTTCCAATTATCAATCATTTTTTTTGTCCGCTTTCGTTTGATACCGATAACAGTTTGCTTTGCACCTCTAAGTCTGCTTTAAATTATGATTTTATGTAGCAATTTTATGTCGTTTTTTAAATTTAAAAACAAAACCTTAAAAACCTGTAACCTTACGTAGGTACACTTCTGCGCCTAGATACACCTTTTATCAAAGATTCACCTTTTTCAAAGATACACGTTTTTTAAAAAAATATAATAATTTTAGAATATTTTATTTAAGAATCCGAAAATGTAGTACGCTTTAATTTAGTAGAAGCTACATCAATTTTTACACGTAACAAACATACAATATACACCGCCGCCGTGCGTTGCAAAAATATAAATGACGTCTAAAAGTAAAAAGTAGTTCCAACTTTAAGACCGTATAACTTTTGACAAAATGAATATTCCGCATTTTTTTTTCAATAACTATCTTAAAAGGTTTTTCTTTATTAGGAATACCTAATAGTATTCTTCAAAGAAGAGTGCCCTAAAGTGATATCCAGCCTAATTTACAACTTGTGTCTGGTGATTTGCGTGGAATTAGCCAGTCTACAATAAGCCTTATAATACGAAGAGTGTCAATATTAATAGCAGAACATGTACCAGAATTTATTAGCTTTCGTCGCACCGCACAAGGATTTAGGACAAATATTACAAAATTTTATGAAGTTGCTAACTTTCCCAACATTTCCGGATGTATAGATTGTACTCATATTAAAATAGCAAACCCTGGAGGAAATCATGCAGAAGTGTTTCGAAACAGGAAAGGTTTTTTTTCTTTAAACGTACAGGTATACTTATATTGACGAAAAGAAATATTTTACAAAAACAAAATCCTTGTAGGTTGTTGCTGGGCCTAACAAGGAAATACTTGACATTGTTGTTCGACACCCTGGATCAAGCCACGATAGTGTTATATTTGATCGTAGTGCTTTAAGAGTAAGATTTGAAAGGGGCAACATTCCAGGATTATTAATAGGAGATAATGGATATGCATGTAGGCATTACTTACTTACACCAATGTTACAGCCAGGTAATGTAATTTGAAATTAAATATTCAGAACAAGAAAAACTCTTTTAATTTTATAATAGCGATTGACGAAGAAGTTCGCTATAACACAGCACATATACGAACTAGAAATATTGTTGAAAGATTATTTGGAACGTGAAAAAGGCGGTTTCCATGTCTTCAGCGAGGGCTCCAGACCAAATTGGAGACATCAGTCGCTATCATATGTGCAACAGCAACACTGTATAATATAGGTTTACGTGAGAACGAAGAATTTGTTGATGAATATATTGTTAACGAAATACCTATTGCCAGGAACATACCTGATGCTGAACGAGGATTGGATTTTGGAAGACATTTTATTGAACAACATTTTAGGCAATAGAAATTTAGATATTACTTTTTTTTTAATCACTTCATATGAAATAAATACATCATACAGAATTTTTTATTAAATATAATAATTACAAAATAAAACTTAAAATATGTTTACAGAAACTTTATCATAATCATTTACTGACCTTTAGAGAGCTAGAAGAAAAATGCGTTAAAAATATGTAATAATTAATTTACTTACCAAAAGCTGAGTTTACCTGCTTTTTAAATTGCATTAGCTTTAGAGAAGCTAATTCTCGTTCAAAGTCAGCCCTCTAAAGATCTCTTTCTGCTGCTTCCACTCGCAATTTCATTAATTTTTCTTTTTGCTTCCTTCTTTCCGTCGCCCAAAGCAGATCTTGTGTTAAGATTTGTTTTTTTATTTCAAATATTTCTTGTTGCTGTTGGGCGGCGTCGAGTACTTTGTTCACCCTGGCCTTTTTCTCAGTTACTACTCTTTTTGATATAGGAGTAATAACTGAAACTAAGATTTATCTGTTAATATTATGTACATTTACATGTTATACGTACCACCAGGTAGTGCATTTTCACTATGCACAGTACTCCCAGAAGGAAACTGCAAAGTGGAAACATCAGGATCAACTAAAATATATTTGTTTATAACTTTGTATGCATTCATAAATATAACAAAATTGCACCTGTTGGTGGTTCAGAAACAGCTTCTTCTGTAGCTGTTAAGGATTTTACAGCTTCATCTACAAAGTGGTTTAAATTAATTTATTGATTAATAATACAAAGAGTTCTGCATGTTCACCTTTTTCAAATGAAGCTGTGTTGTCCCAAGAACAGATGACGCTTACATCGAGACTGCGTGCAACATTATCTTATACTTGTAGCACTGGGTCCAGACATGGTTTTTTTGGTGGTCCTCCACCTGTCAAAAGCATGCTGTGACGCAGTACTGTGCTCTCTTTACGCTTTCTAAAATAATAAAAATTGTATACATCTAATATTTTGTTTTTTAATTTTTGGAATGACTTGTAATAGGTATTTAAACGTACCTTTGTTTTAAGTTATTCCAAAGTTTTTTAAGCTGCACCACAGTTCGCACGGTATCAATTTCGGGTTGGGAATTATAACATGTAGTTATCAGTTCCCAAGCCCTGTTTTTTTCCGATACCAAAGCACCATCTGTCCTCTTGTTTTCAATTATGGGATTGTCCTTAACAAGCTGTGCCAGAAGAAGCTTTTCTTTTGTGGAATACACTTTATTAGTATTCATCTGTAAAGTGTTATTTAATATATTTTATAATTAACTAAAAACACTCAAGTATTTATTACTTTCCTTCAATGATAATTCAATAACAATCTTAAATCAGTGAAATTTTGACAGTGAAAGCGGTGAAAGCAAGTGAAAGTTACTAAAACTTATGTAAAATTCCCTAACTTTCAGTACTTGAGCACCGCTTTATGCGAGTAAACCTGTAACGTGCACATTTTTTTCGATTGAATACGTCTGATATTAATTAACATTTTTGCGTTCACTGTTTATGTAAATTCTTTTGCGCAATGCATTTGACGCATTGCACATGCGTTTTTGAGCCTTCTTCTTAAGTACGAAGACATCTTACGTTTCGCAATGAGGCGAAGCAGACATTTTTTTGCGTGCTGCAAAAAGTGGAATTACCACTTATTGAATTTGTGTTTGTGAATTTTTGCGTAATGGGGAAAATTATGTAAGTCGGCGTCTCGTTGTAGTACTTTCGTTTGGTAGTAACACTTGCGTTTGATAGTAGCATTTGCGTTTCGTAGAATTTAAAAAAGAAATGTAAAGATAAAACCCGTTAATTCGAAGGGGTAAGTCATTTTTGTTTTGATCCGCATTGTGTAATACATCGCAATTTACGTTTTAGTTTTTGTTTATGGTACTTGGTTTCAAATCTTCGAAAAAGAATTAAGTATACGATTTACGGGAATTGCATCATATTGCGTCATTTCAATGAGTCGTATGATGACCACGCCTAAATAGCAAGTTGCGCAATAATTTTTTTTTACGTCCGAACTGGAAGTTTTTGCTTTTGATATACGACTACGCTTTCTGATTTATTCGATGCTTTTTGATTTGTGTACGTGTGAATTCGTTTATGGTTACGTTACGAAAATTTCGTTTGGATACTTACGCCTTTTTACGATTTTGATGTTTGAAATGCGATATTAAGATATGGTTTACGCTGCACGTTTGATGTTAGTCACAACGTCGCTGTTACGAAGAATTTCTGTTACGAATTATGATTTTTATGAGTAAAAATGGATAATTATTCATGTGTTACGTCTGATGAAATTGTTGTTGAGTTGCGAATGATTATCATACGCTACGTTTGTTTTACGATGTTCTGGTTAATGGATCTGTACGAATATTAGATCAATCAGGATAAATACGGAAAATTTGGAAATTTAAATATGCATTTCAAGAATTTCGTAATGTTGCGTCATCGCATGAATTAGATAAGAACGCGTAATTGACACCACCAATTCGACTTGCGCATTAAAGTTTGAAATCAGGTAACTTTGATTTTATACTTAACCTTCGATACTGTCAAATATGTAAATATGTTTTTTTTTTGATATTATGTTAATGTGTTAATCTTTTGGTTTCAATATTTAACCATTTTAATATATAAAAAATATTGTGGCGTCCAATTTATAAAACTTTTGTGATCAAGTTAAAAATGTTAATCTTAAGTAACGTAAGAATTCCCACGACTCTAATTTAATAAATCTGAAAATTTCTTATTGCTCTTATGTAGTTTGTTTTTAATGTGTGTTTTGAATAAATATTTTTGTGAGCTGGCTGGTGCATTAATTCATTTATTTGTTATGCGTTTATGTTTTGTTTTATGATACAAATGACACCCTTAAAAGTTATTCGTTATAAACCCGAAGTATGTTTTATAAAACGGAACGCGTACTTGAGCTACAATCGGTCCTAAGGCATGCTTACTTGAGTACGTGCTTAGCCTCAAGCTGAGCATCGTTTATAAATACGGGCTTTATACTATTTCCAACATTTTAGCAACTATCTCAATCAAAAAAATGCAGTTGTTTTCCTTTAGTTATATTTTGACCCAAAAGATGCATTTGTCCGAATCTGCCCCATAGTGGGGCACATTTGGACAAGTAGTGGGGTACATTCGGACAAGTCTATTAAAATTCATAATTTATTCATTTTCAAGAGAATAAAAGACATACATAATAGAAATAGTTTATTGAACATTATAACCGTCAAAATTGAAATAAAATTTTATGAGCGAGCAGATCTTGGAAGTTTTTGGTGCTTCCACAGGGTTAGGTATTTTTGAAACGATGTCTTCTCTGGAAACAGTCGAAATATCCTCCAAGTCTGGAAAGCGAAAACTACTTTTATACTTTCGTAAAAAATTTACTGTATAAGAGCCATCATTATTGCAAGATTCCACTCCGCCAATGTAATGTAATGCGCTTTTGTTGGTCGGAAATTTGACAAGCAAATAATCATTACAATTGATTACGTCGTCATCCAATAGCATGGGCACATCATTGTCTTGAAACTCATCCAGGGAATCGGACAGATCGTCAAAAAATTTTGTCTCATGAACAATATTCTGTGGCAAATCCACATCAGAATCTGAGGAGTCACTTTCTATTTTCTTCAACTTTTTCTTTCGTGCCTTCCCTTTGCCCTTCTCCTTAACTTTTGTATTTTTTTTGTTCACTTCACCTCCACTTTGTAATATATTGCTCTTAGTGTTTTTTCTTTCCAACTTTTGTTTTCGCATAGTTTCCAATTCTTGAATTCTTTCCTTCTCCGGTGTACTCGTATAAATTCTGGATTTACCTAGTCGAGACTTTCCATTTGTTTTCCTCGGGCCTGCCTTTGGTAATGGTCTGACGGTGTGGACGGATAATATTTAAGCTTTTGGTTTTGTTACGTGATTTACTATGTCATTTAATAACATTCTTATCGTCATAGTCACTTCATCAATTTCGGAATCGGCCACATTGCTAGTGCTCATGCTGATGGACGGAATAAACGAATTGTTATATGTAATAGAAGTTGATGGCAATTCACACTGTTTCATTTGAACTTCAGGATCTGCCCGATCTGTGACGAATGACCCCATGAAATCGTCATCATTAAAAATCATATAATTAATAGGCCACAAGCCGGTACTGGAGAAGCTGCTGATAATGTTTTTTGGTGTAAAACTTTGCAGATAAGGATCTGCAGTGAGTTTAGCGATGTCATAAATTCCAATTGGTTTTCCAGGATCCGAAATCATGAAGTCATTAAAGGCAGCATTACATCTGGTCTTAAATGGGCCATAAATGCACCTATCTAAGGGTTGCATCTTGTGGATGCAATGGGGTGGAAATGATAGTAGAACTATGCCATTTTTACGACAATAGTTTATCGCCTCAAGTGAAGTGTGTGTTTCATGGTTATCAAGCAACAAAAGAATTGGATTTGCTTGGATACAACCAGTATGTTTTTGAATATGCTCCAATAACTGAAGAAACATTTTTGAAGACATCCACCCTGACTTCTCGGCAAAGCCTATTGCCCCAGGTACGGAACCATACATAAACTGCTCCTTCATACGTACACGAGGGAATACATATCCCGGAGCAATTGTATTTCCCACAGCAAACATGAGGCCGCACATTGTAACTAATACGCCCCTTTCAGCTGAAACGCACTGGCCCACTCCTTTTGTCCCTGTTTCGGCAATAACTTTTGGAGCCTGAAGAACGGTTGTCACACCAGTTTCGTCAGTATTCCAAATACGATTAGGAGAAAAATTGTATTTTTGTTGAACTTCTGCATAATTCTTAAAAAACGAAGTAACATTGGCTTTGTTGAAAGCCGCTGCTCGTGTAATGCTGGTATTTTCTGCTTTTCGATAGGAAAGTCTCTGATGACGACTCATGAAATGATCTCATCGATTCTACCCCAGCTATTTTCTTTTCGTTCCATGTGTCTGGAATTTTTTTGCATAACATACTTGCATATTCATATGCCAACTGCCGCGTAGACTTATAGGTCAACCCATAAAATATTTTGGAAGATGTAAGTAAATTTCCAACTGCTTTTCTTCTCCTGGAGAGAATATTTGACGGGTAGCATATTTTGATAAAGGAGACGCGTCCTCATCTGAACTACTGCTTTCATTTCCCGAGTCAATTGAATTCTTCTTACTTTTGAGTTTCTTAAGACGGTCATAAAGAGTTGATTTTGGGATACTGAAAGTGCTTGTAGCCATGCGAATCGACATTTGGCGATTGAGCACAGCTTTAATAGATTTTTTTAAATCATCTTTTGATATATCAGGGCGATTTCTCTTTTTGATGTAGTTACGCACTATCCTAAAATGTGTTTTCTTGATGTTTTCTTTTAGCAGTGTAGGTACCTATGACTTTATTTGTGAAGAGGGGCAGATTCGGACAGTTCGAAACTGCCCCACTCGATTTGTCCGAATGTGACCCATTAACAAAAAAACAAGAAAATGACTGAATAAAAATTCCCGCGCGATTCACATTCCTTTTGATGAGGTTACATATCGCACAACATATTAATATCTACGGTAAATAGGATAAAACTTACCTCACTGTTCTTTTTAAGCTGATAAAGCTTTCAATAACTCTAAAAAAATTTATAAAAGCAGCACTGTTTTTTAATTTTCTCAAATAACTGTTTCGGAAGTAATTGATGGCGGTCAACGTTTACGTATCATAGATCTACTACTGTAGAAGTATATTGTACTGTCAATACGACAGTGTGATAACACTGCAAGGCGGTAAATTTGAATTGTCCGGAGGTGCCCCATGTCCGATTCTACCCCACCTTCCCTACTGTGTTTTTCTTTTTAATTTTGAAGGACAAATATAACAAGCACGACGTGTTTCCAGGCGCTCTTCCTCATCTGCATTCTCGTTTGGTGTGCTGGATTTATTCAACATTCGCTCCAAAGTGAGTTTCAGTTCTCTCGGTATTCTTTTACTTTGTAATCTCCTTTCCATCAGCGGAGATGTTAAAGATTTGGCTAACTGTTTTAGAAAATCATGACGTTCCATTTTGCGGGCATTTTTATAACTTTGGTGGATAATATATGCATTTACCGTGGATACATCTAGCATTTGAAAAAATACAGCTATAGACCATCGATTAGTCCTTCTATTAGCACTATAGCTAGCACACTTTTTATCCAGGGTGTCAACACCACCCTTTGTCATGTTATAATATTCTATGATTTCGGGTTTTCCGTTATCAAAGTTTTTTGAGCTGCTGTGGTGCATTGAGGAAACAAGTAGGACTGCTTTAGATTTCTTTGCGACATGTGATAAAAGTGTAATGTCTTGGTGAAATCCATATAAAGATGTACATACTTTTCTAGATTTGTGTGGAAGTGTTGTGAATGATAATTTATTTATAAGATATTTACATTTGGAAGCATTTACACGAACATTTCTATGAACTTGCGACGGGGGTCGTTGGTTAGTAGCTTCGTACTGTTGACTCCTGCGTAGGCGTCAGACTGCGGTGCGGCTGTGAGACGCCAACGGATGGTGTGTTCATCTGCTGGTGGCGGTTGGTTGAACCTGGTGACGAGGCGCCTCGAACGATAGTCGGCTGGGTGTCGTGAGCGACGTTTGGTGAGGATCCGCGGAGTTTTGCGTATAGGCGAGAGTAATAATGTAATGCGGTTCTAAATGTACGTCGTTCGACATACTCCGGCGCGGGCATTTGTTCTATTGCCGCAGGATCTCTACTTTAATGTAGCACGAGCATCCCTTGCTAGCTTGCACCTTACTATGTGAGCACGGGTGCTGCGTTTAGGTCACCTTACTATGTGAGCACAGATGCCTAGGGAGTTGTAGTCTTTACTATTGAGAGCACAAGACTTGAACTAACTTTTCGTTCGTGTTTTCACTCTTGTATATTTTAGTATCCTTTTATTACACACGTTGAAAAAGTTGTAATGAACTAAAGTAATGAACGGTAACATATCACAACGTCCATCGCTACAACAAATATTACTACACACAGTGTTGCCAACTTGGATTTATTACTTACAAAACTACCAACACAACAGAGGTATTGGCTGTGGCTCGAGTGCCGTTGCTTTATCGCTACAGAAGGAACTGTGGTGGAACCTCAGTCTTATTTTTTTAGCGTTCCTACATAGGTTAGCCCTCTCTTTGTAATTCTTGGACCAGCTTTATATAGCTGAACCAATTATCCCCTGTTACATTACGATGCGACTTTACAAAGACTAATTACTGACTGTGTAGGAACACTTAGCCGTTTTTCTTCTGGAGAAAGTGTTTGGCCATCGGAATTCTTGCCCTTATAAACATATGCGTTGTAAAGATAATTGTTTCTAGCATCTGTTAGGCATTGCACCTTGATGCCATATTTCGCCGGCTTGTTTGGCAGATATATTTTAAACTTGCACCTTCCTCGAAATGATATAAGCATTTCATCAACCGTAACGTTGGCTCCTAAACTAAAACATCTTTGAGAATTTTCGATAAGACTCTGGAAGACATTAGAGATAGGTGCTGCTCGATCTAGGGCTTTTCTCTCATCCCTAGTTTCAGCATTATCGAATCTGAGACAGGCAAGTAAAAATTCGAAACGTTGTTTCGACATTGTACAACGGAACACATCCCTGCCTGCTCCATCAGTGGCAAATAGAGAATCTATATTTTTGTTGCCGGACTTAAAAACCTCAGTGTAAACCAGCAATCCAAAAAAATAGTCTCATTTCAATTTGGTCGACATGCTGAAGTGTGGGGTGTGACTGATCTTTGTAATGTTTTTGCAACGCTGTTATTTTCTTATTTGTATGAAAAATAATTTCGTTGATAATTTTTGGTGAAAATAAAAGTCTATACTTCTTCAGGATCTGGACTGTTTCCAAGCTTCATTGCACTGCGTTTAAGCACTGGTAGTTTTATAATAATATTCTGCTGTCTTGTTCGCACGTTAGCAGGAGGTTCGTTCTTGGATCTAAAATTGAAAAAAAAGATAAAGCAAAAACGGTCTTCAAAGGTGGTTATGTTACAAATTACCATGTAATTTTTTTTCCTAAGTAATAACCTTTTTCTTCATCAATGATTTCCTCTTCATTTTCTGAGGCACTTTCCTGGCTTTGTGTATCGTGATCACTTTCGATAAAATTGTCTAAATCGATTATCTCATCTTCGCTCTCTAGATTGTCAAAGTTCAATATTTATCTCACAAGCTCGGGGCCCTAGGCGGCCCCCTACTCCGCCTAGCTTTTAAGGCGCCACTGGCGAGGTATATATGTATATATGTGATCTAATAAAAACTACTAAAACAGTATAGGTGTTTACTTCACTTTAAAAACAATTGTAATTTAAACGTTGATTTAAAGCAACTTACGTTCTCCCCTATTATAATAGCCATAAATTAATCAAATATATGTTTTGCTTCTTTTCTTAAAATCAATTTGTGTTTTATGAGCCTGGACGCACATATGTGTGTTAATGACCCGTATCACTACGAAGTTTTCAATTTTTATTTATGCATTTGGGAAAGAACTATTTAAGTTGTTAGGATTAAGTTTCATAATTAGTTTAGGAATATATATTTAAAACTACAAAATCTTAAGAATCTGTCGTATATAATCGTAACTTAGAAGTAAACGTATCAATTGCAAATATACAATAAAATTAATATAAGTTTAATTGTTTTGTATTATTGATAATTAACCACGAACATAACTAGCAAGTGATCTGAACCGTTTCAATAGAAAAAGTGATTCTTAGACATTTTGTATTATTATACTTAACCTTTTTTTAACAAATACAATAAATAAATTTAAAATAAAATTTAAAAAATTCAATAAAACTTTTAAATTTTAGGAAAATGCTATAGGTATATCAAACAGATTATATGACATGGAATATAATCTCTCATCTTGCAAACGTTACCGAAAGTAGATGCTGTCAACCTGTCGTGCCTCTCTAATTTATAATAAACATTATTAAACTGCCCTACAGTTTTTTGAGCGATAGCTACATGCTTTTCTCTTGTGACCTACATAAATATCGTACAAGTATAGAAACATGGTTTTATACGAAATAACTATACTGATCATAAATAACTTTAACCACAATATTCGCTAAAATGATCAATACCTGTAATTGCTGAAGTTTTCGCTTACAAGCTTCGCTTAATTCTTCTTCGTTTATTTCAGGCTGAGCAGCGCTTAGTCCATAATCAGAGTTGCCAACACATTTAATGATTTTTTTTGTTTTACTCACTGATCTCTACAATAAGTTCTACTTTATTTTGTTTTCACACTTGTTTAACAAACAACCGCCTCTTTACTATTTTCGGTTCATGTAAACGCATATATTTTTTTAAAACTTTTCCAGGACTTCGTTTGACGGATTTCTTCCATGCATTTGATACCAAGAGGGACCTTCATTGTATCTCAAACCAGTCAAAACTGAACGACGCTGAAACAAACCACTCTGAATTAAATTGAACCTTTTGTCCATATTAAATTTTGCTAAACTGCTCATAAACACTACTATACAGCTTCCATTGCAAAAGAAGAGCTCTTCCAATTTTTGTAGCAAGGTGATTATTTGATGGCTGATTTTTGTTCTCGGCTCTAGTACATATTGAGCAGTATACTTGTTCCTAACACCCAGAAACAAACGTTTTGAGTTTTTTTGCCAATATCATTATTATTTGCATACACAAAGCCTTTTAATAAAACTAACCGTTCCGGAATACGCCCATAGCTTCTTTTACTCCAAACACCATCTAAATAGACAGCCATGTGTGGCACTTTGTCCGAGTCAACGTCGCCCGCTGCAATTGCAAGTTCTCTTTCTGTTTTCCCGCTTCTTTCAGTGACGAAGACGGCGATTGGAGTTTTCATTTTTCATCTTTGATACTAAACCTTTGTACTTGCCCTGCATACTGGCCCCGCCACCTGTCGAATATGCTACGCAGCTTCTCATGTCCACGTTATTTTCTTGCAATTAATTGACCAAAAGCTCGCCAAAAGATAAAAAAAACCTTCCCGTGTTGTATTGTGGCACGGTGTAACGGAAAGAAATTTTTCACGAACTGTATCGCCATAAACATACCTAGAAAAAAGAAATTATTGGAATGGAATGAAGTATAAAGGATTGAAATGAAAGCATGAAACTAAAATAGTTAGTTGTACTTTAGTTATAAACTTACCTTACAATGATAGAACACTGATCTTGAACGGAGATACCTTGGGTTGTGTCGATTTCGATTCAATATATATTTGCTTTATTCACTTCTAAAGAAATTTGCTTTTTCAACATTTTCCTCAAGATCATGATTATGGAGTTGATCGACGTTTCGGATAAAAGAGTGACAAAAGAACCTGTACGATATTTATCATGCATGTGTTGACTTTGCGCTGCCACTCTGTCTAGATGTTTTTTAATACGATATCATATTTAGATAGCAGCAAGATGATTTCCAACACAGTACCATGGTCCAAGGTTTCATCGAGTAGGGAATAGGCTGGTTCATTTTCATTTCTACGATAACTAAGACCTTTCTTTCCGATTAGTTTGATCACATTTATCACTCGATCTAATACTTGGCGTCTTTCTATAACTTCTTTACTTCTTAAATCCAACTGGCTAGAAAATAATAATTTCCCGATGGTTTTGTCATGTGTGTGCATAAAATATGATTCAAAACGTTTTCCATGCATAGCTAAATTTTCATGTTGTTCAATTATTTGGTATGTGTGATTCCAGTCATACCGAGTATGAATGAACTTGACTCATTAGACCTGGCAAACGCTAAACATACAGTACAAAACAAAGCTTTTTCTTGTAACTGTATGTCAACCATTTTCTGGCCGTTCCATTGTTTCTCTTGAAAGCTTTTTCTGTGAAAATTTTTGTTACAAAATTTGGGTCAGGTACCTGAGGCTGATTTTCAAAGAAAATATTTGTCTCATAGGTGTTGGCCTTTTAAAATAATCGTATGTGCTGCAACTAAGATTGGAAATTTCTGAAACTGATTGACGTGTTATTGTATGACTGACAGGCGTCTCATCAATATCATCCAGTAGTTCTTCAGTTGCGGAAGTTCTTGTGGCGATTCTTATAATATTAGAAAGTACTGAGAACTTAAGAAGCTCTACTTCCAAACCTAAGAATGACTGCTTTTGAGATTGTGTTACGAAAATTTGAATATGATTGAATTAACATTAGAATGTCTTCCGGGTTTGGGCCGTGTCATAGTTGCAACCGAAGCTGCCAACGTTTCGCCCACTTCGCTATTACATGATTGAATTGTAAATCTATATGTAGTTAAATTATTTTTTTGAAATTGTTTATAATGATGAATATGAAAAGAAAAGGGTCTATTGGTGTGTTCTTTCAACAACCCATCATTTTTTTAATAAAATGACATATGAATGCTTTATTTCAACTAATCTGCGACACAATTGTTGCAACGCTCCAAAATTATCTAATGAACTATAAATCACCAAATAATTTTTTTAATGAATTATATGTTATACATGATAAATTTGTCGTTGCCCAACAATTTCCTTTCTTTTACATTTAAACATAATTATTAGTATAAACATGAATACACATTGAAAAATACAATAAAAGTTGTAAAATGTAAAAAATAGATAATACAACTTTTATATACATACAATGAAATAAATGTAATAGCGAAGGCTTCTACGGCCGGAGTCTATACTACGATAAGAACGACTTCCGGGCTTGGACCGTGTCAATGTTACATTGACATCAGTATATGTAATTAAATAATTGTTGTTTTAACTTTAGCTCTTGGCGGTTCATGGTTTAATAACAGCTCAACATTTTTCTCTGACAATGCAGAATGTTTCTCCCTCACAGCAGCTGCAATAACTTTTTTTTTAATATGTAGGGGTATTTTATAATAGGCATACTTACAAACAATATTTTTCGGTTTTAGATCATTAAATGGTTACTTATTTGTTGTTTTTCCATAAAAATGAAGAAGTGAAGCAATATTATATATAAAACAATGTTTCATAATATTATTAGCTAAAGGTGGCCATCATGACTACCTAAATTGGCAAAATAGAAACACTACAAACAGAATTATTACTTATTATAAAAAATACTTAAATAAGTTATACCAGAGCAGCTGATTTTGTTCAATCTACCGGTATATCTTCCAGGTTTGATGCAGTCTGTTTACGTAGATATTACAAAATTAATTTTTTTAGTATGATCTTTTATGGTGGCTACCTCACGACTCTGTTGCTTATAATCGTTAGTAATGTAACTGATGAATTGTTATCTAAATTAAAAAAACAATTTCATCTTTATTAAACCCAATATTTTTTCATACCTCCTTTTATAAATGAGCTAAAACATCTAGAAGTAGTTCATGGAGTATCATGACAATCTGTCACCAGGTGACATAAAGGTTTTAAGGGAGAAACAAAAGGTATATCCAGGTATAGTGCGACCAAGTAAACAAAAACCTCGTAAAATATGCAAATTAGAGGCTTTTCGTTATGTCGTGAACTGTGACATTGAGTCGAATATCGGAATTAATATACTAAAAGTCAAGAATTTGACAAATCTATCTGAATTCCAAAAACGTTAGTCTATTTAAAAGGCACTCACGTCAATAAAAATTAAAAATATTCATTTATTTATAATAATACTTAAAGACTTATTAACAACAAATACAACGATAAAAGCAAAGATAGGTTACAAAAATGTACCAGCGAATGTTTGTAAGACTGATAATAACAATATTTTGACATATACAGACTACAGCGCGACAGTTCGAGATCTTGAAAGACGTCTACAATCTAAGATATGAAACAGTAAAACGTTCGATGAATCACAATGGAGAAATTGAAGGTGAAGACATAAATTTTATATCGATCGATTTTGTATCGACTGGTCAATTGTGATTTTACAAATTGCTGTTCTTTATGCTTAGTTCACCAAAAAAGTACGTAAAAAATACGTACCGCTGCTAGCTGGGAGGATTTGAGCTTGCTGGTATCTCAAACCATAGTGGATTTAACACGACTTTATAAAATACTTTTTAATATTTTCCTTTTATTGCATAGTAAATACTTGGCTGCTGGTGTATTTAGACTAAAATTCTGGGTTTTGTGTCGATACTAGTTCATCTTCGTGTCTTTATGCAATACGGGTAACGTCAAGATTCAGTTTTCTAAATTATCATATACCAGGAATATTCTAATAACATTCAGTGGGAATATTCAAATACACTTAAAATAAGTTGTTCCACTTTTAAATATTCAATGAATAACCTAAACAAATATTCTAAAGAAGATAGTATAATTATTCATGTAATATACCCTAAAAAAATATTCATGTAATATTTATGTATGATTTAAGGAATATTCTGGTATCAGTCTTAGCATATCAATAGATTATATAGAATCATTACTACCTAATAGCATTGTTTATATATTTACTAGTTACGACACTTTATGGAAATTTCTTATTAGTTTGGAGACTACTTTTAAAGTGGTCTTAAATTCCAAGTTCATAGTCATTTTCACCATCTACCACTGGCCTCTTTAGCAAAATAGTTCGCCATAAAGTTGCACAACTAGTAAATACACCTATAAACAATGCAGCCAATTATTTTATTCATTTATTATAACGAACTTTAGCGTGTCATTCGTTAATAAAAATAAACACCAAAATAAACATTTAATTATAAATTAAACAAATGATTAAGAAAATAATTACAGATAAAGAAAAATATAAGCGGAAGCGATACGTTTAACTCGGGAGGCCAAACTAGAATCCCTTGTCTGGTGGCTGTACCTTGTCTTGAAGTTTTGAGAAGGGATGCTTCCCTTAGATTGTTGGCGCTAGATTTAAATTCAAAATTAAGTCCGCTACATCACCCCTTCCCTAGTGAGAGCGTGTCGAATTTATTCAAAGGCAACTTCATTGCTCGTCTCGGGATTCCAATTGAAGTGTCACTGCCCTCAGTCACAGTCCTTAATTTGTCGCAGTCCGATGCTGTTAGAAAGGCGGGTTTCAATCTGTCTACCGATATATTTTTTAGCTTCGTGTTGACTTTCAAAATTTTTATTAGTAATCCGAGCGACGACCTTGTACGGTCCGGTGTAGGGAGGTTGCAGCAGTCGTCGGATCAAGTCATCTCTTACGAAAACGTGACTGCACTTTAATAGTTCAGGGTGAACGAATATTTTTTGCTTTCCATAGTGCGTTGCAGGCGTCTATCGCATGTGTTCACGTAGTTTTGTGACGAAAGTTCGTGGATCATTGCTGACTTTATTTTCGCTGATAAATTATCCGGGAAAGCTTAATGTTTCTCCATACAACATTTCTGCTTCGGAACTTTTTAAATCCTCCTTAAAGGTCGTGCGGAGACCCAATAGTACCGGTGGTAGTTTCGTGGCACATAATCGCAGCTTTTAACATTCTGTGCCAGCGTTCTAGCATTGCGTTGCTTTTTGAGTTGTGTGCTGTCGTTCTTGTTCGTTTTGTTCCCAAGATATTAGTTAATGAAGACAAAAGAGCTGATTTGAATTGTCGTCTTTGATCTGTAATAATAGATTTAGGGGTTCCAAAACGAGCAATCCATGTTTCAAAAAATGCCGTAGCCACGGACTCGCTGGTTATGTCGGTTAACAGAGTTGCTTTAGGCCACCGAGATAATTGGTCTATCATTGTTAGGCAATAACGGAAACCGCGAGAAGGCGTTAAAGGTTCCACAATGTCTAGGTGTACCTGCTGAAACCGGCTGCTAGGTACTGGAAAATGATCGATAGGCGATTTTGTATGTCGCTGTACTTTTGAACGTTGACATGGAATACAAGTTCGTACTTATTCGGTAACGTCTTTCCGCATTGATGGTCAAACACGAGTGAGGTAGTGGGCGTATTTAGCAGGTTCAAAAGTTCTTCGTCACTACTTTGTTCACTTGCGGTTTCACTCGAGTCTATCGCGGGTATCTGAATAGCTACGAGGCGGGAGAGCGTGTCGGCCACGGTGTTGTCCGCATCCGCTATAAAAATAATGTCTCTGGTAAACTGACTTATAAAACCGAGATGCCGTTGCTGTCGTGGTAAAGCTTTATTAGATTTTTGCTGAATCGCGAATGTTAACGGTTTGTAATCTGTTTTTATTATTACATGACGTCCCTCGATTATGCTATATCGCGGCGTATATTGCTTTCTCTGGAGGGAGGCGACGTGGGCGTTCCGCTATATGTGGTCCCGTGGTGATGATGTGATGTACTACCATGTGCTTCCTGGTTGCCGTAAGTACTGTTTTACGGGTTATAGATGGAAATTTTGCTAATATTTCGTGATAAATTGAGGTTTTCGCCACCGTTGTTACGGTTACGCAATTGCATTGAGCTACCGTGGCTATTGTTGATAATCCGGTAATGTCGATTAAACGCCAATTTTGTAAGTCCGTGATGCCTCAGGAAGTCGGCGCCTAAAATTGGTCGGGACACATCGGCTTCTATAAATTTCCACCGAAAAGCACGTCGTAGCCCGAGGTTTCAGCTTAGTAATGTTTCACCGTACGTATTTATTGTTGAACCGTTAACAGCGAATAATTTGAATGCGGTTGGTTCGTTGGTTGGTGCTTTTCGTTCGTGATGGTATTGGAGGGATAACCAAAATGTCAGCCCCTGTATCGATTAAGAAATACAGCCTTGTTTCCCGATCGTATATACATAGGCGGTTTTGTTAGTGGTTGCCGTCGCTTACCGCCTTTACTTCAATTCTATTGCGGCGCGAAAATTGCACGGTGATCTACACTTCCTTGCGTTATTTCCGAATAATCGGAGATAATAGCACTGGTGGTCGCGATGCGAACTTTGTACTCGGGAACGTAAACGTTAGATTTTTTTCGTAAGTTCCGCTATTTGTCTTTCTAATGAAGCGACACTAGTGGGTTGATTTACTAATTGAGGCAACGCTGTAACTACCGATTTCCGAAATTTTGTCTGCCATTTCCGCTAGTTTCTCTAACTTTTCGTCTTTACTCTTTACTGATAATACGATTTGAATTTGGGATGGCATTCTTTGCAACCATAGCGTGCGTAACACTTCGTTTATGTTATCGTCTGTTAATGCCTTCATTTCGCACATTGCACAGCCCAAACAGAAAGTGATTTATTTATAAAGCATCACAATAAAGTAAAGCAGCTTCAGAATTGAGCTTGAAAGGGCGAATGAGAGGTGTAACTTAAACCAGAATGAAGACTGAATAAATTTAATTAAAAAATATTGGTATAAATAAACTAATCATTTAGTTCAATTTGTAGGTGAACTTGTTCCTTATAAATTTTCAATTTAAGCCTCTAGCTTGCCTTAGTAAGCCATATGGCGATTGAATTCTCAATATCTTTCACAGTGGCTTGATCCTTATCGAATTTTTAAAGTACAGATTCTAATTAATAAAAAAGTAATAAGTAATCTCAATTATAAGTAATTACTAATATTACCCAAGACAAGAACTGCCAATTTCGTTGTACAAAATTTTAATTTTTTTTTGTGACCTTGCCAGCTGTACATATGAGCCAAGTCGTTTGATATAACTTTCCTCATAACTCTTCTCACAAACTCCTTGTAATTTTTCCTACCTAATCTGGCCAAAGCAGTAATTTATAACAAGATTTTCAAATTAATGTAATGTTTACAATGATGATATTACCTTTTACCACATATAAACAGTTAGTCTCATCTAATTTAGAATCCAATAAGTTCATTTCCTCTTGGTTTTTTATTGGAACATAGTTTAACAACTCCGGTACCATTTCTTGTGTTACTTATATTCCCTTTATTTAATTTGTCTATTATGTATTTAAGTTTTATTGTCAATTCTTTTATTCTGCTCTTTTATTAAGATGTTATTTTTAATAAGCATTCCAATCACTTCTGCTTTCAATTTCCCTCTACATGAAAGTTATTTCTTCTTCTAAAGAGAATCTATAGCACGCTGTATGGCATCCTCTGAGTACGATCCCCTTTGGGTCTTACGGACATAGTTGCGAACCATATTTAACTGCAAAAAATACTCTCAGTGAGTTTACTTAGAACACCAGAGCTGCTAGCATGATATTTTTATGATAAATACAGACATATTATGTATTGTGTAAGATTAAAACCAAAAATGTATTGATAATTATCGTAGATACTGTTCGCACAAACGTGGGGCAAGTCAGTCATAGCTAAGACTTATTTACCCAAGCCTGACCTAAAAATCTTTAAAAACAATTTAAAAGAAAACAAGTAAATTTGACAACAGTCTAAGTATCATGCGGTATTGCTAAAATGTTAGAGAAAATTTATTTTATATATTCTTTACTTCACAATGTATCTTCAGTTTCAGTAGGCATTGTATTGCTTGAGGAAGCAACGGGTTGAAAAAAAATTCAATTGAAGTACTTCCTTTCTTAATTTTTTCTTCTTTTTCAAGTTTTCGTTTCTTATATGTTGCACCCGACAGCTTGCTTCTTTTCTCAGACATCTAACCAATGATTTGTTTGAAAAGTTTAAATTTTATTGAATACATTTTTTATTGAAAACCATATTAACAAAACTAAATATAATATTTTATTTGAGAAAGAAATGTAGCTAGCAGAAAAAATATCACAGATTTCAATAAAATTGAAATATGTTAGAGATAATAATAATAGAGACTATGCCCAATATTAACAAGTTTTACCGTTTAGTTTACAAGATAGAAATTTAAATTTAAAAGATTGTAATGTTGGTTCTTATAGTTACAAAAATTTTAATCCAAAGATTTCGATTAAAGTTATCATGCATAATGTTATATTTTACAAATATGTGTGTACAGGCTAGAAATCATTGACTGTATAACAAATTACAAACATTTTTTGTTACAGTTCATCAGTCGGAATTGCCCGCAACGTGGGGGTAATTCCGACCGAGGGCCGGTATTACCTCCACAAAGAACTCAAATGCAAAAATCACACACATATGTTCCTTTTCCGTCTACATAACAAGCTTGCGCATTGACCACATATTATGCAAATATCTTCGGTAACTTCATTATCAGAACCTTCAAAATCATCATCTTGATGTTCCTTGTATTGCACTTTCTTAGCTTTTTCCCTTTGTACTTTAATTCTTTTGTGTGAGTTTTCTTTGTTGGCATCAGACGATCCAGGATTATGATAAAGATTTCTCTTTGACTTTTCCACACTTAATTGTTTCGTTTGAAGTCGCTTGCCTTTATTCATTTCTTTCTCCTCTAGGATGTCTTTCATCGGAGTTGAAGTAAATATTTGCGAGTGTTGTTTCCTTTTATTGGATTTTTGTAGTCCGTGATCACCAGATTTTGAAGTGCCAGGGATGGGAATGATCTCACTGAAAGATACGGCTTCTTCATTGGATTCAACGGCAGTTCCGGGTTCAGGAGTTTTTTCCCTAACAATATTTAAATTTTCAGCTATGAAGTCATCGTCTGTGAATATATCAGGATTTAATGGGAAAATTCCTGTTGCTTTGAACCCGTTTATGGCTTTTTCGGACGTAGCAATCCGCCCATATGCTTTGTTAAAGAGTTCCGCAATTTCATTTGGCGTAATTCACCAGGATGGCTTCTCATATATTTGTCACACTCAGAATTGTAAGCACTTTTTAGTGCAGCATAAAAAGAGACATCCAAAGGCTGACTACGTTGTGAAGTATACGGTGGTATTGTTAATAGGGCTTATGAAGTTTTCTTTCCAATAATTGTAAGCTTTCAACGTGCAGTGGCTTACATGGTTGTCTAAAATTAATAATATTGGATCTTCTTGAGAAGACTTGACAAAATTCTGGAAATGGTTTAACCAGTCCAGAAATAAATTTTCATTTATCCGTCCGTTGTCAGAGCACACGTAGATAGCCCCATGGTGGACCATTTTTTTTTTAATTTTGTGCCATTCTTTTACGTGCGTAAATAAACATCGGAGGCACATAGATGCTTGCAGCACTAAAAGCGCACATAGCATTTGTCTTTCCTCTTTCCCAACTCTTTACAAATCCGACTCTCTTTTGACCTGTCTCCACATAAATTTTATTTGGTCTCTGGACCGTCGTGATTCCAGTTTCATCCGCGTTAAATACTCTGGCTTGTGGAAACTGAAATCTTTCCATCAAACTTCCGAGGTTTTTGTAAAATAATTCACACTTTCCGTTCTATTAAAGGCAGTAATGCGATTAATACTAGTCGCTTCCGGTTTTCTTAATAAAATGCCAAGATTTCTGGGCAGAAAACCTGTAAGCCAATCCCTTCCTGCTGCTTCATTCTTCATTGTAAAGGGATGTTTCAAATTATTTTTGCTGGCATAAGCAAATGCACACTGTTTAATTTGGTTGGGAGTAATTCCAAAGAAAACTTTAGAAAGTTTAATAATTGTGAAGCCAACTCTTCTTCTTTTTGGACAGAAAACACTGCCTTTCGACCTAAAGGAACTGCAAATCTTCGCCCATTCTTGCGATAATCTTGTAATGTACTTCGTGGAATATTGAAGCGCCGTGACACTTCCCTCAGTGCAACACCTTCATTTATTGCATCTAACGCAGAATTCAAGGCATCGGACGTCCAAGACGCCTTATTCCCCTTTCTAATGTAATTACGAGGCATCTGAAAAAATAGACAAAACATAAATGCTTAATTCCTAGTAATCAGAATGGAGATTGTAGCAAATACCGGCCGGCTGGAATTACCCCCAGCACTTTGTCCGGAATTACTCCCTAATGCATTTAATACCCATTTACGCAATTACAATAAATTGAGGTTATATTTTCAAATGTTCTTACTTATACCGAAACAAACTATGTATGTGCCACCTACTTGCGTACATAGAATATATTTTAGACAGTTCTATGAGATAATACATACCTTTTAACAACACAAAATAATTATAGCGGTTAAGCACAAATCATATATTTCGTTATAAAAACGTGCCGGCTCGTTACAGCCGATTATAGTTTCGTACAGTATTTCCACGACATTCTAAGAGGTGGCAGCAATAGTCATAAACACAAAAATATTTATGAACTATGAGATACGGAACGGCCGAAATTACCCCAGAGGCCGGAATTCCCCCCCCCCCCTCTACCCTAATTAATCATCGTTTAATAAGTTTTATCTTGTATATATTATAAATATTTGTAAGAGCAACGCTTGTAAAGTAACATATGCAAATATCATAACCCGACGTGTGAAAATGTTTAACATTTACCGACATGTGGGGTGTCACATATCCCATTTACATTTTTTTAATAAAAAACTTTTGTGACTAAGATTTTTTATAGTTTCTCGTGATAAAAAAAAACAAACAGTACATTACTTTGTTAGGAAAACAAACATTTTTCATAAACAAAAAATTGTGCAAGAACTACAAGCAATTTGTCGCCAATGTATTTTTTGACACAACCTCTCACGGAATTTTTTTTTGTTTTTAGATATCAAATAAACAAATACGACTATCGATAATTAAAAACACATTAAACCTAACACTATAAAGAAAACCGTTGAAAAAAATATTATATAACAAAACAGTTATTCGTCGCTAAAGTGAGCACAACTTTCACAGTACATACGCGCATGTTCTAGACATAAAAATTTTTCACAACTTTCACAAATGTATTTGGTCTTGCGATCACGGCCGCGAGGACAAAAATCACATCTGCGCTGTTTATTGGGTGCTTGCTTTTTGGCAAGAGGCTCTTCGGGTTCGCCTCTAATTGTATGTAAGGCTACTCTTAGTTCGCGAGGTACTCTAAAATTAGACATTCTTATCCTTTGATAATCATTTATCAATTCAAATCCTAATTTTGATAAGTAATCTTTTTTTTTTTACTTAAAATGTTTTTAGAATGCCATCTTGAGGTAAAAATACCACGTATGATAATATAGAAAACTATTACTATTATACCATTATTGTTTTCACGATGAATTATCTAAGAATTTATACTGACTGTATTCATTAGGGAAAAAAACAAAGTTAGGGGCCATCGTCAGTTATTCCGAGAAACATTATAGGTTGCTGACAATTCATCTACTGTGTCAACTCCCTCTTTTGTTAAATCATAAAATGAAATTATTTCGGGTATTTTTTTTTATGAAGAGTTGACATAAGCAGAACAACTTTGTTCTTTTTAGGAACGTAAGTACAAGACAATAGTAAAATTGTCTTGAAACCCAAAAAGGCTTGAGCACATTTTTTGATTTCGAGTGTTTAAAAACCTTTTAGGAATTTCTTTTTTGTTTTTCCGAATTGTGCCGACTGCAGTCAGATGATTTGTACGAATTTTATCAAATAATTCGTAGCTAGTGTACCAGTTATCGCGCGTAATGTTTCTGTGAGTACGAGCATATGGACTTACTAGTCGTTCTACTATAGCAGTAGAAGTATTATTTACTGCAAAGGGCCCATCAGGTTGTCGACCGACGTAAGCTTCCATATTGACTAAATAATGGGGCGTCTACCAAAGCTTGTACTTTGATGCCGTATTTACTCGGTTTATTAGTACATGTATTGGCGAAATGGGCATCTGCCCCTGAAAGCCTGCAGTTTTTCGTCAACGGTCAAGTATTGGCCGGGTGAATAAGCATTGTTGCAATTCTCTGTAAATTTGTCAACTATACTTCTAATAGGCGCTAATTTATCAATTTCTCGTTGCTGTGCGCGATTTTCTTTGTTGTCAAATCGCAAACATGTGAGTAAGAATTCAAAACGTCTCTGAGTCATAGTCACTCGAAATATCTCAAAACCGGTCCCGTCAGTTTTCCAAAAATCTCTGACCAATCGATGGTTGTTGCGAAAAACGCCTGCTAAATATAGTAGTCCCAATACAGCTCTCAATTCTATATTACTTGTGGAGTGATAATATGAAGACTCCTGAAAATCGCGTGTTTTTTCAATTCGTTGATTCGTCGATCTCACCATATCGTCCAAAATATCTTCATTGATGAAAATCACTTAAGAGGAGTTTTTTTGGCCCCGGTAAATGCCTTAACTCCAGGCAATTGCGTTATAATGTTCTGAGCTCGGGTTCTTAAATTTCTGTTGTAACAATCTTTTCTCTATTTTATTCAATCGTTGCTCAAAAAGTACTTGTTTGTCTCTTGCATATCTCCATATTCAATTTTCACGTCATTAACTTTATTTGACGCAGCACTTGCATTTTCCGCTAGGCTGTATTGCTCATCTTCTAACTCGGCAGCTTCTTGTTCAATATCTGGATGATCGCTATTTATGCTAACATGACCTGTATCACTTTCGCCATCTGATTCGATAACATCTCTATCGTCGTTTTGCACCTCATCTCACAAAGCCTGGAGGCGACGCATTTCTTTCTCATTGTGTCCCATAATTAACCTAATTATTTTAACAGCTATAACCTATTGCGGAATGATTTATAAAAATAACTCACCTCAAAATTCTAAACGCCGATTTATAAATTCTGGTAGAAATTGTTTTTAACAACGTCTAAATTTTGTAACAAAATTAGACGCATGGGATTTGGTACACCCAAGGTAAACTAAACCGTTCGCTAAGTTTACTTGTGACAAACTGCCGTTGAAATGGCTTCATAAGTAAAAAGAACCGACTATCATCGAAAGCTACCGGGAAGTATAGCCCTGTAAGCGCGCAATTTTTAAAAATTTGGTACGTTTTAGTCCGCTTGGGGTTTGTCACACCCCAGATGTCGGGCGCCGGGTTAATACCAACAATATTTCAAATGTTTTTATGTAGTATGTATTTACGCACAGAAGTATATAACATACTTTCAAGTTTTATCTATTTAATTCATAAGCAATAAACGTAGTAAAAATTGAACATAGTATTTTTTCACTAAACTATTTCCACCTGCCAGCCGCCCCCCAAGACGTGCCGCCGGGGTGCCGCGCATCTCTTGCACCCCCGCTTGGCGCGGGCCTGACCAGCTGTTATCTTTTCATATCCAAAATGTTTAACAAACAATAAAATAAAATACACACATGTAAACAATGAATTACAGAAATCTACACAATGCTACTGTAGCGTCATTTCAAAGTTATAATAATTAACATAAGTATATACATTGAAATTTTATAAAAAAAATTATTTTAATTTAAAATACAATTTATTTATGTAAACATTGTTAACAAAATCAGAATAATAAAATACATACAAAATATATACACTGCAAAATTGTTTTCATTACTTGGTTGCTAGAATTAGTTATTTTAACAAACATCATTCAAACAATGACAAAAAAACTAAATATAGTTATGAACAATGTGCAATATTTATTTAAATCTATTTCAAAGTTTTTTTATTTAGTAAAAACAGTATTTATTTGAAAAAGGCAATTCATAATATTCATAAAAATACGCTAACAATTTCATTCATCTCAATGAGTGCAAGGACAGATATCAAATGGATAGGAATTTGTCAATTATAGGATGAGGGCGTAGATCTTTTTTGTGGAGCTTATTATTTAAAAGTTTGCAAAAGTAATGGAGAAGGGTTAGGGTGATAAAAAAACGGCATTTGGTTTCAAATGAATTGGAATGCAGGTCACATGGATTATTTAATTTAAATGGGATAGACGAACTAATTTGGCGAACAATGGAAGGACTGTCAATAAACATTGAAATATAAAAAAACGGTCACTGTGAACTTGATTAATAAAATAGGATTTCGGAACGAGCCGTAATCTTTGTACACAATTAAATCATGACTTGAAATTTGAGTCTTCGTTAAATAAAAACGGCAACAAGAATTGCATCGATTTCTACAAATTACAAAAGTAAAATCTTTTCTATCTACAATGTCATTACTTACTTGATTGTTGTGAAGTACTTCAGTAGTGTCACTAGTTACTTCGGTGCTCACAAGTCGTGCAGTACACTCAGCACCCGCCATATTTTTACTATAAGTTTTTGTAGTTTGCTGCAAGACTTGATGATTGCACTTCTCTGGAGAGGTATCTGCATAAATAAAAAAAAATATTTGTCAATAATAAACAATTGGCAATTTTTTACATACCAAAATGAGGTAGAACACTTGGACATGGGGTAGCAGATCAAGTTTGTCCATTATCTTCACATGGACCTGTGTAAAATCAGTAGTATTATTATTAGTGTTAAATAGAGCACGTATTTAATCTTACCATTCGGAATTGCATTACGCCACAATTTAGTGTACGAAGCATCTACAAAAGCACTACCTTGGAAATGGGCAGCACACACACCGTAATGTGCTCTATGTCATACGTTTTAAATCTTCGCGCTGCACCATTTCTAACCACAAATCCGGATGGTCCTTACTTCTTGGTAAAGCAAATTTTATGGGAAGAGAGGGACATCCTCTAGCAACGCAATTAATCTAGAAGATTATCAAACAATTAATAAAGCATCAATTTGTTATTTTATCTATTAAAACATACCTTATTCTTTGTCTTGAAATAAAAACTAATAACACGCTAATAACATTTCACAACCACGTTCTGTTTGGTTAACTAAAACAGCTAATACAGCAAAATAAATGCTAAACAGACTAAATAAACGCGAAATAAATTTGAAATAAAGTGCGCGAATGACATCATTGAAAGGTTTTTATCTTAGCTGTAAATAATCACAAATCTCAAAATAATTCCCCGTGCACTCATAGATGGCTCAGAAAATCGTGTTGTACACAAAATTTGTATGAAGCGAATGCCCCTGCTGGATTACGAGCGGCTAAAGTTGCAGGTGTTTCGAAATTGCAACATTAGTAAAACCGACTACCAAAATAATAATTTAATCACAGCTCATCGTTTCGAGACCCATCATAGACCGTTCTAAAGAAAACGTTCAGCATAAAACGTTTTTATTGGTTTTAAATCAGTCATAGATTCATTAAATACACGAATCACATTTAGTTCGTTCACAATACAATCAAGGTGGGATGGTAAAACTTGAGCAATTCGAATTCACGGAAGAAAAATGTTAGTAATATCAACAAGGCATTTCATACATAGCATTGCGTAGAATTAAGGTGAATAAAAGGAAAATATAAACAAAATCTTCATAGTTCCGTTTACAATCACAAAAACCACATACCTCTGAAACTACGTAGATGACGTAATTTTTTGTGATTAGGTTTTTTTACCCGCGAGAACAAAGAAATCGATGTGTCAACTCAAGATCGATACGTAAATTCGATATCAACTTCTTTTAAATTTTTCTAATACAGATTGAATGAAAAATTAAGATAAATGAACAAATTGCAATAACTTTTAACTAAATTACAAAAAAATGTACTACAAAAAGAAAAGAAAAATATAATAATTAAACACCGAAACAAAGACAGCGCAATGTAATTCCTTTGTGTTAAGTGAACAAAGAGAACATGCATCAAAGCTTTCAAAATTAATTTAAACTGCAATTTCAAATAACATTTAATTATTTTGAATTTGAATGTATAGAATGAATTCATACCATACCTGCAATTTACTTTTTTTTCATACCCGTAACTTTCTTTTATTTCCTTTTTCTTTCGTTGAAAGACCGAAAGAATCAAGTTCCCTCGCTAATACTCGATTTTCAAAGTTCCCTTATTTTTCTTTTGTTCTTCCGAAAGCGCTACCTGTTACCGTTGCCTAGGTAAGGATTTAGCGAGCGGGGTGGCGACGTTGGAGGTGGCGATGGTGGTGGCGGCGTTGGTGGTGACCGGTAAACGCGACACGAAAATAATAGATCGGCGTGGTTTAAATAATATATTTAAAGAACTACTTATATACAATGAATATAATACATATGACATATATAACGCGATTGAGGTTTTCTGTCGTTTGGTGGGCACCCAGACTCAGGTGTCCATTAATCGAAGGAGTCTTGCGAGCCAAACGACTATTGACTTATTGCAGCTCCGTGGTTCGTTTATAAAGCCTCAGCTATTGCCGGAGGCCACGAGATTGGATGTGGAGGGTGCAGCGTACTAGGGGTCGGGTAACATACCCACCCTACCCCCCATTTCCTGGCCATGCCTAAGACACATTTTGATAGGCAAAAATAACTGTGCAGGCAACGGACAATGCTTGTAAAATTTGAACTCGACTCGACACTATAGTCGCCCCGTTATACGGGTCCCGAAAATAGAAGACAAAATTTAGATATGTATAATCTTCTCCGCAGCATTAGAAATGGGATTCTCTCTTAATAACACGAGATCTCACAACTTCAATTTGTCGTGGGTCTTATTACTCTTTCTCCTTCTATCCTTGGCACAAAAACGAAGCCGTTCTCTAACCTTGTCTCTAAATTCCGCTCCCGTTTAGAGGCAACAAATTTGTTCAGCAAATCACTTAAAGAGTTAGTATTTACGCTACACAAAATTTCCATTGGTGAGAAGCCCGTGGATAAATGAGGGGTATTATTAAACCGAGATGCGATACTGTTTATATGTTGTGACCAACTACAATGGGAATTTCGACAGTACATCTTAAATAAACGATTCAGCACTTTCATTACTCGTTCTGTAGGATTTGATTGAGGGTGTTGAATAGAAGGAAACGTCTAGGTAATCCCATTTTTATACATCAAGTCTTTCCAAATGTGAAACGCGAATTGCGTGCCTCGATCCGAAAGTACCACGTTAACAGGTATAATTTTACAATATTCGTTTAGCAATTTAAGAGCGGACACTTTCGCTTGCGCACGCCGAAGGGGAAACAATCGGACATATTTAGAAAATAATTCAATAACTACAAACACACAAAACTCCGCCACGACCTTCAGGCAGTGGACAGTAATAATCAACGGTAATCAAATCTCCTGGATTCGTTACTAATATGTGATTTAGGGGACCTTCTAAGTTATGAATGGGGAACTTAGATTTTTGGCAAATATCGCAAGATCGTGCAAACATATGTATCTTTTTACGCATATTAAGAATATACACTAATTTCTTTAAAATACAAAATAATTTAGAAGAACAAAAATGACCATATTTCTTATGATAAGCGTCTATGACAGAGATTACAGCAACGGATAACACAAGTAGAACACCTATTACTTGGATCATAATATACCAAAACTCCATTTTGTACGCGACAGTATAATGAGAACCGGTGTTCATGCTTCCGTAATTTGGCTTCTAGTATAGGTTAGCAAAACTCATCCTGAATTTGTAGACGCGGTAGGTCCTGTAGTAACGTATCCAATGCCTGAAGATTAGGCACACTAAATACACCAATGAACGAGTTTGCATTCGAACTGCTAGGCACCATGACCGATCGTTGTCAGGGTATACTTACTATTACCTTCTACATCTGGGTGGTACCTAGACAAAATATCAGCAACTACATTTTTTGTTCCCTTCACATATTCCACCTCGTAGTCAAAATCATTTAATTACATCACCCATCTAGTCAATCTATCACTTAACAATTTAAATTGTTTTAGAAATTTGAAAGCATTGTGATCATCCCTGATAACCAATTTTAACGTTCGACAATTTTTTACTGAAAATATAATTGCCAACAATTTCTTTTCTGTTACGGTATACAACAGTTTGGGACCTCGAAAAACCCTATTAGCAAAAGGTATGACGTGGTGGTCCCCCTGCTCATCTTTACAATTACGTTTTTTTCGGTTTGCAAATAGAAAGTTTTTGTTGAATTCGAACGCCCGATCCTTCCCGGACCCCAGTACCACCGAGTGTTTTTTCTTAAATAGGTGCGATAAAGAACCAACTTCTTGGTTCTAAAGTTTACTGAAACATCAGTGATAGTTACATAGCCCTAAAAACGCTCGCAACTGCTTCATAGAACGGGGTCGCGGAAATGCTTGGATGGCCAAGGTCTTTTAGAGATCGGTTGTAATTCCCTGTTCACTTAATATATGACCTAAAAATTTAACGGATTTAGGAAGGAAGGTTGTTTTCTCCAAATTAATGGTTATGTGGCGTTAGAGAGAGCCACAAATAAAACTTCCTAATGGGCAAAATGTTCTAATCAAGATGAATCACAATAAATCGTCGATATATTTCATCGTGAAGACTTGCACCCCAGGACCCAAAATATAGTCCATTGCTATGGTAAAAGAAGCGACGGGAGTTTTGAGGCCGGAAGGAAGAACTTGGTAACTAGAAGTTCACCTGTTATATTGTAAATGCTGTATACCTTCTACTCAAAAGGTCGAGTGGTAATATGATGAACTGCTGAAAAAATTCTTCCATATGAGTGGGCATTTCGTTATTTGAAACCATACGGGCGTTAAGGGTATGTATGTTCAGACAAATCCTAACAGATCCGTCGATCTTTTGCATAACTGTCATTAAACTCATATAAGTCGAAAATTCCCGCCTGATAATCCCAAACAGCAACATTTTCTCTAGAGCCTCTTCAATGGCAGACCTCTGACTGTAAGGTATTGGATAAGATCTTTGATGAAAGAGTTGTATCATTCATATGGATAACATGCTGATACTTATCGGTTCCACTAGGGAAAAGACTAAATAAATGCCTATACTTAATAAATATGGCACCAAAACAGTACTTCTCAATATTAAATCAAGAAGAAACTGTTAATCTTTTCATAAATTAAACTGTCACTCGCAAAAAACTCATCAGGGTGAGGGTAAGAAAGATTAGAAACAGCACGAGTTCGTTTATCTACTTCTGAAAAGGGTTGATACAAGTTTACTAGTTTTATTAAGTACTCAACCATGGTTAGCGGCTTGTCATTATTAAATTTCCAGTTCTGCAATTTGCGTCGCTCTTTATTGTTGTCCTTCTGACCAAAAATAGTGCAAAAATTCGACACGAAATTCGTTAAAATGTGACCAATAAGGTTCTTTAACTTGTGCCCAGTCTCCGGCTGAGCCTCGAAGACAGACGTTGCTATATTACGCACATGAATGTGCACTTCAGTTCTACCAAATAGCCCAATAACCTGCAATTTTACTCAAAACACTTTACTGGTTGCAAAAATCAGCAAACCTGTTTCCTCATTCCGATTTCAAAACAGAGTAATATTGGTCACGGCACCATTCTGTGGTGTATTGCGCGAGTATTTGAAAAAGAAGAACTTCCGCCCCCCCCATAACATCGTCTAACAACCACGTTGTAAAAAAAATATTTAAATTTAACCACTTACACCAAAAAAAAAACTATATTTCATTAATCTGCTGTACTCTCAGACATTAACATGCAAGAAATAGGTCTGTCCATGATAAGAAAGGTGAGAGAGAAAAAAGAGATGAAGAGAGAGACAAAAAATTACCACTTTGGTTATGCTCAATTACTCGATAGAGGAAGAGCATGCAAGAAACCTCCACCAGCTGTTATCTTTCCATATCCAAAATGTTTAACAAACAATAGAATAAAATACACACATGTAAACAATGTAGAAAAAAGTGCAATAGATTACATTACGGAAAATTATAATCTAATCTACGAATTACATACACTGTCGCATAGCATCAATTAAAACACAAGAATCGGTAAAGAGTGGACATGCCATGTCCAAGGTACTAATGTCTCTGGATTGCGAGTACGTATTGCTAAAGCTGAGGTGTTTCGAAACTGCAACATTGATAAAACCGGCTACCAAAATAATCTACTAACGGCTTATCGTTTCGAAGTCGATCATATATATTTGTATTGGTTTTAAATCAATTTTAGATTCATTAAATACATGAAACACATTTAATTACTTTACAATACAATCAAGGTGGGATGGTAATACTTTAGCAGTTCCAACTCGCGGGAGAAAATTGTTAGTAATATCAACAAGGCATTTCATACATAGCATAACGTAGAATTAAGGTGCATGAAAGAAAAATATACACAAAAATCTTCGCAAGTTTTGTTTACAATCACATAAACAATATACGTCTGAAACTACGTAGATAAGGTAATTATTTATGATTAAGTTTTTTTTCAGCCGCGAGAACAAAGAAATTGATGCGTAAACTCAAGATCGATACGTAAATTTGATATCAAATTCAAATTAATTTTTCTAATACAGATTGAATTAAAAATTAAAATAAAAGAACAAATTACAATAACTTTTAATTTTAAATCTAATTCCCTCGCCTAATTCTCGGGTTTCAAAGTTCCCCTATTTTTCTTTTTTTCCGCAAGCGCTAACACGGGGGGTCCTCGCCATGCCTAAGACACATTTTAATAGACAAATAACTTTGCAGGCAACCAACAATGTTTGTAAAATTTGAACTCTAATAACGGGATACTACAATATTACTACTGCACAAAATGTTATATAAAAGTCATTAGTGCCATGGCAAAGAACGGGAAGCGAAAAGTTGTATATATTGAAGTAAATTCTCCGCTCAAGATGCATCTAGTCGCTGAAGGAATAGTGAAAAAACTTTTTCAGCTGTGGATAGGAAAACCAAGGTCCCAACAATTGCATCACTTAAAAAAAACTATAATTAAGGAAAGTTCAGATAAATGTTATAACTACACACCTATAAATTTCCAGCGCAAGCCGAGAAGCTTTAAATATGCGCATATCTTTAAGGCGTCCGAATGTCGAGTATAAGGTTATTATTTTTATCATTGACCCAGGTAGCACAATGTCGACTAATTGGTGTCATTTTTACGTCTGTTACCGACGAAACTTATGTCAATGTGACGGTCATTTTGACGTTAAATTGACCCTACAATGACGGCCATTTGTCACATCTAAAATGACGTCATTAGACGACGTTAATATGACGCCATGTAAGGTCGCCAACGGGACGTTATTAAAGGACGCCAATCGGACGTCATTAAAGGACGCCAACCGGACGTCATTAAAGAGCAGTTGTCCGCCCTGGTTGAAGTCAACTGATAGTTATAGGTACAGAAAAGCACTAATAAATATTGTCTAACTTCACCCATCAGTCGACTGAAGATTATACAACCGGTTCTTAAGTATATTCTGGTAATATTAGTGTAAGTTAGTCAAGAATGTGGTGATTTTTTTTTGCATTACCACATTACAACATATTACACAAGAGTAAAAAGCATTTGACTTACCATTAAAATATATGTATTTCAAAAAATAATATATATAAATACAAATTCAACTTTAACATGAGGTATCACTATTCAGTAATGGAAAAGAAACCCAACTGTCCATTTGAAGAGGGAACACAATACACTGCATCTAACTCATTTATTGTACATATCTCAATGTCTTCCGATAAATTTGTAAAACATAGATATTTATTTCTTTAGAATGAAAAGGATACAGATAGAGATTGTCATACGATGTAAAATGCTTACAAATAATATATATATATATATATATATATATATATATATATACTGAATTTTTTTGAACAGAAAACCCATCACATTTTATTAAATCTATTTCATGCAACTTACGGGAAACTTGATTTAATGAATTAGAAGGAGATTTTATCAAACGTTTTAATTGTCCAAGATAGTTTTCAAAATGAAATGAAGAAAATAAATCTAGTGGGCCATATAACTGAGCATCATCAACTAAGTGACTTAATAAATGGACATTGTAAATTAAAAACTGTTGACCATACAGTTCTTCACAGTGTTTCACGAAAACAATTAAAATCTCGTTAGCATATTCGCAACCAAATGTTTTTATATGAGATTTAGATATTAAAATCGATATCCCAGCGTGAAATAATAAAAAGTGTTCGTAAACTGACGTATTTACTGTACCTCTAAGTACCATTGGCCCCAAATATAATAGAAACATACGAAGCTCTGTAGCTTTCCATCTTAGAACCTCATCAAGTTTTTGAGGCTTTCTATTAAATTCCATAGGAATATGTTTTTGTAATGTCACCAGATGTTCTGATATAATAGCACCATTCAACCAAAAGTTTAATAACTTTCGGATTACACCCAAGCAACATGAATGCATGTAATCAGTTGGAAAAGTTGTGACCATTCCAATTCCCAATTTAATCAAAGGAGAAATTCCTATGTGATGATCTTCATCTTGCTGTGAAGCAAAGGCAGTATCGGTTCTTTTGATAGCAGAAGTATTTTTAATAATAACTCGACTCTGAACATAGTTGCCAGGCTCAACGCATTTTTCACAGAAAGAGTACCCCGTGTGAGATTTAATGCATTTAATAAATGCTCTCGCAGGTGCATCACACACAAAACTGTGGATAATTATATGAAATTTTTTGTTGTCAAATTCAAACCCTTCTTGTAACAGGGTTATAATCTCGTCTATAAAATCTTCTAGGAAAATCTCTAACGGTTTAGGCTTTGATTTGCCACAAAAAAATGCCAACAGAAAAGGAGCCCCAATAAAATTTTTAAGTAACCCTAAAATAGGCCAAAATTGAATGCTGGAGTTCTTAAATAATGGAAGACCATCTATATTGAAACCGATTTCAATTTTGTTCCCACATATTTCATTGTTACAATGTAAAACATATTTTAAATTAGTTGTTAAACCAAAATAACAAAATTCACCATTGCCAAGCTGTTTAATATTAGTTTGTCTTGGTGTCTGCAGTAACGTTCTCGAGTCTAAGGGTAAATTAGGTAGGTAAGGATGTAGTACATGCAAAATAGCTGTGATAGCAGAATGAGTAACATTGTGATTAATTAAGCAATATCTTAAATTTGACAATAAACCCTGATTATGTATATGATTTGATGCATTATTTGCAATATTAGAGGTATGTACTTCAGTAATATGAGAACTTACAATACTATTTACATTATATGACGAAATGATATGATCATCATGACTTGATTCATTATTAGAATCTGTTAATTCGTTATTATAATGAATTGCATCATTATTAGAATCATGGATACAGGATTTAACGATTCTATGTTGTGATATTTTTTCAAATGAGTAGTTGGGATCTTTTTTAACAGATCCTATAAAAAGGAAAAGGTTGACTTAATTTTTTTTTTATTTTAAGAATTTTTTAGGAGCAAGTCCGAAAAAGCTAACTTCTGGGAACGTTTCCCGTAATAATTAAAATTCACAGCTGCAGTATCTGCTAATATGCATTTAAATATTCGATTAACTCTTCCAGAAATATTGTTGCCTCCTAGTGTTGATAGATATGAGCACTAAAACAAAAAAATTACGTTACATGTTCAACTGTATACGTATATTACATTTTCATCATACCAAAGAAGAAGCTTGACCATCATTCTGTTTTACGTAATTATCCAGTTGATGAACTTTATCAACTGTATTCATGGGTACTGTAACTGGAAGCGCTGGCAAATCTGATTGACTGGTAACTTTCCTTTCTTGAGTGTCAATCCAAGCAAGTATTTGTTTATTCTGTTCCTCTACAGGAGCTACTGCAGATATAAGGCTGTCTAAAATTAGCAAAATTAATTTCTTTCATTAAAACATAAACAAATTAAGCAACTACCTATTTTAGTTAAAAATCCGTAGTTAGTAGAAGATGTGTTTTCTGCACTGTGGTGTGATGAATTCGTACTAGCATATAACAATGTTGAATGGGAATTACTAATGATTGTTTGAGTTGTACAAACTGTATTTTTTCGGCAACAGGTCACAGGATGTGATATATTTCTTTTTTTTTTGTTTTCGACCAGTATTAGGTTCCTCCTCACTTTCTAGGTTAGAAGTTGCCTGCGATTCCTTTAACTTTAATCTTGCTTTCACTAAATCATCTATAAATCAAACATCAGCGTACACTTTTATGAACTTAAAGTACAATTGAAAACCTTACCGCATTCATAAAATATTCTTGAAATGCGACACAACTGCCAAGTATTACTATCTACAGCCTCTCCAGTTCTTAAAGCTTTATCAAACCGGTTTTGTTCCTTGTATAGAAACCAAAAAATTTCTTGTTTACGAGGAGTACACCAAAAACTATTAACAATAGCTACACCACCACCATTCTCTTCATCAAACTCAACAACAAAGTAAGCCATGTTTGATGCAATAGAATCCGAATAAAAATCCGAATGGCGGTTACTTTGTTATTTTATACGCTGGCGCGTACATTTACTGGCGCGGAAAATGGGCGCGAACACAAGAATGTTTAAAAAAAAATTAAGATTTTATCAAGATTCAAAATATGTTCTGTAACTTACTTTTTTGTTATATTTTTACTCCAGATTATTACAGTTTTTCCAAAAAATTTAGAATTTGTGAACACAAAATAACAAGTTTATAAGTCAAAAAATTTAACGATTCTTGGAATGTTTCAATTATTACGTCTAAATTTATAGTTTTATACAAACTATCTATATTTAGCAGAAAAAACGCAATTTACGTTATATAAAGAACTTGACGTACTTAATTTCAAAATACACATACGACTATATGAATGGCCGTCAATAAGACGTCCTTTATTTGGCAGATGACATCTAAGACGAATAATGACTTAAAATGGACGTCATTAAGACGTACGTGTACTACTTGGGGAGTCTAGCGATATGGATATTAATATCTCCAATTTACTATTATACATTTACCAATTACACGCTCACAGTTCACTTGTCTATTCTGTACAAACTTTTATAAACTTGTATGGCTGTGAACACGCCTCTTATAATGGCCACGAAGTTTTGAATTTGGCACATGATGCTGTTGAATTAGGTCTTTTAGACGAAAACAGTTGTTATTTATATGAATACCAAACAAATAAAAGCAAGATTACATTACTTCAATCGTCCGCTACAACAGTATCATAACCGAATGGATGACATAACTAGATTGAGCATAACAAATAATTTGAATAAACAAATTCAAGAAGATGAACAAGTTACTTCGTTCAACGGTATTATAGGCCAGGTTAACAAATACGCTGCTGCCACATTTTACAATTTATTTACAGTAAAAACAAATCGTAAAAGTGATAACTGCATATTAATGCAAAATAAAGATGTAATTCGAACAAAGTATTTTGAAATAGACTCAAACGGTAAGAAGGTTGTTGTAGGACACAAGTTGATTAATACGTAATCTCTACCGACACAGCCAGCTAATTATGAGATATTTTTCTTTTTAATTGGAAAATTTTAATAAAGCCACAACACGTTATGTTTTAGACGAAAATCCTGTGACGTGCAAAATGTGCTGCCCTCCAAACGAAAGTGATGTTCTTATTTAGTGATGGTCAAAATCGGTCTTGGTCTTGCAGTCTTGTCTTGGTCTCGCAAGATTTGCAAGACCAAGAGCAAGATAACACCATTAGCAAGACCAAGACTCAAGATTGCAAGACCAAGACTGGATGCAAGGCTAGCTCTGCAAGATATCGGCAAAAACAAGACTTTCTTGCAAGACTCTTGCAGTTTTTTTCTTATTAAGAACGATTATTTATCTTTTTTTATTTGTCCCACGTACAAAAAAACATTTGTTTTCCCAAAAAAAAAATTTATTGTACGTGAGAGTAAAAAGTTTTTTGAAAAAGGGTTTTATCGACTTTAGTAAAATTATGCTTGTTTGAAAAATACAATTATAACTAATAAGTAACCACTATAATCATCTTAAATGAAATTTTTACTTAAACCAAATAAAACTATTTGAAATTTGGCTAAAACGTAATTTAATTGAAATAAATTATATCAAGAAAGCATTTTATAATTAGTGTGTACAATAAAACTAAGTTAGTTTTCCAGAAGAAGAAGCTTTACAGTAAATTTATATTTAAACAAAACGATATTCTAAATATTAAATAAAACATATTTTTCAGTTACATAAATAGAAACTATATATGTAGATAAGTACCAATAAAATATTAATTCTCATCGATTCCTAAAGTGTTGAAAGACGCTGTTACGAATTTAGCAACATTGACTTATTTGAATTAATTTAATATTTTTTTGAGTTCCTTGAATATAAACTCTTCACATTTCTATGATCTAATAAAAGTATATACAAGTAATAAAATAACTCGTAAAATAACAATTTGTGGGGAAGTCCCAAATTCTTAATTCTAAATTTGTACCAAAAAGTAGGTTTTACATAGTTTACAATAAAGGCACCTACAAAGAATTTTAAACCAGCACGGCGCGCCTGTAATACTCATGCAAATCCCTCAAACACGCCGAGGCGTTATTAATCAAATATCCATTTAAAAAAAATGTTTTAACACCATTGACTTTCATTGTGAACTTTCATTCATAGTATGGTGTAAAAATGCAAGACTGCAAGAGTTTTGCGTGCAAGACCAAAACTCTATATTCAAGACCAAGAGCAAGACAGAGATTAAAGATATCAATACAAGACCAACTGGTGTAAGACCAAGACCTATGTGATCTTGCCTAGCCCTAGTAGCCAAGAAATATTTTTCTAATATTTATTTTTAAATATTAAGACAACATTTTTTCGACAGATTTTTGAATAGGGTAACGGCTACAGCAATTGGCCCCCTTAAGAGTTAAATTTACAAATTTATACGAGTTGTTTCAAACCATATACATATCTTTATAGTTTAAATGTATTATCTGATAGGCAATTCTTTTATCTTTATAACTAATATTACATCTTTAAATTAGAAGATATTTGTTCTTGAAATATTTAAATATTTGACAAAAGTACAACATTCATAGTTATTGGCCATATATCTATGTACAGTAGTTGGTTTGGCTGCATGTACAATGATTGGCCACACCTTGGCAGGTATCTAACTAGGTACCTACCTACTTTGGGAAAAATAAATATTGGCAAATATAAAAATAAACATTTTTTAATGATCTGATTAAATATATAAGAAAGTGTTTAACGTAAATATTCTTATGCTAGAAAACAAAATGTATTTTTATATATCGATGGACGCAGTGTAAATTTTCTTTGGCAAGTTTTATTTTTTTCGTTCAATACAAACCTTACACATAAAATTATTGGAAGTACCCTGCATATTACTACGTACGATGCATTTTATATGGTACTGTCGAGAACAGTTAGCACACTTTACGCCATATAAAGTACAACTTAAATTTTTTACACAAGTAAAACATAGACCATTATATATTGTTTTATTCTGGAACGGATTTGGATTTTTTTCCTTTTACATGTTTACCCTTATTTTTAAAATTTTCTACCCTAAGTTGCATTTTGTTTAGCTTATCAATTTTCCGTTGTTCTTTTTTGAGCTCAATATCTTTTTTTTTTGCTATTATTTTGTTTTAATGCATCTTTTCTGACAGATGATGTGAGTACCCAAGGAAGTTTTCCCTTTTCTTTCAGGCGTGCCAGGCCAAACAACAAAGTCTGTAATTGATTTATTTACGACATTTTCTGGATCATTGTTTTTTGGTAATTTTGAAGGTGATACACATCTATAAAATTTTGCTTCTGTTTCTAACGATGTACAAGGTCTTGCTTGATTGGCTTTTGATGCAGTTAGTTTATTTGCATGTGTTTTTTTATAATATGAAGATAAACTAGTTTGAGCATCATCAGTAGGTGTAACTGTGTATGGAACTATTCTTACATCATCTGTCGGTGTGTTAGATATTTCATTCTCGTATAAAACTGGCATGTTTTCTATATCATACTCATCTACATCATTTAAACTGCAATTAATGGTCTCGATGATAATGCTTTTATCGTTTTCATTGTTTATATTTATAGGAGCAGTTTCTAACTGATTGTAACCCTCGACTGTTTCTTCAGATTTCTTCTTATTAAGAAACTCTTGGTATAGGCGCAACAGTATTAAAAAGTCTTCACTACCAACTAATCCTTCACCTCCTTCTTTTAGTCGTTCTATTTTTTCATCGCCTACATTTTTTTTGAATGTTTCGTAACTTATAACATTATTTACCTTCTCTACTTCTAGGCAGTTATTGTCTTGTTTATTTTTACCCTTACCCGTACATTTGCTATAGTCTATTGCCGATGGATTCCAAGGATATAATCCGCAGGTTCTAAACCCATTTATTATTGATTTTGGTGCTACATTTGCAACTACGTTCTTTAATACAGCTGCAAAATTCGTTTTACCAACAACATCATTAGGATTATCTCTTCTAAAATTAAGTACAGCTTTTTTCCAGCCTTCTTTTAATGGCTTAAACACAGCCACGTCGGCTGGTTGCATTATTCTTGTCGAGTTTGGATATAGAGCTATTAATATTATTTGTAATTTGGAACAAAGCTCAGATATTTCGTAGGTAAGATGGGTGCAATGGCCGTTGACAAAAAAAATTATGGGAAATATCACACTAATTTTTAGCAGATACGGATAAAAGACATTCCCTATATATTCAAAAAACAGTTTGTTCTTCATCCAACCGTTATCACTACATCCAATTCCCCAGTCATCGGGCACTGACATAACTATATCAGATGGCAATCTTTTATACGGGTAAATGATCATTGGAGGTGTTATTTGTCCAGCAGCAGAAAACGTAAACATAACTGTTATGTTGCTTTTTGGGTGGTGTTGAACTTCATATACGTTTCGCGCCCCTTTTGGTGCAAGCACTTTCTTATTGTTAGCACAGAGTCAAAAACACGTCTCATCACCATTAAAAAGTCGACTTGGATCGGTCAGAATATCGATATACTCCTTTTCTAACAAATATTCTTTAACAGATGAAAACCAGTTCCGTATATTTGGCTCAGATGTCCTAAGAGTGATGTTTGGGTGGCGCCTTAAATAAGCTGCATACCATCTTTTTCCGGGAAGATTGTCTTTAAAAGGGTTTTTCCTAGGATTGTTGTCTAGAAAATATTTCACCGATGCTTGGACGTCGTCGATTCTGCGTGGGAAACCTTTTCTATGGCAGTTTAAAATCCAGTCTTCCAATTGGTCTTCTTCTTCTTCTTTGGTCAAAATTGGTTCAGGTCCATGAGAAATTTTGTCTTTAAACTTTATGCTACTTCGAAATTGAAGGGTTGTCCGAGGTACTTTATATACTTTGGAGGCCTCTCGATTGCTCATACCATTTTCGATAGCCTTTAAAGTCTTTTTAATATCATCCTCCTTGTATTTTTTCCTGTATGAAGCTCCTTCCGAAATTTTAGGCATATCGTTGCGCAGTTTTACTGAAAATAATTATTTGAATAGTAATTGACCACCATAGTACACAATTATTGGCCACCGGCCAAATACTGTTTCGGTAAGTTTAAACCTAAAAAAGACAATGAAAAAACTGTTAAAAGACATTCTGGTTGTATAAAAAAGAATTTAACAATAAAAAATAGATTTCTAAGAAAACTACAATATCATTATTTTTAGGTAAAATATTTTATACAGTTATTATAAAGGCATATTAAATTTGCGGTTTTTTTCATAACCTAGAAGCTTTTTTACTCAGAAATTCATAAAATACCGTATCTAAATAATTGTTAAAACCAGAAAACTGCTTAAATCACAAATATAACTATTTTGCATGATAAAATTAAACGTCAGTTGTTTAAAAAATTTACAATAAATACCTGAATTGAAAACGAGTGCCAATACGTCACGCAACAGCACAAACTAACTATAATATTCGTACCAACCTAGTAATGTAAAATTTTATACACTTCAAAAGCAAGGTTGCCAGCATCTAGCATTAAATAAAACTAATGATATTAATCGTTTAAATGCTTAATAAACCGAAAAATATAACTGACTGGCCAATAACTGTTGCCTGGCCAACAACTGTATCCGTTACCCTATAGTATAAATGTTTGTAAAAAATATTAAAGATATATTTAGGAAAATTATTCAAAAAATACTTAGGAAAAATATTAAAGATATATTTGTTCACATATTATAAAATTATCTTTAGGTTATATTAGTAAAATATTAATTGAAAATATGAAAGTTATATTTATGTAGTAAGTTCCGTAAAATATATAAAAAAGATGTTTTTAAGAAATGTTTTCAAGAAATGAAACAAATAATTCGAAAGCTATTATTAAAAATTAAAATATATGAACATGTTTAAATTAAGTAACTGCTACATGTTATTTGGTTGATTTTTGGCACTTCTTGCTTTGGCGGACGCCAAGTACAATCCCACAGATTTTTTAATGGCGTCTAAATTTGCATTTTGATGGCGTTTTCTTGTTGTTGCTAAAATGAGACAAATGTTATTTATTTTTACATTAATTGATTGGTATTTATTACTAGTAATCGCGCCATACAAATTCTTCAATTCAAGAAAAGCCCTTTTCTGTTTTCTCCCTTGGATTAAAAACAGTTGTGCAACCTCATTTGTCATGACCTTTTTTAACATCACGTAAATGGTTTTGTGGGCATTTTCTCTACCTAAAACGTATAAAAACGCCACCTAAAAACACACATTGTAAAGACCATTATCTGTATACATTTATTACAATTAATATATTTACCAATCTATTTAGAACTTGTTTGTCTTCTAACTTAATGTTAAAATTCTCGAGTTCCTCCATTGAAGATACCGGGAAGTTATGAAACAGAATTTCCAAATTATTTGCTGTTTTAAAAAGCAAAAAAATTTCAATCCTTTCGAGAGTTTTCCGTATGTCTTTAATCTCGAATTTTATGCCGCTTAATTGCCGATCTATCGTGTCCTGCCCTGTAAGAAAAGTTGCATTATTCTTCCACTCCAGAAGCATTTATCATTTGCTATTTTTGGGTGAATGACTTTATTTATTATCGACGTTCAGCGATCGTGATAACTTGGATTTAAAGTTTGTTAGCATAATGCTTATACATAATATATAATAAAGTATGTTAATAAAGAAAATAATTAGGGAATTAGGTAAGGTATTAAAGTCAGAGAACATTTAAATAATATGATAGATGAGAATGAAGGGGGTAATCTACTACGTTAAATTGTATTGAGACATATGTTTACATTATTTTTTGTTATTAACCCGCAGTAAAACTGTTTTGTGGTATTCTGGACGTAGTTTGTACTAAATTTTCTGCAATGATAATATTATAATTTTTTATTATAAAACACTTATTTAAAATTAGCAGACTTACCATTTAAAGCCAGTGACGACATTCCTGGTGAGAATGCATTTGATTAGGAATTGGGTTTCAATAGACGATTTTCTAAAAAATATATTTAATTTTGGATAATAATAACGATTATTGTGCCTACTCACCAATTAATTGAATACTATTCGGAGTCTCAATTACTGGACATGTAAATGCAGCTGATGGAGGGACTTTTAAGTGTTTTACTTTTTTTTATTTCTTTCCATTCCAAATCGATCATTTTTTGAAACAGTACCAATATCATCGTCAGTTTCAAAACTCGAGAACCGTCTTCCGAAATCGCAAAAATCTTTTGCCAGTTTCAAATTATTAATGTTTGGTTTTTTACATTGCGCATTCAACCATTCATAATTTTTTGTCAGATCCTGACATTCATATATGATTTGCCGAACCTTCATTTGTGACAGAGAATTTGGCTGAGGATATTTGTATTTTGTCTTGTTTTCATTTGCCCACCAAGGCGGCAAAAAATCAACTGCAGTTTCATCCTTCCAAAATATTACATCCCAAGACTGTTCACAAGACATTGTTTTTTGCTAAAATTGACAAAAATAATTAATAATGAAGTATCGCTTATATTTATTTAATAACTTTCTATAAATCATATCTTACTCTATTATAGAAATAAAATCAATGGCATAAGTACAATCTAAAATCAAAAATGACATGCCTATTATTATTGTTTTGAACTATTTTCAAAAACACATTTTTTTCCTATTACACTTACCGACTACCTAACATTTACCAATAGAAAAATTGACACCTATTTTGATTACACACCCTGTATATATTTTTACTAATTATTGTAATAGATGATATTAAAGTATAAAAATAGTAAAAAAATTACCTAATACATGTAGGTATAGTAATAGTGCAATAATGGTAATTTTATACTTATTTATTTTGTCTTCAATGTTTATCAAAAAACCGACTATACTTATAAAAAAGGACGTATACAACTGCATAACAAGTATACATTATAAAATTAACTTTTTTTAAATTTGTAAACTAAAATGAATTGAAAATAGTATAAGTTTCACTACATTTTGAACAATTTAGTATTATTTGACAAGGCAACATGTGATTGACTCCAAAACTAATAGTATACCGCATTTGTGGAACGAGAGTTGAATACAAAGTCTTTTTGTTCGAACAGAGATAACGAGGCGCTCAAAATGTTTCAAAAATATTTTGACAGATTTGTTGAAACTGTGAAGCACCATTTGCAAACAAGGAAAATTTAAATAAATAATATAATTTTCTTAAAAAATACAGTGAGACATGTTAAGTTTACCATTACTTTATGGTGTTATATGTAAAAGTTCCATTGCAGTCCAATAAGAGGGGCAATTAATAGCTACAGCCTTTGATTGTATATCATTAATACTAATTCTAGCAATATTTTCCTGAAATGTTTTAGGCAGAAAGGCACCAATGTCTTTTGACGGAATGGGGTAATCATACAGACATAATAGAATACTTGAAAGGTGTCCTATAACATACATATTTTCTTGATCGTCAATGATTTTAAGAAGAAAATAGTTTTTTGTAAAGGCGAAACAGTCTCTTTCGTTATTAAACCGTATTGTAAACCGAAGCATTGTCAATTGCTTTAACGACCTATTCAGAGAATAATTCTTTTTATACAATGGTTCGCATTGCGTATTGTAATAATATTCCGAAAGGCGCCTACACACTTGAGCTAAGGGGTGATTAAGTCTTCGTACTATTCTTACTAATTTACCCAGATGATTTTCAAATGGGAAACAGCTCATTTGGTCTAATGCCAACTTCAAATTAGAAACATCGTCAGCAAGATCTAATTATGTTGTGAACGTTGTAAAATCAAGATTCCGGCCCATATAGTAGGGAAAAATTCTGCACGAAATGAAAAAGCATTTTTTGCAGTATCAATTCAAGTTGTGTTTACAAATTTAGGTGAACACAAAATTCTTATTGATGAACTAAATAACAAAAAATATTCATAAAGATCTGATGTTAAAATATTTTTTAAAACAATAGACCCTAAATATATCAAAATTAAACGAAATTCTGTGGCTTTAAATCGATCTATATCTAAAAGAGATCTAGATTTTCTATTGAAATTTGAGGGAATATATTTGCCACAAATTAGTAATTGCTGAGATAGCTTAGTTCTAAGACTAAGTGGCGATCTAATCTTTTTCGTATCACAATCTTCTGTCCAGTAGTTTAGCAACTTTCTCATCACTCCCAAGCAGCATAAGTGCGTATAGTCTAAAGTAAAGCCTTTAATAATATCAAAGGAATGTAAATGTAATAAAGGTGTTAATCCTCCATCATTTTTTTGATGACCCCTAATCACACCATCCTTCGAACTTTCTCGCATATAAATGGAATTTTTTTAATTTTCGTGCGTTCGCGTGGGCCTTTCCATTTCCAAATAAACAAATAAACTACACGTCTCTTGTAATATGTACCTTCCTGAGTGCATCTTTCACACGCATGATGTGTGATTTTTAATACGTTTAAGAAATGAGCGAGCGGGAGCATCGCAAGTAAAACATACTATATTGACTTTCAATTGATGTTCATTAACTAATAAGCCACTTATTACTATACTATTTAATTCAGAGATAAATTTTTTCAAAAATTTTCCTAATGGGGGCTTAAAATCTTGTCGATAATAGCTCCTGGCCCAGAAGATTCAAACATTCTAAGAAGAATCCTAACCAATTGACAATAGTCAAAGTTTTTGTGAACGTTCTAAGAATGATCCTAATGGGTACACGGAACATTCTCTAAATATTCTAAGAATAATCCCAACGAATATTCTCTATAATTCTATGAACATTCTAATAATAATCCTGGTAGATACAGAAAATATTCTGTGTATGGTGCTGTGATTGTTCCAACAATGTTCGTGTTGCATAAATAGAATATTCTCAGAATATTGTAAGAATCTTTGTATATTTAACAGAATATTCTAAAAATGTTCTGTGGGCGGACATACAGATTTCCTATGAATATTCGACTAGGAATATTCCCAGAATATTTTTAGAATATAAATGTGCTATCTGGGGTACTTCCACAATTTATATTTGATATAAACCATATCATCTTGCCATGAAACTTTTCCACGATTGTTAAAATACATTTTAAATTCTTCACGTACCTACTAGCAAACTTTCGTTGTTTGAACAACCTCGCCTGAAATTAGCACTCTCTAAATGCTCCACATTATTCCTCCATAATCCATTTTGTAGTTGACCATCAGTATTTTCTTTATCAACTTCATTATAAACTATTGCTGGAGCTTCGGTTTTTATGAAGTTCTGTAATGCACAACAAGCTTGCGTTACTAATACAACTTCATCTCGACTTAAATTTTTGGGTGTTAATAAAATACAAAATCTATTTGCAAGAATACCAAATGCATTTTCTGAAACGCGTCTACCACAACTCAGTCTATAATTGTAGATCCTCTCCTTCTTTGACATATTCTTGAGGGGAAATGGCTTCATCATATGTCTTTGTAGTGGAAATGCTAAATCGGCCAAAATAATGTATGACATAGGCTTGTTCATTCCTGGAAGAGGTTTGTCATTTGGCAAGTTTAATGTCTCTGTACTAAGTACAACTTGAAAATCACATCCATCATACACTCCTGTAAATAAGTTAACGATTAACAGATTTTATAATTCAATTTTTATATTAGCGTTACCTCCATCACTAATTCGTCAATTTTTCCCGTATATAAATTTGTAGTTAGCATCTACAACTGCTAATAATACAACACTATGAGTGCCTTTATAATTATAATAGTGTGATCCAGCACTCGTAGGAGCTCTGAAAACAATATGTTTGAGGTCTATTGCCGCTATAGTGTTTGGAACCTTCCAGTTTTGATTAAATGTGGCAGCAATTTCTTCCCATTCTTCAGGGGTTGATGGAACCTAAAATTACATTACATTGTTTGTTTTTTGATTAGGTTACAAGTTACTTTTAAATATATTTCCTTTAGTGATGTATAAATGACTGCCAGTACGTTTGTTGGAAATTTTGTGCTTGCTGCATTTCTTATGTAGCAAGAAACCTAAGATTAACCATCAATCGATATCTCGATGGTATGCACTGTCAAAATTGTGTGTCCTGTTTCTTTATGATTTCTTCAATGAGGCTGTGTTATTTTGTAAATAACTCATTGTTCATCCTCAACCAACTTGAGTCGATGTCTTCTTGTAGAAGTTCATTCTCAACAAAAGAACATGCACCTATATTTAGAGCATCACGACGTAATAACCACTTTTGGCTCCAGAGTTTTCGCTTTTTTTGCTGGCACAGTTCATATATCTTAATGATATTTGAAATTCTACTCAACTTTACCAGTTTTCGACGTTTCGAAATTGAAAACATGTTTATTAATTTTATTATATTCTGTATGCGAATATGTAAACAAAGCATGCGCAAAACGTAAAATTTTAGAGACATCTAGGGACGCTCTTAAGATTGAAAACTAGTTTAGAATCTAGTTACGAAACTCAAAGTTTTTAGACACAAAAAAGTATAATTTCATTCAGGCTTAAAATAGGTACTCAGCCTCTTGTGCGAAATAATGTTAATATAAAATAATGTTTTTAGTGTCACAGACTACTGCATTTAATTTTCTTATTTTCTCATTAGTGAACAAACAAACTTCTACAAGTAATTAGTAAGCGCATCAAGTATATGAGATGAATAAATAAAATAATTTCTTCCACACGTATGTATCTAATTATTTATTGTATGTATGTATAAGATTTCACTTGTGTTTTGTTATTGTTAATATAATGTAAAGAACTGAATTTTTACTTACCAGAAAATTATAGCAAAGTATATCTTTCACAGCACAATTCTCTCATTCTCTCAAAATGTCATCTGTGGAACAGATGTAGAAAGTGTTTTACTGTTGGTGCCATCATATAAAGTCATTTTATATGATGGCATCTAGTAAAACTACTTAACCAAAACAAGCTTAATTATCTTCGCACACCTCACAAATATAGTTTTTGGTATGTCGATCCTTGTCTGCGCATGCAGCATGTGCCCACAGTCCACATACCTGGCATTTTAACCAACACTCTTTAGATTTTGACCAGGAAATAGTTCATTACAATATAAACAAGGGTCGTCTTCCAGATAAGGAAGCTGTGCTTGTTCTTCAACAAAAACTTGTTTCTTAACTGTTCTTCCCAATTTTTTCTTTTCTTTCTGTTGCTTTTCACTTTCCATAGCCTTCTCTGCTTCAATGTCGGGTGTTTAATTTTTCACACCCATTTTTCCCTTTTTTCTTGGTTTTCGTGTTGATGATGACAATTCATGCATTTTTGGTAAAGGAGAGATTTGTTGAATACTAACTGATAGTCTTGAGGTGGACACCTGTGTAACAGGGGCAGGGATTTGATTTAACCTGTTTACTGGTCCATTAACATTTTCCAGGGAACTAGTAGATGGCAATTGAGGTTCTTCGATCACAGTAATAGCATTATAATCTTGTAAAAAAGATTGTTTTTCAAGAGGTCGATTTGTTGTTTTGGAGGGATCGAACATCCAATCTTCAAATATGTTGGGGTTTTTCTATTTCACAATATACAATATTGTATAAAAATTTTACCTGGTTTGTACTAACCCTCTTAATTTGAACTTGTTTTCACGACTAGAATTGTCCACCTTTTCTAGTAATAGCAAACTATATAATTTCACGGCAATTAGATTCACAGTACTCTTCAAAGTCAGTCCTCTTAAGTGTAAGAGATATTTTTTCTAGAAATAAAAGTACAATTGTATAATTACCTTACCTATTACAGATTCTTCTTGTAACTTTTCTTCTAATGATATTAGTTCTGTTTGATGTAAACCGGTTTTTACTATTAAGTGTAAAATTACCTTAAGTGATAGATAGATTTGAATGAAACACACCATCAACGTGGCACTTATTGTTGATCATTTCAATAAATGTAAAAATTTCTGAATAAAGTATGTATTTCAAGTCTAAAAATTAAATATAAAATATATACATTTAAAGCAAGTTCCTCTAGTGACCCCATTGGCAATACAGCATGATTAAATTTAGAAACTGTGGTGATGAGGATATCCTCTCGATTCATTATTTTTCGTTCAGTTATAACTTGTACTAGATGATGTACTTCACGTTTAAGTTCTTTATTTAATTTAGTCACATCTTTGGATAAATTTAGAATGGTTATATTTGTTGACGAACTATCGTGAGCTGTTGCTAACGTAAGAACATTATTCAATACATTATTTCCATCCTTGCTTTCATCTGGGTCATCACAATGTTGGTTTGTTACATACATATATACACACAATACTTAAAACCTGAAGGGTAAATATTTAATTACAAAGTAAACTTCTTAATCTCATAACCAACAAATTCAAATCTCCACGATACAATATTATTTTATAGGGGGCACAATATGATAGTAGGGTACACAAAATGTAATTGGACGAGACAACAATGACTTCTGACCTGCTATTCGGTGATAATACCTCTCCGATGATCGAGCGGTAACGTAAGGTTCCAGCCAAAGTAGGTAGTAACGATAAGGATCGGGTTAACTTTCTCGATGATGCAGATGATAGCGATGGTAATCCACACAAACACCATGCAGACGGAGCCCTGAATACAGGAATACAGGAATCTTCCGGAGACGAACACCCAATATACTTTTCTTAGCGGGACTTCAAAAATACGAACAGGTACACGTAGTGTGACGGTACGCTACAATACTGGTGGCAGAAGGTAACACGAAGATCAAACGATGGATAAAACCACAAAAAAAAGAAAAGAAGAGAAGAAAATAGAAGCTGAAATAATATTAAGTCTTAGGGATATTATAGGAATATAAGAATGTTACAAACCTCTACGATCTTGGGCGAGTTACATGTGGTATTAACACTGGTTGATAGATCCGCCGAAGCGATAAAATCTTCACCCAAAACACAAGTTTCCATAAAATGGTGAGCGATTTTTTTATAAACTAATGCACAATTTCATTCAGATTCTTGAAATTTCAAGGGATACAAAATATATTTTAATGAAATGGCACAACCATGCGTTCAGCACCAATTTTGATTGTCGAATCCCCAAAATGGCTAACAACAGGAAGAGAAAAACTGGGATTGATAAGAGATAACGGGAAAATACAATTTTAAAACTCGAAAATCAACAAGGTCACAAATTTTTCTTAGCAATAGGCAACAAACAATACACAGGAACATTTAAATTGTAACAACTCCCCCCTACCAAGAGGAAAGCGTAGCGAAACTAAGCAAAAAAAAATGATAGATGAATGATAACATGCAAAAAAAAACCCAGGAAGAGGAAATCCCTACAGCTTAAAGTGATGCAGCACTAACAACCCCAAAGGAAACCCATCCCAACCCCTGACAAAAATCAACCCATCAAAACAAAAAAAAATCCAAAAGAGTATGTGGGATTCCAGACAAATTAATCTTTTAAGAAGATGTAAAGACTCGATCCCAAAGATGCCATCCCCTAAATCCAACCAACCTCCAAAAAAATTCTTCAAGATAATGAACTTAACAAAGACTCCACCTCAATTTCGAGGACACGATATGCTTTCAAATCTTTCGAATGCCAAGTACCTGGTAGTAGGTTCTCATCTGGATCTTTAAGTTGATAAATCCACTTATCAAGTTTCTTATGGATTTTAAATGGTCCTATGAATTTTGAAGCAAGTTTTGCAGAAAAATGTTTACTTGCATCGGACAAGACATAGTTCTTCCGTAATACTAACTGACCTATTTCGAACTCATCTGGCCATCGACGCAGATCGTAATGCGATTTTAATTTTTCATACGCTTTTGTAAGTCGTTTCTGAACATCTCGTTATAACAATTGATAGGCGTTAGGTCTTTCACCTAAGTTGTGTCCTCTATTAAAACGTAATTCAGGATTTTCTTCCGACTCGTTTCCTTCTGTTTTAGGACCTAAAGGTAATACTATCTCTCTTCCGAAATTGATGAAATAGGGTGTATGACCGGTAACTTCGTGGACTGACGTACGTATTGCACACGCAACTTTCGCAAGATGTTTATCCCATTCACGGTGGTTATGGGTTATATAAGCCGATAACATGGTCTTGAGTACGCGGTTAATTCGCTCGGTAGGATTGGCCTGCGGATGGTATAAAGCCGTATACGAAATTGTTGTACCGTAAGTTTTAGCTAAGTTTCTAAATGTACTGCTTCGGAACTGAACACCGTTATCACAGATGAGTCGTTCGGGTACTCCAAATAACAGGAACAAATGTTCTTCTACGCGTTCCGACACAGCTTTTGCGGTAGCAGTTCTCAGTGGGAGTACGATGGGGAATTTACTGAAGCAATCGGCAATTACTAATATATAAACATACCCTTTAGATGAACGTGGGAGTGGTCCCATCAAATCTACGGACACGACTTGCCAGGGTCTTGAAATGAGTGAGTGTCCTCCCATTAAGCCGGTAGGCTTTCGCTGTTCAGGTTTAATTGTTTGGCATACGTGACATTGCTTGACATAACGGCTTACGTCGGCAAACATTTTAGGCCAATAGTATTTCTGGGTAATTCTGGCAAGAGTTTTTGCAGTTCCTTGATGACCACATGTTGGCGGGTCGTGGTGCCTGCGAATGATATCCCTGCGTTCCGAGCGGGGAATCACTTCTTTCCAATAATCATTTTCTTCGGCCAGTTCGGAGCGGTAGACTTTAGTATACTTATAGAGTTTGTGGTTCTCAACTCGCCACTGGCTGTAACGATGAGGGGCATTTATGACGGTACGTATCATTTTGTTATACCAGCCATCTTTGGTTACCTGGTTCTTTTCAGTCATAACGTCGATGATAGGGACTGAACGCGATAGGGCATCGGGCACAAGATGTTCTTTACCCTTCCTGTGAATGACTTCATAGTCGTATTCTTGAAGTCTTAATGACCATCGAGCTAGCCGACCGGATGGCTGTTTCAAATCGTTGAGCCACTTGAGACTATAATGATCGGTTATAACCACGAACTTGCTTCCCTCTATATAGGGGCGGAATTTTTCTACTGCAAATAACACTGCTAGGCACTCCTTCTCCGTCGTTGAATAATTTCTCTCTGCCTTATTGAGAGATCGACTGATATAGGAAATCACCCTTTCTTGCTCGTCGACTATTTGTGTTAAAACGGCTCCTAAACCGTATCCAGAAGCGTCAGCCTGGATGGTAAATGGTTGGCTGAAATCAGGGCACGAGAGTATAGGTGCGGAAATTAAGTGTTCTTTGATGGTGACGAAGGCTTGTTGACATTCCGGAGACCATAAGAACTTGGAGTTTTTCCTTGTCAATGCAGTTAACGGCGAGATAATGATTGAAAAATTAGGTATGAATCTGCGATACCACGAACACATTCCTACTATACGTCGAACCTCGTGTACATTCGACGGGACTGGTATTTTTAGTATAGCTTCGACCTTTTCAGGATCTACCAATAATCCTCTGGCATTGACTACGTAACCTAAGTAACGAAGCTCTGGTTTACAGAAACAGCACTTTTCTCTGCTAAGGGTAAGTCCGGCATTATATAAACGATCTAAAACCTTAGTTAATATATCCAAATGTTGTTCAAAGGTGGACGTGCAGATTACGATATCGTCCAAGTATGCAAAGACGTGAGGTTCCAAATCGACACCAATCACTTTATCAATAAACCTTTGCCAAGTTGCCGGGGCATTATGGATCCCAAACGGCATCCTTTTGAATTGATATAGTCCACGATTTGGGACTGTAAATGCGGTGTACTGTCGTGATGACTCGGCAACCGGTATTTGCCAATAGGCAGATTTTACATCCAAGGTTGTCAGAAAGCGTGCATCTCGAAGTTTATCTATGGTGTGGTTTATATATGGCAGTGGGTAAGCATCTGGTTTACTTACTTTATTTAATTTACGGAAATCCACACAAAATCGATAGTTTCCATCACGTTTTCGCACCATAACTACTGGTGAAGACCAGGCAGATTCAGACGGTTCAATTACTTCGGCCTTCAACATCTTCTCTAGCTCCTCATCAACGAGCTTTTGAATAGCTGGAGAAATAGGATAATATCGCTGCTTAATTGCTGGTGAATCTGTGGTAATTACATGTTCTACTAACCGAGTACATCCTAAACTATCTCCCATTTTTGTAAAGGTGTCATTAATTAAGGCGTCTAATTTTTCTCGCTCAAAGTCGGATAACGAAGATAGAGGCTGAATAGCTTCGATCCGAGGTGACTGATTAACGTTGTTGGCAAATGTCCATGCACCATGACGAAGGTCTGGTACAATAGCCATTTTCTTCCAAAAATCTGCTCCTAGAATAAGGCCTTGATGGATGGACGGAATAACCAAAAGATCGAGGACAATAGTTTTTCCCTGAAGGGTGATTGGAAGTGTGATTGATCCTAAGGAGTTACATTCGTTTCCATTGGCTACTATACACTTGACGGCTTCATGTTTATTAAGGGTCCCAAGATCTTGTAGCAAGGACCAATACGGTTCACCAATAATGGTCCGTGAAGCTCCTGAATCTAAAAGTCCGAGTAATGTTTTACCCATGATTTGGATTTTTAAGTAGGGTCGCTCATCGCCTTCTGCTTGATTTAAAATAAAGTCTAAGATCGCTTTGTGTCGCATAGGATTATCGTTGGCCTCTTCGGTAGAACAGCGTGTCACGAGACCTCTTAACGACGCTGAACCTCGTTTCCCGAACAGGTCGGACACGTGAGCTTCGTGACGTTTGGCTTCCCACATCGAAAACAGTGCTTTCGACGTGGACTGGTACAAGCTGATGATCGGTGACCAGATTTGTCGCAATTCCAGCAGTTGACTGCGTTTATTACCGTAGGGGTAAGAGAGGACTGATCTAATTCTTGAGCTTCCATGCTATACGTTTTAGGATTCCTGGTTTGACGATAGGCAAGATCTGGCTCTAAACAATATTGACTTGCACTTGGTGGTGGACAAAAACGATTCGCTCGTGTATGAGCATCTTCAATTATCTTGCATTGACTTCTCAGCATCGCCATTGTCGAAAATATATCGGTAGCTATAGCCTTTTGTAGATAAGGAAGTAAATTTCGTGTGATGTAAGGTATTCTCGCGATTTCGGATGGTACCCTAGGAAGACGTCTAAATAAATTTTCCATGACTGCAATATAAATAAGGACTGGTTCGTTAGCACCCTGGGTTCGTTTGCGGATTTCGTCCCAAAGGCTGATTTCGTAGTCGCACGGTTGAAATGTGTCACGTAAGGCCATGACTAATTCGTCCCAATTACTAACGGTGTCTTTTATAGCGCGATACCAGACTAGTGCACTCCCCGTAAACAATTCTACGGCAGACATGTATAGCTGTTCCTTCGGAACTCCCCTGGACAGGCGTAATTCCTCCAGCCGCTCAAGGAAACTGGCCACTCCCCCTTCGCCATTAAAGCTGACGTTCCACTTATTGATCGCTAAGGTATTAAATGGTCTAGGCGTTTCATTATTGGTTACTCGTGTACTTTCCCATGTCGAAAATCTACGCATTTGCTCCCTCCAAGATGGCATAACTGGTGTATCTTCTTCATGAGATACTGGTTCAGGTAATGGTACTGGGTCTTCTGAGACTACGGCAGGATTTTCTGGAACCGCAATCTGACACTTCTGATCGAGACAATCAAGTAGCTGCAAACATTTCTCGACCAAGCTCTCATTATCTGGTTGACTTACGACCTCCAATCGGTTATATACGTGGATGAGTCTGGACTTGATTCGTTTATATTCATTTTGAGCCATCGGTTGGCATGATGAGACAATCTCACCTTCTAGGTCTACCAATTTTGTATTACATATTTGTAATTGTTCTTGCGTATCTATTACTAGCTTCGGGAATGATACATTAACTTCGCGCTCAACACGCATTCTGGCACGTAGCTTAGCGCGTTTATCGTCTACTGTACCTTCGTTAGGGATTCCACGACGCTTGAGTTCAAAATCTAAATCGTCACTTAACAATCGGTTTACATCCATTTTTGTACTTGGCACTCTACAGAGAATGCCGCAAAAGAAAAGAAAACAAAGAAACACACCGTAATATGGACACAAAACAAAAAAATAAGGGCCTCAAAAGTTTGACTCACCAAAAAAATTAACGGCATCAAAAGTTCAATTCACAAGAAAAATAAGGGCCTCACACGTTGGTCGCCATTCTTGTTACATACATATATACACACAATACTTAAAACCTGAAGGGTAAATATTTAATTACAAAGTAAACTTCTTAATCTCATAACCAACAAATTCAAATCTCCACGATACAATATTATTTTATAGGGGGCACAATATGATAGTAGGGTACACAAAATGTAATTGGACGAGACAACAATGACTTCTGACCTGCTATTCGGTGATAATACCTCTCCGATGATCGAGCGGTAACGTAAGGTTCCAGCCAAAGTAGGTAGTAACGATAAGGATCGGGTTAACTTTCTCGATGATGCAGATGATAGCGATGGTAATCCACACAAACACCATGCAGACGGAGCCCTGAATACAGGAATACAGGAATCTTCCGGAGACGAACACCCAATATACTTTTCTTAGCGGGACTTCAAAAATACGAACAGGTACACGTAGTGTGACGGTACGCTACAATACTGGTGGCAGAAGGTAACACGAAGATCAAACGATGGATAAAACCACAAAAAAAAGAAAAGAAGAGAAGAAAATAGAAGCTGAAATAATATTAAGTCTTAGGGATATTATAGGAATATAAGAATGTTACAAACCTCTACGATCTTGGGCGAGCTACATGTGGTATTAACACTGGTTGATAGATCCGCCGAAGCGATAAAATCTTCACCCAAAACACAAGTTTCCATAAAATGGTGAGCGATTTTTTTATAAACTAATGCACAATTTCATTCAGATTCTTGAAATTTCAAGGGATACAAAATATATTTTAATGAAATGGCACAACCATGCGTTCAGCACCAATTTTGATTGTCGAATCCCCAAAATGGCTAACAACAGGAAGAGAAAAACTGGGATTGATAAGAGATAACGGGAAAATACAATTTTAAAACTCGAAAATCAACAAGGTCACAAATTTTTCTTAGCAATAGGCAACAAACAATACACAGGAACATTTAAATTGTAACAGGTTATTATTATTTTCCTCCACATCACTAATTATTGTATTATCGTCTGAACAGAGCTCGTGATTTGTGACCTGCTCCATTGGGTTCTGCATGTCTGCCAACTTAGGAAGTGCTGGTGGATTATTTATTAATTCATCATCAGATGATTAATTACCATCAGAGTCTATTGTCAGCGCTAGTATTTGCTAGAATAATTTTGCGTATGAGACTTGAGTTTGGCAAAATAAACTCCCAACTAAAACTGACATAAAGTTATCAGTATAAGTTTGCAATAAGCTTGCAAAACTAAGTGGACAAGTGACAGTATTTACGAAAAGTATATATAATTTGCTTGTATAAAACGCACAGAAAGTTTAACTTTTACACTCGTTCAATATCGATTTTTTCGAGTAGTCCAAACATGGTAATTCTTATTATATATAAACTAAATTTGTGCTTAATTGCACTATTAAAAACGTAAAACTTAACAGACGCTGTTGTGGGAACTTCTATGCTAATAGAATGGAAAAAATAATAACCACGTAAGTTAATTTATAAAGATGTCCATATAGCAGTAACACATTCTAAAAATATTTCTAAAACGTTGATGTAAAAAGGTTCTAATATTTTTAAAATATTATTTGAAATTTATGTGATATTGTTTAAATATTATGAATATGTTTTGATGTCCCATATTTCAACATTCAGACAATATTGATGACAAATATTCTCCAAATATTTTTAAACATTTCTCAATGTTTTATAAATATTGCCCACATATTTTAAAAACATTTCCAATGACATTGTTTTTGAATTGTCCTCTCTAAAAATAAACGAACAACATTAAATTGACATGTTCTATATAGTATGGAGTTACTTACGCTGGTAACGGCGGTATTTGCATTTCCTTTTAATGGGAATTTGGCTTGTGCCAACCAGCTCTTAATTTGAACTATGATTTCTTTCTCAGTAGCTTCTGAAGTATTTTTATTTAGTCAAAAAGCTCATGTAAATGATAAAATTTTTAAATGTATGTAATCGAAGTTGAAATTTTAAGTACGGACTTAATACTAGTTTATAGAGCTCCAAATTTTTTAAGATCTTTTTCTTTTTGAACCCCTCGAAACTATATAGTGAGCCTAATTTGCTCATAACATTGGCATCTTTCAAACGTAACTAGATCTCATTTAATTGACACTCATTTTTTGTTGGAAATGATTGCACCAATTTTAGGAATTCATCATCGGGTTCATTATTTCATCTAGGTTTTTTGATGACGATTCAGTAAGATCTCTAAATTCTCATTCAGGTCTTTCAATCTATTTCGAATAAGCGAAAAGTTTCTGATGCATTGTTCTACAAGTAAACCTACATTTGTTTTTTTAAGCATAAAATTCAGTTTTTCTGATAAACGTGTTATTTCAGACCTGATCTCTAAACATTAAATTATATAGGAAACTTGGCAAGTAATTAAAAATAATTTACCATTATCCTTATTAGTTGGAGATACATTTTTTTAATGAATAGTGTGTGTCATCTACAACATATATACACTGGTTGATATACAGGGTGTAATAAGTATAACTAATAATTTCTTAATAGGGGGTGGATATGGTCATTTCCAACACATTTTGTTCATAAACATGTGGTCTAGCTTTTCATCAATTTTTGTTAAATTTTTTTGTAATAATTAGATGTAATTACAAACCTGGTTGTTCGTTATAAGAAAACGCGATATAAAATGATTGAAACTGTATCAGGTTCAAGTTTACTATTAAGTATTAAGTTTCTGATGACTAAATAAACAACATTTAAGATATATGATGTCGTGCTAAATTCAAGGTTATTTTTAATTTACTTCAAGATCCTTAATAGCAACAGAAAAAAGTAAAGTAACAATGTCAATCGGTTATTTTGAAGTCATAAATGTAGAAATTAAAAAGTGGAATTGGTAAATAATACGAAAAACTATGAAACTAAATTGAACAAATAACTAAACTAAATACCGAATACCTAACTACAAAAATAATTTAATCGAATCACCAGTAACGCACAACCGAAATAGACACAATGACCCCTGAATGTGCAGATCTAAATCATTACAGCTGTATCCCATTAAAAGATTATTAGTTATACTTGTTACACCCTGTATTTATTAATGTCTTTGTTCTTATGGCATACTGGAAAAAGAGTCCTCACAACTTCATCATGAGTTGTATCTTTTTCACCATCACAGTAGCTCTTCACATCAAATTTTGAACAATTACGATTACCTGAAAAAAAAAGTAAGAACATATTGCCATTTATACAATATGTTCAATGTTTTGAGCAGAAATAATGGAATAGAAAGTGGGGTTAATGATCATTAATGGTAAAAAATACTAAAACGTATTTATAAAATAGTCATTAAAATACGTACCTACTAATTCACTAAATTCGTACACTACAAATTATTACAACTAATATCAAACACGAAAGCACAGGCGCTGTGTGATCAAGGGAAAAAATTAATTTAATTGCTCAATGCACAGCAAAAAAAACCCAACGGTTTGTGTCAGCGTTGGCATCAGTTTGAAGTCACCTAATCATGACTCAAAGGTTTACGTCGTTGACATTTATTCATTCAACGTTTATTACGGGAATGCTTATTAGATAAGAACCTTTACACACGAATATCAAAAATCTTTAAAAATCTACGCTTTGTGGAAAAAAATTAAAGATATTTTTAAACAAATGTTTTATTAACATATCGTAAGCAAATATTAAGAAAAAATAAAATTATGTTAAACATATTTAATTAATATTTGCTAGAAAATATTAATCAGTAATGTTTACAGAACCTAGAAATATTGACCAATCATGTGAAAATATTTTTTAAACATTGAGTGCTATATGGGTGTAGTAAGTTATACGTATTAACCCAATCAGCAAGGAAACGTTTTTTTGATGTTTTAAAAACGTTACAACTTTTTTTGTTTATATAGTATATCAAAAATACAATTATATATAATTTTCTTATTATTAATAAATACATATTAAACCTTTTCGTTTTTCTAAAACCTTACTTATAAATTAATTACTTAATAACCGCGCTTGCACAAAGTGCCAATTTTTACGTGATCAAAACATGACGATTGTGGTAGCGTTACGTAATTGCATTATATTTTTTTGGCGTTTTAAACTTCAACAAATCAACAATTTCCATGGTATTACTGGCTATGCTGTGCAATTTATTGTTAGTTATCAATTTTATCCTTTTTTTAATTTGCGTTCTAGGGAAATATCTTGGTATGTAATTTTTGCTGATATGGATACAGCATTATTTTGTGTGCACCAAATTCGTAATTGTTAGTTCTTCTGGTTTTCGTTTCTACACAAAGAGGTACATGCATAATGTTTGTAAATTTTGTTTGTTACATTTTGTTATAGAGCACCCAATGCGTTTGCAGCTATATGAAATTGAAGTATTTTGAGTACACAAACAAATATTGTATTGTCTATCTTTTGTAAGCATTTTATGGCTCGCTCTATAATCATGGTATAAATGTCAGTTAAGTTATACTTAGTTTAATTGTAAAATGTTGTCATACCAAGCAAACACAAAAAATTCTCCCTAATTTATTATAGAAATTATTTATGGAACTTGAAGATACAATGCGAAGTACTGTGAGAGTTAAATGAGTACAAATGTCCTATACAAGTTACCATTTATAAGACTGCTTATCTATGTATGGTAGATACATCTTCGTAAATGCACATGCAATTCCTGGTGAGACTTTTTATTCAATTATTACTTAAAACTTCCTGCATGGAATTATATAAGAAGTTGCTGCAAGCTGCATGTTTTCACGTTAAAATAATTATAATATACTTAAACTCTTTTTATTGTCAAAATATAATACATTCAACCTTATTTTAATCGTACTATGATTTTATTGCATTCACTAAAAGCTTCTCTATTCTCTCCTCTAATTCGTCTTTGTCTACAGTGACAACCAATCTTTTGTGAATATCGCAAACTCCTTCTTATTTATTTGGGCTTGTGATATTGTTTCTAAAAAAAGGTTATATAAAGATTGCAAATTTAAAATTGTAAAATTTACCACAAGCGGCTTTCATTATTTTTAAATCGGATAATTTAAAGTTGTTTTTTGCACCAGTCCAAGAACACAATTCACCATCTGGATTTGATAAGATTACTTTTAATAAGCGACCCACAAAATCCTTTCCACTATTGTCAACAATGATCTGAATATAATTGCACTAAAATAACACATATATTTTTTATCTTCAATGTATTGTTCTAAATTTTCTAAATCTACAGGGCAGATGTTCAATTACGATTACATTGCGTTTCAGTACTTACAGTAATTGTCAGTCAAAACTATAGCATCTCTTTGGATTGATTATTTAATCATAAGCGTTTGTGGTGATAAAATAGATATTTTTTTAGAGTTATTTTGGCACCAATTACATTTTTTAATTGTACCTAATATTTCAATATATCAATATTAAAATTGTGTAATTTTTCTATTTTTATACTACGAAATTTCATCAAGTCAATTTTAATCAGTTTTTTTTTAATTATTAAACAAACTTAATATTTTCATATATAATTATTTTATTATGAAATAGCTGTATCTTTATTAATCTAAATGAACACTTTTATTGCACTGGAGTGCAAGATTTAAATTTTAAAACGCTGTTTTTACTTTAGACACAGATTATTATAATGTAGGACATTAATCTGTACTTTAGGGTATAATATTCGGCAAATCCCCATAGTAGCAGAAATATATATCACTTTTTTCAATTAAATAATTATGAAGTCAATGACCATTTAACCCTACAGATATACCGCCGCTGACATATCTACAAAAACATAACAGCATCTCTAACAAAGTCATGTAAAGCAGTGAAATTACCTCCTGAACCTTCTTGTCCTTCCATAATTACATTAAAGAATGACCGCAGCGCTGTTGGCGTTGTGACAAATGTTTGTTTTAATTTATTTTGTTATAGTTGTCCTTTCGGACCACTTAGCCCCGCCTTACGGTATGTATTCCACCAGGTTTGAAATTTAAAACATAAAAATTTCTAAAACATGTAATTAACCCTCTAGTAGAACAAATACGTTTTTTAAATACTATAAATTTGTTTTTTCAAAAACAATAAACGTTTTGAATTTTGACACAAAAATGTTTTATAATCACTACAGGAACGAGAAATGTCCGCGTACAACAAAACGAATTGGATTCGTTTAATAAATGTCTTAACGATTCGCCAGGAAAATATCACGTTGGTGTTGAATAAAAAACATTTCCTCAACTCAATTTAGAAACAATTTTGGTAAGTATAATAAAATGATAGTTTTGAAATAAATAAATAAATTTTATGGTTCTTGAATTGCATTAATTTGATGCATTTCTACAATGCCGTTGAATAAAACGCCGGTCGTTACAAATTTTTAGAAGTTTGCATCAGGATTTGAACTATGGATCCTTTGATTCGTCAGCGTAACATTACACTACAGCGGATTGCTTGTAAATTAAAGTATCACATACGTACGTTTTTTAATGTTTGAAATTTCAATAACCAAACATTTTCTTTATCCAAAACAAATATGGCTTTACATTTTTTTAACTTATAGAAGAAAACTATAGAAAACTTGGCAAATTGAAAGTCTATGTACGACATTGCAATTTTTCCGCATATAGGGTGAAAAAAAACAGGTTGGCGGCCTTTTAGCCGTATTTTGAAATTCAATTTGATTTTATTAACAAGGCATCGCAATTCAATTAAAAACCACACTACCAAGTTTTTTTATATGACAAATATATTAACGTAATTCTACCTCCAAATTTTAAATTAAAAAACATATATTTATGAAAAAAAGCAGTTTTTACCGGTTCTCGGCCGAAAGTTAATTTTTTAAGGCCGTTTTGTTACTGTTTTTTGGAAGTATTTCAAATAATTAAGTACTTATAAAAGAATTCTCAATTCTCAACGCCCCCTTTCGCTAAAAACTCTTTTAAACCTAAATTCTGTTTACATTTTAAAAACCGTGAACTTGCAATACCTTTTGTTAGAATGTCTGCCTGTTGTCGACTACTTTCAACATTACATCTATACTACTGTAGTGTATTAGTAAATAAATAATTCTCCTTCTGGATAACGGATACACTTTATTTTAATATTAATAGTAAGTTATAAAACATAAAAAGATTTCCTTCAAAAACTCACATAAACCAAACAACTATTTCCTTAATTGTACACCCAGGCTTGCGCATTATTTAGACAATATACAAATCTCGGCGTTGCCACTTTTATTTATTTTATCCTTATACTAAACTAAATACATAACTACCATCTCATAAATGCCCATTGATAAAATTATATTTTAAGCCTATATGCTTAACTGGGAACTGGGATATTAACTAACCTTTTTGTTGGAAAGAGTTACAATCTTTCGACTCGCTGTCTACATTTTTTAGAACTTTTGGTCTTAATCCACGCCCTCGATTTATTTCATCTGAAGATGAATAATCAGCATCTGCTGCTTTTTTTCGAGCCTTCTCTAAAGACACTATGATAATTGGTATGAGTAATATTTGCAACTTAAAACTAATACATACATCCAGTAGCTTCTAGAGTTACATCATGCCACAACCATGTGCTGGTATTTGGAGGAACGGCCTTGACTATGTACGCATTAATGTTTTTTAAACCATTTACACTTCCTGCCATAATCAGACAACCAACTTATGGATACCTCCGAAACACTTTCTTCATTAAGGAATCGTATCATAGCATACATACATGAGGATACATATGAGTGATCTGAATGTATCAAAGGAAAAAACTTAAACTTTGAAGAAACTTCATTTGAAACGACTGAAATTCGTTATATTCGAGAGTAATGTGTAATGAACTTATCATCCAACAGTAAATCTTTGAACGTTTTCAGCTGATCTACAGTCGCTAATTTTGTAAAGGAGGTTTTGATGAACCACTGAAAATGACCGTTCTTCTAAATAGTTGAGTATTCTGCACAGTATAGATCAAAAGGACTCGTTGGTACTTTTCTGAATTGGCAGACCGTTTACATTGAAATCTAACTCCGTCTAACTAATACATCTGGGTAATCAACATGAAATTAATTATAATTGTTGATTGTACTATAATTTGGTGCAGGTTAATAATTGTCAATATTAACATTAGATTTTGTCATGTTCCTTGGGGTGCATGACAGTGCGTCGGCATGATTTAAGTTGATATTTTCTACATTGCGCTTAAGGCGATGGTAGACAGTTATTTTGCTGTTGTTTTTAAAGCATGTTAGCTTGTTTACTATTATTGTTTTTAGTACCAGTATGTTTTATTGTAGTTGTTGACTTGCAAAGTTCAAATAAATAGTTATACGAATAATAGCGGCGGATCCAGAAAATAGTTTTTGGGGGGGGGGGCGATAGTCTGAGAGTGTCTTATACCGGAATATCACTCGATAAAGTACTGAGTCCAAGGGGGATTTTTATTTGATGAAAATTTTTAGGAACAAAACTTTTAATAATGTGTTGTAGACCAACGAGACATTAAGAACAGTGTCACATGCACCAATCACAAGTTAGAAATGATTTCTTTAACTGAAAAGAATGTGCTACTTTTCTTGCCGCTACCTCATTGTTTTAGCATGATTTTAGCAACCATTAATATTTAAAAAAATCACATGTCATTTTGACAAAAGTAAAAATGTCGCGCTTCGGCAACATTCCTGACGCTTCAGTTAATGAAAACATTCAAAATTCGATTCCGAGAAAGACAACTCAGTGTAGAGAAAGAGTGTGGAATCAATTTACAGAATTTTCCCAACAACGCAAATATGAATTAGGGGAGGGTGGGCCACAGTGAGACAAAAAAATGTTTTTAATTTTTATTTAATAACCAACTCTGATTAATCAAAAAGTGAGCGTTGCTAATAAAACGTTAACATAAAAAAGTAATCCTATTTGTAAATTAGACAAAATATAAAATATAAGCTGTAAAAATTAACAGAAAAAAACTGTTTTATTGTGGCCTACTGATGGGCTAGTAGGCCACAATGAAACAACGTACTCTTTTTAGCGCATGTTCAATAATGAAAAATCTAGTTCAAATTTGAAGGATGTTTTTGTTGTCCCTAAACAAATGGGTGCTGGTAGGATCATTTTTATATGCCGATGCCACGTCCGAAACAGCAGGAAACCCAAGTGGCGTTCATCTTTCACACTTTTTCTTAGGAATTTGATTTCTACATCGTTTTAAAGATCTTTCTCTTTAACAACTTGCCCTATATAATAAACTGCTATTTTTGTTTTGAAATGCACTAGCACGAAATCATCAAGTATGGGCTCCCTATCCAATTCTTCAAATCCAGAAGGATTCAATGCTGGTGGCCATTCTACATCCTCATCCGAATCCTCCATATGGCTTGAAACGGCAACTTCATCTTCCGACGATGATACGTCACTTATTGGTTTCTTTTTACGTAGAAGTGAACTTTTCTTTAAGGAAATTTTGCGTTGCTTTTCAATTTCTTTCGCCTCAAAGAAACTTTTTTCCGGGGTGTCAGTTGCCAACTGCGTCCTTTGGTACGTGATTTTTTGGACTTCCTTCCTTCCTACAAAATAAAAATCTTGCCGACAAGAGTTGAGCACTTATGATCTTACTGTTGAAAAGAATTTGCTGTTTTAAATATTGTATTATATCGTAAGTAAAAAAATTACAATAAAACTTACCCTTACCAATCATCATTAGGTACTACTACGTGAAGAGTTGTTGAGGTACAGGAATAATGAATTAAAAAGTACACTATAATTAATATATTGAATATATTTTTGACATGTATATTCTTTACAGGACCTTCAGAGATAATTTCCTCTTGTGCTTTTGTATGTAAACGTCCACGACTTCTTCAACTTTCATTACGTTGGAAATATACGTGCAGTAAAGCCAAGCCATTTAGTCTGGATCTAAAAAACTACAGCTAGGGCCATATAATATTTATAACTGGTGTTCTATGAAAAAATATGACCCGCCTTATTTAATGAGCCCGGCTTTTATTTGTATTGGCAATTATAGTATTTTAATCTGACATAAGCTGCCATGTTGGTAACAGTACTATATAACGTATTGATGGTGGTGTTTCTGCGTATGCATTGCTTAGAATTTATTAATAAAAAGCTTCCAAAAACTATCGTTTTAAATAACAAAGTCCGTGTACTGCAGTTTGTATTATAGGAAAGACAATGTAATAAGCAATATCTGATATAAATGGTACAGTGTCCTTATTTAGAACTTGAGCCCACATTACTACATTTTCAATTTGCCGCTAACATTTGTGATTATTAAATTGTTTGCTCTGTTAAATTCCGTTGTTGTCACCATAGCCGTTCGTTTCTTATTTATTCTTATTTTCTACAGTTTTCTGTCGTTTATTATTAAACAGTTCTTTTTAGAACTCCGGATAATTCTTAGCGATTTTGAGGTGCGATAAAAAGTCTTTAATAATATTTTAGTATGGTTAAGATGTTTAATATATTGGACGAGTTTTTGGAATCCAGCGACGACGATGATTTCTTAGAAGGCGTAGCAATTATATTAAAAAAACAACCTCAACCGATACCAAAAATTGAAAATTACGTTGAACTGGTGGTTAGGAGATTGAAGTCGCAAGATGTAAGTCTACATGTCGCAGTGATTAGTAGTATCGTACCTACTTGAACTTCCAAAATTTCATTAAAGGACCCCCAATAATGTTGCGGATTATATTGATCAAATAAAAAAGAGTTTGTTGAAGAACAAAAACCTGTCCTCTTTTAATCTTTGAAAAATTTGTGCCAGAGGATTGACAGGCGAGCGAACTATTTTTTTTAGTTGACCAGGATAATTTTTAAAAGGAAAACTAGAGAAATTGTCGAGAGGTCCAAACTTTTTAACATCATTATGTATATATACTGTTGTATCTATGTCAACATCTGATATATGCCTAATTGACAAAAGTATTGTTATAACAGTGTAAAATAACAATAATACAACTAAACCAATATACCGTAGAAACGTTCGAAACTCGGCAAGTTTCCACCGGGCTAACTCGTTCATGCTTCGCGGCTTCCTATTAAATTCAAGAGGTATATATGATTTTAATGAATCCAAACGATTTGATATTTGTAAACTAACACTATTATTTAAACGAGTACGTAAACTACCAGATACCCAACTGTTTAACAATTTTTTAGTAACACCTAAACACACCGCATGCATATACTCAACAGGAAAATCTGTTATCGTATTGATATTCAAATTAGAAAGTGGCTATTCTTGATGTTGGTCACCATGTTGAAGCTGAAAAGACTCGTTTGTTCTAAGAGTTGCAGTAATTCCAGGGTATACTATTCGGTCATCATATTAGCCAACTTCAACGCACTTATCACACGATGAATATCATCATGGGATTTAACACAATATATTCACGAGCAGATGCATCACATATAAAACTGTGCATTTTATTATGAAACATTATACATTAAAATAAATATTCATCTTTTAATAAATCATGAGACTTTGTTTGGTAGTTCCACAACACGGACCAATCACAAATGGAATAGTTTTTATACGTTTAACAAGACATAATATAGGTCAAACTTGGGTGTTGCTGCTATGTTAAAACTAAGTTCAATATACCTATCTAATAAATGTAAATGTGTTTGCTTAAAATGCATAATATTGAATAATCCTACTTTGAAACCAATATGGTAATAAGTAACAGTTTCCATTTTTTTTTCGACGACATTTGTAAGTGTTCTAAGAAGTGTTCTATAATTAACCCTGGATGATATAGATGCAGAACATGTAATATATCCGTTACAACCGATTAGTAAACTTACTTTGTACTGGCCCAAAACTACTAACGAAGACCTTAAATCATTATCGGATTCACTATGATTTGTTTGTTTATTGAGATTAGTCAAGTTTATTTCATTATCCGAATGGTTTTTTACACCATTGACACAAGGAACCACATTAACATTTTGTGTATTATGAGAACAGTGTCAACATTATATTCATCATTTAATTCGAAACAAGTGGTTTTATTTTGGCAAGGTTCATTATGAATTTTACTTACAATTGTATTTAACTTAGCAACCACTCTTTCATTGAATTGGCTTTTGCCCACTACATCTTTTGGTCTATCACTTTCAAGATTAACACTAGCCACTTTATATGAAATTACTATTCAATTTCTTTTTCGTACGTTCTGGTGCATGTTTTAGCTATGTTTTTGATAGCATCTTCCACTTCTTTCTCTATAATTTGAGGAATTGTAAATTTTAATGAACCTAAAAGAATAAAATATAAAAAAATTAAATATTTCTTACCCATTCATAAAATTTAAAGACTGTTTGAAGATGAATTTTTTGTAGGTCCTTTAAATGACATGCTAACAAATTTAAATGTATAATTAACTATTATAGCAAGTAAAGAATGTTATAAATTTTTTTGTAACATTTGTTAAACTGTGTTATGCGATTCCTGAATGTACATTTATGAATACAAACAATTTTTAACTCTAGTTGAAACTAAATTTGAGGTTTTACATTAATACTGTAACGAATTTTAAAATTAATTTATTTGTAAACTAAATATTTACACGACTTATAATAACTTTTAACTAACACTAATAAAATGCAACGGTATTAAAGAATAAGACTTACATTAATTTATATTTAAACCAACAATGTCTTCTTGCAATTCAATTCGAGAAACTGACCTCGGCTTCCTTTGAATAGTTTTTATATATTTCCGTTATCTGTGTCTAGAATGTTTAACATCTCTCGGTCATTGTCTCAAAGTTCACAATAACTTTGAGAACGTTTCAATGCGTAACAAATATATTTATGCAAATTATAATTTTCTTCTTGTTTTTTCAGTTGCTTTATTATTACTTCTAATTTTATCGGTCACATGTTGCATGCAGTACATATGTATATTCCTCAAATGCTTGAGTAGCAGTTTTATCATTGTTTCGTAACATAATTTTTATATAATTTTCTATAAATAATTTGAATGTGCTCAAATAATAATTTACCAACTACAATTTGTGTTTGTAATAAACTATTAGTTCCAAATTTTTCTTCTCTACCCGAGTAATTTATTTTTGCTTGCAATTCTAATGTGTATAATTCTTTTACTATTGTTCTTATTTGTAGATGGTTTCTACCCAAATGGAATAAGAAACTTTTATAAAAGTCAAATTTAATTTAATTGAATTTAATATTTTATCAAAATTTACAAATACGTTAACAACTTTTTCTTCATTTAATTCTCCTTCCAAGTTCTTAATTAAATGATGATGACTATGCAGCGTGGGTGTTTTTTTAATGTCAAGATCTAAAATTAATTTAGTTATCATTTTTAATTTTACATTTTGTGCTTCTACTGTTTTAATTAAATTATTAACCTTTATGTTTTATAATGCTATAATATTCTGTAAAGCGGAAACATCTTTCGTACTAATAATATTAACTGAAACTATATTCGTGCCATCACTACACGGAAAGAAAATTGTAAATGCAACATGATGCGGTGTTGGTAAATGAACATGATGAAATCATGTTGCAATCAAATGATTTGTCTTGTTTCGGGTACATGACAATCATATTGCGGGAGCATGAGAAAATCATATTGCAGTCACATTATTTGTCCTGTTTCGGCTACATGACCACCATGTTGCTGGAGCATGAGAAAATCATGTGGCAGCAACATGATTTTCATGTAGCCTTAATATCACAAAATTTTACCCTCATATTGGTTTATGTATTATGAATAAGCTTACACAGATAAACAAAATTTTCCGATAAATTATAATTATCTATTATTTTGTTTGAAATTTTTATAAATATAAGGTAGCAGTTAGTACAACGGTTTTACACTTGATGTTATCTAATAATTTGGATAACGACGGTGCAAAAGGTAACATAACGATACAAAGGGTCATTGGCGTAAGCAATGTATTTCTCATAGCTTTTGCTAAAAGATGTAATCATATTCTGGGTTTTATTGTTTTGTTACGTACCCAACTTATGGGTAAAGCAGAAATTCCATTTGTACCCTCAAACTTATATACTTTATAATGTTCATTAGTTTCAGTAATTTGTTAGTTCATGTTTATAACTTTATTATATAATTCAAAGATGGCAGGCAAACGCAACACGTAAAGGACTTTGGTAAAGGACAAGTAGAGGAGGAGGAGGAGTAGAGAAGAACCTGAAAAAATAAATACCGTGAAAAAATTTATCGATTGTGTTTACCCTACTAAATAAAGAAATAATACGTTTTCATAAATTTCAAAACAGTATTGATTAAACAGATCATTTTATACCGAAATAATATAAACATATAATATCTATATCGTTATGTTACGGGATATTCCTGGTACATTCTAAAAGAATGTTCTAAAGTTAGAAGATTCAGAACACGCAATTCAGTGTTAGCAAGTCAGTAGAATTTCTACTAGATCTAGTAGAATTGAACTTGCATCTGGTAGATAAGAATTACATCTAGTAGATTTTTTTAGTGATTTACTTGATTTTTAGTAATTTTTAGTAATTAATACATTGCGTTGTTAGTAACAACTACTTACACAATTTAGTGAAAGGAAAATAAATATACCATACTTAAGACAAATATTGTGAAACATTTCCGTTGTAAGTATCCTATAATATAGATTTCATTTTAACTATCTATAATAGAGAGATTGTAATAGAAAATTTTCCTTTTTTGCAGTTTTAAAGTATAAAATGTCTAAACCACAGTACCAACAAAAATTTCGTCATGCATGGCTTAAACATCCGCTTCTTAAAAATTGGCTCATCGCTGTGGAAAATACTGCAGGAACTTTCGGAAAATGTAGAGTGTGCAATTAAAAATTATCAAATAGATATGCAGATTTGAAAAATCACCGAAGTTCAAAGAAGCACAAAAAAAATGAAACTTTAATAATAGGTCCACGACCACAACCAAAAATTCCATTCCAAACAGATGCAGATTTATTCGCAGCGAAACAAGCAGAAGCAAGATGAGTTTGTTTGTAGCGCAGCATACCTCGATCAACATCAGCGACCATTTAGTTAATGTCTGCAAAAAAATCTTTTGATGGTAAAACTATAGAGAATTTACATATGCATAGAAGTAAATGTTCCAGTTATAAAAAATATTATTTCACCATTCTTTTTTGAAGACTTAAAAACTGATGTGGGAGATTTTAAATATAGATTAGTATTTGATGAATCTATTGACATAACTGTTAATAAGTAGTTGGGAATTATTATTATTTATTTTAGTACTAAACATGGCAACTTTATAACTTCATATCTTGATATAGTTCCTATTACAATGCAGAAGGTTTAACTGGTGCTATAAAAAGAGCTTTATTAAAATATAATTTTAATATTAAAAAGTTAATAGGAGTTGGCTCAGACAATGCCTCTGTTATGCTGGGAACAAACAATGGACTTTATGAAAAACTTAAAAAAGAAGTTCCTAACCTTATGTTGATCCGTTGTGTTTGTCGCTCTTTACAACTGGCAGTGTCACATTCAGCAAAAGAATATCTAACTAAAAATATAGAATTTATTATTCATGAAGCAGACAGCTACATAAGGTATAAATTGGAATATATAATATATGTAAATACTATGTGAAAATAAGTTCGTATTATATGCATAAATTTTATGTTACATATATTATATGTAAAAAAACGCCTACCTTTTATGGTGATAATATGTATAATATCGTACATAGATAATATGTAAACAAAGCAACGTGTATATAATATGACATATACTGTAAATTTTAAATTTAATTTTGTTGCTGAAGTGGTTTTCTTGTTAATCTCAGTCGAAACCATTCGCTACCAATTTTTTTAGTCTTTATCCGTAATTAAAGGATATATATATATCTTTAATTAATAGATTTTATCATGCTCATCGAGGTTGTACTTCATATTTTACAATTGCCCCTAAGACCCAACCATGAACACATTGCAGCTAAGTGGTTACTATAAACAGCTCTAAAACTTCTGTGGATGAAATCTTTGCTAGAGCCCCAATTCCTTTAATAAATTTTAACTAAAACAAAAACTTTATTTAAAGTACATTGTACATACTTACAAAAACGGAATTAAACTCAGCTTCACATAGTTTTTCTTGAAGGAATGCTAATTCTTCAAATGTATGCAAAGGAATCTTCTCTATTAAGGAATGAAATGTTTCAGTGGAGATTCTCTCCAATTTTGCATTATTGTGCGTAACAGTAAATTGTTTTCAATTTGCAATTTATATGTTTTTTCTGAAAGAAATTAACAGAGTTAAATATTTCATTATTATCATTTTTGTACCTAAGGTAGAGGTTTCAGATTTTTAAAGTTTATTTTTACTGTTACCGCTTTTGAAACCATCACTGGAACTAGAAGTGTCTATAAATACTATTATTCATTTTGTATTCTACTTTTTATAATAGCTTATTATAATTCCTGGTCTTTGCAAAAATCTACAAATATTATGTCACTGTTTATAGTTGCCTGCATATTTAGAACAGGTTCCAAAACTTTTGCTGTAGTATAGTCCCAGGTGATGATGGAGTTGTCATGTCACTTTCTATTACAATTAATAAGATTATTAAACAATAGTATTACTTTTGTAACTAAATGTACCATTCCCCGAAGATAGTTCTGGTGTAATAACCTCTCTTTTTGGATGTTTCGGTATACGAGGGAGTTCCTCGCTACTAGTGTAATCTTAAAATTGTGCCACCTTCCTTGTTTTGTCTAATGAATCTGAAACTCAAAATTATGTAATTTATAAATAACCAACACATAAAAATATGTCAAACTTACTGTCAAAACCTTCATTGTCCAAACTTGTAGAGGAAAAACAAAGTAATCTACATATGAAACAATAAACCTTGCCAGTAAAGGGGGAATAAAGTAACCATTCTCTTTTAATTTTTTTCCATTCGGTTTCTCACTATAAAAGAGACCACTGGAACAATATCTTGTTTGATTTGTAAAATCCCGTCTTGATTTTTCAAAGGACTAATTTTGGCATTTGGGCCTTTCTGCAGAGGTTATAGAATCGTATGCAGCTGGAGATTCAATAGAAAATAACCATTTGAGATTCTTCTTATACAGATGTCGCTATTGTTTTACTTCCTTTGCTTGAGGAATCCACTTTCCCCAAAAAATTATCAATTTTTGGCATTTTTTTCTTTTTTTCTTCACGTCTTGCTTTTCTCTTAAGCTTACTACAACCACTTTTATTGTGAGTTCCTTTGTACATCTACAAAATAAAAATTTACAATTGCTTATATCGTGTCTCCGATATTAAACGTAATTGCTCAATTACTTACCTTGTTTTGTAGTTATTCACAACACAAGAATTAACTAAAATTAAAATAAATTCTACTTAGGGCCGATTTTACAAACGTGGTATAAACCTCAGTTAAGTAATACTTAGTATAATTTTAAAATACTGGCATATTATTGGTTAGCATAAAACCAACAACCAATAATATAGCAGTATTTTAAAATTAAACTGAGTATAACTTATCCGACATTTATACCAGCTTTGTAAAATTGCCCCTTAATCACGATAAATTGCTGAAATAAAAGTACAACAAAAATATTTATAAAGGCGTTTCCTAGGCAGCGTACGTAAGTAATACGCTCAGCGCAACATGTAGATACGGTTACAGATATCGCCGTCTTCGCTAGTCGGTACTCTTTATCTATCGTCGTTCGTCGCTATCGCCCGAGTCATTGAAATTCACCCGCAGTGCAAAATAAAACGGATATGAGATAATTCAAAAATTAAATAGTAAATTATTTCATGATTAGATTAGTAGATGGATCTTAGTAATTTTGCGGCCTAAGCTACAGCTTATTTTGCTTGTACGTAAATCAGGCGTTGTACAAAATGTAATTTAAGTTAGATGCCGCTACGTCACTGTCGCATATAGATTTATTATACATTACACGGTTGTACGTGCTCAATCTGCAACTGTGGTGTTATGCACTTTTCGTTCGCTTCTCTTGGTTTTTGAGGCCGGTGCAATTTGGAGGCCACAGGCATGCGTCTGTGCGATAATCCGCCACTGATATTATATGTGTCGTAGTTCGGATGTATTCTCCACCTCGATCAGATCTAATTAGCTTCGGTATTTTATTATGTCGCGTTTGCAATATTTGAACAAATTTTACCAATTTTTTACGAACATCTGAACTCTGTTTCAATAAGTATATACAGTATTGGCCATAAAGATGGCAACTTTTGATAATTTCAGGTATTTTGAAACTAAATATAATAAATGAACAAAACAAATTATGAAAAGGTTACTAGTAGTTATTTCTTTTATTCTGTTATAAAATATCAATAATAAGTTTAATGATAATTGATAGAACGGTTCGCCTCCTGGAGTGACTTACTTTCTGTGATGATCAAATTAATGATCCCTTCTTATAGGAGGTAGGGAGAGAAGCGGTTACTTGAGTTTATTGCGACGTTTCGTGTTCTAGATGAACACTTCATCAGGCTCGCTCCACTGAGTCAAAAAAAGTTAATGGTTAAATAAAAAATTTAATTAAAAACACGAATATTTTGCACGTTATATCGTGCACTTTGACGAACGTACAACGAATTTCAATTTTTGATACTGATAATGATAATTTTTTTAAATTAACATTATAAAATAACAAAACACGGATAGTACATCATGATATACCAATTTATATTTAGTATAATAATCTTTGGAATTTGTTGAATTGTATTCAAATAATATTTTAAATTGTAAAAATAATGTGTGCATGACGAGTGATTTGTATAATGTAAAAGCTAGGGTAGTTTAATTGCAGAGAGAGTTGTTGAGCAATTGTTGCGTAGTAAGTAGACTTAATCCATGGACTTAAGCGTCTAATGTATTTGTACATGAATTATCTATGATACCTTCAATACTATGTAATAACCCTATTACATATGCCGAAAAACACCCCCATACCATCACATGTATTACTGTTGGTACAGTATACTTTGGATCAAGTCTTTGTCCAGATTATTAAACAAATTAAATTTGGATTCATCACTGAGCGATTTTCCTGAAAATTCACCGAGCATACAGATGTCTATGTCGTGATCGGACAGAAACTAACGTAGTTCGCTGGTATTTGCTATTTTTGATACCATTGGCATTCCAGTAGACGATAGTGAGGTGGTTGCGTGCGTTAGATTACTGCAAAGAATCTAGCGGAATTGCTTTTCCTTTGCAGTATGCGTTAGCGATTTTTGGAATCCACGAAAATATTTTTGGAAGGTCTAGGTTAATTTTATTTTTGCCTTCTTGGCGATCTTGTTCTTGAATTCGGGGTTGCATTTGTTAATTGATTTCTGGGTTGTGTGTTTATTGGTATTGGGGTTGTTGTGGTGGTGGTGGCTGTGTTTTTAATTCCTTCAGTTGTTGAGTTTGTTGCGATTGTGGCTTTATTGATGCTTTCTTTTGGGATCCTTTGATCGTCCTGTTTTTTCGAGGAGCAGCAACGACGGCAGACGACGTGGATGGTTGAGTTGGTTGTACGTTCTCATTCGCTGTCGTTTGCAAACTGACTGGATTAGTGATTGAAGTTTCTGCGACGTGCGTTTTAGTTAATTTGTTTGTACTCGCCATTTGTCCTGCGCGATTTACACACGTTGTCGGTTCTTTAATAGGTTTTTGACATTCCGATGCGTAGTGGGTACTAGCACATCTTACGCATCGAGATTGGTATTCGCAATTAACACTGGAGTGTCCGAATCGTTGACACGAGTAGCATTGCGGAATTTGAATCTTCGATTTAAATACTTTGATCTTTATTTAATGGTAAGACAATAATCCGGTTTCTTGATAAATATTTATAAAATTTTGTAGATTCTTTAACGATACTAAAAATGTGTTGAACGGTAGCTGATTTTTTCTGGCAAGTCTCCTACAGTACGCAACAGCATAGCCGCGGTCTTCTTGCAGTTCCCCATTCGTGATGGTAATCACTATTCTCTTAATTGCAACTTTCGCTTTTAGCAACGAAAGTAAAGTTAGCTTTTTTAAGGTAATCCTGCACGTGGCGAAATTCTGATGCTGGTTCAAAGTAGATGCGTACATTTTTAATATTTGCCCTGGGTAACACGTTTTTCTGCAGAATATTTTTAAGGTTTCTACAGTGGTGTGTGAAATTAACCATCTTTTTAATAAAAATTTGTGGTATTTTTTCTGATCTTGGCGTGATTGGTAATTTAACCGAAATGTTGGTTTTTAATTAATCTCCAGATTCGACGTCTGAGTCGTTAGCAACTTGTCCTTTATCTGTTTTACTTTTTTTAGATCCAACAACTGGGAACCCATTGTCAAGCATATCGGATGAAAGCGAAATATCCATTGAGTGGATGATGTTAGAGGTAGGTGTTTGATTGCTTTTGGTAATACTAACTTGGCTAATGTTAGTCTAAAACAGCAATGAATCATCGAAATAGTTTTTTAATTAAAATAAAATAATTAGGGGCAAAGTGGACTATTTCGTTTGTCCCAATGACGGCATTCCACTTTACCCCACATTGGCATAAATTTAAAAATATGGCAAAAATAATTTAAAACATAGCCAACAAACTGTAACTGCTTATGATAATGTGGCCATTACATACGGCCATCAAATGCATTTATCAAAGTAAACCAACATGCAACATGAAAAAGTATGACTATCTATGCTTACCTCGGAATATTACAATGAAAACAGGAAAATCACAGGTTAACCGCAAAACGAAAGAACGCCGTGTTACATGCTTTAATTTAAATTTCGCTACCCTGTATATTTTTCGTTAATTTGATGTTAATCTGTCATTTCTCAACGCCATCTAACGAGTATCGTGTCACTTCCGTTCGAGACGTCATTTCTACTTCCAGTTTGTCGTACACTTAATATCCCTGCTTGAATTTAAATAATTATTTCTTAAAACATCTACGTGTTGTGGCGTAATGCATTTTAAATACAACTTTAATTAATTCATTCATTCAACGTAAGCACGTGTTGCCTCCAAATGTGGGAACTTGTCAATTTTAGTAACGGGAAGCAGCTACCGCAGTTTGTCACATTTCTTAAGAGTTTCAAAGCCAGCAATTTCGAAATTCATCCCTGAAGTTTTGGATGCAATTTACGATTAACTGTTGGATATATAAAGGTAGATAAAAGCACATCGGACATTTTTAATCAATTTATTTATTCATAGAACCTACTAATACCAGAATAATAATATACAAATTATTTTATTATTTTCCATTTAAAAGCACTGCGGCATCATGTTCAAGTGACAGCGATAGCCGTTGTTAGAATATTGTCACCTGAATATTCAGATAGATTGTCTATTTCTTCTGCTCCAGAAAAGAATGCGTTTAAACTGGATGTCGATCTTTTAGATGATGTTAACGTGTCAGGCGAACAATACCTGTAGTTCTCGATCGGAAATTCGAATAAAACATTCTTTGCCTGTCCGATCATACCTCTTTCAAATAATAAAGTCCGTAACTGTGTTGCCACATACATCGAATCGGTCTTCTTTATCAATCGGTACTGGTTGATAGCTTCTTGTAATTTTTTAACTCCTCACGCATTTTTAACTGTAGGGCGTAAACTTTCATAATCAATTTGTTCTGGAACACTAGTTATATCTTCATGGGTGAGAATTAAATCTTCATTCATGGTCTCTTGTGTATCGCAAGCCATGAAACTGGAATCATGTATTTTACTATTGGTAGAATTGTTAACCTACAACAAAAAATATTATTTCAGGTTTCTGCTTCACATGAAGTGTGGAAGAAATAGAAAGAGGGTTCAAGAACACGTTGGAATTTTTTTGGGTTTTAGGGTGCTATAGATGGCAACTACGTGTTGATTTGAGCATCATCTAACTGTGACAGGTATTACTGTAATTATAAAGATAGCAACAGCATCATCCTAATGGCTGTCGTTGATGAGGAGTACTGCTTTCAGTATATTAATATTAATATTGGAGCAAACGGCGAGATGCTCGGATGGTGGTGTTTTTCAGAACTGTTCGATTTTTTGCCATCTTGAAAATAATATGTTGCTAAACGGTGGCTTTTTTGTTTGAGATGATGCATTTCCACTAAAGAAATATGTGTTAAAACCTTACAAACATAGTCCTTTGACGTACCCACAGATAATTTTTAATTACAGACTAGAATCGTCCAGAACACTTTTGATATCTTAGTGAGTCGCTTCAAAATATTTGAAAGAGCCATACCTACAAATGTGACGGTTACTGATAAAATTATTCGTACATCATGTGCTTTACATAACTGGCACAGAAAATCTTCATCCACATATTTGACAAGGATGAGTGTTGACTACGAAAATCTGGATATTGGAGAAAATATAGATGGATCATGGAGACGAAAGAATTAAAACTTATTGCAAAGTATTGACCAAATAGCTAGTAATCACTTATCAAGCCCGAAAGCTAAGAGAAAGGTGTATGATGTATTTTGTAAATGAAGGTGCAGTCTCGAATGATATATTAATTTTAAACCACTAAGCTATTGATTTCAAATAAATATAATACTACATAAAAATGTGTTTTTATTACTTACATTGTCTATAGTTGTGCGCCTGTCGTCTACATCTCTCAATAAACCATCCATTTTCTTGTACCAAGGTATGTTTAGTACATACAAAGAATCGCTTCCAGTTCCTGAATGTTTTGAATTTTGTATTTGTTTTTTCTTGATAATAGGTCAATCGAAGAGTTCTAATTTTTTTTTGTCACGGGAACCCCAAAACCAGCATTATGCATCTTTTCAACGAGTTTCTAATATGCTGTCTTTCTCACGTGTTTATTTTTATATTCAGACGATTTTTTGTTCTATAAACATTCATATGATTTGAATTACTTGATGCATTTTATAGTAATTTCGGAATTTCGCCTTTCTGCCGCCATAATAACAAAATAAATCAAGTAAATCTCACGTAAACAATACAGAAACGAACGAGCACATGAACTCACTTTCCGTTTGAATTTGTCACTAAACGCTTGCCGTGAGCAGTGTTGTCAGGTTCAATCTACCACTTTTTCCCTACTTCAAGTCAAAATTTCCCATAAAATAAGGTAAATCTGAAAAAATTCCCTTCCATAATACAAATTTGTTGTGACTTGCAAATGATGAAATAATAATAGTATAATTTTAAAAGCCTAATGAAGCCAACAAACAACCTCAATAGTTTGACAACCTTAGGCCAGTATTCATAAAAAGGAGCATTTCCTTTACTCGAAGTTAAAGGTTTTAACATTTTTAAAAAATATACCCTAAAGCAAATTCTTTAAATTGACAAATATGAGTATAAATGTTTACAATTTTCAAATTTGATGCATTTGCTTTAAGATGTAAATATTAAACAAAAATTACCAACATTTTATTTCAAGTAAAAGCAAATGTTTTTATGAATACGGCCTAAAGAACGGACAAACAAAATGTATAGAACTAGTTTTGAAAAATTAAACATGATTATTTCGCGTTTTGTTTATTAGCGTTTACACATTTCTAGTTTTGAGGATTTATTCACATATACACTTATAACAAAATAAATTCGTAATAAATATATTAATTTGCATACAAACAAAAAATAATTAAACTAAGGGTGGAAATCATACCAGCAGTAAACGTAAGAAAATTCAATGTAACAGCTAAAATATAAAACAAAAAAAATTCCAATAAAACATCAAATCAATAAAAACTAAAACTGACTTGTAGCTGAATCAGGTGAGAGCCACTTCAAACTTTCAAAAAGTTCCATCTTTTGAGGGCAACGTAATTATATTTCTTTAACCAATTTTATGATTGTCTTTAAACAGCAACTTTAATCTCTGTGATTTCATCCCTTGATAGGTCAGTGGTAGAGCACTGAAATGCGTACCCCAGATGAACCTGTTGGGGTCCCATTAAATAGTTGCAAGAGAACACTGCTGTACTTTTTCTAACCTTTGCGGTAGCACAATAAAGGTATTCCCGTAACAAATTATGTAAGTCACTCATTAGTTTTAGTGGGTTGGCGTTTTCTGCTTGAAACGTCTTATTTACTCCAATAATTGCCTTTAAAAAGTTAGCCATAAAAATAATGAACAATTTTTTTTGGCTTTCTAGCAGCTCTTTTAATTTTCTTGCGGTATAGGACTTTTCTGTTGTGCTAGCCATAGAAAAATGAAGCTTTAAAACAACCCACTCATCCAATATTTTCTTTACTGCTTCATATCTAGCCAATCATCTTGTACCAGCCAGTTTATTGATTTTGGACTGTGACGGCTCATTCATAGCCTCAAACAAAGCCCGATATTCCAACTGCCGTTTTGTACTTTGAGAAAACCAGTTATTACACTCCCTAATGACAAATTCTAATTAATTTGGCAAGTAACTACACGCTGCTTCAGCTGCCAAATGAAGAGAATGACAAATGCACTTAACTACAACAAGATGTGGCAATTGTTCGGTGAGGATAGTGGCAAATGAATGGTTCCTCCCTATCATCACATTTGCTCCATCTACTCCAATTAAATGACTTAGCTTTAGCCCATCTTCTTGCAGGCAAGATATAAAAGAAGTTGCTAGAGTATCTGCATTACCTGCAGTGAGGGCCATTAGCCTATAAAATGTGGTTTGTATCTTATACATTTGCTTTTGCTAAAATAGCGCAGCATAACACACATAACTTTAGTTGTGTCTACTGCAGTGCTTTCATCAATAACAGAATAATAGCCATCACCTACATCCTCAATTAAACTAAGATCGGCAAATCCTTTATTTTGTAGGAGAGGCTATAAAAACTAAAAAAAAAAGTTTTCTTAGGGCGACGTTTCGTGGAACGGTTGTGTCCACTTCTTCAGGCCAAGGAAAACAAATACACAGTAGAATGGTCCGCTAACAACGTCATTAATACAAAATTAATAAATAACGAAAAACAATTAATGTAAAAATACACGAAAACCACTACAAACTCAAACACTAAAATTGTAATGTTAGCTATAGAGGATAAAGGAGCATAACTTAAATTTATCAAATTGTTCACTAGGCAAAGTCTTTGTCATTATGTCTGCAAGTTGCTCAGCGGTCGGCGCAAACTACATTGAGCACTTTATTTTCTGACAGATCACGATTGAAGTTATATTTGACATCAATATGTTTTAATCTTCGATGTTCTCACTTGCTTAAAAGATGTATACAGGATTGATTGCCCTCTAATACCTTAATGGGTTCATCACAATTCAACAAATCCAATTAAGAAATCGGTATTTACCTTTTTACTGAAATACAGTTGATACATCAATGTTCCTTTGATGTATCTCAAGATTCGACTATTCGTTGAATAATTTTTAATTCTTCTTCAGTAGTATACGTGTTTAAAATTTGTACACAAACATCTTCAGGATAATCATTTTCAATTAAAGTTAACAAATCCAATTCATTTAATAGCGTTTCCATACGAAATTTCCAATTATTGAAATTCGCACCATCGAACAATGGAATGTGATATTTTTTCGTGGATTTCGCTATATTTTTCTTTGCTCTAATTTTATCGTGTAATTTCCTACTAGCACTTTTCATTCATGGCGTACTCTAGGTTCATAACCTATTAAGATTATAACATTTATCAGCGTTCGTAACGTCATACGTTGTCTTCATTTATAAGAAATTTGTGACTAAATTTCTTCTTGTGTAACTTCTTGTTTAATTTCTTGTAGAACATCTTCGTGATCACTTACTTCATTTTGTGCCAGGTTTTAGTAAAACACGAATTTTCGTTAAAAACATGGATGCAAAAGCCTATAATTTGTAAAGTTTCCGTCATACCCAACCATCATTAAAATTTGGCTTTAGAATCTAACGTTGTTTCTCCTTTGGGGTGTGTATGTATGCGACACACCCGAATATTTTAACGTGACTTAAATTGGCTTTCTTTCTAGTCCACATTTTATAACGTGTTTTGTTCGTTTTATTATTCAAAGTTTGGTTCAATATATACACTGTGTTTACAGCTTCACCCAATAAAATTACAGATAAATCCATTTCATATAACATCGATCGCGCACTTTCGACAACTGTCCGCATTTCACGTTCCGCTTTACCATTTTGTTATGGAGTAAATGAAGCTGTTCGTTCTATATACGGTTTGTTCGTGCAGCAGTTTCCAACAGTTCAAGGCATGCGCACATTCAATAAGGCATTTGTGCAGTGCAAATTTCCAGTTTTGACTACCGGTGTGGTGTTCTTGCAGTTTCTGTGTTGACAACCGATTGGGATTTTACAGAAACTACTAATCCGGCGCATGCGTAAACTTTTAAACATCAACCTCAGATTATTGTAAACATTCAGATCGGTTAAGATTGATATTTTTATAAATTTATAATTTTTGAAATGTTTTGATAAATTTTAATACTTCAATAAATAAAGGTAAGATTGAAGTATAACAGACATTATTCATTTAATTCGAGCTTGTTGTGTTCTTCATAATTTGGCTCTTGATAACCATTTTCAATTTGAAGTGGAAGATGTGGTTCAACATAATGATGAATGAGCTAACTTTTTAGGTTTGTAAAAACAATAAATTTTTTTTGTGAAATAGTTTATTTTTTGTACATTACAACAAGTCATTTGGCAATTCTAACTTGTAATTTAAATACATTTTTAAAATTTCATTTCTTTCCTTAATTAATTGGTTTCTTGTTAGTTTTTTCTTGCTTGCTTGCTTTTCTAACTCTAACCTTTCTCTCTGGATATCTATTAATTTTTGCTTGTGAAGTTTTTTTTTCATTTGCCTCATTAATTGTAAAGTACAATTCCTACTTTGATTCTGCAGGAAAGTTTATCTCTGGCTGTAAACTGTCTGGTTCTTCTAGTACGGATTTTAAAATTTGTTCTTCCGATTCAATTACAGTCTCGAGATTTGTCGCGACCACATGTATTGTGTCCGTTGACAACAATAATTCGGGGTTTGATAAATATTTTTTTGCCAGCAATATCATTCATTTCCTTTTGGAATTTAAAATATCTTTTTCCTCCTCTTGTTTATTATTATTGACGACAATTTTTTTATAATTCTTCTCCAGAACCCTCCAACGGTTTTCACAATTTGCGTTATGGATTTTGTTAATGTTTGTGGGTATTACTTCCCATCATTGTTTTTAAATTTTCTAATTGGAAAGAACCAAATTTACTTCTATGTTTTTTGTATAAATCAAGTAGCGAAAGTGTGGAATCATGTAACCACGATTTTGCTTCCTTGATTATATCACTGGCAGCTGAAGGATTAAACTTTTCCAACTCTTCTATAATAATAACAAGCAGTACATATTAATTAACCTTGTCTTAATTTTGTACAATTTATATACTAACCTTCCATATTTATATTGACGATAAAAAATAATACCGCGAAAATACAATAAATATTCTACTACTTTAGAGATTAGGTTTCAGATGTCAAACCAATTATCCAACTGGGTACGTTCGAGCAGCATGCTAATTTCTAACGGTTTTCAAGTAGCTTGGCACTACACATGCGCAATAACTAGTTACCAAACTGGTGTTAGACAATCACACACTGCTGCACGAACAAACCTATCAATTCCGATTTTTATTAGAAATTGCCGAAATGTGTGTTAATGTATTCAGTTCCATTATCGACGTGCAATGTTTTAACTGAATAACCAAATTTGTTTTTACACATAGCAACAAAACATTCAAACACGTCTGTCTTATGTTTGATAAAGTATACTACGCACGCTTCACAAAATTTCCGATCAACATTCTCCAAATCTAATCCTTCAATTAAACCTTTTCATACCATTTCTTTCAGCGTTTTGAAACTGACGTGTCCAAGTCCATTGTGCCACTTCTTTTGATTGTCACAAAGACAAAATCTTCTATTGTAAAAGCTAATATGTTTCCTTGTGATTTCGATTAGTCGTCTGCTTTAATAATAATAATAATAATAATAATAAATGCCTTTATTTTCATAATTTAAAAGTAAAAATAACAAATGTTAACAAAAATAGTGTGAGGCAAAGTTCAGCTAAACAAGTTAGATAAACTTGTTAGCTGCTCTTCCACTTAACCTCGTATCGAGAAAGTAAAATTTCCTTTTACTTATCTAGGTTAATAAATATTTTTATTATATGAACATATAAATGTATAAACAAATTACTAGTTACTGGTTGTGCAAATTCATTAATGGCTATATATACATATATATAAATTATCAGTTTGGGCTTATTATGGTCTTAAACTAAACTGTTCTTTATAAAGCACCATACATGGCTTATTTAAATGCATTTACAGTTAGAGATTTTAAGTGGTTCGGAATTTTGTTAAATGTAGTCGTCCTGTGTGCTGGTATAGATAATAGTGACTTGTGTCTTAAGTTTAGATGATGAACATCTGTACGGTGTGATATCTTTTCGCATAAGTAGTTAGCTATCTTAGTTGTCTTATTTTGGTACTTTTCGAATTTTTGTTGGATTAGGACAATTTCTTGCAAAACGCCCTTTCTTTTGACAATTATAGCATTTTTCTTTTTTATGTCTGGCATTTACAGTTGGTTTTATGTTCACTTGTGTCATGAACACATTGTCAACTTCTTCTACAGCTGCTAGATTTTCTTCTTCATCAAGCAATATTGCAGTAAGATTTTGTATCCTCTGACGATTCTATTCTACTGATAACCACGCTTGTCTTACGTTTTTAAATTTATCTAGTAATGAACTGGGCATTTTCGTCGTCATTACTACCTCATTGATTACGTCACCAGATTCTCTAATTTGTTTAGTTTTCTACTTTGGCAACATGAAGTGCAACATCATCATTCGGATTCATCCGGTACTGATGGGAACTGTCTTTTTTTAACTAGTAGTTAATTAAATGTAACATTTATAGTACAATTTGAATTGTGCTTGTGGACGTAAATTGGCATGTTTACTATAAATGCTACATAGACACATGAAGCCAAGTATTGCTAATTATTTTTTGTCTTTTGTCTGTAACTGTAAAGGTTCTTGATTTATAGTTTTTGCCATGTCGAAGGAATAATACAAGAAAATGTCCATTATCTAAATCTCTAGTTAAACGAATTAAATCATTTCCTCGACATTCCTCGAAAATACCAAATATCAAAAGTAGGGTAGGGTGCTCCAAGAGTGCGCACTTAAGGTTTAATCAGGTGTAAAATCCAAACAAATTGCGTTGAAGATATGTTTTTTTTAATTTAAACTTCTTAATACCTAAACAACAAAATGAAATACAGTTTGCAAAGTAAACGGCAATACTTTCGGAAAAAAACGGAATTTATAAAAAAATACATTTTGCGCACTCTTATAAACTTATTTAAGAGTACGCATTTAGGACTGTAATGCCCGTTTTCACCAACTATTCGCAAAGTTGAACTAAGCATTGCCTAAGTGAAATTTCGTTTTCACCAAGTCCGAACCGGTTCCTACGTAAACTAAGCAATGCGTAACTTTACGTATCCGTTTGATCGATGCATAAATCTTTAAGAAGTTCCTTAAGATGAAGCGCACGCGCATTCTTTAATAAAACAGATGATAGATTCTAATTTTACCGCATTTTTACCGCTTCGTTCGTTTGGTTACAGCTTTTTTCCTTTTAAAACCATTTCTGCTTTTTTGTTATCTTTCATATCATTATTTTCCGTCAATTTATTCTTTTATACACGTTCCTTTTCATTACCTACCCTGCATCTTTACCTTTCAACAAAAGTCTTTTTCAAGACTAGACTTTGGTCAACGACTGTAATCTTTAATTTGTATCACTGATATTTATTCATCATGCGTGCAGTGCGTTTTATCGAGAATTTAGACAGATATGATTCATCCGATGAAGAAGATTTTCCACGTCCTCTAAGAGTACTGAATAGATCCAATTATTTTGATACCTACGAAGATCTCGATTTTTTCGAAGATTTCGTATTAAAAAACCAACAGCATTGCTAGTTTTAAATGAAATCGAAAATCATTTAGAATTTGTAGATGATAAGTAAGTACGATTATTTCTTAATTTATATTTCTAGTAATAAAACTAATTTGCAGAAACGCATGTGTGAGATTTTACGCTACAGGAAGTCACTTGTTACACGTAGGTGATTTCTGTGGCGTTAGTGTAAGTACAAGTTGCAGAATTGTAAAACGAGTCTCTAATGCGATTGCTGCTTTGCGACCACGATATATAAAATTTCCATCAACCGCTATGGAAAGAAATGCACAAAAACAGAAATTTTTTGACATTGCTGGTTTTCCAAATGTCATAGGGATCATTGATTGTACGCACGTAAAAATTCAATCACCAGGTAAGAGATACGTTAATTATAACTGCATTTCAAGTTTATAAATATACAATTTTAGCTATGGGGATTAGGCAGAAATTGGAAACTTCAACGTCAATTATAATTTCATGCTGCGTTCTTCATAATATTTTTATTAGAGAGCGAGAAGAACACCCACCTGAAGATATCGGAAACTTAAGAATTTTAATCAACGATGGACAAATGGATCCTGAGATAAATGCAAGACCAAATGAACATGGATTTGCAAAAGATCTTATCGTAAATAGATATTTTGACTAAAAGTGTGTTTGAAGTAATTTTATAAAAATAAAAACAATCTGATATTAATAATTTATTAGATATATTTATTTGAGCATAACTATCCAGCTGGAATCAACACTTTCGTTATCTAGAATTATAATAAATATGTCAACAATGTAGTTGTTAATAAAAAATTACTTACTTTTAATTTTTTTTCAATACAATATCTCTAATTTCAATTTCCTGCTCAATTTTACGTTTATTTAATTGATGCAATTCGGCAGCTCTGGCGTCATCGTTTTCTATGGGCTTTATTTTTGCAATTTCATATGCGTTAACTTTTTCAGGCAAACGTGGCCTTCTACGACTTTTGTATAAACTCTATAAACAAAAAGTAACATATCGATTGTCTTAAAATATGCATATGACTTACCATTACAGGACGTACATCATTAACACTTTGTTCGCAAGTTGAAGGCGTACTAGCATCTCTGATTTCCACTTCCTCGTTGTTGGAACAAGTGCTATATACATGTATAGGAACTTCAACAGTCTCCTCCACATGCTGTTGCACTTCATGCTCTGCTAAATATGAAATTAGTGCATATTAACAACTTTTAATTAGTACAGATATAAACATATTACCAATTACAATATCACTGTCATTTACGCAGCTCAACCCCACACCGCCTCGACCCATAAATCTTAGAACTTCCTCTAATACAGGATCAGTTTTGATATCTTCCGGCCCACCTCCAGTTTAAGTGATGCTTATCCTCTGTTTAGAGCGGTAAGTTTTTGCAGTGGACTTTAATGTGTTCCACATTTTTTTAAACTATCGGTAGGCCTACAAAAAAAGTTTGAAGTTTACTCTCAAATGAAATGTACCTAATACCGGATTGTGCTGCTTGTAGCATTAAAATTTGCAGTAATGCGGAGCCAAGCTTCCTCTTTTGCCTTATTGGTGACCCCATCCGTTTTTTTATTCAGAATAATATCCCTCTGGGATTCAATTAATTTTAGCAATTTTACTTTCTCGTCGGAAGTAAAATTCGGACACCTCTTTTTATTTTCCATTTTCAGTACACAGAAAACAAACACGTAGTAATCGCTACGAAAGGTATTTATAACAATTTGAACAACATAACCTATAAGTAAGCGCGAACGTCAAAACCGTTGTAAATGCAATGTTGCCGCTTCATATCGAGTACCTTCGTATGAACTTCTTTGTTAGGAAGTTGTTTGACTGGTGAAAAGGAATAATTTTTACGCATCGGTTTAAGAATTGCTTAACCCTACGAAATGCCTACATAGGTACTTGTTTAAGAATCGTTGGTGAAAACGGCCATAAGAGTACGCACGTAATCTTATGCACATAGGTCACATATATAAGATCCAAAACCCGTGTACGCAATGCACTTTTCATGCCACCATTCAGCACACGATGTGCACTCAATCCAGTCGTCTGTAACAGGTTCTTTAAATGTTTCGTTACAACCTGGACAGCTCCACATTTTTTTATGGGGCGGTGTTTTTGCCTTCTTTAAATCTGCTTTTCCACACTTGGCTTGACTGAGGTTCACCCCCAATTGCCTTTTGAATTTCCCTCGCGGGAGCGTTTGTGGTGGTGCCATATTGTCGCCCATATTCAATTTGCCCTTAGGTTTTGGATTTTTCCTTTCTTCTTCGATCAATTAGTCCTTATATGGGGAACTGGTGATAATTTCCGACTTTTTGCTTCTACGATTTGTTGATCTAATCGCAATCGATTTGGGTAACGGAGAAATGGTTGTTAGTTTTATATATGTTGATGATGTTCCAGGAGTGTTTGATAAATCAGAAGTAGTGGTTCCGCCGTTTATGACATATTCATTGGCAAGAATATTTTTTTCAGTAGTAGAATCTTCGAGAACAACGGTTGGGCTGTCAAGAACGTTGGGAGGATTTCCAGAGGCTGGTTCAGAGATTTGATGTGCTTGAGTATCTGTTTTAGACGTAGAGTTACCAGCAGCTTCTAATTGAATGACAGGCGCTTTTACTCCCGCAGTAACTGTAGCTGGATTTTCCAGCTCTGTGACATAAGTGGCCATGAAGTCAGCTTCAGTAAATATGTCATTTATAAAGGGACATATCCCTGTCACTTTAAAGCCTTCATCGGCATTCGTTATAGTAGCAGCTTTAAAATATGCAGGTGCAAATATTGCAGCAATTTGGTAAACCGTAATTACCCGCCCTGGATGGTTCGTCAACCATTTTTCACATTCGTTGGAATAGAACTTTTTTAACGGGCCGAAAAAACACCTGTCAAGTGGCTGCATACGGTGGCTACTATGGGGAGGAAGTGTTAATGCCATAATGTTCTTTCGTCGGAAAAAAACAATTGCTGCAATAGAACAATGGGAAGTGTGGTTATCCATTATTATCAGGACTGGTTGTTCCTTTGTTGGGTTAGCATGATCTCTAAAATGTGTGGCATAATCAAGAAACAGTTCCCGATTAATGAAACTACTATCGGACACCATTCATTGCGCATACCACACTCACATTGGTTCCCCGTTCAGCGCTGGATATTTTATTGACACACCTTTTCCCTTTTGTGGAGAAAACTTTAGGGGGCTTGTTTGGGACAGTGGAAAATCCCGATTCATCCATATTGTAAATTGCATATGGAGGGAATTTATTTTTCTGCATTAACTGAGAGAGATTATCGCAAAACCGTTTACACTGTGGTTCATTAAATCCAACAGCCCTGACGATACTAGTAGCGGTGGGTTGCCTCAAAGTAACATGTTTGTGCCTTATCAAAAATCCACGCAGCCAGCCCTTGCCCGCCATTTTTGAAGTTTTATCAAAACGATTTCCTAACTTATTTTTTTTCGGCGAGTTCAAACGCTAGACTTCTTAGACCTCCAGAAGTTAACCCGTAAAACATGTCAATTGTTTTTACATAATTGCACAACTCTTCTTCCATTTCTGGTGTTAAAGTAATGTCGTATCTTCCCAGCTTTTTAGCTACAGATGTCCTTTTTAGCCTTTTTCTTAACGTACTTTCAGCCATTCCTAGAGATTTTGCCACGCTTCTCTTACTTTCTCCATTTTCAACCCTGTTTTTTGCTGGTTAACATATAGCACGTTGAGAAGTTCGTTTTCTGCCAGACATGCTAAAACAAAAGAAAAAATACTTTTATTTTATAAAAAAATACTAGTTTGTAAGAGTGCGCGCGTACTCTTACAAAAGGAATGACTGCGCACTCTTACAAAACGAGCATGTTTTAAAAAGCACGAAGGCTGCCCCCGTCTTGGTTGAAAATTCTAAACAACGGTATGATTTCAACGATCACTTGTAGTTTATTGCAGATATGATAAAATATGGACGTGAAATTATTGAAAACTACAGTTGTATACAATATCCAAAATGTCAAAATATATTATCAAAACAGTTAAAACCATTTAAACTTACCTAATAACGTTATTTTCCGTGTTTTTTCACTTAAAATGCACAAGATATATACAGACACTGCACTTAATCGGTAGGAACTAAAACTTCGACCAGTGCGCACTCTGATAAACTGCGAACTCTTAGCACTTTCTACCCTACCTGTACGAATATAGTATTACTATCGGAAGGGACATTTTTTACATACAAGTAGAACACAAAACTTTGCCAATAACTATTTCTTTGCTGAGGCTTCACAAATAAATGGTTACCTGTTCAGTCAATACTTTGGCTTTTTTAGGTATGTAACAAACACCTTGACGCCTAAGAATTTCGAATAGAAGTATAGATAGATGTGTTCTATGAATTGTACTTACTTTTGTTTCTCATGGAGAATCGACTCCACAGGGTTTCAGAACTTTAGCTTTCTCAGACAAATAAGCAAGAAAAACATCAACATTATCACTCAAGACTTAATTTTTTTTTGTTCGCGCTATACACAAAACAAACGATACTCTCTTTCATAAGTTTCAAGATGTTTTGAAGTAGTTCTGCTTTTACTTCTGCCATTTGCCGAATAATATTTTCTGATATTTCAAAATTATTTTGTACCGAATTTATCTTTTAAAATATTACTTCGCGACAAAACAATCATGCATAAAATTCCAATGCATTCTAGATATATGTATATTGATGTGGGTAATTTAAACATATGTATTTCAATTTTTATGTTTTATTGTAGTTTTTTAGAACAGTATAATGACAAATATCGTTCATTGCACGACAGAAAGGGTTTTTCCCTTTCTCACAAGCTCGCTTTGAATTCCAAAAAACAAATATTTTATTTTTTGACAAACAATTTAACCTTTTTTATTGTTATTGGCGAGATTCTAGATTCAGTCATTTCTGAATCTTCATTTTCATCAAATAGAGCTGGTGGAACATGAATTCTCTTTGAATCAGCTTCCGTAATCATGTTTTTTTTGTTATCTACAATTCGATACCCAAGTTCCATACTGTAACAACTAAAAATGTGCCTTATAGAGGAAAAACGGATTTTGAAATTTGCGAAACATACTTCTCTCGGTTACATTCAGAATACGACATCCAAGACAATTAGACTTTGAACAATGCTTGAGAATAATACTGAGGACTAGACTTCCTTTGTGAAAAAAAAAGTTACATAATTGATATTGATTTTATTGACATTTGATTGAAGTTGTTACGCTATTGCCCTACGTGAATGTATGCAGAAGCCATGTAACAACAAAAAATATTTCAGATATTCACTTGAAAAACGTTTAATAGTAATGAAGGAACACATTAATTTCTATTCTATGAACACAATTATTAATTTAAGTTACAAAAATCAATGATTATTATTGTTCTTCGTTATCAGATTCAGGTTCTGAAATTGCATTGAATGCCTCGAGATTTTCATAAAATGGCCAATGCACTTCTAATATTGCATTCTCTTTGCACATTTCCAGTAGGTGTTGTTTTTTTCCTCTTGATATCGGGGGAGGTCTGGTATAAGCTGATGTTAATGTCAAATCAGTTACAGAAGAGTGACGCAAGCTATTCTTTATCTGGATATGCTTGTATGGTGATAATTGGTCAAAGGATGTCTTATAAAAAATTATATTTGGATGAGCCTTCTCAACTCTCACTATTTTAACGTCTCTCCATATCACCTTCTCCTTATTAGAATTTAGTGAAAAATTATTTCCAATTTTCGAGATGATCTTCTTGAAATCTAGGACATCATTTGTGGAAATCTCGTCGACTTTGTAAGGTTTTCCTTGTTTCTTTGCGTTTCTCACTACCATTGACCATTGAGAAGGGACGTATATTGGGCCACTCTTCAGGACCCTCTTTTTTTCACGTTCAATCGACGCATGCATACTGTCCCCTTCATTCTGTGTATGGCCGACAATTAGGAATTTGTGTGTTATGCTTTTTATATTTTCGAATTTTTGAGTGCAATACAGGTACATACCAAATACAAATTTATTCTTGTTCTGTCCCACACAATTGTCAGAATAAAAAACTAAGTTTTCGTTTTCATTCTTCGAAATAAATTTGTAAACACAGCTGCGTATTTCATTTGCACCTCTTTTAGCGATACCCTCGTGCCATAAGTAACAATGACCTTCCTTATTTTTCACATCAAAGATGGTGAAGTTATAAGTGGCGAGCTTTCTTTTGTAATAAAAAGAATTCACATCACCACATGGAGTGGGCAAAACTGATTGGAGATCATAACAATAGAGTCGAATTCCATCATTTTCAGCATCCTGACCCTTTGCTTCTCTGCTTAACTCGTTCTCTCTTTCGTGTTCCTCGAATTTCTCCTTCATTTTTTCTTTTGCTTCTTGATTGGCGTTTTTATAATTTTCACAAAACGAACATTGATCCTTTTTTGGTGTGTGGAAAGCAATGTTCGTTTCAGTGTTCAGAATGTGCCTGTATGTTGTAAGCTTTGCATACTCTCTGTGATTTGTCTTGCATCGTTCAACGTAAAGTCGAAACATTGTTTGGATGTTCAGACAACCATCTAAGTAAAGTTTGTTGGTTCTAGCTCGGCAATAGTGTGAGCTCACTGTAGGAAATGAACCTATGTGATTCCTTATGTCATTCTTCACTTTGTCCGAAATCCTGTCCTTGTTTGACTTTCCCCTTCGGTCCGAGTCTATCATTCCCTGCTGATCCCTTTTCTTGGATGTGGTGAAGATGACTCTGTTATTGATAGCTAGTGTATTCTTGAAGTATGTTTTGCATACTTGAATTTTTTTACTTTCGACAGTCAAGCTGTATGTGAAATTTTTAGATCGGTTACTTCCTGGCTTCGGATTTAGATAGGTAGGATTCACTTCGGTCATGCAAGAATTTATGTAAACTCTCTGTGCTTCAATATTACCTAACATCCAGAAGTAATCGAAAATGGCTTTCCGTTCCTCAGTGGAAATTCTCGTGGAACATTTTAGTCGGCATTTTTCGGAACAGACTTCTTTCATTTCCCTTTCACATACTTCCTTTCCTTTTGCACTTGTATATGCAAGTCCCAAATTTCTCCTCTTCTTTCTGATATTTTTCTTCCAAGATTCACTATCTCTCAGTCTCTTTCTAGTTAGCTTTCTCTTTGCTCCTTCATCTTCACGTTGCAATTCATTGGAATCATAGTTTTTCGGAATATCTGCTTCTGCTTCCATTTCAACTAATATATTGCTGTCATTGCCGGAACTTTCATCCTCAGAAGGTATATAATTTCTGTCCAAGATACTATCGTCACTATCAAAATCTTGACCTTCCTCTTCCTCATGATTCATACTGAAATGATCTTCACCATTAGCGTTATTCCTTCTTGCTTCAACTGAGTTTTTAATCTGTAATAAGAATTGTTTTGATTGACCAACGATAATTTCTATTAAATAAATGAGTTTAAATAATCGATTGGCACCAGAATTAGATTCCACATAATCTCATTGAATCATTAGAATAATAATTCAGGAAAATTATTCCATAATTATTTCCATGTGAAAGCAAAACAAGAATTTGGAGGTTATAAATGTTCATTCATTTGTATAGAATAAAATAACTTACGTTGGCTCTATTATCCGTATTCGAGTTATTAATCTCGCTTGCTATTCAAGTCATATATCTTGCTCTCGACTCGAAGGGCTTTCTGTTGAATATTTTATCCATAATAGATAATTTTTGCTTACTCGCACACACACGCGATTTACTTTGTAGAACCACAGAGTAACAAATCGAGTTGTTACTATAGAATTTCACTCTGATTGGGTGTATGTGAATTCCATACTGTAACAACTACAATTGTTACTCTATGGACTCACAGAATACTATAATTTCATAAAGTAACCAGTGATCCTAGCGGCGTCTCTGTGAATTAAGAGTTGTTTCCTTGTGGCATAACATAAATTCACATATTACGATTCTTGATAACGTGATAACTCAAAAACGACCGTTTTCGAGTTGTTACTGTATGGAACTCAGGTATCGAATTATCATGTAAATAAGTTTCTTTGTTCTAATATGTATACTTATATAATTAAGTTTATTTTAAAATTGTTTTAAAAATACATTACTAACTTATGCGAGGAATCGCTAGTAAAAACTAATACGAAACTGAACTCTAAGTTACATTTTACTAGTATTTATAACATTAAGTTCTTTTTGTAAAAGCAGTTGCTGAGTTTGATATTTACATTATTCTCTAAGATTTCGCTATTATAAGAAATTCTATGAAACCTACAAAAAGCGCAAGATTAGTATTCTACCTATTAGGTCAACATACAAATAACTACAATGTTGTACATTTTAGATTACTATGTATTAATAAGAATCTAATTACGAGAAATGCATCTATACGAATTTCTATGAAATCTAAAAAGCGCAATATTAACATTCTACTTATTAGATCAATGTACAATCAACTACATTACGTTTGTTCGTTTGTATTGCACTAAATTACACTGGGTTCAGATTTGTGACGTCACGAGTGCAATTTAGTTCATGGCGGTATTAAAATATATGGCCAATACAAACGAACGCTTTTAGTGCAACATTTTGTTTGTGCAAGATAACCTAAACAATGATAAAAAATTTCTTAATGATAGGTAAGTAAATGTGTAAAATATAAAATCAATATGTAATAAATTTATCATTCATCAATTGAGATTATGGTATCGTGTTTGGCATGTCAAAGTATTTCCAATTAAAAGACATACCTATCTATCTAAAAATACTAATCTTTTAAAGATGACGATGTTGAACATGAAGTAAACATGCTAGAAAGTAGCTGTAGCAGTGAAGAAGATGAGCAGTTAATAAATGCAATTGGAGGTATATTAACGACAATAGGACAACCAAGAATTACAATAAAAAATTACTGTGAAGAGGTATGTAAATAACTACACATAAATCAGATATACAAAAATAGAAAATGTTTTGCTTTCATCTTATTCTAATGAGACATTCCAAACTCATTTCCGACTTAAAAGAGCCACTGTTGACAACATTTCGAAAAAGTTTTACAATTCAGTGGTTTACCAAAGTTTATTGACAAGTAAGTTGTAATAAAAAATACATTGACGGAATAAAGAACGTATAATAAAAAGTAAAAATAATATAACCACGGCAAGCAATCGTAAGCACAGACCTCAAGGTGATGGGTTCAATGATAATAACTACAAAGACGTGAACTCCGTTAATTTATTAATTATACTTAATTAACTATTTACATTAAAGAACAATATTTGAATTAAACATATTTAGAATAAAACAGTATTTAAAATAAAATATTTGGACGCCAACCACATTTAAGTGATGAATAAAAAGCGTAAAATCTTACACCTAATAAGTAATTAATATTAAATGCAAAAATAGTAAACGGTAAATTTGTTATCGAGTATGTTTCCCGAAAGGTTTTAAACAACACAATTTAATTATTTGAAGATAAAATGCAGCATCTTAATTTTAGTTGACTCACCATGTTTAATATAACGTTATCGTATATCTTCTATTTTTAGCACATCTTGGTTAACGTGATAAAATTCTTCAACAGGAATAAACCCAGTGTATAATAAACTTCAATAACTGATAATCCATTAATTAAACGACAAAACCAAAATGAAAGATCCAGTTAGAAACGAAATACCAGAAAATAAAAAGATCCAAAAGGAAAAAGACCCTAAATATAAATAATTAGAACGGTTTTTTGAATGACATCATGTACTCACGCTGCGTTTAACACAACGGTCTTCAAAACAAAGTCCTTTGTCTAACGATTGCGCAATATTGCGAAGTCACTAAAAATGTTGAATTCAATAGAAAATTTATATCAAAATAAAGGTAAACTCACCAATAATTAGATGGAATGAATAAAAATTAAATTACATAGGTTTTTACGCCATAATCAAGAAAATTTTGTCTTCCTCGCATCACTACGACACGCGCAAGATGGAAGCTTAACCTTCTACTAAAGTCAACTACGCAGACGCTTCCGAAATACAACGCGACGTTGTCAAACTGAATAAATTTACGTGCAGTATTAGTTGCAAAAATAAACGAATGTAAAATTGAATTTTAATTGTAATGAATTCAAACGGGACGTTACAAAGTGATAATAAAAATATTGTAGGATCTAATTCATTTACTGCTTTTTGGATAGCTACATCGAGAATCTTAATAACAGCTGAGAAGCATATTCTATATTTCTCTGGTTTGCTGGCCATCAAACCGCTTCTTTTAGAGATGTTGCTGATCGTTTTGATTTATCATTAAGCAGTTTACATGACATCATTACTAGAGTGATGACTTTTTTGGTGAGTTTAAGATCAGCCATTATTAAACTACCGAATGCAGCACAAAAAGAAGCCACGAAGAATTATTATCGCACAAGGAGTGGATTACCAAATGTAGTTGGTATGATACAATTGAATAATGTAAATACAAACAAAGGTATAATATTAATTACAGGATCTATTGATGGTTCCCACATCAAAATAGATACTCCCTCAGAGAGGGCAATTGATTATTTCAATAGAAAAAGTTTTTATTCAATCATTTTACAAGCAGTTTGTAATAAAGAGTGTCGTTTCTTAGATGTGTTTATAGGTTATCCAGGGTCAGTTTATGATGCGCGAGTTTTTCGAAATAGTAGTTTTTATGAAAATATACACTTGCTGTGTGAATCAGGTAAAACTTTAATAAATTGTATCAATAATTTAGTATATCCTTTATTGCAGGAGAATATGTTCTTGGAGATAGTGCTTATCTATTGATGTCTAATTTAATTACACCATATCGTAACAATGGTCATCTAACGGCACTACAAAAACATTTTAACAAAACTGTTAGTTCTTGTCCTGTGCATGTTGACTGCTTAAACAAGACAGCTATATCACATTAAATTACGAGGAGTGAAAAGAATTTGTACTTTCATAATGGCATGCTGTGTCTTGCACAATATAGCTATTGGGGACAATATTGAATTTGAAGAAGACGATGCATGTAGCGATGATCAACCTGAAACAACTTTTTCTCACCAAATTAATGTACATTAATTAAATAAAGCAGGGTCAGCTGTGAGGGATCAATTATGCATCCTCTTAAAAAATAAATTAGTTAAAAAATAGTGTTTGAACTGATTTTCAAAATAAAAAATAAAGTAAAAGGAGGAACATTTTAACTTTTATTATTTTAAGCTATGTGTACTGTTACATAACTTAAGTAGATTTGTTGATTAATTGTTGTAGTAAACTATTTTTTAATTTTATTTGTTCAATAATTTGATCTCGTTGGTGAAGTTTCTTTTCCTCAAATTGCTCTTTTAACGTATCCCTTTCAATAATGGCCAAACGAAGCTGTTTTACTTCTGATAATACACTCCCATTTTCTGATTTGCGTTTTATACTTCTTTCGGTAGTACTGCGAGGCGTTTCTGAGGATTCTAAATAAAATACTTCCTGATCATCTTTCTGTGGTAAAACAGTTGTAGTACTGCTTTCCAATACAAATTCTGGATTTGTTGAATGTCTTTTGCCAAGAATTTCATGTAATTCATTTTCAAATGGACAGTTTTTCCTTCCAAGACCAGTTTTATTTTTATTCAGTAATGTGTTTTTATAACTCCTTTCAAGACTTTTCCATTTGTTTTCTATTTGTAACAATGTAAAGTAGTACCCTCGACTGTGCATTTCTTCGTGAATTTTCTTTCACATTTTCTTTAACGTCTTAAGTTTTCCACATTCGACAAGTGACTTTAATGTTTTATATTTTCGATCAATAGCTTGGTAGATGGTGGCGTCCATACAAGATCATGTGCATTTTCATCGTTAATTTGGGCAGATTCATCATTAATTTGGGCAGGTTTATCATTAATTTGTGCAGGTTCATCGTCTTCTTCAGTACAAACAGACACTAAGTGGACATTTTGATAAAAATCTGTAAGATATAATTATTTAAATAACACTAGTTTTGGTAATTCTAATTGTTTACCCATTTCCTGTTGCACAACAGAATGGGTTTGCTTAACATGGGATGTAATCTTAACGAAGTTGTTACTGATAAATAAGTTCACATTTATAATATATTACCGGTTCATTTTCCATTGTTTCTTTTCTTATCGCAGACATTAAAAATTTAAAAACGTCACTCACTTCATATGATTTATGTGTATTGCGCATGTATGTACTTTTACACCATCAAAAACTCCGTGCAGTAAGTTCACGTTTAGTGCAATTGCACGCTGATAAACGAACACGGTTCAAGTACACTTAGTTCATGTAACGAAGAACAGTTTTAATGTAGAAAGTGCAAAAAGTGTTGCACCAGTGCATGAAACGAACAAAGCTATTGTTATACAATTTATATAAGTACTACTACTCCTCCACGATTAGTTAGCATTTTGAAACTCAGAGAGAGTCATTACATCGTTTGGAATTATTTATTGAGGATTACGTCTAAATGCGTGAATTAAAATAAATGCAATTACAAAATAAAATTATCATTATAATAGTTATTGAGAAATGGTGGGTAATATCCAGTAATGTCTTAGCTTCCTCCTTTAAATCAGTAAAATCATTTAAATGCTTCATTTCTAAATGTATTACTTTATTAGTTTTGTTTCATGGTATATCACTATTTTACAGTTTAAGTCTGAATTTACTAATACAATATTAACATCTTCTATAGAGCTAACTTTACTGTTACATTCTTCAGTTATCTACATGCGATTGTTAAACACTTTACACCTTTCTTCAGTCCAAAATTGGCTTTTGATTCCCTGAAGGTGATATCTGGCTGATGGCACTAGTATGATATTGATCTTGTCAGGAATTGAGTAAATTCTTGAATATTAGTATAAGGATGATTCAAGGATGGGTACGTGCAATATGCATGTTATTATTTTTTCTACTGAAATTATTTAAAATCTAGAAATTTCTAGGATTGTGAACACGTGATCTATGTTTAATTCTGGTAATTCTGATTGTTTATAACTAACTTTCAAATGGTTAATAATTTCGGTTAATTCAGAGTATGATATAATTTCCAAGTTAACTACTCTTTTATAAAATTAATTTAAATCATCATGCGGTTTGTCATTTGTGACGATTAAAGAAATTGCTTTTAATTATGAAGTTTCTGGATAAACAATAATATTACTACTTCTCCAGAACTCGTTACTAGTAGACAAAAACGAAGGTCCAGTCCATCATTAAGAATTGTTTATTATTTTATCGGTAATGAGAACCCGAATACATTTCTTGTACTGTGGCAATACGATTAGCTATGAAAGTTTTATATTTATTTGGAGCTGATTGAAGCCAGTTTAGAACTACGGTTGAATCTGAATAAAGAAAAATTGAATCGCAGTCAATTGTTAATGAGTATTTAACCTTGCGCATAAGTTGCGCAAGTAGGACTGCGGAACATAACTCTAACCTCGATATTGTCACAGTATGCAAGGGTGCAACACGAGATTTAGAGGATAATAAACGTGTGGATATTTCATTTTTTGGGTTTGGTCATCTTACATACACACGCACCGTAGGCGATTAAACTGCAATCGCAAAAACCATGCAATTGTATAGATATTCTGAAATTGGAATTACACATCCAGGTATTTGTAATACAGTTAAATGCGATAATTGCTATCTAAAACTAACCCATTATGAATTAATAGAAGATGGAACGGACGCCTCCCAAGAAACCTTAAGTTCCCTTACCCGTAAATTATAATTTTCTCTGTAATTAGAATGGGTGATAATTAACGTAATGAGTCAAACAATTGCGACAGCATTGAAGGAATTGATCGTTTTGTAATCGAAGGACCGTTGTTTTGCAATTGAATGTCGTATTAAATGAGATCTAAACTTGAATTCCAAGAAAGACCTACTGCCTTGGCATTTGGACGTTCACACAAAGGAATAGTGAAAAACGGCATATCTGAGTTCTCATTTTTGTCAATTACAACAAAACTGTTTGACAAAAACTTCCAAATTGGAATATTGGCCGAGTATAAAATTTGAATTAACTCTTGCTTTATTTGTAAGACTTCTTCTATCGTATCAGTCGTAAACATTAATCATCTATGTAGAAGGAAGTTTTTATGACTTGTGACGCCTTTGGAAATGTATGTTTATTTTAATCGGCGAGATATTCTAGACATTTAGTGGCTAAATAACTGGCAGATGCAGTAGCATTTAATTGATATGTTTCATTTGGTTGATTAGGATTGTCCCGCCACAAAATGCATTGTAATTTTCTTAAATACGGATGAATTTTAATCATACGATACATTTTTTGCAATCATCTGTAAGTGCTATTTTGTGTTGACAAAAGCGCAATAATATGGAAAACTAAACATCTTGTAAAACAGGACCAATGATTTGAGCGTCATTGATAGAATGTTAGAAGCGGATTTGGAAATACCGTCAAACACAATACGTATTTTGGTGGTTGTTTTAAACACCGCATGATGAGGGAGATCAAAGGAATATTGTTGACAAATATTTTTCCATCAAAAATTAATTGTATCTATCATTGAAATCTCTAAATTTAATTGGTTTCAGCTTTTGTTGCACGATTCAATTGAATATAGATAAATTTAGAGTATTCTTTGTAAAGTAATGCACCTTTTGTCTTTCTTCTAGACTATAAAATCTGTCTAGTGCCGTTTGTTTAGAGTCATCCAACAATGAAAATTTAGAATTAAACGGAATTTGTATAATGAAGAAATTTTAGTTTGTACTGCTTTGTTCAGCAAAGAAGTGTAGCCATTAATGCCAACGACAGATGAATTTATCAATAAAAGCTCATAACCTTACTTTTTAAAAAGGTTGCTGGAAATGAAACGCAGAGTCTAGAAGACATCTTGCATTTATTCAATTAAATAAAAAAGCAGTCAAAGCTTCTAACAATTACCAATTGATCTTTATTATTTTTATTCTGTAAATATTCCTCAATGATGGTGCAGATCGTCTACAGTTTTTAGAGGAAATGATACAGGAAAATTAAGTGGAATGTGACTAATGAAGTCCTGTGTTGGTTTTTTAAGATGGTTAAAATTTGCTTGTTTCTATTTTTCGTGGCGTAAGCCAGCTGTCATGAACTACGCCAATCGTGCCCCATTCGCGTTCACAAAATTGCACAAGCACAAACATTTTAAAAAGTAGGGGAGGTCCGGCTACAGTGGCCACCTTTTCATGTTTTGTCTTCAAACTTTGAGTCTTGTATAAATTTTGTATATCTATTTGCCTAGGATCGTTCATTACACTTTCAACATTAACTATTCAGTACTAAAACTCAAATATTTCCTGTAATTTTTGAGTAAAATTTGTTTTTGTAAATATGTATATACAAAATGGCCACCGTACCCTCCATGTAGGGTACAGTGGCCCTATGTTGTAGGAGTTGGATGGCCACTCTTCCCTAATTAGAAATCAACAAGAAAATTGGATTAACAAAATAAATACATACAACCATTGCTTTAAAAGTACCTATAATAATTTTAAGTGGATATTACATCACTAAATGCAAAAAAGAGATATAACTAAATGATTTTCAAAGATTAATTGACATTGTACAAAGACATATCAATGGCAAATCTGTAGGTCGTGCTTGTTCTGGCCGATCCTCCGGATAAATTTAGATCAGGTAAGTGTAATTCTATGTCTTTAAGCAAAACAATACTTGCATCTTCAACGATTGGGAAAAGGAACGCATTTCCTTGCTTTCGTAGAAAATTAATTTCATACTCTTGGTTACTAATTTTCTTTAACACCTTGCCCACGTTATAATATTAGCAAGTCTTTTTTTCCTAGGAAATTTGACCAAGACAAAGGATTGTGCGCTAATGTCACTTAGATCTTTAGAATCCTTTACATCAATTTCTTCACACCAATCAACATCATCGGAGTCTGTTAAATCAGATAAGTTCATATCATCTTCCTCAGAGCTTTTTCACAATTAATTGATGCCTATTCTCGCCAAAACATTCACGTTTCACCTCAGCTGCGTTGTTTTTTCTCAGCTTAGATGCTTTATTATAGTTTTCTACTCTTAATCTTTCGTAAATTGGAGTATCCGTCAATACCTCCGTCGATTTCTTTTTCCCTTTTCTGGGAATCTTTGTATTATTATTTTTTTTAACTGTTGGATAAGGCTGTACAATTTCTGGAGGTATAAATTCTTTCTCCGGTGTCCTCTGTTCAATCATTTCTTTTTGCACTATTATGTCCTCTCCAGGTTCAATGTCAGAATCAACAGTTTCCTCTGAGACAGCTTCTTTTTCTTGAGTGTTTAAACCTGGTTTCATGTTTGTCCCACAACTGGTACTTGGTTGGAATTCTTCAAAACTGGCGTTAGGTTGGGATTCTCCTAAACTAGTTTTAAGTTGGGGGTCCATCTCAGGAATGTCAGTTACTTTTGAAGCCATAAAATCGTCGTCACTGAATATCATATTATTGAAGGGGGAAATGCCCGTTCGTTTAAAAGCAGATATGCAGTTCTTCGCACAAAATGCCAGTGGATATGCAACCCCTAAAAGCTCTGCCATATCATAAATTACAATTCTTTTTCCGGGATAATGAGGCAGCCAAGTTTGACAAGCGTTGCTATAATATTTTTTCAGAGAACCATACACGCATTTATCCAACGGTTGTAGTTTGTGGCTGGTGTGCGGCGGGAGTGTCAGTAATTTCACATGGTTTTGTCGAGCCTTTTCTATAACTGCCAGCGATATGTGGCTTTCATGGTAATCCATGATTAAAAGTACAGGGGCTTCCGCAGATGGTTTAGCATGATTCATGAAGTGATTAAACCACTCTGCATAAATATTGGATGTAGTCCAGCCGGACGGAGTAGCCGCTCCAATAGTTCCCGGTGGCGAATTTTTGATTATATGGTGTTTGAAATACTTGCGGGGAAACGCTAGTAATGGAGGAATGGTATTTCCCATAGCGTTTATAGCTCCCACAATTGTTACGAGTGTACCCCTTTCGCTTGAAGTGATCTGTCCCATTTGCCTTTGGCCTTTAGCAGCTAAAACCTTTTGCACTGTCGTTAACGTTGTTTCGTCGACGTTGTAGATTTGACAGGCATTTAGTTTATATTTTTCTATAAGCCCCTTTAAGTTTATGAAAAATTTATCAACCACTGGTTTATTAAAACCCATAGCCCTTCCCAGAGATGTTGCTTCCGCTGTTCTTATAGCAATGTCTTTGTTCCTCTTAATAAATTCCGTAAATCAGTCTTTTCCCGCAGTTTGATTTTCGCTCCAAGGCGTCGGAATATTTTTTTATTAGCAATTGCCAACTCATAGGCCAATTTACGGGAGCTTTTGGGCGTCAAACCGTGATGTAAATTAGCCATAGTTTTCAGATATCTACACAAATGCTGCTCCTCTTTACTAGAAAAAATTTTTGTGACTATAATTGGGGCACATGCGTGGACTACCTTCTAAATCGGGATTATTCCAATTTATGTTTTCTCTGGATTCCCTACATTTTTTTATATATCTTCGTAGGGTGGTGCGAGGAATATTGTAATTAATGGCAGCTCTTTTGGTAGAAAAACCTCTTTCAAAAACTGCATATACTGCATTTTTCATGCTCTCTTCACTGGTTTTTCCAATGCCAGTATTTTTTAAACCTTTTCGTGGCATTACTGCAACCTCTGAAAGAAACAAATATAGCTATAATATGCACATGCCCTTAATACCTGCCTACTACAAACAATCGATATAAAAACTGACGTTAACAAATATAAAATCGATTAAAACCGGTACCTAGGTATATAACAATATAATAATAAATGACTAGTAACATTATGATGAATATAGCTATATTTGTTTTAACAATTTCAATAATTATAAGGCAATCGGTTTAAAAATATGAAAAGCAGTGGCCACATTTTTTAGGTGTACAGTGGGCACTGGTTTAAAAATATGAAAAGCAGTGGCCACTATATACTTAAAAAATGTGGCCACTGTTCGCAAATCGCACTTTATCAAATATCGTAACCTAAAATATATTAAAACTAAAATTCTTACCTTTTCGAGTGTGAAGATTAATACCTTCAAGGACGACACTTACACCTATTAACTGCAAAGTACAAAAAACAACTTTTAAGTTTATTGGGGAACACTTTAAATGTGTATTAAATAATAAGTATTGATTGCACACGAAGAAAATTCACGTGTTTCATTACTAGACTTAGCAACAACTGAATCATCGATCGTTGAAAATAATCGTTTAAGGTACCTATACACACAAACCAGATGTCAGTGTTGTCGGATATTCCACTAAAATTTTACGAAGAAGTGGCCACTGTACTAGCATGGCCACTGTAGCCGGACGTCATGATCAAAAATTGAAAAATTTTCTGGATAAAAAAAGCTCTGGTCTAATTACAATTAATTTTAATTTGAAATATTTTAATACAAATTGGTGATTGCATCTACCTAAATATTTAAATATGAAAAAAAGCAACCGTACCTAAGCAAGTTTTTTATTTGGTAGAATTGTAATAAAATAATCATTGAATGGAAAGACAATATATATTGCTATATGAATACGAAGAATAATTATATTGCCATTAAAACAGTACACTATAGTAACATTAATAATCAATAAAATTTACCTTTATCAACTTCAACAAACTACCACATAACGAAGCACCGACTTCACGAACAATATCAAAATAGCAACCAATGTCAACAACGCAAACCAGTAAAAAGTGAATTTTATTTTGGAACGGCCATGCGCACTCAATAGAATTTTTGTTTTCATTTACATAACCTTACATTATAGACTTATTAATCTAATTGAAAGAATACTACATATTTTATTATGAAATCAACTTTCCTCAAAAAGTTGAAAGTTCATGTGAGAAGGCCAAATGCGGTAACATTTAGTTTCGATCGCGTTCGTCTATATTCGTTAAAAATTAAATAAAATCCATCTGATAAAATGCAATGATTTCTAAGCTAACTTCACGTTAGTTAATAAATTGTGTATAACCTCAATACTGTGTCAATACCGCATTACCCTTACCAGCGATATGATGAATTAGAGTATGGAAACAAATTTATTACCTGATGATATAGCTGAAATTCAAGTAAAAATTATAATATTTAAAGATATCTTATAACAAAAATATAATTTATTATTTTAGGCTTTAGCACCTTCTAGTGCCACTTATAAGTACAATATATTGAAATTTAATTCAAATAATAAATATTTACAATTACAATTGGTTTCGATTACTAAAGAAAAATTTGAACAGTGGCGGCAGGAATTTCAAGAGTTTTTAAAGACCACATTTTCTATACATTCTAGCCATATACGGAAAGGAAAACCTGTGTTATTTACCCAGGAACTACATTGTCATCATAACACGAGAACATCAACATCTATTGAAATAAATCGAAAAAATATTAATTGTCCTGCTAAATTGAAAATGAGAATAAAAAATGTAAAATGTTCTGTTCCCATATGTGAATTGGAAATACATTTTAATCACAATAACCCAATCATTAACTCTGATGCATTTCGATTTAGACCTATGAGCTTAAAAACTAAAGAGAAACTAGTTGATTTATTTCAAGGTGGTCACACTCCATCTACAGCTCTACATTGTTTGAAAGCTGATATAGCTAGCTGTAGTTCAGTTAATGACAGGGTTTTAACATTAGCTGATACATCCACTTGTCCAAATTATAATATTGTTAAGAAGCTTTATCATAAAAATCGAACGGAAGTATTTGGACCTAGTCGGTGCAGAAATGGTGGTAAAGAATTTTTGCAGGATCAACTAGAAAAATAGAATACTTCTACAAATGATATATGTGTTATTTTGACTGAATTTAATAGCGAAGTAGCTGTAAGGTATTATTAAGACAATTAAAAAAATTAATATTCCATTAATGTGTTCTGTTTCATTATATGTTCTCCATTGATGAAATCAAACCATATTTATAATAAGTATGCTAGAGAAATTGCATATATAGATTCTTCAGGCACAATTGACCAAGAAGGTTATAGATTATTTATAATTTTAACCTACAGCGAATGTGGAGGAATTCTATTAGGAGTTATTATAACATCATCAGAAAGCACATGTACCATTGCTAATGCACTAGAGGCTTTCAAAACTTTATTGTCAAGCAATAGTTTTTATGAACGAGAACACCTTAAAGGTCCACTAGTTTTTGTAACGGATGATAGCGCAGCAGAAAGAACTGCTTTAAAAGAAGTATGGCCTGATAGTGTTTTAGTTTTATGCGTGTTTCATGTATTACAAGCTACATGGCGTTGCTTAAAGCTGTCCCAACATAATATTCTTAAAATGATCGTGTTCATCTATTTAAAAAAATGTTACCAAAATTTTGATTTATTTTGCAAAGAGGAAATTGTAAAAAAATATCCAAAATTTTTAGCACATATCGAAAATTATTATATTAGAAAGGAAGAATGGGTAGTTTGCTTTAGAAAGGCATATTTTGTCAGAGGAAATTACACAAATAATTTTGCAGAAGCTGCTATGCGTGTTACTAAAGATAAAATATTTGGTAGAATTTAACTTGACTCAAATGGTAGATTTTATAATCAGAAATTTTACATTTTATTATGAATGTTTTAAATTCATATCAAAAATATTTACTTGAAACATTTCATATATTTCAGAAACATTTCGCAATATTTGTGAAATATTGCTGAAACATTCATAAACGCTAAAATGTCCTCTTATATTTCCATGTTTCTGAAACATTTCAAACATCTAATAATAAATGTTTCTGATAAGTTTCTAGTATCTTTTAGGAAGTTTCTAAAATATTTATTGATATTGATATGTATTTATAAGGGTAGTGAAACCAAAATATACTTTTTTTAATTTATATAATGTAGGTACTTATGCATAAGATGATATACAAAAAATATGCTTAAAACTTAAAATCTTGAAAGAGTAATGTATGTACAATTTAACTGAACTTTTTTCCTAAAATTATTATTCATAAGAAAACGGTAAAAAGTAATTGGAATTTCATGTCAACCTTGTAGGTTCAGTAGTTCACCAGCTTGTTGTATCCTAATGTAACAAAAGTATAGTTCAGATTATATATTTACAGAAAATAACTTTGTATGAAGATTTTTTAGTTTATTGATGGTGAATTTTAGTACCCGGTATGAACAACCTTTGATATGAAAAGCCTGATTTAGCTGAATTCTAGTTAAAATAGAACATGATTTTCTATTTTGTATGAAAAATGTTACTACATTACTATAATCGTATTTAAACGAGTTTTATAAGTCAGAATAAAGTAAATCGGGAATTAAATATAGATAAGACTAATCCAAAGACATACCCTAGTTCACGTGCCAACCTTAACCCAGATTGTGTTAACCATACAGCGACATAATTAGAAATATCTACTTCAGTAGCATTGCTTCTGTGACATCTGACAGCATTTATAATTAATCGATATATCAGGAGGTTTTTGAAAACTTTTTTTTCTTTTTCCCATGTAAACTATACTCATTTGCCATTTTATTGGTGAGAATTTTCTTTAGTATATTAACAGTTAAGTGTTGGACATCACTACCGCTAATTGTTGCCAGTTCATTAACCTAAAAATTTATAAACAATAAAGATGATTAATACATTATTATGCAGCACCATTTTATTAAAATATGAGTCCACTCGGAGTTCTTTTTCAAAATTTTCTAAATGTGTATGATTTGCTAGAGGAAATATTTTGTATAAATCTTGCACTGTAGCTGGTAATTCCAGTATTGTTGATGCACTAGACTGCTGAAAACTTTCTAGAGCATGTAATCGACTTTCAATTGCTTGCAATTTGTTCAATACCAAATTTAATTTCTGGGTAATCTCGAAAGCAGCAACTAGAAATCAACTTTAAATGATTATATATAAATTAAGTACAATAATGGACCTAATATAGACCCTTGAGGAACTCCGGAACTAATAAAAGAAAATTCTGATTGAAGAGAATTCTAGAATACTTTTTTCTGTTGCTGAGATACGATCTAAAAAAGTTATGACAATATCATTGCAACTAATATAGTGGAAAATAGCTATCAACCAATTATCGTTTATTGTATCAAATGCTTTTAAAAATCAAGAACTACCAATATAGTAACAAGAGAATTAACCGTAACACTAATAATATAATATAAAGCAGTGGCACAGCTATAACTAGAAGGAAAACCGGATTGGTTATCGGGAAGTACATTATTAATTTTTAAATGTTTTCTGAGTTGAGTTGCGGCAATTTTTTCTAAAATGTTCGATAACCCAAGAAATAAAACTTATAGGTCGTAGATTACGAAGTTGGTTTACTTATGTTTAGGTATAGGTATAGCTATCTTCCACGAGAACGGGAAACAATCATTCAGCAAACAACGGTTAAAAATGTGTGTAAGAATCGGAATTAAGAAATCTTACTGACACGTTGCATAATCAGTAAATGATTTCACACTTGTGGAATGGACTGAATGTTGCGATTTCAAATGTTTAACTTTTTCAGATTATTCCAGAGTTCCTTAGGATTGTTTTCACGAAATGTATATTCTATATAAGCTGGTTTTTCTACTTTAACCGCCATGTTGGAAAAATTACGCAAAGTTTTGTAATAGTTCCAAGGCGAAACTTTATTAGTTTTTTTTTTACCTAGGCCCGGTTTCACCAACGTCAAATAGTTTATTTGTCGTTTTCACTTACTGACATTCGGTGATTAAGTTGTTATTTGCCGAATTTTAAAAGTTGACTAAAGTTAGAATTTCGATTTCGTATTTATTGTTATTCGTTATTGTTGTTTTTAGCTATTATTGTTATTAGTTGATTGCTGTTTATCGTTATTGTATAATACTGCTACGTAAAATGTACAGTATGTTTTAAAAGATAGAAATTACAATTTAAGGTAGAAAATTTGTTTTGTTTAGATATTTATCATCTTCTTCTTCTTCGTCTTCTGAAGATGAACCTCAAGTTAGGCGTCCACGAGTTGTGTTAGAGAGAAGAAATCTATTTAACGAGTACGATGATGTGGATTTTAAAGTACGCTTCAGGTTAATAAAACAACAATTTCAGCGATTGTTCTGTTTAATAGAACATGACTTGAAACCCATAAGTTAGATACAGGCTCATTTCTGCAGAAAATCAGTTTCTCATTACTTTAGGTTTTATGCATTTGGAATATGCGTTGGTGACAACTTTAAAGTTTCCAAACCAACTGGAGAATTAATTTCATATTTTTTGTAATGTCGATTATTCGCAGATGCGAAGAATGGGGGTTGTAAAGAACATGGCAACAACTCCAGTTCGTTTATTGTAACAAGTACATTTTCCTTAATGTTTATTAAAGTTTAAAGAAGAATAAGTGCAGTTTTTTATACAGTCCACTATGTCAACAATAGATTACCATAAAATTGGTCCTTACTCGCCGCATTTGGATTGTGTTACACCGTTAAACGTGTAGATGTGATGCACAAGCGCCTCATTGTTCGATGCGCTTATCGTTGGATGAACGTTATTGAACCCGGCACTCGGGATCGCATGGATTGGATTATTAAATTATTGATTAGAAGATTTATACTTGAATACGATCAAAAGTGAGTACGTTCCATTCCTTTCCTGTTTGTTTTATTTTGAGTCAAAGTAGCGTGTTGAACGTTAAAAAAATTATTTTGTTTTATGGATTAACGATGTTAAAGATTAAAGGTATATTGGTATCCCAATTACTTACGATTATTTAAGATTATAGATTTGTAAATTTGCACACGGATTTGTGAACAGTTTAATCGAGATTCATCTTCATTAAGTGAAGAAACGATTATTGAGTTAGAGGAAAGATTAAATAAATTAACACTAATTTTTAGTGAATTTGATAAAGTTCAGGTTTTGGTGGAGGCTTCATGCGATGAAGATCAAGTTGGATTTCAAAATGAGACCGAAGCGATAAAAATTTGTACAGAGATTCCTAAGATTTTACATTCGGGTAATTTTAGTTTAAGGAAATGGAGGTCGAATAGTCAAAAGATTTGTGTTTCTGATGATTTGTCGTTTGCGTTTACAGATTCAGTTGTTGTTGGTCGTTGTACCAAAAGATATGTCTTTTCTGAGATTTCAAAAATGTATGACCCGTTAGGAGTACTTTCTCCGTCGGTTATACTTGCCAAACGTTTGATCCAAAAGTTATGGAGTCTTAGAATAGATTGGGATGATGAATTACCTTACGGTAATTCAGAATGAACCGTCTTCTTTGATTTATCAGCCATAATACAACTAAAAGCAAACGTAAATAATTAAATCTTTAGCAAAATAGCTATAATGTCTTTATATAATTATTAATTAATGCAATGGCATTAAATGATTAAAAGCAATAACTAACTTTAAGGTTATATGCACTATTGTGCACATGTTTATTGTAAATCAATGTTTATTATTTTGTAATATGTACCAATTCCACAAATAAGATAAACACAGTCTTAAAAAAAACGTTTTAAAGTACTGAAGGAAATAATCAAAAATAACAGCGTTTTGCAAAATCACAATTGACAAGTCGATACAAACTTATGTCAAGGATTGTATCAGCTTGAATTTCTCAATTGTGATTGGTCGGATTTTTTACCGATTCAAAACTTGGATTTTAATTCACATATCTTCCGGGGTTTTTATTTACTTTGTTGCACTAATGGAGGATACCTATTATTTGCTTAAAAAAATTTGTACTAAATAATAACACACATCAAAACATTTGTTTGTTAATGTATAATTAAAATGTGTAACCGCAGAATTTGGTGCTTGTCTCCTTAATAGAAATTTTGAACTCTGAAGACAACTTCACAGCTATATTAACAAGAGTAAAACTACTTTCAAAAATTAGATGCTGAAGAGTATTCCATTAAATGATTTACCTGAAATAAAGTAAGAAAACGATCTACATATATTTTAAGCCATGCAACAATTTGATATATTTTCAAGGTTTTCTTCTTTATTAAGATTGCAAAGAGTCATAGCCTACTGTCGTAGATTTTGTTTAAATGCCCTTAGTTTGAATAAGAGAAATCAGCGTTTGACTGGCAACTTATCAATTTACGAGATTAATGATTCTATGAAATGTTTAATTAAGTTATCACAGCAGCAAAGCTTTTCACAAGAATTAAATTGGTTGTCCAAAAATAATAATAACAAGGGTTTAAAGAATCGGTTCAATGGTTTATCAGCTTTTCTCGATAAAGATGGTTTAATAACGGTTGGAGGTAGACTCAAACATTCTGATTTACCATACAACGCTAAGCATCCGATTATATTAAATTCTAAGCATTTTCTTACAAGGTTGTTTTTTCGATCTGAACATATTAGGTTGTTGCACGCAAGTCCGCAACTATTGCTGCACAGTATCAGACAGATTTATTGGCTTTTGAGAGGCATGAGTCTTGCAAAGGTTGTTTCCAAAAATTGTATAAAATGCTTCAAGTTTTGTTCAAAGCCTTTGAATGTTACAATGGGAGATTTACCAAGGCAAAGAATTACACTGTACTCTGACAACGGAACAAATTTTACAGGCGCGAATAATATTTTAAATGAAATACATAAATTTTTGAGACAAAATGAACATGAAATTGTCGATTATACTGTTAGAAATCAAATGAAGTGGCGTTTTTTGCCTCCAAACTCACCTTATTTTGGAGGTATTTAGGAAGCCAATATTAAATCTTTTAAAAGATTTCACAGATACATTTGAAATTAATAAAAAAAAAGTCACTCATTCCTACAAACAAATTAAAAGAAAAAGTCAATACAACCCCAACTCCAAAAAAACATCCTGCCATGACTAACGGTAAAGAAAAATGTTCTTTTTTTATATGTATTATTTGTATATATGCACAGACCACACCTATACACCATTTGTAACGAATAGCAGCAGATATACTTCTGCTATGCTGCAAAGTGCTGCGAAATATTTAAAGAAACGACCATCCAAGGCAACCAGGCAAAGATGGTAAAGGTGGAGTCCCTTAACCAAGTAGCAGCAAGCATTGCTGAAGTTGCTGCTGCCATCAAAATACAAACTGAAGCAATTGAACAAAAAATAAAATTAAAACAACAAAAAATTAAATTAAAAAAACAAAAACTTAAATTAGAATATTATAAAATATTTGGTAATTTAGATAATTTTAAAGATTTTTAATTTTGTTAGGGATAAATAGGCTATGATTAGAGTAATAAAATAAATCCGTGAAAAACAAAGACTTTTATTATTGAAAATATCTCCGTATTAATTCGCTTCGTATTCTTCTACCTTCTGCCAATACATCGACATGACCATCTGTTAAGAAAGAAAGGTTGTAGGCCTTTGTAAAAAATAAATAAGAAAACACATACTTTCATTCTCCCCATTCTCATTTTGGTGCATATCTGGATCTGGTTCTACGTCGTCATCTGGCAAGGGAACATTCTGAGTTAATGCCATATTGTGCAACACCACACACGAGTATATTATTTTTCCAGCTCTTAATGGGTGATAGTGCAGTGTTCGGTGTTTTATAAGGCATCGAAATCTTTGCTTTAAAACACCGAAGGCTCTTCCAATACAGTTTCTTGCTGCAGAATGTGCCCTGTTACATCTTTCTTCTGGACTATTTTCCTCTGCATTTTGAACAGGGGTTAACAGCCAAGGTTGTAGTGGATATCCAGCATCACCTTTAACCACACAACACATGAATAAGTTCACGAAGGAAACGAAAAGCTTACCTATAAACCATGTAGACCTAACTTCGTGTTCATTATAATTCCGCTGTAAATCGTTTTAAAGAAGATAGGGACCAAATTGCAGAATCATGACTGCTACCAGGAAATCTAGCATTGCAGTCCAGAATTTTTAAATTTGCATCACAAATCTACAATTGACTAACAATTACAAATAATCTCTAATTATTGTACTCTTTACCTACCATTTGAACATTTATGCTATAAAAACCCTTACGATTATAATATGCTATGCCAGGTCTTAATGGGTCATTAGTCGCTGGAGCTACAATGGCAATATGAGTACAATCAATTGCTCCGATAACTCCTGGTATAGCAAATTGTTGATAAAATCTAAAACAAGTAGTAGTATCTACACTTCATATCTGTTTTACAGATTATAAACTTACCTTTCTTTAATAAGATTACGTTGCTCTTCAGTCCTTGGAAAAATAACTTATTGTGGTAGCAAATTAGTAACAATCGCATCACTGACCTTTCCGATTATTTTGCTCACAGTCTCAAAGTCCATTATATTGGTATTAGGAGGCCTATAAACAACACCAAAGTGTACCTCTTTAGTATGGGTGCGTTTTTTAATTGCTCTAGCTGTTCGAACAGTGTTGTTCCGAGCAATTGCTAGAACAGCTGGAACAGGAAGTACTTTAAAAACGCAAAATGTCAATTATGTTGCTAACGTACCTAACCTCTGTTCCTTGTATAACCTACAAATGTAAAAAATAAAAATAAATCATGTCAAACGATCTTTTAACTGTAGTGATTGCCCAAGGCAATAAATTGCATTATGGCTCAAAAAAAAGAGCTGTTAGCGAAAATATGCTACAGTTAATTGTTACTTCTGTGAAACGAAAACAACGACACAAACGTGTACGAGTATTGGGCTATGTAGATTTGGTTGCCAATTATTTAGACGACGACTTCAAATCACATTTTAGAATGTCCCGTATAACAATGAATATGCTTATTACTGAAGTTGGTAATGAACTCTCACGAATGCATGAAGCAACACATACAGGAAGACCACAACAATCCATAACATTGCAGTGTTTAATTTGCATATGGGTTCTTGCAAATCAAGAAAGTTATAGGTATGATAAGTACCTACAGCATGTAGGTACCACGCATATTAATTTTTTTATTTATTTAGATCAATTGCGGATCGGTTTAATGTAGCTAAAAGTACTGTATTCAACTGTATGATTAGAATCTGCAAAGGTTTAAATTCAAGTGGCCAAGAAGAGACGAATCTGCTGCCATTATTGATGGTTTTACAGTAACTCATTGTCATTATTATACAAAAACAGTTCATAATGGTAATATTTTGTACAGAAAAAGAAGAATTTTCCTGGTGTCTTAGGAGCTATTGATGGTTCGCATATACATATAAAACCTCAAGAGAAAAATTCTGCAACATATTTAAATAGAAAAGGTACTGCATCTATGCTGTTACAAGCAGTTTGCAATAACAGTGGCAGTTTTATAGATGTGTTTGTGGGATTTCCTGGTTCCGTCCATGATGCGCGTGTTTTTCAAAAATCAGGGATGTTACAACGCTGTTCTGATGCACAATACTTTCCACATAATTCACACCTTCTTGGAGACTCTGCTTATCCGTTAGGGGAACACATTTTGGTTCCTTTTAAAGATAACGGTCATTTAACTAGAAAGCAAATAACATACAATATTGCTCATGCGACAACAAGAGTCGTCATAGAAAGAACGTTTGGAATACTAAAAGGACGGTGGAGGCGGTTAAAATACCTAGAATTGCATAACGCTAACTTTTTACCAGATGTAATAATGTCCACATGCGTACTGCATAACTTTTGTATCAAACACAGTGATGATTCACCAGATATGGACATAGGGCCAAGTAGTAATGGAATGGAAGAGGACTACCGTATTTGTGGAATTAATACAAGGAATAAAATTGACGGAGAACGGAAACGAACTTTTATTCTGAATTCTTTGTGAAAATTGTGAACGTTAAAAATAAACTTAAGGTAGAAACTGTTCGTTTTCAAATTAAGGTTTACAAAAAAAACTTTCACACTAGGTGGAAACAATCCTTACTTTATTCTATCAAAATAACTTAAAATAGAACAACTTTAAAAGGGTTTAGTCAGTTTCTCAAAGTCTAGGATGAAAACTTGTACTAGTTTCTATATGAAAATAATATCAATCAAGTTTATGATTACATATATTTACAAAAAAAATATATTTCTGATAATATAATAATCGACAGCTATAATATGTATATATCTGAATCATTTCTTTATATTTTGAATTAAACTTTCTAACAAACTATTAAATTTTCTCTTTTCTTGAAGATCCTCTTCATGTTGCTTCTGATTTTGTTCTATAGCCCTTATTAGAATCTCGTTTAAATCTGAACTTTTGCGTTGTCGTTTTGCTGTGCTGCCCGAGTCATCATCGGAACTTACATGTGCAGCTGAAGTTCTAAGTAGCAATTGTGATGATGATTCTGGGGCATCATCGAGAGACTTCAATATACGTTGCCCATTATGCATTACAACAGGTGGATCTATGGCTGGATTTTTTGCAAATAATTGATCCATTTTATCAAAAAAGATCCACGTTCTTCTATTCCTACCAGTTTCATTATTGTTATCCTTCACATTCTTGTATGTGCGAACTAGGCTCTTCCATTTGTTTTGTACTTGGTCCCATGTAAAGGAATAATGTTGCTTGTTCATTTCGTCAGCAATCCTAAAAAACAGTAACGTCAAACGTATAATAAAGATACTAATTTTATTCTAGTAAGTAGTACATACTTTTTCCAAATATGCTTTTTCATTGTATTTTTCCTTTCAAGTTGTTCTTTATTTTCTTCATATTTTTCTAATAATAATAAAACTGCTTCATTCCGCCAGTCACTTCCAACTGCTACTTCGTCGGTATTATGTGTGTTTTCGGTATTGACATTCTCGTCGTTGTGATCGTTTTCCGCATTATCTTATATAGGTGCTAAAATCGAATATATGATTATTACAGCCTTGGAAATATAAAACATAGGTACCTTCAACAAACAAACAGTTATTATCGTCCACGCACACATTCGCCACACCATTAAAACATTCATGGTTACTCATAATATTCCAACCATCTTCATCTGCAGTTGTTAACTTGCATTGAAAGCAGGTATATCCTGCTATTATTTTATTACCACTTTTCTTTGAAATATGTTTAACTGAGGTTATAATGCTTCTTGATTTTTAGGTTAAAGGTGGTTAAAAGTCACAATCTGTTCAAATGCACCACCTCACGATTAGGTGCATGTAAACGTTGTTCCAGCACTCTGTTCGAGCAAAATACGGAGTTTTAAAACGATTCGGAACAGTTGTTCAAGTAGTTTAAAAACGCATTTTAGAAAGTTCGAGTACTCGAACGGGAGTTCGAGCAGTTAAAAAACGCGCTCTATGACAAGTTACCTTAGGGGTTACTATGAAATAGTAATTATATTTTTTATACTCATACCTCTTTTTCTTTTATTGGATTGTATTCAATAATCATTTCCTATAAATGATGTTACCTTGATTCGCACATATTATTCTCAATTGCAATTCCATTCCTAAATATCATTTCTTCATGTTTATTTATTAAAAATTATTAGTCCTGAATGTTATAATTTTCTTTTTAAAATAATTTCATTTGTAAAAAAAAATCTTGTTTTTGTTTATAATTAAATCATGTAAGTATAATAAAAAAAATTACTTTTCTACACTAAATTGCCATTTTGTAATTAATTATTTTAATAATTGTTAATTTGAATTTATAATGTAAACAATAATCACATATTATTTTTGTATTTTGATTTTACAGATGATAATGCCAATTAAAGTTGGCGAAACGTAAACGTGACTATGGAATAAAAAAATTCGCTTTTGTTTTACTAAAAATTGGCTGACTAAAAATTCTTCCTTTACTAATGAAAAAGTCCTTAAATGTGCTAATAGATTGCTAATTCCAAAAAAAATGTATATCTTATGTAAAACAAATGATATAGGTAAATAGGTATAAGTATATCATGAAAAAATATATTATTATTATTCTTTGCAAAGATCACATATGTACATTTTTATCTTCCTAGAGACACCGGCGCAGTCACAGTGATCACATATGTTACATTGTTGGCACCTAGTGTTCTCCAAGCTTGGACCTAACATACAAGTTATTACAAAATAAACACGCAGTTTCATCATTATCATACACGTGGAACTGATCTTGAGAGTCCTCTTCTAGATATGGGTATTAGGCAAGTCTACGTGTAACTTTCTTTCTAGACGATGTTCTTACTTTCGTGGCAAGTTTTTTCTCATACGCTGCATGATTTTCTCTATATTTGGAGTTACTGTGAACACTTTGCTTCCACCAGCCTTTGGTTTACGTTTCTGTGACTTCCCTTACAAGCTAGATGATGTCGATGGTTTTGGCGATAACAAATTTAAGCAATCAGTAACATTTAAGTTAGGATCGACGTTCTCGTACTTCTCAGCTAGATTTAAGTTTAATTCTTCAATTTCAGTTGATGTCGGAGTAGGAGTAATAATGTCACGATGTTGTTGATCTTGGTTTGGAATATCGATCACATCACTAGGAAAGAACAAATGTTTAGGAAAGATATTGGGGATTAAAAGGACTGATCCCTGCACTTCTGAATCCACTTATGGCGTTGCCTATTGTGGCTGCTATAAAATAAGCATTAGCAAACAATTTTCCAATTTGATACAATCCAACAGTTCGTCCTTGCGACTTTTTAACCACGTGGTTATTTCAGTGTTATAAAAGGCTTCTAGTGGACCAAAAAAGGCGACGTCAAGTGGTTGTAGTCTATGAGTACAGTGAGGGGACAGACATAACATCACGACACCGTTTTCTTTTGCTTTTATGAGAGCACCTAAAAACTACTATGGCTTGCATGACCGTCTAACAACAATACTACTTGATCTTCTTTAGAAGGCTTTGTACATTTAATAAAAGGATCCATCCAAACACTGAATAAATCTGACACCATGTAACCTGTTTCACTGCACAGCTGGAGTTTTGCTGGTGCAGAGCCATCAAACAATTCACCTTTATGCCTTTTTCTTGAAAATATAAGGGCAGGTGGGATGTAATGTCCTGAAGAACTCATAGAACTTGCTTTTTCCCTTGTTTTGCAAACACCTTTAGAAAACTTTGTACGGTGGATAGGGCGGATTCGTCCATATTATAAATTCTGTCGCAAGGTACTTTCTCTGCTTGCATCCGATTAAATGCCATTGCCATCGCAACAGAAGTTGGTTCCGGCACTCTTAAGGATATGCGGGGGTTTCTACTACAAAATCCTTTGAGCCAGTCTCAGCCAGCGATCCTTTTTACATTGTTTAAAGTTATGAGGGTACCGTTTCATTTCCGCTAAATCGTATACAAAATTTCTTGTTTTGCTTGTTGTCCATCCAAACAATCTTGATTCTAAATCCAGCAGATATGCAACTAGTTCTTGCTCTGCTTCCACAGAAAACGTATTTTTAAAGCGCCCTAATCCTTTAATGGAACCTGTGGCAGTTATATTTTTATTAGTAACCCGCCGACGTAGAGTAACCTGTGGTACATTAAACATTTTGGCCACTTTCAGCCAACCCATTTCCTTATTATTAATTGCATCTATAGCGTGCTGCACGTCCCCTTCTTTCCAGCCCCGCCGGCTTGTTTGTTTTTTTGTACTTTGACACTATTCTAAAAACAAGCTTAACGAAAGTCACTGATCTTTACCCAGGGCAAAATGTCATAGTATGTCATTTTAAACCGATATGTAGTGTGTCATTTTGTCCGTTCGGGGTGTGGTCTGTTAACTAGGGATACAATATTTTAGGTTAAGGTATTTTTTATACACATGGTAGAAATACGTTTTAATAAGCTTGCAGGATAGCACCAAATTTTTGTTTTTATAGTAATTATTCCTCACAAGGATAATATGGCACTTACAAGAAAGTCTAATGCCGTTTTACATTAGATAATTTCTTGAACAAGAAATTGCCCAGCAAACATTGTTACGATTTATTAATGTAACAACAATGGAACCATGTTGCATGTAACGTTTCAAGTAATGTACTTTATATGTAACAAATACGTTGTTATTGCGTCCTATGTCCGCACAAGTTACGTAAACAAACTACGTGTCTGTTACGCAAATAAACTATGTGTCAAATAAACTACATTTCTGGTACGCAAATAAACTAAGTTTCTGTTACGCAAATAAACTACGTGTCTGATACGCAAATAAACTACATTTCTGTTACGCAAATAAACTACGTTTCTGTTATGCAAATAAACTACGTGTCTGTTACGCAAATAAACATTTCTGTTACGTAATGACGTGTACAATTCTTGCGTGATTGTTACGTACCTATATTAAACTATATTTACATAACTGCTACATAGACTGTTGCGTGTTTTTTATGTAGCTAAATTACATTTTTGATACATAACTTCATATTACACTTGGTTGGTATAAGGGTTTTCTGTGCCATGTATTAACAAGTTCGTAGATCTTCTGATTTATTAAAAAAATCTATCTTACATATTGTAAAAGTTGTATAAATATTTTAAAAAACGACGACGCTTCGCCACTAATTATTATGGCTTTTTCTAGTCTGACTTAATTGAATTTTAACACTAAATACAAGGTCAGACCTCACTTTTATATCTTTCACAACCAGATATTATGTGTGTAACATCCTTGTATTTTAATTGTATTTAGTGTTAAAATTTAATTAATTCAGACTAGAAAAAGCCATAATAATTAGTGGCGAAACGTCGTCGTTTTTTAAAAATTTATACAACCTACAATATGTAAGATTTTTTTAATAAATCAGAAGATCTACGAACTTGTTATTTCATGGCATAGAAAAATACCCACCAAATATAACAGTTGAATGCCGTATAAAAATAAAATTAGATTCATATTACACTATAATTTTTTTCAATTTATTGAAATAAAACTAGAAATAAATTTTAATATGAACGTATATTGAAAAATATTATGAAATGAAAATGAACATTCAAACAATATATAATTAATTATTTTTTGTACTTTCTTTCTGTGCCGCTCTAGAAAGCCGCTGTTGTGCAAATCTGAACCAATCAATGCCCGCTTGTTCCACACATTGATCTTTTATATTTGGGAAAGTGTACCGAGTAGCATCTATAATAAAAACTTAAATAGAAAATACCAAATATTACTATACGAATTTTTTATACTTAATATGATTTTCACCAATCTTAAATGTTCAATCCTATAGTTTTGCTTTCTTCCTTTCCACGAGCATGTGACGCCTAACTTATTATCAAACACCTTAGCAAACAGTTTAAATAAACAATTTCTTTCATTAGACCCCGAAACATTTTTTAACATTGAGAACTAAAACAAATGTAAATACCTATCATATCAAACTAATAATTACAAAAATATGCTCAAGTACTAACCAAAGCACACGATTGTTCCTCACATTGCAAACTGTCTTCAAAGGCTTCTGATTCCTCTATGGTTTGCAATGGAAGTTGAGTTTTTAAAACTACTGGTTTCTCTTGTTGTGGTATAATGTTTAATTTGGTTTAATTTAAACGGTCAGTATGGCTAGCAAGTATAACTTCGCATTTTATCATTTTTGAATGAACATCTTTCAGCAAGTTGTAGACTGTAACAAAAATTAAAAAACGATAACTTGAAAAAAAAATAATAAAGCTAAAGTGTTTTTAAAAATTTAATATGTATACCTACTCGAATTTATTGATACATTTGGTTCTATGATACTAGACGCATTGTCAATAATATCACTTCCTGATATAAAGTTTTCTTCCTCAATAGATGGTAAAAAAACAACTGGTACATTTTCAAAATCATTTAGTAACAGATCATCTGCAGCATTATCTAAGAAAATAGGAATCTTTTGAGAACCGTAAAAATATAATTGAAATTAATACTAACCATCAGGTTTTGATAAAGGTGAAAGAGAACCTTCATCATAATCAAAATCTTTGTTCCTTGTTGGTTTGGGTTTTATTTGTTTTGTATGTACATTTGCATTATTATGGTGAGAGTCAGACTCTGAAGATGATTTGTAAGACAAAAGTCGATTAAGTTTTTCTTTGGATTCTTTATAACTATCCGTAATAAATAAAAGTAGTTGAATGTAACTTAATTATTTGTCACCTTAAAATATTACCATAGTATCCAATAACTTCCACTGCAGTAATCTTCCACAACTTATCTGGATTTTTCTTCAATCAAAGAGTTTTGGTGTATTCCTTAGCAGCAGGATAACTTCAGTACGTAATTTCTTCCTTTTTATGTAACGGGAAGGTCCAGAACAACTGCAAAGTTGTTACCCTAAACATTACATATTGTGTAGTAATGAAACTATCATAAATACTGTTCTTCATTGGTATTTTAACACATTTTGTTAGAATTTTTTCATAATGAAATATAACCTCACCATCTGATGTGGAATCACAATCTATGATATACACCTTTAAAATTGCAGGAAACAGTTCCTCAGATTCTACATTTAATATTCTTCTTCCTACTATCTCTGAAGGATGGTTAATGGCAATAATTTTTAATAGTAATCCCGATTTTAAGAGTACTATATTATGGCGGGCTGTGACGTCAAACATTGTGTATTCATCCAAAAACAATGCGGTACTTCCACCATTATCAATTACGTATGGATAATTAATTTTTTCTTCTAACATCAAAATGTTGCCTTTGTTCATATATTCTGTTCGAAATTTGTTCTAAAGGTTTGCTAGAGGTTTTCATGATTTTTTTAATGGCATGTAAATAATTCTCAAATCGAAAGGCACTAAAATTATCGACACAACCAAATTTTTTCACGTCATCAGAAAGGTGGACTAAATTGTGTACATTGTATGTAATGTGTTCTTCACCATATAACTTCTTGTAGTTGGTTACAAAACAAATTAACAGATCTTTGCATACACATTTTGTTTAATTGACATTTTTGGAGATGCTAATATCCGCATTGCAACGAACAAAGACATAAAATGCTTCATTTGAGATTTTTTTAGGTATGGTTTTAAAACTATAGGTCCTATATAAAATAAAAAGAATCTTAGTTCAGTTGCTTTCCAATATTCTATCTCATCCAAAGAACGAGGAAGTCTTGCAAACTCTGCAGGAATAAACTTCCGAATTAAACAAATATGGTCGTTGATTTCTGTGAAATCATTGGTTTTTAATCTAATGTTTAAAGGTCCATGAGCGTAGTGTTAAATCTTAAAGATACGCCGCGCTGCTGCTAATGATTCATAGTAAATCACAGTCACCCTAAGTAGTAAGGGTGGGGACAATGATTAATTTTAAGATTTTGAAAAATGTACTAATTCAAGCATTAGAATCAAAACAAGTAGTATATAATAGTAATGTAAGAGCTTGTATAAGCAAATAAATATAATAATTAAATACAAGTACTTTAATATACAGTCCACAAATAAATTAATCACATAATTAACACGTAGAACTTTAGCAGTTTTTTCAATACACCTATACAAACAAGGTGCATATAGTCTAAACCTACTTTGGTTACTAAACCAATTTTTAGTTTTTCCAAAATGGTATGGCTTTTATGGTACTCATCATCAAGTTGCTTTCTAAAATCTTCATCTGAGCGAAGTTTTGAATTCAAACAAGGATAAGTAATTCTATTACTGACATATTTTCCTTCTGTACAACATTTATTGCAACCAAAATGGGCATTGCGACCCTTTACATTATTCCGAGTAATTGCTAGTTTACAAAACTAATACAAAACTAGTGAAATCTTACATTCTACACCCTTATATAACATGCATTATCGTATTGTTCCCAGACCTTACTCTTAACCTCGCTTATCGTTTGGACCATTATTTACTTTATCTAATTTATACTAATTCTAAGATGATTTGGTTACAATCTTCTGTTATTTATAACGTCTAGACTTTATTAGGATAAAACATAAAATATGAGAGGGTTACTTTACTTAATTATATATATAAGCAGAGATAAGTATTTTTATCTGTACTATTTAAGATTGTTAAGTTCTTCACACATAACAGGCCTTGGTCTGAAATCCCAAATCGCTATATTCTTACGATTTATTTGTATATACGCAAATTGCAAATTATAATCGTAATGTATAGGAACAAAATAAATAGGATGGTAATTTCGCAAAAATCGAAACGACCTGCAATTTTAGGTAATTCAAAATATTATATACGTTTTTTAGTTTTGGAAATGGATTTCGAGTGTAATTCACAAAAAAACACAACTATGAAATCAAGTAAATTTTAGAAATGCATTCCTTTGTACAAAATTATATATATGAAAGATACCGATTCATACAAGAATTATCTTCGTATGGAGGACACAACTTTTAAAAAATTGTTATCATCTATAAAAGATAGAATAAAAAACAAGATACACACACTTTAGTCAATGCATATCAGCTGAAAAAAGGTAGGTTTATTAATTTTTAACCTTAACTGAAAATGATTAACACATTATTCATTACTCTCAGACTTTCAATTACCCTACGATATTTAGCATCAGGAAATACATACCGGGATCTAATGTATGCTACGAGGATTCATGAAAGTACTATAAATTTAATTGTACCGAACGTCTGTGAGAGCTTTATAGAAGCATTGATGTCTGAGTACATTAAGGTAAGAAATTGATTAATGTCCATGTGTAGAATTTAGTACAAATACATATGAGTATACTATTTGAATTTTTATTAAGATGCCAACAAGTACTCATGAGTAGAAGAACATTGAAAAGGAATTTGAAACTTTATGGAATTTTCCAATGGCAGTTTGGATGGTAAGCACATCAATTTTAAAGCTACTTGTAGTGCTGGGTCATTTTATTATAACTATAAAGGAGCACACAGCATTGTTCTATTGGCATTAGTAGATGCGAATTATAATGTCCCTTACCGGTTGCAGCAAAACCAGCCTTTATATTTGCTGGTGTTACGCTTTTATCCCAGACAACACTAAATACTTCTCCAAACCGTTGCTTTGTGATGTTTCGATCCTTGTATCTTGTCCAATATTGGAGTACCTCATCATCCCAGTGGTATTCGAACGAACGGAACATTCATTTATCCATGGGTTGGAGTTCGTGCGTAGTGTTGCTTGGTAAGCAGAAAAGCACAATATTATGTCTTTCTGCAACATCAACGATAGTATAGTCTAGATGCCATTTGGCACCATCAAAAATTAAAAGACATTTCCCTGGTGGTTTGTATTTAGCCAAATACTCAACCCAGCAGACACATTTATATATTAAATACATACAAATTATGTACGAGATTGTTAGAATTATATAAAACTGAAAGCTGAATAAGAGATAATTAATGTCAGGATGTCGGCAATTTTCAAAATAATATACTATATGTATACTAGATGTAAATTCTTCTATCTCTATAGTACATAAATTTATATAAGTTTTATGTATATGCATTTACATAAAAAAATATGTATGAAAAATGACATCAATATTACATATTGATATTTACTCAAATAAGATATAATGGACAAGACAACTATTTTATGTAAAAAGGTTTATATTTATTTCTTATTTGTTACAATAAATCAATAAAAACATTACAGTCATTTATTTACTTATTAGAGTGAGAAGATTGATTTTGTGCTGCTGCTGGTTTATTCCTTAGTTTCGCTAAACGAAACCATTCACTGCTTATGACCTCAAAATTCTTTTGGGTGATATTGTAAGTACTTTGCATAACATCTGTAAAAAAGTATAGGTCATTTACTTGAATCTCAACATTGTAATATTAACATTACCTTTAAGAGTAGTTATTGACGTCAAGTCACACACACGAAAATTTCCTCGTTGACCGAGCCATGAGCATTTTGTAGCTACATCGTTGGTAAAAATTGTCTTTAAGCATCTGTGCACGTTATCTTTCACCTCTCTACCTCCAATGGTCGATATAAAGTTTGCCTGTGGTAAATGGAACATTATAGACTTAATTTCACTTTAAAATTTTACTTACAAAATTTTATGCTTTTCAGTGTCCGAAATGAATGCTTCAAATTCATTTATACTGTTAACCGATTTAGGCCCAATGGTATAAAAAAATAAAATAATCTAGTTTCAAGTATTTATTTAAATTTATACTTTGTGTAATAACATATTTTTAAAAAAATTAAAAAATTATAATATTGAAGTTAGAGCATGGTGCGTTAACGCACCATTGGTCCTATGCATAAAGTATTACTTTGTATGGTAGTTTTCAAAACAGTCGGAATAAATGTGTACGTTGCATCTTTTGCACTTATAAACTGTATGCTTATGACACACTTTACATCTACGCCTTGCCTTTGTAATTGGATTTATAATAATGTGCCCAATATTATCATACCGAATTTCATCTAGACATGTAGAGTTCAATGGTTTTGATAAGATCTCCGTTTTCAATAGCCTCACCGCAATGTAAGATTTAAAATCTAATTGTGTTATTTTCTCATCATTTATCAAGTTATATATATTCCATGAATTCACCAACAACGTATCAATTGTGTTCGTAAATAAGGACCACCACCATTTCTTTCCCTTTATCCCAATTCGATAATTGGCGATTCCATTATCAAGTAAATCAACCTATGAAATACTTACTTCTTTTTTTTTCTTTCCTATTATATCGTTTCGCAGAAGAACAAGGATGCGCATTGTAGTGGTTACTTATTATAGTAACAACTGAATTGTCATTCCACCTCACAAAGGAAATGTCCTCCCATGCCAACAATTGATTTTTCTTTAATCGGCGATGCTCCAGCATATGGAATCAACTGATAATTGTACCCATTATACGAACAAAGGCACCATAAATTGTAACCAAATCTTACGGGCTTTCCTTTGATGAACATTTTGCACGAATGCCTACCAAAATACGGCACCATTTGTTCGTCAACGGACAAACTAAATGAAAAAATGCCAAATTGCATATTTTTTTATTTACTAAATTAAATAGCGGACGTAGTTTTGTAAATTTGTCTGTTTTGTCTAATGAATTGTTATCCGATAAATGTAAATTACGTTTTATGCTAAAAAATCTGTTTCTGCTCATACAGTTCTTGACAATGTCTACTCCTTTATCATCAGCATTAGACCAATATAACTTTACCTGAGGTAAAATGTGATAGCCAGATAACATTAAAATGCCAATAAACTTTAACAAATCAGAACGATTTAAGTTGAAATCATGTCTATTATTAATAGTCTTGCGCGTATTTGCAAGTTTGTTCGATAATCAAATCTTGTACTTCATTATCGAAATACATATAAAAAATATCTAGTGGGGATTTTCCCTCTAATTCCATTTTTATCTTTTCTACTGCTTCATCTTCGTTTGATTTTGGCTGTACTATCTGACGATTGTCGTCTCCTTTTGTCCATGTCGGTTTGTCCGTAGATCTTGAACCATCTTGTAGCCTTCGTTGTTTAGTTGCAAGGATCTCTTCATCCGAATCATCGTAAGTGTCATCATCCATGTGGACTTCAAACGTTCCTGCGCCGTCTACATTCTGTTGGTTATCACCGTTATCGGTGTGTAACAATTCGTTATCGAAATCTTCCTTGTCGGTTAATTCATCGACTTCCGGCGGGATATATACGGCATCAATTTTGTCTATAATAAGCAGCAACGTTCATACGATGCTCGCCCAAATAAAATAAATAACTAAGCTTACCTCGTTCACGTCCTTCACCTAATTCTTCAACAACTTCATTGAGGGCAGCTTCAAGCTCCTTTTGAGTTAGATATCTCTTCATATTTGATATAAATATTTTTTGATATAAGTAACTAAACACACAAACGCCACTCACGTATAAACACGGGGTGCTTTTGCATACTAAACCTATTTGCAGTTATTTCACAGATGTAGTCCAACAATTGTATCGGGTTTCGCCGAACTTGCAAGTCAACTGCATTCATTGGACCAATGTTAACGCACCAGCAATAAGTTGTGTCATTTTTTTGTAATAAAATACAACACGTTTTGAAAAATTATGATACCAATATTTAGTTTAGTTTCTATTAATATTAATTATTAGTTAAAACTAGGTCTAAATTATTTCTATTGCTCGTAGTAAATATATATAAATATGCGTGCGCATGGTTCATTTTTTGCATCATTTAGAATCATATAAAAATAAATAAAAACTTTCAAATTTGGATATTATAAAATTATTCACATATTATACTAATCTTTAAAAACAATTTTGCATTAAAAAAGAATTTAAAAATTGTTTTCAACACTTGCAAAAAAAGTTTTATATATTTTTTTGTAATAACAAAGTTATAATCTTTTGTAATTGACTTTCATTGTGGTTTTGATGTCTCTTTCTTCCAACTCCATTTGTAGTCGTCCCTCTCTTTTTTTTTCTAATTCAAACTTGGCCTTTTTTAATGCATGTTGTTTTTCTTGTAATTCAATTTTACGTTCTTCACAAGATATTTTCTTGTTTTCCATTTGTATTTCTTTTTCCTTTAATGTGCGGTCATACAGTTGCTTTTCACGTAAGTATTGCAGTCCGACACTTTTCATTGCAGTTTGTTTATTACGTCGATTACGACCAATACCTGTAGCTGCAGTATGAAAACTAAAATGTGCTGTTTACAAAAACTTTTTATTATACCTGATTTTGGTTGATCGAATCAGAGGGAATTTTAGATGTGTTCCCATATTCACACACTACATCGGTGCTTGCACACGCTACATCACTGCTTGCTTCTGCCTGCTCTTCTTGTAATACTACTGCGTTCCTAATTTCGGCACCGATAAAGTGTATTTGTTTCTTTATTTTAGTTGGGGTTTTATTCTTTCCACGGAACTCCCTCGATAAGTCAGTAACTTGTTGCAACAGCACTTCTTTTTCATTGTATTCTTCTTCTATGCCTGACCTACTTTGTTTTAATTCATATTAAACATGTTAAACATTGAATTGTGAAATACTTACTTTCTTAAACTATCACGATCTTCTTTTGCCCACAACATTAAAATGTATTGTAAATGTTCTTTAATTGCTCTTAACGTGAACTTTTTTGATGTTCCTTTTATAACCGCTGCTAATACATCTTTCCACCGAATTCAATCTTCATAAGGGTTAATAGCTAACACCTCACGCAACAAGCACAAGTCATCAAACATTGCAAAACGCAATCTTTCTTTTGTTGTAGACATTATTTACACGAATGAAAAGAACTACCTCTACAACTACGAAAAGGAATAACTACACAATAACAATACGATTAACTTATGCAAGATAATGAATTACAAACTAATTAACAAAACAACTATTTCTACAAGAAAAAAGGGATAACTAAGTATAACAATAAATCTACGACATGAAACACAAAACTACGAAGGAAGGAAATTACATGAAAATAACCGCGAAATAAAAAAGCTGCTTTAATGAAATTGCTCTTACCAACTGTGTCAATACTACAAATACTACATTTGTAAATTCCCTAAATAACGGCAACGAAAACCTATACGGTATTTGCTTTGGTTTGCGCAGAAGTGAGTCACGTGATTTTAGCGTTTACCGTATTTACTTTTACGATATCCAAAAACTCCCTAATTATATTGCTCTGAATGATTATCATTTTTATCGTCACAAAAGCAACGGAGCTTAGAGGGTAGAGAAAAAATATATTGGCTTGTATCATTGAATAATTCACTCAACGCTTGTTGGTATATGACTCAAATTCGAAGTCGTTGTTTTGCTATGTATGCAAATTGTTGTGAGGGGGGGGTGGGCAAACGTACTTAGTGCGTACTACCGTCCTAGCGTTAAGTGAAAGTTATTATTCAATGCCCCGGAGTTCTTCTTGAAATAGAGCAGGTGTTTTAAATCCACGAATACTTTACGACGCTATTTTTTTTTATTGGTACACTTTGAAGTTGTAAATAATAAGAAATAAAACTAATAATGTGAATTGGTTTCATTCATCAATAATAGTATATTATTTTATGTGGCGGAGAAGTACGACTTTTCATGGAGCGCCTGTGTTTAGCCGCCGAACGAAGTGACGCGCGTATTTAAAAGTGCGATTAAACGCTCTGCGGCGTTGTTTAAAAAAGAAAAATAATGCACACTGCATCCATAAAAAAATATAAGGATAATTCGTTGTCATCCAAAGGAGACAAACACAACTTAATTTGCAATCTGTCATCAAAGATTAATAAAATTATTATCACCGAAGTGCTTAAAAATGAGCAAGAATGATGTAGCCAATAAAGCATATGTATTCAAAGAATATTAATGACGTGAAGACGTCGTAGATGACGTTAATTAACGTGTAAATGACGGACAAATGTCACAAGAATATGACGTGATATTGAGACTCAAAAATAACGGCATTATATGAAGTTATTTTCACCACTAGTTATCACCTCAATGACGTGAAATCTAATATGGAAATGAGGTAGGGGAACCTGTTGTACCTCGGACATACTTTTATATGAAACCCTATAAAAAATTAGGTTTTACATTTATATGCCTAATTTATTTTTTTTATAAAACCTAGCATTGTTGAGCATCTGTTTAGACGTTCTTTATTAACCCTTTCAAGGCAGACTTTTTGATTTAAATTTTTTTAATGATTACGCTAATGAAATAAGGTTAATATAATTCAAGGAGCATAAAAAATAATGCAATTATTTTTTTTGTATATTGGAAAAAATTATATGAAGTGGTATCCACCATAATACCACCAAGCAGTAAAGTAGTTTCGAAAAGTACACTCGTATCTACATATTTATTAATTTATGACTACAATACAAAAATAACTAATTTTTCTCATAATGCATTATAGAGGAAACTAGAAAAAAAATTATTTTTTGTCATGAAATCTTAGAAAACAGTTCTTTTTGTCGGTAAGGCAGAGCCCTACTTGGCAGATAGTACAGGACCATCTGGTTCGATGCTGGTCGGACTTGGTACTGCACAATCCACATCTTCTTGAAGTTCCATGGACAGGCATGTGGGCCGCCTTGTCCCATCTTCTTTCCAGAGGAATATTTTTTTTAAATTTGCTTACTGTATTTTCTCCACTCGGTCTACCCTTCTTGACTTGATCAGGGCCGGCTCCTACGAGCCCATTTACGATTGCAATCCTGAAGGTTTTTAGATCCATAGTTCTCTCTCCAGACCTTTCGGTGAAAATTATAAAAGAGTTAACTATTGCTACATCTAGAAAATGCCAGACAATCCTGTGCCACCACTTGTGACTTTTCCTGTTGATTTCGTAAGTCGTTTTAAGTTGGTCTGCCTTATCAACAAACCCCATATTGGTATTATAATCTTTTAGAATGAGAGGGCACTGAATAGTCTCTTTCTCCCCATCCTTCTTTTTTCTATCCACCGTATCAGCCAGGTCAGGTCTATGCCAATTGCTTGCCAACAGCACAGTTTTCTTATCCATCCATTTTACAAAACAGATTCCATCATCTGTGATTCGCCAATCAGAGTCACCCCGTACCATGGTTTTATCAGCTTTCAGGTCATCTGGTATTCCCCTTCTATTTTTCCCACATGCGTTTATATGGTCTTTTTTCAGTTCACGTAAAAGTGGTAGGGACGTGAAGTAGTTATCGAAATACACATGATGGTTATTTCCAATAAGTGATCTTGTCAAGTCCGTCACAACTCTAGGTCCTAGTTGCTTTTCAGAGATGTTTCCCACTTTGCCGGTATAGATCTGGAATTCATCAATATAACCACTAGCGGAAGCTCGGGCCCAGACTTTATAACCCCTCTTTATTGGCTTGTTTGGCATGTATTGTCGTAAAGAGGACCGACCTTTAAAACGAATCATAGATTCATCTATGGAAACGCGTTTTGATGGCGCATAAAATGTGGAAAAGGTCTCGGAGAGTTTGGTCAAATAGGGTCTAACCTTATACAACTTATCAAAATTCACGTCCTCACGTTTAGGCTGTAGGATATTGTTATTCATGTGCAAATTTCCCAACAGCCAATCAAAGCGAGTTCGTTGCATCAAACTGGAAATATAGTTATCTCTGAGTTCTACCCTAGTTGACCAGAAGTCTCGATAACTTGGCAATTGCTTTATGCCCATCATGATATTGATTCCAAAAAAAGTTTTAATTTCGTCGCCTTTGGTAGGAATGAAAGACTTTCCTGTTCTAGCACTGCACTGAGTCGCATACAGATTTGTTTGGTACGCGATGTGCTCAAATAAAATGTCTGGAAATAAACATAGAAACACATCTATAGGAGTTCGACACTTTCAGGAAGGTTTCGGGCCCACACTCTTCACTGAAATCAGCAGGTGTGATATAGTTGACTACTTGGTGTCTCCAAACAAACTTGTTCCTATTCAGTTCAGCTTGTATTTCAGAAAGTGGAATGAGGTCTTCGTCACTGAAATCCTCATTGCTATCGTAAACGAAATTGTCATTCGCTGGAGCTTGAATGTCAACACTTTGATTCAGAAAATGTTGCGCATTATCAGGTTCACCATCCTCTTCACTGCTTTCATAACCACCTACTTCCGATTCTGGGTCGCATGGAATTTCCTCAATTATTAAATTCTCGTATTCCCGATAATCCATCTTCTCCAGGTCTTGATAACTCCAGTTTCTCCCTAACATAAAATATATACAATATTTCTTACTTCATTTGGTAACGGACATCAAGCAGATGCTGCTTGGTGGTATCGTTTGAAACCACCAATTAGTATACAAAAAACTACTCGCAGAAGGCAGATAACAGGTACGTGAAATAAAATGTCACAAATCGAAACGATATTGTATGGATATATATGACTTACCGTCCATTTTCTTCAAAATCCACAAAAGAAACACTCAACAACTTTATGACAGCAACAACTAACAAAATCCGGCGGGAACTTGATGAATTACAGGGATCTGTGGTCGTTTGGGATGGATAATGGCTACAGTGTATTTTTTCTCGGAGAGAGGACACCACTGCACAGCTATTCAATAGGTGGTACCGGCTTGAAACCGCAGCGCTGCATTTGAAGTAATTTTTAGAAAGGTGGTGTCATTATGATACCACAAAGCTTGAAAGGGTTAAAGAAATTTAAAATTTGGAATATTTAGAGACAATACTAATAAAAGTTGAAAAGTGTCCTAGGTACAACATGGGTGATGTACCTTGGCCATATATGTGTTGTACCTTGGACAGTATAGTAAAAATACATTAAATAAAAACAAATTATAAGCAAAACATTATATTTTCATAAAAGACTTAGTAAAAGGGCAACTTACAAAAAAACTTAAGCAGTTAACATGAAATTTGTTAATAGTCGTCAGTAGTTAGTAAATACATTTTTCCTAAAAACTTGGTGTTTTACCACCTTTATCCACATTTCTATGTGCCAATCCTTCATTTACTTGTGTATCCTTACTTGCAGTTATTGTTTGTCGTTCATTAACAACGAACCTTTCCAGCGATGTGTCTGAACAAAAAATAAGCATGATTTATTTACATAAATATGTAACATACCTTTATGTTTAGAACTAGAATTTGAATTAAGAACAGAATTCTTTAGTAGTGGAGGACGTGGAAGGTTATTGTTGGAAATATTTTCATCATCACTGGAATCATACAACTTTCGAGGGGGTAAACGACGGCTTTGGGATTCTACCACTTGAACATCTATTTGGCTTTGGATATCTGACGTTTCTTCTGCCTGTCTTAATTTGGACTTAGTCTTATGATAATCATCTGTTTAGAACATAACGTTAGGTATAAAAAAATTGATTCTAATAAATTTTCACTGTTCACAGTTTCACAATGTTCGTGATATCGTATATAGTTTCCACTTTCCTTTGGAAGGTGGGTCTCCCTTTCTTAAAGCCTTATCGTATTGATCTTGCGTTTTAAATGCAGGCCAAAAAAACTCCTTTTTAAAAGGAGTTAGCCAACTACTATGGACGAGGGCCAGTTCACCATCGCACTCCTCATTAAATTCTACACCTACGAAGGCCATTGTTTGGGCTACATAAAAAAATTACACACAAAGAAACAAATGGATAGTAAACAATTTAGTATAAAGGCTATTATTTTTTTTGAGACAAAACGTGAAATATATTACCTCTTTGTCCAAGGCGTTAAGCAGACAGATACAGAAACCAAAGAAAACGTAGTACTTTTTAAAGTTTAGGGTTATGTTTGATAACAATAACTTACCTCAGATAAATGGTTGAATTACAACACAACTGATTTATATTGTAGTGTAGCTGAATATTATCCTTTATATGCTAACGGGGAAACGTTTTTCCGATTATAACCTTGCGATAAAATTGACGGTAGTTACTAGTAAAAGACCGTTGAGTTAAGAAATAATGGCGTATAATTTATTTTACCTAAGATGGCGGTTATACGTTTGTTGGTGACCATTTGAGCCAACGAACTCGTTGATTTGAGCAAGTGCGCATGCGGAACGTATAAACTGCGGGAGCTTTCAAATCCGTGTAACATGGCGCCAATCTTTTAATTATTGTACAATCAATAAAATAAATTCGTTTGTTGATAAAAGAAAGTTCGATTTTGTATTACCTATAGGTAGGAGGTAGGTACTTCTTATTGAGCCTGTTAGTACTAAATAATAATAACAATAATATTATTACTATTGCTATGAGCAGGGGTAGCCACTAAAATTATGTTAAAATGCATTCTTAAACAATTCGCTTATATGATGTGAAGGTATAAAATTATACCTAAACACAACGTTGTTTTGACGTCAAAAAGGAGACGTTAATATTCGTTCAAATATTGACGTCATAAAACACGTTACTGTTTGCACATTTGACGTTACCGACCAACAAACACCTAAAATTGACGTCTTAATAATGTGAGACTGTTTGCTGGGTATATACTTCTTTATTGTCTTGGTGGTATTAATATGTTTACTCAAATTTTCAATTTTGTTAAACACGATTCCCAATATAATGGTTTATTGTATTTTTTAAGATGCAGTCTGTTATTACCTTTCCTGTAAAATCGATTAAATTTTGATTTTGATCCGTAATTTTTATAGTAATTTCGTCTATTTGCTTTGTGTTAATCGATAAATAAATTACATTATTTGCATAATGCATAAATCACATGTACTGGTTTGCCCTTTCTGAATGATTTTGTTTCGATATTACATTCTAAGCGTAATGCGTTTGATTTAAAAATTTTACAAGGAAAATCTGATTTGTTTCTTGTAGCTGCTTTCAGAATTTTCGGTTTGAAATCCAATAAACTGCTAACTATCTTTAGAGAAATTAATATCCAAAATCTATATTCATGATTGAATTAAAGGTTTCTAAATTTACCAAACCCAAAACATAATCCTTGTCTTCTAATGTGATAGGAGGATAATACTACTAGAAAGAATTGATTCTGTTCCTGTCAAGGTAATTGTTGAAGACATTATGCTGCTTGTAACTCACTAAACTGTGAACTCAAATGTATCAGGAGTATATACCAATCTTAAAGTTTTAGCATAAAACTATACTACTTAATCATATTCTTATCTTATTACCTGAAATATCATTCAATCTGGGAGTTTAACCCGGGGGATCTCGGTTACAAAGCAAACATCTACCTAGATGAGTCACCAAGAAACTTGTCATTATATTTATCTAAAAACTTTAAGCACAAATTTCCACAGTTGACATTGTTAAAGGGTTGAAAATGTTTGTAATTGTAGACTATATTACCTTTTACTTTTTAGGTATTGTGTTATATGTAACGGAGACTTTAAGTTTCCAAAACTATAAAAATATACTGCGCGTGTATCAATCTTTTTATAAGCTGTCCAATGCGTTTCAACTCCATTTTTATGGTCCAAATTTATACTACATTCAATGGCACTTACTGCTGATTTGGGTAGTTCATCTTTCGTAAATAGTGCCCGAAAGTTTTTTTACTTTTAATTTTTTTGCATACCTATATAAATCTATGTTAGTAAGCGCTCGTTTTAAAAGTTTTATCGTAATTTCTTTTGTATCTTTCGCCGTCCTAAAAAAACCTTTTTTATATGGTTGTGAATATAATCCGTCTCCAGATTTATTTAGTGCTATTGCTTCCACGGTTTGATTACGCATTTGATTTTCTTTAATTTTATCTTTAGCACCTTTAGCCGCAATTACTGTTTTTGCAATAGCAGCGGCGCCGCCACCTAACGATCTTAATGCGCCGAGAGCTGCAAAAATGTAGATTAGCGGTAAGAATCCACCAACCTGACTTTACAGCAATAATTGCCGCACCGATAGCATCTTTGGTGTTCAGAATTGTTTTTTTCCTTTTAATGCAGATTTAGTACTTTTCATTCAGTCGTTGAATTTTATTTAATCCTTTTCCATGTTTTCTTTTATCAGTCCTTGTTCTTATACGAAGTTGTTTAGTGCCAGATTGATAACTCATACCAAGATTTATTTTAGTTTTCATAGCAACTATTACGCCCAACGCAGCTATTTTTTCTCCTAATAAAAAGTAGCTAGTACACAATCTCTTTTAAGATCTTTCGAATAATATTTCAGCTATGGTTTATTTGCAAACCGCTTTACAAACCACCTAATTTTAATGTGGTTAGTTCGCAAACTGTTCAATAAACCGTATAGATTATTGTTAATTCTGCTCGGTTTGTAAGCTATTTAGTTTGCAGATAGTTGTAGAAGCATATTTGATTAATAAGCAAAAAAATAGACGTCATTGAGGTTTGTCCAGAATGCAATCGTATCATGATTGAGCGAATGAAGAAGAAGGACAAAGTATTTTTGCTATAACTAAACTTTTGGAAACTATATCGCAGAATTTGATGAATTGCATCGAAAATACAAAGCTGCTATGGTGCATGATAAAAAATGACAGTTTGATGACAGAACTGGAATAAGACATGATAGTTTTCAAAAAAAGTTTTTTTATAGAAACGTCAGCAGTAGAATGTATTGGATCAGATATAAAAGTAGATGGAAAAATATACAATGGAACCCCTGGACTGTATGAATTATTTAAAAACACTCCTGTAACGTATACTGTAGGATATTTGCATGTATGCTAAGAAATTTTAGATATTAATAATGATTGCAAAAGTAACTTTGATCCTAATAGACACATACAAAGAACGCGATTTAACAAGTATAAATCTATTATTCTGCCCTGTCAAGCATAAAAGTCGTATTTGCAAAATAACACTTTTGAGAAAACGTTATTAATTGGTTTTATGTCTTCAATCGAAAACTTGTTGGTAAATCTTGGTGGTACAGATACTTTAAAACCATAGCATTCTAAAATCACTTGCTTCCTAAATTTACTATCGATTTTACTAAAACACAATTTTATAGTGCTTACTTATGGAGAGACTTTTTGCACTCACATTAGGAACCAAATGAGAAGTTCCGTTCAAGCAAAAAATGATTTGATCTTAATTTTTTTTTTCTTAAATTTATTAAAATGAATAGGAGTTAATAAAATACTAATATTAAAGAATAATTATTGATTTTACTGAATTATATACAATTATACCCAAAAACTTAGAAAAACAGCGTTTGAGTTACAGCTCATATAAGCATAGAAATACATGGAGAGTGCTGGTTGCGGTCACTCCAAATGGTGTAGTCATTTATATTAGTAAAATGTATCCAGGGTCATTTTTCACAAACAATTGTAGAAAATTGTGGGATTTTAAAACAAATGTGTTCTAATGACCTAATTTTGGCTGATAAGTGATTTCTTTTCAAAGATCTTTTACCCGAAGGTGTCTTCTTAAATATTCCACCTTTCCTAAATACTCCACAGTTTACATAGCAGCAAGTTTAGGAAACGCAAAAAATTACTAAAGCAAGGATACATGTCGAAACATCAGAATTAAGTGTTTCAACATTTTACATCAAATACCTCATTTTCTAGTTCCCCATTCTTCCACCGTTTTTCCAAATCTGTGCAGCTTTAACTAATTTTCAATGCCCAATAAAAGAGGTAGAGGAGTATTATAATCAATAAAGTAACTGATAATAAAGAATATATTTCATGTGGTTTATATTATTTTATATTTTATTATATTAATAGAAGCACATGTAATCTGTATTAATTTATATTGAATTTTCTGGTATATATACTGGTTAAAGTAAAATTTTTCAGTACCATTAAATTACTTTTGCATGTCAATCATTAGTTACAGTGATAATGTAACCTTTTATAGATCATACAATTAAAGAACATATTGACCTATGTAGTATGTGTAAGAGCCCTTTGACCATAATAATAATGACTTTAATTAATTTGTATGGATCATCATGATCATTAAAATAAATTGTATAATATTTCCATTTTTTTAATTTTTCTGGCAGATCATTACGGTGAGAATAAGGGCATTTCACATCAATGAGAGCATCGTCGCGTACGAAACCATCTGAGCTGCCCCCCAGAATGCCACTTCAACTTAGCCATATTCCAGTATAAACCACCTTCAAGTTTGTTGCAGTTTCAAGATTAGTACATACATTTCTCTTGCATATACTGCTTCTTTTTGTCTGTATTTGAGAAATCTTGAGATGAAATGATTTCTTGTAAAAGGCGCACTGGTAAAAATGCCACTTATCTATAATTTTCTTTTCTTTAAAAATCCAAGAAAACCCAACAGTACAACCAAAACTATTTAATTGGGCACGTACTTCTTTTATTTCATCCTCCGTCATTTTTCTATTTATAGCACAATATGATTTTTTAGGGTACAAATCATCGCATGTAACAATTTCTTCAGATTTGTTTTTCGTACGATGTCAAGCACATTGCTTGTCCGTTATTAAAATATTATAATGTGCAAATAAGCAAAGCTCTACAATATGATGGCACTTTATACCTCGAGGATGTGATAAATCCCAATTTACGCAATGAAATCTTAAAAAATATAGAAGGGTCATATTAGTTCCCATTGCTTAACTAGAGTTTTACCTCTACGTTATAACCTTTGTTTTTCATGCTGGCACGAACATTTCCATGAGTTAACTACAATTCAGCATCATACTTTCACCTTTTATTTTGATTTTTGTTGAAGTAAGTTTAAATAGTCTCTTTTCCAACGTCTCCAAAAATATTGTAATTGTTGTATTCTTTCTCAGATTACAGTAAGATCTGCTTCAACTGGTGTTACAAGAGGGTTTCCGATTAGGAAATGTCCAGGTGTAAGAATGTGAAGATCATTTGGGAATTCGGATATCGTAGTTATAGGTCTAGAGTTTAAGATGGCTCCAATTTGTACCAATACTGTGTACATTTTTGCATTACATTCATTCAAATGAAATTTGACAGACTTCATACCAATTTCCCACAATCCCTCAAAATGCGGGGATCTAGGTAGAATAAAATGCCAAGCTATACAGTTTAAACATAACTGGTTCAAAACATTGTTTTTGAAATCAATACTATTTACAAACTTATAAATATCCTTAACTCCTTGTTAACTCCTCAAAGTTAGTATACAGCATTGTCTGAGTACAAATCAGACACCATTCTCCTTCTAGCCATAAATTGTTTAAGAACAATTGCAGAGGTAAGATCGGTTACTAATTCAAGGTGAATGGATTTGGTAGCCAATCAAATAAAAAGTGCAATAAAAAAATATTAATTTGTTTCCTCTGTCACAATTCTCTTTGATAAATATTGGCCCCGCGTAATATATGCCAGTATAAATAAAAGAACGAGACGGTTTTTGAAATCAAACCTTTTATAAATTTGTGTTTGAAAAGATTAGTTGTTTGTTTTAACTCGTATATACAGGGTGAATCAGAATATGTGGGGAGTACAATAACAATAAATAATAGGAATAAAATAAAGACGATTGTTTTAAGAAACTTATATCCTAGCATGCACCGGAAAAAAGTTATTAGGTCTTCAAAATTTAAAAAAAAATACTTTTTTATTAATAACTTCTAAACTAATTAAATGTAATCGACCTTTTTTTGTAGTTGTTAAGGCCGTTAGAAATAGACTATAGGCAACACAAATTGCGCATTCAAATTTTTGTCTAAAGTCAAATCTTTTGAGTAATTTCCTGGTCTCAAAATTTGATTGTAAACTGTGCTCACTATCTTATTATATAAGAGTATAAAAGGACATTAGATGTAGCGATTTTTTTTTGCAAACAAATTTTGCAAATAGATTATAAAAGCACATTATTCATTTTGAGTTCTTTAAAATATAAGGATCTACAAATAAAATATCAAAAAAAAACTCTACGTACGTCAAATTCTAATTAAATGGCAATTTAGAAAATGTAAACAGAGTTTTTTCAAATGCATACAGATTTACGTAATTTTATTCAAAAGTTTTTTAAAGTCGCCTAAAAAAAGGGATTGTATGACACAATTAACTTGAGTAACGTCTAGGTAGGCAACACATCTTTCTGGTTACGTCACTCGTTTGAATGAATGCGATTCTTTTGTTATTAGCAAAACTACCTGAGACAAGTGATTAAAAGCTTATTGTAGTTTATTCTTAGTTTGGCGCTTTTGTTATAAATTAGCGTAAATAAAGGAGTATAAAGGAAATAGACACGTAATAGGAATTATTGTTGTTCATGGCATATTTGATTTGAAACTATCTACAAAGTCTTTTAAATTTATTGAAAATAATTATTAAATACATATAAAATTGTTTTGAATAAAAATATTTACATACAAATTGTGATGCTTCGATTACGTCAAATATACATTACGAATGTCTTGTTGCCGACTCCTCCTCGGATCGACTAATTCAGGCAATAAACTATTTAAATAAAAATCGACCAATCGTTTTTCCATCTTTCGTATCCAAAATGTGTCATCTCTAAAAAATTTTTTTTAAATAAAAATGTAAATAAAAAAACAATTAGGTACCTGACAATTTCTTCGACGTGCAATCCGCCGTTAGTGTATATCACAAAGTATCATATATCCCTTTTAGTGATGTGTAGTAAACCGTGAATCTGGAAAAAATAATTATGATTACGTTTTAATACCACATTACCGTTATCCAAAAAGCAATAATCAATCTTTTTTTGCAACACGGCGTCTACTGGTGACAAATTGCCACTCTTTAAAGAACTTTTGATTTCTATAATTGCGTGGTTGTCGATTAATCCATCCGGAGAACAGGCTAAATAAGGTAAATTGTCTCGATAACTAAACCGCTTTTATTCACAGTTTTTCCTGTTTTTTCTCAAATAATGCAATTGCTATACTTTCTTTTTCTAACCCAAATGTAGTTGTAGATCCCATAAATGACGAGTATAATAACAAAGAAACAGTTTTTGCTGTTGATGTTGTCTTACGGAGTTTACAAATTTTACAAAAATTGGATGCTGTTATTCTCTTTTGCCTTTCGCGTTTCCGTGTATCACAATTCGATTGCAAAATTGTATTATTAAAAATATCTTTTTTATCAACGTGTTGCAGTTGTAAAAATTCTTGGGGTTTTTTGAGAAAAACATCTTCTTCCATATCCGCTATTAGGTTAGATGCTTTTGGCCCGTAGTCTAGGTCAGTGGTAGCAAATCTGCGTCTTTTTGTGTATTTTTCTAAAATTATGCAAACGTGATAATTTAATAGATAAAACAGATAAAAAGTAAGTACCTTTCTTTCGCGTTTCTCTCGTCTTGAATTTTTGTAATCGGTATTTTTCTAAATGGCACCCAACGTTCGTACCGCATAATTCCTTGATTATATTTCCAATAAAATCACCGAAGGTATTATAAGAAACTGCGGCTGCTATGCATCTGGTTTCATAAGAACCCTTTAAAGAAAAATTAATTTGCTTACCTCCCACAAATTTGGCAACAATGGAGTTGAAAGTTTCTGCGGAGTTAGTGTCAACATCATGCAACAAGCTCACTGCATTATTTGCTAGCCGCATATTTATCGTTGCAACTACATCATATAAACCACTGGTTTGTAAGTCAGGTACCAAGTTTTCCTGTACAAAAAGTCACAGTTATTATATATGTAGTCGCGATTGTAAAAAAATGTACCTCCAAACTCTTCTTTTTGCAAAAGTAGTTTTCGCAAGCATCATGATCACCTAATATATGTTTAGGTCCATTTAAAATATCGTGTTTCAGGCGATTTGCTTTTTCAAAAAATGAGTCGCTAGTCTGTTTTCTGTATTCAATCGCTTTAGTCACAGAATTTCTAAATCTACCTAAAACGTCAGTATTCGTTACCTTTTTTCTTAGTGCCGGAGGAAAACTAGATTCTTTTGCAATTTCAGCCAATTTATTCAAATAGTTCCGCAAAAGATGGTTTCGACATTCAATTTTTTCTATAATAAATGTTGGTCCATATGGTGCAGCTGCTATTAGTTTCCTATAGACAGAACTATCTCCGTCACCGATTACTTTGCCATAAATTAAATTATGCATTTCTAAAGATTTTTGGAACCCCTCAACGATAATGTCGGCTTCCATGGCGGTAGAACTGCTATTCCAATTTTTAAAGCAATCATGATCTTTGATTGACTTATCGGATCTTGCACAAACATAACAGTACTTGTTTCGAACGCCTACATACAGAAGCTTTTTTGTTTTTGCACCTGTTATACATGCCTGTAAATAAGGTGTTAATAAAAAAACATACATTTTGTATACTAATCACTTACGACTCCGGATAAAGCGTTGTAATTTGTTCTGTAAGAACGTTTACTCCACGCACCATCAACTACAACTGAAATTATGGGTGTTCCGTCATCATTAATACTTCCTCCATGTATTGCTAGTAATGCTTCTTCTTTCCCTGCGGTTTTCATTAAATTTTCATATTTTTTATGTATCACAGGTGACAGATCATTATGATATTTGCTGTATGTTTTGTGACTCATACTAGGTATGTCCATTGCAGCAAAAACTTCAGACAGCTGTGAATACCCTATACCACTGCTTATAGCACTAAGCACACTTAGCAAGTTTGAATTTATTTTGCTATCTAGATCTTCTGTCCTAACAGTTTTAACAATATTGCATACTTGACATTTAAAAGAAAGTATGCTTTGCATGCCCTCTATTTTTTCTGACACAAGGTTCATGTCAAAAAATGAACAATCGTATCCTAAAAACAAAATATTAATTATAAATATTTACAAAAGCTTATTTACAGTATACCTTTGTGTTTTAAAGATTTAAGCTGACCTAAAAAATAGGAAATGTCGATAATTCGGCGACCGCTAATTGTAAATGGAGGCTTAGTACCCACCTCTCTTTCAAAAGAAATATCTTCAAAATCAGAGCTTTTATCTGAATCTGAGTTGCTGTTATCGGATCTAAACGTGTCGTCTGCACTAATGCAATTGTCAATCTGACTATCATCAGTGTGAGAGTTTTCCGAAATAGATGAATCATCAACAAAAACATCAGTATCATATTTTGCTGAATGTGCGGCACTATCGGATGTCAACGTACTCAAATGAGAAACCGTTTGATTTAAATTAGTTTTAAAAGTATTTTCAACATCTGGAAGAACTGCGTTGTGATGAATTTAGACAAATGATTAGATTTCAATACGCTACCTTGCATGTTCACATTTTGCGTTTGATCTTCACTAATACCAGACTCATGTTGAACGAGATTTAAATTCGCAACATTTTTCCATCTCCTAACAAAAAAATATTGTATATAGTATGATGTAGATAAAAGACCGTATTTAAAATTCAACGGACTTTTCGTTTAATTCAAATTACTACTTGCAGAAAAGATTTTCAAAAATAAAATTATGAAGTTTACACTAGGGGAGACCGGGGCTGGTTGGTACATTTTCCACATTGAAGGTTCTCCAATTCTTTTATTGATAAATGGAGGAAAAATACCTTGAGGGTTTTGATGACTGATGTTTTGCTTACCTAATTCTCAAATTGGGATATGTCTGGACATAACTTAAATTCAGCATCTTCGATTTTCTCCAAGGCTGCAAGTGTACCAAGCAACCCCGTATCGGGGAAGGTTGGTACATACCTAGGGGTTGGTTGATAAGAGCAAAATCTAATGTACGTACCTAATTTATTAATGCTTTTATTCTCTATAATTATTGTTTAAAATAGAAAAATTTTTAAAAGCGAGTTAGATATAAGTAGGTAATCTAGTCAGACCCATCCGAATCGCAGTTATGACATACATAGAATAAACCTAGTAATTTATCGGGACTCAATACTTGCAGAAAACCATCAACATTTTTTGAAAAGTTTTTATAGGGCACTGGCACAGCATCGTGAACTAACCGATGTTTAGACGAATTTCTAAAACTCGTAGTAGTAAAATGATTTTCGCAAAGATATTTAGATTTAAGTTCATCACCGTCCAAATTTAAGATGCTAGATATCACTGTAGAAATTTAATAATATACTTAACGATTATTTTGATTATATTAATTATTAGTACTCAAAATGTACAAGTCTAAATAATTGGCGTGGTTTGGTGAGGTTTCATCAGCCTTGCAATACTCTCCAGAACAAAGAATTTTTGGACGACGGATTCGAGTGGATCGGCTTGCCATGGGGACATAAGGAAGTGTTGAGTTTGTGTCTGGTTCAGGTTGGTCTTGCCTGGGTTGGAACAACATAGAGGAATTCTGGGCCTCTGGATCAGCGTTATGTACAATCTTTGGTCGGCGTCGTTTTCTTATTGGACATATAGGACTATAGGACTCTCTATTCTACCTCCGGGATCTGTAACAAACAAACGGAGCGCGGAGACGTGGTAAGTTCTGAGAGTTACATTCGTTTCATTTTCACTAGCTACCTCATACGTACTCGGCGAACGTTTCCGTTTAATAAGGTAAGGTCCGTCGCGTCGTATACTTATGTTTGGCACTGCTCAAAGCATGAACGTCCACTAATACTGTATCACCTACTATGAAAGAGGCTTTCTCGGCGTCGCACGTCTGCTTCGACGAATCCTGTCTTAACTTATTGGTTTCTTGAACACGACCAACCGCACTCATGAGATTTCGGAGATAAGGGTTAATTTCTATCAAATTTTCATTGTCCACTACCGGACGTGGATCGTAATGCACATCAAAGTTCGTACGCATCTCTCTAGCATAATTTAAATATGCGGATGTGTATCCACTAGATACGTTTTTAGCGCTATTTATAGTGAACCTAACAAAAGCTTTTAAGTTGTTAGGTTTGAATCGTTGACAATCGATGCACTTTCTTATATGTGCAGTAACATCATGCCTTAGTGTAGTCCAACAGTACTTTGCACTGATTCTTGCTATGGTTTTGTCTACGTCATAATGCCCTGCGCTAGGCGCATCATGGTATTGTAGTAATATCTCAGAAACTCTAGATTTGGGTATGACAAGCTAGGCATCTTCCGATTTACTATCTGGAGAGTATCTATACAAGACACCTTGTAGCATCACATATCCTCTATCGATAAACCTAGAAAAATCAACGGGATTAGGTTTATCTGCTTCGAAGCATTCTATGATTTGGTGTATGTCAGGATCCTCCAGTTGTTTCTTTACTTTAGAGACACCGTAGGGAATGTGACGGGCATACTCCAGCAGTTATCGACTCGGAAAGTAGTGGTCGTGACAACATATCCGCCACTAGGTTGTGTTACCCAGATATTTGATCCGAATATCGTATTGTTGAAGTTAAAGGGCCAAACGTCCGCTTGGTGACCTTGGAGATATTAACCATCTTAAGAGTTGATGATCATTCTTAACTATAACGATCGAATTTTCAATGTAACCTCGAAACTTAGTCGTAGCGTATACAACTGCTAATGCTTCCCGCTCCGTGGTACTATAATTGCGTTCCGCGGCACTCAAAAGTCTGCTAATATATTTGACTGGTCTTTCGTCTTCTTTCTCCCCCTGGAGTAGACATGCCACGATTGTGTAAGAACTGGCGTCGGTTTTTAGTATAAACGGCAAGTCACAGCCGGCATGACGAAGGATATGAGCACTAGTTAATAGATGTTTTAAAGTCACATGAGCAAACTGTTCCTCTTTTCCTCATTTGAAGGTAACATTTTTACGGGTTAATAAGCTTAAGGCACAAATCGTCTGAACCAACTGCAAGTCTGTAAGAACGACACGGTCTGCTTAACATTCTACGGTGAAGCCATTTCTAAGATAGCCGAAATCTTGTCTGGATCTGGTTCAATACCATTTGGAGTAAGGACATGGCTTAAATACTTAACACGCGTAACTACGGAGGTACACTTGTCACGGTTAGCGCACAGTTTAAACAATACGAGACGTTCAAAAACGCGTTCTAAGTCTTTTAAATGTTCATCAAAAGTTTTAGATATAACAATCAAATCATCTAAATAAGTTAAGACGATTACATGATCTAGTCCCGCTCGAAACCGGTTAATCAAACGTTGAAAAGTAGAAGGTGCGTTCTGAAGTCCCAACGGCATGCAAATGAAACGATAAATTCCAAAAAGAGTAATGAAACCAGTTTTAACGTAGGTTTGACGGTAACTTGATGATATCCAGCCTTAAGATCCAAGATTGACATAAACAACGTAGATGCACTAAAAAGTAACAAGTCGTCAATTCTCGACAGGGGTTACTTATCCGAAACGGTTACTTATCCGAAACGGTTACTTTGTTTAGGCGTCGATAATCCACGCACAACCTAACTGATTCATTTCTTTTAGGTACACTTTAAAGCATTTATGAAGGCGCATGACTCAGCAAGTTTTAATTTGCAGTGTTGACTCAGAAACTGGCCAACTATAACATTAGGAGTATCTATTATTTATCTTTCTACAAAGGTCAGGTAAGCGATAACAATGCTATACACTTAATATATATTTTAGCCAATAAAGTTAATTTTCTTATATCGAAATTATTTAAACAGTTGACTATTTCTTTTTAAATTCGCAATTTTTGAAAAACGTAAACTATTATAAAACCCCTCATTATTTGCTTCTAACTGCATACTTTAATTCGATGTCAATATTTTATTACGTTAAAATATTTGACTTTGTCGATATTTTGAAAACATATGTATTCTAGACAATATCTCATATACTAGGCCGATTGTAATAAAATTTAAAACACCTAACTGTAGAAAAAATATTAATTTTAAAATGGTGGAGTAATACAATAACGAAGTTAAAACAGGAAAAAATTATAAAACTTCTTTCGTATTATATATTTATTATTATAAATGTATTGTAAATAAAAATAGTAAATACATATGTTTATTAATTTTTGAAATTGATTATAGTGATTTCAAAAATGCTATCACTTAAAACAGCTTTTTGATTGTCATTTTATTGAAAATTGGTTCAGTAGTTTTTGAGATATCGAATGCAAACTCACTGATCCACATACCCAAAAATACATTTTTGAGATTCGTGTAGATCCAAAATTTGAAATTAATATCATCAAAAAATGCCGAGATACGATACTCCTCATTTTGAGATAATTGCAATACTTTCCTTATGCTTCGTATTATTATATTTATTAAAATACATAACTATAATTTTACTCTTACACATTGATTGTTTTTTAGTACCCACTGGAAATAATATAAACATGAGGTAAAACATTGTCATATCCAAAGAGATATTTTTTATGATTAATACACACTCGTGAAATAAATACGCATAACACAAAATATTTAAAAAAAATATTCTATAAGCATTTTAATAAATAAATGTAAATTGGATGAAAATTAAAAGTTTTATTACATGCAAAGCACAAGTTAAAAACACTAGTAATATATGATTATCACTAATTAATAATATATAATATAAACACATACTAACATATTATATTGATAATAATAATTTCATTTTAATTTAATGAATTTGCTACATTTTCTTTACGAAATCGGTTTTCGTATGATCAACAAATAATTATGAGTCACAATAACTCATTGTCAATTTACAAATACAACAGAAAAATAAATAAAATTATATCAAAGTTTAATACCTTGTCCACAGCCCGTTGTTTGCGATGCAATCAGTTAATGTATTTCTAATAGAGTTATCTATGTTCTCACAAAGATTTGTTCTTCCTAATTGTTCCCACACTCGGAAAACATGATTATCTAGTGCTTGGATGGTTCGGATGTTGGGATTACCAAGAATATCTCCGTGATTCCACTTGCTAACCATGCAAGCCGAAATATTTTCGATGGGGTTAAAATCAGGAGATTTTACGGGCTAGTCGAGACAGGTCACTTTAGGGTTATTATCAAACCAAATCAAACTACTCTCGCTGTGTGCACTAAACTATTGTCTTGCACAAACAATATTTGTAGAGGTTTGGGATATATGGCACGGACGGAAGGTAACATTATATTTTCTAATATTTTAATATAATCATGATTTGTCATACGGCCATTAATCCTGACTAGTACAACAGGCCCCGCGGATGTCATCCAACCTTAATACGCAGATTAAATTCGACCGCTTTGCTTCTTCCTTACGACGTAGTGTGTCCCATTTAATCTCCAGACAGGTTTTAATCGGAGACTGTCTTTGAATGAACAAAAAACTGTTTTGTTAAAAAAAACAACATTGGTCAAATCTCTGTCTAGTTGTGTTTGACAAATCGCCACTCGATTTAGTTGATGCTGTCGAGTTAGATCAACGTTATAAGCAGGGCGTCTAGCGCCTAAACCATTTCCATTTAATTGTCTACAAACGGCATTGTAAATGAAAATGCTGTCGAATATCAGACGAAATACTTCTTGGAGAATCAGTTAAAAATTGTCGTATCTCCTCCAGTTGTTCATTCGAAATTGCGAATGGTTTTGAAGCGCGTGGTCTGTTTTTTAAGCCTTTGTAACCATCTTCATTATAATATTTGATCCATTTTTGAATTATTCGCAACTGTAAAGTAAGAAAAGTATTCATATAGACATACATTTATAGTTACAACCTGATTTAAAATCTTTTCACTACGTCTCCAATTGAGCTAATTATGTATATAAATTGGTCTAAGAATAGTAAATATAAAAAAGCAAAGTAATATAACTTACCGGCACTTCAACTATTCTACTAATTTCTCTAGAAAATTTTCCGGCTTCATGTAAACCTACTGCACGTGCTTGAACTTCCAAGAGATGCCCACGTCTATCCATTCTTAGATAACTAGTAGTAGGTAAAGTAATACAATAACTGTTTACGAATGGTTCAAAGCAGAGACTGAAAAATACGCAAAGCTTTGTTGAAACTTATTAGTATAATCTGTCATAAACGATTGGCTAAGTTCTATACCAAGGTTACACTATCTGAAAAGACTAAATTAAATCCTTATTAGGTCATAACAAATTTCAGTTTTAATCAGGTTGTAACTAACCGTCCGTGCCATATATCCCAAACCTCTACAAATACTGTTTGTGCAAGACAATAGTTCAGTGCACACGGCGAGAGTAGTTCGGCAATGGTTTGATAATAACCCTGAAGTGACCTGTTGCGACTAGCCCGTAAAATCTCCTGATTTGAACCCCATCGAAAATATTTAGGGTCGCATGGTTAGCAGGTGAAATGACGGAGATATTCTTGGTAATTCCAACATCCGAACCATCCAAGCACTAGATAATCATGTTTTCCGAGTGTCGAAACAATTAAGGAGAACAATTCCTTGTGACAACATAGTTAACTCTATAAGAAATACATTTACTGATTGCATCGCAAACAACGGGCTGTGGACGAGGTATTAAACTTTGATGTAATTTTATTTATTTTTCTGTTGTATTTGTAAATTGACAATGAGTTATTGTAACTCATAATTATTTGTTGATCATACGAAAACCGATTTCGTAAAGAAAATGTAGCAAATTCATTAAATTAAAATGAAATTATTATTATCAATATAATATGTTAGTATGTGTTTATATTATATATTATTAATTAGTGATAATCATATATTACTAGTGTTTTTAACTTGTGCTTTGCATGTAATAAAACTTTTAATTTTCATTCAATTTACATTTATTTATTAAAATGCTTATAGAATATTTTTTTTTAATATTTTGTGTTATGCGTATTTATTTCACGAGTGTGTATTAATCATAAAAAAATATCTCTTTGGATATGACAATGTTTTACCTCATGTTTATATTATTTCCAGTGGGTACTAAAAAACAATCAATGTGTAAGAGTAAAATTATAGTTATGTATTTTAATAAATATAATAATACGAAGCATAAGGAAAGTATTGCAATTATCTCAAAATGAGGAGTATCGTATCTCGGCATTTTTTGATATCAATTTCAAATTTTGGATCTACACGAATCTCAAAAATGTATTTTTTGGTAAGTGGATCAGTGAGTTTGCATTCAATATCTCAAAAACTACTGAACCAATTTTTAATAAAATGACAATCGATAAGCTGTTTAAGTGATAGCATTTTTGAAATCACTATAATCAATTTCAAAAATTAATAAACACATGTATTTACTATTTTTATTTACAATACATTTATAATAATAAATATATATTACGAAACAAGTTTTATAATTTTTTCCTGTTTTAACTTTATTTGATTACTCCACCATTTTAGAATTAATATTTTTTCTACAGTTAGGTGGTTTAAATTTTATTACAATCGGCCTAGTATATTAGATATCGACTAAAATACATATGTTTTCAAAATATCGACAAAGTCAAATATTTTAACGTAATAAGAAATTGACATCGAATTAAAGTACGCAGTTAGAAGCAAATAATAAGGAGTTTTATAATGGTTTACGTTTTTCAAAAATTGCGAATTAAAAAAGAAAATAGTCAACTGTTTAAATGATTTCGATTTAAGAAAATTAACTTTATTGGCTAAAATATATATTAAGTGTATAGCATTGTTATCGCTTACCTGACCTTTGTAGAAAGATAAATAATAGATACTCCTTAATGTTATAGTTGGCCAGTTTCTGAGTCAACACTGCAAATTAAAACTTGCTGAGTCATGCGCCTTCATAAATGCTTTAAAGTGTACAACCACTACGGGCGCTGCATATGGTGAGTCACACTCTTCTATAATGCCAGCGTCTAAAAGATTATCCACTTCATGTCTAAGGATTTTCGATTTCATTGGAAACAGCCTATAAGGAAGTATTACTATTGGTACATCATTTGTAATTTTGATAGCATGTTCAGCGTATGGCACTTTCACTGCTGCTCTCAAGAACTGTGCTTACCTATATGCGGAAGCATGTTTTTTATGTTGTACTGGTAATTAACCTATAGTTTTGCATGATATTGGTATGTTGTGATATATGCAGAGTGTATCAGTATTTATAGGCCCATGACTCGAATATGAGACATGAGCACTCGCCATTGATTGTTTGTTCTATATGCTGATGTCTCATATTCGTTACATGTCCTTACTATAGAACTTTGGGTAGAAATGATAATTTATTATCAGTACAAATGTTTATTATACTTACAATACTAAAAAAAACAAACACAACGAATTATAAACTAATAAGTGATACAAAAGGACTTATAAACTAAGAAGTAACACAAAAGGAACAAAAGGAATTATAAACTAATACTAACTGATTTATCATGATAGGTGGTAAAACAATTACCTGGACACAACCCTGGTTTATCTGGACAAAAACTACACTCATAAACAGATAATTTTTTCAATTTATTTTTGTGACACACCCTGCAACGTTTTCGTTGTGTCTCTCCTTTCTTGCCATTTTCACTAATTTTAGTTGGAAAATGTGTTGTTGTTTTTGGGTTTGGGGCAGGCGGAACTCTTGTCCCATGTATTTGAAGTAACTCTCCAATAACTTCTTCCCTAAATTTGCTGATGGGTATTTTTGTGCCAGAATATTTATTGAAGAGTGAATAAGCATTCAACATCTGCAGTTGTACGATATGCAGAAATAGTTTCTTATACCACTTAACTGTTTTCCTTTCGCAGGGGTAATACGCCAATACAATTTGCCTTGAGGAACCTTCTCAACGTTCCTGTACAATACGTCTTTCTATTTAGCAGTGTTTTCGCCAACTCATTACTGTTATAGTAGCTATCCATGTATAAGGAATTTCCGGAGTCTAACTTCTCTTTTATTAGTTCCATAACTACTTTTGATGCATGGCCCACGCAAACTTAAAACTGATATACAAAATTAATTTTCGAAAGCTTTCGCTGTGTGCTCGCGAACTTACATGCACTTACACCCAACGCTTACTTCGTACTACCCTATTGAAATGCATTATAACCAATGTAAAAAGCGCTACCTTTACACGTCCTGCTAAATACAGGGGGGCCAGTACGTAAGTGCGAGAGCACGGTGATGTATGATAGCTAAGTAACACTCGCGCGAATTAATAAATAAATTAAATAAACTTATCTTTTCTTTACTACATTCGATGACATAACAGCAATGAAAGGTATACAGCCCCCACTTTATGAACACCTGCATGGTTTCCAAGAGGATTGCAAGATTCATATTCATCGAAATAGACAAATATAGGGAGTATGATGTCCTTATCCTTGTACCTTGATTTAGAGACAATAGATTTCCATAAAAAAAAACAGTCAAAACAGAGTCATATGTGGTGGGAGACTGATTGCTCATTCATGTAATTTATAATTTCATTGTAAACGTTTGGCAATTCAATAAAAGTTTTTAACACGTTTCTAATTAATACGTGGAAGAGATTAAAACAAATATCAACAATTTTCAAAATATTGAGTGCAATAAACTTAGCTGTTTGAAAACTTACATAAATGTTTCTAATGGATTGATAATTAGGACCTTCTAGAATGATGATTGATAAAGCATTATCAATCTTCTTTCTTGATTCAATTGCTTCATCGACATCAGCAGGAAGCTAAACAAAAAACTAAACTATAATACAGCAATAATATAAATAATATAAATATATAATTACTTTTACATGTAGTATAAAACTATCATTTATTTGCTGAGACGAAACAGTCGATTTATTTTAATTTGGGTTAGGCTTAACCGGTAGTAATGAACACAGAACAGTGACCATTAAGAAATGTTTTGAATCTGCAAAATTAAGATAAAAAAATTGTTTGGCAAAAAAAACAAACCAAAATACTAATTGATGCTTCGGCACTGTTGGCAACTTCAAGAAGCATTGAATCACTTGTACTTAAGTTTTTCAGTCTTAAGCTTTTAAGTTGGTCAAACACTTCCTCGAAAGAATCAAAAATCTTATCTGCACATTCTGGATATTTTTTTTTAATCATATGAGATCTGAAGTTTTAAAATTGGATTTTAGTATTGTGTACAAAAAAAGTAAAAGTAAACCAACAATAAACTCAAACCATCTTAAAATGTTAAAATATTCATTATAATTATTGTTATTTCATATTATTTAAGAAGTTCATTACTTAATTCAATCAAGTTTTTTATAAAATGTATTGTAGGAAGAGATGTATTATTTTATTTATTTTTAAAACTTATTTCAAATGTTTAGTGTTTACACATAAAAGTTATTCTATATTTTATTTTAAAGGATCACATTAATTTTAATCATCGCAATAAAACTGTTTGCTAGGCCAAACTTCCAGTAACACCACGGGCTCGCCCATAGTTACTGGTTCCGGATTTGTATGGTATAATAATATATTGCTTATTATGTAACTACATTAGCTTAAAATTGTGTTTTTTTTGTACTATTTGAGGAAGAATAAAAGTCTTTAAAAAAAAGAAAGATAAAATCAACATTTAATAGTAAACAAATTTGCAATAAGAGCACTTAAGCAAAGGAACTGACACACTTACAAAAATATGTCCTTTGGAGTTCAAAATTATGGGAAATCTTAATAAAATGTCTTTTAAGTTAGTTTTAGGATCTGAAAAATAGCGTTTTCTATAGGTTTAACTCTGTTTCCAATTAGTTACTACTTACTCCCATGGTTCAACATGATTCTTCAAGTATGCAATTTGGACTGAATAATCTTCACTATTTTCTGTAACAAAATAATCACCAATCAATTTCAATGTTACCAAATTATATAACAATTATCTACCTGCGTTAGAAAGCAAATCAACTGGTCTTCTCGTTAACTTTGATGGCAATAGCATAGCTCTTCTAAGGTATGTGAGAGTATTTTTGTATTTATCCACAAGTTTACCTTTTGCCGTTTCTGTTTGGTTATCTTTCGAACTTCGTTTCCTTACAGGCGCAATATAAAATAAACTTGTTTACTGTTATTTGGAAATAACGAGACAATTTCATTTGCCAAATAACTAAAATTTTCATAAGCCAATCGACTAAAAATGAACTAATTAAATAGATACAAAAATCACATATAATTTTACACTTACAAAATTGCTTGTAAATTAAAAAAAAACACTATAATACTGCATAAATAAGACTCGCACGTAGTATCAAATTTCCCTTTAATATTTTAAATAGCGTCTAGAGCTCTACCAAATGTATCTTTATCTAAACTGCCTTTAGACCAGGACTATTTCAAATGTCTTTTTTGTTTCTCTATCGTTATAAATTTTTTGATGTATAACTTTTGTAGTTGTCTCAACATCATTTGTTACAGTCAATTCACGTACGTTTAGATCAGATTCACTTATGCTTAAAAAAATTAAAATAATCAGCTAGAACTATTTCCACCAATTCTAGTAAAACATGAAGATATCTTACAAACTTTGGGTATTACTTGTCCCAGACAAAGCTATATTTCAAATGGTAAATTCAGATGTCGACGTGCCTTTTGAAAGATCTATATCTAATACGTCGTTTGTCACTTCAATGCTGCAAACATCTTTTTCCGAAACTAACAACTAACTTAGAAGAAAAAAACTTACTTAAATGAACCAGTTTCTTCCTGTAATAAGTTTGCGGTTGTGTTTTTTAATTTAGCTTTAATTTTAAGCTGATTTCCCACCAATGGACACATAACATCAAAAATTTCTTTATTTACAACTAATTCACGCAACACCTCTAGATCGTCAATTCCATTGTCTGGAATGAAACAAACAGAAATAAATGATACTAAGATAAGAACGTTTTCCGGGTTTGGACCGTGTCAATGTTGTAACCGAAGTTGCCAACGTTTCGCCCACTTTCGTAAGCGGCTTAATCAGGGCGTGAGAGAAATCGAAGAACTTAAACAAGCAACCAAAATCTAACTAAACACTCAAAAGTTAGGTAATCAACTTGTGAACCAAGCCAGATTCTAAACTCATAAAAGGTAAGAAAGAAAACGATAAACTTGAAAAAGCAAACGAAAATCTAACAAAGAACCACTACAGAGTTAGGTAATCAACTTGTGAACCAAGCCAGATTCTAAACTCCATAGAAGCGACTTAAAAAGAAATAGTCTCCGTATATACAGAAGAATCGTCACGGCTGGTTAAGCTCGACTCTGATTGGGTTACGGTTGAACGAGGGCGTGTTTTCGATAAACGACTAATGACCGGGAACCAAAGAGGGGATAGCTCGAAACCATGATCACGATTGAAGTTATTGGGGTGTTTGATGATTTCTATGCTCTCTCGAAATTTCCTGTTAAAAAAGAATGGAGATTTGGCAATCACCGAAACGTTATCAAAATCTATCTTGGGACCTGTAGTGAAATGATGTTCAGCAACCGCAGACTTAGAAATATGCCTTTTCCTTATACAACGATCATGTTCTGAAATGCGAGTAATGACGGAACGACCGGTCTCACCAATGTAGACTAAACCACATGAACAAGGAATTTGGTATACACCTTGAGATGAAAGTGTAGGAAATTTGTCCTTGGGAGAAGGAAGAATCTGGGAGATTTTGCCTGTCGAGTTGAAAATAGGTTTGATACCATTCTTACGAAGAAGTTTCCCTATTTGATCTGTAACCTTGTGAATGTAGGGTAAAAAGGCCAATTTCGGATTGGATTCGGGAGTAGGTAATCGAGTACGTGGATGTAGACGACGATTAATAACTCTATGAATATCTCGCTTCATATAACCATTTTTCACTAAAGTTCTAGTAAGATGACAGAGTTCCGAGTCTAGATTCTCAGGTTGACAAATAGAAAAAGCACGATGAACCAAAGATTCAATAACAGAACGTTTCTGTGCAGGATGATGATGAGACGAAGCATGAAGGTATCTATCAGTATGGGTGGGTTTGCGATAAACAGAATGGCCCAGAAGTCCGTTGGGCTTACGAGTCACAAGAACGTCAAGAAATAGGAGAGAACCATTACTTTCGATTTCCATAGTGAATTTGATATCTAAGTGTTGATTGTTAAGATGATTTCGGTTGCTTGTTTGATTTCTTCGATTTCTCTCACGCCCTGATGAAGCACTTTACGAAAGTGGGCGAAACGTTGGCAACTTCGGTTACAACATTGACACGGTCCAAACCCGGAAGACGTTTTTATCTTAGTATAGACTCCGGCCGTGGAAGCCTTCGCTATTACAGAGATAAATGATAGTTATTAATAGCGAAATTACACGGCATTTTATTCCTGCTAACTTTCCAAGATTAATTAATAGTATAAAAAGATAGCATGTTATGTGATAAGAAAAGTACACCATGTGAAAAACTAAGTACTACCTATATTTATATTTACCCAACAAAAACTGTCACAAAATTGACTGAATATCCAAAAATGGGTCTTCTCTTTTTAAGATGTATTAACAAGAAAAATGTAAAATTTTTAAATCTTTAAGCCGATTGAATAAAAGCTTTGTTACAGTTTAACAATTTAACGTTGAATAGAATAAATAAGCAAAAATCAAAGCAAGATTAAAAATTATATTAAATTAAATAAAACACAAAAATAAAATCAAGTACGGGTGATTGCAATACTTTCAAGATTTAACAGTATGACAAACGGCCGGTTTTTCAATCATAGTTTAAACTTTGGTTAAGTTAAACTTTGGTTAAACTCAGTTTAATTTTAAATTTATTGTGATATCAATGGTCATTAGTTCTGTGCTAACTACTGTGACAGACTTTTTCCTAAAGAAATTAACTGATTTTGAATAAATAAACGACGCCCAGGTATTTTACAGAAAAAAATACGTCCATAAAACAAACCATGGTTACAATGTACGCAAAGATAATTAAAGAGTACTTATATCCATGGTGTAATGAAGAGATTGTTTGATTTTGAAATCTTCAAACAGCAAGCTATGTGAAATAAGTCAAACAATGATTGGCCGATATCACTGATATACAAGGTATGTATATCAGCGATCTCGGCTTTTTACACGATAGTTCATAATATTGGTATAATTTTATTACTTACCGGAAAATACATCTACTAAATGGGATAGCCCCAATGTCTTGAAGCAACCTTGTGACCTCGCTACCCATTTTATAATCTCATAAATCAGACACTAAACACAAAATAATTGTCTACAATTGGAAATGGAACGAAAATCAAAACTGAAACTCGTGAAATCAACGTGCACCGTAGTGAAACTGCGCAATTCTGCGGTCTGCGTCCGTCACCGAGGTTCGTTTTCGTCTTGATCCTTGCTGGGTTTATGGTCAATATTTGCGGTGATTACCGTATAGCATTGCAAATTAACTATTAATATGCCGATTTTTAATTAAAATGGTAAATTAATTATAAACAAAATAAGTTGAATATTAATTATGTTTTGCGGAATAAATAATATAATAGAGTGTATACGCTTGAAAAATTAACACATAATATACACTATATCTATTACTTATACAGTACCCTAATTTAATTTACCGAAATAAATATTATTAATAATTACTATTGAACTGCCTAATATCGTATTTATTTTATATAAATATGTTTTTTTCTCAGTGCAAGAGTAACATAATAAATATGCCAAAATTTTAGAACAATTCCTTTAGATGTCGTAAATTTACTATTCAGTTTGCAGAGATATTCCTAATTTTTGGTAAATTTTCTTATTAAATTTACCAGCATTTTTCACAGCGCATTTTAACATTGATTGTTTTTCTTTACAGAGTAGTACTAGATGGGAAAGGCATATATTATTGCTCTTGTCTGGTTACAGAACTTGCGTTTAGGCGCGATAATATAGTGCTCATTTTTTCAGGAATACTTTTACATACTTTGTGATAACTAATATGTTTTCTTTTATTTACTGACTATGTTTGATTGGAAAACTAGTAAAACAATGTGTCACGTTAATTTTAATGTTTTGAAGATTTTTTCCAAGAAAGCTTTTTTTTATCACTAATGCATTTTTTTTGTTTATTTATTAGATATTATTATTAAAATTGACAAACATAAAAAGACCGTGTGATTGAAAAACTATGTGTAAGCGTAATTTATCCACTACCCAGCAAACATTTTGATTATGGGCCACCGGCGGCTGAATGTCTGCTTGTCGTTAACGTTGACGGCGGCGTGATTGTGGTATTCTTAAGGTACGTTTCCTATACTGCGGCGAACGCATACGGATCACGCAGTGCGTCTGACGTATACGGCAGACGCATTGCTGCCCATTTCTTCTCAACTGTCAGTTGTATGCGATTCTCCATTTTGCGTGGACTGTTTCTCTTAAAAAATGAGTAAACGTGATTTACCGCAATACCTAATGCTCGAAGAAATTGATGAAGAAGAACTTCTCCTGTAACAATTTCCGCAAAACAGAAATGCAAACGTGCACCCTATATATAGAACAAGACGGGAAGAAGGTTTTTTTTACAACTCTTATCAATAAGCATAAATTGCAAGACGATAATAAATTTCGGGAATTCTTTAGACTAAACATTGAACAGTTCAATTATATACTTGAACTGATACAAGATGATATCAAAGAAAATTCTTCAAATAGATATCCATACCCTACCACTCCAGAAGAGAAGTTAGCTGTAACATTAAGGTATGTTAAATAAATACATAGAGTGCTTAACTATTAATGATATTTATTGTAATACTCAATACATCTACAGTGCTAATACTTCTACAATATTACAACGTTTGTCGTGCAGGATCACTACAGTGACAAAGTCATTATGTAAGTAGAACGCAATAAGTGTAACACCTAACAACGTTTATATATTTTTGTTTACTACTGTTAATTTTAGCATGCATTAAACACTAACATAAATTAATGATAACTTTTATTACCTGATCTTTCAAGATATTCTGCTATTTCTTTCCACGCATTGTCTTTGACAGTTTGATTCTTGTACACCGGACTTGCCAGATCATACAAGCATGGAAATTGCACACTTTCGACTTTGTCGACAAGTTTTTCGTCTTCGGCAACCGAAAACAGAATTTTCGCTTGTTCACTCATATTTCTTGCTGTTGAACGTTCACCGTCTGCGTTTGGACTGCTCTGAAAGTAGTAGAGCCGTGCGACTGTAGCGGTTGACGCCGATCGCAGACATGCTGACGCATGTAGAAACACGTTTGCATTGGTTTTCATTGTATCAGTACACTGCGTCAGACGCACTGCGTGAGCCGCATGCGTTCGCCGCATTATAGGAAACGTACCTTTAATTGGCCCGACGTCAATAGGAGACTGCGGCTGCTAGTCGGGCCAGTATTAGAAATTGGGGGTATTACACTATTGGCCCGTTGTTGTAACAACTACGGCTCATGAATGTTATCGATTGATTGTCGTTCACAAAAAGAAACCAAAATTTCAGAGTATTAAAAAAATGTATTTTGATAGGTATGATAAACAATAAAAAATAGTAATTGAATAAACGAGAATAAATCAATTTTTACTTTTTTACTTTGTCTCTTATTTCTTTCACCATTCCCGTCCGTTGCAATTCTTAACCAACTCTTGTTGGGTAGCATCTCTACTTAATTTGTTTTTTGTTACTACCCCTACGTACATATAGGGGCAAGATAACGATTATCGGCAGAAGTCACATATAAATGGCCCGTTCTGTTCATAAGCTGTGGATGATTCATACCACCATGCCTCGCAACAGGCACACTGAATCCAGTCCTCTGTTGGAGGTTCCCGTACATGTTCTTCATAAGCAATGTAAACGTCATCATGCATACAATTTAAACTAGTACCTTCATTTGAAGATTCTATATAAAAAGCATTGGTTTGGTCAAATGGTAGGGGCGGGTTAGTATTAAACTCGTGGGTAGGTACATTTACAGCAGGATTATCACAGCCAAAATTACAAACTTCTCCATTTCTTTCCACTTGATTGGCTCTACTATTAGTTTCCCTATCTAAACATCGTTTCTTGGAAACCAAAGAATCAATTTTGCTCAATGCTAACGTTTCAGAAATATCCTTTTTAATTAACTTATAATTATAACTTGAATAATTTTTTAAATGACTAGAACCTGCCATAATCCTTACTTGCTTCCTATTATTTAAATAACGTAATTAAATCTCAAACTTAATCAGAATTAGGAAAGGCACAAGACTATTGGGAACACAAAATTTTGGCGGGTTATTAAATTAGCCCAAAAAGTGAGGTTAGAAATAAATTGATAATTTAAAAATAATTTTGAAAAATTGAAAACAGAAAAAGGCAATTCATAATATTCATAAAATACATTTATCTCAAGGAGTGCAAGGACGGATATGAAATGGATAGGAATTTGTCAATTATAGGATGAGGGCGGAGGTCTTTTTTATGAAGCTTATTATTAACAAGTTTGCAAAACTAATGGAGAAGGGTTAAGGTGATAAAAAAACGGTATTTGGTTTCAAATGAAGTGGAATGCAGTCACAGGAATTATTTAATTTAAATGGGATAGAGGAACTAATTTGGCGAAAAATGGAAGGACTGTCAAAAAACTTTGGAATGCTGGAAAAAATGAAAAAACGGTCACTATGGACTTGGTTAATAAAATAGGATTTTGGGTAAACGAGAAAGGAACCGTAATCTTTGTACACAATTAAATCATGACTTGGAATTCGAGTCTTCGTTAAAAAAAACGGCAACAAGAATTGCAAGTATGATTTAAAATGCGCTTTAAAAGGTACCCAGCAAAATAGCCACTATTTTGGTTACTAAGTAACGATTCAGAATGTGCCACGAGTCGGTGAGCAGGTTGTGTTAGGATTCGTTGTGGATGAATTAAGGTACTGCTGGAATCAGAGGAATTTGGAGAAAGAAGGAATTCCAGGTTTAATAAGAAGGAATCTCCATCCACTTCACAATTTGCTCCAATAGTACCTCTGCTTGTTTGTGAAACAATAGAGGCACTATAAGCAGAAACAAATTGGGAAATCGATGGAGTACGGTTTTGCCCACACATACCTCGAATTAAGCCAAAAAAGTTTTCTAAGGGATCTTGATTCAAACGTCTTGTGAAAAGATAGTTAAAACCAAGATCCTTTAGAGAACTCCACAAAGCTTGCACATTTCGAATAGTAATTAGTAATCCATTAATGCAGGGTGGAACTCTTTGTCGTTGTTCACCGACATAAAACTCTATCGATCCTAGTATCATTTTCGCTTTGGCCCAAAACTCGTGATGAACTGAGTTAATTTCAAGTCTGCGACCTAACGGAGATGAAGACTTGGCTGAAGAATTAAGAGTATCAATAAGGTCGTTCATGAAACTAATAAATTCTTCGGTAGCCACATACCTCATCTGTCCGTCACGCTGGACTCTATCTGCAAATCTCAGTAGGGCAGCCACAGAGCCACTAAAAGCTTGTGTAGCGAGTTTTACCTTCATCTTCTGTTTCCCTTCTGGAAAAATATGCGAGCGTGTAAGCTTACATATTTTACCAGCAGGGTCAGCAGATTGGCTGTCCTCGTACACTTGTTTTAAGTGGTCCCATTTCGCAACCCCTCTTGAGACTTTAATATCCTTGGTCATAAAATTATTTCTAACACATTTAATTAGATGCGGAACATCAAATAAATGTATAATTTTATGACCAAGGACATTGTAGACGCAATCATTCCTGCCATTATCAGCTGCAAGACTGCTAATGGCAGGATGATTACTAGGACCCATGTCACAAACAGATGCAAGTATGCGGAATTTAGTCTTTTCATGAACGGCCTCAATGACTTGCCTGATGTATGCTTTTAGTTGAACAGTCTTCGCACATCTAGCGGAAAAGTAGAAGGCAACAGGTTGCCTAAAACTTTTCCGTAAACCGCGAATCATGAACACCAAAGCATGATCAGCAATTCGTACCCCTCTTCCAGCAGCCAATTCCTCAAATCCATCAAGTCCCAAACTGAAATTACGAAAATGGACAGTAGGATCGATAGACATTTCATCCCAAGCTAAAATAACAAATCGTTTCATCGGCATTAATGATTGACTAACTTTATTTAAATAATCAAAATATTTGCTATTTATACCAGGTACCAATTTGTTACACTCTAAAGCGGTGGTTTAGAGAAGGTAACAATGGGATGGTGGTTTGCCAGCTAACTTAGTCGAGAAGGGGCGGGTCGAATTATTTGTCTCTCACTTACCTTTTTGCCGAGTTTACTTAAATCAGGAAGAGTTGTTAAGGGCGCCACCGAATTTTTAGTCACTGTGAAATGTTCGCCAAAACCGGAAATTCGAACACTCCGTAGATGAAAACAGGCGATTCAGAGAAAGTCAAATATGAGATAATAATTCGTATATTAAAATTTAAAGCAAGTAAAATGGTTAATAAAATCATTCAAATTAATCTTAAATTTAAAAGTCGCACAGGGAATCAGCCGCAGAGCGCTTGGTCGTACGTACGACTCGCCGCAAACGATAAATGCCGCTACTCGAGAACTACCTTAACTTAATTCACAACTAAAGCATGCATACAACAAAACATCAAACACAATAATAAATCAAGACTGCGCACCGAGTCAGAGGGGTCTAAAGTTTGATAATCAAGACATAATTGAATTCTAAGACTCTATTCTGATCGATTCGCCCGTCTTGACTTTAACCAACAATTTAAATCAACCAAAAACAAAATCAAATAGAAGTACGCGTCGAAAATAACTGGTGTCCGTGATGTTCTTCTAACGATCGAATTGGAGGCGAGTTCTTCAGTTGAAGAGGTGATAAGTTGTTAAAGGTACTTACAGGTATGCCTGCAGTTTGACAGCTACTAATCCTTAGTTTACAACAAAAACTCAACACTTTATTGTCAGAATCGATTCACTTAACTCCGTCAAAGACGTTACACGCGTTCAGCATCGGTAAAACGCGTCGATACAGTACCATTAGCCGGGAAAACTTTGTAAAGTCCGCAGTAGCGACTATTTTCTCAAATGGGAGAACAACCGGCAACTTTCCCGGAACTAATTATTACGATCTTCGATTCTTTAGATGTTCAGGCTGCTCAACTACCCACACTTTAACATTCTTCGTTTACCAAACTTTTCACCTCAAGGTCTTATTCTCGCCTCAATCGTTTGATTTTAACCAATTTTCGTAGTTCACCTTTATTTAATTAAACACACAACGTGCGGTTCTAATTTGCCACTTGAATTAGAATGTTTAAGTAACGTAATGTTCATCACCTGTATTTATAATGCGTCGCCGAAAACTCGGTGTTAATTACCCGCATAAAACACTTGACTTCTTGAACCAACTATTTGTTTTACAAATTTCAATTATACAAAATTTCTGATTGGATTCGAAATTATATTAATTGACCTTTTTTTTCGAGGGCCAAAAAGGAACTTAACTTTCCTCTGGAAAGAATGAAGCTTAAATAGCCCCTTCTCAAAAACAAAATCTCCAATCAAAAACCTTACATTAATTACATCATACTTTAAGACAAAGAACTTAACATAATTTAGGTACGTGACAATTCTTATCCGAATCTTCCCACGCAACAGCTAAATCAGCACTTGCTTCTGATTATGAAATATAACAAGAATGATAGCTCAGCAAGTCCATGGGAACAGAGTAATAAACGCGTTCAGAAACATAAATCTTACTCTAATCTAAACTTAAAATATACAAAGAGACATCTGAACAAAGAATAATTCTAAGTAAAATAATTTTTAACATGAACCAAATCTCAAGTTTCAAAAATTTAATGGGTTTAAGGCACGTACACAGACATCCGTCGCCAAAAGATATTCAATTACAAGATAATAAATAATTTTAAATGAATGTAAGTAAACACAATGGAAACTTTTAAAATGTTACCAAGAAATACGCAATTCGAAAATACAAAGAAGTTTAATGAACGATGGAAATGCTAAACACACCCGTAATTACAACATAATAATAAATTAAAAATATGGATAAAAATTCTCAGCCCCCAAAAACCACCGGGACGGTGACAAATTTAAGATTACGTTGGAGTTTTTGAAGGGTACTCAAAGAAGGAATTGTACAAAAAAGGGCTTGAAGGAAGCGGTAACATTTAGGACTTTTACGGTAAATAGACAGGAAGAGGCATTTTTCACGAAAGGAGTATCTATGACCTGCAGGAGATTTGGAAACGGAATTTTTAAGTTGGGAATGAAGAAAGGTTTGTAAGGCAGGAGATCAATTGGAAAAACCTTGCACTCCTGGAAACTTTTTTGAATTTTTATTTTTAATTAATTTAGATTGAATATTATGAATTACCCTTTTCTGTTTTCTAATAATATTTTTTAGTTGTTGTATTTTTTCACTCACTTGAGGTTGGTTGACGATTTCTACCTGATTGTTGTGAAGTGCCTGTCACTTCTTCAGTAGTGTCAGTACTCACAAGTCTTGCAGCACACTCGGTAGAAGTCACAATTTTACTATAAGTTTTCGTAGTGTGCTGCAAGACTTGAATATCACATTTTTCGGGAGAAGTATCTGAATAAATAATAAAATATTTGTCAATAACATTATATAATTGGCAATTTATTACATACCAAACTGAGGTAAAACACTCGAAGGTGGAGTAATAGATCGAGTTTGTCCACTCTCTTCACATGGACCTGTTTAAAATAAACAGTTAAGCATATTAAATAAACCATGTATTTAATACTTACCATTCGGAATTGCATTGCGACACAACTTGGTGCACGAAGCATCGACAAAAGCAATACGTTGGAAATGGGCAGCGCACACACCATAATTTTTTAGTGTGCTATATGTAATAAGTTTTAAATCTTCACGCTGCACCATTTCCAACCACAAATCCCGACGGCTCTTACTTCTTGGTAAAGCAAATTGCATGTGAAGAGAGGAACATCCTCTAACAATGCACTCATTCTAGAAGATTATTTAATAATTAGTAATGAATCAATTTATATTAACTATTAAAACATACCTTACTCATTGTCTTTAAATTAAATAAAACACTAATCAGTAAAGCTACTAATCAATAAACCAAAGAAATAAACGTTTTAATTTGGTTAAGAAAAAAAGCTAATGTAGCAAAATAAATGCTGAACAGGCTGATTAAACGCGAAATAAATTTGAAATAAACTGTGCGCGAATGACATTATTGAAAGGTTTGCATCTTAGCTGTAAATAATCACTAATGTCAAAATAATTCGTAGGACACTCATAGATGGCTCAGAAAATCGTGTTGTACATAAATTTTGTATGAAGCGAATACCCCTTGAGGGCTACTACAGGTTGTTTACGTGCACACCAGCTAATTGGTCCTCCATTGTATAATATTAAGTAACCGGTTGTGCTTTTTCGTGATTTTAAATCGCATGCATAATCTGCATCGCTGTATGCTATCAGTTCGTTTGTATTTTGATTGTTATTAAATTTTATTCCTAAATTTCTGCTTCCATTTAAATATTTTAAAATACGTTTTACATTGTTGACGTTGCTTCTCGTTGGCTGTTCCATGAAAGTTTTATTGTTCAAGAAAAGTAAACTTCCTATTACTTCGCGATAGGGATATGTACTGTACTGCAAAAGTTGTGTAGCTGTGTTTTCTTGATCTAAATAAATTCCAGTTTCATCTCGATTTATTGTAAGTCCCAAAAACGAATCGGGTTTGTCTGTAATTTTAATCTCGAATTTTTCGCCCAGGTTTTTTTAGAAAAATATTAATTTTTAATTCGTCACTATCTATAACTAAACCATCGTCTACAATAGTCTACATATATTAATTGTCCGTCGCTTGATTTAAAAATGCAATGTTCAGATAGAATTGGTTGTAAACCAGTTTCCTTTAAGGAACTTGTGAAACTATTATTCCAATTTACTGGGGCCTGTTTTAATCCGTACAATCAGTTATTCAGTTTACAAACTTTATTTTTAATTTCAAAACCCATCGGTACGTCCATGTATATTTCCTCATTTAAATCACCGTACAAGAAAGCAGTTTTAATATCAAATTTTACTATTATATTGTTACGTTCAGCTGCGATAGCAAATATTAATCTTATCGCGTTAATCTACACCATGTTGTTGTTCACATCCCCGCACTACAAGCCTTGCTTTATAAGTTCCGTCGTCTTTTATTTTAAAAATCCACCTGTTTGATAAAATTTTTTTACCCGCTGCTTCATCTTTGTTTATTAGTGTCAGTGGCGGATCTACGATTTGTGGGGCCCTAAGCTCGATAACTTTTGGGCCCCCCTGTTTTTTTGTATAGGTGTATTTTTTCTCGCCTATTAGCTATCATCTACTATTAATTTTTCCTTCAAGTAAGAAAACAAAATATTTATTTTAATCTTAACATTTATTGAAAAATAAATTAAGAAGAAATAAAAGAAAACAAAATAAAAACTTCAAAACAAATCAAAATCTAATAAAACAAAAATAAATCACATTTGTGAAAGTAATAAAAAAGAACTAAATTACAACGCCATAAAACAGAAACGTATATATATATAGGTATATATAAAACAGAAAGAAAGTCACAAAAACAAACTTTTTTTTCTTATTTTAATATCTGCAAATTCCCTTATTGCATTATCATAATTTAGAGTGTTGGTAAGGTCGCTTTCAATCGAGACTATTCCTAAAAATTGTAATCTTTTGTCTGTCATAACAGTTGTATATTTGTTTTTAATTATTGTTAATTTCGAAAATGAACGCTCTGCTTCACAACTGGTTACAGGTAGAGTTAAAAACAACTTTAAGGCTGTGTAGAAATTGGGAAATACATCTATCATTCCCTTACTGTAGATAATGTTTAACATTGCTGAACAACTCATGTTTTTTTTGGGATTCGAGATTGTTAGATATTGTTTGAACTGCGTCGCTTCACTATTGATATCTTCTTCAAGATCCTTGCTATAATATTCGATAATTGTCTTAAAACTGTTCTTGTCAATATTATCTACCGAAACATTCATATTCCCTATATCAAATAGACATTTAAATTTAACAGTAGATAGCACTTCGACGATTTAAGTCGCCTATCAAAAAATCTAAAAGTTTATTGAGTATTTCAACCCTAAATTTATCTTTCCCAGTAAATAATGGAGCCTCCATTTCCTTATTTGCGAACAATATTCTTTTTTTTCGTTTATTGGATTCGGCATATTCTTTTTCAACATCTTCGCTTAGTTCCTTACCATTTTCTTCCAATTGATCAGTTTCTAATTCAGTTTTTTTTCTGATATCTTGTATAAACAGTTTTAAAGAATCCAGTAAATGGAATCCTTTTTGTATATCCAAACTAGGCGTTTGTAGTTTCGTAGAAACCTTATTAAAGCGCTCTAAAAAATTTTCCCAAATTACTGTTAACATAGCATATTCTAATTTAATGAGCTTTTTGTATATATTTTTGGCCTCGTTTCTACAATCAGTCTTTTCTGTTTCATCCATGCATATATATTTTAAAGTTTTTAAAATATCATCGTAACCAATTTTAAGTGCTCTAACAGCTTCATAATGAGCACACCATCTAGTAACACTTAAAGATTTTAAGGTGTATTGAAGTTTGGCAATAGTTGATATTATATTCCATCTATGGGGTGAAGCAGAGAAAAAAACATACAACGACTGGAGGATCCCAAAATAATCAACGATTTCTGGAATTAACTTTACAGCCTCTGTTCCCACAAGGTTTAATGAATGTGCCGAACAAGATATAAAATCTGCAAACCTGTTAATTTTCTTAAAACGCGCTTGAACTCCATTATATCGACCACTCATATTAACTGCGTTGTCGTATGACTGTCCTCGAATGTTTTGCAAAGGAAGACCAGTTTCGTTCAAAAATGAACATATTTGTTCAAACAAATATTCCGATGTGTGACTCTCAATTGGAATAAACGTCAAAAACCGTTCGTAAGGCAGTCCCTGATAACAATATCTTACAAAAATGGCTAGTTGGTCAATGTGTGCTAAGTCTGGTGTGGAATCTACAATGATCGAATAGTATTGAACGTCATCTTTATTTATTTGATCGACTATAGCCCACACTTGCTTTCCCATTATTGAAACTAGTTCTTCGTACGTAGCTTTAGACAAATAGGAAACTGATCTCTGTAATGTAGACTGGCATTTTTTGAGATGTTCTTGCAGAAATGGGTCAAATTCTGAAATAAGCTCAATAATTTCCATAAAATTTCCATTGCTTGCGGAGCCCCATTTTTCTTCATGTATTCTTAATGCTAAACCTCTTTGACACAAAAATTTTAAAACTGCTACAACTCTTTGTAAGACTTGGTAAAAGTGTGTAACTTCTTTTTTAGTTTGTTCTTCTAATTGTTTGTCGATGGTGTTTTTATTTTCTTTCCTTGCAAACCATGTTAAAATCGACTGCTTGTGACCTTTACTTTCCTGGTGCATATCCAACAACCGCAAAATGTTAGACCAGTCGTTTAGTCCAGTTTTAAACCTGGAATCTACCAATGAGAACAATTTACACGCAATACAATAAACTAGTCCACTGCTTGGTGAATAACATAGCCACCGTCTCTTTATGTGTTGTCCGTTTTTTAGAGTTTTTGTAAAGTATTTATTAGAAAAACGCCTTTTTTGCTTCCCGAGTATTGTTTCAGATTGAGGATAGCTATTATTGTAATCAAAATTTTGAAAATAAGAAAAATCTTTGACTAGACACAATCGTATTACTTCATTATCAACAGAATCTGGCCATAAAGCTATATCTTGATAGCTCTCTGCATTTTTACCTAAATCAGCATCAGCAATTAATGCATCGCCGATGTATTCTTTAGCAAAACTTCTGTTAGCAGTATGAGAACTTGTGGATTCGTAATTTTGTCCCTGAAAACTATCTGTATCGTTTTCATTAACAATAGTTTTTTGTGAAGTATTGGGTTGGCATTTTGTTCTTTCCACATTTTCTTTATCTTATATTATTGTAGAAATAATGGTTTGCTAATTCTCTCCGGGAAGATTGGCTTTATTTGGAACAAAAAACTGTGTTAATTTTGTATGCTTCATTTTTTCTTGTTCCTTTTTTTCTTTTAATTTTCGTTTTTGGGAACCGGAGAAATAATGTCTTTGTCTATCAGACATAGCGTTAAAATATGAGAACAAGAGTAACTGTAACAACATAAACTTGTAAGTTTTACTTTAAATAACAAGCAGGTCATTTGCAGTACCTACTACAACACCGGAAAGTTACCCTCTACAGAAGATACTTTCTGTGACAATAATACGTAATGGTGTTAATTAAGATACCTTTTTTTCAATAGAGAACAAGAGAATTTTAAATGTAATTTTCTTATGTTATAATGTTATAATTTGTTAGTAAGAGAGTGTACCTCAGTGTACCTATATAACAAAGTAATCGATTGAAAAAAGGCAATTTATTTCCATAAAAGAAGCACATTTGACATTACTTACCCTTATCGTAAAAGTGAGAACACAAAAACACAATCACCGCAAGTGTTATTATTCTCAGTGTATTCTCCGAACGACCGAACTCAAAGCCTTATTTATCTTTACTACTGGTAAGCAAATTCTTGTTTCTTGGAACTGAACTTGAATTGAACATTGTTCGAGAATATTTTTACGAACTTCGAACTATAATCGAACTATTGTTTTCTCAAACTGAACCTACTATTCGACAGTATTATATAATTTACAAAAAAATTAATAGTAAGCAGATTGCTGTGATAGTACATATATTTTGTTTCATAAAAAACTCCTGTAGGAAAAGCAGTTGTTCAATATTATCAGTGGTTAGGTTACCTTACTTGCAAGATAACAAAAAACGAATGAGATAAGTATAACATCGAAATCGAAACATTTTATAAAGTTCCCATATAAATTTTTTTATATTTTCTTTAAATTGAGTAGGCTATAATAACATCCTATTAATAGTAAGGAAATCATAAATAATTACACTCAACGTTGCAAAAATTACTATATGAGGCGCAAGGTGCCTATGCTGCTCGGGGCCCTACGCTTCAGCGTACTATGCGTACCGGTCTATCCGCCGTTGATTAGTGTCCAAGTTTTATTTTCTTTATTATCTTCATCCAAAGTAGGTATCACCAGTCACTTGTATTATAAAGTTTTCAAACTCTGTATCCATTATATGTTCTTTCTTCATGTAGTCCTCTTCAATTTCTTTTACGTGAAAACATACATTTTTCCATTCATTTGCAAACTTTTCTCGTGCTAGTTTTTCTATATCGTTTAATTTAAAGGTAAGGTTTCTCGATGCAACCCAATTTTTTACAATTGCCCACACCTTTTCTATTGGGTTCAACCCTGGATGGTATGGTGACAAACGACATACAGTGTGCCCATTCTTTGCAAATATTGAATCAACACTGTATTGTGTGTAGTTTGGTTTATTCAATTTTATTAAGTTATATAATTCTGGATTTGTTGATTTTTCATGTTATGAGATGCCACGTTCCATTAACCAGGTAGTCATTTCTGCCGTTCGACTTGTTGAAATTGGACATTTCACAGTTAACACGTTATGGTAACTTGCATTATCCATTACAATTAAAGAATTCGGAAGTAAGTTGGGTAGCAATTGGTCCTCAATCCACTTTTTATAAATTATGTAGTTCATATCATCATGATAATCTCCGGTTTTTTGTCGCTATTTAAATATCAATAATGCGTTATTGATGAAACCCATGTCACCACCTAAAATAAATAATGGTATAATATAAGTCGTTTCTCCTTTCCGATTGTAGATTTTAGACCTGCATCTGATTCATCGGTCCAAGAATATGGTGTTGTGTGAGATTCATTTATGTATGTTTCATCTAAAATTTATACAAAATTATAAAATATAATTTAACGTTTATAATCCAGTTAACTAACCGGTGTATATAATTGTTCGTCCAGCTTTTCGATAATTGGTAATTGTTCGTATATATGAATAACGTAAAGAACCTATCTCATGTCATTCCATAAGTATTTTACGATGATCCATTGTTTTTCTCCATCTGAATAAAATATTGTTAAAAAAGTAATGCTTTCGTAAACAATAATCTTGCCTGAAACCCATTTTTATTAACAACATCCTCCTAAGTGACGATTTCTTTCCCAAGAATCCAATCGAATCATCATCTTTAATAAGGTTATAAATTGCAGCTATAGTAGGTTTTTGTTTTTCAATAATATGAAAGTTATAAATTATTCGACGAATTATCTGTTCGCTACAGTTATCAACAGATGATTTCGGAGAAGTTTTCGGTATTGGGGTTGAAATCACAAATGAACTTTGTTCACTGCAATCAATTGCTTTAAAACACGAACAACGGTGCTTTTAGATACTCCAGTTGCTTGTACAACTGTATTCAGAAGATTACCTAATAAAATCATGTAAAATAAAATAATCTTTAGACTAATAAAAATATTTTACCTTGTGAATTAGAGTTTTTTAAAAAGTTGTAGATATTCCAAACAATCTCTTTAGCATCCTCAGAAAACACATGCCGTTTCTTTGCAGGAGTGGAAGTATTTGCTTCGCACATTATAAAAAACCACAAATGAATTCATTAATATATTTAACTTTAAAAACAAATAAAACAACTTACTTTTAAGATCAATATGAACAACAAAGTAGTTTTGATAAAAACTTTTGTAAAATAAGTAGAGTAAAACAATGAGGTTATAAACGAATATCAACAACAAACAGCGAAAAACTGACGTAATTTCCAGTAAATGTTTTTAGTATGTACTGTAATATCCATGTAATATCTTTATCTTTCTCATATCGTTACTGCATCTTTTTCTAATCTAAAAATGCGTTTTTGCGCTGGTGTCTTCAGATATTAATCCTACTATAAAAGTGCAAAATCACTGTATTTTAGAGGTGTTGTTCTTATCCTCTTTTCTCTTCTTAGTTCTTCGGGGTTTTCAACTTCAACAGGTTCTTTCAGTGCCGGATTTAGACTTCGGCGACCCATAGGCAGAGCATGTGGTGGAGGCCGTTAAATCGTTTGTGGTTAACTGTTGAAAGTTTCTATTAAGGTCAAGGTAAAGAAGAAAGCAACTAAATAAGTTGGGTAACACAATATTTATTAAAAATTAAACTATGAAACAACTAAAATAATTTTAGTTTACCTGCAAGCTAAATTATTTTTCGTCTGATTTTCACATCAATAAACGTATCGATAATATCGTCGAAGTCTGTTTCCCTCAAAACATCACTCTCTAAACTCGGTCATGGAACTTCGGAGTTTATTTTTTATAAGCTTCAGTTTTGAGAAGGATCTTTCAGCCGTACAATTTGTCACCATTAGTGTGAGATAAATTCTCAGAATTACCTTAACGTTGGGAAAGCACTCTTTAACATTGTTTTTACACAACAATTCATACATCCATCTCTCATAGCTAATCTCTTCTTTTCTCTTCTGTTCTTCATACTGAACTATAAATAGTTTGAAATGTATGAATTCGTTGCCAAGAGAATCATCTACGTCGTCGCAGTAGGTTTTCACCAAGTTTTGACTGGCAGACAAAATTTCTTGATCAGAAATAGCAGTTAAATTGTTCAAAAATCCAAATCGTGTATTTAGAAGAGAGTACGCGTCCATTCTATTCTGAAGAGCGGTCATGAGCTGGTCGACAACTGGGATGTAGCTTTAAGTCCTAAATTTGTCCGAGGGTGATAACTGAACTTCCGAAGCTTGCCGGCAATCTAAAGTGGACAACCAGACGTTTCTTTTTGTTTTTCTCCTTTGTTCTTCTTCGTAGTTTCGGCAATCAACTAGCTCGAAAGCTTTTACTTTATATTCATTAAAACTGCCTCTTTTATTTTCAATGGTTGCTTTTAATGAATTAAGCAGTGTTGCAGCAGTATTCAAGTCCAACCTAGGATTTTGTAGGCTTTCGCTAACTTTGTTTATATGTCCCAAAATATCATTCCAAAAAACTGTATATACGGCTGTTTCTAACTTTGCCATCCTATCATGCAAACCGACAGCTGTTGCTCTTGATTTAGCTGTGTCTTCTTCGTCGTCAATAATTTCTTCGAGGGCATTTATAAAACCTTTATAGCCCCGCAAGAGTGCTTTAGTGGCTTCAACTCGACATGACCAGCGAGTTGTTGTCGTTCTCTTTGGCACAAGAATAGGTTGGTCAGTTTTCGCTTCTTTTAAACAGCGACTAACTGTATTGTACCTGTTAGTTGAAGCCGTAAAATATACATACAGCTCTTCTAAAAAATCAAATAGACTTATTGCTCTGAGACAACAACTGGCCGCCGATTGTATGACGAGATTAAGCGAATGGCCAACACACGGCACCCAAGCTGCTAGGCTATTTTCTTCTTGTATTAATGCTTGTAGGCCATTATATCTGCCACTCATTGCAGAAGCATTGTCGTACGACTGTCCACGAATGTTCTTCAGATCCAGCTCGTTTTGGTCTAGAAAATGAATCAAGCCCTCATACATATCCTTCGCCTTATGACCCTGGTTAGGCATAAAAATAAGAAAACGCTCAACAGGAGCGTGCCCTTCAATGAACCGAACCACTAACGTCAATTGGTCAACATGGCCTTCGCCAGGAGTCGAGTCCAGAGAAACTGAAAAATATTTTGCAGTTTTCACTCGATCAATATTTTTTTTTAAAACGGCTTTTCCTAAAATTTGTAGCAGTTCCTCACAAATCGTGGATGACAAGTAGTTTGTGTGACCACTTCCGCGGTTGCCATGTTCTTCTAAATGTTTTAAAAAAAAAACATCGTAGTCAGCTAAAAGTTCTAATATTCCAAGGTAGTTGCCGTTGTTAGGAGATCCGAGAGTTTCGTTTTCCCCTCTAAATGCCAATCTCCTTTCGCTGAGAAAAGCTATGACTCGCAACACTCTTTTAAGAACTTCTCGCCAATACTTAACACTTTTTTCCATTTGCTCCGCCAGTTCTCGATCTATGCGACCAATTAGTTGGGATCGCCCAGTATAATCGATTGAAGCCTTTAAATGATTTTTCGAGGTTTCATGTTCAATCAATCGTGCGACGGCTTTTCTCCAATCACAAAAGCCCTCATGGGTAAACTGTGATCGTACGGGTGAGAAAAGCTTGCATACAAAACAGAAGAGATGCCCTTTGCTTGGAGAAAAACATAACCACCAGCGTTTTTTAGCCTCACCGTTTTTTGTTCTTCGAATGAAAAAGTTTTTCTTGCATTTCCTTGTATATATACTAGTTTTTCCAGACTCGGTATAAAATTGCGGGGTTGATTTTTTATCGAATAGTTCCTCGTTGCAATACTGAAGGGAGGTGATGTCCATTTTACTACAACAATCAATGGTACCGGGGATTTAAAATTTGTCTTAGAGATCTTCAAATGGTTTACGCGCTTGTTTGGCATTTACACACACTTCACACACTAGTTTTTCAAAGTCTTTAATTTCTTTTTCTTTTAAATTCAGTCCTTTACTTATTGTTTTTAATTTTATCATGTTGTTACCACTCAACTGATCTAGTTTTTTGTGCCAATCTTCCGCATTTTTATTTACTGTTAGAAAAGTCGTTTCTTTCACTTTATTGTTTATTTTTATTAAATAGAGTCCATTTTTGCTTACTGTTCCTTCTAGAATTTTAGTTTTATTTTTATACACAGTTACCGTGTCGTTTTTAAACATCACTTCACCGCCACTTTTTGTTATCCTGCTAACTGATAATAAATTTTTGCATAAATCTGGCACAAAATCCACATTTGTTAATGTGCATTCAGTAGTCTCAACGTTTCCAGTTCCCTCTGTTTGCATTTTTGTCCTTTCCTGGCAGTTTCAATTTCGCTAGTTTTTTGTTCTACATTTTTTAATAAGCTTCTATCATTTACCATGTGCGAAGTTGCACCCGAATCAAGGTACCATTCGATGCTGTTTTCCACATTTTCAATACTTTCATCATGCGTTAGAAACGTTACGTTATTATTCGTTTGGTTATTATTGCCACTGGCTGCATTTGTTTTATTTCTAAAATAACAATTTTTTCTCGATATGATTTGTTTTCTTACATATTCTGCACTTTGGTTGTGTCCTACAAAATTTGGCAATGTGTCCTGGTTGATTACATTTAAAACAATTTCTTTTATTTTGAAAGTTTCCAAAATCGAATCGACTTCTAAATTTTCTAAATCGCAAATAAAATTCGTCTTATCGATTCCCTTTTTATAAGCGTAATTGTAGAATTCTTGCAACAATGTATATTTTCTTTGTTCGTTATCTCTCTGGTATAAGTTGATCAATTTTTTATACATTTCACAGGAGATACTACAGTTTAATAAATGTGTTAGGGGTTGTTTATCAACTGTTGTAATTATTATCAGTTGAGCAATTGCATCATTTTTCTCCCGTTCCTTTTTTGCTTTTGTTTCTTCTGGTTGACAAGTTTTACCTGTAACTACGTCAAATATTTGTTTGGCTTTAAAAAACATTGTCACTTGAAATTTCCACGTTTCAAAATTACTTCCATCCTTTAAATTTTCTATATTGTATTTATCGTCAGACATGTTGGCATTCACGTAGATGCACTTTGAACTTTACACTTGTTGTCTTTAATTTTACCTTTTTTAAAGTTTCTTACCTCACTACTGATTTTATTTTATGCATAGACCATCTGGGCCCATAACCTGTTGGATTTTAAAGTCAAAAAGTCAACAGTTTTTTAAAACGAAACTCAAGATTTTATTTTATTTTATACAACTTAAAACTCAACACCTTATTCTCTTACACCTTTCTTAAGCTACTAAAACACATTATAAAATAACTAACGACCTCTATTAAAATGATCCGATATTTAATTTAGGTTTCTATTTTCTAACAATGGAAATGCAGAAACACAAACCCCAATGGAGTGAAATGAAGTATCAACTAAATACGTGTTTCAAATTATAACACCAGAGCAATAGTTGTTAAAAAAAAATAATTATCAAATCTATCAAACAGTCTATACCGAAATGAAATCGGATCATAACCCAGTAGTGATAAGTTTAATCCAAAACTAATAAACGGTACAATAAACAGGCAATTATTCCAAAACAAAATAGACGCAAACTGTGTTGTCCAAAAGCTACCAAAGACAGCAATTAATATTGACAACCAAATAGCTAACATAACAAACGCCATTACCACCAGCATCCAACAAGCAACTAAGATACTACATCCCGCCAAAGTATATTATAGATTTAATAAAACAAAAAAGTCGAACTCGTCGTGAATGGCAACGAACAAGAAATCCCATTACTAAAAATTTACTCAATAATTTAACATATCGAGTCAAACGAGAACTAGATGAATACGGAATAAATAATTACAAGCGAATTATTGGAAATTTTGAATCGAACGATCCAGGCCTCTGGAAAACAACTAAAAGGATCTTAGGACAACAAACAGAAATACCTTCGATTGATGACAATAGTACAATATATTACACCGATGGTCAAAAATGCAACGCTTTTGCTAACCACTTAGAAACCGCCACTGCACTACAATGTAAGCAATCTGGAATTCATCACATTCTTAATTATGTAGAAACTCACATGCCCAACCCACGTAAGAATACAAAAGTAACTTCACCTAGAGAAATAGATGACATAATTAAGCAACTTTGTAATAAGAAAGCTCCCGAAACGATTTAATAACTAAATAATATTAAAACACAACACCAAAAACTCTAAGCCATTTAGCTACGGTATTTAATACTTGCTTAAGACTTGGATACTTTCCAAAAACGTAGAATATTTCACACATACTAATGTTTACCAAGTTAGAAAAGATCAACAAACACTTAACAAGTTATTGCCCTATTAGCTTGTTACCAACAATGTCTAAACTTATAGAAAAAATTATACATGTAAGATTAAAAGAAAGAATTTTCACCATAGATGTTATACCACAATTGAAGTTTGGCTTCCGAAGCGGACACTCTACATGCCATCAGTTACAAAGACTAAGAGAGCTAATAGAAGAAGGCTATAAAAACAAGGAATACACAGCAAGTCTCTTTATTGATGTGGCTCAAGCTTTTGACACCGTATGGCATATGGGATTTAAATACAAAATTGCACACTTATATATACCTGAATATTTTTAGGCCATTCTCTTCTTATTTCTTGACGATCGATCTTTGAAAATAAAAATTAATGATTCGTATTCAGGAACTAGAAAATTACTAGCAGGGGTCCCACAAGGAAATGTTCTAGGGCCTATTCTCTTTAAAATTTACTGCCATGATAGTAGTATAGTAGGGCCGGTTCTGGATCACTCGGGTAAGATCGGTAAGACATCGTGGAGTTTCGTTGCTATCGTTTTGTTTCGGATATGCTCGAGTTGCATTCGTATTTGGTAAGTCGAGATAGATCGTATTGGTGGTGGGGGAATGGCAATACGTCGTAAGAGTCGTTTTGTTTCGGGTATGCTCGGTTCTAGGTCTGTCGGAGAAGTTCGTAGTGATGGTGGGGATGCTGTTGTGTGTATATAAAGGTGGTATTTGTGAAGATTTAATATTAGTATTTGAATAACCTTTATTTGTTTTAATAAATTGAAAGAAGTTAAGATGGAATCATTTTTTGCAAACTTGAACGAAACTTCTCATTTGGTTCCTTATCTAAGTGCTAGAAGTCTATCAATAAATGAGCAGTATAAAATTAAGTGTTTTAGTAAACTCGATGGTAAATTTGGAGAGCAAGTGATTGTCGAATGCCAAGATTTTAAAGTACCTCTACCACAACGATTTATTAACAAGTTTTCGATTGAAGACATAAACCAAATTAATAGCTTGATTGGTTCGGGAAAAAACATCTATCTCGTGAGTCGAGGAGCTGTTGGTGAAACAACAAACATTGAATTTATTCAAAAATAAAATAACAGAGTTATAATGTATGACATGTAAATCTTTAAAAATGTAAAGTTGAAATTTAAATGTTTGAATTAATGATACGTTTTTTATTTTACTATTGCAGCTTTTTTCATACCTTAGTAGATATATTAGGCAGCAGGTGATAGTAGGGAAGAGAGAGAAAGTTTATAACATTTTGATTCGAATTAAATAATATATTTTAGTTTGATTTATTGTTATTTATGCAATACTGTTTTTGTTTATCCAGCTGTTGTGAGATTCATCAAAGCCTAACCATTTTACATACATTTTAGTACCTGTCTTTCGTAAAATTCTTTCAATTAAGTACGTATCCGGATGTTTAACTTTTTGCAATTCCATTTCATAAAAACCTCCTAAAATATTGTCCCCTTTTATGTCTTTTAGCAAATAGGTAGTTGGGTTAGTTAGTTTAACTTTTCTAATTATAAAAATTTCATTAGACCAATTAGGAGTATACCCCTTTTCAAATGCATTCCTGTGTTTGCTAATTCTTACATGATCCCCCAACGAAAATTTGTTATTTTTGTTTGCTATTTTTATGTGTGAATATGCAGATTGTAAAATAGACTTTTCGTTGTTTTTGTTAACCATCGATGGTTTCATTTTAATTGTACGATGAAAAGTGTTATTGTATAGATTTGTAATATCATCTAATATGTTTATCCATTTGTAATTACCATGTAAACTAAATCGTTTCCACATTATGTCTTTCAAAGTTCGATTAACACGTTCTACAATTGATGCTTTTTTTGTACTAAACGTACTATAGTGATTAATATTATACTTTTTCATCAAGTTTTTGAATGTACTGTTGTAAAATTCTAATCCTTCGTCGGTTTGTATGTTTTTTGGTAAATGCTTTAAACGTGATAATATTTTTTCCATTGCGTCAGTAACATGTTTTGCATTTTTTAATTTTAAAGGAAGTGTCCATACATATTTCGAAAAACAATCAATTACAACAAGTATGTATTTAAATTGGTTGTTTTGTTTTGAAAACGAAATCATATCGACAAGATCAGCTTGTAATGTTTCATTAATACCTTTTATTATAACCCGACGTCTTTTGAAATTTCTTCGTGCAGGTTTATGCAATTCTAAAACTATATCTCTTTTTATAGAAGATGGAGCAGATTTTTTTGTTGCTTTTCGTCTAGGCATTTTTACACTGAACCACTTTCTATTTTGACAGGACATTTAACTACTATTTCAACATATAACGTTTTCAAATATCTTATAGCAGTTTGATTTTCGTGATTGCGTACTTCAAACGATATCTTGTCTCCTAATTTAAGTCGACGATTAGTAACCTGCTCGCTTGTATAAGGTTTTCCATTTATCTTTAGTATAACGTTTTCAAGATTTATAGATAAATTATCAATTATACCATTTTCCAATGGGAATGAATAAGAACTTTTGTCTGACCATATCATATATTTATTATCTAAAAGTCTGTTTGTCTGAAATAATAAAATATGGTTGTAAAACATATTAGGCATTGTTTTATGTGTATCATTTTGTACTGATATTTGAGTATGTTTAATTATATGGCGACCAAATTTATCTAAAGTCATTGTTTTATTCAATTATTTGCGCTTCACGTAGTTCTTCTATGATAGAAACAATTTCGTTTCGATGACCTGTATGGCCTGCTGTTTCAGATGCTACTAACAACCTCAACCTATCAACTAATTCGTTTACATCATCCCAATAGATATAATCAATACGACGATTGTTTACTTCTTTGTACATTCCTTTTCCTATTGTTTTTTTGAATCTTTTTGGTGTTTCCGAATACCCTGGCTGTACAAAATATAGAGGAGCAATAATAGATTTATATTTGTCAGATCGTGTTCCTTGTATGTGACCATTAGGATCAAAGTTACTTCTGCAAGCATTACTAATATCTAAAATTTCTTTGTATATATGCAAATCTCCTTCAGTATATGTTACAGGAGTGTTTTTAAATAATAATTCATACAGTCCAGGGGTTCCATTGTATATTTTTCCATCTACTTTTATATCTGATCCAATAAACTCTACTGCTGATGTTCCTATAAAAAACTTTTCTTGAAAACTATCATGCCTTATTCCAGTTCTGTGATCAAACTGAACCATAGCATCTATATATCTTCTAGGCAATTCATCAAATTCTGCTAAGTATTCATTATAGATATTGCTATCAAGAATGTTTTCTATATTTCGGTTACTTTCTTCTACCGAATGTTCAATTAAATCATCTAATTCATAATCGTCTACCTCAACTGAAGGTTCTGAAATTATGACGTCTTCTTTTAAATTCGAAATTGTAGGAGCATTATGATCAAAAATATTTTGATCTTTCGGTTCATGTAATTTTCATCTTTCAACGATTGAATTTTTTGAAGATTTGAAAGTTTTGTACTCCATGCTGGAATGGGGGTAGATTCCACAACAGTATATTCATGTTTTAGTTTTTTGAGTTTAGATTTTGTTCATCTTTATTGTTAACAAAGGACGACTTTGTATTTTTAGCATTTAATTGATCTGAGATAGTTTCCAAACGTTTAGTTATAGGAAAAAATGCTTTGTCCTTCGTAATTTCGCCCTGTTTTAGTAATTCAAACTTTTTTTTACTTCTTCTCTTTTTTTAATTAACCTTTTAGTTAATTCTTCTTCATTTGATAAATTTGATAAATTATTGTACGATTGCATTTTGGACGAACCTTATCGTACGTTTATTTTTTTGCTTACTAATCAAATATGCTTCTACAGTTCCTTATAAACGTTTAACAAAAAGAATTATCTGCAAACTGAATAGCTTACAAACATAGCAGAATTTTAACCAACAGTAAACTATAAACTGTTTATTGATCAGTTTGCAAACTAACCACATTCAATTTAGGTGGTTTGTAAAGCGGTTTGCACACAAACCATAGATAAAATAAGCGGTGTGTTAAGTAGTTTTCAAGCAAACCACATTCAATGTAGACGGTTTGTAACACGGTTTGCGCACAAACTATAGCGGTTTTGTTATTGTTAATCAAGCAAATTATATATAAACCGTGCAGTGATTTGTTATTATTATAAATATACGGACGTACTAATAACTTAATTAATATAATGGTTTATATTTTTATTGTGGAATGGGTTGAATGAAAGAATCAAATCCTTTTCTGTATCTGCCAGAATTAGTATATCTTTCTTTATCGATAACTAAAAAACCATAATTTTCGTTCCAACAAAATGAACACATCTTCTTAAAATCGTCAAATGTTAAATCGGTACTGACATTATCCTCATAAATGTGATGTAGATTTAAAACATCTTGTTTGAACACTATTATAAAGTTGGCATTATCGCGAATTAATTGTTTTGGAATGCGGCTATAGGTTTGACATAAGTAAAAACAATCTATGTTATTGTGACGACCCATGCTAAAATACTCTCTCATTAGATTTTGTTTATCACACGCCACATCATCAAAAATAAATACGGAATTGGATTTTGCTTTAGATGGTGGAGGTATGTTACTTTCTAAGTTACTAAAAGAAAAATAATTTATACCTTCAATAGGCGTTAGCAATTTTTCTAAATATTGATATTTTGGTTGAAAAAGCGATTTAGAATAAACATAAAGGTTTTTAAAACGCAATCCATTAATGTGTTCAATTAAGCTAACCATTACATTGGTTTTTCCACAATTTGATGGTCCAACAATAAGACAACGAATAGTTGATGGTAATAACTGACCGTGTCTTTTATAGGTTTCCAAATTTTTTATATCATTATTTGCAACTGTTAGTGTAATTGGTTGTTGCACTATTCGCATTTTGATAAAAACTAAAAAAAACGTGTTTGTCAAACATATAAATGTAACTAAATTTCAATTCAGTCAGTTAGTGTGTGCATCCCAGCTCATAAATAAATCCTAGACATGTTAATGCAAAAGTCAAGTATTAACCAACGACCCCAAAAAAAGAATAAATATCAGGGTAAAGGTCTTATAAATTCAGTTATTGATAAACTACCAGTTGAATTACACATTCCTGGATATAACTTTTGTGGACCGGGAACTAAACTAATAAAACGACTTGCAAAAGGAGATCAAGGTATTAATAAATTAGATGAAGCTTGTAAGGAGCATGACATAGCTTATAACAATTATAAAAATATAGAAAGTAGACATAAAGCTGACGGTTTATTATTAGAAAAAGCTAAAAAGAGATTGTATTCTACCGATTCGTCATTAGGAGAAAAATTAGCTGCGTTGGGTGTAACAGCTGCTATGAAAGCTAAAATAAAACTTGGTATGAGTTATCAATCTGGCACTAAACGACTTCGTATAAAAACAAGGAGTGCAAAAAGAAAGCATGGTAATGGATTAAAATTCCATGATTTAATAAAAAGTGCTAAATCTGCATTGAAAAAAAAAAATTTCTAAACGCTAAAGATGCTCTCAGTACGGCAATTACTGCTGTAAAGTCATTAAAAGGACGAAAAAAAGTAAAACCTGTTCGTGTAATACCAGTGCCAAAGGTTGGTGGGTTTTTGCCGCTAATCCCTATTTTTGCTGCTCTTGGTGCATTAGGATCGCTAGGTGGCGGCGCCGCTGCTATTGCAAAAACAGTAATTGCGGCAAAAGATGCCAAAGAAAAACTTAAAGAAAACCAAAGACATAATCAAACTATGGAAGCAATAGCACTAAATAAATCTGGAAACGGATTATATTTACAACCATATAAAAAAGGATTTGGTCTTTTTTTAGGACGGCGAAAAACACAAAAAAACTTACGATAAAACTTCTAAAACGAGCGCTCACTAACATAGATTTATATAAGTATGCAAAAAAATTAAAAATAAGAAACTTTCGAGGAGTATTTATGAAAGATGAACTACCTAAATCCGGAGTAAGTGCCGTTGAATGTGGTATAATAAATTTGGATAATAAAAATGGAGCTGGAACACATTGGACAGCTTATAAAAAGATTGGTACACGCGCAGTATATTTTGATAGTTTTGGAAACTTACAACCTCCGTTGGAATTAACTAAATACTTAAAGAGTAACGGTCCTTGTAATATAATTTACAATCACAATCATTTTCAATCTTTTAATACTGTCAACTGTGGACATTTGTGTTTAAAATTTTTATATAATTATAATCACGATAGGTTTCTCGGTGGCGCATCTAGGGAGATGTTTGCTTTGTAACCGAGAAGCCCCGGGTTCAAATCCGAGTTTTAAGGTTTCAGGTAATAAGATTCAAACACCATTGAGTAGTAGAGTTTATGCTTAACATTTAAGATTACTATATAATCCTGATACATTTGAGTTAACAGTTTAGTGAGCTACAAGCAGTATAATGTCTTCCACATTTACCTTGACTGGAGCGGAATCCATTATTTCTAGTAAGTATTATCCTCCTATCATATTAGAAGATGAAGATTATGTTTTGGGTTTGATAAATTTAGAAACGTTTAATTCAATTATGAATATAGACAACTCTAATAATAAATGTCATTTTATACTTCAAAATGGCACAGAACTCTGTATTGCAATTCCTGAAGGTTCTTATGAAATTGATGATTTGAATAATTATTTAAGTGAACAACTTTTAAAATACCCCGTGTACGAAAACAAAGATACACATGAATCTCAGTCTGCTCCTACAATAACCATAAAAGGAAATAATAATACTTTACGATCTGAACTTATATGCACTTTAGATATTGATTTCTCTAAGAAAGGTTCAATCAGTAGTTTATTGGGTTTCAAACCTAAAATCCTGAAAGCAAATAGAAGAAACACATCAGATTTTCCTTGTAAAATTTTTAAATTAAACGCGTTATGCGTAGAATGCAATATCGTCACCAGTTCATTCAGAAACGGCGAGCCAGTACATGTGATTCATGAGTTTTTTCCTACAGTCCCACCAGGATATAAAATTATAGAAACTCCGACTAACGTAATTTATTTACCGATTAACACGAAGCAAATAGACGAAATTACTATAAAAATAACGGATCAAGATCAAAATTTAGTCGATTTTAGAGGAGAGGTAATAACGGTTAGGTTGCATCTTAAAAAGTACAATAAATCATTATAATGGGAATCGTGTTTAATAAAAATAAAAATTGGAGTAAACATATTAATATTACCAAGACAATAAAAAAGTATATAAATCCGAAAAAGAAAGCTAAACTGTTCAGTCGGTCTGGTAAAATCAATCGCTTAACACAAAAGAATAAAAAATTTCTCGAATCTTTAGGACTAATATTACGAACGTAAAAATGAATTATGAAATTTTAAAAGTAAACGAACCACCAATTTTTGATACCACAATAGCATATGCAGAAAAACGAAGTCATCCACCTTATGCATCAAGTTCCTTTAACAACAACGATGAAATAAGAATTCCTATACAACAACAAGAATTATATACGTTACCTTGGTATAGCTCTCTTCATGTACAAGGAAAAGTAGAAGCATATGATGATAAAAACGCAAAGATTCAAACGCCCAATATTCACTTTGTTAATATGGGTATCTTATTTTTGTTTGACGAGATTCGTTTGGAAATTTCTGGAGAAGTTATCGATCGCGTTCAAATCCGGGAATTATGTCTGTTTTAAAAGGTTATGTGTCATACAATACAGAAGAAAGCAAAGCTCTTGAAAACGGTGGTTGGTTTCCAATAGGCAATTCAAGATTATTGGATATATCTTTAGGAAATTTTGATGCGGTTATACCTCTTCGAATGATTTTAGGATCGTGCGAAGATTTTAAAAAGGTAGTGATCAATTGTAGACAAGAATTGGTGTTGCTTCGCAGTAATACCAATAATAACGCTTTAATAGTTGATGACAATATAAAAACTATCAAAGTTCAGCTACATAAGGTTACTTGGCGAGTTCCACACATATCTGTTTCAATTAAAGAACAATTAAAACTGCTCGATATTATTAAAAGTGCAAGAGAATTATACATTCCATTCAGAAGTAGAGAATTACACGAATATCCATCATTACCACAAACACAAAAACATACGTGGGCTATTAAGTCATCAATAGAAAAGCCTCAATGTATAATCTTTGGTTTTCAGACCGATAGAAAAAATCAAATAAATAAAGACTGCAGTCGCTTTGATCATTGCAATTTGACTAATATTAAAGTTTTTCTTAATGATGCAGTATATCCTTACGACAATTTAAATTTAAATTTTACAAAAAACCAGTATGCTTTGTTGTATGAACTATTTACCGAATTTCAAAGTTCGTTCCTTTACAAAGATAGCGAACCGATATTCACGCCAGAAGAATTCAAAAGATATGCCCCAATCGCAGTTATAGACTGTTCTAAGCAAAAGGAGGAATTAAAAAGAGGTCCTATAGATATCAAAATTGAATTTGAAACAAATGTAAATATTCCTGATAAAACAACCGCATATTGTTTAATACTTCACGATAGGATTGTAAAATATGTGCCAATAAAAAATATTATATCATTAGTATAGTGAATCATGTATGTAAATTTTATGTATTATTATTTAAGGATATTGCGATAGGTAGTAGAAATAGGATGTATATCAAAAGGTTTAAAATAAAACAAAATATAAATAATAGTTTTTTTATTGTTATTAATGTGTAATTAACATTAGATAAGATAACGTTTCTTTGTAATCTTCTAAATTAGTGGAAGGCCATTTTGCCGAATCTGGACCAGATGTCCAACCTAATACAGCATCTGGATGGTGTGTTCCTTTACTTATATTCTTCTGTATCCACAACAATATTTCCGCATGTTTTTCGTTTTCTGAAGGATTAAATTTAAAACATATGTTTCGACAGATAAGAGCGGTAATAAATTTTTTTAGAATTTGAACATCAGCAAGGTATGATGCATTGCAAATGCATTCGTCTATACATGATTTAATATCTTTATGATTTTTTAAAATATTTTGTACAGGATAGTTTAAATGACAAGCATTGATAATGTTAAAGTTAGATAGTAACTTCAAAATATACAATTTGAATGAAATATTGCGCTCTAAACTATGTAGAACTAATATATCATCTAGTTTATTTAAATTTATCGATTCACATTTTTCTGTTTTGCAAACAAACACAATGTTGTTGACATAATTGTCTAGGCTTCGTCTCTTGTCCAAAAGTTGACACAAGTCATCCACTCTTAATTTATTTCCATACAATGCGACAAAAGAAATAATATCGCTTGGAACAACAAAGTTTTCGTTCTTCAACAAAAATGCTAGAGTTTCTTTTGCAGAATCTGTTACATTAAAACGAATTGCATTTTTAAGATATTTTTCGTAAACTTTTTCTTTAGCTTGTTGTGCTTCTAAAGCAATTTGTAAGCCGACATCCATCATAGTAATGTTGTAACCCTTCGAATCACAACTGAACGTATGAAATTAAGATTTTACAAGCAACGGTTTTATAATTTAATCCCCTCCAAACGGTTGATATAGATACCCCCACGGTCTTGTATCGGTACTATCAAAACTGAGCATGCGTTTGTCATCATAAGGACTAAGAACAATTTTACTTTGTTTAACTGAAAAGACATTGTGTTGTTTAGATCTAATAAGTCGTTGATCTGCTTCAAAAATTTTTTTATCAAATAAACATTTTTTATAATCTTCAAAGGTAATTGATTTGATAGAAGATTTTTTAGATCCCTTAGATTTTTTTATTAATTTTTTAGTAAACTCGTCATCAACAATGTAAGAGTACATCTTTGATCTAAGCCCTACAAATTCAAGCATTATCTTTCCATTATTTTCATCTTTCATTAATCCCGGTTGTTTTTTGTTTTTCAGTTGTGTGTTTGATAAATGTTTTTAATGTCATAATCAGAAGTGTCAAAACGATGACTGTCTTGTTTAATATACTCATAGATGTTTATATTTTTAAAGCTATAAATTAAACTATCGGTGTCTGTATATAACAATTTGACGTTTTCTCCAAACGTCTTTATAACGTAGTCATAATGAAATTCGTATAAAAAAATTTTTGAAATATCTAATATGCTAAATCCCACATAAATAGGTTTATTCATACATATTTTTAATTTGTTCATTTCTACTATAACCATATCTTCATCAAATACAACTGAGCTGTGAAAATTTGGTTTCGAGATAAGAGATCGCACTCCCCATCGTCCGTCCCATTTCTAACATTTTCCATGCATTTGCCGTAAATCGCATTAATCATTAATTTATAAAAATCTTTCTCGAAATCATTTTTAGATTGTTGGCGTAATTTTGTATTTAAATCTATGTATTGTTTTAACCAAGGAGATTGATGAAATTTGAGCACTCTATGCACTTTTTTTAATTGCATACCTAATCTTAAATACATTTTTAAGTTTCTATAGTGAACGACATATCGTTCTTTTGGAAACAAAGTTAATAACAATTTTTTAAGTTTAGTTTTTGAAGTCGGAGGAACCATATGTTCAGGTGCCAATGGCAAATCGCTATGTAAATTATGTAACTGAATTGGATAAGTTAAATCACATTCAATGATATATCCAACGAAAAAGTCATCAGGAGTATTTAAAATTTCTTTAACATCAAAATTTTCCATAAATTCAAAATTTCCGTATGGTAAATATTGAGACATGGCTGCTCCATATAAGTTATTTACATCAAAATACATTAAATACGTACTATCTTTAGTAGAATCAATACCGTTTTTCATATATTTATTATTTGCTTTAGCGTATCTATTGGAACATTGAGAAACGCCTCCTCTAATTCCTTGCTCAACGAACATAACCATATCAATATCGGTGAGAAGTTCTAATGAAATGTTTGTAGTTTTTAACATAGCATCAAACGTTAATCCGGGGGCAGTGTAATAGTGTAACGGATCTAAAGTATATGTTTTTAAACAAGTTTCGCGAAAAGTTTCAAACACGTCAGCTAGTAAAAGTACATCCGTTTTTAAGTACAAATCAGAATATTCGCCTATATTTCGAATTCCAAATACTTTCCAAACATTTACAGCATGAGCATAATCTTCATCGCTAATATTTTCATCATTTACGTGGTAAACACGTTTCTTCTAACTTTATCCAAGAATCTACATAATCGTAAGGAAATATTCATTTCTTGTTTAATAAACGAAATTCTTCTTCAGTATTACAATAAAACTTTGTAATCTTTTTTTGATCGTCTAACAAATTAGAAGAAAGACGATCTAAGCTTTGCGACATAAAACGGAAAGAATCTATAAACCTAAGAGAAATATTTGTATTTGGTATCGATTTCGTAAAAGAAATATATTTTTCTTTATTTATTGGCAATAGTTTAACGTTTCCTTCAAATAATGTGGTTAGTTTTTTAATGATAAAGTGTGCGTCATATCCACCCATGTTATGAAATACTACAGGTATACAGTGTTCATCTTTATAGTTTAAATTGCAACTCTGGTGAGCGGCTCCCCTAAACATCCCTGTTTGATGGTTATGATCTCGAACTCTAACTTGATCATCATTAAAAGGTTGTTTACATATGTGACATACTTTAGAAATTAAGAAACTTTGATGTTGTTGATAATTCAGTTTTCCCATCGGAACAATCATGTTAAGTTGTTCATAACAGATATCAACAATATTTTTTAATTCACGTACGAACCAATCGATGCAATCGATTCCTCGATATGTGCAAAATTTTGATAAAGTATTATCGTATGAACATTTTAAATAATATGCTATACTAAACGGTATATGTTTTTGGTATGATTTCGATTTAGTGTTAAGTAAATTTGAGTTTGCATCGTTGCACTTTTCTAGAATGCATTCCAAATCAGCATAAATAGCAAAAGGAACTTTTTCCTGATAACGATAATTTTTAAATGATAAGTATTTCTCAGATTGTTTAGGCAATCGCACACAACATTTATTAGAATTCATACAGTAAGTTTTATGTTTTTCGAGTATGTCCCGTGTTCTAAAGTAATTTAAACATCGTTCACAAATAAAAATCTTATGATTACGAGTCGATAGTTGTTTTGATAAAAGCGCGGACAAATTTTTGATCCAAGTAAAATGAAATAGTAGCTGTTCTTCAGATACATCGTTTATGTCCACCTGTGGTTTGGAGCTTAAAGGAAGCATAAGTAGATTTATGACTTTAACATTTGTTTCGGAAATAGAACTAAGAGAACAAGGTAAAATTTTTTTGTTCTCTATGCAAAACAAATTAATGGATAGTTTGTTAAGTTTTTCAAATGTTCTTATGTCTTTTATAGTTATAGGAAATTTAATACCATCGCAATTTAAAACATTATGAAAATGCGGATACGACGATAGTCTATTAGAATTTATCTTGGCGGGGTATAAAGCAGATACTACAGACCAAAGAAAACAGTATGGATCGTCGTTCTTAACATTTACAACAGCGTGTTTCGTTTTTATATAGTTCGGAACCGATACAAAAGTGGAATAACCTACTTTAAGAGGATCGTATTTGTTAACATTCACTTTAAGTCCCAAAAGTTCGTGTAAAGCCCAACCGCTGTCTTTTTCCGCAAATTCTTCTAATTTTGTTGCAAGTTTATCAAACACATGTACTTGATACCACCGTTTTAAATTAGTAGTACGATCAATAACGTTATTTTTAATACAAAACGTTTTTAAATCTACTTTGCCTGTTTGAGGCTTAATAAAATTGGCGCTTAGAATTACATTTACTTTAAGAAGAGATTCTTTAAGACATTTTTTAATTTTTATATTAAAACATTTAAAAGATTTTTTTAAAAAAGTTAAAGGGTCTTTTATGGTAAGATTTGATATAAAACCGGTGCGAATTCTGTTGTTGAAACACGATTCCACATCTTCCCAAATAACTTTACATTTATTTCGTTTTAAATTTGTCGATAACCCTTCACCTGATTTGATCACTAAAACTTTTTTAAGTTGTCTAAGTTTTAAACGATAAAATTTAAAATACGCTAAACTCGTTTCAATCGAGAAAGGGGATTCCAATATATTTTCTTTGTGTATTTTATTTTGATTGCTTTACGAACAATTTGTATTGCACTATTAATATAAGCTTTAAGATTATTGATTTCGTTTAGCGTTTTTATGTTTTCGAAATAAACACGCGTCACGGTCAAGTATCGTTTACACAACTTAGATACGGTATCCATTTTACACGAATGAATAATGCAAGAGATTCGAAGTATAAACTTTTAAAGATTTACGAGTCTACACGATAGTATACGAATTAGCGAAGAATTACGAATGTGGTCGATGTTTAACAAAATGTAGAAGATTCACGAACATTAACGATCGTTGACGATTCCCCACCTATCGAATTGTAGAAAAAGTGCAGTGGGGATAAAAATAGAAGGAGAAAATTGTATATAATTGAGAAACGTTCATAGTGATTTATCATTTTCAATAATATTTTTATTGAAGAATAATCAAGAATAATATGAATTCAGGAAATATATTGGGAGCAGGTAAAATAAAAATTTTAATCTACAAACTCAAATCTAAATATGTTCATTTTTGTGATAGATATGGTTATTTGCCCATACAATAAATTTCACGTGATGCTGCGACATAGGTTGGCAAAACATCTGTGGAAGTGTCACCCGGTGGAAACAAAACAACAAAGCGATATGGAATACCGGAAGAAGTTGTTGCAATGGGAGCAAGATCAGAAAACCCGACGGCCCATGCCAGTGACTGCTCCACCGGTACTGTTTCCGCCGGGGTCCTATGAAACATGGGATGATGATGAACTTCAAAGTTAGACCTATGTCGCAGGTCAACAATGAAATATATATGTATATATAATGTAGTACATGTATTAATAAATAATCAAAAAATTATACTTTGTTTTAATTAATACTTCTTCGTTTGTTAGTATCGATGATATACAAATAAAAAATGATTTATAAAGTAGTGCCAATATCTTTAAAACTAAAGAGCAAATCAAAATTTTACCTATGAGAAAAAATATGCATCATATGCGTCTGAATTTGAAACGTACATTAAAACTTGCAAATAAAGGGGTGAATTTCATAAATTTGACAAAACAAAATATTTTACCTAACTTATTTTACATATTTGAATTCCTCGCTTAAAACCATGAAATTTGATATAAAACTCGATAGGATTCTGACAAGTTTGAAAAAACTACCCCTAATTTTTTTTTGTAAGTATATAACAAATATAGTATATCATTTTGGCAGAGTTAAAAAAAATTTCTGTCACTGCAAGTGATAGTATTTAAAAAAATAGTATTAAACAATGACGCAAAACTAAAAAGCAATGTGAATGTTAGTTGAAAAATATTAGTAGTATTTAAAAATAAATATACATATCTAATCACATAGTATTTAACAACCAATAAAGAGTAAAAAAAAATCATTTCCGCCCCACCAAAAACTAAGGGTGGATTTTTTATGTCATAGTAAGTTCAACGATTACTGTCTCGATGTTCGATCAAATACCTTGGACTTAAAAAAAAAAAAAAAAAAAAATTACATACATGTATATGTTTAACCTTACATTATTATGTATGTTCTAACCTAACAATAAATTCCGGATGTCAACCTTGGTGCAAAATTTTGTTCTGGAGTATCATATCAGCCTGGTATCAAATTTCAACGTTCGGTGTCAAATTTCTACTTCCGGTGTCGAATTTCGACTTCCGGTGTCAGGTTTCTATTTCCGGTGTCAGATTACGACTTCCGGTGTCAAATTTCTACGTCCGGTATCAAATTTCTATGTTGGGTATCAAATTTCAACTTTCGGTTTCAAATTTCAAATTGTGGTGTCAAATTTCAACTTTTAGTATCAAATTTCAACTTGTGGTGTCAGATTTCAACTTGTGGTGTCAAATTTCAATTTGTGGTGTCAAATTTCAATTTGTGGTGTCAAATTTCAACTTGTGGTGTCAAATTTCAACTTGTAGTGCATTGTCAGCAAATTTTTTCGAGTTCATGACTTATGGTGTACCGTTCATTTTTCTGATGAGTTAACAAATTTTTTACAATGAACTTATGGTGTCTACTTCATTTCCGTTTGAAAGTTCAACCACCATTATAATGCTGACTTAACTACAAAGTTCATATACCTTGATTTTGAAAAGAAAATACTTTTTGCGAATTCATGGAATTTTTTATTATATAAACTAATACTTAATTAGTTTAACTTAGTCTTCAGCTGCTTCTGAAACACAAAGCATCATTATCATCATGTCTTTATCATTGATCAGCAAGCCGAAAATAAATATCATTGAAGATATTGTAATAAAGGTAAGTTAATTTTTATATTTTTTGTTTATATTGTTTAAATAATTTGCTTAAATTATATATATATATATATATATATAAAAATTTATCATTTTTGTATCCAAGTCTAATGCATTTTTTTTTGTAGAGTGGTGTCTGTGCCCAGCCCGGTATGCCTGCGTTGGTGCCAATTAACAATTCGGTAAAAAAATTTTACACTTGTTCATAGTTTGAAATTTGTTTTAATTAATAATAGGTCTTATAATTTTATAAATAATTTTAACAACATTTTTACAGGTTGACAGGATGTTAGACGAAATGTTTGTGGACGGCCAAGTAAGCTAATTTGTTTGCGTTATAAAATTTATTTTAATCAATAACTTGTATTGTTATTTCAGAAGTTTCCGAATCTTAATTCTCCGTCGCCTCCTTCCCCTACGTATGGAGATGATAGAAATGTGGTAAATTAATTTTTTCTTTATAATTTTCAATTATTTAATTGCATCCTGTATTTTGTTTCAGTCGCAAGATCTCATTTCTATCGATAGTGAGTGTATGTTGGTTGAGCCGGAAGAACATCCTGCTGAAGGGCTCAACATTCATCACCCACCAAGAGGGAAGGATTGGGGAAGGTTAAGAAGCCTCTACCAGGCGAAAACGGAGGATGAAGATGAGGAAACGTCCATACTGGATGGGCACAGCCAATGTAGTGTAGAACAATTTAGTGTAGAACAAAGTGCATCAAAAATAAGAAACCTGGAAAAACAATTTATTAGTGATATAAAAAAAAATTATAGAGAAAGTAGGGCTAAGGTTAGTAGTAATGAAAAACTTTGTAGCAGTAGTAGAAATTTAGTAAAAACTTAAAAGTGATTTAGTGGTAGCGGAAAGACAGTATAGAAATAATTTAAAAAAACAAAAACAATTAATTAGTGATATAAGAATATGTAAGGAAATTAGTAGTAAGTACGGTTTTAGTTTAGTATAATAATTGTAAATATTGATTTAGGTTAGTTAAGTTTGTATTTATATTTAATAAAACATGATTTAAAAAACTTTATCTTTTTATTCCAAACGAAATTTTCTATGATCTCTTAACATAAATCTGCTGTTTAACTTCTTTTAAAATATAATAAACTTTAAAATTAAAACTATTTTGAATTGAGTTTATTAAATATTCAAAAAGCTTTATGAATTTAAAACATCACTTACCAAAGTTTAACTGTAGTGGTTCAGTTTAAAATAATTTTTATATTATTTATTAGCTGAGGTCATATAATAATAGTTATCAATAGAAATACATAATTCTTTTCAATTAAAATTTGATACATAATCTCTGTCAAGTTTAGTATAAATTTACAAAACATTATTCAATGTTATTTATCATCACCGTTTGAAAGGATAATTTTGCTCATTATTGTTTTTGCAAACATTCTTTAAAATAATTTTTATTTACAAATCGTTTTTTTTTGCCTTTTAACTTCTTTTATGCACTAATTTGGTGAAAAATGTTTACCTCCATCACTTCTGATTATATCGTGAACGGAACAAAAAATACATCGAGTACCCTCTATGTCCGTCTCACCTTTACATTTTGGACAAACAAATCTTACAACTATAGGCATGTTGGTTTGAGTGCAGTTGGAATTTTTTTAACCCGCTTTAGTAAGTTACTGTATTTATATATTTACTAAAATGTGTTAAATTTCCTCTCAAAGTTTATTACTCGCATTACTTAATTACTTTTTTTATTGTATTTGATGAACTTAATATTGATTTCATATACTGCTTTAATATAAATTTATTTTAGATGCAAAACCAAACTCACTAATATAACTTGTAAACAATGTAAATAAGTCATATATTTATCAATGTACGGTCACACTTATAATTATAGAATAAAAAAAGCATAATTATTATAAACATTTATTGTTCATTTTATTTTTACATTCTTTAAATTATTAGTGATTTCATACATTTTAATTTTAGTCGATAATTTTTCTAAATTTTCCAAATATAATTTTAACATTTATTATACATTTTTCTCATATGCGCACTTTTTTATTCATTTTTCACTCTAAAACAAATTCAGTGTTTGTTGTTTCACCAACAGCTCACAAGATAGATGTTTTTTCTGAACCAATCACGCTATTAATTTGGTCTTCAATCAAAAACTTGTTAATAAATCTTTGTGGTAGAGGTACTTTAAAATCTTTTGCAATCGACAATCACTTGCTCCCCAAATTTACCATCGATTTTACTAAAACATTTAATTTTATACTGCTCATTTATTGACAGACTTCTTGCACTCACATAAGGAACCAAATGAGAGGTTTCGTTCAAGTATGCAAAAAATGATTCCATCTTAATTTCTTTCTTAAATTTATTATCACGAATAAAAGTTAAAATATAAATATTAAATCTTCACAAATATCACCTTTATATACACAAACAGCATCCTCACCATCACTACGAACTTTCCTGACAAACCTAGATCCGAGCATACCCGAAACGTAACGACTCTTACGACGTTTTGCGATTTCCCCACCACCAATACGATCTATCCCGACTTACCAAATGCGAATGCAACTCGAGCATATCCGAAACAAAACGATAGCAACGAAACTCCACGATCTCTTACCGATCTTACCCGAGTGATCCAGAACCGGCCCTACTATACTACTCATGATATTCCATCAACGCATGGAGAATTACTCAGTTTGCAGATGACACTGCTTTACTTGTTAAAGACTGGAAACTAACTTGAGCAATAACAAAACTTCAACGACGAATCAACAACATTGCTAAATGGTTCAAACAATGGAATTTAAATAGAAATAAAAACAAATGCGTAGCCAAAATCTTTACCCTGCGCTGAGCAAGCAATCTGCCACCAATAACAATTAATAACAACCCAATTCCGTGGAACAGCAACGCAGAAAGTGTAAAATATCTAAGAGTACTATTAGATACTAGATTGACATGGAAACCTGGGGTAGTACAGCGCATACATATGTAAACAAAATACAAGTGCTACAAAACAAACTTTTAAGAATCGCGGTAAATGCTAAGTGGTATGTAACAAATAAACAGCTACATAACGAATTATGTATGTTGATAATCAGTGACTACAATAAGAACGTAACTGTTTCACCCAAAATTAGATAGCTGTGAAGGTGCGGAATATTATATATTAAGACGTAGAAATATTCATACAAGATTAAAACGAAAGTTAACACAGGGCGTTTATTTGTAGTATTATTGTAAGAAATTCCTTTTACTTATATTTTCTTTCTTACCTGTTCAAAATTATTTTATTATTTTATGTTGATGTTCTAAATTATTAAACAGGCCCTCCCCAAAGAAATTATTCAGCAATATAGGTACATAAGCGATATTTGCTCGTGGAAGTTGTTGCAAGAAAATGAACTTTTCTTGTTCGGTGAGTTCAGTTAGATTTTTTTGGATATACTTATAACTTCCATTTTTTATTTAGGTGGCGACGGTCATATAGTCCATGTTGACGAATCTGTTATCATCAAACAAAAATTTCATAGGGAACATAGAGGCGAGAAAAATGGATTTTAGGGATTTACGATATCCAGAGAAAACGTCGTTATTTACTATGTAATCCTAATCGGAGTGCTGAAGTACTTACTGGTATTATTAAAAACCATGTTCTACCTGGTACTGATGAGTGGAGTGACTGGCGTGGTTACAGCAGTTTATCAATTTTAGATAAAGTTTCCCCATGTATTCATAAAATGGTCAACCATTCTCAAAACTTTCGTGGCCCAGTGACTGGTGTTTGTACCAATCATGTAGAAAGATATTCGTCATTATTGAAACAATTTTTAAGAGGACTCGGGGTGTTGCAGTCTGTGTATTTGCCCAAATACATAGACATGTTTTTGTGGTGGCAGATCTACAGCGGCGTAAATGCAGCTGATTGTTTTAATAATTTAATCACCCACATTACCGAAAAATATACATTTTAAGATGTTGATGTTCATATCTTTTTCTATTTTGCCATCTTTTTAAATTTTTAATGTTTATTAGCAGTCACCTTTTAACTATATTAAATTGTTACGATAACAATAACTTTTTTCGTTTCCTTCAAATGTTTATCAGATATTAGATAGAACGTTATTTGATCTGTATAAGACGGTCGGGAAGAAAATTTAACTAGTTGATTCTTCTTAGTTTCTCACTCATCCGAATTTTTTTTAAATTGTGCTATATCGACGTAGTACTCATCTCTTCTTCCCAGAAAATCTTTCAAATCCGACTTGCAATGAGGTATATGACACCAGACCCATTTTATTTAATTACGGAATATACAGGTATACAACAAAAACGTAAACAAAAACTTGTTTAAAAATAACCATGTTTAAAGTTTAATATTTTCACTAAGTCAGTTCACAATTAGTACCTAATTAATTGTGAATTGACACTGAAAATATCAAATTGTATTAAAAAAGGGTAGGTTCGCCGGTAGTAGGACATCTTAAGCAAACCTGAATTTTAAATGTACATAAAATGACCAGAATTTGGAAAATCGCAATGTAACTTATTCTACAGGAAAGTTTTTTATTTGGCTTTTTGCCAGTTACCATTATACTATTTCCAAAGCTAACCGATAATTTCTAAAAAAATAATAATAAAAAAATGCGATTTGCTGGTAATCGGGCAGTGTTTCCCATCGTCGAGTCAAGTAGTCCGCGTCCGCAAATATTTCTTCTAAAATAGGCTCCCTTTCATCACTTAAGTCAGAATTTTTGTTGTTTTGTTCGTTTTCATATGGATTGAGGAGTACGCCTTGATGTAGTATTGCTACACCATTTTTTTGATTTACACCATACTTTTAAGCTGCGTGTGTTTGTTCATCGAAAACTATTTCCATTTCTTCAATTTCATGTGGCATCAAAAATAAGCTGTTGCTGACACTAGTTTTTTGAGGCAGCAATGACTAACTAGATTTAAAATTTTGTCTGAACATAATCCAAGCTCTGAAAGTTGAGGTTTTAGCTTTGAAATCACTTTTTCGGCACAAACTATATCTGATATTTCGTCAAGATCATTTTCTATTTGACTTGTCAAATGCTCTAAAACATTTTGGACACACTTTGAATAATTGACAAAATCAGGATTGAATGGATACAATCCACAGGCTTTACAGCCGTTTTTCATATTACTGGACATTTTTGAATTCTGAAAAGCTTTCTCAAATAATGGGACAAAAGTCAATTTTTGTGACTACGTGATTCTCATTTTTTGGTTACTACTCCCTCATTTCTTGGCGCCAATATTCTTTTAGAGATTTGAATACGCCAACGTTGGTAGGCTGAAGGAGATGAGTCACATTTGGGGGTAACGCGTACAATATTAAGCAAGTTTTATTACAAAACGTGTAATCCATTAGCTACAAATTCGTAAAACACGTCTGACTTCATCCATTCAGAGTCTGTTTTGCCGAGGATCGAATCAGGGGGGCATGCTTTCCACTAATGTTTTTGATGGTTTTACGTAAGGAAATATTAGAGAGGCGGGCAAAGTCTACTGTCGGCGGTAAACGTAATCAAAGCCGTTAAATTTTTCTTGCTATACCCCTTTTTTTACAATATGTTGATTATGTCCTTTAAAACCTAGTATTTTTCCCATCTTTGGACACAAGCTGAAGTGTTTAAAACGCGACTTGGATCTTCTAAAATATCGATGGCGCTCGAGTTAATTAAAAAGAATTTTAAGTCAGCAAACCAAGACCGTATGTGTAATCTATCTTCTGTATTTTTCGAGCGACTCTACATTTTAAAACGGTAATACCATGTCTGACCAGGCTTTCCATTGGTAGATGGAGTTTCCAACTTTTCTGCCTAAACAATTTTCTGAACCGTAGTAAGCAACTCATCTTTTTTTTATTGGAAACCCACATTTTGACATGTTTTCAATCCAGGTGGCTATTTTCTCTTCGTGCTTATTTGTTAAAATGGATTTGGTCCCATCTGGTTACAAATTTCGCTTTCTTTCCCTTTAATACGGTCTTGTACCGTGGACTTGGCTTTCCCTTTGGGTTTCAAGTCTGGAAATTAAGAATAACCTTATAAAATCAAGAAATATTTTTTTTTTAAATTTTTTTAATGTTGTCCCATACTTTAAACGGTAAAATTTCTTATTGGCCAGTGGTCTGACACTTTTTATATGCATGAATCTATATTCCGATTTACTACTTTGATGTCCGTTCACCGAATCTGATTTAAACTTCATTAGGTTTAAGCTGTTTAAAAAAAGAGATAACTTAGTGACGAATATTACACCAGAAAAAGACAAAGACAAAAACAAAAACACCTTTTATTTCCAGTAGGTGTACTGAACTTTTAACAAAATGGTCAGCCAGTTAAGGAAGATTTATGAACTTAACGTTGCCATTTGCCGTTACAGTTTGATATTTTACGTTTGCTGCTGTCGTTTGACGCTGGTGCATGTGAATGTATAAACTTGTTTCCGCCAACCTCACGTTGAGGTTAGATTCTAATGCGAATTTGAGTTGGATCAGGGATTGCGATTTTTCGAATTTCAAAATGAATTTAGAAGATAAAAATAATTTATTAGAATATGCATTTCTCCTTGTGTACTTGGTGTGTTGAAACTTAGAACTTAGAAGGCGTCGGCGATATAAAGTTAGGCCGATCAATCGAAGTAGACAAAATAATGGTAGTTTTAAGTATTATAAAATAATGAAGCTGTTGGATCCCGAGCAATTTTTTAAAAACACCAGAATGACTGTCCTGTATTGGAAAAAAAAGTGAAGCCAATAATTGCAAAGCAGATCAGATGGGATATCATCGGAGCATCGTTTAATTATTACTTTGCAGTAAGCTATAAATTTTCTGAAGTTGTTAATGATTTTCATGTTTCTATTTTTTATAGCCTTGACGTTTCATGTCGGTTTGACGACAGTGCATAAGATTATACACGAAACATGTAAGGCATTATGGAATACCTTACATGAAGAATATTTGAAAGCGCCCTGTGGTCAGAATGAATGGTTAGATATGGCTAATGGTTTTTATGAAAGATGGAATTTTCCGCATTGCATTGGCGCCTTAGACGGAAAACATATCAACATCGAACCAACGAAGAGTGGATCTTTATATTTTAATTATAAAAAGCAAATTTATTTTTGTTGACATCGGAACATATGGTTCGCAGAGTGATGGTGGAATTTTCAAAGAAAGCATTTTTGACCAGAGAATGGAGCAGAATGATATGAATAGACCACCATCAAAAGAGTTACTAGGAAGTGACACTGAAGTACCTTATATGTTTGTTGCTGATAAAGCCTTTCCACTGAAATCATACAACATGAGGCTTTTCCCCGGAAAACATTTTAGACGGTACACAATTATTGTCAAACATTTATTGCTCAGTCAGTTTTGTTGACAAACGCGACAAAGAAAATGGTGCATGGAGAAGAAACTGCACTGTTAGCACCAGTAGGAAGAATGGGCACTAATTTAGCACGCAGACAAGTGTATCAAATTAGAACTCGATTTTCAGATTACTTTATATCAGACGCAGGACGAGTTGAATGGCAGAATAATATTTTTAACATACATAAAAAGAATTATTGTTGAAATATTTTTATTAAACACTATAAGTAATAATTGTAATTAATTCTACCTAGTCCATATCTTCCACAATTCCTAATATGGTTTTCCGATTTTCTCGTGCTTATTTTGCTGGCATTTCTAAAAGCCTTGCGTGCAAATACTCGATAAAAGTTGCATTTGGGTCACGCCTTCTGCTTTGGTTCACTTGTATAGAAGCGGCAAGTTTTTTTGCCGCTTGCATAACTTGCGTATAGTCATCGTCCACTTTCCGTTTTTTAGTTGTTGGTATGACATGTGCAATGTTGTATGGTTGTGTAGAAGGTGAACGACAACTATCTGTCTCTGCCAAATTTGGAGGTTTTAGAAGAGTAACCTCTACTTCAAGTGAAGTGACATATGATCTGCAACAGCAAACGGCAACGTCAAGTTTATAAAGATTAATAATTATTTGGGGACATATGGTTTTATATTGTAGAAGTTATTTCAGATTATACATGCTTTGTCCGACTACCGGTGCTATCCGGCTTACCGGCGAATTTATCCTATCTTCACTTAGAGATGGGTTACTTTAAGTAAACTATGTTTAAATTTTTATACCTATCTCACTTACAGTCAAAAAATTTAAAATATCGATTATTGCCTGCATTGTTTTTATATCCTATATTTAGGCAATTGTTATCTTTTAAAACTTGAAGTATAAGAATTAATTGTATTTTAACACTCGACTTTCCAACTTCAATACTTTTATATATTAAACTTCTTTCCAAAAATGCATTTTTTAAACAAAGTCACAAAACGTGAAAATAATGCGGTATTTTAGTACCACGAGGCCGATGTGTTAGTATGTATATTAAACACAACCACGATGCTTTAGTAATTTAATTGAATATATAAACACACATAAAATCTTAAATCCGCCATTTTATAATCGTCTATAATGACATAAAGGGTATGTTCCACTTAATGATCAAAACGCTCCCGTCCGTTACCGGTATGTAATCCGTGCCACTAAATTTTGAAATGTGTTGCCGAACTCATAAGTGGAACGTATGAAGGAATAAAGTGTCAAAAGTGTTAGGTTAGGTTATTGAAATGAATCAATATCATAGATCAATATTAATAATGCGTCGAAATAAATATTCCGAAAGTTTATCAAGTTCTGATGAGGAATGGAAAGAAGTTATAGGAAAAAGAAGAAAAAGAAAAGTTCGCCCCGGTATTACTCACTATGGAGATGTAGTTAAAAGTTACAAGGACCATTTAAGGTTAGTAACGATTGAATAACTAATTGCATATTCTTTGTTACATGACATCCAGATTATGTATATCAAAAATATCTGTCGGTATTGATAACGATTATTGTATGTAGGATGTCCCGAGACACATTTATTTATGTTCTCCTAATTCTTAATAAGGCGTTGATAAGGCAAGTAAAAGGCTGTCCTACAATACCTTCTTACCAACAGCTGTTAGTAGCTCTTTCGAAAATGGTCACTATGAATTCATATAGGTAACGTACATATTAAAAATTTTAAATATCGGATCAACTATAATTATTTTCTCTTACAGATCAATTTGTGATCGCTTCAATATAGGAAGAGCTACAGCTCTTAGAGCAGTTCGAAAATTCACAAATGCCCTGTTCAAAAAACCAGAAAGATTTCAGTGGCCTAGTGGAAATCGTGTTGTTTTAGTGATGAGAGGATTCGAGGAAGTGAGTGGCTATTCCAAAGTAATTGGGGCCATCGATTGCACACATATACCTAAAGAAAATCCAGCAGACTATATTAACCGTATATCATATCATTCTCTTCAATTGTAGGTAAGTACCCATTGCAGTTATAAATTGGTATATTTTTGTAGTTCATTTTAGATAGTGTGTGATCATAGAGGTTTAATAACACATTGTTACACTGGGCATCCTGGCTCTGTCCATGACCAGAGGGTTTTTCGACAATCTGAAGTAGCTAACTATTTGGAAAATGCTGAAAAATTTTCGGAAAATAGTCATCTTTTGGGCGATGCTGCATATCAATTGCATCAACACCTGATTACACCATTTCGAGATAATGGTCACCTTACAGACGGGCAAAAAAACATAATTACCATCATGCAGCTGGCAGGGTTAAAGTTAAGAGGTTTATAGGTTTATTAAAAGAAGGATGATGAGCTTATTACGTTGTCTACCAATGAAAACAGTAGACCTGATGGCCAAGTATATCACAGCATGTTGTGTGATTCATAACATATGCACCGTACGGGGAGATTAAATTGCTGTTCTCACAATACCTGTTCCCCAACACAATATACATCAACATATTGAAATCAACCAAGCAAGGGAAAAACTGGAATTCACAAGAGAAATCTTATTATCAACACATTACGCTAACTGTCATAACTAATTACGTAGTAATTAAAGATCTTTTTGTTTTTTCATATATAACAATGATAAATCAATGCCAACCTACAAATTAACCTATATGTAACCAATAATTATATACAAAAAATAGCTGACCCGGCAAACGTTGTTTTGCCATGTATATTATTTCTAGGAAACACTTATAATCGAAAGCGTTATAAACAATAAAAGTATGCTTTATTTATGGTAATAAATTAATGTTTACTGAAGTAATGAATATGTTTTAAATTACAATTCTTGATAGCTATCTAAACATCAAAAATAATTATTCATATTTTTACTATCAATTATGACAGTTGAAAAAAAAATTAATCTCTTAGCGCAATAGAGTGTACAATATTCTTGGATTGTCCGTCTTTAGCCAACAGAAACAAACTAGATGGTTTTCTCACGCAAGAACATGCCACATATAGTTGTCCGTGGGAAAAGCATGGTGTTTCCAAATCTAAGCCACATACAGACAATGTCTGGCCTTGTGACTTATTGATCGTCATAGCGAATGCCAATGTAATTGGGAATTGAGTGCGTTTGAATTCAATTGGCACATCTGTAGGAATCATAGGGATTCGTGGCAGCAACACATTTTCGCCTTGAAACTTGCCATTCAAGATGATGGCTTCAATAACGTTTTTCATTAATGTTTTAATGACTAATCGTGTGCCATTACATAGCCGTGGTGGGTTTAAGTTACGAAACAGAATAATCGGAGATCCAACCTTCAATTGTAAATGGTGTGGTGGCATGCCTGGAAAATCCAACGAATTTAAAAACTCAATTGGATAATTCACAGTCTCGTTAGTATCAGAAACTGCATCGATAGATTTATACGACACCAAGTCCCCAGGTAACATGTTACAATATTTATTATGATCTAATGGGGGAGGTAGAGAAAAAGAAAGAACGAAGAATAAATTACTTAAACGTAATTGCCGAGATGTTGTTGCTTACCTTTCGGCTAGCCTCACGGTAGATAGTCGTCGGGTAAAAGAAAATCGTAAGACACCAAGTTTTCTTTCGGTAAGCTAAATGCCCAAGTGCGCCACCTCTTCTCGAAATGTTTTTATCGCAGAATTCCAGTCTAGGTAGGAGAAAAGGAGAGCCTAGACCCGAGGTCCCCCAAAAGAAACATATTGTGAATTAACAATAACCATTTATTGAAATTATTGACTCATAGCCTCCTTCCGGAACGGAAGAAAAAAGGCCCCTCGACGGTTACGCCACTGGTATAATCCCTATTAAATTATTTACATAACCCCCAACAAGAAATAGTAATAACATATCTACAAATTACACATAAGTAAAGCAGGTCCCAAAAATAGATTCTGGGAGCAAACAGAGTTTAACAAGTTGCAATAAACAATTATCTCCGCGGCTACTGTAGATCGTAGCAATACGTAATCGCGTTAATGTACGTAATACCGCCCGTTGACCTTGATCAAGTTCAGCACGACCGGTAATCAGAGTAACATGTAATTAGTTTCCGAGAGACGGCATAGCTCCCAAATTTCTACCCTTGATGATAGCACAAATACTTGATATGACACAAATTATTAACTGGAAGTTACAATAAATAATTGTAATGAATCAACCATTACAAATAAGGCGTTTGATAACCGTGTGAATAAATACTATTAATATTTTACAGCAAAAATGACGTTAGATATTCTTAAACTTAAATCGGCAAGTTACAGACATGCATTATAATTACTACGATAAGGTAAAGTTACAAAAGTGCATTACAATTACTAACGTTAATTAACTTAATCGGTTAAAGAAAGATTACTTTAAATATTATTTATCACTCTTATGTCCGTTACAAAGAATATTCATTATTCTTACTCCAAGAAACTTTATAATAATTGTAGTCGACAAGAAAAGAGATTTACGATTTCACTTAAGACGAACCGCGCGTAGCGATAACAGTAGTCTGTAGCGCGTGAACGAAATGAGGCCGACAGCTAGTGCGTCTCCCGCGACTCGAAGTTAAGGATTTTATAAATACCTCGCTACTTCATTCCCTCGCTTGCACAGCGCCAACGATCCCCTGGGATCCCTTATTTTTGTGTTTTCCCCTTTCGACTACGATTCGCCTTAGTTTAGTGAATCCACCATTCTTACCGGATTCATACTAAAATTCCCCCAGCCATGTTAGAATCCCCAACAGTGCAGATTACAGATGTAAGAACAACGAAGACGTAACTAAGGACTACGGACTAAGAAGTAAGAACCAAGAAGCTAAAATAGCGAGAATTAGTTGATACGCCTCCATTTCTAAACCACGCGTGAAATACTAACCCACTTTATGCGTTTGGCCACCAAATACATCGAGCTGATCTTATCCGCATCGAACGTTTAGTCGGATTTACTCATAATTGCTAAAATAAAGCGTCGTTGTAGTAGATGTTAAAAGATGAAAAAGAAATTCGATGTATTTCACCTCTCCGACGTTTTCACGTTCCTATTCAACCAAATGACAGCATAAAAATGAGGTTTGTAGATGGCCGACTACCTTCGAGCGCCCTCACGAGCGTGACTTAGAATCACGACTCGAGGTCGAGTATATTACAAAAAGTTGCCTACTCTCAGGCGGATTTTTGCTCGAATTGGAATTTACACGTTACAAACAACTGTTGTATCTTTAAATTTAACACATTTTTACCTGCCAAAATCGCTCTTTCTCTCAGGCACTTATGATTTGCATATTGTGTGTGTACGTCGGAAAATCAATAAAAGTATTTTGCGAGATTGTGCAGAAGTCCGTCTGTAATTTTATGCATCCAATATTTTCATGTACAGCAACTTTCCCATCGCCAATATCTAACAGTTGTTTAGAGAAAGTTTCGGCGGATGGATCCTGAAGCATTTGAACGCGCATGTTCACCGTCAGTTGTACGTTTTCAACATTACGCCATAGTCGCGATGATTTTTAACAAGCGTTGATTTCATCAGCGTACGTTGAACGTGGAATAACGGGAAGTGTTTGTCTGAAATCACCTGAAAGGAGTAACAAAGTGCCGCCACATAATTTATCATTGTTTTTTATATCCTTTAATGTCCTATCCAATGCCTCAAGCGAATGTTTGTGTGCCAGAGTACATTCATCCCAGATAATAATTTTACATTGTTTCAGCACTGTGGCCATAGACGATTGTTTTTTTATGTTGCACACTGCATCCGGATTATTTTGAATGTTCAACGGCAGCTTAAATACTCAATGAGCTGTTCTGCCTCCATCTAATAAAGTTGCTGCAATGCCAGAAGATGCAATGGCCAATGCGATGCCATTTTTTGATCGTATCTCGGCAAGAAGTAGCGAAATAAGGAACGTTTTGCCAGTTCTATCTGGTGCATCCAAAAAAAAGAATCCTCCTTGTTCTGCCGAAACTGCAAGCATAATGCGGTCCTAAATAATTTTTTGTTCATCATTTAGTAATGGAACATTGCGACTAACAATGCCTGCCGTTTCCACAGTATTGTACCGTAGTTCACGAGTCATATCTGTGTTGAGTAAATCAGATGCACTTCGATTCGGTGAGCTCATACCGAAATGACTGATTTGTAAATTCGCAATAGCAATGCAAATATCCTCGATAGCAATCAATGATTCATTGTACATTGCATCATTGAATGATATCGTTAGATCGTTGTACCTTGTACTATATCGATACAAAATGTCATCAGTCATTGAATCTTTGTGATTATCCCGCAACATTTGCGCTCGGGCCGGGAAACATGTAGTCAGTACTATAGCAAATAGTAGACGAATTTGTGTTCCTGTGCAGTTTAATGCTGCTTCAGCAAGCATACTGTCCCATTGATTGTCGTCTTCTAGTAAGCCTAGTGCAAGGCATGTCTCTTTATACGTTGGATACTGTTGTCCATATACCTTTAGTATATCTTGAAATGATAAAAACGCAGATAAAAACACTCAGTCTGCCTTGGATTGACTGTATATAAACGACCCAAAGTATTTGATTTAAATAAACCGGGGCACGCATCAACTAGTGTTCCTTTCTTGCGGGGCATCCATTTTTTCGATTGAGCCCATGTAAAATATCGTGGAACTTCAGAATAGAGTAGTGTTTGTGCGAAGGCACCAAACGCATCCGCACGATTGCACAGTTCAAAAAATTCGGTAAGCGTGGTTTTTGGTGGATTTATAGCACGATCAAGCGCTGTATCGCCCGTGAAATATACGCGCTGGCCGTTTTCAAGATGTACAGCTAAATGGATAACTGCTGGATCCCGTTCATGAATTGGAAAACCGAAAATACGCCAGACAGCTTCATTGGAACTGATATACCGGCCAATTTGCTAATTCATAATTTCATCATTTTTATTCAACGGAGGAGCATTTACATTAGTATTCTCAATTCTAAATACAGCCATATGGCTTCCTTTATTAACATATTTGCAAATATATTTGATACTCTTCACCGAACTGCATGACTCAACATTAATATGAGCATTAATTGTTTTGGTCAGCAGAGGTGAATATGGTACCACCCAACGATTGTCAATTGTCTGCGTTACTGATAGTTTTATTGAACGATTATCCGCCATTTTCAAGACTTCTTCGACGATATATTGTATATCCGTCAACATGTGTTACCATATCATTTGTGAAATCTTTAGGAAAACGCTTTGTACATTTTCCGTCTACCGTGCAAGGTGATGGAACGATTCAGATTTCCGCACGGACCATGAATCATGTTTGTAGTCCTAATATCAAATAGTGATTGATCAGTAGACGGATCTGGAATCTCTGCAGAAATTAAACTATCGATGTCTTCAGCACGTATTTTGTCGACGAACCAAATTAAAATGTGAGCATGAGGTAATCCACGCTTTTGCCACTCAACTGAATACATCCAACAACCTGTGGGGCCAAATACATGCAATTTTATAATAAAGCTGATTAAAGACTTTTATGTATTGCATTTTGTCCTGGTAATAGCAACAATGTAATTTCCTGCCATTTTGGATTACATGTAAAAGTAATGAAAAGACACGGTCGTCCATATTCACGCACGAAAGTTATAGCATCCTGTATGTACTCTTGCATGTGACGTGAACCACCTACGTACGATGATGATAAGATAACAGAGTTACCAATTTCGGCAGTGTCAGCGTTGTTCGCAATAGCATCTCACAAGTGAATATATTCTTCCGCACGCAGCTTCTGTTGATTATATCGCAAGTATCGTAGTCGTTCACTCTCTATCTTCACATACATGTCGACCATAAATTGTTGCCAAAGCTCACGACATCGTAAAATGATATTGTCTCGGCCGCGTCTAAACATCAAACGATACGAATAAAAATCCTTCGAGCTAACGTTCTTATTTGTTTCGGCTCCTGTAATAATATATCCTTTAATTAATTGAAGATTCTTCAATAATAATTAATTATGTTTTTAATAATGAATGAATTGACTGTTACAGGATCTCGTTGTTTAATGTTTACGCAATATCCGTCTTGTCCCTTCCAGAAAATTAGTGGATATTGGAGAGCGTCATAAGAACGGTGGGTATCACTAATGAACTGAAGATTATTATTTCTTCTTCGAATCACGATTTGTCGCGTAGCTGTACGGTCGCTAACCATGATTCCAGCAACGTCGTCAACAACAGGGGCGTTGAATCTACGTATATGCTCTCCAGCTGGTGTTCTATCAGGATTGATGACAACAGCACGATTGTCACTTTGTAGCTTATGCATGTGTGATTTGAATAATTTCAATAATTCATTATGCTCATTTAACAGAGCGTTCAGCTCGCTGACGATACGCCTAGCAAAAGGCGAATTGAGATTATGGTAGTCGCAACGTGCATCCACGCGATTGGCGAGTGCACGTTCGGAGTCCTCGCCACCCATAAAGTAAATTTGTAAAAATTTATGAGATTCGTTTGGCATTGGCAGCAATGAGCCCACTTTGTGATAAACTTGGCCTTTGATTTTGAACGCGGAATTAAATTGTTGACCGTTTGCAGCAATATTGTTAACTATTTCTGTTGCTCCAAACGCGTAATATTCAACATCAGGCTCATATTGGAATGCTAGTCGAAGAAATAAATCTGATGTGAATGCTCGAAGAACTTGTTGGCGTTGTTGGTCAATTCCTCTACGTCTTACTATGAATCTGCGCGTTTCTCTTCGTTCTAATTGTTTTTGTTGGTTTCGTTCACCTCGCGCTTCTTGCGATTGTGATTCACGTAACTGCGCCATGCTTGCACGCACATCTGCATTGTTTTCTTGGATTTGTTCGCCAGACCTTCGTGCTCGTATATCTCGCATGACTGTAGAATTGATTGTTCGACGACTCAAACTGGCATTGCTGACTGTACATAGAACATATAAATAAATGAAGTTAAAATACTTACACTGATAGAAAGATTTGTTTATATTTGATAAGCTTTATTAACTGTTAATAAATGATTATTTAACATCATAGGATTCAATTATTAATAGGTAATAAATTATTTATTAAATACGATTTATTTAATGTTACATTAACTATTAATAAATGTACTTTATTCCCAAATAAATATTTATTGAATGTAAAAAAATATTTATTAAAGTTGAAAGAAATTAAATTATTAATAGTTAATAAATCCTTCTATCAGTGTATTGGTAAAAACAGTGACTTAATATTGTATTCGTTTGCTTATTATTTGACTTACCTTTCACAATAATGAAGCAGGTATATTTATTAAACACGTACACGTTTTCGTTTTGATTTAAAACTATTTCCAAAAAATGTTAAGTACAATATATACAGGTACGGTAATGGCCGTTGTTGGCGGGAGATCACAACACGTGTTTATTTACATGAGATCACTTAATTAACTAATAGTTAAAACTGTCTTTATCAGTTATTAATAAATTGTGAATAAATAATTATTGCACTGGAAATTAATAATAAATTTACGAGTAAAATTAACATGATAGATGCACAGAAAAATTAAAATAATACGTATAACAGTCACTGCTACGATCGATATAACAAATTAAACCAAAAGAAAATGGCCGAAAACTGTATAGTGAGTAATACAGGAGACCGGCTTCGTTCTCATCCCTACTACGTGATGTTTGCTGGATGAGAGGTGACAACGGTAGACATCTAGCGGAGATAACTGATCGATTAATAGTTGAGCGGTTATCGACCGGCGAAGGCGGAAGATCAAATTGAATTGAGAAAAAAATCATAATTGAAGGAAATTATTAAAAATAAAAATCGCGATGGAAAAATAGGGGTTGATCGTAGAGGGTTGAAAATTCAGGGTTGTATGTATTTTCTAATGCTGTATCATAAAAAATTTTTTAAAAAAATTTAGGGGTGGACTACCCTTAACATTTAGGGGGATGAAAAATAGATGTTATCCGATTCTCAGACCTACCCAATATGCACACAGAATTTCATGAGAATCCGTCAAGCCCTTTCGGAGGAGTTGAACCACAAACACCGCGACACGAGAATTTTATATATTAGATGTTGATTTTGGTACATACTTTAAAATAAATACCTATTTTATTTTATTAATTTATTTACTTTTTTTTCAACCAAATTTTGGAGAAATACTAAGAATTTCTCAGTTTGGTGTGTTTCTATACTACGATAGAATCCTTCGATGCATCTATGAGTTGCCGCGAATTCAAAATATTTTGCCATATTTCCGCCTTCCTGACCCAAGATCATCTTGATCGGTCAGTTAAACAAAAATGCTTAAATACATAACACAAGTGCTTAAATGAATAGAAATACAAAAGAGTATAACATAAATACATAACATAAATGCATAAAAATATCTAAATACATAAATCACTAACATAACATAACAAAACACTGCAAAGGTTTGTAGAATGAACAACTACATAAATGCGACCATTTCAATCGAACTTAACTAATATGCTCTATAACATAATACTCATAATTAATAAGGCTTTATTTGATCTGGGGGCACAACCGTAATAAATGGCCTTTTAATACAATCAATTTTCATACGTTGACATCATCTTCTACACCATGTACATCAGGTATCAAAGTAGACAATTCTTTTACGATTAAACACTTTTCATTACGGATACTTGTGACTGGTTAAGTGTAATTACATTTGATTGTTGTGCTTTAAGGAAAGTTTGCACAGCAACCTCTATCACATCTTCAATAGTGTATACTTTTTCATTAATTGCGCTTGCATTAAGCTCCTCTTCAACATAAGTATCTCTCTTATCCATACTACTTTTATAATTTGAACGCAAGCCAGAAATAATTTTGAATAATTGGCAATACTCGACACGTGCCACTAACCTAACTTCTTCAATCCGGTTTATTCTCAGTAATCCTACTTCTGAATTTGTGCTAATTTAATACCACGAGGCCGATGTGTTGGTATATTAAAGCAGAACCACGATGCCTTAGTAATTTAATTGAATATATAAACACACGTAAAATCTTAAATCCGCCATTTTATAATCGTCCATAACGTTCACAACATCTAACTAACTCGCGCACCTGCGCACACATAATGACGTGATAATGACCTAAAAAAATTAATTCTTTCAAACATGTAATAGGTAGAATTCCATCTAGTAGGTACGCCATTTTTTAATTTTAATCGAGGGAGAATTGGGATTAATTTGTTTTTGTTTAGAGTAAAATTTTGGCTTGAATATTCCTGTGAAAGTTTTCCACTATGGATTTTACTTTCTTTCTGGCAGTATCTATGTAAGTGACTGTTGAACTGTGAGGATTAACATATGGGCGAAGCAAAGGATGTGCGTACAACCAGCTATTTTGATGAAATTAACATTTGCTGCTTTATCGGTCGTAGCTGCATGCATTTTCCCTGTTGTACACCATTGCTGTGCAATACTTTGAATTTTTTGAGGTATGACTATGTTGATAAACAAAACAGTCTAAAAGACAAGGGAAAAACCCAGTTATCAGAAACAAAATGAGCACTTACCGATATATAATTCTCATTAGCTAACGAAGTCTACCCATCTTTGGTTAAGTTTATATATTCTGATTTTTCCAATAGGTTACTTAAAGAATCTTCATATTTTTTAAGCAATAGTGATTGACTAAATGTTTGTCGAGGAAATTTATAGCTTGGTTCAAGTTCTAGAATTAACCGTCGAAAATCTACGTCGTCTACGATGGAAAAAGGCTGTAAGACTGTAATGAAGTGCTATTATTGTCTCATACGAAATCCTCACTTTTTAAATTGTTTCTGATTTCCTCTTGTACTTTTTCGCCCTCTCCTGTTTCTTCTTCGACAATCGAAAGTATATTTTCAGTAATATCTAAACAAAAGCAATAGACTATACATTTAAAGGAATTTTCAGTAATAATATGCATACTATACATTTCGTGCTAATTGTATTAATGAGTGCACTTATTTTTTGCAACTGAAAACAACTTCTGAATCGCAGCTAAGAGCAAATTAAACAAAAAATTGTATAAATTATTTTTTTCTTTGTTTACCTACATACCTGTTCTCTTTGGCAAGAGCCTGTTATTAACAATAACGTAATCTTTTAATAAAATTACTTTTGAATTATTATTCATTTTGTTTATGATAGAGTAAAGTCGGCAAATATGGAATACCCTTTTTTATTTTGCTTCGCAGAAGAATGAAATTTTAATGTAACATTAGCTAATGGTATCGCCTAACAGTAGTATACATCGAATTTACAGTATATAATACATTATATGCCTTAAAGTAATAAACATAAAAAAATGTAATTATTCTAGCTTCCAAAAATGGCGGGTAATATGGAATACATATATCAGCTAATGTGGTATAGAACTAAATTCCCTCAAAAGGGAGTAAAAATATAATATAGTGCCTAATAACTAAATATTTTTATAGAATTAATCACAATTGTTACAAAAAAAGTTTTACCAAGCTACTTTTATTTAATTGTTTACTTATTTGCAAAAATCACATATGAAAACCTCTTCGCCTGTGGTACTGCTTCATGAGCCCACTCATTGCAAACAACACATCTTACCCATATTTCTCTGCTACGACTTGTAGAAAAACGTTCTTGGCAAAAAATACATTCGACATCTTCTTTCGTTGGTTTCTCAGAGACGAAATTTAATGGAGTATCTTCATCAGAAGAATCATTGAACACTAAATCAACTTCTGATTCAGAAGACGGAAAATCCACCGGTTCCTTTTGTTGTGTTCCCATCTTAGATTTAGTGTTGCTTGGTCCAGCTTTATTGAAATGGCAACTTGTTCCAAATACCTTTCGTTTAACTTTTTGTGTTGATAGATTAAGTGATTCTTCCAATTCTTCTTTATTTGGAGTCGATGTAACTATTTTTGCTTGACCACCTTTTCTCCCACGAGTTCCAGATTTCTTTTTTAATTCTGGGACTGGATTAATGTCATTTGGTAGCACAATTTTTTTATTTGAAATTTCGTTGGGGACATCTTCAATATTTTCTTTCTGCATCTCAGCAGCAAAGTCTTCATCTCTAAAAACACTTCTTTTTTATGGATAAATTCCAGTTGTACTAAACCCTTTTACAGCTCTTTCCCCTGTTCTTATTTTTAGATAAGCGTTTCCAAGTAATTTACATATATCATAGTGTGTTACAGTCCGATTGTTTGTGCGTATAAAAGTTCTAACCTCCTCGTTATAAAAAGTTTTTAATGCACACATGACGGTTTTGTCTAACGGTTGCATTTTATGCGTAGTATGTGGCGGTAAGCACAACATGGTGACAAAGTGCTCCTTAGCCTTTAAAATTACATCTAGATTTCTAGTGTGCGTGTGATGGCCATCTAATATAAGAAGTATTGGGTTAGTAGCTAAAGGTTTAGTTCTTTCTAAAAAATGATCGAACCATTTTGTGAATAGATCCATTTGGATCCATCCTGGTGGATGGAAAGCAAATGACGTCCCTGGTGGGAATTTTGTTTATTTGGTCGCTCGAATTTTTGCGTGGGAATATTATCATAGGAGATACAAAATCACCTCCAGCATTCATACACAGAACAACTGTTACCAAAGAACTGCGTTCTGCCGAAGTAAGCGCTCCAACTTGAGGTTTGCCCTTCAAGGAGACAACTTGGGGGCAGCTCGATTGTACAATAGACAGGCCAGTTTCGTCTACATTGTATATTTTATTTGGTTTATAGTTGGTCTTCTCCATTACATCTTCAAAAAGTTTAAAAAATTCAGTAACCTTTTCTTTGGTAAAACCTACAGTTCGTGCTAGAGAAGTTCCAGTTGACTTCTGCAAACTCAAAATATCTTTATGTTTTTTCATAAAAGAAGTAAACAAATCTTGGCCTGCTGATTCATGCAACAGTGAAAACGGATGTTTTAAATGGTTCCGTCTTGCTAGCTGAAATGCCATTGTACGTACATCTCTACGCGTAAGTCCAAAATACTTTTGATCCATTACTAGTAAATACTGAACCAGTTCTTGTTCTAAATCTGTTGTTAAAACTGGTTTTCTACCCAAAGTAGAGTTGCAAACAGTTTCAGTATCCCCATCTTTATTGCACAAACAAAATAGCGTACTCCGTGGAACGCTATATCGTTTTGATGCAGCCACATATCGTAAATTATTACTTCTTACTGCTTCAATTGCACAATCCGCTTTTAAAGTATTACGCGCGAAAACTTTGCAAATCGCAAATTCACTTTTATTGCGGTTTTAAGGTTATGTAATGTTGTTGGTCAAAAACGGTCGCAGTAAACAATGTTCACTACACTATGTTAATGTGGTTATTGTACAAAAGATGGAACTGCCGATTCCAGTAAAAATAGGGTATTTCATATTACCCGGCCTATTCCATATTTACCGACTTTACTCTAATAATCACAACAAAGGAAACTAAAAATATGTGAGGTTAAAACCACGGATAAAACAAAGTCACCGTAAAATTATTTTGGTACCCTTGGTTAGCATTGGTGACTACCAACAAATGCGTTCAAGGGAATTAACAACTCACCATACTCAACTGGTAGGTGGACTGAACATGCCCATAGGTTTGGCTGTGGTTCGTTTGCAAAATTATGGCGGCATATTTAAATTTTAAACGTGGAATATAGGCAAAATGGAAAAAAATTGCTATTTTACGATTACTAATTGTATTTATAGTCAATACATATAATTAAATACTGTACATGATATAATATAGTTTTATTTACAAAAAATATCGAAGATCAGAGTTTAATGAACGGCAATTTTTTTGAAATTTTCTCTAAAAGACGGATACTTATTGTTAGATTTAGAAGTAGTGGTAATTGGAAATTAAAGATTTATTTATATACTGTTGTAAAATTAACTTCTGAAATGAACGTAATATTCGTAATAGGTAAACTACATAAAACATTATTTTATTTTTTTTATTTTTTTTATATAGATTCTCAAAACCTTCCCATTAATATATTTAATTTTAATTTTTATATTTTAATAAACGCTACATGTTTCGACAGATTGTCATCTTCAGGCGTATACTATAAAATGAAAAAATATAAAATCGAATCTTAATTAAATATAAACTTACATTAGAATTGAAAAATCAAACTTCAAATATTACATAAACTTTTAAAAAAATAATAATAGAAATCTGAAAAATGAATTAAAAAATCAAAAAGTTATAAAAATGAATAAACTTACCAACATATATTAATCAAATTAAATTAAAAATGGTTAAATGTTTGAAGTTTGACAAATTTCAAAATTTGAACAACACAAAATTATCTTAATAATAGAAAATCCTAGGATACAACAAAATAATATAATAATGGAAATAATCAAACAAAAATTAATTTAGAAAAAGTAAATTATTATTAAAGTTAACAACTTCGTTAAGGGATGATTCACGATTGGAATTGTAATTTTTAATAATTTCTTTCATTTCTAAAAAATTAAGTCTTAAACCTTTATAACAAATGTGTAAAATTTCAAAATCTTTTTTAGAATTGAATGAATGCTGAGAATTTAGTATATGATTAGCAAATGATGATTTAAATGAAATGTTATTATTTTTAATACAATACAGATGTTCCGCAATTCTAATAGAAAACTTTAGACCTGTTTGTCCTATATAAAATGCGTTGCAATCGCCACATTTTAATTTATAAACACCGAATTTGTCTGAAATATCAATTTTATCTTTAGTATAAACAAATAAAGATTAAATATTATTATTTGACGAATAAATTTTAATGTCAAAATGTTTTAAAAGATTTTGAAATTGAAATGAAAATGGGCCTATATAAGGAAGAGAAAAATATATTTTAGATTGATTAGAGACAGGTGTAAGAGATGAACAATTTTTAATTTTAATAGAAGACAAAATTTTCTTTTGTAAATTTTTAATAATATGTAATGGATAACCATTAATATTAGCTAGATAATAAATAATATTTATTTCTTTATTAAAACTATCACAATCAAGAGGAAAAGTATATAATCGGTTAAAGAAAAATCTAAAAGCTGCTAATTTGTGTGAGAGTGGATGAAATGAAGAAAAAGGAATAACGTGATCAGTTGTTGTAGGTTTACGACAAATACCAATTTTAAGGTTATTATTAACACGTTTAATAGATAAATCAAGAAAATTTAAAATATTGTTTGATTCTTTTTCAATTGTAAATTTTATATTTGGATGTAATGATAATAATGATCATCAAGATAACTAAGTAAAATCCCATATTTTCTCAACACATTGCAATCCCTTGGACATGTTACGATTTATAATTTCGGGAAGTAAACAATATTTATAAAATGGTTCGAATTTCGGAAGCATTTCATTTTTATATAGGTTGGCATCTCTTATAATTTCTTCCACATGTAATGGAAAGTGCCCACCAATATACCCTATAAAATAACATTTATCCCGTCCCGTAATGTTTAACTGCCCCTGAATCTAAAATTAGAAAACATTACTTATGAAGAAGGGATTTTGCTGATTGCTAAGCCTTTGCATAATATACCTGATAATAGTAATTGTGTTTCTTTTTTAAATGAAGTTTTCCATCAATGAATTGCAAGCAGTCTATTGTTTTTGTAGCAACCGTCCCTTCAAAATACATATTTTTTTTATATGCACTATAAAAACATTTGATTTTAATTAAGGCGTTGTTACCAATTGTTTGTTTGTAAATGTAATTCAATAAAAATGCGGTTATTTTACAATTTTAGTGGACTGTATTAATTGCGCCATCCATATACGCGCATGCTCGCTAAACAACACCAGCTGTACTTAAAATAAATTTTTAAATATACAAGGTAAGTACAAAAAATATGTCCATACATGAAATTAAACATTAACATTCTCCCCACCTTGAACGGTTCGTTCAACAACAAATAATAAGGTAAGTATACATACAAATAATCAAAAGGAAAAATTACTATCTAAAGTGAAATCAAGACAACACTTGTCACTGCGATACATTATGCACTGAAGTATTATTTTCTTCCAGCGGCACCACACACAATTTAGTTATTGCACGCTTGAGCACGCTACTAGCTGTACGAATGGTAGCTACTCGCACAACTCCATCGTTGCGAGGATGAACAGCAAGGACTCGGCCCATTAGACATTTACCGGGAGGTAAGTTGTCTTGCTTAATTAAAACTAGCGCGCCCTCCACAAGGTTGGCACACGGCATCTTCCATTTATTTCTTTGTTGTAGAGATGCGAAATGTTCAACGGAAAATCTTTTCCAGAAGACTTGCTGGATGTGTTGTAATAATTGGAATCGTGACAGCTTTCCCAGTGGAATAGTCGCCAGGCTTGGATCCGTTATTATCGTTATCGACTTACCAATCAGAAAATGTGAAGCAGTGAGGGGTTGCATATCGTTGGGATCCGCAGATATGGCATAGAGAGGGCGGGAATTTAGTGTTGCTTCTATCTGAACTACTATGGTTTGCAGTTCTTCAAACAAAAGATGAGTTTTCCCAATTATTTTTATTAACATTTTACATCTTTTTCTGTGATCAAGTTTAGAATCCTGTCGTACATGATGTTCCAGAGTACTGGTCCTAGTATCGACCCTTGCGGTACTCCTGCTGTTATTTCTATTTTTTCGTCGCTATCTGTTGTAATGTATCTCTCACTTAGGTAACTTTTTATGAGATTTATTAGGTATTCACTAATTTTTGTTTTTTTACACTTTTTATTATTTTTTTCTTCTTCTTAATATCAAGTGTTGTCAGAAGAACTTGTTTCCTGTTTTTTATTGCCTTTTGTTTTTCTTCTAGACATATATTTTGTATTTTTTCGAGGGCGTTTATACTCGATCTCCCTTTTCTATATCCAAATTGATTTTCATGTGGTATATTTTTGTGTTTCACTTCTTCTTCTATTCTATTCTTGATTATTTTTTCAAACACTTTTCCTGTCTAGTAGGCATATAGGTCTATATTTTGTTTCAGTGTCGCTTTCTTTTTTTGGTTTTTCGATTAGTATTAGCTTAGATGTTTTCCATATTTTTGGAAATTCTCCTTTTATCATTAGCTTGTTGTACATTTTTTTAAAGATCTCTATGTTTTCATCGATTGTTAGTTTTATCATTTCTGGTGGGATGCTGTCTTGTCCTGGAGCTTTTCGGTTTTTTATTGTTTTAGTGCTTCTTTTATTTCTTCAACTGTTATTTCCTGTTCTGGTTTAGCGCTTTTAGAGTAATCCCATATTGTTTTGGGGTGGTTTGGAAATAGAATTGATATTTGTTTGGTTTGTTCTTGTTTTGATAAGTGGGTTTTTTGTTTAATATTTAATCTTTTTGTTGCGATTTTGTACGCTTTTCCCCAGATGTCCTCGTCTAGTTGATTGCATAAGTCGTTCCATTTCTTTCTTTTGTTGTTTTCTATGGTTTGTTTTAGTATCTTTTTTGTTTCTTTATACCTTTTTATTTGTTCTACTACATTTTGTCCGTTTATTTGTTGGTTTTGCCTTGCTCTAGTTATTTTCCTTCTGTTTGCAATTGCTTTTTGTCTCATATCCGCTATTTCATCGGACCACCAGTAGACTGGTTTATGGTTTCCATGTGGTTTGTATTCTTTTAAATGTTTCCTACATATTTCTTGTAATGCTTTTATGATATCTTCTGGTGTTTCTATATCTGTATTTATTTTTATTTTTTCTGGGTTTTCTTGTAGGTATTTTATATTTTTGTTGTTTATTATCTATTTTATGTTTTTTGTTGTTTCTTCTTCATTTACTCTGTTCGTGTCGATCTCGTATGTTATCGTATGATGGTCGCTAAAATTTTCTTCGTATCTGCGTGCTTTCCAATTTTTTATTTTTCTTGCTAACTTTTGTGTGGCTATCGTAATATCTATTACCGAGCTCCCCCGTACATTTTCAAATGTCGGCTCGCTTCCTGTATTTATCGGAACTAGTTGGTTTGCGTACATCCATTCTTCCAAGATTTCCCCTTTTGTGTCTGTTTTTTTTTCTCCAAAGATTTTGGATTTTGCGTTTAGATCTCCTCCTATGACTAGGTCAAGGTTCTTTTTATGTTTGTCTATGTAGATTTGTAGTATTTGCAGATAATCTTCAAATTGTATTGTTTTGTTTGGAGAGAAGTAAGTTGATATGAACAAAATTTTTTGTAATAGACGCCCGCTGCATTTGTGTCGCTAATCTTTTCTAGTTTTAATTTTTTTTATAGCTAATGAAAGTGTCTCGATTTTTGTCGCAGGTATATTTGTGGCTTTTAGATATGTTTGGTTCTTGTCCCAATGTTATATCTATATCTAGTTCTTGAATTTGTTTTTCTAACATGTCGTGCGCGTTTTTGCATCTATTTACATTTAGTTGTAATATTTTGATTTTGCTTTTTTCTTGAGTTTTTAACGTTATGCTAATTGTTTTGTCTGCTGAGGTTTTTGTTGTAGCCATTTATTGCGATTCGTCTTTTTTATTTTCTTTAATTGCTGTTACATGTTTTTTTCTTTTTATTTCTTCTAGTTTTTTCTTATATATTTCGCATCTTATGCTTATTGAAGTGTGGCCTGTTTTTCCGCATATCACGCATGTTTCTTGATTTTTGCAATTGTCTTCTCTGTGATTTTCTTCCCCGCATCTTTGGCAGTTTTTAGTTCTATTTGGTCCTGTGCATCTTCTGTCTTCGTTATCTAAGGACCAACATATTCCACATCTCTGTATCGTTATGTGCCTTTCTACCTTACATAAGTTAATTCCTATTCGTATCCATTGTTCTTTCGTTAATTTTTCCCCCATTTCTTTTTCTAGTGTGACTGTAACTGCGAAGGTCTCGTTTCTGTTTGGTCTTATTGACCCTACTTTTTGTCTTCGTCATCTTGTATTTTCAGTGTTTTTCCCAAAGTTTCTATGATTTCCTCTCTATCTATGGTCCCGTCTATGCCTCTTATTATGACTCTAATTTTTTTCTTTCTTTGCCCTATTTTTCTTATACTTGTGTTTTCTAGTATATGTTCTATTATTTTCTGTAGTTCTTTTATCACCTCTTCTTCTTTATTTGTTGTTATTAGTAATTTTCCGTCCCTTGTGCTTCTTACGTTTTTTATTTTCTCTGTTATTTTGTCATCTTTAATTGCTCTTTTTACTTCGTTTAAGGTATCTTTATAGTTTTTTCCATGTTGTTCAACTATCAACGCGTACGTGTTTCTTCTTGTTTTTTGTTGGAGTTCTTCCTCGTACGTTTGTTGTGGTTTAGTTTGTCCGGGTATATATATATTTTTATTGTTTTTTTTTGTGTCTTTAAAGATGCACTCTGCCATCTTTCTCAGTGTTTCTGTGTTTATTTTGTCCAATTTGCGTAGAGTTAATTCATTATCTTCCGATGTTTCTTCTCTTAATTTCTTCATTTTGTTCCATATGTCTGTTTGTGTATTTTATTTGTATTACTTTGATTTGTTTGATAGTAATTTGTTTGTTTCTTTTTAGTGTCGTATTTTTTTCAAATGTTTCAAATTCGTCTTCGCAACTTCCGAGTTCCGAGTACCTATTGTAGAACATGTATTGTAGTCCTTTGACTGGTGTTTCATTTTCTTTGTCTACCTATATGGTTTTTGTTACATTTTCTCTTTCATCAAGAGGGTTTCCTTTGATTATTTGAGTTCTCTTGTAAATCATGTCGTCCCATTCTTTTTCTGAAATTTTTTTGAAGCCTTCTATGGTAATTATGTTTTTTATGTCGTTTATTTTTTCTTTGCCAGATGTTGTCCAGTTTATTGTTTGTGTGTTCTTGTTTTGCTGGTTTTCTGTGGTTGTTGTTGGGGCCGTTTGTGTATCTATGTCAAAGGTAATTTTTTCTACCTTGTTGTATTTTACGCTTTCTAATAGATCTTCCATGCCATCCATATACGCCATTACATCTACATACCTCTACAATACGCGCATGCTCGCTAATTATTGACATTGTATGAAGATCACAAAGAGCAGTTTAAATCTAATAAAAAAACGAATAAAACGATTTGGAATTTGATAGGACAAAGCATGTCCCAAAAAGGTTACTCGTTCACGGAAGACAACTGTGACATAAAATTTTGGAATCTAAAGAAGACATACAAAAGAATAAAGGATAATAATAATGAAAGTGGACGAGGAGCCATATCTTGGCCTTATTTCACACAATTTGACGAATTATTTGGAAGCTCACATGCTGTGCTGCCTATTGCTACAGCAAGCAATATAAGTGGTTATATCACTTCACCTACCACTTCAGAGACTGATATTGTAAGGGATTATTGAACTTTAGCTTGATAAATACTTTAGCCTTACAGGATCTTGCTGGTAGCAGCAGGTCATCAACACCGACTGGACCACCACAAAAAAACGATGTGTAAAAAACACAGATACTGAACCAGCATGGTTGAAGGAGTTTAGGAAAGAGCAAAGTGAGCGCCACGCCGAAAAAATTTCGATTCTAACAGAGCTGATAGGAGTCTTAAAAGAAAACAAATAGTTATAATAAAATCTTATTCAAATATATTCTTATATGTACTTGAAATAAACTAGTAAAAGTCATATAAAATAAGTAAATTTATTTTGTAAAATACAGATATTATGTAATACACAACAAGCCACAATTATTTTAGAAATCAGTTAAGTATTATACACATTGACATGTTTCAGAATTCGAAACCTTCATTTTAATAATCCAAAACATTGTTCAATAAAAACACGAGTAGCAGACAACTTGTAATTGAAATTTTTTTGTTGTCTACTCAAATGACCATTGTCTCTAAATGGAGTCAACACATATGATGTGCACTTGTAAGCAGAATCCCCTAATATATGATTGTTCACATGGGAATAACTGTAATGGTGCAGTATCTATTTTTCGTCCCAATGGTGAATTATAAAAAACACGAGCATCATGCACACTGCCTGGATACCCTAAAAGCAACCTCATTTAAATAGTAATATATGATCAGCATTTTAAAATTACCAGCAAAGACATTTGTCAAACTATAATCAGCAGTACACACAGCTTGTAATATCATACTATGATAATGATGTCTGTTACAAATAAGACGTTTGATCTTTAATGAGGCGTTATAGGTATGTGAGTCCCATCAATTGCACCTAATACTCCAGGAAAACCTTGTCTCCTCTTAAATTGTTTTATACATGCTTTAGCCCTTTCACCAGAAGGCCATAAAATGTATGTTCCTGATAATTTGGTTAAAACATTACACACCTTGTTTACGTATACCCAAGCTGTTGATTTTGAAATATTAAATTTCTCAGCAACACTTCTGTAAAGTTGTTTAGAATTAATACTATAATTTATCATCAGGTTTATCTTACCTATAAACTTCTTGATTGGATAACATAGTTAAAACTACTAAAAGTTGTTTATCAGGGGAATATGTGTGAGGTCCAATTCCGCTTGGATTCTGTTGTATTAAATGTACGCCCAAAATACTTAATAAATATTCAAAAGACTTACTCTGAAATGACTTAAAATTTGAAAATATGTAGTATTTGAATATATTTCCACTAATAGACGTAGGTATACATGCGATTTAATGTTTTAGGTATATTAATAAATTAACCCACCTTCCAAACTGTATCTAGGTACCTACCACTTCTACCACATAGTTTTTTATGGCAACACGCTTTTTTCTTTTATTGAGATGGATATTAATTGCTTCAACTATACCAATCTCTTCCTCGTCGCTATCATTTAATAATTCTAAGGCTGCATATACCAGAATAACTTTCTTAGTTTTTTCAGATTTCATCATGTCACTACTATTGATTGTTATGGAAAACACTGTAAATTTGTTTATTGAGGTTAAGACGTAAATCTACCGAGTGGATCTGCTAAGGTAACAGATCCAAAAATTGTGTTCCGATACATGTATCAGATACATACGGTCACAATTATCGAACGCGGATTGGTACATGTATCTGAATTAACGAACGCTCTCGGTGCATAGCGGTAAGGAGCGCTCCAATTATCGTAAACGCCTTAATTTATATTCTCCATGAAATTACATATGAAAGCATGCGCATTGCTTGTATAACCTGAAAGATTATAACTGATTATAAACCTCATTTTATTTGTTTCGTACGTATTTTTTAGAGCATCCGTCCTTGCACTGCGATAATTTCATTTTATACAAGCGTTGATATTTCCATGATATTTCTGATACTTGTCGTATTTGAGGTTACAAAACACAAATTTCGTTACGAATAGAAAATAAACAAAACCAACTTCGCATGCGCGGATATATTTTTAGATGAAAAATAGAACAGGTTCTATTTTTCGTCATTAATTTTGTTCAAGTCTGTCTGACACGATCGAAGAAATTTTAATTCAAATTCTCATTCAAAATTTGGTTGAAAAAGTTGATCGTGTCAGACAGCCTTAACACTAGAAATATTTACAGGCAGAGGTATTTGAGACAGTAAAACTGAAAGAGTTCAAAAGTCGTACGGGAAGAAGGTCTTAAGTTTAAGTTACCACACTGGCGTTACGTTACCGCGGCTGAAGCGACACCTGGTGATCACGTGTTGATGTGGTTTTAATAGAAGAACCGTATTCCTAAAAAGTTCTTACGGAAAGAAGCCGTCTTAGTGGTTAACATAGGTAACATAAAACGGTTTAGAATGACATCTCTTAACATAATTTTATTACAAAACCCAGCGCCTCTGTGGAATAAAACTAAAATCATTTAAATTTACGCGGGTTTTATTAAATTTAATAATAACCGTTTGCATTTTGATACATATTTAATTGTTATTATAGATACAATGGCATAATTATATTCTTTATAATTCTCCTAATATTAAACATAACTTAAAAACTTCGCTGGATAAGTAGTTAACAATAATAAAGTATTCGTCTTTATTCGAAATACTTTAAAAATAATACAAAATAATATAATTCAAGATAGCCATTAAAATAAGAATCATGCTTTGTTAATAAAAAGTGAAATATAATAAGGAAATTGTTTATAGTTTATTTTTTAATCGCTTATCATACATAATTCGCGCTTGATGAAGTAATTCATCAGTTATTGGAACATCTCGTCTATCTTTTCCACAAAGCACCCGATTAACACCTTTACAATAGTTAAAAACAACTAATTTCACCAGCATTGTCACGATGTAATTAATAATACTATTTTTATGTATACATACAAATGTGAAATCGGCATGTCCTTCAATATATTTAACACTTCTACTAACGAATTGTTTCTTAATGTCAATATTTTTTAACAAGAATTTGCAAATATTGTAACATTGAATCAAAGAGTTCACAAAAGATGGCTGGCAATATTTCAAGCGCTTATGTGTCGCAGTATATTCACTCTCTATTGACAATTCTACCATCAGAGTTCTTTTAACATTCTTATTCAAGATATGAATATGACAAAATTTGCAATTACATTTTTTCAACAGTTTCTTACTGATACAACCAGATATGTAACCGATTACTGCTGTATCAATATCTCGTGTGATTAAATTAGGAGGAATGTTAGGTAGTTCTATATCAGCATAGTGCTGCTTTGTTTCTTTCATCACATGCTGATGGTTTCACCTCACTTACTGAAAGAAGTGACTGTAAATTAGTTAAAAATGTTCCCGTTGTGTGTTCTTCTTCACAGTTTGCACCTATAGAATGAGGAGACACTATTGCGTTTATTAAAAACGTTTTAAAACTGTTTCTAAATTGAACAGAATTGGGATTTACATTTCGTCCTGCGTGTTGCCGAATTTAACCCAAAAAAATTTTCTAATGGGTCTTGGTTAAATGATCTTGGCAGAAAGAATTTTAAGTCTCTTTTTCGCAATACATCCCATACGTTAACAAAGCCCTCAAGCGTTAATATCCAGTTCTTTAGAGAAGGTGGAATAAATCTTTCACTTACACCTTGTTTTTGGAAATACATATTTTTTATAGAGCGGATTGCTTCGATCCAAAAATGAAGATGTTGACTCCGTTGATGTACAGCGCCTCTTAAATCCTTTTCTGAGTGGCAAAATAATGTGCCTCCATTAACACTGTCAAAAACTTGGTCAAAAAATTTTAAAATAATGGATGTTTCTTTGGCACGTTTTTCCATTGTCACCGTCTCATCAATGCTAGTTTCATCTGTAAAAATAATATAATATAATACCAAATAGTACTTGTACTCTTATTTTGTTTACTATTTCGTGCCATAACAGCAATTGTAGCAGCCATCGAATGACTAAACACTTGCGTGCAGTAGGACACCTTCATCTTTTTAATTTTGTCTCTACTGACATGAAAATCAGTAATTTTTGGGATTGCACGAATATCACCACTTGCAGCATCTATTTTATATGCATTTTCAATATCCATCCACTTCGCAGTTAAAATAGTTTCATCATCTCTTTTCCATACTAAATCCTTTGACAACATATTGTTGCGTATCCCTTTCAATAAATCTGGAGGATCATACAGTGGAATTATGTTTTTCTCGTTTATGCGAAAGAAACGTTTTCTCCATTCCTTTCCCCTTCTAAGAAAATCGCCTTTCGTATCATTTATCAAGCTGTTAATGGCTGCCTGATTCGCAGATCCTTGATCGCATATCGTTGCAATAACTGTAAGACCGGTATTTTCAATTTCCGTTATAACTAGCTTATAAGGTGTACTAAATCGGCAGACTTTGTCTCGCCTTTACAAAACGAGTAAGCAACTGGTTGCTTCCATTTCTTTAATATACCTCGTATCATAAATACTAGCACATGATTCGCTATTTCATTTGTTCTGTTAAATTCAAATTTATCTGCAAAACCATAAATTTCATTTGAATGTTGGTCATAATCAATATGAGGAGCAATACTCATTTCGTGAAACATTGACGTACACAACTTGTTGTCATCTTTCATATGAACTACAGCACTTTTAATATTTTCGAATATTACTTTATTAATACCAGATCTTACTTTTAATTTTTGTAATAATTTCATCATCGTTCGCCGCGATGGTAAAGCAAATATTTTTGAAAGCAATTTATAATCTCGTCCTGATTGCTTGTTCAAACTTAAGGCCATAATTTTTTCATTTAGAGAAAATCGCCTGCCTTTTGGTTTCTTTTTAAAATGACGCAGTTGAGATATACAAAAATTAGCTGCCACTTCATTACTTTGAATAAAATCATTAAATACAAAAGAGTTTGCCTCTTTAAGAGCCATCTTTAAACGATTTTTGTAACTGATGTTACTTCGTCTAATAACAGCCATAGACCGTTTACATTTTTTTGCTTTATGATAGAAAAATTTAGCTTTAGGGGTTAACTCTAACACTCGCCTCACACGAACACCTTGAAGCAATGGTGTTGTACAAACTCTTGGTGTTTTACTAACATGGGTCATAGCTGCTGGATCTTCATTAATGGAGTCTATATGTGAACGTGAAGAACTAGGGTCAACGTCAAACGGATGTAACTCTAACATAGGATTTGTACTCGTACTTGGTAGGGCGGCAGTACTATGGTGTAGGTTTTCTGTAAATCAAAAACCTGCAATAAATTATCGCATGTCTATTTAATTTATTACCAATGCAGGTAAAATAAACCCTTGATGTATTAATATATTGTATAATGTGCAAGGAATCATTTATTAATTTGTACTTACCAGATTTGTCAAACAGCAAATTTAAATGCGACACAGCAGACTTTATTAAGTACATGTTTGTAGCTTTATCTTCGAGGCCAAAATGTATATGACAAACTCGATAAGATCGATATACTTGCTGTGGATGTAATGCGCTTAGATTGGAATTACCACAGGCTTTAATCCACTCTTCATAGATATTAAACCGTTTCTGTGGGTTAGGGAATCTGTGTCTGGCAGATACCCTATCAGTACAAAATTTTACAGCACAAGGTTGATATCCGACCATATTTGCCACATAAGTACAATACTCGAATAACTTTAATAGCACTAATATATTTTCGATATAAGACGGTTATCATATGTTAATTTAATTAACACAAAATCTTAAATTACACATCGTAAATGTACAAAAAACAATAGTTTTCAATGACAATGATTTAAGTATTTGACATATGTAGGAATAAAATTTTTACACCTATTATTCTATTTTCGACATCTATTGAAAAGTATTAAAACTATTATAAGGGTTTATAATGCTCGAATAGAGTTCGCACCCCGTGGTGGTTAATCGTTGAGCCAGGTGGCTGCACTTATAAACTAGTTCGATTGTGTTTTCATCTATAAGCGTTTCGTGTGGCGCAGCTCTGGTGAGGGGCGCATGTACTGCGTGTGTTGTGGGTGTCTTACTGGCAGGCGTTTTATGGGTCTGTTACAATTAATAATTCTTTTTCTGTCGAAAGCAAAGCAAGTGCGGTTAGTCTTTCTTGCGACATAGAATTTCTCAAATATGTTAAAATACGTTTTAAACAAGAAAAATAACGTTCAACTGAAACACTAGTGCTAGGAATGGTCTAAACTAAATTACACAATTTACACGTTTCTGGAAAAATGTCTACAAAGTCAATAAGAGTATTTAAGAGACCACTTAAATTTAAATTTCTAAACTGATCATCCTTATAAATAATACATAATTCATTATCTAACTTTTGTTTGTCAAAAATATTTTTAAACTGTTTCATTAAAATATTCAGAAGATGCCCTGGAAAATTTTTATCGAATTCTGCAAATTTAGAACTATCTACTAAAGAAAAGTACTCTAAATTGTTCAAGTCTTCAAATCGAACATCTAGTTGTGTCATAATGTTGTCTAGTATTTCAAAATACAGTGCCCTCGTTGCAGTAAGAGCATTGTCAAAATCCAATTTAATTCTTTTTAACTGATAATCTCCCTTAGTCGAATTTATTTTGAATTTACTTTTTTCAAAGTAATGATTGAAACAATTATCAGTTCTCATTTTTTTTATTCGATCGCTAGCTATATTAATTTGCTTTCGACAATAATTAATGTCTAAAAACTTGGTTTGCAAAACTTTGAAAAGTATATCTGTAAAATTAAATATATCAGAATACACTGATGTCACAAAAGCGAACTCCAGAGAGTTTAAATTCTTTAAGTAACCTTTTGCAATATTTATAGTATCTCTAGCTGAGGATGGATCATCTATTATTTTTGAAAATAATATTTTCAAATTTTCCCACTCCGAGTCGATGACATAAACAATTTTTGAACGTGAAGACCAACGAGTTTCACACGAACTGGGAATTCTTCTGCCAACAACAGAATCCAAAATAAATGTTTGTTTTGCTGATTTATTAAAAAATCTTGGAATTGATGTAAGCGTGGTAAAATAAATTTTGCATTGTCTAATACACTTTGAGCCATTTTGTAGAACTAAGTTCAAACGATGAGCACAACAATGCGTGAGAAGCGCTTTCGGAGCATCTTCTTTAATTTTATTTTATAATCCTTTTAATGACCCAGCCATCACGCTTGCACCATCATATGTTTGAACTACTAATTTTGTTTGATAATTAAATGGAGCAATCACTGTTGATAAAAGGTTGTATAACGCATCTGCAGTTCTGTCCTCACTGACATCATAGAACCCCATAAATCGTTCAATAATTTCTCCAGCTTTATTAACAAATCTAATGGAAATTTGTAACGTGTAAATTTCAACTGCGAGTCAAAATCCGCCTGAGAGTTAGGCAACTTACAGTAACATCTTCGGCCTCGAGCCGTAGTTCGAAATCACGATTACGGGGGCGCGAAGGTTGTTAGTCGTCGACGAATTATATTCATTTCTATGCTGTTTGTGGATCGGTTTACAACGGGGGAACATCGGAGAGGTGAGATAAATGGAATTCTTTTCATCTGGTAACATCTTCTACACCGACGTTTATTTTAGCATTTTGAAAATAAATCCGATTGAACCTCCGGTGCAAATAAAATCAGCACGATGTCTTGTGGACGGCCAAACACATAAAGCGGGTTAGTATCCTCACACGTGTTAGTAATGGAGGCAAACCAACTAATCTTCACAATTTTTAGCTTCTTCTTTGGGTCTTTTTCTTTCCTTTTTACGTTGCGGTTGATGTTAATGTGGATTCTGATGCTCGATCTTCGCTTCTGACGTCTTCGTCTGTCGTTCTGAGTTATATCTGCGCCTACTTATATCTATAATCCGAGGGAAATGGTGAACGCGCTAAACCAGTTCGGATGTTCGACAAAATAAGGAAAACTACTGCGGTGTACTCGAGGTATTTATGACACCTTTTATATTGGAGTCGCGGGAGACTCGCTGTCGACCTTATTTCGGCCGGACGCTGTAGCCTTCGATTGGCGGCGGCCGCGGTGCGTGCATAAGGAACGCAAGATCCTGTTCGTGTCGCCATTTTATAATGTACTTAGACTAGAATTGATTCTCGGAGATATATATATAAATGATTGCGGAAGTGGGAGACGACGTCGAGTGAAATTGTTTTATTATTTAAGTTAATTACCGGCTTTAAGAAAAACTAAAATTGTATAAAACTATCTTATCAGCGTACTGTTCACGTGTCTTTATAACTGGTCGGAGTAATGTTAATATCACCTAACGTAAAACTTTATTGGGTGTAATAATTTTTTTATAGTAATTCATTCAATACTGTAACTTTGTAATGGTCGAGTCATTACAATTATTTATGATAACTTCTCAGTCATATACAGTAATTATAAATTTTATCAAGGGTAGAATTTTGGGAGTTACCCGTCTCTCTACATTAAATTGATTATTATTATTACCGGTCCTACGACGCTTGATCAAGCTGTCCCTGACGGTACCTTAATTAGCGGGAACGCGTTTATCTATTAATCATCGCTACCGTAGCCGCGGTAATAAGTAGCTACGTAATCGGTTTAGCTTCTGTGGCTTCCAAACTCTATTTTTGTGACTTATGTATTTATATGTAATTGATAATTGTGCTTAATAATCTTTTTCTCTGTGGGGGTTATATAAATAATTGTTAGGAGTTTACCAGTGGCGTAACCATCGAAGTTTGTGTTTCTTCCGTTCGGAAGGAGGTTGTGCATCATTTATTATAATAAATGGTTATTGTTAATACTGAATATGTTTTCTTTTGGGGGACTTCGGGTCTAGGCTTTCCTTTTCTCCTCCCTAGACCATAATTTCTGCGAATAACAGTTCGAGAGAAGGTGGCGCACTTGGGCATTTAGCTTACCGGAACTAATTGAGTATCTTACGATTTTCTTTAACCCGACGACCATCTGCGGCGAGGCTAGCCAAACAGGTAAGCGATAACATCTGGTTATTTACGTTGAAGTGATACTATTCTTCATTCTTTATTTCTTTCTCCACCTTTCCCCATTAGATCACAATAAATATTGTAACAAATTGCACATTGTAACTTTTCAACAAGATCTGTCGTGTCATCTACCTGTACGGCGAAAAATTGTGAATTATTAATTTCGTCCTTAATGTGATCTACTAAATATTCAGAAATGCAGTGGATTAATTCATTTTGAATAGATTTAGACAGATCAGTAAAAACTTTAATTTTTTTATGTGCTCCTGCATTTCTACGTCTCGTTTTATTAAAACATTAAAAATTTCTCGAAAATTGCCACTATTTAAAGAAGTTTTAGTTTCGTCATGTCAAAACTACTGGCTGCTAAATTTTTAAGATCCGAATATCCCTGAGAAACCCACACATTCTGCCTAGAATTAGACAAAAGCAAACAGGGCCAACAAAACAATCAGCAAACTACGTAACTCCAGTTTTCCTAATTACTCAGGAGAGACAAAAAACCGTTTATATTTTATGTAATTAAAAAAACTAAAGTCCTCGCAATTTAACTTTCGATGCACGTCATTAATGACGTAAAATTCATACCACCCTATTTATAGCAAAAATTAAATAAATACCGAATTGTCTTATGAAATTTTTTTTATCACGTTGTTGGTGTGCTTACTACAGTTGCAGCGTTGTTGACATCTGTCAAATTAAATTTGTGTTTTTTATGTCAAAGTGCTCATTGTTTTTTATAATTATCTTTGATACAAAACTGTACTATTTTGAGCTTGAACGAGATAATGGTTGTCCATTGATATCAGTAAATGCTGTGCGAGAAGTACCCTTTTACTTAATATTTAAATTGTGGTAATACATACATTTTATTGCAAATTAAAAAACATATTATTTTTTCTACAAAATTATTTATCATAAAAAAGACTATTCTCAAATCGGTTAAAAATTCTTTGATTAGTCGTGGGGCAGCTTATCATAAAAGTCGTGATAATCTAATTCTATAATTTTTTTCAACTCTTGTAAATGTTTAAATTTTTCAGTTTTAATTTTTAGACTGTTCTTATGAAGCTGAGGTAAGTTTTTAAAGTTAATTGGTACAACTTTAGAAACATTGAGCCTCATTGGCAAAAGCTGCCAATCATGTACATGTCGGAGTTTATAGAAAACGCCATTATTCGATGAATACTTCAATGCTTTTAGATCATTTACTACCGGTGAACCACTTGTTTTACCTGGCCTAATGGAATTAAAATGTTTTATTTCGTCACATTTTTTGAAGAAATTATGCTGCAAATACTCCACTTTGTATGGTGTCTTCTGGCACGCTGTCTTGCAAATTTGGACATAGTCTGCTGGGATGTTAATTTTTTTGGTTCGTATTTGTCTCTCAATAACAGAATGTGTGTCCTTTTTGTAAATACTTTTGGATTATTGTGACATTTTTTTGCATTGCACATTTAAATAAAGCATTTGATAACGTTGCGTTTCGATTTTGATAGTCGCATCCATCACTGTAGATAATTATTTCCTTGTCTTGTACTGGATATACATCAAGATGGCTTTCCAATAAATGTATTATAATGGTTGTAAACTGGTCAAACCACTTTCCGACTCATTCCATAGGTAACAGTAGCCTTGCTGACGTTTAATGTCAAAAATTGTAAAATTATGCACAATTAATTTTGTTTTGTAATATAAACTTGAGACGTTGGATTTGGGACAAAGTAATACTGGCTGTAAATCCATAGTAAATACTTCATTGATAAACTCTTTATCTTTCGATTTTTCCTTCCTAGCTTCTTTTTTCATTTGTACGTGTTCATTGTATTTTTCTTCCGTCAAATTTCCAGTCTCAAATGCCACACAAATGTCACATAAATCTTTTTTGGATTTATATAAAGAAAGTCTCTTGTTGTCAAACTCTTTGAGAAACGTTGCAATTGATAAAGGGTTTTCATCTCGATTTCTGCAAAATTCAGTTTTATAGACTTGAAACAATTGGTACTTAGACATCCATACTGGTTCAAGATATAGTTTTGATGTCGACGCTCTGTAGTAATGCGATTCTAATTTAGGTGACGAATCAAAAAAATTCATGGAGAGATTTAATACGCAGATCTTGCGTTTGCTTGCTACCAACTGATATTACTTTTTTACTGGTTTCAATGTCGCTTTTTGCCCAATTCTTTATAACCCAGTCTTTAACACCAAGTGTGTTCAGAAACATAGTCTTGCAAACTCTGAATCTTTGTCGACCCAAATAAAACATGTTAGAGTATGATCTTCTTGAATTTTCATTCTCATTCCGTTTGCGAACTGTTTGATTAACAGAAATATGACTTTTTACAAACACTTTCTTCTCTTTCCAAGTATACTTCCAAAATCGTTTATATATATTGCTTCTTTCTACTTCTTCTAACTTTCTACATTGTAGTTTGGACTTGTTTTTGCTCAGCTTACAATTACAAGGCACTTGCAGTGATCTAGGTTGTTTAAGCAATTTATACTTCCATGTCCCGTTTTTTTTCTTTTTTCCTAAATACCATTCTCCGTTTTCTCTATTTTAACGATTTTTGTTGTCATTCCATGTTTTTTTGTTTACAGCATATTTTGTAGAAGGTGTTCGTTTTCGAAATTCGTCTTCTAGGTCCTCTCGCGGAAGTGGATTATGCGAAATAGACTCTTCTATCTGTAAACTTTCAGCGTCAATCGGATCTGCAATATCCTGGATCATCAACATTGCATTCTTCTGATTCAATCTCCATATTGTCTACTAAGTTTACTCCTGAGTTATTACAGCACTGGACGTTTATTATATTATTATCCAAAATTACCATTTCAGCATTTTCAATAAGTGAAATTGGATCCACATCTTCACACTCTGGGTTATTAAAATCAATTTTAGCATTAGTATGTTCATCTTCAATTAGGCTTAGATTTATCTGTTCTGATTTATTATTTTGCTTATTTTCGTTATCAACATTAAATGTAGAATCTATGGGTAAATTTTCTTCTTTTGTAGCCAGTATCTGCTGCTGATTCAAAGTCAAAAAAAATTTTTTTATTCTACTAGACGTTTTTTGTTCTTTTTAAAAGGTGGTGACTAATCTGTAAAAATCATAGAATAATTCATCAAAGATTTTATTATTTCAAAGTAATAGGTGTTGTAACGTATGGCTAATCCATTTTAAGCAAGTATGGCACCAAAATAAAATTACAAAAAAATTACTAAGTAGGTTATAAAAGTGAGTATCTCCCTCTCAAAGCAGATCAATAACACTATTAGGTTTTATGCAAAGTGCGTAACTCCCCGGTGCATAAAACCTTAAAGAAAGTCTTATGAAGCTTAATTTATAATCAAAAGTAAGTAAAATCTTACCTAATGTAGATCTAATACGTTCGTATAGATTGGACTTATTTCACTTCAAAATCACAAGTTATTGCACAGCTGCACGTGTGTATGGTAGCTCTAATGACAAATAATGAAGTTAGGCATTTTTCTTAATGAAATTGGCGCGAAGGAGTCAGGTAGTTTTCTGATGCAGTCGTAGCTAGTAAACCAAATTTTTTATGGAGATACGGAGGATTACATAGTGTTCGGCGGAAAATTTCACAAAAGATGTCACCAAAATCCTATTTTGTACATAAAGTGGAGTTACGCAGTTTGCTCATTAAGCCGACGATATGTTTGTCACAAATAAACTAAACCCTTCTCCGAAATATATATAAGATTGCTTTTAGTAAATATATTTTTTGCTTCCAATCAATATATATTGGTTTCACATAGATTGAATACTTAATTCGATTTGTTAGAAATGAATATTTATTTACAACAAATGAACGAAACATTTCTTTCAAAACTTTATTAAATAAAAGCAAATAAAAGTGTGTTTGTATATACATTTTATATTTTACTATAAACATGTTTATTTATTATATTGTAATATAACTTTTACAATTTTGTCATAATACTCATGTTCTGAGTTTAGATATACAACATGAATTTTTTCCAAAAACTGGCTCATTGCTTAATGTGCAAAAGTCAATTAATAAAATTTGCCGAGATTTATATATAATACCATGACTTTTGCACCATTTCACATAATATTTGTTGTTAGAACCTGTAGCAAACACGTTCTTATATTTTGTTGGTAACTGATCGATTCGATATTTACTAGCACTTTCAAACTTATTACAAAGACCTGTTTTCGTATATAACCTGTAACATAATTTAAGTAGATGCTTAATTGCCATCGTGTATGCCAAATTAATTCGAGAAGTTACAATATGAGCATTCGTTTTTAGGATTTTATGGAAATCTTCAAATCTCATTGATGAATAATATCTAGGCCTAAATTGTTTATAATATTGGGATAATGTAAAACAAAATTATATTTAGGTTTAAGGGTTGTTTGGAACAGTTTTATAAAACTTTGATAGTGTTGAACAATCAACTCTTTCAAATATGACAGCAATGAGTAATTAAAGTGCCTACTATATATTATAACCACTAGGTCGTATAATGTTAGGTAAAAGTTCGAAACGTCGTCATCTTCCCTTACAAGATCTCCAAGTATTAAACCAAAATATATAACAAATGAAAACGTTTCCGACGCTAACATGACAATCATACAATTTTTAACATGCTCTTCTTTAATAGGCGGAGGAGGGTTAGCAACATCTAATGAATTATGATTAAAATATTCAATTCGCCTGTTTACGATTGACAACGAAAAACACTTTTTAGAATAAATTAGGTGATTTAGAATGTATCCCATGTCATATCTACAAATTCCTTCTAGGACATCGTGCATAATGTCTACACACACATTTCTAGTGTTATTAAAGTAGTACTTTTATAATATCTTCACCTGAAACTTTATATTTTAAAAATATTTGTGACATAAATGTTTCCATTTGTTCGCCAATACTCAAAAACAACTCGCTAGCTTCTTCTATAACTTCTTGTACAACAGAATTTTTACAGTATAATTTTGAAATGAATTTAATAAACAAATTGATATCAGTTTCTAAAATATCACTAACATCCTTCGATATAGAAGGCTCATTTTGAGCAAAAACTTTATCCCTGAGATCTGTTTTGATATATTGATACTTGATACATGAGATCGTTACTTTCTTGGTCTTTGTGATGTTTTTGAAAATGCTTTTTTAGAGAATACATGTTGCTGTATGTTCTACCACATGATTTAAAACCACAGTTATAAATCTGATTGTGTCAATGAAATGGTTTTAAATGTTTAATAAACTTGGCAAAAGAACTTATGTTATTATGACATATATCACACTTCAACATTTTTATCTACTTTAAAAAACAAAAAGTTTTACAACAAAATATGCAGATACAAAAGTATGTAACTAAGACTAATTTAACACAAGATATTTGTTTTAATAATTCCAGCGAATAAGCTACTCCTAGCACAATAAATGTTTTGAAACATACCTCTAGAGCTTTAATCACTGAAGGTACTTCATATTGTACACTATCAATACATAAAAAAACTGGTTTAACTCCAGTTATAGACGGAGCTTCGACAATAACGAATGGTTGCACTGACGTTCCAAACTTTTTCATTTTGTTATGCTTCCTATCTATCGCTCCCTGTACATCTTCAGGAGTCTGAAAAAATGGTTTTATCAAGATATAAATAATATTCAGGTTTAAAAAACCGTAGTAATTTCACATATATACTGAAATTTTGCATTTGTCCTATTTTGCCAAAATACAGATTTCTTCATTGTTGTAAAAAAGTAAAAAAAACACCGTTAGTAACAGACAGTAGTAATATTATGGGGACGCGTTCCTGAGAAATACATGCATACAGCGTCGATATGAAAATGATAAACGAATTTAGTTACATGAGGTACATAATGGTTACATCATCTTACATTAACGCATGGCAACCGTTTAGCGCATATAAAACGCTAATAGTAACACTAAGAATTCATAATTTTTTTTCATCCACAAATTTTATTTCATATTAACACTAAGTATTTATAGCTAGTTTAAATAATTGTACAAAATTTGAAGAATCTAACTATAATTAATGAAACTGGAACCCAGATACAAAAATAAAAACACATTTACTCCATTATTGCATCATGTGTTCATTCATTGATATGCCAATTTTGGAAATTAACATTAGATAAAACTAGCTAATTATATAGTACTTTACCTACCTTCAAATGTTGGAATTAAAGAACTTAATCCCCATTCCGTTAGTTGCTCACACACGTTATTGTTCATAGCTTGAATAATTGTACATAAAAACTAACGCACAAAATGATTCCTAAGTTAAAAACTTCACTCACAGAAAAATACAAATTGCAATGGATTTATGCTATTTATGCATAATTAATATTTACGTTATAGGCACGTAGGCACGACATTATAAGTAGTAAAGATACCTATGTTTGTAGCTAATAAATGGTTTATTGTGAGGATTAAATTATTTTGTGGTGTTATCAAACCATGGTTTGTTTGGCTGAATGTGAAAACTTCATGATTCAACGTTATATTGGATACCCAAGAAACACAAGAACATAACAGTTACTTATTATGGATGTTAAATTAAGAAGTCAGATGTCTACTGCGATGTCTTATGGGATGCAAATATTGCTGTCCATAAGAGGATAAATGTCCTCCACATAACCACATTTATAGGAGATCTTATAGATTTACTCATGTTACTACCATAAGACATTGTAAAGAACGTTTGAGTGTTACTTTCATTGGATGTTCACATGAAGAGGTTCTAAAGAATTCTGTTTGGTACTTCCATAGAATGTTCAATTGCGAAGTCTTGTAGAATTCTAATTGTCACTTCCAAGGAATGCACAATTATGGCTGACGTGTTCGTTTTGTTACACCAAAGTCAAGAGTTACTTTTTACAGTGGACCATTTATAAACAACGTAACACATCAATGTAAGACTTTTTGCATTGAAGTTGTCTACTACAAAAAGTAAATATACTTTGATGTAACAAAACAAACACATCTATTAGCTTCTTATTTAGTCAAATGAGAGCTTATTTATTACAAATAACACTATAGCAAAAACTATATATTATCGGAAAAAACGTAATTACCTACATATATATACAGGTATAAAAATGTAGCACCACCTAAATTATAATCATTTTAAATCTTCTCTCATTCTCCGCTGTTTACAGTGACGTAACCATTCTTTAATAAACATCTCAAATTCCATAAATATATAATAACCAGAAAACGTGAATAAAAAAGTAAACAAGTCAGACGACGATCTGCTGACAACTTTAGTAACAAATTACGTCACAACCTTGATGACGTGAACGCAAACTTATCGTGATCACAGTATACTTATATAATTTGGAATACAGATTTGGATTCAGCATCAAAAAGTAAACAAAAATTGTATTACGAAATAAAGGTTTCAACAATATTAAACAGTTCGTCCTGGATATGATTTTTGATTTTATATGACAACATTTGTCATATTCATATGCCTATAGTACTTCTGATGATGGTTTTCGACAATTAAAAAACCGAAACAATTGTCAATAAATAATAATAATCGACAAGATTATAATTATAAGTAAAATCAATAGTAATAATAAATAAACAAAATGAATTTCCAAGTTAGTCTGGTATAAATCTTACTTTCACTTTGGTTCTCTTCATCCAAATTTGTCAATATATTGTTACTGGATTCTGGAGAAGCTGAGTGATGAGTAGTACTGTTGCTGTTAACTGTAAAAAATTCTTTAATTAAAAAATAATAATCGATAAAAAACTTACTATCCACAGCTTGAGAAGAAAATGTGTGAATCAACGTTTCCATTAAAGGGTCAGCATCATCTTGTTGATAAGAATTAGATCCAGTACCAGTTTCCGCTAACGTTCTAATACATATGCGTGGTGGTGGACTTACACGATCTAAACCAAAATATTATATAAATGAATAAATAATAATAATTAATAATAATTACGCTCTCCTCCGTAAATATTGCATATTATTTATCGTAAAGTGTTTTTTAACAAGTAAACATTTTCTTTAAAGTTTTCATATATGTCAGCAAAAGTGTTATGATTGGTAATAGGTATAATTTTATGTACACTAATATCACATCTTTGTAAATGATAATTAACATCAGCAATCACACATGCTGTACTACTACTTTTGTTAGATGTGGACATTTTAAAAACAACAGACTCACAATTGCACGTCTTCTCATTCACAATCACATAATAGGTTTCTTTGCCACATGAACCAAATAGTTGAAGGGGAATACCAAGTTCTTCGAGTTTCAATGCTCTTTTTTGTAGAATGTCATTTACTCCCGCCAAATCCTAGAAGAAAATGCATTTTTATTTTTAATAAAATATAACTTTAAAACAATTATTTTAAAGTAGACAGTTAAAAAAAGTACAAGTCTTACAACGAAGTAAAGATACTTCATACGAAGAAAATAATGGAAAGATTCAAGTACCCAAAGTACAATCGAATAAATCACTTCAAATGCTTAGTTTGATGAAGTTTTTGCTTAAAAATGCACTAATTTAACAAAAAAATGCACTTTGAAAAACAAAAAAAAATGCAGATAAACGCATTTTTTCTCGTCTTTAATTATGACCAACAATCCAAATAATAATTATTGTACATTGTCCCATTGATTGTACATATACTTACATTTGGGAAAATGCTATCTCTTTGAACATCTAATTTCAATTTTTTTGCCACTGTTGTTGATGTTTCATTTACATGTGACAAAATAGTTTCATATTGAGGTAAAATTATAGAATTGCCAGACGATGTCGATATTATCGACTTTATTTTATCTGCTTCAAGTATCAAAGAATTTGAGACACAGCTACTGCTGCAGCCTAAATCTTCATTCTAAAATGTATTTTGACTGCAACATATGAAAGGAAGTAAATGGATATAAATACCTTTTCTTTTAAGACCAATGCTGAAAGTACCGATGTGCTTTTTTCTTGGTAATACAGAGGAGTTTTCAATTTCAAATATTCATAATATTTACTCTTAAAAAATAAACGTGGTCCACTTTTTCTAAATAAAATGTTAATGATTTCGGAATTTAATAAAGGAAAACTATTATCACCCACACAGCACAAGCATATCTAATGGATATGAAATGTACACACCAACCATGGATACCGGAGGTGCACCGAACATCCATATTTAATATTATGGAGCAAGGATGGAGGTCCATTGGATATCTCATTCCGTCACGGAAAAATCTTCATAGTATGTCCATAGGACCTCCAGGTGGATAAACGTTTTACATCCATATGGAGATATATTGAACAGTCATATGAACGTGCAAAATACATACATATATGGAGGTTCAATGAACATTTAATAAAAGTATAATAAACATTCATTTTTTTATAGAACCTTCATATGACAGATTCTTTTTGAGCACAATTTTGCAATTGTGCTTAAAAAGAATCTGTTTTATGAAAAGGTTCAGTATTTTTGAAGTTATTATCATCACTTTTTATATTGTCTATAATAATTGTTGACTCATTTAAATTATCATGTTCAATAGGCGTATTCAAATTATTTATATTATTTACATTTACATCTTCAATCAACAACTTCGGTTGGTCCACAGAAAACGTGTTTTTTCTATTTTCGTCATTATTTAATATGACCACTTGTTCATTTTCACTCAAACACAATCGAACTTTTTTATTTACACATTCTCTCATTTTTCTAGACCTTTTATCCATTATTTATATTATAGAAATCTAAATACTTACTAGATTAATGTACAGCAAAAGTAAATTCAAATATGCAAAAATACCTTGTCTTTACCCAATAAACACAAATCAATGGGTCTGTACTGGCAATGTACTCCTTAGCCGGCACTCAGAATGCTGGCAATGTACTAAAATGAAGTAACTGCCGGTAACCAGGTGACACACCGGCCGATATATTGCCGGATGAATCTTGCCAATGCAGAAATTGCATCGAACCAATATCGGCAAGTTACGTATATTAATACAAGTTAAATGCAGAATGCCAGTGAAATCTGTGCAATATAATATGTACTTTGCCATCACATAAATAGTGCGCAATTTTAAAAGCAACTTAACACAAATTAAATGCATACAATGGTATTATCATTTTTAATTTAATTAATAAAACCATTTGGAAACTTAACATACAATGTCCATATATGTACTGAAAAAAATTAAAAAAATATAAAAAACCTATTTACATTCATTCTGTGCTTATATTTATTGGCGTCTTTCGTACCCACTACTCCTGGTGTTTATTGCGTGTTGTAAAGCTGCACCACAATTTGAATTTTTTCTTATGGATACTGTAAAATAAAAATTACATTGTAATGCTACTCAAATAACTTATGCACTTTTTTAGCAATTTCTAAACTAAATTTTTAAGTTTTTGAAGTAATTATAAAGAATTGCTTTGTAAATAGTCGTGAAATAAAATACAACACGAAAGTCGAGTTTGGCAGTAATGCACTTGAAATCACATTACGTTAATATACATATAAAGTTAATGTTTTAAGTTTTAACCTATAAACTATAAAATACTCTGAAGCCTCTTACCATAAATTAAATTTAAAATATTTTTACAAATTTTTTTGCTTGATCCAGACCAATTACTTTGTTAAAACATGTCTCGTTTGCTGTATCTTTTCATCCAACAAAGTAGATTGAATCGTTCTAAAAAAAATTTCAATTAAATAAAACTCAGCAATAAGAATAATGAATTGGGAAATTGTAGATAACTCACAAACTGACTCTTAGATTACAAATCCCAAAGTCATTATATATTTGCTCGAAAACGTGTTAGTTTTTAGGTTATATCTTTATTATTAAGAAATAATTTATATTTGAATTTAATACTTACTTATTTTGTTAATCCATCCTAAATGATGAAAAACAAACACATTTTTTCGAAATTTTAAAGCACAAAATGGTTTGCATACGATAAATACAAGCTAAACAAAAAGCCAAAAAGTTTGCGTGTGCAATAATTCAGTGACGATAATATAATATATTGATAATATACGCGAAAACCTTGGCGAAAACAAACGCACAACGAAGAAAGTTTAAATTAAACCGCGCCAAGTATTTTTTTTTACTTTTTCAATTTTTCATTAAATTTGTTGTTACTACAAATGTTAAATTTTAGAGAATATAATTATTTCTAAATAATTTTCATAAAAAATAGCAACTCACAAAATTATGTAACATGATACATTAAAAAAATGTTTCCGAACATAACACTTATAACACTTAAGATAATCCTATTTCACAGATATCCATGAATGTATATAAGGTGCATATACAGTGGATATTAAACTACGGATGTACATCAGTGGATATTATATGGATAAATATGTAGTATATCCATTGCATCTCGTGTGCTGTGTGGGCATCTATTCCTTCATCTGAAACAAAGACAAGCTGAAACCTAGAGTAACGTAGTATTTTTTACCGGTATATATGCGGCAATAGTGCTTGTGCTCGCACGGAGAAATATTGCTGAATGACGTCTTTAATTGTGATTAGAACCCAGATTAGAATGAACTACTATACAATTGCTTAGATTCACAAGCCAATTAAAAAATGGTGCAATATAGGCGCGGTCGTCAGATAAATATTGCTGAGTTGGTTGATTTTGGTGTATAAGCAATTTTTTAATTACAAAATTGAAAATGACTTGCAAAATGTATGAAGTACATACCTTATAAATGTGCTTTTATAATCAGCCAACCCCCATGCTTCCAAAAGATCTTCATATTCCATTTTAATTTACGTCATGGTAGATTGCAATTGAAATATTATACACACACAGTAATAAAAAGTATCCGTAAGCACAAAAACGCTGAATCATACGTTACATTGTACATTGTGCTTGTTTCAAGTCTCATCATGCGCAATAAAAATAACCGTTTAAATTAGTTAATTGTAATTTAAACACTAGTATACAGTTGTATAACTAGAGCAAACATTTTACGTACAATTAAAAAAATATATTATAAACACTAGTTCAACAGTAGCAACTTTCTGTATGACTTACCATTAATAAATTGAAGTAACAACTAGTACTCAGTGTATTTGTCCCTAAACAGCAATTGTATGAACTCTTTTTTAATTGGGATTGTTAACCAGATCATTAGCAGTTATCGATGACTTTATCTGTAGCAATTAAAAAAGTTGTAGCAAAACAGTTCACTTAGAACGTTTTTCTCAGTGTATATTAGACATGTAATTAATTAAAAAAGATATAACGTATGAAATATTTGAATTTATCACCAACATAGTTTTTACTGAAAGCGTACTTTAAAAATACGGCGACAGTGATGAAAAGATAAAGTTAGTTTTTGTCAACTGTCGTAAATAATTGATAACCTGAAACATATCAATGAGCGTTGCTCTCTAATACGCCCGTTTCCATCGTTCGCATACTTTTTAGATAATAAAATAAGTTATCTTAGTTACAGTCATTTGCCATATAAGATGACTATTTGTTGAAAATATTACACTTGTGAGTAAAACTTAAAATCTTTAATTTACAACCAGCGTTACATATGTGCAACGTCTATGGTTGACGTACTCACCTAGAGCCATAAATAGCATAGTAAGCCAAGATTATATTAATTATTATTCGCGCACTAGTCTTAAGAACCATTTTATTTATTGATCGAGGTATGAATATAATAAAAATCAGTTATAGAAACTATATTTTAATCATTCAACTTCAAAAACATAAAAAAGAACAAAGAACTATAATGTTAAATACTAATATGACAATACTTAATAGTAAAAACAAATATGCATACAAATACTACACAGCTCGTCGTGTGTTGTAAGTCGAACATAAAAATCTGCTCTTCCAGCTAAAATGATTAGACAAATGCTGATTTAAAATAATGTAATATAGTATTTTGAATTTACAAAATTTATTACGATATGATCAGTGCACTTGTAGCACGCCACCTATGCCGTTTGCTTGTGACAGTTCTGATATGTGTTTTATTCTGTAGTTTATGTGCAAAATCCTGTATGTGGGGTATCGGGTAGCAATCGTAAATTGTCCTTGCGTTTAGTGCACGATAATCCCCACATGGTCGGAATTCACCACTTTTCTCTACAGCGAGATGTAGCGGAGCAGACCATACTTTTTGAAGGCCTTATAATGCCTTGCTGCAACATCGTATCGAACTGTTCCTTAGCAATTTTATAGCGTTTTGCATCTAATCGACGAGGTTTACATGTGGTGGGTGGTCTTGGGCTCGTATTTATATGATGTTCGGTTGAATGTTTTACGGTCGAACTAAACACTGGGGGACGAGTAATGTCTGGGTAAGCACTTAACACTAATTTATGATATTTGTCTACTTCACTAATTGTTTTTAGGGACACTCCCGGGCTATGATGCACTTCACCTGTGGTACATAACGAAGTTAGTTTGTCGATCAACTGTTGGCTTTGAATGTCTACTAATAGGTTAAAATGATTCAAAAAGTCTGCACCTATAATTGGTTTTTCTATGTCAGCAACAACAAATTGCCAAACAAACTGACGCCGTAACTTAAAATCTAAATTTAACGTAATTGAGCCATACGTATTAATAACAGAGTTGTTAGCTGCGTAGAGATTGTATTTTGATTTATTGTTTGGTTGTCGTATTGACGATGTTGGTATGACACTAAGCTCGGCACCTGTATCTATGAGAAATTGTTTCTTCGTGTTGGTGTCGGTTACGAATAGGCGGCAGTGTATTGGGGTTGATGGAGTAGCTGCCGTGTCTACGCTGCCTCCATGGAGTTTTTTGACTCTGAGTAAGTGCATGGTTTGGTACACTTTTTGGCACGTTCCTGGAAACGTTGGTGGTACCAACATAGCCCTGTTTTTGGTCGGCTGCGTGATGCTGAACGATAATGACGATGACGAGGTATACTTCGAGATCACTTGTCGAGTTGTTCTTTAAGTTGGCGGATCTCGTTTCGTAGCTCTTCTACTTGAAAGTTATCGCTACTTTTCACTTGAGCGACCTGAAAAACTGATGCCTGTTCATGTATGGCATCAGCTAAAGCTGCTAGCTCATTAACTGTTTTGTCAACTGATGCTGCTGCGAGGATGCTTTGCATTGATGATGGAAGTCGACTTTTCCACAGCGTAGACAGCAACGAATCGGGTACATCACAACCAGCTAGGTCTCGCATGTGGCGAAGAAATTGGGATGGTTTGCGGTCTCCGATTTCTTCTCGTTCAAGCAGCTGTTTCGTCTTCGATGACTGAGACACTGATAAACGGTTTATCAGTTCCTTTTTGAGGTTCTCGTAACAGTTTGCATCGGGCGGAATTAATTTTAATTTAATTTAATTTTTTTTTTAATTTAATAGTACGATCTTAACGTTCCGTATTTGTTCTTGATCTAAGTTTCTGACCACGTGGCTGAATTTTGTTTTGTCCGCGGTTATGCTGTGCATGTAGAATTGCACTTCCAGCTGCATAAACCATAATTCCGGTTCGTTTGTCCAGAATGGTGGTACCTTGATGGTGGTTCGTGTGGGGTTGATTGAAGCGTCAACAATGGCGGTTGCGTTAACACCATTCGACGTACTTGGTTCAGCCATTATGGTAGATTTTGTAAATTTTGTAAAATGCACTTACCGGGAACACGTGGTTTATTTTATTGTCTATCGCACAATCACGTCGGGGTCACCAATTTATTGGGTTATAATAAATTCAAAGATTTTAAAGTGTATTCTTTGTTATACAGCGTCTTACATAACATGTATCCTGCCCGAGAGCCAAACGTAAAAAACTAATTTTTATTGTGCGTAGGAGGCGCACGCAGCTTTTATCATTCGATTCACAGAATAAAACTCATATCAGAACTGTCACATGCAAACGGCATAGGTGGCGTGCTACAAACTCAATATCTGACAGCGTTTATTTCTTTCGTAAATTCAACTTCAAAAGCAAAATAGTGACTGTTAAAGAAAACTGAATTTACCTTCTCATAAACAAAACATACTTGATGTTTTGTATTAACTAGTATATATATTATTTTTCCAAAAACTGGGAGATTTAATTTTTCAATTAATATTACGTCGTGGATGTTATAAGTCATATTATTTATTGTAACTTTATGGCACAAATATACATTGTCGAAATCCTTAGCTATGTTAAAATTCTTACACATGTTTAAAAAATCTGGGAAAATATTTAAAATCTGTTGAAGAGAATTATTGTCTTTCATAAAATGAACTTCTTTTTTAAACCCTAAATTCTCTCTAATTCTGTGAGTCAGTTTTAACTGATCTGAGTAAGATTTCTCCTAGAGGACACCACGTTAGCCGATTTCTTTGAATCGCGATGTTTAGACTCAAAGCGCAAAGTAGATAAATGTTTCACAGGTCCTACTTTTTTAATATTATATGGATAGTGTATCAAATTATGATGTTTAGGTTTGAGAGGGAGGTTAAACAAATTTTTATACAAAGCATGATGTTCTGCAACATAATTTGTTAATAAATCGCATTTTTCGGCATTTACTGAAGAAGATAAAATGATGCCCAACATTTTTCGTAACGACTTATACAGTTCCCAAAATTCATTATTTTCTTGAACGAAGTTACCAAACATTAATCCAAAGTATAAAATAGAACATTTCATCTCCGAACATGACATATTGATTTTTCTCTTTTTCAGGTTTCCAGAAGTTATTAAAGGTGGTTTGTTTATTTGTTGTTTACCAAAGTCAAAATATTTTAAACGTTCATTAATTTCATCTAATGTGCAACATTTATCAACAAATACAAAATAGTAAAGTAGTTCAATAACATCAAAAATCGCAATTCCTTCAAATATCCCAGGTAGCAAAGTGACGTAATAATTACGTTGATATTTAGTCACGCTGGACGTCTTTCTAACTAATTATATGTCGTATTTATGACGCAATTAAGACATCAAAATGTCACAGCCATTTGACGTCAATTTAGGACGTAAAAAATACGTTGTTTGTGACGTGATGATTACGACACAATATTGACGTAATTTTGACTAGTTTGGAGGTAGGGTATACACACTCGATTTATTTTAAAAAAACATTTATTTTATGATAAAGAATGGATTAATGGAAAACATACATAATGATAAAATTATAACTTATATTAATGAATTACTAAGAGATACCTTCTAACTAATGTCATCTGTTCTAACTTCTAACAATAGACCTATTTCTTCCGTGGTGTTATCTAATCTTTATGAACCAAGGCTATTCGAGCACCATCTTCATCAGCAACCTGTATACCTACAAAAGCCATTTCTAAAATTGTAATTATGCCCACAGGATCTGTGGCTGTACCATGAATTAGCGACAAACGAAAATCGTAGATATTTACGCCACAAATTAACCTCTAAAATACAATCAGATCAAGGTACTACTTGTTAGAACTATTTAATTACTTACAGCAAGAACTGAAATGCGAGTATATAAAATATCAATGTGGTTTTAAATGTTTAAAGTAAGAAAACTACAAAGTTTTCACATAAAATACAATTTTTTTATGACAACATTCTACACACAAAACACATTACATTACAAAATTAAATTACCAAGTACCAACAGCACAACAGCACTTTTTCATATACCAACTGCTACCAACCGTATTAATATGAAATTAGCAACTGCCTAAATGTTATTCTGTCAATAAGGACGTTTTATTGCCAATAACTAATTTTTTTTCTCGACCCAATAAATATAGTTATTATAATTAGACTAAATTAATAATATTTAATTATAGACTTTTGTCATAAATTATGACGTTGTGTGTACGTCCACTGAACGTAACTTCTATGACGTCGATAAATCGACACTTCTGAGCCGTTTATATGACGTCGATATGAAGTTATTAACGTCGTGGTCTAATAATTACTAAATATTGACGTCATCTTGCTACCTGGGATATCATGAGCAATATCTACAGTGTAATTTTCTGTAGCATGAAACGCAGTTTTCTTTAATCCCAGTGAGTGACATACTATTTTTGATTAAATCGGATTCATAGTTATCTCTGTTTCTTAACATGTTATCATTCTGTATCACATCATTTTCAGTTTCTGTTCTATTGCATTTACAGAATCTGCAAAAATAATTGGCTCGGAAGCTTTCGGTAAATCCCATTAGTGTATTCAAGCCTAAGTTGTCACCTAAACATAGAGCAAGACAAAAACGAACTACCTTAGGTTCTTCATGGTTAAGCGTGATTCCACGTTCTTCCGGATTTATTATTTCATCGATTAATTTAGAAAAAATTATTGCACTTCCGTACTTTTTTAAATCGGAACTATGACATAATAGGGCTAAAAAAATATTTTCTAGGTGAGCTCGGTATTTAAGTGGAATACACGGAATTGTAAAATAAACAGCTCCCAGCTTATGAATTCCAGCGTGTGAGCCCAACGTATTGCCAGTTTCATATTCGTCGAAATATATCGTAAGAGGTAAAATAGGGTCTTTTGCAACTTTATTTGCCTTACTTTTCCAAAATTCCGTTTGAATTATATTAATAATTGTCTGTTCGTGATCCAGTTTGTTAATATAGTTTTCAATGTCAGAAAAAACTGATGGCAACTCTAAAAACATTTTTAAGACTTTCCATATTGGAATAAACTGCCCTGTATAAAATTTGGGTAAACCAGTGCCGTTTGAAATGTTGTCCAAGCGTTGACCCACTGTATATTCTATTGGTTCAATATAATATTCTGATTTTTCTAGTTGTTTAAATCTAAAATATTCGGTATTTATTCCTTTAAATAAATTTCGCAGTTCAAAGAAGTAGTTTGAAATTACTCGCTTTTCGGTGTCATCAATTTTATCACTTATCATATTTAATAAATCATTTTCAAATATTCTAATTGGCTCATCTAATAAATGGGTAACAGAATCAACAATGGTTTGAACATTTGTTCTATTTAATGAAGAATCAGCATACAACTGAGTCACGACGCTAAGTGAATTATTTTTTAATTTGTCACAAAATTTATTAAGATTATTTTTAAAAAATATGCCATAGTCATTTGATTTGCCGAGACTTTCATAAGTTTCAACTCAACATTCCTCAGATTCAGATTCTCCAAAACAGTGTGTTATAATATTAGGTTTTATAACGTTACTAATTACGTTTTCAGATTTATCGTTACATATTTTATCATCATGTAATTTTAAGTGTTTTTTAAAAGAATTTAAATTAGTGAAATCTCTGTAACAGTCAGGTTCAGAACATTTATAATTCGAGTTATTTTCTAAAAAGTGAAAATATTTTAAGTGAGTAACAAATGATTTTATATCAGCATATGTGTTATTACAATAACCACAACGAGGCATTTTAGTTTTAAAATTTATAAAAATAAAATGTTTTATTATGGATTGAATCTAGAAATTATTAAATAAGAGCAGTCAGCGTTATTGGTTCAAATGAAATTTGATGTCAGATAGTACGGGCACTGTACTAGTATTTTTATTAGGTAGGGCCACGTTTAGAGATTTCGCCTCTTTGATATACCATATTTAATTACCTTTTAAACAGTTTTTTACCTTACGTACGTAAATGGAATAGACCATTATTATTGCATTGAAAAAGGACGTAAGGTATAGATAATAATACACTAGAGAGAGATAAATTTAAAAAATCTTGTTTAAATACAGTTTTTTTAGTTGTGGCCACCTTTGTACCAGTTATGGCCAAGAAATGTACCAGTTGTGGTTAAAGGATTTTAACTAAATAAAACAAATATATTGTTAATACCTAGTGTGTTTTAAAAAAGCAAGATTTATTAAAAAATAGAAAAATAATAAAAAATAAAAATTCCTTTCATTTAAGTAACAAAAAATAATAATTCCTTTAGTTTAAGTAGGTAATACGTATCTATGATAGGTAAACCATTATTCATACAAAATCTTCCATTTCAGGTACAAGATAAACACCTCTTACGTTTGTAGCTTCCGGTTGCTTGATTTGTAAGACAATATCTTGTTCCTGGTACCAAAAAAGGTCTGGTGGATTGGGTCATTTCCAGTTTTTTCCACTTTTCCTCATTGCACAACAGTAATATTCATGATTTGCCTTGTTCTTATTAACAATTTTAGCTGGATAGAATTGCTTATCATAACGAAGAACCACAAATGATCCGACTCTCAATGGTTGACTTTTTTTTTATTTAGGTCTATACTCGGGTCTTTAGAAGTCTGTTGTTCTGGTGGCATTTCTATAGTAATCTTTCCTTTAGTAGACTTTTCGCCCGTTGTGTTTTTTGCAGCAGATATTTCTTCGGCAGTGTTTTCTACAGTAGCCTCTTTCTCAACAAGGTTCTCTTCGGCAAACGTTTTTTTTTCAATTTTATTATCCTTAAAAGTAGATTATTCAGTGGTGTCTTTGTTGGTCTCTTCTGCAGCTGGTTTTTCCTCGGTATTATCTTTTTCAACAGCCTTTGTTTTGGTAATTTTCTCATTAGTAGTGTTTTCTTTTGTAATCTTCCGTTTTGCAGGTGGTCTTCAATAGAGACGCTCTATTTTTTTCGGCTTTTGCTTTAGCGATAGCTTCTTTTTCATTTCCTTGTGCTTGGAAAATTTGAACCCATTTGTCGGAAGTAATCACTGATGGTAAACTACTTTTTTTTCTTTCTTTTCCTGAGGGGAATTATTTTCATCAGGCCATCTTCCCACATTTCTCAGGACATCACTAACTGACCTCTTTTTCAAGGTTCTTATGTCATTATTCGTGGTTTCGGGAGCTGTTTGTATAACAATCTCTTGGAGAACATTGATTCGCTTCTTATTATTATAAACAGCGGTCTCGTCTGTGTTTATAATGTCTGGAAAATCAAAAACAAAGACTTCTTCTGTATTATTCACATCTTCGGCAACGTCCATATTCCGGAGCGTGTCTAGTGTAGCAAATTCCTCTTCAGTGTTTTTAACTCTTTTCTCTTCAGGTAATGAAATTCTCGAGAATGGTTCTAATACAGCTAAATCGTCTTCAATGTTTTCATCTCTTTCTTCGTCAGGTGGTAACATTGTCAAGCGTGATTCCAATGCAGCTTCATCTTTAATACGTCGCCATAAATTGTACAATTCCAAAAACCGTTGTTTCCCCTGCCAGTAATAATCAGTAAGATAGGTATTGTTAAACATTTGTAACACAGCCGGATCTATTCGTTCTTCCAAATATTTAGAATGAGAGATTGTGTCACCCTTGCTTGGATTTTTCATGGGCTTCTCATATGAAGTTACTAAATCCTTCCTAATACATTTATCATAATTGGGAGAGTTTTTGTTAAATGGATAGAGGCCACATGTACGAAATCCAGATGCAATCGTATTAAAAGTCTTGTTGTGTTAAAATTGTATTTAAAACCGAAGGAATGTCTTTTTTCTGAATACTTTTTCCTTCGTGGTCAAACAACCTTTTACGGGTTAATTTTTTCCACGCCTGCTTTAATGGAAAAAAGAAGGCAACATCAAGAGGCTGTAATAAGTGCCCCTGCAGCATTCGTTGCAATGAGGGTGGTGATATTATCTTTGTCGGAAGTACCGACATCGTAAACGTTCTTGCCTTTGGGACCCAGAATAAGGGCTCCTTTAGGTGAGAGAAACATCGCTGTTTCATCCATGTTAAATATCCGATTTGGATAGTTTAAAATATCAAAATCAGAGCCTAACAATTCTTTAGTTTCCTTGAACTAACGGCGTGTTTTACTTTCTGAAACAGCAGCTCTCGCCTTGTTAATAAATTCGGCGTGCTTTTTACTCACATCCGGGTGGCGTTTCATGAAAGAATCAAACCATTTTCTTCCGGTTGTCTTATCCTTAAAGAACTTGGTGTCAATATTGCATTCCTGCAATAACTTTTGTACTGAATATAGGAGGCCTTCTTTATTAATAGGAAAACCTCTTGAAGCACAATCAAGTATCCAATTTACTAACTTTGTTTCATTATCTGGACCTAAAACGCATATTGGCTCAACTCGTCGGTTTTTATCCGATGTTTTGCCTGCTAATCTATTTCTTACAGATGTCCTTGGAACATTAAATTCTTTGCACGCCGTAGCCACAGGCATATTTTGTTCCCTTATGCATTTTAAAGCATCTTGCATGGCGCCTTCTGTGTATTGAAAAAGTTTTTGAGATATGATGGTTTCTGTAAAAAAAAAGTAGTTTTGCATCCGTTTCTATTTCATTGAGTTTACTTTTTATTATCTCATTCTAATATGTGGCCACAACTGGTTGTCACTCGCCATTTGTGGCCACTAAAAGGGCCACATATGGTACAGTAATATAAATTCGTGTTTCATTAGTGGCCACTGCTATTTTGAACGTTTGCACTATAAAAATTTACTCGGATTAATTGAAATCACATAATAATGTATATTGAAAAGTGAACCAAACCTATTTTAATTGCATACGTTCCGAAATTCGAACAAATTAAGTATTCACTTACCTCGTGTTTCTTAACCAAATTGTTAAGGAATACGACGCAACAACACCACGTGCTAAATAAACACTGATTCTAACTATTAGTACTAAGGTTATATAAACCAGAATTCCCAATAGCACTTTGAAAAACATCAATGGAGTGGGAAAAATTATTGGTTATTTCAAAAATGACAGGAAATATTTGAGTTTATTGTCATGGCTGGCCAGAACAGGGGCAGTAGCCACAACCGGTACATCTACCCTACTGGCATGCAAAATATTAATTCCTGAATAAAATGCATGAACATCCTACAGAAACTAAATGTTATTACTTTGCATTGTATTGCAATTAAAAAATTTGAAAATCATTTATTTATACTGTTCATTAAATAGACAGAATTATATGTCGATTAGTTTTAGCTTACCTTAACTTGAAAGTAAAAGCTACGCTGTACTTCAGTCCTAGTTGGTCGCCAATTTCGATTAGGATTCTTTTTGTTTTTTTTTTTAATGTTACCGGAGTAAACAAAAAAGGTAAAATTAATAAAGCTTGTGTAGATGTATCTAAAAACAAACTAGAGTTATTTACCACAAGTTATCTGATAATTATCTTACCAGTAGAAATAGGAAGATCGATTTTTCTGACTTTTGCTTCACTTAAAATTGCATCAGCTACTTTTGGCCACGTTTCATATATAATATTTACTTTTTCTGGATACATAAAGTTAAAATCTAATTCCAGCTGAAACAAAAGAATAATTAATAGATACAATTACTTTCAAAAATGAGGTACATTATAGTTACAACAATGTTAAAGGAAGTCTTTGAGTGCTGATTGTAAATGTAAAAACTTAATTCTGACATCAAGTATAGCAACCAAACAATACAATTTTACTCACTACCTCCAATTCATTAGAACATTTCAAACAAGGAAAAATATTGTATAAATTATCTATTTTTTCATTGTGGTAATACAGATTGTACCGTCTATCGCATGTAACTTCCCAGGCTTTTGATATTTTTGCTTGCGGTTCTGATGCAGTTTTTAAAAACATTAATTCTGAATCTGTTTCATCTGTCAATTCTTGGTATTCTATAGGTTTAGTGTTTTCCTTGTTACAAGATGCTCGATTTGAATGCATCTCTGACTGAAACGCAATTCTTAATGCTGCTTTAACGTTAACGTAACGAGACCATAGTTTTCCTCGAGCAAGCATTCGCAAACCTGACTTTGCAGAGCAATATGGAGTGTAATAAGACTCCCTTTGTTCACCAGGAAACAAATCTATAATTTCTTCGGTGACTTTTATAAATATCTCCCTCTTTATTCTAAAAAAATATTGTACAATAATTTACAAGAAACAAAAACTTACTCAGAACTTTCATTTGAAGAGAGAAGTTCATTTATTATGATTTTGCAAAGTTTTTGACGAAAATCGTTGTTTAAATTATTTTTATTTAGAGGATTATTCTTCCATTTGGCGATTTATCAAGCAATGCTTCCAGTCCCTAGAAACAAAATAAACAAATTGTACCAAACTCTGAATAAAAAAGTGTTTATATACTCATCTGCAAGTAAGTAAATACTAACATTTGTAAATACCGAAATTTTTCTTTTTTTTTCATTTGGAGGTTCAATCGTCATGTCTTCCCTTTCCAGGTATGACAACAATTCTTTATCTGGTTCGTACACCAAGCATCCTGATAAAATTACTATGTCACTTGTGCTAGGGCCACTACATGTCGAAACTGTTGTAGCACAAGGAGAAGTGATCCCGTACTCAGAACTGTTGGTATCCTACAGAAAATGTTATGTTGTATGACAGTTTTGTGTTAGCAAAACAAACAAAAAATATTGACTTAAAAACAGTTATGAACAGATAGACAATTTATATTATGAATACTAAAAATTATTTTAAGGGAAAAGACCAACAAAATGATAAAGAATAGAATTGATAATACCTCTAGAGTAACTTCTATTTTTCTTTTATATTCCGTAAATTTATTTTTAAAAATGAGCCTTGGTTATAAGCTGATAAATGGTTTCTTGGTCTAAAAGTAAGAAACTATCATCGGTTATTCCTTCATCTGAAAATATAAATCATATTGAATAACTTAAAAACGTTTACTTTGAGCTTTCTAGTTCATTTTAAATTCTAAGATTTACACAAATTTCAGCACTTCAACATCAACATTACATACACAATGCTTTATCAAAATCAAAGTAAACGTTTTTTATATTAATTTACATTTTGCACTCAGTGACTGCATCAATATAGTCAATAATTTAGGATATTTAGATCGTAATGAACTTATAGCATAGGAAGTTATAATATAGTCGACTGTCATTAATTCGAAATTTAAGACAACAGCGAAATAGTTCGAATTATTGGACATTCAAAGTACAGAAATTTATTTATATATTGAGCTTTTTCAAGGAACTATTAATTAATTTCTGTTATTGACATTTTGGTAGTATCAAACTTTGATTTAGCTAGAGTTCACTGTACTAATAAAATTTCAAAGATATACTCACCCAGAAAACATTGGGAAAACATCCCTAATCCCCAAGATTCTAAAATTTGTATAAATTCCATCTGAAACATAATAATACAGTAAATTCGCATTATAGCGTATATTGTGGCATACTGTATATATAACGAATTACTTAATAAACAAAGAAATTTAAAAACATGCTGAACTTACCTTTTTATTTCAACTTATAGAATAAGATTATTTTTGATCACACTACACAAAATCTTTGTGGGTTGTAAATTTAAACTGCAAATGCGATTCGATATTCAACCACACGATTAAACGATTTAATAAAGAGTAATTCTATACATCCAAACAAATGTTTCTATCACAAGTATTTGAGGTTTTTGTATTTAGTAAACAGTATCATAACAAATCGATTTAATAACAGTTATTAAACAGTTTAATTCTAAGGAGTTAATTATTAAAGCGACGGCTAACAGCAAAAACTCAGTGTAATATTAGCTAAACTTAGTGATCAGAAACAATTTTTTATTTACCTTTATTAAATAAAAGTTAAATAATTTATTGGACCTATTTTTTCACTGTAGTAAAATCTGTAAGTTTTGGATCAAAACTTGTTCTCTTCAATGGGTGGGTTCAATCACTTGACAGGATAAGTTTTGCTTGCTACAGAACCTGGACATTTCCTTTTGGCTCCTAAACCCCACTGACACAGTTTGCTTGTTGATGATAACATATTGTAGTCATTTTCATTGACAAAACTTTGATAGAAAAAATAACAATTCACTAACGTGGCTACATTTCCCCAAAGCAGATTGTTTACGGTTACACGTACGTTTTAGGACTGCACCTGAAAGTTGATTAAGAATAATTTCCACTTTACTACTTTACACTCGTTTGAGCTGCTGCTTTACTGCGTGTCAGACGTGGACTGATTTTCGTTTCGATCGTTAGTTGTTTATATCTGGATCTTGTGGTACGCTTTGGTGCGCATGAGTGATTATTTGTATGGTTCGCTGCTTCCGGTGAAAGTGGTGTTGTCGGTTTTCTATTTTTAGTAGTTCGCTTCGGTAAATCTGCCGTAGCTACGTCTTTAGTTATTGGTAAAGTTGTAGGTCTTCTTGTTTTTGTGGTGGTAAGTGCTGGTTTCCATGCTGTCGGTAGTCTTTGTGTATCATCTCTAGTGTTGAGACTATTTGGCAAGTTCTCAATCTTAATTGCTTCTCTGATGATCCTTTTTGTTTTGTGTTCAACATTTGCAATGACTTTTGTTTCGTCGAAGTTGATTTCATGAGAAGTTTTTCTCACATGCTCTGCCAATGATGATGTTGATTCTTGTTTTATTACTGCGTTGCGGTGTTCTTCGCGCCTTATATTAACTCTTCTGTTGGTTTGCCCCACGTAGCAGCCATTACAATGTTTGCAAGGAATTTTGTAGACCCCTTGTGATTCCAAATCAATCTTGGTTTTTGGATTCGGAAGAATTTGATTTATCTTCTTTACGGTGTTGAAGATGGTCTGAATGTTGTGTTTCTTTAAAACTTTGCTGATTTTATCTGTGGTACCTTTTATGTATGGAAGAAAGGCTGTGGCATCAGGTTTGTTTTCGTCTTCTTCTGTATCGTTGTTTCGGCGTAGTCTTAGTCTTAACGCTCTTCTGATGTGGTTTTTAGAGAATCCGTTTTGTTGTAATGCGGTTTGTATTTTCTGCATTTCTAGTTGTTTGTTCTCTACGTCAACTAGGCGTTCTGATCTTGTTATGAGAGTTTTTACTACCGACTGTAGTTGCGATGGATGGTGATGAGACTTGGCGTTCAAGTATCGGTCCGTATGCGTTGGTTTTCGATAAACGGTGTGACTTAGATATTATTGATAAAGTGTTATGTGTATTTAAAGATAATCTGCAAATGTCTCTATAAAAATCAGACATTGATACCATTCACAGATTCGGCAAACGGGAAAATACGTCTGATCCCAACAAACACCGATCAATCATTGTAAAATTTGTAACACATAGTTTACGTCGAGAAATAATAATGAATCGTAAACGTCTAAAGGGTTCTAAAATAACAATCAAAGAGGATCTAACACAATATAGACAAACGTTACAAATGAAGCTGCCAATACGTTTGGATATCGTAATTCATGGTCACACGATGGAAACATTTACGTTAAAGTGAACAATAAATTTCAGATAATCAAGATTATGCCTGATATTATTAATATGCAGAAATTAGAAAATAAGCAAAGGAGTCCACTGCCTTTTACAAATTGAAATAAATTTTGAGTTTCTATTTTTCTTCCTATTTTTTATTTTCATAATTACATTTTATATCATATTTTATTTGGCTGCTTAAATATAAGGTTAGTTTGTAATTTTATAAATTATCCGTTCTGTTGTTAAATATTAAGAGTAGATTTAATTTTGACTAGTAAAAGTATCTAAATAATATATTAGTAATTATTACGGTTATTATAATCCTTTTTGTGTTGTTTGCATCTAGCTAACCTTTTATTGTTTTTAGAAACATCATTAATAATAACTATGGTTTTAAGAATTGCACACTTAAATATTAGATCCTTTAGCACCGGCTTTGAAGTTTTTAGGGATAAAGTGTTAAGTTGTGATTTTGATATAATAGCAGTATCAGAAACACGGTTGAATCCGAACATTCCCAGCAATTTATACTACATCGAAGGTTACAGGTTCGTTAGAAAAGATCGTTCAAGTCATGGTGGTGGTCTAGCTTTTTATATACATAATACTATTAAGTATTCAGTAATAAGTTCCGAAAATAATTCACACTTTGAACCGTTCAAAGCAAATAGATTGACAATTTCCGTTGGTCTTATCTATCGATCAACTCGTATAGAGTTGTTTCTGGTGTTCCACAAGGTTCTATTCTGGGCCCTTTGCTGTATATTATATACACTTCCGATCTTTATCACACTGTCAAAACTTGTAAATATCATTTATATGCTGACGACACTCAGCTATAATTCTCATTTGATCTATCTGAAGTATATGATGCAATAAATAATATTAATAATGATTTGAATAACTTGATTAGGGAATCCAAAAAATTTTGTTTGGCAATAAATGCTTCTAAATCCGTAGTTATGCTATTTGGCAAAACTAGCATTAACAGTTTGGTCTTGCCTATTTTGAATATCAATATAGATAATCAAGTGATCCCCGTTAAACAAGAGTGCAGGAATTTGGGATTATTGGTAGACGATAATTTACGTTTCAAAAGACATGTTGATAATTGCATTCGTAAAGCTTACACTAATTTAAAATTGCTATATATTCATAGACACACTCTAACTCATGTTGCAAAAGTTAATTTGACAAACGCTTTGGTACTATCGCACTTTGATTACGCTGATTACGTTTATGGTTTATGTTTAGACAGCATTTCTATTAAAAGGATTCAACGAGTTCAAAATGCTTGTGTCCGATTGATATTTGGTTTGAGGAAGTATGATCATGTTTCGAGAAAACCAAACGAACTGCGATGGCTCAATATGGAAAATCAACCTCTTTTTCATTTTCTCTGTTATTCGCATAATAAAATAACAACTAAAACGCCGCCTTATTTATATCAGAAAATTAGGTTTCTTACAGACGTTCACAACATTAATATTCGAAATAGAAGTTTATTAACAATACCTTTGCATAGATATACTTCATTTCAGAGATCTTTTTCTTATAATATTGCAAAGCGTTATAATGTACTTACGCCTGAACTTAAAAACTTCTCGAATAGAAAGTTCAAGTCACAACTCAAAGTAATCTTGTATGAAGAGCAGGTCAGGATCTAATGTTTATGTTAAAGTCGGGACATTATGGGTCTTGATGTAGCTATTTTTATTAAATATGATATGTATTATATGCGTCATGTTTAGCTTCTTAATTTATATTCTTATAAGTCAATTTTTGTGGGTTAAGTGGAAGAACAGACAATTGTGTCTGAACTTCGCTCTATTTATTTATATATATATATATTTTTATTTATTTAACAAAAAATATTTTCAAGGCAAAAAGTCACCTTCGCAAAGCTCAAATAATAATATTGCGCTCACAAGCATGTTATGCGAGGAAAGGTCCAAAAATTGAGATTCACGTCCACTGACTGTCATTTTCTGCTGGCTTAGATACGGTTGAGAGCATTCGGATAAATGTAAAATTTTCTCTAGACACAATCAATTTTAGAGCCAAAGTGGAACTTTCAGAAATTTTGACAGACTTTTTGATTGAATACGCTTGGATTAAATAAATCATTCACTGATTAAATATACAATTTATATCGCGTGATTCCTGACAATTATTTCACCACACTTTAATTAATTGACGCGCATTTAAAAAAAACGAAAGTAAATGATTACTGGATGTTACCCAAGTTTTATAGCGGTTCACAGAACAACAGCTTCTAAGATTATGACACGATTCGAGCTACGTTGCCACATCATGTCAGATGTAAAAATTGTAAAGTGGAGATTTTACCTTTGGAAATGTGCATCCACAGTTTATAAATTGGATTTTTTTCAACAGTTTGTCGCATTCGCGATTCCCTGTTATATCTGAAGAAGACTTATAGCAGATTGTAGTCGCAATAAAAACATTTCGCGACGCCAAATAATCGACATGCATGTTCTTAGCGTGATCTTTCGGCGTAAAAGAAGTAAAACTAATCTTATAAGCGACTTGTCAATTGCCAAAGAGAAAGAAAAGAAATATTAAATTTGCTCTCTCCGTTTACAACAAAAGAACAAACAAAAAATCTCGTTTAAGCGATAGAATTAAATTTAAGTAAACATTTTCAATTTTTTCGTGTTAAACAGTATCACAGTTCATCGCATCGCATAATAAAAAACTTACAAGCACATATCCAAATAAATTTATATGGCGCCTAATCCTCAAATTGAAGATCACGTATTGTGATTTGTTGGGTCTTGACTGGACGCAGGTTGGCAACCACGTAACAATTTGTAACTAACTAATAACTTTTTACAAAACATACTCTCAACAACAAAAAATAATAATTATAATAATTTTTATTATAAAACTTAAGGTTTATTAAATTATTTTGTTTACGCATTTAAAATTTGAACATAAATTATCGGTTTAGTAGAACATGTGTGTTTCGGTCGAGTTGCTTTTGGTGACCACCGCGGCTTTTTTTTGCGGCTAAGGGTAGCTTTGTCGGTGTCGTAATATTACACACGCCACAATTTTTGTATTGAAATAATTTGCTTAATAACTTAAAATAATCAATAAACTATTACCTTAAAATGGTGCAAGGTAGAGGAAAGTTGCACATAAACATTTTTGTAGAAGACAAAATTTACTATAAAAAAGTCGGTGGAAGGGTACAATTACCTTCAATAGTTTAGAAGATACAATATACAAGATAAATTGTTTATGTGCAATTTTCATCTAGATTGTACCGTTTTTGCAGCGTACAAGGCGGAAGCTCGCGCGGATCTAATTCTGCAATTACTATAAGTATTTTTCAGCACTTCTGAATAAAATTAAGACTTATTATATTTTTAAAACATAAAACGATACAGAAGGAATATCTTGTTTTATAATAACAAACACTGCATCCGAAAAATACAGAAAATGAAGTGAAATTGGGCACCACCGCAAGTTCCAGCTTTGTTTCATCTGAGCGTTTCATCGTTTCGTTACATAAACCTTCGAATCAAGCATCCTATAAGTGTTTTCAACACTAAAATCGGTTTTTAAAAAAATACGTAGGTATAAATAAACAGTTCAACACGTAATTACAACGCGTGTTACTGTAGTGAACAGGTTGTATAAATGCTAGCTTATTCACAAATCATTCTACATTCGTGTATTATCCCAATTAAAATATAATATTACCGTTTAATTTTCAAAAAAAGTTAATTTAAGAATTGTTAAAAGTACCATCTAACGATGAAAATATTCTAGTGCTCACTTTAGTAGCGTTAGAAATTTAAATAGCAATTATGGTTAATAGCTCCATCTGAAAATTGTTTACTAAACACTATTTTAGTTGCAAACATCCTTGTGAGAGTGGGAATGAGAAAGGCCACTCTTTTTATTTACATTTTATGTTCTCCATTTCGTCAAATTGAATTGATTTCTTGTTAAGCATATTTATGGCACTGTCTAAGTTTTTAATAAGAAGTAATTTTTCTCTATCTGATAGACTTAAGCTATTATTACTTAAACCTATCATAACTTCTGCTATACTTACAATTTTTTAGTTTATTATTGTCGAAGGTGCCAACTTTAAATCACTGACAGCTTCAATGATATCCAATTCTTTTTTATCTCGTAGATTTGATCTTTTTGTTTTATTATTAAATAATCTGGCACATTCATAAACTTGCTTACATATGTTCAACTTTATTACATTATCTATGCATGATCATTTTAAACTGCGTATGCTAATGTTTCACATACTACATTGTAAGAAACAATTTGGACATTTTTCGTCAACTTTTTTTACAAGATGTTGTGAAGAATTTGACTGTGAAGGCACCAACGGTTCGTCCCTTTCTGGGAATAATTTAATTGCTAATTTTAGAATCAATTTGCTCTTTTTATGGATTTACTTAATAGACTGAATTTTTGTGTTGGCGAATTTTTTAATAGTTTAATGACACGCTTAAATATTTGATCACGAGCTAACTTCATTACTGCTTTAGTCCGTTTATCTAATCTTTTCATTTTTTACCTTCTAAATATATGTTTTATTATTTTGTGAAGCAATTCTACATACATATTAGTGTTAGTTCCTAGTCGAATTCTGTAAGCCCAACTTATTGCACAACTCGTATAATCCATTTCAAAATATTTATCAAACTTTATCATATCAGAATCAGAATGTAAGTCTTGCAAAACTTGATTAAGACAGTCGTTAGACGTTTCAATAGAAGTGATTTGTAGCAGAATTCTTAATGATTTGCAGACGGAAGCTTTTTTTTCAGCACCTACACATATTTTATTTAAATTCTGACGCCAATTTCTGTCCACATGCCAAATACATAATAACTTATGAGAAATAGAAAACATAACAGACGCCCAAGCATTATAAAAGGCAGGTGCGTCATCACTCATAAAAATTTTAGCGGAAATTAGCTCAACTTTATTTTTAACATATTAAAAAAATAAGTTAAAAAAATATTTTGTCACTTCTATTACAAAAGCAAAAAGCTACTGGACATCCTTTATCAAATTCATCAATTGTTAATAAAGTGTACGGTATGAAACCATAAGCATTTATACTTTCTATACAAATCTTGTCATTTCCATTTTTTTTTAATTGGTGGGATTGAAAAGATATCATTATTATCAAAGCAAAGTCTTCTCTAAGTAGAATATTGTTTTCGCCCTCTTGACCTTGTTCTTTATAAAACAGTACTGAACATTCTTCATTAAGAGTTTTCATTTTATCAACCCATAACTTTACAGTAATCGCATCATTTTTGTTATATGTTGTGGAATAACTGATATTAAAATCACTGGATATATATTATACATGTCCAGCTTAAATATGAGATGAATTCTTTGCAAGCAGTCATCATAAATATTTGAATTTCTAATTTCATCCAAAATATGTTGAAACTGCGTAGCTTTTTAAAGTTTTCCTAGAAAGTAAGTTGCAAATATAACCTTTATAAAAATGTCGAAAATTAGAAGCAATTTCTAATTTAACTTCTCTGCTTAAGTACTGCGAGCAATATCAATCGAATGTCCAATGTGCATTTTCCAAAATTTATCTAATACCGAATCATTGTTATGCTAGATTACTTCCATTTCATTACATACATTCCTTTCCAATTTTATTTGTACCTATGTTCTTAGTTGACCGAATATTTTTACCACCTTTTCTATATAAATTGGATCAATAACAGTTGTAATAAGTCTTTCGTGTCTCATCTGACAGGATCTTTTCTGATGTGTCTTGATCATACAAAGTAAAGCTTTTATGTTGAAAATCAGTTTTCCAGTTTGCATATATTAATAATAGCTCGGTGAATAATTTATTTACATAGGTTTTGTATACAAGGACCTTCTTCATAGTTAAACTCAAATTCTTCATGTTGTATATTTGCTTTATGTTCTTGTTTAAGGTGGTTGTGCAAGAAACGATATTGCTTAAATTTTATATTACAAGTATAAAAAGGACATCGCAACAAACACAGTTACTTAAAATATAGATGAAAACTACATCTGTACTCAGCAAATTTATTTAAATAGTAGAGATATTTTTAGTATATACAATATCAGGAAGTCTGCAATTTAAGATAGAAGATCCATGTATAGTATATGTAAAATATTTAACATAAATCGTATGTCTTACATAAAACTTCTCAATTTTGCTACGTATAAAATGCATAATCGGTATCCCTTTATTTAATATAAATTTGAAGTATAGTTCTAGTATAGGAATTCACTTAAATTTAGGTTTAGAAATTAAAGAAAATGTAAAGCAGAAAAATTTATTAAATGAAAAACAACGATAATTCAAAATTTAGTTTTGAAAAACTTGCTTTTCTGATTTGTCGCAGTTTTGCTAATCTGAACCACTCACTTCCAATAATTTCAAACTCCTTATCAGTGGTGTTTGGATACGATTCCCTGATTACATCTGTAAAGTGTTTACAATTAGTTTTACCTGGCAATCAATATAGCATTTCAACTTACTTTTCATCATTCAAATAAATGATAAATTAGCAGTACTATGGTTTCCTCGTAATCCCAACCAGGAGCATTTAATGGCCAATTGATTTGTAAAGCAACTTTTCAGCAGCTTGTGGATATTGTCTTTTGCACTTTTTCCACCTATTCTATCTATAAAAGTTGACTAAAAAAAGAATGCTGTAAGACTTATTTAACAACAAAAAAATGTTTTTTTACAAAAGCTTGATGGTACTCTTTTTTTTGTAAAGAATATTCAAATTTGCCACTACTTTCAATTTCATTTAACGGCAAATCTTTCATAAGGGATTCAAAGTCTTCCTGGCCAACATTGTGCCCAAAGCCCTGCTTTTCGAATTTTCTTAGCTGTTTGTCAATACTTCTGACATAAAACTCAATCGAGGTAACCTTTTCATAAACTTTTTCTACAAATATACTGTTAAAAATTACTTCCCAATATATTTCGATCACCTACTTAAGGGGAATCTACAGTACTGACATTATCACGTACTTTTTGTAAACAAAAAGGCGTCTACATTTGCACATTAAATATAGGTTATTATACATCAAATTATAGGTATTTTTAATAGCTAGTCCGCTATTATATTTAAAACACTGTTATCCTTTTTATATCTACAAAAATAATGAAAAACGCAGAAAACATACATCTCATTTTTTAAAACAAAATCCTAAATTCATTTTAAAATTTATCACTTTGAAACTTACACAAAACTTAGAGAGGAGTATAAAAAAGACCGCTATCATATGAAAATGCATAAAAATTATTAATTTTATTTAAAAAATGTGATTTACTGTAACAACGAATAACTCGTGTTTTAAGATGCAATTGTAAGTGAAAATCATTTTCTAGTATAATGACGTGTGCTACTAATAACACGTAGGTAATTCCAATAAAAATTTTATTAATAAGTGTCTCTAATTACTTAATAAATTTAATAAAGTACTTCACTATTTTAATGTTAGATGTCGCAACTAGTAATTCCTGTTTTAGTATGAATTTTACTTTACGTATACGCGCTCACTACAAAACTATTTGTTATAGATGTCGAATTGCCTAAAGGTAGATATGTATTATCAATCTTTCACAATTATTTTTTCCAGGTAGGTAAGCAGGTATTCATGTATTTTTAAGTGTGAAACTGTCAAATATAGAGAAAATAACCACTCGAAAATGTGATGATACAAGGATTTATTAATAATTAATTTGTAACAAAAACATATAATTCTAAATTAGCATTATCAAATTGAGTTTTATAAAGATATTAACAATTAATACGTTTTTTTTAAATAATAATCACGCAACGGCAAATTTCTTGTTCTTCGAGAATCCAATATTTCAGGAAGTAGAGCATTCATATAGAAATCTTCTAGTTTCGGTAATAATTTTTGAATGCATTTTTGGTTTTTTGTAATATTTTCTACATTAATACCTTTAGGAGTATATATTACGAAATAACATGAATCTTTATTTGTTATGTGCATTTGCCCTTGAATTTGCAACATATATTTATGATTTTCTTTTAACTTTAATAAACCATTTTCCAACGTACAAAATTTAATTTTTTTTAATTTAACACCTTCTTCTGGAGTTAAGTTTTTGCAACTTGCAGGGCATTTAACCTCAATTATTGCACTTTCGTTTTCCAATATTCTATCCGGAGTAGCTGCTAAAAATGGTGCATCTTTACATATGCAGAAGCCAATTGCTTTTGTTTTAATACTAATTGTTTTTTCGAACAATTCAATAGCTTTATTTTCGTTTTCTTGGCCATACCTAGTATGAACATTTCCCGAAAATATTGAATACAACATTTCTTCAACTGCTTTTAAAGTAGACGTTTTTTGTTTCATAGAGAATATTCTTCCAAAATTCAATGCTGTGAGACGTATTTTTCTTTCTCTTATCCAAAGCTCCGAAAGTGATTGATCTCTAGTGTTGCGTTCCACCTCAGCAATGTCAACACTATATAAGTTCTTCAAAAACGTATTTTTTAATTTTTCGTAACTAGCACGTTCCATATCAGGATTATCGTCTATGTTTAAACCATAATTGAAATCTGGACCTGCGCAGCGTATACGTTTTTTTTTATACACTGGAAAAATAAAAAAACGCACAGTACAAAACTTGATTACAGATAAAATGTTCTTACCAGAAATTCTTTTCTTTGTTTGAATTTTACGCTTCATAGCTTTTTTACAATAATCTTCAGTATAATGACCAGGAACGTTACCGATCTGACGCTGAATAAGTTTATGGTAATTTGCAGGGTTATTAAAAGAAACAGCAGCTGCATGACATCTAATTTCGTAAGATCCTTTTTGTGAAAAATTGATCCTTTTTGCGCCTACAAATTTTGCAACTAACGAATTATAACACTCAGCAGTATTTGTGTTAAGATTATGTAGCAAACTCCAGGCGTTGTTAGCAATTCTTTGAGTACTACGCATAATTTCGTCATATATTCCACATTTTTTAAATTTGGGTATATTATTTATCTGTACAAAATAAATTAATTTTGTTCAACGTTTAGATATAGTACATACCTCCCCATTTTCGAGTTTTGTTTTTTGTTTTTCGGATGAACAGTAATATTCCTGACAATTAGTGTGATCTAGAAATACGTGGTGTGGTGTATTTAAGATATCTTCTTTTAAATGTCCTACTTTAGATGTAATAGTATTATCATTTGGTATCCAATGTTTTATTGCACTGAGAACAGATATTCTAATTTTCTCAATATTTGTATCTAACAATTTTCTACTGTCAATATTTAAAGATGTGTTTGACTTTATATCGCTTAATTTTGTTATATAATTCCTAATCAAATGGTTTTTACATTCAATTTTTTCAATGTGAAATGCAGGACCATATGGTGAAGCAGTGATTATCTTTTTATAAACATTACTGTCTCCGTCTCCAACTAATCGACCATATATCAATCCATACATCGATAAAAAGTTTTTAAAAGCTTCTACAACTATATCGGATTCCATTAATGTTGAATTTTGATTCCAGTTTTTATAACAAATATGCTGATGTGGATCTTCTTTCATAAATTCGTACTTAGCACAAATCACACAATATTTATTTCTAACAACAAGAAATATAATTTTCTTGGTTTTTGCTTCGATAACACAAGCCTAAATATATTGATTTAATTTTGTATATTGATTCTGCCATACTCAATACGTACCACTCCAGATAATGAATTGTAATTTTTTCTGTAAGATCTTTTGCTCCAGGCCCCATCTACAATAACTGTGATAATTGGCGTACCATTTTCATCAACACAATCTTCATCTTATGCTATTCTAGCTTCTTCGTCCGCGGCTTCTTTAAAACTGTTCCATGAAATTTCTTGAATATGTTTAGATACATCTTGAAAATATTTGCAAAATGTACTATTTGACATACACGGTAAATCTATCGAAGAAAAGAATTCGTTCATTTGGCAGTATCCAACACCAATTGACATTGCCCCTAATACACTCAACTTATTTATATTACATTGTAAATTTGGTTTTTCTGTAGAAATTGATTCAACGACACCACATACTTTACATTTCATCAAAATAATACTTTGAAAACCTATTCTTTTTTCTTTTATAAAAGTTAAATTTTTAAATGTGCAGTCAAAGCCAGGATGTGAAATAGATTGTATTCTATCAAAAAAATAAGATATATCTATTATTCTTCTACCATGTAGTTGTATTTCATTTTCATTTAAAGGGTTTGAACAGTCCTCTTCTATCAACAGTTCTTCGTTACTCAAATGATCGACGTTTAAAATACGTTTGACTTTAGGATTTAGATTCTCTACACGCTTATCTTCTACAGAAAGATTAATTTCACTGTCCAGATTCTTCGCGTCGTTCAAATCATGTTTTCTATTCAAATAGTAAAACATAAATATATTAGATTTTAACAAAAAAGAACGAAATGATCTTTACCTAGAATTCCAAATCCTCTTCATTATTAGACGTCTACTTTTTGTAGGAACTGAAAGTTTTTTTGTCTTTACGCTTTTTTTCCCCATTTCACTGAGAAGTTACAACAATAAGAATAATTTAAACAGAATCCAAATTACAATGAATCGGTAAAATCTTATTACCCTTATATACATATATGTAAATGTGTATTTTATAAATTTTTGCAAACCTCTCAAATTGTATTTTAATTACATTTAAATTAACAAGGCATACAGTATTTTAATATGCAGTTATACTATTTATCGAAGGTAGTTAAAATAGTTTTAAAAAATATAAATATAAAGAATAAATCCTGTTTGGCAAAAAAATTACACTGCAGCGATAAACACCTTCAAAGTATTGATAACGGACATTTCGTACAATAGCATAACTATCCTTTCGAGGCCTTGTATTGTCATGACTAAAATACTCGATTTATTGCCGTCTTTGTTTTTATGTTATCTTTATCGGTTACAAGAAGTAGTGTAAGTTGCATACGTTTAGGCAAAACGTAAAAATTGAAGGCTACATACCGAAATTGTTTTCCAACACTAGAATCCCCTTAACATATTCATCGTTTCTGCATCTTGGAATACAAGCTGATCTGTTGAGAAGATTAAAACATTTTAAATAGTATAATATGGATTTATTTATGGTGGTTTACCTGTTACTAATGTTGTGTCATTTACAGCATTGCCTGCAGTACTGCTGTTGTCGTCTGTAATGTGATCTTAAAATAGAACAAGATTCTTTAATTATTAAACACGGAAAAAAACATGTTTTCAACCAACCTATCTATCGTATTTATTACAATTCCACTGTTGTCTACGTTATTGCATACTTCTACTACTATTGGTGGAGGAGTAACATTATTTATGGATTCTATAACAAATTTGTTTGTGTAAATTTACAATAAAATACAAATTAATTATTTTCAAACCGTCATCACTTGAAGAGGAATAAAAGATTCCTAAGTTTTTTGCTCTTTCGTTTTTTGTTTAATAAATCTTCATCTGTAGAAGAACAATCTAATTTTGCAATTCTTCTGTTCTTTTCCAAGGTGGCTGAAATAAAGTAAATTATTTCCTTTTTTAAATTTCTATTTGTAGTAATAAATGTCAAGTGGTTATAAGTTTTTTAATAAACGAATTGTACAAAAACACTGTACTTTATTTGCTCCATAAAATCATAACATAACTAAATAAAAAACTAAACTAAGGTTGCGCGTATGCAACGAGAATGAGAATGAATCAAAAACTAAACTTTCCGGAACGATTGTTGTCAGCGCCACTAAGCAGGCGGTAAATTCAAATTTAAACTTTTGCACTGCAGTTCGGCTAACCTGACAACTAGATCGTCTCGATCTAAATACATTTATAAGAATAAGTAACGAAAATAACTAAATGCAAAATCATAAGTACTAAATGTATAATAACTATTAATAGAAAGTTAAGATCACATAACTAAACGTAAGTTGGACATAAATCAGTAAATACATAAATTCCTACATAAATTCATAAGTTTCAGAAATAATAGATGGATATATTCGTAAGTACAAATTTTCATTCTAAATCAACATCATAATCGGTAAGCCATAATTTCATGTTTTCTGAACTGAAAATACCTTCAAACGGTTTTTGTGTTAATTGAAAGTTGTTAACATCAGTAACCAAGTATCGATCATTGTCTAAAACTTTTTTCATTTTATAAGGACCACGAAATCTTGGTAATAGTTTTTTGTTTATACCGGATGTAGAGTCAACATTTCTAACCATAACAAAATCATTAATTAAATAAGTGTGAGGAGCTTTATGTCTCTGATCATAATATCTTTTGTTATAATTTTGAGATTTTAGATTTTGAGCTTGAGCTTCGTTTCTTATTTCCTCTAAATTTCTTTCATGTGTTTCCAATTCTTTTGTTTCTAAATAATTTCTTAAATCGTCATTTAGGTCTCGCTGGTTAACACCAAAGAATAGGACTGAAGGACTAAATCCAGTGGTTCTACAAATGGAATTATTAATTGCATATTCTACTTCTGGTAACGCAAGCGACCATTTATTGGTGGTTTTGCTTAATTTAGCTAACATGGGAGTTAAGTCTCTATTGAAACGCTCAATTTGACCGTTAGCCCTTGGTGTTCCCGTAGCTATTTTTATATGTTTAATATTATGTTTACTTATAAAATTTGAAAATTCTCCCGACGTAAATGCAGTTCCACGATCCGAAATAACTGTTTGTGGTCTACTATAGTCACGAAAATAACTTTCTAATTTATGTATGGTTTCCGTTGATTTAGTAGACTTAACATCATAAAATCTAACAAATTTTGTAAAAGCATCGACAATTTCAAAAATGTATTTTTTATTCTGAAGCGTTCTTTCTAAAGGGCCATAGTGGTCTATGTGGATAGTTCGAAAAGGTTTGTTCCCTTTTGGAATGTTATGTAAAGATCCTTCTGCTTTACCATAGTTACAGTTAAAAGTTATATATACATTTCAAACAATTATCGATGTAAGTTTTAATTTTAGTTTTACTATCTGGGAACCAATAACATCTACTTAAATCTTCTAAAGTTTTATCTACTCCTACGTGTCCTAATCTGTCGTGACAGTTGAAAAGTATTTTATTCTCCATTACACGGGGAACATAAAATTTGACGTTGTTTTTGAATTTTCTATATACCAGACCATTATTTAACTTATAATTTTTGCAGAATGGGTGAATAAATAGCAAGAATTGGACTGTTTACTAATTTTTCTTGGAGACTGTTAAAAGATTCTAATTCTAAAGATTCAAATTTAAAAACAGTTTGTTTTCTTAATAAGTCATACAACGGTTTTGCAATAACTGAAAAATTTGGTATGAATCGCCTAAAATAGCTAGCTAGACCGAGAAATTGTTGAATTTCTTTCGTATTTGTCGGAATAGGGCAATTGGCAACTGCAGCAACATTTTGAGGGTTGGGTTTGATACCATTTTCGTCGATTACGTATCCTAAATAAATTATTTGGTTTTGTAAAAATGAACATTTATCTAAACGCAATTCCAATAAATTTTCGCTTAATTGCACGAAAACTTTATCTAATATTTGTAAGTGTTCTTCAATCGTCTCGGTGGCTATTAGGATATCATCTAAATGTAATAATACTTGATAATTTCGAATAAGGTCTGAAAATACTAGGTTTATATCTTTGGAAAACTGCGGGCCCGTTACAGAGACCGAAAGGAACTTTCGTGTACTCAAATTGACCTAGAGGCGTAATAAATGATGTGTACTTAATAGAATCGGGGTTCAAAGAAATTTGATGGAACCCGTTTTTTAAATCTAAAGTGGAATAATATTTTTTATTTCTAAGACAATCTAAATGATCGTGAATAAGCGGAATAGGATAATGATCTCTTATAGTTAATTTCATGAGCTCTCTAAAATCAATACATAATCGGTACTTAAAATTTTTCTTTTTAATCAAAACTATAGGGCTACAATAAGGCGAGTTGCTTAACCGAATGACGTTGGTTTCGATTAATTCATCCAAATTTTTTGTTAATTGTTCCTTTTGTTCATAAGCGTCGGGGTCTAAATGAAAATGGTACATGATTAGGTTTCAAAACAATTTGCATTTCATAATTCAATTCGGCTTTTGCTGGTCTTTCATAATTCAAATAGCTGTTATTAAAACTGTCTACGATTTTGTTTTGAACACCGTAATCTAACTTATCGTTTATATCTAATAAAGTATTCTTCTCATGATCTGTGTCAATAAACATAATGTTATCACAAAGTAATTCTTGTTCACAAAACGCAACGCTTTCAGTTTTTTTTGAGATAACTACTCGATCAGAGAAGGTCACATACAAATTAAAATTTTTTATAAAATCGCGTCCTAACAAATAATTATGACTCATTGTTTGAACGGGTACAACATAGAAGACAATACTATAGTGGTGTCCCTCTATGCAAATAAAATCTTCATAAATGCCTAAAATCGTTAACGGCGAATTATTTATACCGACATAATTACATTTAACTTCGTAAAGTTTTAAATGAATTGGCATAACAAAGTTTGACGAAATAAGCGAAACAGGGCTACCACTATCAATAATGCCTTCTAATGTAAAATTGAATTAAGGTGCTGCCGGGATCAGAGGAATTTGAAGAAAGAAGGAATTCCAGGTTTGATAAGAAGGAATCTCCATCCACTTTACAATTTGCTACAATAGTACCTCTGCTTGTTTGTGAAACAATAGAGGCACTAAATGCAGAAACAAATTGAGAAGTCGATGGAGTACGGTTTTGCCCACACATACCTCGAATTAAGCCAAAAAAGTTTTCCAAAGGATCTTGATTTAAACGTCTTGTGAAAAGATAGTTAAAACCATGATCCTTTAGAAAACTCCACAAAGCTTGCACATTTCGAATAGTAATTAGTAATCCATTAATACAAGGTGGAACTCTTTGTCGTTGTTCACCGACATAAAACTCTATCGATCTTAGTGTCATCTTTGCTTTAGCCCAAAACTCGTGATGAACTGAGTTAATTTCAAGTCTGCGACCTAACGGAGATGAAAACTTGGCTGAAGAATTAAGAGTATCAAAGAGGTCGTTCATGAAACTAATAAATTCTTCGGTAGCCACATACCTCATCTGTCCATCACGCTGGACTCTATCTGCAAATCTTAGTAGGGCAGCCACAGAGTCACTAAAAACTTGTGTAGCGAGTTTTACCTTCATTTTCTGTTTCCCTTCTGGAAAAATATGCGTGTAAGTTTACATATTTTACCAGCAGTGTCAGCAGAATGGCTGTCCTCGTACACTTGTTTTAAGTGGTTCCATTTTGCAACCCCACTTGAGACTTTAATATCCTTGGTCATAAAATTATTTCTAACACATTTAATTAGATGCGGAACATCAAATAAATGTATAATTTCATGACCAAGGACATTGTAGACGCAATCATTCCTGCCACAATCAGCTGCAAGACTGCTAATGGCAGGATGGTTACTAGGGTCCATGTCACAAACAGATGCAAGTATGCGGAATTTAGTTTTTTCATGAACGGCCTCGATGAGTTGTTGATGCATGCTTTTAGTTGAACAGTATTCGCGCATTTAGCGGAAAAGTAGAAAGCAACAGGTTGCCTAAAACTTTTCCGTAAACCACGAATCATGAACACCAAAGCATGATCAGCAATTCGTACCCCTCTTCCAGCAGCCAATTCCTCAAATCCATCAAGTCCCAAATTGAAATTACGAAAATGGACAGTAGGATCGATAGACATTTCATCCCAGGCTAAAATAACAAATCTTTCCATCGGCATTAATGATTCACTAACTTTATTTAAATAATCAAAATATTTGCTATTTATAACCAGGTACCAATTTAAGATTACGTTGGAGTTTTTGAAGGGTGCTTAAAGAAGGAATGGTACAAAAAAGAGCTTGAAGGAAGCGGTAACATTTAGGACTTTTACGGTAAATGGACAGGAAGAGGCATTTTTCACGAAAGGAGTATCTATGACCTGCAGGAGATTTTTAGACGGAATTTTTAAGCTGGGAATGAAGAAAGGTCTGTAAGGCAGGCGATAAATTGGAAAAACCTTGCACTCCTGGAGATTTTTTGGAACTTTTGTTTTTTAATAATTTAGATTGAAGATTATGAATTACCCTTTTCTGTTTTCTAATAATATTCTTTAAAGATTGGGTTTTTGGACTCACTTGGTGTAGTAAGTTGACATTGATTTCTACAAATTACAAAAGTAAAATCTTTTCTGTATATAATGTCATTACTTACTTGATTGTTGTGAAGTGCCACAGTAGCGTCACTACCTACTTCTTCAGTAGCGTCACTAGTTACATCGATGCTCACAAGTCTTGCAGTACACTCAGCAGCAGCAGCCACATTTTTGCTATAAGTTTTTGCAGTTTGCTGCAAGACTTGATCATTGCACTTATCTGGTGAAGTATCTGCATAAATAAAAAAATATTTGTCAACCTTGTAGAATAAGCAATTTTTTACATACCAAAATAAGGTAAAGCGTTGAAACTGGGTGTAACGGATCGAGTTTGTCCACTCTCTTCACATGGACCTGTGTAAAATGAATAGCATTATTATTAGTATTAAATAGAGCACGCATTTAAACTTACCATTCGGAATTGCATTACGACACAATTCAGTGCACGAAGCATCTACAAAAGCACTACGTTGGAAATGGGCAGCGCACACACCATAATGTTTTAGTGTGCCATACGTTATAGGTTTTAAATCTTCACGCTGCACCATTTCCAACCACAAATCCCGATGGCCCTTACTTCTTGGTAAAGTAAATGTTATATGAAGAGACGGACATCCTCTAACAATGCAATCAATCTAGAAGATTATTGAAAAGTTAATAAAGGATCGATTTGTATTTTATCTATTAAAACATACCTTATTCATTGTCTTGCAATTAAATAAGAAACTTAAATAAAACGCAAATGAAATTATATTTGGTTAAGTAAAAAGTTTAACACAGCAAAATAAATGCTGAGCAAACTAAATAATCGTGAAATAAATTTGAAATGAACTGTGCGCGAATAACATTATTGAAAGGTTTTTATCTTAGCTATAAATAATCACAAATGTCAAAATAATTCCCGGTGCACTCATAGATGGCTCAGAAAATCGTGTTGTACATAAAATTTGTATGAAGCGAATACCCCCTGGGGGCATCGACCAGAGAAGTCGTGGGTGGACTTTTATTGCTAAAGTTGAATCCTTGGCGTCGTCTAGGACATGCAGAAATTTGGTGTTGAAGGTCCCCGCACTCATAACATGACCCTCTTTGCCTTCTGGGTTTTCAGCAGTCGCTTGAATAATGTCCCAATCCATTACAATTGAAACATCTAATATTCTTATCCATACTCGACGCTGCATTCATTGGAAAATTCGGTTTCTTACTATCCTTAGCATCAACTGATTTTTCTTTACTAATATTCGAGGTCACTTGTGTCATAAGAACAAGTAAATCACTTAACGAAGTAAAACACTTCATCCGGGCCTGCGTTTTTAAGTTACAATCTTCAATGCCGTCAATTAAGTATTCAATCGTTTCGTCGTCGCTTAATTTGAGTCGATTGGCTAACAGAATTTTCTTGTGATAATAATCGCTAAAATCGTCAGTTCTTCTAAATTTGCACTCTATTTTGCGACGTAATTCCAATGCACTTTCTTTTTGTCCGTACATTTCAACCATTCGCAATTTGAGTTCCTCGTATGAAACAGCAACGAGTTCGGGTTTTGAATGAAACCAATCTAAGGCACGGCCTGTTAATTTGCCAATAATCGTAATAACTAAAACTTTTTGATCCACTTGGTAATTATCTCGAACGGTCTCGATGCGACGAAACCAATTATTTACATCGTCATTGACTCCATTCAATTCTGAGATCATATTTTTTATTTCTGATGCATTCAATCTTAGTTCATTTTGAAATGACAAAGCCCGTACCGTAGATTGCACCAAATCTTCAATAGTAAATTGCTGATGAACGTTATCTTCATTTTCGGCAGCCATTATTCAGTTACACCGCACTTTTTTTTTAACTAAATATTTGTTCTATCCCACTTCTGAAGCTGTAGTAATAAATGTCAGGTGGTTATAAGTTTTTTAATAAACGAATTGTACAAAAACACTGTACTTTATTTGCTCCATAAAATCATAACATAACTAAATAAAAAACTAAACTAAGGTTGCGCGTATGCAACGAGAATGAGAATGAATCAAAAACTAAACTTTCCGGAACGATCGTTGTCAGCGCCACTAAGCAGGCGGTAAATTCAAATTTAAACTATTGCACTGCATATTATTATTAATCTTGATTGGATATTATTCCAAGAATGAACATCGGGTAAACTTCCTTTATTTATGTACACTGTAGCTGATTTCTTATTAGGCCACAACACATAATATCATTATCAGTTAACCATAACCTCGGCCCTTCCGAAAAACTACTGTCCTCTTCTACAAAGGAGACAACAGCAAATTCCATTTGTTCCTATTAAAATATTACTAAGTACTACATACAATCATTAGTAAACTAATTATCAATTAAGTTTACATCAGATAGTATATAATATTAGGAAAAAGTATATTTACATAACATACTCTAACTAATGAGATAAATAACAAAATATAATAAGTGCCATACTAAAAGGATTAACACAAATTTTGAATTACAAAGATATTCGCTTAAAAATAAGAAATTTTTGTTAGATATATCAAATACCATACATTTAAGTTCTTGCAACAAACATGTGAAAGTTGATGCAAGTTAATCCTGCGTAAAAATCCTCTTTATTCTCAAAACATTGCACATTCAAATAAATATTTTTATCTCTCAATATCTCCTGTACCAGCACAACTTCATTGTTATCGTAGAATTTACAAAATAAACTAAAATTTTATAAATGGGAATGAAATGTTTTTTTAATATTGATATTAAATTCTTCATAAAGTCTATTGTAGATTTGCTGTAGTAGCTTGCCACTTTGCTTTAATCCTTTCTTCAGTTTATACATATAATTTTTGAAATTTAAAAGCACTGTAGTTGTATAATGTTCCAATTTTTTTTGCATCATTACACACATGAATTAAGTTGTGGACATGGTAGGAAATGTACCATACCATATAAAGTACTGTATTTTTTAACAAAACAATGCAGCAATTGGTTTGCGTAATCAAAATGCTTATTTAGTAATTCTTCATTACATAAAATTCGAATAGCAACACTAAGACACAAAAAATGTTCATAACGTGACTTTTCTTAGAACGCCCTTTAATGAGATGGGTCCTGTATACAATAAAAATAACCGGAACTCTGTTGCTTTCTACCTATCTATGTCTATTAGGGCACGTGGGTATATAGCAAATTCTGATGTTACACATTTGCGTATTCAAATATATTTCTTTGAATATTTCTTTGAAAGTCACTGTGTCATTCAAACGAATATCTTTTTTCCCTTTAACCCAAAATTGCAGTGATCTCTTCATCACTCCCATACAAATGAGATGCATGTTGGGGAAAGTCGGGTAGCATCGGACATGATAACAAAATATTGCAAAATATACCTTTATTAACAAAGTTGTCATACATACCTGACATGCTTGTGTTCGGTGACACCTGACATGCACCTAGCTAATCAATTAACCTCTTTGTGCCCAATTTTTCAAAAAATGTTTGAAAAAAAAATTTATTGTGTTAAAATGCTTGTAATGTACTTCTAGTATTCCTTTATAGAAATTTTTCATAATTATTGATTATTTCCAAAGATAATATGCTTTGTATTATATATGATCAATGGGCATTGAAATATAAATAAAACAAGATTTTGTATAATTAGTAATATCAGCGTTTATTGTGAATTTATGTAAAATATGCTATGCTTGATAAGGCATTTGATATACATACATATACGTATTTACATGTGGAATTCTACAAAACAATTTCGTTTATTTTGTAAACATAAATGTACATTACGTTTGTAAATTTCGTAAAAGATAGCCGCTTACAGAATGGATATTTGTAATGAAGTCCTTTGTCTTCAACAGTTGGCCAATGTGTAATATTATCCCTTCTGATATCGAATGAGGGAATTGGTGCTGTTGGACCTCGCTTTGTCTTCTTTTCATGTTCCACTCTTACTTTATCACCTCCATTACTCATCGATGGTGCTCCACGTTTCCTATTTGGATTTTTATTTTGCAAGCACAAGCTTTGTGCTATATGGGATTTAAAATTCAACTGGTATTGAATGTCCTTTTCCGCTAATTTAACTTTTTTGCAGTCTTTTTTGTACCAGTTCCATGCGTTGATAACCATCATATCAACGAAATGGTAAAAGAAACGCACTTCTTACAACGCACATTCGTCCAATAATAGGATATTTGACCATCCAGAAGGTCTACACCGCCCATAAACTGATTATATATATTTACTGCAAAAGGTTTTTGTATTGGCAGCTTCTTTTTTTCTTTTCTATCCCACCTTTCGGTTACAAGAAGAGGCTCTGCACTAGAGAAAGTCATAGCCAAACTAACTGCCCTATTATCATACCATTTGATTGCACGGATTTTGATGTCTTCAACTTTTGCTTCCACTTCTTCATAGCAACCTCTGCCCTTTTTTTCATTTCTTTATCGCTGCTGAACTGTAACCCTGGAAACCTGCATACTTTTATTGTTCCTATGGCACCTATACCTCTTTTTTGTAATTCTACAAATAAAAGAGGCGACGCAAACCAGTTGTCGAAATATAGTAAGTAATTGTTGTCATTGGGCAGTATATTTGATAACTGGAGAACTATATTAGAACTTGTCCCAATATCGCCATGACCAGATTTAGGCAAAATTTTACCGACATATATATCAAAATTATATATGGTTCCAAATACATCACACAAAGCATAAATTTTGTAGCCCCATTTATGGGGCTTTTTGGGGTTGTACGTTTTTAGAGCAGATTTGCTTTTGAACGGTACAATTTGTTCATCCACGCAAAACATCTGCCCTTGTTTGGGTATAATCTGACATTTTAAAACGAGACTATCAAAAAGGGGACGTATTTTATATAAGTGATCCCAATTGTCTTCATTTCTATCGGGCATGTTAGAATTATTGTTGAAGTGTAGGTATCGCCTAATTTCTTCATAACGGTTGCTACTCATAATGTCAGCCACATGTGGCAATCTAAACTCAAGAGACCAATAATTACGTGTTCGATGCAAATCGAACAGTGACATGTACATAGTAACACCAATAAACTACTCTAATTCAGGTACCGTCAGGTTCAGTGATTTATTTGGATTGCTTTGGACACAATATAGGTTGGACTGGTCTACAATGTGTTTTATTAAATCTTGGTCAAAAAATATTTGAAAATAGGCGACAGGTTCCCAAACATCCACGTCTTCATCTTCAACCTCTTGGTAATCTGGCGTTGCTCTTGGTGAATTTTTTGCAACGGGGGTCCAAGAAGAACGCTTGTTAGCATTATTATTAGCGTTAATTCTACATAATTGGGCAAGGGGAATATCGTCAGAACTATCGCTGTCGTAACCAAAATCAGATTGTAATTCGATATCAGTCCCAGCATTAGAATCAGATTCTTATATATATGCCTACTCATTTTCTTCGGGGGGTGAAACAAAGGCATGCAGGAATTTTCCCTTTCTATTTTTGTTAATTTCTGCATCTGAATAATAATTTTAAAAAAACGAAATCAGTGTATATAAGCAGACGTTTACTTTGAGTGCCCATTGTATCAAATATGATATATCCATCAAATTTATAGCATATTGCTTGTTTTTTGAATAAAAGTAGAAATAAACTAAACGTAAATAAGGCTCTACTGAACAAGGAAAAAAATAATTACATACCTTTTGTTTGCGGATTCCTTTTATATTTCAAGATAAAACTCACAGAGTAACTAAACAGCACTATACATTAACCTAGCATTCAAAAGCGCGGGAAAAATTACTGTAAATTCTATTATTTTGGATCAAAACCATTACTAAAGTTATAGTTGGTACTTACTAATGACGCAAAGATGGCAGCAGAATTGAAAACTAGCTTCAGAAGTATGGGAGATTCAAAAATTAGTAAGTATCAAATATGATACGTTGAGCACAAAGAGGTTAACTATTTACTGGTAGGTATTTGAAATGCAGAATATTTGTACACATTTTTATATTCACTACTCATATAGGCATGTATTCTGTAGAGGACACTGACTAAACACTTACCAATTAAGAGAAACAGGTTATGAAAGTTAATTCTGTCCACGTGGAAATAATAAAAAAATCACACACAAGTTTTTATTGTCTGAACCGCTCAACGTATCTAGGTCAACTAAAGATATGTTGTAGTTCGTGTAACAATTCGATAGAAGCGGCAAAACGACTAATAACAGAAAACCATAAACGTCCGATGATACCTGCTGTCCGACTTTCCCCTAATCCAAAGGGACCTGAGGAACCATACCAATGTGCAGTTTCTCTAATGCACTTGATTGTCTGTGATGATCAGGGTCAGTTTTGTGTTTAAAAGTCTGTTATTAAACTACGATTTTGTTCTGGTAAAACAACTCTATTTTCAACAGAAGAACCTTTAGTTACACATTTACTGCAACTAAAATAACCAGAATGATGTTGGATTACGCATACGAAAGTACGAACAGGTGCATCACATATGATATCATTCATTTTTACTTTTATCAAAATATTGTTTAAAGTAATTCCATTTGTGAGTATTTACCTACCCATACCGATTGTTATCGCGATAGCCTATAATAACTATAGTATAACGTTCCTTTGATAAACGATAACCATCTCAAGCAATAGTTTCTTATTAAAGTGAAATTAAAATGTATTTCTTAAATTGACTAATTGACTAAAGTTGCACATTGTCGATATATTTCTAATTTAGACTGATCCTGGCAATTTAAATAAGATAATTTATTAAAATTATTATTATATCAACCGATATAAAATAATCAAATCATATATATATATGTATATTTAAATTATCATGTTTTGAAGCTTATTAACAAAGCTCATTTTGAGAATATTCATCAAAATTATATATAACTAAAAATAAAAGATTTAAAAAAATTATCATCAATTTTTTGAAAAATGTCAAAAAAAGATAGTGTAATTAAAAACAATTCTAGGAAAATTTGAGTTTTAAATCATAATTGAAATTAGTTTGATCGTTTAGCAAAAAGTTTTTATTTGATATTGTAATTTAAATAAGAAATCAGATTATGATGATTATCTAAAGCATGTTGTGCAAATGTAGATTTAACAGAATTTTGATTATTAATATATCTTGATCGATTTTTTAAATATCCTAGATGTTCACTAAGTCTAGTTTAAAAAGATCTTTTTGTAACACCAATATAAAATTTGTTACAAGAACAAATTAATTTATAAACTCCACTTTTATTTAAATTATTATTACTAAAATTATTATCAGAAAAAAGATTCCGGATAGTTGACTAGAAAAAGAAATTTAAAAAATCTAATTTAAAAAAATTTAAAAAAGAAATTAAGGAAATACGTTATCAAAACAACAGAATTTTATTCGCATAAGCTAAATAACAAAATAATATATATTATAACATTAATATTTTTTGTAAAACTTACATTTTTTTATTTATCTAGTCAGATAATTTTGATTTTTAAATCTTGACATTTTTCAAAAAAATTGTAAGTAAATTTTTTAAATCTTATATTTTAGTTGTATATATTTTTTGTAGAATATTCTGAAGATGAGCTTACTTTGTTAATAAGATTCGAAACGTGTTAGTTTATTAAATGTGTATAAAGAATTTAATTAATTTATATTGGTTGGCATTATAATAATTTTAACAATTTAAAACAAAATCCAATAACAATAAATCCCCTTAACAACCCGAATAAGTTGACTGTTTATTTTAGCTATACGGTTAATGCTGTGAAATCTGTATTTTAAAACTTATTGTGTTAATTATTATTTTCTTTAATTTTCCATCAAGTACAAAATAAATTGATAATAAATTAATTACAGCAGATAGCAATAATCAGTAAATAGCACATCGTATATATTTTTATTTTGGGTGTCAGCAAATTACTTAGAAGAAATGTCTAGTTCTTAGAACAGTGAATTAAATACGATAAAACGTTATAACAAACTTGACTATTTAATTCAACAGGTTCTTAATTTACGGCTTGTTTTGTTTAAAACTTCGATTTTCTTATATGTTTGAATAGAATTTTTATACTGACTATTTTTACTTTAATTGATGCTATAATTTGCATCTTCTAACAATCTGAGTATAGATAAAGATGTTCTTATTAAAGATGAAATAATTAAAGATGACTTAAGGAACGATATATTTAAAGAACAGGACTCCGTTTTAAGAAACAAAATGCTAGGAGAGGAAAATAGAAATCTTATTAGAAATAACTTTGAATACGATTTGTAAATATCAAAAATAAAATAAGAGGAATTCAATTAACCATTATAGTAAATATTATTGAAATTTTGGAAAATTGAAATATAAATCCCTATAATGCCTAATTGCAATCCAGTTCTTGTCTGTATATGCTGCAGTTATTTATTTTGTGAAATAGTTCTCTCATTAAATTAAATTCTTCCTTATGACGACGTTCTTTTGCTTCTTCTTTTTGCCAGTGAAGCTCAATGACTAATTATTGAACACTTTTCTTCTCATCTGAATCTACTCTGCTTCTTTTGAATGCCGATTGTACTACAGAATCCGAATTGTATGTAATATTAGATACTTTTAAGATTCTCACATTATTAACACTACGTAATACTGCTGGTTCCATGCTGTCGTCGATTGCAGCAATATTTTTGATTTCCTTCTCCAGAAGTACAGTTGTTGTCTATTGCCTCTTTTTTACGTTTACAGACTGTTTTGTATTGATTTTCAACTTGAAGGTATGTTTTGTTTATATTCAGTTTGTTTTTTAAATCAACCGAAATTTGTTTTAATTTTCTTTAAATGTCCTATTTGTTGAAAATACAAAGCATACTTATCTAATACAAACTTTTTGTCTGGTTGTCCCGTTATTACGTTGCTCTTGGTTAGTCTCACAAGAATCATAGTTTTCTCTATGAATTTGTATCAATTCACGGTTTTCTCTAACGCTGTCAATGGTATTTAATAGACCAACAATATTCAATTGCTCACTATTAATCAAACTTCATAATAGTTGACAGTAAATTCATCATCTGTAAATACAATGCTTTATTTTGGTAAATTATAAATTTCATTATTTATTTTAAACGATAATTCATGTTTCATTGTTAACGAAAGAAAAGTTATGTCTTACCTTTTGGGTAATGTTTATGATCAGCCGGTTCAAGGCAACAAAAAGAATTGTTCCACTGAAGTCGCACTGGTGGGGCATTTGGTGCAATTTTTGATGAACTAGGGCAGTTTCAATTTTGTACTAATATCATGGCAGTTGTGTTCAGTGGAAAACGCTATATGATGCTTGAAGTGAAAAGTAAAAATGTATAAGTAATAAAAATAAATCATTTACAAAGGTTTATTTCATTGCCGAATGCGGCCGAAGGAATTCATGCTCCTTCTTGCAGCATACTCGGATAGCCGTACCAGTGCGCACTTAGAACTTGCACTGCACTCGTGCATGCGTCGTCGTCATATTCGGATACTTGCACTGCTCTTGTTTGGTGCATGTAAAACTGCACCGTTATTTTCGACAGTGCAAGCTGGTGTAGTACAGCTGTTTTGAATGTGAAAGTGGCGGAAAAGTTATATTAATTTAATATGTTGCTTGAGGGCAGTGACAGTATTTCTGAAGACGAACTGCATCTTTTATTAAGGCATGTTGGTGATAGTAAACCAAAAATAAATAATTTTATAAATATTGTACGGGATTGACGATGAAACAGTGAGAAATTGGAAAATAATAAATAGACTAACATTGATAGCTTCCCGTTGCGGTTTCGTAAACATTTTCGTATTCGGCGAAGCACCTGTGCAAGAATGATAGAACACTTCAAGAATTCCCAATTTTTTTCCGAAACCTGAGAACGGGGTGTTTAGGTTAAGTCAGCGAAAACTCATGTTTTATCCTTTTTATTGTATGTGTCAACCAGCTTTGACATCTTTTATGTTAAATTCTAAAATTGAAATAGGATTGCTGGCAACAAGAGTTGTATGCGTGATGTAGCAGGTAGGTTTGGCATGACCGAATCTATTTTCCACGCATGTTTAAAAAGAATTCTAGATTATCTGATTGACATGTCAACAAGGAAAGTTACATATAAGCAGAAAATTTGAAGACGTAATTACTGTTTGGTCTCATGTTTTAATGTTATAAATGTTATGAAGTTTTTATAGATAAGTGGTATAACTGGAATATTGGTGCTTATGACAGAAACAGCGACCGTGGTATTTTCTCTACGTCAGAGATGAGTAAAAGGTTTCAGAATGCAACTTTTAACGTACCAGGACCGACTTCTCTAATACAAAACTGAGAACCTCAGCCATATGTCTTTGTTGGAGACGAGGCATTTCCTCTAAAAACCTATATGCTTTGTCCATATAGCAGATATGCATTGGGAGAAAATGAGCCGAATAAAATATTTAATTACAGGCTTTCGAGCGAGACGTGCAGTAGAAAATCCTTTCGGACTTTTGGCTGCACGTTTCCGATGTTTCCGTGGCCACTTAGAAGTACAATTCTAGTTCTTTATGGACAAAATTGTACTTTCATCATGTTGTGCGCAGATAAAATGTTTGAGACAGACACTGAACCGCTTAACCTGCCTGATAGAGCGTTATTGAATTTAGATCTTATTAGAAGAAATACCACTCGCCAGGCATTCCAAGTGCGAGAGAACTTTAAGGAGTATTTCAATTCCGATGTGGGTAGTGTAGCATGGCAAGTTCATACTGTTCGTATGGGTAGAATACAAAATTAATATACATGGATTACAAAAAGCAATGTGTATATTTTATTTTCTTCGTATTGTGTAATTTCCCTCGAGATTTCCCCATTTAAAGGCAAGCATCGTTAAAAACATATGTTTTAGGAAATAAAATAAAACAATACTATTCTGTACTTTATTTATTTATTATATTTTTAGCTCCATTCCAATATCTTCCTAAGCTGTTTGCCGAGCATCAGCGTCTCGATACTCGGGGGATCGCAGGTTGTATAAACACTCATATTCTCGAACCTTTTCTATTAACATTTCGTCCATTTTTCACCATGAACCACGTCGAAGAAACCGTAAAGTAATAAAACCTGACCTCACTCTCGTCAAAAAATGTGTAATTTCAGAAATAAAATTTGACATGAAGTGGGTGGCGTGATGTGACTTCAGTGTGTTTCTGAACAAATAGAATAAACGGCACGATAGCGTACACACTTTTTGCGCGTGATGTGAGCCGCTGTGGCAGCACGTGACCTCACGTGACGTGACGATAGTCTGTTTGCGCCTTAAAGCTAACTTAATATCTATGCGTTAAGGTTGGATCACGTACGTGGTAAACGACTGAACGTCAAAGATACAGTAGCATTGTAGATAAAAGACATGTAGAACAAAGTATCGATAATAATAAAAAAAACCTTTTCCGGTTATTTTAAATGGCAACATTTAAATTTTATATATAAAATAATTATTTCAATTTAAAATAAAATTTATTTATGTAAAAATTGTTAACATCAGAATAATAACATACATAAAAATATATACACAACACACTGCAGAATTGTTTGGTTGTTACAATTAGTTATTTTAACAAATATTATCAATCGAGCGATGACAAAAAACTAGATATAATTATACACAATGTGCAAGATTTATTTAAATAACTAGTTTTGGATAATAGGTAGATCTGTATTTTTTTGTAAAAACAGTATTGAAACCAAATAGATTGGAATCCAGGTCACAGGGATTGTTTAATTTAAATGGGATAGAGGAATTAATTTGGCGAAAAATGAAAGGACTGTCAATAAACTTTGGAATATCGGAAAAATGAAAAAACGGTCACTATTGATAAAATAAGATTTCGGATAAACAAGAAAGGAACCGTAATCTTTGTACACAATTAAATCATGACTTGGAATTCGAGTCTTCCTTAAAACAGCAACAAGAATGGCAAGTATGATTTAATATGCGCTTTAAAAGATGCCCAGCAAAGTAACCACTATTTTGATTACTAAGTAACGACTCGGAATGTGCTACAAATGGTGTTAGGATTCGTTGTGGATGAATTAAGGCACTGCCGGGATCAGAGGAACTTGAAGAAAGAATGAACTCCAGGTTTGATAAGAAAGAATCTTCATCCACTTCACAATTTGCTCTAATAGTACTTCTGCTTGTTTGTGAAACAATAGAGGCACTAAACGTAGAAACAAATTGAGAAGTCGATGGAGTACGGTTTTGTCCACACATACCTCGAATTAAGCCAAAAAAGTTTTCCAAGGGATCTTAATTCAAACGTCTTGTGAAAATATAGTTAAAAACACGATCCTTTAGAGAACTCCAAAAACTTACACATTTCGAATCGTAATTAATAATCCATTAATACAGGGTAAAACTCCTTGTCGTTGTTGACCGACATAAAACTATCGATCTTAGTGCCATCTTCGCTTTAGCCCAAAACTCGTGATGGACCGAGTTCATTTTAAGTCTGCGACCTAACGGAGATGAAGACTTGGCTAAAGAATTAAGAGTATCAAAGAGATCGTTCATGAAACTAATAAATTCTTTAGTAGCCACATACCCCATCTGTTCATCACACTGGACTCTATTTGCAAATCTCAGTAGAGCAGCCACCTAATTACCCTAATTTTCTGTTTTTCTTCTGGAAAAATATGCGAGCGTGTAAGCTTACATATTTTACCAGCAGGGTCAGCAGATTGGCTGTACTCGTACACTTGTTTTAAGTGGTCCCATTTGGCAACGCTACTTGAGACTTTAATATCCTTGGTTATAAAATTATTTCTAACACATTTAATTAGATGTAGAACATCAATTAAATGTATAATTTCATGATCAAGCAATATTGTAGAGACAATCATTCTTGCCACTATCAGCTGCAGGATGGTTACTAAGACCCATGTCACAAACAGATGCAAGTATGCGGAATTTAGTATTTTCATGACTTGCCTGACGCATGCTTTGTATTTGCGCATTTAGCGGCAAAAGTATAAAGCAACAGATTGCCTAAAACTTTTCCGTAAACCGCGAATCATGAACACCAAACCATGATCAGCAATTCGTACCGATCATAACACTCTTCATTATGAGAACGAACGTTTAAAACTATAAAACCTAGATTTTTTATTATTTTTCACAACATACGGTGCAAATATCTCATCGGTGTTCTCCGCAAATAGGATTTTTGCACTCCATGCAATAATTAGTGGTCATGTGCCTTTTTTTGCTCGGACAATAGTAACAAGCCTTTCTCTTCTTATCTTGAGGTGTGTTTACAACGTTTTCTGATAATATACCGAGGATTTCAGCTATGTCTTGGCGAAGATATCGACCTAAAGTTTTGCTGTTATATCTATGCTGCATCCATGGTTTAGCAAGACGAAGGCTTAAATCAATCATGTATTGGTATCTTGAAATAGGTTTTTCCCCTTTTTTTAACGTATTAAAGGTGTAAATGGCATAAGAGTTTATGCTGGCCATATTTATTATCCCATAGAACACACATAATGGCCATCTCCGTGTTTTTCTGCTCGAACTCATATTTGAACACATTTGGTCGAAGGTGTCCACACCTGATTTGGTCTCATTATAGTTATGAATTATTATTGGTTTACCGGTCTCTTCTTGGATATCTACCTTTTCATGCATAGTCGAAAGTAGCAAAACTAATTTGTTTTTCTTTAGCATATAAGATAACAATGTCTTTTTTTGATCGAAACAAAACATTGACGTATTTGCGTTTCGACTTTTTACTCTCATTTTTATTTTTGCTTATAGTTCCTATCATAGTTAATTTGTAAGGACTTTGTAGCAACTGGTTAGCAAGGGAAACCGAGGTGAACCAATTGTCCATGGTAACGTTGCGATTTGTACCATGGATTGATTTTGTTAACTCTTTTACATAAAATTCGGCTAAAGGCAAACCATTGGTCTCTGTTTTTTTTCCCAAGTAAGGACTTACATCTGACATATACTTAGTGGCGGAATCTCAAACCATAACAATTTTTATCCCATACTTGGCGGGCTTATTAGGAATATACATTCTGAAAGGACAGCGTCCTCGAAATGCCAAAAGTTGTTTACCAATGGTGACGTATGGGGTCGGAGTATATGAATTTCTACACGTGTCAATAAAAATTTCTCAAATCTCCCGAATCTGTGTAAAAGGATCATTTATCTTCCTCTCTTCTCGTGTTTCTTTATCATCGCATCTAATACAGTTCAGCCGGTAAAAAAAACGATCACAATTCATACACGATCTATAAAACTTGCCGGAAATAGTGTTATCAAACATATGCCTTGCTGACAAATGATTATCTTTTTTTGCGGCAGAAAGGATTAAAACACCAAACAAGGCTTTCAGCTCGTCTTTTGTCGTTGGGGAAACATTCTGGTGGCCGCTGTATTTTTGGGCCTGTCTGGCAATTTCTGCATTTGTGTGTTGCAAAATAATATCAAATATATTGTCAGAAAAGAAATGTAAAAAATAATCATCCAGGTTAGAATACTCTTCTGCACCTCCTTTAGGATCAGCCATAAAATGTATAATATTCCTAGCAGCCGTTCTTTTGAATTGTTGAGGCAACTCAGATGACCCTTTGTGACCATTTTTGCCTTTTAGTCGTTTGTTTTTCAAGTTGTTACAAGCTTTATGTCTTACGAACCTTGTACGGGCAACTCACACAGTCGGAGGTAGGGGAGTTTCACAGGAAGTATGCTTAAGGGCGCCAGATCTTATCCAAGATAACACTTCTGCCTCGATCACGACAGACGATCCAAACTTGTAACTCAATTTGAGGTTCGTAATCCTTATTACTCTGATGTTCGAGTAGCCAAAATTAGTTAATAGATAACGATAATCACAGGAGAAAGAAAAATAACAAGAGAGATTAACAATTATAATCACTTTAATGTATTAACGTTGGATACTAATAAGAATATATGAAATTTCTTCACCTATCGATGCTCGAATGGTTTCCACGTAGAATTAACAATTATCACAGTTTTAAATTAGTAGCGCAGTAAATTGACAACTATACGTTAAATGCGCAATCCTGAAATACTAGCATGACTAACACTTTTCGTTAACAAGTGTAGAAAACTTTGATTTCGTAATACATAAGATTTACTAGATTATATCGAACTTCTAATACATGAATGCCCGCAGTATCGGCAACACACACTACACATTGAAGTTATGTCGAAATGAACAGCACTGAAAATCTCGGAATAAATATGTTTTTCCCTCACAGCATGCGATACAGTTACGCAAATGATTAAGATTACCTTATTGGTATATAAGCGATAACGTAATTACGGTCGTTAACATTAATTACAATTCTGTGAGTAACTTTCGTGATCACGATATAAAAGTTAAACAAATAACTCACCCCAAAATCCAGTATCCGCTTTCGCGAAGAAAACGTTTTCCCGCCAGCGGCCTGTAATAAATTGTGAAAAGCAAATCGTATCACACACTAACTCACAACGAACAAGAAGCTAAAAAAAATAGTATTAATAAATCATTAAATGTTATATAAAAACCCGTTGTATCGTATACTGTAGGTAACAATTTAGCACAGGTGGCTGATAACACAATCGACTAGTATACACGAAGTAACATCTCCCACAGTAAGCTTGTCGAGACCCCGTTTTCGTGGCGGAGAATATGTCTTCCAAAATCGTACGCGTTCGGTAACGGTATTCCTTAATAATAATTAATCCTTAACACTCCTTTATTGAAACGAACATGTGCTCGAGCGTGGGGAAAGGGCTATCAAATTAAGGAGGAATTACAAACGAATTTTAATAAAACGGCACTAATTATTTTACCCTGTGACGACTCAAATATTTCACAAACGTAATTTAATTACAATTTGATTTCCATTAGTACGGATGTTTCTTGAAATTATTTCTTTAAGTCATACAGGCCATTTTACGCAATCGACAGCTTCACGATTCTGTCGCAAAATGACAGTCACGAGAAAAGATCGGTACAGGGCGTCCAAACCGGAATCTAATTTCAATTACATATACAGGGTATTCCGTAATGAAAATTTTGTACGTAACAAAGTTGATTACATCTTTTGAATGGGTACGTACTTGTGATAAAGGAATATCATCTTCATCTAAACGAGGTTCTATTTCTTCTTCAGATTGAATTGGGCTAAATCCTTGTTGGATCGTCGAAAATTCGCTTTAGGGTCGGAAACCAGAACAACCGCACACCACACAGTCTAGCTAAATACTAGACAAGAAGGTACTCAATAAGGCAATTCGATACATTAACCGTAAGTAACCGAAAAAGCATAGAGTCTTAGAAGCGTCGAAAAATTTACGAATGACCCGTATTCTAGGGTTAAATAATCAAAATATTTGTTATTTATACCAGGTGCCAATTTAAGATTACGTTGGAGTTTTTGAAGGGTACTTAAAGAAGGAATGGTACTAAAAAGAGCTTGAAGGAAACGGTAAAATTTGGGACTTTTACGATAAATGGACAGGAAGAGGCATTTTTCACGAAAGGAGTACCTGTGACCTGCAGGAGATTTGGAAACGGAATTTTTAAGTTGGTAATGAAGAAAGGTCTGTAAGGCAGGCGATAAACTGGAAAAACTTTGCAATCCTGGAGACTTTTGAATTTTTGTTTTTAATTAATTTAAGTTGAATACTATGAATTACCTTTTTCTGTTTTCTAATAATATTTTTTAGGTTTTTTATTTTTGCACTCACTGTGTATTATATCTGATGTATGTTTTTAATAATACGAAATATGTTCTTTTATGTTTTTATTTTACTTCAGTTTCTTTTACATGCCACTGTCGCCAACTTACTCTTTGCCAACTTCCCGCTACTTAAACTATGCTACATCTCTTAATTTAAAACATAATCTTTTAAATAAACTGGTTGTTTCCTTATACGTGAACTATGACCTACTAATACATTTACTTCTTCTAAAGTAATAATCTTCTATTTTGTCTCATAATCGACTGATCCAAACACTATTATATCCCTTAGAATTTCGTTGCCATTAGTAAATTCACAGTATCTTGCTAATGCTTGCACATGTATTAAAAATGACTCAAACGGTTCGGCGAACTTTTGTGAGCGTTCGTAGAACAGGTGTCTACAATACAAAATATTCTTGTTACATACCTCTTCAAACTTCTTTACAACGGCTTCATTTCCCCTTTGCCAAATTTAAAATTGTTGTAAGTTTTTCAACCATCATCTCCCACACGGTTTAGGAGGATTGCAATCTTGGTATCATCAGTTTTGGATGTAAGGCCGGAAGCTCTTAGATAAATATCCAAAGATTGTCTGAAACATTTCCATTTGTCGCTAATATTACCAGACATTTCTAAAGGCTTAGGAAAATTAAACCCAGACATTTTGGCAGGGCCTCGCACGTGGTTACATAACCTTAAACTGATATCGCTTGATATCCTGTGATGCAATTATACATATTGCCATCGACTTTTTATAACAATTTCTATTACCGACTGCGCCATGTATTATATCTGATGTATGTTTTTAATAATACTAAATATGTTCTTTTATGTTTTTATTTTACTTACAGTTTCTTTTACATGTCACTGTCGCACAGTGGTTCCAATTCCCAAATTGCTGGCCAAAAATAGAAGGGATTGTTGAATCGCTACGAAATTTGGTACTCGGGGGTTTTTCAGGTCGCTGAACACGAATCTGAAGACAAATTTTAAAAAAATAAGATGGCGGCCAAAAAATTGCGGAACTTTTCCTCCAAATTTCAATCAATCGCTACGAAATTTGGTACTCGAGAGGTTTTAAGGTCGGCGAACACGAATCTATTTTGAACTTCTACACAACATATACATAACTTTTTTTCGCCGTGGATACGAGAATTTATAATAGTTGTTTACAGTTTTTGTAGCTCGGTGTATGGTTTATATGGAAAATACCAATGATATTATAAATGTACTCACTTTCAGGAGAAGATTCCATCTTGGATAATTGAAATCGCTCAATTCTGTTGAAAGTTGTGCCACTTCAAACACAGAGTAATTTTTAGACACACGACCGATCCTAGCTGCTCGAGCGTTCCGGTTCGAATGAGATCCTAACGGCTAAACGCAACATCTGCCGCTTCTCGACCCTTGGAAGGGACGCCACAAATACCCTTCTACCTGGCCCAACAATTAGAATTCCTTCAACATAAACTTCATTTTTCGATTTTTGGCCAGCTATTTCGGATTTGGAACCACTGTGTGTCGCCAACTTACTCGTTGCCAACTTCCCGCCACTTAAACTATGCTACACACTGGATGTGGCACGTTGATATAGATTTCTACAAATTACAAAATTAAAATCTTTTCTATCTACAATGTCATTACTTACCTGGTTGTTGCGAAGTGCTTGCTACTTCTTGAGCAGTGTCGCTATTTCGGTACTCACAAGTCTTGTAGCACATTCAGCAACAGTCACGATTTTACTATACGTTTTTGCAGTGTGCTGCAAGACTTGATCATTGCACTTCTCTGGAGAAGTATCTGCATACATAAAAAATATTTGTAAATAACATTGCAGAATTGGCAATTTTTTACACGCCAAAATGTGGAAAAAACACTTAGACTTGGAGTACCAGATCGAGTTTGTCCACTATGTTCACATACTAGACCTGTGTAAAATAAATAGCATTATTATTAGTATTAAATAGAGCATGTATTTAATCTTACCATTCGGAATTGCATTGCGACTCAGTTTCGTGCACAAAACATCGACAAAATCAATACGTTGGAAATGGGCAGCGCACACACCATAACTTTTTAATGTACTGAATAGTTTCAGTTTTAAATCTTCACGCTGCACCATTTCCAACAACAAATCCCGACGGCTCTTACTTCTGGGTAATGTAAATTGTATGTGAAGAGAGGAACATCCTCTAACAATGCAATCAGTCTAGCTAGAAGATTATTAAATAAGGAATAATGGATCAATTTGTATTATCTATTAAAACATACCTTATTGATTGTTTTTACATTAAATATTAATACAAATCAACTAAATAAACTTTCACTACCACGTTTATTGTGTGGTTAAGAAAAAAAGTTTAATACTTCAAAATAAATGCTAAATTAGCTGAATAAACGCGAAATAAATTTGAAATAAACTGTGCGCGAATGACATCATTGAAAGGTTTTTGTCCTAGCTGTAAATAATCACAAATGTCAAAATAATTCCCGGTGCACTCTTAGATGGTTCAGAAAATCGTGTTGTACACAAAATTCGTATGAAGCGAATACCCCCTGATGGTAAAGTGCAGAGTCGGTCCTTAATGTGCAAATCAGGAAGCGGTAAAAAAATAGAAACAGTAATTAGTTGATTCCTCAGAGCAACAACTAATTTCAAAGTTTACATGAAGGCGAGTTACGTTCTGCAATTTAGTATAGTACCCATACAATGCACGCCGTTTAATAGAGTCACATTGGGACTTGGGGTTTTTGATAACAATAATTGAATGATAACAATATCCGAAAAACAATAAATGTATATTGGTTAGAAAGCAGTAATTACATACAGGGTGTATCCAATTAAAAAGTTGTTATATAATTTTCCCGTGTTGTTATTATCACTCGTGCTTCTACAGAATTTTTGTCTCGCCCTTGTTCAATTTCCTCATCCAGAGCATTTCGAATTGCTTGGAAATTTTTCAAAAAAATTTCGTCCTCTTTGATTTGTTTCTGCAGATGTAAAAACATCGGATGTTTTGCTACCTTTGCGACGCTTATATATAATTTTTTTTTAAACAACAAACAACCTACCTAACTAAGCCCAGTTAAGACGGTCTGGGTTAAATTTACCGTGAAACAACCAATAAAGCGCCACCTGTTTTCAATTAACAACTCTAACCACCACACCAAGGGTGTGTTATAAAAAAACAGGAAAATTGTTGGTAAGAAGAATAAAAAAAGACACTTAAAGTTTAAATATATATATATATATATCAGTATACCCAGTAGATAAATAATAAAAAAAAGGAAAAACTCGGTCAAACAACTATTAAAAAAAATAGAGTATTGTGCTTAAAATAAATAAAGAATTCAACAAAACTTGAGGCAAACATTAATAACGAAAATTGTAATAACCAAACTAGAACACCTAAATAAAAATTCGTAGTTACAAAAAAATAGATAATTCCAATCAAATCCAGGCAGCCAAATATATCGCTATAATAATTACAACTCGCAAAACCTCGAGTTAGAAAATATAAATTAAAACCGGGTTAAATCTATAGGGTACGACGAGTTATATAAGCTTATATTAGCCCGAATATACCTGCAAAAAATGACTAAACTAAGCTACAAAAAAGATAAACGTTTTATCATAAAAATAATTCGCAAAAAAAAATAACTCAATCAAGCTTGAAAAATTTGATCTAATCTAATCTTTCCTTTTTTTTCACCCATCAAAATTTTAACATCTTATAATACTCTAAAACAAACATACAAATAAGTAAAATTACCTTAGTCCTTAGTTGTTTGTGGCAGTTGGCCTTGGCAGTGGCGATTTGTTTGCTTTGATGTTTTATTTCACACAGCACTGTGCTGTCAGCACAGAAGACTCAGAACATGGAACACCAAACACAGGCTATATTGGCACTTGGCTCATAATATAATTGTTAGAAATCGAATTAATAGATATTATTTAAACAGTCTTTCCCAAAAAATACAATTTTATTCTTACTCAAACATCAATACACGACGGTTGCAAATGAACTAACTAAAACATCCTCTTCTTCTTCGTCGTTCAAAAACTTTTACTTAATAATTGCACAATATTTATTTACACAAGCTTATCATTAATTTATACGCGTAAAGGTAATATTACATAAAACATTAAACATAACTATAACAAGTACTAACCCCATGAATTCATCGTGCGTTGCAGCGTTGCTTATATAGGTACCGATGACGCAAGCAACCCTTCTCGAATCTTCTAGAAGTTCGATGGCTAATAATTTACGTAAGCTGCTGTCTGCGTCTGCCGAGGCATCGTAATTATGATTCATACATCTAGATTGTTCGGAATAATGAGTCACCATTTCCGGTATGTTACACTATTTTTAAGTTTCAAGTCCTGCTTCCTTTATAAAAAGTTATCTTTTAGAATGTTAATGTAAACTGTATGTAAACTAATCTACTAATCTTTGCGGCGTCTTTATGCTTGCTGGGTTTACTACATCGTGAAAGAGGAACTATACATGCTATTGTTTATGCATCAACACTCAACGCATATCAGTATCATGAACCAAAACAATTCCAAGAGCAGCACAGTCACAGTCAGCAATCTACCGCCGCCGCGCCGCTTAGCTAAACAAATATTATTTCACCGATACAACTTATGCTCGAATCTTCTAATGTCCTTACATAATAAATAATAATTAATAGTTGTACTTATCACTACGTCACTATTACTACTCGTTTGTTTATCGCAATGGTTTAAGATTTAACGAATTAAGTTGTTAGATGGAATTTAAGATAAGAATGAAAAATGGGGAAGTGCTCCGTTTTTCTGGGGTGTGTCACGGCTTGCCTGGGTGTGCCTGGCACAGCTTGCACCCCTCCTAGTTTCGCCAACGGGTCCTGTGGTAACTAGGATGCTCGATTTAGGGTGCATTTTCAACCACTTTGAGAATGAAGTGGCAATTCGGCACGCATGCTCATCATACGGGTTTCAATACATCTACTCATAACGTGAATCACGGACTAAATTGTGTGCCAACTTCAATCAAAAAGCTGTTCTTCTTGGAAGTCTTGCTGGTGTTCTTTCAATAAAGAAGCATATTTTTAAAAAGAACCGGAAACAGGGATATTATAATAATTTAATGAAGGAAATGAAAATGTTTCACCCCTATATGTATTATAATTTTACAAGGTTGTCACCAACATTGTTTGACAAATTGCTTTCAATTATTGGCCCACGGATACAAAAAAACTCTTTACGGGAATCTATACCAATTGGATGTCGTCTTGCTATAACGTTTATCGTATGCATTCCGAGTTGGTTTATCAACAATTTGTAACATTGTCAGGGAAACTTGTGAAGTTCTATGGGCAGAATTAAATCCACTTGTGTTGTCTGTTCCTGTTGAAACAGAGTTATCCAACACAAGCAAGGAATTTGCCAGACAATGGTTTTTACCCAATTGCGTAGGAGCAATTGATGGTAAACATGTGATTATTCAAGCACCCAGTAACTCAGGATCAAGCTATTTCAATTATAAAAAATCGTTTCGCATTGTGTTACTAGCAGTATGTGATGCTAATTATTGTTTTTCATATGTGGACATTGGTACATATGGCTCGCAGTGATGGTGGTATTTTGAACAAATCGAAGTTGCTTTCTAACGAACTTCCTTTACCTGAGTCATCTGTACTACCATTAAGTGATGACAATAAAAAAATGCCATATTTTTTTGTAGGAGATGAGGCTTTTCCATTAGGGATGAATATGATGAGACCATATTCAAAACCTAGAAATGGTTCAATACCCGATGATATTAAAATATTTAATTATCGTTTATCTAGAGCTCGGAGAGTTGCCACGTCAATTTAGGAGCTGGTGGCAAACTTACCATTAATTCCCCGTAACTAGCTCCGGGCGGGGTTCCTATCTTGAATAGATGTTATTTATTAAGGGCGCCAAGCCTAAAGGACCGATAACAACTCTGGGAAGGCCAACCCAAAGCCCCAATCCAACTCCCAAACTCACACAATTAAAATAAAGAAAAAGAATGCTGTTTTGGCTATAAATATGTGTATTGCAGAAATAATAAACAAATGTATTGTAAATAATCACAACTATAATTAAACCCAATAACGACCACAACCCACCGAATACGAAATACCTGCAAAAACAATAAACTAAACCCGTTTTGGGTAGCACGGTTTACCTCCACGTCAAATGGCTGACGCAATCATATGCTATTTACACAAAAGAAATTAAAACTATATGTATAAGGCCTTATATATATATATATAAATATATTATGTACATAAAACAAATGAATGTAAAAATGTGCCACGCAGAAATAATCCGTTTCCCCCAAACAAAACTTATAATAAAATAAATACTTTGTATATTCGGTGTATGAATCCGTTTCTCCCAAACAAAACTTATAATAAAATAAATACTGTGTATATTCGGTGAATGCGGCCTTAACAAAAATTCGACGCAACAGATACAATTCGATGAAACCGAACCGAAAAAAAACAACAGTATCCGCACGCTTATAATTAGTGGTTATGTACATATGTATAAAAAGTTAATCACGTTTTCTGGTGTCGGTTTTCTTTGCATGTTATGTTTAGTTTTGTTTTTACTTTTTTTTGTAGTTAGCATAAATTTTTAGTTCCTTCTTGCATGCAGTTTTCTTTTATTTTCTAACCAGAATGGTATTTTATTTTATTCGCATTTACTACCGTGCTCTTCGTGACTAAACTAATTATATACCTCGTACCGGTGGCTGTGATGGTCACCTGTGGATGGAGAGGGCATCCACTAATTAAGTCGGATATCCTAACTTGTAAGTTATCGCTTCCAATTGTTCCAATAAAATATTTCACCACATGTATTTCGACAGGACTTCCGACACAAAAGAACCACACGACAGCTGCGACAAGACATGAAACTTTCCCCAAATAGCCGGGTAAGACTAAACCTAACATAAGTTGCCAGGTGGTCGGCAGATAAGAGTGCACCGTGTGGAAGTTTACAAATCCCCCAAAATTAGGTATGTCAATTAAAGAAAACCTTCCAATACAATCTATAATTGTTTCTAATTGACTGTAGCTTTGTAGCATAATCCGATTGCTCGAGAGAACTTTTAAATTCCAAATCTACAAAAGCTTACTTCCATACACGTTGGTGAAAGCAGGAAAAGTGAAATACCTAATCACAACGACCTTGCTATCAGCCAATACATCACCAAGGTTACAAAACGTAATTTCCTGTCATGATAGAATGTTTTAAAATTTTAAAATTGTGCAGGTCCGGATTTTAACGTTACAGAGTTATAGAAAATACCTTCGGAATATTGGCAGCTCGCTTTCGTATTTATCACCGTGTAATTAATGCAGCCCCTAAAACTGTAGACAGTATTGTTAGTGCAACAGTATGTCTACATAACTTTATACGGAAGGAGAAGTATAACCTTTATTTTAATGAAGGCGATGTTGACAGGGAATGTAATGCACAAGTACTTCCTAGCCGATGGAGAACAGAAGTCCCAGAATCTGGAACCGCTTTAGAATACTTTGCAGTACGAATGGGTGCCAGAAACGCTACAGTTGCAGCAACTGAAATGCGAAATGAATTGAAATCTTATTTAAATGGTGTAGGATCTGCATTAGCCCCTTGGCAATTGGATATAATTCATAAAACTCATTAAATCCTAATTGCATTAATAAATCTTAATTTTTTTAAAACGGATTATAGTTAAATTAAAATATATTAGAAATAGAAATTGGATTACAATTTATAAAGTAATCACATTATAATAAAAAAATTAAATATTAATTTGTTTTTCCCGAACAGCTTTTTTAAATGTTAATAACTCCATATTTAAATGGTCCATCAGCTCCTCAGCATCATTGTTCTTCATTGATTTCAATTCTGATGCAACATAAAATGCGAACTGATCAAATTTCGTGCTTTTTTCATTAATGTCTTTTATGACATTGCTGACTTCCGATAATACATTATCAATTGCATCACTTTCATTGCAATTTTTTTTTCTTTTTATTTCTTTGTTCTTTGGGCGTAGATGGACTCTGAATATTGTCATCAGATGTTACATCTACTTCTAGTGAATAATTGTGGTCCTCTAATTGTTCTACTGGTTCTGACAATTCTGTAACTTCATATTCTGAGCAGTTACTCACAGTTCTAAAAACAATAATTCACTGTTTAACCAAAATGCAAAATGGATGTATTTAACAACTTACTTTCGAGTTTCTCCTGAAGAATTCATAAAAAAAAACTCATAAGTGACCAGGTAGGTCTTGTAGAAGACGATGCTCCGCTGCGGGCTAACTTGTCCTCGAGCAGCACCTCTCTTCTATATTTCTCACGTAACGCTTTTGAAACGTGCTTAGACAGTATTTTGTTCTGTTAAAGTAAGTATATTTATAGATTATCTACGGATTAAAATTTCCCACCTACGGATTTTTAGGGATTCATTAACATATTTCCACAGATAAAGTTATTTATTGAGTTGGCAACATTGAATGGCACGCTTAAACTGTGCATAGAGAGCGTGCTGTGATCCACTTCGGCACGCGGCACATTGGAAATGCACCATTAAGCTTGAATCAAGCTTACACGCTTGCCAAGATAAGCTTGTTGCAAGTTTGCCAAGTAAACTTCTTGCAAACTTGCAAAACAAATTTGATGCAAACTTTTAAACTAAACATTATACAAACTTGCAAAATAAGCTTCCTGCAGGCTTGTCGTTTGTTAATTAGAACGAATAGCAACCACGTATGTATATGCACGATTTTTTTGCAAGAATTCCATTTAATTTGCAGCGTGGGAAAATTATCGACCAAGCAAAACAATTACCGTACAACAAAAAACAAGTTAGTTTCCACACAACAAATTGACATATCTATTAGACCATATTGTATGACATATTTCGTCTATAGACGTCTATTTGTTGTTTGGATTAGTTGGAATTTTTCGATCCAATTTAAAATTGTATTGATTTAAATCAATTTAATAAATAATCTTTGTTGCAAGCAGTTGCAAGAAATATGTAATCAAAATAAAGAGAAGAATATACTGATTACGCATTTTTAAAATAACCCAATGAAAAAAGCTTACTTAAATTTGATACTAAGATAACAGATGAAACACATATTTGAAGACTTTGCCAATTATAGTTTCGATAAGATAATTATGTTGAAAAAAATTCTCATTCAGAAAATCAAAAATTTACGAAAAAGTAGGTACTGCATCAACATATAGATTTGTTTCATGCAGTGCTGCCAATCTTAAAAATTCAAATTTCACGTTTTTCAATTCAAAAATTCCCGCTTTGTTCCGCCACTTGAAAAATGCTATATAGGTATCAATTTTGATAAATGTATAGAATCACAAGAAACTACTTGAATTTATTATTTATTAATATAAAATACAAATAATTGTTATAAGAAGGTAGGTATATACATATACATACATAAATACATACATACATACATAAATAATGAACAAGCTTATTGTTACAGAACTTCATTTTTTTTGTTTTTCAGTCCAAATATTGTTGCATAGCATACGCTTATCAGGCTTAAATTCTACAATGTTTGGTATTCCTTCTGTAGTGGCTATAATAGCTTTAATAGTGTCAGTATTTAAACTGTTCCTATGGTCAGTTTTAATGTTTTTTAATTCACTAAATATTCGTTCAACCGAAGCATTAGAAAATGGTAGAATTAATAAGAAGGTGATAATTTTCTTTAAATTTTCGAATAGTCCAGCACCAGCAGCGTTTTTTAAAGAGAATATTTGGTTCCAATACTTTTCAACATTACAAGATAAATCAATATTCAAATCGTTATGATTTAATAGTGCATGTTTTTTCCACTCATTGTCTAGTGCTTGCGCATCAACAAAGTCATTTAAAACAGGAAATCGTTCCAATACAATTTTTAAAGAGTTTATTTTAAATGAATATGCAAAATTTGGTTCTACAATGTCAATTATTTCAAATAATTTATCTGAAAAATCAAAACGATTCTTTATATCGGAAACTAGCTCCACATAAAAGTTTAAACAACTTTGAAGAAATTTTTCTATATCAGCTTGAGCTATATTGGGCTCTTTCTTTAGAGTCGTAAAACTTTCTGATGCCTGGTCATACTGCTCTAGAACGCGATCAGTACATTGTTTCAAAGATAACCACCTTGTTGTAGCACGAGATAAAATTTTATGTATGTCGGTTTTAAAAAATAATTGAAATTCTCTAAATTTTTCCTGTCTCAAAAAACTTTGATTAAAATGCGACCCTAAATTTCTGAGCAGATCTTCTACTGAACGTGGAAGCTTTAAACACGCTTTACAAGCACTTAAATGGATCATGTGACAAGAACATTTGATAGAAACAATATTAGGAAATTCTGATTTTAACAGAGAAAAAACTGAGTGATGTTGTCCAACCATTACATTTGTTGTATCAGAAGAAAACCCAACAAAATTAGAAAGGAAGTTTATTTGATGTGATTACTGTTTTTAAAGTATTATAAAGACCGTCGGCTGTGCTTGAACTTGTCTCTACCATATCAAGGAAACTTGTCTTAACTTTTCCATGTTGCAAATCAAAATAAATTACTGTAAATGCACATTGTTTTTTTGAGCTTACATCAGTTGTTTCATCCATTATTATGGAAAAGAAGCAACCAGGTACTTGCAGTGTATTACACAGCTTTTCTAAAAATGTTTTGCCTGAACTATTAGTTACTAAAGAAGTTGCCTTTGTTCTTTTCACTGAAAGTCTTTTAGCTATCTCGGAGTCCGGAAAGATCCTCCTACACAAGGGTGCTAATGTGTCCATTAACAAAAACGGCAAATTGTTTGTAGCTAACATACCAGACAATTTTAATTCTGCTGTTTTCACATTTTCATCAAGGGGCGTGGTTTTGTATAAATCTGTTAGATTATTATTTACAGCTAAACAATTGATATTTAATTTATGCTTATTCGATTGGCAATGTCGAAATATGCCACTTTTGTGGGAGACTATTTCAGTTTTGCAAACATTACAATAAGCCAAATCGTGTTTGCCTTGAAATTTGCTTAAAGTTGTAGTTGACTTACTCAACCAATTTTTAAAATCAGGAATCGCCAACCATGAGTCGGAAAATTTATTCAGCCGTTGTCTAAGTATTTTTCTCTTTTTTGGTTGAGAGGCGTCCAATGTTACATCCATAGACTAAAAGTACTTTAGTTGTTTTATTATTTCGGATTTTTACATAACAACTTACCAATGTTTCATCATCAGATTCATATTCATTCTCCTTCTCACTGTTAGATTCTCTGCTATTACATTCTGATTTATCTAAATGGTTTTTGTCTCTAGTATCAGATTCATTAGAAGTACCACACTGTTTTAAAAATATTAAGTATTACAATTTCATAAAGCACTCTAAAGCAGTAACAAATTATTTAGGTGTTTACCTTAATAAGCCAATTCTCCATTATAAAAATATATTATGTATTATGTACATATGCTCCGCGCACTACAAGAACAGTTATATCTAAAACTGCAAACAAAACAAATTACTTATCATTGCAAATTATTTTCCATACCACCAGCTTAGCTGTACATGCGCACAACCTCGTACAACCACCAAATTAATTGTGGCTCGTTTTCGTTAATTCATTATTAATTTTTTTGAAAGGCACATTCAGAATGTAAACTAATAATAAATTTACAGAACACTACTTAACCATTGACTTTACTAAAGTATCCCAATATTTCCCGCATATTGATTATTCCCGTACAAATTCCGATTCATTGCAAAATTCCCAGTTTTTGGGAAAATTCCCGCCTATTGGCAGCACTGGTTTCATGAAATTATGAAACATAACATTGACGAATACATTTATGTCGACTTTACCGACTTACTCGAAAATTGATAACTACATTTCATGACTGCAAGTATTCGAATATTCTTATCTTATTCTGCCGTAACTATAAACTTCTTGGCAGAAATCAACGAAACGAATTAAGCAGAGACAATACATTTTGACGCAAAGGCTAAAGCAGGTCAGAATTTATATTAATGATGATTTGTTTTTATTTTTTTAATACTGTCTAGCTTTGTAGTAAAATAAATAGATTTAATGAATTGGTCTTGTTTTGCACAACAACCCTGTTGCAAACTTGCAGAATAAACTTATTGCAAATTTACAGAATACGCTTGTTGCAAGCCTGCATAAAAAACTTGTTGCAAACTTGCAGAATAAACTTATTGCAAATTTACAGAATACGCTTGTTGCAAGCTTGCAAAATCAGGCTGGCACAAATAAGCTTGATGCAAGGTTTTAAAATAAGCTTATAAGAAGCTTGTTTGGTGGTAACTAGGATACTCGATTTAAGCTTGAATCAGGCTTACACGCTTGCTAAGGTATGCTTGAGGCAAGCATATATCCTTATCGTGACAAACTTGTTTCAAAATTGAATAAAGCTTATCTTGCTATCTGGGAAGCTTCTATTCCAAGTTAATTCTCGAAGATAACGTATTTACAGGGTACAATAATAAAATTTGTCACTCTAATCAAGCGTATTGTAAAACTTGAGCTAAAAAATTCATGCAAAATAGATTATTGTTCGTGTATACAAGCAAACCTGAGAAGAAAATTGATAACATAAACCGAAATTATGATTATTATAAACGGTATTTTTTCTAGTAGTAGTCTTTTTATTCACGGTGGCAACAGGTCCGTAATTTTCTATTTATTTGGCTCAAAATTTTGGTTTTTACCCTACTGCGCGGATTTTGTTTAGTTTAGCTCATACTAATCACGTTTCGTCAAACCGTAATATACCCATATTTTGCAAGGAGTTATTTTCACATTCACAATTTTTTTTAACGAAATATTGCCAACAGTTTTATCTTTGGAATCTGATTTGATAAATAGTATTTAGAGTAATGCCTTTTTGTTGACAAATATAGGGATCTACAACTAACAACCACTTCCCAGGTAGCACAAATTCGTTTTTAAAATGTATAAATAAAGTACCACATCTTCTAAACGTTTTGAAAGACGTTTATCTAACACTTTTAATGCATTTTAAAAACATCTAATGTCCGCTCTATTAGATGTATTTAAATTGCATTTATGAAACATTTTAAACACATCTTTAAAACATTTTTTTTAAATGTTTTAAAGATGTATATAATTCATCTAGTATTCAGAATTAATATATCTTTATTACGCATTTTTGATGAATATTTCACTTCTATTAAACATTTTAAATGCATCTTTAAAACATCGTCTTGAAATGTATAGAATTCATCTAGTATTCAGAATTAAGATATCTTTATTACGCATTTATAATGAATACTTTACTTCTTTTAAACATTTTAAATGCATGGTTGAAACATGCTTGTTAAATGTTTTGTAGATTTATAGAAATCATCTAGTATTCAGAATTAAGATATTTTCATTAACCAGTTTAAATGCATCTTTAAAACGAATTTGTTAAATGTTTTAAAGATGTATAGAAGTCATCTAATATTTGAAACTAAGATATCTTTATCAAGCATCGTCAATGAATATTTGACTTCTTTTAATTATTTTAAATGCATCATTAAAACTGATTAGTATTTATTTTCTATTTATCAATACAATGTTAATATGATATATACTATACAATAAATGTTATCATAACTTGTAGTTAACCTCTTTTGTACCAAATTATCAGTTTTAATCAAAAAAATTTTTTTTTCTTGAAAATAGATTATAGAGAGTTGTGGAAGGATAATAACAAAATTTTTTTGGTGACATATTGATTACGTCAGAAAAAAACAGAATGTATCATATTTGTTACTTTGGGCCATTCTGCACTAAAAATAGGAATGGTATGAAATTTAATGTAATAGACACTTAATACAATAATATTATAAAGAACAAGTAATTATAATCCATGCCTAACAATTTTTCTTAGCTATGCATTGTCATAAAACAATTCTTTTTCTTCGTTAGGCATAAATGTATCTTACATTTGATACAATAAAATGATGTAAGTCCTTTGTGTTAGATTTTACTTTATAACTTTAAGATGTCCGCGGATTAAAAACACATTTTACATTTTAGGAAAAAACACTTTTATTGAAAACATAAAAACGAACTTAAAAACAAAACTCTTGTCAACACACTCAAAACCACTATGACGTTAGCAACTACCTTAAAACAAGAACGTACTTTTTAAATGCTGTGTTGCCAACGTTACAATAATACATGTTTAGTTTACATTTCGAGCCAAGTTTCAACACCCTCCCTTAAACTAAACTTATTCATATTACAAATTCAACAAATAGATTTCAAAGTTACAAAGCAACAAACAGATTTTAGAATTACAACTTCAAGTATAGTATATTATTTTTAGTTTTACGTTTCAGACATGTAACATTTTAAGCATGCAACAAAATATGTATAATTAACATCAAAAAATATCAGTGTATAAAATTATTTCTACCATTTCCTGAAAATGGTTTGGTTTGGCCTTAGTGAAAATATCGGCCAGTTGGTACTCTGAAGGACAATATTTCAACTCAATGTTATTCTCATTTACCTTTTCTACAATAAATTTGAAACGAGTGTCTATATGTTTAGATCTCTTAAAAGATCCGTTATTTTTAATCATATAAATTGTACTTTGATTATCTATGTTCAGATCTACCCCTATATCCTCATTCGTTATTTCTTTAAACAAAGATTTGACAAAAAGAATTTCTTTTACGCAATCGCTAGCGGAAATAAATTCGCTTTCAGCTGAACTAGTCGAAACAACTGGTTGTTTTTTAGTGCCCCACACTATGGGTCCACCACCGTACATTATTAAAAAACCTGAGGTACTTTTCCTCGTATTTGGGTCACTTGCAAAATCGGCATCACTAAATGCCTCCATAGTATTTTCCCCTTTTTTATACATAATACCATAACTAGATGTTCCCTGCAAGTATCTGAATATTCGTTTTATCTTTTGTACATCTTCTACACTCGGATTTTCCATGTTTCTAGAAACAATATTTACCGCGAAACTAATATCTGGACGGGTCCTATTGGCTAAATATAACAAGCTACCTACGGCCTCTCTAAATGGAAAATTCGTTTTGCCCTTTTCAATATTTTCATCTACCTGTTCAAACACTGAGGGTGTCTTTACAGGTTTACAATCACTCATACCATATTGACTCAACAAACGTTTCACATAAGACTGTTGATGTAACACCACGGTGTTATCATCACCAATAACAAGCTCAATGCCGACAAATGACTTTGGATTTTCTATTATTTTAATTTCAAATTCACAACTTAATTTGTGTAACAAATCATTACCTTTATCAATATTATTAGAGAGAACCAATCCATCATCTACCCATACGGCTAGAATTAAATCTCCCTCTTTGTTTTTAAAAACTGCTTTATCAGTTATAGTTTGTTTTAATCCTATTTTAGATAGAAAATCGACTAACCTTTTGTTCCATTGGTATGGACTCTGTTTTAGACCATACAATGATCTTTTAAGTTTACAAACATGACCTTTCATTTTTTCATAGCCCTCTGGTAAAGCCATGTACACATCTTCATTTAAATAACCAGATAGAAAGGCTGATTTTACATCAAATTGCTTAATACACATATTATTAAGTTGACTATAAGCTAACAACATTCTTAAAGTATTCACTGAAACCACTGGACTAAACGTTTCTGAATATTCACTTTCACTTTGCTCACAACCCCTAATCACCAGACGTACTTTATACGTATTATCTTCCTTGATTTTAAAAACCCATCTACATGACAAAATTTTCTGATCACTCACATCCTCTTCTTTCACAAAATCAAACACATCATTTTTACTAAGTGCTTGCTTTTCTTCATCTATAGCTTTCTTCCACAAGTGTTTATCTTCACTACTAATTGCTTCTTTATATGTAAGTAAAACATAATCGTTTAATTTTGCAGGTATTTTCTTTTGACGAACTGGTCTAATTTTGTTTTCTATAATATTTTGTTCAGAAACTTCTTCTTCTTCTTCATTTTGTCCCACTACTTCTTCTTGTTCTTCACTCTTTTCATTTTCTTCATCATCTTCTTCAAAAATAGCTGTCAAGAATTCACAGCTGTTTTTATCCAAATCATCACTGATTTTATTTTTACTTTCACTTTCTTCAAAAATAACATCCCTTGCTAAAATCACTTTTCTTTGTACTGGGTCCCAAACTCTATAACCATTTCCTAAAAATCCAATCAATTTTGTTTTAATGCTTCTACTTTCTAACTTTTTTAAATGGCCAAGTTTTTTAATATATGCAGTACTTCCAAAAATTCGTATGTTTGAAATATTTGGTCTCTTCCCGTACCACATTTCTGCTGGAGTTACTTTCACTGTTTCAGAAAAGCTGCGATTCAATATATAAGTTGCAAAGAATGCACTTTCGCCCCACATATTATCATTCATTTTTGATTCCAATAATAAAGCTCTCATTTTATTTACCAATGTTCTCCCATATCTTTCACTTTTACCATTAAGTTGAGGGGTATGGGGAATCGTGTAATCAAATTTTATTCCCTTTTCTTTAAACCAGTTTTTCATTTCAGTGCTGGTATACTCGCCACCTCCATCACATCTGAGCATTGCTACTTTAAGTGACTTTTCATTTTCTATTTGTGTTATGTAATCTTTTATATAACCGAAAGTTTCACTTTTATTTTTTAATGTAAACACGGAAACGAAATGCGAATAATCATCCATTATTGTTAGTAGGTATCTTTTTGAGTCCCATGTTTCTACTTCAAAAGGACCTATTACGTCAGAATGCAGTATACCTAGAAGTCTATCAGCTCTCTCTCGTACTGTACTGAAAGGGAGCCTTGTTTGTTTGGCCTTCACACAAATTTCACACACATCTGGAAGTTTGTCAAAATCTTTTTCATTAGCTGACATTCCGTCCACTAGTTTTACTAAGTTTTTTAATGAGGTTTTACCAGGATGGCCCATACGCCTGTGCCATTCCATTGGACTTGCATTCGATTGACTTAAAAGAGCAACTTGTTTCTCACCAGTTTTAATAGTATACAACCCATTTGACTGTTTTTTACCTTGTATTATGTTTTGACCATCTTTACTAATTTTTACATCTGTCTTTGTAAACAAAACTTCCATGTCTTTCTCAGTTATTTCGCTCACAGAAAGCAAATTCTTTGTTAAATCAGGGACATAAAGAGCTTGATTCAATTTAAAATCGTCTGTATTGACCTCTCCTTTCCCATAAGCTTTCATACTTTCATCCTTTTTTGCTGTATTTATTCCAGACATTTCTTTTTCAAAGTTATTAAACAATTCAATATTATTAACTAGGTGTTCATTACACCCCGAGTCGACCACGAACTCAAAATGTTTATTTTCAACAGTTTCAATTTTATGAGTAGCCATAAATGACACTTTTTCATTTCTATTATTTGTATTGTTTTTATTTTTATCTCTAAAAAAACAAGATGATTCTGTATGATTTTTCTTTTTACAAATACCACAGTACATACCTTCATTTTGTTTCTGTCTATTATAATTATTATTATTTTGTCTGTTTTTATTATTATCTTTATTTTTATTTGGACAAAATCTTGCCATATGTGAACTTTCATTGCAAATAAAGCACCTTCTATTAAATGAATCTTTTCTTATTTGTTTGGTTGTTTTAAAAGCTACAGCAGCATCTGACATTTTATTTACTTCTTTGTACCTCGCCTCCTCTTTTACTAACCTGTTTGTTAAATTAGTTAGTGTTTTCTCAGCTTTTGTTGTGGAGTCCCAAGCAGAAGGGAAACCTTGCTTTTTGAGGTACTCAGGAATTGCTACTAAAATTCTAGAGATTATCATTTCATCACTTATAGTTTGTTTCAAAGCTTTTAATTTATAAACAATGTTTTCAAGGTCACCAACAAATGTTGTCATATCTTGACCTGTTTTATATTCATACGAAAAAAACTCGTTATATAAATCTTCCAATTTTTGTTCTTTTTCACCTTCAAATACAGAGCAAATTTTTTTATACATTTCATGAGAGGAGTCACAATTTAAAATAAGATTTAAATATTTTTTATGTATTGTTGTCACAATGACCTTCATAGCTTTACCATCTTTTTTAGTCCAATCTTCTAACTTTGCAACATCTGATCTATCGGTTGGCTTTAATTCATTTCCATCAACTATATTAATCGACCCATTTGATTTAAATAAAACTCGTACCTGTAATTTCCAAATTGGAAAACTTGAGCCGTCAACTAACTTTTCAATTCCAATGTTGTCACTTGAATCACTTGCCATTTTGCTTTTACTACACAGGGATCTTGCACGCCGTTTTTATTTGATTTTATTTTTATTGTAGAGTTACTACGGTTTTTATTTTTATTTTATTTTAAACACCATTTGAATTTTAACCGCGTTTTGCTACCATGTTAGATTTTACTTTATAACTTTAAGATGTCCGCGGATTAAAAACACATTTTACATTTTAGGAAAAAACACTTTTATTGAAAACATAAAAACGAACTTAAAAACAAAACTCTTGTCAACACACTCAAAACCACTATGACGTTAGCAACTACCTTAAAACAAGAACGTACTTTTTAAATGCTGTGTTGCCAACGTTACAATAATACATGTTTAGTTTACATTTCGAGCCAAGTTTCAACACTTTGCAGCCTGGCAGTTTACACCTTTGGCGATCTTCCTTCACTATAGTGAAATGTCCAATTCCATCTCTTCTTATCTCCATTGCTGGAATTGGTTTAGTTGGGCCTCTTTTCGCCTTTTTTTCCAATTCGTTCGAAATTCGATCTATTGATGGCCTCCCTCTTTTTAGGACGTTTCTATTTCTATTGCACAAAACTTCCGCGATTTGAGATTTGAAAGATAACAAATCAACTATGTTGCGTTTACTATAAGAATGTAAATTGCAGTCTCGACGATATAACAACCAAGAGTTTACTACAGTCACATCGATAAAATGGAAAAAGAATTTGAGGTAGTATTTCTTTGATCTAATGTGTATTCGGTAATATGCAATTAGACCATCTAACAGGTCTACACCTCCCATGAATGAATTGTAAGTAGTTACAATATCAGGACATTGTACTTGAACATATTGTTTTTTTGTTTATCAAAGCGTTTTACAGTTGTTCTTGGCTCTGCAGCTGCAAATGATGATGCAAGCACAACAGGTTTATTGTCAAACCACTTCACTGCTCTAAGATTACACCCACCAATATCAGCTTCACACTCTTCCATACTCCCCCGTCCTTTTCTTTTCATTTCTTTGTCGGATGAGAATGTTGTACCTAATCCTTGAAATCGTGGAAGGCGTATAGTTCCTAAACAATAGATTCCTACGTTGTTTAGTACACGGAATAAATCAGGCGAGGAAAACCAATTATCAAAGAATAACAGAAAATTCTCGTTTCTTGGTACAATAGTTGATAAATTCACAACTACATTGGAACTCGCTCCAATATCCGGAAAATCTGGATTTGAGTTTATTTTTCCTGTGTAGATATCAAAATTATAAACAAAACCTTTTACGTCACATAGAGCAAAAATCTTATAGCCCCATTTATGTGGTTTCTTCGGATTATACTGACGAAGCCCACTTCGTCCTTTGAACGGGACTATTTGCTCATCTACACATAAATGTTGCTCCATTGGTACTTTATTGAATTTTTGTTTTAGGTGCTCAATAAATGGCCTCACCTTGAAAAGACGATCTATATTGTTGACATCAATTTCGTTGTTGTCATTCATATGCAAAGAACTTTTTATTTGTTCGAATCTGTTACGACTCATTATTTCAGCTATTTGTGGTATTCTTGTACTTTGTGCCCAATACATTTTGTTCTTGGCAAATGGTATATTGACATGTACATGCAGATCCCTATAAACCGTTCCATTTCGGCAGTTGTAACTGAAAGCGGTTTATTGGTATTTTTGTTGAATGGAGTATACATTAGACTGGTCTACTAATAATTTGATCAGTTCTTCGTCAAAAAACATTTCAAAGTAAGTTATTGGACTATCCACTTCACGAACATATTCCAACTTGTTCAACCAAACTGGCTTCACTTTAGCACTATTTTCAGGAAGCACGTGAGTCCATTGTATTTTTGTCTTTCTTCTTTGAGTCTGGTTGTTTGAGGAAATATTTTCTGTCTCAGAATCTGTTATATAATCAGATCCAGTGTCTGAATCCGCAGAAAAACTCTCCAATTCCTCAACGAAATCAGGATCATCATCACTATCATCAAGGCAACTGTCATCGCTGTCAACAGGGGGTACACAAACACGTTTTTTGTCCATCTAGAAATAAAACCAACGTATTATCATACATAGAATGTGTACCATTGTCTCATATATGATACACTACGATCACTCATTGTGTACCACAGTAACAAATTTGATACAAACATTTATTAGGCCGTATCCAAAAAATCTGACAAATTTTCACATGATTTTTTATCATTAATTGTGGTTGATTGTATATAGAACTAAGATTAATATAAAAAACAACGACTTACCTTTTTTTGTACAATATAATCCGCCACTAAAGTTCAATGATATGATAAAGAACAGAAAACTTAACCACCTACACTTAAACTAAGCTACCTTGGTTTATTAGTTATAGATGCCGCCACATGGCACGTTTAATAATATGAAATGATGTGTAACAAATAAGATACACTGGTCCAAAGTGGTTCAATTATTAATTTTGTGTTAAAATATGGTTAATTTTAGGATTGTAACATATTTGATACATTGGTACAAAAGAGGTTAAACATATCATATATCATCTAAGAAAACCTGATCGACGGAATTTAAAGTTTTTTTTTTAAACGGCTGCTAGCGTTCCTTAGCCAACTAGATACACGTCTTAAACATTACCGTTGTATAGTTTGGATTGTTATATTTCCGGCAGATTACTAAAACAAATGAATTTAATTAAAATTGCAATTCCTACATTCTAAGTAGATGACAATCTTTGAATCTCCTATCGGAATATTTCCTTTTTTGGAGGTCCAGGCTAATTTAGTGGGAAATTCCTTTGAGAAGCAACGATTAAGCATTCTCCTAACAAAATCGTCACTTTTACCTCCTGATAATAACTTCATTTTATAGGTCTACAAATAATGTACTATTTTAAAAGATCTACACGTATTTAAATTCTTACAAATTCCTTTATTAAATCTTCATTTTCGTGTAAATCTTTATTCATGTTATTAAACTCCGACAGGTTTTCAATCGGAAATTTTAAATTACATTTCTTCAGTTGTACTCGCATTTCGGAAATTCTCGATTAACTTATTATTTTCTCTTATGTCCACCTTAAGCGATGCTACTTCTTTAAGTAACACATCCACAGTTGTTATCAATCGATCAATTTTTTTATTTGTATCTGCATTATCTAGAAATTACAATAAATTAAAACTTTTAAAATCGACGCAAATCAAATAAAAGCAGATACCTGTTAAAAAAGAAACTGGCTCATTTGGCTTAGCACAATTCTTAATTAGGGTGGTAATATTTTTGCTACTTTTAGGAGGCCAATAGCATATTGTTTTGTTTTCATTTAGCCGCACTGAAGGTACTGCTTCCAAATCTCCATTATCATATGATATGACGCTGTAGATAAACTGTAAAAAAAAAACATTTTGAATTTATCTAATTGTATGTACGTAAAGCAATAAATTGCTAACCTGATAACTGTTTCATGTTTCTTGCACCCAATAAGAAAACAAAAGTTAATAATAAAAAAACGCGTGCAATGTAAAAGTATAACACTATTGTAAGGTGTTGACTTCCATAACATTTATTTAATTAAATCATGAATCAACATCATTAAAAACTCATTGTTTTCGATAGGTATTTTTAAACACTTTCCTTTAATATCAGTGATTAAAATGTTTCTTGTTTCTGACAAGTTTGAAACTAAAAATATTCCTGAATCCAAAGGGCGGTTATAATAAAATGTACTTCTCAAAAAAGTTTTTCCGTATATTTTAAAGTTAGTTTCATTATTTGAACAAATCTTATTTATCACAACGATCGAGTCATCTTTTAGTATAAATACGTTATTAGGTTCATTTATATTTATAACAAAAGTTTTCAATGCCAAAGATTTATAGTAAAAACCATAATTATCGGCATACATTTCATTACTCATTTTTTTAGATGTAACTTGCTTTACAGAACTTTTTTTTAACTATTACGTTGTTCTTGAATTCGTTTGGCTATTTGTTGTAGTTGTAAATTGAAAGACTGAACACATTTTTTTTTATTTCCTTCATGTAATTTTTAAAGGGGAAGCTACTAAAACTATCTAAAGATCCAAATAGTATCACATCACTGGACAAATCAATTAGTGGATGTACATTGTAAGTGATATTGTTTTCACCATAATCCTCTACAAATTGTCTTAACAAGTTAGAAGCAAAACTGTTAAATTTTTTTTCTTGACATATCGGTTTATGTTTATAGCATAAAATTCGTATTGCAACGTGCAATTTCATAAAATGTTCAAATTGTTCTACACCTAATATTTTTTTGCAAACGAAACGAGAAATATATAACAAAAATAAACGTAACTCAGTTGTTTTCCACCTATCAATTATTGAAATATCCCTCGGTTTTCTTGCAAAATCGTTCGTTATATATGCTTTACTGATAAATATATACTATTAAAACTTTCAAGTTTTGATTTTACAAGTCGAGTTCCCATTTTGCCATTAACAAGCAAAGAAATAATTTTTCTGGTAACACCAAGTAATACTAAATGCATGTAATCCAACGGTACTTGATTAACAATATCATTTTTTTTTAAATTTTCAAAATTACTGGTTCCTTTATGATAATCTTCTTGAACTTTACCTCTAAAATTAGCATCTGTTCTTAGTGTTGCATTTAAGTCTGCAAATGTTATGCATTTTTCAATAAATTATCCTTCCACCATACATTTGTTGCACCCAACCGAAGCGTTATGACTAGGGTTGCCAACTTTTTTTACAAGAAATAAAGTATATTTAGGTCTGAGAAGAATATTAAACAGTATTTTAGAAAAATGAACAGTATTTTATTTATTTAATGTTTTAAATACATATTTTTTAGAGCTTCTCGCACAACTTATTAATTTACAGTCTTTTTTAAAAACTTCATACGCCTCACCACAATTATAACTAAAATTAAAATAAATGAGGAGCTCATTTTTTATTAAATTAATAGTTGCTCTGTTTCTATCCTCCAGCCATTTTGCATTCATTACTGAAAAAACTCTTTCAGTAAATGCTGAGGTCGCGGGAACAGAAAGTAGATACGAGACAATTTTAGTAATATTTTTTAATTCTTCTGAGGTGTTTACTAATAAATGGTTCCACTTTTGGCCAGTACTCATTTCAAGAAAACCTTTGTCTTCTGATACTTTTTCATAAATTACTTTGAAATTTGTTAATTCTGAATATAAACCATCCATATTAATATTGAGTTTATACAAATTTAGATTAACTATAATTTTCTCAAAATGATCAAATGTGACCACAGACTTTAATGACAAACAGCTAATTAAAGAAAGCCAGTTAGTCTGATTGAAATCGAACCATTTCTCTAATTATAAATTAGCCTTATCAATAAAAAGTATGGAGTTATTAATAGTTCTATTAAAAACTTCTTGGGAAGACTCGGTAATAGTTTTTAATACCTTTTTTGTTTCATGGCCAAAATACTTATCATTTTTTCTTTGAATTAGCTCAGTATTTAAACCAGTCATAATGTTATAAACATCTAAAATAGTGACATTATTTCCTTCTAATTTTTTGATTGTTTTATTGAAAACATTTAATATACGACTAGCATAAAGAAGGTAACAATAAACTACATTATTTTTAATATCTCTAGCCAACATTAATAAATTATGTATAAAAATTGGACAGTCAACATCCAAACTAACAAAGTAGTTACAAATTGGTGCCCAATTAAGTAAAATTGTATCTATTGCTGGTAAAAGAGATAGCCAACGAGTTCCTATGTGTCGTTTTATTTCATGAAACTGTCCTTCAGCAAGCGCTGCAAATGTTTTTAATTCTTCTCTTCTGCATGCAGAAACAGAAAACTGGCTACAGATTTTTAATATGTTCTCAGTGTCATAATTTAAACAACTCATAGCATGTTTTAGTTTTACTGAATTGTGCACAATATGGGCATGACAATCTTGTTTTATTAAGTCTGGCATAACCTCTAATATATTTGTGTACAATGAATGATTATGTCCAAAATTTGCATTTGTATTGTCAACACTAAGACCAGATAATTGGCTGAAAGAAAGTTGATAAGACTCTAAGGAGTTTTTGATGGCTGAAAACATCCCATTGGCTGATTCATTTGCATTTTCATAAAAATCAAGTAACTTTTGTTGAATTCCATTCTCAGGGGTAAAATATTTGAACTACCAGAGGAAACAATTTAATATTTTTTTTATTGGAGGCATCAGTTTGTAGACAATAAAATGCATTGTCTTTATTTAACTGGTCAATAACAGCCTGAAAGGAGTATGGGCCAAGAACTTCGGTCACTAATGCCTCCATTTTTGTCCTACCCAATCGTATGTTAGTGGCTGTTTTGGAATCAACATAGATAATCTTATTTAATTTGACATTACAGTCCTGGCTATTGTACGATAAATTATGCTTCACAGTATGTTATGTCGTCGCTAACTCGGCCGCTGTTAACTTGTTGTCTTCATTAGAAGGGGAAGACAAGCCTGATGCAGAAGTTTTAGGAAAAAACTTTTGTAACAATCCACTAGATTTTCTCATTTCCGTTTTTGCTTTGTGTTTTTTGCTGGCGATGTGGTGTTTAACCTAACAACATGGAAACAAAACATATATTTTATGCAAAATAGTTACCCAATTATCTAATAATGTATGCATATCAGCATATCAGAAAAGAGACAAGAGGAGACCAACCAAGACGCTAAGAAAAGTAACAAACCTGCCCAACACCTGCGTGAGAAATAGTAAATGTTAAAGCACATATTTTACATTTAGGATTAAATTCACATACAGGATCACTCGTTAACCAGTCATATTGGTATTTCCATTCGTGCTTATATTTTTTTTGTGCCTTCAATAGTTTGGCTTTCTTTCTTGGCGTAGTAGGAGGAGAAGTGAGAACGCACACGTCGCACACACTCGCATGTCTGTTACCAACGCAGCGTAAATCAAAATGAGTTTTCCCGCATTCCCGCTCCGTTAAACCTGTTTAACCGATGCGCCGTAGCCGTAGCGATCGCGTTTGACAGAGAAAGCTTAAAACGTTCTTTAAACAGTTTCACTTTGTTTGTGGCTGCGCTGCACGCTGCACTGAGCGTCTAACACGTATTCGCGAAACGCAGCGATCGCTACGACGCCTCGCGGTTAAACATTGTAACTGCTAAAGGCGGGATAAAAGTTGTACGTTGTTGATGGTTATAATGGAGCCGCGTTATTCCAAAAGCAATAATAATTGCTGTGTGCCTCAATGCTCAGTAACGTATATTAAAAGTAAAACTATTTCTCTACACAAATTTCCGACATATAGTAAAGTACTATTTGAGAAGTGGGTTATTGTATTAAAAATAGGAAAACGTGTATCACAACACATGAAAGTATGTAGTTTGCATTTTTGAGATGAAGACTTTATTTTAAAAGGCAAGTATCAAATTCTACTACAAAAAAGATGTACATTTTAACCTGTACCATTTTATTAAAATAATTTGTAAGGTTATGGTTGTGATAGCAAATTTAACTTCTAGAACACCTTAATAAAAGAGCACGATTGAAGAAGGGTGCTGTACCTTCAGTCAATCTGCCTTTGAGAAAACATGATTGTGTTAATCGAAATGAAAGTCAAATTTCTGAACGACGAAATAGAGCAAAAGTGAGACAACAGAAACAATTATTGGGAAGCAGGTTCGTTTATCATGTTTTTTTATAAAATATAAATTTATACATTTTAATACCGTATAGTATCAAAACCAAAAGCCATAATCATGATGCAGTCATTGAATGTACTGATAACCTACCAAGTACATTGCAAATTGATTAAGGAAAGGAAAATGCTGTTGCCGATTTAATATATTTTGCCGAAAATCCTGTGAAGTTTTGTAAAATTTATGATGACAAGTCAGTTCAGGTGAACATATCCGAAGAATATGATACCTATAATTTAGATAGTCTTATCGACAGTAATTATAAATGCTCCGTACTAACTGGAATTAACAGTTTAATAATTTTTAATATTTTAGTAAAGCATATTGAAAGTATTTCTGGTAATAAGAGTTATCTCAATTCAAAACAAAAAGTTCTTTTAACCTTAATGAGATTAAAGTTAGATATTTCATTTCGCAGCTTGGCTGTACTTTTTAAATGTACACCGAAAACAGTGCAATCATATTTTCATACCACGCTAAAACAATTAAGTAATGTTCTTAAACAATTAATTGTATTTCCTTCTAAAGAAGAGGTTTTACATAATATGCCCAAATGCTTTGAACAGTATCGCTCTACTCGACTAATATTAGATTGCACCGAGATACCAATACAAAAAAGTAAATGCTTATCATGTTGAATTAAAACTTATTCGTTTTACAAGGGTAAACACACTATTAAATATTTAATTGGAGTTGCACCTTCAGGTTTAATTACAGTTGTTAGTAAAGGGTATGGAGGTGGAGTATCTGATAAAGCAATTGTCAATGCAGAGCAGATAGTAAAAAAATGTGATCCTGGAGATTCGATAATGGTAGATAAAGGTGTACTAATAGAAAACGAATGTGCGGATTACTTTGTTAAATTAATTCAACCTCCATTTCTTTATAAAAAAAAAACAATTTACAAAAAAAAACTGCATCAATAGCCCGTGCACGAGTTCATGTCGAGAGAGTGATACAACGTATCAAAATTTTTAAAATATGCCAAGGAACATTATTATGGTCAATGTTACCCTACATGGATGATGTATTGTATATTATAGCAGGTTTAATTAATTTAAGTAATCCAGTGTTAGCAAATGATAAATTTATAAGTTAAATTAAGGACGATTTGTAGCTGTAATTTTTTTAATATTAGTGCACATACATGAATGTGAATTAAAAACTAAACTATAATTGCATAAGTTAGAGAAAAATACACATTACTTATCTGGATTCTTAAATTTAATACATTTAAATTATAGAAATTAAAATGTAGAATACCTAAGTACCATAGTTTCCCGTTCAGTGATCTGTACACAATTTTTTAATAGGTGATTGAAGTACACATAATGTAGTTTTCTAATTAAGTTTTTAATAAATGTCTCATCCCTATGTACCTCTAAAACTAAAATATCATCAGCAAATGAACTGTATATTACCAAATCACACAATTTTATATCCAAAATCGCCATACTTAATTGCACTTGGTCATAATACACATGTTTTGGATTTAAAATGTAAGGATATTGTTTAGACCTATCATATTTGACGTAAGATAGAATGGAAATAATGTCATTGATAGGTTTTGTAGCACCTTGAACTGGACATTTCATTTCTATTAGCCTATAAAATTTCCTCTCAAACGCTTTTATACCATCTGGGCTACACGCTAACCAAGGTAGTGATGGATTTATAATCAAACCTGTTTGATACACATTACCAAATTGTTTTTCGTATCTTGCTCTGGCTAAATTTTCAAACTTATTTCTATGTTCTGTGTTTTTGTTGCCATGAAACGATGAATTTACTACATAGGTATGCATCCATTTTTTTTATTCCAATTTGGATTTTTGTTATTGCAGTATGTAAACTACTGATAGCAGCGACTTGAGGTAATTCTTGTTCTCCTCGCCAATTTCCACAAATGATGCCCCATGGTTGTTATTGTTATGTGAATCGTTTCTTCCATTGAAACAGAAATATTTTTACTATAAAATGTTTCCAAATAAGGCTCCAATACGGGTATCGCTTGTTCAAATTTAGTACCAAAATTTATAAAAATTGATTCTAAACTTTGCAGAATGATAGTACAAACTTGATCTGTTGAAGGGGAAGCAATTATCGAACATGCAGCCTTATTTGAGGTAGTAGAAGTACGTTTTCGTTTCTGATGTATTGGAATTTCTGATTCTGGAGCACGTAATATGTAAATGCAAGTGTTCAGTATGAGAACAGTTTCAATTTATAAGATCTTTCAAGTCCTGTAGGTAAGTATTTTTTGGTTAAATTATTAAACATTCAAAATATATCCATAAATTGAGTCATGTTTCCATGCACAGAAACTTTAGATATACATACTTGAATTAGTTTAAAAAAAATAATAATTAAAATATAAAAGCAAAAATTCATACAAATAAATGTTACCCAGAATTAGTTGTTCAATTGTATTACTGCTAATACTGGGGTCAATATCTCGTTCTACTCCTAATTTGATTTGCTTAATGTGGCAAAAATTTTGAAGAGCTTCCACCTCTAAATTATGTAGTTGTTGTTTACGCTTTCCCCATGCTTGTTGCAGTTCGGTACAACTAAGTTCCTCTAATGAATTTCTGTAACATTAACATTCCAACAGTGACTTATTAAGTTATATTGATATATTTCACACCGATTTATAAATAGTAAGCAGGCAACTATATGTTTACATCTGCCACCAGCTCCAGCTTTACAACTGCAAACACAACTCTAATCCTGAGGTGGCACTATAAAAAACAAGACAAGTAACTAACATAATATGATAACATATTTTACTTACGCGAGTTCAGTATTATTTTAATTGAATGTGGTACACCCGTCAGCTGCGACGTTTGCTGGCACAGTGCAATAATTTCTGCACGATTTTCAATATTTACGCCACACATTATTACGTGTCCTGCATTTAAAACTGCTTCGCCTTCTATTAAGGGTCTTGATCCGGTACCAATGTACGTTAAAATGTTATATAAACTAAGAGAAACCATTTTTAAACTTAACAATAACGTTAACGCTTCCAGTGTTTACATTTTTATCCCGCCTGTAAACGCCATTACAATAACGCGTGGCGACATCTACATTCGGTTCCATTCACGAATAGTGTTAAGCATTTTGATGCTGAAAACAGTATTTTGTATACTTTAATTTTGATCAACAGTAAAACGTATAATGTAATGAAAAACAGTATAATACTGTTTTTAACAGTATAGTTGGCAACGCTAGTTATGATCTTTAACTAATAATACAAAGGTTTTTGCCGGAGCATCACATATTAATACACCAAGCTCTACATTAAGATGCTGCTCATTAATATGAATTCCATTCTTTTCTAAGTATTCCATTTCTTCAATAAAATAATGTAAATATCCATTACTATTCTTCGGTTTACTTTAACCATGATATATGCCTATTATAAACACTTGCCTTGGAATATTTTCTAAATCGATATATGCTAAAATGGGCCAAACTGAAGCATTTTCCGAAATTGGAAGTCCATCAATGTTAACATGAATTTTAATCAAGTTAGCAGAAGAAATGTCTATCACGTAAAACAAATTTCATTCCTATTTCAATTCCAAGATGACTGTAATTACCAGGACTAACTGCTTTAGTTTTACAAATTCTTGGAGTCTTCAGTAGTGTTCTGCTATCTTGTGGAACTCGCAAACCTTCACTCTTTAATATGGTTAGCAATTTATCCATATGTGAATGTGGTATATGGTAGCGAATAGCACAAATCGCAAGTTTCTCGGTGAATGTATTATTTTGTAAGTTAAAATCAGTGTGATTGTCATTAACGTTATACGAACATTGAACTACTTTCTCTTACTACTTCCTAGTTTTATGGGTAACAATATGAGATTTACCGTGATTTGTATTGTTTTGAAATGAATTTGAAGACATTTTATTCGTTAATTCAATATGGTTTAATGAAATCGAAGCATTTGGAGATTTTATAATTGACAAAATAGTTTCTGTAGCAATTTCGTTATTATGGGAACTAATTTTAAAAATTATATTTTTTATCGAAGTAACGTTTTTATTCACCAAACGCCTCTTATGTCTTGCACTATACAGTTTTTTTGAATGAATCTATAATTAAAATACTACTTTTAATCGTTTGTTAATTTTACGATTAATACTTTCTACTGTAAACAACTAAATTGTGCTCCTAGCGCTACCTAGCAATATCGTATAAATAACATATTGTTTATGACTAGTCAAATTGCAAAACAAAGTTTTCTAAGAGTTACTTTTAAAATAAAAAAATGAAAAAGTTGTTAAAGTAATCTGCGAATTTTTATTTTTTTATTGTAATGCTTACTTACCACATCATTTTTTTCCAAATCGTATGTTCAACTCATACACTCTTTCTAGTTAGAAATATATTGACTGATTTGAATATGTCTCTGTTGTAGTTGCAAATAATCGAAAAATTATACATATTGATAGCATAAAACTACTTTATATTAATCAATTAAAAGTATGTTATAAGCATTAGATAATTAATTAATGTAAGTGGTATAAAATAAATAAAACTTATTGATCAGCAACTAAATAAAATCTATTCAAAGCATATTTCTATATTTTTAATAATACTGGTATTAAAATGCGTTTTTTCTTTGTTGTAATCAGTCAATACAATAATTTATATCATTTAAACAAACTGCGGAGGGTCTCTGCAACTCGATGAAGTTCGTGAGCTAAATATGTTACATGCATCATTTTAGAATACAAATTCTTTAAACCTTGCATAGCTTTAACCATGTAGGATGCGGAATCCGTACAGACTAATAGCACTTTGTCGTATTTTATGCCAGACGGCCACAATAAGTGCAACCGATTCGTTAAAAAAGACTGCAATTGTTGAATGTTTTACATTTTGTAGGAAATCTAGTTGAAGCAAATATAACTGACATTGGTGTTCTTCTGGAGAAAAAATACCAACAATAAAGTTTGCGACATATCTTCCACGTACATCTGTTGCTTCATAGAGTGCCACTCAAATACTGTTGTCGCCAATTTTGCTTCTTATTTCTTTAATACAATCTTCGTATATTAATACGACGCAGTTTTTCCTTAGCGTGGATTCATCGGGAATATGCTGTATGGTATGTTTCCATGAATTTAGTTAACTTTTTATTTTGTAATTTATACAAAGGTATGCCAGACGCAGTAAATGCCTTGCATAAATCCAAGTTAAACTGCGAAATACTGGGTCCTGCTTTAAAAGAATTTAGAGTTAATAAAGTTTGCTGTTCCTTACTGGTTTTTCTATTTTTTATTCTTGTATGCTTGGCGGTTTTAACCTGTTGGTCAACTTGAAATTTTTTTGTGGCACAAACAAAAATTAATACGATTTGCACTTTTATCTAAAATATTTAGGTACATACAACCCCACCAACTCTTAATTGTGAAAAAACAAAACGAGACCATTAGCATATTTCGTGTCCTTACAAAGAAGCTTAAAATTTCAGACAAGTTTTAAAAGAGATTGATCCATTATATGTGGATGTTGAGATAGCTTATTGTTATGTCTATTTGTAATTGTTCGAATTGTTTTAAGTATTTTTCTATTGTTCACCAACCACCGGCCGTAGGCATATTATCGTTTTCTATCATCTATGAGGTGTTCACCACTGTGTTCCAATAAAATAAAATTAATCCTAGACAATTATGCGTCCTTCTACGTAAAAATTCTAATAAATTAATACGTTATATTAATTAATTTTCTAAAAAGTATATGTATTGAATAAAAATAATAGAAATATGCACTTTTAGAGAAAAATGGTTAAAATATGCAAATATGCATGCAACATGCAAATGCATAATTATCCGGAGTCTACTGATCACACTAAAAATTTACGGGTATGAATATGTATTGTTTATTATCAATTATTTTCTAAACGTCTTACGTTCATATTTTATTTTTGATTCTACAACAGTAGTTTTGTTGTTATTATATTGATTTATATTACCGTAGAAGAAATTGTTTCCTTATTTGCCAATGAGCTCACGATGTTTGAGTAATTCATTAGAAACAAGGTTTATAATAGTACGGATTTTTGTGCGTCAGGTAGTGATAATAGCTACGTTTATTTTGAATGCAAAAACATAATATTTAATTTATATTGAATTAAATTTTTTTTTCATTTTATAATACAGTCATGAACAGGGTAACAGCGGTAAAGTTTATACTGCTCGTAGCAAGACATGTTTGACGTTTTCCATTTTACAAAAATTTATAAAATTGGAATAACTTATTTATTAAAATTGTAAAAAAATGTTTCAATGTTGAAACATTTTATTTTGATTTAAAATATGAATCCACCTATATTACTTAAATTCAAAGATGTCTTAATTTTTTTCTGATGGTTCACGGATTGCCATGCTTCTACATTTCCTAGGATCTATAATTTCCGGTAAAAATGCCTTGTCGTAAAAAAATATTAATTTCAGCAATATTTTATTTATCCAAAGATCCTCATCTGGGTATATTCTTTCTATAAATAAATCATTTTTTGACCATACAATAAAATCACAGAACGGTGATATTTTCTGCAGATTTGGGACACTTTACTTCTATAATTTCTCCATCTACAATAACACCATCAGGTGAAGCTGCAAGAAATCCATAAGAAAGATCCACAAATAATCCACAATCTCTAACTTTTCTTCCCGTTTTTTTACAATAAGCGTCTATAGCATGTTGCTCGTTATATTTACCATATGCAGTTGCTTCTGATTCAAAAGGTTTTTTGTACAGGATGGAGTTGACTACTGGAGTTCATTTACTAGTTGTTCTTCTTTTTGCTATAATTCTAATATTAGAAGCAGTAAATCTATACTTGCGTTCATTAAACCAGATATCGTTTGAACTTTGACCTCGGGTATTTTTTTCTATTGTACTTCTTTCTTCAAATGTTACTTTTAATGAAGACTTTAGATTTTCTGCTGCTTTTTCATATTGCTCTAAATCTATCTAGTTTTTGACAAATCGCTCCATAATCTTCTTGGCCCTGGTTGCAAATAGTTTTTTTTTCTTTCTTCCCCCTTGCTGAAACATTGATCTACGACTTGATAATATTTTTTTTACGCTTTTTTCTGCTAGCCGATTGGCTGTTTTTCCACGGTCCAAATTGATAATCGAGTCCAGCACCCTTTCCTCTAAATTGATATGAACCTTTTTTACATCGATTTACTTGTTTGCCTCCTACAAACTTAGCCACAAGACCCATCAAGTTTTCAGCATAGTTACTAGTGTCATTTATAATTAACTGATGGCTTTTTCGAATTAAAGGTTTTACGCATTCTTGTACATATTTTAAAGCATCTAATACTTGCGGTTCTTATATAATTTTATCAGATTTAGATTCAGAACAATAATACGTTTTACAATCTTTATGTATTTCAAACACGTGAAAAGGACCGTTTTTTAAGTCTTCTTTAAGACCTAAAGAATCAGAATTATTTTTGGAATTGTAAATAATTGCCCCACGTGCTCCTCTTAGTAGTCTATTGACTAACGGTCTTGGAGCAATATTTATTCCGTACACCTAAATATAAAAGTTTTTTGGTTTTCAAACCTATGACGCAAACCAGACCAGAATTTGAACTATAACGGTGTCCATAGCTACGATGTGACCAACCACCAATTGCAAATTGTGGCACAGTATAAATTGTCACAGTCTGTCCCGGATTACATGTCATCCAATCATGCATAGCTCTTTCATAAAAACTTTTAAATGGCCCGTACACCGTTACATCAAGCGGTTGCAATCGGTGGCTGCAATGTGGAGGGAACGTTAAAATTATGACTCCATTTACTTTTGCACGTAAAATTACTTCCAAACTAATATGTGTCTCATGATTATACTGAAATGCTCGCAAAAAATTTTCATTTATCCATCCAGTTTTGTAAGCCAGACCTAGACTTCCAACAGGCCTGTTTGTCAACATAAAAGGCTTGTAGTGAACCCGAGGAAATATAAAAACAGGTGGCAGAGAATTTCCTGTGGCAGATATAATACCAAGCATCGTTACTAGCTGTCCACGTTCCGCAGAAGTAATTTGTCCCACCTGTTTCATACCAGTTTCAGCCAGCACCTTTACAGGATCACAAACTGTTAGAAGCCCTGTCTCGTCTAGATTGTATATACGGTCTGCCGTAATTTGATATTTATCCAATGCAATTTTCAAATTGTTCTAAAATGTCAACTGTAGTTTTATTAAAACTATTTGCTCGAGCCAAACTAGTTTTCTCTGGACGTCTAAGTGATAGCTCCGGCTGTCGCTTCATAAAACCTTTATACTATTGTATACCACTTAGTTGATTTTCAACCCAGTTACCAGGAATGTCCTTTTTAATTACTTTAGCATAGTCAGAAGCAAGTCTACAAAGTTGCTGTTAAACCAAAACACATTTTCGCAGACAATTTAACATATTTCATAATTTGGAATTCCTCTTCCATAGAGGAAATTCTCCTATTTCCAATATTTGGTTCGTAAACGAAAGGAGCATCTGTATTTTTACGTTTTTTTACAAGACGAGCTAACATAGATTTAGCTATTCTAAATGCCTTAGCCACAGAACGAATTGATGATCCTTGTGTAACAACATCCTTTACAGCATTTTGAATTTCCTTTGGTGACTTCCGAATCCTTTTTTGCTTTATCCTTTCCATTATTCTATAAGGAAGCAAGAAATATTTTATTTCACAGCACAAGCACAACAAAATACATGAAATTATTGAAAGGGACATGTCCCTTTCAATAATTTTCCACATGTCCCTTTCATAGTTCCAATGCAATTTTGTAGAAAATAATTAATTCTAACCAACAAATTGTAAATTAATTTAGGGTTGCCATCTCTAGAAATTAAATCTCCGGACAGGAGTAAATCAAATTCCGGACAAAATCCGGACAAGCAATACACCCTTTTGCGAATTTTTTTTAAATCGCTAGACGCGCTTATCTTAACGTTCAGGAAAAAGCCTGAAATATGTTTTTTGCCTGTAGAAAGGTAAAGTATATTGAAAAGTCCAAAAAAATATTTTTATAAAACAATAAAACAACGAACTCAAAAATATAGTCATAAAACAACAAAAAACTTAAAACATACCGGCAAAGATAATAAATAACAAAATATTTGTAAAATTAAAAAAATAATTGCTATATGTATCTATTATCTATAAATATTTATTCTTTGAGTGGATTTCTTCCAAGAGTTGCGACTGTTCTGGCCTCATTATAAAATCGTAAAATTCCATGCAGGAGTACTTATAATTGAATTTTGTGAAAATCATATTTTTTATGGTCTCAAGTTGAAACCTGTTTCTTTCTTTGGTCCACTGGGCACCGATTAGAGAAAATACCCTTTCAACGTTAGTATTACGTGCTGTCAAGGCGTAGAAAAACTGGCAAATTTTTAATAGTTCAGAATATACTTTTGAAGATTTGCAGGAAGAAAAGTATTGAACCCATTTTTTATGAGAGGGCAGAGCGTTCTCGTCTGGATGTTTATTGATTACACAATAATTTTTTTAATGCAGTGAATTGGTCAAAAAGTTTTGAATCCTGTAATTCTACTCCTTTTTCCAACAGATAGGAAATTGAGGGAATTATATCAGCTTTCCAGTTAAGTTTATCTAGGTCTTTAAAGTTTAACCAATTAAACACCTTAACAAATGGCTTAATCCAGTTACTTAAATATTCGATTGCTTTCTCATAAAACCCAAAAACATTATTCTTGAAAACAAGGACCTCATCTTCAGTTAATTTCTTTAAAATGTCTTTCACTTTGAGTGGTAGGAATGAATATTTCAATCTCTCCTCTAACGTATTCAAAACAGATGTTAAAATAAAACTCTTCTAATTTAATAGATCTATTATAAGCTACAAGAGCATAAACATTAACACCACGTCAACAACAACAACAACAACAACAACAGTAAATTAGTAGTCGCCGTGGTCGCCGCGCCCAGTATTCCTCCGCGCATGGATCCATCGTCCCCGCCCGATCCATTGCCCGCGCCGGTTGGATGCGCGCGAAGAAGAAACCCCTAACATTCGGCCATCCTGAGACAGTTTAATGCCCTCATTAATCACCTGTATATCATGATTCTAGGAGATCGATCAGATCTAAACGATCGACTTCCTCGCCATCGCCGTCGCTTTCGTCTGAGAGCGCATTCACCCCAGGATAACGCCTAAGGGAGTCAACCGCCACGGTCACCTGAAACCGTTTATAACCCCTGACGCCTTTGACAGTTTCAATGAAATACCTGTCATGTGCTAGCACTTTCGTTACGCGGTACGGCCCGTCGTATTTGTTTGACAATTTGTGACTTACGCCGATATTAGCTTTTGCGGTAGCTGCATTACGCCACAGCACTAAGTCGCCCACCTTAAAGCGAGTAGCACGCTTACGCTTTTTATCGTATTATGCTTTCATACGCCTTGCAGCCCTTTGTATATTTGCGCCCGCCGTTGCACGGTCCGCCTGTAGCCTTGCGCCCGCCTTCGCCTCCTCAGCAATAGCATCAAGGTCGTCACCCTGCGCCACCACCTGAGGTGCAGAGATTACTGTTGGGCCGATCACCGTATCGCCGTCTCTCATGACAGTATCCGTCATCTCTGCGGCACTCGCCGTGCCCGCCGAACATTCACCGTTGTTCACACCAGTGTTGCTTGCAAGCCCACCGTTGGCCAGATCGGCTATCATACCGTGACTATGAGAAAACATCAGGTGAGCAGGAGAGAAATGCGTGCTCGCGTTGACTGTATTATTTAGGCCCCAGACAACGTCAGGCAGCTTCTCGTCCCACCGACCTTCAGTCTCTACGCTCGTCGCCAGAGCCTGTATAATCGTGCGATTTGATCGTTCCACCTGACCATTCGCCCGAGGTGTTGCGATAGCATTCAAGACGTGCCGAACGCCATACGTCGCTAAAAAGTCGCCAAACGCCCTACTAGTGAATGCCAGTCCTCTGTCGCTTACTACCCGCCGAGGATACCCAAACTCACTGAACACCTCCTTCAGCTTGTTAATCGCCTCAGTTGACCTCAAACTTTTGGTTGGCTTGGCAACCACAAACTTCGTAAACCCGTCGATCACTACGAGGATGTACGAGTTTCCCCTTGTGCTTTTCACAAAAGGACCTAAATGGTCGATATGCACCGGGTCGTAGGGTATCGGTCGCCGTTCTATTGGATGTAAGTAACCTTCGCCCCGCCCATGGTCGCCTTTCGCAAATGCACACCTCAAGCAAGAATTAACATACTTACTCACAAATCGCCTCATTCTAGGGAACCAAAAGGTCTCCTGTAAGAGCGCCAAACACCGTTCATACCCTGGATGCCCGACATCGTCATGATGTTTCCGTAGCATCCCAAACCGAGCCATCGCCGGCACGTACAACTTGTCGCCGTTCAAAGTTGTTCGATACAAGCGCCGCCCCTTTACCTTATAATTCGCCTTGATATCAGGATCGGCTGGACCAGACATTAGTGCCGCCACTATAGTCTGTACTTTTGGATCCTGCAACTGTACTGTGAGGAACCAATCGTCGTCCGCCATCGACACCACATTAACGCCCGTCCTCACTATCGTCTCGCCAAAAGGGTTTCTGCTTAACGCATCTACGTGTTGCATGCGCCCGCCGGCTCTGTATTCTACCTCAAAGTCAAACTCCGGAATAGTTAGCCACCACCTTGCAATACGGGGCACTAAATCCCGTTTAATGAGGGTTGCTCTTATCGCCACGCAATCTGTGACAACCTTAAACCGCACTCCTAACAAGTAAATCCGAAAGCGCCTTATAGATTCTACAACCGCCAAGGTCTCCAGTTCATAACTATGGTACACCTGTTCGGTCGCCGTAGTACTCGACTGGTTGCGGTACTCGCCCCTCTCCTTTGCCCCTCTGCATCAAAATACCACCCAGGCCCCATTTGCTTGCGTCGGTGTGTAATTCTGTTTCCGCCTGGCTGCCGTATAAGGACAACACTGGTCTCTTGGACAGACAACCTTTCAATGTCTCGAATGCTTTCTGCTGCTCATCGCCCCAAGTCCACTCAACGCCCTTCTTAGTAAGATTCGTAAGAGGCCTCGCCAGCACGGAAAAATTCATAACAAATTTCCTAAAATAAGAAGCAAGACCAACAAACTGTCTAACGCCGTGAACATTAATGGGAACAGGAAACTCCTCTACGGCTCGCACCTTCCGTCGACCAGGACGAATGCCTTTTGCACATATCTCGTGTCCCAGATATTCTACTCGGTCCATGAGGAAAGTGCATTTATCTAGCTTCAGTTTTACACCTGCCCTAGAAATAAGTTCCAACACCGTATCTAACAACTCCAACCCTTGTTGTTCATCGCCGGAAGGGATTAGAAGATCATCCATATACGCCAACACCTGATCATACCTAAGATTACCTAACATTTTATTTATGATGCGCTGAAATACAGCTGTAGAGTTAGCAAGACCAAAAGGAACTCGAAGATATTCGTACTGGCCATCCGGCGTCACAAAGGCAGTCTTATCCACTGAATTAGTATGCATTGGCACCTGATGATACCCTTGAGCCATATCTAAAGTAGTAAAGTATCTTTTATTCGCCAACCGATCTATTTGATCAGATATTAATGGTAGTGGATACCTGTCTTTGACAGTTATAGCATTTAACGCCCTATAATCAACACACAGCCGCATGTCGCCAGACTTTTTCGGCACCAACACAATAGGACTAGCATACGCTGAATGGCTCTCCCGTATAACGCCTGCTTCTAAAAGAGATTGGACCTTTTGACGTACTACCTGACGCTCCGACAATGACAACCTATACGGTCGGTAAAATATTGGCACATCAGTGGTTAGCTTAATTTCCATTTGGCCCAGGCCAGTGGATCCCAAGTCATCATCGCCTCGCGAAAAACAATGCGCTTTGTTTTGTAACAATGTAAACAACCGCCTCCTACAGTCATCTGATACTCTGCCTACATTCGCGCATGTCAAGTCAAGCATGCATGGTTTATTACTACTTTTACATATATTCACCTTTACTAGCGCCTCATCCGCCGGTTGGCACACATCAGACCGGGACATCAGCCGCCCCTTCTTGAGGGTAAATGGTGTGTCGCCCATGTTGGTGACAGACACCTCTTGTATTGCCCCACACGCCAGGACGTACGCCGGCATCGCCATGGAAAGACGCCCATCGGAGTACCACTTCGCCGAAGTACTTACATACTCACCTGGTTTGCCATTAAGTACTTCCACTTTTGCCAAAACACTCATTCGCGGTGCACAGATAACATCTTCCGCTAAAACCACCGGACGCCGGGATGGTTCGCCTTCGAGTGTCAATCGCCTAAGAATGTCACTAACGTCTTCCTGAGTTGTCAGTACCGCCTTGCCGCCTCGCACCACCAGCGTGACGTTAGGACTCTGAATCGCAGGCTGACCTAGCAACAACTCAATTCGCCCCATGTCAGACTCAGTCTCTAACGCCGTGATGTCCAATTGAAACCCACTCATCACCAGAGTGATTTGTACGCACCCGTTGCTAGTGGCTACACCGCCGCCAAACCCGCATAAGGATATGCCAGCAGCAGAACAATCCACAGGTAGTGCTAAACGCCTCGCCGTGTGTCCTGCCATAATATTTTGTTCACTACCGGTATCAATATATACGCGTACCGCCTCGCCGTTGACATACGCCGTCTGTCTAAAAACTGAATCGCTTGGAGTGATTAATAATCTCACCTGCATTTGCTCTTCAGTTCGCCTCTTTGAGCAGTTTGCAGCCCAGTGGCCTGTTCCGCCGCAACGCCTGCACCTGTCTACCCTAGGCTTGGTACAGTCTCGGCTCATGTGATCGCCAAGCTCCTGGCAGTTGTAACACCTCACCGTATCTTGTGTTGGTAAGCGTCGTTTGATACCAGCCACACAAACCTTAGACGCCATGGTTCGAGCCTTCGCCGTTGCAGGCGCAGCCATTTCGCCCACCTGGTAACTGTCTAGCCCCGCCAGGAAGTTGTGATATAGTACCTCCGGTAGACTAGCACAGACGCCGTGTGCGCTCGCCCGCAGCTCCATCGGTAAGCCATCAATAATACAAGAAACGGCATTTCCGCCCGAAACGCCAACCCTTGCGCACAATGCCAGTTTTGCATGGTAATATGCAGTCATCGTCTCAGAGTCAGTCTTACGCCTCGACATCATTTCTCTGAGCATGACTGCGAAATCACGCCGCCGTGGAAACGCCGCTCCCACTTTGGTTTTCCACTGCTCCCACGACAGGTCATAATTATCCAGGCGCTGATGCCAAGTTTTGGCAGTTCCCGCCAGCTTCGCCTGTAGTATGGTGCTTCGCTGGTATTCGGACCAGCCGTGTATGTCACCCAGCTGATCAATTTTTCGGAGCCACCGTTCCACGTTACAATCTGGGTTCTCCGGCTCGAAAGGCTCCACTACGTCCGCCGAGAAGAATAATCCTCGCATGTTGCTGCATGGGTCCAGCTCCATGGACTCGCCACACCCACCCGAACTCGCCGGTCCAGGTCCAGGCGCTGCACTAATCGCCACTAATGCTGCCTGTCGTTTTGCAGCCGTCATAAGTTGTTCACGCAACCCACTCGCCATTATGGCCTCCACCATCTCCGGCACCGGAGGCATCGCCACCTGAGGTGCCCGCCGTGGTGAACCTTCGCCATGACGCCGTCGACGCCAAGGACTAGCCTCTTCTCGCCGGGGACTGTCGATAATACCCCTCAACACCTCGTCACCATCCTCATGAATAATGAGCTCTTCTCCTACGTACTGCTCCGCCATTTTCTAATTAACGAAAGAAATATACACGCCCCTGATCGTAGTTACGCCCAAATAATCGCCTTACTGTAATTAAGATTTGACACCCTAATCGCCATGCACCCTACGCCACTGGTAATTAAAAAAAATGTAAGAGCACTAAGTAATAAGATAAACTAACATGCGTTCCGCCTAGTAATAATAATCCTAGCATGCAACACCACCTTTAAAATTTTTACAGCAACATGCCTTATTGTTTAATACAGCTGAGTCATCTATTCGCCAGATTGTGCAATTTTGCAATAATAGGTTCACCGTTATTTCGCAATTTTAATTATCTGAAGCGTGATTAAATTATAAAATTACTTACAGTACAATTACCCTCAGTATCGCCAATTCACAATCACTTGTTATTACGCAATTACAACGCCGTGTATCGCCCGTTAAAATCACCTGTAAATCGCCGTTTACAAACACCTTTGAAGCACGTAGTTTAATCCCACTTCTGATTTGTTAAAATAAAACTCTTCTAATTTAATAAATCTATTATAAGCTACAAGAGCATAAACATTAACACCACGCCAACAACAACAACAACAGTAAATTAGTAGTCGCCGTGGTCGCCGCGCCCAGTATTCCTCCGCGCATGGATCCATCGTCCCCGCCCGATCCATTGCCCGCGCCGGTTGGATGCGCGCGAAGAAGAAACCCCTAACACAGAGTTTAGAATATGCATTACTTCAATAATAGAATTTTCATGTCGTTCCATGCGTTCTATGTTACTATGAAAAATTGTCATTAAGGAATCTACAAAAATAAGTAAGCTTCAGAAAATTTATTTTCAAAAAAAGATAAGAGGAGGTAAGGAGGACTATTTTCAGATAGAAAGTAAGCTTTAAGTGCGTCGAACGTTTTTAAAAGTCCCTCTATGGCTGGGAATAAAGATAACCATCTTGTTTTAGAATGGTATAGCAGCTGTTGGTAGCTACTGCCAACAAAGTCGCAGAACTCTCTCAGAGACGCCACTCTCACAGTATAAATATTAAAATAATTAAATATTTTAAACACAATACTTTCTAGATCGGCAAAGGACAGGGAATCACAGCAGGTGTGAATGTTGTTATTGAGAATATGCGCCGGGCAGCCCGCCCCCACCAACTTTTCGTTAAATTTCGTCTTGAGTTTAAAGAAAATGTTGTTTTTACCAGCTCATACCACCAAAGTTTGTGTTGCAATTATCTCCTGAAAATGCAATGCACTTTTTTGTTATTTTTAATTTTTCTAAAGAGGATTTGAGCATTTCAGAAACCATTTCTGAAGTTTCTCCAGTAATGCTCTGCAAATCAACCACTTTTTATTTCCATTCCGCTGTGTTGATCAAAATATTGGATTAATATGGGAAACATTTTAACTAAATTGTGGTTGCTTGCGTCTGTAGACACACCAACCTTTGCGACGCCTTTTTCATTTTCCAATCAGAAAGAAAATGTTAAATGAAATGAGCTGAATTATTCACTAGTACTCTACTAATTTTATTAGTATATACTATACAAGTAGTATTGCTGATCAAGTATATAATGACAAAGATTATATAAGTAGGTAAATACAAATTAAAATAGACGAACTTTTCGGCTTTTCGCCTCACTGAATTTTTTAAGATTATGTCATAGTTAATTCCAGCGGCTATTTCAGCTTCAATTGACAGTACTGATAACGCAGATAGTCGTTCTTGGCTCATAGTGCTTCTCAAGTAGGTCTTAATCAATTTTAACTTTGAGAAGCTTCTCTCAGCAGAAGCTGTGCTGACTGGAACTGTGAGCATGATTCTTATCGTTATGTAAACATTTAGATATACTTCTTCTAAATTATTTTCTAAAATGTACCGCATAAGTTGTTGTGCATCCTTGATAGAATCCAGTGAATTGAATTTTAAAAGCTGGAGTTCCTCATAAAGTTCGAAAGGCTCTATGTCGCTATTTTCGTCTTCCCGAAGTATTGCACTAAAATTGTTACATTGCTTGAGAAGGTCCTTCTTGGATAAAGATTTCAATTAATTAATGTCTTAAATAAAACCAAATTGTTCAAAATATTCGTTGAGCGCTTTGAATCGACATCTAGTGTCTACTATTATAGCACGATCATAGTGTTAAAAAAGTTAACTCTGTACTGCATTTCAATAGATTGTATCGGTTCATCAATTTGTCCATAATCGAACATTCGTTTTTTTTTTTCGTATTCTTTTTTCTTTAAATTGAGATTCAATTTCGTACCGACTTTTTTCTACAAACAATCGCGCTTCTGCAAGGCTTGTTTCAAATCCTGTATTGCAGAATTCTTGAATCCAATCACGAAATAAACGTAAAGTATCAATAGCGACTTTCAAGTTTACTTGCACCGATTGCCATAGTTTACTTATATTATTCACACGTAGTAAAATCTCGTACCACACGTGTATTGCAACAATAAACTCGAAAGTTAACATTTCGTTCAAGACTGCTTCACAGTCGCTAAGGGTTTCGGAATCATCAGTTTAATTTTTCAAGTCACTCACACATTCGATGACATCATCAAATTGCAAAAAGATCGCTTTTACTCTTGCGATTCTACTTTGCCATCGTGATTTTAATGTCAATTTTAATTTGGTTTTTGTAAGATCCCAACGCTTGCCTGACCTTGAAAAGAGTACGTAAATTTTATTGATGAAGCCGAAAAATGTTTTAGCTGTTGTAGAAGAGTTTGCTGCATCTATCAAAAGCAAATTCCAAGAATGGCATCCACACGGCGTGAAGACTGCTCGTGGATTAATATTGAGTATATTGGCGCCGTTATCATTTCCCTGTCCTCGACAGTTTTGGATATCTAGACCATTTTTTTCTAGCTTCTTTAAAATTGCATATGTTAAATACTCTCCAGTTGTTTCTGAGACGGCAATAAAGCCAATAAAATGTTCCTCTATCGCTCCAGTTGAGATATTGCAAAATCTTAATATTATTGACATTTGTTCCACACGGCTTATATCTCTGGTACAATCGAGCATGAAGGCGTAATATTTTGCTTGTTTGACTCTGTTTATAATCTCGTCAATAGCTGATTTGGATATGAATGTAATTAATTCATTTTGGATGTCGTGGCTTAGATAGTGTTGAGAAAGTTGCTTTTCATTAATACGTTGCAAGTGCTCTTTTAGTGTTAGATCATATTTGGATAACAATTTAAATAGGTCTATAAAATTTTCGCTGTTTCCGCTACCTATCGCTGAGGTTAAGGGATTCTCGATGGGCTCTATATGCGAGATTGTGCGAGGCTAAGTATTTTTCTTATATCGATCAATCTTTCAAACAACTTATACCAATACTTTTGTGATTCCTTAATCAGTCTCTCGTTTTCCTTATCTATTCTTTTTCCGTACTTGATTCCTTTATAGAATTCTATCAATTTAATCATGTACTCCATGTGTCCTTGACTTTGTTCATGTCTTTGCAATATTCTACTCAGATCTTTCCAGTCACAACATCCGTCTTTCACCATCTGTGTTTGCAAATGTGAAAAAAGTCTACATGGAAAGCAATAAACTTTATCTTGAGATATAGAGTAAGCTAACCATCTGCGATGTTGCTTTTCGCCGTTACTCAGTTTTCTAGTAAAATAAAATTTACTAAAATGTCTTTTATTTGCGTCTTTGGGGTAACTTTCATCAGATTTCTCTAGGTTTTTTTGGGGGCCGTTTTGAATTAAGTCATGACGCTGCCAATCTGTTACTGGAAATACCAACTTCCCCGGATCTAATTCTATAAATGACCTTCTTATATGAACAATTTGCTCTTCATTTTCTGAGTCACAAATCTTTTCACTTTTTAACTCTTTATCCGGCTCAGAATTTTGGATCACAGCAGTTTCGTGCAACTCTGATGCTGTATCAGAAAGGGTAACGGATTCATTCGACCCTGAAGGTGAAGGTGGTTCTGTTTCAGAAACTAGAGAAACTTGGATAAGATATTCTGGCCTCTGGAACAGTAACACATGAAGAATGTTTCTTAAGAAATTTCATTATACTGGAACTCATAACTTGGTTGGACATAATCGTCTCAGCCTTTCTTTTTCTTTTTGATGCACCGTATTCTCATTTGCTCCCTATATCTCTATCTCTTGAGGGCCCTCCAGACATGATGAATTGAAAAATATACATAAAGTAGGTACTCAACGTATAAATGGAGAGTATAGGACTAGGAGGTGTGGATCATCACGCGCGGCAGATTTTTTTTATTCAGCCACTACATCAAAAGCCATTTTAAAAAGTCGAATATAAGTAAAATATAATAATATTAAACTGTTAGGCATATTTTACATCAGTAGGTATAAGTACAATTTCACTGTTTGATCAGACAGCTTATTTTTTACTATTGAAGTTTGAAATTAACATTAAGTTTCTAACTATTTAAAATTTTCTAATTAAGTACCTACATACAGTTATTTTTTTACCAAGCATTTTATGATGGGCATGTTTAAATGTAATATTTGATTAGTATTAAACTTTTTGAGTATATTTATCGCACATGAAATGGTGATTCATAAGTATGAAAATATAAATCAATTACTGTAGTATATGTACAACTGACTCACCCTATATATATATATACACATATGAATATAGACGTAGAATAGTTGCGCAATGTTAAGCAATGTAACAAGCGTGATGACGTTTAGCTATTTTAAGAAAGATTTATTATTAAATAATGTACAAGTTTCCATAAATAAATGTATAATCGTTTAAGTAAGTTCAAAGTTATTACAATTGGCGACGAGGAGTAAAGAAAATAGATATTAAGAAGGATTCCAAGGTGGAAAAGTTGTTGAATTTCAAAGACACGTGTGGTACAAGTTTTGATAATGGCGCAAGGTGCGGCAAATGTGAATTTTGTTGGAAATATTGGCAGTCTGCAAGAATATATGATTGGAGAGGATTGGAACTTATATAAAGAAAGGTTGGATCAGTATTTTATAGCCAACGGAGTAGATGATGATCGAAAAGTTGCTGTGTTATTAACATTAATAGGCAATAAGGCTTATAAAGTTTTAAGAGATCTTTGTGATCCGAAGTTACCGAAAGAATTGACATTTGAAGAGTTGTGTGACATTTTAAAAAACACAATTTTCACAAAGAGTATCAGGTGGTTCGTAAAGTTAGCCTCGAATTCCAGCCACGAATGCGTATGTTGAGACTAACCGCGTTAGTTATAATGCAACTACACAGCTAAATTAAAAATTAATAAAAATTCGCAATGCTGTATTCGACATAACTCTAGCACTTATAGCAATTTATTAAGATAGTATAAGGTGTATATTCCTATAATTTAAAAAACATCCCTTGAATAATTAAGAAGTGTACGATTTTTTTTATTAATTAACACCGCGTTTACTTCGATGGCCTAAAAATTTCGATGCTGTATCCGACAAAACTCTGGCACTTATACCACCCTTACTAACATAATATGAAGTGTATTTTTGTATAATTTGAAAAACATCCCTTGAATAATTAAGAAGTTACGATTTTTTTATTAATTAACACCACGTTTACTTCGATGGCCTAAAATTTTCGATGCTGTATCCGACAAAACTCTGGCTTTCATACCACGCTTATTACAAAAATAAACATAAACAAATCACAATAATCTGCTAAAAACTGCAGAATACAAAATGAACGAAAAGTAGACGCGCGTCTAGCAGCACATCGCACGACCGCTACATAGTAAATTAATACCTGGGGTCATTAATTTGATGGTACTGCAAAAATGAGAAAAACCGACTGATCGCTTAAATAGATTTTAGATAAACATAAAAGCTAAAAGCTGCAGAATACAAAATGAACGAAAAGTAGACGCGCGTCTAGCAGCACATCGCACGACCGCTCCATAGTAAATTAATACATGGGGTCATTAATTTGATGGTACTGCAAAAATGAGAAAAACCGACTGATCGCTTAAATAGATTTTAGATAAACATAAAAGCTAAAAGCTGCAGAATACAAAATGAACGAAAAGTAGACGCGCGTCTAGCAGCACATCGCACGACCGCTCCATAGTAAATTAATACATGGGGTCATTAATTTGATGGTATTGCAAAAATGAGAAAAACCGACTGATCGCTTAAATAGATTTTAGATAAACATAAAAGTTAAAAGCTGCAGAATACAAAATGAACGAAAAGTAGACGCGTGTCTAGCAGCACATCGCACGACCGCTCCATAGTAAATTAATACATGGGGTCATTAATTTGATGGTACTGCAAAAATGAGAAAAACCGACTGATCGCTTAAATAGATTTTAGATAAACATAAAAGCTAAAAGCTGCAGAATACAAAATGAACGAAAAGTAGACGCGCGTCTAGCAGCACATCGCACGACCGCTCCATAGTAAATTAATACATGGGGTCATTAATTTGATGGTACTGCAAAAATGAGAAAAACCGACTGATCGCTTAAATAGATTTTAGATAAACATAAAAGCTAAAAGCTGCAGAATACAAAATGAACGAAAAGTAGACGCGCGTCTAGCAGCACATCGCACGACCGCTCCATAGTAAATTAATACATGGGGTCATTAATTTGATGGTATTGCAAAAATGAAAAAAACCAACTGATCGGTTAAATAGATTTTAGATAAACATAAAAGCTAAAAGCTGCAGAATACAAAATGAACGAAAAGTACACGCGCGTCTAGCAGCACATCGCACGACCGCTACATAGTAAATTAATACGTGGGGTCATTAATTTGATGGTACTGCAAAAATTAGAAAAACCGACTGATCGCTTAAATAGATTTTTCCCAAATATTTTATAGATTCACACAAAAAGGAACACTTATCTAACCTTAAATTTAACCTATTGTCTACTAACAATTTAAACAGTTTTGCCAGCAAATTATCATCTATACTTTCCGTTGCAATAAGAATGTCGTCGATGTATATCATTATTTCATTATTTTCTAGCAATTCCTGAAAAACTAAATTGACAAATCTCATAAAAACAGCCGGACTATTGCAAAACCCAAATGGTAATCGGGTATACTCATACTGGCCCTGTCCCTAACCGTGATCTTATTAAGTGAACGAAAATCGACACACATTCTCAAGCTACTATCCTTACGTTTTACCAAAACGATTGGGGAACTATACTGTGATGAACTTTTCCTAATTATACCTTCCGCTAACAATTCCTTAACTATTCGATTGACTTTTCCCTTTTCAAAATAAGATAATCTTCTAGGACGAAAGAAGAATGGGGTATGATTATGGTCGACTACAATATTTGTTTCAAACTTTGTTACCGGAGATTCTAGTCTTTTGAGTTTCACATATAATTTATCATACAAATTAATAACATCCATTTTGCTATCGTTACCTACACTTTCACAAATATGTAAGGTATTCTTACTCAAATTGTCGTTGCTGCCACAATCAACCAAAAGAACATCATTATGTCTGACTCTACATCACCTACTCTAACATTACAAGTGTACCTGCCGGAATGACACTGGAACTCGATATGCCGGAATGACTGCATTTTCAACAAGTAAAGCAGTACTATCTGCTGGAGCTGAGACAATGGTCCTAACAGTAGGCTGTTAACCTTTGGTACAGTTTTCACGATGGTGACCTACTTCTCCACATTGAAAGCAGACGCCTCTTCTTTCTTTCGGTTGTTGACACGTTACAGACAAGTGTCCATGTTTTCCACAATTATAACACATAACTGTAGATTTTCTCTGCTCACTGTTTTCCGTCGACACGTTCGTATTAACAGCACGTCTTACGGGAGGTACGTAAGTTGTAGACACCTGTCTTTCGCTGCTCGTAATATTGTTCATCAATTCTAACATATGCGTGAGGCTCTTGAATTCCTTTAACTTCGCTTGGGTTTGCAGCATCGGGTTATCGAACCCTTCGATTAAATAATTTATAAGCTCATCGTTAGTAAGGTTAACTTTGTTTCTTAGCAACACTTTATCGTGGTAGCAGCACGAAAATTTCTCCCCTTTCCTCCACCGTCTTGCTTAGAAGCGTCGCATCATAGCAATACGGTCTTCTTTGCATGAAAACATTCTCGTTAGCTCCTGTTGCAAGTCCGCTAACGATAAAGCCGCATACTCTGGTCGAGAATGGAACCAGTTCTTCGCGTTATCTCTTAATTTCGAGACTACAATTAACATCATGACCGTATCTTCAACACTATAAATATCCTTGGCGGTGCTGATTCTTTGGAACCACGAAGTCGCGTCTTCATTTGTATTCCCACCAAACTCCGGTATTAGAGCCGCAATCTCTGAATTACTGTGTACGTTTTTGTTACCTTGCGCAGCACGCACGCCCATTGCGATTAAATCATCGACGATAACGGTAAAGGCACCCGCACTACCTTCTGTATTCTCAGTCGTCATTTCTTTAAAAATAAATACGTACACAAAGATTTAACAAAACGAGAGTATATCCGACAAATAAAAATCACTCGCTTAAAATTTATTTTAAACTTTACTTTACACACGCGATTTGCTACTCACAGTTTATGTTAAATGCATACGACACGTGCACAACAAAATGGTAAAATATCCGTTGACACTTACTGTAATTAGTCCTGGATTGCCGTTTACTAATAAAAGCAAACGTTGTTTTAGGTTTGATTGCGATGTCCACCGATTTAAATCACAACCACACGCCACGTTGCAAATACGTTGCTAAATTTCTCGCCCGTGGCCGATCCCACTTCTGAATTTGTAAGCGGAGCGATTTGCTTTTTTGAACAATGAACACAACTTAATAAAAAACGATGGCGGTTTAATAGTAAAATATAAGTTATACAAAAAAAACACATAGACATACATACACAATTTTAGTCCGCCAAGGAAGTCTCGTCCTACCTTGACCACAGTTGAAGCAAAGATGCGTTGCTACGTTAGTTTCCGTTGACGGAACTATATCCACCGGCTGGCGCATACGCAATAAGTTTAAATATATTTAAATAAGCGCGAAATTTAAAATACATAAATATGACCTTACAAGATAAACATAAAAGCTAAACGCTGCAGAATACAAAATGAACGAAAAGTAGACGCGCGTCTAGCAGCACATCGCACGACCGCTACATAGTAAATTAATACGTGGGTCATTAATTTGATGGTACTGCAAAAACGAGAAAAACCGACTGATCGCTTAAATAGACAATGAATACAAAATGACCACCAAGACAGTTAAAAAGAATTAGAATTTCTTATATCCACAGGATTTCCTGATGGAATAACGAGTGCTAAGAAAAATGAGATACTTTGAAGATTAGTGTCAGTAATCCCTGCAGCTAGTCGTAAACAATTCTAAACTGATTTACATTTTTCTTTTCTAATCGAAGATTGTGCTTAATTTTTTTGTGTAAACAGTGAATAAATACTGCGTTATAGAAATAAATACTCTTTTCCTAATTGCAGTTCCCTAAATATATTTTATTATGGAACATATTCTATAAATTTTAATAAAACAAAACAGCTCAAGAAGTACATACATTATTCTGCGAATTTTTTTACACAAGTCTAAGAAAGTTTGGTATATGACAATATCTTTAAGCATTTTTAGAAGTACTATTGTAAAGCATTTAAAAATCAAACTTGTAAGAAATCATATTTAACTAATGTCTTCTTACTAAACTTATAGTTTTCTAACTGTATTAACTCGAAATGAATCCTATGCAAATTGTTTGTAATAGTAGTAATAGTAAAATTATTTAAATGACACGGCACAAACATGATTTATTATATTTTTATATAATTTTTAATAAAAATAATTAAAAAAATTTTAATAAACATATAATTACAGTTGAGTTAATTGGTATTATTACATTCTGCAGTATACTTCAAAAAATTAACACAATTTCAATTCTTTTCCTTTTTTTGTATTAAAAGTTATAAGAAAGGATGAACAGATTGATACATTAAAATTAGTTTACAAAAAATGTTTCAGGAAACTGTTATTACCGAATTCCAAATGCTTGTTTTGTTTGATTAAATTTTTTAATATGTAGACTTTAAGTGAAATTATTTTGTTTTGGCACCTATGGTATATGTGTTAGTGAACGTAGTTTATGTTTCCATTCTGTTGTATTTAAATATATTAAAATACTTACAGCATTGTTGTACATATAGTGTATTACAAACAACTATAATGCGCCTCCAGCTATTGGAACAACAGAAAACGTTGCATCCATATGTAGCTTTAGAGGTGTTTCCAACTGACGTGCATAATGTTGCACTGTTGGTGAAATCAAATAAATAACTTGTTGTCCTTCGGCTCCCATAATGCCTCTATAAAAGGCTCTTTCCGCCCGACCCAGTTCTATTGAAAACCGTCGATATCTAGAGAAATTAAATCCATTAATTCATTTGAAATACAAGCAATATTTTTGTCAAAAAACTTTTATATTACATAGTACGATGCATTAAAAACACATTTTATTCAAAATCGTGATAATAATATCCAAATTATATGCTAATAAAAAGTTGGGAAGCTTAAATATTTTTTATACTGTAAAGCTCATTGCACGCAATCTTACCTCGGATTTCTTAAAATCACATTAATCTGCTGAAAATTTAATGGTATCGGTGGTGTTCCGTCTTTTCTAGCACGCTTCATAATTTGTTCAATGGCGCCTCGGAAACCTCCGACTTGAAGACTTGCTTCATGATAACGAACTTCTTCATCCATATAAATATTTTTTAAGGAAATTACTTCATCTGCAGCTCTTCTTCGTAAAGCTTCTTTGAACCGTAAAACATTAACATGGTCTGCATCGGCTTCGTGATTATGATTTTCCGATAATTCAATTTCATTTACAGCTCCAATCCGCCAAATAACACGACCGCCACAAGTATTTCGTGAACATCTAAAGTAATGGCAAAAGTTATTATCAGCATGATCGCGATAATAACTAAAGTTTGTATTTGGTTCCACATATAAAACAGTATTAGAACGTATTCCCTGTACGCGCTCCATTATTACCGATAACGCAATGACACCTTTGACAACGTAAAACAGATTGAAATCTAAAAACTGAAATACTGAGCTACTGTCCCTTTATTTTCAACCCAGGCGGTGAGACCTTTTTCGGACACACATGTTAAAAACTGAAAACTAAGGGGGGTGGTATAAGCGTAGACCTAAGTTTCTTAAAAGAGAGATTGTAAAACAGTAGGTATACTTCATTACTTACAGAATTCATGCTGTATGACTACTAAAATTATCAGCCAAGCAATGTCTAATGGATTTAAAAAAAATAAAAACGTAAAACCACGAAAGTATTTTTCACATAATTGAATATCCGTCTTTTAAGTTATTTTATTGTACATATTTATTTAACTCTCTGCAGTAGTTATTATTGTATAAAAAACATCTGAAATGTGTACATATACAGCAGATTTATCAAAAAATATAGAATATGCGTATTTTCTTTACTAAATTAAACATTAAAATTACTATTTAAATCATTGTTGCATTTAAACAAAAACAAAAACTGTAAGCATTTAATTATTAAATTTTTTGTTCATATATTTCGATTAAAGAAATTTCACAACATTCTCTTTAAATAGAATTCGAAAAGTATACCTACAAGTTGTGTCTATGCGGCTTCAAGATTATGTAATCCATTACCAACAAGCATGAAACAATTATCATTACCAGTACCTATTTAAATCAAAATTAAAAACTAAGTACTATAAGCTCAAATGCTCTGTACACCATTTAAGAATTTGAACAACTTTGTGATATGTGGTACAAATTTTTGATTTTTAAATTTCCATATTTTACATCTTATGTGACTATGGTCGATTGTTTAGTTGTTCGCTGATACTTGAATAAAACTAATTGATTTCGATAAAACTTATATTTTAACACGCATAAAAATATAACTTGAGAAGTGCTAAAACTGCGTATCCATCTGCTGGTGGTAACACAATCTTATGCCGGACAAACGTATTCAAAAGAATATCAAATTAAAGGATACATAAAGATATTTTATCACTTGACAGAAATTTAGTTTTCAAGTGGGTGTGCTTACTGGAAGCATTCAATTTCGAAACATGTTATTTCAAAGTTTTCACTTTTAATTGAAATATTTTATCAAGTTACTAAGTAATCCGGAAATCGTCGTTATTGTGAAGGTTTCTTTTGTTGCACTTTACATTGAGTATAAAATTTTATTACGGGATCCAATTAGTAGCTTACTAATGTTATATTTTTTTCGTTCAGCTTAATAAGTTAATTGCAGAAGTATGCAAATAAAAGAAAATAACATTTTCAAAATTCTTATTGTACGTTCTGAAGTCGTAAAATTACGGTGGCGTAACGCATATGAATTTCAGAAAAATGAATCAATTTACGCGGTTGTGGAAGACAGCAACGCAAGAAATCTTTGTCATTACTTTACATTACCCGTCTTAGTTATCTGTGGTGTTAACGAGCTGAGAAAAGCTTCTTCTAAGGTGATAAATTAGTTTGGGATTACCATAAATTTATTTTACCTATATACGAATCAATGCATTGGATGTTGATATACAATGGATGCATAAAAAAAAAGATTTATTTTTTAAACACGTTAATAATTAATTGTTTGTGAAATTTGTCAAAATGAATCTTTAGCCTGTGAAAAAAAAACGATATTTTTTCGAAATTTGATTCGGTATTATCAATGCATACAGTCAGGTGTTCAATTTAAATTAAACGTAATTAAGTGTATAACAATAAAATATATTTCTGACAAAAAAAATATGGGTACATGAAATTGAATTTTAGTATTTCATTTTCACTTAAGACCTACTTAAGACATTTTTGATAAAAAAAATCTGGACACCTACTGGGCTATACTGTCCTAAAAATTTATTATAAATAATTTTTAATAAAACTTAATTAAAAAAAATATCAATAATCTTAAAAATAAATTTTAAAGTAGACCTACTTAAGACATTTTTGATTAAAAAAATCTGGACACCTACTGGGCTATACTGTCCTAAAAATTTATTATAAATAATTTTTAATAAAAAATTAATTACAAAAAATATCAATAATCTTAAAAATAAATTTTAAAGTTAATCTTCCATTAACAAAACACTAATAGCATTACTGATTTTATCGTGCATTGTGTGAAAACACTCGTTTTCTAACACGGCTTTGTTACTAGTAGCTTCAGGTGAAAATAATAGAACATTCTGCAAAAAATCGATATATTTCGACGCTAATTTAATTATTTGTACTTTTGTAAGTTTTTTGGAAGTTATTGCTGGAATAACGTTTCTTAAGTTATCGATGGCTTCGTTTAATGTTTGCCTACTTTGTCCTTCTGCGTGATTTTTTGTCGTCTGATTTCAACATACTTCTTACGTGAACTATATGTTTGTTTTCAATGTTCATTTAAATATGTGTATTCTTATATTTGTAATAGTTCGTACCTTTATTATCATAGTCTTTACCAACATATGGCATCTTTTGAATATCCGGTTGAAGATTAACCAGAAAATGTTTTTCACTAGAACCACTGTATTGCGGCAACAAACCACGGTAAACAGAAAATAAACAGTCACTACGCGTGTGATCCATTTTTAAAAGGAACAGCACTTCGTACCACCGAATTCATCAATAAAAGTTTTAGTTTTAACCCTAATGTCGCTAAATCTAGAAATAAGCAAAAACTAATAGTAAGAATACAAAGTTCAGTCATAAATTATGTAGTAACGGCTCTACAATTTGACCGCCACTTCTCAATCATACGATGTCTTGTATATTTATTTAATTTATTGTCAGGATATATATATATATTTCGATTCAACTTAGAATCAACTTTTAAAACTAACTAGTAACAATACCACAATGAACTAACTTCTATATCTTTCTCTTTTTTTTCCTAAGTTTATGTAGGCAACCAACAATACAAGTTTTACAGGCGCCAAATTTAAATTTCAAATCTTAAGTTACTACAGCTCGACCATCCTGACAATTGTCGTCCCCGACAACCTCAGAATCATCGTCGCTTTCATTATGCTTACTCCATAATCTAATTCTACTAGCGTCGAAGACGCCTTCAAACGGTATTTGACTGACTTGCAACCCATCGATATCCGCAATTACATACCTATCATTATCAAGAATTTTTTAAATTACATAGGGTCCCTTAAATTGGGGTAACAACTTTTTGTTAATACCTGGAGTAGTAACAACATTCCTAATGACAATATAATCCCCAACTTGGTATACTTTTGCAATTTTATGCTTTCTGTCATTCAACTTTTTATTATATTCCTGTAATTCTTTGTTTAGAACCTGAGTACTGAGTACTCATTTTCGTCTAAAAATAATTTTACGTTATCATGAACCTTTCCCTTCTGATTAATACCGAAAAGCAACATTGATGGGCTTACTCTGGTGGATCTAGCAATAGTATTATTGATAGCAAATTCTACATCAGCTAAAACATGATCCCATTCAACTCCTTTCTCAACGTCAACTAATTTAGCTATCATAGGGGCCATAAATCTATTGATACGTTCAATTTGGCCATTCGACCTTGGAGATGCAGTCGCAACCAAAACTAGACTAACACTTTCCCTATCTAAAAATTCTTTAAAGGGTACTGATCTAAAACAACTACCTCTATCGGAAATGATTCGACGAGGTTTACTGTACATACAAAAATAATTGTTCAAATGTGCGATAACTGACTTCGTATCAGTTGATCGACAAGGAAACAATTTAATAAATTTGCTGAAAGCATCAATCACCAAAAATACGTGTTTGTTTCGTCTGCGGGTAACCTCAAGAGGTCCAAAGTGATCAACGTGCAGGGTGTCAAAAGGTTTATTACCTTTATCTATGTTGTGTAATAATCCTTCACGTTATCCATCTATAGGGGAAAAGGCAATGCACTTAAGGCAATTGGAAATGTGCGTCTTCACCATTTCTCGTAATTTTGGAAACCAATACGTTTGTTTGATCAAATCTACCGTTTTATCAATACCAATATGACCTACATCATCATGGCAAGTGCGTATTACATTTTGCTGCATATCCTTAGGTACACAAAATAAAATTCTATCTTTCGCCTTTCTATAAACTATCCCATCTCGAAGTTCAAATAACGAATCCTCCTGTGTTTCTAACCGTTCCCTAATTTTAACAATATCGCAATCCTGAGTTTGTTTGACAATCAATGCACTCTCAAATGTACTCTCGGATATTACAAATATATTCTGCGCGCGAATTAAGGCATCTACATGTTGCAAACTTGTTCCACTACGATGTTCTAGTTCGTAATCAAAATTCTGAAAATATAGAGCCCACCGACTTATTCTTGGATTTATGTCTTTCTTTTGTAATGCCAGTCTCACCGAGTTACAGTCAGTTACAATCTTAAACTTAATTCCATACAAATATACGCGAAAACGCTCAAGAGCGTATCTTATTGCAAGAGTTTCCAATTCGTAACTATGATACCGCGACTCGGTATCATTAGTGCGTTTACTGTAGTAGAATACAGGATAAAACTTATTATCAATCTACTAAATATCCTAAATACAAAATACTAGACTTCAAAAAACTACACTTATCTAATCTGAGATCAATTAAATTCTCGACCATGCGCGTTAATACAATTTTTAAAATCCCAAAATGTTGTTCAATATTTTCGGCGGCAATTAATAAATCGTCAAAGTAAATTAATACTTTATTGTCACGTAAAAGATCACTAAAAATTAAACTTATATACCTAGCAAAATTTTGAGGTGCCGTACAGATACCAAATGGCATTTTTAAATACTCATACTGCCCTAGTGGCGTTACAAACGACGTAAAGCGAATACTATCTTTAGCAATTGGTACGTGATGAAAACCGTTTCTGAGGTCTAAAGATGTAAACAAAGTTTTCCCGTTCAAAGCATCCAATTGGTCATCAATTAGGGGTAAAGGGAATCTATCTGTAACAATAAGTTTATTTAACTCACGATAATCAATACACATACGAGTCTCACCCGTTTTTTTTTTAACTAGAACAATTGGGCTGCAGTACTCAGAACAACTAGGTTGAATTATTTTATCTTTTATTAAGCCGTCAATTATTTTTTGAACCTCAATTTTTTAAACATGCGACAATCTACGCGGATTAAAATAAAAAGGTTGCTCACGCTTTAGTTCGATTTTCATTTCATAATTAGTCATAGGCGTCACTGGCCTTTCTGCATCGAGATAATATGAATTAAAAATACTGAACAGCTTACCACGCGTTTCGCAGTCAATTTTGCTACAAACATTAAGTTCATCTCTCGCATTACATTCACCACCAGAATAATCAATGTGCATAATATCAAAATTTGAAATTTCGTGTTCAATTGATTCGGTTGTTACTACCTGCTTAATTGATACTTTCGGGCCAAAGCTAAATTCTAAACCAGAATTACATATGACATCTCTTCTTCCCAATACGCAACTAAAACTCATTGCGTCATTAGGGACTACATACAATTTTGCTGAAACAATTAAATTATTAATGATAATATCTGTTACAAATGTACCTATCACTCTAAGTTTCGAATTGTTAATACCCGTAAAGTGAGCATTGTCTTGAACTAACTTAATTCCTTGCACAAATCTAGATTTAATTAAACTGATAGGACTGCCTGTGTCAAGCAATGCAGTCACCTTATAACTACTAACAATTCCTTCGTCATTATCAATCAATTCAAACCCAATTGGCACAGTATACGTTGGAACAGCTGGAGTTGTTTCTACTGCTGGTGTTTCCACTACCATTGTCGTACTGTCTGGTGTGATTTCCCCAATTGCATTCCCGACTGGTACTCGTTTCAAACAAGTTTCTACTCGGTGGTCAACTTCACCACATCGAAAACAATTACCCTTTGTCCTCCTTGGTTTAGGACATGCCATCGATAAGTGACCATACTCGCTACAATTAACGCAACGCACAGGTTTTCTTAGTATTTCGTCATTTTTAGACGTTCCCGGAAGCACTGTCGAACTTGGTCCTGGTCTTGTTGAATTCACTTTCGATAATCCCAAAGGAGCAGATGCTTTATTCATAGTGTTAAAATTTAGTCAGAAGGTGTTACTTTATTCATAATTTTCGAGAGCTGCATCAATGATTGAAAATCCTGCATTCTTGCTTGCGTTTGAAGGATGGAATTATCCATTGCATCAATTACATAATTTATCAAGTCATCCTCACTTAGGTTTAATTTATTCCCTAACATTATTTTTTCGTGATAATAAATTGAGAATTTCTCACCTTTACGCCAACGTCTCGACTCAAACTTTCTCATTAAGACAATTCTATCTTCCCGAGACTTGAACATACATTCCAATTCATGTTTCAAATCAAGAAATGGTAAACTTGCATGGCTTGCCTTTGAGTGATACCATTTAAGTGCAGTGTTGACTAATTTACCCACTGCAATGACAACCATAACTTCATCGAGAACACTATATATGTGTTGAACAATTTCTATGCGAGTAAACCAATTGTCAATATCTTCGCCCTCACTTCCGCCAAAGGTAGGTATTAAAGCGCTAATTTCCGAGTTTTTAAACCTCGATTGCCGGATTTCTTCTTGAATGGCCACATTCTGCACACTTGTTTGTTGAACTGCTCGTATCGTAGCTTCAATAAGGTCCTGCAGCGAAACCTGTTGGGTTTACTCAATCGAAACATTCATCATTTTGTATAAAATAGTTTTTCAATATGTAATGCATAAAACAAAATGGCAACACACGTGCAAAGTTTTTCACATTCCACAAATATATTCAATCTATTGATCTCACATCAATCCCACTTCTGACACTGTAGTAACGGCTCTACAATTTGACCGCCACTTCTCAATCATACGATGTCTTGTATATTTATTTAATTTATTGTCAGGATATATATATATATATATATATATATATATATAGACATATAAACGGTCATTGTGGAGCCCGTCGGTTATATAAACCGTACGCTCCCGAGCCCGACAAAACGTTACGGAGCCCGTTTGCGGGCTTCATAGCGTACCCCACTGTATATCATCATAATACGATGGTATATGCCATAAAACGCGTAAATTCAAAGTTTTTGGTGGGCTCTACAACGTACCATTACCATAACCATTATATACAGATTAGTGCTAAGCATTTGGTTGTAGGGGGCGCATTTTTATACAACTGCTGTGGTGAGACTAAACGGGCGTTGTTTAGCCCACCTCATGGCAACAATGTTCGGGCTTTATAAGGGCTGCTTGGTATATTATGAACTTTGGATTGAAGTTTGAACGCATTACAATGAATTAACTTACTATTTCTTCGCTCTCTTGCAGAAAAATATTAATGATTGCGATTCTATTTTGTATTTGAACTGCAGTAAAATAAAATGAATTATTTATAGATAAATTAAATTATATTAATTAATTGATATATTAATTAATAATAATTAAACATTACATTATTTTTGTCTATATAAATTATAAACATAAGCCTTAACGACTATCCATGTTCTCCCTACAAATACTGGATCGTGCTTTCGAATAAATTTTTCTACTTCGTCTTTTTTGGGGGAAATTTTATTTTTTACATGATGACGGAAGTGTTCCGTTATTAATCGTTTTTGTTCATCCGCCCATCTTTCTCTTACAATTTTTTTTTATTTTTCTTTATTGGTTTTAGATGTTTTTTCTGCATTGTCTGAAACTGAACTTGCACTCGTGTCTGAAATTTAGAATATACTGTAAAAAATATTATTGCGGAGAGCTATACAAAATATACCTAATCTTTGACTGAGTGAATCTGCGTTTTTCTGCTTTTTTTGATTTTTTTCTATTGGTTTTGGATGTTTTTTCTGCATTGACTGAAGCAGAACTTAAACTCGTGTCTGAAATTTAGGATGTACTGTAAAAATTATTATTGCGGAGAGATATACAAAATATACCTAATCTTTGACTAAATCTGCGTTTTTTTCCTTTTTTTGATATTTCCAATTCAGAAAAAGATCGATCTGTAGTACTACCTAAAAGTGAATTAAACGTATATTTGCAAACATAAACGTTGAAAACGTACCTGTGTCATTTTTTGTTTGATTTTTTTTGTGTTTTCAAGGTATCGTTTACATTATCGGAACTGGAATTGCTTGTTTCATTATTTTGTTTCTTTCGTTTCTTTCGTTTTTTTAGTTTTGTGGTTATAACCCGTCTATTTTCATTGTCGTTAACGCAGGGACCGAAACCCGACGTATAATGATCATTAAAATTAGAACTCGAAGGTGAATGATGCAAGTTATCTGGATTTTTTCTCTTCATCTCCGTCAGATTCTTCAGCCTCATCATTTTTAGATAACTCAATTTCTTCCAAACTTTTTCTTTTATACTTGGTCCCTTCTCCTTTATTGATCACCAACAATAGTTTCGACATCTTTGCTGTTTGATAAATGCCCTGAAGTAATCTAAAACAATATAATTACTAATTAGCAAGAACAAGAACAATGACCTTTGTTGCAATTCAATATTAAATCGTAATTCTATTACCTACCTATAATATGATTCATGTGTTTTTTTGGTGTGACCCATAAGAGCAGCAAATTGTTCCATTTCCGCGATTGCTTGGCTAACTTTTGAAGTGTATAATACCCGCTAATCCATTTATTTGGAGTTTTTGGATTAGCAAATAGGTATTCGTTAGTTCGAGGAACGCAATCCTTTCTAACACCTAGCATTACATCGATCCAGTTTTGAACCGCTTAGGAAAAGAGTATCGGCACTGGCTTACTTCCTTTCCCCCCAGTTACAACACGTTTAAAGTTTTTCACCAATATTTGTTCGCTTTTGGTTAAGGCGGCAGAAAATTCCTCTTGTTGAACTTGCGCGTCGTTTTTACAATGTGTTTCTACTTTTAGAAATTTAACTTCTCCTATACGTTTTCTGTTTAACAAAACCACCATAGCCAAGACATTTTCTGATAATCGTCTATATTCCTTGACCAATTTATGTTTTTTAATTTATTTTCGCTTACTTCCTTGGCTTCTTTTACAAGAAACTTTTGAAATTTCATTACATCGCTTGTTAATGGCAACAGTTTTGGTTTCTCCCATTTTTTTTCGTTTAAATCTTTTAAGGCTAAGCTTGATATTTCCGAAGTCCAATGGTTTTAGATTAGATGTTTTAATCGCTTAATATTTGTAAGACATTCCTCTTGGTTGTGACAAATAATCAATTTACTTTTTTTAATAATCATTTTTGTAGCGATGTCGCATACCTGTTTCAGAGTTGTACCCATATGTGCAGCTAAACTAGCAGCGGAAAACGTACGGGAAGATGGATCATATCCACTGATTATCTTTGTAGCTGATACTAAATTATCAAAAAACTCTGGTTTTAAAGTATCGAATAGAGTCTTTACTCCCATCATTTTGCAAAGAGATATTAGAAGTCTGCTTAATTCTCTTAATTTATTTGAAATTGTGCCTCTAATTTGGGTTCTTTTGTGTTTTTTTAATAAACTTTTACCATAACTGCAAATAAGTGCATCTTTTATGGCCACTTGGGTTATGTCGTCGGTTCTCATAATTTTGAACACTTCCTCTTTTAATCGCAATGAATCATAAAATTCCCGATTAGCTCCCGAACATATACTGAATAGTTGAGTTTCAGATAAGTGATTTTCACGCTGACCAGAAGTTTTTCTTGTTGCGCATAATTCACAACTGCTTCGATGTCTTCTCAGGTAGGCCTTTTTAAAATAACCAAAACAAAATTGGCAAACAACGTAATCATTTTTAGTTGTTTCATTCTGCGCTTTTGGTCTCCTGACTGGCAGCACGTGACATATTTTTTCAGAAATGGCATAATTTCCTTGCCTGCGAATAAGATTGATAATTTTTTTCTTACTCTCAGTTTTTTGACAAAATATTAGGAAACAAAAAAAACAAAAATCGAAGCAAAAAAAACTTTAGAATGTACTTACCGCTACTGTTAACAGCCATTTTACATAATTTTTCAGCTCTAGAACTCATTTATCACTTGAAAATTAACGATGTGCACACTACAAATTAAATTGATAAACTGAATGGTAACATTTTTGAAGTTAACCACGAAGACATTGTAATGAATAGAACAAAAGTCTTATAGGAATAATCAATTTCCTGTGTCATTAAAATGGGTACCGCAATTAGAAACTACCTGGGTTTCGTTTGGGGAATTTCAAATAGAATTGCAATCGTTAATGGTACAATAGTTAATTTACCTTAATCTGCAATCCATAAGTATGCACATCAAGGGAAAAATAAAATTTTAAAGAAGGATCCATACTTATTGTTATCCTTTTATTCTTCTAAATGAAGTCAATTGTTTCTTTAAAAATAGCTTTTTGATTTGGCCCAAAATATTTTTGCAAGTAATCTAACGTCAATGTTATAAAAGCTTATATTTACTAATTAAATTAGACTTTCTAGAGCAAACAAAATAATGAAATTACAACTAATTTAATTTCACTATTCTTTTTAAAATATAATTTCTATTAAACAATTAAATAAGCAGTTCTTTAAAATAAAGTTCTAAGGACACATAACAGGCGTTTTTATTTTCATAAATGTTAAATGTAAATGCTTTGCTGGAAAGTCCATTTTAAGTTAGTACAAACTCAATTGAATATATTTAATCTAAATCTGATCAATTCATAATAAATTACAAAACCGCATCCTGTTTGATCGGCAACAAAAAGTATTAAACCTAATATTTTGTTTTGTTTAAAGCAGATACAGTTTTTTGAACTTCGCTTAATAATTTTTTATGAACTATCATTTTTCCGGAAATTGTCCACTGGGTACTAAGTTGCCCAATAAATTAAAAGTAAGTTCTTTATTTAAAAATATATTGCCAGATGGCAAATGTTATAATAAAAAGGTCTTAATTTAATGAAATCGCGCAAAACTCGAATAGCCGTGGCTTGCAGGAAAAATCCTTTTAAATAGTATAAAAGGTAAATATCGTTTAACATATACACCATAAGTACCTTGATGAGCCCAAGTAGACTGGCAACGTTGGTGGGCTCACGAAGGAACGCTTAAGATATATTCTGTATATAATCGGGCTTCACAACGTGCTGTATATACTTGCGGGGTACCGGGCTCAACAGCGGCCTGTTAACGTATCGGGCTCCACAACATACCGTTTATAGCTATATATATATATATATATATATATATATATTGGTAAAGTGTATAAAGTGACTTCCATTCCAGATATATATCGAACGTTGTCACTTCATATATAACGTAGTCACTTCCGATTTCGGAAGTGACAACGTTTCGCCTTGTTTTCAACGGATTTAGACACTAGGGGGCATCAGAAGCCTAAATTCAAAATTTGTGTTGGAAGTCACTATGACACTTTATATCCGCAAAAAGTGTCCGTTAGTTCAGGGTATATCCGCTAGCGCTGATGATGCTTGATATATGCAGGTACGGGCTGTTCGATATGACTTCTGTTATTTAAAAGAGTACTTGTTACTTCCGACATGCGGCAACGTTGGAAGTAAAGCATAGCATCAATAAAACCATAAACACGTTTTAACCCAAATTTAGGGTCTGAGTAGCCGCTTAAAAACGTATCGACATTAAGAAAAGATAAATGCTAAAATTTACAAATGAAGTTTCTTCAATATTTCAGTATTAAAGAATAATAAAAAAATAATTTGTTAGACAAAATTATAATACGTAATAAAATTAACTGTTGTAACGTTTGTTTTGTAAAAAATGGTTTTGAAAAAATTCGGTGATTTCATACTTAATTTATGTTAGAATTAACAATAAATTAATGACGTGTTTTAGAATTGTTGCACGAATCAATGTTTTTAATAACTTTATTTTCAATTAATTGTAAGATGAATAAAATTTATTACTTGGTATTGTGTGATTAAAACAATAATATTTAAAAAAATTTTATAATACGTTTGCTTATTTTTACTTATTTATTTATTTGCAAAATAGAAACTAATATCTTAAAATTCAAAATTTTACAAATTTAAAAGAACACAAAGTCAATTGAAATAAACTTCCATTATGATTTATTGTTTGTTTAATGTAGTTTTCCTACGACACTATATGAAAGACGTCAATTTCACACAATTAAGTAGGCATGAAAGTTGACAATTACCTTCATCTGTCAAAAACCCGTGCGATATTGTAACGCACAGTTATAACGTCACAGTTTGCTTTTATTAAGTATGTTACTATTTTGTTTATCTGAAATAAGTGCTCAAAAACGTCAAAAGTTTTTGCGAAATTGTGACCTATAAACGAGTTTTTAAAATACTTAAGTTACTGTCGTAGGAAAAATACTGTACAAAACTCGCTGGAAAGTGTCTATCGTTTGCTCGTGAGATTCTTACTCGTACGATATCACTCACTTTTCATGCTCGTTATGTAATATACTATTAGATAATGCTGATAGTTTGATAATTTTGTTTTTTACACTTTTAGTCTAAATTAAACTGCTTGTTAAAGTTATTGGCAGTTGTAATGCTTTTGAAATAATTACATAAAGGAATTTTGGTTAAAAAAAAGGTTACACAAAAAGTAGCTGTCTGTCTAGCTAGTACCTGTATCTAACAGAATGATTGCGTCGGTTGTAACTGTTTCTTTATAATAACATAAAAAATTACCTTAAATTTAAAAAAAACTTTTTCATAATTTTTACTCGTCTTAAACAAAAAATAAAATAGTTTGCATATTTAGTAATGATAAATTATTTAGATACTTTAATATTTTTTTATCACTGAAGAGTGATATCGTTTAACAGGATTCTGTTAAAAACGCTCTGATAAGAACTAATAAAAGCAAAAAAGAACATCTACTGACACATTACAATAAAACTAGGCGACAAAAATTGCAACGGTAAAGTAGATTTGACGCCAAAACATCTGGCTGCAAATAAAAGTAGTTAAACTTGTAACTAGTCTTCAGTTTAAATAACTTATTAAAAAAAATTTAACAAAAAACATTACATTCAAAATTAAATTAAATTAACAGGATAATTATTAGCGGTTTCTTTAAATTTGTGTAAATCCTGTATTATGTAATTTACGTATAAAGAGTAAAAACAATCCTTTCTATGTATTATTAAATGTACACTTAATTTTTGTATAATTTTTAAGTAACAAAACGACGTCTGTTTTGTAAAATACTTATAAAAAAATGTATTAACTTCAAAAATGTCAAACATCTTGCCAGGGCCGCCTTGTGCTATAAGGCAACACGACCACTGCTCACACGTGCTACGTGCTTTGGGGCGCCCTTACTTGAAATTCGGATAAGAGATCTTACATAGTTAATGAATCTTAATACAATATATATAACAAACTTATATTATAATTTTTATTAAATATTATAATATCAAATTAAAGTTAAACCTAAAAATAGTAAACAAAAAAAACACAATGCATGGAAACACGAATAACTTTTACGGAAGTCAAATTAAAAAACTAATATTAAAAAGTCTTATAGGTTTTTGTGATTATTTTAAATACTACTCTACTAATGTTTTGGTTCGAGTTCGAGTTTATAAATGTATCACGAGATACGTTTTTATAAAATTTCGAATTCAAAACTTATTTTAAAAAATAGTTTATTGCAATGCCGTTCAAAAGATAACTTTTAAAGTAATAAACCGGCTTATTGTATGTAGTAAAATTAAATATTTACCTGACTAAAGATTAAAGAATGAATCATTTCACAGTTTAGGTACTTTTAATGAAATTTAATAACTAAATCATTAATTTCTACCTTTAATTACTGCGAACGTTTAAACAAACGTGTTAATGCTGACAAATAAAATAATAATTTTAACTTAAAAAAACTCTTGATCGTGTAATACGTAAATTTTAAAACTTATATGAAATGTTTTATTTATACACATATTATAGTAACATAATATCAATAAAAGATCCAGTCTATTAAATTAAAAATTGTTATTAACAAAAACTACAAATTATTGATTGCACAAGTTCGTTTTTATAAAATATTTATATCAAAAATGGGCGTTTCTGATTGTGTTATATTATTGAAACAAAAATAAATAGGAATGCTGAAAACGAAGTTCTCATAAAAATAGTAAACTTTTAGAAATACGTATTTCAAAATACAATCATAAAAATAACCAGTTAGGTGTAGTAAAATCTAAAAATAGAACATTGCACCCGAAAGAGCAAAGAAACAAAACCTTTCTCTTTCTTTCCTTAGTAATATGCAGGTTATATTTGTCAACGTTGCTGGAAGTGAGAACGAGTTGCTTGTATCATATATATACTTTGCCGCCATGAAGTGACTAGGTATCTTATATAAGTACAATAGTTAATTTACATTTTTTTTGAAAAATTATTTACCCCTCTTTTGAGAAACGTTTAATACCGTTTTAGTACATAGCATATATGCTATTAAAAAAAAATTAAGATAATTGGAAAACTTGGAAGTCAGGTAGCCACTTGTACATAACGGAAGTGACAACTTAACACGTATCAATATATATATATATATATATATATACATAAAAATTGTCATCGTGGCACCATAATTGGGTATTCATTGTTATTTTGGCACCCAAAAATACAAAGAGGCACCCAAGTTTGGGAGCCACAGTACTTTTACATTAAAAATTTTTCTAGAGCTTATCAACACTTTTTAAGCTCGTACGCAAAAAATTGCTTGGGAGCCATTTTGTCAATTGGTGGTCAGATTTATACAGTTTAGTTCATTCATAATAAGACAGAGGGCGTTGTGCGATATACACGTGTATACAATTTTGACGTATTGACTATATGGCACCCCGATAATTGTTGTAGATTGTGGCACCATTTTTAGCGGCAACATTGTTGAACAGTGCGATATCGTAACAAAATAAATGTACTAAAATATAACTTGCGTAACTCATTTTGATTTAATAAAAACTTGATAATGCTTTTTGATATCAGTTATGTTTTTGTTTAATTATTTAACTATTTGATATTTATTAACAAAATAATCAATTAAAATATTTTAGATAGTTTTTATACTGTATGTATCAAAATTATTTCTAAATTTAAGAAATATAATTTTACAAAGATTAATTAATATTAAACGTTCAATATTTGTTTTAATTAGTTTTTCATAAGCAATAATTTATGCTTATTTTAGCGTAGGAACTTTAACTTGTATATTATTTTCTATTTTAAGTTTCTTGTATTTGAAAATTGATTTTTGTAAATAAAATATATTAGAACAAAAACTTATTAAACAAAAAATAAACAATTTTTGTTGTTTAAAGTATTATAAAGCGTTAAGAAGAGTATTTTTTAAGTAAGTTTAAAGTAGTAAGTAAATGTTTTACTAGTCATTTTGTTAGCTATTTTATGAAATTTTTACTGCACTTAAAAACAACCCTAAATCATAGTACTATCATTTCCATATTTTATAGTTTTTATTTTTTTTTCCAATATTTTTTATTAGTTGTTGATAAACTGAAATGTACGACGTTTGCTTTCAAAAACTTTAAATTGTGATTCATCCGTTCAAACAACTGTTTTTTTTGCTTCTAATTTGTATTTTCTGCAAGATTGATTCTAATTGAGTTTTTTTCTGTTTCTGCGGCATACATAAACGCGCGTCGTTTATTACTTACTTTCTATAACTTAAACTGTTGTTACAGTAACTGTAGTGCTGTTGCATATGATTAAATAAATTAAAAAATAAATAAAAGATCGTAATATTTAGTACTATAAAAAATTGTCTTTTGAAATTGTGTCATCTCATTAAATTTATTTTGAGGTTTAATAATTTTCACTTAGTTTATAGTCGAAATTGTTTAGTTTTTTTCTCTGTTCTTTTCATCTTAAACACAGGTGGCTAGCCAAATCCATAACAATGTCCCTAGAACTAGCTTAAGTACTTCCAGGTTTTAGAATTCCAGTTCTTTCTTGAAACATCCACTTTTTAATCTTGTTTGCTAATTGTTTCACTGTTATAATATTTTTTAGTTGCATGGATATCTGATTAAAGATCAGGTTCTATAAGTTGTATTGATTTCTGACCCATTTTCTTATTTGGTTTTTGTTATACGGTTTTCCTTTGCTTTATCATGATTGTGATTTATCTTGTTTGTTGTTTTTTGTTATTAAATTGGTATATAAGTGTTGTAAACAAAAAATGTTATTTTTTGAAGATTTTTGAAATTTAACATTTTTTTTCAATGTAAAAAATAACTTTAAATTTAACAATCAAAATTATATTTTTATTATAAAATGATACTACCATATTCCAATATACCTAACCAAATGTATATTATTTACAGTTATATTTGACTTTTCTTGAGCATTCTATAGATTTTCAATGTAAATGAACAAAGATTTTTATTAAATACTAAAATAGAAAACATCAGAAACAAGTTGTAGAATTTTAGAAATTGACAGCCGCATCCTAAAAAGTAGTTACTTCTTTAAAGTTGCTAGACGTAAACATTGTCCACAAAGAAAATTTGCTACAATATTGATAAATGTAAATACAAATTTAATATTAAAAAAATGTATTTTTAGTTTTGTATTTTTAAACTTTCTGACTTTTACCTTTACTTTTTTCAGTATTTACCTTGATCCTTTCTGGTAATTTTGTACGTACAAAACATTAGAAAACAAAACGAACACTACATCTAACGTTTCTTATGACAAAGAATTGATGAACATTTATATCAAATCTACAATTTTAAAATTATAATTATTTTAATAAAGTACTTAGCAAGATACCCACTGATGAGTATTAAAATCAATACACCATAATCTGCCTTTCTAAAAAGTATTAACCGAAAATTACACTTTTAAGAAACTCAAAACACAGGATTATTTATTAACAGATCAAAAACTTTACTACTAAATTTCGTAATTAATTATATTCATGCTTTTGTATTTTTAATTTTTTTTTAAGATTTGACGTAAAACTTGACATTAACAGATAAATCCCCTAGTTCCAGCAAACCCTAACTCACAAACTAGTGCCCTAACTCAAGAATTTAAATATGGAAAATAGGCCGAGCCACCCCTAATTTGAAACGTCTTTCAAGTTTCTATGCGACAGTAGAAAGAAACTAAAATTTACGCAACGGAAAAATTTCGTCGACGCAATATTGAAGAATGCCGCTAAATTACGCCATAGATCTTCCAAAATGTAAGGAAACGTTTAGAGCAGAATTATTGTATTATTGTATGGAAGTTGGTTGCGCACAATTTGAGCATTTGTTGAACTAATAAAAATTTCTTCTGACCTTGAATTTTGATGTTTCAAATTTTTCTACACTTTTAAAATTTTTATAAACTTAAAAACAATCATGCACACACGTAGAGAATCAAGAGACCATTAAAATCAGGGTTACTCGACCACCTTACTATAATTTTTGTTTTTGTTGGGGGTTATTGGGGCTAGACGGTTGACCTGACAAAATCAAATTTGACGCCAAAATGTGTCGTTCAAAAAGTCAAAAGTGGCGTATTTTAGGATTTTTTCTAAACAACACCCCCACCTTATGTAATCCAGAAGGTTGTTTTTTATGGGGACAAAAAAAAATAATAAAACTACTTTTGGCGTTGCTGTCGTATAGAGAATTAAAAGACTTTTTAAATGACAGGTCGTTTGATGCCCTTCTCTTGAATTAGGGGTTGCTAGATCTAGAGGGATGGTATGTCAATTTCAAGTTTGAAATTTAAAGTTGTCTCCTAAAAATCAAGAATCGACCTGTCTGAGTGTTTTTTAATAACTTAGTTTCTCCACCTTAGTTAATCTAGAGGGTTGTTTTTAATAGAGACGAAAAAACATTGGAAAAAACTATTTTCAGCTATGCTGTTGCATAGAGAATTAAAAGACGCTTTAAATGAGGAGTCATTTGACCTCCTTCCCCTATTCAAATTCTTGAGTTAAGGGTTGCTGGAGCTAGGGGGTTGATGTGTCAATATCAAGTTTGAAATTTAAAGTTGTCTTTTAAAAATCAAGAATTGATCTGCCCGAGCGTTTTTTTAAGAACCTAGTCTCCCCACCTTAGTTAATCTAAAGGGTTGTTTTTAAAGAAGACGAAAAAGAATTGGATAAATCTATTTTTGGCCATGTTGTCGCATAGAGAATTTAAAGACGCTTTAAATGAAGAGTCATTCAAGTTTCTTTCCTTATTTAAATTTTTGAGTTAGGGGTTGTTGGAGCTACGGGGTTGATGTGTCAATGTCAAGTTTAATATCTCAAGTCATTTACTAAAAATCAAGAATCGACTTGTCAAAGCGTTTGTTAAAAAACTAGACTCCCCCACTTTACTTAATCTAGAGGGTTGTTTTTTATAGGAACACAAAAAAATTCAATAAAACCACTTTCTGCCATGCTGTCCTCATAGAGAATTGCAAGTGGTTTTAAATGAAGGTTCGATCAACCCCCTTCCCTTATTTAAATTCTTAAGTTAGGGGTTGCTGGGCTCAGAGGGTTGATGTGTTAATGTCAAGTTTGACAATTAAAGTTGTGTCCCAAAAGTGTCCTAAAGCAGGGATGTTTTTTTTTCAAAAGCTTACTCCATATAAGCAGCATTATAGAAGTGAAATATCATATACATACAGTTTAATTAAAAACGAAATATTTACTAACTGGCACCTTTACTATTTAATTTATATGACAACAATGTTGGGTGTCATTTACTATTTTAAACATGTATTTATATACAAATGAGTGCCATTTGCATCATACACATCGATATGCCACAATGACATATATTATCAAAGAATTTATACACCCGGGTGTCTTTTATGCAATAGGTATGGTGGGTGCCACATAATTCAACACTTACGTATATATATATATATATATGCATTTAGTACTCATACACCTCCGAATGCTATATGAATAGATCGATTTCGCCTCCGTTTTTACGTGTTTGCCTCCGTTTTCGGAGCCGAAGGCGTTTTTCTTATTTTTCATCTGTATTATCTTTTTTGAGACACTCTCTATCGTTTGACGATTTTTTTGCCGGAGGTGAAAACGATCTAAATATACATACAAAAATACAATACAGTTCTACTACTTATTCACTAGGGGCGCTGCTGTTTTATATTCATGATGTATTTAGTTCCAAACCACCTCCTTATGCTACTAGTACGCATTTGCCTCATTATATTGGCAACACCGCTAGAGGCAAAAACGATACAAAGATATATGTACATGACGTATATGGATATAATTACTTTTCTGGATTTAGTCGTACCTACATACCTCGTATTTTCTTCCAGTCAATTTTTGTTTAATTTGCTTATATTACAGATTAGTAAGGTAAGTATGATATTGATATGAACTAATATAAAACAAGTCATTATACATATATACAGTATATCTCCAGATCAAATTTTACAAGAGGATAAACCACCTAGAGAAAAATAAAAAAGTTTAAATGAAAAGATGCCAATAAAATTTTTATACAAAAATAAATAATATTAATTAATTGTTAGATCTGGGACACTGTTTTGGACTTTGAACAAAACGTTGGCAACTTCGGTTTCTACTTTAAAACGGTTTAAACCCAAGAAAACGTTTTCACTTTACTTCGGCCTTGGAAGCCTCTGATCTTATATTTAAATTCATTTTATTTTGTAGAAAAAAATAATTTTGTTTTTAGGTAGCTGTTTAGTTACAATTAAATAAATAACACGCAGTTATAAAGTTTATTTAACAAAGATTATAAAAGTAATAAAATGAAAACAATACAATACAAATAATAAAATAATGACATTATGTCAAAATGACTACGTATTTTTATTTTTCTGCTGTTGTGTATATATGATAAACAAAAGTCTTCACTTTCTGTTGGTTTATAAGCTCACACACCCAAGCATTTTTAGAGCTTACTTCGTTTTAGTATGCTGTTTAAAGTGACGATACCAATTTTTTCTGTTTTTCTAACTATTCTGCTTCTTTTCTATTTTTGCAACATTTTTAGAACTTGATAAACTGCAACTTTTCTCTCTTGCAGAGTCTTTTGTAGTCGAAGGTTTGTATAAATTCTTGTACATTTGGCGGAAACAAAGAGTTATAAGTCTAAAAAGGCATCTACTTATGAAGCCTGTAGTGGACGACTAAATCAAAATGCAGATAGCGTGATTTTAAATGTAAGCAGCAATGCGGTAGGGATTTACCACTCTGTCGTTTGCAAATTTGTAAGTAGTAAAAAAACAATTTTTTAAATCTTTTTTCCAATATTTATACTTTGCTATAAATTTACATTTTTTAAAATATAACTTTAAAAAAGAAAATAAAAAATAACTGCTGCACGACACAGATAATGTTAGTTATGTTTTGGCCAATTAATCAAGCTTTAATTTAAAAAAAATAAAAAAAAAGACAGTAGACTTGTTTTAGCATTAGCTACAATAAGAGAAAAAATATTGGAAATTTTTACAAACCGTGAGAACAAAGCTATAAACTAAATGAGCGACGTGAGAGAACTACCTTAATTCTCTTTTTAAGTACGAGGAATGTGTTTTTAGCTTGGAGTAGTAATTTTACAAAAATGAACTTTGTCCAAAAAACAAGAAAAAACGCAAAATGCATTTTTCCGTTCTTTAGTAATAATGCTTAATTAGTTGGTCTATGCACTTAGAAAGGGCTATTTTATCTGCAACATTGTTTGCTTTTAAAGAAACATTTTTGAACAGTAGATTATTCACTAAAGTTGGTTTTAAGCGCAGCTTTTCTGGATGAAAGGTAGGATCTTCATCGGAGTTGTGGCTGCAGTAAAACGGATCTAACAATTCATAGCCGGTAGAGCCTAGAAGGAATAAAAAAAGAAAACAAATAGTCAAACACATTATTATTAATTATTAAGTACGCAACCTAAGTTTTTTCAAATTTCTTGAGCATTTTGCTTTCTCTGATTACATTTGATCGCCAATTTTAGAAGTATTTTTGTACTTAAACAAAAATTGTACGATATAAAATTTTAAGCTTTCGCGATTGTTATGATTATGATTATAAGCGACTTTTGGCTTAGACCGCGTCGTAGTTAAACACCTAGACTTAGGCTTAGTCTTAGTCTCTTTTTGACTGTCAAAACGAGAAGTAGAACTTAGCCTTTGCAGTATTGTCGTTCGTGAACCTAAACAAACTGACGTTTCGCAAGACGTTGCTGCTTGCATCTTCAGAGTAGTAAACGTCACTGAAAGAAAAAGTGTAAATGACGATTTATACCACTAGCGATTAGCGTGACTAACGGACATTATCTTTTCGTTACCGCTTGACTGACATCGTAATTACTTGGAGTAAGTGTTTGTGTCCTTTCCAAGAAGGTTGATCTTTGTTTTAGAGGATATAATACTGGTAGCCAAGATTTGCTGAGTCTTAAAGCGTCTTCTCGATTCATATTACATGGATGTTTTTTTATTTCCACGGGTTCGCGGATTAGTCTGGAAAAGTAGAAAGGAGTTCTAGCCAACACTTTAATTTGGTCGAAGTTCAGTGTGTGTCCTTGGTTCCTCACGTGCTCTGCAACTGCTTATTTAGTAACTCTGCGGTGTTTGCAGTCAGCCATATGTTCTTTTACTCCAACTTCAATAGAGCGTCCCGTCTGTCCTATATAACTTGATCCACAGGAACAAGAAATTTTGTAAACTCCGGCATGTTTTAGAGTCCCTTGTTTGTATTTAGCAAATGTAAACCAGGTGTTCAGGGTATCCTTAGTCCTAAAAACAGTTTTAATATTATATTTCTTTAGCACCCTGTTTATTTTGTCTGTCGAACCCATATAGTAAGGTAAATCAGCGGTGATAGTAGGAGGTGATAAGTCTTTTTTGACTTTTAGATTTATTGCTCTTCTCCATGCGTTTTGGATCTCTTTGAACCCGTATTTATTTTGTTGTAGGGATTCCAACAGTGTTTTCTTTTCTTTTTGTAGATTTTTATTATTGGACACACGTTTTGGCTTTTGGCTAAAGTATGCAAAACAGATTCTCTTATGTTCTAACTCCATAATAAATTTAATGCTGTTATGTGCAAAGTTTAGATGTTGAAAGAACTGATTTAGTTTATCTTTGCCATGAGGCTATACAACAAACGTATCATCAACATATCTAAACCAAGTTTTTGATTTTAACTAAACATTTTTCATAATTTCAGTTACAAAATATTCTATGTAAATTGGCTATAACTGAAGAGAGCGGTGAACGCAAGGCCGCTCCTTCTACTTGCTTTAACAAGTTGTCTTTATAACTGCAATAAGTGTAAAGTTAAAGAACATATGGCTGACTGCAAACACCGCGGATTTACTAAATCAGCAGTAGCAGAATACGTGTGAAACCAAGGACACACGCTGAACTTTGATTAAACTAAAGTGTTAGCTAGAACTCCTTTCTACTTTCCCAGACTAATCCGTGAAGCTGTAGAAACAGAAAAACATCCATGTAATATGAACCGAGAAGACGGTTTAAGACTCAGCAAATCTTGGCTATACTTTTTCTTTCAGTGACATTTACCACTCTGAAGATGCAAGCTGCAATGTCTTGCGAAACGTCATTTTATTTGGGTTCACGAACGACGATACGGCACAGGCCAAGTTCTAATTCTTGTTTTGGCTCTCAAGAAGAGACTAAGACCAAGCCTAAGTCTGGGTGTATAACTACTACGCGGTCTAAGCCGAAAGTCGCTTATAATCAGTATTATATATTATAATAATATAACATAAAAAATGAATTTGGCGATAAAACATTTAAACGTTGTCAAGAATTTTGTACACCACAGTAATTGAAAAGACGTACCTAAGCAGTTAGAATATTTTGAGTTCTCAGCAATACGCCAATACATCTATTTTGTAATAAAAGAAACTTTTACTTACTGCAAACAAGTATTTATTGCAACAGTCTGGTTTAACTGCACACTACTCAAAAACAATGTTAATACACTGTCTGCACACAATAACTAAAAATTAAGTTGTACCACTGTAAAAACTAAATCACAAGTACAAAATATGATGCTGTATTATCGCAGCGTGCATAAGCTGTTTTATCAAAGGCGTTGAAAATATTTTTAAACTTTGGCAGCGCCGCTGGAGGTGAACTCGACTGTAGCATTTTACAATTATATATATAAGGAGGCGAAAGCGTCGTAATCCCATATGGAGGTAAGGTAGTACTAAATACAGATTTGTATTTTGTATGAAAAAAACATGTGATATCATTACCCCTCTACCTTTGCTTGTAAAATGGTGTAACACCTGACCCCTTAAATACGGAAAAAACTTGTGTAACATAATTTGTTCTACCGGATGGATGGGCGTCCTAAAGATATGCGGAGACGAAGACGATACAAATGCATATATATATATATATATATATATATATATATATATATATATATATATAGATATTTCGATCAACTTTTAAAACTAACTAGTAACAATACCACAATGAACTAACTTCTATATCTTTCTCTTTTTTTCCTAAGTTTATGTAGGCAACCAACAATACAAGTTTTACAGGCGCCAAATTTAAATTTCAAATCTTAAGTTACTACAATTATATTATATATTTTATTGATGCAAAAAATCTTTCTTTAGTCTTTTTAGATTTAAGTGAATACAAAAGATTTGTTTAATTTTACTACTATTTATTATTTTTCGTCCACAGTATCTTTTTTTTTATTGATTTAAAATTGTTGCACCTCCATAATAGCTTGTTTGCACAAATTCTTTTTATTGCATCTGTTGTACACGATCTGTGCTTGAAATTTAGATGACATTCGTATTGAAGAACATGCCCTTTCCAAGGTATATAAATTATAGGTACTGTAATTAAACGTACGACTGAATTCTTATAATTTGTTGCGTGAATACCAAAAATAACGTTGATCTATACTATACTAAAAACATATTCTACCTGATTGCGTTTTGTACTTTCTTACACCTTAATTATTATTCCAAGTTATTAGCTGAGAACGAAATAACGCCAACTTGACGATTAGGTCAATTTAAATTAAACCTAATTAAGTGTATAATAATAAAATATGTATCTGTGAGAACAAAAACAAATATACTAGGTACATGCACTGAAAGAAAAATTGTACATAAAGTCAATGTACGGCATATATCGACCTATAGTACATTAAAACAATGTATGTTTTCATTGAATTTATGTAATTTACATTATAAGTACGTAGTTTTTTTATGTACCTTACATTGATTCAATGTATCAAGTTGTATTTGTTATCTTTAAAAAGAATTTGTAATGAGATGATTATGGGTAAAAGAAATTATTATTTTGATGAAAAAAATGCACCTAATGTAAGTACTATGCAGCAATCTATTTAAAAAAAAAATTTTCTGCGGGTTTGATAACTTCTTTGAAATAAAAACAACAATTTTTTTTTCAGTTACTTGAATACGATTGTATAATTTCAGTGTTTTTTGAAAAAAATTGTATATTTTAGAATTTTGCTTATCTCTATAATAACAGTGCCAAAAGTGTTTGTATAGTAATAGGCACCTAAACTAATTTAACGTTTTGCCTTGTTAACATTACAAAGAAAAACTTATTACAAGCAAATAACTAAATATATTCTAATATAATTACGTAGTTACTCTTTCAAACATACCGAAGAGTGATTTCAAACGATTAAATTTTTCTTTACTGATCGGGTTGGTTGTTATCCGCCAATTGTTCATCAGATGGCACATAAACAACTTCAATATATCCGTTTTCACATTTTTCTCGTATAAAATGATGTTTTATATCGATATGTTTAGTGCGTTTGTGATGTTCCGATTTTTTCACAAGTCGAATTGCACTTTGATTGTCTACACGCAAAATTGTTGGGTTCTTATCGAGTTCTCCGAGATCATGTAATAAACGTCGTATCCAAATCGTTTACCTTGCTGCATTGGATACTGCTATGTACTCTGCTTCAGTCGTAGAAACCGAGACCGTCCGTTTCCGTTGACTGGACCAAGTAACGGCTCCTCCGTTCAGTTTGAAAATATACCCCGAAGTTGATCTTCTTGTAATGGTACCATTCGCAAAATCAGAATCGGAAAAATCCTGTTAGTTTTGTAGATTCTTGTGATACTCCGTATTGGATCCCAACATTTGCGGTATGTTTCAAATACTTAATGATCCGTTTTACAGCATTCTAGTGTGACATATCATATTTATTAAGAAATCTACTAACTAAACCGACTGCGTAACTAATAACCGGTCTACTAATAATTGCGATAAACATTAAAGCTCCCACTGCTTCCCGATATGGAATCTGCTTTATTTCGGTTGCGGTGGTCAGGATAGTATTTACGTCTACAGGCACGTTTGTTACTTTCGCGTCAATCATATTGAACCTTTTTATGATTTCTTGTATATAATTAAATTGATGAATAAAAACAGTTCCATTTTGACGATTTCGTTCAATTTCTAGACCCACAAAATAGTTTAAAAATTCAGTAACTGTAATTTCAAACTTATTCTTTAATTCTTCAAGAATTTTATTAATGCTGTCTTATCTTTGCTCATCATAAGACCGTCGTCTACAAAAATCACTATAATAACTTTATTTTTATTAACTTCTGTCTTATATACACATCGGTCTGCATCACATTGTTTAAAACTTAAACTTGTCTATAGTTTTATTCCAACATCTAGGCGCCTGTTTTAATCCGTACAGGGCTTTATTTAATTTACACACTACACCAGATTTTACGTCTGTGTCTTCTGGAGGTGACATATAAATTTCTTCTTCTAAATAACCGTTTAGGAAAGCGGTTTTTATATCGAACTGAATAATTTTACAATCGTGTGTTGACGCTAACGCAAGCAAAATTCTTATAGTATCAATCCCTTGATTTGGTTATATCCTTTAGCACTAAGTCTAGCCTTGTAACGTGATATTTCTCCATTAGGCGTTCTTTTCACTTTAAAAACCCATTTAGAGTTGATTACGTTTTTATTGTTCGGCTTTGCTACTAATTCCCAAGTATTGTTTTTCTTTAATGCCTCTAATTCTTCCTTAATCGATTTTTTCCATTTTTCCGAGTTGACGCTTTTTATCGCCTCATCGTAATTTTGAGGAAGATCTATTTCTACACAATTTGTTTCAAACTGTTCATATTTGCGTGGTACTCAGCGTCTTACGTTGTCTTAAATTATAAGGAGTTTGTGAAGAAGTCGATGACTCAATTTCTTCTTGTGCGACTTCTTATTCAATTTCTTGTAGAACCTCTTCTTAGTGATCACTTGCTTCATTTTCCTCTATTTCTATCTTTGCAGTATTGTGCCGAGTTTTAGTAAAACACGCATTTTCATTGAAAATCACGTCTTTAGAAACACTTATTTTATTTGTTTGAGGATCTAAAAACCTGTAATTTGTAGAGTTTCCGTCATACCCAACCATCATTAATTTTTTGCTTTTTGAATCTAACTTTGTACGTTTTTCTTTCGGAATGTGCATGTATGCGTCACACCCAAATATTTTAACATGACTTAAATTGGCCTTCTTTCCAGTCCACATTTCATGAGGTGTTTTCTCTGTTTTACTATTCAAAGTTCGGTTCAATACATACACTGCTGTGTTTACAGCTTCACCCCATAAATTTGCAGGTATATCCTTTTGATATAGCATCGATCGCGCACTTTCGACAATTGTCCGCATTTTGCGTTCCGCTTTACCGTTTTGTTCTGGAGTATATGGAGCTGTTCGTTCTATATCAATTCCAGTTTTTATTAGAAACTGCCGAAAATGTGTGTTAATTAATATACTCAGTTCCATTATCGACGTGTAATGTTTTTATTGAATAACCAAATTTGTTTTTACACGTAGTAACAAAATTTTTAAAACATTCAAACACGTCTGTCTTATGTTTGATAAAGTACACTACTCGGTTACCTACACAATCGTCTTTAAATAGAACAAAGTACTTAGCACCGTTTATTGTCGATGCTGACATTGGACCACAAAGGTCACTGTATATTAACTCACACGGTTTCGTATTTCGTACTACGCTCAAGAAAAGAAGTTTATGTTGTTTACCGTGAACGCACGCTTCACAAAATTTTTGATCAACATTATTTAAATCTATTCCTTCAATTAAACCTTTTGATGCCGTTTCTTTCAACGTTTTGAAATTGACGTGTCCAAGTCTATTATGCCACATTTCAAACTTCTCAGTATCCGTTGCCACATTTCCTTCATAAGAAACGATAGTATTAAACTGTAGGTAATACAGATTGTTCGATACACGTGCTGCACTAGCCGTAAGTTTATTATTTTCATAAATATATGCGTGCTTTCTTTTACTATTTTCATTATTTTGCGCGTAATAACCCAGCAAACATTAGGACGTTTTAATGACGTCAAATTTTCGTCACGTTTTACGTCAGAGACCTTAAAAATATGATGTCGATAAGACGTCAGATTTACGGGAAAATGTCACAGACCAATCACGTCATTTTGGGACGTAATTATAACGTAAATTATTGACGTCCTTATGATGTTAGAAAATGACTTATTTTGTACCAAAATGTAGTAGATTAATTTATTAATTCAATGCCTAATCTTAATTATCTAAGTGTGCCTGGATCATTATAAAGTAGAAAAAAATCAAAATTTTCCTTACTTATTACCATTGTTATTACTTAGTTAGATTTCAAAGTTTCTGGCTGGTAAAGTTGTTCAGTAAACAGGATATTGGAAAGAAATTATAATCAGATAAATTTAGCGTAAGTATTTTATTTTCTTTTGAACACCAAAAATCCTAATATTAGTGAAAAACAAAAAAAAGGTATTAAAAATGGAAATATTTAGTAGTTAAAATAATAACATGTATAGGTATTATTAGATGCTACATTTATAAATGTACCCTTGTACTTAACTAAATGCGGTACAAACCTTATTGCACAGAGTGTAAAGCAACAATATCTTTTCCATTTTGAATAACCATACATTTCCCAGTTATTATCGCTAAATCAAAAATTTTAAGTTGTAGTGACAAACTGTTCACAACATTAATTCCGAGTTTTGATGAAGTAAATGGATAGGTGTATAAAGGGGAATAAGAGAGAAATTTCTTACCAAGTATGTATACACCATTTTCATTTTTTACTATATTAAGTATTTCTTGTGCTTTAATAGTAAAGAGCGCAGATTTATAGTATATTTTTTTAAATTGAGTAAAGTTACATCTAAAATTTATGGGAACGGGACCTTATGTTCCATCTCTAATTTCGTCTCAGTTTCTTTTACAACCTGTACTGGGAAAACTAGTTCCACTTCCCTGATACGACGAAATATTTGAATTAGTGGATTTTTTGGAGATTTGACCAATTTTTTTAATTGTCCTAAATAATTTTCATATAGAAAACATGAAAAATTATCTAAAGGTCCATAAATTTCGCAATCCTTAACTATATGAGACAGTGCATGTACATTATATACAAGAAATTCCAAACCATTAATTTGTTCACTGTGACTAACAAATATGTCCAATAAATTACCAACATACTCATATCCAAACTGTTGTATATTATGTTTAGAAACAAGGATAGAAACACTACAATGTAAGAGCAAAAAGTGCTCATAAACAGCAATATCAACTGTATCTTTTAATACAACACCACCTACATACAAAAGAAATGTTCTAAATTCTGTGGCTTTCCACCTCTGCAAGTCACCTAAACTTCTAGGTTTTCTATTAAACTCACGTGGAATATGATCTTTGTATGATAATAAACGTTGTGAAATGCTATTAATTACATTACCACATAGTTTTACATTTATTCTAGGTTTACCAGTAATCCAAGAATTTAATAACTTTCGTGTTACCCCTAGACATATGCAGTGCATATAATCTATTGGAAACTTGGTAATAAAACCTATTTTTAGTTTTGCTATAGGAGAAATACCTAGATGGTGCTCTTTATTTTCTTGTAACTCAAATGATTTGTCAGTTCTCAGTTTTGCTCTACGTGGTTTTAAGATTACTCGCCCATTTACATAGTCACCCTCTTCCTCACATTTATCACACGAAAAATATCCTCCATGTGACTGCACCTTTTTTATATAAGCACGCGCAGGTGCATCACATATAAAATGATCGATTTCAATATCATATACTTGTTGTAAAATTTTAAAACCATTATGTAATAAATATATAAGTTCGGAAATGAAATCTTCGAGATAACCTTCTAATGGAAGTGGTTTGGATGTCCCAGCAAAAATACCAATTATAAAAGGACTAGTAGTATAATTTCTTATAAAACCTAAAATAGACCAAAGTTGTAAATTATTACTTTTAAAGATAGGCAAACCATCAAAGTTAAAGCTAATTTTAATTTTATTATCAGGAAGTTTTGGATTTGGGGTCTTTTGGAACATATTATTTAGGACACGTGTTAATCCAAAATGACAGTAATCACCATTATTAAGCTTTTTAATGTGTGCATGATTAGGAGAATGTAATAATGTGCGTGCATCACATGGAAGGTTCGAATGAAAAGGCGAAAGAATATTCAGGAGAGCAGAGAGAGCAGTATGTGTTATATTATGAGAAGTAGCCCACTGGCATTTAGAACGCAAATTATAATTAGAAGGGACATCAGTAGGATTTTTGATAAAATCACTATCTACCAAAAACATAGGAACATTTTCATGAATACTATCCATTGAATCTATATTAACAGTCTCAGTATCAGTATTAACATTAGATAAATAATTATCTGTTGTGTTATTATCCGAGGGCAAAAGAAATTTTGCTTCAATCTCAGCATTTTTTACGGAAGTGCTGCCGTTAGAAATAGTTGCAATTGAATTTTGTCGATAAAAACTAGAAATGCTCGCAACATTTCTATACATTTGTCTTTTACTAATCAATTTCCTTTTTTTTACAAGGGTTTTTATAGATGTAGCTTCCATTACAATATATATAATATATAGAAATAATAATAATGAGAAAAAGCGGACCTTATGTCTTCTGTTTAGTTAATCACAAACATACACGTTGAGGTGCATGTTTCAACCAATCTTTAATGCAGTTTTCTATACCTGCTTCTGTTGCCTGTGGTTCTTTTGTTTTCACTCCACCTAAAAATTAAACAAACTTTCAGAATTTTTCAAAAAAATGTAATTGGCTTAAAAATATACAAATTTGGATACTTGTAATGTTTCCAAGAGAATGTTAAAAACATTCCCCCAAAATTTAAATTCTTTATTTGCTATGTAAAAAACACTCTTTATTATATGTTATACTTACGAACAACAGCATCTCTCAATTTCAATTCTGCAAAGGACTTCTTTTTTAGTGAAAAGGAATTTGTGAATCATTTTTGATTAACCAAAGCAACTGTAAATTATTTAGTTGGTAGGAAATTATTTTATAAAAATTCTGAAATTATTGTAATGTTGTTGCAGAATGCATTGGTAAGTCAAATATTATATCGACTGACAAAGGGTCGGAGACATAAACGCCGAATGGACACAACGTCGAAACTTGGACATAACGTCGAAATGAACTGTTAGACACATCGCAGAAACTGGACATAACTCCGAAATCAGCCGTTGGACACAACGCCGAAAAAGGACACAACGCCGAAATCAGTAGTTGGACAAATCGCCGAATGTGGACACAACGTCGAAAAGCAAAAATTGACGGTGCATAGATCGGAAATCGGGCGTCGAAGCCGAAGTATCAACTTTCTCTAAAATGACAGTCTCTTTTGCAGAAATTCTAACGTCGGACATAATACCGAAATTTGTAATTGGACACATCGCCGAAATTAGACACAACACCGAAACGTCTTATCGACTGTGGACACAACGCCGAAACCTCTCCGTAGATGTATTACGAAGTAAATCGGTTTACATATATCTTTGCCAATTTTTAAATCCGTTATTATAAAATAATTATATTTTATGAAACTATTCAAAATATTTTTGTAATTTGATATTTAAGATTTGAAAAAGTTCAATGATATTATTGGATGTGATTAAATAATTGAGATTGGTCGTCTTTTCAATAATGTATTTCTATTAAATTAATTTCAATATATTGCAACATATTTCAGCCTTTTCTAAAAATAAGGTCGTCTTCCGGCAGTTTTTCAAACGAAGCTTTTACCTCATAAATATTTCAAAGATTAGATTAACTTAAATCTCGTTATTTTTTTTATAATATGACATGGAAAAATTGGTGCCGAATGCACACTAAACATTTGTCGTAGGTCGGTTCAATTAATTTTTTGATTAATTGTCACCGTAGGCGTAGACGACGTTTATAGTGAACAAAATGTTCTCTTTTTCGATCCAAAGGTAGGTTAGAGTTGTCCTACATAGTTTTTGTCAAAAAAACTTTGAAAATACTTAGAAAATAGACAATAAAAATGTGTATTAATTCATATTAATGTAATATGAGAAATGTATAGTAAAATATTTAAAACAAAGAAGACTAACATATAAAACACCTGTCAGCAATAAATGTACATATTTATTATCTTAAATTTTATACAACAAGAGTCAATTATGTTAGTACTACTCGCACATATTGCTCAACCTTAACTCGGTCAATAGGACAGATCGAATGATCAACTGCTCTATCATAGGCGATGTCCTCTTCACTGGCTGGAATTCCATTTAGATTCTGCCGAGTTAAACAACATTCATCGCACAGTCCAAAATGTTTACACGGTAGCAAAACCGTGGTTGGTGCATCTGTTTGGCATATCATGCAAACTGCAGCTTCTCTAGGTTCGTCTTGATTTGACGGTGGAATTTCGTCTTCAACAGCAGCTTCTTCTTCGTTAGAATCACTGTTATCTGAAAATATGAGGTTAAATAATCTTATTATTATACCGTTATTAGTGACTAATCATAATTAGTAGGTAGTAGGTGCTTTTACACAAGCATTATAATTTTCTTTTTAGAAAGAAACTGTTATAAAATGGTTCACAAGTAACAAAACATAAAAATAACCTACCTATACTGAATGTTTGCGGAACATTGCTTGATAAAGGAACCAGTACAAACTCCTCATCCTCTTCGTAATTTTCAATATCTTCTTCCCCGGAAAAAGCGCTTTGAAAAATTCGTTCGACGCTGTATTGAACTGCATTTAAAAGTCTTCCCACATCACTATTCGCATCGAACTCTTCGATTGCTCTTTTTATTCTGGCATCATTCAGCCTGTACTTTCGTTTGCGTATGGATCGAATCTGCAAACCTTCGTCCACAAAAGCCTGAATTTCGCTAGCAGTGGATGCAGTGATCTCTTGTAAACGTTCTGACAATGGTAAAGAAATATGTTAATGAGGATTTGGCACATATCCGTACATATATACGATCTACATTTAGGTATGTACCAAGGATACTTCAAAATCCGTCATGATCAACTGTGGTTTGAGTTCTGGTACAGTATTTTTTATTTTTTCAAAAACGTTATCGTAAGCTGCTGTCTTTCTACATCGCATTAATGCAAACGCACATGGAAATGCCTTAAAACACGATTAGTTAACGAATCATTAAATAGAAATAAATATCATCAACTTACATAACCATAGTGGATAACCATTAGTGTAAGAAGCTGAGCGCTTTGTGGATGTCGAGGGCGTACTTTAAAAGTTCCATCTATGTGAATTTCTTTAGCATTAGCCAACAAAGATCTTAAACATTCGGCTATAAACACAAAAGACATCATGTCACCTTCGCCCACTGTCCCTCTGCAAAAAGGCTGCCCTGCTATTCTTCCATATTTCTCACTTTCTTCACAAAATTTTCCATATTCTTCCAATGATTGCGGCATTGGCGGCTGTGTTCTCAGGCGCTCACGTCTCATTGCTTTAGAAGTAGAAGGAAATGCTAGCTTGCTAGCAACATCGGTTGCAGCGCTACAAAAATCGACTTATTATTGAAAGTATGAAACGAAAATGCTCGGTCGAAAAAACAATTAACTACTCTGTAAAAAGAAACTAAGTTACGCTGGGATAATTTAGTTTTCTCTTATTCGAATATTCTTTAAGGAATCATTTTATTTGTTGTACTCTTATTCAAAGTATTTATAATATTCGTTTTATTTGAACTTTATTGAAATTCAAATAAAATCAAGAAGTATTCAAGTATTTATCGACCATGCATTAGAATAAATGCCAAGAGAATGGTTTAGTGTACGTACCTTGCAGTATGTCTTATAAATATAGTTTTTACGTCTTCGCTAGTCGCAGCAGCAGCATTCATCATTGAATTCCTAAGCAGCAAAGATTCTTTCTTTTCCACATCGGGTAGATGATTATGCCCTTCACCGGTTTTTATGAACTGCATGTCATTGCAACATGCTTTGGCGAGACAACCATTTTCAATACATACTAAGTACGTTTTCCCGTTTTTAATTTTATTTTTTTTATAAAGAAATCCAAGGTCCGTGAAGTTAGCAGTGCATAAACGGCACAAATGTCGGGACATTGTGCAACGGTTAGTGCTTCGTTTGTGCTGGTTTGTGCCGTTATCAGTTTTTTAGCAAAACCTCAATTGACAGAGTTATGGCGATTTTTGAGTGCACTGCTAACTTCACACCTTACTAACGGCACAAATGTCGGGACCTAGTGCAACGGTTAGTGCCTCGTTTGTGCTGGTTTGTGCCGTTATCAGTTTTTTAGCAAAACCTCAATTGACAGAGTTATAGGGATTTTTGAGTGCACTGCTAACTTCACACCTCACTAACGACACAAATGTCGGGACCTAGTGCAACAGTTAGTGTCTCGTTTGTGCTGGTTTGTGCCGGTATCAGTTTTTTAGCAAAACCTCAATTGACAGAGTTATGGCGATTTTTGAGTGCACTGCTAACTTCACACCTCACTAACGGCACAAATGTCGGGACTTAGTGCAACGGTTAATGCCTCGTTTGTGCTGGTTTGTGCCGGTATTAGTTTTTTAGCAAAACTTCAATTGACAGAGTTATGGCGATTTTTGAGTGCACTGCTAACTTCACACCTCACTAACGGCACAAATGTCGGGACTTAGTGCAACGGTTAGTGCCTCGTTTGTGCTGGTTTGTGCCGGTATCAGTTTTTTAGCAAAACCTCAATTGACAGAGTTATGGGGATTTTTGAGTGCACTGCTAACTTCACACCTCACTAACGGCATAAATGACGAGACCTAGTGCAACGGTTAGTGCCCCGTTTTTGCTGGTTTGTGCCGCAGTATTTTAAAAAGCATCAAGTTTTTAAATAGTGTTTGAGCAGTAGTTATGTAACACACAACGATGACAGTTGTACTAAGATGAACTAATAAATTCTCATACGTAAATTTGTATACAATGCATTGTGAAACACAAATATGTATTTACTATATTAATTAAATACGAATCAGTTCTATTATGTGATATAACTAAATCGACGTAATACACAATATTATTTGAATAGAATAGACTGCAAAAAGATTATTTATATATACATGTGTCAGCTACCACAAAAGCATTCTTTAAATAATTAAAGCTTTTATCAAATTATGTAATTCCTCAGTTTTCTGAAATTAATGTTAGTGTTTTAGACTAATATACTTAGTAGTTCCATTTGATAATTTAGTACCCGTTTTTTTTCACTTTTTTTTGACTAATTAGAGTTAGTTTAAATTCTTAACTATGGTTAAATCAACTCTTAGGTATAATAATCCAAATAGTCCCACATTATGTATTTTTGAAAATATTACTTATACAAAATTTTTCTTCAAACAAAAATTTGTTTTAACATCTTAATTTAATAATATATTATACAAAAAAAAACATTTAAGCATGTTAATATAAATTTTTTTAACTAGAAGTTTTATGTAAACAATTTGTTTCAAAGTCTAGGAAACATTGTTAAAAAATATCCAAAATTTTTAGTTTAACATTTTTTTATAACAAAGGTTTTTCTTTTTATTATTTCTGGACACATTGTAGTGGGATATTTCCAAAATTAATTTTTATGACAGTTGATATTTATAATTTATTATTCTGGTAACAAAAGCATATTCATTTTTAATCGTAATTTAAAAAGCAAATAGAAAAAGAATTTTGTTTTTTTCCAAAAATTTTAATTGTTCGTCTGTACTATTATTTTACATAAATTTTTTTGATTAAGCACGTAATTATCTAGAATAGAGTATTTGTCATTTCCCAAAGTAAATCAACATTTTAAGTGGTAGGTATTAAGATTCAATTATATATTGAAATTACTGAATTTAATCTCTAGGAGAATTTAGCGCAGTAAATATGTGATTTTTTTTAAAAATATGGATACTTTATTTTTCTTAAGTATTGTTGGTGCTGATTGGCCTATCATGTATTTACTTTTAACTGGATTTAAATTTGAATTTTTTGTAGGAATTAAAGAAAAAGATATACTAAGAAATGCATTGTATTTTATTTTGTTTGCAAGACCAACTGATTTACGGCGGTTCTATACTGTCGTAAACAATACAATATAAACACCGACAGTTCTTCAAATTACAATGCTCACCGCACGAAGACAAATAATAAGGATTATTGTTCTCTATTTTTACTAATCTTATTTTCTTGTTTATTGAGAGATTAGATACACCAACATTTAAGGGATTTATTTTACTTTTTAGAGAATTTGCACGTGTTGTTTTGTCTTTGCGGGAAAAGTTCAAACAACATAATTTTAAGAATTGTTTACGACTTTTGTAAACAATTTGTTGTGGAAAGTACACGACAGTATTGTAGAGTATTTCACTGTAAATCTCATTTGTAAATGGTGCAAAAATTGCATACTTAAAACTACGTTAAAAAACGAATTCTGGTCAAAGGTGTTGTGAAAAAAAAGTGTGGTTTCTAAAGTAAAATGCCGAGAATATTAAAAATCGATCCGGAATGTATTAAACGTGTGTTACTTGAAAATAGGGAAGATGTACTACCTAATTTACATAAACCATCTGCGATAGTATGGAAGAACTTATCATAATTATTGGGAAATAAGATTTCTCCTAAAGGTATTTATACAGCTGTTCAGTGTAATAGGTACAATTTAAAAACTGTTCTTGGTATTGAACATTATATAAAAGAAGACAGTGAATCTGAATCTGAAAGTGAAGATTATTATGACAACAGTGTAAATAAATCTTTAAAAAATTGTGCAAAATATAAATTAATAATTACACAAAGTATTTGGGTTCAGATTAGACCTATTTTAATAAAACAGAAAGATAGATTAATTTTAAAATTACAAACTGGTTGGACATCTGTTGTAAATAAAGAATTGTGCAAATTAGACAAGAAGTGCTGTTTGGGGGTGTTCAAGAACCATCGCGTATCAAATTTCGGAAAATATTATTTAACAATTAATGGCTACTGCTCAGAATGTAACGCTAAATTATTTGTGTATCAGAAACAAAAATGTGAACAGCAAGACGTAATTCTAACTGCAAAAATTGAAGAACAAGATGTGTCACTGCATTTGAATAAAAGACGCAAATTGTTAGGCTTAGAAAGAAAATCTCTAGAAATTAAATTATCTGAAGGAAAACTGGGCGTCAACCTTCAAAGAGAAGAAGCGTACAAAGCATTTGACAACAATAACTTCAATATTAGAACTATGTACAGCATAAATGTGCTGAGAAAATGCAAAGAAGAATTTATGAATAAGAAACTGTCTGCATTAAGTAAAGACAAAAGTGTCTTAGAAAACTTAATGGCGTTAAAATATACAGAACCATACAGTAATTCCATACTTCACATTTCTATAGATAAATTTATGCTACAATATTGGTCTTTAGAGCAACTACAAATTTATAACAGCTATATAAAAAACAATAGCGATTCTTTATTAGTCATTGATGCAACAGGTTCACTAGTAAAAAAACTTATAAGACCACACGATACATTATCTGGGCATATTTTTCTTTATTCTGGAGTCATTCACATGGGAGTCGAAGGAGGACAAATACCAGTAACTCAATTGCTATCCGAAGCACACGACACAAATTCTATTGCTTTTTGGTTAAATAACTGGTTACGTCTTGGTGCAAAAAAACTTAAAACTGTGGTGGTGGACCATTCTCTTGCTTTACTTGGTGCGGTATCATGGTCGTTTGCAAACATGACCCTAGAACAGTATTTAGATAAGTCGTGGAAATTGTTAACTGGGCAAGCTAATGATTTCCTAAATATATTTATTAGAGTAGATTATGCTCATACTATTAAAACTATATGTCGTTGGAATTCATTAAAAAAGCCCAAACTTCTTCGAGACTTTTATATAAGAGTTTTGGTACTAATTGTTAGAGCTGAATGTTTTGAAGTAATTAAAGACATTATAAAAAGTTTATTAATTGTATGTAACAGTGAGTACGCGGGTTACAATGACAAACACGAACTTACTCTATCCGAAATTCACAAACAAAAATTAAAAAACTTAATAGCAAGCGGGGGTACATGTTTTTTTGAAGACGTGGATGATATTGAGAATGAAAAATCTTACAATATAGAGAATGCAGATGAAGAAATTAAAAATTATGACTCCTCAGTTCAAATGTGGTACGACGATTTACGTAAAGAATGTTTAGAACTGTGTAGTTGCAAAAGTGATGCTGAAAATTATCACTATCGACCAGAATTGTGTGCAGATTTAAGACGCCATTTAAGAACATTTGTGTTATGGTCTGGAGTAACGAAAACATTTTACAACTGTTCTCACACTACCAGATCTTCATCGAGTGTTGAAAGTTATTTCAACGATTTGAAGAATAGAACTTTGCAGCAATACACTACCCTACAAATTGACAAATTTTTTCTTATTCATTATGAGTCCATTCAAGCATTGATGGTAATTGGAAAATCCAATTTAATCGGTAATAACTAATTATATAAAAAATAATAACACTTTAGTAATTAATTTCTAGATACAATAGGCGATAAAAACAATAAATCAGAAGATCAGGATAATTCGGCGATTACATTAAATACAGGCGAGGTAAATCCAAACTTTGGTGGTGAGTAAAATATTTTGATTTTTTAATAACATAGTTCAAATTATCTTTTGATGCAACAATTTTTTTTCGCTATTTTTAAACCTTTTACATTGGTTTTTATAAAAACTCTTTATTTTTGTTTATAAACATATTTACTATTATTTTATCGAGTAATTTGTAATAACAGTAAAAAGATCACATAGTAAAAATTCAACAGAGATACAAAAACTACATACATATATTTTAAAAACAAAATTTTGCTTTCAGATGAACTGCACCAGTCTGAAAATTGGCACGGTTTAGCCGAGAAAAAATGTTTTCCTAGAAAAGAAAGAAAACCTTTCTACGGAAGACCAATCCCTGAAATTTTGTATGTCAAAGAAGGCCAAAAAATTCAATTAGGTTTATTGAAAAACGGCAACACTTTCAGAAATCCACTGACAATTAATAAAGAAAAGATTATAATTACCAATACTTGTGCGGTTGATTCTATACTGCAGGCAATTACTGGCGCTTATTGTGATAGCGTAAGTTATAAAAATTATATCGACGATACAATTAACTCCATTGATAGCACTGTTCGAGAAATAGTCATTGTATTATCCAAAGGAGTAGCTACAAACGCTGCTTATCAACTAAGAGGTCAACTAATTTTAAATCACAACAAATACTTTGTGACAAGTTTCTTAATTAATAATTCAAAAAAATAGAGTGCAGTAGTAACGTAACTCTAATTGTAGAGCGGTTACTTGATGTTGAAAGTAGTAGTACTAAGTCAGTGTGTGCCAATAATCATTGCGGGTACGATATAAATGTTAAATCTCCTTTACAGCCTATAAACATAAATGTAATAAAAACTAAAGGATTTTACAATTTAAAAGAAGCTTTAGATGATTGTGTGGATATAAGGAGTAAATGTTTTTGTAGCCAACAAGCACAAGTAAACACAACAACTTCTGGACATCTATTTATTGACGCTTGCGATTGTGGTGTTTCTACACTTAACAACATTTCCAATAATATATATTTCTTTGAAAAAACATATCACCTGAGAGCAGTAATTCATTTTGTAAATGCTGGTACACCAATTACAACAGAAATCGACCACAGAATAGGTCATTACATATCATATATTAAACGGTTGGATTCCATATGGGAAGGATACGATGATCTAATGAAATAAAAGAAATATTTTAATGGTGAAACTGTTGTAGAACCTCATATACTATTTTATACAATTTAGTTTTTAAAGACGTTATAAAGCATTTATTGTATTATTGGTATACTTGTACGCAATAAATAATAACATATTGAAAAGCTTTAATTAATAATAATTATTGCTTATATTTTAATATACTCTCAATTAAATTTATTCGCAGATTAAAAACAATTACTTGCTTTAGTTAATCCTTAGATACGATTGTTTTAACCAGCGAATAAATTGAACCGAGTTTGGTGAAACTGAACATAAGTGGAATAAATTCTGTAATTCAAAGGGGTGAAGTTCGCGAGAAAAATCATGATAGGCAAAAACGAAAAAACCCCATGAATGAGTATTTATATAGTATATAAATGTTTCTAGCTTTTTATCTGGAAGTTAAAATTTTCTACATACATATTTACAAAAGAGGGTAAAACCACCCGTAACTTTTTTTCAATTGTAAAGGTAGGTCAAGTGGTATGAAAAGAAATACAACGCAATAAATGTTTTTTCAAAAATATTAACATTATTTTGTTGAAACAAAAATTTAAATCAAAAATAACAAGTAAACGCACTCTGTTAGCAAAGAAACCTTCATTTGAGAACCTTTATTAAATTATACAAACGATTTTTTTTTTGCAAAGAAGTCGTTAATTTGTTGTTGTGCACTAAAAAATTGCGAAAGGCACTAACCGTTGCACTAGGTCCCGACATTTATACCGTTAGTGAGGTGTGAAGTTAGCAGTGCACTCAAAAATCGCCATAACTCTGTCAATTGAGGTTTTGCTAAAAAACTGATAACGGCACAAACCAGCACAAACGAGGCACTAACCGTTGCACTAGGTCCCAACATTTGTGCCGTTAGTGAGGTGTGAAGTTAGTAGTGCACTCAAAATGCGTCATAACTCTGTCAATTGAGGTTTTGCTAAAAAACTGATAACGGCACAATCCAGCACAAACGAAGCACTAACCGTTGCACTAGGTCCCGACATTTGTGCCGTTAGTGAGGTGTGAAGTTAGCAGTGCACTCAAAAATCGCCATAACTCTGTCAATTGAGGTTTTGCTAAAAAAACTGATAACGGCACAATCCAGCACAAACGAAGCACTAACCGTTGCACTAGGTCCCGACATTTGTGCCGTTAGTAAGGTGTGAAGTTAGCAGTGCACTCAAAATGCGCCATAACTCTGTCAATTGAGGTTTTGCTAAAAAACTGATAACGGCACAATCCAGCACAAACGAAGCACTAACCGTTGCACTAGGTCCCGACATTTGTGCCGTTAGTGAGGTGTGAAGTTAGCAGTGCACTCAAAAATCGCCATAACTCTGTCAATTGAGGTTTTGCTAAAAAACTGATAACGGCACAATCCAGCACAAACGAAGCACTAACCGTTGCACTAGGTCCCGACATTTGTGCCGTTAGTGAGGTGTGAAGTTAGCAGTGCACTCAAAAATCGCCATAATTCTGTCAATTGAGGTTTTGCTAAAAAACTGATAACGGCACAAACCAGCACAAACGAAGCACTAACCGTTGCACTAGGTCCCGACATTTGTGCCGTTTATGCACTGCTAACTTCACGGACCCAGAAATCCATCTTCTGCAAGACACGTGTAATACATAGCACCACGTCTCTTTGCGGGCACCATAATAACTTCCATTATTGCAAATATTGAAAACGATAGTACCAAAACGCACTTTAAGGTACCAACTACTACTTAAAAAATTCAAAGTGACACTACAAAGTGTTCGCTTGAAATAAAATTCTGTTATGGTGAAAGCGTTTATATGTATATGCACTGTCTCTGTACTGTAATAAATTAAATACAGTCGGAACCTAATACTCCATCTCAAAAATGCCGCTTTTCTTTATTTATGGTGCGGATTACATAAAAAAGGGCTTTGATTGACAGAAAATCTTTAATCTTTTTATGTGCAATAAGCATAAAGATTTTCATAAACTTAGGAAATCTTAGTGACCACAAGCCTACAAAATACTAAGAATTGCATACTATACTATTGCCAGTTGCACTTAGGGATTATCTATAATAGATACTATTTAGCGGTCAGAATAGTTGTAGCCAAAGTATCTTGGGAATGACATTTTAAATAATGATACATGTTACATTTTTGAGAAAATTGAATTTTTATATCTATCTCATTCTAACACGAACTTTTGTGTACGACGAATGCATATTTATTTGCATTTATCACAAATAATTTGTATTAATGACTACACATAAAGTGTATTATATCCCATTACGCAATTAATCACAAAAATAAGAAACGTAAAAAAAGTTTCATTCTTAGTGTAGTGCGTTACTGCCAAGAATTGTGCCTACGCAGTGCTAAACGCAAATAGTTAAAATAAGAAAATTAATAGCAAAAGTCGATTCACAAAAAGCCGAAAGCCGGAAGTATTTGTAAGAAACACGATTTCTGCAAATACTGACAGAATGCACCCCTTAATCTTTACCCAATGTACATAGGTAATAAAATTTGTGGTAAACAGTTTTAAATACCTACTACCTGCTTTATTACATTTCTGGGAAACTAATTTCTCAGACACAAGTTTAAGATTACGGTTTTTTTTATAATAGACGCCGTCAAAGATGTTTTCAAAATAAAATAACAAATTAGCATTTATTCTGAGAAATAATTTAATTTAAATAAAAATTGGAAATAGTTTAATACATAGGTAAGTTTAATATGATCTAGATTCAAGATCTCTGTTCAAAAATCTCAGAGACTGCAATATTAATAAATCTTAGACAAAGATGAAATATCGATTTCATTTAAAATAAATACCTACACATTTTAGGAATTAATACTATCCAATAAGAATACCAATGATAATACCTAAAACAATTGAAAAAAGTTCTTACATACCGTTAATAATTAATTTAGTTTGCGTTTGAAAGTATTGTCTTCGCTACTTTATTTATTGTAGCAAACAATTCTACATACTTTCAGTGAATTGTAGCGCGCTGCGTCGTAACCGTGCTAGCCACATTAATCTCTTAATTTAACACTTGATATCGTTCTGTATCGCAGTGATGGAAAACATGAAAATGCCAAACCCTTGTACCATTTATACCATTAATTCAAATTAATGGTAATACCTGCCTATAACACAGGTTAAAATTACATTTCTGTAAAAAAATTCACATATTTATTGATCATTTAATATAGGTTAAAAAAAAAGCTTTTAAAACATGAACGAGATAGAACATTTGTTTTGCTACAGGTTTAAATCTAAAACTGGAAAACGGGGAACAAGTGAAACTGCTAGGCGCACTTATAGATACTTTTTAACGACATGTGTACGTCATTCGCAATTCGTATTAATATGACAGATGCCGTGCATCAATTGCATATATGAAAATTAGCCTTTAATTACTACAAAATAGTAAATTTGTTCCAAGATTGTGTGGGGTACGTACAACTAAAAAGAATGCATTAAGGCTATAGTAAACAAGAATTTAGCTTGACGTTAAAAGCAAAATTGTGATGATTGAATGTTTACTAAAAAAATTTTCATATTGCGATTAAATTGGTATATGTCTATTTCTACAATTTTGTTGAAAAAAAAATTATTATTTTTATAAACAAAAGAAAACGGTTTTTACACATTTTCTAAAGAACGAAGTGATATACTTTAAAAATTCTTTCACTGTGCTGTATATATTTATGATGAGCAGGTTATGTAAAAAAAATTATAAAATTAGAAATAATTGTTTAAATAATAAGACTAGTTTAAATTTTCGTATGTTAGGGAAACTATAGTTTTTTACTTGTATTTTTATTATTTTTGACCGTACTGCAAATAAAACAGCGTCTTGACCTTCTCACAATAAAAAGACACATATTTTACAAAAGTATATTTTAATAGATGTTCTAATTACTATAAAAATGTGTTAGAAAGTTATTAAAATTATTAGTTTTTTTGTAGGCAACTCAACTTACACATTTTTCTTTAAAACATCGGCACACTTAATCTGCACAGGTAGTTAAAAAAGGGTAGGAAGAGCAGGTAAATTTCGGTGCAATTACAAGTATTATAAAGCTGTTTACTATTCATTTACATTTTGGTCTTTTGACTGTATCTTTTTTGAACTTTTCCTGTAGTTACTATTTATTATATTACAAATCTAATATGGGGCGTTACATTCGTAGGAATAAAAAAACTAAAGCAGCTCACGCGCAAAAATTGCGACGAAAGCGTGAAAATTTAAAGAAAAACATCGAGACAAGTGAATCTTATGTGCCTGAAGATGCTCATGTTGAATATTTTAATCTGTAAGTACTTCAAACTAGTATACAAGAATATAAACTTACTAATTCAATTTAATCTAAAACGAGTAAATTTTAAAAAGCGTTTACGTTATAAATTCATCTATTTTTCTTACATTGAAAAGTTCAATATGTATGTATTTTAACTAATGTTATAATTGCAAGAACATGTTTCCAGGTTAATTAACCTAAGTTACCAACTTTTTATTTATGTTTTATATGCCCTAATTCGAATAACTGGTATTACTATGATCACACAATCTAATCCAGTAAACCATTCTTATAAAATTGGCTCCTTTTGTCAAAACCATCAATCTTATTTTACACCGTAGTGTTAAAAATATATCATTTTTAGCCTTCCTGAAGAAAATCTACCTGATTTGGAAACCGAATTTTCAACTTCTGAAATACTTATTGACGGAAATCGTATAATAAACTTTCAATATGTTTTCAAGGAAATAATGAAATTACAGCAGCATTCAAAAGCGGATAACTGTAAGGGCTCACTCATTATATCAGGCGAACATAAAATTGGTTTATATTCCACATTTACAATTAAATGTACAGGATGTTATAAAATATTCAAAATCAATACTCAAGAGAACACCCATCGCCTCAATGAACAATTTGTATGGGCAACACTTTCTATTGGAAATGGATACGCTCAAAGTACTGAGTTTCTATCCATTTTAAATGTAACAGGAATGTCTAAGCCGTTCTTTATGAAAAATGAAAAAAAGATTGGACTGAAATGGGAAACTGCTCTTGCACAAGAGATGCAAGAAACAGCAGAAACAAAAAAAGCATATGCTTTCAAAGCCGGAAATATTGAACAAGGAATCCCTTATATAACTGTTGTTGTAGACGGAGGTTGGGCAAAACGTTCTTATGGTCACAGTTACAAATCAAACTCTGGTGTTGCTTGTATCATTGGTCAGAAGACTAAGAAATTGTTGTATTTAGGGGTTAAAAATAAATTTTGTTTTTCCTGCTGTCTGACAAAAAACAAAGAAAATAAAAAGCAACATACTTGTTTTAAAAATTATAGCGGTCCATCAACAAGTATGGAACAAGAAATTATTGTACAAGGATTTTCAGAATCAGAAAAAATGTACGGGTTGCGATATAAATATTTTGTAGGGGATGGAGACTCAAGCGTGTACGCTCGTCTTATTCAACACGTTTCCTATGGAAAATTTATTCACAAATTGGAATGCGCAAATCATGTTACCAGAGCTTTTACATCTAATTTAAATAAACTATCAAGAAATGTTAATTTTGACATTATTGGTCGCAAATTACTAAAAACCAATTTAAAGAGATTGTCTACGTCATTGCGATGTGCCATATCAAATAATAAAGAAAATAATATATTACGACGAGATATATTGAACATTCCTCAACACGTCTTTGGTAATCATTCAAATTGTAGAGATGTTTATTGTAAACGAAAAGAAGATAACGAGGTTAATCAAATTCCCTTACTTACTACTTGTGAATTGTATACCGAGATAATGAGGTTAATTGAAAATGTAGCAAATAAATCAGAACGTTTAGTAACAAATGAAACCACTAACCATGCAGAACGTTACATGTCATTGGTGGCGAAATTTACAGGTGGCAAAAGAATAAATTTTACGCAAAACGGATCATACCAAAGAAGATGTATTGCTGCTGGTTTATCGTTCAACTCGGGTCCTTCATGGCATAAACAATTTTTCAGTACTCCTATCATTAACAATTTTTGTAATAATCGAAGTAAACAACAAAAAATAATGAATAATAAAAAACAAAAAAAACCTAAAAGTGTAAACACTAGTCTTTATAATAACGATTACGGAACGAACGCAGCTGCTACTGATATTAGTTTAGAAGAATTACATTTAAAAACAGAAAGCATCCTGAAAACATTAGAAGAAGAATCAAACGATAGAGACAATATTTTTTTAAGAACTGTAGAGCAGTCGAATAATATTTTATGGCATCAAATGCGACGACATAGACTAACGGCTTCTAACTTTTATAACGTTTGCGTTCGAAGAACAAAAACACCATGTCATAACTTGCTCAAATCATTATTATACAAAAATCCAAATTCTCTAATTAATAGAAAATCCATAATGTATGGAAAAATAATGGAAAGTATCGCTATAAAAAAATATGAACTACTGAAGAATGTTCATGTTGAGAAATGTGGCATTTGGATATCAAAACTACATCCGTATTTAGCAGCTTCACCAGACGGAAAAGTTACAAATGAGAAACTCATCGAAGTAAAGTGTTTATATTCTATAAGAAACAAAAACATTACGGAAGTAGCTAAAACAAAAAATTCTTTAGGTTTAGTGTTTGTAGATAATAAAGTTAGTTTAAAAAAAATCACAAATATTGGTATCAGGTACAAGGTCAATTAAATTTAATTGAAATAAATTCTTGTGATTTAGTATTGTACACAGATACAGACCTAGTAATTATAGAAATAACTAGAGATAGTGAGTTTTACAATAATTTAATGTTACCTAAATTAATTAATTTTTACAAAAACTGTATGTTACCTGAGATTGCAGATCCAAGAATACCTAGAGGAATGAAAGCAAGAGAACACGGTGAATAATATTAAATAATTAAAAAAAAAAGTTTTTTTTGTATTCGTAGTTTTATAATTCTATGAATTTATGTAATATATATATACAATAATACATACAAAACATTTTGTGTTTGTGTTTTTCATATAAAGTTTTACTTTGACAATATTGATTATAAAAAAATTCATGCAACATAATATAACCAATGATATAACTTATATTATGCCGATAATCGGAGCCAGGTACAAAATTAGTAACACGCTGAAAATTTAAAATGCGAAAAGTTGAATTTGCTTGTGTTGGTTAAGTTGCCTAAAAACTTAAGTACGTAAAATAACTGCTTGTAGCGACACCTTTTCAGCAAAAGTTTGCATAAATTTGTTTACTATACCCTTAATCACAGCTTTAAGTACTTTTAGAAAAAAAATTCGATTATATTATATTATTTCGATTATATTATATGTCTTATTGCGATGTTTCGGCGTAGTGTCTCAATCGACGATATGTCCATTAAGCTGTTTTGGTGTTGTGTCCTTTTCGACGATGTGTCCATTTTGAATTTTTGGTATTATGTCCATCGTTAGAATTTCTGAAAAAGAGGCTGCCGTCGTTTTAGAGAAAGTTGACACTTCGGCTTTGACGCCCGATTTCCGATCTATGCACCGTCAATTTTTGCTTTTCGACGTTGTGTCCACATTCGGCGATATGTCCAACTACTGATTTCGGCGTTGTGTCCTTTTTCGGCGTTGTGTCCAACGGCTGATTTCGGAGTTATGTCCAGTTTCTGCGATGTGTCCAACAGTTCGTTTCGACGTTGTGTCCAATTTTCGGCGTTGTGTCCATTCGGCGTTGTGTCCATTCGACGAAGTGTCCAGTTCCCTTTGGGAGCTATAGACGGTACCCATATTAAAATTAAGAAACCTCAACTAGATCAAGAGGTATACTACAACAGAAAGGGTTATCACTCAATATTATTACAAGGAGTGGTGGATCATAAGAAGCGTTTTATTGATGTGTTTTGTGGAGAAGGTGGTTCAATCCACGATGCTAGATTATTAAAAAAATCAAAACTTCATGAGAAAGTTTACATGAATCAAATCAACTTTGGCAACTATTTTTTAATTGGGGATGCAGCATATACCAATCTTCCATGGTTAGTGACACCATTTAAAGATAATGGACATTTGCCTCACGATCAGAAACAATTTAATTATAAAATATCTTCGACACGTATGGTTGTGGAGAATGCATTTGGTCTTCTCAAATGCAGATTTAGAAGATTAAAATTTTTTGACAATAAAAGCATTAACTTCATTGTAGAATGTGTTATTACTGCTACTGTATTTCATAATATTGCAATAAATATGAAAAAAGAGTTTGATGAAACTATCGATGTAGAAAATGTACACAGTGATGAAGATGGTACATTAGTTAATGTCGATGAAGGCTTCCGGAGGAGAGATCATTTATTTGTAAACATGACTCAATAATAAAAAACAACCTACAGTATTTATTGTACCTAATGTTTATATTAAATAAAAGTAATAAAATAATAATTTATCTGTTAAGGCAATATACTTAGATTCATAATGTACTGTATGTATTATCATAATAAAATAGTAAATTAAGTACATAGATACACTAGGAAATTTAATCTTTTTTGTTTAATTTGAGATATTTCTCTAGGAGCTCACATTTCCGTTTATCCACTGCAATTTTTCTCTCGAACAACTTCATTTTATCTTTATGCCTTTCCTCTCGGCGTGCTTCCTGGGCTTCGAAACCGATAATTTTCTTTTCTAGTAATCTCTTTTTTCGAATTCCCACTCTCATCACCTGCTGTTTTCTTTTATTTCTTGGTGTCAATTCTGTAGATTCATTAGTGTCGTCTGTAGAAGGTGTGTCTGGTCTGGAAGGTGTACCTGGTCTGGAAGGTGATCTGGTCTACTAAAAGATGTGTCTGATCTGGAAGGTGAACTTTCCTTTGAAGTGCTAGCAGAAGAATGTACAGAGAGGACATTAAAGGAATATGGGCTACTATAGTTTGGTTTTTGGCCTACTAACTGATCCAGTTCTTCAAAATATAAGAAACGGGTTAGCTTTCGTTCAGTTTTATTACAGTTAGTTTTATATTTAGAATATGATCTCAGCAAGTTTTTCCATTTTAATCTGCAGCAATCAGCAGTCTTCTGAAATGTGAAATAATAGATAATACAAAATAAATATCAAATTATTTATTATAGATAGTAAAGTTATTGGCTATCATTTTATGCAAAGGTTGCCACACTCAGTTGTGATGCTGAGCTTGGGCTGATACTTATTTCCATTAGGGTAGGTAAATTAAATTGGTACATTGCTCCTATATGATTGTTTAATTACCACAATAGAAATAGAGTTTCCTTAAATTGTGCGATCTGAATTGTAGATATTTTAGGCAATAATGATTCATGTAATAAATAAATCATCAACAAACAAGTGGTCAAGTTCCTTTTTAATACCTCTAACACACATTATGGTAAACATTAAAAATACAAACTTACAGTTATATTTAAGCTCTCCAACTCACTGCTTATTGAACTCCAAGCATCTTTTTTCTTTTTTAGGGTTTGAATGATTTATTTCATTCAAATAGTTCTCCATTGTAGTTATAAGTGCAAGAGTTTCATTGTAGCTCCACTTTCCGTTATTTATTTCATTGGGACTTTGAATAAGTTCACTATTAATTTCATCAGGGCTTTGGATATCCTCATTATCAATTTCAAGGTTTTGTATTTCGCAATCCTCTCAATTGCTGCTTTCATTTACCTTATTCGCCCCTTTAATATTATTGAGAAGCCTTTGTGCAAAATTCATATCTAGAAATGTTTTGTTATCGGTACAATAATTAATGATGATATAATAAACTCACTATTTTGTGCCCTGTTATAATCCTCATCATTTACCTCAATCTCAAACAACGTTTCAGCATCCCACAATTGTAAATTCATTATTCTAGATACTTATTTCGGAAAAGGCTCGATAACAACAAATATTGAAGGTTATGTTCATACTACTACACTAAAGTGATCCGATAATTTCTTGGCGCTCGAGGGGAAAGGAGAAGGTAATACAGATCAGTTGTGGTGTAGTTATATAAATTTCAAAAAAACCCTCCTTTAGTTGCCGGATCTGATCAGATTAGCTTAGAGCTTGTCGGTCAGTTGAAAAGAACACAACTATTATGTAGTATTGCACACGCAACAATAATTTTTTGTGCCAATGCAATTTTTGTCCTTATGCCAATGGATAATATTGGAAATCGCCTCTTCCATACCCCAAATGCTCGTTCAATAACATTTCTTGACCTTATTTGCGATTCACTAAACAATTCCTCAACTTCATTTTGTGGTTCTGGAATTGGTGTAATTAAATAACTTTGCAATAGATATCCCGAATCCCCAAGAATTAATCCATTGCCAAATTCACCAGCTTCAAATTTAGCACAAGCTCTAGAATTGATAATATTGTGCTATCATGGGTTGCGCCAGGCCATCGAACAACAACATTTTGGAAAGCCATTGAGGCATTACACATCGCTTGTACGTGTAAAGAAAAGTAACCCTTACGGCATCTAAAATTTTCAGCCTCATTGCCACCAGGTGATTGAATGTTTACATGTGTTCCATCCAATGCTGAAATCATCCTTGGAAAACGAGCTTGGTTTTAGTTGCTTGCATTTGTAATTGATTTTGTGGAAAGAACACATATTCATCGCGAAGTGAAATAATGGCATTGCAAACTCTCTCCATAATTTTGCCAGCTGTGGATTTTTGCATTCCTGCACAATCTCCAACGGTTATATAAAATGAGCCAGTTACAAATAAACGTAATGCAAATAATAATTGCTGCATTGGTGGTATCGCTTGATTCCTAAAACAATTAATTGTAAGTTTTTCGTAGACAGGTTTTAATTTAAGAATCACCTGTTAGTTTTGTGAAGTAAATCGTCTTCTATTTTGTTAAGCAAGCACCTCACAGATTGTTTACTTAACCGGTACCTTTGAATAAATTCCTGCTCGTTCCACTTATTATAATTGTCTTCCCGTGGTCTTAAATTATTTGGAAGACGAAACAGATTGTCGACAATTTCTTCGTCGTCCGATTCAAATAAATTTAAAAAATCTTCCATACTTGATATTTTAAAATTCACAAAACACGAATGCAAATGCACGAATGGTAAACAATGAAGTAAGGTTATATTTTATAAACATGCATAAAACATAATAGTGATATTATTCGTTTTAGAAACGCAGTCAGCGCCAAGTAATGTCAACGTCAACTTATAACAAGTAGGGTGAGTTCCCCAATCGTCGGACAAATTTGTTAAAAACAAACTGCAGACGTTTGCCAAAACTATCGTTTCTGAGGATTTATATTCAAAAAGGGAGGCATGATTAGGTTCAATATTTTGCTCCTAGACTGGAAAACTTGTTTTTGCCTTAAATTTCGTGATTATTTTTAAATTTCAAAATAACAAAAATAACGCACTTTTGCCAGTAGTCGGCCACTTTTTGCCAGAAGTCGACCAACAGAGTGCCAGTAGTCGGACAAAATTGAAGTTAAACATGATTGTTTCAAAAAGAAAATATAATTGGTCAGTATAGGTACATTTTATATTAAAATATAAAAATAAATTTAAAAAAAAAATAGGTAAGACCATTGAATGTTGTACACTCCAAATGCAACATCCAACATTTTTTTCGGTTTCTATCTCAGTGTCGCTATAGAGATTTTCATCACATATACCGCATTGTTCCTTCGTATTCTTTATTTCATGGTTTACTTGTTTGATTGTTACTTTTTTATTTTTATTTGGTTTGATTCTTTTTTTGGAGTTCATTTTTTCTTCTTTTGCTTTTTCAATTTTTTGATAGTGCTTCCTTCATGCCGTTGATGAGATTGCACATGGAAATTTGCCTTGCCGAATTCATTTATTTGACGACTTCTCAAAAGGTTTCGGATATGGTAAGTGATGTTTAAAAGAAATTTCAATACCCTTCTTTTCACTATCGGCATCCACAGCTTCTTTGGAGTGATTTGCGATATCTTTTATTTTCACTTTTTTTTAAGTTACCTTTATATCTTTACTAGTTTTTTTCAGCTGATCCAGATTGTTTTTGGTTTCTTCTGGTGTCTCCACTAATTTTGCAGCTGGGATTTTGTTTTTGTCAAGGGATTCTTTTAACGACTCTTCTGTGTTTTTAGATTTAAGTGTTGAATGGGGTTCTTTCCAATTATTAGTAGATTGATTCAACTGGTGTCTATTATTCTCAGGTATATCGAAATGTATTAGGGCCTTAGTTTCTTGTTCTTCGGTTTTTTTAGTAGGGTTCTTACATATATCTTACTTTACTTGTTCGTCACATTTCTCTTCTCTGATTTCTTCTATTCGTGTGTCTTTTCCTACATACAAGTTTTTAACTACCACTGATTTTTCTTCTCTTATATCTTTTCCAAGAGTCAATATTCCTTCTCCCTCTTTGCTTTTATACTGTGGTCTTTCTTCAAAATCGCTATTACTTTTTGCTTTATTGATTTTTGCAGCATTACCATTCAATTTTATGTCAGACGAATTTTTATTATCGTCACTGTTTATTGAAGCTGGAATTATTAGAATATTCTGCAAAATTACAATGTTTTTATCTTTGTTGTTTGTATTAATTGGTTCGTCTATAAGGATCACCTCCATAGCGTTAATTTCATCTTCGGAAAAATTAATTTCTGTATTTGTAGTTAGCATTGAATTTATAAAAGGTAGTATAATATTAGTATCAATTCCAACTTCAGATAACTTGGGTCTTAAGTTTAGAAGAACTTTGCGATGTTGGCAGCACAAAAAAGTATATAACGATACTGTTACGTATTTTCAAGTTGGTATTTGAATGAACTTTCATCATAACCTGACATTTTATGCTATTTTTGTTTGAATCTTTGAATTGAAAAAGTAATTAGAGAAAAACGGATTTATTTTGATTTAAATTAAAGAAAAGTATTTATATTGTAGGCAGTGCATTTTTTAATTTGAAACTGCCGCCTTATTTTAAGTTGGTATAGCGGTTGGTAGTTTTGAAGTTTCTGGCGCGTTATGCACAAAAAAGACCGCCATTTGGTACAATAACCATTACGAATTTATGTGTAGTTGTAGTTAGACGTTTTTGTGAATATTTTTTAAGTTTTTGATGTCTTTGGTCATCCTACAGTTATTTTAAAAATAAATTTAGCAACGTTTAAAAGTTTGTTTAAAATACCTCCTACAGTTTTCAGAAGTGGGATAGATTTCGCCGATTAAAATTTATTTATTTACCGAAATAAGAAGCAAGCACGTGTTTTCATTATGGAAAAAAACGAAGCAACTACGGAACAAGATAGGGCTCAAGCCACATTAGATGAAGTCGTTCAAGTTGCAGTAAAGGCCGTTATTGAACATCAGCAAACTTCTGCAAGAAATGCACTAGAGTCACCGTCAGTTTCATTTAAAACAAGTGAAATTTCAGCGTTACTGCCAGATTTTAGAGGACACGACGATGATGTTACAGGCTGGCTACAAAGATTGGATGCCGTACAAAAAACATATGTAGTATCCGATGCCATAATGCAACTAATTTCTGTTGGCCAATTATGGGGTCAAGCAAAAGCATGGTATCATAGTAAAGTGGAACATGTCAACATGCCTTGGACTAATTTAAAAAATGAACTTTTATTAATGTTTGATAGTCGGCTAAACAAAGTGATGTTTCGTCGAAAGATGGAAAATAGAAGAAGGAGAAAAAATGAAACGTTTTCCAATTATTATACTGAGAAGATTATGTTCTTTAATCATGTTGGAATGTGCGAGTCTGATATGATAGAGACTATGTGATTGAAGGCTTCGATAATCGAATTCTCCAAAGGCAGGCAAGAATGCAAATTTTTTTAAGGTTATCTGACTTAATGCATGTGATGAAGAGCGTCACAAATGAAGATCGTGGTACTACAACCCCGGCTAGTGTGTCTTCAACCAACAGGACGTCAGTAAGATACTCAACACCCTATGATGGCTCAACTTCCAGTTCCAACCTGCATTGCTTTAATTGTAATAGTTTAGGTCATAAATCTGTTGATTGTAGAAGGCCAAAACGAGATTGGGGCTCGTGTTTTGAGTGTGGTTCTAGACAACATCTACGAAGGGATTGTCCTCGAAGAAAAGAAGCCATTGTTGGTGCTGCGGACTCCACAACGCATTGTGTGACCCCACAGCCACTGGCACCAGCTTTAATGATCGACATCGCTATTTCTTTGTATCCTGATAAGACAGAGTCAACAACTATAGCAGCAATTTTAGATTCAGGTAGTCCCGTGTCATTTATATGTTCTGATTTATTGACGGAAAGCTTGTACGAACCTATTGGTAATATGCCAGAGTTGGTTGGAATGAATAACAGTAAGATTAATGTGTTTGGCTCGTACAAGAATTCTATTAAGATTAATAATGTTAATTTAGATGTAGTATTTTACATAATCCCGAAAAGCTCTATGAATTATGCATGTTTGTTAGGCAGAGATGTTTTGTGTAATCCACTAATCAAGGTATCTTTTGATAAGGGCAATGTTCAGATTGAAGCAGCCAACTCTTCTGAATTTTTAAACAACGAAGTTTTGCAAGTAAATATTGACAATTATGTTGAAAAGAGGGTAGCTATCAATGTGGACATCGACCCAAGTTTAGATGTTAAGGTTAAAAACGCAATTGAACGAGATTTAGTTCAAAATTATATTAAACCTATACGACCATTGGAACCCGTTACTAAGATGAAGATGAAAATTTCTGTAAACAATGATCATCCATTTTATTTTCATCCGCGAAGACTTTCATATTTTGATAAAAATGAGGTTGATGGTATTCTAAAAGATTTGTTGAATCGTGGTATAATACGTAAAAGTCAATCTCAGTATAGTTCTCCAATAGTTTTGGTAAAAAAGAAAAATGGTCAGACTAGGCTGTGCGTTGATTACCGACAATTAAATTCATTTACATTACGCGATAATTTTCCGCTACCACGCATAGACGATCACATTGACAGTTTAAAAGATAAAGAATATTATACAAGTTTAGACCTTAAAGATGCTTTCCATCATGTTGTAATGGACGAAACATCAATACCATTGACTAGTTTTGTTACACCTTTAGGGCAATTCGAATACCTTAAAATGCCTTTTGGTCTCAAAAATTCACCACCAATGTTTATGAGATTTATAAACGCCGCATTTCGAAAATTAATTGATGAGGGAAAGATAAACATTTACATTGATGATATTTTAATAGCCACCAAAACCTTTGAAGAAAACCTAGAAATATTAAAACAAGTTTATACGATTTTAATAAACAATCTATTAGAGTTAAGATTAGATAAATGTAAATTTATGTACAGACAAATAGATTATTTGGGTTACACAATAGATAAAACTGGCATTCGACCAAGCATGCGAAACGTTCAGGCAGTATTAGATTTCCCGATTCCAACAAGTTTTAAAACTCTTCATAGCTTTATAGGATAAGCGTAATATTTTCGGCGGTTTATTTATAATTTTGCGAATATAGCTAAACCTTTGCACGATCTATTAAAACAAGAAAATAAAAAAATTAAATTTCACTTCGCTAAGGAACAGCTAGATAGGATGGAACAACTTCAAAATGCTTTGGTTTCAGCCCCAGTTTTAGCAATTTACTCCCCTCATTTAGAAACTCAACTCCATTGTGACGCCAGTTCGCAAGGGTTTGCCTCAATTTTAATGCAACGTCAGCAGGACAGTCACTTTCATCCAGTGTTTTATTTTAGTAAGCGCGCAACCACCACCGAATCCAAATACCATAGTTTCGAACTTGAAACCTTAGCGATTGTTTCTTCTTTAGAGCGATTTAAGATATATTTACAAGGAATACATTTTAAAATAATTACTGATTGTAATAGCCTAGCTTTAACATTTAAGAAAAAGGATATTAGTCCGCGTATTTTACGGTGGACTTTAATTCTACATAATTTCGATTATTCTGTTGAACATCGAAAGGGAGATAGAATGCGTCATGCGGATGCTCTGAGCCGCTGTTTCGAAGCTTTCTTAGTCACAGAGAACAGTTTGGAACAGCACCTTAGCTATATGCAATGTAGAGATCCCGATATTCAGAAGTTAATGAGCGATTTAACCGAGTCAGAAAATTCTAAATTTGAACTTCGTGACGGTTTAGTTTATCGAAAGTATCATGACAAGCTTTTATTTTTCGTCCCTAAAAGTTTAGAAAGTAATATAATTCGAACATGCCATGATGACATTGGTCATATAGGCACCGACAAAGTAGTCGAACTAATCACGAGAACGTATTGGTTTCCCAATTTGCGTGACAGAGTGAAAGAGCATATTCATAATTGCTTAAAGTGTATTGCTTATTCTTCCCCCGTTGGTAAAAAGGAAGGTATTTTGATTCCAATACCGAAAGGTAACGTTCCTTGGAACACATTACATATAGACCATTACGGTCCACTTGAGAAAACGCGTTTAGGGTACAAGTATGTTTTTGAAATAATAGATGGTTTTTCCAAGTTTTTAAAATTATAACCTTGTCGTACTACTAACGCTAGTGAAGTTATTAAACATTTGAAAACATATATTCAGAATTATAGCCGACCCGACAGAATAGTGTCTGATAGAGGATCCCGCATTTACAGCGGATGAATTTGAAAAGTTTTTAAGTGATCTAGGTATTGTTCATGTTAAAATCGCCGTGCGTGCACCTCGTGCTAACGGGCAAATCGAACGCGTTAATAGGGATATAACGGCAATGTTGAGTAAGTTAACACCGTCCTTAAAACAGTGGGACATTGCTCTTCCGGATGTCGAATTTGCTCACAATAACACCTGTTGTAGGAGTACTAAACAAGTTCCTTCTATTTTGTTGTTTGGTCAAGTTCAGAAGGGAAAAGTTGTAGATTTTCTTCGTGAATTATTAGATGCCCAAAATGCAGAAAGCAATCAAGATATTGGTCACGTTAGAGATATCGCTGCAAACAATATAAACATAGAACAAATTCGTAACAAGCACTACTTTGACAGAAGGCATAAAACGCCTCATAGTTATGTCGTAGGCGACTATGTTGTAATTACTAATGTTGATGTGACGCCGGGCGTTAACAAAAAGCTAATACCGAAATATAAGGGTCCATATATTGTTACTCAGATTTTGCCCAATGGTCGTTACGTAATTGAGGATATCCCAGGCTTTCAGCATAGTCAAATACCCTATAAAAACATATTAGATTATAGTAATATGAAACCGTTAATGATAAATCCATTTAAATTGATTGTTTTATAGTTTATTATGTATTGTAATGTAATTATTGTATTTAGCGTTAAGTTAGAATAATAAGTTTTTGTAATTAATTGATCAGAGGCGATCAATTCGTCAGGATAGCCGAACTGTAGGCAGTGCATTTTTTAATTTGAAACTGCCGCCTTATTTTAAGTTGGTATAGCGGTTGGTAGTTTTGAAGTTTCTGGCGCGTTATGCACAAAAAAGACCGCCATTTGGTACAATAACCATTACGAATTTATGTGTAGTTGTAGTTAGACGTTTTTGTGAATATTTTTTAAGTTTTTGATGTCTTTGGTCATCCTACAGTTATTTTAAAAATAAATTTAGCAACGTTTAAAAGTTTGTTTAAAATACCTCCTACAATATGAAAAAAGGTAATCTTAATTTTTTGTATTAAACGTACAATTATTGAATTTTAAATTTATTGTTACGTTGTCTTGTGCATTAATGCATATACCAGGAATTGTCTCATTTACAACAGTGTGTTGTAAATTCTCATTCATCGACACTTTTGATGATGTACTTGTTACAGTTGCTGTAGCCGAAGTATGTGGTCCTGTCACAGCAGAGTTGGAAGAGATTCAAAACGGCAACTTTATTCAACAGACTTGTTTCCACGTAACCTTTTGTGACCGCCAATGACTTCCATCTGCCATGTCTTTTAATCGTTAATAGATCTCCACCACAGTCAGCTAAATGTGTGGCGCTGGATCGTCGAAAACAGTGGCCAGTATATAGGCTTGGATTAGGCAACTGCAGAAATTGAGCAATTACCCGTGGCACTTGACCGATTTTATTAATTCCAATGGGACTTGTGATACAACGTCCATTTCGATATGTCAAGAAAAACCGTTTGGAAGACACGTTAAAAGGGCCAAGTGCAACATATTTTTGAATAATTGAAATCCAGGTTTGCTTTGTAATTATGAAAAGACGAGAGACGTTATTTTTGGTTTTAGGTATTTGTACGTGAATACTCTCTTCTTTAAACTGAATATCATCTATTACCATTTGAGTTAACTCATCACGTCGCATGGCAAATGAGAGTGAAAATTATAATTTTTATTTTTATTACATACTTTGATTCCTAAATAGCATTGGTCATTTGCTTCATTTAAAAACTTATTTATTTGGGAATCATCCAGTATTTTTGATTTTTTGGGTTGATTTTGGGTTGGGTTTGACCAGTAGAATGACGTTTCAAAAATGCTTGTAATTTATGATATTTGGAAATATCAACATTTTTATTTAAATTTAGACAAGTGCGTAGCATACTATAAACTGTCCACATTGATGTAGGTTTTTTTGTCTTCTGCATTTCAACAAAGTAAGCTAACAAAGAATTTTCTGTGATTGTTCGAACCGAACTATTCTTGCACCACTTGTTAAAACGAACATATTCTTTTTCGTACACTGCTTTTAATTTAACAGGCAATAAATTCTTTGTGGCATCCTCTGCCACTTCCCGTACTTCAGGAGGAGTACAATCAATTTCATTTTCCATTCTTAGTTTTTACTTTCAATTGAAAATTCAAACTTTTAAATTTCAATTTTTGAAAATTGATGTCAATCTATCAGTAATACCAATTGTAAAAAAAAATTCCTAAATGTCGAGATTCAAACCTGGATTTATTTTATTAATTAATTTAAAATGTAAAGTCGAAAAAATAGTATATTACACACGTTACATAAGAGGCTATTATTGCATTCGTACAATTAGAGCACTCCTCGCTTCGCTCGTCGTGCTCTAAACTACTCATGCAATAATAGCCTTCCTTATGTAACTTGTATAATAATATACTATTATATTACTGTGTATTTGATTTGGTGTACTATTAAATTATTATATAATAATTATTAAATTAGTATGATACAGAGTAGATCGAAATAAATAGACATAAAATCACAAATTAAAATCAAGCGTAGTACGAGAGAAAAACAACGGCACACTACAAAAACATAAATTTAAGAATAACCTTAATTGCTGATTTGATGGTAATGTTTAATAAGCTAAAAGCATGCAAAACTTCAAATATTTAAAATATTATTACACAATACACAACATATATTAATGGTCTTAAACTCGGTTACTAATGTTTGCAAAATTATTTAAAATTTATAATCGAATAAGTATACAAACTACAAACCAATAAGTGCACTACAATGCAATAATACTCACCTAAAAAGTCTACGATAAGTAAACACAGAATTAAATAATAACGTGGTAGAATACAAACACCATATAAATGACAAACATAAGTTTTATTAACATAGAAATGGCGAGGCACATGCGCCGGTATTTATGCGTTTACGCCGGCGTCGACGTACTGCAAAATTGCGAAAGAAAGTCTTCTGCAAATTTGCAGCAAACTACTCTAATTTCTCAAGCGTGTGTCGTCAAAGTTGCCAATATTACCAATATTGCTGTAAACTTTCAGCAAGATTCGTAAACTTTACAAGGAAAAAGCAAGCTAAAAGCAAACTTGCTGTAAGTTTACATGCTATCTGGGTTAAGGCTCCATAAAATGTTTAATTGAAAAAAAATTATCTATTTTAACTAATAATTTTAACTAATTCTGGTTTGTTGGTTTCTTCTTTTCTTTATCTGAAATGTATGGCAACTCATCGTAAAATGCATGATGTTCTGATTCTATTACTGACTTCAACTCCTGGAGGTGATTGTATTTGGATTTAGCGATAGGACGTTGGGAAGAATACAATGGTTTTGGACTTTAATTGCAACCTTTTCGTCGTTGAGGTACGGTCACCCAAGGCTCATTATGGCGAAGTTTAAAGAGTATCTCGCCATTAGGCAAATATTTCAAGCCTCGAATATCGATGACAACAGGGTCGCCTACTTTTTTCCCAGGTCTTAGTGAAGGCAGTATACTTGAAAGAGCTTCATAATTAAGGAAAAAAGTATAATCTAAAGGAATAACATTGTAGGGCTTCTTTGGTCTTGCAGCTCTCATTCGTGATATGTAATCTGCTGGAGAGTTAATGGGTGGATTAAAGTAATGGTCCAGCATAGAATGGACTGAATCTGCTTGCATCATTGTATGGCCTTTTTCGGGATAGATTTGCTCAATAGTAATACCCTTCCTTTTAGCAATGTCGCTCAAGACAGACGCTAAAACTTTATTGCGATTTGGTAGTTGCAGCCGTCTGAAATTAGTGTAATATGTTAATAATTTTGATCTACATTTGAAATAAAATGGTTCAAGCAGGAAGTAAATTCATTACTCGTTACACCACCATTAACCTCATGCCACATGTACAAAGTTAACTTACCATCATTTATTTCGTAGATGGTAAAATTCTGGACTTGCAATTTTTGCTTATAGTACATCTTGGATGCTAATGTTTTTGGACTAAGTAGGACACTTTGCATATCCATCGTGAGAACCAGTTTTTGAAGACTATCTTCAGCTTCTCGCTTGGCGGCTCTAGCTTCATTTTTCATTTGAATACATCATACATCACATTGATCTTTCCTGGGTTGATGAATAGCTATATTTTCTTCTTTCAAAACATTGGTAAAGAGCTTCCTAGATGCGGATTGGCAATCGTTTTCTTTGCACCATTCCACATAGATAGTGTGCATGTGGCAAATAGACCTAAAAGCAGACTCCACATATATCTTTTTTGAAGAAGATCTGCAGTAATGGCTGGGAACTTTTGGTAACAAATTTAACCATTAACGAATTTTGTCAGTCACAATTGTTTTCTTTCGTTTAGAAGGTTGGTTACTTGTTTCATTTGACTCTTCTTCTATAGTTTTCAGATTGTCAGTAGTAGCTAGATCGCTAGAAATGAGATTCCATCTATTAAATGTATCACGACCAAAATTTAAAGTATTCAAGAAAAAAGTTATACAAACTCTTACTTTAAGACCTTTATTGCTTGGTAAGTAAATGTCGTGACCTGCTTTCTTTTTAGTATTATTATTAGTTTGCTTCCTCCGTCTTTTAATAGCTCTAGTAATTACTAATCCTTTTACAAACGCTTTTTCCCCCATGTATTAAATTTCCAAAATTCTTCAAAATTTTTTTTACGTTCACAGTCAGAAATTTCATTACATCGAAACATGTTCTTAATATGCTTGTTTTTTTTGTTTTCATTTCCTTTATGACTACAGCGTTCTTTAATTCCTCTTGACGATCTAGAAATGTTGTGAAGTACTTTTCCATCCTTATTTCGTTAGTAACCAACATTATTTACATCTTCTCTTAATTCTTCAGTATCTGAAGAATCTTGGATATTATTTGTGGGTATAACATTGCTAATGGTGGCTTGTTGAGTGCCTTTGTCAAGCCCATCCAAGACAACTTGATTAAAAATCTTATTTTACAAATTATTTTCTTCAATATTAGGAAACCCACACAGCAAAATCACTTTTACTATACATCTCAGCAATATATCAATTGAGATGAAGTATATCTGAGAGAGATTCTGTTTTGTCTCGTATATATAAATGAAACGTCTCTCAGATATCTTAATGTCCGCCCTGTATACATCTCAAGTATGTTTCTATGAAACATATCAGATATATATATCACATATATATATATATATATATGCATTTAGTACTCATACACCTCCGAATGCTATATGAATAGATCGATTTCGCCTCCGTTTTTACGTGTTTGACGATTTTTTTGCCGGAGGTGAAAACGATCTAAATATCCATACAAAAATACAATACAGTTGTACTACTTATTCACTAGAGGCGCTGCTGTTTTATATTCATGATGTATTTAGTTCCAAACCACCTCCATATGCTACTAGTACGTATTTGCCTCATCATATTGGCAGCACCGCTAGAGGCAAAAACGATACAAAGATGTATGTACATGACGTTTATGGATATAATTACTTTTCTGAATTTAGTCGTACCTACATACTTCGTATTTTCTCCCAGTCAATTTTTGTTTAATTTGCTTATATTACAGATTAGTAAGGTAAGTATAATATATATATGCAGTAATATAAAACAAGTCATTATACATATATACAGTATATCTCCAGATCAAATTACAAGAGGATAAATCATTTAATTTTACGAAAGGATTTTTTTTTTGTATGAAGCGTTAAAGAAGAACTAAAAAGCAGATAAAAATGGAGTGTCAATATAATTCTGCTGTTGTGTACATATTATAAGTCTTCACTTTCTGTTGGTTTATAAGCTCACACACCCAAGCATTTTTAGAGCTTATTTCTTTTTAATATGCTGTTTAAAGTGTGACGGTACCAATTTTTTCTGTTTTTCTGTCCTAACTATTCGGCTTCTTTTCTATTATTGCAACATTTTTAGAACTTGATAAACTGTAACTTTTTTCTCTTGCACAGTCGTTTGTAGTCGAAGGTTCGTTTTTTTGTACGGGTACAGTGGTGAGTTCGGTAAAATGCCCTCTTCATCAGAATTAATATTAATGAAGTTAATGCCTTGTTTTTGTATTCAATTTGGCCCCCTTTGTCAAATAACGTTAACAATGTTGCAACCTTAACCGTTTAGTACGCTTTTGACTTATTTCGTAAAATTCATAGTGAGTTTTTACTGTGTGGTCAATGTGTTTGGCAAATTGAGCACTTTGATTTTTACTAGCTGCATCAGAGTTGCAAATAAACAAGTATTTGTTTTTTGCGGCATCATTTCACTTCTTAATTCAAGTAACAAGTCTATAAATTCTTGTACATTTGGCGGAACAAGGAGTTATAAGTCTAAAAAGGCATCTACTTATGAAGCTTGTAGTGGACGACTAAAATAAAATGCTGATAGCGTGATTTTAAATGTAAACAGCAATGCGGTAGGGATTTACCACTCTGTCGTTTGTAAATTTGTAGGTAGTAAAAAATAATTTTTTAAATGTATTTTCTTTAAATGCATTTTCCAATATTTATAGTTAAAAACAAACCTTATTATGAATTTTACCTTGTTATAATTTTTTCATTTTTTAAAATATAGCATTAAAAAAGAAAATAAAAAATAAAACTGCACGACACAGATAATGTTAGTTATGTTTTGGCCAATTAATCAAGCTTTAATTTAAAAAAAAATAAAAATAAAAACGACACTAGAATTATTTTAACATTAGCTACAATAAGAGAAAAAATATTGAAATTTTTTACAAATCGTGAGAACAAAGCTATAACTAAATGAGCCACGTGAGAGAACTACCTTAATTCTCTTTTTAGGTATGAGGATTGTGTTTTTAATTTGGAGTAGTAATTTTACAAAAATGCTTAATTGGTTGGTCTATCCACTTAGAAAGGGCTATTTTATCTGCAATATTGTTTGCTTTTAAAGAAAAATTTTTGAACAGCAGATTATTCACTAAAGTTGGTTTTAAGCGCAGCTTTTCTGGATGAAAGGTCGGATCTTCATCGGAGTTGTGGCTGCAGTGAAACGGATCTATCGATTCATAGCCGGTAGAGCCTAGAGAAAATAAAAAAAGAAAACAAATCGTCAAACACATTATTATTAATTATTAAGTACGCAACCTCAGCTTTTTCAAATTTTTTGAGCATTTTGCTTTCGTTGATTACATTTGATCGCCAATTTTAGAAGTATTTTTGTACTTAAACAAAAATTGTACGATATAAAATCTTAAGCTTTCGCGGTTGTTATGTTTATGATTATAAGCGACTTTCTGCTTAGACCGCGTCGTAGTTAAACACCCAAACTTAGGCTTGGTCCTAGTCTTTTCTTGACAGCCAAAACAAGAAGTAGAACTTGGCCTTTGCAGTATTGTCGTTCATGAACCCAAACAAACTGACGTTTCGCAAGACATTGCAGCTTGCATCTTCAGAGTGGTAAATGTCACTGAAAGAAAAAGTGTAAATGACGATATTTATACCAATCTTTCCGTTGCCGCTTGACTGACATCGTTATTACTTGGAGTAAGTGTTTGTGTCCTTTCCAAGAAGGTTGATCTTTGTTTTAGAGGATATAATACTGGTAGCCAAGATTTGTTGAGTCTTAAACCGTCTTCTGGATTCATATTACATGGATGTTTTTCTATTTCCACAGCTTCGCGAATTAGTCTGGGAAAGTAGAAAGGAGTTCTAGCCAACACTTTAGTATGGTCAAAGCTTAGCGTGTGTCCTTGGTTCCTCATGTGTTCTGCTACTGCTGATTTAGTAACTCTGCGGTGTTTGAAGTCAGTTATATATTCTTGTACTCTAACTTCAATAGAGCGTCCCGTCTGTCCTATATTACTTGATTCACAGGAACAACGAATTTTGTAAACTCCGGCATGTTTTAGAACCCCTCGTTTGTTTTAACAAATGTAAACCAGGTGTTCAGGGTATCCTAAATCGTAAAGACAGTTTTAATATTGTTTTTTTAACACCCTGTTTGTTTTGTCTGTCAAACCCATGCAGTAAGGTAAATAAGCGGTGCTAGTAGGAGGTGATAAGGCTGTTTGACTTTTAGATTTATTGCTCTTTTCCATGCGTTTTGGATGTCTTTCAACCCGTATTCGTTTTGTTGTAGGGACTGCAACAGTGTTACCTTATCTTTTTGTAGATTTTCATTATCTGACACACGTATAGCTCTTTTGGCTAAAGTATGCAAAACAGAGTCTCTGCGTTTAAGTATCTCTTAGTGTGCGTTTTCTTTCTATAAACTGAATGCCTTAATTTTCGATTATTTTACCTTATCACCATGAGGCCATACAGCAAACGTATCATCAACATATCTGAACCAAGTTTTTGGTTTTAACTCAACATTTTTCATAATTTCAGTTACAAAATATTCCATGTAAATATTGGCTATAACTGGAGAGAGGGGTGAACGCAAAGCCGCTCCTTCTACTTGTTTAAACAAGTTGTCGTTATAACTGAAATAAGTGTAAAGTAAAAAGAACATATGGCTGAGTGCAAACACCGCAGAGTTAATAAATCAGCAGTGGCGGAACACGTGTGAAACCAAGGACACACGCTGAACTTTGACAAAACTAAAGTGTTGGCTAGAACTCCTTTCTACTTTCCCAGACTAATCCGCGAAGCTGTGGAAATAGAAAAACATTCATGTAATATGAACCGAGAAGACGGTTTAAAACTAAGCAAATCTTGGTTACACTTTTTCTTTCAGTGACATTTCCCACTCTGAAGATGTAAGCTGCAATGTCTTGCGAAACGTCAGTTTGTTTGGGTTCACGAACGACGATACGGCAAAGGCCAAGTTCTAATTCTTGTTTTGGCTCTCAAGAAGAGACTAAGACCAAGCCTAATTCTGGGTGTTTAACTACGACGCGGTCTAAGCCACAAGCCGCTTATAATCATAAAAAATGAATTTGGCGATAAAACATTTAAACGTTGTCAAGAATTTTGTACACCACAGTAATTGAAAAAACGTACCTAAGCAATTATAGAATATTTTGAGTTCTCAGCAATACGCCAATACATCTATTTTGTAATAAAAGAAACTTTTACTTACTGTAATTTATTTTATTTTTACTGTATTTATTGCAGCAGTCTGGTTTAACTGCACATTACTCAAAGACAATGTTAATACACTGTCTGCACACAATAACTGAAAATTAAGTTGTACCACTGTAAAAACTAAATCACAAGTACAAAATATGATGCTGTATTATCGCAGCGTGCATAAGCTGTTTTGTCAAATGCGTTGAAAATATTTTTAAACTTTGGCAGCGTCGCTGGAGGTGAACTCAACCGTAGCATTTTACAGTTTTATATATAAAGAGGCGAAAACGTTGTAATCCCATATGGAGTTAGGGTAGTACTAAATACAGATTTGTATTTTGTATGAAAAAAACTTGTGATATCATTACCCCTCTACCTTTGCCTGTAAAATGGTGTAACACCTGATCCTTTAAATACGGAAAAAACTTGTGTAACACAATTTATTCAACCGGATAGATGGGCGTCCTAAAGATATGCGGAGCCGAAGAGGATACAAATGCATATATATATATATATATATATATATATATATATATATATATGCATTTAGTACTCATACACCTCCGAATGCTATATGAAAAGATCGATTTCGCCTCCGTTTTTACGTGTTTGCCTCCGTTTTCGGAGCCGAAGACGTTTTTCCTATTTTTCATCTGTATTATGTTTCTTGAGACACTCTCTATCGTTTGACGATTTTTTTGCCGGAGGTGAAAACGATCTAAATATCCATACAAAAATACAATATAGTTCTACTACTTATTCACTAGGGGCGCTGCTGTTTTATATTCATGATGTGTTTAGTTCCAAACCACCTCCTTATGCTAATAGTACGTATTTGCCTCATCATATTGGCAACAACGCTAGAGGCAAAAACGATACAAAGATATATGTACATGACGTATATGGATATAATTACTTTTCTGGATTTAGTCGTACCTACATACCTCGTATTTTCTTCCAGTCAATTTTTGTTTAATTTGCTTATATTACAGATTAGTAAGGTAAGTATAATATTGATATGAACTAATATAAAACAAGTCATTATACATATATACAGTATATCTCCAGATCAAATTTACAAGAGGATAAACCATTTAATTTTACGAAAAAGTTTACTGTGACACCTAGAAAAAAATAAAAAAGTTTAAATGAAGAAATACAGAATAAAATCTTTATGCAAATATAAATAATATTAATTAATTGTTAGATCTGGGACACTGTTTTGGACTTTGAACGAAACGTTGGCAACTTCGGTTTCTACTTTAAAACGGTTTAAACCCCAAAAAAACGTTTTCACTTTATTTCGGTCATGGAAGCCTCTGATCTTATATTTAAATTCATTATATTTTGTAGAAATGTTATTATAAAAAAAAAATTTGTTTTTAGGTAGCTGTTTAGTTACAATTAAATAAATAACACGCAGTTATAAAGTTTATTTAACAAAGATTATAAAAGTAATAAAATGAAAACAATACAATACAAATAATAAAATAATGACATTATGTCAAAATGACTACGTATTTTTATTTTTCTGCTGTTGTGTATATATTATAAACAAAAGTCTTCACTTTCTGTTGGTTTATAGGCTCACACATCCAAGCATTTTTAGAGCTTACTTTTTTTTAGTATGCTGTTTAAAGTGACGACACCATTTTTTTCTGTTTCTCTGTTCTAACTATTCTGCTTCTTTTCTATTTTTGCAACATTTTTAGAACTTGATAAACTACAACTTTTTTCTCCTGCACAGTCTTTTGTAGTCGAAGGTTTGTTTTTTTGTACGGGTGCCAGTGGTGAGTTCGGTAGCATGCCCTCTTCATCAGAATTAATATTAATGACAGTTAATGCCTTCTTTTTGGATTCAATTTGGTCCCCTTTGTCAAATAACGTTAACAATGTTGCAACATTAACCGTTTAGTACGCTTTTTAACTTATTTCGTAAAATTTATGGTAAGTTTTTACTGTGTGACCCATGAATTTGGCAAATTGGGCACTTTGATTTTTACTAACTGCATCAGAGTTGCAAATAAACAAATATTTGTTTTTTGCGGCATCAGTTCACTTCTTAATTCAAGTAACAAGTCTATAAATTCTTGTACATTTGGCGGAAACAAAGAGTTATAAGTCTAAAAAAGCATCTACTTATGAAGCCAGTAGTGGACGACATCAAAATGCTGATAGCGTGATTTTAAATGTAAACAGCACCACTCTGTCGTTAGCAAATTTGTAGGTAGTAAAAAACAATTTTTTAAATCTATTTTCCAATATTTATAGTTAAAAACAAACCATACTATGAATTTTACTTTGCTATAAATTTACATTTTTTAAACTACAACTTTAAAAAAAATAAAAAATAACTGCTGCACGACACAGATAATGTTAGTTATGTTTTGGCCAATTAATCAAAACTTTAATTTAAAAAAAATTAAAAAAAACGACACTAGACTTGTTTTAGCATTAGCTACTATAAGAGAAAAAATATTGGAAATTTTTACAAACCGTGAGAACAAAGCTATAAACTAAATGAGCGACGTGAGAGAACTACCTTAATTCCCTTTTTAGGTATGAGGAATGTGTTTTTAGCTTGGAGTAGTAATTTTACAACAATGCACTTTGTCCAAAAAACAAGAAAAAATGTAAAATGCACTTTTCCGTTCTTTAGTAATAATGCTTAATTGGTTGGTCTATCCACTTAGAAAGGGCTATTTTATCTGCAACATTGTTTGCTTTTAAAGAAAAAAATTTTAACAGTAGATTATTCACTAAAGTTAGTTTTAAGCGCAACTTTTCTGAATGAAAGGTCGGATCTTCATCGGAGTTGTGGCTGCAGTAAAACGGATCTAACGATTCATAGCCGGTAGAGAGTAGAGAGAATAAAAAAAGAAAACAAATAGTCAAACACATTATTATTAAGTATTAAGTACGCAACTTCAGATTTTTCAAATTTCTTGAGAATTTTGCTTTCGTTGATTACATTTGATAGCCAATTTTAGAAGTATTTTTGCACTTAAACAAAAAATCTTAAGCTTTCGCGGTTGTTATGATTATAAGCGACTTTCGGCTTAGACCGCGTCGTAGTTAAACACCCAGACTTAGGCTTGGTCCTAGGCTCTTCTTGACAGCCAAAACAAGAAGTAGAACTTGGCCTTTGCAGTATTGTCGTTCGTGAATCCAAACAAACTGACGTTTCGCAAGACATTGCAGCTTGCATCTTCAGAGTAGTAAATGTCACTGAAAGAAAAAGTGTAAATGACAATATTTACACCAATAGCGATTAGCGTGATTAACGGATCTTATCTTTCCGTTACCGCTTGACTGACATCGTTATTACTTGAAGTAAGTGTTTGTGTCCTTTCCAAGAAGGTTGATCTTTGTTTTAGATGATATAATACTGGTAGCCAAGATTTGCTTAGTCTTAAACCGTCTTCTCGATTCATATTACATGGATGTTTTACTATTTCGACGACTTCGCGTATTAGTCTGAAAAGGTAGAAAGGAGTTCTAGCCAACACTTTAGTTTGGTCGAAGTTCAGCGTGTGTCCTTGGTTCCTTACGTGTTCTGCAACTGCTGATTTAGTAACTCTGCGGTGTTTGCAGTCAGCCATATGTTCGTTTACTCCAACTTCAATAGAGCGTCCCGTTTATCCTATATAACTTGATCCACAGAAACAAGGAATTTTGTAAACTCCGGCATGTTTTAGAGCCCCTTGTTTGTCTTTAGCAAATGTAAACCAGGTGTTCAGGATATCCTTAGTCGTAAAACACTTTTAATATTATATTTCTTTAGCACCCTGTTTATTTTGCCTGTTGAACCCATACAGTAAGGTAAATAAGCGGTGCTAGTAGGAGGTGATAAGTCTTTTTTGACTTTTAGATTTATTGCTCTTTTCCATGCGTTTTGGATATCTTTAAACCCGTATTCATTTTGTTCTAGGGATTCCAACAGTGTTACTTTTTCTTTTTGTAGATTTTCATTATCTGACACACGTATAGCTCTTTTGGCTAAAGTATGCAAAACAGAGTCTCTGCGTTTAAGTATCTATTATTGTGCGTTTTCTTTCTATAAACTGAATGCCCCAATTTTCCGTTATTTTACCTTCTCACCAGTACATCAAGAAAGATTAGGCTGTTGTTGTGTTCTAAATCCATAATAAATTTAATGCTGTTATGTGCAGAGTTTAGATGTTGAAAGAACTGATTTAGTTTATCTTTGCTATGAGGCCATACAACAAACGTATCATCAACATATCTAAACCAAGTTTTTGGTTTTAACTCAACATTTTTCATAATATCAGTTACAAAATATTCCATGTAAATTGGCTATAACTGGAGAGAGCGGTGAACGCAAGGCCGCTTCTTCTACTTGTTTGAACACGTTGGTTTATAACTGAAATACATGTAAAGTAAAAGAACATATGGCTGACTGCAAACACCGCAGAGTTACTAAATCAGCAGTGGCAGAACACATGTGAAACCAAGGACACACGCTGAACTTTGATTAAACTAAAGTGTTAGCTAGAACTCCTTTCTACTTTCCCAGACTAATCCGCGAAGCTGTGAAAATAGAAAAACATCCATGTAATATGAAGCGAGAAGACGGTTTAAGACTCAGCAAATCTTGGCTACACTTTTTCTTTCAGTGACATTTACCACTATAATCTATAATCATAAAAATAATACAAAATAAAAAATGAATTTGGCGATAAAACATTTAAACGTTGTCAAGAATTTTGTACACCACAATAATTGAAAAGACGTACCTAAGCAGTTATTAGAATATTTTGAGTTCTCAGCAATACGCCAATCCATCTATTTTGTAATAAAACCAACTTTTACTTACTGCGAACAAGTATTTATTGCAGCAGTCTGCTTTAACTGCACAATACTCAAAAACAATGTTAATACACTGTCTGCACACAATAATTAAAAATTAAGTTGTACCACTGTAAAAACTAAATCACAAGTACAAAATATGATGCTGTATTATCACAGCGTGCATGAGCTGTTTTGTCAAATGCGTTGAAAATATTTATAAACTTTGGCAGCGCCGCTGGAGGTGAACTCAACCGTAGCATTTTACAATTATATATATAAGGAGGCGAAAGCGTCATAATCCCATATGGAGATAGGGTAGTACTAAATACAGATTTGTATTTTGTATGAAAAAAACATGTGATATCATTACCCCTCTACCTTTGCCTGTAAAATGGTGTAACACCTGACCCCTTAAATACGGAAAAAACTTGTGTAACATAATTTGTTCTACCGGATGGATGGGCGTCCTAAAGATATGCGGAGACGAAGAGGATACAAATGCATATATATATATATATGTCTATGGGTGCTTTTGGGGACTTGTATATGATATACAAACGGACATATACACGACACTTTGGAGACATTTTTGATGTATAGTTAGAGGAATGTGTAAGAATAAGTTTACAACATTAAACATTTTTAAACAATAAAAATTTATTTTGTTAAATGAAATATGTTTAAAAATTGTTTTTTTTTCTCTTATAAACAAAATAAACTAAAATAGTTTTTATTAAACACATTTACACCTTGTACATGGTCATCAGTTAATTAGCTTGTTTTTAGTAGTACATTTTGCAATTAATAAAAGAAATGAATACATAGTTTTGAAACTGTTAGCATAATTAAAATTTACAGCAATTTTAATTCTTTTCTCATAATTTTTGCTTGGTTTTTTATATGTAAGAAAAGGTAGTTAAAAGATAAGAATGTGACGTTTTCATATCAATTGTTTGTTTTTGTGGTAAAGAAAATGTTTTAATTTTTAATTCTAAACAAAACTTTTTATACCAATTTTTATTGCAATTGTTAAATAAACTTTATTTAAATTGCTGATTTAATGTTTTGTTTAAGCAATCATATCAATTTATTTTTTTTAAATACTATTTAAAATTTTTAATGTCACATTTAAAAAGAAGAAACTTACCTCTAAGTAAGTTTTTACAGTGTGAATATCAAAGTCAGATGAAATTAACAAGTAAAATTGCAGGCTTGTTTTGTACCTATAGACTTATCTACAGGTACAATTGTAATATAATCTCGCAGTACATACATCATGGATTATGTGATTGATTAAAATACTATCTTGACCGCTTAAATTAAGCAAATACAAACAGCGAACGTTCTAGACCGCATCTATGGTAGAAAAGGACATTTTTGAGTTTCAAGAAGTAGTAAACTTACTAAAAGCAACTTTTGACTATACCAAATGCTTCTACCGAACAATATTTTTTCATTGTAAACATTTTTTAAATTAATTGTATTTCAAAATATTTGAAGAACTGTTTTGCCCACCACAAAAGAAAAAAAACCGAAAGCAATTTTAAAGAAAGAAAAAGAAAAGTACACTTAAAAAATTAAAAAAAAAACAATTAAAAGCGTATTATGTCAGCGAAACTAAAGCATGAGAAGAAGTAATTTATGATTTAAAAAATGGTGTAGAAACTTAATCGTAGTCAGACACTCTTAAAAACGACTATTTTAATTAAATTTTTTGTCAAAAAGAGTCTTCAGTACTAGTTGATGTTACCAAAGTTTTTGCAAATGACTGAGAATTGAATGTTTCTCTCTTGAAACGCTATAAAAATAAATTACTTTTAACTGTAACTGTAAATAGCTATAAAGGTGATAAACGTGGTGAGTCGATTTTACACCCGCGTATTTCAAAATAGTTTTGATAAAACTGCGGGATAAAACCACAACATAAAGGACAAGGCTCATCAGCAGTAGGAGATACACTCTAATGTAATTCCCACAATTGCATCAACAAACCCTATATCTTTATATACACATACGATTGATGACAGAGCCATCTTATAATATAAGATACTATGTATGAACGATAACTATAAATTATTTTATGATTTTTACATGCATTTATATCATGAAAAAATTTTGAATTTAATTTTGTTTTATTTTTACATTATTTAACCGTAAGAGGAAAAAGTGAATGTGCACATTTGAAGATTAGATTACAATCACCTTGTGACAATTGTCACGTGCAAGACATTCCGTAGACACAATATAGAGCAGTTCATTTTTTTTAGGTCAATTCTATAAGTCGTTTAATAAGTATGCTATGATCATATTACAAAACAACTGTTGTAATATGAAGTATTACTTAGAGTTTAAGAACTGTTATTTTTTGTGCTTTATTACATAAGTCAGTTAATGTGATTTCTTTTACCAATGACATTTTGAATTATTATTTATTAGTAGTTTTTGTTTCGAGCGATTCTTTTAAAACTATTTAACTGCTCTTGTAATTACTCAAAATTGTCATAAATCTATAAAAAATTACGTAAATGTTTTAATTTTTTGCAAATACAAATACAGTGTATTACTTCGCAATTTCCATTTTATTTTATCACGGGAATCACGTTCAGTACATATAAATTTCGCTGTCAAAAATATAAGGAAGTTAAATTTATTCATATTATTAAAACAACTTAAAACGATACAATTCAAAAACGTTAATAGTTGTTAATTAAATCAAAAAAATGTTTGTTTATGGATAAACCAAGAATTTTATTTCAATGTTTCAACATTTTGATGAACACGTGTACTAAGGAACTAGCAATATTTAATTTTTTTTGTGGATAGATTTTTGAAGTCATTAGGCTATTACTACAGTTTTCAATCATATGTATAGAAAAATTTAAATTGAACCTAGGCTAGGGCCGTATCTGTAACATTTTGTTTCGCGCTAATGCTACATTACACATAAATATGCCTGCATGTTTCAAAACACAAATAGTATATTACGTATACAAATATATAAAGTACATTTAGGCATTGTTCATTTATATCTTTTGTGTAGATTAAGCTTTTTAAGTATGAATGTAATGGAAATTTACGCACTTAAAGTAAAGATTTGGAGTCATTGTATTTGGTACCGGTTCTGCAAATTTCTATGAATAGATAATTTTATTGAATGCACTAAAACGGAAGTTCTTTAGCATTTCTTTTATACAAGGTCATCAGTTGCTTTGTCCGAGTGTTATAAAAATTATAATTCTTAAAAATTACTGTTTAAATAAAGTTTTAAAGTAGAGTTTAAAAAGATTACACATAGTAACCAGTTTTAATCATAAGTTTATAAAGAATTTCTTAGAGTATTTTTCAAACAAACAATTATTAGTGATTAAATGAACCATTAGTTGCATTCTTGAAATCAGAATTTAAATAAACCCTGCTTATAAACTTATTGAAACGGCACCAATTTTGCTATATTATTATCAACTATTTAACGGGCATCCACAGGTGCGACTCTCGGGACGTGAAACACCTAATAATGTAATTAAACTTGGCTTACAAACCACTTAAAAAACAAAATTTGCATTACTGTAAATTTAAATTGATTCTAGAACAAAAGACAAAAAATTTTTCCGAGATTTCATGTATTCATTTTTGATCTAGGAATTATAACGCAAATTTAGATAGATTAAACTTTCCAACGATGAATGTAATAAAAATTTAAGCAATTAACGTAAAGATTTGGGTGTCATTGTGTTTAGTTTCCGGTTCTGTAAATTTCTAAAATAGATAATTTTATTGTATGCACTAAAACCGAAATTCCGTTGCATTTCTTTTATACAAGGTCATCAGTTGCTTTATCCGAATGTTATAAAAATTATATTTATTCTTAAAAATTACTATATAAATAACGTTTTAAAGTAGAGTTTAAAACGCTTACACATAGTAACCAATTTTAATCATAAGTTTATAAAGAATTACTTAGAGTATTCTTCGAACAGACTATTATTAGTGATTAAATGAACTATTAGTTGCATTCTTAAAATCAGAATTTAAATAATCCCTACTTATAAACTTATTGAAACGGCACCAATTTTGTTATATTATTATCAACTATAGTCCATACGCTGGGCAATATAACAACAACAACAAGTGATTAAGTCGTAAATCCAATGTCATTTATAACGCGACAGATAGTTATATTTAATATTCACCTAAAATTCAAAGTAAAAACTTATTCCATACGGGCGAAAGTTGCTCAAAAGAAACCTTATGGAAGCTTAAAAATAATAGAATAATAGTTTTTAAGTACCTAAGAGTCAGCGGTTCTCAATAAAAGATACACTATTTTCATTATGAAATTGTGATGTTTTTATGAATTGATCAATTTCGCTATAAAAATGGTATATCTAAAAAGTAAGAAAATTTAGATAGATAATAGCAATACACAGACACTGATGCACAGATTACAAATAAATAAGGAATTTTGTAAAGGATTATAATAAGTAAAGAAGATTTAGGAATGCAAAAACTTTTTTTATTACTTTAAGTACAATAATCACTTCCTATGTAATTAGATTTAATTGAGTATCATCGAATTAGTGTCGTAATGATTACCTACAAAGTTATATTGTTCCTCTAAAGAATATATGTATCTTACCATACAACAAATATAATTGTATAAATTGATCTATTTCGCTATAAACAAAATGATTTTTAGTAAAAATTAGTAAAAAAATAGGTGACACGATTTCAAAGCATAATATACACATGCATTGGTACTATATTAATATGTAATCATATACAAATATACTTAATTAGTGCTACACTTAGGTACTATTTACAAATCGTTATCGCTGTCACTAAAAGTAAAGTCATCGTCTTCTAAGTCACTGCGCTTATTTACATTAAAAACCAAAGGTCGTACACCGTCTACAATTTGTTCACGCTTGTAGGTATCTTTCTTCTGTGTGAGTTACACAGCGATTCCACACGTCTTCTTTTCCTGAAGTAGCGCCTATATGGTTGTCGCAAAACTTCTTCGCAATTCCCCATACCAATTCAAAGGGATTGAAATGGCAATGATAAGACGGCAAACGCAAAACTTTGTGACCATGCTTCAATGCCATTTCATCGACAACATATTTATCTACAGAATCTTGAATGTTTTGTTTCACTAATTGTAACAACTCGTCTTTGAACATTACAGTATCAAACTGTATGTTTTTACTTTTTAACCACGTTGTAATATCGCCTTTGGTTAACAAAGCTGTTGGAAACTTTTACTTTTGCGTGTGTGGTAGGAGGCGTTGTCAACAGCAATGATCGACGGCTTTACAAGATATCGTAAGATGCGTTCCTAAAACCATTTCTCAAACAGTACCGAATTCATATTATCATGGTAATCTGCGGATTTGCTGGTACTAGAAAATATTAAACTGCCTCCTTCTATAAAACCATTTTGGCTACCAGCATGGACAATAATATAGCGTTTACCATCGGAAGCCTTAGTTGTTTTAAAGTTTTTACACTAGCATCTTGCCAACTACGTTTACTTGCACCTTTGCTAAAAACCTATGTTTCGTCTAAAAAGACGAACTCGTGTGGAATTTCGGATTGAAGATTTTTTAGGTATTTGCGCAAAAATACATTACGCATAGAAACTACATGAGATTGTTCGCATAAACCTCGTCTGTTATCAGTCTGTTTAAATTTAAAACCCATTTCCTTCAGTACAAGCTGTAAGCTTGTTCTACGGAAATCGGAAACTCGTTTCAATTTTAACACGGTTAACAATGTGTCGAGAGTTATATGTTTTTTCTATGCATGCATATCATAAATCAGCCATCGGATAGTTTGCTTTTTAGTTTCTGGTAGGTCCGTCGTACATTTCTTAGGCCGGCGATTTACAATTTTCTTTAAATCGCTTCCATTCTCTCGTATAGCACATATCTTCGCCACTGTTTGTCTGCATACTTGTACCGCATCTGTTGTTCTTTGCTGAATAGCCATTACTGAAGTAAGTGGTCCACCATGATTCTTTTCCTTTTCGAAATAATCGTACACATTCAACAAGATTTTACGTTTAGTTTAAGTGACGTCCGTTGTGTACAGGTTCTATACAAAAATAATCGTGTGCAATTTATTATTATATTGCAATAAATATATTTTTAGTTTACTTACTGTACAACAGTACAGCGCTTAATTTAATGCAATTAATCACTACTATCAAAATAAGAAAACCTACTCGGAATGTACGTAGGTAGTTAAGTAATTAGATGTCTACTAAGTACATAATTATGACACTAATTCGATGTTAGTTAATTAATTCAAATTACATAGGAAGTGATTATTGTACTTAAACTAATAAAAAAAGTTTTTGCATTCCTAAATTCTTCGTAACATATTATTATAATCATTTACAGAATTCCTTATTTATTTGTAACCTGTGCATAAGTATCTGTGTATTGCTATTGCCCGTCTAAATTTTCCTATTTTTTATATATACCGTGTGTTTATAGCGAAATTGATCAATTCATAAAAACATCACAATTTCATAATAAAAATAGTGTATTTTCTATTGAGAACCGCTGACTCTTAGGTACTTAAAAACTATTGTCCTATTATTTTCAAGTTTCCATAAGGTTTGTTTTAAGCAACTTTCGCCCGTATGGAATTGGTTTTTACTTTGAATTTTAGGTGAATATTAAATACAACTATCGGTCGCGTTATAAATGACATTGGGTTTACGACTTAATCACTTATGTTACATTGCTCAGCGTATGGACTATATTTAACGGGCATCCGCGGGTACGCCCCGCGCGACGTGAAACACCTAATAATGTAATTAAACTCTGCTTACAAAACACCTACAAAACAAAATTTGCATTACTGTAAATTTAAATTAATTCTAGAACAAAAGGTACAAAAACTTTTTGCGACATTTTTTATTTGTTTTAAATACATTTCATCAATACTTAAAGTTAGGAGAAGACTAAATTTGATAAAAAGAAAATAGGTACAGAAGTAAAAAAGCTAATAATTTGCAAATAACTGTCAACTAATTGTTTATCATAAATAAGTGTTTATTATGTATGTACTTGTTGCATAAAAAAACTTTCTGTCTCATATTCACAGATGAGTGAATAGGTTGGGGCCGCATGTAAATTTTGAAATCTGACACTGAACTGGATTTATTGTTAAAATAATAGTTTAACTGTAATTATATTTTTACTTGATTTAAAATGAAATACATGTTCTTTTATGAGCATCTCATGACTCTGTTTTTACTAACGTATAAATAACATAAATGTAAAAAAATAAAAACGTATTTTCGACTCTTCCAATAAATTTTTTTAGTTTTGTTATAGAATTTTTACTATTTATCTTTCTCATCGATTCTTTTTTGGTTTAAGTATTAGTTTTGACAGAATAATCTTTGTTTCGATGTGAGGTTTTTAAAACGCTAGATTTTTCTAGAATTTTATTTTATTTTGTCTAAGTTTGCACAGCTAAACGACCGATGTCAATTTTAAAACTTTTTTTCTGTCGTTCTATCGTTAAAATTTCTTTTAATACTTTTTCTAAAAGTAACAAATGATATAATCACTCGCTGTCATTATGCCATAAAATTGTTGTTTTCGTAAATGATCTGTATGCTTTGATACATTTTTAAACATTGGTATTAATAATTACTTAAAATTTTAGGAAAGTGAAATAGTTTATAGTAATGATATTTGCATTAACTGAGACTTTTTCAACTACATATTTTCTAAAAGTATTTGAAAAATTAATATAAATACTCGTGCACATTGCATCAAAAACTTTACAATTAAGATAACGAAATATTTGATTAAAGTCTAGCTGCAATACCACATTGACAATTTACAATTTATGTAATAAAAACATAAGTTGTCGAGAATATACTTTGAAACTTGCTGACGAACTTAAGAGTGTGTGGGAAATACAATGAGTTCTACAATCTATCATCAAGGTTAGTAGGAATTAATGTAAAAACAATTTATTGCAAAATTAGTAAAAAAAGTAGTCTGTGGGAAATGCGTAACTGTTAGAACAGGAGAAATTCTACGTTTAGCTTGTATTTAATTGTTTAATCTGTTTTAGTATCATCAAAATTAGTGGTCTTGCTCTTCGTCTTGTATTGATATCCTTAATCTCGGTCTTGCTCTTGTTCTTGAATATAGAGTTGTCTTGTTCTTGGTCTTGTACGCAAGACTCTTGCAGTTACACCATACTGTTACGTTCTTTATTTATTAATTACTAATTTATTTAAAACGACTAAAACTACGTTTACTTAATCTAGAAATATATACACTTTTAAATTAACCGAACTAATTAAATCTAATAATAAAAACACTTACACTATAATTTATGTATAACCGTTGTATAACACTTAAGATAAGATAAGATAAGATAACGTCCTCGGATTTGTTTACACTATCAGTCACGTTCACTCGATTCGGTGTACACTGTTATTTATTTAAAACGTCGCGCGTGCTAATCGATTTATTTTCACTTGATAATCTTCTTAATACAGCTGCATTCGCGTTTCGACAATAACTGACCTACGATTTCCATCTTCGGCTTTTATAGACATCGGCGAATTCTTCTCGATCGTTCCTCACTTTTCGCTATATCTTCTAGAAACTAGATAACAGTTCTAGAAGGTTCTTGCATTTGCAAGTAATTTCTCGGACGTTTCACTACTATGAATAAAACTCAATGAGGTATAATATAATAGTATGTTATACCTCATTGATAAAACTTCACAATCAAAGCCAAATTTTTTTTAATGGATGTTTGATTAATAACGAAAAACTAAGTTACTTTAATAAAAAGTTAAAAATTCTCTCTAACCCACATAAATTATAATAGACACGACATGTTTAGGCTTTTTTAATACTTAAGTCATCTACAAGTACAACTGCATCTGTAAACGGCGTAAGTATTAAAAAGTGGTAAGATGTGTTTGTTATAATTTTTATTATTAAAAATGAATGTGGATTAGACAGAATTTTTTACTTTTCATTATTCTACTAAACCTGCAATAAGAACGATGATACAGAATATTAAGTTACTTTATTTTTAATTTTACTTGTCAACGATCTAACAAGATTTAATTTTATACTCAAACTATCAAAATGCAAATACATAAATACATAAGCAAATGCTAATTAATTTCAATTCTTAATTTTGAACGACCTTAAAATTGTGTATACCTACATTTTTTATTAAATGCCTAAATTTAATTTACAGACAAGTAAAAATATTTGTGAAGGTACAAACTTGTTGAAATGTGCTAAAAGATCGACAATTTTTTCCCACAAATGTTAAGTAATAAGTACTTTTCAGTTTTGAGAATTTAGTTGTTTTAAAAAACGAACAATGCCTCGGCATGTTTGAAGGATTTGTATACGTATTACAGGCGCCGTGCCGGTTTAAAATCCTTTTTAGGTGCCTTTATTGTAAACTAAGTAAAACGTGTTTTTTGGTACAAATTTAGAATTAAAAATTTGGAACTTTTCCACAAGTTGGTATTTTACGAGTTATTTTATTACTTGTATATACTTTTATTAGATCATAGAAATGTGAAGAGTTTATAATCGATGAACTCAAAAAACAATTAAATTAAATTAAATAAGCTAATGTCGCTAAAATTCGTAACAGCGTCTTTCAACACTTCAGGAATCGATGAGAATTAATATTTTATTGGTACCTATTTACCTATATGGTTTCTATTCATATGTGACAGAAAAATATGTTTTATTTAAAATTTAGAATATCGTTTTGTTTAAATACAAATTTACTGTAAACTTTCTTCTTCTGGAAAACTAAATTTGTTTTATTGTACACACTAATTATAAAATATTTTCTTGACATAATTTATTTCAATGAAATTACATTTTAGCCAAATTTCAAATAGTTTTATTTGGTTTAAGTAAATATTTTATTTAAGATGATTATAGTGGTTACCTATTAGTTATAATTTTATTTTTCAAACAAACATCACTCTGTAATAGCGAAGGCTTCCACGGCCGGAATCTATACTAACATTAGAATGTCTTCTAGGTTTGGACCGTGTCATAGTTGCAACCGAAGCTGCCAACTTCTACGGAGTTTAGAATCTGGCTTGGTTCACAAGTTGATTACCTAACTCGGTACTGGTTCTTTGTTAGATTTTCGTTTGCTTTTTCAGGTTATCGTTTTCTTTCTTACCTTTTCATAGTTTAGGTTATGGTTTGTATTACAAGTGGATAACCTAACTTTTGAGAAGTTCTTAGTTAGATTTCGATTGCTTGTTTGAGTTTTGCAATTTATCTCACGCCCTGATGAAGCCCCTTACGAAAGTGGGCGAAACGTTGGCAGCTTCGGTTGCAACTATGACACGGTCCAAACCCGGAAGACATTCTAATGTTAGTAAACATCACTCTACTAAAGTCGAAACGACTCTTTTTCAAAAAACTTTTTACTTTTACGTACACATCATACAATATTTTTTTTTTGGGAAGACAAATGTTTTTTTGTATGTGGGATATAAAAAAGTAATAGTTAGTAATAAGAAAAAAACTTGCATCCAATGTTAGTCTTGCAATCTTGAGTCTTGGTCTTGTTATGGAGTTATTATCTTGCACTTGGTCTTGCAAATCTTGCCAGTGCGAGACCAAGACAAGACTGCAAGACCAAGGCCGATTTTGGCACTAATCAAAATGAAGTTTCACTTCATTGTTTTACATTTTCAATGTAAATCTGAACTTTGATTGATTGATTGGTATCGTATTTATAAATAAATAAATTATGCCGTATTTCTAGTGTTAAAAAAAAGGTAACAAAAAAAGACAATACAATATATATTGATATAAAAACTATGTAGAAAAAGTAAAACGTCAGATTTAAAGCCAAGAATATGAAGAAAATCGTAGAATAGATATTGTCAAAAATAGAATTAAAAGGTTTTTATGGAACAGTGCTATTCTTTTGGAGTGTTAAACCGCTATGTAAAATATATAAACTACAATATTCCAAATAATAGTGTTTCAAGCTGACTTTCTTATTTTTGCGATTCTCTAACATAAGTCATCAAAATTTAGAAAACGTAGAGTAAATCAAGTTATCACTGTTTAAAGCCAATAGTTAAAAAATGTTAAAAAGTACTTATAATTAACAACTACTACAATGTTATAATTAAAACTATCTTTAAAATTAATATTATTTAATTATAAAATTAAAAAGAAATAAGTAATTAACTAAACCGGTAAACATTAATAACCTTTGCAAAAAACTGTTAAAATTAAAAATGTATTCATACAGATCGGTGCTTTTGGGGACGGTACTTTCGGGGACCGACCTCGAAAGTCGCATTTGTCCCCGAAGTGACCGATCGGTGTAAAATAAAGTCCTCGAAATGACCTATAGACATATATATATATATATATATATACATAAAAATTGTCATCGTGGCACCATAATTGGGTATTCATTGTTATTGTGGCACCCAAAAATACAAAGAGGCACCCAAGTTTGGGAGCCACAGTACTTTTACATTAAAAATTTTTCTAGAGCTTATCAACACTTTTTAAGCTCGTACGCAAAAAATTGCTTGGGAGCCATTTTGTCAATTGGTGGTCAGATTTATACAGTTTGGTTCATTCATAATAACACAGAGGGCGTTGTGCAATATACAGGTGTATATAATTTTGACGTATTGACTATATGGCACCCCGATGATTGTTGTAGATTGTGGCACCATTTTTAGCGGCAACATTGTTGAACAGTGCGATATCGTAACAAAATAAATGTACTAAAATATAACTTGCGTAACTCATTTTGATTTAATAAAAACTTGATAATGCTTTTTGATATCAGTTATGTTTTTGTTTAATTATTTAACTTAAAACACTATACTATTTGATATTTATTAACAAAATAATCAATTAAAATATTTTAGATAGTTTTTATACTGTATGTATCAAAATTATTTCTAACTTTAAAAAATATAATTTTACAAATATTAATTAATATTAAATGTTCAATATTTGTTTTAATTAGTTTTTCATAAGCAATAATTTATGCTTATTTTAGCGTAGGAACTTTAACTCGTATATTATTTTCTATTTTAAGTTTCTTGTATTTGAAAATTGATTTTTGTAAATAAAATATATTAGAACAAAAACTTATTAAACAAAAAATAAACAATTTTTTGTTGTTTAAAGTATTATAAAGCGTTAAGAAGAGTATTTTTTAAGTAAGTTTAAAGTAGTAAGTAAATGTTTTACTAGTCACTTTGTTAGCTATTTTATGAAATTTTTACTGCACTTAAAAACAACCCTAAATCATAGTACTATCATTTCCATATTTTATAGTTTTTATTTTTTTTCCAATATTTTTTATTAGTTGTTGATAAACTGAAATGTACGACGTTTGCTTTCAAAAACTTTAAATTGTGATTCATCCGTTCAAACAACTGTTTTTTTTGCTTCTAATTTGTATTTTCTGCAAGATTGATTCTAATTGAGTTTTTTTCTGTTTCTGCAGCATACATAAATGCGCGTCGTTTATTACTTACTTTCTATAACTTAAACTGTTGTTACGGTAACTGTAGTGCTGTTGCATATGATTAAATAAATTAAAAAATAAATAAAAGATCGTAATATTTAGTACTATAAAAAATTGTCTTTTGAAATTGTGTCATGTCATTAAATTTATTTTGAGGTTTAATAATTTTCACTTAATTTATAGTCGAAATTGTTTAGTTTTTTTCTCTGTTCTTTTCATCTTAAACACAGGTGGCTAACCAAATCCATAACAATGTCCCTAGAACTAGACACTAGCTTAAGTACTTCCAGGTTTTAGAATTCCAGTTCTTTCTTGAAACATTCACTTTTTAATCTTGTTTGCTAATTGTTTCACTGTTATAATATTTTTTAGTTGCATGGATATCTGATTAAAGATGCCAGGTTCTATAAGTTGTATTGATTTCTGAACCATTTTCTTATTTGGTTTTTGTTATACGGTTTTCCTTTGCTTTATCATGATTGTGATTTATCTTTTTTGTTGTTTTTTGTTATTAAATTGGTATATAAGTGTTGTAAACAAAAAATGTTATTTTTTGAAGATTTTTGAAATTTAACATGTTTTCTTCAATTTTAAAAAATAACTTTAAATTTAACAATCAAAATTATATTTTTATTATAAAATGATACTACCATATTCCAATATACCTAACCAAATGTACATATATTATTTACAGTTATATTTGACTTTTCTTGAGCATTCTATAGATTTTTAATGTAAATGAACAAAGATTTTTTATTAAATACTAAAATAGAAAACATCAGAAACAAGTTGTAGAATTTTAGAAATTGACAGCCGCATCCTAAAAAGTAGTTACTTCTTTAAAGTTGCTAGACGTAAACATTGTCCACAAAGAAAATTTGCTACATTATTGATAAATGTAAATACAAATTTAATATTAAAAAAATGTATTTTTAGTTTTGTATTTTTAAACTTTCTGACTTTTACCTTTACTTTTTTCAGTGTTTACCTTTATCCTTTCTGGTAATTTTGTACGTACAAAACATTAGAAAACAAAACGAACACTACATCTAACGTTTCTTATGACAAAGAATTGATGAACATTTATATTAAACCTACAATTTTAAAATTATAATTATTTTAATAAAGTACTTAGCAAGATACCCATTGATGAGTATTAAAATCAATACACCATAATCTGCTCTTCTAAAAAGTATTTACCGAAAATTACACTTTTAAGAAACTCAAAACACAGGATTATTTATTAACAGATCAAAAACTTTACTACTAAATTTCGTAATTAATTATATTCATGCTTTTGTATTTTTAATTTTTTTTTAAGATTTGACGTGAAACTTGATATTAACAGATAAACCCCCTAGCTCCAACAAACCCTAACTTGGAAACTAGTGCCCTAACTCAAGAATTTAAATATGGAAAAAATGCCGAGCCACCCCTAATTTGAAGCGTCTTTCAAGTTTCTATGCGACAATAAAAAGAAACTAAAATTTACGCAACGCAACCAGGGTCTCTGGAAAAATTTCGTCGACGCAATATTGAAGAATGCCGCTAAATTACGCCATAGATCTTCCAAAATGTAAGAAAACGTTTAGAGCAGAATTTGTATTATTGTATGGAAGTTGGTTGCGCACAATTTGAGCATTTCTTGAACTAACAAAAACTTAAAAACAATCATGCACACACGTAGAGAATCAAGAGACCATTAAAATCAGGGTTACTCGACCACCTTACTATAATTTTTGTTTTTGTTGGGGGTTATTGGGGCTAGAAGGTTGACCTGACAAAATCAAATTTGACGCCAAAATGTGTCGTTCAAAAAGTCAAAAGTGGCGTGTTTTAGGATTTTTTCTAAACAACACCCCCACCTTATGTAATCTAGAGGGTTGTTTTTTATGGGGACAAAAAAAAATAATAAAACTACTTTTGGCCTTGCTGTCGTATAGAGAATTAAAAGACCTTTTAAATGACAGGTCGTTTGACGCCCTTCTCTTGAATTAGGGGTTGCTAGATCTAGAGGGATGGTGTGTCAATTTCAAGTTTGATATTTAAAGTTGTCTCCTAAAAATCAAGAATCGACCTGTCTGAGTGTTTTTTTAATAACTTAGTCTCCCTACCTTAGTTAATCTAGAGGGTTGTTTTTAATAGAGACGAAAAAACATTGGAAAAAACTATTTTCAGCTATGCTGTTGCATAGAGAATTAAAAGACGCTTTAAATGAGGGGTCATTCGACCTCCTTCCCCTATTCAAAATCTTGAGTTAAGGGTTGCTGGAGCTAGGGGGTTGATATGTCAATGTCAAGTTTGAAATTTAAAGTTGTCTTTTAAAAATCAAGAATCGATCTGCCCGAGCGTTTTTTTAAGAACCTAGTCTCCCCACCTTAGTTAATCTAAAGGGTTGTTTTTAAAGAAGACGAAAAAGAATTGGATAAATCTATTTTTGGCCATTCTGTCGCATAGAGAATTTAAAGACGCTTTAAATGAAGAGTCATTCGAGTTCCTTTCCTTATTTAAATTTTTGAGTTAGGGGTTGTTGGAGCTACGAGGTTGATGCGTCAATGTCAAGTTTAATATCTCAAGTTATTTACTAAAAATCAAGAATCGACCTGTCAAAACGTTTGTTAAAAAACTAGTCTCCCCCACTTTACTTAATCTAGAGGGTTGTTTTTTATAGGAACACAAAAAAATTCAATAAAACCACTTTCTGCCATGCTGTCTTCATAGAGAATTGCAGGTGGTTTTAAATGAAGGTTCGATCAACTCCCTTCCCTTATTTAAATTCTTAAGTTAAGGGTTGCTGGGTTCAGAGGGTTGATGTGTCAATGTCAAGTTTGACACTTAAAGCTGTGTCCCAAAAGTGTCCTAAAGCAGGGATGTTTTTTTTTTTCAAAAGCTTACTCTATATAAGCAGCATTATAGAAGTGAAATATCATATACATACTGTTTAATTAAAAACGAAATATTTACTAACTGGCACCTTTACTATTTAATTTATATGACAACAATGTTGGGTGTCATTTACTATTTTAAACATGTATTTATATACAAATGGGTGCCATTTGCATCATACAGATCGATATGCCACAATGACATATATTATCAAAGAATTTATACACCCGGGTGTCTTTTATGCAATAGGTATGGTGGGTGCCACATAATTCAACACTTACGTATATATATATATATATATATATTTGTAACGTCGTACTTGTAGCAATGCAAAATTTATGCTTCCATACCTATAGCAATAATCGTGGACGCGTTGCAATATTGCTACGCGTCCCGATATTTTGCCGTACTTGCCGCAATAATTGTGGCAACGCTGTTTTGAGATGTGACGTCAATCCCAATGTGTGTTGCCTACATTATAGGTATGTAAATGAATTTGTATTCTACAAGTATTCTAAATTATTCGCGATGTATTTACAATACAGAAAATGTTTATTATTAACATTAATAAAATGATAATAATTAATAATTGGTGTTGTTAATAAAAATACGGTATTAAACTTTTTTAATAGAAAATATATATTTTTTAATAAAAATGACGTTGATTACAAAATCAGTATAATTTTGATTTTTAAATGAATTCAATATTCGGAAATTTCTAATTACCGAGTTTTAATGCCATTCACCTCATGTGTTTTGTACTTACACATATAGATATTAAAAACGTGCATATTTAATGCAAGTGCAATTAGAAAATGCTACAATTAACATTATTGTTAAAAAATTGTAATTTACCTTTCTTTCTAATTTTTTCAATTAAATTGAATTCAACCCTTAAAAGTAAACGCATAAGTAAACAAAAAAATCAAACAGAAAAAATAAACCAATCATCCGCGAGAGGAGAAAATAACAAAAACGCCTTAAAGCTAAAACTAAGAACTACGAATCGTGTAAACTTCAAATTTTTGTCTCTTTATCAGACATATTTGCTAAACGTTTGTCAAAGAATAAACAATTCTTGTTTTTACTGAAATCATTTATAAGCTTGAGAAAACAAACTTTATTCAAACCTCATTGTAGGTGTGCTCGCTTAACATTGGGTCCAGTCATAATGTTTAAAAACAAGTGTTTGAATGTTATATTTATAGTTGTTTTACTGGTTTTTTGAATATGTAACTCATAATTTCCAAGAGAGTTACAACAAAACTAAGAACCTTTATAATATCAATTCCGAAAACTTCCTTATCAATTTCAGCAAGCAGATTCATACTAACACCTTGAACTAAACCAGTTTTGATAGTTAATTAGGTATAGGAGCTATTATTATACATACTACAGGATACTACTTAAATATTATGTCACTTATTTAAACAAAACAAAAAGATACTAAATACGAATTCATAGAATCTTACGTAAAGTGTTTTAGTAGAAACACAGTATAATTACTGTGGTAGTAACGTATTTAGACGTGACCTATCTAAAGTATTGAAATTGATACATAGTTTGACTCGACATTTATTCCATGTGTTATCTCAATTTTTACCAACGGTTTTTACTGTAACAGCAATGTCCTACTGTTATCACAATTAGCATACTATTACAATTTATTTTAAAAAACATTTTTGTTTTATGACCTTTTATAAATTAATGTATTATTTTAAATTGAGTTACTTTTGTAAAAGAAAGGTAGATAGCTGTGTTATGATTTTATTTTCACATTTTGTTATCTTTACAAGTTTTACTACAATCGTTTACATCTAATGCAATTTAAATTCATAATTTTTTTTTTATATCTTTTATTGAAATCAGTTAGATTTGTTATAAAAAAGCATCTAGAAACTGTTTATTTTGTCAGTTTTAGCAGAAGTTATAGTAGTAGGTTTTATTGTTTTTTTAAAAAAATTATGGATATTAATACAATTAAAAATACGAGGAGTTATCACAATTTTTGACAAATCTTTGCCACATTTGGAGAGAATGGTTTCCGATAGGTTATAAACTCATTAGCACCAACGACGTTTTGCTATCTCGATCAAACTGTCTATTTCAACCTTTTCTCGTTTTAGACATCGCGCGATGTTGTTAGTTCGAGTTCGATAACTCTAAACCTCCCTATCAGAACAAAATTTTGTTTGCGCGATCTAATTGTACCCATCTTTAGTTACAAATTTGAGAAATTTGAAAGAAATCCGTATATAATTGTGATTACGTTGACGTTTTAACTGCAGTACGTTCCAATCCACAATTTTTGACAAATCGTTACCAAATCTGGAGACGATGGTTCCCGATAGATTATAAATTCATTATCATCAACGACGTTTTGCTATCTAGATGAAACTGCCTTTTTCACCCTGATCACGTTTTCAACATCTCACGATGTTGTTGTTTCAAGTTCGATAACCATAAAACTCTTTATCAGATCAAAATTTTGTTTGCGCCATCTAATTGTACGCACTTATATTTACATATTTAAGAAATTTGGAAAAAATTCGAATATAATTGTGGTTACGTTGACATTTTAACCGCAGTACGTTCTTATCATAACACGCGAAAAACGAATTTTTGACTTTGTCGGTCCGTATTTTGGTAACCCTTCATTCAAAATTGTAATTTGACACATCATTAGATACCCCGTTTTGTCCCCTATCGTTTCTTATAATATCGACTATTTTCAAATTTCGATAATAAGTTTATTTAGCTTTATGTAAAGTGCTACACATAGTGCATTATAATTTTCAGTTTTTATTACGAAAGATGACTAAAATCCACAATTTTTGACAAATCGTTACCAAATCTGTAGGGGATGATTCCCGATAGATTACAAACTCAATAACATCAACGACATTTTACTATCTCGATGAAACTGCCTTTTTCACCCTCTTGTTGTTTTCGACATCTAACGATGATGTTGGTTCAAGTTCGATAACCCTAAAACGGCTTGTCAGATCAAAATTTTGTTTGCGCGATCTAATAATACGCACTTTTAGTTACATATATGAGAAATTTGAAAGAAATCCGTATATAATTGTGATTACGTTGACATTTTAACCGCAGTACGTTCTTATCATAACACGAGAAAAACGAAGTTTTGACTATGTCATTCTGTATTTTGGTAACCCTTCATACAAAATTGTAATTTGAGACATAATTAGATACCCAGTTTTGTCCCCTATCGTCTCTTATAATATCGATTGTTTTCAAACTTTGATAATAAGTTTATTTAGCTTTGTGTCAAGTGCTACACATACTGCATTATAATTTTCAGTTTTTATTACGAAACATGACTAAAATCCACAATTTTTGACAAATCGTTACCAAATCTGGATAGGATGGTTCCCGATAGGCTATAAACTCATTACCACCAACGACGTTTTGCTATCTCGATCAAACTGCCTTTTTCACTGTCTTCTTACTTTCGACATTTCACGATGTTGTTGGTTCGAGTTCGATAACTCTAAAACGACTTATCACATCAAAATTTTGTTTGAGCAATCTAATTGCACGTATTTTTAGTTACAAATTTCATAAATTTGAAAGTAATTCGTATATAATTGTGGTTACTTTGACGCTTTAACCGCAGTACGTTCTTATCATAACGCGAGAAAAACGAATTTTTGAATTTTCTCATTCCGTATTTTGGTAACCCTTCATCCAAAATTGTAATTTGACACATCATTAGATACCTTGTTTTGTCCCCTATGGTTCCTTATAATATCGATGATTTTCAAACTTTGATAATAAGTTTATTTAGCTTTATATAAAATGCTAAACATAGTGCATTATAATTTTCAGTTTTTATTACGAAAGATGACTAAAATCCACAATTTTTGACAAATCGTTACCAAATCTGGAGGGGATGGTTCTCGATAGATTATAAACTCATTAACATCAACGACATTTTGCTATCTCAATGAAACTGCCTTTTTCACTCTCTTCTCACTTTCGACATCTCACGATGTTGTTGTTTCAAGTTCGATAACCCTAAAACGGCTTGTCAGATCAAAATTTTGTTTGCGCGATCTAATAATACGCACTTTTAGTTACATATATGAGAAATTTGAAAGAAATCCGTATATAATTGTGATTACGTTGACGTTTTAACCGCAGTACGTTCTTATCATAACCCGAGGAAAATAGAATTTTTGAATTTGTCATTCCGTATTTTGGTAACCTTTCATCCAAAATTGTAATTTGACACATCATTAGATACCTTGTTTTGTCCCCTATCGTTCCTTATAATATCGATTATTTTCAAACTTCGATAATAAGTTTATTTAGCTTTGTGTAAAGTACTGCGCATACTGCACTATAATTTTCAGTTTTTATTACGAAAAATGACTAAAATCCACAATTTTTGACAAATCGTTACCAAATCTGGAGGGGATGGTTCCCGATAGATTATAAACTCATTAACATCAACGACATTTTGCTATCTCGATGAAACTGCCTTTTTCACCCTCTTCACGTTTTTGACATCTCACGATGTTGTTCTTTCAAGTTCGATAACCCTAAAATGGCTTGTCAGATCAAAATTTTGTTTGCGCGATCTAGTTAGACGCACTTTTAGTTACATATATGAGAAATTTGAAAGAAATCCGTATATAATTGTGAATACGTTGACATTTAACCGCAGTACGTTCTTATCATAACCCGAGAAAAATAGAATTTTTGACTTTGTCGTTCCGTATTTTGGTAACCTTTCATCCAAAATTGTAATTTGACACATCATTAGATACCTTGTTTTGTCCCCTATCGTTCCTTATAATATCGATTATTTTCAAATTTTGATAATAAGTTTATTTAGCTTTGTGTAAAGTACTGCGCATACTGCATTATAATTTTCAGTTTTTATTACGAAAGATGACTAAAATCCACAATTTTTGACAAATCGATACCAAATCTGGAGGGGATGGTTCTCGATAGATTATAAACTCATTAACATCAACGACATTTTGCTATCTCAATGAAACTGCCTTTTTCACCCTCTTCCCGTTTTTGACATTTCACGATGTTGTTTTTTCAAGTTCGATAACCCTAAAATGGCTTGTCAGATCAAAATTTTGTTTTCGCGACCTAATTAGACGCACTTTTAGTTACATATATGAGAAATTTGAAAGAAATCCGTATATAATTGTGATTACGTTGACGTTTTAACCGCAGTACGTTCTTATCATAACCCGAGAAAAATAGAATTTTTGACTTTGTCATTCCGTATTTTGGTAACCTTTCATCCAAAATTGTAATTTGACACATCATTAAATACCTTGTTTTGTCCCCTATCGTTCCTTATAATACCGATTATTTTCAAACTTTGATAATAAGTTTATTTAGCTTTGTGTAAAGTACTGCGCATACTGCATTATAATTTTCAGTTTTTATTACGAAAGATGACTAAAATCCACAATTTTTGACAAATCGTTACCAAATCTGGAGGGGATGGTTCCCGATAGATTATAAACTCATTAACATCAACGACATTTTGCTATCTCGATGAAACTGTCTTTGTCACCCTCTTCACGTTTTTGACATCTCACGATGTTGTTGTTTCAAGTTCGATAACCCTAAAACGGCTTGTCAGATCAAAATTTTGTTTGCGCGATCTAATTATACGCACTTTTAGTTACATATATGAGAAATTTGAAAGAAATCCGTATATAATTGTGATTACGTTGACGTTTTAACCGCAGTACGTTCTTATCATAACCCGAGAAAAATAGAATTTATGACTTTGTCATTCCGTATTTTGGTAACCTTTCATCCAAAATTGTAATTTGACACATCATTAGATACCCCGTTTTGTCCCCTATCGTTTCTTATAATATCGACTATTTTCAAATTTCGATAATAAGTTTATTTAGCTTTATGTAAAGTGCTACACATAGTGCATTATAATTTTCAGTTTTTATTACGAAAGATGACTAAAATCCACAATTTTTGACAAATCGTTACCAAATCTGGAGGGGATGGTTCCCGATAGATTATAAACTCATTAACATCAACGACATTTTGCTATCTCGATGAAACTGTCTTTTTCACCCTCTTCACGTTTTTGACATCTCACGATGTTGTTGTTTCAAGTTCGATAACCCTAAAATGGCTTGTCAGATCAAAATTTTGTTTGCGCGATCTAATTAGATGCACTTTTAGTTACATATATGAGAAATTTAAAAGAAATCCGTATATAACTGTGATTACGTTGACGTTTTAACCGCAGTACGTTCTTATCATAACCCGAGAAAAATAGAATTTTTGACTTTGTCATTCCGTATTTTGGTAACCTTTCATCCAAAATTGTAATTTGACACATCATTAGATACCTTGTTTTGTCCCCTATCGTTCCTTATAGTATCGATTATTTTCAAACTTTGATAATAAGTTTATTTAGCTTTGTGTAAAGTACTGCGCATACTGCATTATAATTTTCAGTTTTTATTACGAAAGATGACTAAAATCCACAATTTTTGACAAATCGTTACCAAATCTGGAGGGGATGGTTCCCGATAAATTATAAACTCATTAACATCAACGACATTTTGCTATCTCGATGAAACTGCCGTGTTCACCCTCTTCACGTTTTTGACATCTCACGATGTTGTTGTTTCAAGTTCGATAACCCTAAAATGGCTTGTCAGATCAAAATTTTGTTTACGCGATCTAATTAGACGCACTTTTAGTTACATATATGAGAAATTTGAAAGAAATCCGTATATAATTGTGATTACGTTGACGTTTTAACCGCAGTACGTTCTTATCATAACCCGAGAAAAATAGAATTTTTGACTTTGTCATTCCGTATTTTGGTAACCTTTCATCCAAAATTGTAATTTGACACATCATTAGATACCCCGTTTTGTCCCCTATCGTTTCTAATAATATCGACTATTTTCAAATTTCGATAATAAGTTTATTTAGCTTTATGTAAAGTGCTACACATAGTGCATTATAATTTTCAGTTTTTATTACGAAAGATGACTAAAATCCACAATTTTTGACAAATCGTTACCAAATCTGGAGGGGATGGTTCCCGATAAATTATAAACTCATTAACATCAACGACATTTTGCTATCTCGATGAAACTGCCGTGTTCACCCTCTTCACGTTTTTGACATCTCACGATGTTGTTGTTTCAAGTTCGATAACCCTAAAATGGCTTGTCAGATCAAAATTTTGTTTACGCGATCTAATTAGACGCACTTTTAGTTACATATATGAGAAATTTGAAAGAAATCCGTATATAATTGTGATTACGTTGACGTTTTAACCGCAGTACGTTCTTATCATAACCCGAGAAGAATAGAATTTTTGACTTTGTCATTCCGTATTTTGGTAACCTTTCATCCAAAATTGTAATTTGACACATCATTAGATACCCAGTTTTGTCCCCTATCGTTTCTTATAATATCGATTGTTTTCAAATTTTGATAATAAGTTTATTTAGCTTTGTGTAAAGTACTGCGCATACTGCATTATAATTTTCAGTTTTTATTACGAAAGATGACTAAAATCCACAATTTTTGACAAATCGTTACCAAATCTGGAGGGGATGGTTCCCGATAGATTATAAACTCATTAACATCAACGACATTTTGCTATCTCGATGAAACTGCCTTTTTCACCCTCTTCACGTTTTTCACATCTCACGATGTTGTTGTTTCAAGTTCGATAACCCTAAAATGGCTTGTCAGATCAAAATTTTGTTTGCGCGATCTAATTAGATGCACTTTTAGTTACATATATGAGAAATTTGGAAGAAATCCGTATATAATTGTGATTACGTTGACGTTTTAACCGCAGTACGTTCTTATCATAACCCGAGAAAAATAGAATTTTTGACTTTGTCATTCCGTATTTTGGTAACCTTTCATCCAAAATTGTAATTTGGCACATCATTAGATACCTTGTTTTGTCCCCTATCGTTTCTTATAATATCGATTATTTTCAAACTTTGATAATAAGTTTATTTAGCTTTGTGTAAAGTACTGCGCATACTGCATTATAATTTAATTTTTTATTACGAGAGATGACTAAAAACCACAATTTTTGACAAATCGTTACCAAATCTGGAGGGGATGGTTCCCGATAGATTATAAACTCATTAACATCAACGACATTTTGCTATCTAGATGAAACTGCCTTTTTCACCCTCTTCTTGTTTTCGACATCTCACGATGATGTTGGTTCAAGTTCGATAACCCTAAAACGGCTTGTCAGGTCAAAATTTTGTTTGTGCGATCTAATTATACCCACTTTTAGTTACATATATGAGAAATTTGAAAGAAATCCGTATATAATTGTGATTACGTTGACGTTTTAACCGCAGTACGTTCTTATCATAACACGAGAAAACGAATTTTTGACTTTGTCATTCCGTATTTTGGTAACCTTTCATCCAAAATTGTAATTTGACACATCATTAAATATCTTGTTTTGTCCCTTATCGTTCCTTATAATATCGATTATTTTCAAACTTCGATAATAAGTTTATTTAGCTTTGTCTAATGTAGTACTTCTCATAAAATTTTATTTACACCTAATTGTACCCTATTTTAGTTACAGTTTAAAAAAAAATGATTGATGTCCTTATATAATTGTGATTAGTTGACGAACTCGAGTACGTTATCAGAACACGCGAAAAACGAATCTTTGACTTTATCGTTGTGTGTTTTGGTAACCGTCTATCCAAAATTGTAATTTGACACATCATTAGACACCTTGTTTTGTCGTCTATCGTTTCTGATAATAAGGATCATTTTCAATCTTAGCTAATAAAACTTTACCAAATTTGGAGAATGTTTCCCGATACGTTATAAATTCATTAGCATCAGTGACGTTTTACTATCTCGATCAAATTGCTCTAAAACAGCTCATCGACCAAAATATTGTTTAACACTTTTAATTGTACCTACATTCTTTTATGAATTTGAAAATGTGGAAAAAAAATTAATCGAAATCTATGGATCCATGCAATTAAAGTTAAGACTTGAGTTATTTAAACATATGTTCATTACAGATTAAAAATTTACAATCAGTAAAAACGAGAAGATAATTATTATCGTTCATAAGCCGGCTGTAGTGCAAGTCAGCATAAACTAGTGCGAACATTCGTTTACATAAATATGTCGTCACTTTCTTATCATAGTGTAAGACTGTTTATATTGCAGTATGATATAATTTGCAATTGACTTCCCGACAAATAACAGCCAAGATTTACTTATGTCTTTAGTTGCGAAATAAACATTTTATTTTTAGTTGTTATCATTTTTTTGCCCCATGGTTAGATAGCCGTTCAAACAATTATTGTCACATTATCTCGATTCTAATGGTACAGCATTTATAATGGTCGACTGTCTTGCAGAATTATGTTGATTTTGTTTATATTTGTACATTTTATAAATGGAAATTAACAATAAGAATTTTCTATTTTGAACTTGGATAAAATATTTTCTTGTTTACATGTTTTTACTCTACGCCGAACCTAACACTAATAACAATTAACGTTCTATGAATTTGAGTGAGTGAGCTAGGCGTCGGTAATAAGATAAATTTTATTAAATGAAATTAGTATATGCTTACATTTATCATTTGATAGATATTTAACATTTATATGAAGTATATGTATTACTTTATTAGGCATTTATAACGAGCATGATAACATTATTTGAAATAAGTGAACGTTAGGCAACACATTACACATTACTTTAGCAGTTTGGATATTTAATAAAAAAAACATTTTACTATATAACAATATAACATGTGTTGTTATTTCCTACTGTACCTAATTAAATACATATAAATGCAGTAGTTAAGAACAATTAAAGGTTGTTGTTTAATATTTTCTTAGTTACACATTTTGTAGGACCTGTGACAATGTTTTTATACGTATAAAAGTTGAAAACTGCAAACCGTACGTATCGCGATGCGTATAAAACTGTATAAAACTCGAACAGTGTTGCAACATCAACATTGCAACAGGTTAGGCTGTACATATATATATATATATATATATATATATATATATATATATATATATATATATATTGTCAGAGATGTGTAAAATTAAAAATGCGACGTTTTTGAGACATATATTTTATTATATATGTATTTATATGTACATACATCTATCACAAAATATTTATTAAAATTTAAAAATAAAATCTAATTTACAAAAATTTAAAAAAAACAAGTCATAACATACGAAAAGTAAAGAATTACTATCATTTAATTAATTTGTCAGTGTTTTCTTGTGCATCCTTTGTTTCCTCCCTCTGCAATCCCAGTTTCGCCAAGGTTAACCAATTCTTAATAGCCTCTGCAATTTCACCATCTGTCGTCATGTCTGTCACATTTTGACTACAAACACTGACTGAAATTTAAACAGTTAAGGATTTTAAAACATCTTACCTTCAATTACAACAATTTCTAGACCACAAAAAATATCTTTTTGCACCAACTCAAACTGTACTCTGAAGTCACAACAATGGTAAATAGTTCTCACAAATGTTGACAATAGATTGGTTTACATCACAAGTCGACCCTGGGGAATCTATAAAAACATTAATATATACGCTCACACTGTACTTAAACTAATTAATATTGATTTGTAAAATATTATATTTCAATAACTATAGTTAAAGAATTGAACATATAGGGGAAGGTGTTGTACCTTAGGACATATTTTAGTTTTATTTTTTTTCTTCAATATTTATCAATATAAATGAGCTCTGCAAACACTGTAAAATCGAGTTGTTTCTTCACATTTTAGGATAATTTTTGCTAAAGTTAAATGCTATACTTTGCTATCGATACCTTGCCTACAAGTGGCAGGTACAAATTGTCCCAAGGTACAACAGAGTGTTGTACCTTGGAACAGTATTAATTGTACCTTGGGACATCGTCTAAATTACGTATAATAAGAGATTTAATAATTTGAAGATTTATTTTTAAGCAAATTACTACATATTATAAGACATAAAGTCGATTGGAAAAGAAAATTGTTCCATCCTGCGGCCTGAACCGCCAACTGCTGTTGGCTTTGGTAACTTTTTCACTATGTCCGACTCATCAATTTCGTAAACCGTTTCGCATTTGACAAACTTGTTACAACCCAGCATCTTCTTCATATATATAACTTCAAAATGTCCTTCCCCAAAATTCTTGATTATTTCCGCCACATAATGACGCGCAGACTTTTTCCCTTTTAATTCCACCAGCACAAAGTCTCCTTCCAATATTGAAGTATTATCTATTTCTCTCTCTGTTTCCATTTCTATATTTGCTTCCTCAATTATCTTCTCCAAATAATTGTCATCGTCGCTACTAGAATCCTGCGTTGGTATTTCAATATTTTCATCGTCTGAACTTTCTTCTTGCAACACTTTTCTAATCACTTGTGAACCTTTAGTTTTAGATTTTTAGCTTGTTTTCTAAAAAAGTCTATTTCCAACTCAGTTTTTTCGGGTGTGTCCGTCAATATTCTAGACTTTCCTTTTTTTCTGCCTCCTGTGGTTTTTCTTGGTAGTGCTTTTGGATACGGTCTTAACATCTGGGGGCTCACAATATTATTCGTTTCTCTTAGGACATTTTGAGGTTGATTGGATGGCCCAGGTTCATCCATATTTAGCATATCTTGTACTGCTAGCGTTTCTGCGTCAAGGTTTGGTCGGTCTGTTACAACTATGTTCCACCGCGTATCATAGCTCCCAAAGGAATAAAACAACTTGGGTGCATGACTTCTGGCGAACGTGGTATCAATGTAACTATGATTGCTGGTATTAGTGCTGTAGGAAACCACGTACCACCAATGTTAATTTTTCCTCGCGTCCATTTTAAACAACATATGTTGAATGGGGCCCCCCCAGGAACTATCGGTGCTGCAAACCCGTCAGGTTGGTCGAATGAAGAAAAATTCTTTGAGTACATGCAACATTTCATCGAACATGTTAAGCCAAGTAAGGAGAATCCGGTCTTAGTAGTATTTGACAACCATGACAGTCACGTGTCCATTCCATTGATTGATCTAGCAAAATCCCATGGTGTCGTTTTACTTACATTTCCACCTCATACTTCCCATAAGTTGCAACCGCTAGACCAAACAGTTTTCGGTCCTTATAAGACTTACTACAACCAAGCTGCTAATGAATGGATGCTACAAAATCCAGGAAAACCAATTTCATTGTACCAAATCGCCGAAATAGTTGGGAAAGCCTACCCAAGGGCATTTACTCAACAGAACATCACCAAGGGGTTCTCTGTAACGGGCGTATTACTAGTCTCGTCGACGTTATATATGTTATTTGGTGTAAATTTGTATTTTTGTTGACAATCTTTAAGTTTCGAAAAGAATTCATCAACATTTTTTTTGTTGAAACTTGTTGAACGAGATAGACTGGTTGCCTCTGGTTTTCTCAGTGATAACCTTGTATGACGTTTTAGGAAACACCGAAGCCACTCTCTGCCCGCTTTCTTTTCTTCTTTCCATTTATCAGTAGTTTCTTTACGATTTGCATTTGCATATTGGTAAGCTAATATGCGGATTTCCTGTTTATTTAAACCATAGTTAAGCCTAGCTGAAAATTCCAAATAGTCTACTAAACACTGCTCCTCTTCTTCTGTAAATATTTTTGAAGTGAAACTTCTTTATCGGCGTTGGAAAAAAATTTACCGTCACATTTTTTTCGTTACGCGTCACATTTAAATTATTCCGTTACGCGCCATCTTTTTTTTTAAATTTAAGATATTTAAGGTTAACCTCAATTTCTGATTGAACGATGACAATGACAGTAATAATTCTATTTCAATTAATGAAATGCTGTAATAATCTTAGTAGCAAAAAGTTAAAGTGAAACACGGTTGGTTTTTCGTTACGCGCCATCTTTTTTATTTCTGAAACGCAATAGCGACGTGATAAATAATATATCAATACTAAAGTGATCAACAAAATCAAAGGTTTTATTTTAATTCTAATTCCAGTGGATTTTTAACAAAAGTAAGTAATTATATCTCTTTTTCTAATACTTGGGTGGGATTGTGGTATTTATTTTTTTAAATTTAAGATATTTAAGGTTAACCTCAGTTTCTGATTGTAACTATCGGTCAATGTATATGATTTCATTAAAATAGTATTTATTAGTTAATACGACTGCTAATTTAATGAACATCAATTAATTGACATAGAGTATAAATTCTGAAATATGTTATTAATTTTTTTAAATTTAAGATATTTAAGGTTAACCTCAATTTCTGATTGAACAATGACAATGATAGTAATAATTCTATTTCAATTAATGAAATGCTGTAATAATCTTAGTAGCAAAAAGTTAAAGTGAAACACGGTTGGTTCAGACGAAGAGTACTTTCAGTTTCTCCAGCGCAGTAGGGATAGCATGTCGCTTATTTCGTTACGCGTCACATTTTTAATTAATACGACTGCTAATTTAATGAACATCAATTAATTGGCATAGAGTATAAATTCTGAAATATGTTATTAATTTTTGTAAATCAATTAACTAATTTTTGTAGATTCAATTTCATATTTCAGTTACCATAAGCCATTAATTACAAATATATAATAACGATGACAATGATAGTAATAATTCTATTACAATTAATGAAATGCTGTAATAATCTTAGTAGCAAAAAGTTAAAGTGAAATAATTGTATTATTTGTATTCATGTCTATGATAAAAAATCCTTTTGTTTAAACTTTATCTAATTTAACTTTATTTAACCAATTTCTGAAAAGTTGCATGTAGATCATTTTGCGAAAAATAAGGCCATAAAGAAGTTTCACTTCTTACATGTGTACACTAGTACACGCCCATGTTTTTTTTTACGGCATTTGTTGCGGAATATTTAAAAGTCTGATTGCCAGATTCACGGTGTAATTTAATATGACGCGCAAGGGTTGATTTAGTAACATTATGAAGCCTAGCTGCTTCTCTGAAGTTCATATTATTAGCTAAGACATCATTTACAGCTTCTCGAAGACAATCTTTATTAACAGCTGCTCTTTTTTTACCGATTTTACTTCGTGGCATGTTGCTGCAATAAAAATTAATAAGTAGGTACTTTGATGGCCTTTATTTTAAAGAATACAAAAAGAGTTTATTAAACGTAAAAACAATAAATGAACTTCACACGTATATCGCCATTACTCATTACAGTCTCTACAACAACTATACTCCTTCTTCTGTCGCTTCCTTTCGCTCATGCGCACTTTACTCGTCTCCATTCCATCTAACGGTACATCGGAGTGGCCTTGACACGACAGTTCGGCCCTTCCTGACTGTTCATCGTCCTCGATGATGGGATCTAGCGGTACGTCGGTGTTAGCTTCAGCTTGTTCTTTGTTTTCATCATCTTCCGTACCATCACTGTCATCTCCATATGAATACAATTTGAGTCTTTCCGGTGGTAAAACACTTTTATACGGTTTTTGCGTTACGCGATGACCGGGTATGTCACTCACTACGTATCTGTCTTTATCGAGAACAGTTTCAACACGATAAGGTCCCACAAAACGTTTCGACATTTTCGCGGATCCGTCTTGCGCGCTCGGCACTTTTTTTTACCATAACTAAATCGTTCACATTATAACCGATGGGGTTGCGCCTATCTTTGTTATAACGAATACCTTCCGATACTTGCGCTCGTTTGATATTGTCACTCGCTGTTTCACGGTTTTGTTCGCGTGCCACTATGTGTTGCTGAAGTACTTCGTCTGTTTTTAAAGTTTCTTCCAGAATGTCATTTGTATTCCTGATTTTTATTCCCAACAATAGTTCTGCAGGAGACATCTTGGTGGTCGTTTGCTTAGTTCCATTAAGTGAAACTTGAATCTTTGATAATGTTTCGTCCCACATTTCAATATTTTCCATTTCCTTAAGTATTGCAGACATGATCGTACATTATACCTTTCTATTTGACCGTTTGCTTTAGGAGTTTGTACTGCGATCCGCACTAATTTAATGTTTTGCTCATTACAGAAGTTATTAAATAACTCGCTAGTGAAGGCAGTTCCTCTATCTGATATTATTCGTTTTGGCACTCCAAAAATTTTAAAAATACCTTTTAATTTTTTTAACACTTCGTCTGTAGTCGTACTTTTGACAAGTTCCAAAAATAAAAATTTTGTAAATGCATCAATGATACATAAAATATGCTTATTTCCCTTTCGCGATTTTTCCAAAGGACCTAGGTGATCAATATGTAGCGTTTCCCACGGTCTATTGCCTTTGTCGATAGAATGCAATAGGCCTTTCATTACTTTCTTATAATTGTATTCCATACACTTGATGCACATTTTTAAACATTTATTTACATACTTTTTCATATTTCGAAAGTAAAAGTGATTTTGCATTTCGTTATAAGTTTTTTCAATACCTACGTGAGAATATTTTTCATGAACACGTAACACCAATGTTTTTCGCATGTTTCGGGGTACCACAAAAAGTAATTTGTTATTGACATTTCTCATGACTTTGTCGTTTACAATTTCATATTCATTGTTAAGCTGTCCAAGTACAATTTGTTCCTTTAGTTTTCTAAGTTCAGGATCAAGATCTTGTGCTAATTGAAGGTTTGTGTAAAGATGAGTATCTTCAACTTCCATTTCTTCTTCTATAATGTTAACTTGTTCTTGTCGACTTAAAAAATCCACGTGTTGCATATATTCACTTTTCCTATGCTCAATTGTATATTCGTACTCTTCTAATTTCAAAAACCAACGATATATTCGTGAATTTATATCTTTTTTCTGTAATGTTTGCTTTAACGCATTACAATCAGTAACAATCCGAAAATGTTTTCCTAGTAAATATGGTCTGAATTTTTCTAATGCTTTGATAATTGCTAACATTTCCAGCTCAAAGCTATGATACTTTGCTTCACTGTCACTAGTTGTCGCACTAAAATAATATATGGGGTGCATTTGATTGTCTTCAAATCTCTGCATTAATATTCCTCCATATCCAATATTACTTGCATCTGTGTGTAATTCGGTATAATTGTCTGGGTTAAATATTCGTAAAACAGGCTCACTCATTAGATTAGTTTTCAGTGTTGCAATTGCATCGTCATGCTGCTTTTCTATCTTAAATTCGGAGTCCTTTTTCAAAAGTGTTGTTAACGGTTTTGCTATGATAGAGTAACCTGGGATAAATCTTCTAAAATAGCTGGTTAATCCAAGAAACTCGTAACTGCTTTAAATTTTTAGGCATTTGGAATTCTTGAATAGCTTGAATTTTTCGATCGCTAGGTGTAATTTCTCCATTTTGTATTGAATACCCTAAATATTCAATTTTTGTCATTGCAATTTTGCATTTATCCATTCTCAATTTTAACCCAAATTTATGTAATCGATCTAAAACTCTAGACAAAACTTCTATATGTTCTTCTAATGATTCTGTAGCTAGAAGGATATCATCTAAATAAATTTGTACTAACTGTTCTTTAATGAAATCGTTGAAAATAAAATTTATGAATTTTTGGAACACCAATGGGCCATTAGACAAACCAAAAGGCATCTTCAACCATTCATATTGTCCACTCGGAACTACAAATGAAGTAAATTTTACAGAATCTTCCGCTACCGGTACTTGGTGGAAAGCACTTTTTAAATCGAGAGCAGTATAATATTTGGACTTGCTTAAGAGCGCGATCGAAGTAGTGGGGATTTGATATTTTTTATTATGTGCATCATAGATGCAAATCAACGTTAACTCTTCATTCATAGATGGCACCCAACATATAAAAACTGAAATGAAATTAAAAGCGCCATTATAGTAGTTGGAATGCAATAGTTTTACGAGTACCTTAGAAGTAATACAACGTCAACTCGTCATTCACAGAGGGCATTAAAAATTTTAAAAAAATTACAGAAAATAATATGCAACCACTATAAAAACTTGAGTGCAAATTTGTTTATTATTTTTAATTTAATTCTACTGTTACTGTTTTTTTGTATCATTTTAGTCCTATTTTGTGACGAAACGTAATTTAAAATTTCATAAAGACAGTATTTATAAAACTTTGAGAAAACATTTGAAATTAGACAAATATCGAATTTCATATAATTTAAAAAATAATTTAAAATGTTTTTTTAATTTGTTATAGGAAATGTAAAATATTGGAAAATAAAAACCGAATTTTTGCTACTTCTAATTATCAATAGTGGCTTCTCTGTTAGGTCATTTGCCAATGACCCTCCAAAGAAATACTAACAATTATGCTAGTTTCTAGTTTATATTATTGTTTATAAACGATAATAATTATTTTGCATATTACAAAGATAGATAAATCCAGCTTAAATATAAATCTTTGATTGAATAATAATGCGTTTTTAAAGTACTTATTAATGTTGAAAAGCCCTTCTGCAGCAGCAGCCGCTACTGTAGATTTTATTACTAAAGTATTTTATATTTTCAGTGTGTATTTAGTTAGTAAAAACAAATGTACAAATATTATATTTATAGACTCATCAGGTAGGTAATTGTTAGCAATCTTTTTATAGTTGGTGTGTCGATAGTAATCTAATCTATTTGCAAGTTTTGTTTCCAAAAATTCATAAAAAATACACCACATTTGAAGATATGTTTTTACAATAGAATTGTTTTTGAATGATAAGCTGAATCATTAATGGGTATTATTTTACAGTCAAAACCGAATACTAAACAACCGTATTGTGGGCATAGAGATAACATCTGAGAATTGCACAAACGTTGACATGAAAATTGTTATATGCATCTACTTTATTATTATCGATCTCTTTTTTAAATCATCTTTTAATATTTTACTTAAAAACGACAGTAATAAAAATAACACTTAAAAAAAATAAAATACATTTTAGCTGCATAAGCCTCTTATAATCTTTGTTTTTAATTTATTTAATTTAATGGATAATCATCGCGGCTGGTGGTCAATACTGCAAAAGGGCCATTTTAATATTAAATAATTTTGGAGGGTCATTGACCAAATGACCTAATGCAAAACCGCTACTTTAGGTAATTATTAGGATTTAAATTTTTACATGTTAAGCGCATATCATAATTATTTTAAAGTTAAAAGTTTAAATTTTTTATCACAACAATAAAGCAATGAACCGCAAATTGTAAATAGTACTTTTAGAACACTTGTTTTAAAATGTAGATAAACAGTATCAAAGACAAGTATCATATTACACTCAGAGCTGAATGCTAAGCGTGGGCATGAGATAAGCCCCAAGAATTCATGATAAGTTATTTGTCTTTTTTAATAGTTAAAAAAATTTATTTGAAAAGAAACTTAGAAAAAAATAAAGCTTCTTATGATTTCTGTTTTTAATTTATTTAAAGAGGTACATTATTAAAAAAAAAATGAAAATTTGTACTACTGTAAGTACACTTTTAAAGTTTATTTTAGTTTATAGACTTAGGGTAACAGTAATTGAACTAAGTATACTTATATAAAAATTATTAGTTTTTTGATTTAACAGTAAATGTACATTGAATAGAAGAAAATTTACGAAAAATGTAATTGATACGGTTTTGTTTTACCGGCAATCTTGTATGAACTTAGTATAAACCATGCTTCTATACGTATTTATCAGTTGTTTGCGTTATAGGTATGCGTATATAAAGATAGAAATACAAATAAAAGGAATAAGAATATACTATATGTTTCACACGGTTTATAGTGTTATAACTATTGGTTTTAGTCTTGGAAGATTCTTATACATTTTGCCATCTCTTGCTCAAGTGCTGAACTATATTAAGTTTTACGGCGTCCATTTTTATAGCAATTGCAAAAGTAAATATTTTGCGGATACAAATAAAACGTACGGTAATCATTTTACATCTTATACTTTCACAGAATGCTTGTTATTGTCTAACTTAGGTATTAAAGTAATATAATCGTAATTGGTTGCAATCAAAATTCAATTTACACTGATTTCAATTGTAAAATACTCGTTAAGTAAAGCTAGGTTTGATGTAAAATTTTGTCATTACCTAAACTAACATTTACTCTTTAAAATAACATTATCACTAAGTCATAATTTTTTGTTTTTAGCGAGTTTTCTAGTCGCAAAGTTAATACTGTTTTTACATGTGGTGTCATCTATCGGGATAAACTGCAGCGATCGCCCTCTTAAGTTGCTCAACAGATCATCTATATGTGGTAATGGAAATTGATGCTTGACAGTTTCTTCATTTAAACGACGGTAATCGCAGCAAAGTCTGAATTCGCCATTTCGCTTTCGAACCATCACAACAGGACTTGAATACTCAGAATTACTGGGTCGAATAATTCCATCTTTTAATAGAGTACCAATAATTTCGTTGGCTGCTTGCATTTCTACACGTGCCATTCGTCGAGGGTTACATGAATTTTTTTGCTTTTTAATTCAATGTGCAATTTTACACTTGATTCATCATTTACATTTACAGGAATCAAATTACTCAACTCACATTTTTCGTAATCTAGAATAATGGCTGTTATTCTTTTTTTTATAATCATACGGTATATCAGGATTAACATTAATTACTGGTTCAATTACATCGGATGTCAGTAAATCAATTTGTAACATTTCATAAAATGGATCGTCATCAACTTTGTAAATAATATTTTATTTGGAGTTATTGTACAATTTACTTTGCTTAAAAATTCTTGACCTATAATAACATCATATTTCATTGAGTCATCTGAAACAATAACTGCTTTCATATCAAACATTTGTTCGTCGATTGTAGTATTTTTGAATTATTTAATCCGGATAGAATAATGGTTGAATTGTGTGTATCTAAATTTAATTCTTTAACGCATTTATCTTTGATTAAATTTAAACGACTGCCTGTATCAATAAGTGCAAAATATAATGTGTCACCTATCTGAATGTTTATATTATACTTTGAAGTTGCAAAGTCAACATTCATCATTTGTTGTTCTTGCTTAGGTGGCGAAAAATTTCTAATCTCTCTTCTTTCATTACATTGACGACTAATGTGTCCCGTTTTATTACATTTAAAACAAGTAATGTTTGTTTTAGTTTTCACCTCGGGTTTTGTTTCAGCATTTGTCAATTTTGGTGGTTCCTTTTTAACAGTTCTCAAAGAGTCGTTCATTTCTACTTCGATTAATTTCATACATGCTAAGAAATCTTTTGTTGTTTTATGTCTCGTCGTTATCATTTGAGTTCGAATAGAAAAATTTTCGATTCCTTTTATGAGGTATGATAAAATCTCAGCTTCACTTAATTTTGCTTTCTTTCTTAAACATAATTTGTCATAATAGTAATCTGAAAACGTTTCATCTCTTGACCACTTTCGTGCACGGATTTTTTCCATTAAAACAGTAATATTGTCTACCGGTTCGAAAACTTCCTGTAACTCGGTTTTAATTTCACTCCATGACTTTTTGTACATGTCTGGGGTTGAATCATACCAGCGTTTGACATTCCCCGTGAATTTATTCGTTGCCATTACCTTAATCACGTTATCCGATAATTCGTACATTATTTGAATGTCATTTATACGTTGTATCCATACAGTAATATCTAGCCATTCATCCTCCTTCCCGCCAAACTTAGGAATTTGCGCCCCAATTTCACCGTATGGTACATTCAAACTCGAAAAAGTGGTATTTGCGCTTACCTTTTTACATTCTGTTTCTTGTCTGACTTTACGCAGTTCTTCATCTTTATCTTCTATAATCCGGACAAGCCTTTCGATCAAATTCATATCGAGACCTAGGGAACTTGTACTTGTGGAAGGCACGTTTGAAATTTCGTTGTCACACATGTTGGAATAACGAACACAGGAGTATCTATTAACGATCAGTACGTCGACCCGTAAACACAACACTCGTCGTTACCTTTAGGTGGTGTAGAAAAAAAAACACAGGAATAATAAGCACAAAGCAGTTCGTCGCCACGCACTTTACATTCGTTCTTTTTTCTATCTCACAATCGCCTAACCAACAACAACGCCAAACCGATACCCGAACACGTTTCTCGCTATCTCAATATCGATAATCCTATCTGATTCTACTTGGCTAATCTCGTGTCATCCCACTTCTGAACTTTGATGGCCTTTATTTTAAAGAATACAAAAAGAGTTTATTAAACGTAAAAACAATAAATGAACTTCACACGTATATCGCCATTACTCATTACAGTCTCTACAACAACTATACTCCTTCTTCTGTCGCTTCCTTTCGTTCATGCGCACTTTACTCGTCTCCATTCCATCTAACGGTACATCGGAGTGGCCTTGACACGACAGTACCATAGGTAAACAAACCAAAAGAAATTTTTAATGATAATTTTCACAAAACTGTAGATGCATGTACCTTGGTACAGTCCAGAGGTACATGCAGAAGCCTGTCCCGAGGTACAAGTCATGCACAGTAGTTGCATTTTTCTGATATATTTTTTGGTGTTAAGAATTTTTTATTTCTGATATAACTATTAAAAACAGAACAAAATGAAGAATCTACACACCTGATTCAGTTTCCACAAAATGATTACTTTGTCTGCAATACAATATATCACGCCCTCAAAATAGTAATTTAATTGTATTAAAAACACAAAATTCCGCCGATTTAACGTTTACGGTTGGCGATTGCGTTGAGAACTGAAGATCCATAACCGCGTTAGGGTTCTTGAAATTATATCCAAGAATTTCGCGTCTGCGATCACAGATGGCGAAAATATTTGTTTTGTCCTAAGGTACATGCGTCCCAAGGTACAACACTTTCCCCTACTAACCAAGAATTTCTTAAATTTTTCATTGTCATTAATTTCTTTATAACTTCATTCATTTCGGTTACTGTTTGTATACGAATTCAATTCAAACCACCGTTGTTCTTCTAAAGACGCCTCACAAATTGATTTTTGGGTTATATATGCATTTAAGAAAACCACATTTTCGATATTGTAAGAGTTTTCCCAAATTTTCTTGTTGCAAGAACGATAGAGAAAACACCAGCTTGTATGACAATTAAAATTTTCAACGTTTTACTAGAACCTATAAACCAAAAATATTTTATTGTTCAATAACGGTAACAAAATCAAAAAAATTACTAGTTTTTTCCTGTTGTGTTGTTATGTGCTTTTAACATGCGGTATACGTCTTAGAAGGGGTGGTGATAAGGAAAATAATAACACCCCATCACTAACACCTAAAATTATACAGGTAAAATGTTGCATACGCAGTGTAAACCTATAAATTTAGCAACAACAAATAACGTACTTGATTTAGGAAGTGGAGCATGTTCTTTGTTATCACAATCTGACGAAATTGTTGGTGCTTTTCTTTTTTTCTTGTTCCACATCTGTAGTATGTACTCAGATTCGATTTCTGCTGTTCTAAGTTTTAGAAATCCATAATGTAATTAATCAAGATTAAAAATCCAAACATAAATAACTTACCTGTTTAATAAGTGAACATTAATTATAATATACGTATATAACAGCGTAAAGTTTCAATCTTCGGTTTTAGTAATGAAAATCAAAAATAACGTCTTTTTAACCTATAACTGCGAGGCGATGTACGCAACGAGCACGTGATCAATTCATGTGGATTCATGTGCTGTGTTGCCAGATTGTTTTAATATCAATTATTAACCTGGCAACATTCATGGTAAAATGCAGATAAAATGAGTGTTTTGTACTGTGTGTGTCTATTTTTTCTAAAAGTATTTATACAAAAAAGTACTTTAGCTAAAACACTACTAAAAAGTTTTATAATAAAAATTCTTTGCCGTAGTTTAATTACTAATTTACCAAAAAAATCAAATAAGCAATGTTTATACATAAAAGATTGTAAAAAATATCCAAAAAAAAATATTTAATTGTAAATCAATTGATGTTTCTGAGACAAATATAAGATCTATCAGAGAGGTGCCTCTTTTCTGTATTTATAAAACGTGTTATTATTTAAAATTGTCATCTCTCTGAAATATCTCATAAATATACAAATTTGCGATTTTTAAATTGAGACATTGTGATCTGGTTGAGTTCGATTTGAGACATCTTTGAGATGTTTGATGCTGTGTGGGAAGTTGTCTTCGCTACATTCCATAATTCTGCAGTGATCTAATGAAGCAACGGTGACATTGCTAATCTCTTGCTGAGTATGTTCGTCAAGTTCACCTAACTCAACTTGATAGCAAATTTCATTTTCCAAGTTCCCATATTGCATTTTATTGGGGATTTTATTTTCACCATCCAGTGCATCGTCTGTAATGTTAAGCAATTTATCATCAGTTATCAATATAGATGTTACTGATTCAGTATTAAGAGTACAATTATTAGTAATATCGACGAGAGGACTATTTCCAGAAACTTCTCCAAGTCGCATTATCAATATTTTTTTACTCCGTGAACTCATTGTACTCTGAAATTAAAAAAGACTATAGGTGACCCATAGAAAAACACACAAAAAGTCACCATGTTTTACACATTAATCCTAATTAATAAATAATAATACATTATTATCCCAAACGAAAACAATGGTACAAAAAGATCAGCGTTATACGATGTTAAGGTTATGTTGTTTATTTATAAATCAGAAATGTTTGAAATACATTTTAGTGATATAAATATAAAGACTTACCTTATAAGATTACAATCAGCCAAATTAATAATTTAAAAACTGTGTATCATTTAAAGAATCTTCTAAAACAAAAAGCACATCTTTCAAAACAATTCCAATTTACACAATTGAATATCTGTTATGTGATAAGTAAAGCAGAAAGTATTACTGCAAACTGCAAGTAAATGTGATTCTCTGTCACTAGGCAGGTATTTCAGGGACAAAATAATTCTGGACTCACATAGCAGATTTAAGTTTCGAATTGTTACAAGGAATATATAATTTCTATCACATAACAGAAATTACTGACATGTAAAACGACCAGCCATGGTATCATTAAACTAATAAAAAGAAAATGGAAAAATATTCACATAGCAGATATTACACGCGCAACGACGATATTCCGCTATTGCGCATGCCTTTTTCTTATTCGTCGGATAACGGACAGTTGCACGCGAGAAAAGTACCGTATAATGTTGTTGGGAACTTATTTGGTACATAATAGTTATACGAAGGTGGAAATACCAAATATTTCGTTATTGTGGACTTTAACTGGGACGTGTAACTATACCCTACTTTATACTGTAGTATTAGTAGACAACTTGACTTTATTAATAAACACTTAAACGTATTTGTCAGGATATTCATAAATACATCATCATCATCTTAACGTAACATAATCATCTTAACGTAACATAATCATAATGGCGTAACATCCTATCCCCACCTCCAACATCCCTACTCTCATGCTCCCTTCCGCGCAATTCCGTCTTTTACCACCTATCCTTCCGGCGCGCCAAGAAGTTAAATTCAAAAACTATTACTACAGTTTCGGTCAAACCTGACCTCCAAATCGACCTCGATTTGACATTCTAAATAACTTTCCCCAACTACATATCGTAAGCACATTCATAAAACACAAACGTCATAAAGACCATAAATGCATAATACATATCATAACAACTGATACTATAACATAACATAAGTTTGACATAATTTCTAGATATGATGAATACCTACATAAATATAAAAATCATAAGAACACATAAGAAGATTACATAATGCCTTATCATAAAGTCTATGAAGGTTGCAGAATACCATAACAATACATACCATAGCATTTAGCAAAAATAGATAAAAATTGATAACATCCTAATAGACGTAAGTATAACTCACAACATAACCTAGGATTACATAAATTGACTGAAGAGATAAGAGAGGGCACGCTGCAAGTCACGGTATCATTGCATTGTGTTTCTCCCACAGTTATAACCACAATCAGTCGTAAAGCATCCATCTACCCAATCAATACAGACCCAGCTTTAAACGTACACTGTTTATAAAACATCGTTCAAAACATAAAAGCATCATATTAACAAAAATATTAAAGCATATGTGCTAACTACCATAAGTCAAACCATAAGACTTTAAAAACAAAGGAAACATAACAATACATTCTTATTAACTAAGGAGGGATCTATCAATCCTGAATCAGTGTTGAAGCCAGAACTTCATATTGTGTGGGCTACAAACTGCCTCAAAAGGACGCTGTGTAACTTGAAAATTTTCTGTATCCGTAATTAAATATCGGTCATTACTCAATACCCTTTTTACTTCATAAGGTCCTCTAAATTTCGGTAATAATTTTTTATTTACTCCGGCCGTCACATCAAAATTTTTGACCATAACATAATCACCTAATTTGTATTTACACGGGCGACGATGTTTTTTGTCGAAATAAGTCTTATTATAATTTTGCACCTTTTCATTTTGTAATTTTGCCATATTCCTTAATTTGCCTAAATCCCTAACCGAATCATCTTTTATTTCAATACAATCTCGCAAATGATCATATGGGTCTCTCTGATTTACACCAAATAATAACTTTGCGGGGGATGTACCAATTGACCGACTGAAAGAATTGTTTATAACAAATTCTGCTTTGGGTAAGTATTTATCCCACTTATTTTTTAAATCTACTAACTTCGCTAAAATAGGTGTCAAATTTCTATTAATTCTCTCTATCTGTCCGTTTGATTTAGGTGAAGTAGTAGGAATCTTAACAGGAATAATATTATTTTTCCTAATAAAATCATTAAACTCCTCGGATGTAAATGATGTTCCACGATCCGATATGATTCTAGCCGGACGATTATAATTATTAAAGTATTCGCTCAACTTATGAACGCTTTCTGAAGTTTTGGTTGTTTTTACATCATACAGCTTAACAAATTTTGTAAACCCATCAATTATTTCCAAAACGTAACGTTTATTTGTCAGAGTTCTTTCTAAAGAACCGTAATGGTCAATGTGAATAGTTTCGAGCGGAGTTTCACCTTTAGGGATATTATGTAAATCAGCTTCTATTTTACCAACTTTAGACGAATAGGTTATACATTTAAGGCAGTTTTCGATATACTGTGTAACTTTATCACGAAGTTTTGGAAACCAATAAACGCGTAAAACATATTCGCAAGTTTTATCAATCCCTACATGACCCAGAGAATCGTGACAATTAAAAATAATTTTGTTCTCCATATTTATGGGAACATAAAACAAGATTTTCCCTTTATCTTTAAACTTTCTGTACACTAAACCATTACGTAATTCATAATCCTTAAGTTCTTCTACCGTAAGTTTATTTCTAATTTCTAAAATACTAGGGTCTCGATTTTGCGCAATAATAAGATTTTCTATTAATGTGTTTTCTTCTAATATAAAAATAGTGCTGGCTCTGCTAACAGCATCAACATGTGCCATACGTTTACCTGCCTGATGTTCAATCTCATAATCATAAGATTGAAGGAACATTGCCCATCTCGAAATTCTCGGATTTATTTGTTGTTTACTAAGAGTAAGCCTAAAACTATCGCAATCCGTAATTATCTTAAATTTTATTCCGGATAAATAAATATGAAGTCTTTTTATTGCACAAATGACACAAAGTGTTTCTAATTCGAAACTATGATATTTGCTCTTACAAAGACTAGTTCTTTGACTAAAAAAGAATACGGGTTTAAATTGTCCATCTTTTTGTTTTTGAACTAAAATAGCGCCAAATCCACCTGCGCTGGCATCACAATGTAATTGAGTTTCTAGAAGTGGTGAATAAACTGCTAGGACTGAATATTCTGAGAGACTTTGCTTAAGTTGTTCAAATGCGTTCAATTCCGCAAAGTCAAACTTAAAAGTAGCATCTTTATGAATCAAATCATACAAGGGTTTGGCAGTAATGGAAAAATTATAAATAAACTTTCTAAAATAGCTTGCTAAGCCTATAAATCTGTGTACCTTTTTCGTTGTTTCCGGTATCGGATATTGCACAATTGCTTCAACGTTAGCCTTACCGGGTTGAATGCCTTTTTCACTCACAATGTATCCTAAATAATTAATTTTATTCTGCATAAAATAGCATTTGTCAATACCCCAGATAGCACAGTCAGTTTGATACAAGGTTAAAACAAACTTGTTTTAACAATCATGTAGACTGGAAACAAACTTGTCTGGAAGCTTATATCAAGCATAATTCAGGCTTACTAGTTACCGCTACCACAAGCTTATTTTATAAAGCTTGAAAAAAGTTTATTAGACAAGCTGGAAAAAAGTATGTTGGGCAAACTTCAAATAACCATGTTGAACAAGCTTGAAAGAAGCGTGTTGGGCAAATTTGAAAAAAAGCATTTTTTTCATTTTGAATCAATTTATTTTATAAAAAAAAGTGGATTAAGATATAAAAAAATATCTTGCGTTAGATAATATAATATAAACTAAAAAAGGAATAACATCCCTAGTCGCACACAATATATATTAAATATTATTTTTAAATATATTTTAAATGTGAAAAGTGACAGATTTGTTTTTATTGTATAAATATTTAAATAAATACATATATATTAAATATTAAAAGAAATATTTATAAAAGATTTACAATTCTATATGTATAAAATATTTAAAACTGTACTCTACCAAACATTAAAAACGTAAAAAAATATATTTCATACTTTCTCTTGATTATCTAAGAAGCGCCTGAAACAAATAAAACTTTATATTAACACAAACTTGTTGAACATGCTAAAGAAATTTGGTAAAGCGTGATGTTTTAGATCTGACTGACTGAACGTTATGCTTACTCGAAATTGCATTTCATCTTCGAAAAATTAAATTCAAACATGATTACTTAAAAACTCCATATTTTAATACGATTCTAAACAATAATTGTAAATTTAAAAGTACATGAGAAAATAGTGCAATAAAATTTTGGTAAAGTAAAAAATCATACTCCGTGGTATTGAAATAAATGTTCAAGAAAACAATTTCGAAACACGAAAACTACTAAACATATTTACATAGTACAGCCAGTTAACAAAATGACTCTTTACATATGAGCATCAATTTGGTTACCTGGTTTTGCTGCTGCTTAGTCTAGCTTTACTTTGGGCTAAATAAAGAGATACTGTTTTTTGAATCTCTTGATCTGTTGTACTATTATGCCTCTTTCTGATCGCCACTAAAAGATTTTTAAGTAGCTTATTTGCAAAACAAAGTATAGATACAATATACTTACTATGTACTGCTTTATATATTTTCAAATTGCAAAAGGGCAATTTTTGTTTTTTTCCGACGCCTGAAAATTTTACGGCTACTTCATGTCGCAACAATTTTTTCATTACTGAGTTGACCATTCTAACATAGTTTTCTCCACCCACTAAATATAAAAAATTAACCTAAAAAAATTGTCAAAACAAATTCATTTAATTGTGGCATGCTTACTAATTCGTTGAATATTTCTTCATTTTTAATCAAATCCTCAATTTCATCAATTTCAGATAGATTGTTGATAGGCAATTTGTCTACAAATGTCGTCGTTTGTAATCTAAAATCCACTTTATTTTGATTAATTTCTTTATTTTCAATTTTATCAACTTTTTTCCTTAATTCATTTATCTCAAACTTGATTTCAATTTGAGTTTTTAAAATTGTTTGTAAAAGTTCTAAAAATTAAGATTTTTCACTTACATTAAAAAAACCAATAAAAAGTTGTATTTACCAGTGTGCTGATCATGATTGGGAAAAACACCAGATGAACCAGTAGGAGTTGATCTGCTTGAAATTGAATGAACATACATAAACAAATTCGTTTAAAAATAAAAAAGTAATCGAACTTGCAAAATTAAGTCGCGTTTTCGGCAGCGCGAGATGCAAAGTTTCGTCGGAATTTAAAAGTATTGGTGACCGCGATTTATAATTACAGGCAAATAATAAAGCAACAATTGATGTATAATTGCGTAAATTTTTAAACAAATTCGTTTAAAAATAAGGAAGTTATTGAACTTGCAAAATTAAGTCGCGTTTTCGGCAGCGTGAGATGCAAAGTTTCGTCGGAATTTAAAAGTATTGGTGACCGCGATTTACAATTACAGCCAAATAATAAAGCAACAATTGATGTATAATTGCGTAAATTTTTAAACAAATTCGTTTAAAAATAAAAAAGTAATCGAACTTGCAAAATTAAGTCGCGTTTTCGGCAGCGCGAGATGCAAAGTTTCGTCGGAATTTAAAAGTATTGGTGACCGCGATTTATTATTACAGCCAAATAATAAAGCAACAATTGATGTATAATTGCGTAAATTTTTAAACAAATTCGTTCCAAAAAAAAGGAAGTTATTGAACTTACAAAATTAAGTCTCGCTTTCGGTTGCGCGAGATGCAAAGTTTCGTCGCAATTTAAAAGTATTGGTGACCGCGATTTATTATTACAGCCAAATAATAAACCAACAATTGATGTATAATTGCGTAAATTTTTAAACAAATTCGTTTAAAAATAAAAAAGTAATTGAACTTGCAAAATTAAGTCGCGTTTTCGGCAGCGCGAGATGCAAAGTTTCGTCGGAATTTAAAAGTATTGGTGACCGCGATTTATAATTACAGCCAAATAATAAAGCAACAATTGATGTATAATTGCGTAAATTTTTAAACAAATTCGAAGGTGCAATAGTGATAAATATCTTCTAAACTTACGTATACAAAGCAATAACAAAAGTTATTTAAACAAGTTAGAATTCTTGAGTGTACGTCAATGTCATTGCTACGGAATTATTAGTGAGTAATTATAATTACTCCACTGGTAATAAAACAACAATGATTAGGGTATTAAAAAGCGCATTCAGTTGTTATCTAGTAACTTGTACGTCATATCCTGCCAACGAATGCGATTTTAAAGAATACATAAGGTGCGTTCGGTTTGGTACACCTTTTTTACACCAATTTTCCGGATTTGTATTACTCCAAATCGTTCGGTTTCGTGTAAACGCGGATTTGATCTTTTTTGCTCGGAGTATTTAGCGCTATGAAAGAGTAAATAAAAAAGTAGGGTTAAGAAATATTGTTGTTATTTATGAATTCTGAACTTCTTCTTATGGTACTTATTTTTGCCAATGAAATAATGTTGCGAGAAGAGGAAGATGATGGAGACAATGGAACAATTCATACAGTTCCAAAAATTGAAAATTTTGCAGAAGAAATTGTACCACAGTTTCAAACGCATCAATTCAAACAACATTTTCGCTTATTGCCTGAAACGTTTGAAACTGTTGTAGAGTATCTTGTTCATGTAAAAATCTGGAACAAAGACGCCTCGATGGTCATCAAGAATTGCCTCTTGAGAAACAATTGTTAATAACAATTTGGTATCTTGGAAATATGGAAAGTTTCAGGTCTGTTGCATGTAGATTTAATGTGAGCAAATCGACTTGTTGGGATGTTTTAAAAAGAACATCTCGCAGACTCTTAGAAGTAAACAGATTGTATGGCATTATAAGGTGGCCGACGGAACATGAAGGTTTACAAACAATGAGAATGTTTGAACTGAGGAGCCAAATTCCAGGTACATTCTTCAATATTATCCTTTATTACTGAAAAATATATTTTTTCCATTACACATTAGGATAGTAGCACCAAAAAAATTCGCAGACTCGTATGTAAACAGAAAAAAATTCCATTCTGTACTTCTGCAAGGTGTATGCAATGAGAAAAAATTGTTTCTGGACGTATATGCTAGTGGACGAGGATCAATTCACGATTCAAATTTATATAATAAATCTCATTTGGCTGAGCAAATAAGAAACCGTGAGGTTATATTTTATAATGATGGCCATTTGGTAGGTGACCTTAGTTACAAATTATCGCCAACATTAATGGTCGGCTTCAAAAACTTTGGCAATATGACTGAACGTGAAATAAATTTAAATAAAAGATTAAGCATGTGTAGAATAGACATTGAAAATGCATTCGCCCTTTTAAAAAGCAGGTTTAGACGTCTCAAATTTATAGAAACCATCAGATTAGACCTAATATCTGCTTTTATTGTTACTGCTGCAATTCTTCACAATGCTTGCATATTAAACAATGACTTGCCTCATGATTTAGTCAATGTCGTCGCAGAAATGCAAGCCAAACGAGGAAATGATATTTTGTAAGTCAATAATGACGTAGTAGAAAATAATGCCCAACAAAAGAGGTTGAATATTATGTACAATTTACCTATAGGTAGATAGAGTATAAATCGTTTACATTTGGTTTTAAAAATCATGAATATATTTCTGTGTATTTTTACTTTGATAAATGGAACAAGTTATTTTTTTATATCAACCCAACCTCCTAACCAGAATTAAGTGTCCTATTCCCTTCGTGTCATATTTGCTGCAATTGTTTCTAGAACAGATAAAAATCTATCCTGCCTTTCTATTCTTTCTTGATGCCTTCTTTCAATTGCGTTTTCAGTTATCTTTTTACGACCCTTGATGTTACTGCGTGTAGGAGTGGTGCTTGGAGTACTGCTTGGGGTACTATAACCATCTGAAGACTCTAAAAATTGGCATTTATAAAGTTTATCAACATTTGAAAAATATTACCATTCTCCTGCAACCCACGACTACTGCTACACACAGCTACTGGTTGTATCTCTGGTTTTTTATGCATTATATCATTGATTACACTATAAAATTTCCAATATTTGTTCTCATTTCCAGAGGTATCATTATGTTTTTTTATGACTTTATATTGCCGAACCAAACCTTTCCATTTGGTGTCGCATTGCACCCAAGTTATAGATACAACTTTTGGCGACCTTATTCCAAATGGTTTTTTTAATTCCACTCTTAAACTCATCTTCATATTTCTTATATAACTCTATTAGCAACCCAACGTTTGCATCCGTCCAAATTTTCTTTTCTTCGCTTTCATTCAGGTCCTCCCTTGGTTGTGGGCTCGGTTGGGCTACTTCATCTGAAATGTTACTCTTTATGGGACCAACAACTCCCAAAAACTCTATGGTTTCAACGTTATATTGCACAAATTGTTGTGCCACATTGATCAATATGGAAGAATCTAAAAAATAAAGCTACCTATTGAATTGTTATGAAATTTTATACTTACCATCATAAATTGTTTGTAAAAATTCTTCATCTGGCAGCACTATTGTTAAATCTTCACTCCCATTAACTTTTATATTAATGGTGGCCATTTCAACAGTACGTTTTATCAATGCGTTTGATTTATAGACATGTGCCAGTACAAGTTGTACAACTATAAATTTAATTATTATAGGTTATGGAGGGAAAAATTCGCGCACAAAATAATTTTGCGTTCGGTTTCAGATGCAGAAGTTCAGATGATAGAGATCTGCGCAGCTCTTCAACGTCGAAACCAAACGCACTTATACTAAAAGTTCAATATCAGAGTACAATATTATGACATTATCTTAAATGTATCATCATCTGAAGATTTAAAATGTTTCCAAACTATTACTGAACTCTACCAATTCTCAAAACAACAGCAAAGCAAAATTATAATTTAGAAGCCACTGCGCAGAAATGCGCAGTGTTGTCATCCCCACAACCAACAAAAAATACAAATTTAAACTATATACATTTATACTAACATTAGAATGTCTTCCGGGTTTGGACCCCCACTAAGCACGGTAAGTTACAAATATTTGCGGCAAAGTTGTTAAAGTTAGTACTTTGAAACTCACATAAAAATGTATACCACAATTTTCCAAGAACTTAACTTTTTCAAGTTTTCAGATGTAACTTCACTTCAAATTACTTATAAAAATTTCCACATGCTAATTCTTTATTAAGTTGCAAATGTAAGTTGCATATCTTTAAAGTAAAAATATATAAGTAACTTTCGTAAAGTTTGATGTTTCTTTACTATAATAAATATTTCATAAGAATTAAAGAAAATTAGCATTTAATTTTTCTAGTGAGATTTCGATTTCGTGAGGGTGAAAATTAGTTTTTTACGCTCTTTTAGGGTTAGCGCGGTAATATATATATAAATAAACAGGTTGTATTGTATATTGTGGTTATGTTGTGTCTTATTTGTTATATATAGTTTTCACCACGTTACAACTTTTATCATTATTAATATTAAAGAAAGAATTTCTTATAATTTTTTTTATGAATACTGTTGCTAAAAATGCAGTAACGACTTATATAACTTCCTAATATTGAAACTAACATACTAACAGTACATATTGTGGTAATCTTGCACCATTATCAAATTATTATTTTTTAAAAGTATAAATAAATTCAGTGATAAATCTTATACCAGTTAAAATTATACATGCAGTATACATGGTTAATTCAATTTAACTTATTTATTAATTTGCCTTTTTAAAATAATTATTAGGTACATGATTTATGGTGGTTTGTTTATAATCTGAATTGGTACCTAAGTACAAGATTTGTACACTGATAATTTATTTATACTTTTTAGCAACTTGAGAAAGGCACAAGGTCGACAAAACTAGGGATTCAAATAAAAACTTGGTAAAGGGATAGCTGTGTACTTCTTTAATTAGACCCTTTTTCTTAAAATAAGCTTGTTGTAACCTAGGAATTTCCTTTATACGTACTGTTTATATTTTTGTCTTATTAGATGCATATCTTACAAACATAAATTTCATTAATTAAGTTATATGTTTTGTTATAGCACAAACACACAATTATGCAATTATAAATGTCAATTTTGCAGTTGGATAGGGAAAGGAGGGAACTTAAAACTTATGGATACTGTTATCATGGATATAATCAAAGGTAAAGCTAATACTTTAAATTACTTTTTAATTGGGAGACTGTATTTGTAGGAGCCTGTTACGGTAAGAATTATATGTAACTAAATTTAAAGGGAGCGATGACCGCAGTAGCTCGGTTCTTGTAGGCAAAATGGGGTGGGTAAGAAATTGTGAGGGGAATATTTAAATCAAAGATGTCGTGGTAGATAAAGTTAGTTAAATAGTGATTAGAAACTTAGAAATGGGCGCCACACAATTTGTTTAGTTACGGTCCTGTTAAGTAAATTGTAAAAATTTAACAGGGCTCTAGTAGTAGCGAAGGGTTGCTGAAAGGAAAAAAACGGGAAAGGTTAAGCAATAAATAGCAATCAGTAAATTTGCTGTAAATATAATGAATTTAGAATAAATAGCAATTTATAAAATAATAATCAATAAACTATTCAATTTTGAATTATGCAAACAAGTTGAGTAAAATAAACGATAATGGATTTTAAATGTTACAAAATTACAGGATCTAACTTACCTTGTGTTAAAACAAAAGTAGTAAAACTAATTTAATTACGTTAGGTTCGCAAAACAAACAACACAAAAAAAAATTTAATTTGGGGCAGCGATCGTTATTCGACAGGACAATAATTACAAATTTGAAATACAAAAAAAATAAATCTTACCTTAGTACTTCGCTGAAGGAACTCCGTGCACGGTTTCCAGTCGAAGTTTCCTTAAATAAAATATTTAAAACAAACAATTTCAAGGTAAATCAGATAACAACTTCTTATAGAAACACAGAGAAATTAAATTAAGTAAATCAAGCCAAAGTTTAAATAACAAAAGTGAATTTTAAATAGCAAAAAAAGGAAATTGTAAAATTTTAAAGTATAAAGAAAAGTTTTTTTTGAATTTCTAAAGTTGATTACGCAAGTAGGATTCTGATTAAAAGTTCAATGTAGAAAATATATCTTTGAGATTTGCACAAATATGAATTGATTCACGATAGAACGAAGGTTAACGGTTGGTTTTTTTTCACTTAGCGTCAGTTGGTGCAATTGACTTCTCAGCGTAGCGTTAGTAGTAAGTAGAGTTTACAGATAAACAAAGGAACTCTCACACGTGGAGTAAACAATCCGTTGGAGGAAACGTTCATATGAATTAGGACAGTTTCGTCGGAAGAAAAACCCGCTATAAAAAGAAGGGAGAGAAGCGAAGTCAGATTAACTAAATAAAGCAAAAACTAAGTACTTTACCTGGGTATAATAATCCAGCGTTAAGAAAACTAAGTACACTTTTAAAATTTAGAGTAACTTATATCCGTAAATACACGATTTTTAGTAATTTCAGGAAAGAAACAGGTTCCGTTGATGTACTAAAAGTTAGGAAGGTTTTAACGTAATATCCGGTAAAATCACCGTGTTTCAGTAAACGTTAGTACTTCCAAGGTACAGTAAATTTTCAAAGTGATCTCAACAAGAGTTTGTCAGGAACTAATTAAAGAAGGAAACGAAAGAATCTAGGGTCATAATGACGCCACACGATAACAAAATAAATTTGTCAGCAAACTCGTGAGAAAGCTAGAGTAATATGATATTTTAAGCAAAAATATTTACAAGGACTTGTAGAAAAGCAGCATTTAATCACGTATTAAGCGAAAATAATACGCTCTTAATTACTCATAAATTACAAATTTTCGACTTTAAAATGTAACATAATAAAGCGTGAAATTAGTAAAAGTAGATTCCCACACGTCTTACTTAAATGAATCAGACAGTGCCGGATTTAGAAAAATTTGCTCAGGGCGTAACAAGCCGTTAAATAATCTTTCCCCAAATGACTGAGCGCTTATAAATATTTTGTTTGAATGTTCATTTTTAAGTCCTCTTAAATTAAGATGGATACCGTCTCTGGAACAATAAACAAAATGTCAATAATGTTATATAAACTATATCAAGAAGCGCTTACCTTTCGATTAACTCCTCGTTATGTGACATTATTTCTTTATTTATATCGTATACTTTTATACGCCCTATAAAGCGAAAAGAAAGTTCTGTTGAACTTTTCTAAATTGTTTTTCTGTTTTTGATTGGCCTTGTGTATTGGAGGTAAGGTGCATAAATAAATATGTTCTACGCCCAAACTCTTTAAGGATGCCAATATTCTGAGCATATGCCCCTTCATTACATGACATGCAGAATTCTGAAAATTAGATATGATTACAGGTACATCAAATTAAATGTAGTTTCAGCACTTACCTTTAAAATATCATTCGTCCCTATCATCAGATAAACTTGTTTACTTATGGTATAGTGGTAATTCTTGCTTTTGCATCGAATGATTCTCTTTTGCAGTTGCGACAATCTTTGCCCGCCTATAGACAACTGGCTGAAGCGTTTTATTCTTCCAGTATGTACATTACTCGTTTTCGTAATATTTTCGTAAGTAATCTTTGGAAATTAGAATCTCCGAGGAATTATTGTCTGTTTTTTAACTAGGAGGAGCGTTTTAAATATTTCCCGGTAATTTGTAGACTCATGATTGGCTAACGCTGACCCTGATGTTTGATAGGAATTTGACATTTGAATAGTTATAGTATAAGTATATGGATGCTGTACTGCTCCAAATACAGTTTTAAACGTTTCACCCCCAAGAAAACATAAACGTTTAAATTTGGGTCACCTATCTCTACTCGAAAAACAGTGCATATTAAATATGTACAAGCAAATGATGCTTCAAAAATGAAAATTTCTTATGTAGTACACAAAATTAGTGAAACGTTAGGTAAGAAATTTTAGAATTTAATTCTGTGATCAAATTAACGGCAATTCTTTAGGTCTTATACACTGTGTTCGTAAATGATTGACGGGCGTTTAAATTTGGCGCTCATCAGATAATTTTATAAAATTGGTACTAAGTATTAACACTCCATGGACGGCGCGTACTTATAAAATATTTTAGTAATATTTAAATTTATGATAAAGTGATTAAGATGTAAATTTATTTTGTTACTTAATTTATAAGACAGAACATAATTTCAAATACTTTTAAACATGAGGTTCAATAGAAGTTAAATTACAGTGTAATTAATAAATGTAAAAAATTATACAATTTTACAACATCTGTTCAAAATGCTGTCCATCTAAATTTAAACACAGGTTCACTCTTTTTTTAATATTGTTAAAAACATTATGTAACACTTCCGGTGTAATACTGTTAACAGCTTGTGTAATCGCATTTCGCATTTCTTCTAAAGTATGTAGACGCTGTGAATGTACTTTATTTTTTAAAAAACCAAACAAAAAAGTCCAGTGGGGTTAAATCGGGTGATCGTGGAGGCCATCTATTTTCACTTATCAATCGGTCACCGAAGAACTGTCGTAAATAATTTAATGTTATTCTAGCAGTGTGAGCGGTGGCCCCATCTTGTTGGAAATAACAATGCTCTAACTCATCATCATATAGTTCATTAATAAACGGATCCAAAATTAATTCTCTATAAGTGTTTGCATTAATATTTTCATTTAAAAACTACTACGTCGTGACATCGCCAACCACACTCCAATCTTCTGCGGATGAAGTGATGTTTCTACAAAAATATGAATGAGGGTTTTCTGCTGACCATATTCTACTATTCTGAGAATTCACATATCCACTAAGATGAAACCATGCTTCATCACTAAAGAAAGTTACATCTAACACGTCATCATTGTTTAAGACTTCGTTAAACCATTGGCAATACTCTATATATACTCTTGTGTAACAGTCACCTTGTATAGGTGTAATTGCAAGACTTTCTTGCAAGCTTTCTGGCATGTAGTAAGCGATAGATTTGTTTGTTGTGACAATTGTCGCAGAGATTTCTTCGGACTCACTTCCATTCTCTGGCGAATATCTTAAACAACTTCTTCCGTTAAAACAGTAGGCCGACCGGTAGATTTTCCTTTTGAAACAGTACCCGTACTACGAAACCTTTCGACTATACGACGAACATGTTGTGCAAAAGAATCATATCGAAATACGTCATTGGGAAATTGCTCATGAAACTGTTCGTAGCAATTTTGGTAAGAGTAATCCCACGTTCCTTGTTCGTTGCGAATTCCCGAACGAAAATAAGCCTCAATAATAAAGGTATTGTGTTGTTCGGTAATTACCATTTCCAATAATCTAAAAAGATGTGATATATTCTTGTTAAGTAAATTATTTTTAACTTACATCAAGTAAAAGCTGTACAGTCGAATATGTGGCAATAAAAAAAGCCTTTTGGTAATGAAAACTTGAAATACCTACTAACAAAAAATTCGCAATATAAACAAGCACACCACTGAACTATAAATAAATTGTCAAATTGAGAAATCCATCAAAGCTGAATCAACGCTGTAAAAAAAGTTACTAGTTTCACGGCGCGCCAAATTCAAACGCCCGTTAATCATTTACGAACACAGTGTAAAATCAACTTAAACCGAAATTAAAACTTCTCTATTTAAGATGAAGAATAAAAATAACGATCTTTTAAGTTCAACTATGCTAAAAAAATTATTTTGCGTTATAAGGTATCACCTACTTGAAATTGTTAATTGTTCTCTCTCGACTGGTACATTACAGACAATACTAAAAGTCAGCAAAATAATACCAATTTCAAAACATAAACAGTTCGTGCATCCCGAACAGTACAGAGCTGTTTATGTGCTGCCGACGGTTGAGAAAATTATTGAAGTAATAGTTTATGATCAAACACTTAATGATTTTGATTCTAATCAATTACTTTATTCACGACAGTCTGCGTTTCGGAAAAAATATTCTTGTGAAACAGCGTTACAGTTAGTAGTAAATGAATGGAAAAGATACTTAGATGATAATATGTAAGTATGCAATTTCACTATTTTTAGACTTTAAACGAGCCTTCGAAACAATAAGTAGTCAAATTTTATTAAAAAAACTTAAATATTATGGCGTGAAAGGTCTAGCGTACAAATGGTTTAAAAACTATCTAAAAGATCGTTTTCAATACGTAATGTACGATCAAATTGAATCATCGCTTATTGAGAATAACGTTGGCGTTCCACAGAGTAGTGTGCTAGGTCCTTTATTGGTTATCATTTATATAAACGACATTTACCATATACTTAAATATTATCAGATTAACCTATTCGCCGACGATACTCTTGTTTACACAGCAAGTCCAAATTATGAATGCGCATTTAATAATTTAGTAGCGGACATTAAAAATATTGAGATTTGGTTACAAGCAAATCAAATATACTTAAATGTAGAAAAAACTAAAGAAATTGTGTTTTGTTCAAAATTTCCCAAACAGCAATGTAAGCTTGTATCAAGATTGCAGCAAACTTGTCGTGACAACTATAAAACTTGCAGCAATATTGTCGTGACAAGTTTGGAGACTTGCAGCAAGTTTGCTGCAAGTTGACTAAGGAAGCAATAACAAGCTTGTGACAACCTTGTCGCGACAAACTTGCAGCAATATTGTCATGAGAAGTTTAGAGACTTGCAGCAAGTTTGCTGCAAGTTTCGACATACTTGCAGCAATATTGTTAAGTCTTGCCATGACAAGATTTGAATTTGCAGAAATGTTACAGTCTCCTGTCATCGCAAAGTTTAAAATTTGTAAAAATGCTAAACATGTAATCGCAAGACTTACTTACTTACAGACATATTAAAGTTACTTGTCATGGAAATTCGTCAAACTTTCAGTAATATCGCTGTACTTTGAAGGAAGGTACAAAGAAAAACAAAAAATTATTTTGCTTACTGATATTGTAATTAAATAAAGACTTGTTTCTACAAACTAAGTTACAACTTCATTAGGTCTTGTCTATTTATTTTAATTCTGTTCCATTTCCACCTGTTCTATTCATCGCTAGGTTTGTTGACCTGAAACATAAAATTAAGAATAACCTTATAACTGCTCATTTGATGGTAATGCTAAATATAAGCTAAACGCATGCAAAACTTTAATAATTTAAAATCATATTATTCCACAATACACAGCATGCATCAATGGTCTTAAACTTGCTTACTAGTGTTTGCAAAATTATTTTAAATTTTTAATCGAATAAGTATAAAAAACCTAAGCTGCATACCAATAAGTGCACTAAAATGTAATAATACTCACCTAAAAGTCTACGATGAGTAAACACAGAACTAAATAATAGTGTGTTAGAATACAAACACCATGTAAATTTGAAAAAGAAAGTTTTCTGCAAGCTTGCAGCAAGTTACTCAAGTTTCTCAAGCGTGTATCGTCAAAGTTGCCAATATTACCAATATTGCTGCAAACTTGCAGCAAGATTCGCAAACTTGGCAAGGAAAAAGCAAGCTGAAAGCAAACTTGCTGTAAGTTTACATGCTATCTGGGTTAATTAAAAAAACATAAATTATAAAAAAACAAAGATTAGTATTTATAATAAAATTATTGAAACAGTACCTAGTATTACTTATCTCGGAATTGTAGGGGAAGGTGTTGTACCTTAGGACATATTTTAGTTTTATTTTTTTTCTTCAATATTTATCAATATAAATGAGCTCTGCAAACACTGTAAAATCGAGTTGTTTCTTCACATTTTAGGATAATTTTTGCTAAAGTTAAATGCTATACTTTGCTATCGATACCTTGCCTAAAAGTGGCAGGTACAAATTGTCCCAAGGTACAACAGAGTGTTGTACCTTGGAACAGTATTAATTGTACCTTGGGACATCGTCTAAATTACGTATAATAAGAGATTTAATAATTTGAAGATTTATTTTTAAGCAATTTACTACATCTTATAAGACATAAAGTCGATTGGAAAAGAAAATTGTTCCATCCTGCGGCCTGAACCGCCAACTGCTGTTGGCTTTGGTAACTTTTTCACTATGTCCGACTCATCAATTTCGTAAACCGTTTCGCATTTGACAAACTTGTTACAACCCAGCATCTTCTTCATATATAACTTCAAAATGTCCTTCCCCAAAATTCTTGATTATTTCCGCCACATAATGACGCGCAGACTTTTTCCTTTTTAATTCCACCAGCACAAAGTCTCCTTCCAATATTGAAGTATTATCTATTTCTCTCTCTGTTTCCATTTCTATATTTGCTTCCTCAATTATCTTCTCCAAATAATTGTCATCGTCGCTACTAGAATCCTGCGTTGGTATTTCAATATTTTCATCGTCTGAACTTTCTTCTTGCAACACTTTTCTAATCACTTGTGAACCTTTAGTTTTAGATTTTTAGCTTGTTTTCTAAAAAGTCTATTTCCAACTCAGTTTTCGGGTGTGTCCGTCAATATTCTAGACTTTCCTTTTTCTGCCTCTTGTGGTTTTCTTGGTGGTGCTTTTGGATACGGTCTTAACATCTGGGGCTCACAATATTATTCGTTTCTCTTAGGACATTTTGAGGTTGATTGGATGGCCCAGGTTCATCCATATTTGGCATATCTTGTACTGCTAGCGTTTCTGCGTCAGGGTTTGGTCGGTCTGTTACAAAGGCACTCAAGAATTCGTTATCATCAAAAATGTCTGAATTGAAAGGGCAAACGCCCGTTACAGAGAACCGCTTGGTGATGTTCTGTTGAGTAAATGCCCTTGGGTAGGCTTTCCCAACTATTTCGGCGATTTGGTACAATGAAATTGGTTTTCCTGGATTTTGTAGCATCCATTCATTAGCAGCTTGGTTGTAGTAAGTCTTATAAGGACCGAAAACTGTTCGGTCTAGCGGTTGCAACTTATGGGAAGTATGAGGTGGAAATGTAAGTAAAACGACACCATGGGATTTTGCTAGATCAATCAATGGAATGGACATGTGACTGTCATGGTTGTCAAATACTAACAAGACCGGATTCTCCTTACTTGGCTTAACATGTTCGATGAAATGTTGCATGTACTCAAAGAATTTTTCTTCATTCGACCAACCTGACGGGTTTGCAGCACCGATAGTTCCTGGGGGGGGCCCATTCAACATATGTTGTTTAAAATGGACGCGAGGAAAAATTAACATTGGTGGTACGTGGTTTCCTACAGCACTAATACCAGCAATCATAGTTACATTGATACCACGTTCGCCAGAAGTCATGCACCCAAGTTGTTTTATTCCTTTGGGAGCTATGATACGCGGTGGAACATGAACAGTCGTATTACTAGTCTCGTCGACGTTATATATGTTATTTGGTGTAAATTTGTATTTTTGTTGACAATCTTTAAGTTTCGAAAAGAATTCATCAACATTTTTTTTGTTAAAACCTGTTGTGTTGAACGAGATAGACTGGTTGCCTCTGGTTTTCTCAGTGATAACCTTGTATGACGTTTTAGGAAACACCGAAGCCACTCTCTGCCCGCTTTCTTTTCTTCTTTCCATTTATCAGGAGTTTCTTTACGATTTGCATTTGCATATTGGTAAGCTAATATGCGGATTTCCTGTTTATTTAAACCATAGTTAAGCCTAGCTGAAAATTCCAAATACTCTACTAAACACTGCTCCTCTTCTTCTGTAAATATTTTTTTTACGGCATTTGTTGCGGAATATTTAAAAGTCTGATTGCCAGATTCACGGTGTAATTTGATATGACGCGCAAGGGTTGATTTAGTAACAGTATGAAGCCTAGCTGCTTCTCTGAAGTTCATATTATTAGCTAAGACATCATTTACAGCTTCTCGAAGACAATCTTTATTAACAGCTGCTCTTTTTGTACCGATTTTACTTCGTGGCATGTTGCTGCAATAAAAATTAATAAGTAGGTACCATAGGTAAACAAACCAAAAGAAATGTTTAATGATAATTTTCACAAAACTGTAGATGCATGTACCTTGGTACAGTCCAGAGGTACATGCAGAAGCCTGTCCCGAGGTACAAGTCATGCACAGTAGTTGCATTTTTCTGATATATTTTTTGGTGTTAAGAATTTATTATTTCTGATATAACTATTAAAAACAGAACAAAATGAAGAATCTACACACCTGATTCAGTTTCCACAAAATGATTACTTTGTCTGCAATACAATAAATCACGCCCTCAAAATAGTAATTTAATTGTATTAAAAACACAAAATTCCGCCGATTTAACGTTTACGGTTGGCGATTGCGTTGAGAACTGAAGATCCATAACCGCGTTAGGGTTCTTGAAATTATATCCAAGAATTTCGCGTCTGCGATCACAGATGGCGAAAATATTTGTTTTGTCCTAAGGTACATGCGTCCCAAGGTACAACACTTTCCTCTAATAGACGAACATCTAACATTTACACAATATTTTGAACAGCTACGAAATAAACTAAATAAAAATATAGGTTATTTAAGAAGATTATCACAATTTATCTCAATTAATACTAGAATAACATATACAATACATTAGTTTTACCTTCCATTCAATATTGTTGCACAATTTTATTTTATTTTAGCAAAGAACAAAAAAACTTTTTACAAATACTTCAGAATAAAGCAATGCGCGCTATTTTAACATGTCATAAATACACACCCATACAGATAATGCTCGAAACACTGCAATGGATGTCAATAAAAGATTTTATAGATATGCGATTTATGATTTTTATATACAAAATTAATAATAATTTAATGCCTACCTATTTTATATTAACACGCAACAGACACGTTCACTCGTACTTAACTCGTACAAAAGATGAGATCAGACCTCAACGCGCATTTGAAACTATAACACAAAACTCCATTTTTTACCAGGGTGTGTTGACATATAACCATTGAATAATAAATGTAAGAAGAAATGCAACTTAAGGGGCGATATCGTATCGACTGATTGGATCGAGATGTAGAGGTCGCCACGTTTGTATTGGATCGAGATTTTTCAGTTCTTGTGTGTCTGTCGACTTGTAAACTTCGGTATTGAATTGAAAGTTTTTCTTGGGTTAACATTGCGATACGATTTTTCAAATTCTGGTAGTAGTAATGTTTGTTTGAACTTTTGTTTAGTTTAAGTGTAAATAAGCTTTTGATTTATTTTTAAAATGGGAAAAGTTACAGATCACGGTTGTGTTTATATTAATTGTGAAAATAATAATACCGAAAACAAAGGTACTAGTTTTCTTAAGTTTTTTATTAGTGATAAAGTGCGTGCTAAAGAATGTTAGAAAAACTGTAGAAATATAAACATTGCCACAATGAACTTGGAAGATTTAAAACAAAAGAAGATTTGTGAGAAGCATCTTCGGAGATAGTGTATAACAACAAAAGGAAATTTTAAACACACTGCAGTTCTTGTTCTACACCTTCAATTAGGTAAATATTTTTAAATTTTTTTTTTCTACCAAACGTTTAAAAATGGTTTAAATTAGCATCGGAGAATCTCCTTGTCCGGATTCTTCTTCTTGTTGTTGCACTTAATTGTACAATAACTTAAAATAATTACTGTAAATCAGTAGCTGAGATCGCTATTATTTTCCACGATCAACGATCGCAATCATGGTATTTAGAATTAATTAGTAATCGACTGTTGCTAAAAGTCGCTCATGTAAAGTTAGTCATAAATTTAGCCATAAAAATTCGATTTTCGTTTTCCGGGATACAATAACGTTTGGAGTATTGAAAATCAACATATCTAAGTACATATTTTTTAATATTGTTTCTAAACAATAAATTAATTAAAATTTGTTCATATTTAGATTTTAAAAAAATATTTACAAAAATTCACAGAAAATAGATACTAGGTACTGTGATGTTTTTTTTTTCGACATGACGTGCTATTTGAATTCTGATGCTAACTTACGAACAAATAGTTTAAAGCATTAATAAACAACATATTAAAAAATAAGTGTCGTTCTTTCGTAAATTAAATGTTTCTATTTGAAATTGACCCTGAAAAGATTGTTGAGTAATTAATTAGTCATAACTCGTGTTGATATTTGTCTCAAACATAAGATTTATGTATTAAAAATAAATTTGCAATTCTTTTCAAATACGTATTGTCATTTGCAGTTAATGCTTATTGTTTTTAACTTCCTGTGTTTTTATGATTTACCTTGGTGTTTATATAAAGCTAGGTTTTTCCCTAAATGCTGAATGTGTGACACAAATTTTACAAACGTTCTTTCCTAGAAGAGTTTTCTAATTCTCTTTGAAAAGAATGCATTGTTAAATTTCTGTAAACAAAAAAAATATAATTCAATGTTTAAATTGATGTTACTTTTTTATTAAAAAATCAGTATGTGGTTTAAAATTCTTACGAGGAAAAGAGCAAAGGGGTTATTTACCTACTTACACAAAATTTTACGATTTTCCGTGAACTACCTGCATACTTAAAGTTTATTATACATTTATTAAAGTAAATATTATAGTTAAAATCGTGTTATATTAGTCTTATTTGTTTATGCGATAATTAAAAGTATTAATTTTTTTTCCACAACCGCAATTGTTATTTTATAAGCGATCAATGATTGCGATCATTATTGTACAGACGCTCGATATCGCGATCATTATTTTACATAATGATCGATTCATCGAAATTGCATAATCGCTCTGGCCATTGCTTTAAATGTTTATTGTTGATGATGGCATGTCGAATAAAAATATCGTTTTTGTAAATGTTAGGGCCGCATTTCTTTAGCACCTTGTCTAATAAATACTTAGTTTTTTAAAAAATAAAAAAAATCATAAACAAAGTTATTTTATGTTTATTTTAGCATGCTGAAAGCACTTCAATACAAATCCAACAATACATAAAATATTTTTACAATTGTTTAAAAAAAAATCGCAAAAATTTTGAAAATACTAATACTAATTGCATTTTCAAAACTTAATTTTTAAAATACTAACAACTTAATTTTTTTTTACTTTTTGAGCTTATTTAGTATAATTTTTTACAGAAGCTGTAATTGTTGATATGAACATCAACCTAAGATACTCAAATGTAGTAGTTTCTCAAACATATGGTAGAAAACGTCGATTGTTATTTATTGATGACGATCGTGAAGACGAATAAATTTATTCTTTCTACAGCTCCAGTTCACTAAACGAAGGTATAAGTAGACAAGCAATAATACGTAATTTTTTTAATATATGTTTTATAGTTGAAGATACGTCCTATAATATTTTGAAGATACCGGAACGACCACAGTGTGTTCTCAAATTCGTCAAGCCATTAAGTTTTGACTAAACTACGCAACATAGTGATACAAATGGATTCTCCGTCAAAAATCCTTTTGAAGAATGAATTGGTCAATTATTCTTTCAGAAATTTAACATTAATTTTAATTTAAAATTATTTAAATTACCAGTCCACTAATAACAAATTCGTTTACATATGTTTCGAGCTTTAAAATAATGATGCTCATCTTCAGAAAAGTCTACAAAAAATATTTACAACTTTTTTAAATACAAAAAATGTCATCAACATATCTTTTCCAAAATATTATTTTTTGTAAAAAAATTTGGTGTTTAGAAATATATTTACTTTCTAAATTGTTTAAGAAGATTTCAGTAAAAATAAGTGATAAATTTGATAATCAATTTTTTAAACAAAATCTAGGTCTTTCAATGGGTTCTCCTTTATCACTTTTCTCAATTTTTTTAAGAAATTAAGTAAAGGTAACGATTTCAAGATTTCTTTTTCTAATGAAATATTTATTTAATTTTTAAGCTACTTAAAGGTAGCAAAAATAAAGCTATTTAAGCTGTATAGTTGTTTCTGAAAGGTGGTTTACAGTTCCTTTAGAGCTTCTTTAAAACTTTGCTAGTACCACAAAGAGCTGTATAAGCCCGATTTTAATGCATTAAAGGAGCTACCTAACAGCAACATAACTGCGGAATTTTTAGCTACTTAAACGCTTCATGGAGGTTTTAGTTTTTTCACAAAACACTTAAAAGTGTTCTAACGAGTAACTTTAAAAGCTAAAGTAGTTATAAAAAAGCCGGTTTTAGCTGCAATTTGCTCACTGGGAAATTCTTGAATTACTAGAGTTCATTTATATTAAAATATCAAATACAAATTTTTTGTTGAACTAAACCAATTTCAATTACGATTTTAAACTTAATTTTTTTTAGATGTTTCTAAATTGCACCATCTTCCTTTTTTAAAATAATTAACATTTAACATTTTGTAAAACTTACATTTTTTTATTTATCTAGTTACAAATTTTCAGATTTGAGATTGTTTGAAAAAATGTAAGTTAAAAAACTTTTTGAAATCTTAACTTTTTATAAGTTTTATAATTTATTATTGGTGGACTGGTAATTTGAATAATTTTAAAAATTGACGAATAATAACAATAAATCCCCCTAACAATTTTCTTTTAATTTAATTTCCATTGTTTTAGTTATTTCTATGTTTTCGATTGATATTTTACAAAAATAAATAAATATTTGAATATAAATATTTTTTTGTTTTCTTAAATATAAAGCATGATATTGTTTAAGTTTATTTGACATTGACTTGTGTCGTAACAATACAAGCTATTGTTTATGATATTAACCTGTTTTGAACAGGTAAACGGTAAACACAAATATAAAAAAAGGTTCTAACTGGTACTTCATAACAAATAAGTAAGTTCGCAAACTAAAAACCACGATTTTGCAGATGGCAGCAGGTCTTAGTCTATTAGTTTATGAAAAGAGGGGGTACAGACGGGTAAAAAAGAGAAACAAGATAGATAAAACTACAGTACGATTTTTAACACACTATTTGCGCCTCTTCTTAAATTATTACTCAATGATATAACGCATTACCAGACAACATAAAAAAATCTAAATGTATAAAAGAATTTAAAAAAAATTATTTGTCATACATAATGAGTACAACAGACAAATAAGTGGCTGAAATCTTATAATGTTAATTACGTTAATTATAGTATTGTAGTTTATATTTGTAATTATGCGGTTATGTAGTAATATGTTTGTTTATATTTATATGTACAAATGTAGCATTTATGCTAATAAATCGTTCACTTCAAACTATGTGTAGTGCAATAAAAGAGTATCGACAAAAAGGGGAATTTTCTTCTTCAAAACAAAGTAGAGGCCGCCCATCACTAATTAAAATCTACTAAAAATCGAGTACGGCAGATAGTACATAGTTTTTTTCATAAGAATGAAACTCCTACTTTGAACAAAATTTTAATATAAATACATAATCAGTTGCATTTTCCAAAATGTCTTCTTGGTCGTTATATAAATTAATGAAGCAGATAAATTTCAAGTAAGTTTGTAGTAGATACTTAAACCCAAAGCATGGTGACTAATTTTTTTTTAATAATAGGTATATGACACGTAACTGAAAAAGTATTTTAATTGAACCTGACGATATAATTTGTTGGCGAAAAAAATATATAAAAACTGTTAAACAATATAGTAGAAGGGAGGGACGAGCCATTTATGATTTTTGTTGACAATGGATTGTTGCTTTTTGAAGGCAAAAAGATTATCATGAAGAAATAAATGCTACAGTTTTTGAAGAATAGTTTGCCAAAATTTTGAATAAATTGCCACATAATGCTGTTATTGCTATAAACAATGTGTTGTACCATAACATTAAAATCTGTGTGATTTCTTTGTATTCGTAAAACATATTTTTGTTACGACACATATGTTCAGATGCACCACTATCAACGATCCAATCTTGCAGCACTGTCTGTCCATAAAATGATAAAGTTGTTGCTGAAAATGCATTACTTGAATCGCCAGAGTCGTTTTCCCCTTTTTATTTAAAAACCAACAATTCGATTTAGAATGTCCTTTCTTTTTACAATGTTCACAGAAGTTTCTTTTGGTACGACAGTCCTTTTTGTAATGACCAATTTTTCCACAAGCGAAGCTGTATTGTACGCTACGTACTTTTATTATTCTTATTAATAAAACCTTCAATACTGTCCTTTAACTTATTTATTAACTTAGTTACAGCATACCGCCAAATACAACCATATCTATCTTACTGTGTCTCACATACCTACTGAGGTTGTGTCGACTACTACACATCTCCCCTCTTAACTATCTTACTACATAGTCTCTTAAATGTACCGGATGCTTAATTAATCTCTTAGGTCTACTTATATTAGTATCTGTATTTACAATAACAGATTGAGGTCGATTATGATTCATACAACTATTAGATTTTTTTAGAAAATATGAATTACGTCGGAGACACCGACCGGAATCATCTTTAATCCAATATGATCTTGGATTTACATCTTTCCTAATTACCGTACCCTGTTTCCAACTATCATTTTTGTTTTTCTTATGTAATACCCTATCATCCCTCCTAAAACTAGATCTATATCTAACATTTCTATTGTAATATTTTCTATCAGTTTCCTTATTTTTAGTAATCTTGACTCAACTTTTTTAAAATGCATAATTTCGGTTTTAATAATTCTTTTGAAATCGGAAGTTTAGTTTTCAATTTTCTATTTTGTAATAATTCAGCGGGTGTTAAGTCTAGATTAGCGACAACAGAGTTCCTATATTCTAACAACACTAATCTGATGTCTGTGTTTGACTCATCAGCTTTTTTAAGTAACATTTTACCTATTCCTACACCTTTCTCTGCAAGTTCGTTAGACTGTTGATAATTTGGACTGGATGTAACCAAATTAAAGTTCCAGTCCAATGCAAATGTTCTGAACTTAAAACTACCAAACGGATTATTATCAGCCATTAAAGTTTTTGGAATGCCAAAATTTGCAAACAAAATTTTAAAATGTTCTATAATTTCTTCTGAAGTTAACGACCTTAGCTTCATTAATTCCAGCCACTTTGAATAGCTATCTACTACAACAAGATAATTACAATTTTTATAAAACAATATGTCTGCGCTAATATTTTGAAACGGTAAATCACTCACTTCATGACTTATAAGTGGTTCTTTAAAATTGTTTCTAGAATACATTTCGCAAACATAACACTTTTTAATAAAATTCTCTATTTCAATACCCATGTTGGGCCAGTACAATAATTGTCTTGCTCTATGCTTAGTTTTGTTGATTCCTAAGTGAGATTCATGTAACTCTTTTAACATGTCTGTTCTCAAACTCATCGACACAATTACTCTTTCATTTAAAAATAATATCCCGTTTTGATCACAAGTTATTTGATCCCTTAAGCTCTAAAATTTCTTACAATCAGAGTCTGTTAATTTTTTACTTTCGGGCCAACCATTTTTATAATACGTTTTTAATTTGTGTAAATTTTTATCCGCGTCCGTTGCCACACTAAATTCTTTAATTCTTTCATTACTCATGGCTAATTCAGTATTTATTGAATGAACAGTTTCTTGATATGTTTGATCATGAGTTACTGAATCTTTAATGTATGATCTAGACAATAAATCAGCTAATATATTTCGTTTGCCAGGTAAGTACTTAACTGTTATATTGTATTTAAGTAATTTTAGTTTCATTCTTTGTAGTCGCATAGAAATTTTATGAATATCTTTTCCTACAATTGTAACCAAAGGCTTATGATCCGTAAAAACAGTTACATTCCTACCATACACGCAGTGTTGTGACGTATCTAGATACAAGTATCTAGATACAGTATCTAGATACTTTTGGAGTATCTAGTTACATATCTAGATACACTAGACAAAATGTAACTGTATCTGTATCTAGATACATTTTTCGTAGTATCTTAGTGGTTTAGATACTTAGATACTTTTTCTTGCTCAAATTGTAAATAGTAGTAAAGTTTTTTACTAAACACCCAGCAAACATTTTGTGACGGGCCATAAGTGGCAAAGTAAAGTTTACCCGTCACTAGTAACGTCGGGCCTTTGCCATCAAAATATATTGGCCCGACATCAATAGGAGACACAGGCCGCTAGGCGGCCAACTTACGGCAAATAAACTATTGCCAGCAGCGGGCCAATGCTGTATCGCATTCACACCATCAGTGGTTTATTATAAATAAAAACAATATCAAATTCTCTAAAAATAGATTTAATGAAAAAAAATTAGGTTAAACGATTACATATGTGAATCAAAACAAAAAAAACGAGTAATGTATAATTACATAATAATGATTCATTTGTTGCTTCGAAAGTCTGCTTCTCCCGCCATTTCTATCAGTTGCTGTTCTAAACCAACCTTTGATGATGTCTTCTACTTCTTTTTGTGTATTGTCTTTCAGTAGACTATGTTGCCTCACTGCCCCTAAATATATATTTTTAGCATTTTTATTACTTTTCGAACAGACTTACCCAGTATTAAAAGAACCACGTTCTTAAACTTGCTGAAAGCTGGCTTATTATTTTTTTCCGACCAATTACATTCGACAGCCAAATCTTGATGAATTATTGTTCCTAAAATTGTTCTGTTTGTGTCAAACAAACCTTTGCCACCTAATACTTGGAGGTGAGTACACTGTAAAAATGAATTCTGTTTTACGACGAATTCCTCATTTCTTTTGTGATTGCATCAATTTTTAATAAAACTTTTTTGCAGTTAATTTATTTTTGTAAAAACGTATGTATATAGTAATCAATGCACAAGTATTTGAAACTGTAAGTTTAAGAAATATTAAATAAGAAAAAAACCAACGAATTTTGAAAATAATTGTTCACATGATAACAAATAGGAATTTTAAATAAATTACTTACAACTTGCCCTATTGTATCTTCCTGCATAAGTTTCTCATTGAAACTTTCCAATTCCAGAATGGTTTTTGCCGGTAGCATCTCCGATAGCGCACGTTTCGGTACGCTAAAGAATTCAGATGTTGTGCTGTCCGTGATTACTGATCGCTTAATCTCTTTGACATCTTTCTCAATGGTTACCAATTTTCTTAAGATTTGCTGTAACAAACCTACGAAAAAAAGTTAATACTGACAATCAGATTAAAATTACAACGCAATAATCTTTCTACAATACAAGTTTTGTGGCAAATGTTATTTGAAGTGAGGTTATAAAAACAATTTTAAAAATGTGCAAAAGCAAAACAAATAAGACTTACTTGTTGAAATCAAACTGCGACTGTGACATCGTGACTAATTCGAATTCAATTGCTCAATCATTTGCAAAATCATAAAAGATATTCCTGTCGTCGAGTTCACAAGTGTTATGTCGAGGTTAGCCGATGTGTACTCTCATTAATAAACCTTCACTAATTAATACGTTTATTAATACAGTCACAGACTATCGTTAAATTTTATATATATAAAATAAACACAATATACGAACGCTACTACAATCCGTGTATGGTCCCTCCTCAGCGGCCATATCTCCAATGTCGTGGCTCTCCCCACGCCCCCGGTACTTTAATACACTACATTTCCTCCTCTTTAAATTACAATTTAAAATAGAATACAATAAAATAAACAATACATAATACAAAACTTAATTTTAGATATTTGTATAGTAATTTTTGAGGATTACCGGTTTTGAGACTTTCCTGCCTGATCTAGTTTGAGTTACAGTGTTATTAGACTTATTAGAAGTATTTACAATTACAGTTTGATTTGCAATTTCGGGTATCGATTCAGAATTAGTGTTGTCAATAGGATTAGGTGAGATAGGTATCGTCGTTATGGCAATGCTCGGAGTCTTGGGAATGAATCTTCTAACTTCCTTATCTTCCCTTTTCTCTGTTGAAGCTTGAATGTTAAGTTTTTTTATTTGATCTATATGTCTTCTCCATAAGTGTCCTTCCTTTGTTTCACATATGTAGTTTTTTGTTCCCTGTGCTTCTTTAACTATGCCTTCAATGAATATTGGATTATTCTTGTTTCTGTAGTCTTTAATTAATACCTTTTCCCCCTCTTTAAGTGTTTGAGTTCTTCCTTTTACCTCAAGTTTTTCATTCTTGTGTGGTTTCAATAAATCAAATAGAGTTCTCACTTTCCTACCCATCATCATGAATGAAGGTGTTTCGTTTGTTGTACAATGTACCGAATTACGATAGTTGATTAAATATCTACAAACTATTATATCTGGAGATATGTCTTTATTTCTCTTGTCTAATAATGATGCTTTTAAACATTTTTTGAAACTTTTCACCGCATTTTCTGCCGCTCCGTTGCTGGCAGGGTGATATGGTGCACTTGTAATGTGTTTGATTCCGTTTTTTAATAAAAAGTTATTAAAATCTCTTGATACTAACTGTGGTCCATTGTCTGAAATATATTTAACCTTAATTGGGTGTCTGCTAAGCATATCTGCAACTTGATTGTTCTTCCCGTTTATATATTCCGTTTTATATGCAAAACCTGACAGAAATAATGCCCACCGTTGTAATCGTGTCGCTGCCATTTGCGGAATGCCTTTATTTTCTCCGAAGATTGATGTCAATGGTTTATGATCCGTTTGTATCGTGAACTCTTGCCCCATTAAGTAGTGATAGAATCTCCTTACTGACCAGTATATAGCTAACGCTTCCTTGTCCAGTGTCGAATAATTCTTTTCTGCCGGCATTAGCGTTCTTGATATGAAAGCAATGGGTTTCAGTTGTCCATTTGGAAATTTGTGCAGTAATGCTCCTGCTATTCCATCTTGACATGCGTCCGTTTGCAGAATTATTGGGATTTTTGGGTCAAAATGAACTAGTATTTCATCCGATCCTATTATTCGTTTTATTTCTTCGAATGCCTTACCACAAGCATCAGTCCATATGTACTTGTTATTTTTTTTTAATAATTCAAAAATTGGCTTCATTATTATCGATAATTTTGGAACAAATTTTCCATAATATGTCACCATACCAATAAAACTCTTAACTTGGGTAACATTTTCTGGTCTGGGGGCATCAATAATTGTCCGTTGCTTATCTGGATTGTTGTTTAATCGCTCTTTCGAGCTGGTATATCCCAAATAGCTTACTTCATCTTGAAAAAAAACGCACTTTTCTTTTTTTAATTGAAGTCCTGCATCTTCCAATCTCTTGAAAACTTCTCTTATATTTTTTTCGTGATCTTCTCTAGTTTTGCCCGTTATTATGATATCGTCCAAAAAATTCGCAACACCATTACATCCTTGTAACAATTTTTCCATTTCTCTTTCGAAAATTGCACTTGCAGGTGTAATGCCATATGGTAATCTATTCAGTTTGAAAATACCTCTATGTGTGCTCCATGCTAGCTTCATTGCAGACTCTTCATTTACACATATTTGGTTGTAGGCGTTACTCAAATCGATTTTTGTAAATGACTCTCCCCCATTGAGCAGTGAAAAGATATGCTCCATGGTTGGCAATGGGTACATAACCTTTAACAAATGTTTATTTAGCGTTACTCTATAGTCGCCGCAAATTTTCAAATTCCCGTCTTGTTTTATTATGGGTACAATTGGAGTTCCCCATTCTGATGATTCAATTGCTGAAATAACCCCTTCCTTTTCCAATCTTGTTAGCTCTTGCTCCACCTTAGATCTAAATGCGATAGGAATAGGTCTAGGTTTAAAGTAAATAGGTTTGGTATTTTCAGCTACCTGCAAATCAACTTGTTTATACTTGTAACATCCTAACTTATTTTGAAAAATGTTTGCAAACTCGTTAAATAATTGTTCCCTGTTGTTCACAGTTGTTACTAACACATCTGCAGTCAGTTTAAAATTAAATTTTTCCAGGAAATCTCTGCCCAATAAATTTTGAGTTGGCGTATCGTTCCTAACAACTTGAAACATAAAATTTTTACAAATAACATTTTCAAATTTAATGTTTACAATTACACAACCAATTGGCTTTACTTTACAACCAGAATAGCTACGCAATGTTATAAAAGAATGCTTCAGCTCACACTCAGACAAGTGTCTCTCATAGAAGTCATAACTTATTACTGATAAACCTGCCCCCGTGTCTACTTGCATTTTGTAATCATTGTTATTTATATTTACATTTAAATATAAAGGTTTTTCATTGGTAATATATATGCTATTTATATCTACACAATCATTATCTAACTCTACATCCAAAGTGTTTTGTCTAATGCTTTTAGTATTATTACAGACTTTTTGATAAATGTCCTATCACTTTACATTTATTACATGTGTAGTTACTGTACTTACAGTTTTGTTTCCCTGTATGAAAATTACCACAGCATTTACATTTCCATTTACCCGACCTGGAACTATTTCCTTGATCCATCTTATTTGAAAAATTCCTTGCTGTACCATGTGCTTTTTCATACTTCTGCTGTTGTACAGGTTTCTTCTTATGTAAAAAATGCACGTCTTTGCTTTCAGCTTGAATACTCGATTCCCTTGCTTGAGCAATCTCCAGTAATTTATTCAAGGTTGTTGTAGGTTTTTCTTCACAAAGTCTATCTCTTATTTTTCCTTGTTTTAAGCCACACACGAATTTGTCTTTTAAAATGTTTTGTAACTGCACACCAAATTCACAATTAGTTGACAAGTTATGTATTTTTGCATACCAATCGTTAACATTTTCATATTCTTCTTGTTTTGCATTGTAAAATTCTATACGTTCTCTAAATATGCAAGTTGTTGGCGAAAAATGGGTTTTTAAAAGATTACACAGGTCTTCATATGCTTTGGTACTCGGTAGGTCTGGCGTACACAAATCTCTGAGTATCTTGTAAGTATCGGAACCAATAAGACTTAATAATGCACTTACACGTTTATCTAATTCTCCAGCTGATTGATTATCAGATGCAACAGTAGCATTTTATACCATTTATGTTAAAAAATTGCTCTAACTGCTCTTGATATATAATCCAGCTGTCCCTTTTTGGATTGAAGCTATCTATCGAACCAATTAATGCCATTGTAGTATTCTTTCCGTTATGGATATTTGTCGTCCCACGTTTTATTTTTTTTTCCAGAATCGTCGCCAATTTGTTATGTCGAGGTTAGCCGATGTGTACTTTCATTAATAAACCTTCACTAATTAATACGTTTATTAATACAGTCACAGACTATCGTTAAATTTTATATATATAAAATAAACACAATATACGAACGCTACTACAATCCGTGTATGGTCCCTCCTCAGCGGCCATATCTCCAATGTCGTGGCTCTCCCCACGCCCCCGGTACTTTAATACACTACAACAAGCAATATAAAAATAATAAGTACTAAAAGCACCTAAAAGCAACAAACACACAATCAGCAGAAAATAAAAATCAAATAAGCTGATAATGCAGAATTTTTGAACACCTGGAATGGAATGTGAAAGCGCAGATAGTTCGTGAGCTGTTCGCGAGTATTAAATGCGCGCTAAATTTAAAAGATTAAAGTTTTAACAGAATAGCCACTATTGAACCGCTTATGCGCCAGTATCGGGCACAGGCTGTTTTTCTATCGTCGAAAAAACGTCGCGCCAATTATTCTAAACCCTTGCCTACATTTAACCGCCGATGTCGGCATTAAACCGTCAGTCGGCCGACGAAACTGTGTTTGCTGGGCACCGTGGTAGTTTTTTGTCAGTTCATCATATAGATTACAATTTGAATTTGGGGACTTTGCATTCGGTGATTTATGAGTGAAATTTTTTCAGCGTCGCCAATTCTAGTGGAATTCTGCCAAATTTAGAGATTTTATGTAGTAGCGTGTATTTTGTGGGTATTATAAACTGTTGTGGAATTTTGAAGAAAACCGTGTATGAACCTACATTTTATATAATCTAGTATTACTTGAGAAATGTGACGTGTTAGCATTTATGCCATCAAACCAAATTCATACTTTAAAAAAAAGAAACCAAATTTCAATTTTGTAGAACTATGAGTATAATATTGTAGCTATTATGAAACTTTTATAGTTTATGCAGGGAATCGCGACAAAGCGGACAAAGTCAATTGGCAACACTGAATTTCTTCATTAGATCAAATAGAGCAAAAAAGTGGAGAAACTTTATAGTGTTAGTAGTTTACTATTAACTCTACCTCGAAATATAATGACGAGACATTTAACAAGCTATTACTTTTTAAAACAAAATAAGCTTTATTTGTAAATTTGTATTTTTGTCTTAATGAAGTCTTGTAATTTTGACGTCAATGAGACGTAATGTGCTGCCTGGGCAGTGTTGTGACGTATCTAGATACAAGTATCTAGATACAGTATCTAGATACTTTTGGAGTATCTAGTTACATATCTAGATACATTGGATAAAATGTAACTGTATCTGTATCTAGATACATTTTTCGTAGTATCTGAGTGGTTTAGATACTTAGATACTTTTTCTTGCACAAATTGTAAATAGTAGTAAACGTTTTTACTAAACACCGTGGTAATTTTTTGTCAGTTCATCATATAGATTACAATTTGAATTTGGGGACTTTGCATTCGGTGATTTATGACTGAAATTTTTTCAGCGTCGCCAATTCTAGTGGAATTCTGCCAAATTTAGAGATTTTATGTAGTAGCGTGTATTTTGTGGGTATTATAAACTGTTGTGGAACTTTGAAGAAAACCATGTATGAGCCTACATTATTTTATATATTCTAGTATTACTTGAGAAATGTGACGTGTTAGCATTTATGCCATCAAACCAAATTCATACTTAAAAAAAAAAGAAAATAAATTTCAACTTTGAAGAACTATGAGTATAATATTGTAGCCATTATGGAACTTTTATAGTTTATGCAGGGAATCGCGACAAAGTCAATTGGCAACACTGAATTTCTTCATCAGCTCAAATAGAGCAATGAAGTGGAGAAACTTTTTAGTGTTAGTAGTTTACTATTAACTCTACGTCGAAATATAATGATGAGACATTTAACAAGCTATTAATTTTAAAACAAAATAAGCTTTATTTGTAAATTTGTATTTTTTTATGCGGTTAAGGTTGATAAGGTAATGTCTTGCTTAATACCCAGGCAGCACACTGACGTCATATGACGACACTGACACGTTTTAATGAAGTCTTGTAATTTTGACGTCAATGAGACGTAATGTGCTGCCTGGGATACAGTTATTGTGTTTTTAGCTGAACCGAATAGACGCTTTCTTTAAATTTTATTTCAAGATTTTGTTAAAAATGTATCTGACATGTATCTAGATACTCTCTTAAAGTATCTGTAACTGTATCTAGATACTTTTTTTGAAAAAGTATCTTATCTGTATCTAGATACAATTAATGAAAAGTATCTGTATCTGTATCTAGATACTAGAAAAAAAGTATCTGTTACAACACTGTGCCTGGGATACAGTTATTTTGTTTTTAGCTGAACCGAATAGACGCTTTCTTTAAATTTTATTTCAAGATTTTGTTAAAAATGTATCTGACATGTATCTAGATACTCTCTTAAAGTATCTGTAACTGTATCTAGATACTTTTTTTGAAAAAGTATCTTATCTGTATCTAGATACAATTTATGAAAAGTATCTGTATCTGTATCTAGATACTAGAAAAAAAGTATCTGTTACAACACTGCATACACGAAATGGTGAAATTTTTCTAATGAATAGCAAATAGATAATAACTCCTTCTCTATCTGCGCGTACCTAACTTCTGTTTCCGATAACGCTCTCGATGCAAAAGCTATAGGTCTTTTTTCTTGCAACATGCAAGCGCCTAACCCAGTTTGTGAGGCATCCACATATAATTCTACAGGTTTATCATTACTAAAAATCTGTAGTGTATGCGCATTACTAATTTTGTTTTTTAACTCTGTGATTGCTTGTGAATGTAATGATGTCCAATGCCAAATAACATCATTTTTTAATAAATTCCTTAATATACTGGTCGTTTCAGTTATGTTTGGAATGAATTTACTTAGGTAATTGCATAACCCTAAAAATCTCATCAATTCTTTTTTATTTTTTGGTTCATCTAATTCTAAAATTGCTTGAATGTGTTTAGGATCAACTTCAATTCCCTTCTCTGAAAATATTCTACCCAAATATTTTACTTTTTTAACTTTATATTGCAATTTATTCTTATTAAATTTAATACCAGCTTCTCGAGCCCTATTTATTACTTTGCTTAAAAGTAAATCATATTCCCTTTCATTAGTTCCCGAGACTATTATGTCATCAAAATATATTCCTACTGGTAGATCACCAAAAATTTTTGTATTGTACCTTTGAAATACTTCCGGACTAATGGTTAATCCAAAAGGCAACCTGCAATACTTATATTTACCCCAAGGTGTTATGAATGTAGTTAAATGACTACTGTCTTTTTCTAACGGTATTTGTAAAAATCCATCTTTCATATCTAACACGGTGAAAACTGATTTACCAGATAACTTTAATTCAATTTCCTCAATAGTGGGAATTGGAAAATGATCAGTTTTTAAATTATTATTTAAATGTTTAGGATCCAAGCACATTCTAAGTTCACCTGATTGCTTCTCCACTACCACAATGTTGTTAACCCAATCTGTTGGTTCATTAACCTGTTCTATTATTTTATTTTTTACCAACGTATCTAACATTTTTTTAAAAGCTACTCTGATTTTCTCAGGAATTCTTTTTACTGAATTTACTATAGGTACAGCATCATCTTTTAATTTTAACTTATAGCTATCTTTAACCCTACCTATTCCCTGAAAAACATTAATATTTTTTGTTATAAATTCTTTTTCTTCTTTACTTTCCGTTTTTACACTATTTTGATTATTAATTTCATCAATTTTCTTAATTAACCCCAATTTAACACATGCATTGAGACCTAACAATGTCTGCGTTTGTTGTACATTAGCTACAATGAACTTAATTCTGTAGTTTTTATGACGTACCCAACAATCTAACACAACCGAACCTTCTACATTTATAACATTACCACCATATGATGTAACCTTAACATTATCATCGACAGGTTTTAATCTACTACCACAATTAAAACTATAAAACAAGTGTGCAGGCATCACATTACATTGAGCCCCAGAATCTAACTTACAATTAACACTTTTACCTTCTATTACGATTTCTTCGTACCATTGTGTTTTGATCTTGGACACTTCACAGTTGTCAACAAATAACCAATCAATGCTGAATTCTTCATCTTCTTGTAGTACTTCATTGACTTTCCGACAAGCTCTTCTCTCAGCCACTCTTCGTTGATCCATTCTGTGTAATTTCTTATAGCACCCCACTTCAAAGTGATTCATCCCGTTACAATAATTGCATCTTTTCCCATATGCAAAGCAGTTATTTGGGCTATGTTGGCCTCCACACTTTCTGCATAAATACTTATTATTTGGCTGCTTACCTTTCTTGTCAGCTCTATTTTTATTTATCTTCTTATTTATTGGTGCGACTTCTACTTGACTTTCTGCTGTTTTACTCATTTCCATTACTTGTTGTTTACTTAATTCACACGAGTGATAAATTTCTATCGCTTTAACTAACGTTAGTTCACTTTCTCTTAATAGTCTTTCTTTTATACTAGGTTCAAGGATTCCAATTACCAGCCTATCCCGCAGCATGTTATCTTCCTCTTTGAATTCACAGCTTTTTGCTAAGTTTTTAATTTCAGTTACATACTGATCAATTGTTTGTCCTTGTTTCTGCATACAGCTGTGGAATTTATAGCGCTCAAAAACTACATTCTTCTTAGGTTCACAGTAATTAGTAAAATATTCCACAACTTTCCGAAAACATTTTTCTTCGCCTTTTTTAAATTTAAAGGAGTTATAAATCTCAAGCCCTTCATCTCCAATTAGGTTCAATAGCACTGTTATTTTAATCTTATCTTCAGCTTCACTTTTTCCACTTACTATTAAAAATAGTTCTAATTTCTGATACCATTTTCTCCAATTTTCACTGATATTACCCGTACACGAAAGAGGTGTCGGCGTTCTGTATTCCATTTTTATTTTTTCTTTCTACACGTGGACATTAACCCTTAAATCCGACGTAACTTCCTTATAAATTTTTAATTCCCTTTTAACTTCTTTTACTTCTGACACCATGTATTGTACGCTACGTACTTTTATTATTCTTATTAATAAAACCTTCAATACTGTCCTCAGGGGTGGGCAAAATACAACCCATTAGGTAATTGAAATACAAAATACAAATTACATTAATATTATGTATTTAAAATACTAAATACAAAATATGAATAAAAAATGTTGAAAATACAAATTACAAAATAGTATTTTAATTACAGTTTAAACTACAAAATACTTTCTAACATAAAAGTAACGTATCTTCATTCACTTCATAAATTAAACTACTTGTTTTTCTTTTCATAAAAGGGTTTATTTCCCTTTAGAAAAACTAATTTTTTGAATTGTTCATCTGATAAGCTACCCCTATTTGGCGGATGTATAACATTAGCGAAAGAAAACAGACGTTCTACTGGTGCTGAAGATGATAAACTTGTATTGAATCTTATAAACATTTTTTTTATTGTAGGGTATGATCTTAAATTAGGAAACGACGTACTTTTGTCATTTAAAAGGAAATTATTTCAAGCTCTATTTGTGACTTTTGCTTGACTTGTGATTTAGGTGACGAGAAGATGTAAAACTCACCTTCTTTTTTGTTACTGACATTGTACTCATCGACGACTGAAACTAATTGTTCTACAGAGTTAATACGTATACTTTGAAGTCGTTTTCGATGAATGTCCATATTCTGTTGTAACCATCTCATTTTGAAGGTGGGATGAAAACAAGTAGCTAAAATAACTTCATTAATTTTAGGTAGTAATTCGTAATAACTACTAAATCTTTTTTGCAAGGCATTCATCAAACCAGTTACAAGGTACATGGAATGACGTAAATTTGTTTCTTGTAATAATTCCGTTCGCATTTTTAATGAAAACAAGGTAGGTAACAGTTGCCCATAAAAGCATTTGTTTTCTGCTTGTAAACAATCTAATGCAGTAGCAAGAGGCTTTAAAATTATGCAAAATTCCTCCAAATATTCTATTTCTATCTCTTTAAATCCACTTAAATTAAGTTCATTATTAAGCTCATTTAACTTCTCCTTATACCTAATTAAATGAGTTACAGAGTCAAATAATGAATTCCATCTAGTAGGGCAAGGGTAATGTAAACTACACCCTAATTTGTTAAAAATTATTTCTGATGTTTTAGGTTTACGGGATAAATTCCACAAAGCATTACATTTTGCAAATGCTGGATGATGTATGCGACTTACAGGTGATATCTTTATAATATTCTGTAAATCTGTTGTAGCAATTAAACTCAAAGTATGACTTGCGCATCGCAAATGATTTGGCAATACAATTGTGGTTTCAATAACTATTTCTGAATCATCGCTGAGATAATTATCATTGAAAAGATTATTGAATAATACAGAGTCGACCTCTTCAAGACTGCCATCATCTTCATTGGTTAAATAAAAATAAAATATGTTTGTTAAAAAGGAATAAGTACAAAAATTATAAGTACCTGTAAATGTTGTTTCTACTCCAAACTCCTTAAATGCTTTAACAAAGTTGCTTCCATTATCTGTAACTGTAGATACTAACTTTTCATGTGTCAGACCATATGATGAATGTATATCATACAAAAGTTCTGCGATTCTATCATACGAATGTGTGCCTCTAAACCTTCTACATGCTAAAACGCTACTGTGACGTGCTAAAGTTTCTTCGTCAATCTAACAAGCAATGAAACTAGCTAATTTTTATTTTACTTTTACAATTGTATCTTACCCAATGCGCTGTTACTCCCATAAAACTTCTATGTTTTGTTGACCATACATCTGCTGTTGTTGAAACATATTGAGTAATTCGAAAAATCTCTTTTAATTTTTTTTCCACCAAATAATAGGTATCTTCGATACGTCTACCCAAGGTGCGCCGAGATATGACTTGCAATTCCGGATCAATATCTAAAACTTATTTTAGATCATTTATTTTTATTAGGAAGCAAGTAGCCACCTTTAAACATTTGGATAAAATGTTTGTCATCGACAGTTGAAAGAGGTTTCATACTTTGAACAATATAATTGATAATGTTTATATCAAATTTTTCTTGTTTTGATTTTTTATTAAGAGTCATATCAGTGATCTTCATCTGCTTTAATGAGCTTTCCTTTACACTATTACATCTATTCTTTGTACCACTTGTTTTATTGTCCATTTTAAATTTTTCAAAATCTTCTAGCGAGCTCTTATGAAGACGCTAAAAATATGTTAGCAACGTTGTTATAACTCAAATAAAAAAAAAGTATAAAACTACTTACTTTCATGTGTGTTTTGAAATTACTTGTAGCCTTTAGAGAACCACTTATTTCAGTACTTCGCTTTTCTAAACGACACATTAAACAGGCAGCTTTAACTTTATCCTTTTCCACATCTATATAAATAATTTCAAAATATTTCCCATTAAGTATGGCAGGTATAGGAGTGTCATTTGGGAGCAATATTTTTTTTCCTTCAGCCATCTTTTAAAAAATAACGAAATCTTCTATATTATTTCTTTCGTAGATTATTCAAATTACACAGCATAACACGTGATAATTTTAGGTTAAGCATACCTGGAGTGTGCCAAGAGTGTACGAAGCATACAAATACAAGCGACCAAAGATAGCAACGAAGCAACTATTCTTGTTTGTTGCGGACTTCAGACTTTAATCACACTTTAATTGAATAGTGGCTACATAAACGTATACAACTAGGGTATACAAGTAACGGTTTACTAATTTAATTTAGTCTGTAGTAATTGATGTAATTGAAATACCCAAAATACAACAAACAATATATTTGAAATACAAATTACAAAATACTATTTTACATTGTATCTAAATACAAAATACAATTGTATTTGAAATACAAGTAATTCGTTACTGCCCAGCCCTGACTGTCCTTTAACTTATTTATTAACTTAGTTACAGCATACCGCCAAATACAACCATATCTATCTTACTGTGTCTCACATACCTACTGAGGTTGTGTCGACTAGTTTCTCGTCTATTATTAAACCTCTGCTCTTCATTAAGTAATCTTGCAGTTAACTCCGACAGCTTTTGCTTTTCTATCGGCACCGATTCCCATGCAGAAACAAAATGTTTATAAGTTTCTGGCAATGAAGTCAAAATGTTTGTTAATACCATTTTATCTGGAAATTCTCCTTTTAATTGTTTAATTTGGCTCACATTTTCTTTTATTCTAGCTAAGAAAGTATAGCTATATTTTCATTCCGTTTGTATTGTAAACAGAAAAATTTTTCTTGCAATAAATGCAACGACACTGTTTTGTTTATAAATGGTGTGTAATTTGTCCCAAATAGCTTTTGACGATTCACATGTCATTACTTGTAACATTACTTTATCAGAGAGCCTTGTTACTATAATACTTTGTGCCTTCGAATCCTTTTTAATCCACTGAGAGTAGTTCGATTCTTGTTCTGGCTTAACTAGGGAACCTTCTACTACGTCATATACTTCAAGCGCCTTTAACATTACTTTTACTTGAAATTTCCATGTAGACCAATTACTCAAGAGTTCAAGTTTGAGGTTACCTCCTGTTGAAGTTGATGCAACAGGTGCATTTAATAAGACGCTTTCCATTTTACTTTTCAGCTGCTTTTCGTTTCTATGCAATCCAGATTTTACGTTTTATCACGTTTTTTTTTTGCTTTGCTTTTCACCGCAATTTGTTTTTTAAACTACTTTTTTTTTATCTGCAAAATCTTCATTATTGGTTATGTTAGAATAAGCGGAATAGCGTTTCAGGAGGGCTTCTTTGAAAGGCCGTTTGCTGTAAGTATTGATTTTGTTGTCCGCTGCAGCATTAAGGTATTGCGACCCTTCCCATGAGATAGAACCATCGGCTATAGTAATTGTGGTGCTTTTGAGACATATCAAATCCGGCTTACAAAGCCGGTCGGTGTTAATTCGGTCGCTATATAGCAATGGACATTTTTGTAAGATGTGGTATAAGCTCTTTCGTTGCGTACTTGGTAAAGATGGTTAAATACGAATACAAGTTTATAAACTTGTGGGTTTACATGCGAATGACTAACGAATAATTATGTACACAAGGTTTATTTACATTTTATACAATATCATTACAACGCACAAGGTGCCATGAGGTAGATGTTTACGGAATACAAAAGCAACCGAACTGAACTAATAGCGAACTACGACTTCACTAGCGACACGGCACGCTTCCTCTGGTTTTCTCTTTTTCTGCGGCGGCGCAAGAAGGCATTCGTTGTGGCGCGGTATATGAATGATACAGTGTCGCCACAGGACCCCCTTGCCAGTAATGGAATTACGAAAACTTACTAATTTTTTTGTGTAGTTCAATTGGTAATTTGTAGTTCAACCGTACTCTGCACTACATGTTTATTTAAGTTCAAACAAACTTCAATCTTTTAAATGGATTGAAACTAAATCTCGGTATTTTGCTGGAAATCTTACTGTTCTACCTGCTCTCGTAGTTTTGTCAGTTGTAGATGGTTTAAATGTGGTTGTGTCTTCTTGGTTTGGTGTTCTTATGATCTTCTTCGGAGGATTGCTACTTGTATTGTTGTGGTTGAGATCTTCGGCATCAATGAATGCTGGTTTAACCCTATCCATTGATATCACCTGCTGTTTGTTTCCAGTTTCAATTGTGATGGTTTTAGGCGTTCGAGATACTACCCGAAAGGGACCATTATATGGCGACTGAAGCGGTTTGCGGACTGTGTCATCTCTAACAAACACGTGGGAGCAATTGCTTAGTTCTCGGAAGATGAATGGTTTCTGTTTGTTGTGGTGCTTTATATTGGTTGGCTTTATCAATGTAAAATGTTTACGAAGTTGGGTTATAAACTCAGAACCATTATTGTCGTCAACAGCTTCGAAGAATTCACCAGGTAATTTTAGATTTTGTCCATAAACAAGTTCAGCTGAAGTTGCCTGAATATCTTCTTTGATGGATGATCTCATTCCGAGTAACACAGTAGGTAAACTTTCTACCCACGATTCGTTGGCATGACATCTTATAGATTCTTTAAGTTGTCTATGTAATCGTTCTACAATTCCGTTGCCCTGTGGATGGTAAGCAGTGGTTTTAATATGCTTTGAACCTGTAAATTTCGTTAACGACGAGAATAAATTGGAGTCGAATTGCCGACCTCGGTCTGTTGTTATTCGGAGAGGCACTCCGAACCTCGCAATCCAATAAAAGAAAAATGCAAACGCGACTGTTTGGGCTGTAATGTCCGGAATTGGAATGACTTCTGGCCATCGTGTAAAGCGGTCTATGCATGTAAGACAATAGGTGTTGCCTTGTGATGGTGGTAATGGGCCAATCAAATCAATGTGGACATGTTCAAATCGTTTCGATGGTGGCACGAAATTTTGGAGTGGCGTGCTAACATGTCTGGTAATCTTGTTTCTCTGGCAGGGAAAACATTGACGACACCATAACCTACAATCCTTTCTTACTGATGGCCATACGAACCTTGTTGTAATTATTTTTGTTGTAGCCTTTGCTCCTGGATGTGATAGATTGTGCATTCTATTAAATACTTGGAGTCTGAGTTGCTGTGGAACAACCGGTCGAATTTTGTTAGTTGAAGTGTCGCAATAGATGTGGACATCGTATTCTGGGAAAAACAATTTCTTTATTATTTATCCTGGCGGTGGCTCTTTTAGGACTTGCTGAAGTTCCATATCTGTTTCTTGCATCTTACTTAGCTCTTGATAATTTATTGGAGCTAAAGTTGTGGTGGTGACGTTGCAGATTCGTGAAAGTGTGTCTGCAGGGATATTGTTGACACCAGCAACATATTGTATGTCGGTCGTGAATTGTGCAATGAAATCGAGATGTCGAAATTGTCTCGGTGTGCATTTTTCCAATCTTTGTTTCAGTGCATACGTTAATGGTTTATGGTCTGTAAAGAGTGTAAACTGCCTACCTTCTAATGAATGTTTAAAGTATTTGATAGCAGAGTACGAGCAAGAAGTTCTCGATCATAAGCACTGTAGTTTTGCTGTGCACTATTTAGTTTCTTGGTGAAGAATGCTAACGGTTGCCATTGATCATCTACAGCTTGTTGCAAAACTCCTCCCATTGCTTCATTAGAGGCATCGACCATTAAGGAAAGTGGTGCTGATGGTGAAGGATGTGCCAGCATTGTTGCATTAGCCAAGGCGTTCTTGATTCTAATAAAGGCGTCGTTGGTTTCACTGTCCCAAATAATCAGAGTTTTATTGTTTGTTTTAGAACCTCCTAAGAATCTATTCAATGGGGCTTGGATAGCTGCGGCTTTAGGAATGAAACGTCGATAGTAGTTTACCATTCCCAGAAACTGTCTAAGGTCCTTGATGGTGGCTGGTTTCTTGAAATTTGTGATGGCTTCGATTCGATCTTTTGGCGGTACCATGCCTTTGCTGTTGATGGTGTACCCTAAAAATGTTATTTGTTCTTGGCCAAATACACATTTGTCGGGATTGATGCATATTCCATATTCGGCGAGACGTTGAAAAAGGGTGCGTAAGTGTACAATATGCTCCTCTTGAGTTGTTGATGTCACTAATAGGTCGTCAAGGTAACTGTAGCAGAAGTTCAAATCATTGGTAACTTCATCCATAAACCGTTGAAATGTCTGGGGTGCGTTACGTAAGCCAAATGGCATCCGAAGGAATTCAAAGAGGCCAAATGGTGTCGTAACTGCTGTTTTTGCAACATCATCGGGATGCACTGGTATTTGATTGAAAGCTTTTATTAAATCAATTGTGGAAAATATTTTCTTGCCGTACAGCAGATGTGAAAAGTCTTCAATGTACGGAATAGGATAACAGTCATGGATGGTTCTCGAGTGTAGGGCTCATTAGTCTCCACAAGGACGAAACTCACCGTTCTTCTTGATTGCAAGATGAATGGGTGAGGACCAATTGCTTTTTGAGGGTTGTATAATGCCTTGTTGTAGCATTAGTTTGAATTCCTCCTTTGCGATGGCGAGTCGAGTTGGTGCTAATCTACGAGGACGATTAGTCACTGGTGGTCCAGGTGTGGTCTCTATGTGATGCACTGTTGAATGTTTCACTATTTTTGGAACAGATGTACAATTGTTTGTAAGGGCAGGGAATTCACTTAATATAGTATGGTACAAATTATCACTAATAATAGTTTTTATGGAGCTCGTCTTGCACTTCACTAACTCACCAGGGGATGTTAAGAATGTAGAATTGTCTATAAGTTTTTTATTTCTAATGTCAACTAATAAATTAAAATAACACAAAAAGTCTGATCCAATGATTGGTTTGTTTATGTCCGCGACAATGAAACGCCACAAAAATGAACGTCTTAGCTTTAGGTCTAGTTCTAAAGTAATAAACCCAAACGTTTCAATTTTTGTGTTGTTTGCGGCGAACAACGAAAATTGACCTTTGTTACGATTATCACTAATTAGTCTTTTAGGGTATACACTAATATCAGCTCCAGTATCGATGAGGAATTGAATTTTTGTTCTTTGCTCCGTGACAAAGAGGCGGCTTTGCTGATTGGCGCCGTCGTCAACTGCCGCTACTGGCGACGGTTCTATTAGTTTTCCTGGGCGGGCTTTGCTTGTGTTGCGGGAGATCCATAGGTGCAGGGTTGTTCGCAACGGCGTGCCTTATCGCCAAAACGGTTGTGGTAAAAACAATAACCTTGTACATTTTGACGTTTACGACTTCTACTTCTTGAGCGAGAGCGCCATCTGTCATAACGTGGCCGTTCACGCTCTCCACCTCTGCAAAGCTGCTCCACCATTTTTGTTAGGTTTTCCACCTGAGCCTGTAACGCTTGTATAGTAGTGGTGCTGGATGCTTGCGCGATGGATTCTTTTTTGTTTACTGCGGCAATATGTGGGGTTGCTGAAGTCATTGCGCATGCGGTGGTACGTACTTCCGCTATTTTATCAGCTATGGCGGCCATGTTTTCTAGCGTCACATCAGAACTGGCGGACAAAATTGCTTGAATGTTGGTGGGTAATCGCTGCAACCAAAGCGTTTTTAGCACTTCGTCACTCACTTTGTTGTCCGCGAGCGTTTTCATTTCGCGTAACAACTGAGATGGGGATTTATCACCGAGCTCGATATCATTGATTAATCGCTTTAATCTTTTATCGTACGAGTCCGAAAACCTCTCAATTAGTTGGCGTTTCAGATTTTCGTATTTGTCTGTCTCCGGAGGGTTAACTAAAATATCGCTTACTTCCTGTAACACCGCACTGTCCAAACACGAAATTACCGTGAAATATTTTGTAATGTCCGATTTTACTTTATACGTGTAGAACTGGGCATCGACCTGGGTGAACCATAATGTAGGGTTTACTTGCCAGAACGGCGGTAGTTTTACTTGGCGCACTTCTTCAACTGCTGCTTGCGGTTCTCCGGGGGCGTTGGGTGTTTCCACATTGATTCCTGGAGACGCCATGATGGCACCGACACGTGGTAGGTCACTCGCGGTACACACAAGTTTTAATCGGGGTCACCAAATGTGGGTTTACATGCGAATGACTAACGAATAATTATGTACACAAGGTTTATTTACATTTTATACAATATCATTACAACGCACAAGGTGCCATGAGGTAGATGTTTACGGAATACAAAAGCAACCGAACTGAACTAATAGCGAACTACGACTTCACTAGCGACACGGCACGCTTCCTCTGGTTTTCTCTTTTTCTGCGGCGGCGCAAGAAGGCATTCGTTGTGGCGCGGTATATGAATGATACAGTGTCGCCACAAACTAAATAAGAAGCATATAAAATCAATCACTCAACATTTAAATACATATTTATTGATAACCGGATTCTTGGATTATTTCAATCATCTTAATAATTTTTGTTTTGAATGGGATGCTTTTTTTAGAATAACAATTTAAATTAAAAATATCGCTACTATTAGGCACGCTTATTTAAAAACCTGATAAAAAAAGGATATAATCCTATAACAAACCCAAGTAGCATGAAAACCTTTATTCAACATGAAACAAACATTTCTTAACAAATATTTGAATATTTAATAAATATTATTTCAAGTTATTTTAATGTTTAAAGAATGTTTTATAAATATGCAAAAATCACATTTTGCAATGTTACAAAAACATTAAATAAATGTTCGTCTAAATATTCATAAAATATTATTATAACCATTCTCTTAAGATTATATAAATGTCATTAAAACATTAAATAAATGTTTGTGTAAATATTTTTAAAATATTGTTATAATCATTTTCTTAAGATTATATAAATGTTATTAGGTCATTTCTTTTGCATTCCTGCGGGGGTTAGATTAAATTTCAAATACACATTCAAATCAACTTTTATTTTCTATATATAATGCTATAGGTACTTAACAGTAGGTACAATAGTAATTATAAATTTATAAACCAGCAGCGTCGTCAGGTTGAGAACTAAAGAGTCATTAAATTAAAAAAAAATCAATTTGATATTTAACTTACTTAGATTGAACTCGTCTAAATTTTGCACGTACTAGCCATTCCCTCAAAGGTTTTATTATATCAGCTTCAGATGCTTCTTTTGTCTTTTCATTTAATCGAACTGCTTCTATAAAATAAATTTTTCTAATTATAATACATAAAATGTCATTTTTCATAATCAAAGTATGTGTCGTTTTGTAAAACTTTTCATAACTAGCTGTAACCATGGTATCACCGAAAATATCAGATTAAAGTTTGAATTTAATTGCGATTTAATTGTATGCAATTCTGACGTCAAATGGTATTTCAAAATACGGTTAATTCAAGTTTCATTTTTTTTTTCAAAATTAGAAAAAATCTTGTATGTAACATGTAACAAAACAACAACAAATACATAGAAAAAGTTGCAAGAGTAGTAATATGTAAAAGCTAACATTTTATCTGTCTAAAATTGTGTTACATTTGATTTTAAATTACAACAAATAAACGTTAAGTACCATTATGTTGTGCCATTTAAATCAAAAATTTATTTCACAATTGTAAGAATTTTTTTCGTCAAATATTTTTAAAGTTTAAATAGTTAATTAATGATTTTCATCTAGTCACTGGTGACTTTTCCATGTAAAATTAACAATGTCGTTCCACAAAAATAAACATGGAATCTGCTTTTGTTTCTAATATTAATAGACTACTGATTGTCAGCCTACACTTTTTCGATAGTTAGATAATCGAAATGAATAGAGCTGCATAGAAAAAATTACATGTAAATATATAAGTGGAATTCAATTAGTAATTATAAGAATATGTACGTACTTATAAGCTTGCCTAGTAGTATTTAAATTTTTGTTTGCCTTTTTGACCTTCCCAACTATAAAGTTGTGCAGTTTCATTATTTATGATACTGAACATAATTCTTTTAGTAATCTCCTTGACTGTTCCTCCTCCTAATCGGGAAAGTTCTTTAGCCTGCCAGTTTAAAAATATTTAAACAATAATATTAACATTGTTATTTATCTTACAATTATATTCATTTGTTGAGGATTTTTCAAAATTTCTTCAGTTTTATTTATATCATTTAGATTTCGTATAGGGAAAGTATTCATTGTTTTTTCTACCTGTTCATTAAATTCGTGAGATGCAGAAGTATGATTATTAATATTAGTATTACTTTTCATAACTACTTCTTGGTTTTCCAAGACCTCTTTTATTCGCGCATTAATTATGTGAAATTGTCTCATTACCTGCCTTTGAAATTCTGAAAAAATGTTATTTTAATGACAAATATATATAATGGTTTAAACCATTAGAACCATACCTCCGTTTTCTGTTATTAGTTGCGTTAAGGCAGAAGTAACACCATCAATTCGAGAATGTATTTCCTGAAACTCCTTGCTGAATTCTTTATCACTTTGGTCTGAAACTAATTTCTGATTTTTTTTATTGAGCGTTTCTTCAATTAAATGTTCGTGTTCAGTAGAATAAACTTCCTGTAACCTTCGACTATCTGATGTTTTTCCTTTCTGGCAAATTTCTGAAACAAATTAAAAGTGTTTTGTAATTATACTTTTTTTTTCTTTTCTGTTATTAGGTGTAGTATATAAGAAAATAAGATGAGCAATCAAATTCAATAATGCCCTTGAATTAATGAAATAATACACACAATATAACGACTGCGTTCAGTTTTGTAACTGTAGTTACTTTTGTTGATTAAGGTGGCGTTTGAAGTATGTTGGGTTGCCTAAAATATCGTATTTTTAGCTCGATTTTGATGGCTGGCGTTTAATATTACATTTAAAAAATAAAATAATATTCCAACATTTTTTATTAGAATTGACAAGATAAATCATAGAAGAATCGATAATGGTAATTTTTGTTGCACAATAATTTCTAATAAAGAAACTATTAGCGTCCAAAGTTGCTCAACTTTTTGCATCTCATAAAAGAGAGAATTGCCATTAAACCAACAAATGTTTCGAAATATTAATACTCAAAACTTCTAGAGCGACACTTGAAAATGTATTAGAACATTTGAATATTAACAAAAATTGTGTAATATGGAAATGTAATATTAAACAGTAATATTTCCATATAACCAATGGGTGCATTCAGCCGACTCAACTGTTGTGGAACAGTTCCCGATTTTCGGCTGAATACGGCCGCTCCGAGTTCGCTACATTGGTAACAGTTCCGGAGCGGACGCCATTTTTTGTAGCGAAAATAATCTACGCTCTAATCTAGCAGTTCCCGCTACATGTCTACTATTACATCCATTACAATAATTCCTTTGACCAAAATGTTTATTTAATTAACTTATCTCCACAATAAACAATTACTTATTACCGTTTGTTGAGTTGTCCAATACATACACAGAATTTTATAAAAACTGGCACACGATGAATTGCTTGAAAATTGAAATAATAGAAACGACAATATTAGGTTATGTGCAAAGAACGGCAAGGTTAGGTTATTTAGTTGTAAAATATTATTGTTTAGGGACTTTTCGTTTATGGACAGCACTTAGTCACTACTTAGTCATACATGAATTTTGAGCAGCCAGCCGATTGACAACTGTTGTAAATGTAGCGCTGGATCGGTAGCGACTTGAGATCTATCGGCTGAATGCACCCATTGTTAAATGAAACTGAGATAACAGAAATCTTTATTGTTTTAGTTCAGTCATTTTACCACGGATGGCGCTAAAAAATAAGTTGTTTTTTTTTGGTTCATAAGGCTCATTTTTGCACTTATGCTTTACACTAATGTCATTATATTTTTGTTTATGTTGAAAATTTCGAAGAAATGAATGCATATGCACAATATGGTTTTCTGAGTTGATATTTAATGCCACCGTTTTAAATTAAAAAACAAAAACAGATAAGGTACACAATAACACAATCTACATTTTACTATTTATTTGATTTGCGATTTTTGCGTTGAGAAACTATATACCGACTCTTTTATAAACATACTATCTTATTAAACAATGAAAATAAAATCAATTTTTTTCTGTAAAAGTTAAAATCGGAACTTTGTCTCTTTGGTAAAATTAATAAATTATTTCTTGGTTTTATAGTACTTTTGTTTTCTTTTTCCCATATTCACCAATTTAAAACTATAGAAATTCGATAACCCACTAGCACAAGTAGTAACAAAAAAATAAAAAGCAGTAGCGAAGAACCTGAACTGTACAAAATTCGTACATAGAGTATTCGAAAGTGATACCAAGTACGTAATCCGATATTAGTAAAATAAGTAGAGTTTAAGTTTTTAAATGCAGTTGCAGCATATCATAATAATTAGAAAAAATGGGTGGTTGCAAAATGCAACAAGCACAAAAAGCTTTCATAAGGAATTTGAAAGTTTGTGAAATTATTTGAAAAACCGCTAGTTACGAAAAAAATCGAAATCAGTTCAATAGAAAATCTAGTGCGAAAACGTAAGTGCAAATTTTGTCAGACCAAAGTGAAAAAAGTGAGCCATTATCGATATCTGTTTTCGGGGTTTCTCCAAAGCAATAAAAACCAAAGGGATTTTTATTTCTTTTTTGGTTAGCATCTTTTTAGGTAGATTATTTCGTACAACTTGACCCATTTAATCGAGCTTTTTTTTCTACTCGAGGTTTGAATAAAATTAAATAAATAGCAAGGGTTTTACAAAAAATAATTTTTTGAATCTAGAAAATTTGAAATCTTTTACAAATATGTTTGCAAAATTTATTTACTTCAAATTAAATATTATACAAATTACTACAGAATGCAAATAAGATAAGCAACGAATGATTAAAACATGTAAGCATTGCTATCTTGTATTTAGGTATTTGCTGACATCGCACATTAGCGAATTAAAATAAAAGGTTTGCTGAGATTGAATTCAAGGTTTTCGTCTCAAGATGGGTATATTCACCTATTAGTTATACCGGTTATACCTGGTAATTTTGTAATACTGTAAAATAATTGAATTGCAGCATGTTATTTAATAATTAAATTAACGTTTTAGCTTCTTTATTACTTCTTATAATCAACTATTGTAAATAATTGAAAACCAACATTTGCCCATCTCTAATTTTTGCATCAACGTCTTTATAAACAGTTATCTACTTTAAATCGAGAGCGACACCTATTTTCTATATTTTGTAATGTTATTTCTCTTACTTAATTAATACTAACTATTATTTGGTGAAATTTCCGAGTCACTGCCAAACGTTTTTGCTGTACTATCATTCACACACTTCGAAATCTTTGACGTAATACACGTCTTCCTCAAATCAATTCTTTGTTTCTTGTATATTTTTGCATTAATATTTTTGGGAAGTGTAGAATGAACTAATTCTAGACTGGCAGGAAAGTTCGGCAATCTTGTTCTGTCTTCAAATTCCTCGTCTTCTTCAGATGAACTTACCCTCCGGGGAAATCGTTTTCGTTTTTGGGAAACTTCTCCTTCACATCCAGATAAGTCAGAAGTGTCCTGTGCCTTATTCAGCATACATCTCGCCACTAAGTAATCGTCTATAACACAAACGTACTTATGAATTTTATTTGGTTAAAGATCTTACAGATAACATTAATGTGCACATCAAGCGTAACTTACTGCAAGGTTTTCCTAACTGTCTAATCTTGAAGCAGTTCCACTGCTCGGACACATCTTCCTGATTCTTTATAGCTTTTGTGACATCACGGCATGGCCAGAAGCTTGTATCTCCAACAATCCATTTCGTTGGAACACATTCTACAGGCTGACCAAACTCTTCTATAAATTGAACTATTGTCCACGTTGCTTCTTGATGGCCAACCATTTTATAAGGCAGAATTGAATCGTAAGTATAATATATAAAATATATATTATGTAACACCTATGGATAAACATGAAATTAAAATTTATTATCTACACTATATTTAGGACATACATATACTAAGTAGTTTAATGTATCACCTCCTTAATTAAATTTTCAAAAAATATTTCAATTTAGTTTTGTTAACAACGAAATTCTTGACCCTAAAGAGAACCTAGGTCTCAGTATGAATTACTGGCATGATTACTGCTTTGTTAGAGAGAGGAAGTTTAAAGTATTTTAATACGAGACTTGATACTGGCCAATATTCCAAATCAGGAGATAAATTTTCAACACAGTACTCATTAATTAATGAAGAATTGCATGGTAATACATAAAAATTATTTTTTATTAAATATTTTTGACCTATTATAAACACATTTCCCGACGATTTTTGAGTGGCAAAATTTTTCACTACGATTACGTCCCCATTTATAAGACCACAACAACTATCACTGATATTATTATTGATTTTCAAATTTTTAATTACGGCTTTTTTATATTGTGGATTTTCAAATCCTTCTAATAATGGACCAGAGTTGTGTTCTCCTTTAAATTGCCTATTAACAACTGTCACTGGTGGACTGTAACATGCATCTTTTTCAATCAGTCTACGTGCAACTTGTTGTAAGGGTTTGTCAGCTTTATGAATTAAAGATTTTATAAAGTGTAAATAATTTTCAAATGGAAATGCCGAAAAGTTATCTAAGGGACCAAATCTTTGAACATCCTCCGTAAGATGTAACAAACAATGTATATTGTGAGAGACATATTCAGAGCCATACAAAATTCCAAAAGATCTGACAAAATGTTGTAGTAAACTTTCTGCATAATCATACAATTCACTAGCACTACCACATAATATTCTCACAGCTACATGTAATGTCAGAAAATTCAAATATTTATCTTTGGAAAGTATTTTATGGAGTATAGTAGGTCCTGTGTAAAGAAGCAGTTGTCTAAACTCGGTAGCCTTAAATCTTCTTACTTCCGTAAAAGAACGAGGTCTTCTAACGAAATCGCTGGGCACAAACTTTTTTATAGCGAGCATTCGTGATGAAAGTATTTCAACTGTTTTAGATGAAAATTTATGAGGAGGTTTACCACACAACCATAATGTTACAAACAGCTTTCGAGTGACACCTGTTGAAATACATACATTATTGTTAATGTCCAATTTTATAAATCCTTATATATATAAATAAAATGATGTAATTCCTAAGTTGTAAATATCGAAGCAATGCACTGGTAATTAATGACTCGATTATAGTATTAAGAGAAACAAATCATAAATTACATGCATAATTAATACTCCTTCATTTAACCATACTCTTACAGATAGCCAACCTGGTGTCATCACATTTAAAAGTAAATTAAAATAAATTACCTAAACAGACTAAATGCATATAATCCAACACTACATCTTTCACAATGTCTAGTTCCGTAAGTTTGCAAAACAAAGTATCATCTTCACCCACATGATAATCTACATCAGAGCGACTTCGAAAATCTTCATTTGAACGGGCTAAAGCACGGGTGTTAGTGAAAAACAAACCTCTAGGGCCAATATTTCCTTTCTCAGTACATTTGGTGCAGGATGAATATCCAGCATGTCCTTTGATATTCAAAAATTGAGCCTTTGCCACTACATCAAAAATTAAATTTTTTATTGTAAATGGTATATGTATGCCCCTATACTCAACGCCCCTGTTTGTTAAAGTAACTGCTTCATTTATAAAATCTTTTAGCATTAAGTTGGGTTTTGATGGTTTTCCATATCCGTGATAAATACCAATTGTAAAAATTGTACCACTGCATGATGTATCACCTCCTAGTTTACCAAGAATTGGATAAAACGAACTGCTAGAACTGTTAGAAATTGGAATGCCATCAATATTGATTGATACATCGATTGATTTTGGTATGTCTTCAATGCTTGTTTTTGACAAGATATTTAAAATACTGTTTTCGAGTCCAATATGATGATACAGTTCCTTAATGCCAATGCATTTTATATTTGTTTTTCTTGGTGTACTTCGTAAGGTCCTTGCATCATATGGCAAGGTATCTGGATTAACTTTATTATGTTTTAGGTTTTGAAGTAATTCATTTATAGCATCTGCTGGAATTTTCCATTTTCCAACCCAATGTTTTAAATTTGTTTTAAATTTATCAACTGGTATATCATCACCTTCATCGACAATGTTAATCTGCTCAGTTTGTGTGGGTGGTTCAAATTCAGAATGTGTAAGTATATCTTTGACATCACTTACTTTATCTACCTCGTTTCTGTTACATTTAGAATATTGGTACAGTGATGATGTACTTGACACATTCAATTCGTCTAAGAGTACTAACGTATTATTGGTGATAGTAGATACTTTTTTATAAAAGTTTCTAGTTCTTTTATGAACAGACATACCACCGATTTATGTAAACTGAAAATAAATTAACACAGTGTTTGTAAACGTAAAACATTTATGAGAGACAACAGAAAGTAAATTATATACACATAAAAATTTCAAAGGGTGAGAGTTAACCGCCTAATAATAGTTAGTGTCGGTACGTTACCTTTAAAAATCACAACTATCACCACAGAAGTACACATAGAGGTAAACACAGTTTCACGTATTAGGCATTCCAATGAACTGTCAAATCGAGTTCAATATGGCGTCGTTGGACAAATAAACTTGTTGTTGTCATAAGTTTATTATTGTAATTATTGTTGTGGCCTTAAATACGCAAATATTAAACAATGTAATGTAGTATTTTATAAGTTTGGCATTTTTAAGAATCTGGCAACAATGTGTTGCGATAGTTTTAGTTTTAGTTTTTTTGGGTTTTAAGTTGGCAGAAGTTGTTCTTTGGCGCTCAATTGTAATGGCGGCGTAAAAAGGAGTTTATATAAAAATACAGATAAAGTAAAATTGTGTGGAGTGTTTTATTTTTCGGCCACCTACAAATTCAGGTGTGGGGTCTGGAAGTGTGTGACGGCGATATTCTTGGAATAATAAGATCGGGTGTTATTAAAGCAGTTATGGCGAACGCACGTGCTAATAGTTTACCTGTAGAAAGCGATGGTGCGCGGGAAGAACAGGTAGGAGAACGTGCAGGGGTTCAAGGAGCTGCTGGATTAACGCAAGTTGGGTTGAATGTTAGCATTCAAGATATAATTACGATGGTGGTAGCCACAATGCGAGAGACACAGACACAACAGATTGTAGAGCCAAAAGGGGTAAGTAATGCAGAGATTGCAGCATTACTGCCTAATTTTAGTGGTGAGGATGATGAAGATGCATCGGTTTGGTTCGAAAGAGTAGAGACTGTAAAAAGAGCGCATAATTTAAGCGATGTAGTTACGGTTGTGTTACTGGCAAGTAAACTGGCTGGGCGTGCTAAGTCATGGTTTCATTCAAAGCCTGCTCATGCTGCTTATTTGTATGCTGACTTAAAGGCATCAATGATTTCCATGTTTAGTAGAAGAGAAAGCAAAATCAGCCTAATGCGAAAATTTGACAGTAGGAAATGGAGGAAGAATGAAACCTTTGCAGCCTATTATTACGATAAATTGTTATTGGGTAATCAGTTAGGTTTAACAGAAGATGACTTAATAGAATACACCATCGATGGCTTTGACAATGCAACTTTACAGTCACAAGCAAGAATGAGTCGGTTTACTTCTTTACCAGAATTGTTAGATGTGATGAATGGCCTTACCAGTTTTGAAAGGAACACTCCTAAAGTAAATGTAAATTTAGCAAGAACCGCGTCTGGAACGTCTGTCATTGCAAGTGAACAGAAAAAACCAATAAAGTGTTTTTCTTGTGGAAAGGAAGGTCATTATGCGGCTAAGTGTAATGAAAAACGTTGTTTTAGTTGTAATGGAATTGGACATACAAGGAGGGAATGTGTGAAAAGAAGAGTTGCAGAGACAAGGGAAGCTGACAGCTCGACTATGTTGATTGAGAAGCATGAAGTGATTCCTCCAGCTTATTCTGTTCCAGTAGTAATGGGCGATGGTGGTGAGCAGTTGACCTTGCAAGCTTTAATTGATTCTGGAAGTGGAATATCAATGCTAAAAATTAAACATGTTTCGCCTGAATGTCTGCAACCAAATGTACACCAGCGCACGTTTGTTGGTCTAAATGGTAGTGTGTTAAATATTGTCGGTATGTATTCGCATCTCGTAATGATAAATGGGAATTCTATTAATGTAAATTTTTGTGTTGTAATCGAGCGATGTCATGAGCTATGATTGTTTGTTGGGACGTGACTTCATAGCTAATCCAGCAATTAATGTTAGTTTTGAGGGTGATACTGTAAAAATCACACCTAAAGTAGTGGAGCAGAGTGATCACGAGAATGAATTATTGTTTGTGGATGTAGGTGATGATGTTAAAATTGATTTAAATGTAAGCGAGGAGGTTGAACCAAAGGTTAAATTGCATCTTGCACATGTTTTTGAATCTGATTACTTAAATGTAGTACGTCCAATTAAACCTAAGACTGATTTTTCTGCTAGTATTAAGCTTAGTGAGGGCCATGAAAGTTTTTATTTTAGGCCTAGGAGATTGTCACATTATGATAAGGTAGTTTTAGATGATATTATCCAAGACTTGTTGAGTAGGGATATTATCAAGCCAAGTTCGTCACCGTATGCCTCTCCTATTGTTCTTGTAAATAAGAAAAATGGATCAAAACGTTTATGTGTAGATTTTAGGAGTTTGAATAAGTTAGCAATCAAAGATAGGTTTCCATTACCTTTGATTGATGATAATATTGATAAATTGAAGGGGAGAGAATATTTTAGTAAATTAGACCTAAGAGATGCTTTCTATAACATTAGGTTGGATGAGGGTTCGACGCATTTTACTTCTTTTGTTACACCTAATGGTCAATATGAGTTTGTACGGTTGCCGTTTGGTTTTTGTAATAGTCCCGCCATATTCGTTAGATTCATTACGGAAGTTTTTCGAGGTCTTGTTGCAAGTGGTAAAGTAGTAATTTACCTGGACGACATTCTTATAGCTACTAAGTCTGCATGTGAGAATATTGAGGTATTATCGGAAGTTTTTAAAGTATTAGTTGATAATCGGTTAGAACTTAAACACGAGAAGTGTAGTTACTTGAAAACGAGTATCGATTATTTAGGCTATATCATTGACCGGTCAGGAATACGTCCAAATCCGGAAAATGTAAAAACGATTGTTAATTATCCTGTGCCTCGTAACGCGAAGGAGTTACACAGTTTTTTAGGATTATCGAGCTACTTTGGAAGTTTGTTAACAGTTATTCGCTGATTGCAAAACCATTATTTAATCTAATTAAAAAAAACGTTAAATTTGAATTTACTGACATTCATTTACAAGCTTTTGAAAAAATTAAGGGAGAGTTGGTCTGTGAACCGATTTTAGCTATCTACTCAGTTAACAGTGAAACGCAGTTGCATTGTGATGCCAGTATGCATGGTTTTGGGGGCATTTTGATGCAGAAACAAGATGACGGATTATTTCATCCGATCAGCTATTATAGTAAACGCACAAGTGAATGCGAAGAAAAGTACCATAGTTATGAACTGGAGTGTTTAGCCATAGTCTATAGTATAAAGCGGTTTGAGATATATTTGAAAGGTATTAAGTTCGTTATAGTTACGGATTGTAATAGTATAAATTTGACGTTTGTTAAAAAAGAAGTAGTTCCGCGAATAATGAGGTGGGTTTTATTTCTACAAGACTTTGATTACGAAATAAAACATCGCCCGGGATCTCGTATGTCCCACGTGGACGCGCTAAGTCGATTACCGTTAGTTATGATTTTGGAAGAAAATACGTTGGAGTTTACGCTTTCGGTTAAACAAAACTCTGATGAAACGATTAAGAGTATTCGCGAAGAGCTAGAGGAGCACGAAAGCTCAGATTACGAATTAAAGAATGGGTTAGTTTACCGTAAGAATGACGATAGGTTATTATTTTATGTACCGTCAGTCATGGAAACTGAAATAATGAATATTTACCATTCAAACATGGGACATGTGGGTGTTGGTAAAACCATAGAATTGATATCACGAACGTATTGGTTCCCAAAAATGCGGAATAAAGTGCGCGATTTTATCGACAATTGCCTAAAATGCATAGTGTATTCGGCGAATAATGGAAAGAAAGAGGGTTTATTACATTTCAATTCCAAAGGGGAACGTGCCATTTGACACTATTCACGTGGACCATTTGGGTCCGTTGGAGAAAACGAATAATAAGAAAAAGACATATTTTTGTTGTAGTTGACGCATTTACTAAATTTATAAAACTGTACTCTTGTAAAACGTTGGAAGCGAAAGAAACTATCAAACACCTTTTAAAATATTTCGATAGTTACAGTAGTCCGAAGCGGGTTATTTCAGATAGAGGCTCTGTTTTCACTTCAATGGTATTTGAAGACTTGTTGCGCGAGCGAAATATTGATCATGTAAGGATTGCTACGGGTGCCCCGCGAGGCAATGGTCAGGTAGAGCGAATCAATAGAATTTTAATCCCCATGATAGCTAAAATATCTGTAGATTCATCGCGTTGGGACGAGATTTTGAACAAGGTTGAGTTTTTGTATAAATAATACTGTTTGTCGTTCCACTGGGAACACACCGTATCGCTTATTGTTTGGTATTGATCAAAGAGGCGAAGTTGACGATTTATTACGCGAGTTTTTAGTCAATGATGATAATAGAGATTTAGATGGGCTTAGAGGGAAAGCGGATATTGAAATAAAGAAAAATCAGGCTTACAATACATTGTATTATAATAGACATCATAAGAAAGCTAATGAGTATGATGAAGGAGATTATGTTGTTATTACGAATAATGTAACTGTACCGGGTTATTATAAGAAATTATTACCTAAGTTTAAGGGACCTTATGTAATTACCAAAAGGTTGGGTAATGACCGTTATGTTGTTAGAGACATAGAAGGGTTCCAACTTACACAAGTTCCGTATGAAGGCGTCATTGATGCGTCTAATTTGAGAGCATGGTCGCGCAATAACCCTTCTACGTCTTAGTTGGTAGTTGACATTCCAACTTGGTCGGGTCGACCAATTGTCAGGTTAGGCCGATTGTAGTATTTTATAAGTTTGGCATTTTTAAGAATCTGGCAACAATGTGTTGCGATAGTTTTAGTTTTAGTTTTTTTGGGTTTTAAGTTGGCAGAAGTTGTTCTTTGGCGCTCAATTGTAATGGCGGCGTAAAAAGGAGTTTATATAAAAATACAGATAAAGTAAAATTGTGTGGAGTGTTTTATTTTTCGGCCACCTACAGTAAGGCTAATTCAAGTATTGTATGAATTAACTACAACAACAAAGAGACGTTGGGACACATCATTTGCATGAAATATAGATAACTAACACTTAAGGATTCCTTTTTGCTGAATGTCGACAACTTGAGTTCTGATTTGGAAGATGTTGCTTAAGTGATTAGCATGGATATTGTTGTGTATTTAGTGTTTATGCATACGTTTTATATGAAGGAGCAGATGAAGACTTTACAAAAGCATAGATGTCTGTAGTATTTTGAAAAAGTAAGTAATAAACATTGAAACTAGGTACAAGTTAATTTTAGTTATTTTTAAGGTAGAGCATTCACATTAAAAAAGTCTCGACAAGATAAATTTTGACGCAACAGATGCTGTGTTTTGTTCAGACTGAATATGAGTAGTAAAACAACTGCGGTGAAATAGAACAAAATGAATTTTTATTACAAATGTAATGAATACTTTTTGTACTCGAAAAAAATGGAACTTTGAAAGTCTTTCGTACCTTCAAAATTATTTCATCACCGAATTCAACTTACTAAATGATTTATCTTATTACCTTATCGACATGACCAAACTCGGAATTTTTCTTTTGTAAAAATTTTTATTTGACCAACTGTTTACTAAATGATTTTTACTGTACTTAATTCTTTAATTGCAGAAAGTATTTATAGAAGTATAAGTGATTTTTCTTCCTATTACCTTTTTTTTGTAAAATACAAATATTTTTTGTCAATCGTTTAATGTGAATAAAGTTTTACATATTTCTATCTTAGTTTATTGCAGTTTATTGCAGTAATACATACATAAAATGGTATTTTCCTTTTAGTCGTAACCAATCTAAATAGAACCACTGGATAATAAAATACGATTACAAACGAGAAAGTCTGAAGATAATCTTAAAATACAATCACAATAAATGAAAACAAATTTTTACACATTTCAGTTGTAAAATAAGTGCACAAATTTACTTTGTTCAATACCCGTCACTTCTATGAGTAAACATAATTTGAAAACTGAAAATGTTTTCCGACTTTCAATATTGTTTATATCACTGGTAATGTTGCTGCAATGCATTATGTTTTTGCTATGAAAATTCATGTAGTTTTGTAAATCTTCGTCTGCTCCTTCATATAGTAGCTACGTTAAATAATATCCATGCTAATTACATCTGGAACATGTTCCAGATAAGAACTCGAGTTGTCATTCAGCAAAAAAAAGATTCTTAGCGTTAATTGCCGATGATTCTTGCAAATAATGTGTCCCAACGTCGCTTTGATGTTGTAGTTAATCCATACAATACTTGGATTAGCCTTCCATTGTTTAATATTTGCGTATTTAAGGCCACAACAATGGTTACAATAATAAACTTATGACAACAACAGGTTTGTTTGTTGTTTTGTTGTCATAAGTTTATTATTGTAACCATTGTTGTGGCCTTAAATACGCAAATATTAAACAATGGAAGGCTAATCCAAGCATTGTATGGATTAACTACAACATCAGAGAGACGTTGGGACACATTATTTGCAAGAAACATCGGCAATTAACGCTAAGAATCTTTTTTTTGCTGAATGACAACTCGAGTTCTTATGTAATTAGCATGGATATTATTTAACGTAGCTACTATATGAAGGAGCAGACGAAGATTTACAAAACTACATGAATTTTCATAGCAAAAACATAATGCATTGCAGCAACAAAACCAGTGATAGAAACAATATTGAAAATCAGAAAACATTTTTAGTTTTTAAATTATGTTTACTCATAGAAGTGAAGGGTATTGAACAAAGTAAATTTGTGCACTTATTTTACAACTGAAATGTGTACAAAATTTTTTTAATTTATTGTGATTGTATTTTAAGATTATCTTCAGACTTTCTCGTTTGTAATCGTATTTTATTATCCAGTGGTTCTATTTAGATTGGTTACGACTAAAAGGAAAATACCATTTTATGTATGTATTACTGCAATAAACTAAGATACAAATATGTAAAACTTTATTCACATTAAACGATTGACAAAAAATATTTGTATTTTACAAAAAAAAAGGTAATAGGAAGAAAAATCACTTATACTTCTATAAATACTTTGTGCAATTAAAGAATTCAAAGTACTGTATCATTTAGTAAACAGTTGGTCAAATAAAAATTTTTACAAAAGAAAAATTCCGAGTTGGGTTATAAGTCAATAAAGTAATAAGATAAATCATTTAGTAAGTTGAATTCGGTTATGAAATAATTTTGAAGGTACGAAAGACCTTCAAAGTTCCATTTTTTTCGAGTACAAAAAGTATTCATTAGATTTGTAATAAAAATTCTTCATTTTGTTGTATTTCACCGAAGTTGTTTTACTACTCATATTCAGTCTGAACAAAACACAGCATCTGTTGCATCAAAATTTATCTTGCCGAGACTTTTTTAATGTGAATGCTCTACCTTAAAAATAACTAAAATTAACTTGTACATAGTTTCAATGCTTATTACTTACTTTTTCAAAATACTACAGACATCTATGCTTTTGTAAAGCCTTCATCTGCTCCTTCATATAGTACGTATGCATAAACACTAAATACACAACAATATCCATGCTAATTACTTAAGCAACATCTTCGAAATCAGAACTCAAGTTGTCGACATTCAGCAAAAAAGAATCCTTAAGTGTTAGTTATCTATATTTCATGCAAATAATGTATCCCAACGTCTCTTTGTTGTTGTAGTTAATTCATACAATACTTGGATTAGCGTTACTTTGTTTAATATTTGCGTATTTAAGGCCACAACAATAATTACAATAATAAACTTATGACAACAACAAGTTTGTTTGTCCAACGACGCCATATTGAATTCGATTTGACAGTTCATTGGAATGCCTAATAGGTTTCATACGCAATACGCGCAATACGCATGGATAATTTTAGGTTAAGACAAGAGCTTGAAAATGGCTGCATTCAGGTAGAAAATTATTTCCTTTAGTATCCAGGGATATAAAAAACATCCAGTGGATATTTAAAAAATTACGTCCTGATATATCAGATTTTAAGCTACCCCTGGATGTACCTTAAATAACATCCAGGGATATCATATAGCAGACATCCACTAAATATACAATAAATCGACATCCAAAACTAGACATTCTGTGATTGTCCAGTGGTTGTCCAATCCATTTTTTGTCAGTTGAGGATATACAGTGGATAACTATTATCCATGGTGTGCTGTGTGGGTTGTTACAACCTGTTTTTTTTATTGAAAAAAAACGCAATAATAATGCACAGTGTTTTTTGAGTAGAGCAATCAGTGCTTTCATCAACAATTATGGAATAAGGAGAGTCTCCAATTTCTTCAATCAGATCTTGCAGCATACATGGACCAAGGACATTTTTAATAAGCATCGTGCACTTTGTTCTGTGAAGTTTTAATTTAGACAAAGTATCTGACAGCGGGTCTAACTGCGGCAACATGTCAACCATATGATCGACAGTTTTCAACGAGCAATGCTCAGCAATAAATGCAGCAATCTTCAGTTCAGCAATCTTTGTTTTTTCAGTGACAACAGGTTTGAATGTTGAATCCAGTTTTTTTGTTTTGAGCGCTGATTTCTCCATTAAAACACAATTTTGATGTTTGTTTGTTTTTGAATGGTCAATTAAGCCTTTTCTATGACATTTTAACGATGTTCGACAGTACTTGCAATAAGCTTGATCGATTCGTCCAGAAGGATCCGGCCCAATCCAGTCTGTAGAAAAAAATATCTACTTTAGTTCACATATTTTTAATATTTATGATTAAATGAAAATAAACAAAAAACATTGCAACTTAAAAAAAATTGACTTTTATAAAATCTAGATGGTTTTCTGAGAATGTAATAGCTGTAATATATTTGTCGGACGAAAAGAAATGAATGCCTATTGACAAAACAATGTATATTTGAAAGAAAAGAATGATTAAATTGTAGAATTGTATTGTATTATTATTCTGTAATTATATTCGTTTTTATTATTAAAGAGATAGGCAATTAATTATAAGGATAAGTATATCTTGTAATTATAAAAACGTCTAAATCTTCATACATACCTTTAAGTTCATCATCTCTTTCCCACTTATTAGTATATTTTTGAGAATAAATTGAAGTTTTTTCTCCCTTTGGCATTGTAATTATAGGTAGCAATCAATGAACGAGCAGTTTTATAGGTCTAACGTTTACATTATTCATAACAAATAATTATTTTAAACTAACAATAACAACTAGAAATTCAGCGGTCAGCTGTTACGACTTATATATAGACATATGCATCAGCACCATCTAGCAACCATTAATAGTATCATTTGATCAATTCAAATTTTTTCATAAACTTTTATTGAATACAAGTATGGAGTATGGAGAGTAGTGCATTTGGTGTTGCTTTGAAGCGAATTACGTTTTACTCTTTGTACACATTCGTGATATCAGAAAAATAGATGCAAACAATACAACTAAATTTATTTATTAACGTTAATATTTATAAGTTCAAACCAGCTATTTACTTCTTACATAAACGCATTTAATTCTTACATAAACAACTTAACGAAAAAAATACAAAAAAAACAAAGCTTAAATGGCCATTTTATCAAAAATGGATAGTAGTGAAATACCTATTCAAATTCGAAATTATAATCAATAAAATTCTGCGTTATCGTTTTTCTCTTTCATCGTTAATTTGCAATGATAATAGAATGTATAACAGAGTATCTGAATTTTGTACGTACAACGCCTATGCGAACGCTTCGATGACGCTTCTCACTTTTAACCGGCTGCGAATGATGCACTAGGTCAGCCAGCTTCTGCCGACGGTACCTCAGCTCTTGTTTCTTTCAATTTTAATTCACTTGGTTTCTTCCTTATTTAAATGTCAAAAAACACACACACGCTTTCAACTCCAAAACTAAAACAAAGTTATTGTAACAACTTGGCACTTTTCGGTTCTGCGGTAAATAAAACTCGCTTGTTCTATTATTTCATTTGAACACTCGCACTTTAATTTATTTATATCTTCTTCGAAGCAATTGTTTATCATCACTTGGTTTAAGATCTTTCGCACTTTCACGAAGTAGATTTCGCTTTTAATTTCACAACGTAGTTCGAATAACGCTATCAAAATACGTTTTACTAGCATTTGGTACCTTTTTAGTACTCGCGCCTTTAGCGTTCACTTAATTTCACTTTTTTTTATTAAAATTTTGGTCCCAAGTGGCAACTTGACCTCTCTTTGCTCAGGCTCGAGCTCGACTCTCTCATCCCCGCATTTCAATTCTGGTTCATGATCAAACATATTAAAAAACGCTGATTTTACATTACTACAGATGTTCTCTTATACTGTGTCGTGTTTATCAGTTTGTCACGTTTGCGTCTTTTAACCTTCCGGCGGGCGCGGCCTCAATACCAACTTAAAAAGTCGCGCGTATGTCTCAGATACCCTATTGCTAAATTTAAAGTTTAGAAGATTAAAATTATAAAATTGTGTAACAGTTAGTAAAGGGTAAATAAAAAAAGGGACTATACAAGTAATTTTTTTATTTTTTGGGAACAGAAGTGAGATAAAAAATGTAAAACATGAATTAAAAAAAATATCCTCATTAAAATAAAACTAAAATTAAAAAAAAATACAGTTTTGCATACATTGTTTTTACAATTACAATAGAAAGCTAATATAATCAATGAATTGCAGAATTGCAATGAGAACAAATCTGCTTGGAGTGCTCTAAACATATAAATTTTCGGCAAATCTCGCAGCTGAATCGCGTTATTCTTGTTCGCTTGTCATTTTGACAAGGCTTGCACCTTTTTTTAGTTGATGTTGCTTCATCTAATGTTTCAACAGATAATTCTGCTTTTCTCTTTAAAACTTTTTCTTTAAGCTCGCTTTGCAGAGGAGTCTGTGATCTTCGCTTGATGTTTTCTTTTACTAGAGCAGTTGCCAGTTGCCGAAGATACTTCCTTCTAAGCACTTTTGCTTGATTATTTGAGCAATGGATTATGTAGCTATTGATGGCAGCTACATTTAACATGGAAAAAAAAACTACAACGGGCCAACGCCTGGTGTTGCGGGCAACATTGTACGAAGCACACAGTTTGTCCACTGTATCCACACCTCCCTTGGTTTGATTATAAAGGTAATAATCTCAGGTTTCATTCGGTCCCTGTATCTGGATCGATTGCTGCATCATCATGGAGGCTGGAAGCTAATATAACATTTTATATCTTTTTGGTACATACGAGACAAGGGTCATATCGTCTCTAAAACCAAAAATACTTGTATTGGGTTCACGCTCCTTTGTGACCTTGAATTCATTGGGAATTTGAGGTTTATTTTTTTTCATTGTACCAACAAATGCCAATTTTTGTTTATCTAGATCTTTTATTAATTCGAAATCCGAAAACCAGTTGTCCGTAGTTAAAGTTCTTCCCGTATTGAGAATAGGCGCTGCTAATCTTTTCACAACATCTCTTGGCTTATTACTTATGGAAAATGGTCCATCAGGTTGGGCTCCCGCGTAAATTTCCATTTTATACGTATAAAAATACGAGCATCAACCATGGCGTAAATTTTAATGCCGTATTTGTTGGGTTTTTTGGTATATATTGAATGAACGAGCATCTTCCACGAAAAGCTTCAAGTTTTTCATCAATCGTGACGTTTTGTCCAAGAGAGTAGCATTTTTGGCAGTTGTTGACAAACGTCTCAAAAAGGTCTCTTATCGGAGCCAAACGGTCACTTTTTTTTCGTTCTTCTCTTGAACGTATGTCATCGAAACGTAATGCTCTCATTAAAAATAAAAATCTTTTAAGCTCATTGCCGTTTTAAAATCATCCATTCTCCATAATTCTTCAAGATTAACTCTGTTTCCATGGTAAATGCCGGCTAAATAAAGTAAACCAAAAACAGCTGTTATTTCTGTATTGTCAGTGTCCCTGGCATCTCTTGAACGGGAGTAATTGGGCCTCACAGAAGAAATAAACGTATTTGTATAACTGACAATATTTTCAATCATAGAGTCCGTCATGAAACACTTCCATATATCGACAATATCAGTTAGATTTTTAGCTGGCCCAATGACCCCAGGAAGACGGACTAAAATGTTACGAGGCGGTCGTTTACTTCTCGTTTTTGGATTTTTGTTCCACATCCACGTGTCAACAATTTTTCTGTTTTTTCTAAGATGGGCTATGTAGGCCTCGGGAGAACTGTTGTCTTCATCTTCTCCGCTGCTTTCACAGCTCATCTCGGATTCTGAATCATCCTCTCGTTCTGAAACATGCTCCTCTTCATCTGTATCACTTTCGTCACAAATGTCTCCAGCATCATCATCGTCAGCAAAAAGCAAATTTGTTACCGCCTCTACATCAGCGGGGTCGTCCAGGTTAAAAATTTGTTTTTTATCCATTATATCTGGAAGAAGAACAAATTAAATAACACAAACGGTCGCACGTATGTAAGACATACAGAGCTTATGTGACAACATAGAAAGTAATTAGAAATAAAAAGTCCATTAAATTATGTTGTTTAAAGACCAAGAGAACAAACATATTATAACAAAAAAGAAAAAAACAGATATAGCGAAAACTTACCCGAAGCGTCGCGCGTATCTGTGAAATACAAATCGGGAATATATTGCACCGTATTCACACCTCGAAGCTTGGGTGGGTACTGAAACGTTAGTCCAGTGGATGGGCAAGAATAGCTAAGAGATGCCTATCGCAGCGCGCTCGCGTTAAAAACTGTTAATTAAATTTGTCTTCGGTGTATTTCTTACATACGCGCGCCCGCTGGAAGGTTAATATAACGTTAAGATTAAAACCTACGGATTCTAAATATATATACAAGATATTCGAACAATGTTTCCTTTATCAACTATTAAAAAGTAAAAAGTAATTATTTTTAATTTAAACGAAAAAAAAACACACCCATTACCGTTTATAATTGAAATTTGCAAATGTGGGGAAACCTTGTGTAGAATGAAGATTATTCTGTAATGAAACAAAAATAGCATATTTTACCATTTCTTGGTTTTTCATCTAGTATTGGTATAGGAGGCATTGCAGGATATTCATCTGCTTCATCTAAAGAACAATCGTAATCGCTAGGTATTCGAGATTTTTTAAATCGCATTCCTTTGCCTAACGCCAATTCATCTGATGATGAAGATAGATCATCTCGATCTTTTGCTCTGTTGCATTTTATTTGCGCAACTATGAGTTCCTCTACAAAGAAAATTAAATATAGAACTACTTTGTAACATGTTCTTACCGTAAGTGCCCAAAACCTTGATCGAAAATATACTCCAAGTGCAGGCTGGAGGCTCTTTAAATTTAACCGCTTCTACAATTTTTTTTCGATTATAACTGTTTGGCCAAAAACATTCCTGTGACTCTACTATAGTCCAAGAATTTGGAACGACTTCAACTGTCTGTTCAGCTGTGAAGTGAACAACGTACCAAGTCATTCTTGATCAGGCATGAACAAAATTTCAGCACACCAGAAAAATATGAGAATAAAATTAGTCAGCAATAATGTTAATTGTGATTATGATTCAGACACTACAATTGTAACATATAAACGTGGATGAAGCCACAAGGTGTTACTAAACGTTAAACATGCATTAAACAAAATTGTTATAACAAATTATTTTGTCAGTTAGACGAGGTGCGAAGAATAGGGTAAGATACTGCTTTGCCAGTTTCAAATGGTATATAAAAGGATTTTCATTTTATATTTGATATCAGATACATTTTTAAATCAGATAGTTTACAAGTATTTATTAAAAAAATTCCTAACCGGGAAGAATCACAGGGAACATTAAAAAATGTTTTTTTTCTTCAAATTCTCTACCAATAACAACGATATCATTATTACAATAACTAATATTGTGCACACGAAAAACATTATTATTAACCAGATATATGTAGCAATCAGCTGAATTTAATTTCAGGGTAAAATATTCTGTTCTTAATACTTTGTATTGCGAAGAAAGACATCCAGGTAACAGCGGCCCTCCAAAATGTTCTTGGGAAACAGACGTTTTCTTAGTAATATCGGGTATTTTACAAAATCGACCTTCAAAGACTCTATGAATTACTGGTTGAAGAGGCAAATAACCAGTTCTCAACATCTGCTTAATAAATTGCATATGATTTTCAAAGTCAAATGCAGAAAAGTTATTTAAGTTTCCAAACCTAATTACATCCTTAGCTAAATGTAAAAGGTTATGCACGTTATGGGATACAAAGTCAACTGAATAAACGTTTATTGCAGTTTTGACAAAACATCTAAGTAATTCATTTGCATAAGAAATCATGTTTGGAATGATTAAAAACTCATCTTTACAAAGAACGGTAATTGCAACTGAAAGTGTCAAAAAGTGATCATAAATAAGAGGATCAAGAATCGTTTTAAAAATTATTGGACCTACATATAGAAGAACTAGTTTTAATTCGGTAGATTTATATCTTTTGCAATCTTGCAAGGATCTAGTTTTCCTTCCAAATTCTAAAGGAACAAATTCCTTGATCATACATAAATGTTCTGATGCTTTTTGTACTTTAAAAAATGGCAATTTAAAGGGCGGTTTTCCAAATACCCATCCAAATTTTTTATGAGCATTCTTTTCATAACACCTAAACAAACAAGATGCATGTAATCTAAAACTACATCATCAACTATATTAAAATTTGGCAATTCTGTTAAAATACTAACTCTGTTATGATAATCCTCATCTATTTGCTGTCTAAAGGATTGGTCAGTTCGTTCTTGTGGATTCTCAATTTCTGAAAAACACAATACATTTTGAACTAGGGTTCCTTCGCTTGTACATGTGGTACAGTCAATAAATTAACAATCGAGACACTACCTGCGTCCGAATACTAGAATTTAGTTGTTTAAATGGGGTTTAACCCTATCAATTACAGACCCCAAATAGTTTCAGGTAAACTATCTATTGTCCATACTTTGCAATCTGTTAGTTGTTTTTACTAAAGAATGATTTTATCGTTTACGTTTGCAATGCACTGCTTTTGGCGGTTACATTTTTAAAAAAATTTAAATTTGGAAATGCATAATCAAATTGGTTAGTATTTTAAGCTTGATTATTAAGATAAACAAGTAAAAGACTAAAGTAGATTTAAGAAAAGCACATCATTATTATTAACAGATATAATAATTAATAAATAATCCACAATTTTTTTAAAAGCAATTATTTCATTACAGCATATCATTGCTTAAATACCTACTAATGCTAAATCGTTGAAGACGAAACGGGTTATTGAACTGTTACGATGATTTTTTTTATTCTAATTGACTTTTTGTCATTCAATTTAGATCGAAAAAATCAAATAGCAGAAAACAATTATCTTCCCTATAAATTAGACAAACCGTTAAAACGTAAAGTAATCGTATTCAACAAAAAATCGTCTACCAATGTTTGTTTTCTTAAATGTAGCAAATTATTATATTCAATACGGTAATTTTTTACAGACATCGTTAACTAAAAGTGATCATAAATTAAGATTTTTTTTATAAAGTGCAAGGACACGCTTTGTCTGCAACAATATAGCACCAGTAGGTATTTAGGAAATGATATTCGCTAAGTTTTTGTTTAGAATTTCTTAAACACAAGAATCATATATATCATTAAATTGTTTTTTTTACAGTTATGTAAGTTAATTGTCAAATTTAATTTATAAACCAGGATTTATTTCTGTAACGACGATTTTATGAGGAGTATTTAAAAGTGTTCTAGGTAAATTATGAAACTCAGAAATGTCAGAACTATTTTTTAAAATCTGTAGAAATTTCCTTAAACTACTTTGACAGATATTACCCTCAACAGCCCAATTAGAGAGCTTCGATTGCATGTCCACAGATACGATTTTATTACTAACAACAGAGTCGATAGGAAATTTATCATTCATTACTAAACTATTTTGTAAATCTACATTTCCATCATCAGAACTATCAGAACAACTAACATCGCCATCGCAATCAGATCTCAATGAGCAATCAACATTAGCTCTTGACGTACTAGGTAATGGATCCATATGAAATAAATACAACTTATTAGTACCATTTCTTACTGGTACCTCATGATTTCTATATCTACATTACAAGGTAAAATAATCTTTTTACGATGAGCAGAAGAATTAATTAACAGCATCGATTCATTGGTTGATTCTAATACCTTCTTATAGAAATATCTATTTACAGTTTTTGATTTAGGCATACTGGCAATATACAAAATATATAGAAAAAACTGTGTTAATAGTGTTAATAATAACGAGGGAAAGCGCGAATATAGGTTATGTAACAATACAAAATAATTAATTCGTTCAAATCGCTAAAAATTAAATTTTAATAACTTACCTGACTTTTAAAGAACATGCAGTAGAGTTCATTTCAAGACTAAAGAACCGCTGCGCAGAAACCAATTTTGTTCCGAATGTCAGTACACTAGCTAACCAAAAAACATTTGCACTTTTTATACGGCGTTTGAGGTGTCTACATTTATAGCACAAGTTGTTACAAATTCTATTTCATCTTTGTGTTTCATATTTTTTTATATTATATTCATCGTCTTGTATGCATTTATTTTTCAGTTAAAGATAAACTATTACAGTTAATGTACATTGTTTACAGCAGATGTTTTTAGTTAGAATTTATTTCGCATGATCGTCAAATTCCGAATGTATCCGACGCGCACCTCACGGTTCTTTAGTCGTGAAATGATCTCTAACTTCTATCACTTAAAGAAAACACAAATCGGTGTATGAACTAGCTGGACATACATACAAACATTTGTAGAGAAAAAGATCGAACCGCCAAACCAAACTCGGATACTGTGCTCGGATGCGGTCGCGATTATGCCGATATTTAACTTTTAACCGCGTATATTAAAATTAAAATTTGAGCAGCATCGTTTTATAAAAAATAACAGAAACTTAATAGTACTAATAGTAAGTTAATAGTTTGTGTTTTTTTGTTTTATTCTTATTCAATTTATACAAAATATATGGTTTTAGAAAAATATAAAGAAAATATTTTAAAAACATTATAAATTGATAGTATTAAAACGTTTACAAACATTGTATAAACATTAAAAAAATGTTAGTTGGTTAATTAAATTTGAATATTATCACAAAACATTTATTTAATATTGTATAAATATTTCTAATATTTTTAATTAATTCCAAACCTTTCTTGAATATTTATTAAATATTCGATGTTACTTGGGCAATCACAGAACAATACGGAAAAAATGTACGAGTTCGGGACATTAGACTCAATAAACCTAGATGTCGCTAGATATGCACGGTAGTTGAAAACAGCAAACTAGAAATAATCGTTTCCGTAAAAAAATTTAACAAAAGTTCAAAAAAAAAATACTTACTTTTGCGTACACAAGCTAAGAAACAATGTTAAGTACAATACTTCAAAATTTCTTATCTAAATTCAATGTAATTGAAGCGATTTAACTTGAAAATTCCGTACCGTCTGATCAGTCTGATAAATTGGTCGCTTTCTTTGTTTAAGTAAAACTTGTTTATAAATGCTAGCAATATTGAAAAACTATAAATAAAGTGCATTTTAGATTGTATCTATTCTGTTAGTGTGTGTAAAAGTTATTACGGTTATTTATATTTCCCATAATTGATTTCACGGTGCATAGAAACAGAAATACTGAGAATCCTTGATAAGATATAATTTCAATTAACAATTACGCCTAAGCTTGACTAATATTAGACACATATAATTAGAACTATTATTATTCTTACAATAGTGTCAACAAAACAATTATGATCATAGTAAGTAAGTGTATACAATAGCGCAATGCTAAGCTTTTAATTTGTTTCTATGAAAAGCAAAACATTATTTTATGAAGGTAATATATGTAACATGTTATCTAGGCTATATAAGTACTAATACGTTTAAATTGTTTGGCAATATTTTAAATACACAAACAGAACTTGTATTCTTTTTTTTGCAAATTGGCAATATTGCCATCAGGTGGCTAACAATATCGCCACCTATATTAAATTTAATTATAAATAAGTGTTTGGTATTGCACTTAATTTTTTGTAAAACAATGTTTATTTAGGTCATAGTTATAAGAATACAAAAAATTACGAACAGTACGAACAAATGTATCCGTCTATTTTGTTTTTTTTGGTTGACCCCAGGCAGTCATTATGCGAATAAGATAACACAAATGCGCATGTCGGAAACCATATCCTCTAGGCAAGGTTTGCAGTACCAACTCTTTTTTCTTTTTTCTTATTTAAAATGCTTTTCTTTGGTGCGCTTTTTCTGAAGTTGTTGCCATTGACTCAACGGTCTGCCCCCGACTGTAGATTCATTAAAAAGGTCTTTTGTAACAACTTGGCTTCTACTGTTAATTGTTGTTTTTTTTGTCAGGCTTTTGTCTCATTTCTCGTGTATTAAGCATATCGGTAAACGAAACATCGATACACTTTCAGGCATCTCGAAATTATATCCTCTAAATCATCACTGCTACCAAATTCTGGTAACTGGCATTTTATAGGGTTTCTTGAAGAATTGAACTTTTTCTTAATTGTCAGTTTGGAAATATTTGATGGACCCAGAGATTTTATTTCTACTTTCAGCGGTCGTCTAATTGGTTTCGTTATTGTGCTTGGTGCAAGGGCCTCTACCTGTAAAATATCTGGGTTGAACCAGAAGTTCCTAGTCGCGAAGAACCCAGATTTAATATTAGATCATGGTCATGGTCATGGACTTGCCCCAAACAATTGAAAAACTTCCACCAAAAAGTTGTTTTGTTAGAAAACGGTCTCTATGATTTGACCTATATTTGAGAATTTTATCATCCCAATAATGCCTAAAAGAGCGAAAAATTGCCTTGTCTATGGGCTGAAGCTCATGAGCAGTACAGAGTGATGCGTAGATCTTCAGTGACTGTAACAATTGAGTTGTCTAAATGATATTTACTGCTGGAGCTCTGTATTGTCCAAAATTTTTAAGCCACAGCTTAAAGGTCTCAATGTTCATACAATCTTTGGGTGTCATTAACGCCATGCTTCCTGATGGTAGAGAATCGGTCCATTATGGCTTCAATCGTTTCCACTATATAAAATTAAAGAAGGGACTGCAGAACCAATAGCATTCCCACAAGAGACTGTTGTAAAATTTTCCCCATGTTTATTTGCATAAGATGAAGACGTTTGGCTCCATTTTTTGCAGAAATAATTTATTGCACCTACCTTATATTATGACTTAAACTATTTCAAATAATAGTTTTACTTTCGACGCAAGGCATTTAGTTCTTAAGACTGTTCATTATACTTTTTTCGTCAAGTTTTCATTCAAGTTTGTAGATACTGGAAAGTAGTCAAAGTTTCCATCATATTTTTGTAGACCTCAATGAAGTTTGTGGCGCAACTTCATTTCAATTGTACAGTTTGTAAATACCAAATATTAAGTGGTCTACCATTATTTTGCAGGTTACGTTTATCAGAGGTTGTTTGATTTTGAATAAAAGAAAGCAAAAGATTGAAAAATTAAAAAACTTCCGAAAGTCTATGAACTGACCATACTTTTGAAAAAGAAACAAATTAAACCTAAGAGGTTATGGAGTAGAGAATGGCTACTGTAGAGATAGTCGAATTTTAGACTCATGTGCATTTGTTGAACAAGAATTAGCTGTTGAGGATTTTGAATCTTTCAGGAACTACGTGAGAATGAGCAGGACCGCGCCGACCTCCCACAGCGCATGTGTGCGAAACCTATGAAGCGCCCCTTTTTTTCACGAATCCTAATGTTTCAACTTATTTTTATTTCTTATTTGTTAATTTTCACCGAAATAAATGTTCTCTAGTTTTATATAATTAGATAATATTTTCCTAAATAGGTAAAACCAGTTTGTTTCCGCTTGCCAATTACTGCGAAAAATAAAACAAGAATTAAATTTTTACATACTTTATTTATGATGTTCTATCTAATCGTATACTTATATATTAATAACAAAATAACTGACGTTTTTCTAATAATACTAATTTAACTATTACGTATGCTATATGAAAAAAACAACAAGAGTCTAAAATATGTAAGAATATAAATAAACATATTTAAATTATATTATTTCCACTCTTCTAGCTTTTTTGTTTGCGAAATCTTTAATAGTTTGGTGTATGTCTATATGGTCTAATATGGCCTCCTCTATGGATATTGTTGCAAAATTTGTTAATCTTACCTTGCTCTTTTTATTAGTTTTAATTTAGAAAAGGATCTTTCCGCGCTTGCTACAGTAACTGGCATAGTTAGCAAAATCGTAATGCTATTGTGATGTTAGGACATACAGCTGTCAAATTGTTTAAATCTATAAATTAGAGAATTATTGCCACATCATTATTTAATTTTTTGAGAAAAGACTGATATGACATAATTTCTTCACGCAAATCATCGGCGGTAATGTCCAATGAATCATTTGCTGTAAGTTTTTCTTGCAAACGATGACAGCTAATTCTTAATTGACTTTATTCTTGGTCATCACTTAGTTTAAATAAAAAATTAAACACGTCATTTTGATTATTCAATAAATTAAATCTTTCGTCTACGGAGGATAAAGCTTGATCCAATATATCTAAAAATACATTAATTTTAAAAGCGATTTTCGGATCATTTATAGTATGGTCTTCGTGTTCATAATCAAAACTCTTTGGAGTCTTACGACGTCTTAAGGGTCTGGATCTGGAAGTTTCAAATTCAGCCTCGACATCGATTTTTTCGGCAATTTTCAAGGCAAGATTTACAATTTCTTCAAAATTTGCGTCGGTTCTAATTTTTATCAAAAACTTCCTTAATTCCGTTAAAGCATCTAAAGCAACTTGCATATTCATATCGATGGACTGCAGAATTTTGCTCACAAAATTTACTTTTGTCAATATTATATGCCACATATTTAGTGAAGAAATGAATGAAAAGGAGCATATTTTTTCTGCTAGACATTTAGCGTCATATTTTGCTTTCTGATCATATGATACACCATTTGATATTTCATATAATGCATCATAAATTTCTGGTAAATTTGTAAACAGCGATTTGATAGCATCTATTCTGCTTGACCATCTTGTTTCAGACAATGGTTTTAAGGTCAGATTTATGACTTTTTTTTCCCATTCTTTGGTAGAGGACGAAAAATATTGATATAATTCTTGCACAATACTAAAAAATCCAGTCGTATGATGATTGAGTTTGGCAGCGTCGTTTACTATCAAATTTAAACTATGGCTAGCGCACGGTACATGGAAAGCGCGGGGATTTAGATCCAGCAATCTTTTTTGAAGACCATTATTCTTACCGCGCATGTTTGATCCATTATCATAGCCCTGTCCCCTTAAGATGTTTATGTCCAATTTAATTTTGTCTAGTTTTTCTATTATAAATGACGTTAATCCAGCGCCAGTTGTATCGATAATTGGACAGAAGGCTAGGAAATGCTCCCTTATTTCCAACTTTCTAGTTTCGGTGTTAAAATTGACAAATCTTATTATAATACTAATTTGCTCTACGTGTGAAACGTCAAGAGTACAATCCAGTATTATTGAAAAATATTTATTAATTTTGCAAAATTTAAAATAAATTGTTGAATTTGGTTACCGAGTATGTAAATGATTTTATTTTGGATCTTATCTCCAAGATAAGTCGGCATATTTTTGAAATCCGAAGCATTCGTTACGCGACGTATATGTTCAGATATTGAAAGATCGAATTTTCCTAACATTTCAATACATTTTAAAAAATTAACATTGTTACGATCGTATAATTTTTTGCTTTGGCCATGAAAAGCCATATTTTGTGTACTTAGAAATTGGACCACATGTATTATTCTTTTGATTACATCGTACCAGCGTTGCTTTTCAACCTCTAAAAGTTTTTGTTGTATACTATCAATAGTGTTTTTATTTTTAAGAGCGTGACGCAAATCTGTCCATTTTTATAATTATTGAAATGAGCAGAACTTTTCTCATGTCTGCTGCAATACAAAGCTAGATGTTGCCAATCACTAACTCCCTCGCAGAATTTATTTTTATGTTTTGATTTAAATAGCTTGCAACAGAAGCAATAAACGGCATTTTTGGACACTGAATACAGCAGCCACTCTCTGTGATACTTTTCACCGTTTCCTAAACGCCTTTCATAATACTACTCGGAAAATTTTCGCCCCGAAGAGTCACGCGGAAAATTATACTGTTTAATTTGTTTAATCGGATTTTCTGCTAGATACTAGATCAAAGTAGCATTTAAAACTTCTGGCCAGAGTCCAGTGTCATCTTTGGAAAAAGTTGGTGTTAGTGACGATAATTGTCTTGGCGGTGACAATGGTGTATCAGCAGTATCAGGCAGAGGCACGGACGTAACTTCGGCGGCATCATCTTAAATTAAAGACAGACAAACAAAAACATAATATTGCTCGTACATATCTAATCTACTTGTCTGAATAAACTGATTTATCTATCTATGAATAATTATGTATAATAAAAATAAATAAAATAAATAAATAAATGAATATTTCTCGACAATTAAACTCTGCCGTTTAGTCCCAAACTAAGCAGGGCTTGTAATTATAGGTACTAGACAACTGACGTGCAAATGTGATTTATAGCATTTTAAATTTGAATTTGAAATACTACTAATATACTTATTTCTGCAACTAAATACATATTACATACACACAAACACAAAGTTTTTTTTAAAGCACCTTGTGGGAATCGAACCTATGATTTCCGGCAGCGATTAGTTGTATAAAATAAAACAGTCACGGCATCTATCCGCCACATCAAAATCGTTGAGGCGTTTCGACGATTAAGAAAAAGACTGACAGGAATTAAAAAAGAAAAGTGTTTTTTTTTATCTTGACATCGCAAGCAGACTAAAGTTATATTTATTTGTATAGAAATTACATAAAGCCCTGATTTTTCGCGGGTATAAATTCAGCAATCAACGTTTCCATCTCTATAGCTATTTACTTACTATTATTCATGCATAGTAAATTCATACTATGAGCTGGCTCTGCAGTCATCTAGTGAACCTACTTAACTTTTTCACTAAAGCCCCTTCTACAGTTTTGCCACTTTTTATGCGTCTATTTAAAGAAGTTACTGGAATTCTAAATTGACGAGCAGCTTTAATTTGACTAAAGGTACCAGATCTCACAACAGTTACAGCACTTTTCATAGCCCTTCAAACCAGTATTGCTGATTTGATGTTCGCCTATAGTAGTGCGGCATTGTTAGAACCGTTTGACACGGTACAATATACCAGACTAAATTGCATACATGTGGCTAGGCGCGCAGTTTTAGTCTAATTGTATGCAATAAAATGGAACATGTTTTGAATTCTTGCATACAATTGACTGAACATTTCAAACGTATTATTTTTTTAAGGTTACGTTTGTTTGTTTTGTCCTGTTTTGGAATTTACAAAATTTGAAAATTAATTGAAATTAAATCTAGTTGGTATAATTATACTTAGTTATATCATTTTCTCTTTCACTTTCTCTTTTTAGTCGCATTTTCATGATTCGGTCTCCTTTTTTTAATGATAGGTTGTACAAGACAATGTCCTGCTGGAAGGTCTTCGGGAACTACATTTGTACAGGAAGTTAGGTACTGCGGGTAGGACGCCTCCAATACATAACGCACATATTAGTTGTCCTTCTTGTAGGACGCGAATATTCCGGCAGTACGCTACTTGCTTGCAATGCATTTTTCATAGGCGTAGATAAGAACTGTTGCAGGCAAGAAATTAATTACGTTTAATAATAATACTATATTTTTATAAAAATACAAAATATTATATAACTTTCTGTATTACATAACTGAAACAATTTAACATAAATACAACTGAATCTTTAAATTGGTATACCATTTTGTATGTGGTAAGAAAAGCAATCCCTACCCGTCTGAGGACTGCAGATGATGGCATTTTGCCCACAATTTTTGCAATAGAACCTAGCTTTTTGTTGAACTTTTCTTATTCCTGAACATATCACACATTTTCTTTGAACCCTACGACGGTTTTTTCGTCTATTGTTGCTAATGATTCAAGAACGTCCCCCCTGAAGTACTATGTTCGCCACGTTCCTCAAGGGAACACGTCCCTCTTCTTCAACAGTCTCATCAAATGTGTTATGTATTAATTGTTTGCTCAATTTTGATGTAAATTCTTGATGACTGATTGGTACACTTATTCCTTGTCTGAAGTAATTAAGAGCAAGATATGCATTCGTCTCTATGATTCCAAATATACAGGCAAACATTCTGTGCTGCCATTTAATTGTACTCCAGACACTTTCCAATGCTAAGCCACTCTGTCGTAAGTGATTATGAATATCAATTGCTGCGCTTCCGTCAAAATAATCAGCCGCTATTTGGGGCTTTTCTATTTTTTTGAAGTATTTTTTACTTTGATCGTCGAAACGGACTTTTTTAGCTGGTGGACCACGAAGAGTTGTACTACAACTGCCTATAATTGTTTGAATTTTTTTGTCTCCACGCAACACAAATTAATGGGACATCTGATACAATTGCTGTAGCAGATATATGACTTCCTCTATTTTCAGAACACCTTTCCTTAGCAACTTTTGCAGGAAAATTTCTTGTAGCAGTTTTTACGTTGTCCAAAAAATACATTCCCCTTTTTTTCAATTCAACGGCAGTTTTTGCGGAGGCAAACCATGAGTCCCCTACCACAATTCTTCCGGAACCATGCCATGAAGCTGTAAGTCGTAAAATCGTCGCAGTCCCAGTCCCTAAATCTTTTTGCCACTGTTTATTAGCCATTTCTAACTTTCCTTCATTAATTTCCATACCGATCATAATATGTGATTGGCTATCTGCTACATTTTTGATCTCACAACCGACACCTTTCGGTTTCCTTTTAATTTTCATAGCTGCAGGCATGCCAGAAACGTTGTTGTAGTTTCCTCTGCCATACCAGGCAAACATCGATTCGTCCACTGTTATCTTGTAACCAGGTGAAAACATTTCCTGCCATTTTTCATTGAGCATATTTACCAATGGGCGCACTTGGTACCATTTATCATTATTTGTGCTGTCTTGACCTTCAGGCATTGAAAATGTTAGTGCCATCAAAATTTCTTCGAAACGATGCAAACCCATACCAAATTTTGATCCAAATGAAGGACCTGGAAAAATTTCGTCATCATCTCGAGTCCAATAGTCTCTTTTGGCAATGGTTTACGTACGGAGTGTTACATCGATGTTTGTGTCTCAATGAAGGCTGTATGTCTTTGGCTGTCCCGGTTGATTGTGAACTGTTAGTCTAGTTTAAAAGATAGTTTCCTCTAGCCTCTTGCCACTTTCGTCAGCTGTGCCACAACACCGATTAAGAGTTAGCGTCCATGCCTATAATAGCATCGCATGGCGCAATTGTTTCCAAGATGTTTTGGACTTTTGTTAAGTATATTACGTATATGGTGCTGTGGTTTGATTGAATATCCACACACACGCACGTGTCATCTCTGACAACTGATTTAATTTTGTAACATTATACATAGGGTTGCCGTGTATTTTTGAGTATGTGGTAGGCCTCCGCAGACGATCGTGCTGGTTGTGCCGTATCCGGGTATGCTTCCTTTGCAGTTGTATGGCTCTTGTATTAAAGCTATGTCGATGTTGTTTTGTTGTACGTACACTTTTAGTGTTATCCTTCTTGCTTTTTAAAGGTTTAGCTGGACCATTTTCATTGTGTTATTGTGTGTAGTTTAGGGTTTTTGTGTGTTAGGTTTTTGCAATACTGTTTTATTTGTTCCTTTTGCGACGGTCTGTGATTGCGTTTTATCCATGGTTATTTTTATTGAGATGCTGTTCTATTGCGTTTTTGTATGCTGGGCAGTCTTCGTTGTATGTGCTGTGTTCGTCTGGCTTTCCAATTTTTTTTCAATTCGTGCATCTGGTTGATGTAAGGTCTTTCTTTTTCTCGCATTTTTTGAATGTATGTCCTGTAGCAGCACAGTTTCTCGGTTTTTCCGGCAGTATTTGGCAATGTGTCGGTATCCTTGGTATTTAAAGCATCTTGTTACTCCTATGTAATCTCTGATTTTCCATCTTTACCACTCTATGTATACGTGTCCTTATTTAAGTAAAGTTTCTTTCTCCTTTGGAGTTATCTCTATGATCCAATGTACATTATCGCCTTGTTTCGGACCTGATTTACAGACGTTTTTGTTTGTTGGTCTTATAATTACTATTTCTTGCTTTTCCCACCTTATCTCATTCATACTTGTTGGGTTTATTACTTTAGCGGCTTTTGATATTGTTTTAAGGTATTTACTTGCTTTTCTGTCGCTGTTTCTAGTTTTGCATATTTTATACAAAGCTCAGTGGACCTCATTTCTTAAATTTGACCTGTTTCGTGATAAGCGAAAGTGAGGTTAGAGTTATTCTAACAAAAATTTTATCGTTTAGCCAAACAATATGCGAGTATTTCTATTACTGAGCTAAAACTTCCTGTAAGCTCTCAAGAACAACTTGACGCTTTGAACAGAAGATAATATGAACAATTCCGTAAGTATTGTACTGGTTTTCTAACTATTCAGTTTACATTTAATCAATGTGTAATTTTAGATAAGAGGAATTGCAAAAATATGGGGGACAACGCGGAGGAGATCATAAGGAGCTAGTTTTTCCAAAATTGATTAAAAATGCTGTTTTACATGGTTATAAATTGCTTGGCCAAAAAGGTAAGAAAGCTTTTACATATTTATTAACAAAAACACTTATACTGACTAAATTAAAATTATGTTTATTTTTGTTTTAGCATAATAACTGTTCTAGAAGTTTTGGAAAAAATTCTTTAACACCAGTCCAGGTCCAAGGAAATGCAATTAAGAAAATTAATCTAAAATGAATCGTCTCTATTCTTAAATATTAATACTTATTGTTAAACAAAATGGATTCTTTTTAAATGGGGATTTTTTTTAAGGTTTTGTAATATTTTTGTGCAATAAAAGTAAAATATATTATATCTCGAGGTCATCTTATTCCGGATATCCCTAGGTCATCTTATTTCGGAAACCGCTGCCATAGTATTTCTGATATCTGTAAGATGTCTGACTTAGTTGTCTGTAGGATATCCAATTCTGTGTCATTCTGCTTTCCCCAAGATGTCCATAGGATATTGGTCGGCGATGAAATTGATATCCCTCGGATATACGCATATCTAGTGTGAGATATCAGTAGGATATCATTACGATAGAAGTGTGCTGTGTGGGTGATGGTGTTTAGAATAAACAATTCTGAGTTTGTGTTTAAAAAAAGACCATTAAACTGTCTTTTCAAACACAAAAGACAAATGTCTGACTAATTAAACGCTTAAATTTCGATTAATACTATTAGCAATTATGTTTTTTTTATAATAACAATGAAATCCTATCAATTTTTGTTATTAAGTACTATTAAGTTATATAGGTTAGCAAAAATCAATACTTTTTTGTTTGTTAAATTATGCTGTATCTAGATGTGCTAGGAAAAAATCTAAATCATATTTGTCGATATTAATTAAAAGCCCCGCCAAAAACTTACATTTGTAAACTAGTGTAATTAGACATAGAAGGTACTATAGTACCAAAAATGTACTAAATTTAGTACAAATGTACTAAAACAGTAGCACTGACTATAACATTCTGTTCGTTTCATAAATGCATTTGAATCTTCTCGAAGTAGTAGCTTTGGTAGTAGTTTACTGTGTATGTAGCTACATTCTTAATTAATTTTATGTTTTATACCTTATTCATACATTTTATTTATTTTGAATGCCTATTTATAACAAAGCACTTTTTGCTTATTCAGTTACTATTTTCTCTTCTTACAGCCTTCGATATTAGGTGTGGTTTTTGTTTTAAATTAAACAACCGTAGTTGCCGTAATTACGACAACTACGGTTGTTTAATTTAAAATAAAAACCACACCTAATATTGAAGGCTCTAAGAAGAGAAAATAATAACTGAAGAATCAATTATAGGTAGTAATACAAAATTCAAAGTAAACAACATTTTTGCTTATTATATTATTATTAAATTAAAATATGTTTGTTTTATAATACAGTATTACCGAAAAAAATGTATAAAATATCGCATAAATACTATATAAGTACAAGCGTCACGGTTTTTTCCTACTTATAAGATATGTCTGTATTTTCTTTATTTAGTTAAATAACTTACTTTAAAACATCAATACTTTTTATTTTGCTATTGAAAACTTAATGTTTGAGAAACATTACGTTAATACATGTATTTTTAAAAATCAACACACTTATATAAATGAAACGTAATATTTATTAACGGTCACTGCTTTGATAATTTTCTCGTTATATATTTGTTATGTCGTATATGAATACTAAAGAAACAGTTTTCGTTTTTAATGTTACAAAACAATTTTTTTTATTTTGTCAACATTCAAACACCTTGTCAAGAATAAATATATAGACCATGACTATCTTTGTATACTCAACCGATTAGATGTTTTTCTTTTCAAAAATTTATATTTTTAAATTTTTGTATCGGACAAACAAATACAGATAAAAACTGTCAACAGTTTATTTATAGGTATTGAAAGTGACTCTAATTTGGTAATGTTTCAAATGCCGTACTGCGTTGTATATGCATTTATTGGCACAATAAATTGACCCGACAAAAGTTCATCTATTATTTTTCTGCAGATAAAGTGTAATGCGTATCAGTTCCCTTATATGAAAATATAAACCTTACTGGATAAAAACTGTAAATTGCGACTTAATATTGTTATAATTATCAATTAAGGTTGATGAAACATTGTGAAATTGCAACACAAAGTAAGTTTGTTTTGATAAACATTGCGGAGAACCCTAATTATTTATATAATTATAAAATGACATTTAATACAAATAGAAATTTTGTTTATAAGTTTAATGCGACTTGCATATGATACCAAACTTATTCATTCGTACAAATTGCACAATAATTAACGCTAACTTTAGTTTACGTCAACAATTTTTTAATCTACAGTGAGTTCCTGTATAATAGAATCACGCTTTGAAATGAGTTCAAGGATTTAAAAAAATTATTTTCTTTATTCAATTTGCAGTAAGTTTTACGTTTCAAATTTATTACCTACTTCAGAAGTAAAACAAAGAAGCTCCAAGACTATTTTATTTTAAAACATTCACATTCCATTAAACTTCCAGAATATACCATGTTAAATTGGTAACTGCAGTTGCCAACGTTTCGCCTAACTTCGTGAAAAATATCAAGCAACCGAGATGTTGCAAGTAATGATTAATAACGGAAAGGGGCCGTGGTTTAATATGTGATTTAAAGGAGTAAGAAAATAAACCATAATAAAGAGACAATTTAGAACCTCTGCTTGATTAAAATTATTAGGATTTCAATGCTCTCTCACTTGTTTCTGTAGAAGAAAAAAGCTCGAAGACACCTCGTCTGTATGTTCTTACGCTAGCAATTCAGATTATAATACTCTTGAAATATATCAAAACTAATTTTTTATGTTTTAACATTTACAATTCAAATTTATCGGCAATTTAATGTTACATACTTATGCTTGCGAAACGATTCCGAACTTTATTAATTCAAGAGACAATCAAGAAACAATTATTCTAAATTCAAGTATAAAGAAAATAAAAAAAGTTCAACATAAAAGTAATTATATATTCGTTGACCTTGCAAATAAGATTATCAGTTTATAGAAACTTAAATGTACCCATTTAACCAAACATGCGTTAGATGAAATGGAAATGTTACGTAAACATGAATGAAATAAACTTAAATTTATTGCCACACGACAGATATTCTAAAACAAAGCTCTTGATTATAAATACTCTTAATATCATTTTTAGACTAAAAACTTAGAAAATAGATTATAGTTTTAAAAAACTAATACAAAAACACGCTTTGATAGCAAACCGAACTAAAAGGTGGAAAATAATTTTACTTATGAAGAGCTTATGGTTATGATACAGCAATAGAAAGTCTAATAATCAATCATTATTAATAACCTCAAAATAAAATTATTACAAAACATAAGTTATTAACAACATAATTCAATTCAGAGTAAAAAAGCGTGGTGTGGAGTTTACTATATTTTCATAATTCTTCTTTTATAAATAGTTACCAATGGAATAATTGTAAGATTTAATCAAGCACCTCACGCTTTTTTTTACTCTGAATTGAATTATTTTGTTAATAATAATAAAAAATAAAGTTTTCTGTTTCGCTCTACTTAACGTACGGGGCAGAGTCGAACAAACCATCATTGGGCTGGGTGCACAATGAAACGTATAAATGTATGTGATAATAATGTGAAAAATAAGTCAGTCTGTAAATCAACAAATGTTTTATTACTATAAAATTAAAATACAAACATGCTAACGCACATCTAAATTGTTAAATCTTTTGGTTCCTTTTTTATGTTCAGACGGAGGCAAAATGAATTTTATGTCTTTAATATTAACAGTACCAATAGTAGAAGTCTTTTTCTTTAACCGCTTTGCCCACGTAGTAATTTTTTTTTCTTTTTGTCAGCAAACTCGGCCAAAATAAGCTAATTTTATGAACTACGTATCTGATATACATACATTTGTAATGCTCTTTGTCAATAAGCACTTTAGTGCTCATTCACAATGAGCATAAGCATAAGAAATACATAACGCATAATATTAACGTATTACATAATTCGGACATATGTCAACAAAGTGTTCACTATGAGCGTAGTCTTTCCATAAAAACGCAGTTTTTTGCGAATGTGCAGTTTTAATAAACTTAACCCTAAATCCATTTCTGTCATCAAGATCCGTCAGATTTGTCTCGAAAATGTGATACTAAATATGTCTGATCATGAAATAACCGCACACATCAACCTTTATAGTACCAGCTTATTGGCGAATGCAACCATGTTCTACTGAATTTTGCATCACGTTCGATCATAAGTTGGTGCATAAACACAACATAAACTTACGAGTTATTAAGAAACGTTGGGAACAGTGGTGTTGTCGAGCCGGAACGCTCCGGAACGTGGTTCCGGTACTTCCTTTTTGGACAGGAACGCGTTCCGGAACTAAAGATGATTTCTGATAACGAGAATTGGCTGACGTATTGAAAAAAAAATTAAAAAGAATTGCTGATTTTTTTTTCTAATTTTTGACGAACCCATACCGGAACAAAAACCGGAACGAACCGGCTTGTTTTTCCGAACCGTGAACCGGAACGTCAAATTTGGGACATGAGACCTAAAAAAAAAACAGGATCAGCCCTGTCTATATAATTATATATACGCGTTCCGGTAAAACAAAAATTAGCACAACACCACTGGTTGGGAACACATACATTACTTGTTGTATATCCCAACACTATGAACTACATATTTGTTATGCTTATACTCATTGTGAATTAGCACTTAATTTAAAAACATCTAACGACAAAAAATTCTGACTAATTTGATATCAATAATAGTATGACATAAAAATGCAAAATCGAGACCAAAATTAAGGATATCAGTGCAAGACCAAGATCTAGACTAAACAGGCAAGACCATAATTAACACTTATGCGTCTTGTGATTTTATAAAAGCGTACTACTGCATCTCTACAGAACTGTAACTCTACAAAAAAGTAACTTTGGCGTTTCTCAAAATACAAATTATGTAAATGATTGTATATGTATGTACCGTTTGATTCGATCAAACATAGAGTAGCTTCTTGAATTATATTCTTTGGACTCGACTCGAGGTCAACCATCTACTATTGTTTAGTATGCAAATGATGAGAATAACCTTCAACAGATTTTTGTTGATTGTTAATTTTTTCTTTTCTGTAGATTTATCAACTTTAGTGTTTATTCGCTGCAGCAAATGGGCACCGCATCACAAAGTTTGTTTTAAACTTTTTTTGTGGCAGTTACAGTATCTATTATAAAGTGGAACCCAGATTAGACTCTTGCTTATCTTCTGGTTGCGTATTACTTTCTTATAAATTAAGAAAAAACATTCTTTTTGTGCTAGCTATAGGATCTCAAGATTTAAGAGCGATACACAGATTCAAGCATGAATTGTTTAATTGTATGATTTCAAGTATCAATAATAGAGAACGCCATTCTGATATTGGCTGAATCAGGTGATAGCAAAGCTGGTTCAGAACATTTAAAAGGTAGCTGGTTTGAAAATTGACAAGTCAAGACTTTCCAAACAAACTTAAAATTATATTGTAGATCTTATGTTCTTAAAAATGGAAGGCCAATAACTTTTATTCAAAATCAAATTAGAAAATAACTACAAAACAACTAAACAAAATTTATAAAAACCTACTCTTGTTAAAAAAGTCGGAACTAATGATACTAACCAAGTAGTTCAACAAGAGAGGCCGCTAATAAGTGTGATGAAAACGTAACATTAGATTCAACATATTGAAACTAAAAACATTTTTGGGTTAATAATAAACATCAATAATGGTTTCGTTGTATGACAACTGACTGTAGTGTCAGCGAAACCAAAAAGTAAATGAGCCACGGAAAAAAATAAAGTTGGCAGTTAAGTACTCGTCAATAAATAAAAATGATGTGTAATATTAAATTTTCATCTTTTCTAGATATAAGGTAAAAGCCATGTTCTACTTCGATTGAAAAATTCAACGAATCACAAGAAATAAAATTTTGAATTTTTTTTTTCTTTTGTTTAACCCATTTGCAACCATCGTCCCTGTACGAGAACAAATTACAGAAACCTTTATATAAATTATTTAATGCACTTAATCATAATTATCAATGTATTACGAGGTCTGGATGGTTCATATCTCCAATGTTACAAAAAAAAACAGTAGAGGGCACCATTCTGCAATCAATTTTTCAAATATAACGTAAAAAAATCGTTAGAGTTTACAAGCACATTTTTGAGTGTACTTCAAAGTGAAACGTGATAATAGAACAAAGAAATGCCCTCTTACTACTCCAGCAATAATGAAAAAGAAACCGCGTGGCGAATATGAATATAAGTATGATACGGAGGGCAATGTTTTATTTGTAAGGTGGAAAGATAATAACGTCGTCACCATGGCTAGTAATTACGATAATGTGTTTCCTCTTCAAACTGTCAAACGATGGTCACCTGCTGAAAAGAAAAAGCTTGATGTTCCTCAACCAAAATTATTTTCTAATTATAACGCTGGAATGGGGGGAGTCGATTTACATGACCAAGCGGTCAATAATTACCGAATTTCTATATTTGGAAAAAAGTGGTGGTGGCCACTGTTTACTCATGTGATCAATATGTCCATGGTAAATGCATGGCACTTACATAGAATTGCAAATAAAAATGAAATCCTCGACTTATTAGGATTTACACGAGATGTTACAAGATATTATTTACGATCTTTTGACAAGTCAAAAAAAAGAAGACCGACAGGTTCAGTTCCTAAGAGCATAAAGGAAAGTGTAGATGGACATTTTCCAAAAAAAATGGAGCAACAACAACGATGTAAAGTGTGCAAGATGAAGACGCGATGGCAATGTATAAAGTGCAACGTTAATATTTGTGCGGAAAAAAAATGTTTTATAAAATTTCATACTGTTTTATAAATTAAATACTATTACAAACAAATTTCTAATTTTTATCAATTATTTCAGTGTGTGTCCATTGTCCCCATACGAGGCACCCCCATTTTTTTTAAATGAAATATAAATATAAAAAAATAGATCATGTAACATTAGTTATTTATAGGTTTTAAACCTATTTTGATGAAAATTACACAAAAACGATAGAATTTTTTTTTGGGTCCAAATGGGTTAACCGATAAACTACACAAAAGTTATTAAATCCGCTTATATTACCTTTTATAATCAGCAATATCTCTAAGGTGGAAATACCTTTAGGATTCTGCTTAAACTTGCACGTAGGGGGGGCTACCATTAGTAGTGTCTGATTGTATGTAAAAGCAATCAAAACCGTCAAGATGCTATATTGTTTGGTCTTTGATTGTTACTGGCGACAAAAATGTTATCTTTATCTTTAACTGTTCGGATAACACTGCTGATCCATTATTACTTCGAGGGTTTTTCGTGATGCTCAACTAGTATTGCACTCTAATTTAGATATAAAGCATCACCAATAATCCTAAAGTTTCTTATTTTATTTAATGGCACTAAACCGAATGTGCATCTATTAAGAAAAAAACATTTGGCTTTATTTGCGTTGGTTTTTGACATTTATAAGTTAAATTATAAGTTTAATTATTTAAATCCATAAATTATAAAAAAGTCGAAACAACTATTCTTATGAACTACGTTTACTATATATCATTGTCAATGACTCATTCGCCGTCGTAATTAAAGAAAAAACAAATGGGAAAGATTTTCTTGATTTATAAATACAAAGGTTAAAAACGTCAGTATAAAAAACCACACAAATTAGGTTCTTACAATGCAACGCACTCACGCTCGCCTGCGCTTGTGCTCGGAACTTTTCACTCGTACCGAATTTTCTTTGTTACAGAATATAGTGTTACGAGCTCTGCAAAAACCATAGTAGGTAACTGTTTATATAAACATGATTTATATCTGATCGAGAAATTTGAAAGATTCATTTACTCTGACTAAATATCTAAAACCAACTAAACAATAACTGGAATAACTATTATTTCTAATCTTACGACTTAGGTATCTATTCTTAACCTTCGTATGTAAATACCGTTTTTTTTACTGCAGTATCGGAGCTTGGCTATTGTCAATTTCTGAAAACTGATATTAGTCATTGCCAAAACGTACAGCAAAAAATCTGTTTATTTATTACAAATTATAAGTTGGATATTTTTGTCATGATTATTTTTTCCGTTTTGTCTTGATCATTTTCTCGCCTCCTGAGATCACACGCCCTACGTAGCTGCGTATTTTGCGTAATGGTAGTAAATACGACGCTGTACATTATACAGAACTGACTTCACTTCATATTCCAATTAGTAGGCTAGTAATTGTTATTGCAAAATAGTATTAAAAAAATTAAATATTTGGAAATAAATTATTTTTCTTATGCAATACAGATTTTTTCAGTGGAATCGTAATTGTTGTTTAATATTTACAACATATTTTATTTTTATCGCAAAAAAGATACTTAGGATTAATAGTAATTTTACAATGACTCAGAGGTAATTACCCTTTCACAAAGTAAAATCATAGCTACTGTATTAACAAACGACTACGGTTAAAGTCCATGTCACAATAAAACGATAATATTCTAAAGTCACACATTCAACAACAAAAAAGGATAAAATGATTCATATTCATATGATTTCTAAAGCATGAAATAATTTCCGATTTTTGCAGAATTATTGTAATATTTGTATTACTAAATTGTTAATTGTGATCTCAAGTCATAATCGTTATTTCATATTCAAAATAAATGAAAAAACTTGTAAATGGAAATGTTTACGTTTTTATACTGACGCAAACAATTTTGTCGTTACATAATTCATTCTAAATGATTGATAACCATCATTAAAAGTCGTTCAATTTTAAATTAAACAATTAGTTTTGCAAGATTAGTGTTATTTAAAATTGTTGTTTGCAGTATCTGGTCTGAATCGGATTGGGGGCGAGAAAAAATACCTGAAAAAAAATCACGAAAAAAAACACTCGGAAAAAAAAACAAGTAAAAACCTTCAAAAGACCAACAAATGTTTAAGAATAATAGGCATTTTACACTTACTTATATTTTAAACTGCAGTATTAGAATGATTAAATCGATCTTCTAATACAGTTTTTGTAGCACTGACCAAAAATATAAAACATTTCAATTAACACGTCTTGATTAAAAAGCATAAGTCAAATTTAAACTAAAAAAAAAGTACTAAAAAACCAACAGTAATTTTAACAAAAACAACAATAATGATAGCAAAAGGAAAAAATGAACACTATTGAGGAGATTTCAAAACAGGTTTAAATTAAAACAATGTGTTTTATGGAATATTAAGAAATTAGAAATATCTTAAAAAATGTTTTTTTTTTGGTAGAAACTGTAATTTCACATAAGGAAACGTTCCTTTAAACCGAAAAAATATATAAAAAATGAATACTTTTTTGGGTAATTTTTTTTTCATTTCTCATACAAGTAAAAACTAAGATTCTGCAAATCAACATAAAATGTATCTCTTCGTGTCAGTCGGTTACATAAAACTGTTACAAACCGATTAGGACGTTATAAAAGATTCCGTTTTCAATTTAATTTGATAAATATTAGTTTACGTAACAAGAGTCGAAAGTAAGAAATAGCATAACGAACGTTAATGCGACGCGAGGCTGCACGGCCGAGCGTTGCATGTGAGTGAGTTATGCTATGATTCTTTCGACGAGAGTAATGTACATTATTTTTTGTGTTGCCTTTTATAAAATTATATTCTTTTTTGAAAAAATAAAAAAAAATCAACAGAAATATAATGTTGGTACTGCATTTATTACTAAACCTGTCAAATTTGACATTAACTTTAACATCGTTTTTCTTCAATTTTAACTGAATTTCAACATTTTTAAGATGCTTTTTCCACCTGTCGCATACTCGTTTTAATATATTAATTGACTTTGAACACTTACTTTTATGTGGATTCCTAGTTTTCATTTTGCCACCCTAGAGCTTTTTTCGTTCATTACGTAACTACACTAACGAACGAATATTGACGTTTGCGATGTTGGCAGCACAAAAACAGGTTTTTAGTGATTAAACTTTCATCTCCCTATTCTGTACTTTCAAATTTATTTTTCTTACCAGTAGTTACTTTGGTGCGGTAGACCTATACCGTTGTCTATATTTAACTTCAGATTACTTCCCAAGCAACACATTGGTATAAAAAACGTTCAAATGTTCGGCTAATAAACGTTTATTATACATCAAAACGTTATTAAAGTGTAATAAACGTTTATCAGACGGACATGCGAACTTTTTTTATACCAATGAGTTGCTTGGGTTACTTTAGAAAAAAAAATACCTCAAGCCTAACATGACCGTATAAACGAAACTTAACAACTGTACATTTGTATCTTGGATGGATACAGTATTTTTCATTTCAATTTTTATCGTTATGCTCAGAATACTCCCTAAAATCTTCAATATTTCATACAAATTTGAAATTTTCATAATGAAAGAAAAAGATCAAATCTTTCATTTACAGAGGAAATGGTTATTTCAGCATTTGTGTATATATTTTAAATCTTCAACTGTTTAACTGTATTTAGTTTATAGATATAACATATTTTCTGTAAAATCATTTTTTGTTTGTAAATAATATATAGAAACTGTCAGGTTCTTACCATTTTGGAAATTAAAAAAAAAAAAAGAAAAGAACACCAGTAGAAAACACTTGAAAACCAAAAAAAAAATATTAATAAATTTTCTAAATGTGTTTTACTTACAATAATACCGGATACTTTTTTATTAACATTAAGAGCAATTTCAATCTGTCAATAAATCTACAAATTTATTAGACCAAAATAAACAATAGTGTATATAGAACCATTTATTAAACCAAAATAAGTTATTGCCAGCTGTTAAAAAGTAAAATCAAAATTTTACGAAAAATGGTCAATAATGGTCACAAAATAAAATATTCCTAAACGGTATCCGATATTAGCATAACAATATGAAATTAGCCATCAAGGCAGAAATCACAGAGTGTATCTGACTACAAATTTAAGGAGTAGTATCCGTGTGATGTTAAATGAAAATCTTTCCTTTAAAGATTGACTCTAAAGTGCCCCAGTTTTAAGATTTTTGGAATTAAAGTTTTCAGGCCGGTCCTGACTATCTAAACAAATGGAAATTGATGTATTGTGTTAGTTATTGTTTTCTTTAATTTTTCATTAACTACAAAATAAATTGTTATTAAAATAATTAAAAAAATACTAATGTTTCTTTCTTTGCATTATTGACCTAACTTAACAAAATTGTACTTTGTGTACAGATTCTAGTGTACTTAAAAAGAATGTGCAGAATAGCAGCTTTAACCACAGTCATTTAACTACGTTTTATGCAATATCATTATTTTGTATTTACTTTTATTTTTGTTGTCAGCAAATTACTGAGAAAAAAATTGCATTTCTTAGTTTATTTTTATTTGTGGTGTCAACAACTTTAGGAGACTTAATTAATGTAACAGTTCCGTAGTTTACGTTTTATTTTGATAAAAATTTGGATTTTTTTTTAAATATGTTAATGGAACTTTTATTTTGACATATTTTGCTTGAATTTATGCTCTAATTTCATCTGCTAAAATAACAACCCGTTAATCATACACATCCTGTATATATGCATTCTTTTTGCAGTGGCGTTTGTTGGCCAATCTTGCAAGAGGGTCCTTTTAACATTAAAACTATCAAGACAAATTCTTATCCAATAAAATATTTTTATTAAACCTCAATTTATCTATCTTTGTAATGGGCAAAATGATTATTATTCTTTATAATCCTTTTAATATAAAGTACTTGCATGATGTTTAGTATTTTTTTCGAGGATCCTTGACCAAATGATCTAACGAAGAAGCTGTCACTGCCTTTTTATAAATATTGGCACAGTCGGTATGATCCGACTGAAACATTTTGAGCACAAAATCTATTGTTCACACGCCCTATCTTCCAAAAATAGTCCAGAACAAAACCTACGTTCTGGTTCCTCGTTCTCGATGTCCCAATCTATGTCAAAATCATCATCTAAAACGAGTTCTTCATCTTTTTAAAATAAGCTAGATTCCTGCTTCTTAACACTCTTCCTTGCGAACCTCGATTGTTATTTTCGTCTTAGCAATAGCTTCTTCTTTTTTTATTTGTTTTTACTTTCCTATAACAAAAGTATAGCGATCGCAATTTGTTTTCAATGAATTTTTATAGCATAACTATTCAAGGTCTCGTGAATCAGAAAAATGTATTTTTGACAAAAAAATTTTGGGTGTCTGTGTGTATATGTGTGTGTGTCTGTGTGTAACAATGTACCCACGATAACTCTCGAACCAAAAGTCCTAGTAACTTGTAATTTGGTATGGAGCTGGCTGTTCCTATCCTCTCGGTTCTATCAAAAGATGGGTTTGATAAAGAAACCGGAAGTGGGTGTATCCGCTATTTTTTAACAGTTTTTCTAATATAATTTTGTACGTATGTAAATTATTCTAATTATTTTTACAGTTTCTTATACAGTTAAATCGTTCCTAACAATTTAGGGCCAATTTTACAAAGCTGGCATAGATGTCGGATAAGTTATACTCAGTTTAATTTTAAAATACTGCTATATTATTGGTTGTTGGTTTTATGCTAACCAATAATATGTCAGTATTTTGAAATTATACTGAGTATTACTTAACTGAGGTTTATACCATGTTTGTAAAATCGGTCCTTATTCAAATAAATTTTTTTCTAACATTAATAGTTTATTAGATGTTTGATTTATAATTTAAAGTGAATTCTATATATAAATCCTAGGTTCGAATCCTGCCTACGACGTTTTTTTTTTTAAAAAATTTCATATCTTGAAGGGAAAACAAGATACGTTAAAAAATAACACTTTTTCTCTATATTCTTTTGACTTGTTTATATACGGAGTGCTGCATCTTAATTAAATTATCTTTGGATGTACCCACGATAACTCTCAAACCAAAAGTCCTAGTAACTTGAAATTTGGTATGGAGCTGGCTTTTCACATTCTCTCGGTTTTATTAAAAAATAGGTCTGATAAAGAAACCGGAAAACCTACTTATTAAACGGACAAATATCACTCTCTCGAAAACCATTTATAGATTTTAGCCGTAGTACATCTTACGTACGCCAAGCAACTCGCAAATTTGATAGCTGACGACTACCGTCTCTTGGAAGTAATAGGTTGAAACAATTTCCGGGGGCTGCATTTTGTGGGTCGAATGCAAAAGCCTTAGCTCTCACAGATTTCTTGTGCTTGTTTCTGTTAGAGTATATGTCAAACGTTCGAAATTGTTTGTTTGCGTTCGATGCTGTTGCTTGACCTTGCTCGATTCTGTTCGAGTTCTACCATACAGATGATAAATTATGTGTAATTGTTTTGTGCTATATAAAAAAGGAATATTTATGTACATAGATACACATACATATGCAGATTCATACATATCTAAAAAAAAGAGTAATATAAAAACCTTTGATTACAGTTTGTAATTTATTTCTTATCCGTTTTTCTTTTTTTATATTGTTTCAGCCTTATAACATAAGCGTGAGCTACAACAACAAAATATAATTAATGTTATTAAATGAATTACATGATTATTTTCACTTTTACCTGCTTTCAATTTCATTTAGAATGTAAACCATTGATTTGGAGATATAGATTTTTTTTTTGTTTTTCAGTTACTCAATTTGTTAATCTTATTTCTAGAAGACAAAAATGTTTGGCTTGTTTGCAAATTAAAATGACGTCTTTAGAAGGCTGGAGAAGACACTGCGTGTATTGGCTGTAATTATTAAAAAGTATGTTTTTATTAAACCAAAAAACAGACACATGAGAAATATGATCATTGGAGGCACATACCCACCAGCTGCACTCATACAGGCAACCACCGTCACGAGAAATTACCTTTTTGTAGAGGCAACGGCCGCTATAATATTTGCCATTTAAGATGAAACATATCGGATTAAACGCCCATTAGAAAAGAAAGCATAATATAGATGTTTCTATCATTGTCTTGCATATTACAAGTATCTACAATTACAATATCCCACATTTCACGACGGAGTGCGCGAGAGTTGTTGTTTAACAGTACAGACAAAGATAAGCAGGTTTCGTTTTTAAATAGAATAAGCGAGTCGGAAGAAGTTCTAAACAATTTATAAAAAATATTTGTGTACACAAAACGCTTTTGATATTGAAACGTTCTCAAATTCAAGAGCTTTCTCGAAGTTGTTATCCATCTTCTAGAACGTATACCGAAAGATATGGAACACTCGAGAAGGATTTCCAAAATGTGTATAAATACCGAAGAAACAAATCGTAGGTCAGTTATTTCCGTAATGCGAAGACTGCAGTGTTAAGAAGATTATTCAAGTCTAAATAAATAAGTCGTTAATGCGTGTTATAAATAAATCTACGAAGTACGTGACTTTAGTGTAAACAAGTGCGTGAAGCTATCTGCGGACTTTATCTTATCTTCATGTAAGTGATATAAATAAGTGTAAGTGTTTTTATTAAATATTATTAGATTTAATTAGTTCGGTTAATTTAAAAGTGTACATATTTTTAGTATAAGTAAAAATATTTTTAGTAGTTTAAATAAATTAGTTTTAATAATAAAATTCGCAACGATATTAAAACATCTAACTGAAATTTCTATTATGTAATCATTATAAAATATTTAGTTAATGTATTCAACTCAGTTTAGTGAAATATGTAGGTATTCATCTAACAACGAAAAATACACCCAACACAAATATTAAGAGTCGTCATCTTTACAGATTACAGCTTTCTATTGAGAAAGTTAATGACAAAATGGTTATTATTATTAAGAAATACAGAAAAAAAAACAAAATCGATGACACTGACACGTAGTACATAAAGTATAGATCAAGATAACTAACGCAGGCAAAATTTTTAACAATAGAAAGAATCAAAAATAAATCGCAGAGTCTAGCTGTAATTTTTCAAACTTTTCAGTAAAAAATTGGTTAAATATTCACCTTCTCTTAAACAGAAATTTGCTCCTGCCGAATCGCATCAAAAGTTGCTTAAAATATTATTTTTCATATTTCCATTTATTAATTTAATCATTTGATAAGATAACGTGACATATTTTTTAGATCTATTGTACATACATGACTGAGTAGGACTTTGCCATCATGTCATACATTTTGAATATACATACATTATTTTTTTCAAATAATATACTGTCTGAGGCAGCAAGCATCGCACAAAATACAGTCAGATAAGAAAGTGTTACGGCGCAAATATTTAGTAGTTTGTAAAATAAAGTAAATCAATAGTAGACATTTTAAATAAAACTATTAATCACATATTTAGAAAGCAGATGGCTTAATTTACTCATTTAATTACAAAAAACAAAACGTCAACAACACGTCAGCGTGTACAGTCCGATTTGTTTTTAATCTCACCAAAACGTTGATCTTTAGGATTAAATTACATTTTTTTCTGTATATTCAGTTGTTCGATTAAATGTAATTACTGTTATACCGGTGTTATCTTGAAAATGTGTGCGCTTCTCCAAGTCTTTTTCTTGTTTTTACCGCTTGAGCAAGTTTTTTTACACAGATAGTTTTTTCCTTCTCTCGTTACCTAAATAAACTTTTAAATTAGCAAAAAACAGAAGGTTTTTTTTAGCTTAATACTATAATGTAACTATTTTTCAGAAAATACCTATAAGCATTGCATTAATAAGAGAGGTAACATTTTTACGACTTTGAAAACTGGAAAAACGGTCAAAAATTTTACGCCCATTTCTAAGCAATAATTAGTATTTAAAGAAAATGTTATCTAAGTTTTTATCTTATTTGTATGAATAAATAAAATTATAACAGAAATTTCAAAATTTTTATTTTGCTCGAAAAAATTCAAACCGTCAGAAATTTAGAACCTAGTAATCGGTTATATTTTTATATGTTTTATACATACAGCAGACGCCATTGAATCTAATCACATTACCATCGGTACTAAACAAAAATGATAACATTATCAAAATGATAACATAAGGAATACTTTGATATTTAAGTAAACATCGCCTATTTAATTGACTTTTTTAGTTGTGCCACTCATAACTTGCTTTTTTTACATTTTGATTGGTATTACAAAAGTATGGTTTATCTTGCTACAACAAATCTTATTTTTAGTCTCAGACATAATTAGAAGCATAATAAGGATTCTAAAACTATCGTGCTTTAGAAAATGCAATATAGTTATTTATTCGAAAAAAAAGTCTACAGTAAATTTTTGAGATGCCAATTGGCAAAGAACTTGCCTTTTTTGCAAAATCCTCTTCTGACAATGTTTTAAGAACTATACATGACACGGATGATGCTAGTACTTTTGCAAGATTGATGCAAATATGATTTTAGCAGACACTTGCGTGTATACACTCTTGAGTTGCATCCAACTGTAGGTATTCATTTTTTTTCCATAATGACAGGATTTTTCAAACCTTTTTTAGGATACTGTATTTTTTAATATTATAAAATCCTTCTAATAATTAAGCCAAAACATAAAAATTGTCAAAAACTATAGCAAATTTAGAATATTTTAAAACCTATAAAAAAATTTTCGCTGTTCTAAACCGTCTTTGACAGTTTCTGCCTATATGTCAACATAATCATCAAGTTATTTTGTAAGGTTTTGGGTTTTACAAATGCCCATTTTACACAGTAACTTGTTAAATAAATAACCATTAACGCTATTGAAAGACAATAAAATGTTACATCTGATGTAATAATTATCGTTTTATTTAAAAAAATTAAGATCCCATAATTAAAACATTCTGATTTAATAGCACATGTCAAATACAATTATTGTTTTGGTATTGTCTGCATTGAAACTGCGAGTTTCAACATCTCTTTAGCCAGTCGAAACAAAACAATTTCATACTAATGCGACTGTTGGCGGGTAGAAACCGATAGATTTTTTCCCTAGAACGGAAACCGTTCAATTTCACCCTGCTGAATGAAGATGGAATCATTTTAACCTTGTCAAAATAATTTTATTATTACACCTTGATCGAAAGCTTTGCTTTTTTGTCCTATTTTTAGGCACGAAAGTGCCTGATCCATAGGTCACTGGTTCAAGTCCGGCTCGAAGGACCGTATGTTCAGCACGGCGGTGGTCCGTACTTAATAGTTCGATATAGTGATGGGCACAATCGAGCGATATTAACAATCGAATGAATAGTAATAGTAACTGTACAACAATCGAAAGAATCATTCGAATGATTTATTCGGATGTACCTTCTTTCAACTGTTTGTGCGTTACCGTTTGTGGCTAGACGGCTAAACTGAATTCCCACATTTCTTTTAGTTGCACTTTGGACATTAGATTATGGATCATCATCACTAATGAAAAGTAAAATAAACAGGATTTTACAATATCCAGATGTTCAAAATAGGTTAAAACACGAGTTTAATTCTGTTTGTAATTTATATAATTCCTTCAATAAAAGGACAATACCCTTTAAAGAAAAGGATTTTCTTGTTTTTTATTACATAAGAATTTAATGCTTTATTAATTAATATAAATTAATGTAGATATAATATATGTATTTACAAAATATGCTTCAAACGAAAAGTCTTCAGAAAAAATTACAGCAAAGAATTGATTTAATAGTTTCTTTTTCTGAAACAAGTACAATTTTTTTTGTGAATAGGTTGTTTTATAGGTGGTCGTAATAATAATAGATTCAATATCTAATATATAAAATTCTATAGAAATTAATAAATTCCACAAATCCAAACATCCACCAACGGTAGTTCGATTGTCAAGGCCGAGAATTTCTACAATTACTTTAGTTATTTTCAAACGCTACTATTTTTATTCGATCGTCAAGACCGAGAACTTCTACAATTACTTTACTTTTTTCAGCCGCTACTATTTTCATTCGATCTTCAAGACCGAGAACTTCTACAATTACTTTACTTTTTTTCATTGTTACTATTTTTTCATCGAGAGAATCGTAGCATCATTTCGAAACAATCGACGTTCGGCAACAATCGACTATTTCGAATGAATTCATTCGAATTGCGCACATCACTAGTTCGATACTTACCCAGGTAATCAACATTTGTACAACACCAAATTCTAGGGTAAGTGTCAGTGATCAAACAAGTTTTACGTTGAATGATCTTTCACTTCTTCGAATGTTTAATTGTTGGTGGACCGCCTTGTGTTGTTTTTGCTAGAAAGATCATATGTATACACGTAATATTGATTACCGGAGTAAGTGTCGAACTATTAAGTACGGACTACCACCGTGTTTAACATATGGTCCTTCGAGCAAAAACAGCACAACTCTTATTTAGCGATAGACAAAACTTTAAGGAGTTTTGCAACACGCATTGCGCATAACACTTTAAGCATTATTAACAACCAAGTCTTTAATGCCATTGTCACACACTTAATTAATACTAAAGCTCTCAAACACAAAATAATACATGTAGAATACAATTTTTACATAGTGTTGTACGTATTAAATAGTGTTGCTCATTATTACAAAAAGGTGCTGTTATAAGTTATTAGTAACAGTGGCATTGTAACATATAAAAATGTGTGTGATTACAAACATTAAATAAAACAATATCAATAAGAAAAAAACATTTAATTTTCATTTGCTTCTTGATACTTCATTGCTATTTTTAAAATATCACGTTCACATTTCATTCGTAAGATGGGATTAATTATCCCCTGCAATTCAGTACTTATAAACTTAGAAAATACCTCCTAAGGCTCTTCTTTTATACATGTAATTGATTCCAACGCTGAAGTTATTTTGTTTAATACGGGCGAAGCTGCATTTTCACATTCTATTTTTCTTTTTTTATGGGTAAGCCCTTGATTATATCTAGCATTGTTATTAGAGCAGCCATTACCACTTTCAGTACTGCTTGTGTCTACCTGAAAGCATAAATAATATGAATTGGTATTATGCATTCACCTTAAACACAAGCAGAATGGGAAATAATTGCCAAAAATTTTTATAAATATTGGAGTTTTCCAAATTGTTTAGGCGCAATTGATGGAAAACATATTACATTTAGACCTCCTAGAAAAGATGGATCTTTTTATCATAATTATAAAGGGACTGATGGCATAGTTCTTATGGCAGTTGTAGATCCGAATTATAAATTTTTGAACGTGGATATAGAACGGAATGGGCACACCACTGATAGAGGGATTTTTCAAAGTAATGCTATATCTTATGTTATAACACACAACACGCTCCTCATCCACAGTGTTTACCAGGGCTCCATATGTTTTTGTTGCTTGTGATGCTTACCATTAATTGAAAGATTAATGAAGCCATTTCAATTGCATGGACTTACAAATGATCAGCGTATTTTCAATTATAGAATATGTCGAGCTAGACGAGTTGTCGAAATTGCTTTTGGAATTATAGACAATAGATTTCGAATTTTGTTAAATACAATAAATTTTAAAGTGGAAAAAGTTGAACTGATAACTAGAGTTTGTTGTATATTGCATAATTATTGAATTTTTTATCGCTAGTCTACAAAGATAGCGTAGAAGAACATAATCAGGTAACTGTACCAAAACGTAATAACGGTTCCTGTACGGTTCTGGTTTAGCTTAAAGATTTTTTAACGGTTCCGGTTAAGGTTTCTATACACAAAAACGTCCTGTTCTTGTTTTTTTCGGTATTTTTTTTTTGGTTCCAGTAATTCAACTATTTGAATAAGTAACTTAAAACTTATACAACTCAACAGAAGTGTACAGAAGTTAAGAAAGCATCAGTGTCATGACCATTTTTCCTTTAAAGATTTGATCTAAAGTGGCCGATTTTCGAGATACTTGCAATTAAAGTTTTCAGGCCGGTCCTGACTATTTAAATAAGTGTAGACTATTGACTTTATCTATGCGGTAAATTCTGAGAGATCTGTATTTTAAACCGTATTGTGTTGATTTTATTTAAATTCTCAATCATCTACAAAATAAGTCGTTAATAAAATAATTACAATAAATAAATAACTACAATGTCTATTTCTTCGTTTTGACCTGACCTAACATAACAAAATGTGCTTTTTGTACATGACTACGATTATCTTGTTGCAACCAAAATTTAAGTTTAAGAAGTATAAATATCAAAATTCGCTTTCTTTGAACTCACTTTGACAACCTGCTTTATTTCTGTCTCGATTCGATTTCTTCAGTTAATGCTAAATTATTTGTCTAAATTGCTTTCATGAAACTTTATTTTGGCGTGTTTGTGTGAGATTGAAAGTATTATTCTTACCTACGAAGGTCGTGGGGTGCAATAATAATAAATCAGCTTTTTTGCATTTGTCTTAAGCAAACATAAAAAATACTATAAATAAATAAATAATAATAATAAAAAACATAATAAAGGAAAATACGTAAAAAGGATTACAGTATGGTTATTGGAAGAGTTGCGACTTTGGTCAAATGACAAGAAAGTTATTTGATCTTCAACCAAATTTAATTGCATAAACACATGGTTTCTTTGATAATAAAAAAAATATTGAGTTTAGTTTTTCATTAAGTTAGTAGAAAATTATCAGTTAATGTAAATTATTAAAGAACAGCAATAGTTTATTAGCATTTTTGTAGATCTTAATTTTTTTTTATAATACCAATTTGGGTTTTTATAGATTATGACAAAATTTTGTAATTAAATTTGGTTAGTATTTTTTTTGCTTTTTTCACACGGCTGTAAATATTTAAAACCTTCAATTTAATTAAAATGTATTTGGTTATTAACAGTTGACCACGCAATTATAGATTCTGAAATATTTTGCTGCCATGCTGTATAAAAAAAATCTATCAATTTAGTTATTAACTTTCATTATATTTTATCATAAATTCTATAATAAACATAATGCGTGTATGATCACCATAAACAATTAAAAAAGTTATTACATTAATATATCTACTACCAATGATACTATTAACCGACATAATTCTAATGCTAAGTTACATAAAATAGTTAAACAATTCCAATCGACCTATGACTCGCTTATCTTTTAATTTAGACACATAGTAATAATCACTTTAAAGCTTGACTAAACAAATTAAAACGTATGATACCAAAACATAAAGACCAATATTTAATTATACTATTAAAATAAGTTTAAATAGAACGTGTGATGAAAAAAAACAATAATATTTAGAAATATTTTTTAAATTATAAAATAAGAAAAACGAAGAGCACTTAAAAAAACGATTGCACTGTAGTATTTGTATGGTTGGTGGAAAATTACTGTTGAAGTTGCCTTAGCAACATCCAACCCACAATAGAAAATAAGAAAAAACACCTTGAGAATAAAATCGTTTAACATTAAATTTTAATTTTTGTTAGGATAATTGTTTTCAAATTCTCGTTGCCAACAAAATATCTTCGAAACAGTGAAGTATGTACATACGACTTGAATTAAAATCTTACATAAGTATAAAAATAGTAATAAATCAATACTTGAGTATTGTATCTATTTATCAAAGTTCAATTATAAAAATTATTGAATGTATCAAACAAGGATTAATAAAATATTACAAAATCATAGCCAAACGACAAAGTACTATTAATTAATTAATAATTATTATAAAAAAAAGAACAGACTGCAAAAAAATGCATCAAATAAAATGCACTAAAAAGCAAAAAATAATGGTTTAATTTAATTACAACTAAACGACGAAATTTTTATTAAATGAAATGAAATTACTTTTTCATCGACTTGAAAAACTAATTTCAACGAAATAAAAATGTTGTCGTTTATTTGTAACTAAATTTAATTATTATATTTTATTTTTAAGTGCATTTTATTTTATGTATTTTTTTGAAGTCGGTTCTTTATTTGTTAAAAAATTTTAATTTTTATCTTTTTAGTGACGTTAACAATAGTGCCCTAAGTTATAATAAAAAAACAAAAATGATTTCAGTAAAGACTGGTATAAAATGCAAGTTTTTTTCTTTGCCTAAAATTTTATCGAATTAGCTTCCGTTTCACCCCTAACAAGCTAGATTAATTATAGCCACTGAAAACTTTGAAAATGTACATCATTCAAGAAAATTTCATGTCGATGTAAATTTGGGAGCTTTTTCCCATGGATCCCATCATTAGATCAAAATCGTTCAACGTGGTATACGTAACATCCCATTATATGTAATAAAGCTATAGAATATTTCATTTACTGATTTTTTATTAATTTGATGCCCCCTAAAATTAATTTCTGTATACGCCACAACGACACCTCGTCTTTCTTTTGAATTAACCAAATTTTTCTATAGGTTTTTATACGTCGGTTTGCTACATGCTACTTAGTAGTCAAGTAGTAAATTATTGTACGTTTACAGTCAAATAGATTGCTTTTATAAATTTATAAAAGCCCAGTCTGAACAACTTGACAACCTACAAAACTCCACTTTTGATTTTCTTGTTGCTCGTTCCAATTTTTTTCGTCTTTTTTTTGCTTCTATATCTTACCGGCTGATTAATATTTTTCCTTGACTGTACTACACAATATTACTATTTAATTATTTAATTTATTTTGGTTTTACGATTTTAGTATACTTTATTTTGTTCTAATGTTTTTAAATGTAATGGGGCAGGCTTTACACTGCCAACTCCCGGTCGTTTGTTCTATTATTTTGCATATTGGAAGTTATAACTCTTCCTTGCATTGTTGGGTTCTCTAATGAACATTTATAAACTACGTGTTGTAATCCCCAGTAGTAGTTTTAGTGTCGTATAGTGCATCAGCTATCTTCTCTTATAATTGTATTGTAGCAATTCTGTTTCTATCGCGGAGTGGTTTTGCTGATCACTTTTCTACATTTTCGGTTTCGTGTAGCATAAAAGTTTTTGTAATAGTCTCTTTTATTTCTTGTTTGCTGGCTTCGTCGTCGCATTCCTTTGGAAATAGTGTTTTTGTTTTTCTTATTACGCGGGCCCGGGTTTTTTGCAATGTCAGCAACAAGTTCTTGTTATGGGCTCTTATAATACCTTTCTTTAATGTTATTTTATGATTTTCATCATCGTGGTTCTATACATAAGGCATTGGTCTATGTATACACAAGACCTTCCAATTCAGTATATTTTCTTATTAGGCTTTGTGCTATTCTATAGCTTTAGTGGATCTCTGGTATCTATTTTTGTCAATTTCTTGATCACCTTGCAGGTGTTATTTAGTTTTTTGACTCGTACGTGATCTTCTTTTTAGTCATCTTCATTTGTTTAAAGTTTCTATTTTTATACCAAAGTTTTTACTGTAATTATATTTGGAAAAACAAATAATATAGCTTACATTTAAATAAACTAGATTATGTCAGAGATCATAAACCAAATAGATCAAAAAATATTTCATTATCTTGTATATTATCTTTAAAATTAGCATTGTTTACTAATAAACAAAATGTTAGCCAAAACACATGTGTAATATGGACATATTGTAATGGACATCTAGGTTTTTCCAAAATTTAATTATGGCATCTTAGTGCAGAATCTATTAGAAGTTTTTCTTATTTATGAGAAAAGAATATTTTTAAAACGTTTAGTTTGAATGTGTTGTGCTAATTAAGATAAATGTGTAAACATAAATGGTAAACAAATCTCAAGGTGACATGACGCGTTTGATAATGTTAGAGAAATGATAGGTTTGCCATTTCTGACAGAAGTATCCAAATACTATTGTAACATTTACGAAATTTAAAAAAATCAATTGATGCGTACATCAGATATAGTTGTGGCGTAGTATACATTATATATTCATTTAATTTGTCCATGATACACATTTAATAACAAAAACTAATCAATCATTGTACTTATTTCGCTTTAATGAGTGTTTTTCTGCTTTTCACATCATCAATTATGTACTATCAAACATAAATAATTTAGTTTCACTGAACAAAGTAAAAATAAAAATCTATAAAACCACTGTAATTTTATAGAACAATCAAATAAGTAAAATGTTTTGTTTAATCAAATATTTATAATTATACTACATATATCGATTTAGAAAACAATCATCTGAAAATTTATTGTATATTTAGAATAAATATTCTAACACACGAGTAAGAATGTTTAATTAATTATTATAATTAATGTTTATTTATTTCTATCCCAATAGATGGACGTTGTTGGTTGGTAGCAATAAATTATTTGCTTAGAACTATTCTTTGAATTGGCGACGTTTCGCAGACTCACGCGTCTACTTCATCGGGCCTTCTATTATTCTGGAGAATTAATTACTGTTCAACCTTAAAATACGACTTTACATTATTGACAAAATCGAGGTAACTGTTAGGTTCGATCTTAATAGACAACGAAGAAAAAGTGATAGAAGACCTGAACAGAGAATTGAAAAATAGGATTCAAAATGATCGACTTACAAAAAATTAGAGCTAAAATATTTAAGTACGTATTAGCTATTGAATATTGAACAACAATTAACAGTATACACCTTTCTGCAGTTGTGAAGAAAAAAAACAGAAAAACAATTTTCTTAGCTAATATAAAAAACTACATATCTTATTACTATGGTAAATCACAATTAGATATCGACAAGGTTGTCAACAATTTATTACTTTTATATTTATATTGTAGACTCGGACGGTATCGCGTTGTTGAAAATATAAAAATATACAAATAATAAATTTAATATGATTTTTATGAATCATAATTGACAGTTAATTAAACATAATTTTATTTTGACCAGAGAGGACTTGAAAAAAACCCAACACATCTTTGAGGAATTAGTTTAGCACAACATTTATCTTGTTTGAGTTTGTCAAAATTTTTTGGTCTAAGATGGAAAAATTTGTAAATGTCATTACAACACAATTTCATACTTTTTTTAATATCGATTTTTCAACGTTTATGTCGCATAGTCAAAAGTACAATTATTTATTCAACCCTAATCGTACTGTTTGTCTATGTTTATGGTTGTCGAGAGTTTCCATATTTATAGCTGAACATTTAACACTAGAACCGCCACTGAATGTAAATATCTAAAAGCGCAACTTGTGGTCAAATTGACCCTTTCTATAATTTAACAAATGCTGCAAAAGTTTACAGAAACACAAAGTTAGAACGTTTTAAAGTTCACAAAGGGCAAAATTAAAAAAAATTAAGTCCGTACCAAGGTTCTAATAGTTCCAAATAGTTTCCAAAAACTGTAGATGAAACTATTTCGTCATCTCGTATTTATTGGCAATTTAGTATTGCCTCTTGATAAACAAAATTTATAATTTAATTTAATTTAAAGATAACAATACTGACATCAATATTATTACGAACATACACATGAACATAAATTTCTTATTGATGATGACAGAAGTAAATATTTTTTAACAAACTTCGTAGTAAGTTGTTAATTAATATAAATATGTAAACATAAATTTAGAAAAAAAATACTTCAAGATGATGCATTTGATAATATTAGAAAACTTTTAAAAAATCAATTCATGCTTACGTCAGATAAAGTTGTGGCGTAGTAATATAACTATGATACACATATAATAACATAATCCAATCGATAATTTTTATTTTGTTCTCTATGCGTTCCTATACCATTCATCCGATAAGGATGACATATTAAGAGATTCTTTTGTGTACACTCGTGAAAGTTCTGACCACTCAAAAAAACAAAATAAAAATATAATTTTTGATTTAGGTATATAAAAAATGAATGTATGTATGTTTGTCCTCTATGCTCGTGAAGGTTTGTGATTACTCAAAAAAGAAAAATTAAAATAAAAATAAATTTAAAAAAAACATCTTTTATTAGTATAGGTGATTTATAAATGACTTAGCTGTATTGAATCTGCATGTAGGAGAGGTAAAAAGTCACTACTTTGTTTACTTTTTAAACGGCGACGTTTCCTGACGTTATTGTGTCACAAATGTAAATAAAAACATTTGCTGTTTGTAATTTATTGTATCATTATTTCTACACTAACTGTAAGTCTGTTTGCTTATTTATTTATTTAATTTTACATTTGTGACCATTTGGGAGAGCTCATCTTGGACCTGTTTTTTATTGACACAATGCGCACAATAGCGTCACGAAACGTCGCCGTTTAAAAAGTAAACCAAGATGTGAGTTTTGGCTTTCCTACCAGAAGGTTCAATACGGCTAAGTTGTTAACTATATTTAGGAGAAATAATAAATTACCAGTTATTTATAAAAATATATCATATACTTTTTTTTGATGATCGAGAACCTTCACAGGCGTACGCAGAACAACGTATTAAAGTATCAGCACATAGAGAATTATTTTCCGGTTTTTAACCGCGTTCCATATTTACACTTTTCACAAAATTTATAAAACTTAGAAAACTTACAAACTTTGAAAAATTTACAATGTTTGACGTTTCGACAGTCAGGTCGCTGTCTTCTTCATATGACTGTCGAAACGTCAAACATTGTAAGTTTTCTAAGTTTTATAAATTTTGTGAAAAGTGTAAATATGGAACGCGGTTAAAAACCGGAAAATAATTCTCTATGTGCTGATACTTTAATACGTTGTTCTGCGTACGCCTGTGAAGGTTCTCGATCATCAAAAAAAAAAAGTAATATGGAACGCGGTTCAAAATTCGAAAATAATTATTTGTTAAAAAAAAATCATGGCCGCGAAAGCCTCAAAAATAAAATCAGCACATAGAAAACAGACACATGTATATACCAGGTGAGACTACAAAGTATAAATCCATCGAAACTGTGACAAATCAAGACGAATCAACAAAACGTAGGTGACATCGAGATTATTCTCAAACCACCCAGTAGTATACGTAAAGCAGTAAATATCCATTAAAAAAGTAAACAAACAGGCCACGTGACGCGAATAGTCTCGATCACCCGTTATAATCTCTGCAAGTGTCAACTAAATTTGGAAAATTCATACTTCTCACATGGACAACTGCATCTGGCTTGCTCACCCTTTGGATAACCGTTGACTTATTTGTATAGCCATCAGACGAGAAAACCAATTATATTACATATTTAAAAGAACTTCAACAAGCACATTAATAATTTAAACAATTTTTTTACCTGGCATTGCAACGCATGCCAAGTAGATTTAGTATGAATATAAAATGTCTAACATTTTCAGTGTTATCGAATGTTTAAAATATACAAAATAATAATCCAAAACAATGTTTTATTACTTGCCAAATTAAAATTGTACAATAAATTTGGTCAACTTTCGAGCAGAAATACTCGTCATGCGATCGATGGAAAAACTAAGATAGAATAGAAATCAATTATTTTTAGTAAATTTACAATATAAGTTCATCTAAGCTTATTAGAATACATGACAACAGTAAAATGTTTATACTCTCTTACTATACAATAAACTAAAATCTTATATAAAAGATTTAAAAACGTGATTAAAAGAATGAGAAGAATGATCCCTTCTATCGCCCGATTTAATTCCATTAAATTCTTTTTATGGGATTATCTGAAAAATAATAGAACAATGTTATGCTGTTTCGGGTGAAACTATTCGAGTTTGTATGAACGAGTTTCTAAACCGAATTCGTATGTATCAGAAGGTTCGAGGCCAACACTTTTAACATATATTAAATTAGCTTAATTAATAAAGATATTAAATAAGTTTAAATTATTCAAAACAATAGTAGTTACACAACTTAACACAAAGACTGATTTAATTTTTTAAATAACGTACAAATAGAAATAACGAACTGGACATGCCCGTTTAAATACTTAAATAGGTAATATACTCAGTATTTTAATCGCGTTTTTAATTAAATCTCTTCCCAATACATTTAACATTTTATTCATTTCATAGATAAATTACATTGATATATCATATTTAAAAATAAAAACAATAGGTTCCTATTAAAAAAACGAAAGTATTTCTCTGTTACGCAATAACCCATAATCGGATAACGGCCAAAATTACCTCGTCAAACTCTTTAAGTAATCCAATTTACAACAACAAATTTTATTATTTTCGTAACATGCTTGGTTCAAAAGATAGGAAGATGTTTTTATCCATTTGCTTAACCCTGCTTACAATCAGGTGTAAACAAGTAGGGTAGGTCGGGGCAAGAGTTGCCAGTTCTTACGTCTATTAAAAATCTAGTCTATTTCTAAAATATTTAAGTACAAAATGAGTTTTTTAAAGACATTCGTTTGGAAACTGTTGTCCCATCGAGTCAGACAATAGTTGCCAGTGGAAACTTTTGTTCATCTCAACGATTATCAGCAAGGAATACAACAAAAACCACAAAAGTGACTAAATCATATTTTATTATTCATTACTTAATAACAGAAGCGCAAGTATCAATACATTATGGTTAATCGCTCAAAGTCAGTAAAAAAGTAACTGCTTAACAATCGCCCGGAAGTATTTTAATTTTTTTGGATTGGATAAAGTCAAAACATATCGTTGGTCAACAAAAGCTACTTCATTTGTTTCCGAAAATCGTCGAGTCTGAGGAACCCTTTTATAAAAGTCATATTCATCATTACAAACTCGTAAGAAACATAGAGTTTTGCCGAGTTTTTGATTTGGCTTGAACTTTCACCACAGCCAAATCGTTTAGCTGCAACTTTATATTTCTCGGCAGGTTTTCATTTTCTGCTTCAGAGAAAAGTTCTTCTGAGGGGAGCAATGCTTTTCGCGCTTTGCTAATTTTCCTTTCCGTTATTGCCTTATCTTTCTCTTCTTTCTCTTTGTGTTGTTCCTCTATTAAGTGTTGAAGTAAGTAAAACGGATTTCAAGCCTTTGCCTGGCCTCTTTCTGTTGATTTTGATCTTTGGCATCGGAGTTATATCTTCTGCAGTAACAACAGATAGTTCCAAATCATCTGAAAATAACGGATCCAACTCAGGAGTGTACAGTGTACACTTGAGACTGACGGTCGCTGTTGTCATTATTAAAGCATATAAACCCCTCTTCATCATTCCCATCGGTATTTTGCTTCTCTGCAACTTCGGGTTCTTGGTCTGTTACTTCGGAGGGCAGAAAGTCTACATCTGTGAACTTATTACAATCGAAAGATAAATCCCAGTGGTGCGAAATCCTTGTAGGTCCGTTTCAACAGTACCAACTCTTGCAAAAGCAGTTTTAAATAATTCCGCGACTTCGAATTCAGTGGTCGTTTGCCCAGGTTTTGCGTTGATCCAGCTGTCTGCAGCAGCATTGTAAAATGTTTTGAATGGCCTAAAGAAACACGTGTCCAAAGGTTGGGTTTTGTTGCTGTTATGAGGTGGTAGGGTCAACAAATGAATGTGGTTTGACTTGGCAAAGTCAACTGTCATTAGGCTAGCGTGTGAAATATGGTTGTCTAATATAATAAGCAGAGGTTTATCTGCACTAAGCGTATTGGGCACAGTGGGACTGCTTGAAATTGGAAAATGGTCTTCTGAAGCGATCCCTGGAGAGCGACGATAGCACCGAAACGAAACTGCAGCTAGTGGGGCCGAGAAGCCGAGTGTCAGAAGTACACAAGACATTTGGATGTGAAGACGCTTGAAAAGGTTCTATTGGATGAACTGCAAAGAAGATGTAAAGGAATAGTGTCGCAAATGTAATTTATGCGCATCGGACCAATTGTAAAGCGCAAGGCAGTACAAAGTCGGAAGTCCATTCGAAAGGGTAGCAATTGACATCGTAGGTCCATTCCTAGAAACGGAACAAAAACATTCTGGTGGCCATGGATTATTTCACAAAATAGACGGAAGCGTACTCGATACCGAATCAACAAGCCACAACTGTTGCGGATGTGTTGGTGCAAGTTTTTTTGTCACTTTAGGGTTCCGTTGTAGTTTCATTCAGATCAGGGGTGTAACTTCGAGTCTGCTTTGTTCCAAAACGTCTGTCGAATGCTGGGAATCAAGAAGACCAGAACTACACCTCTTCGTGCTCAATCAGATGGCATGGTGAAACGGATGAATAGAACGACGAGGAAGTATCTCGCCAAAGTGGTTTCCGAACACCAACGAGACTGGGGTCAATATTTACATCTGTTTCTAATGGCGTAACGATCATCCGTTTACAAGACTACCGGGCGAACACCTTCTTGTGTGATGTTTGGACGTGAGATAAGGTTACCGTGCGATCTTCAGTTTGGATGCAAGCCTGGAGAAGAAGCTGTTGGGGATGACTACGTCAACCAACTCAAGAAAAGAATGCAGATCATCCACGATAACGCCCGAAAGAACAATCGCCGGTGACCGAATGATAGACCAATATGACGTAAGGGTCAAAGAAGGAGAGTTTCAACCTGGTGACCTGGTTTGGTTGTACAACCCACAACAAAAACGAGGGTTGCCTCCAAAGTTACAGAGACAATGGGAAGGCCCCTTACGCCGGCGATAAAGACACGAGAATGGTGAACCGAGTGATTGTTCGTATAATTTAAGAAGAAGAACGCTTGGATGAACTTAGAAAACAGCGACTTACAGTAGGAAGAGTTTTGAAGATTCAAGATCAACAACGGTCCATCTACTACTACTACTACCAAGGAGTTGCCTCATCAGAAGCCCAAATACATAGACTTATGGAACGCCTTGCTGGACTTGAGAGGCCACGTCATACAAAACAACATCAGGAAACTGGCGGTACCCAAGCTTGGCTGTGGTTTAGACCAACTGGATTGGATTATGGTGCGGAATAAGTTAAAAGTCATATCCCGGGGTGCCCGAGCTCAACTCTTGGTTTGCAGCTATAATTTGAGAAACACGACCGGGAACGATAAGACCGTGGACTGTTATTTCTATCAACAGGACGATGTAGAAATGGACAGAATTGTGCTTACCGTCATGACCCCTTATGGCATCTGTGAGTTTGAACCTGTTCTGAGACAGAACGAATCTTAGAAGGGGACAGTGTTACATTCTGTTTTCGAAAAGTGTTCGAAGGTTAAAGAAAATGAAGGAAACTCCTGGAAGCGATGAAATGATAACGTTCCGGATATAAATAGAACTTGCAACAAACGACTCATTGTGTAACCAACCTTTACGTGTAACTGTAACTGGCACTGTGATGAAAACGTAATGTTACGGCGAGATTACTTTAATTTGTTTTTGATTGGAAGTTACAAATTATGAATGCCATGAAAAATTTTATTTTTTTTAATACCTACTCGGCATTTTTAATTGTTTAGAAATTAATTCATCATTCCATTAGCTTATTAGCTTTATTTCAATTCATTGCAAACATTTGGAAGATGTAGGAAAAAAAGATAAAATAAATACATCTCGATTTTGTAGAAATTTTATTGCATTTGTATCTTGTGTTTGAGTTAACGTAGAAGACCATAATTATCTATAATTTAATTTAATACTTTGTAATACTTCTAACCCATTCAACCATAAATGACCAATGGCATTAATTAAACGTAATTTTTGTATCATTATAGTAACTTTAGAACGACTAAGCGAAGAATTAACGTTTAAAAAACGGCATCGTTTTTAATAACTAACCAACACGAATAGACGTGTCTCGTGCAAGGAAACAAAGTAGATGTTACTTATTTATTACCACAGGTAGGTAGATGTCTTTACATCACAATATCAAAAATTTCACTCAAAGTAACTGTAAATTAAAAAATTAAAAATATGTAAAATATTTTTCTAGGTCCTGAAAAAATGAAAACATTTTAAATAGCAGGTTTATCAAATAGATTACTGGTTAATTTGCTTGCGAAAGGAGGTTACATGTAAGTCTTGTATTTGTTCTTTTCTTATAACATCATATATTTTAGAAGGAGGTCTGATGATAACTTCATATGTATTTTGTTATTGCACAGTTCATGGTGCCAAACTCAAATCATGACATAACATTTTTGTTAATTGTAGTAGTAATTTAGTTAATTGGATCAAATATGATATTCACACATTTGTAGTTATCAATTTTTATGCTAACCGTGTGCCGTACCTATCCTATGTTACAACTTGATTACGTGGATTTGTAAGAGTATATAGGTAGTACCTTTTTATCAAGCAATTATAAATTTAAGAATTTTTTGGTTAGTTGGCGAAGGTTTGGTATAGTACAATGACATGGAGTCTTGGTTTTAACACCAATGCAAAGAATGAAGAAAAATATTTGTTGTCTCATCAGGTTTGGATAACTTTGTTTCAAATTAAGTTACACTAATTAAAATGTAGATGTTTTAGTTGGAAACTAAAGGATTTTGTACAAAAACTGTATATGGACAATTGATATAAATATATATCTTTAAATTTTAAATAAGAAGGTTAACAACTATATTACTGGTTCATTTGTTTGTGAAGGGAAGTTACACGTAAGTCTAATATTTTTTCTTTTCGTATAAAGTAATTCATAGCTTTATTTATTTTAGGTTGTAAATGCTTCATCGATGGTTTGGTTACACAACATTTTGCTATAGACTTGACTACATACGATATTCTTAAATGGTCTTACCTTAACGTCAATGCAAAGAAAGAACAAAAATATCTGTTTTGTCAGATAACTAACTTATTTAGCATCAACTTGAGTTAATTGAAATGTAGCATGTTTTAGTTGGAAACTTTTTTGTTCATATTGTATATGGAAAAAGGAAGACAACCAAACTGTCATTTATGGATTAAGGTATACAAGTAATGAAAAATAACTTTGAAACATATGATGGAATTATGATAAAAACATGGTAAGTAGGGGTTTAACATAAATAAAATAATTTAAAACTTTTTTTAGGTTCTCAGAAAAAGGAAAAACTTCAAACAAAACGTTCATCGTGTATTTAATCCGGTGGCCTTAAAGTTCTTGGAAAGTTACACATTATAGTAATTAAATATGTAAGTCTTATATGTTTTTTTCACCTACTCAAAATTTCTAATTGTTCATAAATTAGTTCAACGCGTCATTTGTTTTATTTATATTTTAGTGTAAAATCAAAAATAATACAGATTTAACGCTTATCATATCATTGCATTTGTATTGAAACATTCGCGAAGTTTTTGTAAATTTCGAGAACGTCTCCGTACTTTTTATCCACGTCTAGAACGTTCACGAAAGAATGTAGAGGCTTCTCGAATGTTTGCAGAAACGTATAAATACAGTACAAATAAATCGTAGGTCAGTTATCTCCCATAATTCGAAGACGGTGTTAAGAAGATTATTCAAGTCTAAATAAATAAGTAATTAACGCGTGTGAGATAAATCTACGGTGTATAACCTTGTACGTGACTTTAGTGTAAACAAACAATAAGTGTTAAATAGTTATCCGCGGACTTATCTTCGTGTAAGTGATAGTGGTATACATAAATTATAGTGTAAGGGTTTTTTATTAAATTTCCTTAGATTTAATTAGTTCGTGTACATATTTTTAGTATAATTAAATTCGTAGTTTTAATAAAAATTGTTACAGTATTGTGTTTTATTAACGTAGAATAAAATACTTTTGTAAATACGTAAAGTTTGTATATAGTTTTTGTATCTTGAATATATTTTTATTATATATATTTATTCTGTATATTGTATGAGTTATAGTAGTCCTACAAGGATGTCCAGTGTTACTACAAAAAGGCTAATTATACACGGTAATAAAAGTGTTATATATAACTAAATTTATATGATTCCGGTCTTTTTGTAGTAACTAGACGGTATATATTAGGTAACAATATAACGTAATAGAGGTGTTCAGTAACGTTAAAATTATGTATTAATATAGTGATCTGGTTGCCTTATTTTTTTGTATTATATTTAATTTAATTTTATTGTGTATATTGTTTGAATTATGAACGCCCTACAAGAAAGTCTAATTATTCTCTATAGGTAATAAAAATGTTATATAAACAACGTTATACAACTTTTTGTTGTAATTATAACATTATCTGTATAACATAATAGAGGTGATGTACTAGTAAAAAAAAGGGATATATCCAGCCGTTTTACGACACTAGTATTTTAGTTGAATCACACTGTACAATAATCTTTTTCTAATAAATGAAAACTTTATTTTAAATTAAAAATATTTCTTGTTATAGGTAACATTCCGACGGCGAAATACAAACTTTGTTCGTAAAACTATATATATAATTAATCAATTATTTTAATTAAAGTCATTGCTTGGTACTAATGTTTAAATGAGTAATAAATGCATAAAGTTTCGGCAAACGTTCGGAAAGTAATTATTAATATTTTTAAATTGGGATTACATAGTTTTGATGCTCCTTTGGATTTTTCATGTCTTTAATTTTTTTAGTACGCGAAACTAAAACTAAAACACGCAGTTATTTGGCAATGTCTAAATAGTCTCGATCGCTTTTAGATTTTGATACGCATTAGTTCAAACATGTTTACTCATAAGATTCAAATCAATTAACGATAACTGTTTTATAGCATAACTGTCACACTGACACTTGTAAAACCAAGTGACATTTAATACTATGAATAATTTGCTTTGATAAGGTTACTATCCTTGAAATTTGCTACAAAAAATTTGGCTACACATTAAAATTTAATTAGGACGTTTTACAGTATTTTTATTAGCACTGATAATCTTATACTTGCATTGTTTGGGATTTCTATTTAAAGAAAATTTTAAAAGAAAAAACGTTTATTACCATAACAATTTACCACAAGTGAAATGTATCACAATTTTATAAAACTATTGTACTTAAACTAATCTAATTACAAACGTAAATAATATACAGCGTTTATTTATACAATCGATACTTTGTTAAGATAATCATCAAATACATATAAAGCCAATGATGAATCGGGACTATCAAGTAATTTAGTTAAATCGCTAACATGGCCTGATAATTTGCGAATAGTTTCGGAATCCTTATGAATGAATTCGTTTTCAATATAGGATACGATTTCAGGATCGTGGAAATCTTTAGATCGTTCTGAAGCTTGACCGTGAATATGATATGCAGCTTCTGCCATATCCTTTTCGATTTCTAAAGCTTTAGCTAAACTGTTTATTTCGTACAGTTCATAGACTTCATTATTATTATTAGGAATATTAGCCCTCATTTTAGTGAAATCCATTTCACCACCACGTTTTGTAATGTGCTTTATTAAATCGATAGCTTTCTCCCATTTTGAATTTGATAAGTCCATAAAGAGTTTTTCAAATCCTTCACGACTTTTCTGGTAGTTACCGAAATAGGTTGACATTAACATGTATTCGAAATTGAGCACAATGTGGTTCTTCACATATTCTTGGAGATGCGGTAGTGCTTTATTGATACCTCCATATTTCGAATTACATTTTTCTGGGTTGATTTCTTCTAAAATAAAATAAAAACTTTAGGTATGGATTCAGTAAGCGATTGTCCTTACTTTTATCATGACTGCAAAATTCTTCGATGCCCTTGTAGCAAACACCATTATTAACTGCAAAAGCAGCTGCTAGGAGGCTTACAAACACGCACAAAACTTTCATGATCCCTATTAAGAGGTCCTTAATTACACATAAATAGTTTATTTTTAATTTTAGTCATACAAACCTGGTATCTCGCCAGCGTAATCACGTACAATGATAATTCTTGAACAAATGCAACAAAAACAACTTGGCGCATGCGTTATAATTTATTGCGCATTTAAAACAAAGAAAAATGCTGCGTCAAGGAAGGTTGGTAGGGGATTTTTCGTGCCGATGTTGACTATCGTAGATTAGTCAGAAACAATATTCAGCAGATGTTCTCGTGTGTGTCCGTAATTTGAAAGTTATCGCGCAATTCATTTATTATCGCTTTAATCAAGCTTCGCACTTACGTAAATTTTATTCTAGTCACCTTCTATACCAGTGAGTGTAAAGGAAGACTAGAGAACTATTATTTGCGTGCTATTTAATTTACTAAAAAATTTTTAATCATGAAGGTTATACTATCACTTACCATCATTTTTACCGCTATTGCCCTAACTTCAACCAACACACCATGTAAGTAAAAAAAAAACAAATACAATTTGTTTTGTACCGAAGCCTACTAGTAACAAACAACTGATAATTATATAGGTGACCATGGCGCACTTGATATTCCTGATAAATGGATTGACATGGTGGATTCGTGTTACGATCAAATGAAGAATCAAGTCCAAGAAGAACTAAAAGCGTCGATTCAGTATTTAGCAATGGGTGCTCATTTCTCTAAAGACACTGTGAACCGACCTGGATTTGCAAAATTCTTCTTTAATTCGGCTAGCGAAGAACGGCAGCATGCCTTAAAACTCATCTCTTATCTTTTGATGAGGGGAAAATTAACTACAGTCAGCGATCTCATTAAAAAGAATGTAAGTGAAAATAAGTATCATAATTTTTAAAAACAAATGTATTATAGATTGTCCCTAAGATAACTATCTGGCACGATGGTCTCCGTGCTTTAAAAGATGCTTTAGAACTCGAAGGTAATGTAACTCAAAAGATCCAGAACGTAATTAAAGTCTGCGAAACTCCTCTTCGAGCAGATGAAAAGAAATTCAATGATTATCACGTATGTACAGCTAAGTTATTTATACAATTTATTCTAAAAATTTTCTTATCAGTTGGTAGATTACTTGACTGGAGAGTTCCTTGAAGAGCAATATAAAGGTCAACAAGAACTGGCTGGAAAAGTATCGAATCTAGAAAAAATGAAATTGACTCATAAACAGTTGGGAGAGTTCATGTTTGATAAGAAATTGTTAGAAGAGTAATAATTGAGATTAGACTGTAAGCCGAGTGTTTATTCCTTTTTATAAACTTTGTGATAATATTCTTATGGTCAATATATATTTTCACATTGTATATTTTTGGTAGTATTAGGTGAAATAGTTTGTATGTTAGGCCTTTGTAAATTTCTTTATGTTACAATAAAATATTAATTGATAGTACTCTGGTAAATGTCATAGAAGTTTTGGAGGTTTTTAATTTGATATGATTTGAAATTGGTTCATTTCAAGGTTATGTGAGTCGAGATCTGTACTGCCATTTCTGTTGAGTTTTATAAAATGGTTTGGTGGATCTGAGTTAATCAACGTTTCTGTGACTAAAATTAAACAAAAGCAATTACAATAAATTAACCCAAATCAATTAACTATATGTTTTTAATATTAACTAAAACTCGTGTGTAAAAATAAGATAAGGATATTGCTACAAAAATCTTGTTTGAATTGAAGACTTGTTTTAAATTGCTCTTGTTTTTATATGAGTACGAGTTTAGTATTATCAAGTACCTCTGTAAAGTTCATATGAAGGAAATGAACTCGAACATATAAGAGTACTCTCATCAACAAACTTCTGACAAGCGTGAATCCTGTGCTACAGTTTCGGGATCGAGAACTACAAAACGGCCACCTAACGTCTTTCATTTGGGCAACACACCTTACAGATTAGTTATTTTCAATAAGGTTAAGCACAGTTCAACGTCTTGTTATTTGGTCTAACCTATAGTAATCCGATCCTGAGTGTACCTGCACCATTAAAGATTTCTTGTGTATCTTTCACTTCAAGCAAAAATACCAGTAGGACATATAGTGTTTAGTTTATCATCAAACAGCAGTCAAAATACGTAAAGTAAAGATAAATACATGAGATAGAATCTTGTAGCAATGTCGTAGAACTGTTATATAGACTGTCAAGATCGGTAGCTTTATTATTACGTATTCTTCTCGCACTCGCGGCTACCCATTTTGGTTGGACCACACTTCTTTTTTTTCACGCTCAGTTTGTACCGTTGTGCTGCTTTTATACAAAATTCGCTATTTAGTTTTTGCCTCATCTGCTAGGGCTTTTAAGTAGGCTACGTTATGTTAAAAATTCTTTAATATAAAATTTATCCTCGGTACGCTCACGTTTCGTTGTTGGAGTAGGGCTAGAATGTCAAATTGTCAAACACGATTTTATTCTTCCGGTACAGTTTAAAAAACGCAGACATCCTCTAGCGTTGTGTACGTCCATCAAAGTTTTTATTGATAAGTATTTCAGACACCTCCATGTGAGTTGCAATCGAATATTGTGGCGATCTGAGTGAAAGTCTTTATTTGGGGTGAGAATTTATTTCTTGTACTGTGGTTTAATTTTATTCTTCAATAATTTTTGTAGCGAGTTTACCTGTGTTTTCTATCTGTGGAGTTAACACCACCTACATTTTCGAAGGGTTGAATACAATTAGCATCTTATTGGAGAAAACAATTACCGAATTTACGAAGTTAGTTGAAGGGATACTATGCGCATTCGCTTCTTTTCAGTGGTCGTATGAATTAAAAAGGGATTTACTTGTGATAACACCGTATGTACGTTTTCTTTTGTGTTAGATTTCAATTAAGTTTTAGCATTGAATAATAAATGTAAGAAGAAATGCAACTGAAGGGGCGATATCGTATCGACTGCTTGGATCGAGATATAGAGGTCGCTACGTTCGTATTGGATCGAGATTTTTCAGTTCTTGCGTGTCTGTCGACTTGTAAACTTCGGAATTGAATTGAAAGTTTTTCTTGGGTTAACATTGCGATACGATTTTTGAAATTCTGGTAGTAGTAATGTTTGTTTGAACTTTTGTTTAGTTTAAGTGTAAATATATTATTGATTTATTTTTAAAATGGGAAAAGTTACAGATCACGGTTGTGTTTATATTAATTGTTAAAATAATAATACCGAAAACAAAGGTACTAGTTTTCTTAAGGTTTTTATTAGTGATAAAGTGCGTGCTAAAGAATGTTAGAAAAACTGTGGAAATATAAACATTGCCACAATGGACTTGGAAGATTTAAAACAAAAGAAGATTTGTGAGAAGCATCTTCGTAGATAATGTATAACAACAAAAGGAAATTTTAAACACACTGCAGTTCTTGTTCTACACCTTCAATCAGGTAAATATTTTTAAATTTTTTTTCTACCAAACGTTTAAAAATGGTTTAAATTAGCATCGGAGAATCTCCTTGTCCGGATTCTTCTTCTTCTTGTTGCACTTAACTGTACAATAACTTAAAATAATTACTGTAAATCAGTAGCTGAGATCGCTATTATTTTCTACGATCAATGATCGCAATCATGGTATTTAGAATTAATTAGTAATCGACTGTTGCTAAAAAGTCGCTCGTGTAAAGTTAGTCATAAATCTAGCCATAAACATTCGATTTTCGTTTTCCGGGATACAATAACGTTTGGAGTATTGAAAATCAACATATCTAAGTATTTTTTAATATTGTTTCTAAACAATAAATTAATTAAAATTTATTCATATTTAGATTAAAAAAAACATATTTACAAAAATTCACAGAAAATAGATACTACTGTGATGTTTTTTTTCGACATGACGTGCTATTTGAATTCTGATGCAAACTTACGAACAAATAGTTTAAAGCATTAATAAACAACATATTAAAAAATAAGTGTCGTTCTTTCGTAAATTAAATGTTTCTATTTGAAATTGACCCTGAAAAGATTGTTGAGTAATTAGTCATAACTCGTGTTGATATTTGTCTCAAACATAAGATTTATGAATTAAAAATAAATTTGCAATTCTTTTCAAATACGTATTGTCATTTGTAGTTAATGCTTATTGTTTTTAACTTCATGTGTTTTTATGATTTACCTTGGTGTTTATATAAAGCTAGGTTTTTCCCTAAATGCAGAATGTGTGACACAAATTTTACAAACGTTCTTTCCTAGAAGAGTTTTCTAATTCTCTTTGAAAAGAATGCATTGTTAAATTTCTGTAAACAAAAAAAATATAATTCAATGTTTAAATTCATGTTACTTTTTTATTAAAAAATCTGTATGTGGTTTAAAATTCTTACGAGGAAAAGAGGAAAGGGGTGATTTACCTACAAAATTTTACGATTTTCCGTGAACTACCTGCATACTTAAAGTTTATTATACATTTATTAAAGTAAATATTATAGTGTTATATTAGTCTTATTTGTTTATGCGACAATTAAAAGTATTAATTTCTTTTCCACAACCGCAATTGTTATTTTATAAGCAATCAATGATTGCGATCGTTATTGTACAGACGCTCGATATCGCGATCATTATTTTGCATAATGATCGATTCATCGTAATTGCATAATCGCTCTGGCCATTGCTTTAAATGTTTTTTGTTGATGTTGGCATGTCGAATAAAAATATCGTTTTTGTAAATGTTAGGGCAGCATTTCTGTAGCACCTTGTCTAATAAATACTTAGTTTTTTAAAAAATAAAAAAAATTATAAACAAAATTCATTTATGTTTATTTTAGCATGCTGAAAGCACTTTAATATAAATCCAACAATACATAAAGTATTTTTACAATTGTTTAAAAAAAATCGCAAAAATTTTGAAATTACTAATACTAATTGCATTTTCAAAACTTTATTTTTAAAATACTAAAAACTTAAACTTTTTTTACTTTTTGTGCTTATTTAGTATAATTTTTTACAGAAGCTGTAATTGTTGATATGAACATCAACCTAAGATACTCAAATGTAGTAGTTTCTCAAACATATGGAAGAAAACGTCGATTGTTATTTATTGATGACGATCGTGAAGACGAATAAATTTATTCTTTCTACAGCTCCAGTTCACTAAACGAAGGTATAAGTAGACAAGCAATAATACGTAATTTTTTAATATATGTTTTATAGTTGAAGATACGTCCTATAATATTTTGAAGATATCGGAACGACCACAGTGTGTTCTCAAATTCGTCAAGCCGTTAAGTTTTGACTAAACTACGCAACATAGTGATACAAATGGATTCTCCGTCAAAAATCCTTTTAAAGGATTAATTGGTCAATTATTCTTTGAGAAATTTAACATTAATTTTAATTTAAAATTATTTAAATTACGAGTCCACTAATAACAAATTCGTTTACATATGTTTCGAGCTTTAAAATAATGATGCTCATCTTCAGAAAATCTACAAAAAATGTTTACAACTTTTTTAAATACAAAAAATGTCATCAACATATCTTTTCCAATATATTATTTTTTGTAAGAAAATTTGGTGTTCAGAAATATATTTACTTTCTAAATTGTTTAAGAAGATTTCAGTAAAAATAAGTGATAAATTTGATAATCAATTTTTTAAACAAAATCTAGGTCTTTCAATGGGTTCTCCTTTATCACTTTTCTCAATTTTTTTAAGAAATTAAGTAAAGGTAACGATTTCAAGATTTCTTTTTCTAATGAAATATTTATTTAATTTTTAAGCTACTTAAAGGTAGTAAAAATAAAGCAATTTAAGCTGTATAGTTGTTTCTGAAAGGTGGTTTACAGTTCCTTTAGAGCTTCTTTAAAACTTTGCTAGTACCACAAAGAGCTGTATAAGCCCGATTTTAATGCATTAAAGGAGCTACCTAACAGCAACATAACTGAGGAATTTTTAGCTACTTAAACGCTTCATGGAGGTTTTAGTTTTTTCACAAACCACTTAAAAGTGTTCTAAAGAGTAACTTTAAAAGCTAAAGTAGTTATAAAAGCCGGTTTTAGCTGCAATTTGCTCACTGGGAAATTCTTCAATTACTACAGTTCATTTATATTAAAATATCAAATCATTTTTTGTTGAACTAGCAAACCAATTTCAATTACGATTTTAAACTTAAATTTTTTATATTTGTTTCTAAATTGCACCATCTTCCTTTTTAAAATAATTAACATTTAACATTTTGTAAAACTTACATTTTTAATTATCTAGTTACAAATTTTTAGATTTGAGATTGTTCGAAAAAATGTAAGTTAAAACTTTTTGTAATCTTAACTTTTTATAAGTTTTATAATTTATTATTGGTGGACTGGTAATTTGAATAATTTTAAAAATTGACGAATAATAACAATAAATCCTCATAACAATTTTCTTTTAATTTAATTTCCATTGTTTTAGTTATTTCTATGTTTTCGATTTATATTTTACAAAAATAAATAAATATTTGAATATACATATTTTTTTGTTTTCTTAAATATAAAGCATGATATTGTTTAAGTTTATTTGACATTGAGTTGTGTCATAACAATACAAGCTATTGTTTATGATATTAACCTGTTTTGAACAGGTAAACGGTAAAGTAAAGACAAATATAATAAAAGGTTCTAACTGGTACTTCATAAGAAATAAGTAAGTTCGCAAAATAGAAACCACGATTTTGCAGATGGCAGCAGGTCTTAGTCTATTAGTTTATGAAAAGAGGGGGTACAGACGGGTAAAAAAAAAGAGAAACAAGAGAGATAAAACTACAGTACGATTTTTAACACACTAGTTGCGCCTCTTCTTAAATTATTACTCAATGGTTTTAGGTAATACTGGTACGGAGCTAGCTAGTCCCCTACTTAAGGAAACCTAAGCTTTAAGTATTACATTTTCTATTTGTAATTCATAGTATTCTGAAGGTCATGTCGATTTTAGAATGACCGTACGTACATGTTAGATTCTTAACACAATTAACTATAACATCGTTTTGTTGTGTCATATTATACGGTGCGCTCTGATTCTCTAAATCTTCGATTTTCGTACTTTTGTATTTTCATTTACGGAAGTACAGTAATTCCTTTTATGAATGTAAAACTTAGGCCGACTAGGACAGTTTGTTGCACGACGTGTTGCCCAGTCGAGGGCGTGGGCTATCAAATCAATAAACAGAATAACGAGGTGGTTAATAATAATGTGGAGAACACCAAAACCTTAGACAATGTTCGTGAATATAGTGCTCCAGGTAACTTGCAATAAAATGATTTTGTTAGTGTTTATAATACCGAAGACCATAATATTATATGGTCTTTGGTAATACGTAGGTATTTATGAATATTCTGTCTAAATTATTCAGACAAAATTAAATTTTCTGTGCGTTGTGGACCTAATAGTATTTTGATAACATGATTACACAAAAATATTAATGTTAAAGTCGTATTAAACAGTGGCGTAACTACCTCCGGTCCAGCGGATGCAACGGTGGGGCCCCCAACTACAAGGTGCCCTCATTTGAAGTTTTTTTTTGCTTGTTCGTTACAGTTGAGAACAAAAAGTAATTATTTATTTTGGTATGATTTTTTAAAATGAAAAATAGGGATTCAATATTTTTCAATAAGATCCGTAAAATCTGTGGTAACGACTTTACGGGGCCTCCATTATTGTGCGACATTTGGGCCCCCAAATCTTACTATCAATCATTTGTTACACGATTGGATAAAGAAATTTAATTTATTATAGTAGTAGACAACATTCGTTTTTTCTTTCTTTCATGTCTTGAAATGGGCCCACCTGAGAATCTCGTTATAAGTGATTTATAACTTTTCGACGTAACATAGAAAAGAAAGGATTTACATGTCGCGTATGGATCCCGTCTGGGGGCCCCACCGCATACGGGTTGTCGGACACAATTTGCAATAAAAATAATATTAGTAACATTTTTTTATTCATATAATCACCTGTTATTGCCGTATAGCTGGGTTATATTAAAAATACCTTGATTATTATTTGAAAAAGATAGATTAAGAAGTCACTCCCTCCGGTATATCATGAATAATCACCTTAAGGTCAATTCTGAAGTACCGGAGTGAGGGTTTTTTAATTTATGTCGTTTTCACGTAACAATTGATAACTTATAAAAACAACTCGGCGATTCTTTGGCAATGGTAGAACACATTTAATAAAAAACAATTAACTTTTAATGCATATTTTGGGCTGAGTAACCGTACTCAATTTATCAAAAGCAAAGGTATTTTCGATCTGGAGTATTTTTGTTTTTTACTCATTGTAGGTACAATGTTAAATGGTTTTAATATGCATTCTTGATGTGGTTTTCAGGTATCGATTTATCAAAATGTCGAGGGCAAGGTTACGACGGAGCAGTAGTCAAGAGCGGTGAATATTCAGGGGTTCAACAACGAATTTTGGCCGAAGTTGATAGGGCAGTTTATGTACACTGCGCTGCCCACAATCTTGTGTTGAATGATGCGTTGAATGGCATTTTGGAGGTCAGCAAGTTTTTTGCAACGTTAGAGAAACTACGTTTTTTTCGCTGTCAGCATCAAGCGTTGGGCCTTGCTCTTAGAAATACTAACATCAGCGGAGAAGGCAAGCGACCTACGATTGAAGCGTTTGTGTCCTACCAGGTGGTCTAGCCGAAATGATTCGCGTTTGGCTGTTCGTCACAGATATTCGGATATTTTACGCGCTTTGTCAAAAATAATCTTAACCAGTAAGAGCCCATCTGAGCGAGCAGATGCGTGCAATTTAAAGAAAGAAATCGAGACGCTTCGGTTTGTTTTCCAAGTTGTGCTACATTCACATATCTTGAACGCGACCAATGCCGTTTCACAAAATCTCCAAAAGTCTGATTTTGATCTGTGGTAAGCCCGAGATCTGATTGAAGCAGCCCAGAAAGATTTAACGGAATTTAGAGGTCACTTCGACAAAACCAAATCCGATGCAGTGAAGCTGGCTGCCGTATGGGGTGTGAAACCGGAATTTTCTGCGAAACGGGTTAAAAAGACGAAGCGCCATTTTGACGAACTTTGCGAAGACCAACGTCTGTCTGACGGCAAGAAACGATTCCAAGTAAATGTTTACTATGCGTGTTTGGATATTATAGTTACTCAATGGAGACACCCATTTGTTGGCTTGAGCCAAATTGTCGATTCGTTCGCGATAATTCAACCCCAGAATTTATTGGAGTTTTCTGAAGTTCCGCGAAGTTACGAGTTCTAATTTTAAGCATTTTCATGACTTTGTTCCAATGGAACATCGTCTAACTCGAGGTCCCCTCGAACCTCTTTTTCAATAGGCTCTGAAATACAACAATATTCTTTCTTTTGCACGTTTATCTTAAAACGTTAAACAAAACAAAAATGCTGCTCTGTAAATGAAACAACCTTATGGTAGATCAAATACCTCGTGGTAAGCAGTGCATTAAATTGCAACAAAATTATAGTTGAACTCATCAACTTGTAACCATTCAAATCATACAGCTAGACGCATCAGGCTGTAATCGACGCTTAAATTGTACAGTTGAACTCAACAACCTGTACCAATTCAAAACCTACAGCTGAACGCATCAGACTGTAATCGACGCTTAAATTGTACAATTGAACTCAGCAACTTGTACCAATTCAAAACCTACAGCTGAACGAATCAGACTGTAATCGACGCTTAAATTGTACAATTGAACTCAGCAACTTGTACCAATTCAAAACCTACAGCTGAACGAATCAGACTGTAATCGACGCTTAAATTGTACAGTTGAACTCAACAACTTGTACCAATTCAAAACCTACAGCTGAACGAATCAGACTGTAATCGACGCTTAAATTGTACAATTGAACTCAGCAACTTGTACCAATTCAAAACCTACAGCTGAACGAATCAGACTGTAATCGACGCTTAAATTGTACAATTGAATTCAGCAACTTGTACTAATTCAAAACCTACAGCTGAACGCATCAGGCTGTAATCGACGCTTAAATTGTACAGTTGAACTCAACAACTTGTACCAATTCAAAACCTACAGCTGAACGAATCAGACTGTAATCGACGCTTAAATTGTACAATTGAACTCAGCAACTTGTACTAATTCAAAACCTACAGCTGAACGAATCAGACTGTAATCGACGCTTAAATTGTACAGTTGAACTCAACAACTTGTACCAATTCAAAACCTACAGCTGAACGAATCAGACTGTAATCGACGCTTAAATTGTACAATTGAACTCAGCAACTTGTACCAATTCAAAACCTACAGCTGAACGAATCAGACTGTAATCGACGCTTAAATTGTACAGTTGAACTCAACAACTTGTACCAATTCAAAACCTACAGCTGAACGAATCAGACTGTAATCGACGCTTAAATTGTACAATTGAACTCAGCAACTTGTACCAATTCAAAACCTACAGCTGAACGAATCAGACTGTAATCGACGCTTAAATTGTACAATTGAATTCAGCAACTTGTACTAATTCAAAACCTACAGCTGAACGCATCAGGCTGTAATCGACGCTTAAATTGTACAGTTGAACTCAACAACTTGTACCAATTCAAAACCTACAGCTGAACGAATCAGACTGTAATCGACGCTTAAATTGTACAATTGAATTCAGCAACTTGTACTAATTCAAAACCTACAGCTGAACGAATCAGACTGTAATCGACGCTTAAATTGTACAGTTGAACTCAACAACTTGTACCAATTCAAAACCTACAGCTGAACGAATCAGACTGTAATCGACGCTTAAATTGTACAATTGAACTCAGCAACTTGTACCAATTCAAAACCTACAGCTGAACGAATCAGACTGTAATCGACGCTTAAATTGTACAATTGAACTCAGCAACTTGTACCAATTCAAAACCTACAGCTGAACGAATCAGACTGTAATCGACGCTTAAATTGTACAGTTGAACTCAACAACTTGTACCAATTCAAAACCTACAGCTGAACGAATCAGACTGTAATCGACGCTTAAATTGTACAATTGAACTCAGCAACTTGTACCAATTCAAAACCTACAGCTGAACGAATCAGACTGTAATCGACGCTTAAATTGTACAATTGAATTCAGCAACTTGTACTAATTCAAAACCTACAGCTGAACGCATCAGGCTGTAATCGACGCTTAAATTGTACAGTTGAACTCAACAACTTGTACCAATTCAAAACCTACAGCTGAACGAATCAGACTGTAATCGACGCTTAAATTGTACAATTGAATTCAGCAACTTGTACTAATTCAAAACCTACAGCTGAACGAATCAGACTGTAATCGACGCTTAAATTGTACAGTTGAACTCAACAACTTGTACCAATTCAAAACCTACAGCTGAACGAATCAGACTGTAATCGACGCTTAAATTGTACAATTGAACTCAGCAACTTGTACCAATTCAAAACCTACAGCTGAACGAATCAGACTGTAATCGACGCTTAAATTGTACAATTGAATTCAGCAACTTGTACTAATTCAAAACCTACAGCTGTACGCATCAGGCTGTAATCGACGCTTAAATTGTACAGTTGAACTCAACAACTTGTACCAATTCAAAACCTACAGCTGAACGAATCAGACTGTAATCGACGCTTAAATTGTACAATTGAACTCAGCAACTTGTACCATTTCAAAACCTACAGCTGAACGCATCAGGCTGTAATCGACGTTTAAATTGTATTTATATTTCGTGTTGCCGTTATCGTGTCAATAAAACGTACATAAAATTACGTACGACCGTTGTACGACCTTGTATACATAAGTTGAATATTATTTGTAACACAATATGTTTATGTTATGCTGACTCTTTCAAGCTTCAAAATGTGCAAGTTAAGCAAAACGTAAATGATTGACTGAAATTTAAGTAACTAGCAGGATTTTGTATTGTTTACCTTGCAATTTATCGTCTTCCGAAAATAGAAAAGCACAATCGTTTGGTGTCCAATCTACTGGCCATAGCAACAAATCTTCTGCAGCAGCACTCGTTCAAGAATGCGAATTTAATTTCTCTAGGGTATATCTATTATGTCCTAGGCAATTTACAATTCCATAGGGGCCGTTTACATCGGAATCCATTTTTGCGTTAATGTTTCGGTATAACAGTACAAAAAGTCACCACGTAGAAGTTATTGTGCTGGTTAACCCCCTAACCGTCGAGATATCAATTGACGGCGAGTTTGACGAGTGGTACCTGGAAGAACGGTACACGGATGTTTTACGTCTCTAAGATCACTTAGAACTGATCGTATTAACGGAATGGTATTGTCGCAATCTAATAACAGTTGCAAAGGCGATATTCCGGTAGTTTTATTTTGTGTGGTATTGATAATCAATTGGATTTTCTATAATCCGTTCGTACATTCTGACTTTTTCTCAGTGTTGTGACAGGTACTCATTTTTTGGTACCTAGGTACAGGTACAGGTACATTTATGTAAAAGTACCTAGGTACAGGTGCAGGTACAGATTTGGCAAACGTACCTAGGTACAGATACAGGTACAAAAAAAATGTACCTTAAAATTTCAGGTACTTTTTAGGTACTTATTTATGATCATAGAAAATACAAATTTAGTAAACCAACTCTTATTTGTGCGATCTCATTGAAAAACGATAGAAATAATTACAGCTATAAAATGCATGAAATGATTGAAATCAATCAACGATATGCTACTATATATCACTGTTGATGACACACACAAGTTACCTATTAAGGTTTTAGGACTAAATTAGAAAGAAACTGAACGGGAAGGGTAATCCATGGCAGTTTAGTGATACAGTTGAAATCGGTTAGTAAGTGCTTCAAGGGACCTATTGTTTTGTACTTATTATCCGAGAAGAATTACTATTCGACGTACACGACACCTTAATTTTCGTTGAGGTCGTGCTTACAGCATTTCTGTTATATACCGTTGGTTATACCCGTTATACTTACGTTCTCGGCTATGTTTATGTAATTTAGTATGATATAAAGTAAAAAAGGTCGTTTTTAGAATAAGTCATTAAGCACGTATTGTTTATATAAGCAGAAATACGATTCGTAATAATTTTTTTTATAATATCACTGTGTTATATAATCCGTTATAATTGTTTGCTTTTTCCTAGAACTCCACAACTCTTTTTCTAAAAATCATCTCTATTTTATACAGATTATTTAAGTTTGTACGTTTCGAAATTTATCGCATTCGGTTTGATACCCTGGCTACTAATGTTAACAGTACGATTGTGTTGCTGTAAATGATTCAACCTGGATTCAACCGAGTGCTGTCTTTAAGTGTGCTGTCACTGCCTACATTTGCACTTTTAACAAGGAAGTTTTATACAGATTAACGGTACCCTTCAGGCATCATTAGGGAAAAATTTCGTAGGTCATGTATTATTTTTGGAAGTTTAGTAATTTCAAATGTAATTAAGTCCGAAACAAATATATAAAGCGTACAATACATGTACGCTTAAAAGTACCTATTTTATTAGGTACTTAGGTACAAAGGTACGTTCTAAAAAGTACCTAAGTACAGGTAAAGGTACATTAATTAAAAAGTACCTTTCTAGGTACATAGGTACACAAAAATTACCTAGGTACTTATACCTAGGTACATTTACCTAGGTACATCCCAACACTGCTTTTTCTACACTTTTAACGCGAAGCAAGTTTGCAATTGTACGCATGTAACGTTCTACTTGACCACTACTTATCCAATTTCCCAGTTTAGCACCCTTTCTATATTCAATTGTAAAACTAAAGTCCTGTAACTATGTCCACATTCGGGTTACTCGGGGTTGCAAGTCACGTTTATTTTGGGTAGCACGAAGTGCGTTGCAATCTGTCACTATTTTAAAATTAACACCAATCAAATAATGCCGAAAATGTTTTAACGCGTTGTAAACAGCTAGCGTTTCTAATTGATACGAATGGTAATTTAGCGCGACTGTAGTAAGCGACTACGTAAAGAATTTTATCTTGTTTTTGAAATAGGATAGCACCATAACTAACTGCAAACGCGTCAGAATGCAGTTCAGTTTCCAAGGTCTACCGGCACGTGCAAAGCTTTGTTTGAAACGACTCGAAAAAGTATTTCCAACGTCACATCTTGAAGTTCAAGAAAAAAATGTTGCAGCAGCAGTAGATAAGACGACCTTGCGTCCTAATCCCGTTAAGCGAGTGATTAACGGTCTTGTCTGAAAGTTTGTTTTGCGTAGCATTTCTTCAGTTATCAGTGATACTTGCGTTCCTGTGTCTATTAAAACATTTACCGCGATACATTTTATTACACCCACTATCACGTCGTCGCGGTTCCCAAACTTTGCTGAACAAAGATTTACGTTTCGGTTGTACTGTTCAAGTCTTTGATGGGCAAAACATTTGTCAATGTTGTGGTTTGTTAGGTACAAAACATTGTTCCTAGCTCTTTTTGCAGGGTTGGTTAACTCCCTAGTATTATTATAAACAATTTTACGGGGACAACTAGCTTGTAAATGTTCAAAAGACCCACACTTAAAGCACGATTTGCGACTATTCAGAACACGGCGCGAATCGTTCACATTACTGGCTGTACGCATAGAGATATTGCCGTCGAATTCAGCATTTTACAAAAACCGGCTAATAAATCAATTAATTGGCCAATTTTTTTGTACAACGACTATTCATTACAGCGGTATGATCTGCAATACCATCGCATACACACTCAATCATAACATGATCTGGCCAAATCCACGATCGGTCGATTCTTGTCGAGCGTATTCATCGTACGTAGCTTCCGATCCAGAAGTATACAAGACAGCTTCTTTTAATAGCTCTCCGGAATATCGTCGCGCGGAAAAGCTATTGTAATGGCAAATTTAAACTCAGACCAATTACGTTCTGCAGTTGGTAGTCTCCAAGTGTTGTACCAGCGTTGAGCAGAACCTGTTAAATAACTAGAACCGTGAACAAGAAGTTAACAGTCGTCTCTACCCAGTTGGGTACCGACATCCTCTACCCCTTCGATCCACTGATTTACATCATCTACCAACGGATCCAGTGACGGCAACGCAAATTGAGTATGAAAATTTTCAGGAAACGCCACAGCAGAAACATTTTTATTAAAATTTGCTACGGCTGTCAAAAGGGTTGCAAGCCATGGCGGCGGCTCCGAGTTTACAGTAGCTGTAGGCGATGGCACAGCTCCGGATTCTGCGCAATTTACATTACTAACATTAAACGGTGGTTCCGCCATATTGTTACACAACACTTCTTTAATTTAACTTTTGCTTTATTAAACTAGTTCAAAAATTCTACTTGAGGGCAAACACGAGCGAATCCCACTTCTGATGTTATAGCATCGTTAAATAACTTTAAGAACAGCAATATTTTATTATAGTTACTAAAACTTCACATCAAACAAACAAAGTGTTGCCACCGAGGATGGATACAGCCAGCGCAGCGTTGCCAGATGAAAGAAATAAAAATCTCCAGAAAAAATCCCCAGATTGAATAAAAAATCTCCAGCTCCGTTTTTTAAATACAAATTGCTGTCAATAAGTGAAAGGGTTAAAAAGAAAACAAAACTGTTAGCATTATTCATATTAATCAAAACAAAAAATATACCTATACAATTTTTTTTTAATCTAGAACCGTACCTTCATACATGCTAGAGTTATGTTTCTGTACTAATTGATTTGTGACAGGAAAATTATAGCAATTGGAATTATTTTCCATAATCAATCGTTTGCTATGTAAGATTCCACTTAATGTAGTGGTGCTCAGGCGGTTACGTAATTTGGTTTTATTTAAATTAATGGTACTAAATATTCTCTCCACACATGCACTACTATGTGGTAATGTAAAGATAGTATTAATAAATCTAGCGAGCTCTGGAAAAACAAGGTTACCATCGCCCCTCTTGGATTCGCATACCTCTTTCCAAAACTCCATTTCATTTAATTTAAAATTAAATTCAACAGAGTTTTTCAAACTCCTAAATTCTCTATCTAATGCATTAAGATTTGCAACTATATTTGGGAACAGTACCCCTAACGGCCCAATACTTTCAACATTTTTTATAGATTGTGAATTGAGAACTGTCAATAACTTAAAAACCTCTACCTCACGAGATTGAAATGGGAACCTCATATAAATTTGATGTGCACCTTCAATAAGAAATTCAAGACATTTAAGTCTAAAATTGTGCTTCTCGCTATCCGTTAAAGTATTTGCATTTAATGCAGTTGTAACTTTTGGACCTAAATATACTTGATCTAATGGAAGATAATTTTCAGGATTACGGTACTGTAACTTGTTTAATCCTACTTTGTTTAAAATATTATTTTTAATATAAAAACTAAGTAAAAGTTTATAAGCATCAGCCATTCGTGGATAAATAAAATGGATTTTAGGCGTTTCAGATTGAAACTCTAAATTCATATTCACAAAAATTGGAAGTACATACTCAAGAAACTCAAGGTAAAGTTTATTTATAGGATTGTTTAGCATATCATTGATATCTGAAGCCATCTTGTTTGCGATGGACGTAACATTTTATGAGGTTTTACATTGAAAAAAACTTGAAATTCTTTGTATTTTGACTGCCGTTTGAAAGAATGCTGCATATATGAATATATACTTCGAATCATTTTTTCAGCAGAATCTGGAATTTTCTGACACGCGTATGAAGCGCTTAATGCCAAGGAATGACATAAGCATTTTATAACAAATAAATTGGGAACATCGTTTAAAAGATGCGTTTTTAAGGAGTTATTAACCCCCATCATCGTGTTAGCACCATCTGCAGCAAAACCAACTAAATTTATTCTATAAGGTACTTCATTTTCATTAAAAAAATTTTACAATGATTTTATATACATTTTTGGAGCTAGCATCTTTAATTGGAATAAGACCAAGAAATTCATCCTTAATGTTAAAATTTTCATTCTTATACCGAACCACTAAAGCCAAACTTTTTTCTGCCGAGATGTCAGTTGATTCATCTACTAACAGAGAAAAATAAGTGCTCTTTAATTTATGTATTAAATTGCCAAAGCTTGTTTGACCTAAAATGTTGTTAATAATAGCTGTGCATTTTGTCCTGTTACAAGACATTTCATCTATTTGTGAACGTTCCTTTCCAGATTCACAGATAGATTTTATGAGTTGCGTAAGATGGTCTACAGAATTAATGGAAATATTGTGCTCTGCAATAAATGCCGCAATTTTGATTTCATTCTGTTTTACAATGTTGGTTTTAACAGTTTTGAATGTTTTATAAACATTCTGTGTGCCACTTAGTGCATTTAATTTAGCGACATGTTTTTTCGCCATATTATGTTTTTTCAGAGCAGATAAACCACCAATATAGTCTTTATTACAAATGCTACACCTAAAGTAATTTTTACCACAGCAACTTTCTTCCAACCAACTTTTAAATTCTTCACAGTGCTTCCATTCAGATCTGTATTTATGTGCATATTTCTTCTTTTTTTCAGTTTATTGTTGTTCAATGGAAATCTCCATATCCTCTTCTGGGGAAATGCAATCCATTTCTATTATTTCCGCCGTTTCAGGGCCTGGGTTACATCGTGGCTGCTTACTTTGAAGAATATCGACTTCGGAATATGATGCACTCATAGGTTGTTCTATGGTAATGGTGCTGGGATGGTTTTCTTTTTTCTTATTTATTAAAAACATTTCCATGTTGATCTATTCCCAGTGAACACCTTAACATAATTAATACGTAAAAGTAACATAACGCAAAATTTTGCGTTATGTAAATTGTAAGTCCCTTTTGAGTCACATGTGACGCACAATTTCACACTCTTTTACGTAACGTCATGACATAACGTAATGAACGTAAATGTGACGTTCATGCTATATTACTGTTATATGTCGCTATATAAATCAAGTGTAATCTTTACGTAAAATAGAAGTCATAAGTAGATGTACATTTTACATTTAGCCTATGTTATTGTGACTTCTTTGTTACATAATTTTGTATGTAAATCTTATATAGTATCTATACGTGCTATTAATGTAATACTTACATTTAAATATTCATAGATCTGGTAAATAATAGTATTTTCAATATTATAAAAAAAGTATTAAACGTTAAAATGTTAGAATAAGTTAATAAAATTTGTACTTTTATTATTAAATTTTTTTGTAATAAAAATTTAAATTAATGACAAAATTTTTTTTAACTCATCATAACGTGTTAACTTCAATGACTTTTTTAATCTGTAGAGAATACTATTTACTGAATAATTTCATGTTGAGTAAATATACTAAATGAATAATTCATAACAATAATTATGAAGGCCACAAAGTTTTATTTAATTAAAAAGAAAGTTTTTTAACATTGTATTAAGTGAAGTAAATAAAATGTAGATTTATTAATATGCTTGTAACGTCAGGATCCTAGCTGGAATTATTCTCTTTGAATTACGATAAAAATTACTATAACCATGCAATAGTGAAATTAAATTGTGATACACCTGAAACTATAAAAACAATCATCATACAATAATTCCATATTTTGAAATTTATATACCTTATAAATACCTTTCACGACTTGAATGTAATTGGAGATAACTCAAATAAATATTATAATTCGCCCGATTCACGAACTGGTAGTAGCAAAATGATTATTATATGTATGTTAGTAATTATACTTTTTTGATATAATCAGCCCTATACTGTTCATCTATGTTTCTGGAGCAGGAGTAAGCTTATTACTTCTGCGCTTGTAACGTTGAGCTCACAACCGAAACCATTCTCCGGCCTTACAGGTAAAATCACTAGAAGTAAGGTCAGGAAACTTTGATTGAATGGCTTCTGAAAATGTAATAACAGTAATTAATGATAAGTCAGTAATTATAAATTTATAGGCAAACATATACATACCTCTCACCGTTTTATTAAATTTAAGTTCACTCAGGTTCAGCTTATTTTTTTTCCCCCATCCACGTATTTTCAGCCGCAAACTTATCATCATATATCAGAGTGAATACATTTTTCATGAAATCAGCTCCATTTTCCCCAATTCTGCACACAAGTTTTCTAAAAAAAATTTTATGAAAATTATTACAAGTTTATCGTTACAGTACAATTAATCACAAAGCACAATTAAAAAATAGATAATATTTATCGAAATATAACAACTAAAACATTTGGGATTATGAATCTTATAATTTATTTACGCTAAGAATATTCTAGTAAACACTTTTTTTTTAATTTAAACTTGAGTCGTCATAAATTGAAATTAGAAAATAATTGATTTGTTCATATTATTTTATACTTCAAAAAATCTGATTTATTCAAGAATTACTTTACTTTCTATTTCTTGATATTTAAACAGATACGTACAGTTATCAATTTTTTTGTTTTTCTCTTGTTCTTCGTCCTCGTCAGTTGTAAAACCATTAACATCAGGTGAAGCAAATCTCTTATTATATTGTCGTTCGGCATCAGTAGGTTTAGAAATACGACAACCTCGACCAAGAATTTCTTTGATCGAAGTGTACTCTGACTCAGCTGCAATATTACGAGCTTTCTCATAAGAACCTATAAAACAAAAAATAATTTACAACTAATAAAATATAAATTTTAATGCATGTAAAATTCTAGTACATACCATAGTAACCTAAAAATTTCACACTCAAGACTCCACGATCGAGAATCGGGTTTAAAATGCTCTTTAATATATAAATTAATTTTTTACCTGTACTAAGAGACGCCATGATCGAAAGTATATCCAGTAAAATCAGTAAAATCGAGCGGTAAATCAATAGTGATTTATTTATTGAAAACAGCTTCTATGTGCGGCCACAGGTATATGTACCAAAGATAATGTACTACCCGTAACATAGATCACTTATGATTAGCTAAAAATTAGCGCGAAGTTTAAAAACCATCATTTATTACATATGTATTTATATTTCTTGTCGGTATTTTAACTGTGTATATTTTTGTAATGAATTTGAAACTCAGCTTAATATTCATACGGAATTAAATTTATTATTTTCCCAGCCATGTGAGTCAAAAGTTTAAAACATTTATGCAATTAATAAATTTTATGAAAGGAGTAAATTAATTTCTGTCGAACTTTCATTTGTAAAATGTAAATGTGTACATTTGTCATTACATTCTGATAAAATTTTTATGCTATTATTTCAATATAATAAATAATTACAAATAATTCGTTGTTTTTTTTTTTATTTATTAATATTATTACTTTTATTTGTGTTTAATAAATATTAGAAATGCTAAGTTTTTACAGTTTTATGATACACAATACTTTTTTTTCGTAAATTGAATATAAAAACTATAATATAACAAATATAGAACTTAGTTATGTAAATGTAATGAAACATTACGTTGTAAACTAAATATAACTAATTTTATATAAGTGTACTGTAAAAATTTGAACATAAGTTAAACGTGTTTATGAGAGATATAGATGTGACATTTCAACAAAAGCACATTGCGTTATATTACTCACAAGTTCATCTCGTTACATTATTAGGATGTAATATCTAGCCTGTAAAACATACGTAACAATGTAACATAAATATTATGTTGCATATAGGTCATTGATGTGATATCACTTTTAAAGTCACATATATGTCGACTTGATATCATGTTTACATCACTTATTTTATATTCTCTTTACATTACAATTTATATCATTGAAATGTAAAATTTATATAATATTTGTTATGTTACATGTTCTCCAGGTGTGATATCACTGTTACATTAGGGTGTTCACTGGGTTGATAAGACAACATTTGTTAACGCGTACAATATTTTCTCAGATTTTTTAATTAGAAACTAGAAGACTTGTTCTAGTTCTACAGTATGGACAGAACCAATTAAAAAAAGTGCTTTAAGAATTTTTAAAAAATGCTTACAGAAAGAGGAAACTTGGTCGTCAGCACTCAGCACAAAAAAAAATTGTAACTATTTATATGTACGTATGTCTTATATTATGTGTACTTACCTGATAGTAATTCCCACAAAGGCAGAAATTGAGAAATTGAATTATAATAGCTTTATTTAATCAAGAAAAGAAACGAAAAACTAGCATAAGCAACCGCAACAAGAACGTTCGACTCGTTCGAGTTTGCAAATTTGCATTTTTAAAATGCAAAATTGCAAGTTTGGTTCGTTCCCGCCAACGTATACGAATTGTTAAACAACACGCAGTGGCGTAGCGTTTATCAATTAAAAAAAAATTTTAAAACTAGAAAAACTTGTAATTCAATGAAATTAAAACAAAGCCAATGCCAATTTTCAAATTCCCCAGATTTCAATGATATTCAAAAAGTTTTCCTCATTTTCCCAATAGAGATTATTTTCCCCAAATCTGAGGAAAAATCCTCAGACCTGGCAACGCTGGATACAGCAGACTGCCTTTCTCAGCCCGGTTCCATACACGGTTGCATTCAGAGTTGCATAAGTATCAGGAGTACGAGTATGTAATTATAATATACTAGCGGCCCGCTCCGGCTTCGCACGGGTATAATATATATAACCTATGTCACTCACTGAAAAAATGATTAAAATCGATCCAGTAGTTTTGATTTATTCATTACTGCTCGTGGTCCGCACGCGTTAAATTTGGAGTAAAACAATTCCTCTTTCCCTATACCATGAAGATTTCCTGCTATCTTTGTAATATCTTAATTCATACACTACATTTTTAGTTATTTACTTTTTACATTTTTACCTATTTATTTTATTTTTACAACAATTAATATATTACAGAATGTTTTTATATACAACGTTCACAGCTTTCTTGTCATTAGACAATACAAAGGCTGCAACGTTGAAGGTTTGAGCCTGCGATTTATTAATGGTCATTGCAAAAGATGTCTTGTACTGTAAACGTTTAAATTGGAAGGGTAAATCCGATGGTATCAGAGGGATTCGGGGAATCAATACATCTTCCCCGGTACCACATCCTGTGAGTATTGTGCACTCTATTATGAAATTTTTCAATGATTTTACCAGCAAACGCGTACCATTGCAAAGTTTAGGTGGATTTAGGTTTCTTAATAAAATAACAAGACAACCTACTTTCAACACCATTTTGTGAGGAGGAGGTGTAGACGGGTTCAAAGAGTTTAGAAATTATGTAGGAAAATGAACAGTGTCTTCCAAATCGAGAACAGTATCGTACGAGTAGTATATTTTTGTCGGCGCATCAATCTTTGAAAGAATCAAGTGCAAACGCTACGTCCCGCAATTTTTAAATCTGTAATATCTTCGAAAATATTCATTTCATCCGTTGCGTAGTTTTAAAGATTTAAGCATACATAGGGATATAGGGACAGAGAAAGCGACTTTGTTTTATACTATGTAGTGATAGTATAACAAGGAACAGTTAATTTTTTTTTTAAATTATCTAGTATTAGATAATAGATAAACTATTCAAACTTTATATAGATAACAAATCATAGATGAAATCATGTAAGCAGTAATAACGATGAAGTTCATTTGAAGAACTACAATGAAATTCGGAAAATTACTGAAAAAAAACATAAATATTGTAACCGAAATTTTACGGGACAGATTTTTTTATATATATTATTTAAATAATTTACATAAAAAATTATATATCTGCGCAGATACATATATAACATATATTTTTTGATAGTATCATATATAAATAGATAAAAAATAACTTATCTATATGCATTTATATAGATAATTTACAACACTCATTACAGCTTCTAAAATTTCGTTCATTGAAACCGCCAACAAATATCACAAGTACAAAAAACGAAAAAACTAAAATTTAAGAAACAAATGTGAGGTTAAAAATAATGTAGATAACTAATTGCGTGCAATAACTCAATTGTTACCGTCAAAAATAAGGTCTTGCCGTATTAAAGTAGGGTAGTATTAATTAACGCTTAACCTTAGAAGACGTTTTACAAGAACTCCCTAATATGTCTACAGCAAATGAACGTACTGCACCTTAACGTATTTTTGTAAAATAAATTACGTTTTAACAAGTAATTAACAAACACAGTTTCCAAATTTAAATAATTTACACACTAAAATCTTTCTCGATTCGCGCCTTTTATAATGTGACCAATCATGAAGCGGAACTTACTTTCGAATTTAAGGTCTAAATTCGCATGCTTTCTTTTGTTTTTCCCTTGCCCGCCTGTAGTTGTTGGCTTCAAAACAAAAAAGTCTCTTATATTGTCTTATATCTTTCCACCGCTCTGCTTTAACCGCAGTTTATTTTTATTTGTGGTGTCAACAATCTTTGGATACTTAATTAATGTAACAGGTCCGTAATTTACTATTTATTCTGTTAAAAATTATGATTTTTTAAATGCTTTAATGGAACTTTTATTTTGACATTTTTTGCTTGTATTTATGTTCTAATTTCACCTGCTAAAATAACAATGACGTATAATATAATAACTACTGGAGGAACTACTCCGTATGCTAGTATGGTTACGAATTCGGTCCGGATTATTTCGTATTTCATCATCCGGGCAAGAAAGCAAACTATCGTGTACAGTTAGGTGTTTTGTAGCGCTTGGATTACATTGGATAATTTCAGTTTGGTCCATTTTAGTTGCTTAAAATGTATGTAGTAACAAATTTAATAATTCTAACTTATTTATAATAAAAGGATTTATAAACGGGAAGATTAAAGGGGACCGCTTTAGATGCGTTGCAAGCCTCTACAGAATTCGCTCTTCCGTTGAAAATATAATAGAACCTTTAAAAAGAACTGAAATAATTACAAAGGCTAGTTGTATAGCCGTCTTGTGACATTTTGTGTAATTTTGAAGCCAAAAATATAAAGAATGAGTACAAAACGAAGCAATTTTAGGTGCATTTTGAGAGTACATGGTAAACGTATCATCGATTATTTGCAAGAAGTGGCACAAGTGCGCTCTAGATATGTGTCTTTAGTTTATAAATACATAGTTTTTATATCAAAATAAATAGTATTATTGAAAAATTTATGGCCAGACCAAAAACGCTACACAAAATGAAATGTGTTGGCTCATTCCCCTTGTAACTATTTCTTTTTTTTTAAGTTTCTAGCTCTTATACTTTTAACAAAAAAACGATTTTGTATAAGCTTACGACGCACCAAAGCGGCCGTTTTAAAACCCCCTTAACGTAAAAACTAGTCTTTCGGCCACCGTAAAAAAAATAACAATTTTAATATCATTTAAAAATTATATACACCCAATTCTAGAGACTTTTGGCAACGTGTCACATGAGTTGAAAATTACTTGTTTGAATAATTAATATATATTTTGAATTCGATTAAAAACTTACTGTAAAACTATCAATATTGACGTCTTTTTAGTAAATCCATTAGATTAAAGTGAACTAAATTAATTTTATTTAAAATGTATAATGTTGTATTTTATTCTTGATGATATGTAATTTAAGAAATATACCAATTCATTGTTTTCATACAAGCTTTAATTTTATTTCTACCTTTCAAACGTGGTCGATCTTATGCGTTTTTCCCGAAAGCAGTGGGGATACGCGATACATCGACGGCTCGTTTTCGGGTACGTAGAAGTTTCTCCCGTTAGTAGATTATACGATTATACGTCATTGTAAAATAACAACCCGTTAATCAGATACTCTGTATATATCAGTTATAATTTTGAGAAACGACAGATTATTGGCTAGTTGGCGAAGATATGATAACGTATAGTGACATCGAATTAGACACATGGTTTTAACACCAATGCAAAGAATAAACAAAAATATTTGTTGTTTCGTCAGGTTTGGATAAATCAAGTTAAACTAATTAGAAATTTAAATGTTTTAGTTGGAAACTGAAGTATATTGTGCGCTCAAACTCTAAGTATATAGAGAATGGAAATATAGATATACATAAATCTTCAAATTTGAAATATGTAACAGGTTCTTAACTTGATTACAAGTTAATTGTTTTGTGCAGGAAAATAACACACGTAGGTCTTGTATTTTTTCTTTTTTTATAAATTAATACATAGTTTTATTTTAGGTTGTAAGTATACTTTATTGATGGATACTCAACATTAAAACATCGAGTCAGAAATGTAACATGTTTTTGTTGGAAATTCAAGGGTTTTTGTTCATATTATTGTATATGGAAAATAAAAATGAAAAATTGGTTTAAGATTTATTTTGGAATTCTGATAAAAACATAGTAAGTAGGTATTGAAATAAATTAAAAATAACTTTTTGTAGGTTCCCAAAAAACGGAAAAAGTTTAAACAAAACGCTCTTCTATAATAGTTCTTTAATAGATAGATAAATTGACTATAATAGTATATTAAAACACAAGTTACAGAATGAACGCGCTTCAAGCACGAGACCGGGTTTCATACACGAGCCGCGCAGCGGTGAGTTTATGAAGCGGTCGAGTGATTGAAACGTATTCTATGACGTGTGTTTTATACTATTTTCTCTATTTTGATACAATAATTAATATTTTTCGTATAATTTTAATTTTTAAAACAACATTGGGAAATTTATATTTTACTGAATTGGCAACACTTACACTTTGACATATTGAAATTTATGTGTTAAACTAAAATCATACGAAATTATCTCTTTATACCTTTATAAGTAAATAAATTTAAATTAATAAAACGTGTTCATTTTATTTTGGCGTCAAAATTGGAATTTCAATTGTTCAATTCCAATAATTTTGATTTCTTTTTCATGTAACGTCAACTTACGATGCAGAGATACCAACTTTGAAAAAACTAACATTACTAAAATTCGTGTAAGAATTTGCTTATTCTTACACGGATTTTAGTGTAAGAATGGCTAATTCTCATGTCGAAATAGAGAATAGTATATTAAAACACAAGTTACAGAATGAACGCGCTTCAATCACGAGACCGGGTTTCATACACGAGCCGCGCAGCGGCGAGTTTATGAAGAGGTAGAGTGATTGAAACGTATTCTATGACGTGTGTTTTATACTATTTTCTGTATTTTGATACAATAATTAATATTTTTCGTATAATTTTAATTTTAAAACAACATTGGGAAACTTTATTATTTTATTGAATTGGCAACACTTACACTTTGACATATTGAAATTTATGTGTTAACCTAAAATCATACAAAATGATCTCTTTATACTTTTATAAGTAAATAAATTTGAATTAATAAAACGTGTTTATTTTATCTTGGCATCAAAATTTGAATCTCAATTGTTAAATTCCAATAATTTTGATTTCTTTTTCATGTAACGTCAACTTACGATGCAGAGATACCAACTTTGAAAAAACTAACATTACTAAAATTCGTGTAAGAATTTAGTAATTCTTACACGGATTTTAGTGTGAGAATTGCTAATTCTCATGTCGAAATAGAGAAATATAATTCTTTTATTAAGAATAAGAATGCGTTTTTGAATTTTTAATATTGAAATGAGTTTCTTGCAGTATTGACCACCAGTCATTACTGGTTGTAACAAAAAGACTTGTAACTATGTAAAATAATAAAAGCATCCCATAAATAATGTTTTTGAGCTGCCAACATTGCAAACGTCAATATTCGTTCGTTAGTGTAGTTACGTAATGAACGAAAAAAGCTCTAGGGTGGCAAAATGAAAACTAGAGTGAGTATGCGACAGGTGGAAAAATAATTTTAAAAATCTTAAAATTCAGTTAAAATTGAAGAAAAACGATGTTAAAGTTAATGTCAAATCTGACAGATTTAGTAATAAATGTAGTACCAACATATTATATCTCTGTTGTTTTTTTTTATTTTTTCAAAAAAGAATGTAATTTTATAAAAGGCAACACAAGAAATAATGTACATTACTCTCGTCGAAAGAATCATAGCATAACTCACTCACATGCAACGCTCGGCCGTGAGGCCTCGCGTCGCATTAACGTTCGTTATGCTATTTCTTACTTTCGACTCTTGTTACGTAAACTACTATTATACGACGGTCTTTTTATTATATTAAATATTTACGTCACAATCCCAGATAGCAGTCAGTTTGATACAAAGTTAAAACAAGCTTGTTTTAACAATCATGTACTTAGACTGGAAACAAACTTGTCTGGAAACTTATATCAAGCATAATTCAAGCTTACTAGTTACCGCTACCACAAGCTTATTTTATAAAGCTTGAAAAAAGCTTATTAGACAAGCTGGAAAAAAGTATTTTGGGCAAACTTGAAATAACCATGTTGACCAAGCTTGAAAGAAGCGTGTTGGGCAAATTTGAAAAAAAGCATTTTTTTCATTTTGAATCAATTTATTTTCTAAAAAAAAGTGGATCAAGATATAAAAAAATACATTGCGTTAGATAATATAATATAAACTAAAAAAGGAATAACATAACAGTATAAACTATATATGAAGAAATCGTTAAGCAATTGTAGTTTTTCCTACTGAGTTTCCACATTGGATCGATTTCCTTGATTTTTGAAAAAAAAAACAATTGAACTAGAACAAAAACATGCTAAGGAATAAAAGTAAATGTATATTTTCTTAATAATGTGTTGTATGTTCACCTTGAAGAAATGTGAATCCGTTTATTAAAATACCAGATACAAAAACAAAATTGAAAATTTAATTATAGTTGAATAAAAACTTGTAGATAAAATGATATATTTTTTAAGTTATTAGCTGTTAGTCTACTTCTTCTGTGGTTAATACAAATAGCATAAGTGAAAAACGATTTGGTGGAATTTAATACAACTAATCGAACTAATACAAAAATATATAAATTATTAACAAATGTTAAGATATGTTACTTTTGATTTCAGGTTATAAACATATTTATGCCCATTCGGTTTTTTTAAATAATTTGTTAAAACAGAAAATAATTTCAAGATATGTAATTGAAAATTATGAATTTATATAAAAGAATCGATAGATCAGTAGTCATATAAATTGACCGTTAAAATGAAAGTAGATGTCAGTGATAAAAACATTCCATACTATTTAAGATTAAGGAGTATGGTTTTTTACAAGTTTTTTATGGTTGTACACTTTATCAACTTTATTACAACACGTGTATAACATAACCTCAACAAAAATTGAATTACTGGATTAGTGTACTTAATTAATTTTACATTTACGATTTAAAATAAATACTCACCTTACTTTTTTCGAAGAATAATAGTTACACAACAAACCGCAACAATCAAAATAAAAATTGTAAGCTGCCTATTCAACGGTAAAAACAAGGTAAAATGGCTAAGTTCAACCATCGTTGCCGCTATTTGGAAAAACATACTGATTTTTTAGGTTAACGTACTTTTTGCAATATCTTTGAACAAAACGAATTTTAAAACTGCATAGACCAAGGATGTTTATTCGTAGGAAAAACTAACATTACGATTTTTATGTATCTATTTTTTTAAGCCAATGAAGAGATGTTACAGATATACTTATGGCGCACCTTTCAAATCAATCTTTGTTATAATTATTATTTAAACAAAACGTACTGAAATCAGTTACAAAAGTATTGACGTACTTTTACTTGAGCAAAAATATGCTGATTCAGTACACATGTATACTAACTTGGGCAATATTCTTGGGCAACATTGACTATAGCTACTTAACGAAGCATTCCGGCAACTTTCGGATAACACGGTTGCCAAAATAATAGCAGAGCTTGTTACGATTTTTTTAAAGCTTATTACCAAGGCTTATTACAAGCTTGTTTCATAGTTAAAGTGAAAGTTTAACATTGCAAGCACAACCAAGTCAAAAACAAACTGGTTGTAAGCTTACATGCTACCTGGGTAATAAACTTGCAATAAGCTTATTTTGCAAACTTGCTTCAAACTTTCCAACCAAGTTTCAAGTTTGATTCAAGGTTAATTCAAACTTCATGTTTGAAACTTGCTTTAAGCTTGACATGACAAGTTAAAAGCAAACTTGCCGTAAGCTTACGTGCTATCTGGGAATATAACGTAATTCTGAGGTGATTCAATAACGTTAAAGTAATCTAATAATAACGGGACCTGGTTGCCTGAATAATACCTAATTTTGTGCGTTATGCAATTCAGAATCAATAATAATTGAGTCTCTTCATTTTAACAGTTACAGCGTAATCTTTAGTTTGTTTTGCTCGTGGTGCTGCTTTTTAGAGATTGGATTCTCTTATTGCTGAATTCAATTTTTAACATGTTACATTTTTATCTTTTAATAAAAACAGTATTGAAAAATTTCGGATTTCATCGCCTTGGAGAATGCTTGTGAAGTAAAAATGAAGATTGACTAATCCGGTCCTGATAAAATTGTAAATATAAAAATTTACTAAAAAATTCTAGTTTCAATACAATTTGTTGCTTTAATTCCTACAAAGCAAGTATAACAATGACGATTTTTTAAAGGTGTAATAGTTTCATTAATTTCAAAATCTACAGCAAGAACAAACACTTATCATCATAACCTACAATTAAAACTGTTCAATCATGTTAAGGCACCCGGCAACAATCAGATTGTTTAATTTGAAAGAAAAATGGACGTTGTATCAACAATTATCCACAAGAAACGCTGCCAAGACAGCAATCGTAATGTTGAATATGGGTGGACCTCGTTCACTTGATGAAGTACCAGGGTTTTTGCATAAAATCATGACTGATCGTGATATGATTCAATTCCCAGTTATGTTGGACCGTTTAGGGCCGTGGATTGCAAAGAGACGAACTCCAGAAGTTCAAAAGAAATATGCCGAAATTGGTGGTAGTTCGCCAATTTTTAAGTGGACCCAAAAACAGGGCGAACTTCTTTGTAAACAGTTAGACCAAATTTCACCGACAACTGCACCTCATCAATACTACATTGCGTTTCGTTATACCCATCCGTCAACTGAAGATGCATTTACCAGCATTGAAAAAGATGCTGTTAAGCGTGTGGTGCTCTTCTCGCAGTATCCACAATATAGCTGTGCAACTTCGGGATCAAGTTATAACGAAGTTTTTAAATTATATCGAAAACGAGAATTTCCAAAATCAATAAAGCTGAGTGTTATCGATCGTTGGCCAACACATCCTTTATTGGCAAAAACATTTGCAGATTTGATATCTCAAGAGTTGAATAAATTATCTGAAGATAAACGAAAAGAAGCGATTATTTTATTTTCGGCTCATTCTTTGCCTTTACAAGCTGTTAATAGGGGTGATTCATACCCTTCTGAAGTTGGAGCCACCGTTCAATTGGTGATGCAAGAATTAAATTTCTGTAATCCGTACCAATTAGTCTGGCAGTCGAAAGTTGGTCCTTTGCCTTGGTTGGGTCCGTTCACTGATGCGGCTTTGAAAGGTTATTCAGCACAAGGTAAAAAAACTTTTCTACTAGTACCCATTGCTTTCGTAAACGATCACATAGAAACTTTGCATGAAATGGATATCGAGTACTGTAAGGATTTAGCTAAGGAAATTAAAGGTGTTGACATTAGACGAGTACCTGCTCCTAATGATCATCCTTTGTTCATTAATGCACTTACAAGTGTGGTCAAATCTCATTTGGAAGGTAATTGTAACGTAAGTCAAAAGTTTTTAAATCGTTGCCCCCATTGTGTAAATTTAAACTGTTTGCATAGTAAAAAATGGTATTCAGAAGTGTGTAATGCATAGAATACAAATCTTTTTTAAACTTTTATTGGGATGGGCTCTACGAATTTATCTCAGGAATTTAACATGAATAAATATTGTCTATTAAAGAGTATATAATAAAATAGATTTTCTGTACGGCGCTCAAGCCTAATTATTTTAAGAATGAAATAATGTGTGGTTTTATAAATAAAGCAGCTTAATCTGAACTTACTAGTTTTTCTTATATCCTATAATATTCTTTTAATACACGCGAATAGTTGTTTGACCGTATAGTTGACGCTATTAACTGTGTAAAGAATGAATTGGTAACAAAGTATTACTAGAAGGATAGCTGTATGTTCAGAAAATGGCAGTTTTCATTTTGAACAGTTGCTGTAATTTTCTTTAATCATTTTTTTTTTTAATTCCTTTGATATCTCCGAAACAAAGAGGAATACATACTCTTGGTCCTTTTGTGTACCTCTGATTTTTTACACTCTCACCAGTTCTGTTTCGTCTATGAAGTGCAGAAGCTTATTCCAAGGGGCTTTTTTCAACTCATCATTGGTTTGTCGAGAATCGGTGTGCGTTGCGTTTGGTATGCGTCGTGTTTCCACAGCAAATAAAAGGCTACTTTGCAGTTCCATTTATGCATGTGTTTGTAAAGGCCACAGTGTCCTGTGTTATTAGTCCTGTGAGTTTCCTTAACTTTTGTCGACTCGTGCTTGATAGTGCATTTTTAATGTTTGATTGTGGCATTGTAAGGAAAAGTTTTGTTTGCCTCATCCCTGAAGGGTTTTTCCATATTTTTTTATGTTGCGCTGAGAGTTTTCTGCGAATGATTTCTTTACCGGAATTGTAGGCGATTCACAAAGATACTAAATGAATAGGATTGCTCGATTCGTATTGTCGCAATGTAAGCCGCCTCACTCCAGTAAATCTTGATGCGTGACGTCAGCCGTAGACCACATATCAGCTCGCTGCTTATAAATAGGGCTTAAATACACTTTAAATACAACGGTTTTGCGATTTTTTTTAACAATTATTGCATTTGTTGGTGTTTTACTCGTTCAAATACGTGCCTACAAGTTGCTTGTAAGATTTTCTAATTATTATCAAGTTTAATTTAAAATTTAAACTTATTTACATTGTATTAGAAGGTGCGTTGTATTTTGTTGCAATAACAACTTGATTGCAACCAAAAATAAAAACTTTAAGATTACATACCACAAGTTCCCAAAAGGCACCGATTTATTGTTCATTACGATTAAAAATGAATGGATTAGGCGTTGTAAAAGGGTCGATAACCTGAACCCTAATACTAGTGAAATTTGTTCTACTCATTTTATAGAGGAGAGTTATATGAACGAGATTTACAAAATGAATCATTAGGTTTTTTAAATAAAATAGATTAATATATATTGAGTAAAAAAAAGCATAAAAAAGTAAAAAAATCGAAGCATTAAATTAAGAAAAAAGAAAACATTACCATTATCAGAACGAACTATCAAAATATAAAGCTTAGTGAAAAAAGAAGTGGAAAGAAAAGAGCGAATACACCAGCTCAAGAAACCGATGAAAAAAAATAAAACGAAGACTCTTAGACATGATCGACTTCGGACCGTTTGTGTATGCTCTCGAGTTAATAATGTTCCTAACACACCAGTCAATAGCAACTTTAGTTTAAAAGCGGACTCATATTTACCCAAGATCAGCGAAAGTTGCTTCCCATGGTGCTTGCCTCCATATATTCTTCCACGGTTATCGTTAATGGTGGAACTGACAGTAATGCTTTCATGGCTGCTGTGAGCCTGATTTCCATCGTTTCCATTATCAGCAGACAAGTTCTTTCACTACATACAAGCGCACCATATGTGAAAATGAGTCTTGTCACCACAATATATAACCATTTGGTCATTGTGGGTTTCAATCTCCATGTGTGACCGATCCGTTTCGTTGCATTAAGAACACTGATGGCCTTCGTTGTCACTTTTTCTAGATGAGCGTTGAAAGTCAATATGATATAAATAGTGAGCCTCAGATATTTGATTTTTTTGTCATTGAGAGCGTGACTGCATGCATTCTAAGTAGTTTTACTCATCCGTTTTTTGTCGTTTTTAAACGGAACTATTGCCGTCTTGGTTGGGTTCACGGATCGTCTATCTTTTTTGCATCATTTTTGAACAGTGTTTATAGTACACTCTGCATTATGTTGGATACAGTTGCCTTAAATTTCCCGTTTGTAATAATGATGAGATCGTTGGCGTATTCTAAAGCGAATACTCCTCTTTCTAGTTCTTGTAGTAGGACGTCCATGACGAGGCACGAATCTTTTAGTGTCCCGTCCCATATGTACTGTAACCTGCGTTGGATTTTGGCAGTGAATCTTTTATGTAAGACCCCGTAATTAGATTCATCTGGCTGAATTTCCGGTTTTCTGTTTTTTTTTGTTTCGATTAATTAGCTCGATGTTAGCATCGAAAACGTTTCGCTCGGTATTTTATTACGTTCGATTTAAGTTTATTTGTATTTTATAGTTATTTCACAATTATTACTGGTATTTGTTTTGAATGCATTAAGTTCCGTGGTTTTGAATTTGATTTAGTGTTTTACTTGTTTATCTCAGTAAAATAACAATTCTGTATAATTTACGACTTCTTTTTTGGAATGTAATTTGATCAATTTTTCTTGGTATCTGTATTTTTGTTTATGCTGAGTTCTTTTACGAGCGCGATTGGAACCATCCGACAATGTAGCGAAGTAAGCGTTTTCGGTGAGAACATTTTCTTGCTTTCAAAGGCCTACGTGACAAGACGCACTTGGCCATTATATTTTTCGTCTTTGTTAATTTACTTGGTTTAGTGTTGCATCTTTTACAAAGATTTTACGGCGCAAGTTCGTTGAATTAAGTGGGATTACGAGGTGTTAAAAAGGAGTAAAATTTTGATTTTGGAGGATTGTTTTTCGGTGGCAATTAAGAATACCTGGTACCGGAATGTAGTCAAGTGTTCGGGGTGTTTTACCCTACCGTTATGCAATACCGCGGAAGTTAAACAAATGGTGCCGTGAAAATTGAGTGGTGTGATGGGAAATAATAGTAATTTTCCAAATTCGTAATTTTACGGTTTAAGGAACTTCATGGTATCCATAATAAAACTCACGTTCGAGTTGGATTTATTTTCGATGTTTTGTGTGAAAAATCCTGTCTTCGCTTTTGTGCGGATTTCAATTAAATAGTGAAATAAATCTTCCGACGGAATTCTATTGTTTGGGGGTTCCACCGAGCTTGTATTCGACTACTGAACACCTAGACCGACCCGGGTTCAATCTAAATACGTAGCTTCTGGAGCCGCTGTGCCGACAGTTCATCTGAGGAAAGGTATTTATCGAATTTGTTATTATCGTGAAGTGAACCGCGATCGATATGATTTAAAAGCTTTGATTTGAGCCGATTGAATTACGGCTAACTTTAATTATGTCAAGAAACACTTGAAGGTGTTTGCGTGAAGTTCGATTTAATTAATTAATTTTGTTTTGTGTATGTAAAAGTAAATCTTATTCATGCATATAGATAATGTAACGATATGTAAACTATAATTTGTTTTAACGTTTAGTTCGAAGCAAAGTTTCGGACGTATATTTTATGACTTTGGTAGTTTGTTTTTTATTATTTGTTTGCGAATTATGTATGCGGTCAAGGCCTTGAAGTTTATTTTTATTGTGTTGTATTGAAAAGCGAGTTATTATTATTATTTTTTTTTATATATTTTAATTTTGTATTCAGTTTGTTAATTTTTTTGTCTTGCTTATTATTATTTCATTTATTATTTTTATTTTTTTTATTCGAATTTGTTTGATATTCATTATTTATTTTTAAGATTCAGTCAATAAATGTTAAATTGTTAAACTGTAAAGAGCTTTTATTCATTCAGCTGCCGCGTACCTAAATTTTTAAGTGTATTTCAGAAATTTAGCTAGTTACAACTCGAGGTAAGTTCAGGGGTTGTAACCAACCGGATGAGCTTTTGGATTATCAGGGGTCCGGAAGCTATAATCATCGTGTCCTTGATTGGCGCCCTAACCGATTTTGAGTTTTTACCTTTTTATTTCGATTTTATGTCAATCTCGTTTCCAAGTTATCACGGAATTTTAAAATATAACCAACCCCGTCTCCACTGAGCAAGCGGCACAACATCGTTTATGTTACCTCATTTCAGGCAGTAACATAGTTCCATCTTTTGCATGTAACAGTACATTTTCAATAGTTTAAGGCTGAAGGGAGTCCAGCTGATTGGCCTATAGAGTTTTGTCAGTGCGTACGTATGCCATATTGACAATTCGCCAGCTGTTTGATATATGCAAAAATGCTAAGTTGGAACTGAGAATTTTACATGTTGCGTTTCGCAGAGCAGCAAATCTCTTTTGTAGCATGATGGGATAAAATCTATCAGCTTTTGGAAACTGAAATGGTTTAAACGTTTTGATTCCCCATTAAGGTTTTCTGTCCGAGTTTCTTTTGGATTCCCGTTTGTTTGGTGGCTCTAGGTCTTAGTGCTTAGGAACATAAGTTAAGTTAACGATGAACCCGGGAAGTGTTTTTGCAGTAGTTTCTGCAGAGTATCTTTAATTGAGTGTGTAAACTTTCCGCTTTTGGATGCATAGAACCGATGTTTTCAGTACGGTCTTTGCTCAGAGCTTTTTGGAAGCAACAACGCGTGGTCTACACTCATTTTGGATGTGTTAAATAGCCTTCTAGTGCGTGCACTTGCTTTGTCAAGCTCCCTGTTTCACCAAGTTACTTTGTTGGGGGTTTGTTTGACTGTTCTTAGGTAGCCTTTTTATTGAATTAACAGTATTGTTCGTCATTAGTTTAAGTTCGTGCGTTGATCTTGCACCTTTAAGGCGGTCTCTCTGATTTGGCCGGCTAGAGTTTCGTTGATGTTAATTGATGATGTTTCTATTTCATTAAGAGTTCTTCGTCTGCTTTAATGTTGAATGTATCTATGGTCGAATGAAGAAGGTTCATGTGATACATGCCGCATTTTTATCACTTTGCTCGTTTTGGAGTAGCAAGGGTAAGGTTAATAACTTCACTACCTGACATGGTTATAAACGTAAGCGCATCTTCGTTATTTATTATTATATCTGAATTGGATTTTAGAAAAAAAATTAAAAGTTTTTCAACTTTTGGATTTGTGCTTGTGCTTCCACACAAGGTGTGGTGTACAATGGAGCTGCATCCAAGAATCAGCAGTTTGTTGGTCCCATTGTTAATCAGCCACTAGATTTTCTACGGTGGCGGTACACCTGTCTGGTCGTAGGGCAGGTAACCGGATCCTATAATGAACTATGAATTTTGCTGCTGCACCTCAACGTAATCCTAAAAAAGATATTTGTGTGTGCTGTCGAGTCTTCTTTTATAAGAGATCTTCCTCGTCACATCTCAGATCCCATTCGTATTCACACTGGCAAAATCCTTAAATCCTCTAAAGTTCTTGATTCCAAGATTTTGGTAATTCAAAAAAGTCTTCGTAGAAACCCCGACATCATTGTTGTTCCAGCCGACAAAGGCAACGCTACTGTCGTTTTGAACCATTTTAATAATGCTTCGAAAATCCATTCAATTCTGTTTGAGAAAAAAAGCATTTTATTGAACGTTTAAAAACTATAAAGCTTAAGGCTGGGGAATTTCCTTGTTACGAAGAATTAAATAGATAGATGGCGCAGCACGTACAATTTTCTGAAAAGTATTTTATACTCAAACCTTCAACGTAATTTCAACTAACTAACAATACGAAGTGTTACGGGTAATTTGCGACAAAAGACGACGGTCATGAATTTATGATTCAAAAAAATTTTCAGAAGTGCATAGCAGGGGGTGGATTATTTGTGGCAGGTATATTTTGCAAGAAGATTCATTACGTTCGTTTTCGTTTTACAAATGGGCATTAAAAACTTACAATAACAATCAATTATTGTAGATCCAAAATAATGTCATTATATTTTTAACAGAAAAAAAGCAAATACATTTTGTTAAAAACATATTTTAAAATGCAATAATTTAATTCCACCGTATCCGACTTCAAATTCATTGTGACGTAAACCAATACGATCGTTACTACAAAATACAAAATAAAGGTTGAGTTGTCAGTTTTTGGCTTTCGTTTTCCACAATTGGTAAAATGTTAATTACACCAAACAGATAAATAGCAAAATGATCTTTAAATTTTCATTATTTGCATAATTATTTATATAGAAATAAATAAACGGGCATATTTTTTGTATATGCTAAATAATAATAATTTTGTAAAGGAAAGTTGTTTTGTAATCTAAAGCCAATACTAAAGTGTAAGTTGTCGGACAATCTTACCATACTAAATTATTTTTTCTAATATTGAATTTCATTATTTTGATCATAAAGGTGAATAAAATAAATCAAAACACTTCATAAAAAGCTGCTAGTAACATTTTGTTCACTCAATACAGTGAATAAAATGTTTGTAGTCAAATTATGTAACCAGATTTTTTTTTAAATTCTGCAAAATTGGGAAAAATCTTGTAAGATACACGTGAATAAATACAATTTTATCAACTCAAAAACATTATCGTACAAACCATCTTTTCTTGGATAATTTTATTTATTCAGTTATACTATAAATAGCTATTAGCGTTTTCACTAAGGCCTGAAAATTTATGACATAAATATAAATATATATATTTTTTTTAATTTCATTTTGTAATTAGCAACCATGTTTTAGAATTAACTATTAATCATATTTTAAACGGTTTATAGAGATTAGGTCATATTTTCATTGTTTATATAAGCAAGCACTTGCTGTATTCAATAGGGTTCAATACTACTTGCTTCTAAGAATAATTTCTGCAGGTATGTACCATCTGTATTACCAGCAGGTAGGTAATGCATATAACTAAAGAATAATAGGATTAGAAAAACCAGTCGGCAGTACAGGAAAAAAATTCAGTTGTCGTAAATATCTCCTTTCGTTCTGAATGAAACTATACTTTTATATTATAAGAAATATATTTCCAAAATTGAATCATTGTTGTTAGTGCTAAAGTTTTGTGATTGTGTAATATAAGTAAGTATATGTTTTTATATGTTTCACTTACAATAAAATGTTTAAGTTAGCGAAATACTTATATAAAATGCCAAAGAGTCGATTGCCTATAAGTCAACGGAAAAGAAGTAGATCGAAACGGGCAAAAACTGTTAAACATTTATGGTGTTTACGTAAAGAAAACCAACCTGATGTAATTCCTACTATGACTGATAACGAGTACAAACAAAATATTTATATTGACTTATAATGTTTTCATTACGTTACTTGTAGACCATCAACAAGTAATGTAGATAGGAGTCATTCTCCAATATTGCTTCAAGATTTAGAAGATGTTTGGAATATAAAATCTACTACTGGCCAAACCAATAAAGATCCATGGGGTAGTGATACAGAATATGACCGGTATTAAAAAACATATTTTGAGGTAAAAAAATCTGATTTCAATATTTTCAGAATTGTAGCCGAAGAATTACAAATTGAAGTAGATCAACCTGAAGAGCCTGCTATAAGTGGAAAAAGAATTGTTAGCATTGGTTTCTTAGAACAAGTTATTCAATTGTCAGAAAATCATGCGAGGTCATGTACAACTGGACGACTAAATATTGATAAGGAAATAAGAAGTGGTTTAAAGAGTACAATAATACTAAAGTGTATAATGTGTGAAAAAACTTTTTCTTGTTCGACAATTGACAAGAAAGTAGATATAAACAAAGAAGCCGTCTGGGGAACTTTTGCTATTGGAAGTACTTACAAGCATACTGAAGAATTTTTGAGTGTGATGAATATTCCACCGTTATCAGGAACAACATTTTATACAATTCAGGATGAACTATCTCACGTAATATAAAAATTCTGTGATATAAAGAAATTTATATATTTATGCATTAGATATGGATGAATTCGTCAATTAATGATATGGAGGCAGCAGGCAAAAAAGAACATCAAATAGCTGTTGAAAAGGGTTGTGTTGATAGTGATGGTATTCCATGGATTAGCGTATACTTAGACGGTGGTTGGTCAAAGAGGAGTTATGGACACAACTACAATGCTGCTTCAGGAGTAGTAAGTACATTAAAAATCTGTAATTTTTAAATCAATAAATTTTTAGGCCGTAATAATAGGACGAGAAACAAAAAAAGTTTTGTATTTGGGCATCCGTAATAAATTTTGCATTATATGTACCAAAGCTACAAATAAGGATATAGAACCAGCACCTCACACATGTTTCAAAAACTGGGCAGGATCATCTTCTGGTATGGAATCGGATATAATTGTTGAAGACTTTTGTCGCAGCATAGAAATGCATAACTTGCGTTACAAGCAATTTATAGCAGATGGTGACTCATGTGTATATGCTAAAATACAGCAAATCGTACCATACGGAGCACAGGTAAACGAATACAATCTACTATTTTAATATATATTGACTCTTTTTCTACTGTTTATGTTTACTATTATTTTAGGTAACAAAAATGGAGTGCACAAATCATGCAATTAAAAATTATGGTAAAAGATTGCATACTTTAAAGACTGATACAAAAAATGTATCTGCTGCTGCAAGGAAACAACTCTCTCCCAAAGTTATTGTAGGATTGCAACGCATAGCACAAAAAGCAGTGTATAGTAACGCGCATGGAGATATAGATACTCTCATTCAAGATTTGAACAATGGTCCAAATCATGTTTTTAATCAACACACCGTATGCAAAGATTATTATTGTGACTCTGTCGGTGACATAAGTAATAGTCAAATAAAGGATGTCCAATCTTCAGGTCTTCTTAGACTTATACAAGGCAAGTAATTTATGACAAAATTAATTAAGTTATGTTACAGTGTTGTATTTTAGGTGCTCTTAGTTTACTAATAAGAAAAGGTGGTTCCCTCATTGATAATGAAACTAACAATCGAGCTGAGTTGTTTATGTCTGTACTGGCAAGATACAATGCGGGAAAGAGGCTGAACCCTAATACAACGGGGCTCATTTCAGTCTCGGTCATATTTAACAGCAATGCGATACAATAAAAGTAAAATATATAAAGTATTATACAATAGGTGTTTTAATATAAAATCGTAGGTTTTAATTGGCACACTAGTCCGTGGAAACGTGCACACAAATGCAGCCCAGGAAAATACTTAAAAAAATATATAGACTCCCAAACAAAGTATAAGACAAATCTGAGATTTGAGAGAAGTAAGGCAAAAACCACTAAAACCTGCAGTAAAAAAATTAACTTTGAATATGGTCCATTTGCCATCGAACCTGAAATGTCTCCGTCAAAAATGCATAATGAGTGTCGTCGTTATTTAGAAAATTTAAAAGTAAAAAACAATACATTAATCAGTATCCATGCTACTATATGATTCTAGGTAACACCAGAACAAAGAGAAGAAATTGCAAACAATACGATTGGCCAATTCAATAATCCTTTATACAGAAGTGAACGAAATGGAAGGTTGACAGCATCTAATTTTGGAACAGTAATAAAAAGAAGGGAATGGACCTCTTGTCACTCACATGTCAAAAACATTCTGACACCACAAAATTATACATGTGATGCAATCGAATTTGGAAAGATGCACGAATCTGTTGCTATCACAATGTTTGAAGAGTCACAGAATTTAAAAGTTCAGCAATCGGGATTTTTTATTTTTTTGATTTTCCATTCTTGGGTGCTTCGCCTGATGGTAAGGTTAAAAGTAATGAGTACATAATCTAGTGCATGTGAAGGAATTTTGTAGGTTTGATTGGAGATAATGAAATAATAGAAGTGAAATGTCTTTTTAAAGTGGCAAAATTAGGCATAGGCTTAGAGGAAGCTGCAAAAACAATCCCGACTTTATGTTTGGAAAATATTAACAACAAGGTCTCGCTCAAAAGAACGCATAATTATTACTATCAGGTATTTTTATTAAAATTACTTGAACATCGTAATTATGTACTTATAACCAACGTTTTAGGTACAAGGGCAATTGCATATTACACAAAGGCAAATGTGTTATTTTGTTGTTTTTATAAATGTGGAGACGCCGTTATTTATTGAACGTATTTATCGAGACGATAGTTTTTGGAATGACGGTATGATAAACAAGCTTGCAACATTCTATAATAAATGCATTATGCCAGAAATTATTCGAGGCAATTTAAAAAGGGGGTTACGGTGTGTTGACCCTGATTATATATTAGAAGCACAGAATAAGAGAAAAAAGCCCAGTACAGAAACTATTGCATAAAGTATCTTTCCGATTTTTTATTTTTTAGTAATTCAGTTATAAGCGGTACGTACTAACTAGGTAATTCCTTTTTCTTAATCTTTAGTACCGGTATCAAAATGTATCATGTATTTATTTATTTTTCACAGCCCGACCTTACATCTGATCTGACTGCGACGGATTTCCAAACCTCTGGTGGAGATCTTATCCTGTAACGAGTAAGTAAAACAACGGAAAACTATAGATCTTTTGTTACAGATTTCGGATCGCCGTTTTCAACCGTTTGAAGCGGATGTCATCCAAGTGTCTATACCTGCAATCATCCCAACACGAAGATTGTTACCCGTGGATTATACCTCTCGGGGAAACCACGTAAAAAAATGCACCAATTACTCTACCTCTGCGGTGGTGTGGAAACGAGTTTTATTTACGATATTTCATACGTAAAACTGAAATCTCAAAAACTACATAAACGTTTGTTTTATTGTATAGAACACTAAATAAATGTTATAATTTTTGCAATAAAACAGTTTTTAAAATCTATATTTTTCTTATTTTTATATATTATCTATCAAAGTTACTTATAAAGTCGGTTTTCACAAGATGTAAAACAGATCTTTTTGCAATATTTTGCCGGCATAATAAATACAATAAATACTTTTTTAGTTTACTCACAGATAATCCACCCCCCTTATATACTGTTCGAATCTGTAACGAAAGCTATTGTCTTTACTGTTCGCAGGTGTTAGAGTTGTTACGGTATTTTTAAATAGTAACATAAATACCCTTGTGATTCATGCTTGATAATTTGACATTGTTTTCAAGAAAGTCTATTCATTTTTAGCAAATGTTTGACCACGCCGGCAAAAAATAATAAACCCTAAACGGGTTTATGTGGCAAATGCAAACAAGATATACCTACTTGAAAAGCAAATTATACAATTTCATGCAGTTCAGATTTTTATAAAAGAACATGCATAATAAAGTAATTTATAAAAACACAAATTATATATTTTTTAAATTCCTAAATGGTAAAATACCAGGTAAAATAGATAAACTTTGCAAGTATCACCTGAAGACCATACAATTCTATCTTGAAAAACTAGTTTTAGTGTTTTACATGCAACAGATTTTAAATTCTACTACATAATATCGATAATACATATATTTAAAATCACTTTAATCAGATTTTACCATCTTTTATGCTTTCATATAATTAATTTTCAAGGAATTTAAAAACCAGTACGTATATGCAATTATTCTGTAAAACAAATATACAAATAGGGTAGCTGGAAATTTGACATAATAAATGTTATAACTAATAAATAATCATAACCAAAATCGTATTTTTATCTAGAATCTCATCAGTGTTTAAATGTGCTTATAATAAATATATATTAATTTTTACAACTTTTTGGCCTTTCGCAATTCTCGAACCGGGCGAAAGTTTACGCATATACACATGAAACCGTTATCCTGTCTGCTCATAAGTTATAAAAGCGAAAAGGGATATTTTAATCTTCAAAACGAACATTGCGGGTTGCGAACAATACAAGTGTTGGAAGCGCTCCCTGTACTTATATCTTCAAACTTTTTTTACACATTCTCTTTAGAAAACGGGTTGAAACTTAACTACGTACCGTAATATTATTTTTCATTTATGTAGGACTTCACAATTAAATAGACAACTTGATTAATTTTGCTCCAGTATTAATTGTAAGTACATCAACTCTTTTAAAACATTTCCAGCTATGACATGATAGGTAGTATAAAGCGTTTAAATATCATAATCACTCTGTAATTAATAAAATACAATAACCTATAAACATCAATATTTGAATATCATTTTATCAATTATAAGTAATTATATTAAACTAAAAAATGTTTTAGGTCACAGTTTAATGCATTTTTTCTCCGTGTTGAAAAAATGAAAACAAAATATTTGATACTTTTTGAATTGTCTACTAAGTTAGCGAAGTCTAAAATAAGCTCAAAATTCCCCAGCCTTAAACCTCAAGATCTTGTGAGTTTTGATGTCACTTCACTTTTTGTCTAAGTTTCTATTAAAGATTCGTTTGTTTTCATCGAACAGATTCTGCGTGACCATTATACGGACTTGAGTTTAGTTCCTTTTATTGATAAGTGTTTATCATTCACTTACTTTCAATTTGATAACAAGTTTTACGAACAAGTTTCTGGTGTTGCTATGGGTTCTCCTCTATCTTCTGTTCTCTGTAGCTAATATTTTTATGGTATCTTTTGAAACGGTTGTTTGGGAATCGTCAATACTAAAACCTTAAGTTTGGTTTAGGTATGTTGACGACACGTTTATTGTTTGGTCTCATGGTCATCTCGAATTGTATAAGTTTCTCGACCATCTAAACAATCAACACCCAGATATCAAATTTACGATGGAAATTGAAAGTAATGGTTCTCTCCTATTTCTCGATGTTCTTGTGACTCGTAAGCCTGACGGATTTCTGAGCCATTCAGTTTATCGCAAAGCCACCTATACGGACAGACATCTTGCACAGAAATGTTCTATTATTGAATTTTTGGTTTTCTATTTGCCAATCTAGAATCTAGACTCGGAAGTTCGTCGTCTTACCAGAACCCTGGTGAACAATAGTTATATAAAGCGAGATATTCATACAGTTAATAATCGTCGTCTACATCCATTTTTGCCCTACATTAATAAAGTTACAGATCAAATAGGGAAACTTCTTCGTAAGAATGATATTAAACTCATATTCAGCTTGACACGCAAAATCTCTCAGATTCTTCCTTCTCCTCTTTAAACTGACAATCAAATGCTAATCGAACTAAACTGTTGACAGCAAGTGCGCATGCTGTATAGGCAATGCACTATATCCCAACCAAACGATTCAATTAGAAAAATGGCACCTGGTATTCTAATTAGATGCTATCGAATTTGATAACTCTTTCGGTTTAACAGGGCAAAGTCACCTTACTGGACAAAATTGGCCCGTTTTACAGTACTGCATAGGAGTTATAGGTATAGTACTGCACTCTGCAAACAAGATAGTTGGAAAATATCTCAACTTTTGTTTATTAAAATCAGTTTTATTGAAGACTACTTTGTTGTTTTATTTGTAAAACACAGGTATGTACTTACAAATGTTTTAATAAAATGTAATTTTAATGTAACTTTTATGTTTTAAGCTTATCCTTTTTATAGCTGACACTACGAAGAAAATTATATACATTCTTCAAATTATAAAATGTGATAAACGACGAAAATTGCTCATGTAACACAATGATATATCATAGCTTGGCGTTCTCGTTATCTACGTTATCTCTAGTTAAGAGAAAACGCTGTGTAGTGAATACTGGTTTGTCGGAAGATGACGCAAGGTCGGAAGAAGAAGAATATGAAAGTGACTAATAAACTTTTTTAAGTATGCACCTACCTGTTCAATTAATTTTAATTTAAGGATTCAATTGTGTTGCTAAAATTTGGAAAGTAAATATAACTTATTCGTTCATTCGATAAAATATAAAACTTTAATACATTTAAAATAAGCAAAATGATGAATTTTTATAAATCTTAAACAGTGTTGTAACAGATACTTTTTTTCTAGTATCTAGATACAGATACAGATACTTTTCATAAATTGTATCTAGATACAGATAAGATACTTTTTCAAAAAAAGTATCTAGATACAGTTACAGATACTTTAAGAGAGTATCTAGATACATGTCAGATACATTTTTAACAAAATCTTGAAATAAAATTTAAAGAAAGCGTCTATTCGGTTCAGCTAAAAACAAAATAACTGTATCCCAGGCAGCACATTACGTCTCATTGACGTCAAAATTACAAGACTTCATTAAGACAAAAATACAAATTTACAAATAAAGCTTATTTTGTTTTAAAAAGTAATAGCTTGTTAAATGTCTCGTCATTATATTTCGAGGTAGAGTTAATAGTAAACTACTAACACTAAAAAGTTTCTCCACTTTTTTGCTCTATTTGATCTAATGAAGAAATTCAGTGTTGCCAATTGACTTTGTCCGCTTTGTCGCGATTCCCTGCATAAACTATAAAAGTTTCATAATAGCTACAATATTATACTCATAGTTCTACAAAATTGAAATTTGGTTTCTTTTTTTTAAAGTATGAATTTGGTTTGATGGCATAAATGCTAACACGTCACATTTCTCAAGTAATACTAGATTATATAAAATGTAGGTTCATACACGGTTTTCTTCAAAATTCCACAACAGTTTATAATACCCACAAAATACACGCTACTACATAAAATCTCTAAATTTGGCAGAATTCCACTAGAATTGGCGACGCTGAAAAAATTTCACTCATAAATCACCGAATGCAAAGTCCCCAAATTCAAATTGTAATCTATATGATGAACTGACAAAAAACTACCACGGTGTTTAGTAAAAAACTTTATTACTATTTACAATTTGAGCAAGAAAAAGTATCTAAGTATCTAAACCACTAAGATACTACGAAAAATGTATCTAGATACAGATACAGTTACATTTTGTCTAGTGTATCTAGATATGTAACTAGATACTCCAAAAGTATCTAGATACTGTATCTAGATACTTGTATCTAGATACGTCACAACACTGATCTTAAATTATTTAAAACTCTTTCTGTAAAACTTAATATTGTTACTAACAATTATATATTAATGTTTAGGTTTTTAAGTTTAATAAAATATTTCTTTCCAATTTTTAATTACTGTTTATAGATCTGTTCCTTTCTGATTTTGTCAAGAAAAAAGTAGTAGCCGGTATCCCCTCTCCTTCTGCGTGATCAGGTGTAAAAATAATTCGTAACAATTGTGTGCGAATGTATTATCGAATTATGCATTGAATTTTAAAAAGACATGCGAATCAATCTAACATTAAAGTTTTCACTATAGAGGCCACATAACAAAAAGTGATAGAGGCTTTCACCTTTGGTAGTGATGTTTTGTGTGAGTACTACCAGTTGAGGACCCCATTTTGAGAATTGCTGACTGCTTAGCAACTTGTACCAACATTTTTAGAAGCATCCGGTATAATGTGTACAAATTATAAACAATAATAAAGTCTATTTGATTGTATTAAATAAAATTCATTTTATCGCATTTCTTATCAAACTGCAACTACCAGTAAATTTTAAACACATCATCAAATTTTTCTTAAGGATTTTAAATTTTTTTCACCTTGATCAACAACCGCTAACCTCTATTGTCGCCGACTGTTTTTGCTTGCGAGGCAAAAATTAATTTACAATAAAATGTGATTAGTATTTTTAGTAATAAAATTAGTTGAAGAAATAGAACCTATCATGAAACGGCTGTGTCTAATCCTATTCATAATTTGTATTAAAAATGTATTATCATTTGAAAAGGTACTGACAATTAACATCGACCCAAGAAAAGAAGACTGTTTTTACCAACACATAAAAGAAGGAGAAAACGTGGATTTAGAATATCAAGTAATTGATGGTGGACATGGAGATTTAGATATAACATTTACAATATCAGAACCAATGGGTCGTATACTACATGTCGATATTAAGAAACCCGAAAATACACATCACTTTCAAGCTCAACAAACAGGCGATTACAAATTTTGCTTTGATAACACGTTCAGTTCCTACAACACGAAAACTGTATTTTTTGAATTACTCGTAGAAAATGATTATGATAGTGACGAAAGTGATTTCAATTTAGCCGAGGGGGTATCTGCAGAAGAAGTTTACGATTTAAAGGTTGAAGATATCAAAGAAATTGTTAACAAAGTAAAAGGACATTTATCCAAAGCAAGGCACTTACAAGATTTATTTAAATCTTTTGAGGCAAGAGATCGAAATATGGCCGAGGAGAATTACTTTAAAGTAAATACGCTTTCAATGGTTCAGCTCATAATAATGGTAGCAGTTGGTGTTGTCCAAGTAATTATGGTAAGAAGTTTATTTGATGACAAATCTAGGGTCCACAACGTATGGAAACATTTGGATACCAAAAGATAACTGTCATTATAATAATTGGTAAATTTCATTCTAAATAACAAATGTTATATAGTAAGAACTCGAAATATTTTTTATTTGTATAATTTCATTAATGCAGCAATTTTTCGTAATTTTACATTTATACAGAAACTGTATACGCACATATTTACTGTAATTTTTCTTACCAATAAGATTGAAATTAACAATAAGTACAAAACTGTTTACGTGAACAATTTTTGTATGTAATTAACAAAACCCCATTCGAAGGTTGTATATTTCTTGTAATTATTAAACATCACAAACTTTGCAAAATGTATATCCAAGTGTTGCCAATTTCCAGAATTGGGCATTATTTGACTAAGCATTACTGTTGGAAGGCCATTCGCAGAGAAATGTTTGACTTAAATTGGTGTAAACCACCATATCTGATTTGGTTGTGATTAAAGTTTAATCATAAGTAATTATTAGTCATATTTTAGTTTGTCTAACTAATTTTTCTTCGAAATATTTGCAATGAAAGAAAATACAAATATTTCAATTGTTTATTTTTTTTTAAGTATATAATCTCATAAAAAATAACACATTTATCATTTTATGTAAAAACATACATTTTATAAAACATTTAAAAAATCAAATCTGCGAAATTTATTAAAACATTCTAATACTAAACAGTGGAGAATCTTAAGGGGTAATAAGAATGTTAAACAAAAAGACAATTGCTGGTATCAGATATCACTTTGATTTAATTGAAAACACGTTTTACAACAAACTAATAAAATAATACAGACGGCGACGTCAATAAAATTTATAACTGGTATATATTCTGCATATGAACGTCACTTTGTCTTGGTTCTTTTCGTTTGTTGTAAGTTTCCTAGCTTCTCCTTTTATGTCTGCTTTGCATTGTCTTATTCTTTTTTCCTGATATTTTATTTTCAGAGATTCTATTATTCCATTGTAATATAGAGATTTGTTGTTGTTGTCCAACTTTGTTACGCTTTTTGTTGGGTGTTAACGTAGTTTTAGAATTGGTAAGTGGTGAGATATGCTTACTGTCTATCTAACAGCAGACGACAGGTTGATGTAGTTTAAAGAACTTGGTCTATTGTTGTGACCATAGGGCAGTTTCCATAGCGGCATTTGCAAATATAAAATGTAAAAGCATCTGATTTATGACGATTCTTCCCGAATTGAAACGAAACCATGTTTTAATATCATTGTATTGCAAACTAAGAGGTTGTAATATTTTTTCAATTCGTCCCAATTTCACTACCTAAAAGCAACGGCATATGAAGCTCTTTAGATGCTCGCGTACAAATCACGCTAAATATAAATCGTCCGTCGATTCATTCTCATTCAGCTTTTATTCGGAATCGTACTCGTTCAGAATGACGAAGCCAGTTTCACATTAATGAAAACTCTAGAAATTTATGTCACTAGCGTCGAAAGTTAAACGTAGCATAACGAACGGCCCAAGGCCACAGGCCAAACGCTGCATGAAAGTAAGTTATGCTATGAGACTTTCCACAAGAGTTACGTATATTATTTTTTGTGATATTTTTTTGCGAAATGATCTAAATTTTAAAAGAATTAAATTCAAAACATGGCAAATGTAATGTTGGTACTACATTTATTACTAGCTAAATTTGACAATAAATTTAAAATCTTAGGACAATAAGTATCATTAACTTCGAAATGCAGAACACTACTATTTGAATTTGAAATATTTTTAAAACGTTTTTTTTAATTTTAGAGACTGCTAAATATATTTTTCACTAGAGTTACACTTAAATAATAATTGATGTTGAAAGTTTTACGTAGATTTTGATTTCTCACTGCAGTTTTAGAATTTTTCTTCTTGGCAGTGTTAAATAAAAACGTCTTTTTTAAAATTTTGATCATACTCACCTACCCAAAAAAATTACAATTCAAGTATGCCTTAAGATTCTCCTCTGTTCAAAAATAGAAAAATGTGTAGATGCTCCGAGGTCTCTTATTCGATTATTAAACGCTATACATTGTCATTGTGCGCACTTTAATTTAAAAATTTCTCTTCAAACTGGTTTTTGTCCCAATAGAATTTTTAACAAGATCTATACACTATATCACCGCCATTACATTGGGTTCAACTACTTTTTTCAATATTTTCTGTTTTATTAAATATTGCTACTGTTGTTCTTTTTCAAGATTTTTTAGGACTATGCTTTCTTTGATCTCATGAGGCTTGTCACAGATACTGTAATATACTTCTTATGAATTTTACATGAAAATTATGGTTGGTTCATATACAGCTTCATTTAATTTAATTTGAATTTAAGGAAAGTTGAATTTCTGATTTTAGTAGAGAACGTTCATGTAATGACTTGATTTAATTTTACTTTATGGCGAACTTCTTACGTTAACGATAAATGAATTCGCGTCTACGCATGTTCACTTAAACTTTGTCTTTGTATGAAGCCTTATGAACCAACCAATACATTTTCAAAAAATTCTCCTTTTTGATGAAGGGTGCGTGTATCTGCTTTGTGGCGTTATCAATGAATACGGTGTACTATTTACTTAAAATTAAATAAAAACAAATAGGATTTCCTTAGATTGTAGTATCTATACATTGAAAATAAAACCCACTATTTGTATTATTATTTTATTTATTAAAAATAATTGTGATTATATCGTTACAGTATACATGATTTCCAATTGGTAATTCTTGGATAAGGTTGTATGTAATTATCTCCATTTTTAGTATGTATCATTGTATCTATGATCTTTATCACTAGTCATTAATTACAAATCTTTAATTTAATAACCGTATAACAATTAATACAGAAAGTCTTATGTATGTTTTTTTTATATCTTTATCCGTAGACCTTTAAATGTCAATTAACTAAAAGTAACATTCAGCTTATGTATATAAAAACTTTATTAGGTTAATTATTTTTTTTTATTTAATCCCGTATTTCCGTTATAAATTTCTTTAAAATTATTTCGAAAAAGTGATGAGTTTAATACACAATTTATTTGACACGTTTGAGTTTATCCGCTTGTTACATCACTGGTTTCTATTAAATTTTTTTTAAAAATTAGGTGAAATAATTTCCGGTTATATAAAATTTACTTTTAGAAATTTGCTTTGTATATAATTATTGTCCAAACTATTACTTTTATTTGACATAATTTTATTTTTAAAAAAACTTATCCAGTTTTACAATATTTAATGTTATCGTTTATTCGGGTAAGTATGTAATTTTATTGAGAATTAGGTGAGGATTGCTACAATAGGACAAAACATTATTTTTTGTTTTTATTTAGTAGGTAACTTTGACAAATTAAAAACTGACTGTTACTAAAAATAGCAAACATCTCATATAGCAGAAGTATGTACAATCTACGTACATATAGTACAATGTACGTACATATAGTACTACATCGAATTGACACTGCTATATACATAATATGTACTTAAAAAAATATTCGAGGGTCCCCGGCCCGATCGAGGTATTGTAAATTGCCCGAGATTAATAACATCGAGTTATGCCAGAGGTTCATATAACGTTTTATTTTTCACTTTGCCAGAGGTTCATTTCACTTTAAGATCATTTATTAATCGACAAAAAGCGTATTAATTCAAACGAAGTCTAATTGTATTTGTACGTTGTTTTGTATATATGACGATAGAACGATTTGTTTTTATAAAGAAAAAAAATTGTGACTTGTATTATAACATGTTTGAAGGAAGAAAAAATTCCGGAAGCAATACTCGAACGAGCATTAAAAGCTGATCACGACAACTCTATAACAAAGAATTTCAAAAATTTGACGACTAGGAAACCAAAATCCGTCACAATTGTCAATTAAACAGTTCTAATAGGATATTTTTATAAACTGGCACGTACACTCTGCTACTTTTGTAGTATTCAAATATTTTCTAATTGTGTTTTTAATTTTAAAGATTTAAATAACGAAAATGTATATATTAATTTAGCATTAAAATAATCAAATTATTGTATTTTTTACTTATAAATTAATAATAGTGGGATTATCATAACGCCCGCTTATTATGCTCTAGGGCGTAATTAATGGGGTTATGTACTGTGAGATCGAAATTATTGTCAAACCACACGTGACCCTGGTAGTATAGGTAACGCAGTAAATATCCGTTAATAGTTATTTAACAAATAAGGTTTTTAAAATGATAGCGATTAACAATCGAGACATTTAATGCCGTGAGAGAGTGTAGCGAGCGAACGCGTTAATATTGTCGAGATTGTTTATCGCCGATTAACAAACGAGTTAGTTTTAAAGTTTTTCCGTTGATCGTACATTAGAAAAACGTGTGAAGTTATAAGGTAACTAAAGAATACGTAACCCGTTGTGATATAGAGTAGTCGGTCAATATCGTTAAATCAGTGGTTGCTAACGATTTCATTGGTTGCTACACAAAATCGTTTATTTTAATAGAGACCATTAACGATCTATTTGTGACACATTGTTATACGTTAATATTGCTATTACCCAATCAACAAGGAAACATTTTTGAAATGTTTTTTCAACGTTTTACAAAAGAAATTTATATTTCTAAAAACATTGCAAAAACGTCTTAATGGCCAGAATTACGTTGCAAGGTCAATATTAGAAGAACATTCTAAAAACGTTTAAAAAACATTTATATATATTTATAATATTTTACAAATGTTACATTAATGTATAAAAAATGTATAATCAACGCTTTTTTTTAATATTGCAATATGCTTAAGGGCAGTTCTACAATCATGGTATAAATGTAAGTTCAGTTATACTTGCTTTAATTTTAAAATACTGACATATTTGGCTGTTAGTTTTATTTATACTAACCATAATAACATACAATAACGACAGCATTTTACAATCAAACTAAGTATAACTTAACTGACATCTATACCATTATTATAGGAGCAGCCCTAAAATACTTACAAAAGATAGATAATACAATTTTTATGTACTCAAAATACTTCAATTTCATGTGGCTGCAAACACATTTCGTGCCTATAACAAAAATTAACATAAAAGCAAAACAAACATTATTCATGTTATTATTTTATATTAACTGAAATAATGATAATAATCCTCACAAAAGTGTCCAATTAATCAAAAGTTTTTCTATTTTATGGATAGGATCCTTCAGAGTGGAGGAACGGCAACAATAAAAACAACCTTTATCTGTTGTTAAGGCCTGAACGATAAAGGTTGTTTTTATTGTTGCCGTTCCTTCACACCGAAGGATCCTATTGATAAAATAAAAAAACTTTTGACTAGTTATGCATGTACATACCTCTTTGTGTAAAAACGAAAACCAGTACAACTAACAATCCAAGATTTTGAGACTTTGTACACACAAAATAATGCTGCATCAATATCAGAATAAATTACATACCAATTAATTGGTTATTGTGCACGTTCAAATCTCCCATTTGGCCAACACCATATCAATTTGATAACCTTAAAACATCACAAAGAATAGAAATCATGATGTACATAGAATGAACGGTTTAGTGTATCACTGCTGTAACAAATAATATTACACACCTCAGCAAAATTTATTGCAACGTAAAACGTACTATCATAATAAAAGCTGACATATACTAAAAGTACCTATTTGAGTTTCATTAGAACGCAAATTAGAAGACGATTAAACTGATACAATAATACATTACACAGCATAGCGAGTAATACCGTGGAAATTGTTGATTCGTTGAAGCTTAAAATGTAATGCAATTATAATATACGAAATCGCCATCTTTTCACGCAGATACGGTACTTTGCGCAAACGCGGTTATTAAGTACTTAATTCAAATTTGGAAGAAAGTTTTTAGAAAAACGAAAAGGTTTAATATGTATTTTTTAATAATATGTAACAAAATTTTATATAATTGTGTTTTTGTTACAATATATAAAAGAAAAAAGTGTATAGGTGAAACCAAGCAAAAGTATAATTTCTAATAAAGTAAAAAATATATTTTTTTGAAAAACATTTTTTCTTTCGACTATTTTAAAACGTAACGTTTTTAAAGCATGAAAAAAACGTTTCCTTGCTGATTGGGTAACAAACGATCGACGGAAGAATGGTAAAACAGGTCACGTGCGTTGCGTATAATCTCGATCGCCCGTTATCGCGTATCGCAGTTATAAACAACCAATAATAGCAATTGAAAAATTGACGTAATTAGGCAGTGCCTGACTGGCATCGGGAGAACGGCCACGAGGACTGAAACATGGGAAAACGACGCGATACCCTACGACTATACATAATTCACGCAGGCCGTTCCAGATAAACAATCATAGGTTTGGTATTGTATATTAAGCAAACACGAACAATCTTGCAGTCCATATTTCATGTGAATCAGCGTGATGAACTTGAATAAACAAGCAATAAATAGCAGTACTCGATGGATATATACGCTGAGAATGAAAAGTTTCGAGCAAAAAGCATCGGCCATGGCTTTTATAAAGAACTTTGAAATCAAAATCCGTCGTTCGTAGTTTTTGTGCAAACTAGTAGTGCTTCAAGTGATAAATTCCATAGAGAAAGTAGAAGAACAATAAGGTTACACGTTGGTTGGGGCGACACACATCGTGTGCCATCAGCCATTCTCGTACGCATGATACATAATTTCCCACTAGGAGGGGCAATTAAACGACACAAGGCGTTTGGAGTTAAGGACTACTCCACTCTAACCTTTTAGTTGGCCTGAAGAAAAGCACGTCGCTATAATAAAATTTTGAGTGGTTTAATTGTCCCTCCTAGTGAAGAACTTCGTACAACCTAATTCATTAATTCAATATTAAAGGAGGACGTAACTACAGTACATGATTTCTCACCTATAGTTTTTAATCGGCCGTTGAAGGAAGACGTTGTGCTGTTGCTGGCTGCTCAAGTGTGTCTTGTAATACACGTGTTTGTTTTCGGTTTCGAGTTTTTTTCTTTTCTTTAGCAGTTATGAAGTCTGACGTTGCAGAAACGCAAATGTACAGAATCATGTAAGAAGAAGGCATCACAAAAAGAATTCCGGGAGTTTACAGAAACATTATGGGAAAGTTCAGAATTGATCCGTTTGCCTCGTCGGGAGAGTCTTGGTTAGGGACAAACGAAGAATATGATGATTCTATAATAAGATAGATGTCGACAAGCTAATTGATCCTGGAGATATTTCTAGTCATAAGGCCGATAATATTGCCCAAGAAACGCAAATTTTACGCTGGGATGATAGTGAGTCTAAAAGCCTTTGATTATTGTGGCAACCCAGGTTTATGCGTAATGCCTGAATCGCATTCAGGATTACTGAAAAAAGACGAACTTTTTACTATTCCCAATCTTCAAAAATATATGGGAGGAAATAGATTAATGATTATTATGAGGTGTCTTCATTATTCGAAAAATCTACGTAGCGATCGAAGGATATTCGGGCTACCGTGATGGTTTTTATAAAATATATTATTTCAATGCACGAATGGAAAAAGTTTACTATCCCGGAAATCTGTGGAGAGGACGACTGTTGTTCTGAGGATCTATAAAAGGGAAAAAACACATACGGCATGAAATTATATTTATTGGCTTTACGCTGCAATGTTTTCAGTGGCGCCCATTGAGAATTAGCTGGCAAAAGGCATGCCAAAAAGGTAGTGCTGTCGCTGACGAAGGGCTTTGAAAATAAAGGTTGTAGTCCACTCTACATGGACAACTTGTACAATAACGTTTTGCTATGTCGAAAATTTATGGAGAAGAAAACACATGTTACCGGTACTCTACGAAAAGAAAAATTCTGAAAGCGTTTGAAAACTAAAGTTAAAAAAGGAGAAATACTGACAAAGTATTGCCAATGAGTTGCAGTTAGCAAGTCACATGATAAGAAAGAGGTGTTGTTTCTATCAACATAGTTTGAAGAAGAAATGGTAGAAATACAAATGAAAAGAGGACCAACCATAAAGAAACCAAAAGGTATTGTAAAATATAATGCAAACATGGCCGGTATCGACCGCCAGGATCAAATGCTGATATATTACCCAAGTGAATGAAAAACACAAGTGGTACCAAAAGCTAGGTATACATTTGTTGTCGATGTTATTCCTTAATAGTTTCTTCTTGTTCAAAAAGGCTACCCAGAATGCAATGCAGTATTATGATTATCGTTTGCAAATAACCAAAAAGCTTTTTTCAGAAATAAATTTGCTTTGTAATCAAAAACTTGCTGTTGCAGTAAAAAAAAAAGATTCGAAAGGTCAATATTATTGTGCTGCATGCAGACGAGCTGGGCCTTTGCTTGGAAAATTGTTTTGCGGTGTATCACAATACATAAATTTTTATTTCTATTGCTTATAAACTATTTTTTTCTTTCGGAATTTTATTTATTAGTGTTCTATGTTTTATTTTGTTTGTTTTTATCTGTACAAGGTCAGCTTTATAAACCGTGACTCCTGACAACTATCAAAGAAACTGAACGGCAATCAACGTGTTAAGTACATTTACGTCGGTGCAGTTTACGTACAGAAACAAATGTACGTTAGATGTACATTACATGGGATATTAATATAAAAAAAAACTGTATAATTGTGGCTCATTGATGGGACGCAGTGAAAGAGTTAATAAGCTACAATATTGAAATATTTATTGGGCATTATGTATGAACATCACAGTACAGGTCAAAGTTCAGTTTCGGTCTTCAGTGATCATGACTCATATAAAGTTGTTTGCGTAAACCTGAGACTTAAAAAACCTGTCCGTCGTGTATATTAACATTGTAAGTTATTTATGATATGTAATTTCTTATGCTTGAAACAAAATAATCTAAAATCAACCAAAAGTTCTGTAGGGTGCCACAACGAGCATCCAAACTAAACTGTTGGATTCTCCGTGAATAGTAACCGAACATGCTCTGCTCTGCTAGCTTATTGATCTATATAATTAGATATAACGTTACCCACCATCTGAGCCTCCAGTTCAGAGTAAACCAATTAACGGAATTGATAATGTACTCAGAACAATAACAGGCAAGTATCTAAACCAGATCATAAACAGAATTTGTCAAAACAATTATTTTCTGTATACGTTTATTTTTCAGTGAAGATGAAACAGAATGTAACACAAATTACAGAAATTAAAAGAATTAAATCATAGAGTACCACTTGGCCTTGCAACTGTACATTTCCAATCATCTTTATGACCAGGACGTGTGAACTTCTTAAATTTACCTTTCTTATGATGATGCTTACTTGAAGGTCGTAGAATATTACGTCTTTCGAAGCTCTTAAACCGGTCAACTAATATGTCTCCCTCCTTGACCACATTTCGAAGATTACCCGATATATTCTCGGGTGCATTAAATTGAATTTCCTCTTCTTCAAACTTGCGAGTACTTAATCGTTTTGGTTCTTTCTTTTTATATTCGATCTTTTTAATACGTTTCGACTTTATTAAATCTGTCTTTTTACTTTCTTTATTAATTTCTTGTTCGATTACGTTAATTTTTTGTATGTCTGTTAACTTTCTTTTTTGTTTCTTTTTAAGTCGTTGTTCGTGCTGAGTTTTTAGATGCTCTCTATGTCTACGCCTTTGCTTTAAATCTTTCTTTTTGTTTTTTACAGGTGGATTTATCGATTTATATTCACCATCCGAGTGATCGCTTTCTTCGATTTTCGTTAATCCTTGCGACATTTCAACCAACCAATTTGTCTGAAACAATTACTATTAATTAGTAAAGATTAAAAATATATAATTAGTAAGATGAAGCTTTCAAGATTACCCTTGGAATAAAAAGCTCTAAAAGACAAATCTAAGAGAGCCTTATATAAATGTATTTAAAACAATCTAAAAAATTATTAGTGAAGACATTAAAAAAGGTCAAATTTTACAACACCATGGTAAAAATTGTAGTGACATGGGAATAACAATGAGAGAAAACGTTGAGCAACAAAGGCTTATAAGAAAAAGGAACGCCTATAAGCAAACACACATAAGACAAAAATTATATAGCATTTTCGCACTCGGAAACGGAGCAAGAAAAGTGAGAAGATAAGAAGAAAATAGAACAGTCAGTAAAGTTTTCAATTTACTTAAGACTGACACGGTAAAACAAGAAAATTAACTGGAGAAAAAACGCGAAAGGATACAATTTTTAGATAATAGAATAAAATAATGTAGAATAATAGATATTGAAAAGAGGAAAGTGAGGCGTGACAAAAATCACAGTAGTCCTGAAAAATATGGGGATATAGATGGAAGAAGAGAAAGGCTTAAAGGACTTCCAAATATTCGGAAAATTTAAAACGAATATCCCATGACCTTAATCTGAGAAAATACAACAAGAAAGTGGAAATATTTAAGAAAGCAAAACCGCTAAAATATACTAATATATGGATCAAGGAGAACATCCCCTATAGTATTAAGAGAGTAGATGAAGTGAGACAAGTTGGAGTCAAAAAAATTATAAAACACAATATGTTGATTTTAAACAATGAAGGGCACGCGATAGAAAATGTACATATAAACAATAAAGATAAACATAAATATAGCAGGAAAAAAAGATCAGTCAGTGAAAGATCGCCAAAAGAAGATCCTTTAGTAGCTTAGCTAAGAAAAAAAAATTAACAGGAAAAATAACTAAGCAGAATAGAAAAGGATGAAAATAATATCTATAACAACTGCAACGACCAAGGAAAAGAACAAAAAGACAGAGCTCGAAGCCGATTTAGCAAACAAATAAAAGGTGCCCGAAGAAGGTTTGAAGTTAATCTAGTGAGAAATCGGAAGTGTGAAGAATCGGTCTAAATAAATAGTGCTTAACGCGCGAGTTTTTGATAAACTGAAGTGCAAAGTTATCAGCGGAGATTATTTATCGAGCGACAGTCGTATATAAATTACTTGTAAGTTGTTTTTTCTTAAATATCGTTAGATTTAGTTAGTTTAATTGAACATTAGTTACGTTTATACTAATTAGTTGTAAATTACGTGTAAATAGTTAGATTAAAATAAATTAGTTTTAAAATTCGTTACAGTGGTCAGGATTGGGATCTTAACGTGTAAATAAACAAGTAATTTAATATCGCGTATGTTTATAAACTTGGTTCATTAAAGCTTTTTTTTATCAGTACATTTAATAATAAAGGATCTTTCATTATTAAAATTTAGTGTTACACAAAAATTGTATTTATTTTATACTTTTTATTCGTGTTATAATTTATCCTGGTAACACGTTCGCAAAAATGGATGCAAAACTATTTGAAATTCTCAAATCAATAAATAACAAATTAAGAAAATAGAAAAAAGTCAGCCTGAAATGGCTATTGCAGTTTCGTAATCTGCAAGGACAAATTGCAAGATGGATCGAGAGACTGCAAGGGTATGACTATGACCCAGAACACTGTTCTGGAAGCAACCATTCTTCGCGATTTGAAGAAAAGATCGAATCTCTCGGAGGAACTGCTATGGTTAATGAAAAGTGGGAACCTGAGCGTACAAGAAAACGATCCTGAAATTCCCAAATTGAAAAGAAGTGAGTTCTTTGGGCAGAACCACCAGAGCATACTGTACACAGTGCAGAATTGTACATCAGGTAGACACTTTGGCGTAATGAAGACATTAGGGAAAATTCGAGAAAGATTCTACCAGGTGAACTTCAAAGAGGATATCATGAAATGGTACTGCATCAGGAAATGGTCCAGCGAAAAAGCGGAGAGCACGTACGAAACAATATAATGTGGGAGGCCCTTTAGATATTGACATCGCAGAGCTGTTTCCTGAATCTGATTTGGGAAATGACCAGTTTGCCGACTATTGGGAATTAAGAAATGTGATGGCATGGCAGAACGGATGAATCGAACAATGGGAAAATACTTAGCCAAAGTAGCTAGTTGATGAAGAGGCTAGACGAAGTACATGCTAGGACAGGATATGACGTCAAGGTACAAAACGGTGGGTTTCAACTGGGCAACAAGGTGTAGTTGTATAATCCCAAAAAAACGTGGTTTGTCGCCGAAACTGCAAAGGTAATGGAATAGACGTTATGAAGTTCTGTAGCGTATTAATTACGTCATATAACCTATCCGTAAACTACCCAGAGGCAAATCACAAGTGGTCCACATTGATCGTCTAGCCCCGTTTGCTGGCGATTACAAAGTTACCCAAGACCAGATCCGAACCAGAGAAATAACAAGCAGAGCCAGGAATCAAGTTGATGGAATACTTTGATAAGTTTATGAGCATGTGCGGAGGTTCTGAAATGGATAGGGTTGGAGTTACAACCGAGGAGTAACAAGACCAGTTCTAAACACGAATGGATTACGCCAATGCACATTGCGTGCGTGAAGATTTTGAAATGTCCAGAGGGGTTTCTGTAGTATTTAAGAAGTTTAGACGGCTAGATGAACTACGAAGACAGCAACGGCAAAGTCTTAAACTACGTGATGACCGACGCTTCATTTTCTATCTCGTCACCACGAAGTACTCAGGTACAGAGGCGTTAAACGAAAATCTGTAGCGAGCATTATGGAAACTCAGAAGAGAAATGGAGTTCCACAACATTAAGAAATTGGAAGTATCCAAGCTTGATTGCGGTTTAGATCAACTGGATTGGAGGACAGTTCTAAACATGTTGGAGGTTGTCTTTCGATAAACAGACGTTCAAGTGTTGGTTTGCAGTTACCATCCAAGTAGAACATAGGGTCAATAAGAGTCCACTGACTGCTACTTTTATGCTCAAGGAAGTTGCCGAACTGGAGAGAGCTGCCACTATCTCCACGACTGTTCCTACCAGTGCCGCGTTCAACTTCCTGTTCTAGAAATTATTTATCAAGCGATAGTCATATATCAATTACTTGTAAGTTGTTTTTTTGTGTTGCCAACATCGCAAACGTCAATATTCGTTCGTTAGTGTAGTTACGTAATGAACGAAAAAAGCTCTAGGGTAGCAAAATGAAAACTAGGAATCCACATAAAATTAAGTGTTCAAAGTCAATTAATATATTAGAACGAGTATGCGACAGGTGGAAAAATCATTTTAAAAATCTTGAAATTCAGTTAAAATTGAAGAAAAACGATGTTAAAGTTAATGTCAAATTTGACAGGTTTAGTAATAAATGCAGTACCAACATTATATTTCTGTTGATTTTTTTAAATTTTTTTAAAAAAGAATGTAATTTTATGAAAGGCAACACAAAAAATAATGTACATTACTCTCGTCGAAAGAATCATAGCATAACTCACTCACATGCAACGCTTGGCCGTGCGGCCTCGCGTCGCATTAACGTTCGTTATGCTATTTCTTACTTTCGACTCTTGTTACGTAAACTACTATTCTTAAATATCGTTAATTTTATTAGTTGGTTTAATTAAAAATTAGTTACGTTTATAAAAATTAGTTCTAAATTACGTGTAAATAGTTAGTTTTAAATAAATAAATCTTAAAAAAATCGTTACAATATGCCGAAACTTTAGAAAATAAAGTAGATAAGATAAAGAAATAAATATTAAACGCACGAAAGAGTTGCGGAAATAGACGTAAGAAATAATAATGGCAAAGGAAATTAACCAGCAAGTTAAAACCAAAAAAAAGTGGTAATAGTACCTAAACAATAAAACAGACGAAAAGCGCAAATACAGGAAACAAAGGGACCAAGTTAAGATATTAGAGAAAGTAGATACCCTACGAATTAAAAATGATAGAAGATAGATACTACAATAGGAGAGAGTAATCATGAAACGGTGAAAAGACTATTTTCAAACGTAGCTCACAACAGAAATAAAACACGAACTAAAGACCTAACTAAATGCTTTTAACGGAAAAAAGATTAGAGTAGTCAGTAAGAATGCAGAAAGCGTAACCTTGTACGCAAAGAAAGGTGTTAGACAAGGAGCTGTTATTTATCACCTTTATGGATTTATTTTATGGTAACTAAAAACAGAAAACAAAGAACAAAACATCTATATGCCGGATATAGAAATCTAAAAAACGAACGTGTATTCGCAGTGGTGATGTGCTATACTAACAAAAATCTATACTAGGTACTGGTATGAGTATGAAAAAATAACTGTTCCAAATAACAATTAGTATTTTGAGTCTCAACTAAAAAAAATTTGTATAATCTGTGGTATAACCCACGTTAAACAACAAATTTAAATTTAAAAAGAAACTTAAAAGTGAAGTTGTCAAACACATTTAATTTATGTACGGTATATGTTCCACAATTCAAATAAACAATCAGGAATAATGATGCATTAATTACGATTAGATACTGTAAACTAATACGTTGCATTTACAGTTACAAAACGTGTAAAAAATATGATAACTGGCAAACATGCCTGTGTGGACGAGGTAGCAAGTTCGAACCTGTCTTATCTGAAAATCATAATTTGTCATTCTTGCTTGAGTCACATCAAAAAACAAGTTCGACGCACTGCCCAAGTGATTATACCTTCAGGGAGTGAATCATGGGTGCTGGGTGACTGCGCAAAAAGTTAATTCAGGGCTGCAGAAATAAAATGTATAAGTAGAGTTACTTTAAAAGATAGACTTAGAAATGAAATTATAAGACAACATTGAATCTGTAGAGTAATCTACAGAAGGTAGACAGCTAGAATGATGACACCTACAAAGAATGGAGGTAGAAGAACAAATAAAGAAGATATGGTAGTCCAAAATTACAGACAAAAGTAGAAAAAGAAGACCAAAGCAAACATAGGAAGAAGAAAAAAACTAGAGTGAAATGAAAAAAAATTATAAGGATTAAGTGAGAAGTATGTATAACAATATGTAAAGTTTTATTATATATGTAAATAGTCACTCACATCTCTTTCATTGACAGTAACTTTACTAAACATTCCAGAAGTAACTCTTTCCAAATGAAGTTCTTCTTTCATCAATTTTTTTTCCTTCTCTACTACTGCTTTCATAAGTTCTTGATGATCTTTAAAGTTCGGATTATACGACATACCCGGATGAGGAGGCTCAATAGCAGGTAATATCGAAGGTTTTGAAAGAACATTGCTAGGAACACTTTTGCGATACTGACTTCTACCATGCAAAGTATGTTTTTTAGTATCATCGTTAATCCACTCTTGATCCTCGTCTTTTGAATCTGTAAATTAAGATAACTATCAACAGTAAACTAAAAGTTCCCATACTTTTATCCCAGGCATCTCTAGCAAAATCTATAATCTTTTCCTTACTGATTAGTTTCTTCCTCCTTGTTTTTATAGCTCTTAATGATGGTATTACTGAGCCTTTGATTTCAAGCTTTCTTATTTTTTTCTTTAAAACTGGTTCGCTTTTGTGTTGAGTTTTTACATGATTTCTAAGAATATCGGAAATTACTTTGTATTATTGAAAATTACTTTATAAGTATATAACATGTAAGTTACCTTTTACCAAGAGGGTCAGCAACTTCCGTATAAGATGTTAGAATCGAAAAACATTTAGGGATACTTTCACGTAATAACTTCCTACGTTTTTGTTTCGATGTAATGACATTCTTCGGTTTAGGTGTTGGTAAAGCATCAATTAAGAACAATTCGTCATCGGTCTTTTCTGAAACAGGTTTCCTAAAATAATTATTGTAGAGTTCATCTAAACATGGCAATCTTTCATACCCTAGACGTTCTTCAAGTCTTTTTTCTTCTAAGAAGTTTTCTACGTCTGTTATATCGACATGTTTTCTCCAAGATAATTTTGATTTCTTCGAAACACGTCTTTTCTTTTGTATTAGAGACATTTCTATTTTTTTAATTCAAAATTGTAAATATTTTTTGGTGTATGTAGAATATAACCTCAATTTGATTGTCGTGTACAACCATGAGGTTGAAAAGTATTGAAAACCTTGAAAACTAGAGGATTACTGATTTACATTGTTGCCAAATATCTAAATTAGTGAATTATAGTAGAAAAAAGAATTTATGATAAATCCACTAAGATGTCTTACAAGGGGTGAACTGGGATATAATAGGAAATAAAGTAGCAATTGGTAGCAACACTAGAAGAGAATAAAATGTTAGAAAACAAAAAAATAATTTGAATGCTGTTTTTTAAATTTTCATAGTTGGTGACATTTTATAAACTAGGGAAATCAGTCAACTTCACGTTAAACTAAAAATTTGGGAAGGAAAGCACGTTCTGTTGTTTAAAGCCGGCCCGTAATTATATTTATATAGAATCTTATTCATTTATATAATTAAAGATGATGGTAAGTATATTTTACATACATTTTCATATTTACTATGGTACGTTATAATTTAGTGTTACTTTGAAAGTTCAGGTTAAAACCACATGACTCTAAAATTTAATTTTTCTTTTCGAAGCAACCGCAAATTGTGTTACTCAAGGAAGGAACGGATACTTCTCAGGGAAAACCACAGCTTATTTCTAATATAAATGTCTGCCAATCAGTTGTTGATGCCGTACGTACTACGTTAGGTCCTCGTGGAATGGACAAACTTATAGTAGATGGTCATGGTAAAACCACTATATCTAATGATGGTGCTACTATAATGAAAATGCTGGAAATTATTCACCCTGCTGCAAAAACTCTAGTCGACATTGCAAAGTCCCAGGATGCAGAAGTTGGAGATGGCACTACTAGTGTTGTCTTATTAGCAGGAGAATTTCTAAAACAAATTAAACCGTTTGTTGAAGAAGGTGTGCACCCAAGAGTAATTATCAGGTCTGTTCGACGATCATTGCAATTATGTCTAGAAAAAATTACCGAACTAGCTGTCAAAATTAGCAAATCAAATGCTGCCGAATTTCGCTCCCTTCTAGAAAAATGTGCAGCAACAGCTTTAAGTTCAAAATTAATTCATCAACAAAAAGATTTCTTTTCCAAAATGGTTGTAGATGCTGTACTATTGTTAGATGATCTTTTACCTCTTAACATGATTGGTATTAAAAAAGTACAAGGTGGGGCACTAGAAGATTCTAAATTGATAGCTGGTGTGGCATTTAAAAAAACATTTTCTTATGCTGGTTTTGAAATGCAACCAAAAACATATAAAAATTGCAAGATTGCTTTGTTGAATATTGAGTTGGAACTTAAAGCTGAAAGAGATAATGCCGAAATTCGTATTGATAATGTTTCCGAATACCAAAAGATTGTAGATGCCGAATGGAATATTCTATATGATAAATTAGCAAAAATACAAAAATCGGGTGCTCAAGTAGTTTTGTCGAAGTTACCTATCGGTGATGTTGCTACTCAATATTTTGCTGATCGGTAAGTATCTTAAGATAATGGTTAATTGTTATGTAAAATTTGTTTTATAGTGATATGTTTTGTGCTGGTCGTGTTCCTGAAGAAGACCTCAAGCGTACTATGAAAGCGTGTGGAGGTGCCGTTTTAACTACAGTTCACGATTTGAATGACAGTGTGTTGGGTAACTGTGAAGAATTTGAAGAGATTCAAATTGGTGGAGAACGTTATAACATCTTCCGAGGATGTCCGAATGCTAAGACTTGCACAATGATACTTCGTGGTGGAGCAGAACAATTTCTAGAAGAAACTGAGCGTTCTCTTCATGATGCTATTATGATTGTAAGAAGAACTATTCAAAATGACGCTATTGTTGCTGGTGGAGGTGCTATTGAAATGGAGTTATCTCGAATGCTTCGAGATCATTCTCGTACCATTGCTGGTAAAGAACAGCTACTAATTGGTAGTATTGCCAAAGCTCTGGAAATTATTCCAAGACAATTGTGTGATAATGCTGGTTTTGATGCCACTAACATTCTTAACAAGTTAAGACAGAAGCATGCACAAGGAAATTGCTGGTACGGAGTTGATATTAACAATGAGGATATCAGCGACAATTTCAATGCTTGCATTTGGGAGCCGGCCATTGTCAAGATTAATGCTCTTACGGCTGCATGTGAGGCCACATGTTTGATTCTCTCGGTTGATGAAACTATTAAAAATCAGAAGTCTGGTGATGCTCAACCACCACCAGGTAGAGGTATGGGGAGACCAATGTAATTGTTCAATTCTTTTTCTTTTGTTTCATGTTTAATTATACTTAATCTTTAATTAATTTAACTGCACCAATATTTGATATAGTTGGAACGTGTTTCTTTCTAATAAAGCTTATTTATAACACAAGTTTTTCTTTTGATGTTTACAGAAAAAAGAGAAGCTTATGAAGTTTCGTTAGATCCTACAGAGTCGTCGACTAACAGTTGGTGTTTACTGGTATTACAGAAATGTGGTCTCAGTCTATTGTGTGTAACGGTCTATTCTGGTAATGCATTTGTTTTCAGGATGATGTCTTTATATTGCTTTCTGTTGCATGTGACTCACGGTCAACGAATTTAAAATTTTTTTTAGACGATATCTATTCTTTCAATTCCCACTGCGTTGAAGTGAAGTGGGCCACTTGTTTTTTTTACAATTTTAGTAATATGCAAATTACAAACTTAAAATGTTGGGAAATTGAATGTTTTTTACCGTTACTATTATAGCGGTCGGGAAGTGACGGTTTTCATTTCTCGCCCACAATCGGGACGTGATATTACAATCATTTTTAACCAATTTGAAATGAGCACTAAAAAGTAAAAATTAATGGTTTAATTTAGTTAAAACTAAACGACGAAATTATTATTTACATGAAATTACTTAGTCGATGCTATGCATGATATTGGCGTAGGATTATACTTAATTCTTAATATTAATTTTGGCAGTTGCAATAGGTTTAAGTCTAATGTGTTTGACATCGGCTTCATAAAGTAATTTCATGTAAATAAAAATTTCATCGTTTAATTGTATCTAATATTTTTTTACTTTTTATTAAATTTTCTTGGTCGTTTTTTTTTGTTAAAAAAATTTTGGTTTTTCCTTTTTTGTGTTGTTAACAATAGTGACATGAAATTGGTTTGACCATTTTCTCATGGATCCTATCATCAGAACGGGACCACTCTTATGGTAACCCCTTTTTAATAAAAGAAAGAAATCGGTCAACGTGGTAAAGAATGGTCGCCGAACATAAAAAAGATTTCGATTGATTGCGAACCGCCTCCTTTTTTTGAAGTTGGTTGAAAAAGAAGGTGGAATCTTTTTTTGCGTGTTCAGCGATAATTGTTTACCGCTTTGATTTCGATCATTCTTTTTTTTTTAGAGTTTTGAAAATGATCCATGAAAACATGATCAAACTTAAATTTATATTGACCTGAAATTCTTTTGAATCATGTACATTTTCAAGGTTTTTTAATGAATATAACTAATCTAGCTTGTAGAGAAAAACTTGCTTTTAACATAAATCTTTACCGAACAGGTTTTGTACACGGATCATTTTTATTTATTTTTTTATTGTCACTTGCTAACATCACTAAAAAGAGAAACTTAAATAAACTTCGAAATTGACAAATAACTTAAAATACAGCATTAACTAATATCTACGCTTTGTGTCTCTGTAAGCTATAGTTGCTCTCGGCAGTTATGAAAACTATTTCACCGCGCTTGCAATATACTATACATGTATACATGCAATTTTTGCGTAAGTTATATTCTATAATGATTCTTAAAATTTGTTAATAAATAACAATTTGAACAACGTTTTGAATGGTATACAAACACGTACATGGCGGGAGAACATTACCAAAAACTTACATATTACATTTTCTAGAGATGTATTCCTGAACGTTTTACTCAGAGTATCGAAAATGTCTGAATGTTCTAGTCGGCAATAAGAGAGAAAACTATAAAAAAATGCGAATTTCATTTAATAAGTTATAGTTTTATTGGTTTTAAATAAATAAGTGATTAACGAGTGTGTTCGAGATAAATATAACGGAGTCAAGCGTACGTGCTTTTAATGTAAACTAGTGTCAGTTTTAAGATAAACAGAAGTTATTCGGGGACATTATTTCTCAAATGATTGTAATATACAAATTAGTGTAAGTGTTTTTCTTAAATATCATTAGATTTAATTAGTTCGTGTAGCTATAAACATGTAAATATTTGTATGTATATAAACAAAATTGGTTTTTGACTAATTTAATACATTGTGCAGTTTCTTACCGTGAGTTAGTAAGTTAATTTATTTTTATTAACGTACTAAATGAAAAATTAGTGCGAATTCTAATAAACATAGCATCACGTTCTTCAGTTTCTTCTCCACAAGTCAACCTGAGTAAATTAAATGTGCAGTTGGTTAGTAATATTGATTCTGCTAGCGCTGGTCCATTCGTGTCGTCGCGGAATAAGAGCAATTTTGCTGTGCGTTGTGATTATATTTGAAAAAGATCTAAAATTTGGCCTTCATTATATTGTGAACTAGATGATAGAGACAGAGTTTCAGACAAATAATCTATGGCTGGCCAACGTGAGATTTTTGAATACAGTGTAACATGTATGGCAAGGAATCATCGCTCTTTTCTGAAATTTAAAGAATTTTGAACTTCAGCAAATCAATGGATTGAAGATAGGATCTTTTTTACACAATGGTTAATGTCATAGCAAAAGAGATGCGCAAATTATTTTATTTCACACCTTGTAAAATAAAATTTATTTTAATGGTGGACGAATTAACCACGCTAAACACGAAGTGCACTTTAATTTGTATACATTAATCATATTTTGACAGAGATGAGGTTCCCATTGTAGCATTCTTAGATTTGATTGATCTCGATGGACAAGTTCACCAACTATTCAAAATGCTCTCTGATGCTGCTTAGAAAATTTAGAAATATCAATATTTTTCGCACTTTGGATTGCATTTGCAAGCGATAGTGCGAGTGTCATGACAGGGAAGAAAGCTGGAGTCGCTGCAAAACTATGTAAGGAGAGACTACATCTTGTGCTCTGGCACTGTTTATGTCATCACGTCGAATTTTCTATAAACGACGTCGACGTACTGCTCTTTCTCGTTTCCAAAATTTCATGGACAAGCTCTACGCTTATTATCATCAAAGCTCTAATAACTCGAGGGGTTTACATGAAGCTATATATTGTATTGTATGTATATTGTAACAAAAAAAGGTCGTGTCTTAAATTGACGTTGGTCTGCAAGCAATTTCTTGTGAAAGTTGTTTGGAACAATTATTCGGCTATGCATGCACATGTTAGTCAAAGCAACTATAAGCTAAAAAGAAAATTATAATCTTGTTTTCTACAAGAAGTTGTACTCTCCTACGACGTTTTTTGTGAACTAGGAATCTCTTATACATACTGCAATTCAAAAAAATACACTTATGTGTGTTCAATCAGAGATGTGTCGAACTATTGGAATTCTGGAAAACCTGAAACTGAACATGGTAAAAAAGAACGAAGTTACAAATTTAAATGTGAGTCGAGGTTACAAATGTTACAACAACCAAGTCAGGAGGAGGGATCAACATGTTACAATTTTTGCAGAATTTAGTTGACAAGATGCGGCAGCGTTTCTTTAATGACTCTACAAACAAATATAAATTTTGGACTTAAAGGTAACGGAGATTGCAAACTATAATTTCAGTATTTATTATACAGGAGAGACAATGGGACATTTATAAGATTTTTTTTTGTTTTGCATGTGAGGACTCGCCTAACTATTTAAAATGTTTCAGATTTGATGTTAACCTTCTTTAATGGCCCTCCAGTTGCAGACTTCAATCCGCGGCTATACGTGAAGATTTGACTGCAAAACCATATGTATAGGCAATTTTCAACTCTTCATAGTAAAGTCAAAGCACGTCAAGAAATAGACAAGGAAAATGATGTCGGAAACAATTTTTTGTTAATATTTATGCTTGGCTTAATCAATTTTTGTGTCGATTTTGTATGAGAAAATATAAACAAAATTAACGCACTTCATATGTCATCGACACCCCAAAAGAAATCAGGCACTGAACAGATTACTGGTAGTATATATACTCATGAAAAAATTGATGAAAACATCACTGTAAGTAACATAATAAATTAAAAAGAAGTCTGACTATAAAAAACTATGTAACTTTTAACTTGTGCTTCTCGTACATATAGAAACTTAAAAATGATTATAGACCATCACCGTCAATTTCAAAGTAAACTATTGACTAGGTTCTTTATTTCTTCACAAAGTCTTTCAAACATTCGATCACAAAATCGCAACCAACGTATACTGAGCCGCAAATTAACGCGAAATACATTATTGAAGTTATAGTCAAGTTTTATCTTAGACGAACAGATCAACACTAACAATAAGCAATCTTATTTTATTACCATTGGCCACATCACACAAGAGTATAAACACAGTATACAATGAAAGCATTATACTATATAACAAACATGGACAACGTTCAAAAATTATAGCACATCATATCTCAGTTTAAAGAGGACCTGAACTGCATGCTCGGATAGTTTTGTTTGCAACTAATAGTGTAGGTACTAAGAGCAAAGCTGACTTGGCGGAGAAGAAGCGTGAAGGGGATAGAAAGGCAAGAGAAAAGAGTGAGTAGGTAGCGTGTGAAGTATTGAGAGACCAGAGTGTTGTAATTTAATCGCAGATTGTTTATTTCAATATATTATTCTATTGTGTATTATTTGTTCTATCATTAAAAATCTTAAAAATGAAACCGTGTAAAGTGTTTTAAAAGCTAACAGTACATTAGTCATAACTAAATGTTCCCGGTATTTTGTTTATGTACGCATATAGGGGAAGCATATTAGAAAGAGCCTCACCAGACTGCGACTTAAAAAGCAAGAATCTGGAGCCTCTTGCAACGGTGTAAATATACTATTCTTTTAACACCGGTGTTAGAAACACGAGAAGTTCAAGTGTAACAATGGAGTTCGTGACTGTTTTCATTTCACTTTTAGACAGAAAGAATTTTTAGATGCCGATTTTTGCATGACACATCAATAGTATCGTTTTTGTCAATGCAACCCTAATTCTAATATAATTTTAATCATTGATCACCTTTTCAAATTTTAAAGAATAATTTGCACGAGCTTGTTGACCATTAGTAAACACGTATTCCGTAGTTTCTTTGTAATTCATAATTCTACTTATCATTAAAGCATTTTTTTTTTATCTTACGCACACCACACTGCCAATCCTTGGATAAGTTTCTTCAAGTGTCTGAAATCGTTAGCTTTATGTTAAACGGGGTTTCATTTTTTCAGAAAATTTCATTCAAGAGAATTTAATTTTATTATTTATTAATTCTTTGTAAAGTGTTGCAAATTCTGTTTTTAAACTGGATGCACGCCTTTTATTTTGCTTTTTCTTCAACTTGAATGACTGCAAAGCTCGGCACAACATGGCATGGAACACGGGTTGAACCTTAATCTGAAATTTAGGTACTTCATAAATGCGACGTGCGAGTAACATTCCGAAGTGGTGGTAGAACCCCATACTCCTCTTCATAAGAATAACGATAATCTTTAAAAAAAAAGATATATACAGTAAGCAAACATCAAAAAAACCATAATACATTGAAAAAAATTAATCAAAAGCAATGTGGCATTGGAATTACTGGGAAAAAACTTACCATTTACAGATGCAAGCCAATACAAAAAAATCCTATTATTTGTAGACATCTGAATGGTGCAGTTATTCATCTGAAATCAGAAGTATCTAATGTTTCTTAGTGATTAATTAATTGTAAAATTTATTTTCTTGCACTTACGTAACAGCCAAGGAGTGAAGATTATATACAACATTAATTTGCTATAAAGCAATACGTTGTTGAAAATTCTTTTATAGATATATTTGGTGAGGCAAAAGCCTCGGGATAAGAACAGGAATTAAGGATAAGGAGGTAAATTAAGGAAACACACGGGAAGATTTACTATATTTTTGGAAAGGATTTTATTATGGGAAGGTATCACAGATTTTAGGATGGAGATGATTATATATGACATTTTTTTTATATTGCTATTCGATGATTTTTTCTTGATGTAGTGAACACTTGAGATCTGACATCGCTTAATACTAAATATAACCTAAGCTGTATTAGAGATAAATTCTATCGTAAATTTAATAATTTCTTTTTAACTTGGAAACGATAAATAAATTTAGACGAATTTGTGCGTTTTCCAAAGAAAAAAAAGGACAATCATTTCTCTAATACATTTACAAACATGAGTAAATAAATTCATCAACCGATAACACACTATTTACGTATTGCACATCTCTACATATTGTTTCTTCGGCATTTACTGGAAGACCTTTAAATCATATCTGTCCGAATACAATATAGAAGGATGACAACGTATGTAAGTATACAATTTTCGATTTATATAAAAATTAAAAGAAAAATTTTGATAATCGAAAAAAATTTTAGATTTGCGATAATTAAAATTGAATTAAATTGTATACCCACTTTTTGATACTCATAATCCTACAGCTAAGTTTTTACACATATTTGTGATTACACATTTGTACTGCAATTAATAAAAAATACACGTCGATTAGACGTATTTCTCTCGATTACATCTAGCAAAATAGCATTTAAATTTTTGTATAGTACAGGATTTTTATAAATACTATATTAAAGTCTAAAAATTAATAAATGCATCTTAAACGTAATGCATTTTTGTACAAAAAAAATCAAAATAAAAAATAATTGCATCGGGTTTCCCATCCACTCTAAGATTCGTGTTATCAGTGCTTGCTAAAATATCTTTAGCTTTAGGAATGAACATTAGAGTAGATGATAAACGAATAAAATTTTGTCGTCAAAATTTAAGTGCTAATTTGTCATCTAAATAGTACAGTAAAGAGCAATACTCAACTTAATATTGATTTTCTAGATCGCACGATGAGCATTGCTCGAGACAATATAAAACTCAAATTTATACTCTTACAATTTGTAACATTAAACAAAATCACATTTAGAAAAGACTTACTTTAAAATATCTACACTCAAAAGCAATCATCGTGAGAGTAACGACTGCGTATCACCAGCACGGCTGAACAGGACAATTTCACTGTAATTCGTAGTTGAATCCGCAATGTAAGATTGAAAAATAGTTATTCGGTGGTCAAACCAAGTGCGTGAAAACAGCTGGTGTTAATTGTCGTGCTCACTCGCCAAAATTGACTTAAAATTAATTACAGAGTTTATGTTCACTCATCACATTAATAAAACGGTATCAAATATGTCCTGTCATATCTATCGTAACTCTTTCGCAATACAGTTATAGATCAGGCCTGCACGTTAAGCAATACTTTTAACTGGTAGGCATTGGGTTGATCGGGTTTTTCTGGGAGAAATGCGCGTTTTACAGAGGGCGTCGTCGGCATCCAGTGTTGTGGTGGTCGTGGTAAAGCCGAAGGTAAAGGAGGTTCAGACCATTTACACCCGGCATAATGCCCGGCTAACATACCAGGAGACATACGGGGACTAGTACCTGGACTACCTGTAGACGACGGTGTCCTAGATGGACTTAGTCTCGAATAGACTTTCTCTTCTTTTTTAGTTGACGTAACGCTATTGAAGTAAACTGCACTATGACTTTTTGGTGAGTGCGGTTTCCCATTACAGTCCCCATTAACTTCTTGATTTTTTCGTGCCATTTTGATGGTACATTCAATTTTCGCTTGATTTTTCACTAACTGCGGACAGATACTTTATGCGATTTTAAAAGTTCCTTTGTCCGCAAAAATATAATATTTAGGTGTATAAGAAAATGCTCTTGTATATCACAGACCTTGAACACAGAATTTTGCGTTAAAAAACCTCTCGACTTAAAGTACGGCGTAAATTTTGCTTTCACAAAATGGACGCGACCAATAACAAAACAAAGAAACTTCACTATCGTCCAACTTCACCATATGTATTAAATATTCCACAATTGCGCCGTTGCCGTAACAACATTACAAATATTTCGCCTCTTCACATACAATGAAGGCCAACAATTCGATGCTTTTGAACGCAAAATTCCTAAAGTCTTACAATTCTATAAAATTTCTCTCCCTACAATCCTTCGCCTTCCTCGGTCACATAACTACATAACTACAAAACAAACTATCTACTGCGTCGACGGTTTGCGTCAATCGATATAGCTCTCACCTACTCACACATATACAGTTCCGCTAGAAAAAGATTTATTTAATTAATCCCTAAAAAATTTATTCAATTACGTACAAACACGGATGGGATTTCGCTGACGACAACGGAAATACGGAATTACTAATTTTTTTCACTTCTCAGATTAAATTAAAAATTCGCGATATCGTTTCAACCCACTTACAAAATTTCTATTTTTAGTTATAATTAAATTATCAATTCCAGATAAGCTAAAACGTTTATTTACGTTACATGAAACGTTTACAATCCACGTGACTTTATTTTTAAACGTTGTGGTTAAGACGTTGTAACACACGACCCACATTTGATTACATCCCAAAATGACTTAATTAAAACGGCTAAAAATATTTATTGAACTTAAATCCACCATTGGATTAAAAATGTTAGCGTTTTGGACCACCCGTCCAAATTAATTATGTGACAAATATCATGTTTATTGCCAGACGTCATACAAATTTCAATTATAATAAGTGAAACATTTATTTTTTAAATCAGCTTTCGTTGGAAATATTAAAATATGGGATGTTAAAAATGAGCATTTAGGATATTTTTTATGTGCAATTCCTATGGAAAATGCATCGTAGAAACCAATAAATTTCTCATAGCATTCTCATGATAATGTTAGAAACGAATAGAAAACCATTAATTTTTTTATAGTAATGCCCTTTAATACAGATCCAGATAGACCTATTTGTACAGGACCGGAGGGCGGAGCTCAACTGCGCGACTTTTTAAAGACGGCGTATTAGAACGCTACTTATTGCGACTCATTGTATTATCTTCGTTAGAATGGGTTCGTTGTGTCAATTTCGTCAACTATATACGCATATCACGTGACAGCTTTTACAAATAACGTGAACAATAAGTAATAACCAAATAAAAACTCACTAACAAAAATAATATTTTTATTGTAGATTACAAATTAAACAAACAGTTTATTTCGCTTTCTTTCGGGAGCTATCCTTATTAATTTCAACAACAACAACCAGGGCCGGATTTAAAGGTCTGGAGGCCTCGGGGCAACAAAGGAGTGGATCCCCCTTAGCCCCAAATTATTATCCAAATAAAATGAATTTTACTGATTGCCTGATTGGAGTAAACAAATATAGATCAAGTTTGTACAAATTACCGTAGGTAAAGGTAAAACGCGAAATAAAATATGAAAGGAAAAGTTGTTTACTGGTGTTTACTAGTCTGAATTTGAAATTTTTTTTTCCGAAGTCTCTATTGTGGGGGCCCCTCTTTTGTGGAGGCCCTGGGGCTGTAGCCCCGCTTGCCCTCCCCTAAATCCGGCCCTGACAACAACAACAACGTCCTCCGTTTCCTCTGTATTGTGTTCATATCAACGTCACTATGAGTCAACTGCTTTGAGGGCATTTTCATTCTCTTCCTTGGCAGGAAGGATGTAGATGTACTACATCCTCCTTGCTTTACTATAAAAATAATAAATAAATATCCAATGAAGGTTAATTTCAATTACACGATGCAAGACATAAATTATGTAGTAACAGATTTCACTTTATATTTTGCAGCTATTATTATATATGTACATATATGAATTGTACATACCTCCAATTGCTATGATGCGAGCCTTATAATAGTGCCGATCATCAAAGCGTACTTTAAAGTAGTTTTAATATAAATAAATTAAATTTAAAAAAATATTCTACTTGTTTATTTTGTCAAAGAAATTTTTAAATATAGAGAGTTAAGATAACTACCTTTTTTATTAAGAAAATTTAATTATTCAAATTATGAGATTAGAAAATAAAATCGGCAAATAGTCTTAGGCAGCATATACTATAACATTCATTTTAGATCACATTTAAACTAGTATATTTGTATAACATCAATTTTTGTTCCAGTGATAGTATTTGTCATTTATTCAATGAATATCTAAAGATACATATTCAAAAAATATCTTTATTAGCATTGCAATTTTTAAATTTAAACCTACACATATGCCTAAGTCAACTATAAATCATATGTAGCTTGTGTTTGAATTTTTGTACCTACTTTATGACAAACCCTCGTATCTACGATCGTTTTACTTTAATTTTTAAGTAATTTTTGTATTCAATTAACTTATGGTTTACGTTGTTAAAACATCCGTTTGTCGGTTTTCCCTGATTTAACATTTCCTTTGTGTTATAAAAATTCAGATTGCGTTATAAGTTATCATTAGTGTAGTGTATTAAAGTACCGGGGGCGTGGGGAGAGCCACGACATTGGAGATATGGCCGCTGAGGAGGGACCATACACTGATTGTAGTAGCGTTCGTATATTGTGTTTGTTTATATATATAAAATTTAACGATAGTCTGTGACTGTATTAATAAACGTATTAATTAGTGAAGGTTTATTAATGAAAATACACATCGGCTAACCTCGACATAACAATTAGCAAAGTTTGATGACAGAACCATTTCATAGTATAAGGTATAAGTTACTATGTATAATTAGCTATATAACGGCGGTAAACGTTATAAGTTGATTTAACACCCACGTAATACAAAATTTGAATAGTAATGTCAATGCATTTGTGCAAATTCCACCAGAGTGATCTACTGGACGCTGGTTTTATTTCGCAAAGCAAAGTTTGATGATAGAGCCATCCCATAATATAATTAAGTTATTACGTATAAAAGATAACTGTAAATAGCTATAACGGTGGTAAATGTTGGATAATCAATACAATAAATGGTAGTAAATAGAATACATGGGACATGCACAAACGTCCCGCAATGGTCCTGAGTTGCGACAAATGGACATTGGCAGGACTTAAATAAGATATTTAAAAAGTTTAAGGGGATGTGCTTACGATGTTTCAAAATTCAGCGACTTTACATCCTTCAGACGCCGTTGTGACGTCCTTGTGTTTATTGGGAAAGAGGAAATCATTAGCAAAGTTTGATGGCACAACCATCTCATAGTATAAGTTACTATGTATACAATAGATAACTATAACGGCGGTAAACGTTGTAAGTTGAATTTATTCAAAACTATTTTGAATTACGCGGGTGTAAAAATTAACTTACAACGCTTACCGTCGTTATAGCTATTTACAGTTATCTTTTATACATAGTGTTAGAAATTAATGTTTAAGTCATTTTGTAAATTGATATTTGTGATTCGCACGAGTAAAAAAAAAGAGAGTAAGAGTAGTAACGTAGAAATCGGGAGCGGTGTATTAACTGGCGCAATATAGTTTTGGTTGAAATATTTAACTAATTAAATTTTGAAAAACAACGGTGTGATATTTTATTAACGCGAAAATCGATAACAATAGTAAGTTATACTATGAGATGGCTCTGCCATCAAACTTCGTTAATGGTTGTTCCTTTCATAGTTGAATAGATAGCTATAGAGTTTGTTGATGCAATTGTGGGAATTACATTAGAGTGTATCTCTTACTGCTGATGAGCCCCAAGAGGGCGAAACGGCCGTCCAGTATTTCACTGGTGGTATTTGCACAATTGCATTAATATTGGTTATCCTGATGCAGTTTTATTTAAAATTGTTTTGAATTGCGAGGGTGTAAAATCAACTTACAACGTTTACCGCCGTTATGACTATTTACAGTTATCTTTCATACATAGCAACTTATACTATGAGACGGCTTTATCATCAAATTTTGCTAATGGTTATCCCTTTCATATTTAATTATAAAGCTATAGAGTTTGTCGATGTAATAGCTGTCAATTAAATCGCACAATCATCCAACACCACCGGACGTCATCCTAAAACAACTAACCAGCACTAATCAACATACACACTTTCAACAAACACATTAATTGACTTTTTTTTTAGACATAAAACTTTCACCATAAAACATTATTAAATTATTTTTTGGGTAAATTGTTGATGGAAAAGCCGATTTCGCGGAAAAGAAGAAGCGTGAAAGGAAGAGGAAGGTGAGAGAAGAGAGAGGAGTTAGTAGCGAGCAGTGCGCGTGAAGAAGTGATGAGAGAAGAGTGTCGCGAATTATTCGCCGAGTGTTTATTATTTGATTACATATTTAACCATTGTCTGTAAGGTGTTTATTGTTTATTCTATCATTAAAAATCTAGAAAACGAACCTGTGTAAGTGATTTAATAGTTAACAAAATTCAGAAGTGGGATAAACTAGATTAGTGAATGGGATAAATTACGGATAAAAATAACGTGTTATTGTAGTGCATACAAAATGGAAAACAGTGACGGTAGTGGAAACCAACAAATGTTTGCGTTATTTACGAAAATGATGGCTCAGATGGAAGAAAATCGATTAGCGAGTGAAGAACGAATGTTGAAATTAATTCAAGGAAACACGGAAGTAGTACCAAAGTTTCATGTAATGCCCGACTTAAACGCAAATATTGAAGATTTTTATGGAGAAAAATGTGACAAATCCGCATTAGATTGGTTGAATAAATTAAAAAGCTCTGCAAAATTATTAAATTGGCCTGAGGAATTTTTATTAGAAACCGCAAAGATTCATTTAAAACGTGCCGCTGCAGATTGGTACTTATCAAACCAAGATAAGATAAATTCGTGGAATGCGTTTGAGAACAAATTTATAAGCACGTTTTGCTACGTTGAAAATTTAACTGATTTATGGGAAGAAATGAGAAACCGTAGACAAAACAAAAGTGAATCGTTAAGTAGTTATTTTCATAACAAATATCGACTTTGTAAATCGTTAAAATTACAATTTAGAGAAATTAAGGAACAAATTTTAAAAGGTTTAAATCGACCGGATATAATTAGTGGGTTAATGGCAAAGTCGCACAACAATGAAGACGAATTATTACACGATATTATCGAATTTGAAAGAGTATGTCCGGGAAATAGCGTAAACGAAAAAGTAGTACATTACCCTAAGAAGTGTGAAATAAAGATGGAAAATAATGACAAGAAAGCTTCAATTCGATGTTATAATTGTTCTGAAGATGGACATTTTTCAAGGAACTGTCCAAAACCACAAAAGTTAAAGTGTTTTAAGTGTAATAAAGAAGGACACGTGAAGGCGGATTGCAAGGACGACAAGAAGCTATTTTGCTTCCGGTGTAAAAAGGAGGGACATACACAAAGACACTGTAATGCAAATATTTCAGTTAAACAAGTATGTAGAACGGACAATATAAATCAAGGTGACAAGATGGCAAAGTTTTTGAAAACAAGTGTGTTAAATAATAAAGAATGTTTGTGTTTTATCGACCCAGGAAGTGCGGTATGTACCATAACCGAGAGTTTTGCGAAGAAAAATAAATGGGACTGTACTCCAGGCGATTTGAAATTACATGGATTTGGATCTCCGCATCCAGTAGTAAAGTGTGATTTGAAAATTAAATGTGAAGTGAAAATTGATGATGTGGAATTACCGGAAGTTACATTCTGGGTAGTACCTGACTCTGCTCAAGACGTGGATGTTTTGATTGGAAGAACATTTACCGAAGATGATAGAATTGCTTACGTAAGAGTGGGTAATGAACTAAGATTTGGATATTCGGAAAGTGATCCATTCCGCGTTCTAAAAACAAGTTTGGAACCGAAAACTGAAAAAAGTGTCAGCAGTACTGAGAGTGTAGTTGTGAAGCAAATTCGATCAACTTCGTTGAAGTAAAGGAAGCTGGACCACGAATGGTGAGTTTCATAAATAAAAATAGTAGTTCAAGTAAGATTTGCGTGGACGAAATTTTTGACGTTGATTTGGATGCAAAACCGGTTAAACAGTGGGCGACGACTACGGGAGAAATAACCAAAGCTACGGTTAACGTAGGCGTTAGTGCAAGTCATGAAGAACTAAATGCGTTAATAACGTTGTTGAATGAATTTCGCGATTGTTTTGCATTCACATTAAAAGAACTCGGTTGTACGGACTTAATTAAGATGGAAATTAATGATGCAAATGTGCCGGTGCGTAGTAAGCCATACAAAACATCGAATGCAGATCGGGAAATTATGAGGAACACGATACAAGAGTTACGCGACGCCGGTATAGTTTCGGACACAAAATCACCTTACGCGTCTCCTGTATTGTTAGTGCCGAAACCGTCGGGAGAAAAACGACTTGTAGTAGACTTTAGACGATTAAATAGTCAGACGAAACGTACAAGCTTTCCTATACTAAGTGTGGATGAACAGTTTGAACAGTTAGCGGGTTGTACATTATTTACCACTTTGGACTTAGCGAGTGGATATTTACAAGTGCCTTTAGACGAGAAATCGCGTGAGAAAACCGCCTTTATAACATCTGACGAAACTGGACAATTTAATAGAATGTGTTTTGGACTAACTAACGCGCCGTATGAGTTTTCGAGGTTGATGGCTATAGTGTTAGGTGAATTGCGCAATAAAATTGCAATGTCTTATATAGACGATATCTTAGTGCCTGCGCGAGATTGGACTCAAATGATTGAACGTTTACGAATGGTCCTTGAGAAGTTACGATACGCAAAATTAACTTTAAAATTATCTAAGTGTTATTTCAGCCAAGACCAAGTAACCTACTTGGGGATGGATGCTGATAAAAATGGAATAAGACCGGGTGCGAAAAAAGTAAATGCAATAAAGAATTTTCCTGAACCGAAGAGTGCGCACGAAATAAGAAGATTATTTTTGGGTCTTACTGGATTTTTCCGAAAATTTGTTGAGAAGTATGCGCAAAAAGCGAGAGCGCTCAGCGATTTAACAAGAAAAGAAGCCATTTTTAAATGGACAGAAAAGGAAAAAGAATCGTTTAATTGTTTACGAAATGAGTTACTTGGAAAACCAGTGCTTCAACTTTTTGACCCAGAGTTAAGCACCGAACTACATACGGATGCTAGTATGGTTGGGTTAGCGGGAATGCTGATTCAGTTAACGCCAAGTGGAGGAAGACATTTAGTGAGTTGTGTATCAAAGAAAACTACCAGTGCAGAAACCCACTATCATTCGACTCGTTTGGAACTATTACCCGTAGTCTGGTCGGTTGAAACATTGCGTTCGTATTTGGTGAAATTCATTTTACCATCGTAACGGATTGCCAAGCGATAGTGTATTTAAATTCACATAGGACGTTAAAACCGCAGATAGCACGATGGCATGCACTATTGAGCGAGTACGATTTTGAGGTTAAACACCGATCCGGAGAGAAAAAGGGGCATGTGGACGCACTTAGTCGCGCTCTACTGAATGCAAAGAAGATGCCTTGAGCGAAATAAGTGAACGAGGAGAAGTTTTAATTCCAGTTAACGGAGGAAGCTAAGATGTTAATGATCCAGAAGAACAGATGACAGGTTAAGAGGGTTGATAGAAACTTTAGAAAAGATGAGGAAGAACGGTGTAAAGAAGAGAAAGATCGAGTTGACCAGTACGTGTTAATAGACGGACGCTTAATGAGAAAAGTAGAAGTGAATAAGGAAAAAGGTTACTTTACGTATTACCAGATTCCATGAGAAAGGGAACAGTAGTTCAGTTTCACAATCTAAGGGGACATTTCTCAGTGGATAGAACAGTATCTCTTATTTTAAGAAAATATTGGTTCCGGCGAATGAGAAATTACGTGAAAAACCACATAAACAGCTGTTTTGAATGTCTGATTAGTAAAATACCAGGAGGCAAAAGACCGGGATTGCTCAACCCGATACCGTTGCCGAGTCGACCATTCGAGCGAATCCACATCGACCACTTAGGGCCTTTTGTAAAAAGTGAAAGAGGAAATGTATACATTTTAGTTGTGGTGGATGGACTGACCAAGTTTGTAAAACTGTATCCGATGGAAAGCACGAAAGCTCAACATTGTGTAAGAGCACTGGAAGGTTTTATTCTGGATTTTGGAGTGCCAAGTATTATCGTTAGTGACCGAGGAACTAGCTTTACGTCAAAACAATTTGAAGACATGTGTGCGCGACATGGTATCCATCATACGTTGAACGCGAGTCATAGACCTCAGGCAAATGGTCAGGTAGAAAGAGTGAACAGAACGATTGTACCTATGGTTATGGCGATGACACACGAGGATAGATCATGGGATAAGAAGATTCGAAAAATGGAAAGAAACCTGAACAATGCAGAAAACAAAACCACAAGACGAACGCCCTTCGAGCTTTTATATGGATATAACCCCAACTTTGAAGATGCGAAACTTGCACGTGTGTTACCGACCGAAGAATACCAAAACCCGAAAATTATTAGAGACAGTATTAGAGAACGTGTCAAGAAGGAACAAGACAAAATTAAGATTAGATATGATCAAAAGAGATATAGAGGTTATAGTTTGAACATTGGAGACGTGGTAGTGATGAGAAGACCCCATATAGGAACAGGTGAACCGACAAAACTACAACCTAAGTATGTTGGCCCATGGATAGTGTTAGAAAAAGTAAGTTCAGATATTTACAAAATTGAAAGACTCCGTGGAGACGACACGCAGCCTTATGTTACAACAGCTCACGTTAGTCAGTTAAAAATATATCAGAACCACGAAGACGACTGTGAAGAAAGTGAAAGTCGAATGGGAGAACAAGATGATATCCAAGAAGAAGAAAACGAAGTAGGAACGCATGAAGAGACCTTACCCAACACAGAAGAGTCTGAAAGTGAGAAGGAAGAAACCGAATTTTTAGACGACGAAGATTATCAACCAGAGACAAAAGTGAAAGTCGAGCTAGAATCTAGCAGTAAACCGAGTCGAAGACGGCAACCGCCAGGTTATTTAAGTGATTATCTAACAGATCTGATGAACGACGACGTTCATGGTAGTCAGGAAAGGCCGATTTTGCGGAAAAGAAGCGAGAAAGGAAGAGGAAGGTGAGAGAAGAGAGAGGAGTTGGTAGCGAGCAGTGCGCGTGAAGAAGTGTTGAGAGAAGAGTGTCGCGAATTATTCGCCGAGTGTTTATTATTTGATTACATATTTAACCATTGTCTGTAAGGTGTTTATTGTTTATTCTATCATTAAAAATCTAGAAAACGAACCTGTGTAAGTGATTTAATAGTTAACATTGTGTATATTTATTTAGAAATACAATTGCTAGCTTTCGAACTTTGTCTAAGTTCTTCGTCAGGCAAAAATTTTTGCCTGACGAAGAACTTAGACAAAGTTCGAAAGCTAGCAATTGTATTTCTAAATAAATATACACCATTTACCCAAAAAATAATTTAATACATTAATTGACATATATTAAGGTTTTTTATGGTTTCTCTTAAGAACGGCAAATGCAATGTTTTTCTAAAAAGCAGCCGCGTAACCATGAACATCTAGACACCGACTAATTCTATCAAAAAACTTTTTTCTTTTTTTGTCACGCATGATTCATTAAATTGTAAATCCAAAATAGAAATATATTTATCAAAGAAGATTTTTAGAAGTATTTTTCCATTCAAGAAGTTTAGTAAATAGTTTTATTTTAGTTTTCAAGATATCTACAAAACAGAGTGCATTGTCCGCCTTACAAGACTTCTCACAAAGAAGTTTTAGTTCTTTTATATACCTCCCAAAGTGTGCTTATCCCAGTAAACAGACGACGTCCCAGGGACGTTTCTTTTATGTCCAAATAATGTCTTTACATCCCGGGGTTTAAAACGGACCTGTATAGGATGTCTTTAATAGGACGTCCTCAGGATGTCAATGAAGAACGTACGATGGGATATCCTATGCGGGAAAAAACAAATGCAAACTTAGTGCACGTGCCCGCTTTCCTTCTTGTTCTCTGGTGCCTACTCAACACCCGTACGCTCCTTTGGTATATCAAAGTGGTACATTCTGTTTGCACCGTTTGCACTCGGTATCTGTTTTTGTTGGTGTTCTGACTACTTTATTTATCTGTACTTTTTATTATCTAACGTTTTTTGGGTGTTTTAGTGCATAAACAAATTTATTTGATAAGTTTTTGGTACCTTGTATTTATTTATAATCTATAAAAATCATCATTTATAATTATTATTTTGAATTACTAAAAATTAATAAAAGTTTATTGAAATTAAAAGATCACAATTATTAATAATGGTGATTTAAAACCCCATCTCGCGCGCATACTTATGCGGTGAATTGAAAATATTTATTTATGTAAAAAAAAATTTTTTTACTCAAAAAATTATTTAAAAAATGTTTTCTTTGTATTAAAGGTTTAAAAGTGTGACGTTATCTCACGAATCGTCGCGATTCACAATAAGTCATCCAAAAATGTCAACATGACCGATAAGGCACAAAATCGCTAATCTAACTAAGAAACTATAACGTTATCGCGTTCTTGGTATTCATAGTTATGATTACTGTGCGTATTTTTCGTATTGTATTACTATTTCCACAATAATTAGTTAGGTAGTTAAAAATACGTCTAGAAATAATTTTGTTTTTACCACATTCCTCTGATGAAATGTAAATGCGAAACGTATAAAAATTATTAATGAACTTGCAAAACTGACGCGTTTACAAATTTTTTTTTAAAAAACGATTTAAACAATTTTTAACTGGTTATAATCGATCATCTCTTATGATTTAATCAATAATAGAATCGTCAAAAAGGTCAATCAACAATTCTACAAAAGAAGTATCACTTTATCAATTCTTTAATTTAGAAAAATGTATGAATGTCCCTAGGACGTACACAGAACCAAAATGGGATGACTTTGGGACATTCAGTGATCCGCAAAATCATGTCCCCGGGACATCCTTGGGACATCCTTGTGTTTGTTGGGATAGAACTCTAGAAGTTTTCCTTCAAACGCCTTAAAAAATTTAAAAAACGTTTGTTGAAGATATATTGAAAACCTACTGTAGTAGAGGTTACAAAGTTTTATATAATATTCATCATACAAAATATAGATGTCAGAGTAGAATTCAGGTTTCCACTGGTTGCATTATTAATACAATTTTCCATTCTGGATCATTCCCGTGTTGCCGTTCTTACACAAGCTAAGCTTTTGTCATACGTCACAGTGGACATCTTCAAAACCCGGAAAAAACTGTAAAATAGATTATTGTTTATGTACAGAAGCAAACCTGAGAAAAAAATTTATAACACAAACGGAAATTATGATAACATTACTCTACTGATAACATTATCGATGATTCCAACAAGCGGCGTGCACTGTATTGTGAATGCAGATAGTTAATCTCAGATGCACATATACAAAACACATATTTAAGTATTGCACTAATTATAATGTGCACCACAAAGAATATGTTTTTGGCATTTTCGGATTCAGTAGGATAATATACAATAATAACATCAATAATAATTACTATTATCAGATTTTACACGCTCGAATAAGAATAACAATGATAACATAAACACCTGTTGTCCGTTGCACTTGCAAATTGTAGACGCCGGAATTCGCACAATCAAGTCGACGACGTGACGTATCGTTTCATATACATTAAGTACTGCATTATTGCCATTCACTACGACTTCACTAACACTGTAAATGACTGATGTGGTCTTACTACCACTACTAGAACGGAGTTCTGAAATTCTTTTAGATTGTAGAAGTTTTTTTAATCATTCTTAGACAAATGCGTGAAAACGTCTTACGATTTTAATGATAATCAACTTTTTCTAAACCTGAAGAAGATCAAAGAAGATTCTGCAACGGCAACTTTGAAAAAAAGGTCTTTGAAACATCTTACGCACCAAATTATCATAGCAAGAACTCCATCAGCTGTCTAGTCTACGGACTGCAGCTAACCAGGAAAACACGTCTTTGGTACATCATGATTAAAACCACGTATTTAAGGTAAAAATTATACCGTTTATGAAAAATTGAATAGGCTATAATAACATCATGTTGATAGTGAGGGTAGTTTCTTACAACCTAAGTTGATGGCGTATGTCTCTTGAAAACCAACACGTGCCGTATCAGTTTTCAACGTATCAAATTTAAAATAAAAACAAAATAGGGTAGAAGTACCAGTTGTGGTCACTTTAAGACATTTCCTCACTTTACCTTGTTGTCATTCTTAAACTTGTGAATCTTTTTTGATCTACTTGGTGGATCATAAAAAGGCAAACATTTCTTAGTAAGAATTAAATCAAAATAAGATAGATAAAACGAGTTGAAGTGTGATAATTTAAAATAATTTAAAAAATGTGAGAAACCACCGCAGCAGTGATTCGTCTATAAAACAAAATTTCCATCAGAATAATGTTTTTTTTATAGTAAAAAAGGAATACTTTTACAAAAAAACATTATATAAACAAAAGAATACTTTTAATAGGTACTAAGCAGAATTTTAGGAACTGATTGATTTCATTTCAGGAACATCATAGACTCCTCGCATATTGACAGTGATTTCTTTCGGGCCATTTCCAGTGATCCCTACCACTTCTACGCATGGCACAACAATAGTACTGGTCTTTATCTTTAGCGACCACTTTGGCAGGATAAAATTCCTTATTGTACTTTACAATTACATAAGATCCAATGTTTATTAAAACTACAGGCTCTTCCTTACTAGGTTTTATTTCTTGTGTTTTCCTATTTTGTGTTTTACATGCAATTGTTCAGTCTTATTAGTCTTTTCATCACATTCGGTAGTTTCATCTTTTGGTTTATTCTGTTGTTTCGGTTTTTTGTCTTTGGTTTTATTTTCTTTTCTTCTCGTGCAGTCTGTCTTTTATTCTTCTTGGGAGTAGGTGTATCAGTTTTGTCAAACCATGTTATAACCTCACTCAAAACTAGACTTACACTTCTTCTTTTCAGCAATTGAACGCTGTCATCTGATTTCGTTTTCTCGCTTTCAGCGTCTTCACTGCTACTATTTTTTTCATCATTGCGAATATTCTTTACTGCGAATTGATTTTCATCTGTATCCAATTTTTTACTGTGTTTTCTGTTCCGTCACTTTCAACTTCTTCGTCAACACTACTTTTTTCCTCATCACTCTTTTTCTTTACTGGAAATCGATTTACATCAATATCTAGTTTTTCAATTTCCTTTTTTGCGTCATACGGTTTCAGTTTTTTATCACTTTTTGTCTCTCCTTTGATCAAATCTACATGCTTATTCCTTTCAGCATTACCAATAAATAATTCTGTGCTTTTATCTCCGTTTTCAGTTCTACAAGCAAACAAAATTGTGGGTGACGTTGAGTTTCCCAGTGAAAAATTTATTCCTTGACAATCAGATCTGCTTGGTGTTAATACAATATTCTGCAGTATATTAATACCTGGTGTTTGGTTTCTGTTGCACCGAAGTTCAGGAAAATAAAAAATGATCAGATTTTGATTGCTATCTAAACTGAAACTCGTATCTGGAAAGTCAACATCAAAATCCACAATTTGATTATTGTCACTTAGTACTATCTGTCAAATTGACCTCTTCATTTTTGTCATTGCCATCTTCCAAATCCATATTTTTAATATCCACATCATTATCATTGTCATTGGCATCTTTCTGACTCTTCAATACATCAAACAAAGCTAAATACTTTTCCTGTCCATTCCATGGAATCTTCAGTAAATAGGTAGCATGCAATTGATCGCGAATTAAGGGCTCAAGTTTGTTTTCAATACATCTTATACTTCCATTTGGGGTTCCTTCTTTGGTATTATTGGTTTCTAGTGAAACTGTAGTGTCAGTACATTTAAACATCTACTGTAATCTGGAGCATCTTCATTGAATGGATATAACCCACAACGACGAAAACCAGAATGTATAGTCTGTTTAAAGTTGCCACCTTTTAGGATTGCATCTAGGGCTATTGGTATGTCTTTTTTTTAATGGACTTTCCCTCGTGGTCAAAACGCCATTTGCAAGTAAAATTTTTCAAGGCTTGCTTTAATGGGAAAAAACTGCCACATCTAAAGGGTGGAGGATGTGTATTGTATTAGGAGGGAGACAAACCAGAATTATTCCAGTCCACATAGGATACTTAGTTTAAGCAAAAGGCATGCGAAAGGTGCGATGAATATCTATCTACAAACAAGATCACAGGTCGTGGCACATTGTTTGACTCTAAGAAGGGGACAAAAATATTTGCAAAATATTCAAAGAATTGCTTTCATTGCATCCAACCTGTGTCGGAATGACCAACAGCTCAGTTGGGCGGTGAAGCTGAGGGATATGCTTTAAGTAAACGTTTAAACTTAAAGATTGTCAACGGACTTACGTCACCTTCAGCTGATACTGTAACCAAGGTTGCCACATTATGTTTATCTGATGTACCTAAATCATAAATTCTCTTTCCTTTGGGCCCAAGCACAAGTTCTCCTTTGGGAGACGAATACATGGCCGTCTCGTCCATATTAAAGATTCTGTTTGGATATTTTTAAAACATCGACATCTACACCTAAAAGTAATTTTGTTTCTTGGAATCACCCCCTTATCCTAGTTTCTGAGACTGCAGCTCTGCCTTTGTTTACAAACTCTGCTTTTTTTGACTAATTTCAGGGTGCCGTTTAATAAAGACCTTGTACTATTTTCCGCCCGGGGTGTTGTTTACGAAGTTGATTTTTATGTCGCATTTCGTGATTATTCGTTGTAACGAATAAAAAAGTCCCTCCCTATTAATCGGAAAACCTTGTTCTGCTAACTCTAAGATCCAGCGAGCTAGTTTTTGCTCATTTAACGATTTCTAACAGGCGTTCGAGGAAACTTAAACTCTTTACAAGCTGTTGCAACTTTCATTCCCTGTTCTCTTATTGCGATGAAGGCTCTTTCTATAGCTTCTGGTGTATAGTTAAACAAATATGGATTTTTTTTTGAAGTCATGATTACTGAAAAACGAAATTTTAGAAACTCGCCAGCACCTAGACATTATACTAAGAAGTGGCCACAAATGATTTGCACATACGCCAATTGTGGCCAGTTAGATGGCCACATCTAGTACAACAACAATTTTTGTGTTCTATTATATGGCCACCTAGTTAAATAAAACTTATATATGCTATATTTGCTAAAATTGCTTTTAAAACAGCAATCATTACTCCTTTATAACAAAAAAAAGTTGATACCAAGTTCGCTCAACAAATACATTTGTTATAGAAAGCATTCCAACTTACCTTTTGCTCTTAACAAAACTATTAAGAAACGCCATCAACATTAACGCACTAACACTGCAGTTCACTTTATACTGATGTAAGAAATGACAGGTAAACTCTGAGATGTGATTTAATGATGAGGAAGGAATATAAGTGGGAAAAGACTACCATTTTCATTGCCTACATATGGCGGGAATCTTAATATGTATTTACAAATTATTTGAGAACTGGTTACAAATAGGACAATGGTCACCATTGGTACTTCTACTCTATAACTGTTTATTATGTTATTGTACTGTGATTTATTGGTAAACGTAACAGCTTAAGAAAATAAGCTTACATGAGTATTTCCGGAAAGAATAATTTGAGGACTTCGTTTGAAAGGCTGTCAAGGCACAAACTTGCTGAGCATTATGGAGCTAACAAGTACAGAAAATATTTTATTATGTGCAGCTTCAAAAAAATTGGTTATTATTCTTAACTGTCACACATTTTAGTTTTTTGGTATTGTAAACCGTCTTTGACAGTTTTTGCACACTTAATTGTCAACATAAACGTCAAATTAGTTTGGAAAGATTTTGAGACTTCCTAGTCTCCGTACGAGCAATAAAATGTTGTATTCAACTCGTTCCTGTCTTTTTTTTCTTCGAGGAAAAAAAGTGTCGAATTTACACAGGAACTCGTTAAATTCATTACTATTTAAACGTTATGCAATAAGCCCTGCAAATAGTGCAAAATTGCCTGACTAACATACACCTATAAGCAGTGCGAACTGCAAAGAAAACTGTATAAATTGTGCCACTAAAGTTCACGCAAAGCACAAATTAAACAACATAACATGAAAAGTTTTTTAGAGTTCTTTGAATCTAAGGCAGTAAACAAATACATTTTGCTGGCGATAGATTATTTCACAAAAAAGTCGCAGCCTTACCCCATACCTAATCAAGAGGCAGCTATAGTCGCATAATAATGTATATAGTTTTGTTGAAACTATACATTCCGATCAAAGTCGCAACTTTGAGTTTGCTTCGTTTCAAGAAGTTTACTGTTGAATTAAGAAGACTAGGATTACCCCTCTTCATCCTCAGTCTGATTGCATGGTTAAACGGATAAATCAAATAATAGGAAAGTACTTAGCCAAATTAGTGCCCGAAAATCAAAGGATCTGGAATCAGTATAAGTGCACCTTTTCCTAATGATGTATCGATCAATCCGTTCACGAATGCGCATAACAAACATCATTCCATGTCATGCTTGGTCGCGATATAGGTACGACTACCATATACAACCTCCAATTTAAGCGAAGACCGGAGGAAGAAATTGCTAGAACAGGCTATGTCAGCAAGTTGATAAAGAAACTAAACGAAGTACATGAAGCGGTTTGGAAAACCGCAATACCATAAATAGGTACCGTAGAACGGGGTGACTTCGGACACTTTTTGCAACCTTTTTGATGACGCAATTTTTGGGCAAGATACCCCTGATATCTTGTAACATTTTGGCCGTCTATAATGTTTAATATTTTTTTCAGTCATTATAGCTTTTTTGTTAAAATATGTATAAAGTCACCCCTTCAAGTGGGTTGTGTAATTAAACAGTGTAAAACTACTTACAACCGATTTGTAGGAGTGACTTCGGACAGACATTTTTTTTAGTCATCTGCAAAGATTGAAAAATTATTTGTTATAACAAAAACATCATTTTATTATAAAAATATAAGTAAAAATTTATTTTAAAAATGAAACAATAACTCTTATGTAACAAAACAAATATAGGTAATACCTTTGGTAATACTCTAGAAAAGTAAACTAAAGATCAGGTAAATTAGAAAAGGTACAGCGATCGCCTCAAAACTGTAAACAAGGAAAAAGCACAATTTCAAACTTTTCATCAGACACGTTTGGAAAAGAAAAGAAAACGTTTTCCTCATGTTGCTTTTATCGAAGAAAAGTGACAGATAGTTTTCACTTTCTACACTTAAAATTTTTGCAACATAAAATTTGCATGTATCGGAATCGGAATTATATCTGATGAAACGTTCTGGCGCATTCTAGATTTTTGTACACCAGACGTGGACGGCATATTCTATGGTGGTTTGGTTTCGGCTTCAGTAGTCGATTGTGCATTCATATATGCAGGAATGACTAGCTGTTCTGGTTAAACATTGATTCGTTTGCGCTGATTCGGTCTTGTTTGTACTTCGGATTTTCTGTTTTCTTTGAGAAATTTGGGTAGGTAGGTATTATATCTAGTTTATTATTATTTAGGTGCAAATCCATCAAACACGGTTTGATGGATTAAGAAGTGCAAAAAGTGAAAAAGAAGAAGAAGACGTTGTAATAACTAATACGAAACAGATACATACAAAAGAAAAAACGCGAAATGTAACAAAAGTTATTGGATTTAAAAGAAGAATGCAAATAAGGAAAAGCACAAAAAAACAAGAAGAAGGCTAATAAATATACACGATAAAGGATTAACAAAATCCGCGAAGACAAGTACTAAACAAAATATTATTATCGCAGAGATGCTGGATAACTAGAATTAGATTGGGAACGTAACGGTTGGCTTATATACTTTTTTTTTAATTTGTTATAAGAAAAAACGAGGTTGTATAGTTTACAAGTTAGTAGTTTAAGTAACTTTAATCTTGACTGTGGGATGTACGTTTTAAGATATTTTGAATACTTGCCAATAGAAATGTAAATGAGCTCTGAAATGTGACGATGACAAAAATTATTGGGCAGGTAAATTTTAAACAAAATAAATTTACATTTTTTTAGCTCAAAATAACTATAAAATATAAATACAAAAAAGCTAATAGGATTTAAAGTGTACGAGTAAACATTATTCTGAGTTTAAATATTGCGCGTTTAGATTTCATTACTTCAGTAGTATCGCACTTTTAACCAATGGAAATTTGCCGTTTTGAAATATTGTACATCCAATGACCCCACTGCTCAATGTTACCTTTTGTGCTGGTGTTGGTCGTGTTGGTATTGTGCAGCGACGAAATATGAGGTGTATAAAGATTTCACAACTATAAAGGAAAAGTTTATTAGAAAATTTGAGCTTCCGTCTTTTAGGCGTTGTGTATTTATATTAAAAATAAGTGCGAATTACGGAATTAATTGTGATGTAGCGTATCTTTTTTTATTAAAATTCTTTCCATTAGTTGTTTTTGTTTTGTGAATGTGCGCTCCTACTGGATCAATAGTGTAGTACTACAAATATAAAATTATTCCACTTGCTCAATAGCGACTTTGTGTATGAGCCAAGGTTATTTATCTTTAAAATTAATTTAAAAAAAGGTTTTTATTGAACGTACGCAATTTTAGGACTTATTATAATGAATTCCAATAATCATGGCCAGCCTCGAAGGAATTCGTCATCTTTCAACAGGCACTCGAATAATCACCATTCCACTAGATCGACTCATACACATGGACACCAAAGGTGGCCTAATCGATATACAAAAGAATTTGGAAGAGATTATGATAACAATTTTAATAGAGGGTAATGTCAAGGCTAAAAATAAACAATCACTATCTAAAAGGTTATGTCATCTTTCAGAGAATGCTCCATGAATAATAACAGTCTACCCAAAGAACAAAACTACCTGCATGGATATCCAAAGCCACAATTAAGTCCTACCGTTCGCAATAATCACATGCATTTTGGAAACGAAGCTTCAGGTAAGAATCAAAATCGTCAATGTAAACAACTGACATCTTAAATTCGTTTAGGTCATCAAGATCGTCGTCACATGCAGAATTCCGTAGAACGTCGCATAAACCAAGGATATCAACATAATGGCGACAGACGACATCACGGGGGTTTACCCGATCGAAGACACATATCTCCACCATTACATATTAATATTTGCGATAACTCTTCGCCTTTACTGAATACGCCTCAAGGAGAGGGTTTACAAAGAACTCTCATGGATTTTTCTAGTTCCCAAAGAAGACACGGAAGAGGTTTTTACAAATTTTATTTTTATGTACACGATGAAACGTTCTACCATTTAGATGTACGAGTGAGTCCGGTGCATTTTCAACAGCATTCTCCACAATTCTACAGGCAGAATAGCGACGAAAGCATTAAAAGTGAAAGTCCGTCCCGTAAGCGAAGGCGTTTGTCTCGTTCTGGTCATCATATTGAATTAAATGCGCAACCGGCTTCACCACCGAGGAGATCTCCTAGGCAACATCTCCCTACTGGTCAACATCATACTATGCAGGTAAATGTCAGTATCGTTAACATTATTCTGGGTAGTTTCAGTACATTTGAAGAGTTGTTTGTATTGAGTTTTCGTTCTACCTAGTGAATTTATAACCCTACTTAACTTAATCAGCTCACATTAGGCATATCTTTAACGTTGTCATTTGTAAAAGTAGCCTTTGAACATGAAGATTATTTAGGTATTGTTTGAATTACCGATACAGTAACGCCATTGTTTTGCTTGATAGATAAAACATTTTACTTGACTTTTTTAAATGATGTATTTACTGATTGTGTAATCAACAACGTAAATCTGTACGCATTTAGGTTTTATTTGTTGATAACTATTTGCTTTTATTCTTACAATATCATGAAACAAATGAAGTCATTCCAGCTAGGGTTCATGCTTGATCAAAGATGTTCTTGTCTAGTCTGGGAACACTTAATTCTATTGGAGAATGTGTTTTGGTCATTTGACTATGCACGTTTTCCATGTAATTTTAAAGGTTAAATAAGTGCGTCAGTTGCGTCATGATGGACACCTGTAGATTTTAATATAAATAAACATATTTGGTACTTTGACGATGATTCGTAACATTCTTGTTCTGGACAATCTGTATTCTGGCTTAGTCTACGTGAAATCAACACAGATCAAACTAGACTAGATCGGCGTCATCTATTCTTATAGATGACCTTGGAGTTTGGGCGGATGTCAGGACTATTACGTCGCATAGAACAGAAATTGCTAGAATTAGCGGTGTTTTTGTGAAGCTTAGTTTATGACTTACCGTCGTTTGTTGTTTGGAATAAGACGGAAGAACGATATGTATTGTATTATATTCGTAAGAATGGTTTCGTCGTGTCTATTTGGTATACTGCGCATATCACGTGAATGGTCCTTTACACATTACGTGAAAAATATCAGTCACTTGTTTTTTTTTTGTTGGTAGATGCAAATGTTCAAGGTTGTTCTACAGTTGTACGCACTTAAAGCTCCTCTAGAATCTTATCAACGATACTCTTGTTCCGCTTCTTTGTCATTTTAGATTGATCAACTACGGTTTCCGTAGTTAGAACGACTTAATCACTGCGGGTTTTATTTTTACTGGCGAGTATCACATGTAGATTTACTATAGTTTTTTTTTTACTATCTGAGTGCTCATCTTCCTTGTCAGGTCTTAATCAAATTCTAAGAGAATCAAATTAAATTGGCCTTAGAAAACTCGAACACACTACAATTGTTCAAGTCCATTCTTGCAAAATTAGCAGAGAGTGTAATAGCATATTGCAAAACGAGTGTTACAATGACAATTCTAATGCGAGTAAATGCTTAGCAATATACGAGCGTTACAAAAAGAAATTTTAACACGTTTTTCATACTAGTTTCTCTATTTGTTTTCAATTTTGATTATCTTTTTATAACAATTGTAATTCTTGATTGACGATATATTAGAGTTAGTAACAGTCAGAGCTGGGCAGTAGTTAACTACAAAGTAGTTAAGCTACTAATCTAACTACTTTATTGTTGACGATAGTTGTATTCTATATATTCAAGTTACTTTAATTTAATAATGTAACTGTAGTTAGAATAAATTACTTTTTTCGTGTAATCGTATTTAAAAAGTAGTTAGCTACCCTATTTTAACTACAAAAATAGTTAAACTACTTTGTTAATAGCTTAACTACTTTACTAGTAATGAAACTACTTTATTAGCGGCTTCAATTACATACAATGGCTACAATTATTCAGCTTGCATTGCAGTTTCGCAGGTTAAAACGTGTCCTTCAAGTGATGAACGGTAACGCAGAAGTAAACATGGATGTAAAGATTATTCAAAAACATTGTATAAATGCAGCAAACCTAATTTGTTTCGAAATGTTAAATGCCTCTGATACAAACGTAAACAAAGTATTACTTCAACAAAAGTTTTTTAATTTTGATGAACCTGCTTTGTCTAAAAAGTCTTTCTTCTGATACTGAGAACATGCTCACAGACTTCATATATCTATGTCAGAATATTATTAAAAAAATGTTCATTAGGTATAGTACAATTTTACCTTCATCGGCTGCTGTCGAGCGATTATTTTCGTTTTTTACTCATAAGTTCGCTCAAAAGAAATGCATTGGCTGATGCTTTTTTTTGAAAAGTTACTTTTATGAAAAGGAAATGAATATTAAATACCACAATACGTTTATTACTTTAAGTTCTGTTTTTAGGTTTAGGTTTATTTTATTGATTTTTTTCTGAGAATTTCTAATAAAATAGATATACATGATAATAGAATAATAGTAGTTACGTTAAAATTGTTTTACTGTTTTCGTGCGAGCGTGATTGATTTACTTTGTCTTCTTTAATGTAATAATAATTCAGTCTCTATAGGTACTTATGTTTATATGACTGAAAGTGGTATAACATCAATCGTCTCAAAACTCCTTTTTCTACAAGTAGTTGAAAAAAAAACTTATATTTTAGAATACAACTGTGGAGTAGTTAGTAACCTAACTACTTTTCGATTTACGGTAGTTAGTAGTTAGTAACTTACACTACTTTTGAAAAGTAGTAACTTTAGTTAGTAGTTAACTACTTTTACAAAGTAACTTGCCCAGCTCTGGTAACAGTCATAGCATCAACTTACTTTTTAATTTAAAAATATCTTATATATGTATTATTCTGATGATTTTAACATTCACTAAAGTCAATAAGTTGATCTAACAGCTAGTACTTAATACCAACCTTATATATTCTACATACAAAAATCGCTACTTTCGATTGCACAAAGTTGCACTTTGTAAGACCGTTTTTCGAAAAACCTGTTGCACAAGTAGTTATTGTACTGGGTATCAAGATAAGGACTGTATTTCGGTAATGGTAAGGTCTAGAGGTTTGGGAAAAAATCCTTACAAATAAAGTGGACAAGAGAAATGGCTGGACATTATTTTGATGTCTGTAAATCTACCGCCAAGGGGCGTAACTGTTATGAAGAAATATAAAGTTTACGGTATCTCGGAAAGTTGGATGATGAGTCATACCTTTGAAAACATAATTTGATAGCTTCAGTGATACGCTATCATGGAGATCAATTCATTTTTCAATATTTGTATTTTAATATCTCTGGAACCTTATAACCTATTTGAATATTTTAGATCTCGTTCGAAAGAACATTGTATGGTCTTTTGACAGAATTTTTTTGTTGGACCGTTTAGTTTAAAATAATAAATAAACTTATCTGCAGTAATACTCATTTTTTGCATTTGGGAAAAAATTAAATAGAGCTGTACTATTTTCGTAACACTTTTAGCTGTCATAAAATTAGCTAACTTTTAGTAAAAACGGCATCGCGATATCTCCGTCGGTTCTGGATTTACAAGAAAAACTTGCGTATCTTAATCAGATCAAGTTACCTTAGCGAAAAAACCAAATCACTGTAATAGTTCAAAACTAGTTTTGAAACGTGTTTACAGATAGAACACTAAAGGCGGGTTGCACAAAGCAAATCAAAAATGTAACAACTGATTATTTCTCAAAACAATTGCTACATAGCCAATGAAACCACGTTTATTAGTGATGTAACAATTGATTTCAGAAATAATCACTTGCTACATTTTTGATTTGCTTTGTGCAACCCGCCTTTAGAATTACTCAAAGTTTAGTCACAAATATCTCACAAATGTTTAAAATGTCTTCTATCATTCTCGGTGCACTTATTTAGTCTAATTTCGGCAGAAAAATCCGTTGCTTCAATTTCAGTCCTCGAAAAGTTACATATTCTTTTCATATTTCTCTTTGTTGTTAGTTTCTCTTGAAAAACCAGATCTTTTAGTCTACCTCATAGGTAGGTAAAAATCTAAACAAGTTAGATCGAGCGAGCGCACTGGGCAGGGAAATGGACTCTCTATTCCAAACACGATGTCGATATTGCTCGTCTAAATGCTGAGGCACATTTCGGCTAGAATGCGCTGGTCAACTATCAAGCTGAAGCCACATGTTCTTGTTTCCAAGGACGTGTCTTCTAAAAGTAGTCGAAGAAAAACGTTCAAAAATTATAAGAACCGTTCTCTATTTAGGGTTTGGTAAAAAAAAAGGCCTTTAATTTTTCCTTCCACGATTCCACAGCATACGTTAAAACCGGCGATTTTGATAATCTACTTGCATTCAATATAGGTAATACTCAGATCAGTAATTATAATGCATATTACATAAATTAACACCCTCAACGCTACTGATAGTTGCTTCATCTGTCCATAATATTAGTGACAGAAAATTTTCCGAATCATATTTAACAGCCAGTGACAATGGTTCAATATAGTATCATCAGTAGCTTTTAATGCCTGATGTAAAAAAAATGTGGCGGGGATGCATATTATTGCCTACCTCGATGAATCTCGTGGACAATTTGCAGGTTAATGAAAATTTTTCTGATTTGTTTTTCTCGCTAAAATAAATTAATCCGATTGAGATACGCAAAATTTTAACAATTTCTCTTAAAATCGAGATGCGATGTTCACTAAATTTTAGCAAATTAATGACGGCTAAAAGTCTGTTACGAAAATAGTACCGTTCCATTTAGTTTTTTCCAAAAATCACAAAAATGACTAATCGCTGCAGATGACGCCCTCTAGTTTATGTATTTTAAACAAAACAGTTTAATAAAAAATGTTTGTTTTGAAATACCATCAAATGTTCTTTCAACCGAGTTAATTTTTTTTATATAGGTTGAATGGTTCAGGAGATATTAAAATGTAAATATTAAAAAATGCATTGGCCTCGTCTCCCTTATTATGAGAGATACGAAAGCTATCAAATGGTGTTTTCAAAGGCTTGTCGCCCAACTTTTTGAGATACTGTGAATTTTACGTTTCTTCATAGCAGTTACGCTCTCTAGCGGTGGATTTACGAAGTTCAAAATAATTTCCAGTTGTTTCTCTTTCCCACTTTATTTATAAGGATTTTTCCCTTATCCGGACACTGGGTATATGCGAAAGAGAGAAACCAAACTTTAGCCTAATGATTAAGAAATTGCCAAATTTGTATTAAATGTGTATATCCGCTATGTTGGCTTTGATTTTTTGTTCTGGTCACTTGATGCTTGATCTTTGATTTTGGGTCTGATTACAAAATGAACTAATTATAACTTATATTATTGCTGATCTAACGTTATTGCTCAATATGACCGATGTGGAAGTAGGTGAAGTGACAAAGAAGAAATTGCTTGGGTTGCATATACAGGGAAAGGCTTTCTGAACTTTCAACTTCTAGCCTGTTATGTCGTCATTGAGTGTAGCTTTATTAAGATATATTTTTATTGGTGTTTACACATTTTTAAGATTTGAAACGAACTAGTTGATGATGCTTATTTGGACAGAAATTGGGGATCGGATGTTTTCTATTAGCAATTGGTATGTGTTAAAAAAAAAATTGGAGTATGTGAATGCTGATGTTGTACTACTAAAGATTTTTAAATTGTTGGAGTGAGTTTTCACTTAAAAAAGACCTGGTTTTATTTCGCTAGTTCTTCGGGTTTTTAAGTCTTGGTGATAGGGTTCTTAGTATGGGCACTGGCTGTACAATCTCTATAGATGGTGGAATAGTTTTGATTTTTAGGGTATTTTAGGTGATGATCTACAAGGTAATTCTGTGACGAAAAGGATTGACTTTCTAGTTTCGCGCAGTAGTATGTAACAATTTATTAACGACGATTAAACTATTTTTACTGTAATTTATGTATCTGATTCAGACAGACAGAAACACGTTGGACTGTGCTTATAAGTAAAGACTTGCGTTACACATAATTGTGTGCGATAAAAAAAAGAGAGGTTACTATAGAAGTAATTTTTGTATTACACCACACAATGAATTGGACTAACTTAGTAACTTTGTATTATTTATTGGAAACTACTTTATCGGCTTAAATTTATAACCTCTGTAACTTGTTTACGAGATTGTTATTCTTTATTTCTGTTGTATTTTTGTCAGTTCTTTTTAGAACTTTTGTGTGTTTTAATAAGTATTAAAATGTCTGTTAGTGGTAAAACTTTACGTTCTCAGTCTCAACAATTTATGTTGAAGTTATTGAACTACTTTGATAGGGAGAAGGTAAACAATAGACCTTTAATATCATTGCCTTCTGTGCAAGAGGTAAGGCTTAGGTGTTAAATAGTGATTGTAATTAACCATTTATTTCCTACGGCGTGTAGCTAATGCTTTGGTGATTTCTGTTTCTACTGTTATACGAATCAAGGCAAGAAGTACACTTAATCCGGTACTATCGAGTCCTGGTAAAAAAACCACAAAATAAAACAAAAACTGAAAATATACCTGATACTTCAAAAATGATTATAAGAAATACATTGTACAACATGTATTCTCAAAGTGAGTCAGTGTTTAAAAAAAATTTTTGTTATTTAAACTTTCTCGTATTACAGAAAAAAAATGTTACAATTAAAACTTTAAATAAATCATATTCTGTTGAGTGATAGCAGTTTTAATCGTATACTACATGGAATGGGCTTCAAGTTTAAGAATTCATGGACGAAACTTCGATTTACTCAAAAGGAAATCCTGGAAAATTATGGGAAGATAATAACCATACAAAGTTTAAAAAAACATTAGGGATATGATAGTAAAAGATTTATCGTCATGGATGTAGGTTTGAAAAAGGGGTTTATAAATAATGCTTCATTAGTATTTGCTTCTAAATTGCAAAAAGAAGATTATCACGGTGAAATGAATGCCGAATTATTTAAGAAATGACTTCTTGAACATTTATTGTGAATTTAAAAAGCGATCGTTAATTATTATGGACAGTGCTCCATATCATTCTACATTAATTGAAAAATTTCCAACATCAGCCTGGAAGAGTGATATTGCTGCTTGGCTTACAAACCATAATATAAAATATGGTTCAACATTATTTATTACTTACCTTAACAAAAAACATCCACAAAGAGAAACAATATGAAGTAGACAAACTAATTCGAAGCAATGGTAATACAAGTTAATTGTGATTTCGATTCAGATACTGACTGAAAGTGATTAATTTGTGTCAAATAAGTTTTGAGAAAAAAATTGTTTCATCGTTAAAACTGCAACGTCATGGTTGCATTAAAAAATTGTAATTTTATTCCTTTCAATAAAATATAAATGAAGTTATGCTTTTTTCTTTTATTGTAACAGGTCAAAAAAAAACAACTTCGTAACATATCATCATCTTAAACTTTGGCAATGGTGTATATAATCTTAACTCAACCATAATAATTTTGCTGAAATTAAAACGAAATTTTGTTGGTCCAAGGTTCAATATTATCAAACGTTTCCAAAAGTACTTTGATAGGTAGGCTGTGATTGTTCATTATAATGTTATTGCATTGTATGAATTTCATTGTTATTATTGCAACACTTGATTTGATTGTTTTTCTTATTAAACCATACGCATGACCTAGAGCTCTTCTTTCGCGATTACGAGGCAGAACCTGGTACCAAAATTTAATTCGTGTGATTAGAAGAAATTAAAATCGTAGACTACGTTAAAGTATTATAAATTATGAGGAGGGGAGAAGCATCTTAAAATTATAGAGCGGTAGACTGTAGTTAGCATAATCTAAAGATTACCCTAAACTGATTTACTTGTAAATCTTCCAAGTGATAAACTGTCTGCTCAATGTAAATGGGTCTTCAAAGAGAAGGATTGTGATGAGAACATTGTTAAATATAATGCCAGATTAGTCGCCAAGGATTTTACAGAAACGTATCGCGTCGACTGTCACGAAATTTTTTCTCCTGTACTGCGAAATTCTGTATTAAGGTTGTTGATTAGTTTAGCGGTACAAAATTATTGATAAACAAAATATTATATAAACTTTGGGTTGATCTTTGTTCCTTTCCTTTGAAATTTTAATCATTTACTACCTCTGAGTAGCTAAACCTTCTTGCCAAGTTTGATTACAAAATTACCACCCCTTCTTGGTGTTGCTATTTCAATGTTACAGAGTATACATAGATGATATTTTTGTTTTGGGAAACGATGTTCAAGGATGCGAAAACTTTAAATCTTTGTTTCAAGAAATCAGAAACAGTCAGCATTGATTTGAAAGGATAGGTCGATACCGAATGGGGTAGTTTTTCAAATCGCAAAAATCTCATTCAGGTTTCGTATCCAAGTTAAACGAAGATGTATTTTAATTGGAAAGTCAGAAGCAAACGCAAAGAAAATCAAATTTTAAACTTATTGTTTAACTGCACAAATTTAATTAAATAGAATTAAAGAATCTTTGTATTCAGAATACAGTACAATTATTTGACTAGAGCATCAGGCTTACAAGCTTCACTCAATTCAAAGTAGCCAATCATGTAATTTCTGTAAATTTTTGTGAGAGGTGTTAACTTTATCGGATGGGTATTTCAATAATATTTATATGGATTATTAACTAAGATATGCGGTAATTGTAAAATTGTTACTATATTTAATGACAATCAGCTCATAAAATTACAAACATGATAAGTAACAATCGACAGATACGATGTTGGCAGATATAATGGAAAAACCTCTTGCAGGCCGAAAGGTTATAGAATTTGTGAATTAATTGTCATTGTGTGTTAAAGAATCAGCTAGTTCTTAAATTGTTTATTTCGCAAATAACACATTCATTTGGAATATAATTATGTATTCGTTCGTGTTTGTTGTTGCTTACTGTTATATACAATAGTAGTAAGCGTGAGTCGTAACTAATAGTTGTGACGTGTGTAATGTTATAATATAATAATAAACCTTATATAATTGCACAACTTTTGTCTATATTATAACATGTATATCATTATAATTCTAATCAGTTTATAGAATAGTAATTTGATTTTCCCAATGTCTTCTAAATGATCTGGTTTCTAAAAGCCAGGTTGGTCCTAGTAATTTGTTTGGTTTATTATCTCTTGCGCGTGCAGTGTCTCAGTTATTATGCTTTATACCTGTTTAGATTTATTCTTGCAGCTATCAAACTTTCAAGGCTGTGATGTTTGTTTACAACTCTGAGAATTGATTGTTGAAACTTTTATACTCTTTGATCTTAAGAATACTAGTGTTTTATACATTGTTATTTCCAAGTAGTGTTTAATATTGTTTTTATATTGCTGTATTCGAATGAAAATAAATTTAAATAATTTACAGCCATTTCACGTGCAAGGAAGTCCTCCAATACGACGACCACGTTACAGGGATAGAAATGAGTTTCAACATCCTCATCATCAACCATTCTTACCAAGCCCTCCACCAGCAACACACCCTCACTCTCATCAATCGACTGTTATGATGGATCTGAATCAGGTAATATATTTTTTAAGTAAATTTATTTTTTTTGCAACTGCGTTTTTTAGGTACCAGTTACTATTCCTGTTAATCACGAAACAGTATGGAGTTATACAGCACCACATATATCACTTTGCTCAGCTCCACCTGGTGCTCCTCCGCATATGCATAGTTGTCATATGCATAATATTTACCCTCCGCCACATCAACTAATGCCTCAACAATACCCTAGCTGCCTGCCACCCCATCAAGGTTATGGAGGCTTTCCTAGTACTCCAAGTGCTCTGCCAGTCTCAAATCAGCATTATCCTCACTCTCATCAACATTTACCCCCGCAGGTAATATTCTAAAATTTAATTTCGTAAATACATCGGTATTTAATATTGGAGAAAAATGAAGTTCGTTACTATATAATGCTCGTGTTTACTTTGCATTGCGGATTTGGATAGAATATGTTTTCCTCAGTACGACAAGTTGAATAAGTCGCGATAATAAGTATGTGTAAAGAATACGTTGTATAGTTGCCAAAAATAAAATATTTACCTCTGCGTTAGCGCTTAACATGACTATGGTTGGAATGAATTTAGAAGCAGTGTTACATAACGTTTTTGTTATTGCGATTTATTCGATTACTTTTACACTATGTGAGAGTTAATTTCGTCTACAATGCTTCCAGGAAACCATAGGATTTTACACTGCCATTCGAATTAAATATTTAGAAGCCGATATCTACGACGATTACCTATTTGCAAAAAAATCAAAACCTTCATACAATTATAATCTTGGCTGCTATTAAACCAGACGTGTGGGCTGAAGGAAACTGAACTAAACCGAGAACTTTGAAGTCTAAAATTCTAATCTAGCAACAGATAACTAAGTCGAGGGATGAAAGAGTAGCAAGAATCTATCAAGCTGTTACTTAGCAACAGTTTACTAAAAAACTATCTCATTATATCAGTACTATTTAGATTTACTTCTAAAATTGTTTATAATTTTTCTTCCAAACTGTATTAACTCCCAAATTTGAAACTTATACTAAATTATGTTTTAGCGTCCAGATACTTTGGAAATGGAATTATTAAATGAACATCACCCTCATACTCATACTGCCTTACACGCTGCTCCACCTTTACATGTACCACCTCTGCAAATGTCACCACCTGCATCCTTGTTTATGCCAACCGATTCACGAGGTAATCAGCTGGAACTGCTGCATATGCGTTCTCGTCAACACCGCAATGCCAGGTTGCCTCCACCACGCACTCGTTGGCATCATAATGGACCACTAATGCCTGCAACTGCACAGTACTCGGGCTTCCTCTTACATTTCCTGTAAGTAAACATATTTTTTTCTAATTGTTTATTTATAATTAAATTGTTGAAATAACTACACTCCATTTCTTCTATATATGTCAAGTTTGAGTAAAATTTTACGGAGTTTCTATTTTTATCTAATTTTTTAATTCTTTAGTGTTTCAACTAGGGCAATGTTTTCCAACCCACCGATGTCGCCGTTCAGTCAAACAGATTTAAGTAGCTCGGACTCGACGGAAACTGAAAATTATGAAGCACTGCTCAACTTAGCCGAAAGATTAGGCGAAGCGAAGCCGCGAGGATTAGGCAAATTGGAAATCGAACAACTCGTTAGTTACAAATTCAACGCGGACACTCACCAGGGAGATCAAACATCTTGCGTCGTTTGTATGTGCGATTTTGAGGCCCGTCAGCTGTTGCGTGTTTTGCCTTGCTCACACGAATTCCACGCTAAATGTATTGATAAGTGGTTAAGGGTAAGTGACTGTATTTTATTTTAAACGAATTTTGTTGAAACACGTGACGAACAAATTATTGTTTGGCATCTGTTTCTTATTTGTTTGGTTTAGTATTTAGATTACAATAAAATTATATTTGTCTTGGATAAGTATGTGTTGTTAAGACGTTGGCTGAACAAAAACGGTTAAGACCAGTTTTTATACTCGTATAAACTTCACCGAGACTATGGGTTTAGAATAACCATTCTTGTGGTTTGCAATGTTTCGATATAAATTTTATAGTTTGTTTTGCGTCAAAATCGTTCCTGATAGGTTTATTTGTACGCTATTTTGAGAAAAAGGAATTTGTTAAATTACGAATACAAAAAAAATAAGTCTGTTTAATATGTTTGGAATCAGTATTTGATCTAAATGCTAGGGTCATTCAGTTTTTCTCATATCCTGTTATGAATAAAACAATTCATTTTGGCTAACAGATTATCATTATTCTAATATAATAAAACCATGAAATACATGATGCTGAATAATGATTAAATTTTCATCTGTCACTCAGGACCATTCGAATGACAAGTAAACGGTCAGTCAAGACCAATCAAATGATGAATTGATTTTATATTGCTTTATTGGTTACTCATAAATTCTATAGTAAGTAATCAGCTCACATTTGATTGTTTACTTACCACAGAGTTATGGTTTAGTTACGGTACTCAACATAAGTTTACGCATAATTCTGTGTGAATTTTCATAAAATCCGACGCAAATTATTTGTCACTTTTAGATCACTCTTCACATAGAGCAAGTTGTGTACGCTGTGTCTCTATTATAGTAGAAGTTTCACCGTGTCCTCAATATTAAGGTAATTCAGATATTGACATTCTTTAAATCATTCACTACACTGCGAAAAACATATAGTTCGTTTTACAATAACTACGATCAATTTTTGACCGGTGATTTATGTGATCCTATCTTTCATATCTGGGACAGACGTATAGTTTTCAGTTTTGGTAGTAAGTTTTTGTGAATATACCGTTTTGAGGCTTGATTTGACATTCTGGCTGACTAAAAACACATTATAGGTCTCTATGTAACTATTTCACCGAAGTGTCAAAAATACGAACAAGCATTCTCCCACCGTGAAATGCGTACATTTTATTTTTAAACAGATTAGTTTTGATTCGCGGTAGGCAATACACAAATTTTTCGAACTGAACGTTGAATTATACCTTGCGACGTTTTAATTGAAACGACTCGCACTATGTTGTCTTACCATGGATTCAGCTCCTGAACACACCCGATTGACACGGAGGCATGTGATCACTATGCAGAATCACCAGGTCTCCAACACGTAACTGGTTAGTACTTTCTCGTTTCCATTTAGTTTTCTCGTGCAGCCCAGTTAAATATTCTTTATGCCATCTATTCCAAAACGTTTGAACCACTTTCTGCATCCGTTGATAACGAGACAAACGATTTTTCCAAATTTGTTGCAAGTCAGAATCGGGCAACGATGTGAGCGCTCTTCCAATCAAAAAGTGGCCAGGTGTTAAAGGATCTAAATCGGCAATGTTGGACGACAAAGTATACAAGGGACGGGAGTTAAGATTTGCTTCTATTTGAGTTAAAACAGTTAAGAACTCTTCGAAAATTAAACTCCGAAAACCCTTTTTAGATAGAATTTTACTGATTTGACCCCTGCTTCCCAGAGTCCACCGAAATCAGGAGTATGCGGTGGAATAAATTTTTACCCAGCACCATTCGCAAAAAATTATTTAATTTTTTTTCCGTTTTAATTTCTTTTACGATGCGATTAATTTCATTTCTAGCGCCTACATAGTTAGTGACATTATCGGAAAAAAACCGTTTTAGATTTACCTCTACGTGCAATAAACCGGCGCAGCGCCTGTATGAACCCTGCAGTAGTCAAACCTCCCACCAGCTCGATATGAATCGCTTTTGTTACAAAGCAGATAAGTAACGATACATAACATCTAATTGGTGGACACCCTCTCGAAAATATTTCACGCAATTATGGTAAACTGCCCTCCTACTCTTAATAAACCGTGTTCATCTAAGAAAGGCGTTAATCATCTTGAACCTTCGGACCTACTAATTGCATATCATTTAAAGATACACCGTTTTCCGTTTTTATTGACGCGTCAAAAACAACCCTTAATTTAATTGTGAGACTCGATTCTTTAATTATCGCGTGGTGTTAGGTAATATATTTTGTTTTCGGGTTCAGGAGATTCTATTATTTCGGTCATATGTCCTGCTTCTACGTATTCCTTCATGAAATTTCTATACCCGTTTTTTTAAAGTTGTGTTTTTATTTAATGGTTTTTCCATTATTAAAAATCGATTCAATGCTAGTTTTCGTGATTTACCAATACCTTGTACGTTATCCTTTAAAGGCTGCGTTACTATATATTTTCTGCCTTTATTCCGCTTTGTGTTTTCAAAAAAATTCTGTTCACAATGATTGGCAATTTCTGTTTCATTATTTTTAGCTTCTGATAATTCTTCTATTCTCCAAAATTTCTGCAGTGATTCAGATAAGATACTTGCTACTACCCATCCTAATCGCGTATTTTATAATAACGGCCTGTCTACAATTTGTATACGATCCTTGTACAAAATGTCCCAAAAGATATTCGCTCTTAATAATAAATCTATACCGCGTTCTATATAAAATTTCTCGTCCGCTAACGGTATATTCGACGATATTTCTACTAATGCAGCTGCATATAACACTGTTGGAGTATTTCCTGTAATTCCTTCTAAAACTTTTAATAAAATCTGAACATTTTACATTTACTCTATATAATATGACAGTTTTCGGAATATCTCCAATTCCACTCACGATACCGGTTTTTTATACTTTTTTAACTCCAAACTTTCGCATGACTCTTTCGTAATAAAGGATGATTGCGAAGCTCAATCCAGTAGTGGTCGCAAATCCTTCCCATATCCTTGACCGCCCTCAACATTTACTATCGCCGTCGATAAGATTACATGTTGTATTGTTAATATCTCATTCGATGAACAACTATTTCTAGTAGCTGCCGTCGCGTCGCCACCGTTTCTGATTTGCAATTATGTGTGACAATAAAATCACCACTACGCGTCACTCTCTCCGTTGCTGTTTGAATTTCATCGTTACCTATCGCTCCCACCGATGTGTTAATACTCGATGATGCCTCGTGTAATAAAGTATGATGTTTATGACCACACTTAAAACAACCTCGTGATTTACATTGCCAAGTCACATGCTCCTTACTCGTACAGTTTAGGCATCAACCTAATCTTTTTACCGCGTCTTTCCTCAAGTTAACCGATTACGTAGCAAATTTGCGGCACGTATATAACCTATGTGTATCGTTACAAAAATAACATTTTTCTTCTGTACGTACCGCAAGCGATACAACCCTTTCTTTGGGTGTGCAGGTACCTTCAAATGACATCGCTCTTCATTAAATTCCTCTAACGTTGGCAATTCGTATTCGTATTTTTCTGCTAAAATTTGAATTAAAGTCGCATCCCACGAACTGGTATCTACACCTAGACTATCCAAACTTCTCAAATTTACCGTTAAAATATCTAAAAGATTGCGAATATCACTATATGTCTGCTTTGTTATGATTTTAAAATTTAATATATCCCCAATATGCAATTCAACTAATTCGTTTATTTTCAAAGCGTTTTTTTAAAATATCCCAAGCAATTTGGTAATTTGCTTCTGTTATTTGTAAACTTTGTATAGCTACAGCCGCTGCAACTACCCGTGTATTATTATTATGAATAATCGCCAAGAAATTATCACGAAAACTAATCCAATTACGCTGATTGTTTTTGCTCCAATTAAATCTTTAGACAAATAAACGAACCAACCTCGCATCTACCAGGAACCGTTACCATTTGATCGGAAGAAATGTATGCAATGCCGTTACTATAATATTGTTTGTAGTATTAAATAATTGATAAATAATTTTGATTCTAGAAAATTCAGTTGCGAAGGCTACAGCCAGTATTTGCTACAGCGGAGTGAACACGATGAATTTGCCGCGTACACTAGATCAGTTTAACTGTACTTTAGTTAACCTAACAGAGAGAAAAAAAATGCCTATCGTTTCGTTCAACTTCAACCAGCGAAAACGAAACTTTGTCTTTATCTGTCAAACATCTCGGTGCATGCGATCAGCGCGTAACAACTCTCTCTTAGATAACCAAAATATAGTAAAGCCTTTGAACGTTAGTGATAACTTTAGAATCATACATTTAAAGTTTCATAAGAGATGTTCATTACTTGGAGGTTTTTAAAAGCTAAAATATGTTCTTTTGATAGTAATGTTTATGTCTTAGCGTCTGCGATGGTTCACCTATAGGATTGGTAAGATTCTACTATGTTATAATGGTATATAAATTTATCTACATAACAAATTATCGCCTTCATATTAAAGTTGCTGATGACGTCATAGTTGAAAAACAAATTGATCAAAAAGCTTCGCCGTGTTGATAATTTTCTGTAAAAATCAAATTTGGACACAACACTCGCTTTTAAACTTTGAGTTTCATTCTTTTTAAATACGATTTTTATTCTTATGGGTGTTGATTTAAATGGTAGCTTGCTAAATGGCTAAAAAACAATTTGGAGGCGACAGTTTCAAAGTTTCAATCACATAATAACAAAATGTTCTCTTTTCGGACCCTACAACTTTTTCTCCGTGGCGGAGTTGTTTTCGAAACAATTATTTTTTAGTTGATTCGTCCTTAAATAAAAAAATTTGTAACTTTTTTCGACTCATTTGTGATTATGATAATATTAATATTATTGCCGGTGTTTATAGCCAGATTTAACTATATTACTGACTGCGAATATCTTGTTTTGAAGTTGACCGGATTAAGGTTGGCCTCCTCGTATACTTCGCAATGTTAAACTCCATTTCAAGTTTTCAGCGAAAATACTAAACGGATTTCAATGAAATTTTGCACAATGAAGCATTACATAATTCTTTTTGGTCTGAATCAATTTTATTGATAACCATTAGTAATAGTCACAGAAAAATACATTATTTTACAAAAAAAATTCAGTCTGTAAGTTATATTATACACATTGCAATGGTCAAAACAACAAAATTATTTTTACTTACTTTTAGTTTTCCTGAAACCTTGAAACGCAATTTTAAGATTTTGAAAGAACTCGCGAACTCCACCTTCTCTAAGCAGTGATATGCATTCAGATCAATCACCTATTAGTGACATTAACATTTAGATAAGATTCGAATTGAAGAGCAAGCCCATTCCAAGGTATATAAATTATAGGAGATCTAATTAAACATACTACTAAATTCTAAAAGCATGGTGTACCTGAATGCGTTTTGTACCTTCTTACGCGTCAGTTATTATTTCACGTTATAAGCTAACCTACATAAAATCTTTGCTAACTTCCTTCATATTAAAAAAACCTTAATTTAAGACATATAATCTGCACATAATCGGAATCATTTTGACACTCTAAAAGCTTGGTGTCAATTTTTAAAAACCTTTATATATTTACCAGTTTATTTCGATGTATATTTAATGGTCGCTAATCAGTAAGCTCAGTCAAGTTAGCCCCCCACTTTCATTTTCTAAATTATATTCCAGTGTAGTGAATTGTGCTCGTTTTGTGCTAATAATATTTTTAATTGTGTTTAATTCTAAATTTATAAAAAAATCAAAACAAATTCGAGGGCTAACGCGAACGCTAGTCTCCCGTTTTTTTTTCACTTTTTTCCATTTGTGATTGCTTATTTAATTGTGCTTGTGTTGTGCTCAATTCTGCCATTATTATTTTTAACTGTGTTCAATTTAAAGTTGTTAATAAAATTAAAACAAATCCGGGGGCTAACTTAACCATTATTTCCCCGTTTTTATAAATTTTTTTTACATAATTTTTTTCTCGTCTAAATGTGTTCGTTTTGTGCTAAATATTCCTAACATTAAAACCAGTTAAACTTATTTTTAAACCGATAAAAAGATTTCAATAAAATCTGGAGGTTTACATGTCTACCAACTCACTGTTTTTAAATTATATACACTATTTCTTGCTTATTTAACTCTGCTCGTTTTGCGCTAATACTATTTTTAACTGTGTTGTTTTCTAAATTAGCAAAAAAATTATTTAATTTTTAATGTAATGAAATCAGTCTTAATAAATTAGCTATTTTATGGTTAAATTTAGCAATTCGTTATTGTGATTTAGCAGTCTCTTGTTGATTAATTTTCTAACCATTTTATAGTAATTATTTAAAAAAAAATAAATTTAATATTAGCACAATTGAATAAACAAAATAAATTGTAAAAAAATTCAATCAACTTGAACCCAGTTTTTGTTATCTGTTTAAAAATAAGTTTAGCTAAGTTTAATGTAATTTAGCACAAAACGAGCACAATTAGACGAGCAAAAAGTATTGTAAAAAAATTAAATAGAAAACTAGGGGCTAGTGGTTAACTTATTATCCCTGGATTTGTTTTGATTTTATTAATAATTTAAAATTGAACACAGTTAAAATTAATAACGGCACAATTTAGCACAAAACAAACACCATTAAATCAGCTAAAAAATTTGCAAATAAGTGAAAAAAGCCAGGAATAGCGGTCAAGTTGGTCTCTGAATTTGTGTTGCTTTTTTATTAACTTAGAATTAAACACAATTAAAAATAATATTACTACAGTTAGCACAAAACGAGCACAATTCATTACACTGCAATATTTAAAAAATAAAAGTGAGATGCTAGATTGACCGAACTTACAATTACAATAAGTAACTCAGATAGCAGATATATAAGCTTACGGGTTTGCTTTTAACTCGCAGTTTGCAAAATAAGTTTATTAAAAGCTTGTCGTGTGGTAACTAGAATGCGTAATTCAAGCTTGCATCCAGATTACACGCTTCCTAAAGCAAGGTTGCTGTAAACTTGCAAAATAAGCTTGAAATAAGCTTGCTGTTGATAAGTGAATTTTATTAAATTTTTGAAGTGCATGCTTCTAAAAAGTACAATACACACAGCGCATGAATTGCTTGTAAAAAATTTTATTTGCTAGTATTACACCTTTGTAAGTTCTGTTTGCAAAAATACTAACGGAAAAATAACGAAAAGTAAAGCTTAACGCAATCAAAAGAATAACCTGAGTGGTAATACTCAAAATTAGTATGTTTGGTACATTTATGCACTTTAAAAAAATAAACTAAAAATAGGCTATCAAACTGCTACACCAGTATTGTGACCAAAATCACCCTTTTGTACCCATTTGGAGTCTCGCCAAATAAACATATTCTAAAAAACACATATTAATAACTTTTAAATAAAAAAAAAACTATTGTGACTGGAGCGACCGTTTTTATTTTGGAATTGTGGCAATCAACGTGTTAAATTTAAATGGGGTTTTAATTAGGAACATTTGATTGAAGCTTGTCGTGTGGTAACTATAAAATGTTGATTGAAGATTTTTCTTCTTCTTGTTGCAAGCTTGAATCAACTTATCCTGCTATCTGAGAAGTTGATTTAGCATTTTTAAATTTATATTGAATAAGAAACCTACTGAAAATGAATAGAAAAAGTACTCATAGCTATCACCCACTTAGTTGACAAGACTTTTTCGTAATACTTTTCGTCATTTATCGTCCTATTTTTTCAGATCTTTTAACGGAAACTCGTTACAGATTTCATAATTTTTGTATCTAACAGGTACTATATGTCTTATAAATTTGTGCTTAGAAAATTTTTTTTGCTGCATATTTATAAAATTGTCATCTCGTTTAGAACATGGCAAAAATAGATAATAACTGTTAATTATAACGTTAGATATATTTTCTCAATTAATCGTGAAGTGATTGGTGCAAATCAATTTGGTAATAAAATATGCCGCACTTACTAATCATTTTACAAAAACTTCAAATTACTTGTAAATAATAAAGTGGCTGCAATTATTTTAAATGTTCTTAGTTGAAACGGGCGATATGTTAATTACGGAACATAATAAAAAAATGGTCTGAAAAAGATTGAAAATAAATTAATTGGAATTGGAGCTAAAGCAAGTAAATACATAAGCTAATTTAATTTTGTGTCTTTTATATTTCATCGTAAAAAGACGACAAAATCAAATTCATTCAAATTTCAGTTTAAATTCAATCCGAGCTAAAGAGAAAACAAAACAATTCTGATAAGGCGGAGCGTATTATATAAAAGTTTAAAAACTATACTGTTTCTATCTAGCGAACCTCATTCAACACAGACCCGAAGGAGGCCAACCTTAATGGTTCGCAATGAACTTGATTGATTTTGCTCTATACGACGTAACAATCGCAACAAGTTATTCTCGACTATTTAAATAAAACTAATTTCTTTGTTTTCTTTTGCGAAATTCTAATTTAACTAAATGAGAGCAGAGCGTACAACCCGAATATAGTGCTGGGCATACCATCTTGTTGAAACTTAATTTTGAGACTTAGTTAAGATTCATATTGTCGAAAATAGACAGATTTCTTAAAAATTTCAACTCCAAGTTGCTAGTTTAAAAATATAAATCCAATTAACAAGAAATTTGGTACCAATAGTAAAAATCATTAGCTATTAGCTGCTACAAGTATTTTTGCACACAACACTAACAATAGAACCATGAATGGTGGGACCTATATGTTTTCTGGACAGTACTTCTCGGTACATTCTATTCTGGATGTATTAAAAGGTTCACATCTTCGATACAAATACATAACTTGATTTTTATTCCGCGTAGGGTTTTTGCCAACTTTCAAGATCTTACACAGTCACACCTTTTAAACATAACCAAACCTGACCACAGTTACTATTTTTTGGGTTATATGTTAGTTAAGTCTCTCTACTTAGAGAGACGTCTGAATATAATCTATTTTGCAGAATGAGTCTTAGCAGCTACTCTATCAAACGAGTTTGAAATAATTCGCTTAATAAGATGTTTGCAAACACTGAATGTTTCCAGTTAATTTGACTGCTTTTTATATTCCTGTCGTGAAAAGTAGTGTCATCATAAAAAAAAGTTTTAGAAGAGTTTTATTGAACAGTATTCATAGATAACTTGGTTAAACCGGTTTATAATTACAAATTACACCGTAATAATTCTTTAAATATAAGTTAAAATCTCTAGAATTCTCTAGAGAAACATTGAAAATGGGGATCGCCAAACAATGCGCATTTGCAATGTTAAAAATCTCACATTTTATCAGTCTAAAATTATTTTTCTTAATTTATGTTGTATCGAATTATTTCAATTTGTGATAAAACATTTTCGAAACAGTTGATTTTTACTAGTTCATAATGATAACATCTTGGTAGGCGGATAATTTGAATTTACTTTATTTCTTGTAATAAAGAAGATACGCTAGGACACGCCTTGTAGGCGTCATCAATTGTAATTTTTTTTTTACAATTTTATCTAAGGTTATTTTTAATCTTGAACGATTTTATCAATATTGTTCCGCTTCGCACGGACAACTGTATATTATTTTTTATAATACTAGTTTTTAACTACATAAACTGCTAACTAATTTTATTTATTTTTTTACACAGTCCAACAGAACATGTCCCATCTGTCGTGGAAACGCATCCGAATATTTCAACAATGCTGAATAAAGGAAAAGAAGAAGGATATCTGGTAGCTCCAAATTGATTACAATATTAATTCTACAAATCTTAAACGTTTTGTGCAGTGCCATTAGTTGCCAGTAATAGCTTTAAATTGTCGCCAATAAATGTTTAATCCTTTTTTTTAACTTAATAATAGTCTTACGGTAGATAGTTAGCTTCTTTTAAAAACGTTTGCTGCGCATTTGTGCATCTGTGTGCACCCATATAAATATTTTTAAGTGTATCTACCTCCAACAACATCATAAATAAGTAGCTATACACCAACTTTATGTTAAGACTTAAGTATGATTGAAAAGAAATCGATTATGGGAAAGTTGGAACGTTGATAAAAATTTTTACGTTTTGGGCGCGTGTTTGTGTAAATAATTTCAAGTTTGTGTGAAAGTATTTGTTGGATATTGTACTGTTATTATTGATTGTAGCGTTTCGATTCCCTTTTTATTGTTAATTTCTCATTTACCGTTAATGAAGCCTTAATTGTTTTTTAAGTATTTTATTAGATTACGTTCCGTTAAGTTACTGTTGCACGTTTGTATCCAAAGCAATACTAGTGAAACCATACTTTGTATTTTTGGCTTTTAATTAAATTTTCGCGTTTAAGGCAATTTACGTTACTAAGTTGTGGCGAACTAGTCATTATAAATTAGTGATATTAAGATACAAAATGCAACGGTAAATAGTTTTTAAAAAAGCGGCAATTAGAACACAACGTTAATTGCATATTGTTATGTTTAGGGTTTCTTTTGCACTCTAGCAATTCTTAATGTTTAAAAGTTTTTAAAATCTTAACTTCTTTAGCGATTCGTACTTCTAGGTGTATAATTCTATAAAGAAGAAAGCTATCGTACTTTTTCTCGTGATTTTTAGGTTTAGTCTATCGCATCCATCCAATATTTCTTTTTTTTTGCAAAATACGAAAAAAAAGTATTTTGAATACAAATACCTATATGTATACAGAAAATACTTTAAATTGAATGTAATAGGTGTGCCTTTGTATTGTACAATTTTTCATCTCAAAAATGTATAGTTGAGTTTGCTTTAAATGAAATTGTTTGGAAAGTTTACTAAAATTACAAATATATTTTTTATTTACTTTCAGAACTAATCGAAAGTGTTATAAATAAATATATAATTTTCGGTAGCTACCGTAAGTTTCAATGTGAATAATTAACGCAATTTTATTTTCCAAACTGCTCTAAATGTTTTAATAAGAACCTATCCTTTGATAATCTAAGTGGTTTTTTGGGTCTCTGTTTGTATTTTTAACTAGATGACTTTTAGCATGCTACGAAAATACTGTAGTTTCTTTACGCTTTGTTTTAAACACCATGGGTAGAAAACATTTTTTTTGCTAATCCGAAAATACAACTTAACTACAGAAACACCAAAAAAAGGAAAAAATGTGCAATGTAATAAAATTGCCTTGTATCGCCCGCTTGATTTTTATGTGTACAATTTAAGATTAGAGCTGCTCAACGATTAATTTAGTTTCTGAATGCCTTTACAGTTTAGCCGATTTTTTAAAAAATTTTTTATATAATTGTATGTGTTTGTTTGTATTTGCCTTTTTGAAACGTACGTTGTTAATTGTCTCGTTACACATATCTACAGTCACAAAGTGCAATATAACACATAAAATTAATGTTTTTCATCAAAAATAGCAATATTACTCTAAGGCATTCACTTTAGCAGCGTTAATCAAACTTTAAAAACAAATATGTATTTTTGTGTATGTGAATACCTACGTGATACTTTTGCTTTTAGTGAAATTTAATATTTATGTATTTATAGGAGCTTGTAGTGCTATCAAAATAGTTCTTATTTCAATAAAATGTTTAACACAGGTTTATGTTTGTATGAGTATATTTAATTTTGATGTAAGAACGCGTCGGTAGGATAGAAGATATGAATCGATAGTGTCAGGGCACTTGAGAAATGGCAAAAACCGCTTAAAGATGATCAGAATTAACTGTGTACCCGTTCATATTATAAAATAAACAACAAATTGTGTTTCTGTTAAGTCGTAATTCAGCAACGAATAAATATTAAATTCGGTTGTTCATTAGGTAAAACTGTAACAGAAACTAACCAGACCGTGATAATGTTGGCAGATGAGCTGCAAATCAACAAGGAAACAATTCGGGAAATTTCGCATGAAGATTTGGAAAAGAGAAAGATCTGTACAAAGTTCGTCTCAGATAATGTTACGGATGAGCAAAAACACAAGTTGCATCGTGCGAAGACTTCGTTAAGAATTGTCGCATTTCAATACGAACCGGAAACGAAATTCCAGAGCATGCAGTGGATACAAAAAACATCACCAAGATGCAATAAGTTTCGTTTCCAAAAATCCGAAATCAAAACCATGCTGATTACGTTTTTCGATAGACAAAGATTTTGTACGGGAAGGACAAACACTTAATGGTGCATTGTACGTTAAAGTAATTAAGAGATTACTATGGAGCTCTCGACTGCGATCACAATCTCACGAAAACTGATTGGTTCTGGTTGCGACAATGCACCCGTACATTGTTCACTAACTGTGAACTCATTTCACGCGAAACGCGGTATTGAGATTAATCATCCACCTGATTTGGCGTCTTTATCGTCCCTAAAGTAGAAACTGTTCTCAAAAGAAAACGATTTCAAGACGTAGAGGATATTAAGAAAAACATTACTGTCGAATTGAATAGTTTTTTCGGATGCCGTTGCTAATTCGTTTTAAAAACTTATAGAAGGTACTATAACGAATTTTAAAATTAATTTATTTAGACCATTAACTAATTTTAGATCCGATAATTAAATATAACTAATTTTTAATTAAACTATAAGTAATAGAATCCCAGCAAACACCAACATAAAGTTACGTACTTGGTCTGTTAAAATAAGGAAACACTGCTACATCGCAGTGATGTACCTGATGCGTACTAGACCACAACGCCACGTAAGATACGCCACAACGAAACGTAAGATAAACAGTACAATTGTTACGTACCTGGTCTGTTAAAATAAAAAGACTTACATCGCAGTGATGTATCTGGTACGTAATATAAACAGAAAAATTATTATATACTTGTTCCTTTCACCAAAATGTATGCGACAGTAGCTGCTTCTTGATTGGGTAAGCCTCCGTTTATTTCGTGAAATAATTGCAGCCATCCAATATTCTCATACCGCTTAATTTGCTTTTACGGGAAACCAGGGTAGATCGAGGGTGAATTCGATCGACGGATTTGCAATAGCTCTGTTTCTGCTACTATATTTCTATCTAGAAATTACGCAGGTAAGGTATTTCGTTGAAACTGAACCGATACAACGCCCCAACATGTTTTCAATACACACAATTGACTAAAGAATTTTTGTAATGCATTTAATCATGTGTACCATCGACTTGTGATCCTTCACCCCAGATGAATTACATGTGCCTTGTGGACAGTGAAGTAGCCAAGCAACGAATCTACTAAACTAAAACCGCTGAAAACGACAGACGTTTCTAATCACCGTTTCATCCGATTGAAACTGCGAACGCGAGGCTAACACAAGTTGAACTAGCGTGATCGAAAGACCACACGGTGTAATGGTGGTAGAAACTAAAAGTCTCAATCGGAATAAGTACAAAACAATCATAGTAGAGTAACGGGGGGAGGGGATTAACACTATATCTATACAACGCTGTTACAAAGGATTGATCTCTCTCATCAAGATATTGAAAATTCACAGATCGGTCGTGGGTAGGATTAGGACTCCTTCGTCTCTTATTATTCATTAAATCAATCGGGTGGCGTGGAATCTCACTACTCACAAATTGAAATCTCACACATAGATCTTGTAGGTTTAAACGTCTGTAATTGACATTTGTGCTAAAAGACATCTGCCACCATCGTGCATCATTCGACTGAAGCTCGTTCTCTTTCAAACATATAGACGCCCACACAACCGATTCCCAACCTTCCTTTTTAATCACAGCCCTTTCACATTCCAGTGTTAGATAGTTTGCATAGTATCGCCAAATCTCAATGTTTCATCTGAAATAAGTCAAGAACGCAGAGCGAGGTTAGGATTCATGATAGAAGATGAACATCAATGACACAAGCGCGTGCAATTTACGTTAGGAGCGACACTATGGATACCAAGCGAACTCGTGCTAAATAAAATTGGTAAATTTAGAATATTACTACGCGGCCTAGGCCGTTATCTAGTATAGATAGATATCATCTAAAAGCCGTTACACGATAACGAACACTTATTACCGGTAGAGAGACAAGAAACTGGTTACACAAGGAGTGAGTAGCAAAAGAGAATATTAACGATCGTTATAAACTTTCTGAAGACGCTGACGGTATGATCAAACTGTTTTAATTCAACATATATTATTATTTTAACTTGTTCATTGTAAATTTCTTCTGTTTTTACTTATATTTTGATTTGTCTTCTATTTTACTTGTTTTTTAAATTAAATTAAGGTCGATAACAAATAACATAGTTCGACCATGACCTGCCAGTGGTTGTGTCTAAGGTTTATACGCAACTATTTTGTATCGTAACGTAACGTTTTATAAAATATTTCAAATTCCAGAAGTTCGGTCACTAATTAGATGATTGCATAAACGAGCTTCAATAAATATAAAACGCCGCAACAAACCCTGTATAGTCTAAAGTCATCAGGTTCTGTCTGAAATGTACGATCGTAAAAACCTTCTATTACAATTATTATTTACTTTCAAAGGAATTGTGTTAGAATTCAGAATTAAATTCGAGATTGGAAGAGTTTTTTTTCTTTGAAATAAAGTCATAGTAAGGTACTTTGCACATCAAACATACAAAACGTATCCTGAGCGAACAGATGCAAACAAACGTGAAAAATTAAAATACACTAAAAAAACTTGTGTCCAAGCACGATTAAGGAAACCTTCTCCGGCAACAGTAACTAAAGCGATACCAGCCACTTCTCGGGACGTCACGCGTTTGCTTCTGTAAACAGTATACGTTATTACATACTACAAATATGAACATTTTCACAGTTATTAAGTCTTATAATACAGCAAATAAATTATCGGCTACTTCTAACATTTCTTTTTGATATTCACAATGCTTTATAATATGTTCATTAATGTATTCTTCACCAAGATAAGCTCCTGCTAAGCTGCCAGTCATACTTGCTATTGTATCCGTATCACCGCCTAATGAAATCGCATACTGAACGCAGCGCCTAAACTTATTATCTGTCTAAATAGATAAAAAACATTAGATAAAAATAAAATCTGTAGACCAACTAACCCTTATTCCTGGAATATCCTTTTGCGCCCTAAGAAAACAATAAATTGCAGTAGGCACTGAACCCAAAGCTGAAATATCATTTCCTAGTAATCTAATAACATCATCATCTACATCACAATCGGCATTTGACTTTAAAATTTGTTGCAGGTAAATTAGTTTTACTTGGTACGGCTTCTCGTCGTCTTCAAAACTGAAATATTAGAATAAACAAACGTTTTAAGAAAACATTCCAAATCTCACTCTTCCTCGTTGGTTTCTATTTTTTTCATTTTTTCGATTAGACTGTCTGTAAATTCTTGCAAGTTAATTTTTTCAACTGGGTCTAGTTTTAGACATTGTTGTATAGCCATCGTTTGAAGTAGCGCGCCGTTAATTGCGTCTTTGTGCGTATGAGTGATTTGTGTCGCTTTTGTTACGGCATCAATAGCACCTTCGTTGTTATTGTGAAAATACAACGCCAAAGGGCTTACTCTCATCGCGCCACCATTTCCGTAAGAACCGATTCCACCGAATTGTTCTTTGGCGGGTTTAAATACGTCTTCAAATTTACTTCTGCGTAATTTGGCAAATACGTCAATAACGTTTTGTCCATAACCGCGTTTCGGCTCAGAAAAATACTCTTTAACAAATAATTTTGCTAAAAATTTAAAATCCATAGCTGGTTTGTCGATTAAAGATTTTGCAACGCTTTTTGTCATCGCTGTGTCGTCAGTGTACGTTTTAATCGGAGCTGTAAACATCAAAGAAGTTTTTATTCAAAGATAAATTTTCACAAACTGCAACAATAATTTAAAAGAAAGTAGGCTTGGTGCCATTAAGCAATAAAACAAAAGCCGAATAATATACGCGTCAGTGCTGCCAATGGGCGGGAATTTTCCCAAAAACTGGGAATTTTGCAAAGAATCGGAATTTGTACGAGAATAATCAGTACGCGGGAAATATTGGGATACTTTTGTAAAGCCAATGGTTAAGTAGTGTTCTGTAAAGTCATTATTAGTTTACATTCTGAATGTGCCTTTAAAAAAATTAAATATGAATTAACGAAAACGAACCACAATGAATTTGGTGGCGCAGTTACAGAGCTAAGCTGGTGGTATGTAATTTGCAAAGATAAGTAATTTGTTTTTTTGGCAGTTTTGGATATAACTGTTTTAAAAGATAATATTTTGTGATTGTGGTGCGGGTAGCATATGTACGTAATACATAATATATGTCAGAGACGCATCGAAAATAAAAGGGGGGCTCCGCTGGGCGTTTGTACTGGGTTAGACTGCATCGATAATTTATTACCAGTGAATAACGCACGACACTGACCGTTTACGCAATTTATTTACTATAGCAAAAGTTACGATTACAAATTTCAAACAAAGTCATTAACACAAACAAACAAAACCGATTTCATTAATATAAAAATTAAATTTATAAACGTTTAATGATCAACACTGGAACAAACGATCCGACACTAGCTCTTTTATCTTATTCAGTTGTCACCACCAAATCTCATTTCCATCTGCCCTCTTACAAGTTACATTTTCTAGCTAGTGTCGTTTCATTCGCATGAAAGAATTGTAATTTCACACGCGTTCCTTGCCCATATAAGGCAATATTAGAAAATATCAAATCCTTATTGGTTGATTCTAAGTTATTAAGTTACAAAGACTAAACATTTGAAACATAATTTATGGGAACACAAACAAATAAGTGCACGTGTACACAATCCATGGCCGCAGGCAGGGTTTATATTCGGTGCCTCCGACACGGCCATTCTGACATTTTGCACGTCCTCGGGCAATTGTAAAGGAAGTTGCTGCAACGTAAATAACAATGCCATTTCAATTGATACCGCTCGTCCATTCTGACGAAATAGAAAACATCAAGAAGTAGATCAAGTAACAATTTTAAGTTACATCAAACAAACAAAAAAATCTAATTTGGCAACAGGGCGGCATTATTGCCTCATCAGGTTGTACAAACCAGGATCAACACAAAAGCGGCACAACTCCTTATCTGGTAATACAAACCAGGATAAACACAAAGCGGCACAACTTCTTCATCTGGTTATGCAAACCAGGATCAACACAAAGCGACACAATTGCCTTATCTGGTTAAGCAAACCAGGATGAACAAAAAGCGACACAACTGCTTCATCTGGTTATACAAACCAGGATCAACACAAAGCGGCACAACTGCCTCATTTGGTTATACAAACCAGGATCAACACAAAGCGGCACGACTGCCTCATCTGGTTATACAAACCAGGATCAACACAAAGCGGCACAACTGCCTCATCTGGTTATACAAACCAGGATCAACACAAAGCGGCTGCCTCATCTGGTTATACAAACCAGGATCAACACAAAGCGGCACAACTGCCTCATCTGGTTATACAAACCAGGATCAACACAAAGCGGCTGCCTCATCTGGTTATACAAACCAGGATCAACACAAAGCGGCACAACTGCCTCATCTGGTTATACAAACCAGGATCAACACAAAGCGGCTGCCTCATCTGGTTATACAAACCAGGATCAACACAAAGCGGCACGACTGCCTCATCTGGTTATACAAACCAGGATCAACACAAAGCGGCACAACTGCCTCATCTGGTTATACAAACCAGGATCAACACAAAGCGGCTGCCTCATCTGGTTATACAAACCAGGATCAACACAAAGCGGCACAACTGCCTCATCTGGTTATACAAACCAGGATCAACACAAAGCGGCTGCCTCATCTGGTTATACAAACCAGGATCAACACAAAGCGGCACAACTGCCTCATCTGGTTATACAAACCAGGATCAACACAAAGCGGCTGCCTCATCTGGTTATACAAACCAGGATCAACACAAAGCGGCACTACTGCCTCATCTGGTTATACAAACCAGGATCAACACAAAGCGGCACAACTGCCTCATCTGGTTGTACCAACCAGGATCAACACAAAGCGGCACAATTGCCTCATCTGGTTATACAAACCAGGATCAACACAAAGCGGCACAACTGCCTCATCTGGTTATACAAACCAGGATCAACACAAAGCGGCACAACTGCCTCATCTGGTTATACAAACCAGGATCAACACAAAGCGGCACAACTGCCTCATCTGGTTATACAAACCAGGATCAACACAAAGCGGCACAACTGCCTCATCTGGTTGTACAAACCAGGATCAACACAAAGCGGCAATTAACTGAACCAAGCTATTATCATCACGTTGTTGAGAAACTTTCAACCAGTCGAAATATAAGTCGTTAACCTGAATCATATAAGTTGAGTCATTTTTAGATTTGGGTGATGATAAAGTAGACACTTCTTTACTTGATGTAGCTGGATTTCGTAAAAAGAAATCAGCATGCTTCTTTCGTAATAAAGAATGTCGAAGTTAAAGGCCTGCAAAAATGACCACCAACGATGGGCTCGTGGTGTAAAGTCCTGTTTTATACGAGATGATTTAAGATAGTTCAATCTTGAATGACTGTAAAATAACGGCCTGAAAGATTTTGACGAAAAATACCTTGCAGCTTTGACTGCTAGAGTTTCAAGCTCATAAGAATTGTGTCGAGATTCTAAACCAGTAGTACGTTTACTAAAATACGCAACAGAATGAATTTTAGCTTCTCTTTTTTTTTTTTGAAAAAGTACAGCACCATAACCAACTGAGCTAGCATCTGTATGCAGTTCTATCGGTAAGTCCAGATTAAAAATAGTTGAAACGGGTCGGACGTTAGACAGGGAATTACTTTATTATTTGCCTCATCGCAGTACAGACGTTGTTTGAAGATTAACGCAATTTTTTTTTTAACTCTTACAGAAGCAACATAATCGACTTTTTAATTTAAATTTTACTTTTGTTTACGGTAATCCAAAAACTTGCTTTAACAAAAGTTTTCACGACAATTTAAATGCGTTTTAAAAATTTAGTCATACAAAAGATGAAAAAGAAATAAATCATCCTTAATGTAAATAATTTCAATGTTTACACCGGTTTACACACAAAATAGTATGCATTGTGTAAGCAATAATTTGATTTCTAATTAAAGGTGACGGATATTTTTCTGGTAGACACTTATTGTGTTAGAATTAAACTTCCTGTGATTAACACAAAAACAGTATGAACAACCTTTCTTTTTAATTCAAAATTTGCATCTTCATTCAGGTAAATTTAAATGTTTAATCAATAAAATCAGTTCAATTAATTTTCAAATTAAAATTTTGTTTTATCAAACTTTTACTAATTATAATGTTTGTCTGTATAAAAATCATTTGGCAATGTAATAGTGACATTTTTTTTTATCTAAGGTAGTTATGTCGTTCAAACATTTGCCACTTCATAAACGGCAATATTTTTGTTTATAAGAATGACAATCCAAATTAAATAAACAGGAAAGATCTCACCAGATTTTAACTACAGCATTCGGAAGCATGGCCTGGGTTGCCACAGGGTCACGAACCCCTATCGAGTTTCTAAGCGGCGATACACTGCGGTGTCTTCATTGAAGTTCAAGACGTCCAGCTCCTTCATTTTTAAAAGACGGTGACAATACTCGACGCTTCGATCTAGTTTGATGACCAGAAAGAAATAGCGCCGGTCGCTTAGCGAGTCTTCTTTGTAATATGGTACACGTGCCCTTAACGTAGCGGATTACAATTACGCCAAATAATAAATCACTTTTTAAAATGTGAATACATTCTGAATATTCTGTATTGTCGAAAGCGTTGCATCAATTAATTGGGTGTTTATGGCAACATTAAAATTTCCATTTACGGTTTCAGAAAACAGTTGAATTAAAACAATTTGTTTTGGTCACGTAAGTATTCCATCCAAATCAAAAATAGTGCATCAACTTTCTGCATTTTTAAAATACGTTGGCAATTTTACATTTGTAAAATTTATCGAACTTGGTGACTTATAAGATAACTAACAATAAATGTTGTAGCAATTTTACTCTTTCTAGAGTTGCACTACAATTTTCACTTTCACTTGCACTTTTTCGCAACGGATCATTATTATCAATTTGCAGTCCTCATCCCACTTCTGATGTCAGAGACGCATCGAAAATAAAAGGGGGGCTCCGCTGGGCGTTTGTACTGGGTTAGACTGCATCGATAATTTATTACCAGTGAATAACGCACGACACTGACCGTTTACGCAATTTATTTACTATAGCAAAAGTTACGATTACAAATTTCAAACAAAGTCATTAACACAAACAAACAAAACCGATTTCATTAATATAAAAATTAAATTTATAAACGTTTAATGATCAACACTGGAACAAACGATCCGACACTAGCTCTTTTATCTTATTCAGTTGTCACCACCAAATCTCATTTCCATCTGCCCTCTTACAAGTTACATTTTCTAGCTAGTGTCGTTTCATTCGCATGAAAGAATTGTAATTTCACACGCGTTCCTTGCCCATATAAGGCAATATTAGAAAATATCAAATCCTTATTGGTTGATTCTAAGTTATTAAGTTACAAAGACTAAACATTTGAAACATAATTTATGGGAACACAAACAAATAAGTGCACGTGTACACAATCCATGGCCGCAGGCAGGGTTTATATTCGGTGCCTCCGACATATATTTTTATAATGGACAATTGGCTTATTAAGGTAAACACCTAAATAATTTCTTAATGTTTTATGAAATTGTAATGCTTATTATTTTTAAAACAGTGTGGTACTTCTAAGCATTCTGATAGTAGAGATAAGGACCATTCAGATAAATCAGAATGCAACAGCAGAGAAAATAACAGTGAGAAGGAGAATGAATCTGATGATGAAACATTGGTAAGTTGTTATGTAAAGATTCTAAATAATAAAATAACTAAAGTACTTTTAGTCTACGGATGTAACTTGGACGCCTCTCAAGCAAAAAAGAGAAAAATAGTCAGACAACGACTGAATAAATTTTCCGATTCGTGGCTGGCGATTCTAGATTTTAAAAATTGGTTGAGTAAGTCAAGTACAACTTTAAGCAAATTCCATAAACAAATTTGCAGAAAAATCAAAAATGACTATCTTTGTGAAAATTGCATTTGTTTATGCAGGAATGTAAGCGGAGCGTTGCTGCTACTTCGACGTAAAATAACTTTTTTTTAAGAAATGACCACATCGTAATTTTTTAATATGTTGTTAATTATTATTTAATCTAACCATAAACGAATTTTCAAAGAAATCAAAAATGACTGTTTCTAAAAATCGCACTTTTACAATTACATGTTTAAATACATGTTTATTGAAATTGTTTTTATTATTTTTAATAAAAATTATTTATAAATATATTAACTCATGTTTGTAGCTTACATTTATATTATAACTTTCATTTCGAAATGTTTAAAGGCTTTATATTGGCATTAAATTCAAAACAAATTTCTATGGCTAGATACGTGGCTAACTTCACACCGGTAATTTTTTCTAACTCAAAAAAATATGTTTTTTATTTCGATAATTTTTTTGCAAAAGATGAATGGGTCTATAACCAACACAATATCAAATAATTGGAGGGGTGTTTTTTGTTTAAAGGAAATTATTCAATTTCAAAGTTCAGCCATAACTTTTCACCATATCCGTCACGCGTCTACGCCTAAAAAATTTTCTAACTCAAAAAGTATGTTTTTTATTTCAATATTTTTTTTGCAATATATAAATAAATCTATAATGAACACAATATCAAATAATTGGAGGGTTTTTTTTCTTTTCTAACTTTTTTGAGTTAGAAAATATTTTAGGCGTAGACGCGTGACGAATACGGTAAAAAGTTATGGTTGAACTTTGAAATAAAATAATTTGCTTTAAACAAAAAACACCCCTCCAATTATTTGATATTGTGTTGATTATAGATCCATTTATCTATTGCAAAAAAATTATTGAAATAAAAAACATACTTTTTGAGTTAGAAAATATTTTAGGCGTAGACGCGTCGTTACGATACGGTGAAAAGTTATAGATAAACTTTAAAATTGAATAATTTGCTTTAAACAAAAAACACCCCTCTAATTATTTGATATTGTGTTGATTATAGATTCATTTATCTATTGCAAAAAAATTATTGAAATAAAAAACATAATTTTGAGTTAGAAAAAATTTTAGGTGAAGACGCACGACTTCATTGAAATTATGATTTATTTATTTTAAAGGAAAAGTATTGTAGCAATTATTTAATTGTTTTGTGGTCTACTATTTATACTATCGATTCACTAAGAAATTTTCTCAAGAAATTCATCTTTCAAATTGAAACTAAGAGCGTGTGTTCGGTGCGCGCTCGGTAGAAATCTATGGATGAAAAGTTATGGCTAACTTCCCCTGGGTAATAGTTTTGACTTTTTTTATAGTTTACAAGTAGGTATGTATTATTGTCGTTTGCTATTATATTTCTAAAATGTTTAAGTCTATTTATTTTTAGGTTTCTGCTTTATACAAATATTTAAATGCGGTCATTTACACCGTGCGCGAGTACTTTATTGCAAAAATAGAGACGCATGTAATGCCGGGTTAATAGATCCAGTCTTTTTAAACTAAAAAAAGGGGAAAGAAAATACATAAAGATATTGAAAGCGTGTAACGTGCCTTCCTACGCCACTGGTGATAACAACGTTGAACCCCGTAGGGTTACCAAGTACTAAGGGGTAATCGGTCTATACCTGGCGTTGTGAACACATGCTACGCTGTGTAAAACTATACTTTTTACGTTTATTTTTTTTATAAAGTTATTTTGTTTGTTGTGTATCCTGCTGTTTACCTTATTATCATTAAAAATCAACTACGTTTGCGAAGTGTTTAAATTCTGTTCAATAACCGAACCCGCGGCAAGTAGAAGGAACTTTACATCTTTCCTCCTGTTATAAGCGACAATTTCAAGTATAACGGAAAACAAATTGAAAGCAAAAGATGTTGACAAAGAGTGAAAGAACAAAATACAGTGCGCCAAGAGAAAAACTATTGCGCTACTTTAATAGCAGAATCAAAACAGAGAGAAAGATAATTACGAGCGAGCATAAAAACTGCAAAATCTGCAGACAAAAGTAGGGAAGTAAACATATTTCAACAATTTACAAGGGGGCCTAGGTGGACCGGGAACCCCAGATCTCTCCAGGCCCCCCTAAAAATATATAACTAACATAATGTCTTTTTAAAAACAATGGGACCTAGGTCTAGTTAACGCGCACGAAGTAGGCTGAATTGTTAAATTCATATACGGACCGCGCAGGTACGGATATAAGTTTAACAATTGTGCATAAAGTATTTTGATCAAGTTTTTCTCTGTATTTTGTGGATTCCAACTGAACATACATACTAATTTTATAACTGAACAAAAGGTAAAAAAAAAACAGTAACTCCATAAATGATGTAGCTATGGTAATATTGAATAAAAATCGTATTTTTTTTGTTTTTTTTGTAGCCAACATATGTTGATGCGTAATTTTAAAGAAACTATTACTTTTTAGTCACTTATTGAATCACCAAGAAAATAATAAATAAAATCGTCAAAACAAATAACATTAATAAACTTGAAGAGACAAAAAGTTGACAATTCTATCAAGAAATAAGCATTTAGTGTATGCTATTGACACCGCATGTTCCAGCAAAAGTAAAGATCAACAAACCAAGAATTCACTTTCCTGAAAAAGGTTAGATATATGGACTAAACAAACCTAAAACCTCGTAATTAGAAGACATCCTGAGATACAAGCAAATAACAAAAACCATTTATAGTTAGTTGAGAAACTAAACATAATACAAATAAATACAATACTTTATATACTTATATTACTTAGCTCAACTTTTCCCGAAACTTAAAAATAATTTGTAAAAAGAGGTGAATTATAAAAATTTTACCTCTAAAGTACGGTCCTTCTAATTTATCAAAATATTTTTGCAAAATTAGTTTTCCACCAGCAGTCATTGTTTCTCCTTCAAATGGCGCGCCAAGACAATCGCCAAGTAGTGCTCCCAACATACACCCCCGAAATTTGCTTTTCAACAAAATATTATCTATTTTTGCCATAATCTGTAAATACAACATAACGTCAGCAAGTAAATCGATAATATACTAAGACACAATCTAAAAACCAAATACTCACTAAAACTTAAAACGCATTAAATTTAAAGTTTTAATCTGTTTAATCGCAAGATGAAAATACGGTAAACACCAAATGCGGTAAACGTAAAACAATCAAATATCCCTAAACACACTTTTATAACCTCATTCTCAGTGTATGTAAATTTCGAAGAAAAGTTTTCGTATATCTGAAGAAACTGGGTTATTATGGCAATAGCAAATGCACGATTCTTATTAAAGTTGGGACAATTAGCGAGCGACACAATTATTTTAAACACAAGGTAAAATTTGTCATCTTGTAACATGCTTTCAATTGATTTCATCATAGATGTATCGCACTTGGAAGTGTAAAAAATTTAAGCACTGCAGCTGTGGACGAACAAAAGAAACCGCCTAATTTAGAGACAACACCTCCAATGCCAGAATCTAAGACAAACGAAGACATCGAAAAATTAAATAAAGAAATTACGTCATTGAATGAAAAAAACACGGAATTATTGGCAAGTACACACATGAAACGTAAATTTTTAACACTGACGTGTTCTTACTTATTAGGATAAATACAAACGATCTTTAGCCGATAGTGAGAATCTAAGAAGTCGCCTTATGAAACAAATAGGCGATGCAAAAATATTCGGTATACAAAGTTTCTGTAAAGATCTATTAGATGTAGCTGATGTATTAAGTAAAGCCACGGAAAGTGTTCCCAAAGAAGAAATATCTGATAAAAATCCTCATCTTAAAAATTTATACGAAGGTTTAATGATGACCGAAGCACAACTTAAGGCTGTTTTTAAAAGGCACGGGTTAGAACCTGTTGATCCGCTTAATGAAAAATTTGATCCCAATTATCATGAAGCTCTATTTCAACAAGTAAGTTGTATAGTGTTATTTATGTGGATAATATATTTGTTTTATAGGAAGTAGAAGGTAAAGTACCAGGCTCCGTAGTAGTCGTGTCTAAAATAGGTTATAAATTACATGATCGAGTTATACGACCAGCTTTAGTTGGTGTATCAAAATAAACACATAAATGGTATTGATTTCGATTAATATATTTGTTAACCTTTTTATAGCAGTTATTTTCATGTTTGTTATTATGTAATGAATAACTAGCAAAATAAACTTTTTAATTTTGTTATATGCTTTTCATTTAGATTTGTCTAAAGATAATGTTAATTAAATCACACTATGGCTAGTGCCTTCTAGTTCGAGGTGTGTTTCTATTAGCAAGGCTATTAGCTTGTGTTACTACAATTAGTCAAAAAAAAGTTTTGAAAATACAATCATTTAATGTAATTGTTTATTAATATATTTAAATTGTCAACCAAAAATAGTTTCAAAATTAAACATATTGTATGTGGTTGTATAAACAGTATAAGGTATATAGTGTTAGCGATGGAGTGGGGAGAAAGGTGACGACAGTGGAGTCCGGGTAGCGATAGAGGGAAGTCGTGGGTACTGCGAACTCGTGTATGTGTTTTAGAACAGTAAAATATATAATACCTAAAATTCCGTTTAATGTAAAGCAAATAAAGTATAAAATAGCTTTAAATACGTTTCATTGAAGAACGAGAGATAACATCTCAGAAGTGGGATTCTAATAGGATTCAAACCCGTGAAGAGTGAAAACAAATATGGCGACGGAAGAACGAAATAGTCTCGTCAAGGGGGTCATGAATATGGCGGCGGATGAAGGCGTTGGCGAGAACGGTTTTGATTCTGCGCGTGCTCAAATCGACGACGGGCAACGACGAACAACGGAAACCGTTCAGGAAGATCCAGTTACCAAAATAACAGCGATGTTTACAAGCTTAGTGACGTCCATGGAAAAGAATAGAATTGCTTCCGAAGAAAAACTGTTGACCTTGGTGGAACGTCTGACCAAACCAGGAAGAACTAATGATTGTAATCCGATTACCATTGTGCCGAACCTGGGGGTGACGATCGAGGACTTCGACGGGGATATTAGGGAAGACAAAGGCATGGAATGGCTAAAGCGCTTGAAGCATGCGGCGGTATTAGGTACTTGGCCCGAAGAATTTATGCTAGAATCAGCAAGAACACATTTAACGGGGCGGCGTTCAAAGTGGTATAACACAAAAGGGACAGTATCCGTTCTTGGAAAGATTTTGAATACAGATTCAATAAAACCTTTCGATTTGAATATTGTCTAACACAGAAATGGGAAAGAATGCGAGCGAGAAAACAGCGTCCAGGGAGAGCCGATCTCTACATATTTTTATGATAAATTACACTTATGTGAATGCTTGGAATTATCGTTTAAGGAAACGAAAGAACAGATAGTGACTGGACTTTTGTCGCAAGATGTACTGTACGGTTTAATGGCGAAGTCGCATTCAGACCCAGAAGAGTTGTTGCATGACGTAGTCGATTTCAGCCGTGTGGTTCGTAATAGAATTTCTCCTAGTGGCTTTAAAAGGCACGCTGAAAAAAGTGATAAGACTATCGATGAACCGGATAAGGTTAGTGCATCGATCAAAGTGAGCGGACACCACCAAAGATGTTTTAGGTGCCACACGCGTGGGCACACCGGAAGAGAATGTCCGGATAAAGGTCGACTTGTTTGTTACTCGTGTCGTGGTTACGATCACAAAAAGAGCTGATTGCCCCAAAGACAAAGACGGAAAAGGAAAACCAGTGGAGGCTGCAAAACCTAGTAACATTATGGTGATTAGTGACAATCAAACAGCTAACAGCGCTGTAGAACACCTTTTTAAAACAATAGACATTGATGGTCAAATGGTCGATGGTCTAATTGACCCAGGAAGTGCCATTTGTACTATTAGAGCAAGTGCGGTATTGAATAATAACTTTAATGTGGAAAACGCGTCGATAAATCTTTACGGATTTGGTAGTAATATTACACCGTTGACCAGTAATAAAAGTCTAACCGTCAAGGTTAAAATAGATGACGTAGAAATCGACAATGTCGTGTTTCATGTGGTGCCTGACAACGTGCAACCAGTAGACGTTTTAATTGGACGATCGTTTACTGAAAACCCCGAAATTGCGTATGTACGCGTAGACCGAGTATTTAAATTCGGGTATAGAAACAGTGATTCTTTTAAGGGTATGGTTGTCGAGGAAAATAGTATACAAAAATTAACATCAGTGAATGACGTAACTATTCTGGGAAATACCGTTAATTCCGTTCAAGTAGCTTCTAATGCTTACAAAGCGGTAACTAATGATTTCAAGGACCCGACGATTATACGAGCGGGCAAAGTAATAATGCGCGTAGCCTCCAATTCATCAAGGTCGTACGAGATAATTAGGGATCCGATTATACGTGACATGCTTAACGTTGACAAGAAAGTCCCCGAAATGAATGTGCTAAAACTTGTTGAATTAACCAACGTTTACAAGAAATGTTTTGCACTTAAGCCGGGCGAGTTAGAATGTACTGATATTATGGAAATGAATATCATTGATAATAATATACCCCTGAGATGTAAACCGTATAAAGCAACAATCAAACAGCGAGAAAAAATTAAATAAATTGTAAAGAAATGGGTATAGTAACTGAGACGACGTCCGAGTATGCTAGTCCAGTCCTTTTAGTACCAAAGAAGACGGGAGAATCTCGATTAGTGGTAGACTTTTGACGACTAAATTCACAGATTGTAAAAGGTTCTTTTCCTATGGTTACGGTTGACGAACAACTCTAACGGTTAGCTGGAGCGCAGCTTTTCACTACGTTGGACTTGGCACAGGGATACCTGCAAGTACCACTGTCGCCGAGCGCGCAACATAAAACTGCCTTTACAATACAGGACGAGACGGGGGAATTCAAAAAAATGGTTTTTGGATTGACTGGAGCACCCTACGAGTTTTCGCGGTTGATGAACCTAGTGTTAGGTAAATTAAGGAATAAAGTAGTAACGTGTTATCTAGACGATTTTTTGATTCCTGCTGTGAACTGGGAAGATTTGTTAGAAAAATTAGAATTAGTGTATAAAACATTGCAAAATGCGAAATTGACTTTAAAATTATCTAAGTGCAAATACGGTAAACGCAAAGTTGAGTTCCTCGGATTTATTCTTAGTGCAAAAGGAATACGCCCTGGAGTTCGTAAAACGAAAGCCATACGGAAGTTTCCAGTTCCCCTGAACGTGCATGAAATATGTAGATATTTGGGACTGACGAGATTCTTTCGTAAATTCGTTCCAAAGTATAGCAAAACCACTAAGCAAGTTTACACGGAAAAACCAACCTTTCGTGTGGGAAGGAAGACAACAAACAGTTTTTGAATATCTAAAAGACAAACTGTGCGCAAAACCTGTGCTCAAGTTATACGACGCACAGGCACAAACTGAACTACATACAAACTCAAGGAATCGCAGGAATGCAAGAAGGTCCTAATGAGCAACTACAACTCGTTTATTGTGTTTCTTAGTAAACAACTGACGCGGAAAGTCGATATCATTCGAGCCGACTGGAATTATATGCGGTAGTACGGTGCGTAGAAAGGTTAAGACAGTTTTTATTGGGTATAAACTTTACAATAATAACCAATTGTCAAGCCATAGTATACTTAAATACCAGTTAGACCACAAATCCGCAAATAGCACGCTGGTATACATTGTTATCCGAATACCAGTTCAAAATAAAACATCGTGCAGAGACAAAGATAACGCACGTAGACGCATTAAGCCGGGCACCCATCGAAGATGTCGTAGATAATCAACATGGAGAGCGGTTATCAGTACTCACGGTGAATTCAGAGGAAGATCGAATTTTAATGATACAGCGCAGTGACAAAAAACTTTGTGAAATTATTGAAATTTTAACAAAAGGTGAAAATGAAAGAAACCTGAAAGAAAAGAACCATGTAAAAAATTACATTCTAGAGAACGGGAGAGTGTATAAAGCTGTGAACGTAAACGGCAACCCTAGAAAATTGTACGCGATCCCTGACAGTATGCGTAAGTTTAATGGTACAGTTCCATGATTTAAAAGGTAATTTTTCGGTGGATCGAACTGCCTCTGCGATACTCAAGAACTACTTGTTTAAAGAGATGCGAACGTATATTAAAAACCATATAAACAGCTGTTTTGAATGCTTATACAATAAAATACCAGGAAGTAAACGACCAGGAGAATTACACCCAATTCCACACCCGAAGAAGCTTATGGAACAAGTACATTGTAATTATTTAGACCCGTTTATTAAGAGTCGGAAGAAGATTTAATATATTATGGTGCTGGTGTGTGCATTAACGAAGTTTGTGCGTCTGTACTGCATAAAGGATACCAGTGCAAAATGCGTGGTTAAAGCTTTAGAGCAATGAATGACTGAATTTGGTACACCTAAACCGATCGTATTAGAACGAGGAACGTGTTCTACAGGGCAAAAAGTCAAACGCTTAGGTGAGTCTGTAAGGATGCACCATACATTGAATAGCAACAGATACCCCCAGGCAAATAGGCAATGTGAAAAACGATCATTCCGGTTATAATTTCGCATATGGAAGAAGAAAACGACTGGGACAAGGAGATTAAAAGAATCGAGCGTGAATTAAATTGTGCGGAAAGTAAAACTACAGGAAAGACTCCTTTTGAAGTCCTGTACGGATACTATCCGTGTTTTGGTAGTAATAAACTAAGAGAAGTATCCGGGAACGATCTCGAATACGTGCCGTCTGCCTTAGTGCAAGAGGAAGTGCGCGAGCGTATTGGGGTTGAACAAACAAAGTATAAAAGACATTACGATAAAACACAAGCGAAGTGTCGAGGTCTGTTGGTTGTGATAGACGTATTACCGAGTGATACGTATCGAGTTAGTACAATTGCCGACGAAGGTGAAAAACGTGCGTACACTACTACGGCCCATGTATCACAATTAAAAATCTACCGAAATCATGAAGATGACACTTTCGACGATACAACACACGAAATAGAGGAGAATTTAAGCGAGATAGTAAAAGACGAAGCACTAGACGAGGAATGCGAGGTCAGGGAAGAAAAGCTGAATACGCAGCACGAACAGATGAGTCAACCTTCAGGTAGGACGAGGCGCGCGCCAGCTTATCTTCAAGATTATGAATTAACGGTATACCGACAGACGAACTTGAACGAGGCCGTTCAACCCGTCAGGATGCCCGAGTGTTAGCGATGGAGTGGGGAGAAAGGTGACGACAGTGGAGTCCGGGTAGCGATAGAGGGAAGTCGTGGGTACTGCGAACTCGTGTATGTGTTTTAGAACAGTAAAATATATAATACCTAAAATTCCGTTTAATGTAAAGCAAATAAAGTATAAAATAGCTTTAAATACGTTTCATTGAAGAACGAGAGATAACAATATGTTTCTATTTTCCAATGCAAAACGCTTTATATAATACGCAACACATCCTACATGTTTTCACGCTCTTGAATACAGCCACTAATTCACGATTCTAAGCAAAATACTTGCTATCTGTGATACTGAATTTGGATTTTAATATTTTGTGGCAGCACAGCTTTCGTTGTATCACACACAGGTCCACTTTGAGGTGTAGAACTTCGGTTGCTTTCCGTCTATGCAACTGAGGTTTGCCTTGTTATTCTTGCAAAAAAGGGTCGGTACGTTTTTTTTAGTAGTGGTAACAAAACCAAAGTTGAACTAGGTGTGTAATCCCTTCATGCGGTTCGTGTGTCACTCTTTATTATTAATTGTTTCTATACTGCGTTATTAACAATAAAACGTGAATAAAAGAAGTGCTTATATTTATCAAACAAATTTAAATTTCTAACATGAAATGTACATTACAATTGCTAGCTATTACATTGTTTTTATTTGTTTATTTTTACTCTTTGAGACGAGGGAATCGAATTACTTCCCAATCAACAAGGAAACATTTTTGAAATGTTTTTTTCAACGTTTTACAAAATATATATTTACATTTTTAAAAACATTGCAAAAACGTCTTAATGGCCAGAATTACGTTGCAAAATCAATATTAGAAAAACATTCTAAAAATGTTTAAAAAACATTATTTATAATATTATTTATATATATTTGTAATATTTTACAAATGTTACATTAATGTATAAAAAATGTATAATCAACGCTTTTTTTTTAATATTGCAATATGCTTAAAGGCAGTTCTACAATCATGGTATAAATGTAAGCTTAGTTATACTTGCTTTAATTTTAAAATACTGACATATTTGGCTGTTAGTTTTAGTTGTACTAACCAATAACACAGCAAATAACGACAGCATTTTACAATCAAACTAAGTATATCTTAACTGACATTTATACCATTATTATAGAACCAGCCCTAACATGCTTATAAAAGATAAATAATACAATCTTCGTATACTCTAAATACTTCAATTTCATGTGGCTGTAAACGCATCTGGTGCCTATAACAAAAATTAACACATTAACATAAAGTAAAACAAATGTTATTTATGTAATTACTTTATACTAATTGAAATAATTATAATAATCGTCACAAAAGTTTCCAATTAATCAAAAATGTTTGTATCTTATGGATAGGATCCTTTGGAGTGGAAGAACGACAGCAATAAAAACAACCTTTATCTGTTGTTAAGGCCTGAATAATAAAGGTTGTTTTTATTGTTGCCGTTCCTCCACACCGAAGGATCCTATTCATAAAATAAGAAAACTTGACTAATTATGCATGTAGCTCTATGTGTATATGTTGAGTGAAAAATAGTTTTTAGTAACATTTGTAGTTAAGTTGGCAATAGCGTGAAATTAGTTGTTTAGTTTATGATCAACCACCGGATGTACCGTGTGCGTAGTCAGTAGTTTACCACTGTATCGTAAGCAACGCTTTACTAATAAATTTACTGTTACATAGTCAATAAAGTATTTCTTTTGTATTACAATCATTTTAACTCATCAGTATAAACAAAAAGCAGAATAACTAACAATCCAAGATTTTGAAACTTTGTACACACAAAATAATGCTGCATCAGTATCAGAAAAAAATACATACCAAGATTAATTGGTTATTGTGCACGTTCAAATCTCCCATTTGGTCAATATCATATCAATTTGATAACCTTAAAACATCACAAAGAATGGAAATCATGAAGTACATAGAATTAACGTTTTAGTGTACCACTGCTGTAAGAAATAATATATTAGACAGCAAAATTTCTTGCAACAAAAAACCTACCATCATAATAAATGCTGACATACTAAAAGTATCTATTTAAGTTTCACTAGAACGCATATTAAAAAACGATTAAACTTATACACTAATAATACATTACACAACATAGCAAGTAATACCATGGAAATTGTGGATTCGTTGAAGCTTAAAATATAATGCAATTATAATTTACAAAATCGCCATCTTTTCACGCAGGTACTGGTACGTTGCGCAAATGAAATGCGGTTATTAAGTACTTAATTCAAATTTGCAAGAAAGTTTTTAGAAAAACGGAAAGGTTTAATATGTTGTAGTGTAATGTGCGAGTATTTAAAAAGAAAGAATATCCCGCGTAAAATCGTCTACCAACTACGTTGCCAAAACAAAATTTAAGCTTAAACCAACACCAAAAAAAACTATATTTTATTACTCTGTTTTACTCTCGGACATTAACATGCGTGAAATAGGTCTGTCCATAATAAGAAAGGTGAGAGAGAGAGAGATAAAAAAAGAGATATAAAGAAACTAATACTTGTAATAAAATGTCGATTTATTGTATGACTTCCGCTATGCTCGATTACTCGATGGAGGAAGAGCATGCAAGAAACCTCCACCAGTCGTTATCTTTTCATATCCAAAATATATAAAAGAAAAAAGTGTATAGGTGAAAGCATGCAATAGATTACAGAAGTTCATATATAATGAATCTAATTTACAAATTGAATACGGAAGCTTGCTTTGTTCAAAACATATTAAGAGGACCTTAATCGCTACGTTACACCTTCGCATATCATCAACTAAAACACAAGAATTTTTAAAGAGTGGACAGCCATGTCCAAGGTACCAATGTCTCTGGATTGCGAGTAGGTATGGCTAAAGTTGAAGATGCTTCGAAATTGCAACATTAGTAAAACCGGCTACCAAAGTAATCTAATCATGGCTCATCGTTTCGAGGCCGATCATAGACCGTTCTAAAGAAAACGTTCAGCATAGAACGTTTAGATTGGTTTTTTAAATCAATCTTAGATTCATTACATACATGAATCACATTGGGTTACTTTACAATACAATCAAGGAGGGATGGTAATACTTTAGCAATTCGAATTCACGGGAGAAAATCGTTAGTAAAATCAACAAGGCATTTCATACATAGCATAACGTAGAATTAAGGTGAAAAAAAATACACACAAGAAATCGCAGCAAGTTCCGTTTACAATAACAAAAAAACCAACATGCCTCTGAAACTACGTAGATGACGTAATCGTTTATGATTAAGTTTTCTTTCAGCCGCGAGAACAAAGAAATCGATGCGTAAACTCAAGATTGATACCTAAATTCGATAGCAAATTCCATTCAATTATTCTAATACATATTAAATCAAAATTTAATACAAAAGAACCAATTACACTAACTTTTAAATAAATTACAAAAAAAATGTCCTACAAAAAGTAAAGAAAAACACCACAATTAAACACCAAAACTAAGACAGCGCAATCTAATTCCTTTGTCTTAAGTGAACAAAGGAAACATGTATCAAAGATTTTAAAATTAATTTTAAACTGCTATTACAAATAACATTTAATTATTTTGAATTTGAATGTATAGAATGAATTCATACCTGCAATTGCAATATCACTATTTACTTATTATTATTATTTCACTCGTAACTTTCCTTTGTTCTCTATTTCTTTGTTTCTACGACCACCAGCAATCAAAAACTATCTCCCTCCCTAAAATATTTCATTTTCAATGTTTAAATGAAATATTTTTAAAACGCAACAAAAATATTTTTTTGGAAAACATTTTTTATTTCGACTATTTTAAAACGTTGTAACGTTTTTAAAACTTGAAAAAAACGTTTTCTTGCTGATTGGGAACGAACGAACAAGCGTTTTTTAGTGTCTGAGCTAGAGCTTGCAATGTACAAAACTTTATATATTTAAGCGCTGCATCGGTCGCGATTTCATTTGTTGCCTGATGCCCGATCGATAATTAACTTAGCGAAGTGAAAAGGGGCATGGGGTAAAAGATATCTGCTTTTGAAACTTTTGTTTTTTGTAGTTTTACAGACTTTATAGTAATGTGTTTAGTGTTGTGAATTAAGGTGAGTCAATCTAAAAGTATTTTTTTATTTTAAATTTATTAAAACATTAAAAGCCAAAAACTCAAAATCTTTTTATATTTGATTATATAAACATCATTGTAAATTGAAGTAAATTCAAACAGAATAATTGATAAGAACTAATATCACCGTTTATAAAAATTTATAAATTTTGAAATAACTTGAAATAAGTAATGTTGAGAAAATACTTTCGAGTTTGAGACATAGAAACATTTCCATTTTTCATGAATAATTTATCAATTTCTTTACTTACGTATTCATTTCTTTACAGTAAATAGGATATCAGAAAAAAAGAAGAATTTGTCTGGATACCAAAATTTGCTGAATAAAAGAAAAAGAGAGGATGAACTGGAAAACCATGTCAAAATTACGCATTTTTTTTCAAAACCCGAGTCTACTTTGCCAAATATTAATAACAACAATAATGCAGCTGAATTCCAATATTCTGAACCTATACTTGAAACAAGTATCAGCAGCAGACAAGAAACTGATCTTCTAGAAAGCAATCTATCAACATCTTCAAGTTCCGCTGATAATGAGAAATCAACACCTTCAAAAATTACCAGAACAGAAAATATAAGTCAACTTTCGAAAGATGCTGCGCTATGGCCAACGAAATTACGCCCTAATAATATATTCAAGAATTAGTAGAACGTGGCCCTGCTCATTATCAAAACAAAAAGGATATTTATCCGAGATAGTTCGGAGTCGGTGCGTAAGTTTTCCAATAGTTACTTCTTTAGAATTGTAACAAACAAAGAAAAAATCAATGTTTTTGGTTGTTGTATTCCGAAACAAAAAATTCACTTTACTGCTTCTGTTGTAAAATTTTTAATGACAGCGATTTAAAATCTGTTCGCCTTAGTGATGAATCTGGTTACATAATGACTGACAGCATTTAAGTGAATATTTAAACAATCATGAAAAGAGCAAGTTACATATCGAAAATGTTCTAAAATTGCTAGATCTTTCTAACCGTTTTAATAAAAATGAAATAATTGATTCTGAAATTCAGAATGTAATAAACAGAGAAACTAAATACTGGCAAGCTGTTATTGAAAGAATTTTCTACGTGATTAAGTTTTTAGGTTAGCTTTTCGTGGAAGTAGTAATTAGGCATTCCAATGAACTGTCAAATCGAGTTCAATATGGCGTCGTTGGACAAACAACCCAGTGATCAAATTGTAGCTAAAACCGGCTGTTTTATAACTACTTTAGCTTTTAAAGTTACTCTGACCCTGGTCAGATTTGAACCTGCGATCTTCTACCTGATGGATTTGTCATCATTAGATATTCCAACTGAGCTACCTTTGTATCCTACAAGATACATTATACGTTAGACTGATTCAAAAAAATCGATGATTTTTTTTTCTTAATTATGTCGAAGATCTTGTGGGAAATGGTAAAAAAAAAATACTGTGAAAGTTAGAGCTCTTAATATTAATATTAAGAGGTGCCGCATCGTAAATTTCAATTTCCCATTTAAATAACATAGGAACGATGTTTTCTTGGATTTTGGAATTTTGTAACTCTCGTTAAATGAAATATTTAAAAATGATTCTGATAGAAAATTTAACGCTCTACAAAAAAGATCTCTTATAATTTTTTGATATATTCATTTTTTCAAAAGTTATTTAACGTTAAATGTTGTGTATGCGGAGAAACAAATTTGGGCGTTTGTCAATTCATATTTTTAATCAAATTTTTAAAAAAATTGAAAAGGAGAATTTTTATAATACCTAATGCGAATGTTTATTTATAATTACTTATCAAATAAAAGTAGAACAGGATTATACATTCATTACATATAAATTAATCAATGATATAAATATAGGACAGTTAAATAAATATTATCCATCCATCAATTTCGGTTACTGTAGTTAATCTTTCTTTTAATATAACAAATATTTTGAAGATGTTGATGTGTGTGATTTACTTCAACCACGCCGATAATCGGTTTTCGTACATAAACGAGACAAATGCAAAGTTAGTGCGCGTGCCCACTTTCCTTCTCGTTCTTTGATGCCTACTCAACACCCGTACGCTCCGTTGGTATATCAAAGTGGTACACTCTGTATTTGTTTTTGTTTGTGTTCTGACTACTTTATTTATCTGTTCTTATTATTATCTAACGTTTTTTGGGTGTTTTAGTGCATAAACAACTTTATTTGGTAAGTTTTTGGTATATTGTATTTACTATTTATAATGTATAAAAATCATCATTTATAATTATTATTTTGAATTACTAAAAATTAATAAAAAAACTATTGAAATTAAAAGATCAAAATTATTAATAATGGTGATTTAAAACCCCATCTCGCGCGAATCTCGCCCAACACACGTTGCATTGAAAGTATCGATCGATATATTAGTTGCTATTCTCAATTATTGTTTTTTACTTAACATTAACTGAGCCACACTCGAGCCACAGAGTACAATCTGTGTTCGAGCTCTCGTAATTACTATATACTATACATATATAAATATTTTTCCAATTCAATATGTAGAAAAGGAGAGGGATGACTACCTCTTATACATATCCTACAGTTATCTAAAAGGGACGTCCCGTTGCGAATGCGCAAGAATGTCCTATAAAGACATCGTAGGGATGCACACAGCTGCGACAAAAGAACGTCTCATGAATGTCCATAGGACGTACACAGAACCAAAATGGGATGACTTTGGGACATTCAGTGATCCGCAACATCATGTCCCCGGGACGTCCTTGGGACATCTTTGTGTTTGTTGGGTAACTTATAATCCTCGATTATAAACTGATTGTTTGAAAAATCTAAATTATACAATTATCTTGCATTACATTAAATTAGTGGACCAGAGGAATTTCTTCGCCTGCTCTTCTCCTGTTACTTGAATAAGAGCCACGATTTATTTTTGCTGTGTGTTTTATTTAACCTACTGCAGCCTTCCCACAGTAAGCCGCGTATAACAAATTTAATAGAACCTAAGGGGAACGGGTTAGCTTAACCATCACAGCCACAGCGAGATGTTCTTTTTTTATCTTGGTTCGCGGGTTTTAGTTTTCAACTACTAGCGAGTTACATCACAGAATATGTCGATTTGGCATTTTTTATTGACTATTTGTGAAAAAATTGAATAATCACATACAAACTGTGAATTTTTTGATCACCTACATTAGATAATTTTATTAAATTAATTAACGTACAAATAAAGTTCAAAACAAATAAAACTAATTATTCAGCTAGTTTACTATTAACGACATTGTTGGCGTTGCAGTCAAGCACAATCTCCCCTCGCTTTCCACTTTCAATCGCGCGCACACCGCAACCGCATATTAGTTTAGGTGTCGGTTTTTTCGTGGCGTGAGCAAATACATGTGATGCTTGAATATTTTCTCATATTTTCAATTGAATTTAAATTTGATCAACTTTCTGTCGATTTCTTAGCACACTTGAGCTCACTATACTGACGCTAGTCTAGTCACTAGTGACTATCCCATTTACACGGTACAGAAAATATTAGTCATTTAAGAGAAACGTTCATTGAATAAATACTAATACTGAATTTAGAATCCTTATTATTAACTGTACGACTTGCAGGTTTAGTTCTTGTAAGAACTGAGTTTTCAATAAAATATCAACAATAAAACACCATTGACACGATATGTATTTCAAGCTAAAGTGATGGCATAGATGTTTATATTGTATTGTATATGGTCTCAAAATTAACAAATACAGCGAGACCGTACGTTTAAAAAAGATGTGAAGGTTAGTGTAGTAGTAAACATCAAAAATATACTTTTATTATAAGATTTACGTCTCACTGAAAACATATATATAACAAAAGACGAATATCCTATTTTTAAAAGAAATAAAATTAATAGGTGCTTGTAAACAATTGGTAAATCGCTTTACTAATGAGAGGCCCTATTTTCTTATTTAAATTTCCATACTGTAAATTCGATAATAAATTTTCACCAACCGTTCCAGATGTGTTTTGATATTCCATGTACAACACTTTTGGTGTGGGATAATTTTCAACAATTGCTAATGCTTTTTCTACTGTCATCCTCTTTAATTGCAAAAGCTGTCGAATAAATAATTCTCGAACCTTAAAATTCTAAAACAGTATTAACTCGTATTAATTGATTTGTGTGTATATTAACTTACATGAAACTTTGATGCGTTTTTATTAAATTCTGTAAAAGTCATCAATGGAACTAAATCATCTTTAATGTCCGTTTTGTTCAAGTTTTGTTTTGGACAACTAACTAGTGTTTTATTCTGTAAAAATTTAGTTTATTGTAAATTAAACAATCGATTGATTAGTATCTGTAGACAAGAGCGGGATTTTCATAAAATGACATTAACTGCCATGTTGACAGCAAATGTGGCAATTCCTGTATTGCTCGTGGCATCAATCTCAAATATCTCTGGGTATTGAGTACCAGACTATTACAACAAATTTGAACTGTTTCGATACCTAATCCTACACTATCTGTACCACCTGATTTTAACAACCCCATCAGACGGACTAGGCAAGGTAGTGGTGAGTCAGAGTGGGAACTAAGGTGACGGTTCTTGCGAGATATATATTCAAGCAATGCAAGTACACCAAGCTCAGCAGAATCCGCAGACCTCATTGTAAATAAAAATACAAGCAGCAGTCTGTGGTAACAGTAATAAAAGAACCTCTCATTAATCTAACCTCAAGTGGAAATCTGAAACCAGAGAAGGTGTGAATGCTAATAAAAGTACGTGGACAACGTGACGACCCACTTCTTAGTAGAAGCTCGGTGTGTGAGGAATCGACCACAACGGAAATATCCAGAATAAAAAGTCTTGCCAATAGTGATGGAAACAAGTAATGAGATGCCCAAGTATACACCCCATGTTTTGACAATACTAAATACGATAGACAAATAAATGCTATTAGGCGTGTCGTCGTCATCAACCCACAACTGGTTTGAGAAACATTAAAAACAACAGAAGATGAACAAAACTAAGGTGATTGTCATCACAATAAGTCCACCGAAGATAATAAAAGCTCACTAAACAAGTGCGACAATAAAAGTTTACTGTGGTCTGCCTCGAATACAAGAGAAATCGATTGGAATTACTATAGAAAGAAGTAAAAAGAAATATCATAAACGATTACGAAATCTCTGAAGAAAGTAAATTGTCCACAGGGTGTATTTGAAATATGACTACAAACTCAATGAGTAGTTTCCTTGTGGCATTAAATGAAAATTTTTCCTTTAAAAATTTCGTCAAAAGTTTTGTTGATTGTAACGATGCGGTAAATGATGGGTGTAAATGCTGTAAAATCCGTAAAACGTATTAATGTATAGTGTTAATTATTGTTCTCTTTAATTTTCCATCATCTATAAAATCAATTAAAATAATTAAAGCAGATAATAACCTTTATTCACACTCAGTTAGTAACGTACAGTTTTCCGAACTTCTTAAAGGTTGGTAAGTGAGCGCTTTCCATAGCTAAAAAAACGAGTATGTAATGAAACCTCACGGTCAGTAATGTACACTTTCCGAACCTGTAATTTGTGTGTGTTTTGTTTTAACTAATTTGATAAAATGACAATGATAAATTAAATACGTATAAGTCAATTGCGAAGTGCCTACTATGTGTTAATATTTTACCGAAATAAACGATAATATTTTGGAAGTAGGTTTTCATTCATTTTTTATTAATGTTATGTTATTTATTTTATTTAATGGCTGATTGTGAATAAAATTGTATACAAACCTTGGCAAAAGTGTTCCATTTGTCTCGAGAACTAGTTCACCTCGAGGCTATGCCTCTCGGTAAACTATAGTTCTCTCGACAGAAATGGGATACTTTCCGCCTCGGTATGTAATCTACTATTATTGCTTAGCATTATTACTGACCTAGTTTAACAAAATGTACTTTGTGTACACGATCACGTTTATGTTTGGTTTTAACCAAAACAAGACTTCAGATAATTAAATGCAAAATTTAGCTTTCTTAGAACTGAGTTTGACAATCTGATTTACTTCTGTTTCGATTTTTTAACGGATTTCTTTAGTTGATGTTAAGTATTTTGTGTTAACATACTCGTACTTAATATTTAGTTGAATTTTTTTTAGCAGTAATGCTGTTTTAATGCACGGTGGATGTAATTATAACCACACCACAAGTAGATTGTGGGTTGAGCAATATCCTAATAGACAGTTGCCTTCAATAAACTTTATTTTGGCATGTGTGCAAAGACTTAGAAAAACTGGAGGTGTTCGTCCTACCTACGAAGGCCGTAGTCGAGAAAGGCCACCCATGTATTAGCAACGGAAGAAGATTAAATCTTTTCAATAAAATCAAAGCTTTAATATTTGTTTTTCTTCAATGTATGTGCAGATATTGTAAATTGTAATAGATCGGACACGAAGTAGTATTAGAGAAATAGGCTGCGCAGCTAACGTGTCCAATAGTACGCTACATCGTGTTTTAAGGAATTATTCTTTATTTATTATTCCTTAAATGTTCAACGAGTCCAGCAGTTAACCGACGTTGATTTTGAACCGCGACTTGAGTTTTGATCCTAACTTTAGTGCCAAAATATTATTCTCAGCTGAGGGTTGGTTTTACATGAAATGGAGTCTGAATTTTCACAACACGCATGTTTGGAATGTAGCAAACCGTCATGAAATTCAAGAAAGTAACTTTCAGTTCTATTAATGTTTGGGCGAGTATTTTAAGAAATAGGAAGAAACGGCACTAGACGCTGGTCCGTCCGTATGCCAAATATATAAAATATATAAAACCCCGTAAATAATAGAGAAGAGCTGCAAAATCGATTGTTTGCAGCAGCAAATGCAATTGAATTAGACTGAACGTGCAATTCTTTACGCGAGTAACAAAAAATGTTCGACGACAAGACGCTTTCGTTTTATCCAATGGAAAACGTATTATCTAGTGTACTTGAAAAGAATGTGCATAATAGCAACTTCAGTAATTTAACTACGCGTTATCGAATAACATTATTTTGTAATTATTTTTATTTTTGGTGTCAGCATATCGCCGAGAAGAAATTTGCACTTCTTAGAACAGTTTATTTTTATTCGTGGGGAGACTATAGGTCAATAATTTGCAATTTATTTGATAAAAAATTAGTTTTTTTTAAATGTTTTAATGAAACTTTTATTTTGACATTTTTTGCTTGTATTTATGCTCTAATTTCACCTGTTAAAATAACCCATTAAACAGGTACACCCTGTAGAATTGAACCGGGTCAAACAGACATAAGAATGAGATAAACTGCAAGATATTTGTCGCTTTACCGACATTTGTAATTCAATAATTCATTAATAATCACGTCACTTACCTTATATAAATCTTGAAGAACCGAAGTTAAAATTGATAAGTACTTTACAGTACCCCTAAGATCAGCAGTAAACTTTAAATCAAAATTGTCTTGTATGAGAGTGTTAGTGATTGCTTGATATAAGTTACTAATTGGCAGTCCAACGTGTGAATTAGAACCATAACTTTCCACTAGATAAATTACATTTTCAATTCCGCACTGTCTTAACCTAAATTTTTGTTCGTGGAATCGTCCATCTGTGATACTCGAAGCAAGATCGTCCATTCTTTTTCTCTCGATTATATAAGGCAATATCAATTCTTGATTTGAAACTGTCTGCCTACAAATCCACGTGTAATCTCCTACTTTTAAATGCTTTACTTCAAACTGTACATTAAGATGTGTTAATTCGGCTAACAAAGGATTATCGTTGTTTTTTGACCTAAAAACACAGTACAGTAGTAAGTGAGCCAAACCGAATACAGAAGAAGTTTTCCAAAAATATAAAAATATTCAATTTATTTGTTCAATTTAGTCTTACCAGAGTCTCCATATGTTTTATAATTTGAAGACATCTTAGAATCTAGAAATTCGCAAGAAAATCATCGAGAATTAATTTCGTTTAATTAAACACGATCGGCAGGACACAACTCATCTAGTGTGAGTGCACTTTTTTGCAATTTTGCAAGCAATTCGATTTGTAGATAAATTTTAAGATATTCACAAAAAAACTGAAGGCAGCTCGTTAACCAGAATTTCCTGCTCTACACCACATAGGACAAACTCGTGGAAGGTACTGTAATAACTAAATTGAAAAAAAAGTGAAGTACCTGCATACAAAATAGTATTTGCTATAAAACCGTCAGTACACTCTACACCAGATTAGAGTAGAAAATTAAATAAAACTCCGAAAACAAGAACAGTAAGGTGTGATAAAGTCGCTCCGTATCCTTATCGCAACACCCGGTATATAAAACATAGTTTTTTGTTATATTTTACATACGTAGCCCGAATCATGAGGTCTTAAACTTTAGGTTTCTAACTATTAAACCATAATTTGAGAGTGTGGAAATAATTTTGAACTATGTATAATAGTTGACCTGTCATGGTTGAGGAAGTATGACTTCCTCCTATATTTTCAACAATGGGATGTACTCAATTACCTCACTGAATAAAAACCTACTATACACAGTGCTTGCGACCAATGAAATAATTAAATTTACTTTGCCGATATTGATGTGCAGTTGTCATAGATAATGTGGAGAAACGCGATTGGCTACATTTTTCAATAATTAATAAATATCTATACATTTAATATCTCAGAATGTACAAAACAAATGTCAATGTATATGACAATGCATACTGTAAATACCAAATTTCAAACATTTCGGATGAAATAGTATACATCATTCGTGGTAAAAGTTACCTTCCCCACTTCACCTGTAATATACTCTTTCTTTGACCATATGTATCCTATACTTTATAGAACTATAGAAACACAATGAATACAAAACAATCAATAAAAGGCAAAAGAACAAATTGAAAAAACATAAGTAGAAGTCTTTCAGGATCTCGTGAACTGTGGTGCTGTAATCAGTTTATGTCAAAATGTAGCTATCATCCGTCTTACAAATATTCGGCGTAACATTTTTGCTAATCTATAATTGCTTCTGTCGTTGTATTTGTAATTAACAAGTCTTCATTACTACTTATATTTATTTAATATATAAATATCTAATTATTTTTAAATTATTAAAATTTTTTATTGACGGGTTGTCTTTTATATGAACTAACGTTGTTGAGATTCACTTAGACTTGTCAAATTTTCAATTCTTAGTTTATTAATTTCGATTTTCAACTCAAGGTCACAGTTCACGACATAATGAAATGCCTCTAACTCTTTCTGTTTAAATTATTCTTACCCAGAAACTTCCTGCGTATCAACTAGTAAAATAATCTTAAACGAATACGGGGCAAATATAAACGTTTCATCCTGAGATTGTGAATTTGAAGGCACAGTATCTAAGTTATCGTCATCTTTTAGATCTATTTCCACAGCACTTAGTAAATTCTCCTGATTACTTGTACTTTGCAGATTTGGAATCACCTCTACTTCACCTTTCTCCATGTTAAACAACTTTTGACCCAACACAACACCATCATTGGATAATGAATATTTAGCTGGAGTAGATTGTTTTATAACCAATTTTTTACCCAACAAAGTTTTCATAGAAGACCATGCCGTATAATAACTTCCCGGATCTGGTTTTATAAATGATTTATCACACAAATGTCTCCCTTCTTTGATAATATCAGCTTTAAGCATATACCCTGAGTATTGGGAATCTAAACTTTTTCTATACAAAGAAACTAATATTGCATAAGCCCCTGAACGATATGCTGGTAAATATTCCCTAGACGTCGATATCCTCTTCTTAATTTGTGATTTATTTTGCACATTATCGTTTACATTATTCTCTACAAGCATATTTTGTTTGTGCTCTGTTAATTTATTATCCAACATCGTACATAACTTTTCGCCAAATCCTTTTAATATTTTACAATCTCTGCCCGATTCCAATGGTAGTGGATATTTCTTTAAAGACTGTAAAGCGTTAGTAAATGTATATTGCATTTTCGAGTCTTTTTCAATTGCTTTATCTCTCCATTCTGTTATCCATTTCACAAAAAGGGGATTTGGATTTTTTAATTTTACCGTTACTCTGTTTTTTGTTGCCATTTCTTATTTTTCTTTTTAATGTTTAATAAATCGTTTAATAATATTTATTCAAATTTCAAAGACGATAAATGTGGTTATAAACACGTGACAATACAGAAGTCAATGTTAGTGTCTAAGTGCACGCAAGTCAGGATACAAAACAAAACAAATCAAGAATCAGCGTTGCAAGCCTAAAATTTGTAAATCACTGGTTGACGCTTTAAAAAACACTAAACTGATATTAAAAACCGCCAAATTTTTTTACTAAAAACAATAATCAAATATTTGAACTTGAACTTAATAGTAGCATTTAGTTAATGGTAGTTAAAATACGCTTTAGTAGTTTAAATCGTTCAAATCGTACAACTCGCTCATAGAACCATTACAATAATCTGTGCTCATAGTCTGCTCATAGTAGTTTGTAGTAGTTCGGCCAACTGAAGCTTCGACTTGAAATTTAAATCTCTTCTTCAAACTTTTGTTTTAAAGTTTTTGCAGCACATACAAATAAAAACATATCGTGTAAGCTACATAGCTTAGGGGGTTTTAAAAGTTTATTGTATTTGTTGGTGTCAGTTTATTTTAAAGACAATGAATAAGGTAAGTTTTAATAGATAATATAATTCTGTTACTAATTATTTAATAATTTTCTAGAATGATTGCATTGTTAGAGGATGTCCCTCTCTTCACAAACGATTTACTTTACCAAGAAGTATTGACCGTCGGGATGTGTGGTTGAAAATGGTGCAGCGTGAAGACTTAAAAATAAAACCATTTAGTACCTTAAAAAGTTATGGTGTGTGCGCTGCTCATTTTCAACGCATTTCATTCACTGATGCTTCCTGCACCAAACTGTGTCGAAATGCAGTTCCGATTGGTAAGATTAAATACTCTATTTAATATGCATAACTATTTATAATAAACAGGTACATGTGAAGAGAGGGGACTATCTCAACCTTCTACATCATCCTCTTTAAGTGCTTTACCTTATTATGGTATGTAATACATTGCCAAGTGTATGATTTTATTCACAAATATTTTTTTACTTTATGCAGATAGTTCTTCAGAGAAGTGTAGTGATCAGACTTTGCAGCAGACTAGAAAAACTTACAACAAAGCTGTTGCTGAGTGTGCTGCAAGATTTATGATTACGGAAATGGTCACCAATGAAGTAGCAGGTACTTCACAACAGTCAGGTAGGTAATGACATACATTGAAAAGATTTTACTTTTGTAAATTGTAGAAATCAATATGGACATTCGCTGTCAACTAAGTGAAAAAACCAGGCAGTTAAAAGCTATTATTAGGAAACAGAAAAGGGTAATTTATAATATTCAATCTAGATTAATCAAAAATAAAAATTACAAAAAACCTCTAGGAGTGCAAGGGTTTTCCAATTTATCACCTGCATTACAGACCTTTCTTTATTCCGAACTTAAAAATTCTATGTCCACGTCTCCTGCAGGTCATAAATACTCCTTTCATAAAAAATGCCTCTTCCTGTCTATTTACCGTAAAAGTCCTAAATGTTACCGTTTCCTTCAAGCTCTTTTTTGTACAATTCCTTCTTTGACTACCCTTCAAAAACTCCATCGCAATCTGAAATTGGTACCTGGTATAAATAGCAAATATTTTGATTATTTAAATAAAGTTAGTGAGTCATTAATGCAGATGGAAAGATTTGTTGTTTTAGCTTGGGGTAAAATGTCTATTGATCCTACTGTGCATTTTCATAATTTGAATTTGGGATTTCATGGATTGGAGGAATTGGCTGATGGAAGAGGGATACGAATTGCTGATCATGCTTTGGTTTTCATGATTCGTGGTTTACGGAAAAGTTTTAAGCAACTTGTTGCTTTCTACTTTTCCATTAAATCCGCGAATACTGTTCAACTAAAAGCATGCATCAGACAAGTCATCGAGGCCGTTCATGAAAAGACTAAATTCCGCATACTTGCATCTGTTAGTGACATGGGCCCTAGTAACTATCCTGCCATTAGCAGTCTTGCAGCTGAAAGTGGCAGGAATGATTGCATCTACAATGTGCTTGGTCATGAAATTATACATTTATTCGATGCTCCACATCTAATTAAATATGTAAGAAATAATTTCATGACCAAGGACATTAAAATCTCAAGTGGGATTGCAAAATGGGGCCACTTAAAGCAACTGTACGAGGATTGCCAATTTGCTTACCCTGCTGGTAAAATATGTAAGCTTACACGCTCGCATATTTTGCCAGAAGGGAAACATAAAATGAAGGTAAAACTCGCTGCACAAGTTTTTAGTCGCTCTGTGGCTGTCCTACTGAGATTTGCAGATAGAGTCCAGCGTGACGGACAGATGAGGTATGTAGCTACCGAAGAGTTTATTAGTTTCATGAACGATCTCTTTGATACTCTTAATTCTTCAGCTAAGTCCTCATCTCCGTTAGCTCACAAACTTGAAATTAACTCGGCCCACCACGAGTTTTGGGTCAAAGCAAAGAACACACTAGAATCAATGGAGTTTTATATCGGCGAACAACCACAAAGAGTTCCACCCTGTATTAAAGGATTACTAATTACGATTCAAAATGTGCAAGCCTTGTGGAGTTCTCTAAAGGACCTTGGTTTTAACTATCTTTTTACAAGACGTTTGAATCAAGATCCCTTAGAGAACTTATTTGGCTCAATTCGAGGTATGTGTGGGCAAGACCGTACTCTGTCTACTTCTCAATTTGTTTCTGCGTTTAGTGCTTTTATTGTTTCTCAAAGTATTGAAGCAAATTGTGAAGTAGATGGAGATTCCTTCTTATCAAACCTTGAATTCCTTCTTTCTTGTAATTCTTCTGATCCTAAAAGTACCTTAATTCATCCACAACGAATCCTAACTCAACCTGCTCACCGATTCGTAGCACATTCTGAGTTGTTACTTGGTAATCCAAATAGTGGTTATTTTGCTAGGTACCTTTTAAAGCGCATATTAAATCATGCTTGTAATTCTTGTTGTAGTTTTTTTCTAACGAAGATTCGGAGTCCAAGCCATGATTTAATTGTGTACAAAGATTTCGGTTCCTTTCTCGTTTGTCCAAAAACCTTTTTTATTAATCAAGTCCATAGTGATCGTTTATTCATTTTTTCGAGTATTCCAAAGTTTATTCACAGTCCTTCCGTTTTTCAACAAATTAGTTCCTTGATCCCGTTGAAATTAAATCATCCTTGTGACCTGCATTCTAATTCTTTTGAAACCAATTACCGATTTTTTATCACTCTAGCCCTCCTTCATTACTTTTCTAAACAAATTAATTATAAACTGCACAAAAAAAACATACGCCCTAATCCTATCATTGACAAATTTCTATCCTGTTCATATCCCTCGTTGCACTCCTTGGGATAAATATAATTATTAGTATAGTGTATTTTATGAATATTATAAATTGCCCTTTTTTGTTATTTTTTTTTTCAAAATTATTTTTAAATTATAAATTTAATTCAAAATATGTTAATGTCAATAAATAGAAAGTTTGATTGCAAATTCAATTATTCAGTATATAAATTTACTGTATTTTCTAAGTACAAAACTTGTATAAAAATAGTGTATAATTGATTACAAATATAATTTAAAAAAAATTGTTTAGAAGGAAAGCATATGATTCATAAGAAACGTTGATTTTTTAATGAAATTTACGTGTATTATATCTAAAACTTTATTGATTATGTTCATGAATCCGACCAAAAAATCTGCAATGTTGTATGTATTTTTTATGTGTATCTTTGTTTATTATTCTGATTTTGTTAAGGATTTTAACATAAATAGATACTGATGTCTTTTGCGGGTTTCGCCGTGTATCTAAACGTATGTTCGACACTAGGTAGTGTTAGAAATAAATTCCATTTTAACTTGAAATAATTGCTTTATTTATATATTTCAATGACATAATATAACCACAGTATAATGTTTTAACAGTAGTTCCACTCTCAGGAATTTTTTTCCTTAGATTTCACGGAGCATGATCGACTCGTGGTATCTTGCCCAGTAACTCGTTTTTAGCATTTGTTATTATTATGTTGCTTCCATCGTTTTCATAACCTTTTTCACAATAATCTTTCTTGTGTAATATCAATCGTTTGTTTAGTATAAAATAGTTTTTAATAGTTGAGAGTATTATTTATGCGTTTCAATTAGTTCTATATTTCATTTTAAGTTTATTTAGTACATTTATGTGTTTGTGTGAAAGTGCGTGAAAATGAGTGGTTTACGATACCGCAAATACTAAAGAACTGCAAAAATAATAGTAAGAATAATCCAAGCATTCGTTTTTTCCGTATGCCAGCTGATGCAATAAGGTAAATTTTTGAAAAGTAATTCATACGTTTATATATATCGGTTGAATTGTCTAGATGTCAAAATTGGCTTAAAAACAGTGGTGGTGCCGATTTAACGAAGAAAGATGGTAACTATTGTCACAAGCAAGTTAGAATGTACAGCAGTCATTTTGAAAACAGGATGGTTTCATCGCTGCTAAAAAATCGCTTAAAACGTAATGCTGCTGTTCCAACATTATTCGAAGCGATACCAGTAGAAGATAGTGTACCACAGCAAGACTGTCGTAAGTTTTAAAACAAAACACAATTGATATATAGATTTAAAAAAAAACATACATGTAGGTACATATAAAACATTTTGTTTCAGTTTCAGAATCTATGCAACAGACAAATCAATCAGTGGACACATCAAGGTTTACAATTGAAAGCGAGACTGGTAGTACGTAGTTTATTACTTTTCAATAAATATTTCTTTTTTTAAATTAAATATATAATTGTAGGTTCTATAATAGAAGTACAACCTAGTTGCAGTTATTATTCTTCGGACTTAGCAACGACTCCTGTTAAATCCTCAAAAGGTATAGATTATTTCATAGTCTTTAATAAGATATTGTTTTTTCTTTGTTTTTTAGATGTTTTTTCGCAAACCTCATTAGCATCGACTGCAAATACTCGATGAAAATTAAAACTGCAGAGAAAATTGGATGCTCTCGAAAAATTGTGTGTAAAGAGAAAATCGTGGTATCAAAGATAATTGATGAGCAATTCTGCAACTATTGCGATGAACACTTTCTTAAAATAACTTAACCTATGCTGCCACCTTTATAAAATTGCAATTATACGGCTAACAACAACTGCTCCGAAGAGTCCTAGTTACATGAATAAGTTTTTTCAGTTTGCATTAGGAGTTCTGTTTATTTTGATTTCAATATACAATTTTATTAATTGTGGATTATACAATGTTATTAATAGTGGATGTTGAACGTTAATTATTTTTGGTTTGTAAAAGTTAAATAATATAATAAAAAGTTTGTTTTTCTTTTAAAATCTTAATACATTAACACTGGGCCGTCAAAAATTGCTATACAGTTTGATAAGAAATAACTTGCTAAATTCGATTTTTTTAAATTCAGGATACGTTAAATTTCATATCACTGTTGACTTTGCACATCTAAATTTTACGTAAACAACGTAAATACCATCTTATAAAGAGAATACACGTTCGCGGACCATTTTAAGGTTTGTAATGCTTCACGTTATATATGAAATAAATATTAGTTACTTTTACTGAATTTTAAATTTAAAAATAAATATTTTTTTATAGTTTGTTTTAACAGTATTAAATAATTTCCGTTGTTATTACATAAATAGCATAAAATTGATTTAAAAAGGAAATAACATCGGGCGTAAAAAAGTGAATGGCATCGACGCTTTGAATTAAAAATATTTAAAATTTGAATTTAGCGCTGAAAATTCTCCCACTCAAATCAACTCGTGGTATCTTGCGCTAGAAAATTTTTTGGAACAAACATCAAAGGTGCCGACAAGGAGTGGTCCTACTGGATCTGAAAGCATTATACTGTGATATAACCACATATAACTATGAATATAACTTTGAAATTGCATTGTAGCCATATTGTAGCAAATTTTTTTATATTAAAATTGTGTGATTTCTAGACTAAATGCGTCAATCTTTCCCGCTATCGACAGTTGCCTTGGGTTTTAAATGTGAGTACCATAGGTAAATACGTGTTGCAAAGCTCTGCCTTTATTACCACATTTTATTTTATACGTTTTAAAGTGTACCAAAATGTTAATTTATTTGTAATGCGATGTTGTCAAGTCTATAAATCGCTGCGGTATTATTTTGTAGCATTTGTAATACGTGGTGGTACGCTTGATTTTGGTAGTTTCTGATTAGTGCTAACAGTGCTAAGTTCAGGTGATATTGACCAGGAGTAAACTAAATAATTGTAAATGCGATTTAAATGAAATGTTTTTGATTCGATTATAGCAGATTATAGTATGATTATACTTTTTTACAACTAGTGATGTTTACGTGTATCTATTTTCTCTCCTAGGATTGGTGAAAATTTCATTTGTACGATAAAATATGGAAAACACAGTAGACGACTTTTTTAATGAAATTAATCAAATTGCTCCTCCTAAGGAACGTCGTACTCAACCTTGTGGTGAGTTTTATTCTAGAACTTGTACAGGAAATAATTAACCATTATTATAGATTGGCAAGAATGTTTGGATAACAGTAGCGGGTATTCTTACTACTGGAATATGAAGACTGACCAAGTAACTTGGACTATGCCACACGAGTATAAATTGTGGAAAGAACAAAATACTATTGATAAGAAAAATGTACAAGCTAAGAAATCTATTCTTTTCCCAAGCGCTCTTCCGTCCAATACCAAAATTTATAATATTCAAAAAGAGTTGTCTCATAGTCCTAATAACAAACTTGTTTCTGAAGACAAACAGAAAGAAGATAACGACAACTTAGTTAATAATCAAGAGTAAGTTATGCTTTATTTCCATTATGCATTATTTGACGTACCTAGAAACAGAACTGAGGTGACGAAATATTGGCATTACAAGGTTTCTAAAAATCGTATCAGTATGCAATTAAATTCATGTCTTTACCAAGATTTTTATTGTTTGACTTAAACATTTATTTATTCTGCTATTTCAACCATTCGATATATTTAGATTTTTTGTAACATGCACGGTAAGGAGTAATTCTTTGTTCTATCTACAAGCCTAGAAGATTTTTATTCTATAACTAAATGTCTCTTAGTAAAATCTTAGTTGCACACTATTAAAATATATAATCATAGTTTTATGAGAATTTTTAAAATGAATCGAATATACAACACTGGAACGATTGTAAATTATATCCTTTATTAGTTTATTCATTCTGTTTAACTATATCTGAATTGATCTTGCAATACTTCTCTTTCCTATACATTGGCATTGTAGCATTTTCTGTCGGATTCTATCTATAGGTTCTCTCTATTTGTTTTTATGTTTTTACTTTTTCGTTTTAAGGGGGGGGGATTTCAATCATAAATTTAATCTAGAATAAAATACTGCATTTTAAACACGTTATTTAATCAATCATTATATCTGGAACTTCTGATTGACTTAAAGAAAAAATTCGACAGCTATAAATGAATCGATTCTTTTTTTATTTATTTACGTTGCCTCTTTTCTGCAAGCTTCAGAAGAATGCTTATGAAACTTATAGTAATACCAACAGTAATACTGATATGGTTTGAACATTTTTAATAATTTAAATTCAGAAAACAACAAAATAAACTATTTTATTAAACAATAGTTAGAGATCATTTCACGACTAAAAAACCGTGAGGTGCGCGTCGGATAAATTCGGAATTCGACGATCATGCGAAATAAATTCTTATGTTATGTTTTTTTGAATAATCTTCAAGAAGTTCTCCATAATTATGTATTGCATGCAGACATTTTATTTCTAATAATGTATTATATCCAACCAGTCCTAAAAATAAACAAAAAAAAATTGCATAAAAAAGGTAAACAATTTGCCATCTGGAGAAGCACCTAAGAGCATGTTTCTTCGTGTACAAAGACCTTCCTTAGAAAGAACCATGTTAACGGCAAATCGTTTACGTGCTACAACTTCTATTTGGTATCCATATTCAGTAACTACTGAAGTAAATCCAGAGTTATAAATAGTTTTTTTTAACCAAATTATGGCACTTGTCGATTTTCTTCTTTTAATCATTTCCCCAAAAACTGAAGCTGTAAGCCGATCTTTATGCTCCATTTCATAACGAGGATTTTCTCATTGACCCGTTGTCGCCTTTTCAATTTCATTGATTTCATCTGCTGAAACTAAAGATGCAAATACCAATTAGAAAAGAAATTAATCTTAGTATTAACCAATACAAAGTGATTAATATAGTGTAGTGTTTCTTCTTGTAATTCATATTCATTTAGGCAATGACCAACTGTTGGTCCATACTCCTTATCATGTTTTAAAGAAAGGCATTTTTTTTTGGTTTGGATTTGTTTAGAGTGCGTTGGTAATTTCTCATAATTCAATTTCCTTATTCTTGCCCGGTTTTTTAGATATTCTTGCAGTACTTTCTTGGACTCCTAGATAATGCTTTTTTCCAAGGCTGCTATATATGTCCGTGTTTGAAAAGGTTCTCTTTGTGTTAAATTCAATATTTATCCTGCATTATCCTTACACAGCAAAGACATAAATAGCTCAGCACAATTATTGGTTAAATTCTCTATTAATCTTGGAGAAATTTGAATTAATCTGTTTAATGTCATTCTTCTATGTAATACAGGATGTAATACTAATAAAATTCCACTTTGTTGGAAAGTATCAATTGTACTGTTTTCAATCTCCCCCTTTGACATATCCTGTCTGAAGTCTTTGAGCTTACTTTCAGTATTCGCATATAACTGAGTGTGCATTATATTTTGCAGCTTTTTTATGATTTCGTCAGTCGGAAGTTTCCTGACCGCCACTTTTATTCTGGTATTCTTTTTTATACCATATAATGCTTTACCGTAACATTTTATAGCATGATTTTTACATTCAATTTTATTAATTTCGTTGCCATAAGTTCTTGCACAAATGGACATATACCGTAGAATCACTATCTCCAAATCTCCAACAATACTTTTATATTTCAATCTGGTTCTGATGTGAAAAATCCTTTACTTATTGTTCGTACACAGATGCAATAGTACTTATTGCGAACGCCCAAGTATACATTTTTTTTACAGTTGCTCAATAATAGCAACCTAAAATCAAATTTGCATCAATTTACATTATAAATTAACTTATATTTATTACAATTCAAGTAATCCCTGTGCATTGCAATAGTAGTTTACGTAACAACGTCGAAAGTACAGCATAGTATAGCGAGCATTGTATGTGAGTGAGTTAAGCTATAAAACTTTCGATGAAAGTAACGTACATTATTTTTTATGTTTCCCTTCACAAAGTTATATTGTTTTTTTAAAAGATTAAAAAAAACACCAGAAATATAATGTTGGTACTACATTTATTACTAAATCTGTCCAATTTGACATTAACTTTAACATAACTTTTTTTTCAATTATAACTGAATTTCAAGATTTTTTAAATGACTTCCACCCGTCGCATACTCGTTCTAATATAATATTTGTCTGTGAACAGTTAGTTTTATGTGGATTTTATTTTGCTACTAGAGCTTTTTTCGCCTATTACGTAACTAAACTAATGAACGAAAATTAACGTTTGTGATGTTGGTAGCACAAAACATTAGTTTGAAGATTGTGTATAATATGTGAATACTTACTTCAGAAGTAGTATTATAGTTATGACCATATAATCGATGACTCCATGTTCCATCGACAAATATTGTTGTGCAACCAGTTCCATTTTCATCAACTTAATCATTAGCGACTGCACTATTATATAATTTTACTGCGGCCGCTTCAATTGAGTTTCAAAGAGAATTTGCTATTGCGGCGATCCTTTGTTAATAGCAATATTAACATATAGTAATATATCAGAAATAGATGGTTAATATGACCCACTGATATGATCCCTATTGATGAACGATTTTGAACCAATAATTGAATTTCTATTAATGAAAGATTTTTTATAGCAACCAATGAAATCGTTAGCAACCACTAATTTAACGATATCTTCAGTCTTCACACGTACACGTACGATCAACGAGAAAATTCTAAAACTAATTCGTTTGTTAATCGTCGACAAATAATTTCGACAGTGTTAACGCGTTCGCTCACTATACTCGCTCATATCTCGATTATTAATGACTATCATATAATCTTGTTCGTTAAATAACTATAGTACACGCTTGACCATAATAAACTGTTCGTTACCAAAGCATGAATTAAACTGGCTTAAATAAAGAATAACTCACAGCAAACATAATATCCGGTTTTGTACAAACGGCTAAGTACATCAGCGATCCCACTAAGTTTTGATGCAGGTTCCATATCGCCAGTTGAAGTACAAAACTTTACTTTTTCTTTCCCTCTTTGGATATCTTGACGTTGATTTGCTTTATTCATCTTCCCTTAAAGTAGGTGACATGAAAACATTGATACTAGTTTATGCAGTTTCTTCTAGGGTAGTCACACTCAGCAACTTCACTCTTGTGTTTTAAAAAGAATTTTTTGCGGAATTTGGAATAGTCATCTTTTATGCACAGAAAATATTTTGATTTTCCACGAGACATTTTTTCCATGTGACCACAAAACATCAACATATACGAGCTCTCCTGGAAAATTTTCCCTTGCTGTTTTTGCTCTAAATGAATTCCTCTTTTTGTTTGTTTGTCTAATATACAGCCTTCACAATAATCTTCATCAGAATCAAGATTGGACACAAGGATCTGCTGTTTATCCAGTACACTCTTACCATGATGTTTGTTATGATGACACATTGTTTCGTGCCATAATTGGATGGTTTCCTTCTTTTCTACCATTAACACTGCTTTTGGTTTACAAATTCTTAATTTGAGTTCATACAAACCATTATCGTTTAATTTTCCAGTTATATGAGCCACATAATTTTTTGATATGGAACATCCTCTATTATCAGCTGTAAATTCACATCATTTATGATCCCACCATCTTACGCTAATATGATTTTACTGATTCCTACTTGGATCTCTTTCGTAGTGGCAAACTTCACTTACTCAACAAACCAGTCCTTGAATCGTGTCAAATGCACTGATCTTCCAGAATCAGCTAGCAAGCATTCTTCCTTCTGCAAAAGTGAAGTACATACGAAAGATTCTCCATATGGCTGTGTCTCTTTAAGCCGTTTTTTCAATTTCGAACAATTTCTTGCAGTGTCCAGACACTTAAATCATTTAAGAAGTGTTTGCTTTTGCTTCTTTGTGTATCTGTTTTCGGAGCCACAAATGTCACTGATTCTTCAGTTTTCATAAACAATCGCATCTCTATCAGCCTGTTTTTCCAGTAATACATTTATTGTCCTATCATTTACTGGCATCGATTTTCACACCCTCTTAAACTCAAAGTATTCTGTGTCTGTGGGTAATGTCGACATAACGCGACTCATGAGTAAAGGATCTGGCAATCTGGTTTTTACAATTTTGGTCATTTAACTCATAAAACACCTTTTGCAACTTTCCAACATACGTAGCTATATCGTCACGAGAGTCTTTTGATATTATACGGTCAATTCTTTCTCCTGATGTTTGTTCATACACTCAGCGCAATTTTTCGATTATATCATAAGAACAACCACAAGTTGCAGTAAACTCCAACTTGACTTCGTTCAATGCATAACAATAGTTGTGCCTTTTAAAGTCTTCTTTTTGTTTGGCGTATTCAAGCTCACTGTCTTTTAATTCGGATAATTTACGTGCCCCCGTTGCTATAAAAAAGCAATTTGACCTCTCATTTTGATCAGTTATTTGCTCCTTTTCACTTCTCGATTTGTGTCTTAAATTCCATAGTTTATGAAGAAAGCAACACGTGGTAAAAACAAAAAAGGAAAACAAAACACGTCACAGCTATTATTATGATCACTATTCATTATTGTCATGGGTCCATAACCTATTGCAAATACAAACACTTGATAGAAACGCCTTTTATTTATACAAAAAGAATCCAGCACGCAGCAAACAATATAATACAACTGTTAGCGTATTGTAGAGGTATTTCAAGATCTCGTGAACCGTGGCGCTGTAATCGGTTTATGTCAAAATGTTGCATCATCTCTCTCGCAAACAGTCGCTGTACATTTGTCCTATTCTATCTTTGTTTTTGTCGTTATATCTGTTACTAACAAAGTTACGTATTATTGTAAGTTAACTTATTTTTACTCTTTATTATAAATATGTGGTTATTTTTAAGTTAATACAACTGTTTGTTGATGTACTTGCCTTTCACATACATTAACGTTTTTAAAATTCACTTAGACCTGTCAAATTTTCAATTTTTAGTTGATTATTTTTTTTTCGACTCAAAGTCACAGTTTACGACATATTGACACCTCTACAGTCTTATCTGTGATTCTAATGTTGTCTTTGTCGTTAAGGGTTTTTGCTATTTTTCCACTGACTGACTAGAACAGCATCCCAGGAAGTTGAAGTGTTATACATAGTTTTGTCTCTAAGAATTCATGATGTAACGTATCTTTTAATTATGTATTGTTTCCTATTGTGCATAAAAAGATATTACTATGTGTCAGTTACATTTTTCTGGTCTGGGGGACGTCCGGCCCACCCAGCTCCTCTTGTAGTTCTACGGTAGGCATATCCCGGAATAATTCCAGAAATTTGATATTGTTTTGGAAAGTCAGGATACTTTATCGAATGGAGTTTGTTTATATAAATCGACATTAACAGTGATACATAAATTAGTTTAATAGTTATTCTTTTCTATTAGTACTAGTTTCTTAGTTTGTCGTGTTTAAATTTGGACAAAATTAGTTATATAAATAAAAGTGTATAAAAATCGAATAAAATACATTTAGTTTCATGACGATACAATATTACTAGAGGTCTAGCAGGGCCACCGTATTCTATTTCTTCTTATCCAATTTTGTTTAAATCTTTTTGATTTCGTTCTTCTATCGATTCATTGGTCCCCAACTTCTTTTTGTACCTCCGAATTTTATATTCCACGTGTCTTTTGGCGTTCTGTTGTCTTTCATTTTCACTAGATGTCCCAACTATCAGACTCTGGACCTTATCACATTCGACTCTACTTGGCTTTTATATATCCCGCTAATTATCGATAAGTTTTTGTTAATTATTCGCCATTTACATACTTTCTACTATATATTTTCGTCAAAATCTTCCTCTCTCATACTTGCTCCCGCTTTCTTAAATACACTTCAGTTGCATATGTAATGGCGAAAGGCGTTTTATGTAATCTTGACGATTGCGGTTAAATAAATTGTATGAATTACTGAGGTCTTTATCATTTTATCTTTACTGATTTGGCAAGGACTTTACTATTTAGTGCCCACTAAAAAAAATCATTTCTTGTTCTAACCGCCGTTCTTGCTTTGATTTCTTTTTTTGTGTCCTGGTTTCTTTGTTACTACCGCTCGCAAGTACGTAAAGGCTTTTAGTTTTTAAAATTTGAGTAGATATTCTCTTCAAAATCTTTATGACTCATATCACATATATTTCGTTACTCTGATTCACATCCAAGTCAATCATTTCCGCAGTATCTAATAGTTTCCTTTTAAGCTCGTGTAGCTCTTTCTTTGTATGAGTCCTGATATTGTCAGGTCATCTGCAAAAAGTCGGTGATTGATGTTTTTGTCTGAAGGTTGTATCACTTCTATTTATTCTTATCGTATTTTCTAAAGCAATATTAAATACATAATATCGGCGATAACAGTTTTCTGTCTCAGTTCAGTTATTACTTTAAATTTATCCGTTAGATCGCCGCACCGTTTACTTTATTAGTGTCATTTTATATCAGTTTCACTAATCTTGGTATTTTTTTCGATATTTACAATCAATGTGGTAATACTAATACTGTTTATACGCTTGATTCATTTCTAAGAATATCAGTTACGTTTCTAATCCGAATTTATGGCAGCTTATGACTTTCAGAACAAATAGCCGATAAGTTATCTGTCATGCGTCTTGTTTAAAACCACACTGATATTCCCTGATTATTTTCATCTTGTATGTTATCTATTCTTAGCGCATGTTTTGCAACAGACACACCATGCTCTTCTGGTTTCCACACCGGCTCTTACCACCTTTTTTATGTGTTAAGCATATCAGTGGTAGTTTCTAGGATCTGGGCATACTTTTCTCTTTCCAGATTATCTATATCGTGTTGATTGCTATTTCAACTTCTGTTGTCACTTCTGTTTTTTCATCATCTTTATCGTATTCTCTGATTTCTTTTTATTATTCTGGTTTGTATAGTAATTGACCTATCATTTTATTGTTTTATTGCTTCTTCTTTAGATCTTACCGAGGATCTTACTAATGTACAATATATACATATGAATGAATTAATTCATTTACATTTTTAGAAAGAATTCGTTTGCTGATGTCGCTTGATATTTTGACTAATCTTTGTTCTCATTTGGTCTAGATGACGCTTTAAAAGAATAGACAAAGTCGAAATTACATTTTATTTAAATTTTTAGTTTAGAATGATGTCTTAACAGTTTTGAAAATAATCTTAAATTATGAGTCGCTAACATTATTAATTTCTTACAGAAAAGTGGTTTTAATACCTGCATACGGAGAAGGATCAGACTCAGAATCAGAACCTGAAACGGATATAAAAAACGGTGCTGGTGCTATTGTAAGTTTCTAATTATTACACATAATCACAAAACTTTATACAAAATGATGTGATTCTAAATATGATCGGATGCTTAAAAAAAGTTTTAAATACATCCATGAAGCTTAAGTTTTCAAACTGAATTTATACTAATATTCAAATGATGAATTACTGCTAGAGTTTTCTTTAAATTTTTTTAAAATTGAAAATTCGCAGTTCTGATTTATTAAAAAAGTTTCTTGCAATAGTCTGATAGTTTTGTTCTTATATAAAATAGGTACCCGATTCACAAACCAAAGACGACCAAAATTCAAAAAACAACAGTGACGACGAAGATATCGATATATTAGCAAAAATACAAAACCGTGCCAAAATTCTTAAGGATCTTGGGGGCGAATTACCTCCAGATGTAAAAAAGATAGTTGAACAAAATGGTTCTTTAGTAGAAAAAGAATTGGAAAAGAAAGTTAAGAAAAACGTTTCCGGTTTTTCGTTAGTAGCTGGTTATGGAGAGTCTGACGACGAAGACGAAGAGTTAAAAGCTGTTGAAACTTCTAATCATCGAATACCTGTCAGCACACTTTTTCCAATCCCGAAGCCTATTGATGTTAAACAGTTTCTGGAAACTGAAAAACCGCTTGAACCACAAGAAGAAATCGATACAAAGGCTTTTCATAGAAAAAGAAGAATTGGTATAGATTTTAATGTTGAAAAATCTAAAGTTGAAGTCAATGAGATAGATAATGATAGACAAGGTTTAGGGTTTAAGTGCGAAGGAGGAGATGTTTCACAAAACAAATCTAAAATCAGTTATCCTGGCTTTAAGAGTGCGGGTGTATTGTTCGCAAAAAGTGATATAATTAATACGGACGATTCTGCTGATAAAAAGGAAGTGCAGGAAGATTGTAGTGAAAGTACTTCAGACACTATGAAAAAAGTTGAAGAAACACATAAAATGTTAAACGAAAAACTTACTTTTTTAAGCGAAGGTCGTGAACCCGTGTCTCCCGTACAAGCTATTATTATTCAAATGGAGGTAAGAAATGCTACTATAATTTTTTTGAATTTCGATATCTAGTTTTAAGTGTGTTCATAATGAAATAGTAGACGTAGTTTAGCATTCTATAGGGAGTGTCCTTGAGTTAAAACAGACTAAAAACACGCGGTTGCTATAAAAATCAAGGCTTTTATTGTTAGGATGACTTTGGTACTCTAGATACAATCAATCGTAAAAATCATACAACGAAATTAGGCGAAACGTTGATAATTTCTATTATAACAATGATACTGTTTAAATCCTATCTTATCTTAAAAGAAAATCTCAGATGTTCGGATCACGAAATTACATAACCTTTTGTAGATTAGTTATTATATACACAATATAATAATGAAATGATAGTGTTTCTCTTAACACGTTGACTGCCACAATGGCACCAAAAAATGTGGGTCCCCTGGCCAACATTTTTTTTTTCTTAATTTGTTTAAAAAGTGCAAATTTAAAGTAAAAATGCAAAAAAATCAATGTAAAAAAAAATTGATGCACTAAAAACGTGGGTTTGAAAATGTATCTAGATTGGATACACGTGGCCATTATGTTAGTTTTGGATATTGTAACCGCATGTACCCAACCCGGATACGCTGCTTGAATATGAAGCCGGAAGCATTTCGTTGCGGTTGCGCGCCTTCAGTTACTTTACTTGCCGACAGTTGTTTGTTTTGTTTATAATTTCTTGGAAACATTCATTGCCCTCAACGCGTGCGCGTGATTGCTAACGTGCTTTACTTGCAGTAGTCTGATTATTATCGCAGTTGTTTGCTGTGTGTTATTTCTCGAAATGGCGTACGAAAAAGAACAAGCTAAATTAGAGAAAATAATGCAGGAAATGCTCTCTGAAGATGAAGATTCTGTATTCGGTGACGTTTATTTGTCAGACGAGTATCAACCCGAAAGCGGAAACGAAAGCAGTGGCCCATCTACTTTGTCTATCACACATAAACGACGTAAAAAAAATACAATCCCTCAACAATCAATTCATGGTAAGTGTTACATCGCTTTTAAAATTTGGAACAATCCCAAAAATATAAGTTTTAATTATTATAGAATACAAATTATTTCTATGTTACACCTTGTAATAAGGACTTTTTGTCTTTACAGATAGTCCTCAACCCAGTACAAGTCGAGCCGTAGCCACTAACGTGGGTTCAAAAACTCAGCAATCCAGTCCAGATCGTGCTCAGTCCAGTACACGTTCCTTGATGTCTTCGGATGACGAAGCCACCCCCAATATTCCCACGCATGATAATGGTACCAGCCAGATTTCACAAACGATAGAGGATGTGATAAGGAACTTTCGAGTAGATACCGCCTCAAGTTCAGAAGACGATGAAGATATTGAAGCTTCTGATAATCAGCCATCCTGGAATCCAGTTACAGGTATAAATTTAAAAGAATTCCCGTTTACGGAAAATGATCCTGGCGTAAAACCGGAAATTCATAACCAGTTTTTTGATAAGAATTCATATAATTTTTATAAACTTATGGTACCTGACGATGTAATAAATCATATAGTCGCTGAAACAAATCGTTATGCAGCAGAATCTAAAAACAAAAATATTAAACGAAAGTCAAGAATACAGAAGTGGGTGGACACCAATTCGGAAGAAATTGAAAGGTTCCTTGGTATAATTATGTGGATGGGGCTATTTCAGTTGCCAAGTATCCAGGCATATTGGCAGACATCTTTTTTGTACTTCAATAAAGTAAGATCTTTGATGAGCAGAAACAGATTCCAGCTGCTACTAAAAATGCTCCATTTCAATGACAATGAAGGTGTTGTTCAAAATCGCCTTCATAAAATAGACCCACTCCTCAAAAAACTCATAAGTAGTTTTCAAGCGGCTATCATACCTGAGGATGAGGTATGCATTGACGAGACTCTCGTCCCCTTTAGAGGACGTCTCTCCTTCCGACAGTATATAAAAAACAAGCGCCATAAATTTGGTATAAAGCTGTTCAAATTGTGTGTCTCCAAGGGATATACCTATAACCTCAGTGTATATTGCGGTGCTGAAAAAAGAGAAGGGCAGCCTGTGTCTACTGCAGTTGTTATGTCTCTTATGAATAACTTACTTGATAAAGGGCGAACTCTATATACAGACAATTACTACACCAGTGTCGGATTAGCTCATCGTCTTACAAATCGAAAAACTCACTTAGTTGGAACATTGCGTGCAAACCGAAAACTGAACCCGAAAGATGTAGTCACTAAAAAACTTCTAAAGAACGAAGTTGTTGCAGCCGAAAGTGACACTGGTGTAGTAGTTCTGAAATGGAAAGATAAACGAGATGTCTTAGTTCTGAGTACAAAACATACAGACAAACAAGTTGCTGTTAGACAAGTTGCCAACGAAAAGATGTCAATAACAAAATTCAAAGAAATGCTTATAGAAGAAATGCTACGCATTCCACCTGTTGATACGGATGCTCGAGGTCCCGATAATCATGTGAAACATTCATTAGTAGAAAGCCAAGGTGCTGGACGAAAAAGAGGTCGATGTGTCCACTGTTACAAAAAAAAATCTGAAGAGGTTGGGAGTAAATTAGCCGCTAAACAAGCGACACAAAGTAAATTTAGGTGTGAAGTTTGTGAAAAATTCTATTGCTTACATTGCTTTTTTGAAACTCACACTCACTTTATGTGAATAAACCACATGTTTACCTTTTTTTATTTGCTTTCGGTGCACATTTTTCTATGTATTGCTTAATGTGAATAAACCACATGTTTATTTTGTTTTTTTTAGTTGCTTTACGTGAATAAACCACATTTTTCTATGTATTTATTTTTGTATGTATTTATTTCAAAATTCCTCTGTAGAACAGAGAGCAAAAATAAATTGCGCAGGCCAAACCGTTTTTGGGTACCCCAGGCCACCATATAAAAGCTCCCATAACAATACGTGCAAAGCGTGCATGCAACGCGGATGCAGGCGGCCAGAAATACAAAAACTAGTTTGTATCCATTGTAGATACAATCACCATGGTATATGTATCCACGTTGGATACATGTGGCACTCAACGTGTTAAATATACGTGAAAAATGATCGCTAAACTTTAATACATATAATAAATCAGTATTGTTTCTATTTTTTATTAACTACGACGGGATAATCACTCCCAAAATGACTGTCCCACGCGTGCAAGAATTGCATATTGTATGTATTGCAGACATACTGCATAAATTGCACACAGTTTTTGGAAATGTAGTGATTTCGTTTTTATTTTAATCTACTAGAAGATAAACTAAACATATTTAATATAAATCACAGCCAACCTGAACTGTACTTGATGAAGTTGCTATCTTTGAAACAATATTAAACATATATAAAATATATATTCTAAAATTAATATCTACGTGGTAATTTGCTTATGCTTTGTAGACTTGGTCCTAGTTTCTCATTGTGAGCCAAAAAATTGTCAATTATCTACATGACACAAAAATCACTGGGCGTTTGTGCTGGGTTTGACTGCATCGAAAATTTATTACAAGTGAATAACGCACGACACTGACCGCTTACACAATTTATTTGCTATTGCAGCAGTTACGATTACAAATTACAATTACAAAACTGATTTCATCAATTATTAAATTAAGTTTATAAACGTTTAATGATCAAAGACTCGAACAAACGATCCGACAACCACTCGTTTAAGTACCTTGTCGAGTTGTTACCACCAAAAATCATTTCAATCTGCCCTCTTACAAGTTACATTTTCTAGCCGGTGTCGTTCCGTGCACATGAAATTGTAATTTCACACGGCAATATTAAAAAATATCCAACCCTGGTTGGTTGATTCTGAGTTATTAAGTTACAAAAACTAAATCTTTTTGCCCGAGGGTTATGGAGAAGAAAAGTGTTTTTAAAGTTTTAATATCGAACGACCCTCTTTCAGCATTGACTACCAGCCGCCACTGACTATAAGTACATTTTTTTGTGCATCTAAAATCTTGACAGTAGAAAATGATGTCTATTTATTAAGAATTATTTTTTTTTTATCAAATAGTCGAATATTACATTCTGAGCAAAATTGTTTCGAGGGTCCATTATACTTGAGATAATAAATTTTCACGATACGATAAATTTTGTACGAAATTTTGGCTTCTGGCTTACAATATCATATGATGAATTTGTAGAACACTTCAAAACTCAAAACAATTTCATCAAGTGTATTTAACCTATATGAAAAGTAATGAGAAATTGTATTTACTTGGACTAATGCAAGAAAGAATTCAAAGTACTTACTTATTTTAACTGTTTTAAAAAAAAAAAGAAAAGAGAAGTTGTCAGACACGATTATTTTTGTACGAAATATTTTCCGTGAGGATAAACAATTAGAAATAACTGAAAATAACATTTTTGTGTTGCCAACATCGCAAACGTCAATATTCGTTCGTTAGTGTAGTTACGTAATGAACGAAAAAAGCTCTAGGGTGGCAAAATGAAAACTAGGAATCCACATAAAATTAAGTGTTCAAAGTCAATTAATATATTAGAACGAGTATGCGACAGGTGAAAAAATCATTTTAAAAATCTTGAAATTCAGTTAAAATTGAAGAAAAACGATGTTAAAGTTAATGTCAAATTTGACAGATTTAGTAATAAATGTAGTACCGACATTATATTTCTGTTGATTTTTTGTTTATTTTTTTAAAAAAGAATGTAATTTATAAAGGGCAACACAAAAAATAATGTAAATTACTCTCGCCGAAAGAATCATAGCATAACTCACTCACATGCAACGCTCGGCCGTGCGGTCTTGCGTCGCATTAACGTTCGTTATGCTATTTCTTACTTTCGACTCTTGTTACGTAAACTACTATTAATGCAATTTTACGATACTACAATCTGATACTTTGCATATACAGTTACAGGACGTGTGAAAAATGTGATCACTGGCAAATATGACCAATGTTGACGGGTCAGCAAGTTGAATCTGACCAATCTATAAATCTTAATTTGTTATTGTTTTTTGGTTGAGTCACATCGAAAACAGTAGCTACTTTTATACCTGATTAGAAATGATTCACTATTCAAATATTTTAAATTACTTTTATGTTATATATTATTCACTATTCAAATATTATTTGGTTATGTTTACAACCTTGAAAGCGAAACCAAAAGAATCAAACGACTGGTCCCTGACAAAAAGTATTTTTTTTAATAATACTTTTTTATGTTAAAATGATAGCACTACGTAATCAAAATTTGAGTACGCGTCCACAGAAGAAAATGAAATCTGCTGAAATAGACATGTTTAGGAGCGGAGCGCCTGTATAAGTTAGATCCCATTGTAGCAAATATTGCATCATTTGACATCGATTGTATTTTATATTGCACACGGATTGTACAATATCGCATGCATTAACAAAATATTGCACACATTGCATAAGATTTAAAAGATTACATGCACAATGCGTTATTGCATAAATATTGCATTATTGTAGTGAACATGTCCCACATATTGCACAAGTGATTACTCTCTCGATTAACTAATTAACACCCATTAGGTAGCTTACGTATTCCACGAATTGTTGCAGTAGATGCAATATTTCCTTATTATTTTAAAGTTCTGCGACTGTTTGTGTATGCTTTCTGTTGTAGGCTACAATTTTTTTTTATGTAAATTGGTGATCCGAACGTCTGAGCGTCTCCGCATAGAGCTCAATGGTGTAATTCTTCACCGTTACACTACTCTTAATGTATACCCAGTGTTAGAAATTATCTATATAAAAATTTGATCCTCATGTATCGAATTTAATTTCCACACTGACACAGACAGATCGATAACTCAAGAGTTTTAAATCTAATTTATTTAAAACTAAATATTTACACGCAGAACTACACGTAACTGACTTCAGCTCCTTTCGATACTTCTTATATATTTCTGTTATCTGTGTCGAGAATTTTCTACATCCTTCGGTAAACGTTCTCGAAGTTGACAATAACTTCGAGAACGTTTTACTGTCCCCTTCTTAAAACTGTTCTGTCCCAGAAGAGGAAACTAGATGCGACACCGGTAGAACGGATCGTAGCGATAGCGGCAGCTCTCTGCATTTCGGCAACTTCCTCGAGCACAAAAGTAGTAGTGAATGGACTTTTCACGACTCGATATTCTACTTAGATGGTAACTGCAGACCAACACTTGAACATCTGTTTCTCGGAAGACGACCTCCAACATATTGTTAACTGTCCTCCAATCCAATTGATCTAAGCCACAACCAAACTTGGGTGCTGCCAATTTCTTAATATCGTGGAACCTCTCTTGAGATTCCATAATGCTCGCCACAGATTTTTATATAAAGGTTTTGTACGTAAGCACTTCTTGGTAACCAGATAGAAAACAAAGCGCCGGTCAGCCCGTAGTTTTAAAACTTTTCCGACCACCGGTTGCTGTCTTTGTAGTTCATCCAGACGTCCAAACTTTTTTTTTAATACGACTGCAACCCCTCTAAATATGTCAAGATTCTCGCTCACGCAATATACGATAACGTAATCTCTTCGTGTTTGGAACAGGTTTTGTTGTTGTTCCTCGACTGTAACCTAGCCTTTCCAGAACCTCCGTATATGCTCATAAACTTATCGAAGTTCATTCCTTCGACTTGATTTCTGGTTTTGCTAGCTATTGCACTGGTTCGGACCTGAACTTGGATAACGTTGTTATCGCCAGAAAACGGGGCTAGACGATCGACGTGGACCACTTTTGGTTTGTCTCTGGATGGTTTCGGATGCGATATATGGCGTCATTAATACGCTGGATGACTTCATACGGGTGTGCAGTACTGATTGATCGCACATTAAAGAAGTAGTAAACTATTTCCTTATTAATTACTCGAATAGTTCACATTAATTAACTAAGTCACTCGTAACACTTAACTACTTTATTTACATAATTATGTACACTATAATATTACAGGTATTGCATTACTATTTAAAACTTTAATAATGGTACATCTGTGTAGTACTTAATGCTATTGTAGTTGTGACTCGACTGGCCTAGCAAAAAGGGTCATTCTTAAACTTAAAAACTAACGGTAGTATGTTGACAAGTTGTTAACAACGGGCCCTCCCATTGCCTTTGCAGCTTCGGCGCAAACAACGTCTTCTTTGGGGATTATACAACTACGCCATTTCGGTATTGACGTCATATCTGGTCTTCATTCTGCTGCTGGCGATTTATGTGTTTTTACGGACGGCTTCATGTACTTCGTCTAAACTCTTCGTCAGCTTGCTTAGGTAGTCGTCACCAGCAACTTCTTCCGCTCTTTGTCCAAATCGAAGGTCCATGGCTGTCGTATTTTGCTACCGAGCACGACACAGGATGGTGGTTGGCCTGTGCTTTCTGGACGGATGATCGGTATGCCATTAGGAAAACGTGCAAGTACTGATCCGAGTCTCTTTGGTGTTCGGACACTACTTTGGCTAAGTACTTTTCCATTGTTCGATTCATCCGTTCAACCATGCTATCAGATTGAGGATGGAAAGGCGTCGTCCTAGTTTTCTTAATTCTGAACATTCGGTAAACTTCTTGAAACAACTCAGACTCAAAGTTGCGGCCTTAGTCGGAGTGTAATTCCAACGGAATTCCAAACCGACAGAAAAATTTTTTTATAGAAGTGCTCTTTAGACTGCTAACAGCTCTCTCCTACCTCACGCAGTAATTCTTTTCTGGCCCGGACAAAACCTTGCTTGAGTACGCGGTGACTTTTTCTTCTTGATCTTGCACCTGTGAAAGAACAGCGCCTATAGCCAGATTGCGTGCGTCGATATCTAAAACAAATTTTCTTTCTTCTCTTAGATAACTTAAAATCGACGAAGTGACTAGGGCCTGTTTAAGTTGATAGAAAGCATTGTCGTAGTCTTCATTCCTTCTAAATTCTGCTCTTTCTTCGGTCGGTTTGTCAAAGGTTTTGTAATATTGGCAAATCCGGGTACAAATCGTCTATAATAGGTGAACAACCCAAGGAAACTTCGGACCTGATGTTGCATTTCTCGGATTTTGTCTGGGTCAGCCTTTACTCCATCTCTAGGTACGACGTGGCTAAGGTATTGCACTTCCTTCTTAAATACGTGACACTTCTTTGGGCTCAGGTTTAGATTTTCCCGATGTAGTCGTTGAAACCTTCCAACCACGATAAACCAGGCACGTTTATGAAGACATCCTCGTAGGATGGTCTCCATCAAAGGCTCGAACGTTGCAGGAGCGTTACACAGGCCAAAGGACTGCCACAAACCAGTTCCAGCTGTAAAAGCTGTTTTTTTTGCGATCATTGGGTTCCAATTTTACTTTCCAGTAACCACTTTTTAAATCCAACGTGGAAAACCACTGGGAACCTGAAAGGATGTGTAACGTATCGTCAATTCTCGATAAAGGGCAGCTGCCCTTTTTGAGACAGTATAGTCTACGCAAAACCTCTTGGATTCATCTTTCTTCTTTATGTGTGCTATTGGGGACGCCCATGGGCTATTTGAAGGTTCAATCACACCTTCCTTTTTCATATCCATAATTATTTGTTCGGCTTCTTCTCTTTTCGCCAAAGGAAGTCAGCGTGGATGTTGCCGTATCGGCCGAGAGTCTGCGGTATTAATTTTATGCATCACCACAGCAATTATTCTTTTGGAACTACTCTCCAGCGCGAACACATTTTGATACTGCTGGATCAAGACTAATTTTAGCCAGCTGGTCTTGGCTGAAGTTTTGGCATTTGGAAGTAAGAATGTACAATGGATGTTGGGGCACTTATTCCGCGACGTATCTTCACTAGAATTCACGCATCTCACAATTTGAGATACTGGCATGCATTGAGTTGACATTCAAGATCTTTACTGGCACCGTGTTTTTCACTCGTACTAAAACTCTGCCGAGTAGCCCTTTTTCAGTTAAGTCGCCCTCTATTGGTTTAATCGCGCAAACGTAGTCTTCCCGAACATTTTTATTCAGGCGTGCGATCACCACACTTTCAGTCTTTGCAGACAGAGTCACGTCTTCACTGTATAAGATTCGCACGGCTGCCTTTTATGACGAATGAAAAGCAATTTATTCATTGTCGATCTTCAGGACATCGTTCTTTATATCCAAATGGAACTCATATTTTTTTATAACGTCTATTCCCAGGATAACTTGATGGTCGAGTACTCCATTTCCCAAACCAATGGTTACTTTGACTTGTCCGTGAGTAGGTATTTCTTTGCTCGTCGCCATTCGAATTCGTACTGTTACTGGGGATGTCTTCTAATTTTCTCGTAATATGCCAATGAGATAAATACTGTGCAATTGCTCCATAGGCGATGCCGTTTGAATGGTAATCTCCCGAACATGATTTGATGAGATTAACTTTTGTCTCTTTTGATCAACTCGTTCCAAATTTTCAAGCACTCTTCTTTCTTTCTTATTGGGTTTAGTACGATGTCGTCGTACGTGGACTATTTCACCGCAGTTCAATGTTGTCAATCCTCTTTTCCAAAGTATTCGTTGCGCTATCTTTTCGGTGATTTTTAGTGTCTGCGCGGGTACTTCTGCAGCACAGCGGAGTTTATGACCGTTTCGTTGCGAAACTTGTTTTGCTGCTTCAAACTTCAAATTTTGCACTAAAGCGTCATCCAACGTTTTCGATCGAGCTAACAGTCTGCTGCGTTTCGCTGTCTCGGACGCCGGCTACGAAGGTTTGAATAGCCAACTGCTCCAAGGAAGTATCTGGCGATGTCAACCTCGAACTCTTAGACTCTCCGCAGCTTTTTGAAGCCGGCTCTCTATTTGGGCTTGGTACACCTGTGAAGATGAGCGTCTCCGTATCTCATTTCGAAACGCGAAATTAAGAGATCTTAATTTTCTTGCAGGTGGTCAGGAACAGTCTGCAAAATTCCAAGCGCTTTTCCACGTAAAACCGCTATTAAAGACGCCGCTTTCTGCTTGTTGCTGCAGCCGTTAGCTACAGCTTCGGCTTTAAACTGTTTGTAGTAGGTTGGACCATGGAACTTTACCATCAAAATTTGGAGATACAACTTTAAACTTGAGAGTGGTTTCTTCTTGATGATCTATTAGTAAGTTTTTTCTATACTCGTTCGTATTTCCTCTTTTAAACTTCTAGATTTGTTCTCTATTTTCTGGGAATATTCGGACAGTTTTTCTTCCAGTTTTCTAGAATTTTCGCAGAATTTTTCCATCTTTATATAATTTTTTTCCATTTTCTGAGAATTTTCGTAAAATTACTTTCATTTTTCTAGAATTTCCTTCCATATTTTTATTCATCGTTTCTTGACCATTTTGTATTGATTCGAGAAATGCAATTAATTTACTTTGAATCCATTTAACTGCTTGCAAACGCGTCACCGCCATAAATTAAAACACGAACAAAAAGTTTAATAACACTATTTTATCGAACTGGAAGTACACTCTATAAACAAACACACGTAGCACGTACTTACACAAAGTTTTTATTACGGGAGCAATATTAATTTACTTGTATTTACACCTTAAAATCGCTTCCACACTGACACCAATATAACGTATTTGAAATCTAACGATATTTAAGTAGAACACTGTGTTGTAACCTCTCACGTTTAAAAATTAAAACCCGCTAACAAAAGAAAACAGCGATATCTCGCTATGGCTGTGATCGTCAAACTACCCTTCCCTTCTACGTTGTATTAAATTCGTTATACACTGCTAATTTCGATATATGGGATGGCTGTAGTAGGTTAAATATAACACACAAAAAACGAATCGTGATTTTTATTTTATTTAACTCGTTAAATTTTAACCGAAATTTTGCTTGTTCGGTGCGACCCGCCGTAGAAGAGGAAGAACAGAGCGAAGAAACCCCGGAGGTAAATGCAAGATCATTACATAATTTAGGTTTATAAAGCAATCTGCTTGTAATCAAAACTATCAAGCCACATCGTAAAGCTAGGACATCTCAAATTACAGTAAATTAGACTTATACACAGACCTGATAACAGATTTAAATACCAACACATATAAACACGTGCAGAAACATCATTATTTTAAACTGAAGACGTGTTATATGATCGGCGCCCCCGCCAATGGGTACTGGGATCCTGGTTACGAATCAACCCAGCTAAAGTTGAAAGTTTGGAACAACAAGTAAGACTAAAAACATATATGTATATATAAAATCAGTAATAGAAATAACAAAAATTATATATAAAACAAGTAAACGAAAATGTAGGGCCCCATAACATAGAAGCAACCTACCTCGACTAGAAGACACACAAATGTGCAAGATCTCATAGCGTGGAAGCAATTTGCGCAATTACACATAACAAAATGCAGGGTCCCATAGCATTAGAGCATCACGGTAGAAAAATATTAGATTTACATTCTACAAGGCAATACACACAATGGTTTTTATATCTGTTATCAAACCCATTATAATCACCATCAATAGGCAAATGTTATTGTTAGCGTCCTCGAAACCCCTCTTAAAACGAGTCATGCGTAAAACGACGCAATTTGTATTTTTGAGTCTTCCCGCTAGATGACGATGCTTACGTAATTTCACGCTTCTTTAATTGAATTTAACTTTAAACTGGATCCTCTCAACACTTAACACTAATTTATGTATTACTATCACTAGTCCGCACTTTTTAATATTATCTAAAACTGATACTTGTTTACGTTAACAACACGTACCCGACGTATTTATGTTTTACTAGCACCGGCACTTTATTTATTTATCTTCACATGCGTTAATCACTTATTTATTTTAAACCGACAAAATCTTCTCGATTCAATTTAAAAAACTGACATATGCTTCATTTGATATATTTCTGTTGTCTCTAGAATGTTCAACGTTCTTCGGTAAACGTTCTCGAAGTTGACAATAAGCTCAAGAACGTTTCACTAACGTTTTTGAGATGCGCATCGATTTGTCAAATTTTTAATTTATTAATTCCGATTTTCTACTCAAGGTCACAGTTCACGACATAATGAAACGTCTCTACTAACTTAAAATTTAATTGTTTTGAACACGATTATTATAACTAAATTTACTAAAATCAATACACACAAACTAAGAAATTATAATTAACTAATTGATAAAACAATAACTTTCTTTCGTCTATCTTTTATCGTCATCTAGAGTATTCTGATGTTTTCTTATATAGCGTATAATATTCTAGAACAATATAGTTATAAGTTTCTTGAAAACTCATACAACTTCATCGTTAATTTTTCCGTGACACAATTGTTTTTTTTATGATTTGAAATTTAAAGTGTACAATTTAATACGATTTGTTTCGAGCGCTGTCATGTGAATTAATCGAGTCAAGATCGAGTTGATTTACTACCGGTATAAGGGTCATCATCAACTATGTTTTAGCATGCTAGCCTTGATATCTTAATGAGTGACTGTTTTTTACTTTCCCATAAGGAAAGTACAGCGATCGCAATTTTTTTTTCAAAAAAATTTTATTTCGTAATTTTACGTTTCAAGGTCTCCTGAACCACAGAAATGTATTTTTAACAAAAAAAATTTGGGTGTCTGTGGTATGGAGCTGGCTTTTTATATTCTCTCTGCTTTGTCAGATGGGTTTGATAAAGAAACCGGAAGTGGGTGTATCCGCCATTTTTAACAGTTTCTTATATAATTTTGTACGTAGTATGTAAATTATTCGAATAATTGTTAGTTTTTTATAGGATTAATTCTTCCTAATATTAATTAACAGTTAATCAAATATATAATTTGTAATTTAAAATGAATTCACAAATATAACATAGTTTCGAATCCTGCCTGCAGCGATTTTTTTTACTGATTTACTAAAGGGGCAAGTAATATCGAGGCGCACAAATATAAGGGTTAGTCGATATGATCTTTATGAAATCGAGGAGAAAAATTTCAAAAAAATTATAGCATGCTAGGAAATCAATACAAACGTGTCAAAATGGTTTTATGACAACATAACCTTAAAAAAATATGTAAACATTCCTTCATGATTTCTTATAGGAAAATCGTGTGATGACCACACCAGTTTTTTTATTCTACATTTGTCTACCACATCAAAGAACCGAATAGCACACTTAAATTAAAATACGAGAGCATAATTGTTGGTCTTACACTGTTTTATAATCCATTTTTGCGTTGCTTGTTATAATGTTCAGGTGTGAATTCTAGTTTAGTTTTGGAGCGAATTACTTCAGTTTTTGGTTAGCTTATATTCTCTCACCAATAACTGTGTTAGGTTTCATTATGAACCAAAATTCAATATTCATTGTAATAAGAATAGCGATATGCAGAATTTTGAATTTATTACATTAAATTATTTTTACATTTTTAACGGTTTTGTTTAAATTCTGACAATATCTTTTCAGACACTATATGAAGCGATGCAGGCGGGAAGCTTAACATTAGGTTATCTGCTTAAATGGTTGAAACAAACTTGCTCGGAGTTGATAAAGTTGGAGAAAGAGGCTGCTCCATCGGGTTGGCTTCTTCAGTGGGATAGGTATGACAATACTTTGAATTTATATTATATTCATGTGGAAAACTAGCATTTTGACAAGACGATTATACATTCCTCGATTGCCAGAGTACCCATTAAAAAAATAATTATTTGTGACATTTTTATTATCGACTTATTACTTTGAAGCAGGAATCATACTGAAAACAGGTAAGATTTTGTTTTTGTTTCTTGTTATTTAGAGATCGCATGCGATTGATATTAGAGATTAACTAATACAAGGGGTAGCCATTTTATAAGTCTTACAAATCGTTACATTGTAGAAATAATTTTATAGTCGAGCATTCTGTTTAATCAATTGGTTTAAAAAGTTACTTTTTACTGAGTAAAAATCCAAAGGAAATATCCTCTTTGATTAATTTGAAAAGGAATGGAGGAAAAAATACATTATTAGATAGCACTTAAAAGCGTTAAGATAATTCTGATGAAAAGGTTTCTGATAAGTGTTAATGTCGGACATAGAACTACATCCTAACAGTGAGACTCGTAAAATGGCACACTGTAAATGTTACCGGCATAGTATGAAATTAGAACAAATAAAATATCCAGGTGTACAGAATGCCAGATTGTTTTTGACAAGGCATTCTAATTTGTTTTTTATGATGTTAGAAAAGTACTATTTCTCAACCACTTCTTCATTATTAAGAGGTACTAACTACTAGTTTAACAAAGAGCTCTTTCTTGTTTTTAAATCGCAAACGTTTTTATTGACCACTGTCAAAGTATCATATGTGCACTCATTTTTTGTTCGAATTGGATTTTTGATGCATTTCTTTCATCAATACTGTATTTTGTGTTTATCTCTATATTAATCTTAATAGAACATTAATATACTATTTTTATGACTACAGCAGTCTTGACATGGTGGTATGTGCCATTTATTTTCACTACTACATTTTATTGTTTATAACTAGTTTAAAAAATTTTTGCTTTGAATTATTTCTAAACTTTATAATCCTGTAATCAATTCAATTCTACACTCCGTCTAATGCCAGTTTAATAAGTTCGAATTATTCTATTTTAATTTGATTTATTGCTTTGCCTTTGGGTGTAAGGTTGTTGGAGTTAGGGCCTGTATTTTTGTCTCCATACTTTTTTATCTGGTGTAAGCTTTCGGATTCCATTCTGAGTCATTCCATTTTTCGCTGTCTCTTCTCTTATTTTGCTGGTTCATCTTCATTCTTTAATATATCATTCATTATTTTCACTAGTATCTTCATTCCTTCTACTGTGTATTTTTTCATTTCCGGTATGATGATGCTGTCTTTGCCGGGTGCATTACCAAATTTGATCACTTTTATTGCCTGTTTCATTTCTTCTTCACTTACAAGTTCTTCTTCTTGTTCTTCACGTTTCTCTTCGAAATTTCTTGTACCTTTTTTATCTTACATATTATATTTCTTCTTTTTTCTAAGTTGTTTGAGTGTACTATAGAATAATTTTTGATTCTCCCTATAGTTTTCTGTTGTTTTATTATCAAACGTCTTCCTTGATTTAATCGTAACCTCTTTAATTGCTATTTTAACTTCTTTCGTTTTTTTAATATACAGGGTGTTCCTCATAAGAAGCGACACAGAACAAGGACAAGTTGCACTCGTGAGAAGTTATGGGCTTTCAAAGTGAAATTTCAATTTTCGAAAAAAAATTGAATATCTCAGTAATACTTCAACTTAGAAAAACCAAATTTGGTACGGTTCTTAGTGTACAAGACCATTAATCGATAGGAATACATTTATTCTTCGTTGAAAATTGAAGTCTATTCTTTCCAATAACTGCTGGTTGTTTCTATTATAGTTTCATTTAACCGTAATGCGATTTCACAATTCTGCTCGGGACGTAACTGGTGAAGAATACACTTCTTTTATCGTTCCCCAAAGAAAGAAATCGCATTTGTTGAGGTCTGGTGATCGTGGAGGTCAAACTTGTGAGCAATTATTACCTCGTCAAATCCATCTATTTGGATAGTGGTAGTTTAAAAAGTCGCTGTCAATAATACTAAAATGAGGCGGCACTCCATCATGCACAAATCAGTGTTGCAGTCTAAGTTGTAGTGGCACCTCGTAAAATAAATTTGGAAGAGTGTTTTGGAGAAATTCCAAAGTTTTTCCGTTTAGCCAATTTTGTAACATAATTAAATATAGATCCAAACATGTATTTTAAACTTACGTAGGAAATGTCGAGGGATTACTGAATGAGGGTTTACATAGGTTATGTAAATTTTTTCGAGCTTGTTTCAATATCGGAAAATGTTTTTCTATGGGGAACCACACGATTGGGATATCTTCTGATATTCTTTAACACTTCTTCTGCAGTTTCCTTTCCAGAAACCTATCACTAATAGCTTATTAACTTGCTCGCTAAATGAAAACTTACCGGTCATTTTCAGAAGAATCAGCAAACATCTACTAAAATTAAATAACTTTTTTGCTGATTTTCACCTTTGACGTCTAAGGTCACAGCCAACCGTTGAATTTAAGATTATTTTCCATAGCACTGCTACGACTTTTCTTGAAAACGACTACTTTTTTTGAAAAATAACGACTAAAAAAAGTTTCAGATTTAAATTCCTTCTAAAGAAAGAATGATTTTTTAAGTCTGCCGTCAGCTTAAAATATTCTATTACAAATTTAAGAGTGCATGTACCATTAGCAACCTTTTAAAATGTTTCAGTTGCGTTTTACTTCTCATAAGTGCAACATATTATAAAGGTAAGTTGCGTTAAATCACTATACTTTGGGTTCCTCTACATGCCTCTGTTTGTTTCAATGCGGGACACCCTGTATATACATCGTAATCTTCATCTTTTCTCGTATTTATATACTTTTTCAACTTCTCTTTTTTCTTCGTTATTATTACGATATTTCAGCTGCTCACTATTTTGTTTTTCTCATGTTACTAAATTTGTTATTATCGTTTTACAGCACCACCAGCGGCACGCGATAACACCATGCTCGGTGGCTCGCGAAATATGAAACCAAATTTGTTTTTTTTTTCTAATCATACTAAGAGGATTTTGTTTGATAATAAATTTTACCTTCAATATCTAAGTTTTTATAGACAAATTTATTTAAATAAACTTTTACATCAACCGATTTATATCAACCAAACTAGTTTTAACTTGAATTTTTTAGTTTCTATGTAATTAACATCACAATTAATTTGTTTGTTATATATCGTGACATGTTATAAAAACCACAAACCAAAATTAATAACTAAATTTAATAAAATAGTTTGAATTAAAAAGTATATTTGAAATAAATCAAAAAATTTTAATTGGGCGCTGCTAACAACGGCCAGTAGTGCAGTTAACGTGCACACAAACCGTTTTAGTCATTGCGCATTCTATGTACATCACCTAATTAAAAAGTGGTTGGTTTATTTAAAACAAACTTTTTAATTCAAAGTTTTAATATTCGGTGTGTTGATTTTATCAAATGGCACAGTATATAACAAACAATTTAATTGTGGAAAAAAAGAAACAAACAAAATAATTTCAATAAACATTAAATTGACTTATTTTAGTTTGTTTATTCTATCGGAAATAAAAAGCAAAATTGTGTTCCATAGAAAATTGTTTTCCACTAGTAGTTCATAATACCTCATTTTACGGATGTTATTTCAATTGTCAAGTTTATATGTAAAAATTATCTTTATTGTTCATCATTAGTATCAATACTGTAAACAAAGGTGAAATTAAAGCGTGAAAGCCATGTATATTATAATTATAATTGGTAATATCCGCCTGGAGGTAGAAATTTTGTATGGTGCGAAATAGTTAGCGTCCCAAATAATCTTGTTATGTTTAATATCTTCTTAGCTATGCTTCAGTTTTAACCCAGTTTCTTTGATATGCTTGAGGTTGGATTTTATACTTTATCTAGTTTATAATCTCCTTAGATAATGTGTAATCTCCCCGTGTTTAATAAGCCAAGGCGGAGTATTTGGTAACCAAAAGACTGATTACAAAGACACTATCAAATGGCAACTATAAATCTCAAAATCTCACACTTGATTACTATTACTTTAATATATCTTTGATGAGGTCACTGCTGGAAAACTAAACACCATAAAAAACATCAATACCGTAACTGAAAATAAATTTTATAATTTTTCAAGTTATAAAGTTTATCCTGGACATTTTATGCAATGCGGGATTCAATACTTTGCCAGTAACATAAAGGAACAGAATAGGTACGTGGGCATTCGGAAAGTAATATTAAGTATTGTTAAGGAACTCAAAGAGCGATACAGGTTCTATCCTCACTGACTAATTTCTCTACTTTCTTTGATTACACTACCTTTCGTCCAATCTAATTTCTTTTTTACTTAACCGTTATTTCTTAACCTTAATTTTTATTTATATTTCAGTTATTTAAAGTCATACAAAGTGTTTTTCCCCATCAGTCTTTTGTATGTACATACTTAGAATACATTTTTCACGTTTGATTTGAAATTGTTGACAAATAATATATATTAGGTAATCTACGAGTAGTTTCATCTGGTGCGCAGTTAAGTAATGATTATATTTTTTTCTATATATGTTTAGCTTAATATCAATGCGATAATAACAATTATTTCTGTATGTTTAGGTTCAAGATGGGCGAAGTTCCACCGTAGTAATGAAGCAGTACATAACATTTTAAAAATAATTAGCTACTTTTAACAATTAAAATAAATGTTTAGTTTCGTAAGGGCAGGTACAGTATTAAAAAATTTTACGTTAGTTAGCAAATGGTAATTTCCTTGAATTGTGAAATAATTGCCATCTGTAACTTAAGTTATATCAAAAATTGTTGTCAACTAATAGAGTTGAAAACAATTTAATTTTATCATCTTACAATTACAAATAGTGATTATTGTGTACTGTAGTTCGATATTGTGGGATGTTGTAGGATAAACAAGCGCTATTACTATCGAAATCAACAAACAGGTGAAAGTCAGTGGGAGTATCCACAGCCAGATATTGTGGCAGGTGACGATGCTATGGATATTTGTACGACTCCGCCCCCTACCGCATCTGAAACGTTATTGGAAGATTTGGCACATACTGTACAGCCACCGCCGCCGCCTAGAATTAAAACTCCAACTCCACCGCCGCCACCAACAATATCAAAAAATGTCAAACAACGAAAAAAGAATTCAGGTAAGTTGTTTGAAAATACAAAACTCGAGATTCTTAACTGTAGTTTTAGCCAAGATACAACAAATTGCTTTAGACGTTTTACCCGAACTGCCTTCCTCTTCAACTGAATCTATTGACGAACCATTACCACCTGGGGTAGATTCACCTCCGGAATCCTTTCAGTTAGAGGTTTGCATGAATCAACGTTTAATAGAGATCATACGATAAAAAACTTTGTTACAGAAGAAACCAAACGATGTCTTGGGTTCAGAGTTAGATTCTTTTTATTCCGACTTAGCTGCTATGGAAACTACTACGAACACTGTTTCGAGTACTGTTGATTCAGAAGTTTCGCAAATCGTAAAAACTACAGAAACGACGTTAAAAAGGAAAAAAAAACCTAAGGTACGTAGATAAATTCTATAATAGTCAAATATAGCTATATTTGACACTTGTTTATTATCATTATAGATAGAGACTGATAGATACAACTATCATGGTTTTACTCTTTCAACTAAAAAATGTTTGAATGTCGCAGTTTTAAATGTATAATCTAAAATCGTAGGTAATAACTCACCAGCTAGCGAACGGTAATCTATTACGAAACGTATTCAAAGTCACTTTGGATCGAGTGATGTGAATCTCATTTCTAGCCTTGACGGTTATCTCTAATCGTATTAGTTGGTGGTCATTTTATTTATCAATATTTTTTATGTATATTACGTATGCATTTATAGTCTTTACGTACAGCTATTGTATGTAGTAGTTATTAAAGGTTATCCTAAATCAAATTATAATTATGAGTTGAAATAAAACCCTATACTGAACTAAACATTAAACAGCAGAATTTAAACACCCCTACGCCCCGAAACATTGGACATCCTGATCCGGTTTTGGGTATTAGATTCAGGAAATGGCCATGCCCTTTATAAATCACAACATCGGCCGCTGTAATTTATCCAAAATATTGAGACGAAGCTTTCTGAAAATCTGCAGAAAAATGTACATAGGTAGAGGTGTTTCATTATGTCGTGAACTGTGACTGAGTTAAAAATCGGAATTAAAATTGAAAATTTTGACGAGTCTATGTGAATCTCAAAAACGTTAGTCTATTTAAAAGGCAAACACGTTGAAAATAATTACATATTTATATATTAAATAGAAATAAGTTTACTTATAATAATACGTAAAGACTTATTAATAACAGATACAACGATAAAAGCATAGTTTTAAAAAATGTACCGGCGAATGTTTGTAAGACGGACGACGGCAATATTTTGACATATCCGGACTACAGCGCCACAGCTCACGAGATCCTGAAAAACGTCTACTTGATTTCGGAAAATCTTCGGATTGAAACGAAAGAGGGTCAAAAAAACCATGTACTTAATCTTGTTGGCTAGTTTGTTCAGATACCCTCGTGACTTCGCCAAGTTGATTATCAACGGCCACTGTTCGTATAGGTGAAGATATTGCTAAGCAGTTAATGAACCACAGCATTTCACAAAGTCGGATCAAAAGCGAGTATTGTCGACAACCTTTCGCTAGTGGCTTGGTGTAAGTAGAACAGGACTATGCGATGAAGCTACTAGATAAATGGCTTCGAATAATGCAGACCGCATCTGCAGACACAACCTTGATTAGAGCATCAATTCTAAATAGTCATCAATGAATATACAGGATGGGCCAGTAGTGTGTCAAAGTAAAATATCTTCCTTATACAAAACACTTACAAAAGTTGTAGGTTCTTTAAAGTTTTACATTTTAAAATTGCTTTCTACATTTGAATAAATCTTTAGGCATTTAAGTTGAGTTTGCTTTGCAACTGTAATTTCTGTTTTATTGGAACTAAAATGTTATCCCTGCACTTCTTAAAAGGTTTCTTAATTACCCTAAAGTATGTTTTTAATTTAGTCGGTAAACAAGATACAATTATTGGACGTGTTGAAAAAAAATTGATCAATTAAACTTTCTGTAAGTTTATAGATTTCTTTATCCTTAAAATTGAAGGCAATCGATTAGTTTAATTTGATTTGACGGCAAAGAAAAGCGTATGATATTTTGGGGCTTCTAAAGTAAATTCTATATCTATATTATTTTGAAATAAATAGTACCACACACATTTTATTCCGAAACCTTGAAATTATAGTTAATTTTCATTTGTAAGAATCCCTTTAAGCGCTAACGTTTATACAACGCTGTTAGCGTTTCATCAATAATATATTTTACAAAAAAGGTTAATGAAGGTGACCCATAATTCCATTATTTGCAATTAAATGTATTATATGACTTTCTCGATTGAGTTCCTCCAATGTAAATAACATATCGTATGTTGTTATTATATTTCCGTTTGTAAGTACTAATTCTGATCTGATCATAGTAAAATTAACTCAACAACAATATTCTATTATTCCTTTATATAATGAAATACATTTTAGGTGAAATTGGTGGAAGGGCTAGCAATGAAGAAGAAAGGCGTTTCGAAACTTGTTGAAAGATGGAAAAACGTACAAAAAGACTTATAAGTAGTTACATATTACACTTCTAAACAATTATGTATAATTTTCAACTACAAGGTTTATTTAAACAGCGTTGTTTTATATTAAAGCAATCGTATGAATACATTTTTTAGTCAGTATGGTACGCTTTTTATTCCAAACCCTCTTTTGTGACCAGTGCTAGTGTGTAAAGATAAAATGCAAAGATATTATTTATAAACACGAAGGAAAATATTATATTCTAAAGATAATAAAACAGTTTTTTATTTGCATATGTATAACCGGTTTTTGGGATAACTTATTTAATAAAAATAATTAAGAAAAAAATTAAAAGAACGGACATAAAAATTCATCAAATAAAATCCACTAAAAAGCTAAAATTAGTTAATTTATTTATTTACATGAAATTACTGTTTGAAGTCGATGCCATGTATGACGTAGGACTGGGTTTCATTTATTAACTTTGGCAGTTGGGATAGGTTTAAGTCGAATGTGTTTGCATCGACTTCAAAAAGTAATTTCGTGTAAATTCTAACTAAATTAAATAACTATTTTTTCACTTTTTAGCGCATTTTTTAAGTCTTTTTTTGTGCTAAAAAAATTATTGATTTCTTTTTAGTGATGTTAACAATAGTGATTATAGTAACTGTAAACCTTGAAAATGCACATTGTTGAGTATTTCATGTTGTTGTAATTTGATCATTTTCTGATGGATCCTATCATCAGAATTTGGCGAAACTAGAATGGGATCACTTGTTTCTAATAAAAAAAAAGAATCCTCGAAATCTGTCAGCGTGGTAAAGAATGATCGCTGAACATACAAAAAAAAATTGCATGTAATCTTTACGCGCGATTGAAGTAAAATTTCTTTGGTATTTCTGACATAGGTTACTGAAAAGATTAAAATAAAATAAATACAATTTTCAGGTTGTTGATTTTTCTATTTCTATTGATTGATGAAAAAGTAAAATGTTCCTGGGACTCTTCCATTTTAAATTAAGCGAACTCTGTTTTATTTACGAAATGAAAGATAAGAATATATGTAAATATAAACTTCAGAACTGTAAATCAAAAAAGGGTTAGTTGCCGTTTTTAAATAGCGAAAACCATGCGAGTTGTGGCGTAAGCGTTACTTCCATCCGAAAAAAAACCTGATTTACTCCTAAAGAACGACGAATTGAGGAAATTCACATGAAATTACGTTGTCGATGACATGTATTAAATTAAATTGGTGAATTCGGTTAAAATTGAAAAAAAAAACGATGTTAAAGTCAATGTCAAGTTTGACAGATTTAGTAATAAAGGTATTACCAACATTATATTTCTGGTTATTTCAAAAGGAATAATTTTACAAAAGGAAACACAAAAATGATGTACATTACTGTGGACGAAAGTTTATAGCATAGCTCACTCACAAGCGACGCTCGGCCGTACGGCGTCGCATTACCGTTCGTTATGCTTTGTTTTACTTTCGACGCTTGTTACGTAAATTACTATTATTTTTCACTTCATTAATATTTACTTATGATATTAACACAGTATATAACAATCGGGCCGTTATGGATTCCGTTAGACAGGTAACGATACACAATACAACTTAATTATCACGACACAAAATAACAACTTAACCATTAATTAGATAGTGTTACACACAATTTGCTTGAGTGCGATTCATTGCGCGACACAGCTCTTTCGGTAACGTGTTATACATTCTTGTAGCGAAGAAATGCGCTTAGGGATTACAGGATTCAAGTTCAACGCTTTAAACTCGAATTTTTTAACAGATGCATTACGCCCTCTTATTATGTACTCAAAAATTTTATTTATTTTCTTGTTTAGATTTAGGTGGTAACAAGTTTTCTATTTCCTTTTGTGCATTTTTTTCGGCATTTCTTGCACATTCATTGTGGTTGTATTTTATTTTGACAAATAATTAGATTATTTATTGTTCTAAACTACTACCAATGCTACTAGATAGACTTGTAGATTTAGTCAAATAGGATTAATTAAAGTAATTGTTCATTTTTAGTTTTTATATTATATAAAGTGAAAAATAAAATCTTGAATGCGTCAATGGCGTCATTATAGATGTATACGCCCATCGAGTAACCTACATACCTAGTGCTGCATCACGTTGCTCTTCGTGCGTAATAAATCGTTATAAAATCGAAACAAACTGTTTATATAAATTCAGACGAAAATAAAGTAGAAGAGTAAAGCCTATCGGTAGAAAACTATAAAGAGGCATTTTAATACAGCAACACCTAAGATAGAAATTTAAAGAAAACAAAAATATAATTCTTGAAAGAACAAAAATTAATAGGGGGAAAATAAACTTTTAATAAGAATAAATGGAAGGGTTTACAGCAACCTGGAAATGTCAGGGAATTTAGAAGTGAGTTAAAAAGGCAAGGAAATTGTGTTTTTTAACAAAAGGGAATTTATAAGTGCTTGGAAAAATTAAAACCATGAAATAAACAATTGTGCACTTTAGTAGTAAAGTGTTTGATGTGTTACATTGTAAGCGTTTATACTACATTAATTCTGACACTTATCGATGCCTATGCGTTTGCATAAATTTTTTGCCGTATGAATGAGACGTTACAACTCGTGTTACATATACTCTGTTATTTTATGTTTTCTAATGTTTCTGTTATTTAAGCTTTTTACAGTAATTAACATTTCGATCAATGAAAATACTCAACAATACTCAATAACTATAAACATCGTTAGATATTTCGTGGGTTTGAAGCAGTAACACATATTTAAATTAGTGTTTTTACCATTACTATTTGATTTTCTAATCGAACGATTAATTTCTTCACACCGATGTTATCGTCTAAATTATCGCTTTCATAATTTAAATTTTCTTTTTCCGTTTTGAAATGCGTCTGAACAGTACTTATTGAGCCTATTAGATACGTATTTAAGACTATCAAACGATCAATGGCAAATAAAAATTACTTATTTGTTGAGAACCTATGCACCTGTTTGGCCACAAAATTGTAGACAGGTAAACTAAGTATTTTTTGAGGTCGTATCTTTGAACAGAAGCTACGTGCTATGAAAGTACAAATAACTATTAGTTTTCGTATACGGTGTGTTAATGACACTGCTGCCATGGGTGTGTTTTCTTCTCGTTAATTTTTGTCCTCAAATAAGTCGATGATAATCATTTGATTTAACATAAAACTAATCATCCAATTCGATCTATTTATTTTTATATCGCAAATAAATATATGCTAATCTATTTCCAAGGAGTAATTAAATTTGTATTTTTAATACGCTTAGTATATATATTATAGGTCTATGCCTCGCCCTAATAATGTGCATACAGGAAAACGATTATGCGACATATTTATATCGCGCATTATGACTTCATGTTTATGGCAGCGAACTGGAAGTTGATAATCGTATCAGTGTTAATATTTAAACAATTTTTTCTCTTTGGTTTTAAAATTATATCATTTTAAAATCATTTAATAAATAATTAAGTATGTTTGTAAGATTAATTTTTTTAACATTGATTTACTTTGTTATTCTCATATAAAATCATAGCAGGTGTAGTGCTACTGATCTGCAAAATTTAGAGAAAATACAATTGCAAATTAAATATAAATATATTCGTACTTTTTTAATTTTATCTTTAAGAATAATAAAATAAACACGTTTGAAAAAAATTGCGACATGTGCTTCATAATTGTGATTAATTCCCATGTCATTTGGAACATAATTTGGAATAAAACAATTGAATAAACGAAAAAATATTTTATCGGCATAGATAAGCTAAAATTATTTTCCATTCTACTTCCAATTTTCTCTATCGCGTCAAACTTTCAAAATTTAAATACAATGTCCTACACATTTTTGTATTTGTAGCATTTTAATTTACTTTTATAAAAGGCAATTGTCGCGTGTGTAAAACCATTTCTAAGTTTTTTTTTTTTTTTAATAGAGACCACGCGGTGTTTTGGTTTCAAAACCGCGAGTGATTATGTGGAATTCAAATAAAATCAAATAAAAATTTAAGTAACACTGATTTATTCTATTTGTGTAAACGTTTCCTAAAACTTCGTTTTCTTCTAGTTTTTCGTTACCATGATGTAACTGTTCGTTCGAAATTCTAAAAAATGTAGGTAGTATAAAGCTTCTGAGCAAGAAACAAGAACACATTACATAAGTCCAATGAGCTGATGCTGTGTTTTACTTACCCAATGACCTGTAGCATTAAATAGTTTGTTGACACCGTTAATAAAATTAAATAAAAAATAACGTTATTACATCACGTCACCTAAGGCGTAGTTTAATGAAATTGCTATTCTAATTAATAAAATCGTTCACTCTAAATAAGCGTATTGTAAAAATTCAGCTAAACAATTAATCCAAACTAGGTTATTGTTCATTTATATAACCAAACCTGAAAAGAAAATTGATAACATAAACCGAAATTATGATTACTATAAACGGTGTTTTTTCTATGTAGTAGCATATGACCTCTTTAATAAAGTGATAACATTACCCATTATAGGTATGCGTGAGTTTTGCTTAGAACAAAAGAGTATTCTTAAAAAATGATATAACAGACAATTCTAAAAATGTTAATGGTGCGTTTCATTCCCTTATTCTAATTTTTTACCGACTGGCCACCGGAAGAAATTACCAGTTTATGCCGTTTGTTATAAAAATCATTTCTAATAAAGATTTAATTTGATTTGGAAGCTGGCAATTTCTGAAAAAATCTTAAGCCTTAAAATTATCGGAATATCTCACAAAACAAATTTTTCTAAATTTTAGTTAAATTCTTCAACTATTGCTGCTAAATATTTTCCGTAACGTACAATTAAAATGTATACAAACATGTTTTGTTTGATTCTGAGTTAAAATATTAACCAATATAATAAAACATTTTTTAGAAAATAATTCAAGCGTCAAGAATTCATTTTAAAACATCCAGGTTCGTATTTATTAAAATTGAGTTGGTGCCCAGTTAACGCAAATACATACATATGTACCATATGAAACTCGTTTTCAAAAAAATCGAGCCAATTTTTTTGTGATGTGAGGGTTTTGCACATACAAATTTATGTAAATAAACGCTTTAAAAAAATCATTATTACAAATTGATAATAAATTTCAAGTTAATCTATTTTTTCATAAGTGAAGAGAACGTTTTTGCTTTTATTGTAAAACTAATAATTTTCTCTCAATACTATTTACACAAAGAATACTGCAATTATGTTGATACTTTTTTAGATAATTCTAATCCACAAAACCAATTATATTTATTTAAACAATATAACCGCCCGGCTTGTCCGTTTAATATAATTTAATCGAAATAATCCGATAGAATTAATATTAGCAAAGCAAATTGTACAATTTCTTGATAAATAATGAGGAAATACTTTTGTAGAGGAATTCTGGAAATTGTTAAGTCAAATTGTATTTTTCAATCAGAATATTCAATTTTTATTTAGTTGTCGGCCCTACTTCCTTAGCAAATAAATGTTAAATATCCGGAGGGTGACTATATTTTTCAAGTAAGTGTCTTATTGCTACATCATCATCCTGATATCTCTACTACTGCAGCATACATAATAGCTTCTTTTGAATTGTAATGTGAATATTAACCTAATGGTTTTCAGAATTCCTCTATTATACCTTGTTACTTATTAAGAAATTGTGGAAATTATTTTGCTAATATTAATTCTCTCGGCTTTCAATTAAATTAAACTAAAACGGGCAAGCCAAACGTCTTTATATTGTTTACCGAAATATAATTGTATTTGTAGATTAGAATTATCTAATGAGGTATCAACATAACTACATTATTTTTTGTGTAAAAATATTCAGTTATTAGTTTTACGATAAAAGCAAAAACTTTCCATTCGCTTATGAAAAAATAGTTCTACTATTTACCTGAAATCTATTATCGATTTCTAATAACTGGTTTATGGCAAGCGTTTATTTACATATATGTATAAATGTCAAACCCTCACATCATAAACAACACAAAAATTGACAATTAATTAGTTAACAATGCAGCCAATATTGACAAAACGCGTATGTATGTAGTAATTATTATAGAATATTTGTATAAAATTAGTTTTCTTTTTTCATGCTTTCATTTCATCGTTTTCGGTTACATGTATTGACACCTGCTGTGTTGCGTAGGATAACCTACAGGGAACTGTACGGTTCCTACGGTAAAATTGCGTTTACGCTATTAAAGCTAGTGTTCGTCACGATTTTTTTCAAAAGGAGTGTACTATTGGAGATAATCTGTCTCGTTTCTATCGATTACATAAATAATTCTAACTCTTTCCAGATACTCAGTTTGCATGGTAGAATTATGTATAGGTTAATAAATATGGTACAAAAAATGCTCATATATATATATTATGTTTAAAACTGGTCAATTTTTCTTCGACGTACCAATAATCTACCACAAGCATGAGACAAAATTGGTACTTTTATGTAAGTTTTTATATCGGTCGTATATAATTAACATTACACAATAATGTTATCTAAACGGTACGTATTAGAAAAATCTTCGATGTGTCTGTGTTAGATGGGTACTCATTCCGCGTACATACACGAAATGTCAAAGGAAAGTTTCATTGTTACGTAAAAGCTTTATGAAACTTGTAATGGATACGTTTTACTTTATTCCTTTTAAGCAAAAAACAAAAAAAAACCAAGAGATTCCAAAAATTAAATTTTGAGAATAACTTGAGAAAACTTAAATGTTTTTTAATATTGAAACAAAACAGTTTAAATAGTCACCCAATAGTGCAACTTTTCCCTATGCAACAAAATTTTTATGTATTATACATTTTCAATAAATTCTTTGGCAAATTATTAGAATTCTCTGTTACCATAAATCGAAATGACCCCGGTGGTCTTGTAGTTTTAAGACATGAATAGTTTGGCACTTAATACAATGTTGCAATTGGTGTTTGAAACAATAATAACTGCAAAAACCTTCGCTGCGTACATTCAATCTAAAAATACCAATTCTATTTGCATAATACATATTCAGCATTTATTTCTTTAAAGAATATTAACATAAACTGTAAATGCCATGTCAATTTCCTAGTTTTTAATGTACTGCTTTCACTGTATCTAAACATCTATTAATAGTTTTAAGACATACAGTTTCGTAATTTGAAAACGGCTTTAGTTTTCGTAGTTGGATTAAGAGATCGATAAACCATGTGGAAATTAGTATCACATTACTTATAAAATGGATTTAGAATTAAAGGTCTTTTGACGTAATTTTTTTATTTTAATATATACAACGGTAATAAAACAAATTATTAACATAAATCGAGATATTTAAATAGCAAAACCTGTATCTCTTGCAGTAATTTATATGTATTTTAAAATGCACTTTGGTATATGCGGTAAATGACTATAAGAGATTCAGATACTAAGATGTTAAAGCGTATTTGTACTAAAGATGGTTTTAAGATTAACCCCGATTCATAATCTTTGTTCATTCACTGACATACAGTTAATTTTTTGTTTATCACAAGCAGAGATTAAATTACTTTCACAACAACTGTGTATTAACAGATCATATTTTTAAATATAAAAAAAATTTTTTTACTATTGTGCTATGACAAACTAACCAAGTTAGACTAATTGTTATATGAAGTGCTATTTCGTACATTTATGAACACTATTTTTGTCTCTTAAAAGGTTTCGATAAGTTTTTTTTTCAAATATAAATTGCATCGTAATATCATTAGACAACCTACTATGTTACAAATGTCACTCTTACAATAAAATAACAAAAATTTTGTACATAAAAAAAATATAAAACAATGTATTATTTGTATAATGACTAATGTGTTGACTTACATTTAGCAACAAGTTGACTTTGCCGGTTCAGCTTCTATTAAATTAAAATCCATTCCGTTAGGTCTTGTGAAGCCTGTTTTAATACCATCCCACCCGTCTTCAACTTTATATTCACCAGTTTGTATTCTATTGTACACTTCTTGCGTAACAGATCTAAAAGCTTCTTCCACATTTGTACCTTTTCTAGCTGATGTTTCTACGTGGTACAACCCATTTTGATCTGCAAAGACTTTGGCTTCTTCCTTTGAAACTTCTCGATGACCACCATTACTAACGAGATCTAATTTACAGCCTACAAGTGCAAAAACAGGACGATGTGGTTCTATGTGTCTTTTTGCTTCGGCCATCCATAAGGGTATGTGTTCAAAACTCGCTCGATTACATATATCATACACCAATAAAGCGCCTACCGAATTTCTGTAATAAGACTTTGTAATTGACCTAAAGCGTTCTTGTCCCGCTGTATCCCATAATTGTAATTTAACCCGAGTTCCATCTTTCACTTCAATTAATCTAGCAAAAAAGTCAACACCAACTGTTGGATCTGAAAGCTGAAAAAAAAATTATAAAAATGTTTACTATTCTTTGTTGACATACCTCTGCAAATTTGCCATCGGTGAAGTATTTTAATAAGGAACTTTTTCCAACAGTACTGTCGCCTATTAAAATTAGACGAAATTGGTAATCAAATATAGGTTCTACCATTTTACAACTTCATTACATAAGAGTAATTATTATTATAAATGTATTTCGTTAAAATCAGTATCGATAAAACCCCAAAAATTGACAATTAAATGACATTCGTGAATATAACTTCAACTTCTGTCGGTAATGTAGAAATTTTATACGTTTGATTAGATTACAGTATGTTAATGCATTTTGCAACGTTGTCAATTTTAGTATAAAAAATAATTTTCGTAATAAGCGCCTCTAATGTGATTTCTGCCTTTATTTAACTGTCGATAACTTATTTATTGCAGTATTAATGATATTAGTGCAATTGTCGAACAACCAAGTTTTAAAAAAAATAAGGCGATATACTTTTTAGTGTTTGATGTCATTTTAAAAAATAATGCTTAAAGAGCAGTTTTACCTATATTCCGTCGTGATGTGCCAATTACTGGCCGGTTTAGGCCTTTTTAGGGCCGCGGGGCCGAAACAACCCAGATAGCCGGTCACACATACATTATTTTTCTTGTCAGAATGTTTTGAAGTTTTTACAGTGGTGGAGTAAATAAAAATAAAGTTAGGTTATAATTAAAAGGATTTTATCGCGCAAAACAAATGTTGAACATTTAAAAAAATAAATAATGAGGTTATTTCATAGAACTAAAAAAAATCAGTACTGTACGTCTTTGGTTAATTTTAACTACTAACAAGGTAACACTCACTCTTAGGTAAACGCAATATCTTTGTATGACAAAATAAAGAATTCGGTACATTTTAAGTGGTACCATGAATGCAGTAGTCACAATGTTTTTTTTCCTAAATCTTCGTCGATATCGCTGACATAAGGTCTTCCTCGCATAAGGGCCATAAGGCACATTTTTCTTTAGTCTTATTCTTGGTCTTATTTTTTATTGTAGCAGTTTTATATGCATTCTCGATGTCTTATTTGTCACCGTTTTTTATGTAGTTCCTATTGCTTCTGTTACTGTTTCAATTTTGTTGCTTGAGATGAATTGACACTGGGTAACTACCCTTGGTTTTTTAACTGAAGATAGTTGCACTGGTTTGAGAAACTCAGATGAACATCGACAGTCTTAGATATTTCTCCCTCATTTTGTTCTTTATATATGTATATTGTTTGATATCGCAATTTCTTTGACGTACTGCTTGATTCTCACTTCGTTCTTTTCTTCTTGCTTTTTTACTATGCCTTCTCCAACCACAGTTTCTTTATCTAGGTGCTGCGTTCTTACATTTCGTTTTCTTCACTTTCTTGTTTATCATTTTCCTTTTCAGTAAGCTTTTTCTTTTTGAAGTTCTCAGCCTTCATTTTGATCTCTTCTTTTTTCTGTGTACCTTTTCTCCGCATTCTGCTATTTTTGCATCTCTATTGATGTTCTCATGTGGCACTACTGTGTCCTTTTCTTTGCTGTTCTTTTTATCTTCTCGATGTTCTACCAGATATTCTTTACATTTCTTTTTAATTTCTCCTTCTATTCCCGAACGATCATTGGAATCACTTTCTACGTTTTCTCGTTCATTACTCGCCTTGTGATATGAATGGATCGACAAATTATCATAAACTCTGTGTAGTTCTATTACTTCCTTAGTTACAGTTGAATAAGCTAAGATGACATTGCCGAGGGGGATAACTGTTAGATCGTCTAATGCAAGAATTATGCAAACAGGATTTTTTTGTTATTTGGTATTAATATCGTATATTTCATTATAAATAACATCCAGTGTAGTGCATAAATAATTACATTTTTATCTAGATGAGATAATAGATAATTTCCAATTTTTTTATCTACATAACGATTTATATAAAAGTTGAAGAATTTATCTAGATAAGATAATCTATAATTTACGTAGATAATACGATAGATGATTCTATCAAATAGGTACAAACAGGTAATAATTAATTGTTACCATTTAATTATCATCATCATCATCATCAATACTAATTCATTGTTTATTAAATTAACTAATTAAAAAACTGAAAGACAGATTGAAAAAAAAATAAAAATCGAAAAAAAACAGGACAGAAATTTTATTAATAATGACCTACTATTGTAAAATATAAAACAGATTTCTTGATACAATATGGTTCTTTCAAAATTTTCATTGCTAAGCAAAACTTGCACTATCAGGAATCAGGACTATAAAGTCTTTCAATTAGCGCCGAAATTGATATGTTTAATCAATAACTTTTTCACAAATGGAGAAGTGTCTAGTAAACTTAATTAGTTTTCCTTTGTAACAGTTAGGAAAAATCTGGCTTTGATATCGACATCAGTTTGAACCTAAAAAATTATAAAAATTATCGCTCATAGCCGTTAATCACACTACCTGAATTATTGCTTTTTCTTTTTAAATTTAAGTTATCATTTGTAGTTCGATTAGCTTTTATGTCTTTTAAAAAAACGCAAGCAGTTTTGTTTCTTCTAAAATAATTGGGTTATTTTAAACAGTTTATGCTCTGCTCGGTACTTTTTGTAATTGTAAGTGCAACAAATCCAAATGTAAAAAAAAGCATTTTTGCTTTGCAGTTTTGTTAATTATATTTGACAGGTTGTCAGTAATTGTACTCATATGATAATTTACATCATAGAATTATATAGTAGCGTTTTAATTCTACGCGGTCTACATTAGGATCTTATTGCAACTTTAATTTAACGTTAATATTACTTACTCAACAAGTTGATTTAAAGAGTAAGCTAAAAGCTCCATGACTTAAATAGTCTTCTAAAAGAACTCTAAATCACGTGTATCGAGGTTTGTCACTTTCAACTGCTCAAAAAGTAATGAATTTTCTCTTTCAATCAATCAAGCATTTTTTAAATTTGAGTATATAGTTTTGCTGTGTAGGCATTTCAACTAATTAAATTTTCAAAACTACAGAATTTAGTAACTGTTAATTTCAATGTTTGAATCGTGCAAGATAATTTATTGAATAAATGTAAGTATATCAAAAAGCTTATTATTGTTTCTAAAGACGATAATATACTTATCGCAAGCAATTGGTTCAGTTTCAAAAAGTAATTTGAGTTATGTTTTTGTTTATATCTCGTAATGCATGTATTTACGCTCAAGGTCATGTGAGTCTAGTTTTTGTCAGCAGAAGAGCTGCAAAAATGCGAAGCATCTACGGCGATTATTTATCAGGTTTTAGCGATCTGGACCGTATTACATTACCACAGACATTACAAACAATATTATGTTTGTAAATATAAAAATTACAAAACAACAAATCTAAACAAAAAATGTATGTTACTTTTAAAAAATCATCTAGATAATGTTCAATACTTTTATCTAGATAAGGAAAAAGATGATCAAAAATTATCTAGATGAATTATTTATATAATTTCATCTAGATAATGCACAACACCGATATAGTAGTAGCAAAGAGCATATAATAGTAAAGAGATTCAACGTCCTTTTAAATTGGCGTAACAGTGAAAGTTATGTCGCCGCTACGAACGCTGTGATCGTCCCTCTATTGAAGACATAACAAAGTAATGTAGTTTCGAATAGAACCACTTTTCTTGCACCTTTCAAAAGCTTCCCTGCTTTACCACTAACACTGTTGTCAGATTTAACACGGTTTTCACGTGAATATAAGTAGATACTGATTAATTCATAATAGACTTTATTATGATATTGGTCCGTGATTGAGAATAGATTTAACGTGACATTTGTAATCCCTTTTTATGTGATGTAACATTAGTTAAAAAAACATTATTGAAGAAATCATATTTTTTTAACAGTATTTTAAATTGTTCATTAGTAGTAATGTCATTATTAATCTATAACTTGTTTAATAATTATTAATTAAATGTTGCTCATATAAGTTCTGATCCGAGATATCATATTTTCTCTTTGCAAACTGCGTATTACTGTAATATATTTCTTTATTTTGATTTAAAAAAAGATAAGTGTTACAATTTTCTTTTAGTGCATGTCTTGCGTCCAAAGTAACTAAAATGAGTAATAAACTATATGTGATTCAAACCACTTGCAAGAAATAGTATAATAAATATGTGATTAAAGGATTGATTGACCGATTGACGTATTGTAAAATCGTTAAAATATTATACAAAAAATACATTTTTCTTCTGTTAAATTCTAAATAGATGCAAAAGAAATGCCGTTGTCAGCTGTCATCAAATATTTAAATTCTACTCACACCGTAAGATTCTAATCCACTTTAAAACCTTTTTGTCAAACAATTACTATACTCCTAAGAAAAACTGCTTGTTACCGACTTGAGGACACGTTCACATTGTACCTACCGTCTTTGTCTTTCGCCTAAAGTAAAGTATCCCTTTTGCAATTACGTATTCTAATTGCCTGTACATGAAAATAAATAACTATAGGTACTAAAAATTTACAATCACACTTTCGTAAATTTGCTGCAGTTTTATGTTTCTTCGGGACAAAGTCGTTACATTAATTTGTTATTGTTGTTCTGTTAGTGATAGAAAACTGTTCTGGTGGTATATGTAGCAGGATATGTTCTTCATAAAATTATAAAAATTTAATTGTCAATACTGCAAACAATTATGTTTCGAAGGCACCTTGAACAATACGAGTGAACTTTTTATATTACATTAGATTATGCTAAAGATGACGTTAAGTACCTAAAGATTCCAAATAATAAAGTAATTTTTGGTTGTAACTACAGTATTAGACGTATTTACTGAATATTTCAAAACAATAAAGCAAAACAAATTTCAAGAAAATTTTATTAGAAATTTGTCATATTCAAATATCAAAAGATATTACCTGGTTGGTTAAATAGTAATTCCGTTTGCTATCAACACAAATTATACTTAATAAAGCATTTGATAGAATGTAAATTAAAAAAAACCATTGAAGTGGTTATCACAAGAGTTAAGGATCAGTAGTTGTCGTACGCAAATAAAAAACAACAAAGTAAAGAATTTAAACAATAAATAAAGATAAATAAATACAAGTAATTATGTTCTAAATAATGGCAACTTTCTTAACAGTTGTTCCAAGTTAAAGGTGCTCCTTAGAAAATTAAAGATTTTTTTCGTTTATAAATTTGTAATTAAAATTGTCAACTTGTTTTTACTACCCACAGTTTTTAATGTACCGGTTTAGAGGAATTTACTATTGTTTATTTATTTAAAACATTGTATACGCCAAATCAAACGTGTTGTATGTACGAAATTGGTGAAACAATACTTATGTTTAGTCATTTTAGTTTTAAATTTTTTAGTTAGGTAATTTTGTATTATTTTTTAGTCTTATTATGTACATATTATGTTATTGCATTTACATTACCTATCGTTGATTTAAACCACATTACCTATTATGTGACTCATCGAAATCAAACGCGGAAGCATGTACGAAATTTGTAGAGCTATACTGGCTACACTTATTTTTCTGTATCTTATGTACTGTATAATTTATTAAGTAGTACATACTATATGTTACTGCATTTATAAAAAACAGTAAATTTTAAAAAAATTTATTTTTTATAATGATATGATTTTTGTTAACAAGAATTGTTTACTAACAAATCCAATTACTTCTGTGATTGGATTTCGCCAATGGTCAATGTTTAATTGTAATCTTAGGACCAGATTATGTAGGAGTTAAATTGTACAGACTACATATTTGAAAAAGTATATACATTTCATTTTCTTTTGTTTGCGTGCAGTGTAAAAGTGCATCTAGGTACCTGTCATCTATTCCTTGAAACCTTTTTTGACCGTACTTAAAGGATTAATCATCAGAGCAATCCGGTCCGAAACTGTAGTGGTAGAAACTTCTTTACAAATATACATTACAAATGATACTTGGCAACTCTGTTAAATAAAAACAGGTTGAACAGCTTACTGTCTCTCTATTGTGATTTTACATCCTTCTCTTTCATTATCTAAGAAATTTACTTTTCTGGTTAGACTATCGAAAAATGCAAAAATGTGTAATATTTTCGCATAGGCAACACACCGTACGCGCTACGTATTTCTTCGTTACGTTGAATCTCTTTACTATTATATGCTCTTTGGTAGTAGTGTTGTTATCTTCCAATGTTTCTGGAAATAAAGTGCAGAAGTTAAGCTTAATGATGGTAGATTTACAATTTTCTGTTCGAGATTGCCACCTTCTTTTTCACGTCTGGTGGCTCTGGAGCATACGAGTGCTATTTGTAGAGAGAGCATACAGAATAATTTCAATAGCCTTGCAGAATTCACTAAACGGAAAGGGACATGTGATTCTTATGACCGTCGACAAATACTTCAATAGGCTTAAAGATTCTTTCTTCGATAACAAATTTATTGAATTCATTTCATATGTAATCCACCCCTTCTCAAATTTTCTTAAAACCCATGTTGAAGGCATATATTGCACTAATGCCCTAGGATGCCGAATATACAGGAAAATTACAAATGGGGGCTCACTTTTACTTTGGCATTAAACAAGAAATACATTTAGGTTTTCTTTTTCCTTCCCATTTGTGATAACCATCGACCTGGCAACATCGGAAAGCTACGCTTCCCTCTGGACGAGTAATCTGTATACTTTTGCAATGTGTTTGTTTGTCTCAAACATGTAGAAAAGGAAGTACATTTGTTTATTGTTATGGTACGCACTACTTGTCAATTTATGTTGACATACTTATAACCTCAAATTTTAGAATCGGTTCTAGCAGCATTATTTGAAGTACGTAGATAGTAAAATGAATTGAATCAAACTTTAAACATGAAATATAAATACAATGTATATTTAGCTTGAAGTAGGAATATGTAAAAGTAAACAAATACAATTCTCGTTTGACAAGTAGTGCGTACCGTTTGTTGACAAATACTATTTCTATCTCTTACAATGTTGTGTACACTTTGCAGCCTGCCATTACTCGTCCAGAGGGAAGCATAGCTTTCCGTTGTTGCCAGGTCGATGGTGATAACGCATACATTTTCAAACCTTTCGGGACCAACATTTTCGGACAAAAAGAGAAGCCCGACTCGCCGCTAGTAAAGATCCTTCTCGGATCGTCCATTATTCCCTAGTAAATTCCTCCATGACGACGGCACGAGCTCGATTTTACACCTTCCGCGTTTGCCATATGGGAATTTTTGTTACTATTTGGATCAGATCACGTTTCTTGATCGGAAAACCGCATTTGGCTATGTTTAACAGCCAATCAGCAATTTTACGTTCTCCTTCGTTTGACAGAATTGGTGGTAGTTCCGTTTTCCTGATAACATTATCAGAACTATATCTTGCAACGAAAGGACGAATCATCAGACCATCGTCGCTTGTTTTCGGTCGTCTATTTTGTTGCTTTTATATATTTCCCGCAGTTATCAATAAAAGGATACTAAATTCAGAACAAATTTAAATGCAGGGAAACAAAATGAGCAAGATGCACTTTGCGCTGATAATAGTATAAAGAGACGTAACTACTTAACCGCCTTTGCCCTGTTTTTGTTTTGTGTGAAAATGATACCTCATTCACTATAATGTTAGGTAACATTTAGAACTATAATTGTTCATAATGATGACCTTTTCGATGGTGATGTTAAAGAGAACATAACTTTGGACAAAAGATGATGTTAGAAACGCAAATAGTATATTAAGTATAAAGAATAGTAAGGGTTTTTTTATCGATTGAAGACAATGTTCAATATTGTCTGAGACCGGTAGAGACTTATACTATTTTTTGCACAATGGAAACATTTTTCCATAAACCTATTACATTATCTATACAAACATCAAAATGACGTTGTTATTTATTTTTGAGCCTTCTAGAACGGCAAATAAATCACTTACCATCGAGTTACGCCTAACAACTAGTAAATGAAACATATCGTCTTAAAAACAAGCATTTTACTAGGAGAAAATGATCTAGTAGTGCAAAAAAATATTTTTTGCGCTATTAGAGCATTCGTCAAAAAAATTTTTTTTGCACTACTAGATCATTTTTTCCTAGTTACGTTTGGCGTAACTAGTCGGTAAGTGATTTATTTACCGTTCTAGAACGGTAAGTACAGGACAAGTAACGTGTAGTCGTGAATACGAGCGACAAATTATATGGCAACAATTAAGCAGCACAAAAATAAGTAAAAACGTCATTATGACATTTATTCAAATAATGTAACAAGATTAAAGAAAAAATGTTTTTATGGTGCAAAAAATAGCGTAAGCATCACGAACATTAAGGGCTCTACCGGTTGTAAATAATATTGACAACTTCGCCTCGTTCAATCCTTAAACATTGTCTTCGACTGGTAAAAAGCCCTTACGTACTAAATAACTATAAAGTTTACGATCACTTTTAAACAGAAAACTCTTAACTTATTTAACAGCTTTTATGATGACCAGTTTCAATGTATTTATTTAAGTTAGATCTATTTTTCCTCACCTACAGAATTTGTGGCAAACTTATCGTTTATTTATTAAACCTATAAGTGCTTGAAGTTAATGTTACTTTATATTGAAAAAAACCATTTGTTAAAAGTATCTATTAGACATTTTTTATTACAAATTACACTTAAAATTAGACAAAAAGATTATTTAGAAAAAGTAATAAACATTATGAAACCTACTGTATATAAATTGCAACGCCGCTGTATAACATGTCCAGTTATGCTCCCCCCCGTTTTAAGCCCGCTAACTTTCAAATTATATTAAGGGTAGTTTTAGTGAGCCCCGCCCTTTTATGCATGTAATTCTTCAAATTATTATTGCCTAAAATAATGGGAAATGAGTTGGGGTGGTGCGACAGAATAGGAAATAATCTTTCAGAGTTGGGGAAATGGTAAGTGGTTATTATTTCTCACTGTATTATTATATATTTAAATTTCAGGGGTGTTTGGCAAAATGTAATTCTAGGTCAATTTCTTGCTTTATTATTATGCGCTATAAATACTTTATCTCATTTCATAAATTCGAGTGCAACATTGGTATTGCCGACAGGTCAAAGTTTCCCTCATTATATGCTTCTCTTTGTTGTTTACACTAGTTGGCTTGCATTTCGCAAAGGCGACCAAGGCTTGATATCAATTTTAAAAGCACGAGGATGGCGATACATCCTGCTTTGCTTAATAGATGTTCAAGCAAATACACTAATGAATACTGCTCATCAATTCACTACTCTATCGAGCATACAGGTTAGAGGATTGCAATTAATATCGATACTTTAGTTATTACTGTGCTTTTTCAGTTGCTTGGATGTGTAGCAATACCAGTAGCCCTGGCACTAAGTTGTTTAGTGCTTGGTGTTCGCTACCGCATGGTACATATATTAGCTATATCTGTTTGTCTTATGGGTATTGGCTGTCTTGTTTGGGCTAACTCGACTGATTCAAAATTTACTGGTAGTAATAGTGTACCAAGTTTAAAGTAATTAATGTAACTTTTATTTTAGGTAAGAACCAGTTAGTAGGGGACATGTTGTGTTTAGGAGGGGCAGTTTTATTTGCTATTGTGACTGTTTTACAAGAATTAGCAGTAAAGAAAACCGATTCTGTGGAATTTTTAGGGCTTTTGGGTTTATTCGGAAGCTTGGTCAGTGGATTGCAAATGTAAGTAATATTATGTATTTGTTAAAATTTCGTTGGTTGTTTGAAACAAAGTTTTAGCGTAGGACAGTATGCTTTAATGTTCATTTTGGTATTAATAAATTGCGTTTTCTGTATGCAGTTAAGGCTCTTGTACACTGTTCTTTATAATAATAAATATAAAAACGTATTAGCGAATGAAATGTAAAAGAATTTAAGGAATAATATATCCGTTTCGGAGGTGTTATAAGCAGGTCCGGTCATGGCGTTAAGAAACACTATTTTATTTTACTATTCAACTGTAAATTTAAGATTAATACAGAAACTACCGTATTCGGATAGCCGCATCAGTGCGCACTTTTCCGGTGTATCATATTCCGTTAGTAACTTCCACTGGGGCCGTGCAGATGTCGTTATATTTGGATACTTGCGCAGATTACATTTCTCTGACTTGCGCTGCATTTATTTTCTTTTCTATTTTATAACTTGCCAGATGAATTGCTCGTTTGTATTTTTTCCCATTTTGTCGCTAGATCGTCTGCCCGCCAGTTTTAAAATTTAAATCATTGGATTTTGCCGCTATTCTCGTCGCACCGACCGACATCGAGCAAGTGCTTGTTAATTCGAATGAGTCATTAGATTTCACCTCAAAGCTAGATTTTAACATAACATAATTCGTTTATAGTAGTACAGGGCGTGTCCTGTAATTAAATTTTGAAAGCAAATTGAATTTCGAAGTGCTTGACCGCCATTCAGCAAAGCGTGTAAGTAACGTTACGGTGCGACTCCACTTCCGTTTGCTTGACTTCCGTTGGTTGATTGCGTTGTGGTATTCCTGCTGTTTGTTGGGGCACTTGTTTTGCAATCTCCTGGCGCCAGGAAGACTAGCTTCAATCGATCTACGGAAACATTTACTATTTTTTTAAATGAGTGGTACTTGTGTAGTTCTTGTATAAATAGGTGACTTGGCGACCAGGTTGTGTCGTTTACCGCGTTCATTAATGACGGCGAGGATTTCGATTCTGACGTGTCACGAAATCTTCACCACGAACGGCACTTTGCATCTGTTCCGAATAAGCGGCGATAAGAATACTCCTAGTTAGCGCCACGCCACGGGACCACGAACGCAGTCACGATCTAGGTCGTCGATATCATATTAACAGATTTTCGACTTTATTTTTTTTTGCAGTATTTTACGTTTCAACGTCTCCCGAATAAAAAAAATGTATTTGAAATTTGGTATGGAGCTGGCTTTTCACATTATCTCGGTTCTATTAAAATATGAGTCTAATAAAGAAATTTTGTACGAATGTAAATAATAATTATAATCTAGGTTCGAATCCTGCCTGCGATGTTTTTTTTAGAAAAAATTCCATAACTTGAAGTGAAAGCAAAATACGTGAAAAATAATAATTTTTACTGATTTACTAAAGGGGAGAACAATAAGCTCAATTTCGGTTATCTTAATAAAATCGAAGAGAAAAATTTCCCAAAAGCTATAGCATGCTAGGGAGTCGATCACTTCAAAGTGGTTTTATGACAACATTCCTTATAGTGAAGTCGTGGGGTGACACCACCAGTTTTTTTTAAAGGATGCCTGCGCGCGTGCGGTTAGAACTAAATTTTATAAACACATTAATTAAATCAAACAATATTAAAAAAACAATTCGCATAAATTTATATGTTACTGTCACTCGATATTTACAATTATTGGGTCGAATTCATAAAACAGAAGGATATCCTTCCAAGCCTAAGGTAGAAGTATAATGATTTCCTTCTTTTTATATTTATGTTAACCTGATACTTGCGAGGATTTCCTCGTATTCTAGAAGTAAAAGGTCAACTTGTCAGCCACCGGTGCAGATTAGTGTTGTTGAAGAAGAAAAAAAGTCTATTAGACCATAATCTGTTAACACGGCGGCGAGTAAAACGTTGTTGCCACCAAAACCAAAAATGTCGACTGATAAATATAAAACGGGCGAAACAAGAGGACTAACTACTAAAGAACTGCAACGGTTAGTTCTACTACAACAGTACCGCGCAAGTTTAGTACAACAATAGTACTATGAAAGGAAATCGCAAAAGGAGTTGGCCAAACATCGTTCTATTATTACTCCCTTTTTTCAACAAATTATTATAATTTTGCTCAGCATAAGGAGCAGAATTTCTAAATAAAGTCATGAGACATGGCTCTATCCCGTATCTCCAAGTAGCACAACATTTGCTTTATTTCTCAATTTTGATCTAATCTGAGAATGTTTCCATATTCTAGAATCGTGAACAGATCCAGGCCAACTAACGTCAACGCTAGTAAAAATTTCTTTGGCATTGCAAAAAGGCGAACATTATGAATACCCATTCACTTATGCGCTTGAAATTATTATGAATATAACCTGAAGGATTTCCTCCAAAATTTGCAGGTATGAGCATATCCTTTCTTTTATGAATTCGGCCCATTGTGTCCGCAATAAGTTTCACTTTCCGTTTGTCTTACACTGGTATTTATTTTCACTTGTTTATTTATACTTGGCACACCTGTTAAGCACTTTATTTATTTAGACCGACACCGTATTCTTCTTCTGACTAGACTCGATTCGAATACTTCTGATTGGACTCGGACACCTTTTATACTTCACTTTATCTGCTTCGAGAACATTCCGGTAATTACTTCGAGTGATCTAAAATGATCTGGAAGCTTCCATCCGTTTCAATACTATAAAAAGTTACTACTTATATTCATTCTTTAAGTCGGAAGGGGTCCAATTAATTAAATACAAATCAACGTAATCAGTTGTAAATTTCTCAGTTGTTTTCAAGGATTCACGCATTCTTTAGAGATATTGTTCCATAATTACAAATCTTTCAGTTAAGTAACTGAAGCTAAAGGAACGATTTATGACTCTATTTTCCTGAATGTTATAACCATTGACGATAATAGTATTTGATCCGACCATACAGAAACTAAAAATTTTATATCACGGTTCGCTATGCTGCTAACCTCAAACTGTACAGAAACAAGAAGTATATTAGATTATTTAGTTAGATATAGGAAAAGAAAAAAGACAGGATTTACGTGTAACTTTCTTTCATAAACGAATTAGACTAATTTATAAAGAACCTATCACGTGATATGAGCAGTACACTAAATTGATACTACGAATTCATTCTTACGAAATTAGGGGTGTTCTGATCTAATATGCGATTTACGGTTGTTAATGCTTTCGTTGTAGAATTTATGCTGTTATTTTAGGGGTATTTTTGAAGACAACTCTGCAAGTAAAGTATTTGCTATATAAAATCTTAAGCTTTCGCGGTTATTTTGTTTATGATCATAAGCGACTTTTGGCTTAGACCGCGTCGTAGTTAAATACCCAGACTTTTTAGGATTGGTCCTAGTCTGTCTTTGAGAGCCAAAACAAGAAATAGAAATTGGCCTTTGCCGTATTGTCGTTCGTGAATCCAAACAAAGGCTAAGTTCTATTTTTTGTTTTGGCTTTTACGGAGAGACTAGGACTAAGCCTAAAAAGTCTGGGTGCTTAACTACGACGCGGTCTAAGCCTAAAGTCGCTTATAATCATATTTGCTATATACTCAACTGTTTTTTGTACTAATACAATAATTGGCGTTTTGCTACCTCAAGTCGCGCAGAAAATTTTATAATTCACCGTTATTTATTTTTTGGTAAAGTAAAGTAGTGTCTGTTTAAAATATCGACTTACCTGTAACAATAAATAACAGCAACGTTGCTTCCTTGTTTTTATTCGAAATTGAAAGTTATGTTATTACATACTGTTACGTATTTTATTATTAAAACTAATTTATTTAAACGACTAAAAATATGTTTTACTTATACTAGAAATATGTACACTTGTAAATTAACCGAACTAATGAAATCTAATAATATTTAATAAAAGCACTTACACTAATTAAGATAAGATAAAGTCCGCGGATGACTTGTTTACACTAAAATCACGTACAAGATTATTCTCTGTATATTTATGTACACACACGTGCTAACGACTTATTTATTTCAACTTGAATAATCTTCTTAACACTGCTGTATTCGCATTACGGCAATAACTGACCTACGATTTATTTCTTCGGTATTTATACACATTTGGAAATCCTTCTCGAGTGTTCCCTATCTTTCGGTATATCTTCTAGAAGATGGATAACAACTTCCAGAAAGCTCTTGAATTTGCAGATAACTTCTCGAACGATTCAATACTAAACAAATTAACACAACATGCAACGCATTAATGACGTCCATCTTAGCCGTTAGCAAAGGTATTTCGTATTTTAATCGTAGATATTCGCAAACATCAATATTTGTTCGTTAGTGTAGTTATGACGAAATGTAATGATGAAAAAGAAATTTTAGAGCCGTAAAGGGAAAATCAAAATGTGCGCAAAACTTTTTAAATAAAAAAAAAAGATCTCATCGAAAGTCTCATAGCATAACTCAATTTCATGCAGTAATCGGCCTGCGGTCTTGCTTCGCATTAACGTTCGTTATGCGGTTATGTTATATGCTTCACTTTTGACGCTAGTGACACAAATAATTATTTCTTAACGCCAATTCTAAGCAAGAGATTCCAACGTTACTGTCGGGGAATAACAGTTACATTGATTTAATGTCATTAGTTGTAGTGGTAGTAGCCTATTTGTCATTATTATTATTGCTAATATTTATTTTTTTTGTTATTTATGTACTTTCACTAACTTTCTTCTACTATGTTTAGGATCATTTTAGAAAAACAAACACTGCTAACAGATTCGTGGAGAAGTTCAACCGAAATGTTAGCGTCATTGTCTGTTTGTCAGTTTGTGTTTTGTATTTTATCTTGTGTATTCTTGCACAATATGGGAACTACGGCCTTACATTTATCACTACTTTCCGGAAATTTTTATACTCTTATTGCAGGTACAATATTGTTAGATTATAGGGTATGTATAGATAAAGGAAATGCACAAAAAAGTGTAAATATTTATTTCAGTGTCACGCTCTTTATTTTTTATCATTTTTACTGACGATGATAGGTATATACATTTACGTCATAAAACCGACACCGGTAGCTGCTCAATACTTGCCTTCAGATCTACAACGGAATCAGCATTCCAGCAGGTACTTGACTTTAACTGATAATTCATACCAAGTTTTCAATCACTGTTTTTAGATCAGAATGCCAAATAAGGCAACACATAGTTTCAATGAGTCCCGAAGAGAATGGAGAAATGTTGTCTACTTTTGGTACTTTAAATAGCGCAGACACTTTACCTATAAGTATGAGTACAAACACGACTTTTACATCGTTTTACGGTAGTCACGACGTTCTTAATAAAAAATAAGCTGTTTAGAATAGTACTATCCGAGGTCTTTCAGGATCTCGTGAACTGTGGCTTTGTAATCGGTTTATGTCGAAATGATGCTATAATCCGTCTTACAAACATTCGCCCGTACATTTTTCCTAAACCCATCTTTGCTTTTATCGTTGTATTTGTAAGTAAGGAAAATGTTTAAATAATATATAAATATCTGCTTATTTTTAAATTATTAAAGCTTTTAGTTTATTTATTCCAATTTTCGACTCAAACTCACAGTTCACGACACAACGAAACACCTCTACTGTATGTTGTATATATAGACTTTTAGACGTTTTTACATTACCACTTTTTTCTACATTTTCTATTGACACTATATTTTAAACGTTCACAATATATCCTGTATCAGGTGTTGTATTGAAAATAAAGCGTTAACGAAAGTTTTTCTTATAAATATTTGTAAAATGCTCATTTTAATGTTTACCTTCTTCAATATTCTAATTAGCCGAATCAATATGCAAGTATTGTAGGATAAAATAGTTTTTCGTCTATAAACACTATAGCTTTGAGTTTACAGGAGAAGTTATCAGGACATCAAGAATGTGGATTTCACTAGTCTAGTGCATGTTACAATCTGTAAATCGTGGCTTGATAAAACCTCTCTTTCCTACCTATGTTACAACTAGCATTTTAGCAAAGATCCATCAATCTTGGGACTGAGTAGACAAAGGCGGGTTGCACAAAGCAAATCAAAAATGTAGCAAGTGATTATTTCTGAAATCGATTGTTACATCATCAATAGACGTGGTTTCTTTCATTGGCTATGCAGCAATTGTTTTGAGAAATAATCAGTTGTTACATTTTTGATTTAGTTTGTGCAACCCGCCTTAAGAAGATTAGAAATAACGAACTACCGTTGTAATGATAAAAGTTATTATTACCTTTATTCCCGTACTGTTTATACTTCTTGTTTTTGTATTCTTACAAGTTTTTCCTGAAAACTAAAGCTTAATGTGAACTTTATAATTTTTTTTTATAGTTTAATAGGTTTTTCGGCATTATATATGATTTACTGATATAACTTGTGATTCTAAGTTAGTGTGTATATAGGTTAGAAATTGTATTTAGTCGTTTTGTTTTATCCTGTAAAACAATACGATAATTATTTACATCTCAATTTACAGCCAGTATAGTTGGATTGGGCACTTAATAGTGCAATTACTCTCTCAGAAGCTTGAATTTCACTTTGCATGTACGTAGGTGCGTCGTTTCCTCATCGCATACATCGGTCACCGGCTTTATTAAAATGTCTTTGTGAAATGTACGGAAAGCAAATGTAGTGTTGGAACAGCTATTTTTTTAAATGCCGGGCAGTTATTCCTAACAGATGAAATTTTTCTATTGACGCTACTGTCAATATATACTAATGACAACACGGAAATTACCCAGAATCGATAATTGTATTGAAACGTTCGCGAAATTATTGTCAAATTCGAGACAATGGCCGAAGAATGTTAAACGTTCTAGAGACAGATAACAGAAATATATAAATACCGTTCAAAGGAAGCATGGGTCCGTTTTTCGAATTGAATCGAGAAGATTTTGTCGGTTTAAAATAAATAAGTGAGTAACGCGTGTGAACACAAATAAATAAAGTGCCGGTGCTAGTAAAACATAAATACGTCGCATATGTATTGTTAAGATAAATAAGTATCAGTTTTAGGTAAAATTAAAAAGTGCGGACTAGTGATGGTAATGTATAAATTAGTGTGTTATTCTTAAATATTGTTAGATTTAATTAGTTACGTGTAGTTATACTCGTTTAATATTTCGTTATAAATAAATAAACTTAAAAATCGTTACAGTATTATACTTCCAAAACGTTTCGAGCAAATAATTTTCATATATTTAGAACAGGCTGCATGTCACGGAAGAAATTCAAAATCAAACAGCAACAAAAGAGTATTGAAACGTTCAGCTTCGAGGGCATTCACGAAGCTACTATCCACGTTTAGAACGTTCACGAAAGAAGATTCTCGACGGATGGCCAAATTATATAAAAGCGACAAAAATGAATCATAGGTCAGTTATTTCAGTAACTCGAAGTCGGCAGTGTGAAAAAGATTATTTAAGTTTAAATAAATAAGTGATTAACGCGTCTTAAGAAGATTATTCAAGTTGACATAAATAAGTGATTAACGCGTGTCGAGATAAATACGACGAATTAAAATCGTGCGTGACTTTAATGTAAACAATAAGTGTTAAACTGCAGTTATCCGCGGACTTTATCTTTCGTGTAAGTGATAGTGCTATATAAATTAGTGTAAGTGTTTTTATTAAACATCTTTAGATTTAATTAGTTCGGTTAGTTATAAACGTGTACATATTTTTAGTATAAACAAATTAGTTTTAATAATCGTCACAGTATGCGCATTAAGCTATCATTGCAACGATAGTTCAAATTTTTGACGCGAATTAGCGTATCGCTTAGTTTAAATCGCTTATTGAATCCAACACATTACAGCAAGTTATTTAAAGTTCGTTTCGTCAATAAACAATATTTTATTTAACTGTTTACAAATAATTTAAGATTAGCATGAAGAAGTTAGATTGCACGTCAAAAGTCCTTGTATCGGATTTTAACCATCAAGTGATACTGACTGAAAACTTCTTACAGGTTCCTGATGCTGTATGGGTAGATGTAACTATAGGATAGATAAATTTGTAATGGCGCCATATCCTTTGATACGTTACTAGAGTAATCTTGCTCGATAACACAAGACAGCGATCCAAATCCGCAACAACTAAAAAAGAAACAAATTAAGACCAACAATTTTACTAATTAGAATAATGTTTAGATACTGTCATTACCACAGACGGATTTATAATGCAATATAATAGATTACGTAAATTATGCAGGCAACACACCGTACAAAATCTTCGGTGAGACCATTGTGAGACGTAAACTTTAAACCATAGCACACAGAAATATTGGTGAAATATTAATAAAACCAAATCTTCGCCAAAAAATTGACAAAGAGTAGCACACATATACAGGGTTCCCGTTTTTTGACCGCAAGTATGGGTATCTCGGTTATTATAAGAGATACAATATCGTTTAAATTAGACAAAAGTTCCGCATTTCTAAACTGATCAATAATCTGAAGGAAAGTGTAATCTGTCATTTTTTGTTTTTTAGTTATGACAAAAAATGAAAAACCTGATTTTCGTTTATATATTTTTTAACGAAAATCGATAGCGCTAGACGTTTTAACTGAAACATCTTCGAGGTACTTTCTTGCCAGAAATCTAAATCTGTCATCAGATTTTCAGTGACATTTTAGATTTAGTTACAACGCTTAACTTTGTTTTTTTCTTATGGGCGCCATATTGGATTATTTTTAATAAGTTATCTTTTCTAATTACGATGATGTATCACACAATATGATGAAGTCTTACATATTGAGAGAAATAAAAAAAAACTTATTCTTGCGCAGAGTGCTTTGGAAACGCTTGTGTTTAACAAAATTTTGCCTGTGGATCAAGTTTAGAGCTTCTACGCTTTCATTTCTGCACAGTTGACCTTCAAATTTTAAATTAACAGCAACAGGATAACCTAGAAATTCATTCTTAGTTGCAATAAAACAAAACTTTAGGCACAATTAAATTAAGTAGATAAAAAGACAAATGGTCAAAAAAAGTGCTCCTTCTAAACGCAATACTACGCGTTCCGTATTGCTCGTGAAATGTCCCCTTTTCTAATTTTTTTTTCTTGAGTAGTATCAATGTCTCTTCGCAAATCATCAATATCGCTAGGCATAGTTTTGTAGATCTGATTTTTCATCGTTCCCCATAAAAAGTAGTCTAACGGTGATAGATCCGGTGACGTTGTTGGCTAACGTACATCACCGTTGTTCGAAATAATTTTTTGTGAAACACCCTAGCGTTGGGTGGCGGCGCGCCGTCCTGCTGGAACCAGATGTTCAGCAAGCGGTTTAGACAAATATTGTTTTGAAAGAAGGTAATCAAAAAATTTAAATATCTATCCGCGGTCAAATTTTCCTCATAAATGATCACCGAACAAACCCATCCATACATTTAGTCCAAAACGTATTTGTGGCCGCCGTTCTTGATGTTGACGAGGGTTTTCAATATGCTCATTGTGACGATTAATAATGCCCGAGTTTGTAAATATCACGTTATTGAGAAAATTCTGGTTTTGGTCTAACTGATCGATCACCAAACCTACCAAATGCTACCCGTCGGTTATTATCTTCAGGATGGGGAATTTGGGTGATATGAATTTTAAGCAGTTGATATTTATGTCTTTTGAGGACCCCACACCGCTTGATAGAAGAAATTTGCACATTTCGATGCGAAGCGTAATAACTTTCCAGCACATCCAGTTTTTCTTGACTAGAAAACGGCAGTTTACTGATAAAAGTAAGGAAGTATTTGCGCCAATTATCAAAATATAAGTGAGTGTCAAAAGAATGATTCTTTTTAATTTTGCTCAAAATAACAAAACTCATCATGTCGCGTGATACATCACCGTAATCAGAAAAAATGTACAAATCCAATATGTCGTCCATAAGAAAAAGCAAAGTAAAGCGTGCTAACTCTTGAATCTAAAACGTCACGGAAATGTGATGAAAGATTAAATTTTTTTAAAAACGTCTAAATTTGTCAATTTTCGCTAAAAAAAATATAAACAAAAATCAGGTTTTTTGTCATAATTAAAAAACAAAAAATGACAAATCTGATTTTCTGTCCGATTATTGATCAGCCTAAAAATGCACAAGTTTTCTATAATTTAACCGATATTGTATCTCTTATAGTAACCGAAATGCCCATAGTTGAGGTCGAAAAACGGACACTCTTCTGTACAAACAACATATTTAAAAAATTAGTTGCAAACAAGCGAAAGTAATATATTTGTGGCAAAGCTTATTATTACATACAAAACAACGCCATTTTAGATTTGACTGAAGGCGACAAAAAGGTTAATCAAACTGAATACTCATGCGGCTAGATCTAGTCGATGAGGTTCGGGCATAACATTACAATCAAAATAAACTTTCAAATACAAATTTTCACTAGCGAAAATCTTAACAAAAAAGCAATGTTGCCAACTGACTCGGTCGCGTAATCAGACAAACTAAAAATTCCACAAAAGTTTCGTGGATCAAGACGGGTTTAATAAAAATCAAAAAAACTTGTATACGTAATAAAATGTTTTGTTAAGTGTTAATTTAATTGTAATACCTGAAAAGTGTAAAATTTCTACATTTTTTAAATCACAACTTACTTCGTATTTCCCTCATGTAGTTTTGTAACTTGCCTATGAAAGTTACTGCATCTATTTTCATATGAGAAAAATTTACTCTGCCTTTATAAAATTGGGACACACATCCCATCGCAGCTCTAATTAATGGAAATAATCATCAAAGAAGCTAACTTCAAACAAACAAATTTCTTCTAAACATCTAAGTTGGATTTAGGTCAAAAAGATGCGGGTCGATGAGAGTGCAGGTAGGTAATACTCACAACCCTTCACCTCCTTGGGAATTCCACAAGGTTCAGTTGTTACCACTCTTCTCTATATTATTTTTGCTTCTGATGCTTCAGAATCAATCCATGAAGACGTTCAGAGCTCGCTGTTTGCCGACAATTGTGTAGATGCATGGTGTGTGGTATAACCAAAGGCAGCAATGATCATACATCATGTACAATACACGCAGTTACGTTACTACTGTCATAGGAGTAGCTAGTGCAACTCACGGTTATATTCGTTCTACATTTAATCATAAATGTATTGTATACTGTAGTTAATAATAAACTCATAAATAATATAGTTTAATTAAATAAAACTACAACACGCTCCAGGTGGAATTCGTTGTTACGTTTTGGTTTAGTCCAACGTTTTCATTTTCTTCATCTTCCCACTGATCATCTTCCTGGACTATTTCATCATGTACTTCTGCAGAGCTTTCATCTGATGAAGTTTCGGCTCCGTAGTTGAGATCGCGAACGGAGTCATCTGAATCAAAGTCTTCAGGTGCACTTTCTTAGCGAATATCAATTGCATTGGCTAGTTCTTCCAGTTCTAAGCCTATCAATGCTTTGCGCTTACTCATCTTTAGTCCTTAGTACCACTTAATTACTACTCATTTACTATCACTTACACTTTCTAACACTTACTAGTCCTTTACAACACTTATTTTTAAAACCTGTAACAAAAGTACAAACAAAAATTAGAGTAAACCCGTCGGGCATATGTGACTGACATGGCCCCCTATGTAAAAAAATCCGAAAAATTACCTGAGGGGTCACGTCAGTCACATATGACTGACATAGATAAAATGGCGGAGGAAACCTGAAAACAAAAAGGAAATACTGAAAACAGCCAAAACTAACATTTTAACCACTTATTAACAAGAATTAGAAAAAAAACACACGTCGCCTCGTGGGGAATTTTTTCATATATACGTGGCACCCTTGTTTATATACATTATAGCATTGAATGTCAAACATAGATGTTCATAGTGTCGAAAAATTATACGATTTTTTATACACAGAGTGCTGCATCTTCTGGGCGTTCCTGCTAAGAAAAGGAAGGGAATGACAGTTTACTGTTTTTAAGGCTAGAAGCCTAGAAGTCTTTTTATGTTTTATTCTTTTGATTTAAATAAACATTTAAGCAACAAGTTTTACACTCGAAAAGATCAGCGAGGTTGCACATCTATACAATTTTCTATAATAAATATTATGTAGTCTTTATTTCGTTATTTAAAATAATCAAGGCTACCGATTCCATATGATAGATTTCGATGATAAATATTACGGAGATTTGCATCTTCGAATTGTATATGGTGTCCCAACAAGAGCGCCGGATTTAATTTTAAACTAAAACATTTATTTTTTGAATTAAGCAAACATTTTTATTTCAACAAAGAAAAATAGTTCCGATTAAATACATCAGGCAAATGGCCAGCTTGAAACCTCTGGCACAGGGTTATTCTTTTGTTGAAATTTTGAATAACGAACTTTCCAGGCCGTGTCATTTCTCAATTTGGCGATCAACATTGACCAAGATCGTGCGATCTAACGCTGATGGACTTTTTTCTTTGGGGCTCTATGAAGAAAGAGGTGCATGGGAATAAGCCATAAAACAGTTGAATATTTTAGAGACGCAATACGGCGCGTTATTCGTGAAATACAGTCACATTTATGCGAAAGCGTTCTTCAAAATTTCAATAAAAGAATAACCCTGTGCCTGAGGTGGCGATTTGCCTGATGCATTTCACGTTTAATCGGAAATATTTTTCTTTGTATTGAAATAAGAATGTTTGTTTAATTCAAAAATTAAATGTGTTTTCCTTTGAAATTAAATCCCGGCGCTCTCACCCTTTATAAGTTCCATATTAGAGGTCATGTTCACAACTTCAAAATTTCATGCTTACCTGACTACAGTTAATCGTATTATTATAAATTTGTAATCACTCACGTACTATGATTAAGTTTTGTAACTTTTGTACATTTTAAGATTTCAATTATGCATTGATTTAATGTAGCGAAGTTTATTTTTTAGGCCCTAGGTAACAATTTTTTCCACCCACACGGGGACGTATTACATTTCTAGGCGCAAGCAGGCACTACTGGAACTTGAACTGACTTTATGTTTATAATTGTGTTTTACACAGTTGCGGGTTCTCGACACCCTGACCGAAACTCCACAAACACCGGAAACAACCCCCGAAACACATATAGTCCCTGCTCGGGCGTAATACGTCCTAGTTACTGTTAAATTATTTTTTCATTAGGAGTACATACAATCTACGTACACACTTTTAAACGTCACTAAAACAATTTCCGATTAATCAGGTAAAAATTAATTCATTTTGTGGAAAATTTTATAGTTTAATGCTTGGTTACATGCTTTTGGTGGAGTTGGTATAATCTGAAAAAACAAATAATACACAAGGCAAAAACAATGTGCAGTATAAAAAAAAATAAAATTGTAGCATTTGCAATAATTTTTTTTCATTTTTAATGCAGAATTACTAATCAATGTACACATTATTTTTTAAAATTGCTATCATAATTAAAACATTGATTCAAACAAATTTAATCACTATCATGATTGCTGTGAGCAGGACTTGAGGCACGAGAACCTTTTTCACTACCCGATTTACTAGCAGCTGAACCAGATCGACTGCCAGATCCGCTACGGCTTCCAGAACGCGATCTGCTTCGACTTCTGGAGCGTGATTTGCTTGGACTTCGAGAATGAGATTTGCTTCGGCTGCGCGAGCGTGATTTACTTCGCGATAAAGATTTACTTCTACTACGAGATGCCGACTTACTTCTGCTGCGAGAGTGAGATTTACTACTGCTTCTTGAGCGACTTCTACTTTTAGATCTCGAGACACTTTTAGATCGTGAACGCGATTTACTTCTAGACCTAGACCTCGATCCACTTCGCGACCTTGAGCGTGATCTTGACCTACTCTTAGAACGTGATCTCGATCCAGAACCACTAGCAGACCTAGATTTGGTCCTTCTGCTTTTCGATCGAGATCTACTAGATCTTTCCGATCCAGACGAAATTCGCCTCTTTCCTTTTCTTCTTTCACCGCCACTTTCACTTTCATCACCGCTAGCAATTTTAAGCTTGTTGTCATCACTATCAGATTCACTTGTTGATATAGTGGCTTTTGAAACAATTCTACTTTTTTGTTTGGCAGTAAGCCCGTCGTCCTCAGTTTTAGAAGGTCTCCCCTTTTTACTTTTACGATTCTTTCTACCTTTACCGTTGTCACTATCAGAACCTGAATTATCGCCACCTCTACGTTTCCGTCCTCCAGATTTCCGCTTTTCTTTTCTATCCCCACTTCGCTTCCTTTTTTTCTTTTCTCTTGGTGCATCGCCACCTTCATTGTCACCATCACTTCCACCAGAATCGCTGATGTATTGATCCTTACGGCTTCTACCTTTAGTCTTAGACTTTTCAATAGGCATTTCGCTAAATAGTAAAGCGTTTTTGGTTTTTTCCTTGTATTCCTGGCGTTTCTGTAGCAATTGTTCTTTATTGGCTCGAGTTTCTTCTTCTTTCTTTTTCTATTGGTGAATAACTATTTTAGAATAAAAGTGAAAAAAGTAATAAAAACGTACCAGTTCTTCGATCTGTCGCAATTTGAAGGCGATACGTTCATCTTCTTGTTTTCTGCGTAGCTGTCTTTCTTCTTCGTCCACTCTTCTAGCTCTTGCAACGTGATACTGAGCTTGCGACAACAAATCTTGACATTGTCTTGCTTCCAAACCTGCCAAAGTGATGTCGTAACCCATTTTGTCTTCGCGTTCTTTATCTGCCAGATATGAGAAATATCTGTAAATGACTAATTTTTAACACAGAATAGCAAAAAAATTAAATACTACTTTAGCGACAGTCCTAATTCGTGAACAGCTTGCAGCACCGTCTGAAGTGTTGATTTTTCATCTTTCAATATTTGCGTAGCTAATCTTTGTAACACAAGCGCGATGTTGTATAATAAAACTGAATCTTCCGGAGCAACGCGCCTAGCTTTCAACAAAACCATTTTTGCTTCTTTTAGTTTCCCGGCTTTGTAATACGCTCTTGCTAAATATTGTAGTACTTCAACGTTATGATATTTAAAAAACTTTCTTAAACAATTTTCGTACTATAAACGAAAAAATCTTTACAAACCCTTTTAGAATACAAAACATACCATCTGAATAGCACTGACGTATTGTCGTTGTTCCACATATATGTGCGCAATGTTCAACCAAACGTCACAAAAATCGGCCGTTGCTTCTCTAACTTGGGCAAAAATATCTCTAGCTTCGTTTACTGTTCCTTTATGAGCCAAAACGGCTCCAATCCCGTTCGCTGCCCAAATATTTCTAGGATCTATTTTTAGTACTTGTTTGTACATAGACAAAGCGCGTTCTTGGTGACGTTTCTCGCGCTCCTTATCTTTAGTCGCCTGATGAAATGTTTGCAACCAGACGTTTCCAAGAGCTATCAAAGAATACGGATCTTGCGACGTAGCCGAGTTCTGAAATATAAAATATTAATTTTATACTTGAAGATGAATTAAAAATGATGCAGTGGAATTCTGGTAGGTGGCTTACGTACCGAGCGTAACGTCAGTGTCTAGAATAAGGATATGTAAGTTGAATATAAACCTTTGACTGAAACTAACTGAGTTTTTTTGAAATAATCAGCCTTACTGTTATAAATGAACAGGGAGCTGTAATGGGTTCATATGGCATAGTCAAAAAGCATACCACCTACTAACGAGTAACTGCCGGGCACCATACACGCCTCGTTATTAATTACTCGTGGAATTATTAATAGTTATCTATGATAATAAATGCACCATAGCTTATCGGTGCGTACCGAAGAAAAACGTTGCGCCAATAGTTGTGAGTGACTATGACTTAAGGTTTGAGGGATAAGGTAGCAAAACATGGGCGTCGTGTTGATCTGTTCTTAAAAAAGTAGTAGAAGCTGATAAACAAAATGCTTTCAGAATTTAAACATAGTCGGTCACTCACTTATATTCAAAACCTTCACTGCTACCTAAGGCAGGAAGATATAGTTATGATCTATCTAATGTGTCAACGTAAAAACAAGAATATGTCAAAAACTACTAGCAAAAAAATGTTTTACCTCTAGAAGACACGGATGACGTAGTCAGTAGGAGGATTAATTAACACAGTTTGCACAAAGTATTCAAACTAGGAAATATTATTTCACGATCTAGCGAGTTAAAATACAGCGGTCTGCTTTGAGTTTTTACTTTACTTACTAAGAGTGGAAAGAAATAAATGATGCATCAGCAATTACATTTCTAGCCGGCGTGCAGATTTATGCACTAAAGAACTCGAAACAGCTACGTAAATTCAGTGACTACTACTCGCTGTCTGGTAATAGACTGTATTTTCAATACACCCGCATTGGTTTTAAGATGTAAAGGAAAGAAAGCATACAGCGTTCGTAACTGAGATAATAATTAAGAAGCGACAGAAAAAATCAGTTATCTAAGCACAAATACTTCTCTGGCAAACCAAATCAGTCATTTCAGAACCTTTTGTTCCGAGACAACCTGAGTATTTTAACCGAACGTTGTTTATAACGACAACATATCGAAAATTCTTGAATCTCGAAAACATTGAAGGTAGTTTAAGAAACACAATAAATATTATAGTCAAAGAGAAGTCGAAAATGTAAAAGAATGTGATTGTAACTATCTTATCAGCAAACGGTAAACAGTTACTGTGTTATAATTATAGTAGCTGCTTATTTTTTTTAGTTTGTTAGTTTATTTTGTTGTATTGTGTGTTAATAAATTAGTTATATTTATAATAATCCTGTAAAATAGTTCAAATAAATTAAGTTTTAAGTTGGCAAAGATATGTGTGTTGAAGATGTATTGAATAGAAAGAGACAGCAGTACGTGACTGAGGTTCACATTGAATCTTTAATATGAAAGAAGTCTTTAATGTTGGTTTGTCTACGGTTATAATTTATTCTAAAATTTAGAATTTAGTATTCGGTACGTGTTGGTTTAGTTATAATGTCTCCATCGCTTGATTTTGTTATGACAATATATTATTTAAAATATTTATTATATACCGTAAGGAAACTATTTCCTGTCTAATAGAATTTGCCTGTGTCTCATGTAACGGGCATGTGTGCGAAAACTAACGTCTTTTTCAAGATATAATTTCATAGAAAAAATTTTTATTTTGAATAGAATGTATCGCTGTATGCTTTATAATCAAAAAACTACAGACATTCTTTTAAAATTAAATCAGAAAAAAACTTACGTTCAAAACACGTTCGTATTTTTTCTGTCCAAGTCCCCATTGGTTCTTGGCCAAATGCAAATTACCCAACAAGGACCAAGCATCTGGATGTTCAGTGTTAACATGGAGCGCTTCTTTAAACCAGTGAGAAGCGTCGTGAATCTGTCCCTCGTCGCGTGCCATACAACCTAGCCGCAAATAACAATCAACGTAATTAGGATGCTCCTTAAGGATATCTTTGTACAATTTTTCAGACTTGTCAAAAACGCATAACGCCTCGTTCAATCGTGCTAAATTATAAGTAATAGTAACAGATATAGAATTGTAATATTGCGGATCGTGTTCCGCTTCAGTTTTGGCACGCACTAAAGCTTCTTCCAAATACTTTTTGGCTTCTTCTAAGTTGTTTAACCTGTGATTACAAAGACACGTGATGCGGAATCGTCAATATTAAACAAAAATCGCTTACCTGTAATGTAAAGCCCCAACGTTGTTTAAAATTTCAGTAGGTACTTCGGCTTGTACATCTTTTTTCAATATCTTAATAGCGGTTCCGTACGCATTTAAGGAACCCTGCAAATCTGATTGTTCTAAAATTTGCGCCAATTCAATCCACGCTTCAATGTCATCAGCAAATTGTTCGGTGACTTTTTTCAAATGATTCTTGGCTATATCTCGCTTTGATTGAGAACTCGAATTAGCATATAACGATCCTAAAATTTTCATAGTTTCGTAGTTTCCCGGTTGTGCCTTTAATACCTTTTCAAAGCATTGAGCAGCCTGGAAGTTTAAAAATATAATATTTACAATATTCGAGTATGGCGTTATATTACATTTTCTGAGTCTCCTCGGTAGATGTACATTTGACCTAAACCAAAATGTGGAAGAACAAACGCTGCTGGAGCAAACTGCGTAGCTTGGTAATAATACTGAAACGCTTGGTCGTAATCACCTTGTACGTGAAACGCACGAGCAAGTTGATAGCAACTCTCTGCTCTCATCGCTTCATTTTCAGTGTTGTGAAAAGCGTGTAACGCTAAATGTTGAACTTTGTTGTAATCCTAAAATTGGGTTACACATAAATTGTCTATACACATACATTCCTCACTTTTTTAAAGAAGAAATGATTGGCAAGATGATTTAACACCATAGGGTTTGAAGAGTCAATTGTGTAGGCTTTGGATAACATTTGAACACCAGTCCGAATTGAATCAGGTTGTTGTTGATTTAATCTCAGTATAGCAAGTCCAACCAGTGCGCCGACACATTGTGGATCTAATTGTAATGCACGTTCAAATGCTAATCTTGCTTTGTCTTGATTACCCAATTTCATGAAGCAATGTCCCATACCTAATTAAAAACCTTCCTGCTTATATTTTCGAAATGGTTAAATTAAATAAAAATTTTGATTTTGGGAAGTAGTTTTGTAACAATATTGCTGTGTTATAGTGAAAATTTAGGAATATGATCAATTCAATAAATAATACACTTCTGTACTGTAGTCTGCCATTGACGCATTCCGAATACAGTAACAAAATAACTGGCAATACAAATCTAGACGCATTCCAACTAATGCCGTGTACGGACTGACTCTGCATTACAGTTTATTTAAGTATTATAATAAAGGGGGGTGGTTATAGAAGAATTTTTTATTCTGAATCTGACAATATTAATAGTTATTAATTGTTTTCCCATCATGCTCAAAATTTAAAAGACAATAAAAATTGCGATTACGACCAAAACTAGCTTAATACACATTTTAACCACTGTGAGTTAGAAATAGGAGCCAAGGACTAAAAAAAAATCAATCTCGAGATCAAACAAAGTAGTCGATTTGGTATTCGGAACAACAATTCAAACCAAAATCGTAATAATGACTTGATAGAATAAAATAAATAGGATTGTTTATGACTTACCCAATCGAACAGCTGCTGGACAATTTGGATTGGTACGCAAAGCTTTTTTATAGAAAGCCAGTGCTCCACGAAAATCCTTTTTATTATAAGCAATACATGCTTTTCCCAATAATGACGGTATATTATTTGGTGATTGATTTAAAACAAAATTAAATTGAGCATCGGCTTGATCCATTTTATCACCTTCCAAAAGGCAAAAGTATGCCCGTCCCAATAAATGATTCTAACAACAAATTCATAAAAACTACGGTTACACGAACCAAGTGACATAATACCTGATCATACATAATAATTTTATCTGCGGTGGTGTACAATAAAGTAGCTTTAGTAAACAGTTCTCTTTTTTTATCTTTATTCTTTTCCCTATTAGCTTCTTGTACATAATAAGCAGCCAGCATGTCCAACGCACGCATCTGATCTTTTTCAAAATCTCGATAGTTAACATTTGCACCGGATCTTGATGCTTCAAGAATTTTAATAAAATCATTGATTTTGTTTTGTTTGTAGTACTCAAGCTGTAAAATACTTTTAAGTGGTGGACATATAACAATTCATAACGTACTGCAAGATTAACCCAAATGAACAGTTGAGAATTTTCTTGGCCCAATATGCCTAGAACTTCTTCACCATCAGGTAGTTGATCCACACATAATTCGATTACCTAAAATTGTTTATTTTATTAAGTAAAGGTAGATAAATAACTTGATTTTACCTCATCAGTGTCCCGAAGAGGGATCTCAATTGATGTAGCCATTATGAATTAAGTATTTGTTTGAAACGTTAATTATTTATTTACATTATTGTTTCTTACACTTAATTATATTTGAAGTTCTAAATTCACTTTTATTTACAGTATTTTATATAAACGTAACAAACTGTCGGAAACAGTGGTGCCAGACGTAAAAAGCTAAAAATACCTAGACACCCTTCCGAAAATATACGAGAATTCCCTAATTTTTTTAAAATTTCTTGTTACTTTTTAATAAACAATACAATGTATCTGTTTGAACAATTTATTTAAAAACTTTGAAATAACAACTTAATTAAAAGCTACATAATAGCAAACTACATCATACTGTGTTTTAATTAATAAAAAACTAGTTGTACACATTTTCAGATGAAGGGGCAAGAAAAAGAAGTCCCTAAGTGACATTTTTGACCAAACTGACATTGTGGTGTCATCTAATCACAGTATAAATAACAATCAGTAGGGACAGCTTTAGTCGGCACCTTTGAAGTTGAATACGCAAGTTTAAATCAAATATGGCGACTACTTGGCGGTCCTTTACTAAAATGCTTCTAGATGGCGCCATAATATTTGCGCAAAAAGTTTAATTTAAAAACTTAATTACCGTAAAAAATAATTTATTTAGTTTTACCTGGTTAAGAAATTTTCAAAGGCACATGGTGTAGAAGCCATCTGATCTCATTTGATTTACTGTACATTTTTTTATCAAGGTGAAGATGGCACACCCGGTACATTGATGAGTATAAACAGGGAACTGATTGCAGTAAATACTGGCATCCACATGCATTTATCCAAGCTTCGCAGCTGCATAATTCGAATCAATTACATAGTATTAGTTAATTCTCAAAAAATATAAATAATCGACATCTAGTAACATGAATTTTATAAATTACCTTGCAACCTCCTTGTGAAATCAAAATAAACTAGCACCGGGAGTTTTGAGAAGTGGTTTTACATTTACTCTATATCATTCCTGATTTTCCATATTCAAATAATTACTATAAACTACACTAAAATTAAAAGTAATAATAATCATAATAAGGTACCTATGATAATAGCGAATCACAAAAGTAAAATCAGTAGGTACACGGCAAGCACAACATAAAAAGTAAAAAAAAAAAGAACTTTGCACTTTGTACCACCTACCCCTATATCTATCCTTTGTACTTACTTTAGATTTTAAAAACAATTAATATTTTGGTTTACTAACACACAGAGTATTTTAGTTAAACAATTAGATGATTGTGAAAATGAATGCTGAAAAAATTAAATTCAAAATGATATAATTTGTTAGGATTATAAATTTAAAAGCGATAATAATGGGTGAGGACAAGTATCTTTTTGAATTAAAAGAAATAAGATGGACAGAAACATATAGAATTATAATAAAAAGCTAGGATTGATGTTCTTTAACTTTTCGTAAATTGTCTGTATTATCTTTATCTTTATTAAAAAGCGTTGTAGAGTAATTGCGATACGCCAATTATTGTATGTGTTGTCTTTGTAGAAGAAGTGTTCTGTTTATAGTTTTAAACTAAGTATTAAAATGAACGAAATTAGTGAGATTGAACAACTTGAAGGTAAAATCAAATATTAAATGTCACTATAAAGTTTCTTAGCTTTTATTTGTTTAGCTAAAAATTTTATTCTTTACGAAAGACCTTTTGCTACGTACGGCATCTGCAGTTAACAATATAAATTGAAACGGATACATTTCAATTATTACAAACTACCAAATGTACTTTGTAATTTACAAATTGGTTTTAAGTATTTTAAAAATGAAATGGACCCGTTTACATTGTTAAATAATAACTGAAGAGCGTCTTCAGCGTGTACATGGCGAAATGTCATAAATAAATAATAAAACTGTGTTATCAATTAATGACCCTCATTGTTCAACAAAATGTTTACCTAAAATACAAAATAATGTATTAAATGTAGTGTAACTAAATAATTTTTTATCATGATTAGATCCATATTCTAGTTGAAGTTCCGACGAATGGCTGCCTGAAATAGAAGGCGAACATACCCACATAGCACCATATGTTCTATGAATATTCCATATATATCTAAACATGATCTGGTTATTTAGTATATTCCTGTAATATTCCGTATATACAGCCTTAACACAGAATATGCCTAGTATAGTGTATTAGATCCGTCTATAAATATTCGCTGAAAATATTCTATGATTATACAGTACATACCTGCAATTAGGAATTTATATATAAACTGTCTAACAAATTTCTCTCAATGAATGATAGCGAATGATACAAAATTATAACAATATCTATACATATTATTCAAATTTAAAAATGTACCCGCATTTATTAATTAATGTACGCTCTGATTTGTGGCTAGTTGTTTACGTTCCCCAATCCCCACATCGACTTGGCAACATAAGAAAAGCTTTCCGTTGTTGCCAGGTCAATGGATCCCCATTTTTGTCTACTTATCCTGAACTTGGGGGGTAATTTACGCGGTTACGCCATCCGAATCGTTGTTTGGCTTTGTGATGCCCAGAAGTGAAAATCATTAATGGCATATTAATAGCAATTAATAGGTAATATATAAGTTTAACTTTATTCATTGCCATTTGGCTTACAAACTTGGTCGTGTTATTACATTACATATATATTACATTTTCTTATCCCTTCTCCCCCCTTAACTTTTTCCTCCTGCTCCATACTTCCTCCATCCATTCCGCTCCTTTTCCGTTTTCATCTAAGATATCCACTGTTTTCCTCACCTCTTCTCTTAGTTCCCTGCATCTCTTTCTCATGTGGTTCAGATCTTCAGTTTCTTCACCACATAGCCTGCACAGCTTTTCTGGTTCTTCCTTCCAATATTTGTTCCCTAACTCCTCGTTGCCACATCTGAACCTTTGCCACCATTTTTTTCCTTTTGTTGCTTTTAATCTCACCGTCTTTTAAATATTCCGGCACCCCTTCACCCTTGATATCTTTATAATTCCTATTATATCTGCTCTCTTTTATCTTTGTCCATCTTTCTTGTTTTTCGATGTCTCTATCTCTCGGTATTATTTCTTCTCTTGTCCCTACCCCCTCTTCTCTTAATCTCTCCACTTCTTCACTCGCGTACCCGTTTCTTTTGTAATACTCTTCTCTGTCCTCCTGCCCGTACTTCACTTTCCCTCCCTTTATCTCTTTTCCAACATTCTTGCAGAATTTTGCAATCTGTTCTTTCCTCATTTCTTCCTCGTATTTTATTGCTCTTTTTCCTGTCTCTGATCCTTATTTTTTCTATCTGGACCTCCTCTCTCACAATATACCCCGGTGTATCCCTGTCCAATCCTAACACCCATCTCCAGTATTTTTCCTGTAGCCCTCTACCTCCCTCCACTCCTTTCAGCCCCATATTTCCGCTCCATACATTACCACTCCTTTATTAATTTTTCGAACAGCAATTTTCTTTTTTTTATATCCATCTTGAATATTCTTTCCCCCACACCCCATACTTGTCCTATTAGCCTGTTTCCTTTCTTCACCCTTTCCTTTATGTGTTCTCCCTCTTTATTATCCTGTTTCATCGTGTAGCCCAGGTATGTAAATTCCGTTACTTGTTGCACTTCCTCATCACTCTTTCTCCACTTCTCTCTTTTTCTTTTCCCCCCTCCTTTTCTAAATATCATTATCTTTGTTTTCTCCGTGTTTACTTCCAATTCTTTTTTTTTCATATATTTTTCTAGCGTTTTCATCATCTCTTTCATTTCCTTTTCCTTCTTAGCCACTCAGCACTATGTCATCCGCATACGCCAACGACCATACCTTAGCTTTCCCTACCACTATCCCTCCTGTCTGTTGTCCTCTCATTGTCTCTTCCAGATCCCCCGTATATACCGAGAACAGGCTTGGGCTCAGTGGACATCCCTGCCTCAACCCTCTCTTTGTTATGAATTTCTCACTCTCTTCCCTATTCACTTTAACCCTGCTTCTCGTTTCTTCGTATATTTCCTCTATTCTTTGTATTAATCTTTCATTAATTTTTTTTCTTTTCATATATTCCCACAGCTTTTCCCTATTCACTTTGTCAAAAGCCGCTTTTAGGTCTACGAATAGTGCTACCATTTTCCCTCTTTTTTTTTCTAGTTCTTTATTTGCTAAGTGTTTCATTATATATATGTTGTCTATCGCCCTTCTTCCTTTTCTGAATCCCGCTTGTCCGTCTGGTACCAAACTTCTTTCCTCTATTTACTTCTGTAATCTTTCTTGCAGTATTGCCGCGTACAATTTGTATGCCGAGCTCAGTAATGTTACCCCTCTATAATTCTCGACTTTCTTTTTTTCGCCTTTTTTATGTATTGGGCATATTATTCCCTCTCTCCATCTCTCTGGGCATCCTTCCCCTTCCATATTTTGTTTATTATTTCCGTCGTCCTTTTTGCTACATTTTCTCCCCTGTATATCCACTCTTCTCCTTGTATCCCATCTTCTCCTGTCGCCTTTCCTTTTTTTATATTCTTTATCGCCTCTATTACTTCTTCCTCCCTTATTCTATCCCTATCTCCTTCTTCTTGTCTTATTACCGCGTCTTTCCTTTTTCTTTTTCCTGCTTTTGTTCTTCCCTCCCAACAGGTTCCGAAAATATATCTCCCATTCTTTAATTTTTATTCCCTTTGTCGTCCTGTTTTTTTCCTCTGCTTCTTTAGGTACTTCCATACATCTTCTTCCGTTTTTATTCCTTTAATCTGCTCCTCTTGTTTCTTTTTGTTTTCCTCCTTCTTTCTATCGCATGTTTTTTTGTATATTATTACTGCTTCTTTGTATTCTTCTTTTTCTTTCTTCCCTTTTTCCACTGTCTTAATGCTCTTCTTGCCTTTTTCTTTGCTTCCTTGCATTCCTTCTTATCCCACCATTTCTTCCATCCAGTTTTGTCCCCCTTCCATTTTCTAAATCTGACTCTCTCTGTTGCTTTCATTGCATTGTTGCATCATCTCTCTCATTTCCTCTACACTTTCTTGTACTTCCTTCCCTATCCATACCGTTTTCCCTATTCTCTCTTTATATCTTTTTATACTCTCTTCTGTCCACTTTTTTTTAGTTATGTACTTCTCCTCTTCCTCTCTCTCTTCTCTTTCCCTTCCTTCCATTGTCAATTCCAGTGGTTGATGGTCTGACTCTACTCTTTCTCCCACCTTAAATGTCTTTACCTTTTCTGCAGCCTCTTCATTTGTCATTACAAAATCTATTATTGATTCTCCCTTCCTCCTATGTACGTAAATTCCCCCTTTCCATCATCTTCTCTGTTCCCGTTCATTATTTCCCACCCTTTTTCGTTGCACAATTCCAGCAGTTTCTCTCCCTCTTTATTTATCACCTTGTCCTTTGTTTGTCTCTTTCCCGTCCCTTTTCTTTCTTGTATCCCCCCCTCTACCCCTATTCTTGCGTTGAAGTCCCCTCCTACTATTATCAATCCCTCTTCCCTCTCTTCTATCATCTCTTCTAAGTTTTTCCTTGTCTCTTTCATTCTACTGCTATAAACCGTCACCACTTTTATTTTTGTTTTTCCCCACTGCATGTTCCTTTCTACAACTCCTCTTCTCTGTTGCACTTTCTCCTTCTTTTCCTGGTTCAACCATTTTTTTCTTATTCCCGTTATTATATCCCCCTTTGCTCTCCATTTTTTCTTTTCTCTTTCTGCATGTTGCACCACCCACTCAAATTCCTATGGCAACTCTTTTTCCCACCACTCCCATTCTTTTCTTCCATCCATGTTTCCTGTAATCCCACTACATCCTGTTCCTTGATGTACTTCCAGAAATCATGTTCCTTGTTTTTTATTCCTGCTACGTTCCAAAACAATACTCTCAGCTCACTCACCTCCCCCCGTGCTTCTTCCTTACTTTCTTTTTTTCTTTTCCATTTCCATCTTTCATTATTACTTTTCTTTGCCGTTTTGTCAACTTTCCCTCCTTTACCACCCCCCCTTTGCCCTTTAGTTTTTTGCCTTTTGGTTCCCCACTTTCTCTTCTCTTTCTCTGTACAGTCCCCTATCCTTGTCGTTCCATATGTATCTGTCTCCGTCTATCTCCATCTTTCTGTATCCTACCCATACTCTTTTTCCTTCCGCTCTTCTTTCCATCGCTATGTTCATTATTTCTCTTTGCACTCTTCTTTCCTCCCATGTTAAATCGTGACTTATATATATTCTTGTATTCTTTAATTTCTTCTTCTCCTCCATTACCTTCTGTTTTTCCTCCCATCCTCCGATTTCCGCCACCACCATCTCATTTTTCTTCTCTTTGTTTATTACTGTCACTTTTTCACCTCTACTTTTACATTTAATTTTTCTTCCAGCATCACTGCTAAATCTTTTTGTGGTTTTTCACTTCTCCACCCCTTTATCACGATATTATTTTTTCTTTTCCATCTTTCCTCGTCTTCCGCTTTTTCTCCAGTTTTCTATTCTCTCCACCAGTTTCTCTTTTTCTTTCTCCCACTTCTTTTCTCTTTCTCCCATTTCTTTTTTCATTTCTTTGATTTTTGTCTTATTCCTTGCATATTTTCTTCCATCTGTTTCATCATTTCTCTCATTAATTCTTTTAACTCCTCCATTTCTTTCCTTCCTCCTTCTGTTCTTGAGGTTTTTCCTTCGTTCTCCTCCGATATCTTTTTAACGTCTGGTGATCTTATTGTTTTCTTTCCTCTTTCAAATATTTGTTGCCTTTCTCTTTCCTCTTCCTCTCTCTCTCTTTTATTCATCCCTTTCCCCCTTTTGTTATTACTTATTATTTATTATTTATTTATTTTTTTTCAAATTTAGTTATTTATTTAATTTTTTTTTCTTTATTAATATTTTTTAAATTTATTGTTACTATGATTCTTCTAATTATATTTAATTAACGCCCACCACAAATATTCGAAAAAGTATATAAATAAAATTTTGTATTTCCCTGTTATCACAAGCGCGCGCTTGACCTTTAATCTAGTCCGCGATACCCGCTCGCCTTCGCATACGTTATCTTAGCCACCTTCACATTCCTCAACACGCTCACGTAAAATTAATTGCTGTAAATCACCTTCAATTACACCAAACTCCGTACTACTATTAAACTATTAAACACGTCTTCACTCAATCACCTTCAAAACACGACCGCTAATAGGTAATAAATACATTTGCAATCATGGCTTGTATATCGCTAACCGAAGACACTCGTAGCTCTAGGTGGTATAAAATCATGCTAATATAGGTAAGTGAATTGTAAATATTTTTTCCGTCGATCATCTGTTAATTGTGGTTAATAGTAATCTTAACGTATAATAATGTATCAGAAATAGATCGTTAATGACCCCTAGTAATGAACGATTTTAAACCAATGAATGGATTTCTATTAATGTACGATTTTGTATAGCAATCAATAAAATCGTTAGCAACCACTGATTTAACGATATTGCCCACGAATACTAGATATAACAACGGGTTAATTTAGTTTCCTTATAACTTCACACGTTTTACTAAGGTACGATCAACAAAAAAACTTTAAAACTAACTCGTTTGTTAATCTCGACAATATCAACGCGTTCGCTCGCTACACTCGCTCACGGCGTTAAAATGTCTCGATTATTAATCGCTATCATTAACAACCTTGTTTGTTGCATTACTATTAAGCGTTTTAAGAAAAAAAATTCCTAAAATTTTAGTTTTTATTATGACGTCACAAATCTGTCAAAATTTTAGTTGTTTGAATACGTTTTAGAGAATTTTAGTAACTGTATGTCTTTCAATTAAATTATAAACGTAAGAATCACTAAATTTAAAATTTTCGTTTACAATAGTTAAGTTTAATTTTCTTTCAGTTTCAATCACTGACATGATTTCCAATATGAAGAAGGATGGGTTAATTGAATTAAATAATTAACGGTGATTGAAAACAACCCACGAAGACATACCATTATTATTTGAGTACTTTTGAAGCATTGCCGAAGATGACTTGTTAATTGTATACCGGCCAGAAGCTGTAAGTGTCTTCGGTTACCGATACCACAGTATAATGTTTTGAGATTCAGTAGGACCACTCCTTGTCAGCACCTTTCATGTTTGTTCCAAAAATTTTTCTTGCGCTAGTTACCACGAGTAGATTTGAGTGGGAGAATTTTTAGCGCTAAATTGAAATCTTAAATATTTTTAATTCAAAGCGTCGCACAGTGGGGAAATAAGCAATTCTAGGAATTAATAATTCATTTTTATGACTATCGATAATTATGTTTTTTTTTTTTTCAAAACAACAAAAAGATAATCAAGTTACATTGTTTTGTTAGTAAAAAAGTGATTAGCTTGTCTAGTCGTTAATGACACATTGTCAAACTTAAGTAATATATTAATCTATTTTTATAAGTTTGTCAGTCAATTTTTGTTCATCAAACTGAAATAATTATCACGAAAGTTTAAAGCAGAGTACAGTTCATCTATCAAGTGGCTCTCCTACCTCAAGGTATGTACTAATTTTGTAGTATATAAATTTGGTAAAATACTTACTCATTATGTAAAAAATAAGTACTTCGTTTCCAATGGCAGAAAATCTGTAATTTTTATATTACAACCAATTCTATTAGACCTAAACTACGAAAATTCATGAAATGCCGGCCAATTGTTACTATGGCCTATTAAAGTAGACCATTGGCTTTCCAGTTCAAGTAAAATAAATTGCACCTTTTTGCTCTTTAATTGTGAACGATTTTCTTCAGAAAATGTCGATATCCTACAAAGAACTGTTCGAAGTGTGGCGCAGAGTAAATGCAACTACAAAGAAAACGACTGCAGTTATTGATTATGTTTTTATAAAAATGGGCTTATGTAATAGTAATGATAACAAACTATGTCAAAAAGCTAAAAGTTTTGCGAACTTTTACAAGTAGATTAAGTCAAAAGTGGGCAAAAGCCAATCGCAGTTTGCAAAAATTTAAAGCGCAAAACGAAAAATGGTTGGCAAAAGATATTATTTTGCCAACCTTTACATCAACCATTTTACCGAAACCAGAGGCACTAGACATACCAGGACCATCAACACGAAGACCTGGGCGCCCTTCCAAAAAGTTTTCTGAAGTAAGTGACCAATCTAAACGCAAGAAAATTTCTTTCTTGTTGGAAACGGCTTCTCATGAGCAGTTAATGTTTGCGACAAGCCGAAGTTTACATAAATCTGGAAAAAGAGATGCTGCAAAAATTTTGGATGAACTGGAAACCACACCAAAGAGAGCGTTCAAAATTAAAAAAGCTTTCCACTCTCCTGCAAAATCTATAATACCGTACACACCAGAATAAGCATTGGCTTTATACATAGATGGACATTGCACAAAAAATTCTTACATTTTGATGCAGTCTGGCGCTAAACTTTGAAATGCTAATATATATCCATCATATGACACGTTGAAAATTGCGAAGCAAAGTTGCTACCCTAATGAAGACTCCATAACAATCACTGATATGTCAGCTGAAGTAAGGTTACAAAGTCTCGTTGATCACACTGTTCGGAGACTGATAGAAGCTCATAAAGATGTTGTAAATCACATAGTCGCCACATCTCAAGATTTTTCAATTATTTACAAATGGGGCTGCGATGGAAGTGCAAACCACTCTACGTATAAACAGCAGCTTACTTCACAAGCCAAAGAAGACGAAGTAACTTTGCCCGTGACAAATACGGATGAGTATTTATTTGCTGTTTGTATTGTGCCACTCCAACTTAAAGCGGGAAAGGCAATTATATGGCAGAACCCTCGGCCTTCTTCTGTTCGCTATTGTAGGCCCATAAAAATAGTTTTTAATAAAGAGACTACGGAAATAATTAAAAAAGAAATCAATATAATTGAAAAACAGATTAAGGAAATTTTACCAACCAAGTTGAAGATAAACAATAAAGATATACATGTAAATCACATGTTCAAGTTGACAATGATTGATGGCAAAACCTTTTCTGTTATCTCAAAATCATCATCACAAAATTGTGGAATTTGTGGGGCAACGCCAAAAATGATGAATAATTTAGAAAGTGTTGTAAATTGTCAACCAGATAAGACTATGTACAGTTATGGCCTTTCCACATTACATGCCTGGATACGGTGTTTCGAGTGTGTTCTGCACATATCGTATCGTCTTACTGTTATGAAGTGGCAAATTCGAGGTCAAACTGAAAAATTAGCCGTAAAAGAGACAAAAAAAGTGACCGACCAACTAAAATTAAAAATGAATCTGTTGGTTGATATACCCAAACCTGGATTTGGAACAACCAACGATGGAAATACGGCTAGGCGATTTTTTAGTCAACCTTTGCTTGCTGCATCTGCTACAGGGGTTAGCGAAGACTTAATAAAACGTTTTTCGGTAATATTGAGAACAATGGCCTGTGGATACGCTGTAAATGTTAAAGCTTTTAGAGAGTACGCGATGGATACAGCAAAAATGTACGTTGACATCTATCCTTGGTACTATATGCCATCAAGTGTTCACCGAATTCTGATTCACGGTGCCGAAATTATAAAATCAGCAGAACTCCCTATTGGTATGTTTTCTGAAGAAGCTCTAGAATCAAGGAATAAAAACTTTAGAAATTATAGAGAAAGACACACCAGAAAAATGTCCCGTGAAAAAACAATGCGTGATTTATTAAACACTTTACTGTACTCTTCCGATCCAATAATATCTTCAATTTCTAAAACAACTTCAATTCAGCGACGCTACAGTCAACAACTTTGTAAAGATGTTTTGAAGTTGTTGTCGGAATCAGAACTGCCATTAGAACAAGTTGAATCACATTCGTTGGATTGTGAAAGCGAATAGCTCACAAATACGAAAAAACCTATGGGTAATAATTTAATGTTTAAGTATACTTAATATACAGTATCTCCACGGATGAGGTTTACAAAAGGTCAAAGGGACTAAAAATTTTATGATACAAAAAGTCACCTTTGATAAAAGTTTTCGCTTTCTCTAAAAGTAAGATTTGCCATGATAAACTTTAATTTGGTTACAGGGTGGGTAGAAAATACAAAAATGTTAATTTGCGTAATGAACACATCTTGTTTTATTTTTCTCCTCCAAAAGAACAAATTATTAAAATGTGCTTTAAATAAAATCCCATATCGCAGTAAGTATAAAATTTCATTTAAATCACATTTTATATGTTCTTTTCAGAAAAAATGATAAACAAGATGTGTTGACTACACAAATTAACATTTTTAACACACCCTGTACAACAAAATAAAAGTTTCTTAATGTGAATCTTACTATTAGAAAAAGCAAAAACTTTCGTATCTTTCAATTTTTAGTTCATTTTGTAACGCGCACGGCCTTAGATTTCAATGTAATTTTTTTTTTAAAACTCAGCGTTATCCTTATTTTCGCTACAATAATTATTTTCTTTTTATGGACAGGATCGCCTTTTTTAAAATAAATCAACAAAATTCAATTTTCAAAAATAACTAAACTTTAATATATGTGTGTAGATCGATTGGATAATGATTTTCCTTCAAACAACTTAATAAAAAAAACAATCTAAATTCACATAAAAGTTTGGTGATCACCAAAAGCTGATTTATAAAGTAAAAACCTAAAAATACCATGCAACATTTAAACGCAAAACAAACTTTAACAAAAAATAATAAAATTCAAAAAAAAACCTTATTTGTCATTCTTCCCTTTATATTCCTTTTATTTAAATTTCACTGGTTTTTCATCATAAAACCAAATTTTTCTTTCTATAACGTTTTGAAGATTCTTCTGTTTTCTTTATACATATCTGGTTTACACTTATTATTTTGTTTTAAGCATTTTTTCCGTTTTTCTTTGCACATTAATTCTTAAGAAAAAAAACAGTCTTTCGCCTACTTTCTTTCTCGGCTACCTCATTGCGACTCCTTTGCTGCCGCTTCCCCTTCTTTTTTCCCGTCTCTCGCTGCTCTTACGTCTTATCTCTGCTACGTTTGCATGAATTTTTGCACGTCTTCCATATACGAGGCACTAGCATAAACATTAAGTCTAATTATCTTTGTTTTAAACACCCACTTTTTATGATGTATTTTGTGTAATATACTGTACCGTTACAATTTGTTCTCTTGTAAACCCCATCCGCTTACATACTGTACAGACGTTCTTGTTAAGGTTGTAGTTGTAAAATACTGTTTTTTTTTGTATTAAAATAAGTTTATTATATTACAACAAATTATCTGACGTTATATTAACCCTTGATTAACAAGGCACTGTAAAATGACAAATTTAACAAGACTGTGTCATTTATGACACCTGCCATTTTCTTTATATCTGACTTATTTTGACTCATATTTTAGGTCACTGTATTATAATTACTGACTTTTTATTGTTGTAATTTCAATAAATAGCATTTTATAACCAATAAATTATTAAAAATGAAGATAAAAATGTAAGAAAATTTTATTTAAGTACAAAACCAAAATATAATATTAGTTCATTATGAAAATAAAAATGGAACTAAAATTTTCAAAAAAAATTTATGAAATGAAAACAAATAAAAATAAACAAACCAAACAAAATCATTGAGGGCAGTTATTTTCAGATTCTCTGCAGTCGGGGCAACTAAACTTGTCGTTCCTGATAGAGTGTTCACCACATATGCTTCTTTGACACTTGCCACAGTATCGTGTACCTCTTCGATTTTTTTTGTAGTGGCAGAAAGTACATTTACCGGGTCTTCCCGATGGTGGATTAGGTGTATTTTCTGGATTTATTTCAGTTAGGTTTTTTCCTAACAAGTTTGTCATTTCTGCACGAAGGCTTCTGGAAAGAAACTTGTTTGAAAGCCTTTGATTTATATATGGTTTTATCAGGGCGAAAGAAAGATTTTTCAAAAATTTTGAACGGCAGAAGTTACTCTGACCTTCATGAGCTCCATTCAACTGGTAAATTACGTAAGCATTTAGAGCTGAAGCATCCAACACTCCAAAGAAATACCTTAGAGGCCAACGTCTGGTCTTTCGTGTCGTTGTTTTAGCATGACATAATTTATCGAATACATCTACTCCACCTTTAGTTTGATTATAGAATAAAATGACTTCAGGTTTTAAACTTTCCTTATCAATTTCCCCCGTTGAATGCATTGTTGATAATAAAACAACATTCTTGTTTTTCTTTGGAATGTGCGAGGCTAACATAACATCTGGATCATAAGCAAAAAGTGATGACTTAATAGGACGTTTGGTGTTAAGAAGCTGTGGCGGTATCTCTCTTTTATTTTTCTTTATCGTTCCCACTAGGGTTAACTTCCGTTTAAGTAATTCTTGAGCCAGTTTGTAAGAAGTATACCAATTGTCAGTGGTTACATTCCTATTGGTACCTACTATAGAGTCGGTAAGTTTTAGAGTGTACTCAGTGGGCAGCAGAATATTTTTATCTCTCATCTCTACCTTACCAGTGTAAGGTATTCCACCACAGAAGTAGAACGTTTTAGCATCGCACATCGAGATAATCTTTAGTCCATACTTATCTGGTTTCTGGGGCATATACATCCTAAACGGACAACGACCACGAAAACTTAAAAGTGTCTCGTCAATAGTAACAAATTCAGATGGGGCGTAATATTTCCCACAATTGGCCACAAAAAGTGTCCAAATTTCTCTAAATGTTACTTCTTCTCTTCAATCGATCTGTTTTTGAGTCAAAACGTAAAGCTCTCAACAGAAATTAAAATCTGTTCTTCGTCATAACACACCTAAATATTGGTGGCCCGAATATGGCAGAAAACATATCACTTGTAGTCAAACCAGATTTTTTTAAAACTCCAGACATGAGCAGTAAACCAAAAAATGCATTCATTTCTTCAGGATCAGTTTTTGAAATGTAATACTGTTTTGAATTGAATTTTTGGGCTAACCTTTCTATTTCTTGGTTTGTATAAATAACTATATTTTCAACTATATCAGCTGAAAAAAACAAATGAAATATTTCAACTTCATTTCTAAGATCTTTTGCTTTCCCTTTAGAACCAGGTAAATGGGTCACCAAGGTCTGTCTGCCCATATGGTTTCTAAATCTTTGCCCAACATAAAATTTATATCACCTTCAATCACTGTATCCTTATTGTAATCAATATCCATTACTTCTTCATTGTCACTAAAAATGTCTTCTTCATGATCAGTTTCTATCAAAAGCTCATCTTCTAGTTCACTGTTAGTGTCATTTGACGTAGTATCATCTTCACTTTCACCTAGATGCTCTATTTCATACAATAGTTCCTCGTCTGTTAAAAATCGCCGTGATGCCATAGTGAAAAAGATAACAAAAAAGTTTAACGTAAACAACAAGACAGTGGCACGCGTGACACCTACTACAACACTCCTCAATATACTGTATCACTATTTCTAAAATTGAGCAAATCTGATGCGCACAACTACCTCGACATCCCGATGAATACTGGACTGAAAGGTACTGGAGGTATAGACCGTGTGATCTGCACCGTTGAGCGCCTGCGTACAAACTAAAGTGATAGGTGTCATAAATGACAGTCTTGTTATACAAGGATTAATAAAGTATTTGTCGTTAAATACAATTTTCTTGTAAACTCGTAATTAATATGTCCTAAAATTGAGCTTTCTCCCACTGTGCGTCGGTGCCATTCACTTTTTCACGCCGGATGTTATTTTCTTTTTAAATCAATTTTATGCTATTTATGTAATAACAACGGAAATTGTTTAATATTGTTAAAACAAACTAGTTTGTTTAAATTTTTTTAACGTGCAACATCCACCATTACTAAAATTGTATACTGAAATCAAAATCAAAACAGAACTCCTAATGTAAACTTTAAAAACTTATTAGAGTATCTAGAACTCTTGGGAGCAGTTTTTGTTAGCCGGAATTGCGATTTTATAAAGGTGGAAGCATGGGTGACAGTTATTTTAAGGAAGTGTTCATCGCAATAGTTGCAGAATTGCTCATCAATTATTTTTGATTCCACGACTTTTTCTTTACATACAGTTTTTTGAGAGATCCAATTTTCTCTGCAGTTTTAATTTTTATCAACTATTTGCAGTCAACGCTCATGAGGTTTGCGAAAAAACATCTGAAAACAAAGAAAAAATAATACCTTATTAGACTATGTATTAATCTATACCTTTCGAGGATTTAACTGGAGTCGTTTCTAAATCTAAATAATGAAAACTGCAATCGGGTTGTACTTGTAACCTACAATGACACATTTGATTAATGAAAAAGAAACTTTAAAGTCATAAACTACGTACCCTACTTCTCACCCTCAATTGTAGAACTTGATGTGTGTATTAATTGATTCGTTTGTTCCATAGATTTTGAAACCTAAAGAAAACGTTTTATATGTACACGATTGGTTTTTCAAAATAACCTTTATATATCAATGTTAATTGTGTTAATTTTAAAACTTACGACAGTCTCCCCGTGGTGCACTAACAGCAGCAGCAATGACGAAAACATCCCATCTTCTAAATTACTGCTGCATATTTTGAATTAGTTGTAACAATAGTTACCACCTTTTATTATCAAATCTGTACGATCGCTATTTCTAAGCCAATTTTTACATATACATTACATATATAATTCAACCGATGTATATAAAGGTATGAATTTACTTTTCAAAAATTCACCTTATTGCATCAGCTGGTATACAAAAAAAACTAAGGTTTGAATTATTACTACTATTATTTTTAGCGAACAAATGATAAATATTACATTACACAAAAACTTTAATAAGATTATGCTGAAAAAGGTTATAAAAGCAGTAAACAATAAAAAATACTAAAAACAAGCTACTGTGCTAGTTACCACGAGTCGATTATGTTCGGTGAAATTTTCTGGAAAAATATTCCTGACAGTGATCCTACTGATTCTAAAAGCATTAAACTGTAGCGATACCATTGACTAAAGGCACGTCTACATCTGACATTTATTACATGGGATTTGTGTCGGACAGTCATTTTTGTAAAAGTAAACCGGCATAAAATTTATGTCTGAGATATATGTAATATGTGTCTGCACATCTATACAAATAATGTAAACACTACTACGTCTGCAAGTTCCTACTGGCCTGAAAGAAATCGCGTTAGTCGACTCGTCTACTGTTGTGTGTGTGTGTGTGTTGGGTAATTTATTCTCGTTTTAAAATAATTATAATACACAAAATGGGTGAGAAAAAAGAATGGCTGAAAAGTGATATTGATGAATTAATTAATACGTACCACAATAAACGTGAATTGTGGGTTGTTAAAAGCAAAGTTTATAAAGATAGAGTTAACAAACGGGATGCACTAAGTGAGATTGCGGAAAAATTTGAGACCACAGTGGAAAACATTTAATAGTGAGTTGAAAAAAACTGGTAAGAAAAAATCAAAACAAAGTATTGATGAACTTTATATATCAAAGTAGCCTTATTTTAAACCGTTTTTATTTCTACAAGGTGGTCTAATGTTATTGTTATTGACCATTTTTAAGTACTAATAATCTTTCACACGAAAGGGTTGTAAACAAATAGGTGTTATAGTTATAATTCTGTTAGTATTGTGTATTATGTTACTATAAGTTAGCTCACATAATGTAGTATTGCGACAATGGTTAATTTTTATACGGCACATCTGAATGTGCGATCATTGCTATCATAATTTGACTTATTCTCTGATTATCTCCGTAGATCGGGACATGACGTTGTTGCTATATCTGAGACTTGGTTGACTGAGATGATGTGGTATACGCCCCTGGGTATCGTTTTATTCGATTGGATCGTCCTACACGGGCAGGTGGTGTTGAGTTTTATATAAAAGATTATTTAAAATTTGAAATGAGTAATTGTAGCTCTATTCGAGATTTCGCCGAATTTGTTTCTATTACTATTCACTTAAGCAACACCAAACTTGCTGTGTGTGTCTTATATAGACCGCCTTCAGCTAATGTGGAACATTTCCTTGAGTTCATAGAGGATGTATTTCCAGATACCATCTTATCACATAATGATTTTGTTTGTCTTGAAGATGTTAATATTGATCTTTTAGGCCAATCTTCTTATGTTCGTCGTTATATTTCTATTTTAAGTGGGCTGGGGTTGAGGCAGCTTATTGACAAGCCTACACGGGTAAGCAGATCCTCTTCTACTTTGATTAATCATGCCATTTCCGCTGCATATTCTCCCGTTTTTGAATCTGGAGTAATTGATTCCTTTGGTTTGTCTGATCATTTTCTGGTGTTTGTAACACTTAATTATAGTTATACAAACCGTATAAGCCTTCTACTCATTGGCTCACTGATAACGTTAAATTAATAATGAAACTGCAAAATAGAGCTTTGCGCCGTTTTAAGCGTGATCGTGACTCTACAAAATGGGATTATTACAAATCGTTAAGAAATCTTGTTAACGCATCTGTACGCAGGAAAAAGAGAGCTTATTTTGAATATATTGTATCTTGTAATAAAGGTAACACTGATAAACTCTGGAAGACAATTAAATCTCTTAATGTGCAGCGGTCGCCTGCTAGTAATCTATCTCCTCATCTTCGAAATCCTGATAGAATTAACACATTTTTTGCTGATTCTTATAATAGTTTAATTACTCCTTCTGATAACTTAATTTCATACTATACTAATAAAGTTAAACCTGGAGTTACGGAAGTGTTCTCATTTACGCTGGCCTCTCAGCAGGAAATTGAAGAGGTATTATATGGTATCAAGACTGATGCGGTAGGGCCTGACGAATTGAGTATACGAATGATACAACTTTGTTGTCTTTCCATTTTACCAGTTGTGACGCATATTATAAATTCATGTTTACTCGAGTCCACTTTTCATCGTTCTTGAAAAATTGCACATGTTCTACCAATATCTAAAACAATATTACTTGATTTCTCGAAAGCGTTACTATCAACCATAATCTATTATTTTCTATCCTGCAATTCATAGGATTTGACGCGTCTTCTTTAAATTTCATTAAACAATTTTTAGGTAATAGGTCTCAATGTGTCAGACCTTATGATAAGTTGTCTAAATCTACTTTAGTTTCCTGTGGCGTTCCACAAGGCTCCGTCCTTGGACCCTTACTATTTTCCATTTATACGTGTAATATTTTCCAATGCCTAAACTCGTGTAAGTTCCACTTGTATGCTGATAACTCACAATTATACTTTTTGTTTAAAGCATCTGATTATTTAAGAGCACAACAATACATAAACACAGATCTCTCAAACCTTTTACGGATGCCTCACGACCACTGCCTCAGTTTAAATCGGGCGAAATCATCGGTTCTTTTGTTCTGTGGCAAGACTGTGAGGAATTTCCTCGAGACTAATATATCTATCAATCTGGGTGATAATGTTCTTGTATTTCAGCATGAAGCGAAAAATACAGGGTTAATCTTGGATTATTGATCTTAGGTTTAGAAGTCATATATCTTCAACAATTAGAAAAGCATACTCGTCTTTTCGAACGATCTATCCGTATCGTCAATCTCTCTCTCTTTTGCGGAATTTGAATAGTTATTACTGCCTTGTTGTGTCAACGGTAACATGCTTTGAGACCTATTATTATCTTCACGTCTCCAACTTCCCGGTATTACTTCACCCGTGTCTGGATGTTCTCGATCAAATGTACCTTCTGGAGCATAAATCTGAATACACTCGACATAATACCAAAAGCATTTTCCACGATTCTTTTTGCTCTGGAAAGTCTGTAGTTATAAATTTTCATTGAACCTTGGCTGTTTAATGGATGTGGTTTCATTAAATGTGGTTGCAAAGGAAACGTACCCATAATGATCTTCCTGGAAATGGCGCTTTTTCCAATTTCTTTTCTTCCGCGTTAATACAATTTGACAGCTGTAAAAACTCCCCCATAGACCTTCTTTCATTGCAGCCAACAGTAGTGATTAGAAATTTATAGTCTGCCATTAAGACAGTTCTATGTTTTCCCTTATAATTAAAGTAATAACTCTAATGGTGTGCTAGGTGCCTAAAAGAGAAAACGATTGATTATAGTTTATCGAGAATCTAAAATTGTAATTTTATTATGATTTTCCAGGGCGATGTTAAAGTGGAAAATGAAAGTGAAAACGAGAGCAAGCTGAAGTGAATCCTATTGATAATATTACAACTATAAACCAGAAAACTGCAGAATTCTAAAAAAAAAGAAATAATAATTCACACGAAAGTGATGTAATCATGCAAAAAGCTCTACATGTCTTAAATGAACAAGAGGATCAGTATGATGTTTTTGGTAAATATATAGCAACTGAAGGGAAAAACCTTTCTTCTGAATATTTACGTAAAAAGTTAAAAAGAAAATTTCAGCAGGCCATCTTAGAGATAAGTGAGGATGAATAGCGGCTCAATGCTGTTACCGGCGCATACAGTAATCCAGGTTCTGTGGATTTATATTCTGGCCATAGAGCTGATACCAATGCTCACAATAATCCAGGGTCCGTGAGTTCATATTCTGGCTATACAAATTATAAAAGAACAAGTTTTAGCAAACTGGTGTTTACAGAAGAATTAATGGAAAAAATACGTAGAAAATGTGCCTAAATCCTTGGGACGTTTTAATACAGTTTTTTCACCAGAAAAAGAAACTGGCGGAATATGTCAAAGAAATGGATCGCCGTTTTTATGATATAACCATGCAAGATCTAATGACTTTCGCCATTCAGTTTGCTAATGCCAATAAAATAAAGCATTGTTTTAATAAAAGTTTGAAGACGGCGAGTAAGACGTGATTGCGAGGTTTTTGTCAATGAAATCATATCACACTGCGTAAACCTGAGCAATCAATGTTCCTTAGTTTTCCTTAGTTCCTTACTTTTTAAAACCCCGAAAATAATGTATGAAAAGTACAATTTCTCTGTCAATCAAATTTATAACATGGATGAAACATATATCAACTGTTCCAAACAAGACTCCAAAAGTTCTAAGTGTGAAGGGCAAAAAACATGTCGGTAAAGTCTCTAGTGGAGAACGATGAGAACCGTTTACCGCAGTTTGCTGGATGAATGTCGCTGGTTATTATGTTCCACCAGCGTTAATTCTTAAAAGAAAAAGAATGAATCACGATTTATTCCAAGGGGACCTAAATGGAACTTTTTGCTTGATTCCAGACTCAGGATTTATTAATTCCGAACTTTTTCTGAAGTGCATAAAACGTTTCCGAAATAATGTTAAACCATCTCCTGAAAAACCGGTGCTATTGCTTTTAGATAATCACTCCTCACACAGAAGTCTAGATGTTATTCGGTATTGTAAGAAGAATTTTATACATTTGTTATCTCTCACGCGAGTCACAAAATCCAACCCCTCGACAGGGGACTTTGGGCCATTTTAAACTGCTTACAGCAAAGTTGTTGAAAACTGGTTAGTGTCTAACCCTGGGATGCCGGTTACCTCAAAACATGTAGCTGGTTTATTTAAAACCGCATACAATAAATACTGTTGTTCTACAAAACCTGAAAAACTGATACCTTTTCCTACATTAACAGAAAAACAGCAAAGACGAAAACACAACCAGAAATCAGAAATCCTGACGAGTACTCCATATAAAGATAAGCTAGAAGAACAAACAAAAGCAAATACTAAAACTGTTAAACGAAAAATTACTGAAAACCTTTCTGGAAAAAAGAACAATATTAAGAAAAAATCAGGAAGAACGAAGCAGAAATGTGAATTTTTTTTAAAATAAACTACTTCTGTAAGTATGTGGGTTCCTTTTTTCCCAAATGCAATATTTGAAATATTTTTTTTATAGTTAAAAAAAACCCTTAGATGCGTACCTTTTGTACCTTTACCCTACCCATCCAGAGGAAAGCGTAGCTTTCCGATGTTGCCATGTCTATGGTAAAACCCAATGTAAAATAAAATTCTCTGATAATTATATCTCATTGTCATCTATCGGCCAATAGTGTAAATTTACGTAGTAAATGAATAATAACTATTAATTGCTTTAAAACGTTTTATAATAACCAAATGGATTCGACCTCCTTCAATAAAGATTTACAATAATTCAGTGATTCTAGTCAATCCAGTCATAACGAAAGTACTATTCTCAATTTGCAAGAACCACGATTTGATTTTCAGTAATCAGGCAGATTATGCAGTTACATTCAAAACATTACACGCGGATTTGAATAAATTAATGGTAATTCTTATTCGCTTCAATATAAATTTGCCACATAACCGTTACGTAACACTAGAAACTTATTGAAAACTATGAAAAAAAAAATTTTTAAGTGGTAGATTCAGGCCAGTATTACCATTTTGGCATTTTTGTGAAGTATGCAAACTGCTTGATAAATATTAGTTGAAATTCAGTTGACATAAGTTTTTCTTTTGTAAAAGAAGGTGAAGATAATATATCTTACTAAGTGATTCTCAACTAAAAAAGACAAAATGTATTAGTAGCTACTCTACAATCGGTAATTAGTAAATAACCTTAGTTTCATATTTTTTTAGTAGTAGTAGTTACAAATCCAACATGGAGTTCCAGTAGATGCTCCTACATTAAATACAGTCATTGTTGATGTTATAAAGGACTTGCTTGTAATTTACAAATAGACGCCGGTGTGGAGTACGAACCGGGAGTAATGTCACATAACATATGTACAAAGCAACATTTCCTTCATTAACAATTACAAAGCGACGAGGTTTTTTTGTTTTAGAATCAGGAATTTGCAGTATTAGAATGTTATCTTGATCTTCAATGTCATCCAGTAACATCTTTGATATTTCGTCGCATCGAAAAACTCCCGAAACAACAAAAATAAACGCGACCTGTAAATACATACAAGAAGAAATTCTCCAAAGACTTTAGGGTTTCTGCAAACTTGCTTTTTTCGCAAAATACACAAGAAATACTTCTTCCGTAAGTGAAGTAACTTTTTTTCCTCGACGCCAATCTTCGAAAATTTGAAATGCTCTTTCATACCGCTCTTTTGATTTACCCGGTAACAGATCGTCAGTAACAGCAGGCGTAGCTTCACTCATATCAAATGGAATGCCCTCGCAATGATTTTGGTCTTCTGTCATTATTTTATGAATTAACAACCAATTTCTAAAATTTGTAAATTTCGTCTTTTTTTACTATTTAATACAAAACACGTCAATAAAATCTCTTACTTGACTCGGAACTTTAAAATACTGGATACAAAGTGCCCCGTATTTTAATTTAGCTCCTCATCAGTAATGTGCGGTTTTCCTGACTTTTATGTAAATAACTATTTGTTACAGAATACTTAGAACACATAATATGCAAACAAAATATTCTTCAATCTACAATCGTTGATATAAACCAGAAATTAAATGAGTAAGAAAAACACAGATATGTCGAATCTAACAAAGAAAATGGAATATTAATTTTCTCTGTGATAGAGAATTTATGGTAAATTTTGAAGCTGATTTAAATTTCCTTCAAAATATAAAAAAAATTTGTAAATAAAAACAATTATTTATTTTGGTGGCGGTACCATGTACGATTTTGTTTTCCAAGCAACACAGAAATTAGTAGGTATAACCGTTTATGTTAATGTATTAAAATGGGTTGGAAAGTGAATTGAACGCTCCAAAAAAGAAAATCAAGGTCTGATTTATGATCATGTCTGAGTGAATTAGAAGTTATAAGTTGTGTTAAATATTCCTGAATATATTTTTACAACGTTTTAATATTTTATTAAAATGACAAGCATACGTACTAAATACGTATATACACTAAATCTAGAAGAGGTACAAAAAACTTAGATATTGTATGTTTTCCCTTTTTTACATTTAAATAAAGGGTTTCATAAGAGTTAACAATAAATCAACACTTCAATTCGATAGTACATATTTAAAGTTTGCAAAAAAACGACGCCTAGATTTACTTACTTATAACAGTGTATTAATGTACCCTTAGCAGCGCCCCATCAATTGTATCATTGTTTCCCGCATATGGGACATTTTGATGCGATTTCTAAGAATTACGCAAATATTTTTTTTTTATTTAGGATCAGTCAATTTTAGAGAGGTTTTATTAAAAATAAGTTAGTTGTTATTTTATTTTACGAAAAATAAAATTTTAAACCTATCACATTCCGAAAGTATTAGTATTTGAAAAAGGCTGTATCAATGAGCCCCCACTTCTTCTACTGATGTCAAAATTTATAAAATAATATACGATGTTTCCTTAATTTCTAATTTCTATCATACTTGGTAATTTCTATAACTGAATCGAACTTTACTTGCTAAAACTCTGGAACGAATAAAACTATCTGTTAAATTGTAAACAGACCATTATCTTGGCCAATTAATGATTTGTTATATTTAAAATTGGTACTATAACAGACAAGGAAAGAATATAATTTACAATTACTTACATAAACAATCATTAAATTATATTATGCGTTGCAGATGATTTTAACAAAGCAAATAAAAAATTAAAGAGATTGGAGGAAACTTCTGACATTTAATCTGATATTAAAGGAAAGAAAAGAAAAAGGACATTAAACATAGAATAAATTCAAGCGATGAAGAAAGTGTATCAGATGATTCATTACCACATCCTCAAATTCAATGCCTATTGCATTGTCATCAAAATCATAATACGAAGAATACACGACTCCTTTAGGAATTCATAATAGTTGGTTACTGACTAGTTGCCATTGGCTTCAACATCTAAAACTCTTGAAAATAATTGTAACAATCACTTGCTGGGATTTAACTGAGTTACATGAGGTGCTTATAGATATATTTGATTTTATTACAATTATTTAATTTATTTAAATTATAGATAAAGTAAAAGGACCAGGAAATATTAGGGATCATATGGCAAAAACAAACTCCTTTCTAGACAGCTTCCTTAGATGTTCCAGTACAGTTATCATTGTCAACACATGCTGCACTGGTTAGTTTAGAAGACTCAAATGCTCAAAATCAAACCAATTTGGTAATAGATTTATATAACTCATTAAAAAATTGTAATATATCACACATTTTTATATACATTTTAGATATTTCTTTGTCATTATTTGGTAGAGCAAGCGTTACTTCATTCACTAATAGCATTTTGATACATATCTTCACGAACAATTTGGCTTGTGACTACAACTTTTGTGGCAACAAAAGTGTGCGTTTGTGAATCTATATTTGAAAAAAGTAGATCGTAAGTTGAAAGTGTTTCAAATTATAATTTTTTATTAGCATGTTTTAAAATTACAGATGCCATCCAGTTAAAATTATCAGTAGTCGGCCATTAAGAAAAAAGGAATGTAACCTACTTGTTCTCAAAAGTTTTGTTTCAATTCACTTCTTTGTCTCTATACTATTATCTGGTCATTTAAAATTTTTAGGAATTAACTCTGTTGAATAGCTTATTCATATATTTATTGACCCTTGCAAAGATCTGTATGTGATCGATTTTTTAGTTTATGATGTACATATGTTAATACATTTGTGTGATGATGATGCATTTGGTTCTTTAGATAATTTTTCGGCTTTTATATTCAAAAATTATTTGAGTTAAATAAAAAAAATAGTAACTGCAAAAAATTCATCGTTGACTGTCTGAAGTAAATTTTACTTTAGAACAAAGAACAAATAAAAACTAATGCGAAAATGAACATTTAACTGGACCGATAGTAGAATTGGAATATTGTCAATGGCATAAACAGTATAAAAAGTTTAATTACCAAAATATGGTTTTAACCAATCATTCATTTCTTAAAGTAGATTCTTAGTGCTTGTTAAACGATAAACGAGTTCTTCAAATACACAATTTTTAAGAACTAACGAATGTCACTCATATTGTAACCGTCGTTTGATTTTGTCCTATTTCTTTTGCGAAAGACTTTGACTTGATTTTATTCGTTTTGTGTACTTTGGGATTGTTTGAGTAATTTAATGAAGTTAGTTCACATTTTAAATTTATCTTTGTCAATCAAATTTGTAAGTAAGTTTTATATTCAATTGCTACAAAAGTATTACGCTGCTTAAAGATCCGTATTCTGTATTTACGTTGACTTGGCGTTTTCTTTGTTCTGGTAAAGTTCCAGATGTATCTAATTTATGTTTCCCTTTTGAGATACTATTGTAAGTAGATATATTTTAGTTGGTTATCTTAAGTTTGTTTAAAAGTTCATTGTATTAACTACGCGCATTTAGATTTGAGTCATGTTTAATTTTACAATTTATCAAGTAGCAATTTATGTTGCAAAACCGTTGTAAGAGTGATGAAAAATATTGAAAATCCATTGATATTTGCAATATTGAGGAATATGACAAAGAAACTATGTAAAAGTAGCATTGTCAATAACAACTCTGTTAGAAAACATTAAATTTCGTCGTTGTTTCATTGCTGATAAATGCTTTATTCTTTTTGGCATCTAATGTACGGGAAGGTAGGGTAACTGTACGCACAGGGTAAGTGTACGCAGGCAATTTTATCAATGTTTAAAAAATTTTCAAATTTCAAACTAGCAGCGCTACCTCTGACCTAACATATTGTACTAACCTAGCTGAAATCAAATCAAATTCTTCTATATTTACATATCAACACTACACGTGGAAGTTTAATATGCAACTTCATGTAATTTGTGACAGTTACAAAATACGCTGTAAGTACTTTATTTATTAAATATATTTAATGAATACTGCATGTATTATATGCTAATGGTATTAGTGGTCGTTACCAATTATAATTTTTTTGAAAAAAGATCACTGCAACTTTTTTTTTCAATTGTGATTGTTGATGTTAAATGTTGTGGCAACTGTACGCAAAATCGAAGGGGTAAATGTACGCGCATATACTTCCCCCAAAAATGATTTACCTAAGTAAAACAGGTATCTCCAATAAACCGTATCCATTTCAGATGCCACGAACGTATAAAAGAAAAACCAATAAAGGTAATTGGACTGCTGAACAAATGAAAGCAGCTATTGCGTCTGTAGAGGGCGGTATGTCAATTCGGGGAGCAGGTAAAGAATATGGTATTCCGCAGTGTACTATACGAAAAAAAATTAAGCTTCAAACAATTAATAATAATGCCATTAAAGAACCACATTTAGGCAGATTTCCTATTTTTGCCGAAGCTCAAGAAATAGAGTTAACGAATCACGTAATAAATATGGCCAAAATGTTCCATAGTTTAACACCACTTCAGTTTCGAAAATTAGTTTATAGTTACGCGGAAGCCAAGAAAGTTAAAAATAATTTTAATAAAAATACTAAAATGGCCGGAAAAGACTTCTATTATGGGTTTCTTAAACGGCACGGAAATGTATCCCTAAGAAAACCGGAAGGCACTAGTATTAATAGAATAAAAGCTTTCAATAAAAATTATGTTAAACTTTTTTTTGAAAATCTCGGTAATCTTTTCGAAAAGTACAAATTCACAGCAGACAATGTATACAATGTAGATGAAAGCGGCATCACGACTGTACAACGGCCTGCCAATATATTGAGTCCCAAAGGAATTAAACAACTTGGCGCTAAAATTTCAGGAGAGAGAGAAGGAAAAACGTCACAATAATTTGCTGTATGAGCGCAAGTGGCAAGTACATTGCGCCAATGTTTATATTTCTACGAAAGAGAATGGGTCCGTGATTAGACAAGAATGGCCCCCCTGGAGCCATTTACACATGTGCACCTTCAGGTTGCAGTAACGAAAATTTATTTTTTGACTGGCTTCAGCATTTTTCCAAAAGTGTTAAACCCACTGCAGATGAACCTGTCCTGTCTTAGACAATCATGTAAGCCATATTAGTTCAAAGATATATAATTTTAGCAAAAATACTGGCATAGTTTTGCTAACACTACCGCCTCACACGTCCCACCGCCTACAACCACTCAATTTAACATTTTTTGGACCTTTGAAGTCGGCATATAATAGGGAGTGTGACCTTTATTTAATACATCATGAACGAATAACAACTTACGACCTTGCCCAAATTTTTGCAAACGCTTATACTAGAGTAGCTAACATGGATAAAAGCTATTTCGGGTTTTAATGCAGCAGGAATTTACCCGTATCAGCCAAACAAATTCTCAGCTGAGGATTTTGCACCAGCCGCAAATTTTACTGCTGTCGAATTAGACAAACTAATTCTACCTGGAACGGGAAATGGAGCAGAAACTGTAGAAGAAGAGACTAGGGAGCATTTGCAGCACATATCAGTTGATGTTCTGTGTCCAATTCCCGGCCCAAGTGGAGTAAAAACCAAAAGAACGACTAGACCTAAACAGAAGTAAAAAATCTGGACCCAGACGCAAAAAAAGAAGAACTGATGCTAGTGAAAAAAAAAGAAATCAAAAAACTAAAATACATAAAGAAGTCGAGAAAAAACCAATGAATAGGCAAACTACTCTAAAAAGAAGGTTGTGTGAGAGCAGCGACGAGTCGGATGATGAAAACATTGATCCAAACACTATATGCGATGATGACGAATTGAATGATTTATCAGATACCGATAAAGAATTATGTTTAATTTGCGGAGATGAACCAATTAAAAGTGAGACTTGGTATAGGTGTACCTTGTGTTCCGGATGGGCACATCCGTTATGCAGTAGTTGGGATACCCCCAAGAACTATGTATGTGATTTTTGTTTCAAATAATTATGAAGTTTTAGTTTTTCTAACTGTATCTATTCTTATGTAATAAAATACTAACGTATGTAGTGTGTTATTTCCCATAAGTCTAATCACCCCAGCATTGCGTACAATTGCCCCCTATGTATGGGGTAATTATATATGCAAAGCCTCAACGGATCAAAATAGTGATTTTATCGAACTACTTTTTTTAATACTTTTCTATCTTAAGTATGTTGTAAAGAATACTATAGTATATACAATACCAAAAGCCGAATATGTTAAGTAAGAAATTGGCCGAGATAATCAACTCAAATGCACACAATTACCCCACTCTCCCCTACTATATAGTATCTACGTTTAATTCATCAGCGTTACAACTTCCAACGCTTTCTCAACGACGATTCAACGTTCCCAAATTCACGCATCATTCGCATTGTTAAAACAACACTGATTCGATACTTTGTACAAATTTAAAAATTTCTTGCACGTCATAGGTACATTACAGGTTTAAAATAAAAAAGACAGCGTTTCCGTATTGTACGTCTAATCTAAAGATTATCATTTAAATGTCTCATCGTGTCTCATATTGTACAAAACATGTACCGTATTCAAACGAATTTAATATTTAAACGATTTAATCCAAAATAAGGAGACACGTGCGCATGATGCTCGTGCGCATCCGTATCGGTGCGGTCTGTTGGCTAGTAGCATGAAAAGCACAGATAAGCATGCAATATGGCGTACAACTACAAAGCGATGTAATTCCAAGCTCGTGGGTATCGGTTGATCAAAGTACATGTAAATGGCCAAATACAGAAGTAAGAAAGGTTTCGGAACTAGTTCGAAACCCGAATACAATTCCAGATAATACTTGGATAACGTATCCAATTTTCTCTAAAATGTCGTAAGTTTCCTATATAAGTTTTAATTAATCGATATTATTGTTTTGCATATTTTCAGATTCATATGAGAAAGCATATTTTAAATCCAATGTATTAAAATTTGCGCACGTTGACGTAATTTCTTATAGTTTAAGTAAATCAGATAGTATTAATAAACATTCTTCAACTGAAGGTTTATATCCTGCACCACCTATTCATCCAGATCCTCTGTTAAATGGTTGCATAATTCGATCAGGTGATTTGATCTTGCACAAATATTGGTTTATATTATTTAAACGACACATTAAATTACAGGTAAAGAACAACAACCAGCATTGTTCGAGGAGTTTAAAGAAAATGCTTTGATCAAAAAAACCTCATCTTGCACAGATCATTTGAAGAGTAAGCGAGCAGTCTCTTGCTGGTCCTGTTTTACAGCATGGTAGCAGTAAGGATTTAAAAAAAAAACAATGTTAAAAAATTAGGTGATAAGTGTTTTATGACGGTCACAGGCAAAATTTGTATGATCACAGAAATAAAAGGCGACTTGTGTACTGTAAGATATTTTAAATTAATCAACAAATGCAAGTTCTACCCTTGTAACAGTTCACTTTTCAATATTTATATGTGTAATGCATTAGAAAATGTAACTCGAGAGATTTTTGTAAAATCACTAACAGTAAAATATGTTTGTTTCCTCGAAAAAAAGTCCTTTTGTATCCCACTTAGCAATTATAATTATGCATAGTATTTTGTAAAATAAGTTGGCAAAATGTGCTATTTTTTTTCAAAATGCATTTTTGCGTTAAATTGTTCCACATAAGGTATATTTTAAATTAATCAGACAAAACTTGTATGCACTTAATATTTACTCATATGTTAGTTAATTTATTCACAATATTAGATATAAAATATGTTAATTTGAAGAAAATGATTAATAAATTATATTTTTATTGTAATGCATATCACTGTAAACTACTAATTAATGCAATATTAATAATTCGTATGAAACTACAATGCTGGGACAGTATTGAATTTTATCTGTATTCAGTGTGTTCTTCACGTTACATCAGCGCTGATGTAGTGTAGTACCGTTGGTAGTACGAAAGAGTTGTTACAACGTTGTTATTGTTGTATTAGTGAAACTGTGTAGTTACAGCGTTGTACTGTTGGTGACTTAACAAGTGTTGGAAAAGCATTGTGTGTAGGGTGCAAAACAACTGATTTTCGGCATAAACTTTACAATGGAATTGCAATATTGAAACAATGCAAAATTGCTACTTGGGATACTTCCGATAGTTTCAATAAGTTAATCTTTATGAGTGAAATTGAATATTTTGGTTTGGATATTTTTTTTGTTAACGTTGCATCTTGTCATGGGAAAAGCTGTCTTCGAACACTACTTTAACGTTTTAATTAAATTTGTTTGCGTCTTCTTTCCACGTCTTTGTTTTACCGTTTTCTATCACTAAGATTTCGGTCTCAGCTCTTTATGGAAGGGATCGCGCACTGAGTTTATAAGTATAGGTGTTTTTGGTTTTCGGGAGAAGAGGTTTACGAGTTTACCAATTATAAAAGCATATCGGAATGTAGTCCAGACTGAGGGTTAATTCAATCCTTCAATCTAAGAATCAGAGGTCTCCGCGGAAGTTGTTACATGCCAAAGTTAAAAACAAAGTCACTGCCTGAAATGAGGTAACATAAACGGTGTTGTGCCACTAGCTTAATGGAGATGGGGTGGGTTATAATTTAAAATTCCGTGATAAATTGAAAACGAGATCGACATAAAATCGAACTAAAACGGTAAAAGACTCAAAAATCGGTAAGGGCGCCAATCAAGGTCATGATGAGGGTAGCTTCCGGACCCCTGATTATCCGAAAGCTCATCTGGTTGGTTACAACCCTGGAACTTACCTTGAGTTGTAACTTTTCTGAAATACACTTAAAAACAAAAATTACGTATGCGGTAGCTGAATGAATAAAAGCTCTTTACATTTAACAATTTAACATTTATTGATTGAATATGTAAAAAAAAAACAAGTAATAAAGAAAATTAAACAAATTTGAATAAAAGTAATGAAATAATCTTAAGCAAAACAAACAAAAATGAACAATCTAAACTCAAACATTGAATATGGAAAATAAAAAGAAAATACTACTATAATAGCGTTAACTCGACGTTTTCAAATAAAACAAAACACAAATAAATTTCAAGGCCTTGACCGCATAAATAACAAACAATTCGATTAAACTAAAAATACAAGTTATAAAATATTTGTCCGAACTTGTTTCGAACTAAACGTACAAACAAATTATACTTTACTAATCGTTACATTATCTTTTATATGGAATACGATTTACTTCTATATACGCACAAAACCAAAAAAAACTAATGCAATTTAACTTCACGTAAACACCTTTTAAGTGTTACTCGAAATAATTAAATTTAACGTTAGTCGTAATTCAATCGGCTCAAATTCAAAGCTTTTACTGCATTGCAATCGCGGTTCACTTCACGATAATAACCAAAATCGATAAATACCTTTATTTAACTGTAGATACCAGGTGAACTGTGGATTACAGTGGTTGCCGGAAGCTACGTTAGATTGAACTCGGCCGCTCTAGGAGTACCGTAGTTGGAAACGGGTTCGATGGAATCCCCAAACAATAGAACACCGACGGAAGACTTATTTCACAATTTACTTGATAACCGCACAACGGCGAAATTAGGATTTCTTTTTCACACAACACCTCAACATTAAATCCCACAAACGAGACTGTTTATTTTTGGAAACCGTGAAGTCTATATAAACCGTACACTACGAAATTTGAAAAATTAACATTTTCACCACAACACTTAATTTTCACGATTTCTACTTCCGCGGCATTACCTAACGATAGGGTAGTAAAACACCCTCACCACTCAACTACATCTCCGTATCCGGATTTTCTTAATTGCGACCAACGATCGATTCATTCCCAAAAACCAAACTTTACCATTTTTAAAACTTCGTCTTCCCACCTAATTTCCTCAACTTGCGCGGTAACATCTACGTAAAAGATAGAGCATTAAACAAACGAACCTAACAAAGATGAGAACTATATTTAGCTACGTGAATTCCATCACGTAGACTTTCGACCGAAACATTTCTCATCAAGAATGCTTAGCTTGCTTATTTGCAGGTGTCTTATGATAGCGCTTAATAAAAATAGCCCAACATAAACAAAGTATAACTACCAAGAAAAATGGATCAAATTACATTCCAAAAGGAAGTCGTAAATTATACAGAATTGTTATTTTACTGAGATAAACAAGTAAAATACTAAATCAAAATCAAAACCACGGAACTTTATGCATTCAAAAAAAAAAAAATACCAGTAACTGTAAAATAACTTGAAATACCAATAACTTAAATCACACGCAATACAATAACGAACAAAACGTTCTTGATGCTAAACTTGAACTAATCAAACGAAGAAAACCAACAAAAAAACGAAAACTCAGCCAGCAGAATCTATTTACGGGATCTGACATAAAAAGATTCAAACGCAGGTTACAAAGTGATACAAAAAACAGTGATTTTTTTAGTTCAGTTAGTGGAGGTTTGTTTCTTCTAGTTCGTAGAATTTACGGCTTTTAAAAATTTCACGTGCTTTCGAGTTTTATTTTTAGGTAATGTAGAATCGTGTTAGTTAAGTTGGGAATCTTCCGACAGAACCTAATCATTTGAGGGCACCCTTCAGCATTTCTTGCCGACAACACTTGACAACCTGATGGTCAAGCAGAAGCCCCTTTCCTGGATCTACTATAAAATGTAAGGTATTTATTTTGTAACGACTAAACCAATTTGATGAATTTAATTACGCGAACATAATGGTTATAAGCTTTGGTTTCTAAGCAGAATAAAAATTGTTGCGAGTTACCGATTTTATTGATTTTACAATTATTGTATGTTAATTGTCTTTTGTGTATTTATAAAGACTATATGTAACAATTTTTTAAACTATGTTTGTTTGTCGTTAAACCGGAAAATTAATTTTCTCGTAGTTTATTATTAAGGTTTTCAATGTTGTTTTAAAAGGAACTTATTTTATCTTGTTTTGTATTTATTTAATTTCTATTAATGCGAACACGGCCGTGCAATCTCTAATGTAATTAAGTTATTTTTTTTATTTATTTCTTTAAATTTTGTTTGCGCTTAATCAACCGACTTTAATTGAATTTTTTTATTTTTGAGTGTTGTTTAGTAAAATAAATAGTAATCAAACGTTTATTCCGTCGGCCTGCGCGTTATGTGAATTGTATATAATTTCAGATTTTAGTGGAAGACCTATGTTTAAGGTAATTTCCACTCAGAGTGTGTTATCAGGAGCTGGCTCTTTGGTTAGCAAGAGCCAGAAGTTCTTTTAAGCTATACACCCTTTTGTTTTTGTTTTCTTTCGAATTTTTCCAAACAGTCACGGAGTTTGAGTACAATCCGCACCCATCTTCACTGAGCACCGGCAAAACCTCGTTTATGTTACTTTAATTCAGGCAACTTTCATTTTTCCAGCTTTTGCACGTAACAAAATATTATTGGTAACTCTTTTCAAAGTTACACAAAATTATATACTTACCCATATGACTTTTCCATGCTTAATATTTACGTTGTTCAACAATTATCCGATTTAAATATCTGGGACGTTGCTAAAATCATTGGAAAATGTCTCGTTTTATCTTATAAGAATGACTCTTTTGTGCACTTCCGCTGATTCGTTGTTTATTTTAAGAATTTATGTTGTTTATGTTACGTTGTTATTATATCTTCTAGATTCTTATTTTTAATGTTGATTTTTGTAATGTATTTTATAACAAAAATGTTTTGTAATAATAGTAATTTATTTGACGGGTTCCTGTGTAAATTGGACGCTTTTTTTCCAAGAGGGCATTTTTAAACACGACTGAAACGAGGGTTTAGAAAGTCCTCGAGGGCGATGTAAAGTAAGTAACGATGAAAGTCAGATTGACGTGTGAATTTTGAAATATCGTTTCTAGCGCTACACAAGCTTGCGAAAATAAAAATACTGCGCAACGTTAGGATCTTATGATTTATAAACGCAGTTTTGCTTTCTTCTTTGCACCAACTGGTCTTTGTTGTATCTTAAATACTTTCCGCCAATGCGACGAGAAACCACAGACTATGATAGCATAGGATATTGCACTATGTATTAAAGAAAAATATGCACTTTTTACTTTGCTTACAGTAGTACTATCGGAAAGACGTCTCAGAAGAAAAATAGATTTATTTATTTTCTGAGATAACATAGAACAATGGTTATTAAAAGTTAAGCGTCAATCTAAATTACACCCGAGAGACTTTAAGCTATTTTTGCCGATGAGTTATTATGTTCGTTTTAATGTCAAATGCACTGTCTCAGTCTTGTTGCAGTTCAATTGTAGTTTATTACTATTGCACCAATTTTTAACTATATTGATATCTTTTTCCGTGTCTTAAAGGGCGGCAATTAAGTCTTCATCTTTACAGAACAGAGTAGCATCGTCCGCATAAAGTATGCAATTGACTTTATCCTTCAGGAAGGCCGGTAAATCGTTGATGTACACCAAGAAAAGCAGTGGCCCAAGTATGGATCCCTGCGACACTCCTTGTTTTGTCGGCACTTTTTCAGATAGTTGATTGTTGAAGAGAACACAATGAAATCGATTCTCTAGGTAGGATTAATAAGTGAGACGCTGACATCAAAATTGTAGAATTATTTCAACTTCAAAACCAAAATGTTGTGCGGTACACAATCGAAAGTTTTGGATAGATCGATGAAAGTGGCTATTGAATGCATTCCACTCTCAAAACACTGTACGGTTTTAGTAACAAAGGATGATATAGCACTAGCAGTATTACGGCTACATCCAAATTGCTCACTGAAGAAATTTTTTTTAGTTTCAAAATAATTACTTATTTGTAAACTAAGTATTTTTTCTAGTACCTTAGATAGAACGGTTATAAATTGAGTAAATGAACAGAATATGAAATGAAAATTATTTTAATACAATATTACTGACTTAATTTAGTAAGTAAACATTAAAATAAATGCAATAATTTTATTATAAGCTTTGAATAACTTTGCCTTGCTACTATTTGTGTTACATTTATATAGACGCGTTATCTTATTTTACTGAAAATATACACTTTGGAGTATTTTTTACTTTTAAACGCAGAAATAAATTACGTTAACTTGTACTAGTAACTTTCAAGTGTACACTTTATAATGTCTGTAATATAATATTTTACATTAAGGGTATTCATACAAAATGCATGCAGAATAAAAGGTATGTTATCCAAGCTGGTGTAATAACAAAATCGATTGTAAGGGTAGTTATTGATTATTTCAGAGAACCCTACCTTACAGCCAACTACTTTGTGTAATTCACATTTCGACTAAAAAATAAAAATAAAATCTAAGTAATATGTAATTAGCGAAATTAAATAATTATTTTAATTAAGTAAAGTATATGTTAAACAAAGCAATAGATTTAAAAAAAAATAGAAAAAACGCAAGAGACGTACTTTATTGGAAATTCTCATTGGACTACTAACTAGTAGTAATTTTTTAAAGAAAATAATTAAACAAAAAAATTAGGTACTTTTATTATTTATTTAGAATAGCGTCGGGACGAGAGTTATTCGGGGTGGGAGAACGTCACGCAAGGGTAAGCGTCCCTACTTGCAGCGTCGCCGTCGCAGTTTGCGCCGTACATGCGGTGTTTCTACTACAAATTGGATAATATTTATTTCAGTTTCCTCGACGATCTATCGTCTACGAAATTTTCAGAAGTGCGCGAATTTATTTAATATAAAAAACTTGGTGCGGCGTTGTGCGGAAACAATAATCAAACAACTTTTATGCTACTTTGTTAAAGTTTTAAGGACTTAAAGTTAAATTTAAAGAAACCTTCTAACATTAGGTAAGTTTATTTACAGGTGCTTAAGCCTTTAATGGGTTTAATTTTTGATTATTGGATTACATATGTGTACCTATTACTATATCCAAAAAAAACTAATTAAAAAAAAGCAAAAACGTTTACCTATAATTAACCAAGTCATTATCGAATCAATAAGAGTTATTAATTAATGAATTCACTTAATTTTCTGATGAGAGACTACTTTTTATCGATTAGTTGATTATCTTATTCAACCAATATTTTTAACAAAAACGTATCTATGCTCATTTAAATTAAAAAAAAAAACGCTTTATTAGAAACACTAATAAATTTGAAACAACATTAAATTTTAATTTTTAGTACAATTCATTATTAATTTTAGTCTGTAGTTTTAACGTCATGTTTAGTTTGTCTAAAAAAATTAAGTTAAGTCACGTAAAAAAAGAAATTGGAAAATGTTTTAGAATTAATTTAGGATAAATATAGGATCGGCTTTTACTCGAGCTACTATTGAAATTAATTTTCTTAATGCGAAACTTTAATTTTTTTTTTGTTTTAGGAAGTACAACTTTTCATGCTCAGTATGCGATAAATGTAAAATAAAAATCCTTTGTAATAATAACCGGTTTTATATAATTGGGGATAATTACACACAGTTTATTTGTTTTAAATACATTAATTTTGTACTTTTGTCGCAACATTTCAATTGGAATAGTTGTAACTAAATTCGAATTACTGCGCGCAAACGAAAAAAGAGCATTTGCATATAATTAGACAGAAATTTATTAGAATTATTTAACGCACTTTTATTATACAGTGCTAGAATATCTATAAAAAACAAGAAACACAAACTTTTTATTTACCTAATTGGAAATAATAAATCTGTTAGAAACTACTTCACCGTCCTGGTTTTTTGCGACAATAATTAAAAGTTGATAACTTTCGTTTTTACGGAGCTTTTCATTTTGTCCAAAATTACACTTTTATCTTTAATCGATGACAATTTGTTTTAAAATTTTACAAGATGTTTTGATAATTTAAGACACTACAGGAAAACCAGAAAACGGACTTGAAAACTATAGATTCCTTAGTATGTTTTTATTTTTACTTTCCTATAAGGAAAGTATAGCGATCGCAATTTTTTTCAAAAAATGTTTATTGCATAATTTTACGTTCAAAGTCTCCTGAATGTGTTTATGTGTAACGATGTACCCACGATAACTCTGGAACCAAAAGTTCTATTAACTTGAAATTTGGTATGGATCTGGCTTTTTCTCGGTTTTACCAAAAGATGGGTCTGATAAAGAAACCGGAAGTGGGTGTATCCGCTATTTTTTCTTATATAATTTCGTACTTATGTAAATTATTCGAATTATTTTTACAGTTTCTTATAGAGTTGATTCTTCTTAACAATTTATTCAAATAAAATTTTTTTCTAACAATAACAGTTTATTAGATATTTGATTTATAATTGAAAGTGAATTCCATATATGATCCTAGGCTCGAACCTTGCCTAGGACGATTTTTTTTAGAAAAAAATTCCATATCTTGAAAGGAAAGCAAGATACGTATAAAAATATCAATTTTTCTCTAAATTCGTTTGATTTGTTTGTATACGGAGTGCTGCATTTTATTTAAATTATGTTTGGATGTACCCACGATAACTCTGAAATCAGGAGTCCTAATTACTTGAAGTTTGGTATGGAGCTGGCTTTTCATATTCTCTCGGTTCTATCAAAAGATGGGTTTTATAAAAAAACCGAAAGTGGGTCTATCCGCCGTTTTTAACAGTTTTTCTTATATAATTTTGTACGTATGTAAATTATTTGAATTATTTTTACAGTTTCTTATAGAGTTAATTCTTCCTAATAATTTATTCCAAAAATTTTTCTAACATTAACAGTTTATTAGATATTTGACTTCTTATATACGGAGTGCTGCATCTTATTTAAATTATCTTTGGATGTACCCATGATAACTTTCGAACCAAAAGTCCTAGTAACTTTAAATTTTGTGTAGAGCTGGCTTTTTTATTCTCTTTGTCAAAAGATGCGTTTGATAAAGAAACCGGGTGTATCCGCCCTTTTTAGCAGTTTTTCTTGTATAATTTTGTACGTATAAAATTATTCGAATTATTTTTAGTTTCTTCAAACGTGTACATATCACTTCAAAATGGTTTTATGACAACATAACCTTAAAAAAATATGTAGATATTCCTTCATCATTCCTTACAGGAAAGTCGTGTGGTGACCACACCTGTTTTTTTAATGCAACAATGTTGTTAAAAAAAACTTTTAATAGGATTTGAATTATAGAAAAACGTTTGCTATTTTGCTTTCTGGAACAACACATAGGTACAGTGGTCACTTACTTACAGAATTTCTATTTACAAAAACTACTTGTCGCCATGTGACAAATAATTATAACCAGTTGATGCTTCTCTTCCTCAAGTTAGCTACGGTATTGTCGAGACTTTTTTCGATAATTTCCTGACCTCAGAATTTAACACATAATGTTGCAAAAATATTTCGGGACAGTTATTTGTAATATTCTAGTGTTTTTAACAAGTAAAAATATAAGCTCGTAGCAAACGATAGCCAATACATGTAAGTATTAACTGACATTATTTATCTACACTCTTTTCATATATTTTTTTAAAACCGTTTTTTAATTTAAGTGAAAGTTGATGGTACAGTGCCGTAGTGTAGTGTATCTAATTGTCTATCATTACACCGATGAATGAAAGGTTCGTGGTTCAAATGCTGTCGATGCCACTTCTAAAAATTTGCAACAACCACCGCCGCTTTAATTAAAAACTAATAGCTATTAATATTCAACGGTATTCTAAGAAATACAACAAATGTAATTCAAGAACCAACATTTATTTATTTCAATATCATCATGATTTTATTTTACATTCCAAAATTGTTTCTAAATTGTATTTAGAACAACACCAACGTGACATTCTCCCAATGAATCGTTGAGACATTTATTAAACGAATTCAATTCGTTTTGTTGTACATTTCACGTTCTTGTAGTGATTATAACTAAATGCCAAAATTTAAAACGTTCACTGTTTTTGAAAAAACAAATTTCTAGCATTTAAAAATCAAATTTGTTCGACTAGGACACTTTTTATAGAATTTGCAACTATAAAAATTTTGCAATAAAAAGAATGTAGAGAATTATTTTCTTTAGAATATAACAACCACTCTCGCTTAACTTTCTCATTATTTTGTAAAATTCTAGTAAAATATTTGCCAGAAAACTTACGTCCTGGTTTATCTTTAGGGTAAATATGGGTTTTAATTTGATAATGACATGGTCCATTATCTACTAATAATTAAACATGACAGGAAAATAAAGCTTTTGGCCATGTGTCCTCAGAAAATTTCTCTTCGACGTCCTCAATTTAGCAATTTTTGCTAGAAGTTGATTGTAATTGGATATTGTTGGTTTTTAAAAAAACATTATTTTTGCATTAGTTTTCTCTGAATTTTCTTCTCAAATGTTAACAATCTTTTGTTTAAACTTGAAAACAGTTTAACTATAAATAGTAACTTTTAGTAAATATTAAATAAAACAATATGATCATTTTAACTACATTTGACGGGATCAAGATTCCAATCTTTTTAGTATGACGCATATCAGCAGATTTACGAATAATTTTTTTTTAAGTTTGTTAGAACTGATTACTATCATTACTACTAAACAATGCTGTAAACTCATTTGAGTAAAAATACACATTGACAAAACGGGTAATATAACAGCAAATTAACTGAAAAGCAAATGTCGTATTGGTCCTTGCAACTATGAAGGCAATCCGTGTTTAACACTCATAAGTATTACAAATTTCAGTAATCAAAAGTTGCGACCACTACAAATACTGCAAAAGTATTTCCTAAAACAAGCAGAATGTTCAAAGCCATCATGTAAGTTAAATAAATATATTCACATTATTTAGTTTTGTTTGCAATTGTCCAGGTCTTTTAGAAGTTAAAACTCTACGTCAGAGAACTTTTCGTTTGACTAAGGCAAACTTTGCAAACAAAGTATTTGTTACTAGTTTGACTTTGATCTCCAAATCTCCAATATGGTATCGTTTAAAAGATAGTAGAAAAAAATATTAAAAAGGAAAAAGTATAGTAGACCCGTAACTGTAGCTTAAACGACAATGACTCGCTGTTAGATTTAGAAATTTAGGATGCATTTACAAGATTACAAATGATGCTTAAAGTATTAAATACACAAACACAATACAGAAACATTTGTTTCAATCTTATCTCTGTCCCATTCACATAAAATTATTAATTATCAACCAAGATCTATATTATAAATATGTGGTTATGTAATCACTACCTAAAAGTACTAATTTTATTTTTTAAAAAATTGCACTACTTAGGTTATACGGAATATGTCAGTTTTGCTTAATTACCGTTTTGTTGATTTCGCCTTTTATTAATTCCCTTTAGTATTATCATGGCATACAAATAAACATATTTAAATAGTCTAAGTCAATCACAATCATAAAACCAACTTTTAAAAAGTTTTTTACATTAAATATTGACAGCAAATATATTTTTTGTAAAAACTAAACGTGCATACATCCATACCAATACCACCATTTCCTCACGGTCAGACGTAAATACATCATAAATTTCAAGCCTTTTATCTCAATTTTCACCAACTATCTCTACACTCGCATATCCTTGTACATTTCTGTTGTTCCAACCACATCCATACATCAGAATTTTAGTTTTCTGTTTTTCATGCACAATAAAATTTATGTTGTTATGAATAGAAATAAAATTAAGCGAATTGTGCGAATTAAAAACGTTGTAAATTAATGCATATGACACCTTTTTATTTAAAAAAAGACGTCATTTTTTTCCAAATTATTGTATTGTAAGTAATTTGTTCAAAGTTAAATCGTTAAAAACAAGCTAAAAATAAAACGTAGAAATTAAATTTGAAGACTTGCATTTGGGACAAACAATAATGTATTTAAAAATAAATAAAAGTAGAAATAAAACACGTGTATTAAAAATCAAAATTTAATTTTAAAATTGAACTTATTCAGTACTCTTTTTAGAATATTTTTCGCAATGTCAAATTTTCTATTTTTCATTTTTTGCGATTAAATTGTTTGTGTCAATTTCATAATTATTCATATTTTTAACGCTTTCTATTGTAATACCAGAATTTGTCTTGAGAAAATTAACTTTAGCTTAACTTTTAATATAGTACAGGTTAACCATAACTTTCCAAATTAGCAATTGCTTTTTTACCAATAAAAAAAAACATTTTCTAGTTTAAATTATAGAAACAAAAAATGAATAAGTACAACGCTTATATATATTTTTTAAATAATAATTACACGTAAACAAAATAAAACATAATTACAAAACAAAAGTACTGTGTTTAAGATCCAATGAAAAAATTATTATAAAAGAAATTATAGAAACATAGTTTCCAATTACTTTATCTAAAAAACAAACAAATAAAAACAAAATTTTATCAAAAAAATGTTTTTATAATCGTGAAGACTTCCGCGGCCGGAGTATACTAAGATTAAGTACTTCTTCTGTATTTTGACCGTGTTGATGTTATAACCGAAGTTGCCAACGTTTACCACATTTTCGTAAAGGTCGTCATCAAAACATGAAAGAAATCGAAAACTATAAAACTTGAACCTCAAAATCTTCTTGTGAGTTTTGATGTCACTTCACTTTTTACCAAAATTCCGGTTAAAGATTTGATTATTATCTTCGAGCAAATTCTATCACCGTCATGATCAGATTTGCGTTTAGTTCATCTTATTAATAAATCTTTATCATGCACTTATTTTCAATTTGATAAGTTTTAAGAACAACTTTCGGGCGGAGCTATGGGTTCTCCTTTATCCCATGTTTTAGCTAACATTTTTATGAAATCTGTTACGTATAAAAATTAGTTTTAGTTATACCGCATTTTTAAGTTCATTATTCGTAAAATTTCGGAAACTGCGCGAGTTGCGATAAGTTGGTTCGAAAGGAAATTTTGGGAAATCCACAATTTTGAGTTAAGAACGGTGACGCGAGTACAGCTGGTTCCTTAAATTTTAATATTGGGGCAATTATTCTTTATTAAAATTATATCGTTTGCGGATTTGTGCCACTGTACATAATTTTGAGTGTTTCTTCGGAAAAATTAAGAATAGATACACTCTACGGCTTAGCCGGATTACATGTCCCGTCTTCTCATTATTTAAATTTGGACAAATCGCAAGTTTTTGTTTACCTAAGAACCCGTTTATCACGGTAAGTTCAGCGTTTCTAAAATTTCCTGTAAATATAATTTCTTTATATTAGGGTTCTTAATTACCTTTGGATTTACACCTATCCATATACGTACATATATTTATAATTATCTGACATTGGGTCAAGGGTCATCATAGCAGTATTGAATTCGTTTATTGATGTTATTAATGGTTACCGAAGATCTGTGGTTTTGTACATTAAAGACGGGAAGCGCAAGCCTTGTTTTTTTGCTTTTAACCTTTATTGGAAGAATTTAACTGGGTAAGTTGCGATTTGTTTGAATGTTGCGTGAATGCGGTGTGAATACGGGAAATCGCTGCTTACAAGTTCACCTGTAATCGTCACTCACAGCCATCTTTGTTCTTGCGTCTCTCACTCTTTCTTATGTAATAAGTCTTTATTTTACCAATCAATTTAATTTTTACTTTAATTATTACTATGCTGATTAAACATATTATTTTGTCTGATTTGATTTTATTTTTATTTGGTGTCTTCCAACGCGTTTGTTTTAATTTATTGTGGCTACCTCGATCCCTTCTAGAATCCGAATCATTAACAAAACTTTATTAGGTAATAAATCCTTTGAAACGGTTGCTTTTGAGTCATCGATAATAAAACCTAGAGTCTGGCTTAGGTATATTGATAACATTTTTATTGTTTGGTCCCATGGTCGTCTCGAATGGAAATCGAAAAGAATGGTGCTTTCCCATTTTTCGCCGTTCTTTTGACACGTCAACCCGACGGACATTCTGTTTACCACAAACCCACACATACGGACAGGTCATGCTTTATCTCATCATCATCCAGCACAAAAACGTTCTGTTAATGATTATATGAAGCAGGATATTCAGGTAGTTATAAATCGTCATCTACATCCCCGTACTCGAGTACCTAAGGACAGTTCCAATCCGAAATTTCTATTTTTACCTTACATGTATAAGGTCACAGATAAAACAGGGAAACTCATTCGTAAAAATGGTATTAAACCCATATTCAACTGAACATGCAAAATCTCTCAAATTGTTCTTTCTCCTAATGAAAGTTTGTACACTTTCATGTGTACACCAAATTCCTTGCTCATGTGGTTTAGCATACATCGATGAAACTGATTGTCATCACACGTATTTTAAAACATAATCGTTCTATAAAAGAAAAGACAGCTTTCTAAGTCTGTTGTTGCTAAACATTATTGTACTACAGGTCACAATATAGATTTTGATAATGCCTCAATTATTGCAAAATCTCTATTATTTTAGTAACATTTTTCGTTTTCTGAGAAAAACTGTATAGTATCTATCAAACTTCAATAGGAATGTCGGAGAAAGCATAAAAACCATCAAACACCCCCAATAACTTCAACCGTGACAACGGTTTTGAACTATCCTCTCTTTGGTTTCCGGTGGTTACTGGTTTATCAAAAACACGCCATTTTGTTGAACGCAATCAAGTCATAGTCGAGCTCAACCGCAACGATACTTTTATATATGCGGAGGCAAATTCTTCACAAGTTGATTAAATGATAATCTTAGCGATAAACAAACATCACGTTTACACATTTTGAAATGTGATGAAACGAGTGAAAAAAACATATTAGATTCAACAAATAAATACATTTCAGACAGTCTGCAGAACAACAGCAAAATCTTTAATAAAAACAAACAAGAACAGCCTAGTCTATACAATACGTCAGCCATATCGATTGGTTAATAAAAAAAATAAAGATTCGTGACATTCTTATGGAAAATAAAAAAGACGACGAGGATATCAAAGGAGAAATTGAAAAATGACAAAGAACTAAAAATACAATCACAATAAAAAGTAAAAACGTGAAAATAGATAATATTTTAAAAGAATTCCAGAAGATAGAATCCTACCAAACATGCTGCTACACCAACCAACAGGAATGGGGGGTATGGAATACCACCTCTACAAAACCTTGAAGGGGGTGGAGGGAAAATTTTTAGACTTAAAGACGTGATTTTAGCGCCTTTATTGCCTTAGCTTTTTGTTGAGCATTATACCTAATATTCATGAACAATAGAACTCATAAAACTTTAAAAAATAAAACTTCTTGATGCAGTAATACACAATATTTATTGAATATGTACACTGATTCTCTTGCTTAAAGCTTATATGACAAAATCTATGTTCCTAAGTTTCTTTCCAAGCTCATATATGTATAACTTCGTCAACAGTGATATCACTTTCTCGATGAAGTGACATCATGGCAAGTCCATTTAATCGTGTCTGTAACAAATTAATTTTATAAGATTTAATAAGTAGTGAAATATTAAACTAGCTACATTTACTTATCCGGTAGAATTCCTGAGATAAGTTTTTATTCTCTTCATTGTTGGAAAGGACATTTCTGGAGTGCATGTTGTTACAGGAAGTGTGCACAAGATTTTCAACAGCTGGTAGGTGGAAGGGTACAATGTAGCATGTATCAAGGCTGATAACTCAACAAGCATTGAAAACCTTTAAAAAAAACTTTGTGTTTTTTGAATCTTTCTTCTAACTGTGATATAAAAAAATCAATAAAAGGAAGGAACCAGTTTATTCTATAATGTTTTTCAACTTGATCATCTTTGCTGGTCACATCAGCGCACTTATTAGATGTACTTGTGGCATTAATACTGTTTTTTGTTTTAAACAGTCTAGAAAGTTTCACGTCGATACCTATATTCAATGCAACAGTTTTGACTTGGTTAAACATTTCATGGAATTCTTCCACAGCATTAGTACGTATGAGATGCAATTCTGATAAGATATCCCAGGCTAACACAACACTTTCTTGCAAATCCAAATTTTATTTTTGTAGTTCTTTTCACAACGGCATACTAAAAGCAAAAACATTTGCAATAACGTGTATAGCAACACAAAACTTAGCCCAGGAACAAAACTCTGTGTTTAATACTGTCCACTTCAAATTGTTGGATTCAGAGCCACCCTTTCAAGTGATTCAAGAACAAAATCAATTACATGCATAAAATCACAAACTGCATTAAACTTTGCAACCCAACGAGTGGCACACAACCTTTTTAAGATTTTGATTTTTTGATTTAATTCTGATTTTCTACTTACAATCAAAAACGGCAATTTTAGCGATTGACAAAGCAATCAAAGTGAAAATGTGCTTCATGGCTTATGCTGATTTTTCTCGAAATCCACTTGCTGATGTTCAATAATCCATTCAACAAACTTTCTTCGATGTGCATGGTCATTAGCTATCAGCTGTTGGGTTAATTGAATTTTGTAAGCATGGAGACACATATCTTTTGTGAGTATACTCTTTAGAGAGGTTCTTGAAATTTGCTTTTCTTGTCTCACGCACTGCTTCGATATTGACATTTGAACGGCTTGTTTTAGGACGACCAGTGTGTTTAGCGTCTCCAACTGATCTAGTCTTCCTGAATTTGAATTTTTGAATACCGGTCACCAAACTTTCATTATTTTTGAGATATAAATGTATTAATGAAAACATGTTGTTGTATCGTATTTGTACTAAGCCTAAACTCTCAGCTGTCAAATTTTTTTTTCAGGATTGCCATTAATTTACTGCACAAATAGCGTCAAAAAACCCTTAGTTCTTAAAATAAAAAATATATAGTAAAAATACTATTTATTTCGTTGTTTTATAAATGCATATATTGCTTATTCAACCAAATGGACTGTATAATTCTCCATAAAACACTTGTAGGACTTGAATACTTTCTTTTACAAATTAATTTACCCGAGCTCAACAACTATTTATTACGACTTTATTACAAATATCACAATAATACCAAAATTCGGCCATTAGTCGCCTTTTATCTTGTATGCGCGTACATTTTCAGTTTCACCATTTCTTGCATAGACGTTACTACTTGCTTACTTTTTTGATGTAACTATACAGTGTGGTTATTTTGCAAGGCTGACTATAGGCATAACGAAATTACTGTTTCTGTTTATTTGGATAAAACTGAAAACTGCTATTTTCGAAAATTTGCTGTAACTTCTTTTTTGAATTTGAATGATGTATGTAGGTACTTTAAAATGATGTAGGGGAGAGTCTGGAACAGTGGCCATAGAGGAACAGTGGCCACCTTCTCGCTATTTTGTTATTTATAAAGAACATGTCATCTATATATAAGAACAATCTAGTGCACTATGAAGTAATATAACACAGTGCGTTTTAACAAAGTTTCCTGTTTAAATTTCAAGTTATTCATTTTAAAACGAGCTTAACCTAAAATTGTGTGTAAAAAGTAAGAAGCGCGTAATACAGACATTTTGTTGTGGTGAGTAAATAAACAAACTATTAGGTGAACTAGCATTGCCAATTTATAAATAGTATATATAAGTATTTACTGGTATATTTGCTTCTTAATTACATAAGATAAATTTTCGGTTATTCCAAGTTTTTTAGAAACATGTAGTTGGTGGTACAGTGGCCTCTATAAATGTAGGTACAGTGGCCATTACTTTATTATATAAGGAAAGGAAAGCCACAGTACCTTCATTAAAAAAATGTTTATTTATTTCAGATATTGTTGAAAATGCCACGTCAAAAGATCTCAATTGTTGAGATTAGAAAAACTCCACCTGTAACTATGGGCAATGCAATTCGTGATGTACTAAATGGTGGATTATTAGTTAAAGCCGCGGCTAACAAGTACGACATTCCACGTATTACACTAAGGCGGTATGTTAAAAAGTGCTATGACAGAAAAGAGGAAATTGACTGGAATTCACCAATTTTGGAAGGGGTATCAAGGTTACCACCAAATTACCGCGTGAATCAAATATTTTCTCCTGAAGAAAAGAACATTCTTAGTGACTACTTTCAAACTATGGCTAAACTACATCATGGTGTAAATCCTAGGTGTGCACGTAAGTTGGCGTACGACTTAGCAGTGACCAATGGAAAGAAAATGCCGAACTCATGGAAATAAAATTGTACTGCTGGAACGTTGTCGTTTAACGGCTTCATGAAACAACGAAAAGACCTATCCATAAGATTAACAGAAGCTACATCATTGCGTAGAGCGATAGGATTTAATAAACCCGCAGTGCAACATTTTTTTAATAACCTTCAGGAAGTATATAGAAAGTACAACTTTGGACCAGAGCAAGTCTACAATGTAGACAAAACAGCTCTCACTACTGTACAAGTCACAGGGAAAGTTTTAGCAAGAAAAGGACAAAAACAAGTTGGTAGCATAATGTCAAATGAAAGAGGAACTTTGGTTATAATGTGTGATTGTATCAACGCGATTGGAAATAGTGTTCCACCACTCTTAGTATTTCCAAGAAAAAACTTCAAAGATTATATGATGAATAATGCGCCACCTGGAACTATTGGAAAAGCATCACCATCAGGTTGGATGACGACAGACATTTTTGTTGAGTGGCTTAATCATTTCATCCAACAGACTAAACCAACACCCGAATTGCCAGTCTTATTGATCATGGACAACCATGAAACCCACATTTCTCTTGAGACTATAAAAATGCCAAAACAGAATAATATAATACTTTTAACATTACCACCGCATACAAGTCACAAACTTCAGCCACTTGACAAATGTTTGTATTGTTCCTTGAAAAAAATATATAACCAAAATTGCCAAACGTGGTTGCTGAACAATCCAGGCAAACGAATTACCATTTATGAGATTGCAGGGATTTTAAGAGAATCCTATCCTCGTGCTTTCACGCCTAAGAACTGTATTTCAGGTTTTCAGTCAACTGGAATATACCCATTTAATAGTAACATTTTTAGCGATGATGATTTCCTTGCAGCATCTGTAACTGATGTACAAACAGGTGAATCACCAATAAATATATGCAAAGAACGCACGCAGGTAATTAATGATAAGATACAGGATGACCAGTCTCAAAGAGAACAAGAGTTATTTATGCCATCAACATCTGCACGTGTCCAGTGTAGAACTCCAGAAAAGAAATTTATTTCTGCCACTGTTTTAAAACCGATTCCATCTTCAAATAACAGACGTGAAAGAAAAAAGAAAAAAACTGAAATATTAACCAGCACACCGGTTCTTAACAGACTCGAAGAAGAACAGAAACTGCAAAAAATGAGGAAGTCTAGCGTACAGAAACGGGCCACTGTAAAGAGAAACATTGTAACTTCACCAAAAAAACAAACCAACTGCAAATGACATAAGCTCCTCTGACAGTGATGTAGATGTTAATTTAACCGACTCTGACGATGTAGATTGGTTTTCAGAATCTGATATAGAAGAAGAACTTACCATAGATGACTTTGCGGCTATTGATGTAAATTCATTTATCCTTGTAAAGTTTCCAACAAAGAAAACTGTAAAATACTATATTGGATGCGTTTTAGAAGTTTTAAAACACAGCAACGAATTTAATGTGAAATTTTTGAGACGACATGGTAACAGTTTTACGTATCCCGATGTTCTTGACACAGCAATAGTGCCAATTGATGATGTTGTTCTTCATTTAGCTCAGCCTAAAACAGTCGGTGGCACTAACAGAACAGCACAATTGTTCTCTTTTTCAATAAATTTATCTGAGTATAACGTCTGCTATTTTTTAAGTTTTATTTTATATAAAGTTTGTTTTTTTTTTGAGAAAATTTATTTCAGTTGCGCGTATTTTTAGTTTTGAATATTAAATAAAGCGTTATTTTAAAAATATCTACTTATTTTAATTGGTAAATACTAGCGGCCACTGTACCATCTTCTCATGACCACTGTACCAATGTAGGTACAGTGGCCATTTTACCTCAACTTTTTAAAGTTCCAAAATTTCTGTTACTATTTTATTTTTTCTGTTCAAGGATGTAGAGTTATAGACGTAAATATAGAGTTTGTCATTTAATGATATTAGAATCTCCAAAAATACCTTATTTTTGTTTTTATTAATTTTGTTATGAAAAGGTGGCCACTGTTTCAGACTCTCCCCTATGCTTAAAATTATTCTTTTTCCTGGTTTTTGAGATAATTGCATAAACTTCATTTTTTCTTATAGCCACTATATTGAAATTGTCGATTTTTTCTTATTATTATATGCCACATGCGCTACTGTATCCATAAAAACATAGTTTTTTAAATAAATTGTTATGCTTATGACTAAAAAATAAATGAAACTCATATCAAGTTGCCTTGGAAATAAACACATCAAATGAACATTTGTTATATACATACCATATATACATAATTTAAGGTATCTAACATACTGTAGAACAATTATTAAAACTATTTTGTGATAAATTCAAAAATAAAGAAGTTACAGCAAACTTTCGAAACTACCAGTTTTCAGTTTTTTTCAAATAAAAGACGAATAAACAGAATTTCGTTTATTTTGCCAATGGCATGGTAAGGAGGATGTGAAATTAGTCCACTTTGTCAACGTAACCACCTTTCTATCTCGTATCGTTTTCGATATACCAATAGTGACCCTCGGAAAGACTTTTGACACCTGTACTACTGTAAGTCCGTTGGTAATGACTTATCTTATAGTGTTTACGTGCCAAACATTTCCGTGTTAAAAAAATACATATTTATCTATAATTGTAAAAATATGTTGAACAAAATTTAAACATCTAAAAATTTACTCTTTAGTACAATGCATAAATAGTTAAAACAATGAAAGACGTTTTAATGTATTCAGATAAATTATTGTTTTTTTTTATAATCAAAGAAATATATAAATATAAATTTGTTCTTAGTTACTTATGTATTATGAACATAAACACAGTTCTAATCGCATTTACTTAAGTATAATTAAAACCAAAGAATTAAAATAATTGCCATTCTTTTCTAATTTAATATCTCAAGAAGTAAATATAGTGTGAAAAAACTAAAATATAAAACATGATAAAATAACATTTTATATACGCTTTGAACCTTGACTTTTGTAGAATCACAAAAAAAAATACTGTGGTACCTGCCAAACACAGTTTAAAAATCAAGAAGAAATGCTACTAAACTTTTAATTACTATGTAATGAGTTTTGTAAAATTAAAATAATTAAATTGGAACTGAAATGTTTAACTTTAATAAAGTGTAGTTGGAATAAGAATTTCCAGCAATAAATGCTTGCGTATGTGTATATCTATGTAACTTTAACGACGATTATAAAAGGTAAAAGCACTTTTTTTAAACATTAAAAAAGCATTTTTAGATACCTGTACCGTATTTAAAGTGATATAATTTTTTAATTACAAAAATAATGTTTACATTTTTTGTTTTATTCATTTACATATAAAAGTTATTTCTGAGATTTCACTTTGTCACAAGCACCCTTCATTTATATATTTACAGAATCTACTTCCATTGTGATTCCTAAGTGAGAAAGGTTAAATGTGATCAATGCCGACTGTTCCAAATACTGCAGTTCCACTGCAAATTCGATGACCTGTACTGAATGTAAAATATTTATGCATGAATTAATATAATTTTTTTTTTAATTTACTGGTATGACACTAAAAATTTAGATGATTAACAATGAATTTATTAAATTTATTAATTTATTAAAATAAAAACAAATATTTGTGTTACATATTAAATCTGTTAGCAAACTCATATGAAATTATAAGAGAAGTTGATTATCTAATTCTTTAGGTGTCTTTGATTAAACTTTTGTTTACTTGTTTAAAGTTTATCAAATTTTTCTTGTCTTGACAATACCTCTTATTAAACTTTTGTTAAACTGTTTTTCTGGAATACTTACTAATTGATTTAGAAGGTATACAAGGTGTCCTAGAATATGAAGACAATCTCCCGGTTTCAGGTAGAACACATAAAAATAACATGACAAGTTCCTATGGCCCTCCTTACGGGGATACGGGTCATAACGGACGCCCCTGGAAATCGTTCGTTTTAAAACAACTCTTGAAGTACTAGTTATAATTTTTTAATATGATCGTTACTGGGTAAGCTTAAACTTTCAACTAAAAAAAGGTACTATTAATCGACATAAAAAACAAAATTCAATATGGTTTTTTGCATTAGCTGTTTATTCCTAAAATTTATTCTTGGTGGCTATAGATTTCTTGACATGTAATGATTTAAACAAAGATATTTATTTTAGTGTCAGTTCAAAATCAATGCTAGTGTCAGAGTGTATAGAAATTTTCGTTCTTCTTTCTTATTTTTCTTTGTGGCTGGTTAATCAGTAATGGTGTTTACGTTTGCTAAATATGACGACATGCATTTAATGTATGTGCTTGCATCATGTAGCCAAAAGGCTTTATGAAAGAACAATTCCAAATAGAAGAACTCCTGATAGGAAAACCTTTGAAATGGTAAATCGTCGTTTGAAAGATACAAATAAAAACTACTTGTACTTATCGAATGATAGAGATTTAACGTAAAATGTCATAAATAATGTAAGGAAAATTTGACTAAGTCAGCTACAACTGTAAAAATCAAATCAATCGAGGTAAAAGTGTTAAAGACAACATCTTAAATGCCGTACAAGGAGATCCTTCTACAAGTGTCCAAAAATTGGGTATATAGTTTGATTGCCCAAAATCTTCGGTATCTAGAATCTTTACAGAACAATAGTTGCATTTGCACTATCTTCAAAAAGTTCATGCGCTTCTTGGTAAAAGCTTTCAGCAGAGGATAGAATTTTCTAATTGCAATCGGGCAACATTTAATTAAACCATTTGTATTGTCAAGAAGGTTAACTAGAAAACTTTATTTGGAATTTCTTCATAACAATTTGCCAGAACATCTACCTCTGGCAATACGTCGTGGTATGTGGTTCATGCATGATAAAACCCTACCAGTTCGAGAACACCTAAACAGAAACTTCGAAAATCGATGAATAGTAAGAGGAAGACCAGTAGTAGTTGGATTATTTAAAAGCTTTAGTCTATGCTAATACAATAGATAATCGAGAAAACTTATGAGGATTGATTAATTTCCATTGTCGTAAAATAAAGACTAATGAACAGGCAGTCTGAAGGGTTGAACAATCTTCAATTCTTAGAGCTAAGTACTGTAATAAGAGTAAAAGTAATAATAAGAGTAAAAGTTGAATCGACTTACAAAATTATTCAATAAAAACCATATTGAACAAAAATCTTTCGTGAACAGTTCATTTTAAAACTATGTTTTTGTAGTTAAAAGTTTAAGCTGCCCGAAAGTATTGTCGCGTGTTGATCGTACAGGGTGTAAAAATAATAGCATTACTGTGGTAGAGCTAGTCCTTCTCTGGGAAACTAAACAAGCCAAATGTGAGTAAAAGGGTTCATGCTAAAGAAACTCAACTTAACTCAATTTCCCGGAGAAAGGGTCGCAGGAGAAACTCGGTATGCTAATCATAAAGTCATTAAAAAGGCGCCAAAAGTGGGGAAAATTATTAATTACAGATCCCGTTTAAACATGTCGAACAGTGAAAGGAAATAAGTTGCAAAACACAGTTTATAAACAAGTGTATATTTATTTCAAACAAGAGAATAGGAGTTAAAAACAAGGTAAAACGATAACAAATAAATATCGATTAGAGATTCGTCGTCAAATTCAGATTCGTCACAATTAATAATATTGATGCAGGCCCCTTAGATCAAGCAACACTTCGTATAGCTGATTATAATCAATGCTAACAAGCGTTACATATAATTTGATTTTAACAGGATAATAAAATTTAAATAGTTGAAGAGCAAATAACGTAATTTACAACCACCGTAACTTCAAATTTATTCGATCACCTACTTCGTTTACTTACAGTCGTGTAACGAATTGATAATCGACCAAATTTATAATGAATAGCAAAGACCAAAAATGAATACCAAAACCAACCCCAGCAAAGTTCCTGGTCACAAGTAGCAACGTATGCGTAGTATGTACGCATACGTAGAACGTTATGTGCCTAAATTTGGCTTTGATTACATTCAAAATACATACAGTTAAAGATGATTTAATTTTAATTTATTTAGTAATTAGTATGGTCTATACTTCGATTAATTAGAACAAGGAATACGGTAAATTCTAAATATACACATGCTGAAGGTTGAATGATAATTAGAAAATCAAATGTAATTAAGAAATTTTACTATACGTTACTTAAACCTTAGAAAGAGATGCGAATCGTCTTTTGTTACCCTGGGTGTTGAGATAAGGCTTCTGCTAGTTACTAGCTGAGTATCCCAATCCATGAAGAAACAATTATGATTCCCACAGGTATATACCCCCGAGCAAGTCGTGTCGTATCCCTAAGAAACTTGCTAAACAGTTAGACGTATGGAAAGTAACATGACCACACCATTTTAGAATGTCTTTTTATTCGAGATTCGCTTAATCCGATTAGTACATTAAACAATTCTTCATCGCCACATTCGTTAAAAGCGTAATAGAAATAACCAACGAGAAAAATTAAGTAGGAAGAATTACTTACAATGCAGCGGATAGCGTCCAGATACGACCAAACGTTCCCAGCGATCTCAAATACGTAAATGAATGAATGAAAGTTCCTTTTGGATCGCGCTCCTGCCCCCTCCCCCCAGTAAATGTAAACGATATGCGTTCACAAGACAGTGCCGGCGGCAAACCAGTGCAGGTGCGAATTTTATTTAAAACTACAGTGTTCGCACATAACCAACTGTTTTTAGCGACGTAAGTATAGGCACATGTTTGATTCTAATATGAGCCACTATAAAAGTACATCCGTTTATTACGATTCCGCTTACAGCGACCAACCGCTTTTAACGACGGAATTTTACGCAAAATTGTCCGGTTACAACGACGAGCGTTGACGTGTTTACAAATAAATCGTAAGTAAGAAACTATCTCCGATCCGCGCACTCTCCTTGCCTGTACGTCGCTGATTCGAATGCGACTGTTTATTTTACGTCAGTAATTTGAGGGTGATGCGTGATTACTCATACAAAAATGGCTTCTACAAAACGAAAAAGTTCCTCCATTGAAGAAAAAAGTGTTATAATACAACGTTTAGAGGCTGGCGAGTCGAATGTAACGATTGCGAAGAAATTCGGTGTAAATCATTTGAGAATATCCACAATTAAGAAAAATAAACACAAGATAGAACCTTTGTTCAATGCGAATGTTTTAAAGCCTAAACGCGTGAGATTTTCGTCTCAAGAACAAGTTGACTTTGCACTTTTACAATGGTTTAAGCTGCAACGTAGTCGGGGAATACCCGTGAATGGGCCTATGCTTCAACAAAAAGGAAATTCTTTTGCTAAAGAGCTAAACATTCTTAATTTTGATTGTTCGGCGAGTTGGATTAACCGTTTCAAAAGTAGACACAATATTGTTGCCGGAAAAATTGCTGGTGAGTCTTTGTCGGTTCAACAGAGCGATGTGACCGAGTGGCAAACCAAAGTTTGGCCTAATTTACGAGCAAAATTTAGTGACGACGAAATATTTAATGCAGATGAAACAGGATTGTTCTATAAACTAACGCCAGATAAAACATTAAAATTTCGAGGTGGAAAATGCTCGAGAGGAAAACTTTCGAAAGACCGAATAACTGTGATGGTTGCAGCTAACATGAGTGGCACGATAAAAAGGAAGTTGTTAATTATTAGCAAGTCAAAGAACCCACGATATTTAAAAAATGTACGATCCTTATCGGTAGATTATGAAAGCAATCGCAAGGCCTAGATGACATCTGATATTTTTATCAAATGGATACGCGACGAATAATTCGAGTGTTAAAATCAAACTTTCGTAAAAACCTGGTTCTAAAAATTATCGCCAGTCTTGATGCAAATGAAGACACCAGCAGTGCCAAACATACGAAGATCACAATACTCGATGCCATTCTAATGATTTATGACGCATGGAATAAGCTTACGTCAGCGACGATTTTCAACTGTTATAAACACGCTGGATTTGTCCAAGGCAGTCCCCCCAGTGTTGCTACCGACAACGATGATGATGATGATGATGATGATGTGCTACTGTCTATCTGGGCGAGGGCTTTGAATAAAGGACTGCCCAATGGAAATGAAGAACTTGACTAATATTCTGCTGTTGATGATGATGTATATGTACATACATATACTATATGTGAAATAAATAAATATTTTGATTTAAATGTTTTTTTTTTCTGATGGTCACGTAAATATTAATAAATACATTATATATAGTATGTTGTATGTGATTATTTTAATTTAAAAAAAATTGTCAGTTCGTTTAGTACGACTTCCGGTTAGTACGACGTAATATCACCGGTCCCTTGGCCGTCGTTATAACCGGATTAGCAAATGCATACATACATAATCATTTAAAAAAATCATTAAATTACATATAGTATTTCAAGAGTTCTTTTAAAACAAATACTTTCCGTTTTCGCGCCGTATGGCCGTTATAAAAAAAGTATTAAGTATATCATATTATTTTTATGTGTCCTATCTGAATCCGGGAGATTCTCTACATATTCTGGGACACGCTGTATATCCTCAACACGTTTCTGATCTAATAAGTTGTACTTTCTGCTCTTGGCATTTTTTTAAGTCAATATTAATGAAAATTAAGGATATTTGTGTAATAAATTTAAAACAAGTACGTACTTAACTAGTCACATTTTTTTTCTAGAATGGAAATGATATCTACTAAGTAGGAAAGCTCAAATTTTTAGTAACTTTTTATATTATTTCTTTCTTTAATTATTCATTACAGTCTTAATTGCTTTCTACAGGTGTAGTCAGCGGCTTATAATAATTAAAATGGGATATACATCACTTGGTCAGTCTGGCCGGCGTCTTAAGATTTTTCTCAATATGTTGCCCCTTTCTTTCGCGCACTCAAGACTTGCCTCTTATTGCCTTGTTTCTTATTCACCCTAAATTGTGGTTAAAAAATTTTAAACAGATACTAACATACAGTTTCTTTTCTTTGTACTAGAGCGGATACTAAGTTTCACTATCACTAGTGTCAATGAACAAATGTCCATAACTTTTTGATAATATTATCTAATTAAATGACTGTTTGGTTATTATTACACTTTTTTAACTCTATAGTATTTATATTATTTACATAAACTAAACTGATAAAATGTAAAAAAAACGGTGCTGTGTCAAATAGTCGAGGGGCGTTATCTGCAGCGAGTACTCACTTTTGAAATTTTTGGAAGAAATTAGATAGAACGGCACTATTCTCGTAACAAAATTTTTTAGCCGTCATAAAATTAGTTAAATTTTAGTGAAAACCGCATCACAATATCTCCATGCGTTCTTGATTTATAAGAAAAAAATTAAGAACAGAACACTTGGAAGTTTAGCCACAGATAGCTCACAAATGTTCAAAATGTCTTCCATAATTCTCAATAAATTTATTTAGTCTAACTTTAGCAGAAAAACAACTGCTTTAATTTCAACCCTATACAAGCTTTTGATGACATTTTGTTCATATTTTTCCTGTTTGTTGGTTTCTCTTGAAAAACTAGATTTTTCAGTCTATCCTATAGATAAAAATCTAAATTAGTCAGATAGAATGAGCGTGCTGGCCAAGGAAACAGATTTCCTTTTCCAATAACACGATGCGAATACTGCTCATCTAAATGCTAATGTACGTTTCGGTTAAAATGCGCTGGACAACCATCAAGCTGAAACCACAGGTTTCTGATTGTTTCCAGAAAGACGTCTTCTAAACGTGGTGAAAGAAAAACGTTCTAAAACTGCAAAAAATTTTCTTTGTTAAGGGTTTAGCCCTATTATTTTCTTCCACGATTCCACACCATACGTTCAAACTTCAGCGATTTGAGGCCCTACTTGGTGCGTCAAATGTGTGTTTTGCTCAAACCAATAATCCATATTACGTAAATCTACACCTCTTGCGATTCTGAAAGTTGCTTTATTGGTGACAGAAAATTTTGATTTTCCCGAATCATATTTAACAGCTAGTGACAATGGTTCAGTCTAGTATCATAATCAGTAGCTTATAATGCCTCATCTAAAACAATGTGATAGGGATGCATATTACTCTAGAAGAACTTCGTGGACAATTGTATTAAGGATTCTCAGGTTATTCGGAATTTTTCTGATGCTTAAGGTGGGATCGTGATGTACGTATGCCAAAACGTTAATAATATTTTCCTCGATGCTCGAGTTATAAAATTTTTAACAAGGGGCTTGATTTTTTCCTCGAGAATCGTATGCACTAGTACTCTCGCTATGTGTCATTGCGACTGACATATAAAAAAACAAAATAATGTTAATTAAATGGTTTATTTTATACAAAAAAAAGATTAATTAATTTAGACTAGAAAAAACAATGTAATAAAATAAAATCAAGAAAAAAGGTGCCATTTGTAAAAAAAACAAATAGTTACCAAGAAGAATAAAAAGCTCGCAAATCATATGGTATAATAGTTTTTCAAAGGGCACGCGCGTGCACCTGCCAACCCCCTATAACTTACCACTGCTTGTAGGTACTTGAATGGGTTACACTTTGCCAGTCTCCCGTAATCGCCTAGTCAATCTTGAAAACACTTGTCGAAAAGAAAAAAACGTTTTGTTTGTGGAAACTGCATTGCATATTGTCGCACTGCAATTGCAGCATTTTCAAAACATTGAAAATAAATGCGTAACATATACGCTTCCGCGTTAGTAAATGGTTTACTTTTTAAAACAATGGATAAAAAAAAATCTAAACTATAAAAACTATCAGAACTAATTTTTCACAGTTGACAAATCCGTAATTTTTTCAATTTAGCAGTGAACATTCCAGTGATTTGTATTTTCCGTTAAGATAATTTGATCCGATTGAGATACTCGAATTTTTAACGTTTTCTCTTATAATCGTAAACATATGGAGATACTGGCTAAAAATCAGCTTACAAAAACCCTGGGTAGGCGTGTCTGGGGGAGCGCGTATCGTACAAGGTATAGTCTGATGAAAAAGTATTTCGGCGCTAATTTTGTAAAATTAGGCAACAAGCAAACGAGTAGTACTCGACTGCATAATTTGTTCCATAAGTAGTAGTTAAAAAATTTTTTTTTAAATGTTCGTATAAAACATGAACAATCTTGATCACTGTATAAACATCTCGTTTTAATCTAATCATTAATTAAAACTACAATAACCACAATTAGTACGGTTTTTACTAAATCTTTTATTGAAAAATTTACAAAGCAGAAAAGTAAACACTTATTTCGGTATAAAATACATAAAAATGCATTATCTCTTATTTATTAAATGACACTAAGGACAATGATTAATTAATTGTCATTACCTGAAGATTCACTTTCACTTTCATCAGTTTCCCAACCGTCCTCATCTGAATCACTATTATTTACTGTAAATGTCAAACTTTCAACAACCTCATCAACTAAATCTGCTTTCCACATTTCTTCACAAAGATGTGACACATGATTTCACTTTTTTTGCCAATCTTCATTTGTAATTTCAGAAAATGCATTTCGAACTAAATTTTGTGCCACATTATTCATTGCGACTTTTCTTTTTACGAATCTCCATATAAATTCAATTGGATTTAAATCACAATGGTAAGGAGGCAATCTAACAACAGTATGTCCAGGATGCTGCTTGACCAAAATTAATAGCTCTGCTTTTCGCATTTCACTTGTTGTAGAAATTTCATTTGCTTCCAACCACGAACGAATATCTTCTTTACGGTTGCTTTGAGTTGGAGGTTTGTTTATTTGTTTTCAGTAATAAGGTGCATTATCCATTACAATGAGACCATTAGGGAATAAGTTGTTTCTCCAGCCATTGCATAAAATTTATATGATTCATATCGTCATGATAGTAACCAAATTTAGTTTGTGATTTAAAAATTAAAAGACCGTTGTTTATAAACCGATATGAACCACCTGCATGCACTATAATATGTCGTTGCCCAATTCGATCACATTTATAAACAACTGGTTCTTCTGCGGACTGCCAACACTTGTTAACTCCATATGATAGGTGAATATAGGTTTCATCTAACTACGTTACTAGTTGTTTATTGTTGCCTTTAGCATCATTCTCCCCCAGCTTCCTCAAATATTGTGAACGCCAAGCTACAATATCATTTCGTTCCATTAAAAGTTTACGTTTATTACAGAATTTCCTGTAACGAAACCCAAGTTTTAAAAGATACTTTCGTAAAGTTTCACGTTCTCCCATGTAGTTGACTTTGTCTTTCATTTTTTCCACTAACACTTTCACTGTAGGTACTTGATGATCGACTGTATACATTTCATGCACAGATCTTCTTAAAACACCTTGATCAAAATCATCCAACTCAATTTTGTTCAGTGCACCAGTTTGACGCTTCTTATCAGGACTTCTTAAGAGTGAGTCTCTGGCAACATTAGATTCTTTACGAATTTTCTTAATAAAACTTAAAGATTTCCCTGTTGCAGCAGCAGCAAGTTCAGAAGCTTTTTCTATTGTATATATACATTGACCATCTGTTTTCTGTTTATAAAAGAAGTCGATGACATTACGAATAATGTTTCGTGCTTCCGAATGAACGTCTTTTCGGGTTCTGCTTTCCATGGTTTTAAACTGTAATACAAAATTTTATTTGAATTATGGCTACTTTTTTACTATAACCAAAATAAATAACTTTTTTTGTGTTACAAATTAATTTAAAATAATTTTAACCTAAAAATACTTATCAAATGTTTTTAAGGTAAATTGAAATATATTGTTCTAAAAAGAACAGATTTGTTCACAATCAAGACAAAAATTCAAATATAAGAGCAAAAAGTAATAGGAAAAGCCAAAATAACAACGTAAATAAAACGGTGTGGCTAAATGTCCGCCGGAGGTAGGTTACATATAAACTGAGAATTCCGCCGTACGGCGGACACATAAGAGTAAAAAGTAATAGGAAAAGCCAAAATAACAACGTAAATAAAACGGTGTGGCTAAATGTCCGCCGGCGGTAGGTTACATATAAACTGGGAATTCCGCCGTACGGCGGACACATTACCATATGATAACTAATTCGCCGTGAAAATTATACTATCGAGTAAGGGCGGCGGAACGCCGTGGTTGAGAATTCATTTTCCGCCTTTCGGCGGATTTTAGTGCATAGAAGCTAAGATCCGCCGAATATAGGTTGGAAATTTTGGCAAGCTTTCTAATTTATACAGGAGTTGTATTCGTACTTAGGTAGGTTTACAAAATGCTTAAGTAATCAATAAGCAATATGTTTATTTAATACAACATGTAAGTAAATGTATTACAAAATATTTTAGAATATCATTCTACTTCTACAGTATGTACTGTACCTACTTCAGATGTAGATGAACTTTTATTTTTGTTGGTATTGTTACGACCTTTAGGTCTACCTCTCTTTCTTATTGCAACAGGCAAAATGACATTAGCTGCAGTAAGTGCATTATTGTTATTTAGAAAGGTGTTACTTAAGTCGTTGCTGTGACTATTGCCTGATGTAGGTATCGAGCTGTCAACCATTACTACATCCATGATTTCAATCTCACAGTTCACAACATTTTCTAGATTATTAATGTTGGTAATGGGTACACTGTCTAAAGTTATTTCAGGGGTGTCAGTTAATGTATTTTCCTCCATTGCATCTATACCATCAATATTTGTTTGAGCCTCTACTTCATTAGAGCTGTTGTCAGTTGCCTGGTCCTGTTCCACTATTATTACATTCTTGTCATTTTTCCATGCCATTTTTAACTGAATTTACTGTCTAAGTTTAGCATAATACCTGGCGTTACCTTCTTCCGAAATTAGACTAGCTAGCGGTTTTAATAACATCCATGCTTTACTAAACTTTTGATGTTGGTTTAACAAAATAGGTGTTTTTACAACAGTATGACTATTACCTCGAGACTGTAACAGATCACAATCTTGTTCACTTAGTGAATTATCTGTTATAAACATTCGCTTATTAGAGTAATAATGTTTTTTTGTCCAACGTTCGTTGCATAAACTTTCATCATATGTATCCAAACCCAGCTCTTCTCGCTTTCTAAAAATATGCTTACACGGTAAAAGCATGGAAGTATGGGATCCGCAAGTACAAGACTGGGTTGTAGTTTGGTAGTTAGAATTTGAACTATTGTTTATTTTTAAAAACTGTTTCTTGATAAACTTGAAAGCGTAAGTGGTTAATAATTTGAAATATTTGTGAAGTGTACTATCATTTTCGTAGAAGTTTACAGGAACTTTGTACATAAAATTAGCAGCTTTATGATCCCGTTCATCGTTCATAACCATAACCAGTTTAAGGAAATCGTCAATAAAATCAGGTAATAAGCTGTATCTTTCTACTAGTGACTTTATTTTTCCATTAAGAGATTCGAGTCTGTTATTTGTGGTGTTTAAAAAGTTGGCTTGTTGAAATTTTGGACCAAGAGTCCATTCATCTGAAATGCTATGCCAATTTTTGTTAAAATATTCAATAACCGTTAATGGACAATTCTTTAACAAATCTGCATATAAAGCGTTATATGTGGCTGGACCACGAGAACATACCATTTTTTGTAAAATACGTAATGCAGTTTGACGTTGCGATACCGTTATACCTAATTTATTTGTTGATATTTCTCTGTTGAAAGTTCTCATTACATGAAAAATGCATATTAGAACGTTTGCATTTGGGAAATTTTCTTTCAGTAATCGCCTTTCATTTAGATCTTTGTCGGCCATTATCGACTTTACTTTTCTCCATCTTGGATTATTATCTTTAAATGTAGTCAATAACCACTGCAGGTGTCAGTATTTTCCTCTACTAGTATACCTACGGCCACGATTTCGGTTTATTTAGGTAAAAAACACAAACCGCACAAATTATTACACACGTGCTTTTACAACATTGAGTGACAATTATAGGTTATATTCGGCGGTATTTCAATGTAATACAGGAACATTCCGCCGGATGGCGAAAGTCTTTCAAAAGTAACACTTTTCCGCCGCGCCCCGGAAAGATATTATGGTTTTCGGTGGACAACTTATTGAAATGGTAGTTAATCCGCCGGCCGGCGAAATTATTGGTTTGTGTATTACATACCGCCGGCGGACATTTAGCCACACCGTAAATAAAAACCAAAATGTTGACAAAAGTAATAAATAAATGCTTATGATTTTAAATGTACTTTAACGAATCGCGCTATATGATTGGTCGACACAATTTGTCCTTTAAATTAGTTCGCATATTTTCCGGGGTTTTTGTAAGCTTGGTAGCACAGTAGCTGTAGATAACGCCGTGTAGTTTATTTATTTTAAACTAAATGGTTCAGTCGAATGACCATAAGATGTTCTTTCAAATAAGATCAAGCATATTTAAATAGGTTAAATAGTTTAGGAGATTCTAAAATGTAAAAATTGAAAAATGCATTTCTCCCTCCCCCTCTCCCTTATTATGACTGATACAAATGTTTTTAAAGGTATGGCTCATCGCCCAACTTTCGAGATACCGTGAACCTTATGTTTCTTCATAGCAGTTACGCTCCCTAGCGGTGGTTTTACGATCTTCAAAATAATTCCCAGTCATCGCTGCGTTCTATTTTCACGTGTACAGCAAAGAAAAAAAACAGTGACAAAAAAATAAAATGGTTACTGGAAATGAAATACAAACCCTTCGTGAAATGACTAATAAAATGCTGTACGATAGAAATAATGTTGATATATTTTTCAGTTTAATGTAAAAATATTTATATTTCATTTGCTATGGAAGGAAAAACGTTCATTTCTTACAATATTACATTTTTTAATAAGTATACTTGGTAGTGACGTGACGCTCCTCTTTATGATGTTAGAACATATTCAAATAATTTCTGTGCATATTAATAAAAATTAATAAATCAATTGCAAGGTTACAAGACATGGACAAACAAAAGCTATTTAAGGTTGGGATTTTGCCTATATATTTTATACAGCACACGCGCGTGCACGAGGCACAGGACGTCTCAAAAAATATTAATTGTAAGAACTCAAAAATGTGTTCCTATGAAAGAGGAATGTTGTCAACATCATGTAAGGTATTTTAAAATCTTGAAAAAATTATTTTTTTGCACAAAAAAAAGATCACAAAGTAGGCAATATTTTTCAATAATAATTTTATACTTCTTTTGTAAACTATGCTTATACTATTAAAAACAACAGATTATAAAATAGCTTGGGGGAGAATGTAAATCTTTTCCTTTCATTTGAGGGTTTACCTTTTTAATTACGTTAGGTAGTTTTCGAGTGGTTCTGTTTCCAGTGAAATATGTTAACGATTATACTGCGTTGTCATTAAGGTCGAAAATTCAACATATAAAACAAAAAGTTGAGTTACAAAGTAATAGGTTCATCAATGACGCACCTTGAATATTATATTTCAGTAACTTTATTAGTAACACTAAACTTTGATCCGTAAGCAGTATGTTATTGTATACAAGATCTCGATTTAGTTTGAGTCTACATTTTAAACAATTTACAATACGCACATTTAGAAAATACGTCACAATTGAGTTAGGTCAAGATCATGGTTGCAAATAAAGCCAAAGCTTAACGCGATTTTGAAGAAATGAATTACAATTTATTTTGAGTTTGCATTTTTAACAATTTTAATTTAGGAATTGGTATTTCTGTATACTAGTATAACAAATCTATTTTTATTTTTGTTAGAAATAGTAAGTTAACAAAAATAGCTATAAATGCAATACCATACATAAGAATAGCAATTATTTAGGCACTTTTTAGACAATTACAAATTTTAATTCAACTGTAATTTCTAAATTAAACATTCATTGTTACGCCGCTTTAATTCCGATAAAAAATTTATTACAAAAAGGAAAATGCAATTTGTTTCATCAGATTTTATGAGTATCGTATCTCGTTTTTAATACAGGTTTGGTATTTATGTGATTCTCTTAAATTTTTTTCATTTTTTGCTACACTGAACAGACCTTCACGATTTATGAACACGGACAACGTAACATTTTTGAGATGAACGCACTTTTCGGTTTGTAGATATTGCCGAGTATTTACCATTATTTTGTTTTAATATGTGTTTCCTTTTCTCTTGCAACTGTATTGTTTAATGAATGATTAACACATTCGGAAATTCATTGTTTGTTAATTAAATTCGTTGCATTCTTTTTGTTCACCACGCCAATAAATATAAATAATTTTTTTGTACTGTTATTTTAATGCAGATTCTAAAAATATTAACGAATTAAATAAATAAAAAAGAATTATTAACTTAATTAAATAATTACAATAAATGTACAACAAATATACCTAATTATATTGACAATTAAAACTACTTTATATTCGTAAATATTCAGAAAATATGTTTGTTTGTAAACGAACAGATTACATAGTTAACTTACCACAAAATATTTAGTAAAAAAATTCAATGATTTTCTATTAAAAATAATAAAAATAATTTAAGTGAAACAATAAATATAAACATGTTATTGCTTATTCGTTAATATAAAATCTGGCTCAATCTGTAAGTACTACTCTGTCCCCGTCGAACTTACTGGTGTTATTTTCCAGTATTATAGCGAGAGTGTACTGTTTTTTTTTCTATTTTTGATGTGTTTAGATCCTTTTTGACATTGTCTACAAAAATCATTTACAAGACCTGTGTTTAAAACTATATTTCAATTAGAAATCCTTTTGTGTTAACGAACAGGTTCGTAAATGTTAACCATTTGATTTAGATCATAAGTGTGTCGTTCTTGTAACGGTTTTCGGTTTTATTGCTCTTATCTAGTTGCATTGTATTCAATATCAGTAATGATTTCCGGTCAGTATGCCTTTTGGAAATTGAGAGGTGTGTAGTTTTTATCTGCAGCGTGTAAAATTGTTATAATTACAACCAAATAAAAAAAAAAGATCGACGCAAAAACGCATTTATGTAAAATCCCGCTCCTCGAGCCGCGTTTAGACTACCACAACGTACGATCAAGTTCCTCAACTCCACTTTTTTAATGTATCATTATTTATTTCAAAAAATACGTAAGTACTCTTGAAAAGTAATACATTTGCGGTGAAAGTGTATTCTTAGATAATTTGTAAACAGATTTGTCATCTTTTCACCTAGATCGCCACTTTCAAGAATATTTCATATTTAGTATATTAAAATAAGCACCTGCATTATATTTGTTCCGATAAACATGTTTATATTACTAAAAAACTTGTTATTAAAAATCATGACGGAAGTATTCATATGTATGTATTTAATTTTTATATGTCTTAGAATTATGGTACACGCCATATCATTTAACACTCCTTTCACTATGATTAGCAAACGTGTAGTTTACAATACATATTGTTTTGATAAGAATGTTACATCGCTAACAAAAATGTTGGTATTACATTAGCTGCGCGAAAAATGATTGAGGCTCCCAATTTTACAGAGACAAGTTCTAATTTTTTAATTTAGCTAAAACTATAAGCTCACGACCTTCCTGATTTCTTGGAAGAATCGACCTTTCAATTCCAACTTTGCAAGAATAATTTTTATCTTTTAGTAAAGTGGTTTTCGTTTTTACAAACATATTGGGAGTTTATGTGATTTCTCCAAAAGTAAGAAGAAGTGTTAATAGCATTAAATCTATTATTTTTGTATAGTTTTAACTAAAAAACCTTATCAGATCGTTGTAAGTAAGTTGTTTTATTTATTTTATAATGCCTTATGCGTAATACGTCTGGTTTAAAATAACAAAATATATTTCTAAGTAACCTCTTCTTCCATACGTTCTAATAACACTCCACCTTGTAATTTACCAACGGCGGATACAGAAGGGGGCGCAGAGGGCGCTCCCCCCCTTAGGCAGAAATAAATGGCGCTGTATTGCACATATTTATCTCTACATGATACAAACGGTAACACGTTATGAATGCAATTTTTGGTTTTATAATTCTTATTGTGATTAATTGCTTAATGAAATACATCTACAATTTATTTGTAGCTATTAATCCAAATTATAGTTTGCTTGATTATGCATTTAAGGAGTATTAAAAACGAAATTTTCTTTAGGGCTCCCGTTTGGTGCGCCCCCCGCTCATCAAAACTCTGGATCCGTCACTGTAATTTACGTCTATAATTTGACTGTTCCTCCCCATATACCGAGTGTTTTAAATTTGTAAAGCCCAAATGTCATGTTTGTATTTATAACAAAGTATTATGTAAAGTAAATATTTAATTTTTTCTAAGCTTAATGCCATTTATGTACATCAATTATATTAACTTCTGCAGGGGATTTTTAATAAGAAATCCGTCTTCAGTTTTATTTATTAGTGTTGAAAGTGAGTTGCAGTTTGTTTATCATGCAATTTCACTATTACTATTCCCTTAAAAATTTTTTAGGATTCTGTTCCTGCCTGGCGATTTTTTAAATAATCATTTTGTGATCAAATGTTTTTTTTAGCATCTACCCAGTAAACACGGATTGAAACTGTTACAGTCATAAAATTAAAACAATTGTTTCATTACGTTGTTTCGTCTTAGTTTCATTTACATGTAACTGACAGTGAATAAATTGAAAGAGTTCCAAATTTTAGCAATCATTTTTAAATCGTTTCAGTATCTGCAATTTCTTTCCAATAATCAGCAATCGTTTAAAAACTGATTTGTTAAAACCGAATATTTTTTGAATAACTAGAATTGTTTGAAGATCGATTAAATAAGATTGAATTATTTTCAAAACAGTGGAATCGTTTTAAAATTGTTTTAGTAAAAACGAATACTTTGTGATTAGTCAGCATTAGTCGTTGCTATCCTTTTGATTAGTGTCGTCAACAAGTTGCAAGTTTATCTTTTTTTACTTGTTTGATTGTAGTTTGATAAGTGATGCTGTGTGTACAATTACAAAATGGAACAATAAACGGTAAGTCGAAACACTTCAGTATAATCCATACATGTAGTCAACATTATCATCATTTTTGTCCTTTATGTATCATGTTTCAATTTGTATAAAAAAGAATGCAAATTAACACACATGGTTGCGTTAAGGTCGATTATTACGTAAATTTGATGATATTTTAGGATTAATTAAGGTTCCAGTGTCATTAATGACAGTTCAATTCTTCAAGTTTTCTTTAAGATTATGTACAGGTAAAGGTATTCACAGTGTTGTTATAATTGTCTTCTGACTGCTAAAGTGATATTTATGTTAAGTTTGTTTTTTTTTTGGTAAAAAAATGTAATTAATTTTGTGTAACTCATTGATTATGTATATAAATGAAATATTTATTTGTTATAGATGTGGTTAAAAAGTTGCCACCCAACAGTAACTGATGCAATTTTTGAGGCTTCCGTGAAAAGACCACATCAAAGCAAGTCGCAATATTTAAAGATAATTGATAAATAATCTGGTTATTTGCAAAACCTAAACCTGCTGAAACTCAATGTGATATTATATTTAAAAATATTTATTAAACAATAAAATTTGAAACGTGCATTCGAAATATCGATTTAATTGTTTCATTTTAAAATCAAAACTAATGTATCATTATTTAAACAAGAAAATCATATATTTATCGATCGTTTAGTATCAATTCAAGAACAAAGCTTTAAAAACGTAAACCGAATGCAACATTTATTTTGCAACAGATTTGAATTTAAAATACCGAAACTATACTGATTCAAATAAGTGAAACAGCGATGGACTTATAGCTATTTTATTGCACTTAGGTTTCTTTTATGTTTAAAACATGCGTGAAACATAATTTTTTTGTTTTGAAACTGTTGCTAAACATTATCAATTTTGTGTGTACTGGGTATTTAATCCCTTATGTGTATAGAATCTTAACCTTTCGCGGTTTTCTTGGTTATGATTATAAACGACTTTCAGCTTAGACCGCATCGTATTTGAAAACTCTTGTTGAAATTGGCCTTAGCCGTATTATCGTTCGTGAACCCAAACAAACTGACGTTTCGGAAGACATTGCAGCTTGCATCTTCGGAGAGGTGAATGCCACTGATGTGTAATTAAACATGTTTTTTTATTGTAATTATGTCCACACAACTAATGCTTTAATATTCTTAAAAATAGTACCGCACTTTTGTTATACATTACTAGTTGCCTGCTTTTTACAATGTTTGCTAAAACACGTTTTTGAGTGATCAACTGGTCAAAGCTAAAATGTGGATGTAGTAATATTAAGATGTGTTGCAATGCAAAGTGATTCTAAAAAAAGAACTGACGTGATAAAGCACAAAATAATATCGGCGACGATCGGTCGATACCACACCCATGCCGACTTCCTTTGGTAAAACAAGTAAAAGCTGTAGAAGTAATATTTTAAATAATTCCTAACACACTGATAAAGACTTATTTTTTTGTATTTTTAAGTTTTTCAATCTTTTTAGATAACGTTAAATTTAACACAATCTTTTTTTTTTGTGATACTAGTAGAAAAATAAGACGTTTATCTGAATGTTAATACGCATGGATTTAAACGCGTATTATCTTCGTTATAATAAATACATCAAACTTAATGCGTCATTGCATTTCCACTTTACGTTCTTTTAAGGGCAGGGGAAGCAACATCACTAGTTTGATAAACAAAAAATTCGTATTTCTTCTGTCACCCATACCCTGCTTTACTATAATACGATAAATAATGGTTTAAATAAGATTTAACAAAATTGACTTTAAAAAAATCTATATATATAATGATGTAGTGAAGACTGGAAAAATGGTTTCCATCAATTAAAACATGCCCTAGTCGCTTCGCCAATTTTAAAGTATTCAAGAAATGACAGAAAATTTGTGTTGAATATCGATGCAAGTAAGCTGACCATAGCTTCAGTTCTTTCACATATTTGAGATGGCCAAAAAAAGGCGATTAACTGTTAGCTGTTAGCAGTCAAGTATATAAAGTATTTCTGCAAATATTTATATGGAAGTAAATTTGTACTAAGAACGGGCCTTGCCACGTTGCAATGACTATTGCAGTTTCGTAATCCGGAAGCACAAGTGGCAAGATGGATCTAGACATTACAAAAGTATGTCTACGATACAACACATCGTGCCACAAGCAGCCATCGATACGCTGATGCCTTATTAAAAAGATCATATCCAACAAACTGAAGCCACTGATCACAATAAAAATGAAAGGTCAATTGCCTCCAAACAACTGCTATCAAAAAAGTGATCCCAAATTGAGACTAATCCTGAACTGGAAAGCAAACCACCGACTACCAGCTTGGCACTCCTTGATAGTGGAAGTTTATATCTTTATAATATTACGAGGGCACGGAAAACGGACTACAGTAGAGAGTAACAAAAAGCCGAGTGTCAGCATTTCCACAATAGTACAACAACTGTACTATAACCAAAGAGTATATAACTATGAAATAAACAACACCTTTATAAAGTATTGACCTTAAAAATAATATTATCCGATAAAGGCTTGTCAGGATCTTATACCTTCAGTTTCAGTTTTTCTGAAGAAGACAGCGATATGACTGTCGAAACGTCAAATATTGTACATTTTTCAAAGTTTGTAAGCTTTCTAAGTTTAATGAATTTCGTAAAAAGTGTAAAACTATTATACGTGTTAATAAAAGTGTATACAACCAGTAGTGGAAAATAGTATATTATATACCAAGGTTGAGAAGTGCATGATTACAACCTAAGCGACACATTACACCGCGACACGCGAAGCGTCGAGGGATATATGTAAGTCGCGCACCCGTTCTTTAAAAGTTTTTATACTTCCAATAATAATTTAATTTTGATTTTTTTAAACATTGTAAATGGCTATTGGCTTTATAATTAAAATATATTCAAGAACGTATCATTTCCGGTTGTACCAGAATAGGGAATGCTATTCTTTTTATTAATTTTTTCAAGTTTCCGTGTAATTTTAAACTAATTTTGTTCATCGCTCATTATCTCAAAAGTCAACGGTTTTTTAGATATTTAGACGTTTTTGAGAATTTTCACATTTTTAACATCACACTGATAATACAGTTACTGTAAATTTATGGTATTTATCACTGGCCACCAGTAACCAGTGATAACTATAGTATTTCTACATTATAGATGTAAGTTTACAATTCACATGTAAATTTAAATTTGTCTGTAATTTGGAAAACTTACATAAATTTGTGTGATATTACATGTAGAAATTGTAACATAACAATGTATATTTACATTGTTATATTGCATCGCAATGTATTTTTACAGTGTAATAAATTGTAGATTTACGTAAGTCATTATTTAAACTAACTTCTTTATTAATAGTTACCAAAAAACGTTCTATTGGGATAAAAAACAAACGATAATCTTATTTAAATCAAATGAAACTTGATTATATAAAATAAACCTAAGCGGTTAACTTCTTTACCTTTCTTAAACACCAGGTACAATTTGTACAGTAATTAATAAAAATGATACTGTTAGTGAAAACTTGTTTTTGAGTTGTACACTTACCTTATAGTTTTATTTACAAAATCAGTATTTTTTTAACTAAACATTCAGATTAGTTTTTTTGATTTTTACTTTTCGCATTACGAAAAATTAAGAACAAGAACATAGCATATAAACATAATGGTTTATTTATAGAAAACATCTATTTGAGTACAGGACCGTTTGAAAAAAGGCTAACCACAGCTGTACAAAAATAATAAAGAAACAAATAAGCATATTTAACATAGTAACTCATCCTTAAACAATACGAAATAGAAAACAAACTCACTAATACTGTTACTGTTATGCAATCAAACAACTATAAAGTCTAGAGAGTAGACGTACATGTATAATATAAAGAGTGTTTCTTAAAAACTGACAAGATTATTATTTTGCTAGAAACGGCATTGTCATTCAATAAAGTAAAGAATTGCGTTACGAAAACATAGAGCTCAGTTTTTTTGTAATTGTCATTTGGTCGGTCAGTTCTAAGAAATCACTCGCTATCTAGTTGTAACATGAGCAATGGTACAAAATAAAACGATTACGATATTCAAAACATAATTCACCAAAGATAAATCAACTAGGTACGTTATAATATTTAGTTTAGAGTAATAAAAAATACTACTGACACAAAGATAAAAAATATACCTAAACATTGAAACAAAACAAAGTCTCGCTGTTAGTAAACAAAAACATGACCGTAACACAATAGACGATTTAGTTGATTTCTCTTAATTTATTCATTAAACCAATCACTTTTTTTTGAAGAACTAATTTTCTGCGATTTGGTTCCGCTGTCTGGATGAATTTTGAGGAAGTATCGTTGAATCATTTCTAAAGTGGTAGAAATTGCCTTTATATATTCCAGATTCATATTAAAATATAGTACAAATGCAACCTGAAGAGCTTCCGTAAAATGAATGCAGTGTGTGACTTTGACTTTTTCCAAATATACGGAAGTACCTTTATTTTCTAAAACAAAACAAAAAATTAACGATCAAAGATCGAATTAGTCATTACTTAATAGTTACCAATTTCTACGATACACGGTGCGTTAACCTTTAATATTTCTTCGATATCAGTTGAATACTAAAATTAATATAAAATGGATGTTTTTAGTTTATAATAGAAATAATTGTCAATAACTACTTTAAATTTGTAATATAGTAGCGAAAAATCTTCTTTAAAATACTTGCTCAATACTTCAAGCGATTGGTAGTTTAAATTTTCTGTTTCAATGCAATTTATTAACTTTGTATTTAAACCGAATTGCACTATTTTGGCTGCTTTGTTATTCAAGTTTTCAGAAAGAAAGTCTAAATTTGAACCTGTTAATTTGTTAAAATGCCATTTAATGGCATTCTTGTTAAATAAGACAGGCCATTCTCGTTGAATGTCTAGAACTGATGGTGCCTCTAGAATATTGTTTAGGAAGGTTCTTTGATCTGCATAAGATGCTTCTAAGAGTTGATAAAAACTAGGGTTTGTTTCGTTTATGCTGTTTAAAATTATACGATCATTGTTGCTCTTATCAACATTTGATGTCTTCTCAGGTTGCCATTGTGAACATCCGGCCATTGAATTAGCTTTACGTTTTCTTAGAGCTGGTGGTACCGATGGAGAAGCATTATTTTTTTCTCTTTTATGGGGTCGATTTAAATACGTAGCTCTTTCAAGAAGGTTAGCAAAAATTGTGCAAGAGCCCCCTGCTACTGGTAATCCAGTGTCTTCGTCAACATCTTGAAACATTTTTGGATACTTGTCACATAGTTTATTTGCCACTGTTTTTAAGAATTCGAAATAGGTGATGCTTGAAACGGGTGTAGGACGTAAAACTTAGTTTACAACTTCTATGTAGACAGTTAAAGATAACTCCAGGAGTATTGCGATGTAAACTTTGGTGAATTTCAAACTTTTCTAATGATTTAAGATTAGTGTGGCAAGTTCTACATGTAAACATTTTTCAGGAAATATGATATACACAAAAGTACTTACGTGCTTCTTCTTTTGTTTTCAATTCCGATTAATTACACATATACACCACATGAAACTTAATGAGCTGATGTAAGATAAATGAAAACCTCAGAATCACATGTTTCGCGATCATTAAACACGTGACGAAATAACCAGTTGTGATTGCTTAGAAGTTACAATGCAACTGGCAATTCACATTTTTTATGTAATTTTACAGTTGTAGATGTAAAATCGCTTAATGCTCCATTATTATTACAGTAAGATTGTGTTATTACATAAGTTCTTAACAAAAAGATGTAATATTACATATTATAATGTCAATTTACAATAATTAATTAATTTAGCATAACTTGTGTAAATTTACTTAAAAAAAAAATAATTTTACAGATATTTTATCTTGGATTTTACATTTTATCTGATGTAATTTTGTGTGAATTTACAGACAGTTTTATCAGTGCAACTTTAAATATTCATATCTTGTGAAATTATAAACTTTAAGCTGCGACATTTGTTTCACTATTCATTAAAATTATCATCTTTTAAACAACTTTTTGTAAAACCCCAACAAACATACAGAGTGTTTAAAATATAAAGCCAAAGTTAACAACTTTTACATGCGTAAAACTGAATTTTTTTAATGGAACGGCCTATACATAGGATGGTTAAAAACACAATAAAATTTTGCATTAATTGATATAATGGTTCCCTATACCAATCTTTACCCGTTAATGAGTTACGAGGATTTGTTTGATATTAGTACAAATATCAATTAAAACGCGCTCTAGTGGTGAAATCCTAAATCGCAATGATAATTTATTTAGCATTAGTTCCTTATGAAATGTTCTTTTTAAGAATACTATGTTTATTGAATTCCGTTGAGCTGTTTCGAAGTTACAGACATTTCTTTGAAAAAACACTTCTCGCCCCTTTATTTTCGAAAATAGGGCGAAAAGTATTTAACGAAAAATACACGAGCTTATATTTTTTTGTTACCTTAATAAGGCGAAATTCCGAAAAACTAAACTAAACTAATTCAAGATAGCAGTTACGCCACCTGGTGGCCATTTTACAAACATAAATATTATTTTCAAGATTTTCTCTTGGCCAATTTAGTTATACAATTTTTACCGCATGTCTCTACAATTAGTGATTTTAATTAAAATTTATACTAATTGTAACTCATTGACGGTTGAAGATGGGTCTAGGGAACCATTCGGCATAATTGTTAGAATTAGATTGTATCAAACAGTAATGTCTATTGAGAGCTTAGTGAAAAATGTCATATGTATTACTCATCCTATTACCTGAAATATTGAAATAATTAAAATTTGTACTAATATTAAACAAATTCTTATAACTCATTAACGGTTAAAAATGGGTATGAGGAACCCTTATACCAATTTATACAGAATATTATTATGTTCTTAACCATCCTAATATGTGCAGGCCGTTCCGTTTGAAAAAATTGAGTTTTACGCAAATAAAGGCTGTTAACCTTGGCATTATATTATGGACACTCTGTATGTGTATCGGATCTTTTGATGATGATTTTAATAAATAGTGATCGCAGCTTAAACTTCAAAATTTGACAAAATGTGAATTTTTAAAGTTGATGTTACAAATGTGAAAATTCTCAAAAACATCTAAATATCTGAAAAACCGTGGACTCTTGGAATAATAAACTATGAACAAAATTAGTATAAAAATACACAAAAATTGAAAAAAAATATAAAAAGTGTAGCATTAGATATAAAATAAAAAATCTAATGTTACTTCCGGTATAACCGGAGATATACGTACTTGAGTATATTTTAATTATAAAGCCAATAACAATTTACTTAATATTTAAAAAAATCAAAATTAAATTATGATTGTAAGCATAAAAACTTTTAACAAACGGGTTACCTACAACTTTTTCCAGTACTAGAATTATTAAAACCATTTTATCTGTTACTAAATTAGATTTAAAATTTAAGATATTAATTTCAAAATAAAAATCAAGTGAATGTTTTGTTTTGTGTCACTAGTTTAAGCGAATTAATTTTGACCTAATTTGAATAAATTGTTATTTAAGATACAAAAATAAACAGATAACGTAAGTTTTTATTGCTAAAGTTGTTTAAATTGTTCAAAACATTATTACTTTATGCATTGATTATATCTAAAATATATTTAATTCAACAATATTCACATTTAATTAAGCACAAACTTAAAATAACTTACATTTTTAAAATCAAAGCTTTTAGATTTAAAAAATACTGACTCTATTGTTTAATGTATTCATCTGAAGACATTAAGATCAAATTTTTTCATTCCACTTTATATTCGCCACATGTTAGGGTACCTATTTATATGTAGTACATGCATATCTACGGATAGTTATTGTAATTTTTAAAATGTGTAATCAACGTTCAAATTACAAAAAATTAATAATTGAATTTTCTGTCATTTGCTTGCTTTTATATCACTTCGTAATATTATACTTAGAGTATTGTGCAACTTACACTTGGAATGTCACAATATCATATAAAAAGAGCGACCTAAAATACGGCGCCGTAAAACTAAACGACCTTGACCGAATAGTTCAATTTTCCGTTTTGATTAATTTCTCTTTTAGTTTTCCAAGTTAAGTTGGGTGTTAATGTATTTCCTGTTTATTTGTAACTTTGCATTTGTTAGCATTTATATTATAAAAATATTAAACCGTTTAACAAACTTTATTTTTTAATTAAAAACGATATTATCTTTTTTATATTGGTGTTATTTTACTTTCCCTCTGAATTGTACAACTTTGTGCGTTGTTAATTTCTTTTTCATTATGAGAATGACAATTACTAGAGTTGGCAACAGTGTTGCATTTTATATGTCAGTAATTGTAATTTTTTAATTATTGTTTTATATTAAATTTAAATAATTTAAATTAATTTTTATAATCATAATTATATACAATTTACAATAATTTCATTTAGTGTATGAAAGAACAATACGTTCGTTGTAATAGGCAGCGTGGCCGAGCGGTCTAAGGCGCTGGTTTTAGGCACCAGTCCGAAAGGGCGTGGGTTCGAATCCCACCGCTGTCACAATTTTTTATAAATTAATTTGTTTTATATAGTTATGTATCTACGTAGTAATAAATTTATAGCATATAATTTTTTTTAAAAATTATTTAAGTTTTTTGTTTAATCATCGAATTACATTGTAAGAAAACTTGACTGAATAACCCAAATAATGTCACTGACTCCAAATCGCTTTGTAAAAAAATTAGTAAATATCTTTCCAAGAAAAATGCAAAAATATAACTTCATTTTTTAATTTTGTAAACACATAAATTTATACGCATTTTAGCATTGCTGCAAATATCAATTTACGTCATAATCAAAATCATGATATTATAAAGTAGGTAACAATTAATGGCTGCCCTTATCTTATCTATTTTATATTCGCGGGATACATATGCAAGGTTGCCACGTTTCCTTAAAAACCTAACAGAACATCCCCATCTTTTATAATAAGAAAGAAACATTGACATAGTACTTTAAATACGACGGTCTTTTTACGTTACGCACTGGTACACTATTTCTAACACTTTCGCCATTATCGTAATCACTCTTAACCACTCCGGATAGAACTTCAGTTTCTGTAGCACTTTTACCCCGAATTATTATCTAATTGTACTACAGGTTCAAATTCTACATTTTGGTACTAGAAACCATATATTCCAAAATTGATACTATGAGTTTCGACAAGATAAGACTTTGAAATAACTTTTTCATATGTTTTGAGATCAGTCGTCCATACACTATCATTAACTTTTAACTCTGGGATCCCTTTAGTGCTATGACGCTTATTATAATTTTGCTTCATGTTACCTCTGTACTTTCCCTGGAAAACTGGACTTGTATCAAACGTTTGATTAAGAAACTTAGGTAAAATTGGAACCAATTTTTTTGTTAAATAATAATTCGGTTAGGGTAAAACCATTTTTCAAAGGGGTGGCATAACATAATTTTTTTTAAATAAGATTTTTATAAGTTTTGACTGCAGCTTCAATGCACCCATTAGACTGAGGATATTTAGAACTGCTTGTTATATGAACGAAATCAAATCTTTTTGCAAATTTTTTGAATTCAGATCGGAACTGAGGTCCATTATCTGATCTATTTCCGGTAAACCGTACCTATAAAACAATTTTTTCAACTTCATATTTTCGGTCATTACTTGAAGGTTAAAAATTTTGAAGAATCGAGAAAAATAATTAGTTACAATAATGTACCACGTATCATTATTTTTAAACAAGTCAAGTAAAATTTTTTGCGCTGCGCGATCCGGAGATTTGTCCATAAAGAAAGGTTCTTTTATATAAACTTTGAACGCAATTCAACGACAATTAGGAACTGATTTTCTATTTACTATGCCTTTGTGACCTTGACGAATGAAACCTGAAGTTTTTGATTGGAAAGATTGAGGAATAATTATGCGGGAACCACGCTATAAATAACCGTCGCATTCATAAACCTCATGTCTATTATGAAAATCAGTAGAAACTTTTGTATCTATTCTATTTTTCTGAAGCCAACCCAGATTAATATACTGTCTGAGCTTTATACAAACTGGATCATTATTTTGCTGTTTAAACCGTTTAGTAAGTAACTAAAGGGACTGTTGACATATTTATTACTTAATTAACGTATTGTTAAAAACCATAACAATTTTTATTTCAAATTTTAATTTACATAATTATGTATTTTAAAGCTTAATTTGATTATTTACGAGAATTAAGAAATTTGTAGTCCAAATTTTTTTTCTATTGTGTCTAAATATATACAAATTCCTTGGAAAATTAACTACACCCGACATCTTCAACTAAGTACTGTTATTCCAATAGTATAAAATTTCACAACAATGAATTCAGGCTAAGTTAAGCTGATTTATTATTTTCTCAGAAAGAGATGTGCACTATCAATCTACAATGAGAAAAATATAAAAAGTCCAAAAAATTGCCAACATTTTTTTATGTATGGTGATTTATTATTTTATTATTATAAATTGATTTAGGGTCTTTTTATCACAAAAACTCTATTTTTTATTGAACTTGTCAAAAAATGTCAAAAAACAACCACTATACGTTGGCGAAGTAATCTGATACGTAGCTTTTACAAGACTGTTATTGTTAATTATTTTTATAGAAAATGAATAGGTGTAAATTGTAAAAAGGATTAAGTAAACACATGTGCTACCTATCTGTTACATTCGTTATTTCGGTGCATTCTTAAACTTTTAACAATAATTTTTTTTTGTACTCGAATGTTTACCTACAAAATGTATATAAAACCCTTGAAAAATTTTACGAGAAAAGAATTTTGAGAATTTTTTTTACCGTTAAAAGTTATTTAATAACCGAACTTAACTTACAAAACGATTTATGATTACAAGTGCCTTATGGACTTATAGCTGGACTGCCGGAACTTCGTTAAGGTTTTTATTTAGTAACAGACTGCTTACTAAGCGATTTCTAGTGATTTGTGATCCGTTTCGGACAATTAGTCACATGACCAAGTCAAAGATAATGTAATAGCGAAGGCTTCCACGGCCGGAATCTATACTAACATTAGAATGTCTTCCGGGTTTGGACCGTGTCATATTTGCAACCGAAGCTGCCAACGTTGGCAGCTTCGGTTGCAAATATGACACGGTCCAAACCCGGAAGACATTCTAATGTTAGTAAAGTCAAAGATAACCTCAATTTGGGCGTAACTTTGCTCCGTTTTTGATAATAATCGAGATTCATAAGATACGACTTTTTTATTTCTATTTTCATCTTCTTGAATAAGACATGAGCCAATACCAAAGAAAGAAGCATTGGCAGAAATTATGATTTTCTGATCTGATCTGATCGAAATATTCAAGGCACGGACTCTCCTACAGCAATTTTTTTATGTTTTCAAACGCTCGTTTTTGAGCATGATTTCAAGAAAAAGGAACATTTTTTGAAATAGCGAAGTCATGGTTCTAAGAACTCAGATCTGCTGAGAATAAACCGACATGAAAAATTAACCATGCTCAAAAAAAAGTTCGTTTTTATCCGAAGGTTCGGAAAATTTGACAACAACGCTTATTCGTTCTATAGAAATCCCATTACCTGATATGGAGTGACCCAAAAATTCTAAAAACTGTACAGCGAAAAGACATTTTCCTTAATTTAAAGTATCTTTATAAATCCGTGTTAAAACTTCATTCAAAATTTTATCGTGTTGTTTAATTGTCGGTGCATGGATAAGAACATCATCAATATGGAATATGAATAAAGAATATCAAGCCCTTTTGGATTTTATTTATTAACATAGAAAAATACTCGGGTGCACAGGTTATACCGAATGGTATTCTTTTACATTTGAAACGGCCAAATGGTGTTATGAAACACGTTAAATCCTGAGATTGTTTGACTAATTTAATTTGATAGAACCCAGAGGTTGTATCTATACGACTAAAATACTTAGATCCCTAAACTTAAACGAGAATTCTTTTGACTTTACTTATAGGAAAATGCGTTCGCATCACGGTTTTATTTAATTTGGTGTAGTCAACACAAAGACGAATTTTATTGGTATCTTTTTGAACTATAACAGTAGTATGATATTCAACGGGTTCCATAATGTTTATCTTTTGTAGGCTTTGAAATTAATCTTTTAAAGGTTTAAGTAAAGAAACGGACACAACTCGTGAAACTGATAGTATAAATGGCTGAACATTTTCATCAATCTCAATTTTAACTTTAGTTTTAAAAGTACCCAGCTGATCAAAAAGTTTAGGAAATCTTTGCTCAATTTCCTCCAATTTAAAGCAACCGACTTGGTTTACATAATTCTTCAATGACATATGTCAGTAAAACATTTATTTTTAGAATTACTTAATGTAGTATGCAAGATACCAAAAACATTTAATATCTTGCCTAAAGAGCCTGTGACTACTCTGTGTATATGTAAGCTTTGAATGACATTTTCATCCAAAAGGGATACAGATATACAATTTATATTGCACCTGTCTCTACCATAAATTCGATTTCTCTATTTAATTCAGAAATGTTTAAAGACATTGACCATTCTCTCTGAGAAATCAAATTCATTTCGATTGACCCTAAAAACCGATTTGAACTAGTACTATCATTGTGAGAACAATTTTTACAACTTAATCCAGGGTTACTGTTATTATTACCTATAGACTCACATTGAATAGATCTATCCTTTTTGGTTTGACATACGGTCGTCCAATGTCTTTGTTTATTACAAGAACGACACGTCGATTGATTGGCAGGACACTTCTCTCTGGGATTATCCGCTAACCCAGATTTGCATTTTCTGGAGTCGTCTTATATTCAATTTCTCTCCCCTTTTTATCGACAAGTATTCCCATGTACCACCTAAATTGGGCTTTTGACGTCATAATGTCTTGCGTTTTTCCTGGCACTCGTATGGAATAAAAATTCGACTTGTGGGTCGACTAGCCGCCTGTGACCTCGCGACTGATCCTCCACGCAACTCTAGGCCTTGTTTTTCTTAGAGTTCGGCTTGTTTTACGGCAATAATGCAATCGGCAAGGGTTAAATTCGCTTGCAATTGCAATCTTTCCCTGGTTTTGCGATCTAACATGCCCACAACAATACGATCACGTATTAGTTTGTCTTTTAAAGAACCACATTGACAATGCTCTGTCAGAGAATGCAAGCAAGTAATAAATAATTGTACAGGCTCACTTGGTTGCTGGACACGATTATTAAATTTGTAACGATCGAAAATTAAGTTTCTACGTGAAATGAAGTGGTTTTGGAAGGTTTGCATTGTGGCCGTGTAGGTACCAGAAAACGGCACAAATTGTAGCATAAGTTCTTCGGCTTCCTCGCGAAGGGCATACATAAAAATATTTATTTTTTCGTAGTCTGATATTAAACTTTGTCCTGGTTTTTGCCATTGAGGCCATGTTTAAGGTACCGAAAAATTAAATCTTTGTGGTGAAACCACTGACACAGAAATTGCTTGAGACATTGTACTCACGGCCGTCGAGGTCATGGACGTATCTTCTGAAGTACACAATTTGCGACGTCGATTAACTAATAGCCGAGATAGATCCGGGGTATAGAAACACACGCGCACATTTTTTTAATCTGATTTTTAAACACGCACTACCGCTGCCACAATATTATGTTGGGTAGTTTTATAATACAGATTTAACACAAGATTCAAGAATTCGTTTATTATTAAATCGTAACAATACCACCAAAGATGGTGTTATCAAAAACAACAAAATAAACGTTACAACATGACATACTAAAAGTAACAATTAGTAGCTGCCCTTATCCTATCTATTTTATATTCGCGGGATATATATCCAAGGTTGCCACGTTCCTGACAAGAACAACTTTTACTCTTTCTTTAGATGGATGTAGAGCTCTGGACAAGATGAGAAAAAACTGCTACGTGAAAATGACCTGATCTTGAAGTTGTCACATAGTTTCTTATTTTCGTTTTGTGCATATTTTCTTGTTAATGCTCTTTCGTTTTGTCCATATTTTCGGTTAACGCATTTCAGTAACTTTTGCCAAACGCTTTGTCATTTTTGATATTCTTAAACTAACTAATCATGTTATCTAACCCAGTCATTCTTAACCTTTTAGTGATGAGGAATCCTTTCACTAAATTTGTATTGCCACAGACCACTAACTGTTTGGAGATAATATAAATTATTATAAGATTGGTCTATAAATAAAACACGTATAAAACTATTCGAAAACAAAATTTTAAATTATGTTAGAGCAATGTTTGTGACATAACTAGGTATTGAGTCCTTGATTCAGAGCTACTCATAACCAAACGCACCTAGGCACTGGCATTCAAACGATTTCCAAGGTCCGTGAAGTTAGTAGAACCTTTTGAGCACTAATTCTGAAAATTTGGAAAGAGTTAGTGCTTCATATTAGATTATCAGCAGACATTTCATTCGAAACTTATACAGGAGAATAGTTTTCTGCTAACTTTGCGTTTTACCAAACTATTTTAAGCACTATATCTGAAAAATTGACAGTAATTAGTACTTCATTAGGGTTTATTATTAGCGCTTCATATCCGAGCATCAGCATAGACTTGGTTTAAAAGTTACAAGTAGTCAAAGTTTTCTACTAGTTTCACGCCCGGCAAAAAATGTTAAGCATTAATTCTAAAACTATGTCAGGAATTAGTGCTTTGTTAGTGTTTATTAGTGCTTCATATCCATGCATCAGCAAACAATTGGTTAAAAAGTTACAGATAGTTAAAGCTTCTGTTAACTTCACGACCAGCAAAAAATGTTTTAAGTCAAGTGTTTGCTGATACAATAATAAACACGAACAAAGCAGTATTTCCTAATACACTTTCATATTTAATACTCAACATTTTTTGCTGGGCGTGAAGTTAGCAGAAACCTTTGACTACCTATAACTGTAAACCGAGTTTTTGTGGATGCTCGAATAAGAACCACTAATAAACACTAATGAAGCATTAATTAATGGAACGCACAATTCAAAAATTGTATCACATAAACACAATTATAACTCACCAACAAATATAGTGTAAGTAGCTATATCAGTAAAATTGCAAAAATTACCACCAAAGAGAACCAGTGTACGGCCGGTTCGCCCATTTAGGGATCATCAACACTAGGAAATACTCTTTGATGTGTTTCTACAATTATACTGACATATTTCTATAGCTTTTATTTCTGTTTCGTTGTAGATATACATATATAAAAGTGCTGTGGTCGACGCCATCCCGTGGTTAACGAGCCCACATATAAAACTTAACAAATCGGTGCTATAGAGATTGTAGCATGTTGGCAGTTGGATTTAATAACGACGCAATTTGAAAATTTTTGTTGATAAAACGCGATTATAATCAGAAAAATAGACGAGTTTTTAATATCATTGTCCTCGCAGTCAAAAAAATTGCGATTGAAATCATTTTTCAAATTTTGCAAATACAGTGTATTGTTTTTTTGTACGTAAAAGTTCTCTTTGTTGATTCAAAGGTCGATTTCGAGATTAACGTACTGATTTTATCTTTACACCCACAAGGAATAATTTCTTCAACTTGGGTTTTTGACAATGTGGTAGTCTTACATCAAGAATGAAATAATAACATTTGCAGAAAATTTTATTAACATGTAATCCGAAAAAATAAAATGTTTGGTGATCCTGTAGCTGAGTACACTCCTGAACACGTCTAGGCATCGATAAAAGGAGATGGTCAATGTTAGTTAGTGGTTCCTCGTTTCAAGTAATTTAAACTTCGTGGATTAACTGCGCCACAATCTCCTCCCCATTACATCCCACACATGTCCAATAAAATTTAAATCCGGTGGACGGGGTGCCCATGGCAAAACATTAACTCCTGCTTTTTGGGGGAAGTCCATAGTTCGACGAGCAATATAGGGACGTGCGTTGTCTTGTTGAAAAAGGACATGTGGGCGGTCATCTAGATAAGGCAGTGGTTTGTAGAACATCAACATAACGCGCAGCTGGCGATCGGCTATGATAAGCAATAGTCCTCCAAACCGTTACTCTAACAGTCCTGTGTACACGCCTCTCAACAGCAAACCTAATACAAAACTTCTACAACCATCGTGCATACCTAGGCAGAATCGCGATTCGTAGCTGAAGACGACATTCTGCCATTGTGCCTCCCAATGCTGCTATTTTCTGTAGCAGTTCAACCGTTGACGACAGTGGTTTGCGCTCAAATAAAGCACTAATAGCGGACGGTATGATAAAATCCAAAGGCAGGAATGTGGAAATACAGTGCACGTATAGTAACAAGTCTACCTTCTTCTCCAAACCATTGGTTAGCGATTTGACCCTCTCTGTTACGCCTCGGTGGACCAATTGGCCTTCGTGATCCTCTGCCTTCTTCTGTTCACACACACTCATTACCATAATTGCAGTAAAATTAAAATGGCGGCCAACTTCGCGATAAGATAAACCAACATCTCGATAGGCAACAATTCTACCTTTGTCGAAGTCGCTAACATGGTGATAATTTTGACGTCTTCGTAATTTTGTTATGCTTAAGGCCCTGCTAGACAGCTCATAAAATTTTTCACTGCGCCTACCTTTAGTTAAAAATGCAACCAGTTATGCAAAACCTATCTGTTACCTGCAGGGCGATGTATGACCTTCACCAACAAGTATTCACATTGTATTGGAATTTGAGCTTTATCGACAAGTAAAAATAAATTGTTTTCATAAAAATATTGATATTTAATCATAATTCTAGAAATTTTTGATGACTTCAAGTGTTTATAATTCGTTAAAGCTATGTCATGATAGAAGATTTTTTTTTTAATTGTCATTATTTATTCTACATTTGAGGAAATTGTATAGTAACACAAAGTGAAAAATATCAAGTTTCACATAATTATTTAAAAAAAAAAGGTTCTATCTTGACATGTGATAACATGTCCTTATCACTATGACGTATCCATAATTTCTTCAAATCGCAAGATAACATTATAATTTACTAAAAACTAGAGGTATTTTTAACATTGTTCTTATGGCAAAACGGTGTGTTGCCTAACTTTCTGTCCGGATACCCCTTAAGACTAGTAGACGAAGGCACAATAACTAAAAATATGTGTACTAGTCAACTGTCATAAACCAGTTTCTTTACAAAACACTAAGAGATAGATTTTTGTTTTTGCAAAAAAATTATCAAAAATAAACAGTTGACATCGTTACCATAGCTTCCTTTAAATATAATCATTATGTTACCAAAAATTCTAATGTCACTGAGTAAGTATATTTATATATAAGTATACAAGTATATCTTTTATCGTCTTCGTCTTATCAAATTATCCCCTTTATTAAATTACTGTATTTTTCAATGCAATGTTCAGTAATTCACACGAGCGGCAGTGTCCAAATGCCTAAAGACGAGAGAACATAACAAATTATATTAGATATAAACAAAATAAACTTGAAAGAACAAGTGCGAATAGTTTTCTTTGTCAAACATCTTGAAATTGACGATATACATTTATCGACTTCTAGTTCTAAATCCTACTTAAACAATTCCTTGCAAATTAAAGCTACAAAATATTTTTTAGATATTATTAATTCTTTGATTCTACACCAGACATCTACAATTATCTTTTATCATACGCTACGCTGTTTAAAATTCTTTCCTAATTATCTCCACAAGTATAAACAACTGACGGACATTGTCTTGGATTATCTGAAGTCTCTAGATATTGACACAATGAATTGCCGCGGACAAAATGATGACAACGTTGTAATGTATATGTAAATGCTTTGGCAACTTATGTTTCATGTTCAGTCTATTCTTTAAACCTTGTAGGCAAGTTTGCGGCAGTTTTCTGTAAATATAATTTATGGACTGGAATAAAAAATCTATTATTGTTTCTCTGTTTGATTGAACATTTTACAATTTAAATTGAAACAGCTCATGCATATGCTAGTAAAGCGTTGATCGTGTCTTTTAACAAAATAGATAAAGCTCTTAAAAAAAACAAAAAGTGACATGAAAATTATCAGACTAGACCAGAAGCAAACATTTTAAATTAAAAATTAAGACTTATTGAAACAGGTTTTTTGTGCCATACAAGTTTAGCGAGGTTTAATGAAACCAACAAAAACCTTTAATCAGTTAGCTTAGATCTTCAGGCAGTAGTCTTATAAGTTAGTAAGATAATTAGTGATTGTGAGATTCGTCTATAATAAAACCAAAAAAAAAATCAGTTTGTAATATTTAAACAGTTAAGTTACAATTTTATAAAGGATGTTCGCAAAGAGAGATGTCTTTGCGTCTATTGTGTAATCTAGTAATACAGACAATCCAATGATGTATTATGGCATTTTGATTCTAAAAGCATAGTCAAGAGAGTCGCCTCCCGTTTCCCCACGACTCTTTTAAATCCTATACCTATCCTATAAGCCATACATTTAGGAAAAATGCTACGTAACAATTTATATACCTTTAATATTATCTGTTTAATTGTTGAACATGCTTTTATTATTTATACATTTGGTCTATACATTGTATTGCCTATATATAATACATACTATGGCAGTAATTACTTCTTTAGTTACATTGCTTAACGAGTTTGTGATTTTACTGTCACCTATCGTATCGTATCTATTCTACTACGGAACGAGAAACTTCTGAATTTTCCAAGAGCCTTCAAAACAGATGTGGAAAAGGTGTTATGAAATGCTCTTTTATAGGTATGAAATATGCCAGCACCACTTTATAATTGCTTTAAAAAAATCAATCCTGTGTGGTGTCGATGCAAAGGTGCTCTGTTCTTTACTATGCTTACGTCAAACTAATACACGAAAAAATTGATTCTCACACTAGTTTAGGTTGTTACGAGGGTTTTCTCGCAACGTAAATGGCTAGCGACTAACTCAGTTGAATTCGGAGGTTTGGTTCGTAAGATTCGTGGTGCTAAATTATAAAACAAACTAAAAGGCACTAAAACGATTAGAAACTAGTGATAGACACCGTTTAAATTTATCCAACACTGAAATAAAATAAATGACAAAGTACTGGTTATAACGACAAATATATTTATTTTTCTATAAGAAAAGACGAGATAAAAAGTTAAAAGAATTGGGCACATAGATAGTAGCAAAGAATAATTACATATATCACAGTTATAGCGTTGATACAAGTCCTGGTGGTTAGACAACCCTCCACACAAAGTTATCGAAATACACCCAACAGAATCAAGTAATATGTAGTTTCGGAGTTAATCTTTGATTTAATGTGATAATAGCTATACCTATGTCGTACGTATTTCACGTTTGACAAATGTACAAGTTACTGACAAGTAAAAGAAAAAGGAGTACTTACGGTCGTCCATGCGGACAGCTATCGACACGCTCAAACCATCCCCTAAAATCACTAAGAAAATGAAGAAAAATTAGATACATGATCGTATCACAATTAAATTGCTTATCGATAATGAATCCTAGTTAAATGCGTCAAGCATCCAAGTGGTTTTCACTAATCTTAATGTAGGTGCGCTTCCAAGGTTCTTTGAACATCTCACAAATTACAAATATGATTTTCTCGGAAGTGGCTTAATTGATCGAGAACCCCTTCTTGTATGTGCTTCTAGCGTAAAGTAATGGATGGAGTAATGGAAGTAATGTCAAAGTTAAAACTAGTTATTATCTTTGCAAATATGGATCTACTTTCCAATCAGTGTGTTTTTAGTATCAGGTGTACTGTCTTCTCTTCGGATAAAGTGTAATGTCTCTGTGACTTTTGTAATGATCACGGTTTACCTTGGTTAAATGTTTGAAAAGCTTTTGCTAGCTGCTGCCTAAATGAAGTCGGATTTCATTCTGAAAATCGTCATATCCAATCCAGACCTGCGAAATTTTTATGCCATTTCAAAGACACATCAACATACATTCTGAAATGAAACAAATTTGTTCTCCAGGTTAGGTAATACACGTTATATAAGAGCGCATATTGGGAAGTTGAATTTCTTGGTACATGCGTTTTATTCCACAGTTTACTGAAATAGTTTCTCCGTTATTAAGTTTGTTGAGTCAACGGTCAAAATTTAATTGGAATTCTAAATGTGAAGATTCGTTTAGAAAGATTAAACAAATATCGATTTCATCACCTATTTTGTCGATTTTAAACTTTGAATTCAAGTTCACTGTACAGACTGATGCTTCTGCTGTAGGAATTGGGGCACAAAATATTACAATAAATGTGAACATGTTATGTTATTTGTTACATTTCAAGATCATTTAGTAAAAACGAAAGAAAATTTTCAGTTACCGAAAAGAAATGTTTAGCGATGCAGTATCGAGAAATTTTGTTGTTATTTAAAAGGTGTTAAGTTCACTGTAGTGATAAATCACCCCAGTCTTGTGTGGTTAGACAATTTGAAGGATGATGGCTTTTACGTCTTCAACATTACGATTACAAAATAGTCCACCGAAAAGGGAAAGAAAATGTTATCCCTGATACTTTGTCCCGAATGCTACCAATAGAAGTAGATATGAATGTAATTGAAATTTCTAGAGTTAGCGACCCTCGGTATCTTAAAATGGTATGCTTTGTCAATGAAAAGCCATTAAATTATCCTTATTGAACAGTTACAGATGGTAAATTATATAAAATGGTAAAGCGAAGTTTAGCAAAGAAAAAAAAACTTTCTGATAATTGGAAGTTAATAATCCCGAAAGGAAAACATCATGAAGTTTTGCAGTTATGTGATGATCATCCTACTTCAGGTCTTTCGTGTTGCTCGACTGTGGCCTTTTATGCCGTGTGACATTTCCAAGTACGTACAGTCTTGTTTAGTTTGTCAAAGGATAAAACCTGAACAAAAGGCATCTTCTAGTGAAATGAGTAATTCTTTAATACCAAAAATAAAAAAAAATATTGGTACCACACCTTGGCAATATTCTCATTCACCTTGCTTTAAACTTTTTAATTTCACATAGTTTTACTTGGACGAGACTTCTCAAAATAACCAACGTCGAACCCTGTATGTACGTACCCCATGGTGTACCGAACAATAAAGGGATGCATAGAAGTTGGACAACACCGGTCGTGGAATTCTCAGACTAGCCAAGCATAACATCAACGAACCCCATTACAGAACGCTATGATTGGATGGTGTCCTCTTTAGATTAAACAGATACACAGGACAACGAGTTCTCATCATAATAGTTTGTTTTGTGGTAACTGCAAATGGGACAGTAACTTATTTTTAATTTGTAATTAGTTAGGTTAAGTATTTTTTTTGTTTGGCGAATTTTCTTTGTTTTTTGTTTTATTATATAAAACACAATTTTCTTGTGATGACTTTAATAGTATAATAATTTAATTAACTATACGAATTAGCACGATGATTTATTAAGAAATTATCGGAAAGAAATTGTAATTTTTTTATTTGTAATGCTTGGACGCATTCAAGAGATTGGATTTGGGGAAGGCTTCAACAAATACAATTTAATTGAACCTCTATTTGACAATTTTTTTCTTTTGCTGGTAGTATTATTAAAATTCATTTTTTTTCTTTTCGATAAATTAGATAAGAAGTGAGTGTATTAATATTTACGTTCTTGTTCCGCAGAAAAATAAAATATTCTTGCCGAATAAAATTAATTTCTGTACGTACATTAGTGTGGTTCTTATTTTTCGACTTTCGAAATATTATCGCGGCACCTTACCATACGATTCTCTACCATAAAATATGAAACCGTTTTTTTTAAATTTTTGGACATGATTTAAGGGTTGCTACCAGTAGCCAAACTTTAACAAAAACATTGTATGTCCACTTTCCTGTAACTATATCTATTTTTGATCATTATTTAAAGTCATTAAGTAAGGTCCCCCTCCACTTTCCTGCCCATGCGCGTCGAGATTGATCAGTGAGCCTGCTCAGCACTTCAGTTGAAGTTCAGTCATTAACGAAAGAACGCGTGCGTTTTCTTATAGAGCATATAAGCTTGCTTTGATTTACAATGGCATCCACAAGTACCTGCGTCAGTGTAGTTACTCGAAATAAAACCAACATTTGGCTGATCAGCCAATCACTGCCTAAACTAAACCCGATAAAGTTGCCTTCTATTAGTGAAGTATTACGTTTGTCTTTTACTACAAAAACGAAGAAAGAAAAACCATTCTTGAATCTGCGACTGTAACTGCATGCAAAGTGATAGGTTTGTGGGAAAAAGTTAGTATACTGATAAGATTGAAAAAACATGTAATTAATAAAATAAGAAAACACTTCAAGGAATGACAGAATCTGAAAAAAAATAAAGAAAACAAGAAGAAACGTTCCAAAGCATTAAAGAACAAAGAACAAGATTGACAACAAAAAATAGAAGATTTATTTGACATTGCTCATTGTGATGCTTAAGTATCGTGACTGTTAAAGAGGACAAGCAATTTTTATTAGGACAACGAAAGAAAGAACGACAGGGTGTAATTGGTTCAGTAGACAGAAAAAGTTTAATGAAATGGAAAAAAATGGAAGAAAAAGAAGGACGTATTAAAAAACTGCGCAAACGTGAAAGCAAAAATATATCAGCTTTGACAGAAAAGGTTCTCCTTTCTTCGTCATCGTTCTCCAGTAGCGATGAAACAAGTGCATCTGATTTCGAAGTCGCATCAGAATCTCCGCAAGCGAAACGACCCCAAAGGCGAGCTCAAAAAGATATTTTTAATAGTCAATTAGCTTCCAGCCTTGATGTCTGTAAATTGAGTGATAGAAAAGTGACTACGGTCGTCGTCTCTACTTTGAAAAGTGCAGGATGTGACCCATCAGAGTTTAATGTCCATAGATCTTCAATTCGTCGGTACCGTTTGAATAATCGAAAAGCAGTAGCAGAGTCTCTAAAAACCGCGTTCAAACATGATTTGCCATTAACAATTTATTGAGATGGAAAGTTAATTAAAGATATTACTGGGCATAAAACTGTAGATCGTCTACCCATTTTGGTATCTGGGCATGGGATCAACTTCTGGCGGTTCCAAAATTGGAACGTGGAACAAGCACAGCCTGTGCGTCAGCTGTCTACGAAGCAATAAATGCATGGGACTTGAGCGATAAAGTAAAATGTTTATGTTTTAACACTACAGCTGTAAACACCGGTTTGAAAAATGGAGCATGCGTTCAATTGAAGAGAAAAATGGAGAAAGATATGCTTTGGCTTCCTTGTCGCTATCACATTTTAGAAATTATGTTATCAGTTGCAGTGGATCGATCGCTCGGACCGTCTAGTGGTGCTGATATTCCAAGGTTTAAGAACAATTGGTACAACATTGACCAAAAAGATTATAAAACAATAATTAATGACACTACTTCAAACATCGAGGAAAATGTTGTCGCTGACAGGATTTCATTTGCGCAAAAACAACTCCAAGTGCATCAACCTCGAGACGAGATGATGTGATGCCCCGTCAAGTAAACGTATTTTGATTCAAATCAGGACCACGCTAACGTACATATTATGTTTGTTGTCACAATTAAGTATAACACTTTTTTTATGTAATATATTATTAAACGGTGCGCTCTGTTTTGCTTAAACTCGAGATATTGGATATTTATTTTATATTCACCAATATGAATTTGTTCTTTTGGAATGTAAAAGTTGAGCAACAAATATAATTTTATGTACGAAGGGTTTCCCAACTTAACAGGGCTTGCACCAACGAATATTGTCTATGATATTTACCAATAAACTCTTAATTGATAGCATCTAGGTAATTCTACATCGCTTGTTCTTTTTTAACCTCTCTTTTTTCTTTATTGTACAACCTCGGTTTTTGTCATTTGTTCTCTTTCAGTGTTGCACAGATTTAAACGGTATCTGACGTTAATAGTTTTTGACCGCTTTGGCACGTCTTTAAGTTATGGACAAATTTTCGTAACACGGCGATATTTTTACAGAGCTAATAAGTTCTTACAAATTAATTTGCAACAAATTTGTGTTTCCAATTTTTCTTAATTGTTTGTAAAACTGTTACATGTAAGTTAAATTTGTTTTTATAGGATTTAAGTAAGTACCATTTAGGAACTTTTTCAACTAGTCTATCTCATATAATAATCAAAATGTTTATGTTTTGCTTCAAATTTAAATCAACCTGTATAAATGCGTATTTAAGAAATAGAACGCGCTTAAGGACTCAATAGAAGTCAGCTACGAACTAATAAATTGATACAAATTATGTTAATCGTTTTGATAAAACAAACAATTTGATTAAACCCAATAGTAAAGAGAAATCACTAGGCAAATATTTTTCTCTCAAATAATATGTGAATCCTTTAAGAGATTAAACAGCCTAAAACTTTCTACTCAATGATAAATTATATAAACGAAATGTTTGTTTAAAGGATAGAGAGAAAGTAGAATATTGGCAGTTGAAAAATCAATTTTTTTATTTCTAGGAAAATTTCTGCAATAAGCTTTACCTAAAAATATGAATTTTTACGACTTTAAACTTTAATACGTGCACTTTTATACAGACCACATGCTCCAAATTTTCAATATATACCAAATATGCAAAAGAGAATGCAGTTTATATTAAAGTAAATATTAAAAGAACCAATATAGCAAAACTTTACTGATTATGGCCAATGTGAACAAATATGCATTTGTTCGTCTTTATTAATAACCAATAAACGTAATTTAGAATCTAGCAATAATCTATAAATTAGAATAATTGTTAAGCCAAGTTACATTGAAATATATAAAAAAATATGTTAAATGTATATTACGTCAGATAGAAGCAATTAGAGTAATAAAAAGGAAAAGCAAATCAGATAAATTCTATCAAATGCCTTCTTAAACCGTATATCCCACATCAATGGCAATTTGAACCAATTAGGTTAAAATTTAACATTTGATTTGTAATTATTTGCAGTAAAGTACAATTAAACAGTTTTCGAATTACTTTTAAAATTTATGTAGCGCGAATACACGGGTAGATTTTGTTTGGTGTTGTTCACGTTTGATTTAGTAGGTGTTATTTTCCAGCAAAAATGGAGATAAAAAATAACGTTAATTAAAACGCTTTTTTTTAAAATTAATTAAGCTGTGATAAAATTTTAAAAGTATTTAATATATTCGAAGATTTTAAGAAATTTGTCATAGGTTAGTGACGCGATTAACAATTTATGAGCGTTTTTTTATGGTTGAAATTTATAAAATAGTATTATGTAATTTAAATTGGATGTTTTCAATTTTCAACTTTTATTTTGCGCTAATACAAAATAAAGCGACAACTAATGAAATTTATGCGCAGCTGTACCGAAGGGCTGTTTCTCTCATAGGGTGAATCTTTAGGGTGGAATAACGTTCCATAAACCCTCGGCAACGCTTTCACGACAATGTCACTACGGTTTTCTACAGAGTTGCTGGTGTAATTTGGTTATACATCATGTGTATAATAAACTACATCTTATCTGCTAAAACAATTAAAAACTGTTTTCAAGAATATATTTTTATTTATGACGTTTTACTTAATGAGAACGTGTTTTACTCGGTTTCTTTATTTTTACGTATTTGTGTACAATTAAACTTTTCTTTCACTTCCTTTTACAAAGTTTAAAGAAAATTAGAAACAATTCTTGTGTGTGAGCAAGAAATATCGTGCATTTTCGCGAACGACGCTTTTAAAATTCTTGGTGTTACAAGATATAACTTCTAAGAGTTTCAGCGAACGTCGCATATCTACCTTATTATTTTGTTACAAATATGGATATTCAAGTCATTAAAAATAAACAAAAAATTGAAAAAAAATTGTATATCTTTTAAAAGTCTAGACTAAGTTTATTATTAAAAAAAGAACGAAATATTTAGAAATTGGTAAATTACATACAGGGTGCGCCGATAGTGTGCCAAAGTAAAATATCTTCCTTATTACACAAAATATAAAATATGTATTTTTAAATTTAACACTTAGTATACTAATACGTTTTTGGAATACTCTTGAGTTCCACTTTACATGCAGATGCGGAACTTCAGAAGGCCAAAACTCGATTTTTTTTAATGGAATGATCTAATTTGGAATTTGACATCTTGCAGAGAATTAAATTCTCTATGGAGAGGATAAAACATGTAATTATCCCAAAGGCAATGGTTTTATAGGTATTTTATTGACAAAAATACTCTTTTCGACGGCTATCACTATTAGATTATTTGTTGGTAATCTAGTATGCTATAAAAACAATTGCGAATTCTGACAAACAAATAAATTAAGGATCTTTCTAAAAATAAATAAATGCATATTTAGTACAACAAATAACAAAAAGTAATAAACAAGAAACAATTACATGGTACGAAAAAATTAACAGACACAAACAAATATTTTAATAAGAACGAAAACACTTAAAAGCAAAACCAAATAATTCTTGAATTAATGACCATTTTCAAAGTGACTCCCACCAGATTTTATACATCTCTGTAATTGATCAATGGGTCAAATTAGGTAGTTCCAATTTAAAAAATCGAGATCCTTTGAAGTTCTGCATCTTTGACCTTTAATACAAAACACCCTGTATTACACAATTACGTGTTCGATACTCTTATGGATACCTCAAACAGTGCTAAACCTCATACCAAAATATCGTTTCGATACAAGATTTAGTTTATCAAAAGCAGTGGCAGCTTCTTCATTAGGTTGGACAATGACAATTTAGGATTGCAAATATATAACGTTTTATTTTGATTATTCCAGAGATAGGTGAATTGACTTTAAATATAAATCTTTTATTATGTAAGACTGCGTTTTTAAAGTTTTACTATTAAAATGACCTTATTGCAGCATTGATCACTAGCCGCCACTGATCAAAAGCATGTCAATCTTTAAAGTCATAAATTTGAAAAAAAACGTATTAACCCTTTAGTCGACAGACCTGCCTTTAGGCAGGCTTTATTCAAATCTCATTTAGTGACGCCTTTGAAATTTGGACTTATGGCGCCAATCCTGCATCTGGGTTGAACCTAGTTGCCTGCCTGACGCACTTACAGCGGCTCTTGTTTCTCGCGTTTACGCAGCAGAGTCAGTCGAGTAGGCGTCGCCCAAGTAAATGCACCGAATAATTCTTATGCTATGAAGGTTTTAAAATAAATAAATTTAGCTATCTGATCAAGCCGAAAATTTTACAGGTGACTTTAAGTATGTAATGTTTGTTACTGATGTGTTCGTGAAAATTTGAACATGTAATTTTGCTACTAATCACTAATAACCTCAACCAACCTAAAGCAGACCTGCCGGTTTGTGTGAAAATTAGATCATTCATACAAAACATTTATTTTCTTACTAAAATAAATGTTTTTCATCAGATATGACATTAAAAAAGATACAGCATTTAGGGAATTCTTGGGACTCTAGACAAATATACGACTCATCTCAAGTGATTTTTGATCAAATGTTTGACTTTTTGGACAACTTAGTTGTCGAACCTGACACCGATATTGAAGATGGATTGGAAGGCGATTTTGACGACGATGACAGTATTGCTGACCCAGATTTTTGCCTTGAAGAAGAAATAAACGAATGCAACGATACTATTTCTGAATCTTTTACACCTGACCCCCAAGTGTTGAATTTAGGTGTAGTAGAACCCGATACTTCACAACCATCGATATCAAGGGCCTCAAAATTAGATGAACAACAAACGACTTCTTTCTCCTCTGCCAGAATTTGAAGAGGAGGTTGATGTCCCGAGCCTAACGCAGGTAGGTTTACATGAAACGCAAATGAACTTATAGCACAGTCACGAGAAATACTTTGGCGGCAGCAGCATTTGAAGCTGCATAACAATGAAGTCGTATTCCGTGGAATCACAAAAAAGCTTTGAGGATTTGAAAACTCCATATCAATGCTTCGTCCATTTTTTCACAAAAGTATCTTCACTTCAACGACAAATCAAAAAAGAAAAAGCGGGGTGAGCCTCGATTTGATCCATTATATAAAGTTCATCACATAGTGAAATAATTAAAAGAACCATTTCAAACAGTTCCAAAATTACCTCGTTTATGCGCAGATCAAAAAATGTATGCGACCAACGCGTTCGCAATTTTTTTGTGCGTGTGCCATTTTTAACAGTTTTTCTTATATAATTTTGTATGTATGTAAATTATTCCAATTATTTCTACAGTTTCTTATAGAGATAATTCTCCCTAACAATTTATCCAAATAAAAAAATAAAAATGCAAAACTTTAAATATTTAAAATATTATTATTACACATACATGAATGGTCTCAAACTCGGTTACTAGTGTTTGCAAAACTATTTAAAATTTTTAATCGTATTAGTTATACAAACCAATGAGTGCACTAAAATGCAATAATACTTACCTAAAAAGTATACGATGAGTAAACACAGAATTAAATAATAACGTCGTAGAATACAAAGACTAAAGACATGACTTTTATTAACATCAAAATGGCGAGACATGCGCCGGTATTTATGCGTTTACGCCGGCGTACTGCGAATTTACAAAAAAAAGTTTTCTGTAAGTTTGCAGCAAGCTACACAAATTTTTCAATCGTGCCGTCAAAGTTATCAAAATCACCAATAATGCTGTAAACTTGCAGAAAAATTCGTAAACTTGACTCGGAATACCGTAAGCTATCTGGGAACTCGCATGATAATTTGTTACACTGGTTTTCGTGTAACTAAAAACGGTTAGCACAGTAGTTTTCGGAGATGGGGTCGCAGGCTTCGTGATGCTAGATTATAAACTAAATCTAAAAACTATAAAAGTCTAAATTAGAAAGACATCGTTTAAATCTACCCGCAACTGAAAAAGAACAAATAACACGACAGAATTGATAACACCGAATAAATATCTATTTTATCACAGACAGTAGTTCAAAGAGAACGAAGAAGGTACATACGTTAAGTATAATTATATCAATTTTTCAAACACGAGTTCATGGGTTGGAGAAAATATAAGTTACGCCCTATACTGGGCAACACGTCGAACAATAACCTGACCCAGTCGGTCAACTTTTACATTCAAAGAAGGAATGACTTTAGATTTGTAAATTCAAAATCACCAAAGTATATAAAAAAATGAAAACTTAGGGACTCAACGCACCTTGCATAAGACTTTGTGACGCACAAAATGATCTAATAATTATTTGTGTTAACAACCTAACATGTATGTACGGTCATTCTAATAATCTACATGACCAACGTAGTAGTACTCATAAAAATAGAAATTGTAACCTGAACCTTTATTGCCATATTTCGATATGTGTACGACTATATTAGATTCTCTAGTTAGTGACTTCATGTGAACAACGCGAAGCAACAATAAGCTTTTTTTAAGATTCTAAACTTGTATCCAAAATCTTGTGATACTTTTAAGGAAACATCAATATGAATCAATTCATAATAAACAAATTAAAAAAAAATAAATTATTTTACCGCTTCATGCCAGGTTTATACTTTTATTTATTAGAAAGTTGATTTTAAAAAGGAATATAAGCGATTTTACTTCTAAAAAGTTGAATTACTTTTAGATGCAGACACACACACACAAATATATTTCAAGGTCCAAGTCCATACGTTACACATTAATCATAAATTTAATTTACATACCTATCCTCACATCTGTTAATTTCTTTTTGTCCATTTCGCTTAATATGCTAATATTTCGTACTTTATAAAATAACGCTTTGTATGTTAAAAGAGCACAAGTAACTTACTTAATCTATACTTTATCCGCTTTTATTTTACTACTCTTGTAGAAATTGAGTTTAATTCATTTTGTACTCTGCTGTAATGTAAAGCCAACATAAAATTTATTTTGATGTCTTTGTGTACTCATTTAATCATTTAAAGTACAAAGAATATGGATCACAACTTGTTAATTGTTATTTTAAGTAAAACAAGTAAGTTAATTAATAAATAGTAATTAAATGATTGAAAATGCTTTGTTGCAGTACTTCGTATAAAAAAAATCTTTAAACGTTTGATTTTAAATTTATTTATAATTTTGATATGGTGTTAGATTATTTAAAATAAATAAAACATTCAAACTAAATACAATATATGTACATAGTTATTTACGTAATAAATGCATAATGTTTGAATTCACTGGATGAGTAGTGCCATTAGAAGATATTAGTCTGGAAGTTGCATTTTGAATTTTGAATTCTGTATTAAAATAGATAGATAAAAAATATAGGTCCGGTTGCATTGTTAACTTTGACACTGTGGTTAACTCGTTATTGCGATTAATGCGTGATTATGTCGTTAAATTTCATAATTGGTTTGAAAGTACAAAATCAATAGTTTTGCTGACGACATTGTCAAAGCAACAGCTACGATTTAGGTAACAATGGTGCCACAGTGATGTCAAACCCGGATTTCATGGCCAAAGTTAGAAAACATGTTCGAATGATTTTGAAAAATAGTTTTTTAAGTTAGTGATTCTAACTTTGATATTTAAAAAAATGGCGGACCAAATATGGAAGTATTCATTAGATTGTGTTACGTGTCATCTATATCAACATTTTACATTTTCATAATTTGATAAAATTCTTACTACGACCCTGGTACGCGGACTCCGCTGGTGGATTATTGATCGAGTTAGCTTATGTAACCGGTAGTATTTTTTCTGTTTTGCTTGTTATTAAATCTTCTAAAGTACTATTATATTATTGCTTTTAATCACAAGATAATGGTAAGTGTTATTGTTTGAAATAATTATATACGCTTATTCCTTTTTTTCATTGATTGTGTTTTTCGCTCTATTCTAATCTCTTCGATAGTGGGTTCAGACGTGATCTTGGTGCATTCGAGCCGAGGATCTAGCCACTATAAAGAGTAGTCATTATTTTTTTCTTTTTTTATCGTAGGATTCTTAACCATGACCACTCACCAACATCTCAGTTAGTAGTAGTGACGTGGTTACCAAAAAAACCCACTGTAGCAAAGATTGGTAACAATTGGGCGTGTACTTCAGGTTGCTAATTAAGAGTATGACATTATTTTATTAAAAAACAAAATGGTGGATCAAATATGGCGGACCAAATGTGGAAACATTAATTAAATTTGGGTAAAAATTGGTGTGGGTGCGTTCCATGTAGCACGTTGGGCCAACGTTGGTAAATGGTGGCTATGTTGGGTAACGGTTCGTTATTTTCCACGGTTGGACCAACGTTGGCCTATCTTGCTTATTTTGTCCACATTCCACCGTGAATTATACATCAGTTGGCCCAACGTTGGAGATTTGTGCACCTTCATAAATAAGATTTGCTAGCACAATTGCAATCGTTTAAATTTAATCAATCATTTATTCTCGAAAAAATATGAATTTTTAAATAAGTAATGTCAAATCGGTAAAAATTCGTTAACAAAAAATTTGTCTTCATGCGCACAATCAAATAATGCGCATGAGTGGAATGAAACACCGTAATTCGTAAGTTTATGTTCGTATTCGTAAGCTTGCAACCATTTGCATTATCGATAAGTTCAATTTGATGACAAACATTTATATGTTTTTTTAGGTAAGTCTTTTTATATTCTTATTGTAATTCCATACAACCTTTGGGTTCAATAACTTTATTAGTGTGTACCCAACTTAATATTGGTTCTTTGAAAAAAAAGTAACTTAACGTGACTTAACCTAATTTTTGACGGTAACGTTAATGTTATTAGCTTTTTTAGTTCATTAATTTTTAGGATGTTTCAAGTAGTAGAATTTGAGGATTCTTCTATTGCTATTATCAGAACAGATTGGCTTACACCGAGAAAAAAACACACATTCTGGCCTCCATATAAGAAAACTGCTGATTACGAAAAATGTTTAACTACAAAGGAATCATGTGTAATAGAAAATTGGGATACACGTGATAAAGAAAAAATATTATATGACAGGTTGAATATTTTCAGACTAGAATATGTAATTTTAATTTTAGTGTTTTTTTAGATAATCTTATCAAGGCAAAAGAAAAACTCAAAGTAGCCGAATTTGAGTCAGGCGTAAACAGTGAAGCTGAAACAAGAAAAAGAAAGCGAAGGCCGAATAGAAATTTTATTTATTCTTCTGACGATGATACTGAAGATTTACAAAATACTGTTTCACGAAAACTCAGATTTCCTACTCCACCTGTTTCTACACCTATAACTTGCTCTAGTAAATCCCACAGTTCTGATCGTTCTGTTTCTCCTTTTTATCGTACTCCCATAACCGAATTGTTATCAACTTTTTTTGAAAAAACATGATTTTAATTATTTCTAACTTTATTATCAGAATTTAAAGTCATTGCATTAAAATTAGCCCAAATTAGCCAAAGATTGCAAATAATTGAATCAAATCAGGCAAACATTCTGCAAACTTTAAATTTTCAACATTCAAACGCAATTAGTGTAGAAACTCCAGCAGAACTTTCTTTACCAGAAAATATTTGTTTTCCATGTAATTCTCTAGAGGAGGTTAAAGCTCTAGAATTATGGTTGAATGATTCAAGTGGTAATGTGACAATTTTGGTAAGTTTGAGTTTTGAGTTACTTTTTGTTTTCTTAATGTTTAGTAGAATTACAGTCGAACTTCTATATAGTGATGTTCAAGATTCCCTTCAAAAACATCATTATATAGAAACTTCATTGTATAGAATTTATACTTAAAAAATAAAACACAAATTTAAACGTACATAAGAAATACATATTAATTATAAACACTTTTGTTTTGTCATTTTTGACCAACTTTACACTTAAACAACTTAAAACGAAAAACTTTCAAATGAAACGTGTTCAATAACATGACAATGCATTTCAAAACTCGAAGAAAATCCTATAATCCTCTAAACAATTCATGCATTTACGTCATTTACAAATGTACAGAATTTTTAGTACCATTAGTAATAGCCTTTCTGCATTGTAAATTAAGAAGTCTTATAATCCGCTTATCCGTTTAACAATGCGGTATTGTAAAGTCAATTGTACGTGATTCCAAGAAAACTTTAAGTAGTTGGGTAACATTTTCTTTGAAAAAGATCATAATATAGAATTTGAACATCATATTTTAGAGGTGTTTTTACACGCATTTTAACCCGAAAGTCAATATCCTAAAGAAAACATCACTAAATAGAAAAAATCATTAAATAGGAGTTCATTGAATGGAGGTCCGACTGTAGTTCCAAGTTTTAGAATTTATATTCAATAATTTTATATCATACTTTTTGAGTTTTAATATATGTACAAGAGTTTATTTACCATATAGTGTTTTCCTTTTTTAGAAAACACAGCTTCAAATTGTAGGAGGCAAAGATTTGAAGTCAATAGTGTACAGATTCTTAGCAAAACTTATTTCTCATGAAATTATTCATATTTTTAACTAGACAGGAAAGTACCAGAAGCTAGCGTTGAAAAATTTAGCAGTCATAAATGTTGTAAAAGGTAAGTTATTTTACTTTTCAGATAATTCATTTTATTATTATCAGTAGTATTAGTGCTGGTTCTTACTTTATTTGCTATATTTGTTACATATATTTTGTATACTAAAAAAAGTAACTTTATTATAATTGTTTGTTTTCTTTTTTAGAAACTGTGAGTAAGAATAGAAGTACACAGAGTCACACAGATAGCGAAATTGAAACTATAATTGCAAATTGGTTCAGATTCGGAAAAGACCGTCATGGAGGGCGAGAAAGAAGACGACAAGCTCAAGTGGAGTAATAAAATTAGCAGTAGGCACAGGAGGCGGTTAGTTCAAAAAGAAGCATCGATGATTTTAACTGAATTTGATATAGAAGTAAGTAAACAGTAACCACCTTTAAAGGAAACACTTTTGATAAAAGAGTACAGAAATTGAACTTAATACAAGTTCTATTGATATGCTAAATACAACCTTGAATGGATATTATGATATGAGTTCATCTAGTTCATTTGAGTCAGAATTACAACAAGAATCTATTCCCGTTAAACTTAGGTCTTGGTCTAAAACCCACAATACAACAAACCATGCTTTATCTGATCTTTTACCCATATTAAATCCTCATATTTCAAATTTACCTCTAACTGCACGAACTCTTTTGCATACTCCAAAGTCACTTGATATACATTATACATTTGGGGGATTATTCTTATATTTTAGCGTGTTACAAAATATTTTAATTGAACTTAATTCTACTTCACTAAGAAATTTTTCTCTACCTCTTCCTAGCAGTCAAATAAATATATTTAAGTGCTTTTTAAACACCGCTAAAAATAAAAAAAATACATTGAGTTCTTTAGAATTATATAAGAAGTGCATTTTATTGCCTAATTTTGAACACGATGAAAGTTTTATTTGTTTTCCATTTGTAAATATGAATTTAATGTGAAAGTTGAACTAACTGTCTGTGTCTTACCAAAAGTAATTTTAGTTATTTGAAATATATTTGTATATTTCGTTTTTAAAGTTCCAAAATAAATATTGTACTGTTTTATTGTGATAAATTTATTTGATAGCACCCTATTTAAACGTTCCTTTTTCCTTTCAAAACTTTTTTTGCGCCAGTGGGCCCACAGTAGGGCCAGGGTTGGATTGAGGTATCGAGGCTAGTTTTTGCACGTTGGTGCACAGTTGGCCCATTATCATTGGTATACAGTTGGCAAAACGGACATGGGTAACGGTTATATAACGATTGTTTACCAAAGTTGGCCCAACGGTTTTTGCTACATGGGGTATTCAAGGTTGCGTCATATTATAGTACTTTTCGGAAATAAAAATAGACAAACTGCAAAATAATAAAACTCTAAATAAAATAAATTTCATTATCAGTTTTTATTATATATAAGTGCTTTCATTTATTGCACTTTGGCGATTTAAATTGTACTACTTATTAACGGATTTGACGTCACTAAAATTCGCAAAAAAAGTCTTGCCGATATCTTTTATTATTATTATTATATATAAAAGCTACGAGTCAATAATTTGTGCGCTGTAAATAAATAATTTATATTTATGTACAGTTTTGGGCATATAAAACTACCGGTATAATTTTACCAACAAACAGCAGTTTCTAAACAACATTCGTGATTTTTTGTTATTGAGCTTACGGTTATTTGTTTTATTTGTTAATTTTTTTAAATTCATTATTTTCATGGTTTTTTCTTGAGAGCGTTATTACGACTCTGTTAGTTTTTAGCTGTACCACTTTTTTCTTATTTAAATTTCATTAACAAAATACTCCATACTACTGTTATTGCCATATCGCTTTGTGTGTCGTTATTATTTAAAACTTAAACTTATAACAGTGATATTAGTTGCATACATTTGTTGTTCAGATTATGTTTGACTATTAGTTAACATTTGCTTGTTATTAAAAAAATATTACTATCGTTACGCAATACCGACAATATAAACGTTAATTTTCAAATAATTTTCTATTGTCAAAGGTGTACCTTTTTTTTAAAAAACAATTTCATTAATTAATAAAGTTTAACAATGATGACGTTTAGGATATTAAGTAGTTGTCATCATTAAATTGTTGATTAATTAAAATCTTGCTATTAAATAATATAGTACTGTATAAGAAGGTAGTGTTCCATAAATCAAGTTTAGAATTTTAATGTCAAGAATAAGGTAATATTTTGATGCTTTCATTAAGCTAAAAATATTCTAGTCATTTAGTATTTTGCTGTAGGTAAATGTTGTATACGTATTTGTTATTCAAAGTAAGTAAACCCTATCTTTAATATCGCAGTTATAACAAATCCATTTTAATTTCTTAGTTATTATTCAATCTTAAAATTTTGTCGATTAAATAAGTTTTGTAAATTGCTTTAAGTAAAATAAAAATTAGTAGTACTATACTAGTATACTACCTATAATAATAGGTTGCGAAGTAGCACTTTGTTATTGCAAATAAATAATACTTGATTATTAATTAGCACTAGTTAATTACATACATACATTTTTGACGTAATGAATGCTTAAAATAATACTTTTTTAAATAATAATAATCTTAACAAAATGTTCGTTATTTATCTTTATATTTTACATCATAATTACGCCAAAATTAAGATTTTAAATAAAAAAATATTTGTTATCAGTTAAAGCTAAATGAATTTTAACAATTCTAATAGTAGACAAAAATTGTATATAAGCCACGGTTGAGAATATTAAAACATTGTTGAACATCGAGAATGTTTAAAAGGCGATTTCAGAAACACACAGAATATTCTAATAGAAAGATAAGACAAAAGTATAAAACGTAATCAAAGTCAGTCTTAAATAATATTCAATAAGTAGGTGCATATTCGGTGTTTTTAAGTTGTTAATTTTAGTTCGTTGTGCTGAGTGTTAATTTGCTAAACTAGTTATATTTATAATAATCAGGTAAAATAGTTCAAATAAATTATGTTTTAAGTTTGCAAAAATATTATTATATGTATCCATCCATACTAATGTTTACAATTTTTTTACGGATTAAATAATTGTAAGTGTAATAATTACGATCAGAACTACACCAAACGAGTATAATGACAACACCTTCAATGTTTTGAATAGCAAAAAACTTTTGTTTGCATCACACCCGAGTGCTGCGAATTTTAAAAAACACAACTCTTATGAATATTGATGTCATCAAGACTTGCGTGAACATGATTTGGAAAGGAGGAGTGGGTGATGCTTCTAAACGCTTGAAAAATATAACGCAGATGAAGGGTTTTTAAGAAATATTTTGTTTATCAAACGTGCAAATTTGCAGCGTATGGGTCCACACAAAATTGTACATATCAGGACCTAATAACCCCAAAAAATTAATGTTTTGGTGGGAATATTAAGTCATCACATTATAAGACCATTTTTCTTACATAAAATTTGACAGCAGAGCGGTTTTTTGCAGTTGTTGAAAGAGGATATAGCTCCCGCAGTGGCCGAAGTTGCTGGAGACAACCAAGAAAATTGGTTCCAGATGGATAGTTGTCAGTTTTTCCAATAATCATAATAATAATAATAATAATAATCATAATCCATAACCATTGATCCAGATTGTGCAAATAACTGATCTGCTAGATTCCGATCATTTCCCTAATGATTTTTGCTTTGGAGACAGAGAGAACAAACATTTCAAAATGTAGAAAAACTGAAAAATTTTATTCAAGCCGAGTGTAACAAAATATCACAATATCAAAGAAAATGTCAGACGACAATTGGGCCATTGTTTAGCAGCAAATGATGGTTTGATTAAACATTTACTATGATTTTCTATTTTTGCTATAATTTCCGTGTTTTTTTTGTTAAAATAAATAAAATCCTGTTTCTTATTACGCGTTTTATGGTTTTAAAATACCTTATGGATAGATGCAGTATTTTGTCTCTATTAGATATTGGTTTACCCTTCTCTAAAATAAGGAAAGCAAATATGCTGCGTTTTCCAAGCACTATCCTGTATATTATACTATTTTAATTGCAAAACTGAGAGTAAACACTATAGAAAATTCTTGTATTAAATATGTTTTAAATAGCATTGCACAATAAACTTGTAGATCTTATATAAAATAAACAATTATATGAAGCTTACCTACTTTATGTATACATTAAAACGCAATAGCCTTGTTCACTCATACTCTAGTCGTACAAAAGATCAAACCAAGCCTGAACCTAACGTGTTTCTTTTTTTGCAAATATAGCCCCTCCGAATTAGGAAAAAAACCAGACTATCAAAAGTGAAGAAGTAGCATTTGTATGTTTAAAAAAAATCGCCGCGGTTAAGCGCTACACTGATAGTAATCAAGTAATGTTTTAAATACATGAGTAACAACGTAAAACCAAAAGCATAGGTTAAAATAGCTGTTTTGGAAAAACTTGTGACGGAATAGCTGTTTGCGCAATAAATAAAAAAATGCAATTTGTCTTAATTCTTAAACATTAAAATAAAACAGGTTTATAATTTCATTTTTTTATGAACTAGAAAATATTGTTAAAAACCAATTGTGTGTCGCCATTGGCCGTCAACTACAAACCCAATTGATGATGACATTGTCAAATCCAGTTACGATTTAGTTTACAGCTAGTCTTAGATAGAAAGCTAATTATACCGCTACGAGACTAGTGTAACCAAAGTTTGATATGTAAAGTAAGAGAAAAAAAAATACTATTAACTAATTGCAATTATTGAATAACTGAAGTTTCACAAAAAATAATTGTAGAAGTCTTTAACTAAAAAAACGGGTGTGGTCACCACACGACTTTCTTATAACGAATGATGCAGGAATGTCTATATATTTTTTTAAGGCTATGTTGTCATAAAACCATTTTGAAGTGATATGTACACGTTTGTTCTGATTTCCTAGCATGCTATAATTTTTTTGAAAGTTTTCTCCTCGATTTCATTAAGATCGTATCAACTAACCCTTATATTTGTGCGCCTCGATATTACTTACCCCTTTAATAAATCAGTAAAAAAATCGTCGCAGGCAGGATTCGAAACTATATTATATTTGTGAATTCATTTTAAATTACAAATTAAATATCTGATAAACTGTTAATGTTAGAAATTTTTTTATTTGAATAAATGGTTAGGAACAATTATCTCTATAAGAAACCGTAAAAATAATTCGAATAATTTACATACGTACAAAATTATATTAGAAAAACTGTTAAAAATAGCGGATACACCCACTTTCGGTTTCTTTATCAGACACATCTTTTGATAGAACCGAGAGAATATGAGAAACCAGCTCCACACCAAATTTCAAGTTTCTAGGATTTTTGGTTCGAGAGTTATCGTGAGTACATCGTTGCACACAGAGAACACCCAACTTTTTTTGTCAAAAATACATTTTTCTCATTCAAAAGACCTTCAAACGTAAAATTATGCAATAAAAACTTTTTGAAAAAAAATGCGATCGCTATACTTTTCTTATAAGAAAGTAAAAAGTCAACTTACCAAAGTTACTAAATAAAACACGTGCTATTAATATAATGTATTATATAAATATTTATAAAAAACTATTAAAAGAACAATAGTTATGCTGAAAATTCTTTATTAAAGACTAAATTCAAGTTAAAATTGTGTTGGTCGTTCTTTTTTTTGTTTAGATATAATTGCACTTAGTTTTCGATATAAAATTGCTTTCAGTTCGTTTTGCGTCATTATTTTTTTTACTTTTTTCTATTTCTCCTTTTAATTTTACTTTTCCAACTATATCAATACAAAACCAATTACGCTTTGATCTTTTATAGTAAACTAGAGTTATATCAATTTTTCCACTTATTATTTTAAATTAAAATATGTAATGTTCATTTGCACCCTATCTAAATTTTTACTGATACTTGTTACATTCTGCGTCCAGTCATTTAAAATAAGAGAAAAAGCTTTTTTATAAAAAGGTTTAGAATCTGCTGGTATGTGTACATTGTCGTTTTAGTGTTTTCTGTTAATATCAACTTTAATTATAGTTATAGTATGCTTTTTTTAAATTTTCTACACATCACGAAACCGTTTTAAAAGCATTCTTAAACCTTTAACTGTGATTTAATACGCCTGCAAATTATATGGTTTAAATTGTTTTCTTCAATGTTTGGTAATCTTAAATTCTATTTTGAATTAGAAATTAAAAACATTTTTGGAACTTTTCCACAATTTAATCAAATTCTTCTGATCGACAAACTAACAACGTCATGTCACGGCAGAGGACTCGATACCAATGTGATGACCCCAAGGTGATCTAAAAGCATCAACTTGTTTAAGAATCTAATGTGTTGAGCGTCTCAGAATCTAAGGGTGTTTTCAACAACAGAGAAATAACAGTTTTATTACTGGTTCATAATATATACTGATAAGACTGAAACCTATAATGACGAAATTCAATTGTTTTTGTAAATTTATCTGAAAATTCCTTTTTGTACAGTTTAACTTATATTAAAATAAGATTATTATTGTTTCTAGCAATTGCAATATATGTACATATAAGCAAATTTTATATTTGTTTTTAAAACATTTGTTAACGTTATTCGAAGCAATAACACAAATAATATTTTATGTTAGTAATAATAAATCTGATACAATGGATCGATTACGTAAAAAATAATTAATATTACTGTCAACTTCTAGTTATAAAATTTTACCGGCCTCATCCGGAAAATTAACTTTTACAGCTGATTATGCTGCGTGTAATGTTACGTGTTAAAAGATGTTACCGTAAAATTGTTTACAAAACGTAACATAAACTATTCCTAATTATCTTTAATAATATCGCGTGGGACACATTCGAATGACAGTATGTGGGATACGGTGTCCGAATCTACCCCGCGGATGTCCGGTTGTGCCTCGCTTATATGAAAGTTAGTGGCTAAAAAATTTGAAATTTTGTTACAGATGGTATGAAACTGTGTTCTACCTTACATGATAGAGTAAAGCGTAAATTATCAAGGCAATCGGGCAATGATTCAGGAAAAGATGATGAGTTTGAAATCACGCAACAATTTTCCAAATATAGAAACAGACAAGTCAAAAAATATCAGCTTCGCTAGGGCCACCGCAGAAAAACAATTTGGAGCAATTTTTTCAAAATTATATTCAAGTACAGCAGAAATACAGTTTTAGTCCAGACCAAATTTTAAATAATAACAAAAGTCACCTTGCTGACATTTTGTGCTACTATAATTGCTTATGACTCTAAAAACGGTTGAAACACTTTCAAAATTTTCATCAACCTTTTAAAACATATCCAAAAACATGAAGGTTGCAATAGAACATCCCATCTTGTTATATTAAATAATCATGCAATCATGCCCTAGCTGCAATCAATTACTCTAGAGAGAATGGCATTGTGCTTTTGACTTTGCCTCCGCATTGTACGCACCGCATGCAGCCCCTATATATAGATGTGTTTGGGGCTTTCAAGAGCAGATTGAAAACTTCCTTTAAGATTTATGTGTAATTAATCCTGGAAAACCTATTAGAATTGATGACATTCCACGTTTATTCGCCACGCCATATTTGTTAACATTCACACCATCAAATATTATACATTCTTTAAAAAAAACTGGGATATGGCTAATCAACAGACTCGCTTTTCATGATGAGGATTTTGCAGCTTCCTATGTTACAGATAAGCCAAAACCACAATTAAAACATCAAAATTATTTATGACTTACCATTAAATGAAAACCATCTGATAGTGGCACACTGCTTGTTTATAATACTAAATTCAATTTTTGAAGCGGTTTCTAAGAAATATCTATTCGTTTGCAGACCGTTGCCAAAAACCGCGACAATCAAAGTGCCCTCTCGTAAAAACTCGAGAAGAGAAAAATCTAGAATATTTACCAGTAGCCCCAGAGAAATTGAAATTAGAAGAATTAGAAAACAATAAAGTCGTCAAGAAGAATGAGGAGAGAGTAAAGTCTAGAATAGGTTCTGCACTACTTTTGTCTATCGTTTTGGTAATTCGTTAGTTCAAAATTAAAATTACAAAGTAAAAAATTTAGACTAAAAACTGTGGTACTATACAAAAACGTCATAAGCAAATTTTAAAATATTTTCAACCAATAACACGTCGTAAGCAAATTTTAAAACTTTTTCAACCAATAACACAACAACTGGCTCATTGCATGAGTAAATAAAACGAAATATAAACAAATCAAGTGAAAACAATTTGGGACGTTTTCGTATAGCTATTTGTATCCATTTCTATTTCCGGTTTATATACCGCTTTTGCAGAATTGTAGAAATACAAACGTATAAATGATACTTGCCAAATTCGAACGGCAAACCCGTGAGGAAGATGGTTTTTTAGTATTAGTACACATTGCAAGTTTGCCAGAACAGCAAAGCAAGAGCCTTTACACTTTATCTAAATCACTACGTCGGTTTGTATCAATAGTCCAAAATTGCTATTTTGCGACTATGAGCATATTTGTGGACCGATATCCTGTATGCGTATCTTTGTTCCGTTGTTACTTTATTCTTGTTTACTAAGATAAGAACGTTTTCCGGGTTTAGATCGTGTCGATGTTGTAACATTGACACGGTCCAAATCTGAAAGAAATTCTTACGTTACGTTATATAAACTTCGGCCGTGATAGCCTCCGCTGATATTTCAGTTTTCTTGTTTACTGAAAAAAATACGTAAATATTCTTGAAATGTCTGCTCTTAAATTATGTTAACCAATCTACGCTCAGAAATAATTAATGTTTATAACAAAAATAATCTACATTTAAAGTTATTTAAATATTTGTTTCTAGCTTTCCCTTTGTTATGATTTGAAACTTCGTATCTTCAAAACTTTTAAAAGTATGTTAAGGCCTTATTTTAGAAGCTTAATTACAAGCAGACAACAATCTTTACGATGCAAATAATACATGTTTATGACGCAAATAAAGTATAATTATTATGCTTTTAGTAACTAATAAATTTTCAAATATACGGCCTACGTTATTCTAAACCCAATAAAAGCATAATACAATTTTCAGCTGCGAAAATGGTGTACGAAGTTCTTTTATGAGAGCATAAATCTTAGATTTGCTTTAAACGAAAATTTGATCAAACTACAGGTAGCAAAATACAAATAATAAACGCCTGCCTTTTGTCGGTGTATTTATTTATTGTTTTTATACTTTAAGAGATTTGATAAAGTAGAAAAATAAACGTTTGAATGTTAAAAAACTAAAGAAATTGATGCATTTATGTTTTTAAAATATAGAATAAAGTATAAAAGCCGAATGTGTTAAGGTTTAAATAAATGATGATGTATTTAACTATGCCAATAAGATAAAGTCTTTTTATGTTAAAGGAAATCGTTTTTAAAGAAATCAAAGTATGTATTTTAGAGCTTTTCACGTTTTTTAATAAAAAAGCAAACAAAATCTACAGATAATTGTAGACAGTAATGATTCAACAAAACCCAAGCACGTGATCGGTCTCAATACTAGACCATGATTTTATTTTAATATGTATGCTATAAGATTAAAGCAGTGCACCAGTAGACTGCTTTAACAAATCTACATAAACGTGTAGAATTGACTAACGTACTTTTATTGTAGAATAAAGTTAAGAAAACGTACAGTTCAAAATTGTTTATTAAAATTAAAGTTTGAAAAAATTTTTAAATTTTTTTAACAATCGTAGTTCATAGTTCATACGATTATTATAAATGTAACTAATTTTTACTAAACTAAAAACACAATAGAACAAACGATGCAAAGTAACAAACTATTCATTTAATAATTACCAACACCTAGAATGATTTATATATCACTGTATACCGTCCGCGGATGAGATAATTATTCACTTGATCGAATTAATGGTACCTTATATAGGAGGATACAAGGAAACATTAATTATTAATTACCCAAAAAGACAACGTTTGAAAAATTTAAATGTATAGGATATACACCAAAAAAAGTATGCTAAACGTCAAAAATATAATTTCTAACTTTGATCGTTCTGAATTTTATTATTGTAAGCGGTTTCTTTGTTTTAGATATTACTAGATTTTTTGATTTGGATTAAAGGTGTAATTTTTTGGTACGAGTAAAGTTTGCATTAGTGAATCAAAACTAGAGTTTGTTTGATACTTTGTTTTAGAAACCAACTACTCTACATAAATTTTGAAAATTTCACTTTATTTTAAACATTTTTTTTTAAGTTTAAATTGTACATCTATGTTATAAAACAATTAAGTAAAATTAAAATTAATTATATGAAATCCCACGATAAAAGAAATAACACAGTACATAAAAACAAATGTTCAATAAAAATTGGTAGTAGTAAATGTAGAAATGTACTTATCCTGGTCGTTATATTTGAAAGAGCTGTCGGCAAATAAATTTTTTATAGTAGAATGAAGTATTATACTTTTTATTATACGTGAAAGTATTAAAACTACATTATTTGCTAATAATAACACTACAATTATTTTATTGATTACAACAGACTGAAATTTTAATTGTCCTATGAAATCGTAGAGATTTAACTTAGTTCAGTTGTTTTGGAATAAATATTTTTTTAGCAAAATCTAAAATTAATGCTGTCATTACTGTTGTGTCTGTTCAAGTTACTTTTAATGTCAAAGTATTTTTTTATTTTAAATTTTATGCATTTTAATTAATACGTATTAATTGAAATGTTCTATATTTTTGGCCAGTACTACAGACTACTACAGACAGTACTAGAACAAGTCTAAAATGCATACAATTTTTGTGCGATTATGTTTTTTCATGTTAAATACTTAATAATAATATTTTTTTAAAGATCTTTTAGAGATCTTTTTTTCTTTAGGTTTTTTTTCTATGGAATTTTTTCCAAACGTTTTTTTCCGGAGTTTTTTTTCTAGGGATTATTTTACTGATTTATATCTAAGAACTTTTTCCCGGTCCCCTTTATGTACGTTTCAGTGTAAGAGCTGGTTTTTCTGTTTTTTGGATTCGTACACCTGCAGGAACATTTAGATTTATAATCAACACTAATTAAAATTTTAACACATTTTTTTTATATTTAGAATTAATTCAAATAAAATTTTAACGTCATAATTAGGTAAATGCTCTGAAAAAAAGGTAGTAAAAATATTTAATTTTTTTTAAATTTAACAACATAAATTTTCAGTATTCATGAATTCGCCACTTATTTCTAATTTAATAATCACTTGTGAGAAGTCTTACTTTATTAATTAACGTAAAAGTTAATGCACTTATTGCCTGTTTACCTTAATACTATTAACTTAATATTTCTTAAAATACAGTTTTAAGATCCTCCTAAAATGTTTAATTAGTTAAAATTTTTTTCCTATTCAATTGATAGGATCCTTCAAGGTGGAGGGACGGCAAAAATAAAATCAACCTCGTATGTTGTTAAGGCGACGTTTCGTTGGCTTTAGTGCTCAACTTCTTCAGGCCAGTCTATATAATTTAAAACATCAACAATCAGTAATACATATTACACATCAATACAATAGTTATAACATTAAAATCTATCATTAACAATTAAAAAATCGTATTTTACATTAATATGAAAAAAGGTGACTAGAAAACCAAATCGAAAAAAATTAAAATCACACATACTTAATAAAAGTACCTTAATGCAACTACAATATTACTAAATATAATAATAAGATAATATAAAGCAATAAAATGAAATAAAACCAATTAAGAAAACTTACCAACAAATTAGTGGTTGGTTTTACCCCAATTAATAAGAATACAATTTTTTAACATATAAATTATATACATACAAAATCGTAGCGTACACTTATAAATAATGAAATAAAATTATTGAAACCTTGATAGATAAGTAAGAAATTGTTAACAGTTATCAATATTAACATGCCATTTTAATACACTGCAAAATTCTAATTTTTCATGTATTATGGAAATTATTAATAATTTTATAAGTTATAGTAGAATATTAATTTTTAATTTTACTAATAATGTTATTGTAGATCGAACTTAGTTTGTCAGTGTCCGTTCTAAAATTTACATTGTTTTTGTAGAAATTAATAAAGACCATTTCTGAGATTAATTTCTTTTTTAAATTATATTCTACATCTAGAATTTCAGGGCTGTCAAAATTAAAAGTATGCCCTGTTATGACGTGATGGCATGTAAGACCTGGTACTATTAAACAAATGTAGAAATCGTATTTTACTAAAATTAATTTTGCAAAGTTCTAAATTGTTTATAAAGTTGCCAACTGTTAGTTAATATCTATCAAACAATAAAGCCAGTATTACATTTGGCAATAATTGCACCTGCAATTGCAATTCGCAATAAATTGCAGCAATATTGCATAGTGCAAGACAGAAATTGCAGCTGCAACGCGTTTCCGCAATTCAGTTGCTTCAATTAGAACATGTTCTAATTCGTGCAATTATTGCTTCTGCAATATTTAGTTACTTTAGGGGATTTCAATATATTACTATGTTGCCAACGTACACCAGTTCGTTTTTTATTCTTTTCAAAACGTCAAAAGTAACCTAAAAAGTGCAACTAAAAAGTAGATATCACGTGCAAATGCAAATTACGTACAAATTAGTTTTATTTTTTATATAACCTAAGATGACAATGTTGTGGCCTAACGAACATGTTAAAATGTTAATTATGTTGTGGGAAAGTGAGCCGTCACTTTATCGGATTACGGATCCTAATTACCACAATAAAACTAAAAGAAATCAGGTATTATGCAAAATTCAAAAGAAATTAATTGATAATAGGACTGGAAAATATAACAATAAACGACTTATCAAAAAAAATGCATGGACTAAGGAACTCAATATCAAATGGAAACAAATAAAATAAAAAAAAACGAGACTAAGTGGGTCTGCAACTGATGAAATATATGTACCCAAGTTATGGACTTATTCATTTCTTCATTTCTTGGATACTTCAACTAAGGAAGCTACAAGGTCAGGAAATTCAAATTTGGAAATAAATGAAGACTCGAACTCAGAGGCAAATGAAATAATTTTTGAGGGTTCTGTTGATGAATTAAATAATACTTACATTGTACCGACATGTTCTTCTACGCCTTCCACTTCAACGAATAATAAAATACGTAATAGGAATGAGAGTGAATATATAGAAGAGTTTTTTCAACAAGCAAAAAAATGGTTAACTACAGAAAATAAGGAAAATGACGATTTGAGCAAATTCACGGATTTTCACGGAAATGAAGACTATCAAAAATAAAAATTTACTTCGAAAGTTAAAAATTAAATTACATGAAGCAGTATGTGAAGCTCAAGAAAATGGTAACATTTAGAATATAATAATAAACTAAAATAAATAAGTAGTTTGTAAGCGCATATTTTAAAGATTATTACATTATAAAACTACATATATTAACATATTCAGTAAATTCAGCACGTACTTCAATTGCTGCAGATTTTGGTCGATTTCCCACTTGTTGACTTAAGCCATATTTAAAAACATTATTATTGTCTATTTCATATTCAGAATTGTTCATATATACATATGTATATAGCACTATTTTCTTTTAAAAAATTGTGAAGTGCACAACATGTTAAAGTAATAATTTCTACTTTATCAGGAGATAAGTGTATACTGGTAAGTAAAATTCGAAATCGATTTGCAAGAATACCAAATGCATTTTCTACAACATTTCTAGCACTACTTAGGCGATAGCTAAAAATACGCTGCTGTATAGTTATGTTTCTAAACAGGTAAGGTTTTAAAATATTGATAGTGAGTGGAAAAGCAGAGTCTGCTACAAAAACAAATACCATGTTTCTTTCTCTTCCTGGAAGAGGTTGTTCATCAGGGATATTTAATTTATTGGATTGAATAACCTTATATAGATCACTTTGTAAGAACACACCTCCATCAGATATACTTCCGTTCATCCCAGCATCAACATAAATAAATTTATAATTAGCATCAACTAGAGCTAGCAAAACAATACTATGGTATCCTTTATAATTATAAAATATTGAACCAGTGTTTCTTGAAATCGTATATGTTTCCCATCCATCGCTCCTATGACATTTGCTAAATTCCACTTTTCTGAGAAATAGTAAGCCTTTCTGCCACAAAATGCAAACGAGTATTCTTTTTAGATATGAAAGGTGTAATAAGTTCCAAGAGGTTTCAAAACACTCAGTATCCATTCTAAGAAAGTTTTTATAACACGCTTGGTCTTGTATTTTTAATTCCTCATCTACGAGGTGTAAGTTGCCTGTTTCATTTCTTCTAGAAATCCATGGTTTTACCCACCACCTACGTGTTTTAAATTTACGGTACCGTAAAAACCTTAATCCAGCAGAAATAACTAATGTCGCTGCTACTGTTTTCCTTATTCCATTCATATTGACTATCTGCTATTAATACTCACAAAAAATATTGACATTTACAAATGTACGTTAATTTTTACTTAATAAAAGTCATTGCTTTGTTGGCAATGTGCACACTAAAATTAAAATCCCTAAGATAAGTTGAATATGAATATTGCTCTAGTGTAAAATACATAAATATTTTTGTTGAAGTTAATTGCTGCAATTTATTGCAAATTGCAATTGCAGGCGCAATTATTGCTAAATCTAATATTTTAAAAAATGTTTTTTGTAGTAAACCTATTATAAGATTTACAAAACTCAATATTTACATTTTTTAATTTAATTACAAATCAATTTATTTAGTTCGTTGGCACATACATATACGACATGGTTAAAAAATTGTGCTTCTGATGTTGATAACCTATATTATATTTAAGTTTGTTGTTCACTTCAATATATATTAAAATTTACAACTATTTTAACATAAATGATACTTATATATCTTTTTGTTTCAGGTAAGCGACAAAAATTCTATTTGTAAGTACTCATCGTTTGTTTATGTATTAATCGCAAAGAACAAATGAACATTGTTTACATTTTTTTCAATATTGTATCCCTAAGAAACCCATTCAAAGATAGGATAGTAATAGAATATTCTACATCGAGAATATTTTTTTACAAAAAAAGTATGTAAGTTTATACAGTCACATCAGTATTATTTACGCACAAATAGTTTTTATTTTGTAAGTTATACCTATACATTGTCAATTCCTGTGGCGTTTGATCTTCAATGGGCAGAAGTATTAAATATATTTAAACTTTAAGTATACGTATTAAGTATTTTAAAACATTATCTAACTGCATTATCTACTTATTCTACTATACTTTCGATTACTATAATTTGATTAATCTGTTCTGTCCATATTTAAGTTGGTTTAAAAGTTTCTTTAAAATGTTTGGTAAATTTTTGTAATTATTATGATTATAATGAATCAATCTAATTCTAATAAACTAAAAACACAATAAAATAAACTAAAGTAAAATAACAAATTAATAGTTTAATAGAAACAACTCTTATTATATATTACATTACTAGAGTTATGTTTACAATATGCGAGTAAAAAAGTCGTGCGCGGCGTGTAATTTTACAAGCATGTAATAAGCTTATAACTGTAATCATGATGAGTGAAATACGATGGCAAAGCCATCTCATAGTTTAAATTTACTATGAATGAATTTACTTACTTATAACTCTAGTTGTGTACTATATTTTTCTGTTTCATTTATAAAAATAAAAAGCGTAAATTTATTAATTTCATCTGTCAAAATAGCGTCTACTAATTTGTTTCCATGCTTGCTCGACGTTAGTTTTTTTAAAGTTGGTATTTCTGCATCGTAAGTTGACGTTACATGAAAAAGAAATCAAAATTATTGTAACTTAACAATTGAAATTCAAATGTTGATGTCAATAAAAAATAAAGACGTCCTTTTAACCAAAGTTATTTATTTATAAAAGTATAAAGCGTTAATTCATATGAGATTATAGGTAGCACATGTTTCTTCATTATATCGAAGTGTATGTATTGCCAATTCAATAAATTATTAAAGTTTCCCAATGTGGTTTGAATATTAAAATTATACGGAAAATATTAAAATTGAATCGAAATAGATAAAATAATGTAAAACACACATCATAGAATACGTTTCAATCACTCTACAATTTCGTAAACTCGCCGCTGCGCGGGTCGTGTATGAACCCTAGTCTCGTGATTGAAGCGCATTAATTCTGTGTTTTAATATACTATTCCGTCGATCGTTTGTTAATACTTATATTAACGTATATATCAAGATCAATTAAAACGATTTTGTACGGTGTGTATTTTAATGATTGTGTGGTGTTTGAATTTGCCGCTTGTTTATTCGTCAACGAACCAACATTGTTTGATTATAGTTGCTAGAATGACGACACGGCAAATTCAAACACTGGACAATCATTAAAATACGCACTATATAACTGGTTAATTTTTTCTAACCAATAAAATCGTGGAAGATAATTAAATTTTTTATAAGACTACGTAAATTGTATTAGTTCACGTTTTTAAATTAAAAATAAATTAAAAAATTTACTTGTGCATTATTGTAATTAAATGTTTAAATGTATGGATCATATGTAAGAAGAGTAGCGTTTTAGTAGCACGTTTTATTTATCCAACTGAATTTGAGTATTGTTGCAATTATATTAAAGCAGCAGTGCTTGCTACTTTAGAACGATGATAAAAATATTTAGAATTTTCAAACGGAAGCATGTGAGATTTAATAAATATTGAGCAATCTGTTTCCTTCAATAAATTGGATCAATTTAAAGAAAACAATTGTGATTTTGTTGGTGATAACACCTTATTGTTTTTTTGGTGCGGGAAGAAAAATAGAAAATAGTATATAACAATATAACTGCTCTTTCTTTTTGGAAAAAACACTTTATTATTTTTGAAGGAATTAAAAGAAAAGCAATTGTTACAAATTTAGCAATAGCAACTGTATATAAAAAGGTATATTGTGGGTCCAGGTTAATATTAGATAATGTTACGAATGGAATGAAAAGCACCTTGAGAAGTATTGTGCATTTGTTTTTTTACTTAACGAACCACAAACAGTATAGAAAATCATGGGTACAAACATTATTAAAAGAAACTGGGCTTAGGTTAGTTAAACAAACAAAAGTGTGTTTGTATTGTACATTATTTTATATTCTGGAGTATTCGAAAACTAGTTTGAGTCGGTGCTAAGTAAGAATGTGCTGTAATAGTGTTTGATAATGCTTCAACCATAGCTGAAAAGACGAAAAAATCAACTTCCGCAACTAAAAAAGCTGATATACAAGATTAGTAGACAAGTAAATCTATTGAATTTAAGAAACACATGGTTGAAGCAGAGCTTTTAGCAGTTCAAGTCAAGAAAAATATTCCAGTAGCAAAGTAAACACTGTGAGTTGAATCTCATTGCACAAATGAAAGGCGAAATTGATAGAAAAAAATACAATATTTAAAATACAACATGTTACAAATTTATTTCTTGAAGTTATTATTAAATTGGACAAGGAATCTTCTGCATCAGATTTCGATTCCGCATCAATTTTTACTTCGTTTTTGGATTTTTTTAGTTATGTTATGTAAATACAAAGGTAACCTTATGATTTTAAAATAATATTTTATAATTAGTGTTCAGTTAGATCCAATTGCTGACAGTTAAATTCTAACCTTTAAATCACGTTGACGTATGTGCTCTGAGTGAAACAAAAATATTTTAGGTTATAATTTAAATTTTTTAAAGTAAAATGGATCGAAAATCTTCGAGGGAAAGGAGTTCACGTCCAAATCGATGAAAAAAGGCGATTTCACGGCAATAGATTTTTGGGAGAGCAAGACATTAGTTTTACGAGTACATCAGCAGCAAAATTGAGTCAGTCAAGTGATGAAGAAGTGATTATTGAAAATAGTTACGGCTACTGTATTTTGGAGTTTTTCACGGTTTTTACAACAATTTCTTCATTACTTTTGTGTACTACATGCAAGAAAGAAATTAAATTTTCACAAACGGCTCATCGTGGACTAGGTTTTAAAATTGCATTGCAATGTAGTTGCGAAAAAGTACAATATATATCATCATGTCCATTTGTCAATAAATCGTTTGAAGTTAATCGAAGAATGGTATTTGCTATGCGGCTTTTGGGAATTGGAAGGGAAGGGATAAATATCTTCTGCAGTATGATGAATGTTTGTCAAGGAATATCCATCAGTACTTACTGCACTTGTCTCGAAAACATATATACGGCCGCATCTGCAGTTTATAATCTCATTATTTCCAGAGCTGTTAATGAAGAAAAAGGTTTAATTTGAGCTACTAATTCTAATACTACTCCAACAAATTTTACTGTTTCTGCGATGGGACATGGAAAAAAAGAGGTTTCACTTTTTTATTTGGAGTTACTACACTTGTAGCTAAAAATTGCAAAAAGGTTGTTTATATTCTTGTCAAATCTAGTTTTTGTCAAGGTTGTAATATTTGGAAAAATTAAAAAAAATCCGATATTTCTGCGTATAACGATTGGTATGAAGACCATCAAGAATCGTGTACCACAAATCATAAAGGAAGTGCAGGCAAAATGGAAGTTGATGCTATTATCGAAATGCTTTGTAGATGGATTCAAAAACACGGAGTGAAATAAGTGAAATATATTGGAGATGGTGACACTAAAACATTCAAGGGTATACTCGATACTGATCCTTATGATAGTGATCCAGTTGTAAAAAAAAGAGTGCATAGAACATGTCCAGAAAAGAATGGGTGCAAGGCTACGGAAAGCAAAAAGAGATAACAGTGGGATTGATGGAAAAGGCGAAGGCAAATTAACTGATAAAGTAATAAATAAATTGTCTATATTTTTTAGCGATTTGCCGGCACCCTGATTCGGTTGAGGACATGAAAAATGCAATTTGGGCTACTTACTATCACAATAGTTCCACAAATGCAAATCCGCAACATATGTATTGCCCACCTGGTGCGGAGAGTTGGTGTAAGTGGCAAAAAGCTGCATATGAAGGTACGTTGCAAGAATTTGACTACGAAAATCCTCCTTTGGGTGATAATGTTTTAAAAATTATAAAAACAATTTACGAGAGTTTATCGTCGGAGGAATTACTGACTCGTTGTTTAGATTCAGAAACCCAAAATAATAATGAGTCTCTAAACTCTTTGATTTGGACTTTTGCGCCGAAACACATTCATTCCGGAACTTAAGTAATTGAAATTGCTACATTTATTGCTGTTTGCATATTCAATGAAGGCGTCATTCCCATTTTAAAAATGATGACGCTTATGGGAATTAAAATTGGTCCGGAAGCTTATTCATTTGCCGTGGAAAAAATATTTTTCTACTTTTTTATAGTTAGTACGATAGCGGCATTACTCTAGATTAATAATCTTTTTTTTTTATTATTCAGATTGATAGGGGGGTTGGAATCGTGGTCACCGTCGCACGCTGTTTGTTATTACAGTAAATATATTGAATTGTTTTAAACATTCAATACATGATCTTTTATATACCTAACTAATAAAAAATAATCCGACTACCGTATAGGCACCCAACAATAAATATATGCATATTGAGTAAATGTTGTACATTTTTATTATATATGCATCTAAATCTGAATTAACATAATTTAGCTCATTTTGTTAGTGAAAGGGACTTATTTCCCTCTGTTGGGCATTTGTAGTATAGCTTAATTTCCGAGTAACAATTTCAAAATTTAAAGCAGGTTATCAAACAAATATTAATATGTTAATATATTCACCAGTTGTCAGATGCATTGCATAATTTTTCGAATTCCAGTCAGCTAGAACTCGAGTTGTTATTACTAACAGATTTTCAAAACGATAAACAATATATATTTACATATATCATTCTTATGATTTGTTTATGCATAATGCTAAAATAATTTTAAGCAAGTAAATATGAAGTTACATTTAGAGCCAAGCTAACAACAACTAAATATTTTTATGATATTCAACATTTTTTTATTACCTCTGAATCTGAACTTCCAATTTTGCACATTCTTTTTTTTTAATCGGTTTGAAACTTCACTGTTTACTGTTACTACTCAATCATATACGATTGCATGTTTTATTTTTTTAGAAGCACTTTGGTTTGTAAAGTTGTGTGAATGTACTATTAAATTTAAAACATGTTCTATATGTAGCGGTAGTTAATAATTCACAAAAACAAACTGGAAACTTGTATTAAAAATACGATTTTATGCATTTGATATGCTATGTGCAGTGTAATTATATACTACCTGCAAAATATATTAATATTTTATGGAAATTCATGTTATAACAAGTTTAGGAAACAGTATTAGTTTCACTAGTTACTTTTACAAACCTCCCTTACTTCATCGTCAAAATTCTTACTTCAATTATCGTTTCATCTTTAAACGATTTAAAATTGTTCCCCTTAATCAATGCTTTTTAGCATTCTAGACAAGATTATCTTCAATAATATATTAATATATGCGTCTAGTTAAAATGTTGAAGGGGTAAGTAAATTTTGTTTGCCCCTTACAGACATGTCAAAGCAGTAACTTGCACCATATCGGTAAAAGCAGCTTATACTACCAGTAGATTTAAAGCTGATAAATGCAAACTTTACAATGCAGAAAGAATAGTAGTTGTCATCTCAATCAAATAAAATAGAAACTAAATAATTTTATTTTACTTAGTAAATTTTAGTACACAGTTTTACAAAAAAATATTGCTTAGATAATAACAAAAACTAAAATTGTATGTATAAATCGACTACTCCAGAAGTTACATAAAAATGTATTACAATCCTTACGTTTTTGGTTTAGAAATAGTATTTTTCATATAGTCGTTTTGTAAAACCAAGCATACCTTCATTATTTATTTAATTTTACAACTTGTCTAACGATTTCAAATATTTTTGATATGCGTTTATTACATGACGAAATATTGTGCTTAACCTGCATAAACGTTCATTTTTATTATATTGTCATGATTATTCTAATATTTTATGCTATACGAAGAAGTATTACAATAAAAAAGTACTTCCAGTAACTAACAATTAATATTTTGTTTTCGCGAGTTTTACTGTCAATTATCTTCCGTTGATCCTTATTACGAACTCTTGACGCTTTAGATAGGCTTTTATATATAGATGTGTATTTTTGCAATAATTTAAATTTTGCTGACATTTAAAAAACGTAGTTTGTTCCAAATAAATTTACAAAAACGGAATTTTTGTCGGAGCCGAGCGAGTCTATGCATACTTTATTCTATTAATACGCAAACTTCCATAATGTAGAAGTGGAAAGTGAACTGCGAGCCCAAACTACAAAATATAATAAATTTAAACTTGTTAATGCGGAATGTACCAAAATCGTATTTATTTATCGTATTTGCATATACAATAATCTAAGTAGGTTAGAGTAAGTTGAGGAGCTGGCCAGTCTAACAATAACACTGCGACCGTTACTGTTCTATTGTTTAATGCTTAGTACTGAGAACGTTCTGTCTAAATCGGCGTTTCGGGCTAGATTCCAAATCCTGGACAATGGACAAAATTTAACCAATACAGGGTAAAAATGATATTACAATCTACAACCAAATAACTCGTAGACCATCTATACCTGATATTTTACCCGGTCCGGAAATTCTTATTTAAAGATTGAAGAAGTAGTGGTTTCAATACCAATGATTAAAAACTGTTTTTTATAATGTACATTTGCATTTAGAAAATGCAAGATAAAGTGAATTACCCCAGTTGATGCTTCGAAAACCTTAACAGTAAAATTGATTTAAATATTAGAAATGTTGTTATAAAAGAAAATTATTAACTAAACAAATGTATTGTAGCTTAACAATCTTGTTTCTTACAAAAATTATACTGTAAGAGGAAACAAGAATTCGATTACAAAGATAAAGATAACTGTGGTTAAATATTTTTGCCTATAATTACTTTTAAATATGTATATATAATAATAAAGTATAAGTTACGGAACAAACCAAAATCCAAACAAAAATAGCGACACTATACGAATTGACTGCTTTTATAAGATTATAATGTAATACAGACTAAAAACAGAAAAATACGTATAAAAAATGAATTAATAGATACATAAATAATAACGTATACATATCGGACATTTTAGCATCTTGTAAATGCCGATGAATAGCAAAAGACAATTGGTCTTTTCGTATAGTTCAGTAACTAATTTGTTTAAGTTAATATGCTCATTTTGTTATTGCGATTTGAGTGATTTTAAACTGTGCACGATTCGATTGTGGTGAGTTCTATGACGTGTTCAACATCTGATTCATGCGATGATGCGTCATTACGTAATCTTCAAAATCCGTATTAAACTTCCAAATTTTCCGTATTTTATCCTGATTGATCTAATATTCGAACAGATACATTAACCAAAACATCGTAAAACAAACGTAACGTATAATCTTCAATTCGCCACAATCCAAATCAAATTACTTCGGACGTAACACATGAATAATTATCGAATTCAAACCATAAAAATCGTAAAACGTACAGAAATTCTTCGGAACAACGATGTTGTGACTAACATCAAACGTGCTGCGTAAATCATATCCTAGTATTGCATTTAAAAAACTAAAATAGTAAAAAAACATAATTGTACGTATGTATCCAAACCAAATTTTCGTAACCATAAACGAAATCACACGTACTAAACCAATAAGTATCGAACAGATCAGAGAACGTAGTTGTACCAAAAAATTCGTACGTATAAGAAAAAAACGAAAACGCAAATACCAAAGTTACATAACGCGTAAGAACAAAGAAGGTTTTTTTCTATAAGGACGATTGCACAACAGATTACAGCGAAAAGCATATTGTCACAGCACAAATCACAACCAAAGCAGAATCCACAGTTCAAATTTTATGATGTGGACATTTTCTGCAATTTATGCAGGACGAAAACATCCTTTCGCGGCCAAAGCCGCATCCAAGATCATAGATGACTTGAAAAGCAAGGCTAAAAACGCATGTGCAACTGCGTAAAAGTATTGCGCAACAGAATTTACAAATACAGTGAATACAAAAATGTTAATTCAAATCAGACGTATTCAATCGAAAAAAATGTGTTTGTTACAACTAATAATGAAGTTGCAAATTATGCCCTAAATAACAAATTGGACAACTAATTTTGACTAAATCCAAAATATCTTGACATAGCATAAGCATAAGCATAAGTATGTGATTGACACACGGTGAGTGTTTCGCAAATTTTTCATGTTGTCAGAGATTTTGTAAACATACATTACAACTGCAGGTAAATAGAGCAAAAAGTTTCAGTTGTTCTACCCGACTATTGTACTTGGAGTTATTTAAAGTTTAAAGACGTGAATAATTTAAATAATATTCGAGAACACACCCTTCCGATTATCCGCGTACAGGATGTGAGCAAATGTAAGCAGAATATATAGAATATGAACTGCAATTGTTTGTAAGAAAATTTTTTTTACAAGGCTACTTGTTTTAATAAGTTAAATCTTATTAAAATGGGTAGAGTATGTAAAAGCATTTTTTTTGTACGTGTATGTGTTAGTTGATTTGATTTAAATAATATTTTTTCTTACACGATCTATTTCAAATCTACTTTTATCTTGTTTGACACACAGTATCATTTTTTTTACTTTCTTAGGCGGAGTTTTTAAAAATCCCAGCAAATAGTTTCGTATATTGTTCTATTCCTATTAATTACTAAGAAAAGTAAAAAATATAAAACTTAAACATATGTGTCTAAGCCTTTATTGTTTTAAATAAGATTGTAAACTAAACATTTGTGTGACAAACTGAACCGCTTGGTTACTTTACTTTTCCAAATTATTACGGCTATTGAATGTAATAAATCAATTTGTTTTTTTAAAGAAATCGTACTAAAAAAAAATTTTATACTATCAACCGTTTTTATTATTTGGATTATATTACTTATTTTAATCATAAATGCTTGCCTCTTGTTTTACGTCCGTTGCAAGATCGTTTTAAAGATAATTAAATTTTCAACTTGTGCACAACAATTTTAAAACTTAAACAAAAAATTACAGTACTTTACTATGTATGAAAATTCGTAAATTTATATACGCAGTAAAAGAATTCAATTTAAGAATACCACGCTCCTTGCTGCGAGCAAAAATTAATGATATAACTTTTTAAATAGATTACGTTTTTGAATAAATTCTTAACATCTGCTTAAACTTAAAGGTAAAAAAGCGTATTCTTATATGTAAATAGCATAAACGTTGTTTTGTTTATTATTGTTTTATTTATACAAGGCGTTTCTAGAAAACACATAATATGTTTTACAAAAAGTTAGATTAATTTATTCAAGTACACTCATATAAAAAAAATTGAGACAAGGACATTCCCCAATGCTACTTTATGCTGTTTGAGCTCATCACCTTTAAGTTTGTACTCATTCGACGAGTTCTATTGTGTTTTTACACCTGCCGAGTCAATTGTTCTCGCTAAGTAGGTATTTATTGCTTTTCCTCTTATTTCAAAGCTAACACAAAAATATGTGCATCGACGCAGTTTAATTTTATCATTTATTTAAAAAACCCATTTCGAATTACTGCGTTTTAAGATGCAATTGTTATAATTTTTTTAAATTAGAATTCCGTATATTAAGAAACTAGAAAACATCCGTCCATCCAACATGAACTTTCTGTATTTATAATACCATTAAATTCTCCTTCAAATTGTAATTGTTTACTTTATAAAGTTATTTTGTGGTTTTTTACTATTATTGTGCTTTTTGACATAGTTTCCAAACATCCAGTTTTGGGTTTATTACCACACGTGTCTCTTTTTCTATTTGTACTACCACCACTGTCAAGATGTTTTGAAATTAAGTATATTATAACGCTTTTGTTAATATATTACAAACGTCAAATATTATAGGAGATGTTACCATATCTTCTATTGGTTTTCTATTAATTTTGTATATCCTCATTTATCGAATTTATTAATTTTTGTATTTGTATTCCCTTCAGTAATTCTGATTGACTCAAGATTTATAAAAACAATTACGTTAAGTGAAGATACTTTTAAAACAACGTTTTAGTAGTTTTATTAAAGGAAAAACCTTTCTGAAAAATGTTGATGATATAAATCATTGGAAAACCGGTAGTATACCAATAAGAATTTTAATTTTGCTGTCACAACACGTTTAACCTTCAAAATTAATTTTCGCTTACTAATATTAAAATAAATATTAAAAACGACTACAATTTGTTTATGTTCGAATAATTAAGTGAAATTTAGATTTAAACATATGTAGTTATTACATTTTTTTGTAAAATCAAATCCAGTTATTGAAGTAATTTAAAATAGAAAAAACGTTTAAGCACAGTGAAGTCATATATAATACAGATTAAAAATACTTTTTAATACATAGAACAACGAAATGAGCAACAACTTGAGTAACAATTGGTTTAAAAAAAATCTTCAGTTTTGAAAACACTATAAACCTCATTTATTTAATTGTATTAGTTTTTCTGTATGAATCACACACTTTTCCCATACTTCGAAAGTACATTGTTGTAGTGCTTCGTTCCATATTGAAATTACTTTTTCATCTCCATATACCCGTCCCTACCAATGTATTTATTGTACTATGACTTTGCATGGGCCCATATTAATTCGATTGGATTAAACTCGCAATGATAGGGTGGTAGTCGTAGCACTTCATGTACGTGTTGTTGTAACAGTTCGTCCACTTCATATTTATTTTCTTTCTTGTCCTGTTTAGCTATGTCAAGTAATTCACTTTTGAACATGTTATCATACGAAATATTATTTTTGTTTAGCCAAGACATTAAATCAGATTTGTTCCAACTTGACGAAGGCATTTTTTCTAATAACATGAAATGATATGATATATGATATAATTGATGATTCTTTCAAATTATTAAGTAGACGTTCCACAATACATTTTTTAAACGTTTCACCATTCATATCTCCATGATAATCTTCATGCCAAGATTTAGATGAAAACAATAATGCAGCATTTTTTACAAATCCAGATGCACCGGCATGTACAACAATAAATCGTTTTTCATCGTAGCCCTCAGGTTTAAGTACACATTTTAAATCATTATCTTGCCACGTTCTCCCCATACTTCCTTTAGCAAATATCCAAGTTTCATCCATAAAAACTACTTCACGTGGAAATTCTGAGTTTAGATTTTCTATGTAACGTTTTAGAAATTTAATCCTCATAATACGTGATGTCTCCATTAAGGATCTGCGGTGATCGTCTTTCTTGAATTTAAAACCAATTTCAAGCAGAGTTCTATTTAAAGTGCGATCACTTTACAAAACATGTTTATGTTTGAGTTCGCTTGTTTCGGGAATTCACAGTCACATGTTGTTTTGGAAAATTTAGTTTGTTTTCATCGGAACTTACTGTTTGTGTACATCGTATACAACGTGTTTCTTATAGTCATTTTTGAAGATTCTGGCAGGTCTACAGTTTTTGACTTCTTTCGTGACCTTTTCTTTCCAGAACTTGATAACACTGGATTCAATTTGTGTTGAGACTTTATCCGCTTCACAGAAGCTAAGCTTATGCCCAATGCAGTTGCAACTCTCTGTAACTAATATATTGTAATGCAAGTTAATCCTTTCTTTCTTTAGCTTGAACAGACGTTAATGGAATCAAAGGACACCCATTATCATTTTTTTGTTCAAAGTATGCAAGTAAATTAACTACCATTTGGCCAGACTGAGAGCGCAATGTTTTACCTTGTATAAAACCCGACATGTTTATGTTCTAAAAAGAACAGTTTGAAATAAAATAATGCAAAATACTACATACTACAAAGACATAAAACGAGGCAAAAATGACAGCAAACCGTGTTTAACAAAACGTCAACATGATTGAAGTAAAATGAATAACTTTATTCATAACGCATGCAATCAATCTTCCCTCTTTGTTTTACACATAGTTTATGTCTTGCTTATATAATAGTCGGTATGTTATTTCTTACATCAGTAAGTCATGACGTAATCTTCTCTTATGGCAAGAACTTTATGAGTTTTTGACCCACTAAAAGTGTGCTTTCAGGACGCTCTCGCACACGTAAACAGCTAATTTTTTTCCGCACTGTTTCTTAATCTCTATAAGTAATCTTTATTTTTGCACATTTAGTTTGTTCTGTACTATGTACGCTGACCTGTATTTACTTTACAATTATTTAAATAAAAATAGTTTTTTTAACTGTTAAACCATATGCCGGGTGGTGATTCAGAAAACGCAGCATAAGGATTTCAAAACTAAATCGTTAATGTTACTAATTATTTTAGAGAAAAAACTGATATTTTGTAGAGAAAACAGTAACCATCCATAATATTGTTTAGTATTTTCCGTTTCCCAAAACCGAAAAACGGAATAAATCAAAAATATGTTTAAAAAAATCTAGGATGCCATGGTATTATAAAAATAAACGAGCATTTATTTACATACAATTTGTGCATACAATGTCATTTCTGTTTTACGTTTATGATTAATTATTAAATTCTGTTAACCTTAAAATGTATTCAACACAAGAAAAAGTAGAAATGGTAAAATGGTTTCATGTCAGAAATAGTGCTCTTCAAGTAAATAGTTACCTTTGTTTAGTGTAAAATATCCGAATCAGCTGATTTTAAGTATAACAACGATTGACAGAATAATAATTTTATTCGGTTATGGGAAATGGAAAATTGTAAACAATAGTATGGATGGATGCAGTATTTTGTCTTTTTCTCTAAAGAATTAGAGAAGCAAATAATTTAACATTAAAGAATAGTATTGAAATCTCTATGCTGCGTTTTCTAAGTCACCACCATGGTATATATATATAATATATGCATAAAAACCTTAAAATTATCAATTTTAAAACATTAGCTGTCAAAATATACAAAGGCATCCGCTGATTAAAAACACAATTGACACTTGAACAAATGAAACAACTTTTGAAAATTTAAAGTTTAAATCGTGAAAATTAAGTATCGAGTATCGGTTCCTAACTAAAAATTCAACTAATTCCTAAATTGTGATTGTTAATTTATTTAGAAAAATATTTTTATCCTTAAAAAGTAAAACTTCTGTTGATGCAGTAGGTATAAAGAAGATAGAGATAAAAATGCTAAGTATCGATGACAGAGCGTAAAAGTATTTTTAGCAGTTCTAAAATTCCCTACCTACACAAAACATGAAACCAAAGCATTATCCATAATAATGTAAACGAAAACATAGACATTTATAAATAATGGAATATCACGAAAGATCTGGGACTTAACGTTTCATATAGTTTAACAAGTAAATGCAAAAAAGACGTATCTAACTTGAAATATTATTACCTGTGTAACTGAAATTCATTAAAAACAGTTAATATGAACGGCATTTTACTGTTAAAAACGTTAATTTTACACCAAGTTTATTTTTTTTCCTATTTAAGCCTTAATAAAACGTACAAAAAACAATTATAACATAAAATACTTAATCTTAATTTTATTTACAAATTAGTGTTTTCTAAGAATTTAACACTTTTATATTTTGTGCCACTTGTGTTATTTAAAGTCACTTGTTTTTTAAGATGTACATTTCTAAATGTATGTATTTTTAGAATCACAGTTGAAGGTGGCAATTGAAATCCCAAAAAAAGCTTAAAAATATGCGTGTAGGTGAACTGTTTATTTCCCAAAACTCATTCTCCGTAATATCTGTTTGAAATTATTTATATAAAAAACTTTTTATTTTGATTAATAATTTAAAAATAACTCAAAAACGAAATACAGTTTTTAGAAAAAAAACAATACCAACACTATTTGTAATAATTGAGACAGTATGATCAACAAAATGATATTATATTGTAAATGAATGTTATAACGACGACAATTGTAATACGAGCGTTTCAAAAAGGAATAGTGTTTTTGATACTACTTTCTCTATTTCATTTTAATTTACATTATTTGTTGATAAAACTTGTAATATAAGTATAGCAGCAATTTTTCATATATTATAGTAGCTATTGGTAACAGTGATCAGCATCTGCATACTTTCTAAATTCAAATTTGAAAATATTTAACATTTGCATTGGATTGAGGCAAAATCTTGTAGTGTTTTTTTTCAACTTTTCAAAAATTTATTTTAATACATATAAAAAATACACAAGCAAATAATATATTTTCCTGCATTACTTATGATTGTCAATTCCCGAGTTGATTAAAGTGCATCATCACAAATTGAAGCATTTAATTGGTCTTCATTAAAGCCGGGTGGTTTTCCCCCATATCAAAATGTCCGTTTTTGAAACAAAACGACCATTTTCGTGCAATACTTTCCACGATGACGTTCTCTCCGTAAACGACACGAACAGTTCTAGCGGCCTACGATGCCTTAACTCCTCGTTTAAACTGAAACAAAAGATTTAGTCTATTTATTTATTCTAATGATCTTAAAATTAACCAAAGCCAACACAAACATAAATCACACTTTTGATTGCACAAAGTTGCACTTTTTGACATTGTTTTTAAAAAAAACAGTTAGACAAAGTCATTGTCCATCTACAAATAATTTGCATGATTTATTAAATTTATTACCAATTTTTTTATCAGATATTTTTAATAAACAAATTCTGTATAAAATGATTCTTTTACTTCATTTCAAATGAAAACCTTTTCTTCCATGTTATAGGAACTGTATAAAGTTTTGAAATTAACCTTTAATATTGTAACGAATTTTATTATTTAAACTACTAAAAATATTTACACGTTTAAATTAACCGAACTAATTAAATCTAATAATATTTAATAAAACACACTAATTTATATATAGCGCTATCACTTACACGAAGATAAGATAAAATCCGCGGATAGCTTCACACACTTGTTTACACTAAAGTCACGTACTTCGTAGATTTATTTATAACACACGTTAACGACTTATTTATTTAGACTTGAATAATCGTCTTAACACTGCTGTCTTCGTATTACGGCAATAACTGACCTACGATTTGTTTCTTCGGTATTTATACACATTTGGAAATCCTTCTCGAGTGTTCCATATCTTTCGATATACGTTCTAGAAGATGGATAACAACTTCGAGAAAGCTCTTGAATTTGCGAATAACTTCTCGAACGTTTCAATATGTATTTTATTTTGCTGTTACATATTTATTTTTAACCAGACTATCTTGTCTTTTATATCTAATAATAATAAGTGATTTTATAACTCTACAAAAGTAAAACGTATATTATATAAACTAAAAACGAGATATTGTGATATCTTGCTAATTCAGTTTTTATTGCCTTAGGGCCCCAGTCGTTATTTGAGTTTACAATTTTTTTTGCACAATATGTATAGAATATTTTTTACAAAATTGAACTGACGTATAAGACACGTGCTACCGAAACCTACAAATTTAAACATTTCAAACTTTCGAAGTGCATTGTCTTTAAAAATTGTATTTGTACCGAATCCTCTCTTCTAAACGTCTTTATATTAAAATACAGGCCTAAGCATTAACAAGCAGTTGCTTAAATCACTTGCATCTGATAACAATCCGACTACTACTTGTCTGCTTTAAAATTTTTGTTTTGAAGTAGGTACCTAACTAATTATTACGTCATTACCTTCACCTAAAAACAGACCAAACGACTGCATATTTTTACTGGTACTTTTATGTTTTCTTTGTGCACTGGCAGTGCTATACTTGCATTATGTTAATTTTTTTTTGTTTTTATTCGAGCGACTTTAGTTGATTATTTACATAGTTCGCCTGTTTTCAGCTGTTATTGATCATCTATATGTTTTTGTTGCTATATTTTTTGCTGACATGTTTGTCAATTATTTCAACTTCATGTTAAATTCTTTTCTGTCATCACTGTAAGTGTGATATTTACAACAAACCCAATTAAATTTTATTGTAAATCAATGCTGTTTACAATAAATGCAATACTTCATTTTTTGTAATGTATTGAAACGTTTATTCTCTAATTTCGAGAATATTCAGGCCGATTTAAGAAATCAACAGAATATTTCAGTCGTTAGTTATAATATTGTTAATAGCGTCAATTATTTATTTCAGTTTATTAAACTGATTTATTAGTGCTTAAGGTTGGCCTTATTCGGTTCTGTGTTGAATGAGATCCGCTATATTGAAACAGTATCTTTTTTAAACTTGAAAATAATACGCTCCGCCTTATCAGAATTGTTTTGTCTTGTCTACAGCTCGGATTGCATTTAAAATTAACATTGAATGAATTGGATTTTTGTTGTCGTTTTACAATGAAATATATATAATAGACACAAAATATTTTTAAGTAAATTATGAATCATAATTAAATGTAGCTTATGTATTTTAGCTTCAATTTCAATTAATTTATTCTCAATAGTGACTATTATTTTATTATTTTTCGTAGTTAACATAAGCACCGTTTCAACTGTCATTTTATTATTTACAAGTAACTTCAAAATAACTTATTAACACAAAAGGTCAGTTAAGGTCACTTTTATTGAATTTTTTTGAAATTTTTACTAAAAGCGTCACATTTTATTACCCAATTGTTTCGCACCAAAAATACTTCTTATTTGGTTACAAAATGTATTATTTAAGAAAATATATCTAACATTATTATAAGTAACAGTTATTATCTATTTTTGCCATGTCCTAAAAGAGATGACAATTTTAGAGAAAGACATATTAGTACCCGTTGGATACAAAACTATAAAAGTCTTGTAAACTAAGTGCTTGTTAGCTGTTAGCTATGAGTACCTTTTCTATTAATTGTCAGTAGGTTTCTTAGTCAATATAAATTTAAAAAAGGGAAATCCAACATAGTTCTCAGATATCCGAATAAGTTGATTCAAGATTGTCACAAGGATAGAAACTTGCAGCAAGTAAAAGAAGAAGCTTGAATCAAACATCTAGTTACTACACGACAAGTTTGCATCAAGCTTATTTTGCTTTGTTGGTAATTAAAACCCTATTTACATTTCATATGTTGACTGCCACAATGCCAAGACAAAAACGGTCGCTCTAGCCACAATAGTTTTTTTAAAATTTAAAAGTTATTGTGTTTTTTTAACCGTACGAAAACTAACTATGGAGAAAATTGTTAAAACATGTTTATTTTGGGGAGACTCCAAATACACACGCGGCTACTTATGGTGATTTTGGTCACAATAGTCGTGTGGTACAGTTTGAATAACCTATTGCTTGGTTTGTTATTTTAACATGCATAAATGTACAAAACATTTATATAATAATTTTGAGTATTACCATTTAAGTTATTCCTTTTGATTGCGTCAAGCTTTACTTTTCGTTGGTATTTTTGCAAACAGAGCTTACAAATGTGTAATCTCTGCAAATGAATTTTTTTACAAGCATTTCATGCGCTTATATTGTACTTAGAAGTATGCACTTCATCAAAAATTTAATTCAATGCACGTATCAGCTGCACGCTTGCTTCAAGCTTATTTTGCAAGTTTACAGCGAATTTTCTTTAACATGTGTGTAAGTTCGATGCAAGCTTGAATTCAGCATCTAGTTACCACACGACAAACTTGCAATAAGCTTATTTTGCAAATTGCAAGTTAAAAGCAAACTTGTAAGCTTGTATATCTGAGTTACTTGCTGATTAAGTTCAATCAAAGTAGCCTTCCGCTTTGATTTCATTTTTTAAACAGTATTCCAGTGTAGTTAATTGTCCTCTCCGTTTTCTTCAGTTGTTTTTAAATTTTTTTGCTAATTTAATTGTGTTAAATTTTAAACAGTTAATAAAATTAAAACAAATCTACGGACTAACTCAACCATCAGCTCTCCCGTTTTTGATTCAGTTTTTTACAATCCTTTTTGCTCATCTAATTGTGCTCGTTTTGTGCTAAATATTACACTAAATTTAGTTAAATCGATAAAAAATTCGGATTCAACTTGATCCAATTTGTTTATAATTTATTTTGTTTATTCAATTGTGCTAATATTAAATTCATTAATTTTTTTTATTATTACTATAAAATGGATAGATAATTAATCAACAAGAGAATGCTAAACCAGAACAACGAATTGCTAAATTTAACCATAAATTAGCTACTTCATTAAGACTGATTAGATTCCATTCAAAATCAAATCATACACGATTTTTTTGCCAATTTACAAGGTGTTTCTGTTCAGATGTATTTATCTATTTAGAATAAAACACAGTTAAACATTGTATTATCACAATTTAGCACAATTAAATAGGCAAGAAATAGTGTAAATAATTTAAAAACAGTGAGTTGGTAGACATATAAACTTCCGGATTTTGTTTAAAAATAAGTTTAAATGAGTTTAATGTTAGCAACATTTGCATCAAACGAAAGCACATTTAGACGACCAATAAATATTGTAAAAAAATTGAATGAAATGTCATTAACAATTTCAAATTAAACACAGTTAAAAATAATACAGGCTCAATTGAGCACAAAAAAACACGATTAGGTAAATAAGCAAAAAAATTATAAAAAAGTGAAAAAACGGGGGACTAGTGTTCGAGTTAGCCCCCAAATTTGGTTTAACTTTTTATTAATTAAGAATTAAGCACAGGAATATATAATTTAAAAAATGAAAGTGGGGGGGGGGGGTCTAACTTGACTGAATTTATCAGTAAGCTTAGATAAGTTAGCGTCCACTAAATATTTAACAAAATAAGCTAGCAAATATGTGTCGACACCAAGCTTTTAGAGAATTCAACTTTACAATTTGCTAACGATAAAAAAACTAACGACAATGCTTTCTGGAACAAAAACTTTTTTTAAAATTCAATTCAATTTTTTATATTTATTTCATTCTATAAATACTTATTCAACGCATATCATAAAAATTCCATTCAAAACGATTCTAATTACGTGCATATTTTTTTTTTAATATGGAGGAAGTTACCAAAGATTTTTTAGACGTTAGCTTATAACTTGGAATAATAACTGACGTGCAAGAAGGTACAAAACGCAATTAGCTAAAGAACGTTTTTAACATAGATCAACGTTATTTTTGATATTCATGCAAACAAATTATAAGAATTTAGTCGTACGTTTAATGAGATCACCTATAATTTATATACCTTGGAAAGGGCTTCCTCTTCAATCCGAATCTTATCTAAATGTTGATGTCACTATACGTGATTGGTCTAAATGCATATCACTTCTTAGAAAAGGCGGAGTTCGCGAGTTCTTTCAAAATCATTAAATTGCGTTTCAAGATATCAGGAAAACTAAAAGTCCAAATAATTTTTTGTTTTGATCATTGCAATGTGTATAATATAACTTACAGACTGAACTTTTTTTGTAAAATAATGTATTTTTCTAATTAACTGTGATAAATACAAAACATTATCAATAAAATTTATTCAGACTATAAAGAATTATGTAATCTTCCATTGTGCAAAATTTCATTCAAATCCGTTGAGTATTTTCGCAGAAAACTTGAAACGCAGTTTAACATTACAAAGTATACGAGGATGCCAACCTAATGCTGTAAAAGAAAATAATAGGTTAACGAACAACGGCAGCAACGAAACTTTGTGATTTAAAAGTTGCAGATTCAAAAAGAGAATCATATGAATGTGATTCAGAAATAAGTGGTTATAAAACAGTCTTCGCTGAAATAAAACGAGATAAACTATTACATACATTATTTACGTATTCTTTGTAAGTAATAATTCGAACTAAAATTCACGCCGTCACTGGTTTTCCTACTGCACTGTTGCAAATGCGTAATTGTAATTGTACTTTTGATTTAGCTGCGATCGCTTGATTTTATCAAAATGCTTTCCGCTGAACTGTAAGTAATTCTTCTTTATATTTACTTTTAATTGTTGGTTATTCTGTTTACGCTTTTAGCAATAATGTTGTAGAAGGATTGTGAAATATTCTGGCCAAATTAATCTAGTTATTAAATTAAATCAGCGGTTGTAAGTAAATTTTTTTTGGCGCCAACCATGTTGCTTTGACACGATTAAAATTCGTTTGCAAGTTTGCTAGGGCTGGAAACGGCTCTCTCACTATGAACAATTATTAATCCGAGGGGAATCCCACTTCTTGCCATCCATAGAGATAATGATCCAATAACCTCCAGAAGTGGAATCTCTATATGGCGATTACTGACTGGAACCTTAATCAAATATACTTTTAAATGGCTGTTATAGTTTTGTGATCCAGCAGGACAAGTGGCAAGATGGATTGAGAGATTCTAAGAGTATAACTACAACATCTGATGGCTGATGGCTTGTCAAGAGACTATGTCCGGTAGACTGAAGCCATTGTTCACGATTAGTAAAAAAATCGATTGCCTTCGAGCTTGTATGTATATATGGTTTTAAGGTTGATGATGCTATATCGGTTATTGTTGAAATAAATATTATTTTTAATTTTCACAATATCTACAATTTCCTCAATTATTCGCATATACATATCGTAGCAATATTATCTGTAACTGCGCGTACGAGAAAACTGTGTCGGCTTTTTAAATCAAAACAATGAAAAAATAATTATCAACTAGCCCGATTGAAAACTCTTTTGATAGGGTCGAAAACCTATTTAATGAAAATTCATTAATACCTTGGGGCTATGCAGTTACTTTCATTGTCAGGAACGAAACAACAACAAAACAGTAGCTCAAAATACGTATTTTGTAAACTGGAATAAATATTTATAGTAATACGATTGCTAATTCGCTCCTGTAGTGTTTAAATACGAGAAACAAATTATTCATATATAAAGCCAAATTGTTGCATTTTTAGTTAAAAAATATACAAGTAACTTCTCATAAACTTTTTTCCTCAAAGTATTTTTTCAAATAATATTTAGGGTTTGAGTTTAGTATTATTATGAATTAAAGCTTTGAACGTATTCATGAAAAGTTTAAATTTGTAGATCTGTATGTTACGCAATTTCGTATTTGAAACTTTATTTACAATATCGCTATTACTTTATTTTGTTTTGAATAAATTTGTTAATAAATTCTTTGGTATCATTGTAAATATTTGGAATATTTATAATATTACCAACAAATAGTACTAGAGATTATTTATTTTAAAATATTTACCAAAATTTTAATCAAATTAATTAATTTATTTTAATCCACAAGCATGTATGGAAAACAGGTTTAATTATAAAATTAACAAAAATTACTTAATTTTAATTTTTTGTTTGGATCTGCTTACTTTAAATTGTATAAAACATTTTGCATGCAATTGAAAAGTTTTAGTTGTTTTTATACGTACGGATCACAACACATCAGATTTTCGTGTTAGTAAACTTTTTCTCTATACCTACGGATTGTGAAATAATTATAAGCTTATTTTATTTTATAAAATTAATAGTTTCTTTTTACGTTACCTAGTATGCATAATTCAGTAATTAACGAACCAAACTTTTTTTTAAATCTAAATTTAAAACCTCTTTTATGCTATTCTTTACTCACAAACTTTTTAGCTAATAAATTTTACGCTAGATAAAATTTTTATCTGTATTTGAAATTTTTTGTCAATTTAACCTTCTCAATTATATCTGGAGTTTTATGTATGATATGTAAAGCCAGTTTTTTTTATATTTTATGTTTTATTCTTTTTTTATGTTTGTTTTTGTTTTGTTTAGATTTGAGACTTAATATAATAAAAAAAATTTCCATGTATAAATGCTATTCCAACATTTTGTATTTACTTCAGTAAATTGATTAACCATTAGTTAAGTTTGATGGCAAAGCCATCTTATAGTAAAAGTTATGTATAAACAACTATAAGGTTTGTTGATGAAATTATGGATAATGGCTGTCCAGTAGTTCATTCTGGTGACATTTGTAGAATTGCATTGATATTGCTTTACCCCAAATGCCTTTTAAGTTGTGGTTTTATCCTGACGGTTTATTTAAAGTATTTTGAATTACGTAGGTGTAAAATCAACTTACAACGTTGTCCGCCGTTATAGCGTTAAATTGATTAACTCTAAATTGTTTTAGCATTTAACTTCCACTTTGGCAAAAATGTTTAGTCCTTTTATTGTCAAATTGCCTTGTAGATGCCAGACTCCTTTAATCTATAGTAAAGTTTATAAAAAGTAATTCAAAACGCGTATAGCTTTCATTAGGTAATACAGTAGAATTTGACAGCATGTTGTGCTACATACATTAACAATGCTCTAATTTAGGTACTTTGCTTTTAGATATAAGAAGGATATTCTAAATTTTTGTTACCTATATGGGTTTATTCCACCTCAGTTACAAGTTAAAATCTAAAACAAACACGATACAAAAATTCGAAACTATATTGAAAATAAGAATTCGTTTGGAAACTGTGTATAGATTATGTTATAGAACTAACGTTGGTTGGATTGGTATAATGTAAAACAAATATTATTATTATTATTAACTGAGAAATTGATTTGTAACCTCTAAATTAATGTTAAGTAAATAATTAGAACGGCAAGAACTTAACAACAAAACCTGTTTATTTGAAATATAAATAGGCAATAACAATTATTTAAAATTTATAAGTGATGTTCAATCTGTTGTCTTTCAGCTTCAATATACGTATTCACTTTTCTTTTCTAACTTATTAAAATATTACAAAGCTTAGAAACTAGAAGCTAGAATAGCATCAATAATTGCGTGTTCAATGTTATACAGCCGATTCTCATATACTGTGTTATTTTTAAATGTCAACTATCTAGTGACGTAAGATCTGAAGATCTTCGACAACAGCTGCAGTAAGTACGGCAAGCCAAGCAAAAAAAGATTAATTGAAGTTATCGGAAAGTATCTTAATTAAAGCATGCTTCTGAGACATGTCCGATATATTGATAAAACAATGAAAGCTTATCTGCTTAGGCGGTTACATGGTAACTATTATTAGATAAGCAAGTAAATTTTATTTGTCCCAACGAACAACACGCTATTCGTTTTTTAAATACATATTGCTGTTGTTAAAAAAAACTTGTTTATTAAAAATGCAGTATATTTAAATTTTGAAATATAATTTTGTACAAAATTGTACTGTTTGAGTTACGGACATAAATCACAAACGTATTAAATATCACAATGGTTTATAATAAATTTTATTTGATAATTAAATCAAATTTTCCAGTGTTATGTAAATTTAACGCTTCTGTTACAAAAGTTTAAAACTAAAGTATTATCTCAATTAGTTTAACTAGTGCCATTGTTTGTCGTGATCCTTAAAATATCCCGTTTATAAAAATTGTCAATTATCATGAAACCAACTTTATTTCGACACTTTCAAAAACGCAAACTTTAAGGAAACAGATGTTTTATAAAGATTCAAATTTCTAGTGTCCTGTTTTACTTAAGTGTTTTAACTGATATTTTAATATTATTTGAATAAATATGGAACAAAATAAACTTTATTTGCACCGACATTAAACGTTTGCTGTAAAGCATCTTGCAGCAGGAAAAAATTTTGTTTGTCACTCTAATGTCTGCAGTCAATTTGTTTCTTAATAGTTTCTTTACTACAATCTTTTTAAGGTAAATCAAAGTAAGATAAACATCTTGCCTAAAACTGGCAAGATTTTAACTAGCGAAAAACTTAAACCAGTTAGAAACAAACTAGAATAGAAAAAGAAATAGATATACAATATGTTGTATCGTTGCTAAAAGACAATAAATTCCTTTTAGATATCTCGTCAGCGTAGGCAAACCTATTTAGTGAAGATGAGTCTGATTTAGATGTACTAAGTTGTCTGCTTTATATTAGAAAAACAATTAAAAAAAAAATTGCCTTATTAATTAATTAGACAACTATAGCAGTCATATTTTATTCAATCGAATTTAGAATTTGGTTTCGTTCACAACTTAATTACATAACTTCTTAGACATTTTTGTTTAGATTTTTGGTTGCTTGTTTAAGTTCATTTTTGCACTTTAATAATTATCCTTTACAAAATAGACTAAAACGTTGACAACTTTGGTTCAATATTGACAAAAGTAATAGGTAGATGATACGTTAGATTAAATGTAAATATAATGTAAACTATAATTTTAGACGTTGGTCATTGACGATTTTCCTAAATGTATTGATACGATAAACGTAGTAGCCATTTACATAATAAATAAGAAAAAACGTTTGTCGTTTTTTAGACTGTCGCTATCGAGCTCATAAAATCTTAGATTTACTAAACCATAAATAATCTGAAAAGCAAAGCCAAAGAATTTCTTGGAACGAAAACTACAAAAACTCAAGTGTAAAAATCTAAAGTGTGATAGTGTAAAATTTGTGATTTATGGTACAAAAAAGTTTCGTGGTTTTAATCCATATGTAGGAAACTACAAAGTTCTTAGTTAGATAATAAATATTACAACCGCGAATTTCAAAAATGTATTTGAAATTCGCTGTTGTAGAATTTACTATATAACTAACAACTTCATAGTTTTCTACGTTTGGATTAACTCGTACGTTGCTTAAGGAGGTTATTAAGAAACATGTAGGGAAACAATCCTACTATTTTAGACGCATAAAATTGAAGCCCAGTGGGGTAAGGGGAAATCGTTAGACGAAATAGATTTTTATTTAATAAAGGTTATATGACGCAGATTTTTTAAGCATACATTAATGTATGGAAAAGCTTTAACATAGAAATACATACACTGAACCCTTGCAATCAAAAGTAGGATTACATAAATAAGTACATTTATCTAGACTGAATACCTACATAAAAAAAACATAACTGTCCTTGAAAGAAAATTAATTTGTTGTATAATTGTCTCTTTGTTTCAGAGTTATCTAAACTGCTTTTTGCAATATAGTAAAATTTTATATGTATATATTTCTGTGACACTGCTTTCTTTAATTAATAATGCTATGTGATTGTCTAACTGCGATTGATTTAAAACATGAGACTTTAAACATTCAAAAATATGTTTTATTTAAATAATCCTTCAAAACAATGCTAGAAAGTCCATCTGATGTTGTTAGAGCCGGTCCTGCACAAATTTAAATTTAGCGCGCCTAAACGCCATCTATATTTTTTAAGAAGTGCGTAAGCGTGTCCTGCGTCGACCCGCATATTTTTTTGGCAACCTTTTTTTGTACATCATGATGCATTCTATATTTTTGTAGTAATCAGTAATGTTCTGTTGTTGCAATTTGTAAATTAAAGTTGAAGTTAGAAAGGCATTGTTTTATTAAACTTATATACGGTCCACTGTGGTTTAGGTGGTTTAGCATAATATTAGTTAAATTACGAAGACATAACATTTTGGTCCAGCTCGCCGGATTTGAATTTATCGTTTATAAGACAAGCTTTAATTTACAAGAAGTCAAAGTTAGAAGACATATTTGTGAAAATATATTGAAGAATTGTTAAAGACAAGTCGATAACAACATTAGGGTACGCATTTTACATCTGAAGGCATTTTAAGACGTTGGTTAAGGCTGAGTCATATCCTGCTCCTTTGTTAGGCAATTTAAAACTAACAATTCAAGTGTAATGTTCTTATACACTTTTAATATAAAAGAAAAGCAAACTCTGGTTTTAAAACGTTTATTGAAGAACGTGCTTGTAGTACGTACATTTGTTAATAATTGAATGTTGTTGTCAATCAAACCACTCGCACTATATGCGCAGCAAATATCGCTATTTTATTACTATCTACATAACACCACCTTCCCCTAAATGAAACAATTTCTTTTTTAACAAGAAAATTAAATTACAATTTATCATACACTAATCGATCTACTGGTTTAACTATGCGTTTCGGTCTAGCACTAATCTCTTCAGTTTCTATCGTTAAATCAGCATCCTCGATCGGTGTATTATTAGAAGTATCATTACTACTATTAGGTAAACTGGTTTCAACAAAATGAAATTTTTTAATTTGATTAAGGTGCCTTTTCCACCGCATATTAGAAAATTCTGGTACTTCAACGATGTACGTTGATTTACCAATTCTTTTATAAATTTTAGCTTTTATCCAAGTAGGTTTATTGGGCACTTTATAATTCTTTACAGTTACACATTCACCAATTTCAAATTCCATAAATCTATTACCTCTAGCATACCTTCTTTGCTTACCCTGATCTATAAGGACTCGATTTCGAACAGTTTTTATATCAATTGAATTTGAATTACTCGGTAATAAAGCATCAAAACGAGTTCTTAAATTTCTTCCATACATAAGCTTAGACGGAGTTACCCCCGTTGTACAATGCGCTGTATTACGGTAGTCAAACAAAAAATTATTTAAAATTTTGTTTAAATCAAAACATACATCTTTACCTAATGCATTTTTCAAAGCGTTTTTTACAGTTTTTACCGCGTTCTCGGCTGCTCCATTGCACGAAGGTTGGAAAGGAGGAGACGTAACGTGTTTAATATTATTTAAAATCAAAAAACTTTGAAATTCTTTAGAGCAAAACGTTGGTCCGTTATCGGTAACAATTTGTTTAGGTAACCCAAACCTTGCAAAAGTGGACCTTAACACTTCAATCGTGAGTTTTGAAGTTATAGAGTGCATCGGAAATACTTCGATCCATTTAGAATGAGCATCTAAAAGTACTAAAAATTGTTTATTCATAAATGGTCCTAAAAAATCTAAATGTAACCGATACCACACTTCCTCAGGCCAAGGCCACAAATCTAATTTAGCTTTTTCAGGAGATTTCTTATTCATTACACAATTAGGACATGTTTTGCAAATTCTCTCAATGTCTTTGTCTAATCCCGGCCACCAAAAGTAAGACCTTGCTAAACTTTTCATTTTAACTACGCCCATGTGCGATACATGAAGCTGATTTAAAATCGTTGCTCGTAAAAGCGAAGGAATTATTAAACGATTATTCCATAATAAACAATGTGATTCGACGCTTACTTCGTTTTTTATTTTATTATATAGTTTTAAATGATTAGGAATATTTTTAGGCCAACCTGTACGAACAAAATTTAAAATGGTAACTAATTCTTTATCTTTTAAGGTTTCCTTACTAATAACTTTAAAATTCAAAGGAAAATCCTCATTATTTGAAAAATAAGAAATAAAGTTAATGTCGACATCATCCAAAAAACTGTTTTGATCCATAATCGGCAAACGTGATAAAAAATCTGCCCGATTTTGTTCCGATCTAATAAATTGAATGTCGTACTGATAATTTGAAAGTATGACGGCCCATCTGCGAAGTCGATTTGCCGAAAATTGCGGTATATCTTTTGAGTATTAAAAATAGAAATCAACGGCTTATGATCAGTTAACAACGTAAATTTTCTACCGTACAAGTATTGATTAAATTTACACAAACCAAATATGATTGATAAACCTTCTTTTTCAATTTGTGAGTATTTCTTTTCGGTATCCGTCAACGTACGCGATGCAAACGCAATTGGTTTCTCCTACTGTCAGGCGTCACATGCGTGATAACAGCCCCAATACCCACGTCTGACGCATCGGTACTTAATTTGATAGGCAAATCTGGATTAAAATGTGATAATATTTCAGCAGAAGTTAATAATTCTTTATTTTTCTTAAAAGCATTGTCACAGTCTGGTGTCCAATGCCATTTGACCTTAGCTTTTAGTAAATTATATAACGGATATAACACTGTTGATAAATTTGGTACAAATTTACCATAATAATTAATTGTTCCGATAAACGATTTCAGCTGTGTTACGTTTAGTGGGATTGGCGCGTTTTGAATTGGTAAACAATTTTATTTCTATCTGTGTGTAATCCATTTTTATCAATGGTAAAACCTAAATACGAAATTACTGGTTGGAAAATTTACATTTATTTAATGATATTTTTAAACCGGCTTCTTGTAAAATAAATAAAACTTTATTTAATTGTTTAATGTGTTCTGTTCTGGTTCTTCCTGTAATTAAAATATCATCTAAAAACACCACTACCCCTTCTAAACCTTGCAATAATGAATCCATGATACTCTGAAACTTTGCGGGAATACTAGCAATTCCAAAAGGTGCGCGATTATATTTAAAAAGACCTTTATGTGTTGAAATGGTTACTAAAGATTTTGAATTTTCATCTAAACAAACTTGTTGGTAGGCATTAGACAAATCTAATTTAGAGAATTCTACGCCTCCTTGTAATTTAACAAACAATTCCTCAATTCGAGGAAGCGGGTAACGATCTACCTCAATAAATGGATTAAGAGTGATTTTAAAATCTCCACACAATCTAATTGAACCATCTTTTTTTAATACTGGTACTATCGGTGTACCCCACGCACTGTAATCAATAGGTTCTATGACTTGCATTTCAACTAACCGTTCCAACTCCGTTTCAACCTTTTTTTTAATTGCAAAAGGAAGCGGACGAGCCCTATAAAACTTCGGCGTTACATCAATTGTTTTCAATTTAATAGAAATTACCCCCTTTAAAACAGCCTAAACCAGGCGAAAAACGTCTTTATACTTTTTACCAAGTAATCTACGTCATCTGATAAATTAATATGATTTATCTGTGAAATTTCTAATTTAAAAGTATTGAAAAAATCGCGTCCTAACAGAGGAGGACCTGTATTAGTTTTGATTACATAAAAATCTAAATAACATTCCTTATTTTGATATGCAACTTTACAATGTATAAATCCTAAAGGTATAATTTTATCACCATTGTATAAATTAAATACTTTATCAGTTGCATACAAAATTTCGTTATTAAAGTATTCTAAATAAAAGTTTTCTGAGATTACGGAAAAACTAGAACCAGTATCTAAACTAAAATCTAATAATTTATTATTTATTATAAGCTTGATACTAATTGGATTAATCGTACAATCTAAATTAAATAGCGAATAATCAGATTCTAAATAATTTTGCGAAACTTTATTATTTACAAAATGTTGTTTGTTTTTATTTTTTTTATTTGGACACATTGGCGCTAAGTGCCCTTTTATATCACAAATGTGACAAATGCATTCACGAAAAGAACATTTATCTGTAAAATGGTTTTTACGTCCACATACCTTGCATTTACTATGAAATACCTGCTTAGACCGATTAATATTATTCGGGTGCTGTGGATATTGATAACAAGCCTGTGACGTTGATGGTTTTGTTCTATCTTTGTTTTTTACATGAAAAAGTTCTGGTTCTTTCTTGATAGAAATTTCTCTTTCTACACCGGGTGGAAACGTCGTCGATTTTGCGGTGGCGATTTCTACTGCCGCTTTGAAAGTCAAGGTTTTCTTCTCCTCGAAAAGTCTATCTTGAACACTACCTTTATCGTAACCAATTACAAAATGATCTCTTAGCACTAACTCCAATTGTTCGTCCTCAAAATTACATAATGCAGCCAAATTTCTAATTCTGGCTGACCACTCTCTTGCGGATTCATTTACATTTTTCCGTGAATTGTAAAATTTATATCTCGCGGAAAACACAGACACGCTTGGTTTGAAATGTTCAGATAATAATTTGATTAACTCTGAATATTTACTTTTTTCTGGTTCCACTGGTAAACATAAATTAAACACTAATTTGTACGCATCTTCATTAAGCACGTTTAATAAGATTGCAGCTTTTCGATTGTCATCTTTGATATCATTGGCTGCAAAATAATTCTCAATTCGACGTTTGAAAATTGACCAGTCCGAATTTGCAGGGTCAAATTCACGCAAATGTCCTACATTGCCACCAGAAACTGCCATTACTTAAATAGTCAAATAATAGTAATTAACACAATAAACACAAATCCTCGTCGCCACTTGTAATGTTCTTATACACTTTTAATATAAAAGAAAAGCAAACTCTGGTTTTAAAACGTTTATTGAAGAACGTGCTTGTAGTACGTACATTTGTTAATAATTGAATGTTGTTGTCAATCAAACCACTCGCACTATATGCGCAGCAAATATCGCTATTTTATTACTATCTACATAACATCAAGTACAGTAAAATTTGGTAATATGGCGGATTTACAAGCTTTGAAAATTGAACGCGGTCAATGCAAATCTAAAATAACAAGACTTAGAACGTTTCTCGAATCAATTGACGAATCAAATGTAGACGATTTAATTATAAAACAATTACAATCACGTTTAGATAGTGTTGAAACTGTGTTAAATGAATTTTATAGTTTACAAAAACAAATAGATGTACTAAACAATGCTGAGGACTAACAAGAATGTGCCAATTTTGAAAATCGTTATTTTGATATAATTAGTAAAGTCAAAAATATCTTGGACAAATATAAAACAAATACAAATAGTGCTAGTTGGGATAATTTAAATTTGCCACCTATAAAACTCGGTACATTCTCAGGTAGATTTGATGAATGGGCAGAATTTAACGAAAATTTCCAGTCCCTTATTCATAAAAACAAAATATTAACCGAAACACAAAAAATTTATTATTTACGGTCTGCATTGCAATGGAAATCAAAAAAACTTATTCATTCATTAGAAACGACATATGATAATTACAAAATAGCTTGGCAACTACTGCAGGATAGATACAATAACAAAAAATTAATAGTGCATAATCACGTAAAGGCCATTTTTGACATTCTTAATGTTTAAAAAGAATCTTATAAAAATCTAAGGTCATTATACGATACTGTCAATAAGCATCTACGCTCTTTACAAGGTTTGGAAGAACCAGTTGAGAAGTGGGGTTCTTTACTGATTTACATTTTATGTTCAAAAATTGACCCAGTCACAAGTCGGGATTGGGAAAAATACGATACTACAAGCGAAATTCCCACATTTCAATCCCTTCAAACTTTTTTAAGGTAAAGTCAGATATATGTATGTCATCCTAGTAGTAGTAGTAGTAATAGAGTTCCTAATAAATATGACAAAGGTAGAAATGTAATTCCAAGCCGGTCAAAAGTAAATACAAGTCAACGACATCTACAGGCAATTCTATGGAGACCTAGTTTTGAAGATGACATTAGGTGTTACCAGCTTAATACAGTCACCTATGACACGGCGTCAGCACCATTTTTGGCCATAAGGTATTTCCATCAGTTAGGAATAGAATTTAAAAAGGAGTACCCAGAAGCGTCAAACATTATTAAAAATAACTTTTACGTCGATGACTGCCTTTTCGGTTCCAACTCGGTAGAGAATTTAATAAAGCTCAAGACAGAACTAACAAAGATTTTAGCTTCCGGTGGTTTTCAGTTGACTAAGTGGCTGTGCAACGTAAACATAAATGATGACACAAATGACAATGTACTTACATTCAATGAATCACAGCAAACAAAGACTTTAGGTGTTATTTGGATATATTTCAATACGCTATACGCGATTTTTCGAACGACATCATTGCGACTAAAAGAAAATTAGTTAGTATTGTTGCCCAAGTGTTTGATCCATTGGGATATTTGGTTAATGCAAAAATCTTGATCCAAAGGGTTTAGCTTCGAAGAATTGAATGGATGAGCCATTACCTATTAATTTACAGGCAGATTGGAAAAAATTTCAATCAAATTTAGAGTCATTAAGTTAAATAAAAATTCCTAGGTACATTGCATCAGAGGGCTGTACTAGCATTGAGCTAGTTGGTTTTGCAGATGCTAGTGAAGCTGCATATGGGGCTTGCGCGTATGTTCGGTATTTTGATTTAAAGTCAAGGGTTTATGTCAGTAATTTACTTTGTGCAAAATCACGGGTAGCACCGTGCAAAAAAGTGTCTTTGCCAAAATTAGAATTAAGCGCAACCCTATTATTATCTCGTTTAATACATACGGTGTTGAATTCATTAACATTAAAGGTTGAAAAAATTTACTTGTATTCAGATTCAACAATAGCCCTTTCATGCATCGTATGTAATTGCCACTAAGGGGTCCAAGCAAGTGTCATCGATAACGTCAGTGGAACGAGGAGAAACCGTTACTATAGTTGCATGTTGTAATGCCGAAAGACACTTTTTACCTCCCACCTGTATTATGAAGGGAAAGTACAGTAAAAAAGAATACGAAGACGGAATGCCCCAGGTTCATCTATTTATATGTCTGCCAAATCAGCGTATATTAACGCAGGCATCTTTTTTGATTGGTTGCAAACCAAATTTCTGCCCAGAAAACCTGAGGGCAAAGTGCTTTTGATTGTCGATGGTCACGCTTCTCACTGCAATGTGACCATGTTAGAATTTGCTGAACAACACAACATCATTATTATGAGTTTACCAAGTCACACAACCCACATGTTACAACCGTTAGATCGGTCAGTTTTTAAGAGCATAAAATGCGCCTATTCCACCGTCTGTAACAATTGGATGACAGCAAATCCTTCTCGAAAGCTTACCAGATTTCAGTTTGGCAAACTGCTTGGAGAAGCCTGGGGAAGAGCTGCTATAGTAAGCAATGCCATATCAGGGTTTAATTCACCATTTAACACCGAAATTATACCTGAGTACGCGTATTTAATGGAAGAAGATTCATTACACACCCGTACAGACATCGAATCTCGTACACGTGTATCAACACCCATTCCAGGAAATGCTGTTGTGTCAAATCCAATTCCATCAACATCAAGGGATCATTGTGGGTTATCAGAAGATGTCAATAAGGGCGGGGAAGAAATTACACCGCGAAAATTATTAGAAAAAATTAATCCGGACCTCAAGTCAAAGAAGTAGAGAATGTTCGTAAAAGAGCGAGAAATGTAGCCACCATTTTAACTTCGCCTGAAAATCTGGTAGCAAAGAAACAGAAGCTTGCAACAAAGAAAAGAGGAGCTGAAAAGAAAAACCTAAATGTGACTAAACAAAATGCTTACACCAAAACTTACCGCTCAAGAGAAATAGTTGAAGATAGTTCATCATCCGACGAGTTAGATTATGTACAGATGCATCTAGACGATTCAGATAGTTCTAATTTAGACACCTCAGAAAATGTAGATGAATGTAGAAGATGTGGCGAAGAATACCAACATACAACTAAAAAAGAAGATTGGATCCAATGTATGCATTGCAAAGGATGGTTTCATGAAGGATGTAGCGGATATGAGAATATATGTGAGAGGTGTGGAAGATTCCTAAGTAAAAAAATATAAAATAGCATAATGTTCATTCAATATAGCGATTGATTGATTAGTTTATAGCGGCCATCTCTACCTTAGTACTGCGGCCATCTCACCCTCATACTTCGGGACAGATGGCCAAGTATGTTTTTTTTAATTTCTGTTTTTACACATGAAATATGTTTTTTTTAATATATGTTACAGATAATTTGTAAAACTAGATAGTATATGAACTAACCGGCTAGTTTATAAACTAACTAAAGCGTTAGTTATTTTGATCAAATCTTGTTAGTTTATCAAGATAGCTGTTAGTTTATAAACTAACTGGATAATTTATAAATTATTCACTTGTTTCCTGATTAATTTATAAAGTAACGAATCAAAGTTTATTAGTTTATAAAATAACTACCGAAACGCACTTTGGAATGTTATGGAATGTAATTAACGAAAGTGCGGGAAAATTACAATGACGCATCGAAATTACGTTAGTGTTTAATCAACCTTGCTAGTGAACCGACGCTAATGCGAGCTATTACTTCTAAGAAGTTATTAGTCGGGTTCGGTTACCTTTGTTTACCTGCCACGTTTATTCGTTTCTTACCTGTGTGTGTGTGATTTTAATTTCATAAATTGTTTTATTGATTTTTAATTTTTATTTTACTCATTTATATGATGGAGGAACAGCGGCATAAAGAAACATTTGTGAAAGAACTTAAAACAAAAGTATTGGCTAAAAGGGTTAATTCGAAAGTGTATTCCCAAGAGAGTTACAGTGATTTAGTTTCTAGGCTACAAGAAATTAAAGCAAATGGCCCAGGTAGCAGTAAGAATGATTATTATACTAATAGAACATACGATCTTCAGAAAATTGGTTCAGAATATGTTGTTTTTCACAAAAAATCTGAGAAAATAGTCTTGCATTTGGAACAGTTGTTTGAAGTAATAAAAGACGCTCACGTTGCTACAGGCCACGGCGGCCGGATTGTGACGGGTAAAGCCCTCAACGCGAAATATCACAACGTAACGCAAGAAATAGTTTCACTCTACATTGAGACCTGTGAAAACTGCCAGTTGAAAAGAAAAAAGAATATGAAGGGAATTGTTGTTAAACCAATATTGTCAAATCACATGAACTCCAGGTACCAAGTGGATTTAGTTGATCTACAGACCAGACCAGACGGTGAGTACAAGTTTGTACTTGTATACCAAAACCATTTGATAAAGTATGTCCGCCTAAGGGCATTAAAAACTAAAACCGGAAAGGAAGTAGCTGACAAGTTATTGGATATTTTTACTGACCTGGGAAGTCCCTGTGTACTTCAGGCAGACAGCGGTAGGGAATTCGCCAATCAAAAAATTGAAGAACTTGTGTCATTGTGGCCAGGCTGCCATATAGTGCATGGAAAACCCAGGCATTCAGAATCTCAGGGCTCTGTTGAGAGAGCTAATCAAGACGTCGAAACAAAACTCGCTTGTTGGATGAGAGATAACAAAAGCACAAAATGGAGCGAAGGCCTACGCTTTGTACAGTTTGCAAAGAATAGATGCTACCATTCTGGGATTGGAAGAAGCCCTTACGAAGCCATGTTCGGTGTTCCTGCTAGAGATAGTCTCAAAAGTCTGCCAATCCCAAGTCAACTCCTTGTCAATATCCGTAGTGAAGAAGAGTTAGAAAAACTTCTGGACGAAAAAGAACGTAACAATGAACAGTCAGCTGCAGATAAAAATGAAGATACAGGAGCCGAATGAATGAATGCACAGATACACTGACGGAGACGATGATACAGTTTTTGTGTATGTAGACAATGAAAATGAACTAAATCAAAAAAAAGAAAATAAATGCCCTGTCTGTAGTTTATCGAATGAAAGTTGTATCAATTGCAAATACGCAAAAAATATCAAAGAAGCCAGACTTGACTCTTTAAATATGCAAAAACGTCAGGCAGATAAAATGTTAACTAATACAAATAAAAAACTAAACCCCGGAGAAGTAGGAATGTCCGTGAGACTGCCAATACCTGATGTAGATAGGTCTAGATCGGACCATCGAAATATACTGGGAGTTATAATGTCTGTTGAGGAAGGACTGTACAAAATAGGAACATATTATGGCGTATTGAAACAACTTTATGCAAGAAATCAATTCGAGATATGCAAACAAAACTTTATTTCGATTGAGCATGTAAAAAGTGATGAAATAACAATTAGAACCGCAGCCGGAAAAAGTTCAATTTCAGGGAATACCCAAGTTTATGTAAGATGCCAGTGCACAAAGCGGTGCACTAATAAAAAGTGTAAATGTGTTGCCAATGGTTTAACGTGTAATAGCAAGTGTCACGGAAGCAATGACTGTTGTAACAAGTAAATAGTATTTTAGTACCTAGTTATTTAGTACCTACTGAGTGATATCACGATTTTGCATACCTACATTTAGCTTACGTATACCTTCATGTGTACAAAGTTTATTGTTACCTATGCTATATTGTTTCTTTTTTTATACTATTTTATAATTTTAGTTTTTTATACGTTTATTAGTTAAGCTCTACAGTGAGCAAAATTGTCTTTAGTTCTTGTGGTTCTACTTATGTATTTTTAGTTAGGTACTTCAGTACATTGTAGGTATATTATACACTTTTGGTTATATTTAAAGCAAGCCTGCTTTGTTACTCGCAGTTTGATAAATAATTGAAATAATTATGTGCTTAAGTTGATCTTTAATAATAGTAGGTACAGGGCCTTCATTAAAACCCATTTCCCACGTGATTTATGAGTTGACCATCAACCTTGTTTTAGGTTGGTAGTGTTACCACAGTTGTTACCGTTTAGTAACATTTTTTGACATTCTCGTTTGACGTTTTGTTGACATCGGGTATTATTTTTTGTCGTTTTCCGTATTCTCTATTTTTGATATTCTAAAATAGTTGTAATCATAACTATTCAGCACTTTTGTGTTTCTGTTGGTAAGTACTGAATAACAGCTGTAACTTTGAGGTCTAATTTTTGTAATTTTATATTAGGTAATAACATTTCACGATGTTTACTATTGAACAAGTCACCGTCATTGTAATGATGCATTTTCAAACTGAGGAGTGATACTCGCAATCTTTTTTAAATGAGAATTTAATTTGCAAGAGGAAACAGAAAGGCCTGCTGTACTCACGGCACCTGTTATTATAGAAATTTGCAATAGCATGAAACCAAGTCCTATAGAACGGCAGCAAAATGATTTGCGTGCAACAGGTATAAAGTCATTTTAATTCGATTTGTAAGTTATAAGTATTCAATTTTTAAGATTATCAGTAGAAACTTGCCACAAAGCACTAAAAAAATAGCTTTTGATGACTCTGTACAAGGTTATGGTTTATCAATGTTTTTCAAAATTTAAATAGAAGAATTAACACATGTATTGCAGCTAAAGAACAACATATTGAATATCGGTTATAAATATTAAATAAATGTTATTACCTATTTTTATTACAAATAAACAGGTATTGTTATTAATGTGTTACCGTTTTTGATTAATTACTTAACCTTAATTTAGAGGTTTCAAATCAAATTTTTTATTTAGTATTTTTTTTACATTATACCAATCTAAGCAATGTTGGTTGCCTAACATGTCACGTGGGATCCAATCATTTATGAAGGCCCTGTATCTTACACGATTGGGAATACTGTTTCGGGTGTGGTGATGTCTAATGTAAATCAGGTAATGTGCAAGTGCCAGTAAACTTAACAACACCATCATCGCAGTTTTTACAATTCCTTTGCTACAGAAAATACGGTTAAAGAGATTAGAATAAGATAACAGTGAAAACCGTTAAGTCAATGTTAATGTCATCGCAAAACTAACGTCTTTTATTTTTCCGCCGACCGACGACGTCCTCACAAAGTCGGTTTTTTTTCCCGCAAAACTTCTTCACGTTTACGACTTAAAAATTTGTTTCAGACACTTTACCTCGTATTTAGGATTTTTTATTTTATAAACTAACCAACATTGATTGGTTATTTTGTAAATTAATCAGACAAGTGGATAGTTTATAAACTATCCAGTTAGTTTATAAATGTAAAAGAATTACAAAAGAACCGGTTGGAGTAGTATGGTATTTATTTTGAATAGCTACAACTTGCTTCTACACTCTAACTTTAGAACTGACGTTTTTATTTATTTTTGAAAACAGATAAATTTTGTACCCACGCCTACTTGTGGTGGGTTATTTACAAATTAAAGGAAATTTTCCACATCCTCCGCCCGCGGAAATAACGCTTCAGTCATTAATTTCTAGAGGATATAATAACTGCACTGGCCGTCTTAAGATTTGACCATTTGCACACTTAACATAACAAGCTCTTATTTTCCCATCGCGACCCGGTATTACATTAGTCACTACACCCATTTTCCATAAAAGACGTCTAGAATCAACCCCGTGAATCATCACGACGTCACCTACTTTAATGTTACACTCACGTACGTTCACGTTGTGATGAGCATGTCGTAATAGTTGCAAGTACTCGGTACTCCATCGTTTCCAAAAGTAAACCATTGCGCGCTGTCGTTGTCGCCATTGTTGTCGTAAAAAATCCCCACTAAACGGTTTTGATATCGCTGGAATGGTCATCGCTGCAGGTGCTACAAGAAAATGTGCAGGCGTTAACGGCGGTGCCTCGAAAGGATCAGATCCAACGTAAGTTAATGGTCGAGCGTTAACAGTAGCCTCTACTTCTGTTAACACAGTTGCTAACTCATCTCGATTTAAAGTTTGTCGTCCAATCGTAGCTTTCAAGCAGTCTTTAACAATCTTTACTAATCTTTCATAAAAACCACCCCACCAACTCGCACGTTCTACAATAAATTTCCACTGAAGTCTGTAACTACAGCAAAATTCAGCTAACTCTACACTATTCAATAAATCGTTAAGAGCTCTAAACTCCACAGAAAGTCTTTTAAATGTTTTAAAATTGTCGGAATAAATAATTTTCGGTATTCCGCGTCGCGCAAAAAACCGTTTTAATGCTAAAACACTAGCCGAAACGTCCATAGAAAGTACCATTTCTAAATGAAGCGCCCTTGTCACGGCACATGTAAATAAAAATATATAAGCTTTATGTTGCTTGTTATTTTCTTTAAAATACAATGGGCCCGCAAAATCCAATCCTGTTACTTCAAATGGTTTGGTTTGCATTATTCTTTCCTTCGGTAACGGTGCAAAGGGCATTGACGCTGCTTTAACTTTTAGTTGTTTACAAACAAAACATTTTCCTAAATAAGTCTTTATAACTTGTCTCGCTCGGACAATCCAAAATCGCTTTCTTACTTCGCACAATGTGGCATTCACTCCGCTATGATGTAATATTTCATGCGTTTTAAGAATAATTAATTTGCTTAAATATGCCTTCTTTGGTAACAATATTGGATGTTTAACCTCAAACTGCATTTGCAAGTTTTGTAAACGTCCTCCAATTCTCATTAGGCCTCTTTCGTCTAGAAACGGACACAACGTAATAATTTTAGAATCTCGTTTCAACACTGTACATTTACTTAAACTGTCAATTTCATCATAATACGCACTGTATTGAGCGTCCTTTATCAACATTATCTCTGCGTTTTCAATTTCATTTACACTGATGCTTCCGAAAAACTTATTGTCTTTGTTGCGCACGTTGTTTAAAAACCGTAACACATATGCCGATACTCTTAGTAAACGATCAAGTGAACTAAATCTTTCACTTTCAACAAAACAGCGGCTGTTGATAACATTCTCGTTTACTTCGTTAATTAAACAATTATTTAACAAACGCGCAATTAAAACACTGTTAGGCACCGTTTCTGCAGGCCACGTTTTTTCACTTTCTTTCAGCCATTTTGGACCTTGCAACCATTCTAAAGAGTTCAATAAATCTTGAGAAGTAATTCCTCTTGTGAGTTTATCTGCTGGATTGTCTCTTCCAGGACAATAACGCCATTCGCAGTTATCCTTAGATAGGGTTTGTATTTCCTTAACTCGGTTTGCTACATAAGGTTTCCATTTATCTGCTTCACCGCGTATCCAGTAGAGAGAAATTTGCGAATCGCACCAACACACTGTTTTAGTAATTGTTATGTATAAGTTTTTACGTAAATAATTTTTTAATCGAGCCGCTAATAGAGCAGCGGTAAGCTCTAGCCGCGGTAATGTCATTGCCTTATCACTATTTTCTTTTAAAGGTGCAACTCGGTTTTTCGCACATATCAGCTCGGCATCCACATGACAGTACATATCTTCGTACCGTATGTATGCGGCTATGCCATACGCTAATAAACTGGCGTCTGAAAATATGTGCAGTTGGCACTCACGTGTTTGTTCGCTTTTAAAAACGCATCATGGCACCGAAAATTTGTTAAGATGTGTTAATTGACATACCCAATTTTGCCACTCACTTGCTAGTTCAGATGGAAGTAAATCATCCCATCCTAATTTTAATTTCCACACACGTTGGAACAATATTTTAAATTTTATGCTAAATGGTCCGATCAATCCTAAAGGGTCGTACACCCGCGCTATAGTTTGCAACAAGTTTCGCTTAGTCGCATTACGTACCGAATTCACATAATCGATTACATTTGTTAAATCAACACTTAGCCTGTCCTCTAAATTACACCATGATAATCCTAAAACTTTAGGTTGTTTTTCCGATAACCTGTCACTCGCACTAATACCACTAATAACCCATTTACGCAGATTCATTGATGCGTCGTAAAAAAGGTCCGTAGAAAAGTTCTTTAAATATTTCGCTTGCTCTAGATTGTTCACACTTGCAACTAAGTCGTCCACATAAAAACCACGTTTCAATAATTCTACCGTTTTTGAATCCTTTTCCTGGTTATGAACTAAATGTTTTTTAATAGCAACACTTAATAAAAATGGGCTACACGTAACACCAAACGTAACACGCGTCATTCGATATGTTTGAATCTTGTTTTCACTATCGTACTATAAAAATCGATGCGCATCTTTATCTTCATCCTCTAACAAGATTTGCAAAAAAGCCTTCTCAATGTCCGCCGTTATACCTATAGTACCTAACCTAAATCTTAATAAAACACTTAACAACTCCGGATTTAAATTAGGTCCTTTATCTAACACATCGTTTAGAGATTTTAATCCTGGTCCATGCGAACTAGCATCATAAACAACTCTCAATTTGGTTGTTTCCTTATCATCGCGATAAACCGGTCGATGCGGCATATAGTACACTCGTCCGTTTACACCAATGTTATTATTGTCCACAACTTCTGCATAATTGTCGTTAATCAAAGCATTAATTGCATTATTATATTCGGTTAACTTAACACTACGTTCTAATCTGAACTTAAGTTTTTCTGCGCGTACATAAGCACCAACATAGTTATTATCTTCAATAACATTTTCGTTTTTCCACGGTAATTTTACCTTATATCGTTTGCCGCACTTAGTAACTGACGATTCTAAGAAATTGTTTACGTAATTATTTCGTTCATCATTGTCAGCACTTATACCTATTGCTTCCAAATCCCATAATTGCTGCGTTACTTGTTCTTCTTCTATCACCGATGCATGTAAGACAGCTCGAACATTAGCTATAACACACGTGATGTCGACAGGAACAGGACCATGCAACGTAAATCCAAACTTAGTATTTATTGCCATCAAACAGTCACTCAAACGTTTATTTTCACCCGTTACCACATTCCAATAATAATCTGCTCCTATTAAAATACTAATTCCATCTTCAAGTACAGAATCTTCTGGAATAATATCGGCAAACTGTAGTTTTGGAAATTCCTTTAACATAACTTCGTTCGGTATTTTCAAAAGATCCATACATATATCCGGTACTTCCGCTGCTGCAATGTTTATGGGTTCATTTCCATATTGTCCCTTTAGTTGAATTCTTACGCAATTACAAATCCTTGCCGGTGCGGGATGATTATTTCCAAAGGCTCCGATTGTGATTCGATGTTGACCAACAACAGGCAACTGCAACTTTCTTGATAAGGATTCTTTAATAAAAGTTAGTTGACTTCCACCATCAATAACTAAACGAATTAATGTCATATTGTTGGTGTCTATTCCGGCAAATACACATGCTGTTTGTAACAAAACGTTTTTATGCATATTTGTCATTAAGCTGTATACAGAGGTCGAAGTACTTGGGTCCGAATTAGTAGCCGTTGTAACTGCAGGGGGTGTTATTACTTTAATCCTTTTTAACCATTCGGGATCGCACATTGAAGTTGCATGCCGGCCTTTGCATTTACTGCACACAATAAACTTATTAAAACATCTTTTTGAATTATGTTTTTCTCCGGTACATCGATAACAACGGTAGGCAGCCTTTAGCATTTCTTTCTTCGTAACTAGTGGTATATTTGAATCGCAAATTGCTGTTTTGTGAGGTTTTTCGCAAAACAAACAACCCTGTTTCTTAGTATCGGTAGTCAACAGGCTAGTTGCAGTACCATTACGCTTATGCATTTTATGACCGACTTCCTCTCTTTTCTTCTCAAATTGACATTTTGTCGGTATTATCGCTTCTTCTAAAGCGCCAAGTTCGTTTTTAATAAATTTTAATAAAGCGTCTACCTGCAAATCCGACTCTTCTTTGGCGGTACTTGCGGTGTTTTCATCTACATTTAGGTTACTAACCTCTAGAGCGGTTTCTTTGTGTTTTTCTTGTCGGAAAAACCCCAAACGTAGTTCCGTTGGTAACGATTTTAATAAATTAGATTTTAATATGACGTTATATCTATCAGCACGCACGTTAAGGATTTTTAAACTTCTGATTGTAGACGTCACTACGTTATAGTTTCGTTTTAAAGTGTCTATATCACTTCGCGACCGCACTTGATCTAAGTTCATTAAAGTATCAAAATACTGATTTACTAATTTTTCACTATTTCCGTATTGTTCTTTAAGTACATTCAACGCTTCTTCGTAGAAGGCTCCGGAAGGTGGAAAACCTTCGATGCTGTCAGCGGCTTTTCCTTGAACACACATCTTGAGATACATAAATTTATCTCCGTTAGTTAGTTGCGCGTTATTATCCACAGAACACTGAAATTGTTCCCAAAAATGTAACCAACATTTAGGATTGCCATCGAACTTGGCTAATTCAAGACGTTGTAACTTAACCAATGGTCCGTTTTGCGATGGTACGGTAGAGCGTACTGCGTTGTCTACACTCGTTCTATTAATTTCGTTAAACGAGGTCGTTTCTTTTTCTAACCTATTCTTACGAAACTGCAAACGTGCCAAAAGAGTTACACCAGTTTCTTCATATTCGGCAATCTTCAATAATTCTTCTTCTAGGTTTTCGTTTTCATTTAGTAAGTGTTCCATATTTCGATCGGCTTCTTTTAAGTTAGCTGTAACTAGCTCAAGCTTAGAAATTGAAGCACAAATTTCTTCTAAATTACGTTCGTGATCTAAAACACTCACAATACTATTCACAGTTTTTGTAAATTGCGTTCTAGCGACGTTCCGTTTTACTCGTTCCATTATAAATTCTAAAATTGGTCGTTACCGTTATATAAAACAAATGTACTATTTGAATTACGTTATGATACCACTGTATCGTTAAACAACTCCGTCCCGGGTTTCGGCACCAAAATGTAAAAGAATTACAAAAGAACCGGTTGGAGTAGTAATGGTATTTATTTTGAATAGCTACAACTTGCTTCTACACTCTAACTTTAGAACTGACGTTTTTATTTATTTTTGAAACAGATAAATATTTTACCCACGCCTACTTGTGGTGGGTTATTTACAAATTAAAGGAAATTTTCCACAATAAACTAGCTATTTATTTTATGAACTAGCAGCTATTTTGATAAATTTAGAGGATTTGACTAAAATAACCAACGCTTTAGTTAGTTTACAAACTAGCTGATTAGTTTATAAACTATCCAATTTTACAAATTATCCGTAACATATATACATTTTTTTAATACTAAATATATAATACAACTATCTGGTTGCATTTTTTTTATTGCAAGACAAATTTATAAAAGTGACTTTTTGAAATGTGAGGCATCTCTACCGGACTTACCCTAATACTAACAATTAAAAACACTAATGCATCCTTACATATAGATCTATCATCACCATCCAAGTCTGTGCCCATATCTACATATCCATGAAACATATTTCCATCATATTCTACTTCTTTTCTTATTGCCATTTCATTTATAATTTATGCACATAAAATGCTATGCTCTGACTGACTTACTTTTAAACGAATATCAGCAAAAGATTCAGAAGTAAAGCCTGGATCACCATTGATGTTGCTATACCATTTAATAATCTTTTTCGGATGTGGTAAGCATGAATTAAAACTGCTGCGTGTAAGCTTTTGGAGAGTAATAGTGCAATGTAAGTGCAATCTTTCGAAGTTCTGGATTAGAAATTTTAGGGGTGCGTGATTTTGATTTCAGTAACTGCCTTTTTCAAAGTTCTTTTCCCGGTGCAACTATGTTGCTTAATACTGTAACATTATCTTCAATAAGAAGTCTCTCATTTTTTAAAGTATTAATCATATTTTTCATAGAAGCAATTTTTTTTGCCGACGTTTAACTTGCTGTAAAAATTTAATCTAAGATAAAAATGTCTTCCGGGTTTGGATCGTGTCATTGTTGTAACCGAAGTTGCCAACGTTTCGCCCACTTTCATAAGGGGCTTCATCACGGCGTGAGATACATCGAAAAATTCAAACAAGCAACCGAAATCTAACTGAGAATTAACTTGTGAACCAAGCCAGATTCTAACCTCTGAAAAGGTAAGAAAGAAAACGGCAAACTTAAAAAGGCAAACGAAAATCTAACAAGGAACCCCTACAGAGTTAGGTAATCAACTTGTGAACCATGCAAGATTCGAAACTCCATAGAAGTGACTTAACAAGAAATAGTCTCCGTATATAAAGAAGAAGGATCGTCATGGATGGTTACGCTCGACTCTGATTGGGTTACAGTTGAAAAGGGGCGTGTTTTTCGATAAAGAACTAATGACCGGGAACCAAAGAGGGGATAGCACAAAACCATGATCGCGATTGAAGTTATGGTTTACGTCTAAGAAGTCTTCTTTGCTGCTTAGAGACCTAGATACAAAATATACAGTAAAATTTCATACTATTTTAAAAAATAAGTTGAGAAATGCAAGAATTTTTATAAACATTTGCTTTCAAAATTTATTTTTTCTTGAACTCTATCAAGGATATATTCTACTTTGATATGTACCAGTTTTAAATATGATGGGAAAACTTCAAATTTTGTAGGTATTGTATCATTTCGTAATCGAGTGATACTTTGAGTACTGCGATCAAAACTATCATCAGTAAAATGTAACGAACATACAACACTATTGATCGTAAGTGTCCAATCTTTTCTTTGTAATGCTATTACCCAACGTTCTCTTCTTAATTGACCCTTAGGAAATCTATAAAAACAAAATTTATTATAAAAAACAAAGTTACGATTTCTTACAAATAAAATGTTATTCGATGTGTAGTTTCTTCACATGTTTTTTGTTTTAAACTTCTATTACTACTGCGGCTTGTACATCCATATGCTGAACACCCTACCATACTAATTGTAAGTAAGTAGAACTTCGATGAAACACCCAAAAATCACTTGATGTTTTCCTAAAATATTATTATAAATATACTAATTATACTATTATTATAAACCGGTACTTATTAATGTTTATTAGCCCGTGTTATTAACACATACAAATAACTAACGTAAGAAACCACTATTTACAATCACATAATTAATGTATATCATTTATCACGTTATACTAAACACTCACTCACAAACAAAACGAAATATTGTTAATAAATCAATAAAACGACAATTTACACAATTCTTTTCGCGGCATTCTTAGTAAAACATGGTCATGGTTGACAAGTTGCCTATATATACATTCCGGCGTCAAATGAGTTTACTTAAACTCTCTCCTTATTCTTATTAATCTCCTTGACGTTGCTCCGTTAAAACGAGACGGCGTTTAGCCTCAATTTGAATAATGTCGTGGTTTTCTTTGTTTAGATATCAGCAACTTTCTGTTTAGACCGCGTCGTAATGGAACACCCAGATTTTTTAGGTTTGGTTCTAGTTTCTTCTTGTGAGCCAAAAAGTTAGCCGTTGTAACTTGTTGTTAATAACCTGTCATTAGTGATCCCCAATATACTGACGTGTATAAAGACATTGCAGCTCGCATAGTTTCAATTGTCACTGATGGACAGCGCTACCAATACAAACTAAGTCAATAATCCATTTCCCTTGTTTGAATTACACGATTTTGGACAGTATTAAATGTAATTTCGCACGAGTGGCAATAATATTTTATTAAAACGTATGTATTATAACTTACAAAATATATATATGGTAAAGATTCTTTCTCCTCCTCTGTATGTTTACTAATTAATTTAGACTTCATCGTTTAGGAGGGGCATGTAAAACCACTTTAATTTATTTTTGTGGCAACGTCTCGTACTATAGGCGAGCACTTCATCAGGCCAAAGAATAAAATCAAGTGGGTCAATCCACCGACCAAGGACATCGGCAACTTTACGAGATAGTGTTTAATTAATAATAAATAAAACATTAAACATAAAATGATCAATAATTAAAATTTTTTATATAACGCAGGACATAAACGTTCAACAAACAATTGACAAATGAAATGAATTCTGTTATTTTGGATGGGTCACTAAAAACAGTTTCTCTAACACCCTATCAATATAACATTTTAAAGAAAGCCACCTCGTGTTTGATGGGAGTAAAATTTTGTCAATGTCGACTTTTTTAAAATTCCTTAATTTTCTCATATCGTCCAAAACTTCGACTAAAGTGTTCACCTACAATTCTTAAAAGATTTTCTACAGATCTTGGAAGAACCAATAAGCTTTAGATGTATTAAGTGACACGAGCACTTGACAAAAACTACATGTGATAAATTTTTCTTCAGCAAAGAATAAACAGAATTATGCTGCCCAAACATTACATTTGTAGTGTCTGAAGAAAAACTTACTATGTTAGTCAGTGAAATGTTCATTGTAATAATAACATTTTGTAGACATTTAAACAGTTCTTCAGCTGTGCCTATACTATTTTCAACCATGTCAAAAAATTTAGTGACAACTTTCTTATCATCAATGCAGTAATATACAACACTAAATTCACACTGTTTAGTAGTCAGTGGTTTTATTAATAATCAATGAGAAAAAGCAGCCCTGTTTAGACAGAGTCGAAAACAGTTTATAGCTGCATTTTTCACCCAACCCATGTTTCAACATTTGTGTTGCTTTTTTTCTTTTTATTGCTATTGATTTTGATATTTGCGAGTCAAGAAAAATATTTGCACAGAGAGGAGTTAAAACATCCATAAGACAAAAAGATAAATTATTTGAAGCTAAGAGTGCACACATCTTCAACTCCGCTCTTTTACTGGCACCACTTGGATTATTATTAGAAAACACATTTCTTTGATGTTCTTATTAGTGACGCATTGTCTGCTTTTAAAAATGTGCTTTTCTGATTTGCTATGGCGTAACAACACATGTTTATGTGCAAATATTTGTACATCACAAATCTTGCAAATTTCAAATTCATTTCCGTATCATATCAGACTTTAATAACCAACTCTTAAATTCAAGAATTTTCAACCAAGTCATGTAAAATTTTGCTTTACTAATATTGTATTTAGTAGATTTTTGACATTTTCCATTTTGTCTGTGATGACGTTTGTCTAAAACTTCTGCATTCTGTAATAAACTCAGATTTAAAATTAAGTGGTAATTCAAACAAAATGCTTACTTCTAAAATGTTATCTCATTATTATTTTGATCGTAATTTTCTACTGCTTCCACTATTACAGTTTGATGTTCCTTAAAATGTGAAATAGTATAAAAAATATTAATACACAATTTGTTATACAAAAAATATTTGGTTACCTGTTCCAAAGTTGTTTCATCCATAATCCCAAATTTCAAGTTATTTCGGCAATCAGCAATTGTCAAACCTGATTTTGCAGAAATTTTTATTAACCACTTTTCCATTTTTTTTGGATAAGTAATACATTTAACACATTGGCTGCTCTTTTATATATTGAAACGTTCGAGAAGTTATCCGCAAATTCAAGAGCCTTCTCGAAGTTCTTATCCATCTTCTAGAAGATATACCGAAAGATAAGGAACACTCGAGAAGGATTTCCAAATGTGTATAAATACCGAAGAAACATATCGTAGGTCAGTTATTGCCGTAATGCGAAAACAGCAGTGTTTCAAGTCTAAATAAATAATTCGTTGGCGCGTGTGTGTACTTAAATATACCGAGAATAATCTTATACGTGACTTTAGTGTAAACAAGTGTGTGAAACTATCCGCGGACGTTATCTTATCTTCGTGTAAGTGATATAAATTAGTTGTGTTTTTATTAATATTATTAGATTTAATTAGTTCGGTTTATTTAAAAGTGTACATATTTCTAGTATACGTAAAAATATTTTTAGTAGTTTAAATAAATTAGTTTTAATAATAAATTCGTTACAATATTGAATATATTTTCTTAAAATCCATCAACTGAACATAGCAACATAAATAACATGATAGCAACCTTATAGCAACCATAGGTCGTATTTGTCAGGTTATTTGTCATAGAAAAATAAGGTGTTTGTGGGTTATGTTATGAATACAAAAACGTAACGCAACAGAAATAACTAATATAAATTGTAAAGGTATGATTACACGATTTTACACGCATAAAACACAAAGTGTAACGAATTACACGAAAATCGTGTAATTACAGACAAATTGTCAGCGCTGCTGATGGAAAAAGTGTTAGTGACAGTGCTTTATATTATTTGCGACAAACGTGAAAATTTTCAGTTTCTTTTCCGCTATTGGAGGGTTGTGATTCCGGAAGACAGTGTTTGTCACGAAAGTTGATCTTTTGATTCAACTTAAATTAATTTCAACGCTTGTAATTTATACGTGGCATGTAATAATTTATTATTTGTATTTTAATTATTTTTTTAGTAATCTAACAACAACTCAATTGTTACCAACAAAACTCAAATACATGAAACTCATTCGAAATACATTTACTTTTGCTTTTCGCTGTCTATCAATCGTGATATATAAATTATTTAATAATTAAGAATAATGTCTCTTCAATTTTTGTTTTTTCCCCTATATTAATGTTTTATGTTTTGTTTTAAAATAATTACCTAAGCATTTATGTTTTAAGTAGAATTTTGCTAATTGTCTTTTACATACCAAATTTAGGTTTCAAATCTTTGTAAACATTATTACTTGACATTTATTAACTATGAGTGATTATCCATAAAAGTTACTTCCTTGTCAGTAATGTGTTTTAATTGAAACAGAAATACATTGTTGTAAATTTTATACCAAGAAATACGATTTAAAAATGATGTGTCTGTCAGCATAAAATTAATACGAAACATTAGGCTTAGGTATAAAGATGTGTTTTTGACATATTTTTTTATGTAGTGCAGAGAAATAAGAATTTTAGTTGCAAAAGTTAGATAAAATAAGTTTCATTTCGCTGTCTGATATGCATCTACCGCTTTTACCGTCAATAAGATTAGTTTTACAATACATTTAGGTCACTGTAAAGATGGAATAGAAAATCAATCGGTTTTCGAGAATGTTGGCATTGGTTCAAATGCGTCAGGTTCTTTATATATGTCTATATGTATAGTGTGCGTAAGCATTTTGTTAATATTATAAATTTAAATTCTAGTCAGCAGCAAAAACTTACACTTTGTTTTGTAAAAAAAAGTTTACCAACTTGCATGGTATATGTAAATGCGTACAAAGATTTGCATACGTAGTTAAAATTGCCTGTAAATTATAAAATGTAAAATTTGTTAGCTGTAGGATTTGTCGTAGTTTAGGTAAACTGTACTATTTTATTTAGTTTTTCCAAATTCCAATTACAAATAATAATAATAAAAAAAACAAAAGTCAATTTGCTATTAGTATTTCAGATTGAATTTTAAAATAAAAATTTGTGATTCTACAGTACTACGTATTTGCATTCGAATATGTCACAAACTGAATAATTTACGTTTTCGTTATATTTTGTTACACTAATTTAAATATGTAATTTACTACTTTCATGTTGTTATTTACGTTTGCGTTTCGAGAATCTCTTTTCTTTTTATCTTTTAACAACCTTGGCCTATTCGACGACCCATTTTCTTTCCTTTTATGTCCAATCGTGCATTTTAAGGCCGCTTCATTCAATGCTTGTTCTTTAAACTTTTACATTGAGGAACCGTTAGATTTTCGTTTTGCACTATATAACATTTGGCATTTAACTGTTTCTCGTTTTTGTCTACTACTTTCAGCGAAAAGCATTATTACGTTTAACTACGAAGCTTGTGAAAGAGTTTTGTCATTTATTATCATTGTAGAAACAGGGAGATCGTTAAGACTTCACTCACGACTAATTCGTTTTTTCAGTAAAGTAATTTTAAAATAGTTTTACTGAATTTATTTATTCTATTTTGTACATAATTAAAATTTATCAAATTTTCAATTAAAAAAATTAGTTGGGAATCAAACTATTTTATTGGCGTACCGATACAAAAAAAAATTAAAAAAGCAAAATATTTCTGTTTATTTATGCATTTTATCAATATAAACTTGTTTGTTCAGTAAATAAACATATTCGACACAAAACGAACATTAGACTCGTAAATAGAAATATTATTATACCAAATGTCTTTTTATTCTCTTTATAATTATTTTTCATAATTTAGTTTTAAAATGTTTTATGTCGGTATTTATTTAAACTTAATTTCTATTTTTTTATATTAACTGCAACGTCTATCTAGTTAGTTTCAGCATATTTTAAAATATTTTCAGTAATTACGCTTTTTCTTTCTGTAATTGCAGTTATATTATATTTTGTTAAATCATTTCTAGACAAGACTGTCTAACTATTACTAATTAACAAAATTCGGAATTTCGGAATTTTTTGTACAACAAAATAACAAAAACATGTTTTTTTTTCAATACGAATTTTGTAAAGATAAACTATATATGTATATATGTACGTCAGCTTAAGAGAATACTTGATGGTAGTGTATCATTTAAATGAGTTACGTCTTTTCGATAAAATGCCTAACTTTTTTTTGCATAGCGGTCGGGATTTCATTATCCCTTTCTAAATTTTCCATCCACAATTGTTGCAAAAGAATGTTTGGCGTGATCGTACATGGGGGCATTAGAACTATTGGATCGAAGATTATCGCTATTTGGGTAAACATAATTCTTTTTATAATTTTGTCGTACCTAGAATTTAGTATAGTAAACATAGAATGATCACTATGATAGGACCATTGAAGACCAAGTGTACGCGTATTTTTTTGATCACCCAAATTTAAAAATCTTGGGTGCAGCTCCGATTCAGAAATCTCGTTTAAAATTTATGTTTTGTTAGAAGCCCATATTTGAAGCACCATAAAACTAAGACTTCAGATATTATTTTACCAATTTTTTCAGAATTTTGAATAGTGTCGGCGCCCGATAACAAATCGTCGACGTAGAAATCCCTTTGGATTATTTCTGCTATTTCGAGGTGTGGTGCACTCATACACGAAAACAACGTAAAAATCGTTTATTTCGGCTAATAACACAATGTAACATATTCATCTTAAGAAAACGTGCATCTTTATAAAAATGGCTAAACATCGACAACCCATACATTGTTGTCAATGTTGACTTAATATATTAAAATATGCTCCCTCATAAGTTGAGTCTAACCGGTGGTTAATAATGCGTTTAGGCCTAATTTTTTGTTGCTTTGTTGCATCTCGCCTGTTTCTATTACCACTTCTGACGGTATCTGAACTGTCATCTCCACTTCATTCTTGTCTTTTTTGCTTTGTTGAAACTTTGTTCCTACTTTTAAAATCTGTTTTACATGCATCTTCTGCTAATTCTATCCCTTTACACATATATATTCTATCTCCCAAAATTTCTTCAATTTCACATTCAACCCATTTCTTTTGGTTTGGATTACGATAGTCTCTCTAATCACTAACTCGCCCACACTAAATTTCACTTCTCTTCCAACTTTCTCCGTTAACTTTAACCCTATACTTCTTTTTCTACCTAATATATCTAATCTTGTTCTGACTTTATAATTGAACATTAAACTGGATGGTGACACCCATGGCGATGTGTACTGAATTTCTGTAGCTGAATAAATACCGGTTTACTATTGTTTCAAAAGACACATCGGCATTGGTATCATCCAACAATGCTTTACTTATACTATTTTTCAAAATTTTCACAGCATTATCGACCAAGCCGTTTGTTGCTGCGTGGAAAAGCGGCGATGTTAAATGTCTAATCCCGTTGGTTGTTAAAATTTTTGAAAAGGAATCTGAAACCAACTTAGATCCATTGCCAGTTACTACAACCTGTGGCAATCCGAATCTCGCAAAGCATTCTCTAACTTTCTCAATCGTAGTATTAGTGTCAGTAGCTGTCTATTATTAACAAGATCATTCGAACCTTGAATGGCCCTAAGAAATCAGCAAGCATGCGTTTATAACAATAGCTACCTTTAAACACAAGGAAATATTTTTGCTTCATTCGGTTTTGCTTTAACACTCTAACGAAGGCCACCAAAAATATGCTCTTGCCAGAGACTTCATTTTCACTGTCCCCTAATGCATACTATGTAACTCATTTAATAACTGTTCGCGTAAACTGCTCCTATTCTATTACTACTTCATTATATACGGACAATTCCCCTTCGCGCAATAAATACCTGTACCTAATAAAGTTTATGACTTTCCCTAGCATCTTATCACGCCTCGTCTCCGACCTTATTTTGGGAATATTTATTGGCGCTAATTGTTCAACAAAATTTAAATAATCTAATGTCGCTTCATCCGATTTAAAATCATCAGAGTTCAATGGCAACCTGGATAACACATCCGCTTTTACGTTTGTTGCGCCTTTAATATATTAAATTCATAATCAGAACCTGACAAAAATATCGACCACATTTGAAGTAGACTCCTATGCTTCCCAAACAACGCTTTTAATGGTTTGTGGTCCGATAGCATTGTAAATTTGCGTCCTGCTAAATATTGGTATCTATCATTTAATAGTTCCTCTCTGATTTCGTCAATAGTCGCGACACGAAACTAATAGATTTTTTTGTAACATCTTCCATACGATGTAATAAAACCGCCCCTATTCCGTAATTACTACTATCACAAGCTAATAATAATGGTTCATGTGAGTCATAATGAACCAGAATTTTATTAGATATCATTTCTTCCTTTAATAATTCGAAAGATTTCTGACATTTAATTGACCACGCAAATTTGACCTCTTTACGTAATAATCTGTACAGTGGCTCCAGTTTTTGAGAAAAATTATGAACATATTTAGAATAATAATTAGGTATTCCTATAAATGCTCGTAGTTGAGTTACGTTCTGCGGACGCGGCGCGTCTACAATCACCGCAATTTTCGTTTCATCCGTTTCTAAACCACTTTCACTAATCTTATATCTTAAATAATATATATACATTCCTTAAAAAATTCACATTTTGAAAAATTCAATCTAAACCCTGCACGGTATAACCTTTTTAAAACTTCCTCTAGATTACACAAATGTTCCTTTTCATCTTTCCCTGTTACCAGCACATTATCTAAATAATTAAGTGTTCCCCTAACACCGCTCTACAATATTTTGAAAAATAGAGCATGCTGGTATGGTTCCATAAGGCAACCTCTTAACACGGTAAATACCAAAAGTTGTGCTCCAAGCCAACAGATCACTAGTTTCTGAAGTTACTTCTAAGTGGTCGTATGTGTTTAAGAAATCTAGTTTAGTGAATCTCTTTCCACCTTGCAATGCTACAAAAATTTTGTCAATCCTAGGTAAAGGATGATTCCCATCCTTTAAAACCTATTAATTGTAATCTTATAATTAGCACAAACCCTGACGTCTTTACCATTACTTTTCATATTTGGTACAAGAGGAGTTCCCCAATTTGTATTTGGTACTTTTTCAATTATCCCTTGCTTTTCTAACTTATTTGATTCTAATATGACTTTATCTTTAAAAGCTAATGGTATTGGTCGTGGCTTATGGAAAATAGGAATAACATTCGTCATAAGTTCAAAAGAGACTTTTTCATATTTATGTTCCTAATTCAGACTTAAATACGTTTGAAAATTTACTAACTAATTCTTTCAAAGTCGTGTCATGCAATATTGCACCAATTTCTAAACTTGACACATTTAAATCAAACATCTTAAATAAATCTCTGCCTAATAACAATTGTTTAGCATTCTTAACTACTACTAACGTACAAACCTTTGTTAAATTATTTAATTGAATAGTAACTTGTATTTGACCTATGGGGTTGATACTAGTGCTATCGTATGTTTTTAATTTAATTGTTGTCGGTTTGAATTCTACATCCAAAAACTCTTATTGATACAACACAAAAGGCATGCATGTTAGACTAGCACCTGTATCTACCTCCATTAACATGTTTTTACCATTAATTAAAACATTTGTACCTATTGGTTTTATGTAGTTACTTTCTTCCGTTCCTGTAAGGTTGAACAATTCTAACTCTTGCCCTTCCAGATTAATGTCAGCTGCTACTTCAATGTAATTATTGGCTAACTTTTTGCACGCAGCGGTAATATGGCCTTTTCCATTACAATTTTTACATGTGAAATTCATAAATTTGCAGCTTTTAAAATTATGATTACCCTTGTTACACCTAAAACATAACAAATCTGCTGTTGCACTTTTGTCTTGCAGTTTCTTCTTGAACTGCTGCACTTTATTTATAGTTGTTTGTTCATTCTCTTTCAGTTTTGCTTCCTTTGCCAAAGCTAGGTCTAACATGTCTTCTAATGACCTCTTAGGAGTTTCTTCACAAAGTCTGTCTAATATTGGTCCTAATTATTAAGTACTCGTTCGTTCAAATATGTATCGAATCCGCATTCAGCTGCTAACTTTTTCACTTTAACACACCAATCATTTGTATTTTCTTCCCCTTGTCTTAAGGAATCAAAAGCAATACGCTTACGATACAGCGACCTTTTTGGTTGAAATTGTATTCCTAATAGCTTTGTTAGTTTTTGGTAAGTACTATCTCTTGGGCATCCGTGGATACATTACGTTCTTTAAAATATTAGATCTGCTGATGTTAGAAGAATTGGGACTTTACGCCGTTCCTCTATCAAATTTGCGATAAATTGTTCCAATCGCTCACTAAAAATTTCTCAATCTTGTCCCAGTTTAAATTGATCAAAAACTGCACTCATCGAAGCGCCAACTACTTTAATATTACTGCTAGTAATGCCTGTAGTTTCCATTTTCATCGTAATTATTATAAATATCACAATTGAATGATCTAACCTATCTATAAAAACGTGCTTCCTCTGCTTGTAAATTTCTGGAACTGTTCCCGACAATGGAAATAAACTTTTTATACTCGTCGCCAATTTGTGATGTACACGAAGACAACTTAAAAATGATTTAATTCGGCTAATAACAGAACGTAACATATTCAACTTAAGAAAACGCGCATCTTTATAAAAATGGCGAAACATCGACAACCAATACATTGTTGCCAATGTTGACTTAATATACTACACAGGAAATTCCCTTTGCAGTCTTTCGCCAATTGTACTAGACTTCGGATTGCACGAAATGCCGCGGACGTAGTTCCATACGTTACAGTACTGGGTTCTTAAGTTTTGATCATATCCTCAGGAGAACATCGTCAAAGGATCTTTGCAATGGTCTTTGAAATTGTTCAATTTGTATTTGTCGGGACATTTTTTCGATATTCGCCTCGATTGCAAATCGATGGAGACAAAAATGTATTAAAATTGTAAATAATATTTTATTATTCTTAAAGTCTTCTCCACAGTATTCTGTATTTTTTAATATTTTATTTTAAGAAAATATACATGTTTCGCTAATAACAATTAGCATCGTTAGTATATATAACGAATAAAATAGTTAACAAATTATAAATTAATGTCAATGAAACGTATTTGACAATTTAATACAGTATTTATTTTTATTTATTTAATACAAAAATACTGCATGATTTTTAAGAAACGTTTTAAATTCGCTTAATGAAGGCAAGTACTGATTACCTAATTACCTCAGCTGTTTCATTAGTTAAACTATTTTTTAAATAATGAAGTTTGCGAATATCAGTTATTTCATTGTTTTCGTGTATCATATTAACATAAGTGTTTTTAAACTATATCCGGGTATTGATGTCATCTGTGAATTTGACACTATTTATTTTGGGTAAGTTTAGATAACAGGCTGATTCAGTCTGCGTATTTATTTTCCGTTGTTTTGAATACTATTCACACTTAATTGACTAACAATACTTTGATTTGAATTTGATCGGGAAATTAAATTTACCGCTATTAAAAGTTTTGCCAATGCAATGGCATTCAAATAAGAAGTTTCAAATTGAATTAAGTCGTTTTCAACCTTAATCATATTATCATCAGTGCATATTTCGGCATGTACATTTTCGTAATCACTTAAGATTGTATAGTAACCACGTTTAATCTATCCTGCATTTCGATCATGTGATGATGTGAAACAACCTCTAAATCGTATGCTTGAAATTTAGTTAAATACGTATTAAATGTGGTCAATTTTCCTTTGATTTCTCTTTTTTGTATTAACGTGTTCATTTTAATTAAAATAAAAAAAAAACAATTTAAACCTTGAAATGATTGAATTGCTTGGCAGTTGATTTATAAAAATAAAATTACCTTATGTGAATGAAACAGTATTCGCTTTGTACTTACTTGGACAGTAAATTGAACAATAGAACAATAGAATAATAAGTAAATGCACTGCGTTTTATCATCTTGTTACAAATGGCCAAGCAGAGAGATTTGTGCAGATTTTCAAAAATTCATTATTAAAAATGAAATGTAACAGATTTGACATTGAAAGTAAGTTACAGGCAACTGTCTTTTAACTACGAAATTATTGTCTTCATAAATGCTAAATTTTTTATTACCAATAAAGTTAAAAAAAGTAGACATAAATGCAAATAAAAAATTCTATGAAATTGAATAAGGCGCTAGAGTAGAATGTAGAAACTATACAAGAAAAGTAAAGTGGGTTTTTTGAAGAGTCTTAGAAAGAATAGGCAGACTTTGTTACGTAATAAAATTAGATGACGGACGCATATGGCGACAGCAGGTCGATTAGATTGGGAAAATAGCTGAAAACACTGTAAAAGCACTCGAATTTGTGCACTCTAATGCACCCCCCTCGATACCCATATACAGGGTAAGTGAAAATAAACTAAATTCTAAACACCGTAGTGAGGTGCCTAACAAAAAATCAAATGCAGATTCAAGTTTCAAATCAGCAGAAATCACACCCACTAATGTAAATGAACCTACACAAACAGTCACAACTAAAAAACAAGGGAAACCACGTAGGTCTCAAAAGACGCCGAAACCACAAAGTGATTTGAAAAATTACGTTTAAAAACTAAAAAAACAAATCTTAGATGTTTTAGGGTAAAAGTTTTATACCTTATAATTTATTTTTCTGTATAGTAGAATAAGTTTTTTTGTTAAGGGGGAAGGTGTTACATGTGCAACATGTTTTAAGCATATACGAGTGGCAGAACTGCTACATAAAAATGTATTAAAAACAAAATAAAGATATTTATGTATGGCAGAAAATATAAGCAACAATCAAGTAACATCTGCTAATGAAGTTGCATAAATTAGAATTACCAGGTAGATACAGTGTTACAATATTTGTTATGATCCAATGAGGGAGGTGGAGAAAAAAAAGAAAGAAAGAATAAATTACTTAAATTAATTACCAAGATGTTGTTGCTTACCTTTCGGCTAGCCTCACCGTAGATGGTCGTCGGGTAAAAGAAAATCGTAAGACACCAAGTTTTCTTTAGGTAAGCTAAATGCCCAAGTGCGCCACTTTTTCTCGAATTTTTATCGCAGAAACACAGTCCCCCAAAAGAAACATAGTACGAATTAACAATAACCATTTATTAAAGATATTGATTAATAGCCAATTCCGGAACGGAAAAAGCCCAACGACGGTTACGCCACTGGTATAATCCGAAATTAAATTATCTTACATAACACCACAATAATATACATACAAGATGAAAGCAGGTCCCAAAAATAGACTCTGGGAGCCAAAAAAGTTTAAAGCGTTAATATTTAAAAGGTATCTCCGCGGCTACCGTAAATAGTAGCAAGACTTATCCGCGTTAACGTACGTAACACCGCCCGTGGACCTTGACGTCAAGTTCAGCACGACCGGTAATAAAAGTATCATTCATTTAGTTTACGAGAGACGGCATAGCTACCAAATTTCTTCCCTTGATAATGGCAATATTCTTTTATATGAAACAACAAGATAATAAGAGTATGTTACGTTAAATAATCATTCTAGATCAACCATTACAATTAAGGCGTCTGATAAACATCGTAATTAATTCTATTAACATTATAAAGAAAAATGACGTTAAATATTATTACTCAGAATTATTCAAGTTCCAAAAGTTCATTAATATCGTTCAATTAAAGAAATTAGAAATAATTGTAGTCGAAAAAAAATGTACCGGATGTGCGAGATAACGTTCGAACCACAAAAGTGTTTACAATATAAAGTCCGCACTGTTTCCACTTAAAACGCAACGCCGCGTACGTAGCGAGAGCAGCAGTCCTGACCCCGAAGCGCGTGGACGAAATGAGCCGACGGCTAGTGAATCTCCCGCGGTTCCAAGTTAATGATCTTATAAATACCTCGATACTTCATTCCCTCACTTTAGCACAGCGCCAACGATCCCCTGGGATCCTCTTTTTTTTCTCTGCGACTACGATTACCGCATTAGTTCAGCGATTCCAAAAGCGCACGGTCCACCATCTTCACCAGACTCGTAAGAAAATTCCCACAGACATGGTAGAAACCCCAACAGTACAGACGAAACGACGAAAGAACGAAAGAACGAAGGAACTAAGGAGCTAAAATAGCGAATATTAGTTGATAAGCCTCCATTTTCTTAACCACGTGCGAAATACTAACCTACTTTATGAGTTTTGTAGCAAAATACATCGCTCTGGTATTATATGCATCGAACGTTTAGTCGGATTTGTTATTGATTGCTAAAATAAAGCGTCGTTGTAGTAGATATTAAATGATGAAAGAGAAATTCCATGTTTCTTACCCATCCGACGTTTCCACGTTCCTTACACAACTAAACGACAGAATCAAATGAGGTTCGTAGATGGCCGACTACTCTCGAGCGCCCTCTGCGAGCGTGACTTAAAATCACGACTCGAGGTCCAGTAATTATCCGTTTTTACGGTAAGTTGCCTACTATCAGGCGGATTTTCGCTCAAGTTCGAATTTACACGTTACAACAGTTGACAGTTACAACAACATATCAAATCAAAGTATGTTAAATTATATCAGAGATATTCAATCCAAACCTCTAACCTTGCGAATGTAGGGTAAAAAAGCCAATTTCGGATTGGATTCGAGAGTAGAACTGTCCTTAGGTAATCGAGTACGCGGATGTAAACGACGATTAATAACTGTATGAATGTCTCGCTTCGTATAACCATTGATCACTAAGATGACAGAGTCTAGATTCTCAGGTTGGCAAATAGAAAAAGCACGATGAACGTTTTTGTGCAAGATGATTATGAACGAAGCATCAAGGTATCTGTCCCTATGGGTGGATTTGCAAACAAAATGGCCCAGAAGTCCGTCGGGCTTACAAGAACGTCGAGAAATAGAAGAGAACCATTACTTTCGATTTCCATAGTAAATTTTATATCTAAGCGTTCATTGTTAAAATGACCAAGAAACTTAGACAATTCGAAATGACCATGCGATCAAACAATAAACGTGTAGTCAACATAGCTAAACCAAAATGTAGGTTTTAATATTGATGATTGCAAAGCAACCGTTTCAAAACATTCCATATAAAAGTTAGCTACAACAGGTGATAGAGGAGAACCCATAGCAGCACCAGAAACCTGTTCGTAAAACTTGTTATCAAATTGGAAGTAAGTAGAGGATAGACACTTATCAATAAGAGGAACCAAACTCGAGCCCTTGCCATGTTGAGAGAGAATCTGTTCGATGATACTAAGCGAATCCTTAATAAGAACTTGAGTAAAAAGTGAAGTGACATCAAAGCTCACAAGAAGATCTTGGGGTTCAAGTTTTAAACGTTGAATAAAATGCTGAGAGTTGAGAATGTGACAAGAGGTTTTACCTGTAAGTTCGCAAAGAATGTTGGACAAGAACTTGACTAACTTGTAGGTAGGAGATTGGATAGAACTGAGGATAGGTCGAAAGGGAATACCTTGTTTGTAAATTTTGGGAAGTCCGTATAGACGAGGTGGTTTAGAATCTGATGGGGTGAGTCGACGTTTAGTTTCAGGAGGTAGATTGGAAAATTTGATGATTTGGTTGACTTCACGTTCAATCCTCGAAATGGGATTACGACAAAATAGAATTGTATATGATTCAAGGATTTTGCCAGTGTGAATACGAATGTGATATGAGATGTGGCGAGGAAGATGTCTAATTGAAGACTCTACAGCACATAAAATATCTTCTTTAGGAATACGTTTGGGAGCAACAGCAAAATTCAAATCCTTAGATAGCGCCGATTCTTGTTCTGAAGTGAGAGCCAAACTAGGTAAATTGACAACCGTTTTTAAGGAGATATTATTAGTGGATGAAACTTTACGATCCTTGGGTTCCAATAATTGAAACTTTTTAAGGTGACCTTCAGTTAGTCGTAGAGTTGTATCAGACTGCTGGTAAGTAATGTTGTCAAAGAGATTCTAATCATCCGGAGACAGAGTATTGGCCAACTCAAGATGAAGATAAAAGAATTGTTTTGAAATGGCGTCATGAAGTATTGGTGGAACCAATACATGAAATCCCTAAGAAATAGCAACACACAAGCATTTGAAGAATACTGTACAGCGTTCAAATCCACATACCCATAATTCATACTGTATAAATTAACATTTGGAAAACTTAGCCCCAAGAATTGTATGAAAACAATAAAGTCATAGATATACTAGAAATTGTAAATGACAAAAAAGGCCAGAGGCTGATCACTTAACATGGCCAACTATAATAGCGTAATAAAAGCAATCAGATTGACCAGTTTGTTACCCACACTAAGCAAGATATTAGATAAACTGTGCACATACCAACTCGACCACTTTCTCACATGTAACAATCTATTAAATAAAGAACAATGTGGTTTTAGAAGGGTCACAATAACAATGGTTATAACGAAATAAATAAATTGTTAGTAGACATTGGACATATTCGTTTTTCTAATTCATATTGTTTCCTGTTTCTTCTAATAAAACTATTTTCTTAGTTTTCTGTATTATTATTTAAAGCGTTAAGGTTTAATAACTCAATGACGGCAAATAATGTTTAAAGGCGATACCAAGTGACTTAGTGCCACGCGGAAAAAAACCTTTTTTGATACTTCTGTCTCTTCTCTCATTAGGGGATACGCAATATTAGTTTTACAGTTGATAATTTTTAGTTTTTGATGGTGTCCTTGTTTTTTGTATGTCTTTAGAATTAGTCGTAAAAATGTTTGCTACTCGATGCGCTTTTGTATTAGTTTATTAATCATTTCAGTCTTAGAAATGCTTTTTTCTCTTCTGTTAGTCATATAATAAATAATCATTCCTCTCATTCGTTTTTTTTTGTAGTTTGATAATAATTATATTTTTTCCAGGTGAAATTAATTTAAGTTTACCCAAAGTAAAAAAATCTATAATTAAGAAATAATATAAAAAAATGCATTCAAAATCTAAAAAAAATTTAAATTAAAGTTGTTATTTAGAAATGTATTAGGGGTTCACAGATTTCAAGTACGTTAATGGATTTTAAGTAATCCCAAAAGGAAACTGTTAGTATCGTTAAATCGGTCAAATTTCCGTTTTTTTGGACATATTTCAAACATCGTTAATACGTAAATACGTAAAGTTAAAATGTACAACCTCTAAAATCCTTGTAAAAGTACTTTTTGAAGCTAATAGCTCACGGTCTGATAGTCTGTAAATGTGGTATACTTGTGTTGATTCAAACCATCTAAATAATTTATGTTTTATAAACGTTAAACGAGTGGTCATTTTTTATGCTTTTTACTATCCCTGATTTTACATGCACAAAAATTCTCAACATTTTAGAAAAACGTATTATAATTTATAAGACCGATTATATTAAAATCAGTTGCGCATTTTCTGTTTTGTTTCTGTTACTATTCCATTAGGGACAATTCTTTAATAGGTATATTAATATATAACAGAACTGTAGTGTTCTTTGTATTTGTAGATAAGTAAGTTTAAAGATGGGCAATTATTGTAAAAAAACCAGTATCGAACATTTTTACATATATGTACTCTATTTGTACATTGCACTTGCGTAAGAAAAAGTATGGCGTACATGCCTCTTAATATTATACAGCGTTGCTACTAATTATTTTTGTACAACAGCATTATATATAAAATAACACTTCCTCCCTTACCAGGTAAACACATTCCCTTAACACAAGTATAATCTTTCCTAAATGTAATTACAAATTCAACCTCGAAACTAGTCACAATTTAGCTCTTCTGATGTATTGTTTAGTTTTGGTTCATTTTCGCTTGATATGTTAGTTTCCGTTACAGTTACTATCTGTAAAACCTGGCCAAACAGTGTAATTTGTCTAACTTACTAGTTACATTTTCAAATACGCACTTATTTTCTCAAATATAATTTTGCCACTTACTCGCCTTCACAAAAATATTTTAGGTTCATTCTCGTTATGCAGATATATTTTGGCATTTGTAATGTCAACGTATAGAGATTCAAGCAAGCTCAGGTAAGCGGTGAGAGTAACTATGACTCTCTTACTGACACTTTCATCTACGCTCCTACTCATCTTGGCTGTTTAGGGATATCTGCCTTTATATCACAAGTGCCCCCCATATTGTTCAGGAGAAGTGTTCGGTGTTAAATAACCAAAACTAAGTAAATTTATATAAATACAATTTTGAAATTCCGACACCAACAAACAACATTAAATTTATTAGTCCCAAAAAAGTGGCAAACACCATTATACCTCAAAGAAGTCGAAAAGCAGCGGGCAATGATGAAACAACATATATGGCACTCAAAAACATAATTAAAACAACCGTGCAATATATAACAAGAGTTTTTAATGCAATATTAACCTACCAGTATTTTCCAAATGCATGGAAAGAAGCGATTATAATTATGTTGCCAAAATCGATTAAGATTAAAGTAGACCTCAATAACTACATGTCAATTTTGGAGTTACCTGCAATAGCAAAAAAATTCAAACGGATCCTGATTGGACAACTAACTCCGCTGTTGAATAAAGTTAACGAACAGTTTGGTTTCCGAAAAGACAAGTCAACTACATTGCAACTGATAAGAGCGATAGACTCAATTGCTAAATATCGCAATATTCTAAAAACTACGGTTGCTGTATTTTTTGGTACCGAAAAAGCGTTTGAAAAAGTATGGCACGCGAGGGTAATTTACGATGTGATGCTTATGGCAGCTTACATAAATATTAGTCATGTCGTCACAAAAGTGCAGCGGCAAATTGATACTGCACTTTCGTAGTGTTTTCGATGGCGAATGAAGATCAACCCTACCAAATCAGAAGCGATAGTATCCACTGCAAAACGCACGTGCAACATAAAGCAGGTTAAAATTGCGACAGATTCATTACCTTGGAAATCTTTTATAAAATACCTAGGAGTCATTATTGACCAAAATCTAAAAATGCACCATCTAACCCTCTCCCATACCGACAGTGTCGAGCTGGTTGCAGGCGAACGGAGTTACTAAGCCACCTATACATTGTAACGTGGCAATTTCCTAAAAGTTGCACGATTGTTGACCACGGAAAGCGAAGCCAGAAAAGCCTACTACTCAGAGCCTTTACTTTCCCAAGCTTTGTCGCGGGGTTTTAACCGGTGTTACTCTTCAGAGTGGGGTTTACTCACAATAGGTTTTACATTACTAATTTGGACATTTAATTATGTATGCGACTAACTAACTAAGTCTTCGCGAAAAGGTTAAGCTCGTTTAGAGCACAAACATTTAAGAACCTATTATCTCATCGATCTAAGCTTTTCAAAAGTTGGATCTGCTTAAACACTAAATCGTTTCTAAACACCCAATATTAAAACAATCGATTTCCAGTTAACAATTCACATTAAGATCATACATTTACCTGACAGTTTTCCCGATTCTCATCTTTATGAGCCTATTAGAAACGGTGATCTCGGCATTTTTAACTTTCGAATGATTGCTCCAGATATCCTAAACCGACGAATAAGAAAACTGTCTGAACAAGATTCACTTCTTGCTTTAGCAATTTGCAACCACCGGCATACCACCAAACTTCTTAACATGAACTCAAGTGGCGGTGTAGGAAAATCAAATATAATAAACTCGAAACATCTTACGCTGGTAATAATCTAATCCAGGATTTTCTTAACAAACCGCCAGCCAATTGGTCGGGGTCAGATTTCATTAGAACTGTGCACCTGAGATTTAATATACTACCTTGTTCCGGTGGCATTCATAAGACCGGAATTTATGTCCTCTGCCGGAGTAGCCGTGCTCAACGGGAGAGTGTCTCACATATTATGCAAAAATGCCTACTATTACATAATCATAGAATAAATAGACACGACCATATTGTTAAAAAAATCTAAAAGTTCGTAGAGAAAAATGGTTTTGCCACTGAGATGGAGCCTGGTATCAGGGATACTAACGGTCGGTTTCGTAAACCCGATATCATATGTTTCAAAGGAAATACAATCACTATAACTACTAACCTTTCAAAGACGCCCTTTTGGACCAATACCCAAATTTAACATACATCAACATAACCATAGGGTTATGTTGATATTTGTAAAATAACAAAAGTGGTGCCGCTTGCATTAACGTACTCAAACTCAAAACCACCCAAATTAAGCAGCTTATCAACAACACCATAATCGCCTCCATTCTAATACACAAAATCAACATCATATGGGATAGACTCCATAGAAGATGAATAGCTAACAGAGTTTGGGACAACTCTAGTTATAATTATATATATATTGTACTTAACGATCACTCCTTACTATTGTATGTTTTTTTTATGTGACAGGTTTGTTTATATTTTGATCGAAAAATTTGTCAAGTCTTAAATAAATACGTTTTATCCAGATGCCTGACATCTAATTGGTGACGCGTATGAATAAATTAACGAGATTTTCAACTTGTTTCTACCTACTATCTAGCAAAACCACAGCCAAGGGAAGAGACGGGAAAGCAAACTCTGTTGAGCTTGAATCTAGTTTGGTATTATAAGGTGCAACATAGGTAGACGCCTTGCCAAATTAACCTGTGTATGTATTCTAATAACCGATTCAGTCCGACCCGACCAACTTGTTATTTTCCCTGATTATTCTTCTTCTATTTCGGACGTTCTACTTTAATCGGCACCGGTTCTAATAATCCCGAATGCTTTTTTTTCCTAACCTGACCAAGCCGAGCTCATCTTCCTACAATCATTAATTTGATCATCCATCTCGTAATTTTGCTTGTCATTTTATTGTACTAAGGATAATCGAGTATATTCGCTATTGGTATCTAAGTAGTAATCGTAGCAGTTATCCACACCAAGGAAGGCATTAAGACGAACAAAGTCTTCCTAGCACCTCTCTGGAAGCGATTCGACTGCTACAGCATCCGAAAATAACAACAACGAGCATAGAAGTACTTGTTCTGACATAGGTAAAAATCTACGTAGTTAATTTAATCCGAATTTAAGTTCGCTCGCAGCGTGTCCGCCGCCATATTGACCTCTACTAATTGTTTTTTGACACGGCATAATTCCCAATAATTCCAGTGGCGTGGAGATCTGAAACGACGGAGATTTTAGTTAATTAACCAAATTAACTAAATCTTTATTTGCCCTACAGTTAAAATAATGTTGTATTGTATTGGGAATACATTTTTAATTTTAGTTCATATATTATATATATATATATGTATATATTTTTTATTTGATTCATTATGTTTTGTTAAATTGTGTAATCTTCTTTTTCTACCGCAGCTACCCGGAAGAAGTGACGACAAGTGCGTTTTACAAAAAAGTATGACATAGATATCCCCTAATGTTACACAGCGCGTTGCCACTTCTCGTATTGGTATGCGTAGCAACATTTAATAAAACAACAAGAAGAATATTTACAATTTGTTTTACACAAAGACAAAGGATAACTTTAGCACACTAACTACACCGTCGAAAAACGACTGCCAACCTATTAAACAAACGAACAATTAAATTGCAAATTATTATTTTAACGAAAAAATAAATTAAAACTAGTTTAGTGTTTTGTAACTGTTTTGAGATCTTTTTTTCTAATATTTTTAATACTAAACCATGCTTATTTCTTGTTTAATTTGATGAAAATACTGATTTTCAAGCATGTCTCAATTTTTAAACTGGTTTTTGGCGAACTCGATTTTTCCTATTTATTCTGCTGATTTGTGCACTTTACTCATTCCTTTATATCTCTTCTAATAATAAGTTATTAACTTATATTGTTTAGTTGTTACTATTTGAGTATGCTAAAATGTGATTATTTAATGTAAATAATTATATTTAAAAACCATTAATTGTTAATTTACTTAGGTTCATCATTGACATTGATATAACAGGCAACGTTTGATAAGATTGACTAAGAAAGTACAGACATGATACGTTTACTACAGAACACAGTGCTTTCGTAAAACTTTTAGATTTCCGCAAAAACAAAACGAATAGTTCAATTGATTTTCAAAGCGTTGGCATCAGTACAAATGTCCCACATTTCTCTATATGTATATGGGAGACATTTATTAAAGCGATTGCATGGTTCGAATTACAATCAAACGGTATACGGTTGAATTGGTAAAGTTAATTTCCAAGTTCTATACAACGTTAGATAATAATCTACATAAGTTGTTTGCCGATTTAACGTACTTTGGTAGAAGTACATAATTATAACAATTGATAACGTAAGTGCGCATTGCAATTCTCACAGAACGTTCTACATAATCTTTTCAGCAGACCATTTTCTAAAATGTTTTTATTGCTTCTGATGACCTAAAATAAGTTTATAAACAACTGTTTCATATTTGTGTAAGATATAACTTTAATTTTTTAATTTTATTTAACTGTTATTTATATTCGGTTATGCGCTTTTTTATTGTACTATTTTTCTAAAAATTATATCACTTAGGCTTGGTTTAAAGGGTTAAACTCCACGTTAACTAAATAACGGTTAGTTTTAAAATTTTGTCATATTATTTAGCACAAAACCAATAACCAATGAGATGACGCATTAAATAATATAATTTTAAAATAAAATAGATTCATGTATTTACTTGGCATCACTGTAAAATGCCATTGGTGTAAAAAAGATAATGTACAATAAAAAAAAGTACCGCGCGGTTATCAAATTTTTAATAAAAGAAGGAAATATGCCTAATCAATGAGAACAACGTTTGCGTATTCCACTGTAAAAAAAAGTGGACAGAATTGAAATGATGACATCTCAGCACATTTGATATGTATTTTTACAACACTTTTCATTTAATTAATTATAGAACTTGAGACAAGCGATTCTATCAAGCGGCTTTCTAGTTAGATGTAAATGGGTACCTCTTCTAACAGTTTACTTAAATTGAACATCAATCGGTAATATAGTTTATAACTAAGTTTTTCTCCAACGGGTCCTGTTGGCCACATCCGCGATCATAGGTTGTTGTAGAACTAATCGATCGTTACCAATCATGCAGTAGGCGGACTGTAATGTAATTTCGTAGGCAAAATAAATACAACCGTAACAAGTTTTTCTATTTTTTGAGGTCGTGGTGAGCCAGTTACCTGAAATTTTAGGGTGACTGAATCACCCTGGTATATGTTCTGACCTGAAAAAATTAGAAATATTTTGAGATAACTGAGTGATTTGCTATGATACAGGGAATGTAATAAAACCATGTCAAAAGTAATGCAAAAGTTTGTTCATATTTCTAAATGTAATAAAAAATATGTCAATTTTTGGAACAAAGTATGACCCTTTCTTGTTGAGCAGCTGAGGTTTTGCGAGAGTTTTAAAGATCTCAGAGTCATCGGGGATTTTAGGTCAGCAAAATGCAACTGGTTAGCTTTCTTTATATGACTAATTTGAACTTTGCTTTCGTCAAGTGACAATACTTTACCAGAATAAAACTGACTGTCGCAGTTTAGAATAAGAAAATCCTTTTTTACAATTGCCACTGTTTCAGTAGCTTCGTTTTTTGATTGTTCAATGTTTATTTTACTCTCATACTGAGAACTACTACCCATATCGGGTAACTTTGAAGCCAGTTTCTTTACATTTGTACGCTTTGTTTTTGATTGTTTTTTCACATTTCCTGTTTTCTATCTTTCCTTTAACTGCCCTTCTAGAATCTTCTCTTTTAGTCTCAAAAATATTCAGTTGTTATTTTTTATGTTCCTGAAAAAGCTTTCTTTACTTCTCTGGTGAGGATTAACCGTTGATGGTTCTCTTTGAATTCTCATAATTGGAGAAAAGCATTTTAAATGATTATTTGATTGTACTCGTAATGTCATCAGTCCTAGGATTCAAAAACCCTGGGATATCTCAATATTGCAATTCATTTATCTGCCATATGACAAAGGTGTCATCAACGTATCAGTACCAGCAGTTGGGTTATAGATAAAATGTGGATGTTTTTTCGAGCTTCTTCGGAGAGGAATCGCAGGTTTTGTTATGTGTGATTATAACGTGAAGCTAAAAAAAAGCCGCCAAGACGATGAAAAATTAAAGTCGAGGGATACCGTCTAACTCTCCCCGTAGTAAGAAAAGAATAAATAACACTACAAAAGTAATAACACCGAATATATATATATATATATATATAGACATATAAACCGGTTGCTGTTGAGCCCGTAGAATATATAAACGCTACGCTCTTTAGCCCGAAGAAACGCTATTAAGCCCGGTTTCGGCCTCATCTACGTATCCATGTGTATATAATCAAAATACGATTATATAAGCATCAAAACGTGTAAATCCAAAAATGTATCCGGGCTTCATATTGTACCGTTTATATCTGCATTATATATAAAATAGTTCAGAGTTAGTCGCTGCAGAGGTCGCTTTTATATACAAACTGTCTACAGACACGGACGGTACGTTGTGTAGCCCAACATGCGACAACGTTGGACGGGCTTAATAACAAGCAGTAAACGTATACTCTAAGTGTATTTTACTTTAGTATGAATTTTATGCACTTTTTGAGTATCATCACGTTTTAATAATTTTTCACAAAAACAATACAAACGGTTTTAGTCAAAAATCGGAAGTTGATTTTTAAAAACGTTTGCAATTTCTATGTGATGCTTGTACGTACATATGTAGAATGTGGTACTTTTATAACTATTAAATTAAATAAAGTGTTGAAAAAATTATTTGAAAACCTCTAAAGAGATTTGGATCAAAAGTACAATATAGGTAGCTAAGACACTTTAAAGTTATAAGAATGATTTGTTGGTTCATTCATGATGTGATACCTATAAAATAATTTGAAACATAAATACATACATTTAATAAAAACGTTATAACGAAAAAGGTATGTCTTAGGATATGATATTAGCATTTCTCATATAATTTTTTTCTTTTAAAATCTTTAAAAACAATGTAGGAATCTCGTTTTGTAGTGTAAAAATTCTTAGAAGCATGGAATTTTTTTAGTAGTCTGAAAGAGTTTTGTAGAATCAATTGGAAAATATTACTTCTCGTGAAATAATTATGGAAAGTTATGATAATTTTGCAGATAACACTGTACAATTAAAAAAAATTAAATTTGGTTTTACCAACACAAAGCTTTTACAAACAAAATTGAAAAAAAAAGAATTGTCCTAGCAGAAAGAGAAACAAAACTTACAGCCATAAATTTTAAAATCGACACAGAGTTTTTAAGTAATTATGATGACAATTTACTTAAAAGTTAGAAAAATAATAATTAAGACAAACAGTTATTCCACTTCTTACAAGAAATAAGCTATTTTTTTAAAGTTTGAGTAATTTCATATGAAATTGTCTAAAAGTAAAAGCTGACTGAGTCCTAAAAAAGAAATCTACGCACATTTAGTTTTGGTAAACGCCCGTTGTCACCTGACCGAATTGAAAAACATAATTTTTATGCTTTTTTTGAGTGCACAACGAAAATTTATTCAATACCGATCAACAATGAAAAATTGAAAGTAGTAATACTTACAGGTAGGTTTTACCTCAGTCGAAAGTTAGCTAATCTCCGAACTTGATGTACCTAAAAAATAATATTAAACCCAGATCGGAACGAGCATATACGTTTAACACAAATAAAAACGTTTGTTTAGCATCCAATAATTACGAACGTAAGTGCGCAGCGTTTCCCTGTGACTTAATCAATTAAATTTTCCATGTTTGTCTTCGCAAAAGAAAGGATTGTCCTGGCGGTTCTCGACCTTTGACAGTGGATATGATAAGGACGTATCAATACTTCGACGTCATGGAATATTTCGAACAAGACCACCTGTTAGTTATCTTGGATGATAACGCAGAACAATTGGTGGCTACCAAAATCCGCTATAGAAAATTAGTAGATGTCAATTTAAACCCTCAATAAAGAAAATTGTATACCACTTACCCCGTTTCAACCTTCCACAAATAATCGCATATTAAATTAGCAGCGTGACACAATCTAACGGTGAAGGTTAGCCCGGGCGTACAAGTAACAAACTCGCCAAATGATCTAATGCAAAATGAATTGCGGGAATGCTGTCGAAAATGTGACAGTCTGGCGCAAGAGCAGAAAGGTCCTGACAAATTTCATACTAACAAGAAATTTTCCATACTCGCGAATTGAACTACTAATTTATTTTTTTAACGTTACAATATATTAGCAACGACCGGTGAAAACGGAGAACATATGGTGGATCCTGATGTTTGTGAGTAAAACTTTTCTCGAAAACTAAACCATGTAGAAGTCAAACATTTTTCGACAATAGTTACTATGTCGCTTGAAATATTAATTCTCGTTGAATAAAGAGCTAATCATTTTAATTAAATCAGGTACCGACACGTTAGTAAACAAAGGCTCAACATTAAAATTAACCAGAACGTCAGTCGGTTGCAAACGAAAAGCATGCAGTTTCTGAACAAAATCCGCCGAATTGAGTAGAAATAAATCAGTCTTCCCTGCCAAAGGTCATAATAAACTTGCAAGATATTTAGAGATTTTATAAGTAGGTGAGTTTATAGCGCTGACAATAGCTCGAAGAGGAGGAATATTGGACTTATGCATTTTAGGTAATCCATAAATCGAGGAGAATTATGCACAATGGAAAATTGCGTTACAAATGCAGCACGTAGAAACCTCAATTCTACTATATTTTTTTCGTCTTTTGGCTTGTTCTTCTTTATTTTTTATAATTCTTTCAAGTTTTGCATAGATGATTTTTTTCCAATTTAAGGCAAGGTTTTTCTTTGATTCATTTCTGATCTTTATTTTCTGCTTTTAAGTTTTGCATCTTTTGCTTCCAACTTTTTAATTTTTTTCTGTAAATTTCTTTTTTAGATTAATCTCATATTAGTACACAATTAATCAATTACTTTGCCATTTTGCTAAATATATACATAATTATTATACTTATTTACGAGTATAAAAATCAATGTCGGGATTCTTGTGTTAATTACTGTATTAACACTACTTGTTGTAAACTTATTTTAACTTGATTTAATATCTTGTTATGCCACTTTGGCTACTTTATTTTGTTGTTTTCAAACAACCATTTAGTCAAACTTGTATAAATATGAAAAGAAAAGAGTTACATGTAACTAAGACATTATGCTAGATTCTGATGTTCTTTATGCCGGTAAACTACCAAAGCTCATTATTTAAAATAACGCAACAAAGAACTACTCGAAAGGATGTAATCGGATTTTAAAAGCAACGTTTATGTTGTCATTCTAAAGTAATACCTAGGAAAAACACGAGCTTTTTATGGTAAACGATGATAAGTACATATATCATAAAAGAAAACGAAAAAAGTAAACTTTTCAGCACTACATCATATCATTTTAAACAAAACGTGTTTTTCTCTTTTTTCTCAAGAAGGATCAAATTTTATTTTTACAGTAAAATATATCTTTGAGTTTTCTAATAAAATAAAATTTGACTGCTTCCGTAATTAGCAGTTTTATACAAAATAGACATCAAATCCTTTAATTTAAAATTTTCGCAACTTGGTCGAAGTTTTATTGGAAATTTTATAGCTTTTTAGTTATACTGAAAGTGCAACCATACCTTAGAATTTCATTTAAACTTTAATAATTTCATAATGCTTAGATGGAATTTATACATTAAACTAAATATTGTAATAAAATACACGCATTAAACACCAAAAAATCATCATATCAAAACCACTAAATCTTTTCAACAAATCTGAATTATCATTTCGATTTGTTCAAATAACTTATTCGAAATATTATCATAATATACTAATGCATTGTTCCGTTTCTATCCTTTATTATTCATTCTCTCTGTGCTATTTTCTGTTTCATGAAACCATAATACAGACAGGGATTCAAAATATATGCGAGAAAGCTGCATGTAATGTTTGCATCATCTCTAGAGAAATCCTATAAAATATTCTCTAACGAGTCTCTGAATGACCCCCTATCTTTAAAATACGTGAATTAGTAATAAAAATCAATATCCTATTTCCGTTAGAAGTAGGAGCTTAGTTTTAATTAGTTTTAAAGATTGAGTCGTAAAATATATTATTCTAAAGACTTATAAAGTCGTAAAGAGTTAGGTGTTAAGTTTAATGACGTTTAGTAATAAAAATTTGTAGACTTGTTAAACATTTTCTTATCACTTGGTTTATGTGTGTACTGTAGATGTTTAGTACGTACCTTAAACCTTTCAAAATTTCATCTGTTAGTGGTTGTGCGCTTAGGGATAGTTAAGAGAATATCGGTGCAATTTAACCTTAAGATAACTGTCGTGTTAATGGTTGTTTCAAGTTTCCCAAGTAGTTATTTATCAATTTAAATTAATGGTTATATCTTACTAGGCAACGTAATGGCTAGCAAAATCTTTTAATTTCAAATATCAACGTTTTTAAACTCACTTTTTATAAAAAAAATTTAAAAATTTAATTAGGAAAATATGTGAAGTATTCTTCACGAATTAGGTTTTCTCTAAATTTTATTAAAATTACATTAGTGTATTATAATTAAATATTGCTATTTAGAAAAAAAACTTCCAGTGATTTATGTTTTTAAGAAACAAAGGGTCGGTTTACTATTGCAAAGTTGCTAAATTTTGTGTACTTTAATCCTACACAAACAAACTTAACTTACACGTAATGGTGTTTCAATAGATATCGGAAAACTGAACAGTCTGATTTTATCAACTTCGTCGCTGTTACAATTTGTTCAATTATTAGAAACTCAAATTTATAAATATTTGTTTATTAATTAGTTAATGGCGTATTTTTCGAAAAAATATATCGCATTATTTTTGATCAAATGACCTGGAAGCACTGATATCTATAATAGTTGGATAACGGATACTATAGACTGCCATTTACGCTTTTAGAAAAACCATCAACGCCACTCATTACTGAGACAGGAACTAAATTGTAGCGCTCTCCACGACATTCGAAACAACACGTGATGCAAATAACTACACTTATTTGTGGCCAGTGAATTGGGCCATCAATATTATTATTTTTCTAAGATATTTTCTAAATATGTCGAAAAATTTTTAGAAAATTGTTTAGACGCATCGGTTGTAGATTTTACTTTGGATTCTGATTTGAATATATCTATCATAGTTACAATTGTATAATATTGTTTTGAATTTTCTTTATTTATTCGCAATTTTCAATTATGCGTTCGATCTTTAAATCTACGTAAACATACGGATTTTGAAATTTTTAAGTACTTATTAGTGGATGATGTATGTGTGACTTAATTCTTGAACGACTTAAAATAACTATTTAAATGTTTTTGTACGATACCATTAAAACTAATTAAAATTTGATTAAAGCTATTAAATTTTACAAAATTTTATAGTTTGCAATTCCGTAAATTTTTGTCCAGTTTCATAAAACTTTATAAAATTATTTTCCTTCAACAAAATGAGTACATATTATCATAAAATATATTTTTTATTTTTGTTTTGAAAAATAGCTTAGTTCTCATCTCAGTATTCTGAGGTGCTGTCTTCCACGCAGTCTAACCCCATATTTTAAAATTTTTCTTACAAGTTATCAGCTATCCATATTATTATAGATATCAGAGCCTAGAAGATACAAAACAGATAAATAAATTGTTGATAGAGGAGGGATAAAAAATTAATAAAGTACCAACACTAGATAAATTTAAGGAAGTGTTTAAAATGATTTAAAAAAAGCAACGATAAGATTTATGAAGAAATTATACAAGAGAAAAATGCATAAAACATCATACTTAAACATTTTAATACAAAAAATAAAAAAAAATATTAGGAAACGGTTTACCATTTTTGTGTAACATTATAGAATACTATGACACTATTTCAGGTCTTGTTATTAAAGTTTCTTTCTTTGAAGTTTTGAAAAGCGAAAACAATTTGCACCTTTTTTGACATTTTCCCTACCGAGTCCATTTTTTAATGTTATTTAGAAAATGAGTGCACATAAAATGAATACGTGTTAACATTGTTTTTAAGAAAATAAATCGACGCAAAAATCATAAATATAAAGTAATAAAAGTAAAAAGTTTGGTCGCTGTTTCTCAATAACAATTTATCAATAACCTACCACGAGTGCACGGCAATTCAGTATTCAGTCCCAATCTCTGAATTACATATTTTGCACGTCGCTGTAATATCAGTCTTTTTCCTAATCTAACTTTAGAAAGCGTGCAGGGATTCCCTACCAAAACAGGAACTAGTCCAATTTTAATTGAGTACGGTACACCAACATAGAAAATTTGGAACAGTAACGTAAAAAGAACGAGATGGCAACACAGATTAAGACAAGCAAAAATCATAACTTGAACGAACAAAAACCTACAAAAAGACCAAGAAAACAATGAGGAGGTAATAGAACAAGTTAAAAGAGATGTATTAACAAATGTTGAAGTATGAGAATGTTTTGTCTCAATCTGCAAACTGCAGAATATAATAATAGTAATAACAAACTACGATGAAGACAAGGAGAAAGAATAAGCACTAAACTAACGGACATTAACAAAAAGGAAGATAAAAATCACAAAGCAGTAATAAACCTGGAGTAGAAAGAGGATATACTACCAAAATGCTTATGAGAAAGATAGAGAAGCCAGAACTAACTTTAAGCCTAGGAATAAGAAACATAAAAGAAACGTTTAGCGTCATTACAAAGAAGAAGTGCAAAAACTAGAGAAATCTGGTTACTAGAAGTGGCACCATGCATATTTAGCAGAATTTTAGGATAATAAAAAATAGCATAATAATACTTTTGAACGCATGAATGTATACTATCTTAAAGTTTTGGAAATCATGAGCGCGGTAATTTTATTCAATTCAATTTGCCTTGATTTTATATACTTTTTTACGCTGTGGTTCACTTTCAGTTATATACTGTTCTGTTTTACCACAACTCAACTATTCTTTTTTTAGAGTGTTTATTAGTTTATATATATTAGAGTATGGCTCATTGAGTGTAAACAAAAAGCATCTTTATTATTCGTGCGTGGTATATCCTGTTCTACCAGATTTGCACACAGGTTTCTAGAAAACAATCGTTGTTTTCACAGCCGTCTTCTGTCGAGTCGTTCTATCCAAGTATCATTAAACTAAATTATTGATTGCTCCGACAATTTCTCATTTTCTAAATATAACTGGCAAATAAATTTTCCTATGCAACAACAACGTTCTCCTCTGTGACAAAAACGAAAGCAACAATTTGCCACAATATTAGAACAAAATAATGATTCTCGGTATACCTTGTCTGTAGTTCTACAACTTGGACATTTTCTTCAGAGGCATTGTGTTTGTAAGAATATGAAATTCCTAATGTCATTTTTGTAATTAATTATTTAGTTAGAAAATAATTGTGCCCTAATTGCACAAGAATTTCTCTATAGTTTTACATACTAATCTTTTTCAGGTCATAAGATCATAGCGTCCTATATAAAGATATTGTCCGCTCCATGCAAAATCTAGAGCTTTAATGTTAACAGGAATTTCTCTGTAGTTTTACTTACTAATATTTTTTTTCAGATTAGACAACCATAACGTCCTATATAAAGATTTTCTCCGCACCATGCAAAATCTAGAGCTTTAACTTTGATTTTGCCTTTGTTCAGAACGTCTACCAATTTAAAATTAAAGAGTTTCCGTATTTGTTTTCCCTACCGTTTATGTTTCCGAATTTAAACTTTTATTTTGTTCATCATAACCCCTAGAATTTTAATATTTTATAAGTAAATATATTTATTTGCTTACCCGTACCAATCGTTAAACGTAAAGGTTTTCCTTACAAGCTTCTTATTGTTTACGGACCTTGCATGGCTAGCTTTTAATAGAATTTGAATAACTGCTATTCCAAGAGAAGGAAGGTCCAAGAATTTTTTTACGTAAATGTAAAGTCGGAGGAAAGAGGAAATAAACCAAATATAATTAATATCAAATTCGATTTACTGATCTTAGAATAACAAAACGAAGTAAAATTAACAACAAATTAAAGTTCCACTTTGTACACACACAAGTAAATAGTTTCGTTTAATCAATTGAGGGCCTTAGAATAAAAGGGGTCTATGTGCAAGTCTCACTGTTTTGAGATATTTGCTTTCAAAGTTAAGTGAATATTGAAAACTCCAAGTAAAGGGTCAGTTAGTTTTCTCCAGTTTATTGCTTACTAAATTGTTTGTCTTAGTTTGTATTTTATTTGATTTATTAAAAAAATTCTCAAAACTGCTTGAAAATTTGAAAAATGTACTGATACCCTTTTTATTCCAATTTTTTTATACGACATAATAACAATATTACTAAATATTTTCACGAATACGTATTTATTTAATTCAACAATATTTAACTTAACCACTATTCGTAATCGGAATACAGAATTGAATCAACATTATCGCTATCGCCGTGTTTCTCTTCCTCGCTTTCAATTTCTTGTTGATTTTCCTCTATCTTTGCTTTCTTCTTTCCCCGTCCGCTCGAGTTAGTCTGACTCATTCTTTTCTTCTTTTCTTTTGCTTCATACTGTATATTCTTATAGAAGTTATGATACACAGGTGAAATATACTCCAAAAGTGTTTGCAGATTGTTTCATTTCAGTTTGTTGATTTTCGAAGTATCGTGGTGTAACTGGCTGAATGTGCTTTAAAAAGTCAACGACGGCCGACCAGTAACTTTTGTAGGACAGATGCATTTATTAAAGGGGAAACTCACATTCAATGTTGGTTTAAAGTAGAAACAAAATAATGACTCTGCTGACTTGCTAAAAAAGAAATATTGAATTTCCCTCCATTTTATTACATGCTTGTCGGTATCTTTTTTAGGATCGCTGATTGCTTCGTTCAATTTAGAAAAACTGTAAAAATTCTCCTTCCTCATCTCGCGAACAGAAAATTTTTTAGAATAAATATTTGAGGAATTTTCCGCTTAACTCTTTCTATAATTCCAAAGTCGCGGTCATATATGCATGTCCTGGTTACAAAAATTTGTGATGGATTTCTTTAATTTTCGTCGCTTTTGTTAAAAACATGACCAGTTTTACTATGTTCTTGTTCTTGTTCTGACCCCCACACGAATCGCTGTAGAAAATAATCTTTGTGAAATTTTGAGGTAAAGCATTATTAATAAAATGAAGCAGATATGACCCTCTGGAGGAAACCGTTTCATCCTAAACATATATGTTTGACTTGCCAGTTACGAGGTTATGAATGCAAAAGTTATAAGTCCATAGTTGCCTCAGATAGAATACTTTAAATGTCGTTATGAGAAGTGTTGCTAAAGCTTGTTGAAGATCGGAGCATAGGACACATGTATTTTGAGAGTCTTCATGCTCCTTAGCATCACTTTTCTTAGGCCTTTTCTGCCTTTCTATGATGGAAGGCCCGTTGCATCTTGGCGTCTTTAACTTTCTCTTCGTCCTGAGAATGTTTTATAAAGCATCACATTTGCAGCATGTGTCGGAGTTAGGTCTATGAAACCGTAGGTTAAATTCAGTATTGAACATGAATCTGTAATATGATTGTTTTACAGGGACAGCATTCCTTTCTTTGCAGAACTCGGTATACAGATTGTACATTGTTGTGATGTTAAGCTCTGGTGACAAATACCGAGTGTTCAAATTTGATTGCCTGGAGTAGTGACTCCTGTATTTGGGAAAAATGTTGATGTGGTCAATCCCGAGTTTTCGTCGTTTTTGTTCCATTTTTCTACCAGGACCAGTACCCCTTCGGTCTTTACCACAAATACCAAGAGTACTGGTTTTTGAACAAACGATAGTAAACTTCTTGTTACTGACATCGAATGTTTTAAGAAAAAAACATTTTGCAAACCCTTTTATTTAGTAACGTTATTTCAGTACTCAATTGTTTGCCATTATCCGTGTTAAGTTTTGTCGCCACCGACTTTTTCTTTATGCAGGAAGAAAGGAATGAGTTCTGAAAATCGTAGGATGCTAGTTTATAAAAGCTGTCAAAGAGATCCTGTCTTTCTGTTTCGGCTATATTTTGATTGCACTTATAGCTGCAAGTGTAGTTATATAATTTTATATTCCGGGATAAATGAGCTTTGTTTTTGTTACCAACATACGCCTTTCCAGAATTCCGGAGCATTTAATTTTTATTTACTTGCCAATCCACCTCCCTTCGTCCCCGTTTTCTAGTTTTTGATGGTGTTTTATGTTCCTGATCCATATTTCCGTCAGCCTCTGGATCCTCACTGTCAATAGATTCGTCGTCGTCTTCAGGTTCATATTCGCTCTCCTCGTCAGTTTCATATGGGTCGATAACTTTACCAATATCTTAAATAAAATATGTACATACTATAGGTTTGGTTTTACATTTACATTTTATTTTATTTTGTTTTGGATAACAATAAATTACAGTAATAATATTTAAATGCCTATAAGTAAAGCAAACAGGTTAATGGTGTCTGCGTTATTACAGAAAAACTGTAATATGGAATTTATTATTTAACAACGTCGAACACCATAACGTCATTCCCAAAAAAAACACATAGAAATTTACTTGCTATAGCTTACCTTCCTCACTTTCACTTTGCACGTTCATTTTATTTTAAATTATTAAATCGTTTTTACTTAACGTCACAATACTAACAAAACCACTTCCTACACTGTAACACACAAGCACACGTTTATGAAAACCACGTTGACTTTTGCTTAGAACAAGTTGGAATAGAACGGGTATAAGTGACACTTGTACCTCTTTTATGCTGAATGAATAACAATATTTTTTTACTTGCTATTTCTTCTTTCGAATATATGGCAGCAACAGTAAAAAAAAATCACTTTCTATTTTGCACCAAACAAATATGAACGTTAGATTCACAAATCTGTACTTATAGCCCAGTCATTATAGTTTGAATTTCGACTAAACCTGGAAGTAAATAGTACAAAGGTGAAAATTGGCAGAGATATAGTTTACATGATCCTTTCCAACATACCAAAGTTCACCATCAATCCTCCGCGTGCGTCAGCCGCCATATTACAAAATGGCGGACAAAAAAGTTTATTTGTTAATTATCTCGCTTATAAGCGCTCCAACGGTAAATTTTCAAGTAATATAAATTAAAGATCTTTAAAATCTCCACAAAAAATGTTATATATTATTTTATCGTAGGACTAGTAGTTTTCTTGCAACATTAAAACCTAGAATCACATGGATACAAATGAAACTAAATATACTCAGAATCTTGAAAACAGATATTTTTATTCCTTAATTTAACATTATTATGGTTATGATACATAAAAAAATCAACTAGATATGACTCAAAGCTGTTATGGTATGACGTATTATATTAGGTAAATGTAAACCTGTGTTCCTTCCATCCTGTGGTTATGATAAGGAAACTAAACTGCAAAGTAGGCAACATTAAAATGATCTAACACTAAAAATGAAACTAGAGATACACAGGTCATGAAATTAAATATTTGCGTAAAACGGGTAGTGCAAGCGAATTGGTCACTACAAATCATAGTCATCCGTGCAGGTGTTTGTGTTTTATTGTTTCAAAAAGCTTTAAAATCATTGTACGTTTAGTTTGAATAATTATATTAATAAGTACCTACCTACTTAACTATTGTTCTGTGTCTAACCATTTGTTTATAAAACTATTGACATTAAAAGTGTAATGTTTTGTATCTTATATTTGTGAAATTTATAATGATGTAAAAAGATCCAATACAAAGTGCTCGAATAAAACGAAATATATAGCACCAGTAGTTGGTAAGTACATAATATAAGTTATCTCTATTGCAGGTTTGCTTTGATTACACAGGCCAACAAATTTTGATCTTTTGAAAGTTGATTTTGATCTGATATCTGATTTTGTATAATCTTGGCCTACTGAATTCAAATCCGAGTACCATTTATCCCTATCACGTAAGGTTTGTTATCACTTAAAAAATTATTTAATTTAATTATTTAAAAAGTGTGCGTGCTAGAACCAAAAAAATGTCGATTATCTATTATTTTTGCCCCCACCACTCCAAAAAAATAAACAAATTCAAATCACAATTTTTTGTGTTGGCCTGTGTTACTACGTATCAAGCAGCGTCAGATGCTGATACGCTGATTGTCTCCACTGCAAGAGAAGTTCACTTCGGTGGGAAAACAGTCACTGTAGTTGGAACTGATACTGATATTTTAGTGATGCTTTTGGCCCGGACAACGCCACACTACAATCATCTTGTCTATTTTCTGAAACCAGCTGCGGTAGCATCTAAGCAAGACAAGGTGTTTGATATCTGTAAGATACAGGGTACGATTGGCGAAATGAAGCATTGCATCCTGTTCCTTTATGCGATGACAGGTTGCGATTCAACGTCAGTACTATTTCGCAAGGGGAAGAGATCCGCTTACAAAATTTTGGCTAAAGACAAAAATCTTAGAAGAGAAATATTAATTTTTAATAGTCTAAATTCTGACTAAAAACGAAAAAAACAATGTAAGACATTAAACGATCTTCGATATGTCACATTCCAAAAGACCATTACACGACAGAAAGTAACGGCGTCATTTGAGCTAGTCTCATTACCTCCAACTTCGGATGCAGCTCGTCTGCATTCTTTTAGGGTGTATCTGCAGGTACAAATTTGGCACGGAGAAAATGACACCATTAAGCCAATCAACTGGGGATAGCGTGAGGCTTCAGACATGCTGATTCTTGTACCAAGTACTACAGCTCCGGCACCCGATGAACTTCTTCATCTGATAACATGTAACTGCAACACTGATTGCATTCGTGGCTGCGAATGCAGAAAGGCAGGAACTGCGTGTAAAAACCACGCACTGGAAGAAGAAGGATCAGAGGACGAAGAAATAGAGCAATCGTAGGAATAATGTAAGGTATAGATATATACAGTAAGTGTTAGTTCATTTTAATGTTGCCTACTTTGCAGTTTAGTTTCCTTATCGTAACCACAGGATGGAAGGAACACAGGTTTACATTTACCTAATATAATACGTCATACTATAACAGCTTTGAGTCATATCTAGTTGATTTTTTATGTATAATAACCATAATAATGTTAAATTAAGGAATAAAAATATCTGTTTTCAGAATCCAGAGTATAGCTAGTTTCATTTTTTATCCATGTGATTCTAGGTCTTAATGTTGCGAGAAAACTACTAGTCCTACGATAAAATAGTATATAACCTTTTTTGTAGAGATTTTAAAGATCTTTAATTAATGTTACTTGAAAATTTACCGTTGGAGCGCTTATAAGCGAGATAATTAACAAATAAGCTTTTTTGTCCGCCATTTTGTAATATGGCGGCTGACGCACGCGAAGGATTGATGGTGAACTTTAGTATGTTGGAAAGGATCATGTAAACTATATCACTGCCAATTTTCAGCTTTGTACTATTTACTTCCAGGTGATAACCTATAATGACTGGGCTACTTAACTCATATATGACAAAAACGTTACTTATACCCCTTTTATTCCCTCAATTGTAAAGGTCGGTTACAAGAACGCTGAAAGCATTGGCAAGTCACAATACATCTGTTCAATTGTGAATGACAAATACACATTAATTGTCTTTAAATTAATAATAATTTACTGATTACATATCAGCATGCCACAAAATTATGTTATACTAACAGTAATAGAAAACAAATCTTTGTAAAACTTAGCAAAGTCATAATCTACTAAATCGTGAGTATCACAGTAGTGACAAGCGAGTAAATTTAAATTTAAAATTAAAGAAAAAAACCAAATTTCAATATATGCTGATATCGTATGTAATTTTCCATGAAAGATATGTCAAAGATCCATGCCTCGTAGTAATGGAATCAATCACCATGTGTACATCGTAGAGCAGTTAATTATTTGATCCATGTCGCGCCGTTGACGACGTGGTTTCTTTCATACTTCCCTGTGAATTTCAGATCAAGTACCTACCGCCGTTTCATTAGTTAATTCATCATTGGTCTCTTAAGCGACATCAAAATTAAAGTTTTTACCAAAATGATCCCCTTCTTTTAATTTTTTTTTATTCGGATAATTTTTTTAAAAATGTTTATTATTTTTAATGACAAGAAAATTGTGAAATAACGCTATTTTAAATACTTAATTTCAAATAGAACTATAAACATCTCAAACACAAGATTGTACAAAAATAAAATATACATATATGAAACATAAAAAAACGCGTATAAAATTAAACCAAACTGCAAGCATTATGTTGTAATAAAGTGAACAAAATAATAAAATGGTATGCACTAAAGTAATGTTAGTGGATCCAGTGAAGTAAGTCATTGAACATGCTTTGTGCATATTTTATCTATTTGTTTATGTATAAACTGTAAAAGTATAAAACAATATTTTATTAGAGATTAACCTAAAAAACAGTTTAGTATGAGCCAACGTTTAAATTAGTGCTCTTTTGTGAAGTCGTAGATGTACATGTAACTAACCGGCTAATTAAAAATAAAAAATAATTTTCTTTTTTCAACGCCATCTTTTTAAACACAGACATATTTATCTAATAAAAGCGCGTTTTCTTGTGTCTAAATCAAAATAAATTATGAGATTGCATTTTGACGCTATCAAAACTTCTTTTTTAAATTGATAGAAGACTCAATTTAGTTCTAAACCAAAAGATATAGGTTTAATAGTAATAATGCAACAAATACAAGAACATAAAATTGATTTTAGGGATTCTACATTTGACGCGCTTAACAAAAGCAAATGCTTTTTCAGACAACAATAACAGTTTAAGATTTCAAAATGTTTTGCAAATATTGTCTCCGATTGCTGTTGTTTTAGTTCGTATAGAATGCTTGTGTAACTGGAACAACAAGATAAAGTACCATAATTTGTAAATAACAGGAATGTAAACAAGAAGTTTACTTAAATTAGAAATGTAACTATAGAATTCGCATTCTCTCATTTTCATAAATACATTTCTTTCTTCTGCTAAAAGGTAAAATTGTAATGTTTGTTTTGTAAATTAAATTTTAAAAAATTTATCATGCACAAACTATACTAAACATTCTTTCAACAAATCGTTATTTTAATTGCATCTAAGTATTTTTATTTATTTTGGAAACGATTTGCCAAAATGGAAAATATGTATGTAGTGCAAGCTGATATATTTTATATTCTGGTGCGATTCGGAACCTATATGTACTTATATGTACATTTCAAAGACGCATCGTCAAATTCAATTGCATTCAACAACAACAACATATTTTGTCTCGAGAAAATTTAGGAGATGAACTTTTTATTTACTAATTACATATAGTTCTGTCGCTTTTTTATTTATTTTTCGTTTGAAACATACATTTGTCTTGCATATACATAATGTTCATAATTCATAATCAAAATTCAAAACTCCTCAAAAACTCGCTTTGTCCTAACAGGGGACCTAAAGCGGATAAGCCGCTCTTGCAAAGCGGGTAAGCACTATAAACTTGAGAAATTTTAGAACATATTAATTTTTGTTAACATTAATGATGATTACAATATTAGTTACAGACTAATCAGCAATTGCCTCATTCATGACATAAGTCGCAAAAATAAGAACCTCTTCCTGAGTAACTTGTACAGGCTTCATGACGCCACTCTTAACAGTCTCTACATTAAATCCAATCTTCTCAGGTGGGTCTATATAAGGCGCACCACAAACAAGAGAAAATACTGTTTTGCAGATGTTTTCTTTGATGCTTTTTGCTTTCTAGTATTGCCTGTTTTACTTGCAGACGATAGATCTTTCAAATTTTGCTTAACTGCAGCTTTGTCACTAAGACGTTTTTTTTTCTTCTATATCTTTTTATATATTTTTAGTCGGTAAACTAGTTAATACTTTAGCTATTTGAATTTTACGCTTGCGGTTTGTTTTGTTTGGACTAAATTTAAGTAACGGTCTGTTGTCTATTGGCTTTATTGTTACTCACTGGTGTAGAACATAAAGTTTCATCCTCAACAGCCGGATTACATGGAGTTTCTATAGGCATGGATTGTTGTTTACGTTTTCAAAAACAAACGTACAGACAGTGCGATCCGAATCATTGGAAAGACGACCAAGATTAGCAGATTGGGTCTTTGAAGTATCATTGTTGGTATTTTCAACAACTTAGGCCTTGTCTGTCAGACTAAATGTCAAAAATCCTGCATCGTTAAAGACATCTCGATTTGTGGGCCATATTCCAGTAGATTTGAATCATATAATTGCATTTTGTGCACTGGCTGCTTTTAAATATTCTTTTCCAACGAGTTTAGTTACTTCATATTGAGAAATTAATCTACTTACATGGCTCCGTTGAAAAGAGAAAACTTCTTGTTCAAAGTAAGTTTTTAACGGTCCAAAGGCTGCATGCGATGTGGTGTGAGGAGGCAACCAAACAAAAATTACATGTCTTGCATATTCTAGAGTCTCAAGATACTTGTGAGACTTATGGTTATCTAATATTAATATCACTTTTTTCTCTGGAGTTGGAAGAGTGATCTCGACAAAATGACGAAGTCATTCTAAGAATTTTTGTCCATTAATCCATCCGTTATCAGTGCATCACTCCACCTAAAAGTCTACCAACCATTATTTTTTTTCCATAAATGAAGAATGGGGGTATGAAAGATCCAGCCGCGTTGCAACAGCAGATAGCAGTTTTTTTTTCTTTTATCGGCATTGGCAATTTCGCCGATCCTTTTCTTTTAAAATCTTGACAAAACATTTGGAGGCTTATTACTAGTTGTATCAACGTTAGTTTCATCCATGTTGTATATTCGGGTTGCATCAATGCTATGCTCATCGATTTCTCTTTCCAACAAATCGTAAAATATGTAAACTTGAGGCCTGTTAAAACAGCGTGCTCTTGCAATCGACGTTGGTTCTGGTTGTCTAATAGTAAAATTAGGATGATGTTTTTAAAACCTAAATAACAGTCATTTTCAGGACTGCCGTCTATAAAAGGTGACCAATATTGTTGTTTTCGGCATATTGATATAAAAGTTTCAAAAACTCACTTTTAGTCAGGCCGTAGAAAAGATCATCAACCTAAAATACATACTTCTCACACTCTCATTCCAGCTTCTTGAGCATGATTAAATACTCTTCGATGTCGTCCAACTTTCGTGTCAAAACTGTCCTTTTTTAAATGTCGTTCTAAGGTAGAAAGTGGAATACTATACTTTTTAGCATCTGCAGAAACCAAAGTAGTTTTAGATTCCTCCATCGCATTGTACATTGCTGTTTCACATTTCAGGACGCCTGTCCTGTTTTTCTCTTCTATTTATTTATTATATCTGAAAAGCATACGGAAAAAAATTAGTATAGCCGCTTTGGCCGAAATCACATTTCTTGCTGTAGCAATTATAACCTCAAATACAAAGAAGAAAAAAAGCCCGCACGTCTATTATATTTTAAAGGTCAATAGTATCAGAATAATAAAATATCATTAATAATGAAATAAACGTACTAGTTATCCACTGGCCAAAAGCTACATACCTTCAGTTTTTTTTTAAATAGATTTATTAACCTTTTTATATTGCGCCTAATTACTCCATGTCACACCGCCGATACTCGATTCGCACTGAAAGGTCGGGAATGTTCCGTAATCACGGCGTACACATTAACACTTGCGCGCCGTGTCGTAGCATTCGAAGGCCTACTCGCTTTAGGCTACTTTTCTGATGATTGATGCTTTTACAAATTGCGTTCAAACGTCTCTATCTTCAAACTTCTCTGCGTTCAAACGTCTTACGTCAAAACGTTTTGCCAACAAATGTCCTTACGTTCAAATGTCCTGGCGTTCAAACGGTCACGTCCAAACGGGACATTCCGAGATTTTAGTGTTTCCCACATACCACACACGTATTATGTATACATACAGTAAGTACACAGTGAATGTACTTGTTTAATAAAAATGTAAAACGTAATACTTTCTCTAAAACACAGGATTCTTTCACTGTATGTGCTCAGATCAAGATTTTAAATATTCGACGTGTCCGGTATGTAAGCGCTCCGTTGACGATGTAGCACGTACCGGATGTGGAATACATACTAACAATCTATGTGATTTGTGGATTTAATTCTTATAAACTGATGCGATGTGTTATAAAACCAAACAAACAATAAACAAAATTCTTCATAATTTTAAAAAGAGTTTGGAAAAAAAATAGAAACTAAACTTACTACGAATTAAGGACATAATAGGGATGAATGTATTATTATGCTTCTGTTGGATAAGTATGAAAAGAATCTCTAGGATTTTCTGAATCAAAAAAAATAGAAAAAGGTACTGTAGGAATGCAAAATGCAATAAAATAGTGCGCTAATAGTGATGGTGCTTATTTAGATTACCAACTTACAGACATAAACAATTATATAAAAAATTAAGAATAACAATAACTATAAAAAATCAGCTACATGTCAAACCAGTTAGAAGTACTATGAGCAATTTGAACAAATATTACCATCTGTTCAAAACGTTAATATACCCATGTTGATATCAGCATCAAATATATATGTCGAAGAAAGACCATTAAGTATACAACAAATCACAACTCCAAATACTTCACGTAGTATCACTCCTTACAAAGGCTCAAAATCCTCGTTTGGTTTTCCAAAAACGTTAGTTAGCATTAGAAAAAGAGAAGCTTAGAAATTGCGGAGAACATCAGAATAAATTAAGAAAAATTTCTATTATTTAAACAACATTTAGATAGCAATGGATTATTATGAAAATATCTATAATAATAATAATAATGCTTATTGATCGGTTTTAAGATGAAATTAAGTAAAATATATGCTCTTTAAATAACTGCAAGAAACCATTGAAGAAACATAATCTTTGACAAACCAGTTTTAATGTCACTAGAGATCACATTTTATTTTGAAATGTAATTTCAGGACTAATGCCTATAAAATCAATACACTTGTTTTTTAAGTCTTATTCAACTGAATCCAAATAACTTAAAATTTATTGTTGTAATAAATTATAAAAAAGATAATATTGTTATACTGGCAGTTTCGTAACATATTATGTACAAAAGTTTATCCAATATTACGAAAAATTATACAAAGTTGTAAAAATTCTTTAATACAATTTTAAAGTACACTCTTGAGTTTTTATTAAGATCAATTTGCCTACAGCAACTTTACTTTTTAGAGATGATCAATTTTATTACATTACTAGTGATGTAATAAAATTATTTCACAATTAGCAACACAAAATAACATTATGTGCCACATTGTATATAAATGTACATATATACTTGTGTATCTTATTTATATTTTAACTATTTGAATTACAACTAATGCAATTTCTTAAAAAAAACAGTTGATAAGACTTTCAGACATCACTGTCACACAGCAGTAAACTTTTTACACCATCACACTAAACTAACATCGTTTTCTTAAAGCTTGAATCACCACTATAAGCAACTTCTAGAATTTTAAGTAAAACACGTAAACGCATACGATGAAATGTCAGAAATGTCTAATTTTGTATGCAGGTTACAAAGCGTGTAAACTTTTTTAAAAGAGATTCTACATTATAATTATTGTTTAACATCAAACCAATATTATGAGTTCAAATGTACCAGTTTTTTAATTATAATTATAATTTTTAATCGCTCAGAAAATTAAAAAAAATTATTCGCAACTCGTTTATAAATAATGGTTATTTCTACTCTAATCGCAGTGTAATTATGTTCATTTCTGTTTACATTAAGCAGTTAAAGTTTTCTTGACAATGCTAATTAAAACCAATGTCAACTTTAAATCAAATTAAAAAAAAACAAAACCCTATTTATATAAAACAAATTGTTGATTTAACTTTTATGTATAGCATGCCATAACGAAATCTTTTTCAAGGGAAAGTTGCATGTAATGTTTATGAAACGTCTGAATTTATGAGAGACGTTAAAATAATAGGATGAAGTAATATAATTTTGCTAACAAAAACAAAGGTTCATTAAATTGTATTTATTTTAATTAAGATCGTAAAGAATAAAATACCTTTTTTTTTCAATCAATTTTTGTAATTAGTAAACTGGAATTAATTCTTCTCAACAGCTATTCACATTATATTGCAATTTGTAAAAAGTAAATTAATTAAAATTCTAAAAAAAATAATGTTTTAAACAATGTTTTAATAGCAATACAATAAACGTATTACATACATTATTGATTTAATTATTATTTTCTCTTTATTACAAAAACATCAAACTTTTCAATAATTATTTCTTTGGTTACAAACTGGCGTATATTTGGGTTACTATTAAGTTATCCCAACGGCATAAATATGTATATGAATAAAATGTTTGGAAAAATTTAAGGTGTTAGAAGGTATTTCTTCACAAAATCCACATGAAATTCTAGGCAAAACATATTGTCTTTAAATGTTAGGACCATTGTTCTTGTTCTATTATGATAAAAGTAAATATGAAATCTTATTTAAACTAAACTTTCATTTAACATCAATTGCTATTTTTGTGCAATGAATTATTGCAACAACAAAACCATTTAGTTATTACTAGAATTAGAATTACATTTAACTCAAGCACTAATAGCAGATAACGCATGGAAGAATTGAAATTTAAACAGTCAGTGCCGGATTAACTCACGTAGAGGCCCTTAGGCCGTTGAAAATTTGGGGCCCCTTTTGCACTTTGCAAATTATATGCTGATACATTTCGAACAACAAAATCTGAATAAACTAATTTTATTAAACTAAACATTTACACTTGGTAATTTACGTCATAAGCATAAAAGCCAAACCAATTTATCTCAAGGCGGAGAAAGTGTTGTGCTAATATTGTAACTCTCTTCCTAAACCACATTCAATATTATTTATACAGAGTGCTATGTACCAAAAATTTAAAAAACAGTTTCTTATTTTTAGTTGAAAATCCATCCCGATAACAAATTCAACTTAAATAAAATCTAAATAATAGCAGATAGTTGCAGATAGCAGTTAATAGTCTGTTACGAGAATTTACCCGTAACGTAAATGCAGGCGACTAGCTTAGTATAATTCGGCGAGTGGATTCCAAGTCTTGGTGTGCTGATTGAAGCTAGTAATGGAAGATACCGTTTAAATCTATCCAACACTGAAGAGAACAAATGACAAAACACAGGTTATAAAAACGAATATATTTATTTCATCTTAAAAAAAAAGAAGCGATGTAGGATTACATAGATGTTATCAATTAAGAGTATCTAGGTAAATATCACTGATAGTAATCGTTGATGCAAGCACCCTTCCTTTGGGCAACACGTCGTACATAAAATAAAACTTGTTGGCGAACTTTTACATTCCCAAAGGACCAACTTTACATTAGTAAATATAATAGAAATATTCAATATCTTGTAATTAAGCAAAACAGAGCGCACCGTTTAATAATATATTATACAATCAAAATTTTATACTTAATTGCGACAACATACATGACATGCACATACTGTCAGGAAACACCAAACAACAGGAAATATAATACTCACTATTTGTTTTTCCGAATATGCAATTAGCTAACGGCACCTGAAATTTGCTGAAAACTAAATTATCACGTACATATAGTGTTATCACAAATAAATTGCTTAGGTTCATACGATTTATGAGAAAAAACCACATGCGCCAAGTTTCCCCCAAATTAATACTGATATTTCGGTAAATGGGCCTTCCAATTGATTTAGAATTGTAACAATTAACCAATGGTTTCCATGTCTTCAATTAACGTAAGTTTAACACCGTTTTCAATACTTCGGAAGTTGTAGCGTCATTATAGGAATTTTTCCCAAAGTGAACGAACAGGTGTCAATACCTCAACATTAATAGGTAGCCGAAGTTGCTAAGAACAAAATAGAAAATCAAATGGCGTCGCAAAATGACTCTTACTCCGATGGATTCCTCAACACAAACGCATCCTAAACTGTCATTTAGTACACAAAAGCGACGTGGATGATTTAAGATATTTAATAATGGAGAAACAAACCGGCTTTTATGTCTCTGACTTTCGTTCTGCACGAAATCGAAATGGTCGATTTAAAGTGTAACCACACATGTCGCAAGAACAGCTAACGTTTTGTACGTAAAAAGTATTTTCGAGACAGAACTCATACAGTACGAAAATCACACCAAAATATGTTTAACATAACAAGTCATATAAATAAGCGTAAGTGACGTCGTGACGTCTACACATTTTGGTAGACGTTGCCCGATCATAGAATTCTCCTGAACTCTAGAATTCAACACTTCTTCGAAACTCTGCGATCTGTACATTATACATACATTTAAGTTATCTTTAAACAATTATAATTTCGACATTGGCAACGCTTTTGTCATTAAATCTGCAACACGTTTCTAATTAACTCTTATTTGAAACATAAACATTGCATTCTCTCCAATTACAGCTATTTCTAATCTTAACAATATAAAACCTTTATTATTCGGCAAATTTTTCATTTCAAATTTTATAGCTAATTGGGTTTTTATATAATTTACATCATCAATATTACCTGATACTAATACTACCACACTAAAAGATACATAACATTTTGAAAAATAAACAAGGATCTACTTCAGACATCCTCATTTCTAATTCTTCCAGATATTCATTTAGTTTATCATACCAACTTTGTCGCAGTTCATGTAGTGCCTTCTTCGATTTACAAATGTAATCTTCTAGCCTTGCGAATCCATTTCGACACAACATTTAAACTGTTTTTTTTAATTCTTCATAGATAAATGTCGATTTAACGTCGATCTGATGTAAAGTGTTAAAATTATTCAAAGTGATAGCATACGTGTCACTGGTGTATGAACATCGTTTGTCTGTTCTTTCTATAAAAAAACCTTTTGCTACAGGTTTCGGTTAATTGTTTTAAATGTAAATTGTTCTCATAAAAGGGGTCACGAAGAATTTCCCACGTCTCATCTAACACCGAGCCAAATTCAAAATTGTCCTGTTCTTTCTTTTGCTTACTCCATTTTGCTCCTGGTTCCTAACGATGGCGTATACGATAATTATTCTATTTTGTTTATAATAACTTTTAAATTTACCAGATGAGTAGCCTCCATTATTGTCACACCGTAATCTGTGCATTCTTTGTTGAAATTTTGTGTTTACATTATATATATTATACATATTCCTTAAACTTTTCAAATAGTTCACTCTTATTCTTAATTAAGTAGACGCGACTAAAATAATGGTTAATAAATATAAGGAAATATTTTATACCATGAAAAGATTCGGTTGTAATTGGTCCAAACCACATCCGATGAAAATTCCATTGCATTAAATCTTCATCATCATCATTTCTATCTGTTTTGTGCAAGCATAACATTTTACGCTTAAATGTAACTCGATATAAGTTTTCAGAAAGAACCCCATGTAGCACCAGTTTTGGTAAATTAAAAACATCAGTCTTTATTAGTTTTATTTCAGAGTAACGTTCTGTTATCTTATTCACCAAATAATTGGTAGCACCAGAATTCACAATAAATATAATCTCGTCTTCCTTAGGTAATAATTCAGTTCGTGTTTGCCCACTACAATATCAAAAATAAAGGACACCCTTTCTCATTTACTTCTTTTGCTGTATCAACATTCTTGTTTTCTTCTTCAGGCACTCGTAACGTTTATGTCTTTTGTGGCCACAATTATGGCAATTACATGTAAATTTTCTTTTATTCTGAGTGTTACGTAAATGACATTCTATAACGTCTGTATTTTCTATAGTTTTCTGTGTTTCCTACAAATGCAACTGGCTCATGCTTTCTTGACGCACTGCTAACACTCCGACGTATTTCATCTGGTACAAATTAAAAATCAATCTTCGGCACGCATTATATATATATATATATATATATATATATATATATATATATATATATATATATATATATATATATATATATATATCGCTGCAGTAACCGCTTTGCATAAATCTGACAATTGCGTTGTTTTCTCGCCATTTGTTAACATTGAACTATTAAATTTCTTGCCTTTAGGTTTTTCTTTTTAAATTCCGCGCTTTATTCCAATGCTACAACTACATCTTTTATAACACCTAACACTTCATTTTTTTCCAGCAATAAGTATAATATAAGTATAATATAAATTATTTGTTTAAATTAGTTAGCTTGTATCTAAATTATAAAACAGTAAAGAAAAATTTAAAACAATTTTAGAATAATATACAATTTATGTCAAGTAAATTTAAAAAAAATGTTTTGATTATAACCAAGTTAAACATTTCCGAGTTAAAATTTATAAACGTATTGAACGCTTTTATAATATTTTTTCGTCTTCTGTAGTATACGATATGTAGTATATCGAATTGTTTAACTAGGAAAAGCATAGTTTTTCAGCAGCTTTTTATGACTATATTTCGTGCAACCATGTCTAAACTTTTTCGTGCTACATTAATTTTATTTACTGTTATGGGTACTTACTTAATAAAATTATAGTGTTTCAAAGAAATACATATATGGTTGTATAAAACGTAGCCGTTTAAAAGCAATCTTGGAAATTATAATTTAAGAAAATATTAGTTATGTTAATTGCAAATAAAATTCTTTCTTACCTATATAAGGATATCGATCCGCTGCTACAGCTCCAACCTAGAACATATATTAGCAATTAAAGTTTACTTAAGAAAGTGATAATTAGAAAAGATAATTTTTAAATTTTAATTAAAGTTCATTTTCCTTCACTCGCAACGCTACCGATTAATTCTAAACTAAGTAATAAAAAACAATATATGTAGGCCAATATTGGATGTGTTACAAATTTCGTTTTTGCAGTTTAGAATAATTAACATTAATTAACAGAGAATTTCTCTCGAGAGAATCGTTATTTTTTTTTTAATAAGATATATATATATATATATATCGCTGCAGTAACCGCTTTGCATAAATCTGACAATTGCGTTGTTTTCTCGCCATTTGTTAACATTGAACTATTAAATTTCTTGCCTTTAGGTTTTTCTTTTTAAATTCCGCGCTTTATTCCAATGCTACAACTACATCTTTTATAACACCTAACACTTCATTTTTTTCCAGCAATAAGTATAATATAAATTATTTTGAATTTCGTATTTCCACCTATAAATTAGATCTTCAGTTGCTTTTTTTCTCTTCTTAGAGCCTTCGATTAGGTGTGGAATTTTTTATTTAATTAAACAACCGTAGTTGTAATTACGGCGACGTTTCGTGGTCTTTGATGTGACCACTTCATCAGGCCAAATCTTTATTAAAAAAGTTAAATTTAGTATTTTATACCCGTACATTTACATGCATAAAAACTTAAAATATACAATGTATAACTTACCACTAAATTATCGATTGTCTTTGTCCTAACATTTAAAATACAATTAGAATACTTAAAAACTCCAGTTGAATTTACATTAAAATAATCAGTCACTTAATTAAAATTTAATTTACAATTTTTGTGGTGTAACCATCGAAATGTATAAATGTGTCTATAAATGTATGGAGATATGATTATATGTTTGTGATACCCAATCTGTTTTTAATAAATAAATAGTTGCATTCAATAAATAGTTGGATTCAATAATATGTATTAACATTCACTTAAAAATTAGAGACATCATAAATTCTTGTTTATTTGTAGATTTAAGTCGGATCATATTTGTATTTTATTTTACTTATCAGATATTTATATATGGTACTTAGATTTTGTGAATCTGTTTTGAAATTTACATTGTTGTTGAGTTTGTTAATCCATATCATTTCAGAAATGAATCTTTTGTTCAGATTCGTTTCTAAATCTAATATCACAGGATTATTTAAGTCGAAGTTATGTGACATTAATTTATGATGGGTTGACAGGCCTGTATTATCTAATTTTTTTTGACAATCATATTCGTGATTTTTTATTCTATTTTTTAATTTTTGTTTGGTTTGACCTATGTAATATTTGTCACAATTAATACAGTTTATTTTATATACCAGATTCGATTTTTCAAGTGTTGGAGTCTTGTCTTTAAGTGGGGTGTAAAAATTGTTGTAAAAAAAACACTATTTACAACAATTGGACTAATGGACTAATTAACCAATAACTTCTTTTAGTATGTGCTTTTAATTATAGTATCCAGCGGAAGGTAATGGATTAATCATGAATCCTTCCAAATTGGCCCAACACGTGGCGGTATCGTAAATCGCTATGACAATTACAGGAAAATCAACGTGAATCACAAAAATATGAGTCCATGCTTAACCTAGGAAGGTTTTCGCAAAAGCAGTAAAAATAATACATCCGTTTATAACACAAATGATTATGAAAATTGACAAGTGAAAACGTCGCTGGGCGCTTACGTTAGACCATATATTTGAAGTGGACTACAATTAGCGGAAAAATAATTTTTCAATTTGACATTTATCCCTGCCCCTGCGACGAAAAGTGGGCGTTCCAAGAATAAATCCTATACAGGGGACAAACATCAGACTAAATCACTTTTAACATAACAAGTCTAAGCGACTATAAAATAACAACAAGAAAATGACTAATTGACGTGGTATGAGATTAACAGAAGTTTTGTTAATAGACAAATCTCATCAAGACACTAGCAAGGAAAATAAATTATGGAATGTAAATTTTGATTAAATAAAAAAAAGCTAGCATGAAAAAAGGTACAATTAGAAAACTAAAACTAATGATTTAAATTTAACACGTTTAAAAACTTCGGATTTTACTAATAATAATTGAACTGTTCCAAAGTAAAGAAAAAAGGTTAAACTATGGTAAACATACTAAATGTAAAAATTTAATTACTGAAAACGTATAATATAAACAGTTAATTATAATTAAAAACTCATTATTTAAAGTAAACGTATACATACATGAACGGATTAATTTTTAATTCTTATAGGTGTACAACAAAAATACTTTAAAAGCGTGCTGTTACAAGCATTTTGCTTTAATAATAAATGTTAAATCTTTGTTGGGTATTAAGTAATTTAAAGTTTATGTTTAAATAAGATTAAATTATATTTGTAAAATAAAAACGTTTGCTTGTTAAAATTTTCTAAAGTTTTCAACAGTGTAAATCTAGCGAGTTGAGAGATTTTAAGTACTTGCAAATTGCCAATTTATTAAGATTATGAAATTAAAACTAGAGCCGCTTCTGTGCTGTTCATTTAACTTTTTAAACTCCGTGTACTAGATGATAATTTAATGTTTTAATTACTTGTAAAACAGTCTCTAGGTCAAAACTTTCATCTCTTATTAAAAAAAAAATAACGATTCTCTCGAGAGAAATTCTCTGTTAATTAATGTTAATTATTCTAAACTGCAAAAACGAAATTTGTAACACATCCAATATTGGCCTACATATATTGTTTTTTATTACTTAGTTTAGAATTAATCGGTAGCGTTGCGAGTGAAGGAAAATGAACTTTAATTAAAATTTAAAAATTATCTTTTCTAATTATCACTTTCTTAAGTAAACTTTAATTGCTAATATATGTTCTAGGTTGGAGCTGTAGCAGCGGATCGATATCCTTATATAGGTAAGAAAGAATTTTATTTGCAATTAACATAACTAATATTTTCTTAAATTATAATTTCCAAGATTGCTTTTAAACGGCTACGTTTTATACAACCATATATGTATTTCTTTGAAACACTATAATTTTATTAAGTAAGTACCCATAACAGTAAATAAAATTAATGTAGCACGAAAAAGTTTAGACATGGTTGCACGAAATATAGTCATAAAAAGCTGCTGAAAAACTATGCTTTTCCTAGTTAAACAATTCGATATACTACATATCGTATACTACAGAAGACGAAAAAATATTATAAAAGCGTTCAATACGTTTATAAATTTTAACTCGGAAATGTTTAACTTGGTTATAATCAAAACATTTTTTTTAAATTTACTTGACATAAATTGTATATTATTCTAAAATTGTTTTAAATTTTTCTTTACTGTTTTATAATTTAGATACAAGCTAACTAATTTAAACAAATACTTTAGAAATTTTGTAAGAAAATTATACAAATTTTGTAAAGTAATTTATTTTAATTATATTATTTCTGAGTTCATAATTATTAAACTGACTTGTTGCAAAAAAATTATCTATGTACTTTTATAAATATCAAATAATTTTTTTGCTAACAAATATTAGGATGGATCATTTTACTATCTCTTTATAAAGTCAAAGAACATCGTTTAAATATAAAAAATTAGATTGCAATTTATTCTACAGTCTGGGCAATTTAACTATTTATAAAAAATAGTATCACCGTTGATACAGACCTATTAGAAAATATTTCGTACAGCCTTGTTATGCAACTACATACTTTACACACATTCTTGGTTTGAAAAATATACTCAGTGACATTAGAGATGTGACACCCAGAAAGAATAATTTCTTCAATTTGATTTTTTACAGTGTGGTAGTCTTACATCAATAATGACACAATAAAATTTGCAAGACATTTTATTAACACGTAATCCGAAAAAAAATGAGTACTTTTGTACACGCCTAGGCATCGACACAATGAGATGGTCAATGTCTGCTTGTACCCCGTTCCAAGCAACTTGAACTTCGTGAATTAACTGTACCAGAGTCTATGGAGGATGGTGCAAAGTGAACACTCTCCTTCTCATAACATCACACACGTGTTTGATGAGATTTAAATCCGGTGAACAGGGTGCCCACGGCACCTGCTTCTTAGAGGAAGTCCATTAGTTTGACGAGCAACATGGGGACGTAAAAATGGTTTGTAGAACATCATCAACATAAGGCGCAGTTGTCATTACTACCTCGAATAAAGATAAGTGGGGATTGAATTGGCTACCATAGGCAAGCCCCCCTAAAAAACTACTCCAACAGTCCTGTGTATATGGCTCTCAACAACAAACCGAATATCACGACGCTGTCCACGGCGGCGTCTTGCCCTTTTAAGTCCATCGTGCATGCCTAGACAGAATCATCGCACCCTATTCTGCCTCCCAATGCTGCCGTTCTCAGCACCAATTCAAACGTTGATGACAGTGTTCCGCAGTAAAGGGAAGCACTACTCATGGACGGTATAAAAAAAGTCCATAGGCTCTAGTGCGGCGATATAGTGTTCGCATTGTTACAAATTTATCCTCTTCTCCAAACCATTGGTCAGCGATTTAAGGTGTAGTATTAAAACGGTGTCATAGAGTCAGTTGTCTGAAGCGCCTACCTTAACCCTCTGTGGTACGCTTCGGCTGACCATTTGGTCTTCTTTCTGTTCCTCTACCTTCTTCTGCTCACACCTGACACACACACACATATTACTGTCATTACACTAAAATTAACACGCGACCAATTTTGCGATAGAATAAACCAATATCTCGATAGGCAACAATTCTACCTATGTCAAAATTGCTAACATGATAATTTTGACGTTTTCGAACTTGAGGCATTTTGTTACGTTTAACACTAGTAGACGGAGGCACAATAATGAAAAATATCTGTATTAGTCAACTCTTATAAATCGGCTACTTCACAAAAAAAACTAAGGGTACGAACATAACGGGGACCCTTGCGTAAACAAAATGCCCCGACCCAAGTCTGGTATCTTAGACCGTCGCTCCGACCATAGCGCGTAGGTGGTCACATTGACGCCTCGATCATCGTATCTGCATTTCAGTTTAAAGCGTGAAGGAGCATCATAGACATGAATGTTTTAATATCTTCTTCTGATGATGAAGACGTGTTACTGGACTCAAGTGCTAAAACGTGGTACCTATATAAAAAATCACAAAAAAGGACAGTTTATCCTCTAAATAAGAAGCGTTTTCAGTAAGTTGAATTCCATCATCTGTACAGCGATTTGAGAAATGATTCAACTCGTTTTTTTGAATATATGAGAATGGCAATTAGTACATTCGATTATATTTTAAGTAAATTTGGAGATAGTTTAGAAAAAACATACAAAAACTGCCACTCTCTCTTTATAAAAAAGTACAAAGAAGGGTTTACAGTCGTTTAACTTTAAAATTGAGTAGGATATATATTAAAGTAGGCATTTTGGTCCTGTTCTCTATCACGATGATGACGAAAATACATTTGTGAAGGAATAATTGACGAGGGTTTGAATTTGATGATGCAGGTAGATTTTGTGGTATTACTTCAGCTACGTGCGCTTCGTTTCTAGGTGGATTTACTTCCATTGAATCCTGTACTAGTTGAAGTACTTTAATTCGAAATTGCATTTTTGTTTTTAGAGAAAACTGTCGTATTTGTGGCAAAATGCTTTTAAAAAAAATTCATCCTCATCTACCTCTTTTCTTGTTGAATTTAATTCAATCATTGCCTTTTTACTTTTTAAATTTTTTCCCGTTCTGCTGTAATTAAAGCTTCACCAATGCAGTCCTTTTTGGGCGACCTTTTAGCTTTTTTTGTTACTGGCGTTGGTGAACTCCTTGGTGACCCTGGTTTAGACAAAGCAACTGACTCGGCGATGGAGCTTGGGAAGAAGTTTCATCGCTAGTTTCGTTTCCACTTCTATCATCGTCGTTATTGAAATTGCCTTCCGTTTCCCAAGGCGCACATGAATCTTTTAAAAACAGCAACAAACTAAAAAACGGCCAATCAGGGGTTTCACTGTCGTCTTCAACTCCATCACCAGACCTTTTAATTGGTTGCTCTGACAGCTTTTTCATGAATGTTTGCCGCAACCTCTTCCACTGAGATTTTGCGGTTGCCGCTGAAAAGGAAACATTTTTTTGTTAAATTAATGAAATCTAATAAGAATTTATAAAAATATGTTTCTAACGTTCTAACACTTTACATCTTTTTTAGATTTCTTTCTACCGGACTGTCCTTCACAAGTTTAGCCTTTTCATTTCGAATGGGGAAAAGTACGGTTACAAAAATTGTTATAGAAGTTACACAATCATTATGGGACGTCTTTTTTGAGGAACACGTGCCCGTTCCCTCGCAAGAGAACTTTAAAAAAATTGCTGACAAGTTTTATAAAATTTGGAATTTCCCAAATTCTTTGGGAGCCCTAGATGGGAAACATATCCGTTTGCGATGTCCTCTAGATGCTCTGGTTCAATGTTTTATAATTAGAAGGGATATTTTTAGATTGTACTTCAAGCATTAGTAGATGCAAATTATAGATTTGTCAATATTGATGTGGGAGGGTACGGAAAACAAAGCGATGGCGGTACATTTAAAGCTTCTCCATTATATAAAAAAATAGTACACGGCTCGCTGAATATTCCAAAAAAACCGTAAACTTCCTAATTCGAATTTAAAACTGCCGTATGTTATAATCGCTGAAGCTTATCCATTAATGAAAAAATTGCTTAAACCCTACAGCAAGCAAGATTTAAATCCCCAAAAAGAAATATTTAATAACAGGCTATCTCGTGTGAGGCTTACGGTAGAATGTGCGTTTGGTGTATTACGAGCCAAACGGCAAATTTTGGATAAACCAATTCTTACAGATGTCAAAATAGCGGACAAAATTATAAAAGCTATCTATATACTACATAATGTAATCATTAACATGGAGGGCATGAAACACAACCTACAGGATTTTCAAATCGACAACCATGCACCTAATTGACGAAACGCTAGTGGAAGATTTAATAACGAAGCAAAAGTTGTACGAGAAGGTTTTTAAATTTGTTTTATGCAAAACAACTAATAAATATTAAGTAAAACTGTAAAACAGCTATAATAGGTATAATTACTTCCCTGGTATACCACATTCCTCTGCAATTTCCTTCCATAATCTATTTAAAATTAAACAATTGTGATGATATTTGTTTTTTTTGTTCCATATAGCCTCTCTCACAAATACAAGTCCGATCAATTTGCCTTTGTCTACCATTGTGTGAGCGATGGTCGAGGGTCGAAAAAATACTAAGCTCAACTCGATGGTGCCAGGGCCTGGCTCCGACCTATGCGCGGAGCGGGGGTCGAGGCGCCATTATGACCGCTAACTTTTAAAATCACTGTTTTTTTTGTGATCGATGCTAGGGTGCTGTGCTAAGGTCGGAGCGATGGTCAGCGCTCCGTCATGTCCGCCCACTAAGATATAAAATTTTGTTTTTGTAAAAAACTTATCAAAGATAAACGGGTGACATAGCCACCATAGCATGCTTTAAATATAGTGATTATGGTGCCAAAAAATCAAGATGAAGAAATTATTCCTTCTGGCTGTAAAACTTCTAATATCACTGAGTATACCTTTTACAATTCACTAAACAAACGTTGTCTTCTTTTTCGTTAGTTGAAATACTTTCATAACTTGGCTGGTCCTTTGGCTTCTTCAATTGTTAATATGGACAAACGTTGCTTAAAGTGTTAAATTCTTACATACACATTTCGTTCTAATTAGTTTGTAAATAAAAAATTATTCCGGAATAAAGAACGTATAATAAAATGTGAAAGTACATTTAATAAAGGTAAAAATAATAATTTAACCACGGTAGCAATCGTAAGCACAGACCCCTGGGTGTGAGTTTGAATGAAAATAAATACAAAGACGTGAACTCCGTTACTTTATTAACTATAACTATATTATACTATACTATTTACATTAGAGAACAAAGAACAATATTTGAATTAAACATAATAGAAATAAAACAGGATTTAAAATAAAATATTAGGGCGCCAACCATCTTTAAATTGGTGATAAAAACGTAAAATCTTACATCTAATTATTAATTGCTATTAAATGCAAAAATAGTAAACGGTTAATTTGTTATCGAGTGAAAAGTTTTAATAACTGAATGTAATTATTTGAATGTAAAATGTAGTAACTTAATTCCAGTTGACTCACCACAATTAATATGATATCGGATATCTTCTATTTTTAGCACATCTTAGTTGACGTGATAAAATTTTTTAACAGCAGCAATAAAACCAATGTGTATAATAAACTCCAATAACGGAAAATCCAGTAATTAAACGACAAAACCAAAATAAATGATCCAGTAAAAGAAAAGATCCAGAATAAAAAAGTAAAAGACCCTAAATATAAATAATTAGAATGGTTTTTTAAATGACATGATGTACTCACGCTGTATTTACAACAACGGCCTTCAAAATAAACTCCCCTGTTTAACGATTGCGCAACATTTCGAAATCATTAAAAATGTTGAATTCAATAGAAAAATTATATCAAAATAAAGGTAAACTCACCAACAATTAGATGGAATGAATAAAAATTAAATTGTATGCGTTTTTACGCCATAATCAAGAAAATTTTGTCTTCCCCGCATCACTACGTGAACTACGCAAGTTGTTCAAACGGAAGTGATCTATGCGGAAGTGCCAGTTTAAGCTACAACTCAGGTATAGTTGAACAACGCGACGTTGCCAAACTGAATAAATTTACGTGCAATATTAGTCGCAGAAATAAACGAATGTAAAATTGAATTTTAATGTAATGAACTCTAACGGGACGTTACAAGTTTTAGTTTTGCTTTATTTGTTATTCAATTTATTTTCAATTAAAAGCTATCTTAAACATGACTGTCGTTATACTATTTTCTATATTACAATGTTTTTAGATGTTTTTTAAATTCTCACATTTAATTATGTTTAGGTCGTCTTTCAAACAAAAGAATGAGACCTTATAATAAGTGCACCGTATGTAACGATAAATTCTAAGATGTTTGCAACCTAACCCAATACATAGATTTGTTTTTTAGCCCATGTAATCCCAAGATTTTGGGGTTGACTTTAAGAAACACAGCTGTGCCAACATCAATAGTTTTTGAAAAAGGTGATGGTTTCGATAAATTTTTAAGGTACTTACAAATCTTTTAATAAGGCTATAACATTGCTTTAACAGACGTGACGGATTGCGTTGTTTCTTCATGCTGCTGAAAGGGTTAGATGCTAACGTAGACACATATGTGGAATGATCTTTGTGATTTAAATCTAAATGCTTTCGCCCCACGGTAAAATGTCAGAAGAATTTAATTTTCCACAATAAAAGTCAGCCTTGCCTGTTGAGTGTGAACAACTTGATGTTATATGGGTTACAAGGGTAGATGATGACTAGAAAAGGTATTTGCAACCAAAACAAGTAAACATTGTTCAAAATTTTATATAAAGATTCTTAACTACCTGCCTTAACTGCCTACAGTTTGTCGTGTGGGGTTTTTTAACTCATAAAAAGTTCTTTGTATAAATAGCCACGTATCTGTACCGTCTCTGGTAGAATGAAAAATTTTAAAGACCACGCCAATAGCCTCTAAACCGAATGTAATTTGTAAATTGTTTCATTAAGAACGTCCGTGTCGGTTGGAAGATGTGTGACGAATGAGTCTTGTGCCTCAGATCTAGAGGGCTTCCATCCTTGTTTCTTAAGTGACGGTGCTCCAAGAATAAACGGTATAAGTAATAGGATGCAGACACAATCCAGCGTATGATCTAAACTCTGCCAGTATAACTGGATAAGACTGCAAGGTTCAATTCTAGTCTCCAACCACGCTAGATGTTCCTTTATTGCATCAGAATCTACAAAATCAAAATTAAATATTTAATACTTAAATAAAAATCACATGTGGGTTGCGTAGCAGCTGACTAATTTTTCTCAAATGCATTCTTCTGTTGATGTACGCTTCATACAAAAAACTACATGCGTTAGCCCTGTGTTAGCCGAAGGTGTGAAGTACATAGCAAGAGGCTCGTGACAGAAAATTACATTTATCTCTTGGGCCAGTCTTATAAATGTCACTTTCTGAATTGTGGCGCTTGGGTTAACTGACTTTCCGATACTCGAAGATGTCCACCTGCTTGTTTACCACATGCAAGGAGACACTTTCCATCTAGGGATAAGTTTAACATGTTGTAAACCTAAAACAACAAATAATGATTATATCTACAACAAGACTTTACATATAACATGAATGTTATGCCTGCAAAGCCTTCGAATACATAATATGCAAACTTACACTCCCATATTACCTGACACTCTACTAAATTCGCAGGCAACTGAAGCTCATGGCCCTTTCCTCTTTCTTAATGCCATTATGATCACCGATCAAGACCCTCTTAGAATTTTAGAGTCCCGAATAATTTTAATCCCTAAAAAAGATGAACGTACTATTTTGTCAAACTGGAAGCCCATCCCAATTTTTTTTATCCTATTGCGTATTCTTAACAAATTTATGACTCACAACTTTGCTAAAACCTGGCTGCACTATGGTCAACAAGGCTTCATTAGGTCCGATGGTGTTCTAATAAACACACTAATCACCAACACCAAAATTAAAGAGATACGTTCGGAAGCTCGGTTTTATGCTATAATCGCCTAAGATCTTCGGAAAGCATTCGACACAGTCTCATATGAAAGTATACTAAAAGCCTTGCGCCGATTTGGAATTCATCCTAAAACAATACAACTCATTAAAAATGAATATCAGAATTTTATCATCAAAATTCAATGCTATTTTAATTTTACTGATCCTATTCAATTTAACTGAGGTGTGAACCAAAACCATCCGCTTTCGCCCGTACTTTTTAATATGGCGTTGGAGGAACTAATTTCTGAATTAAATTCCATTGGGGTTTCTTATTTCTACGAAGGACGAGTTTAATACTCAAGTCTCTCTAAATATATGTACAAAGTTTTTTAATAAAAGGGGCCTTTCAGTTAATGCTGCTAAATGTATCGCTTACAACATCCTAAACAAAATTGACTTTCTTCTTAAAACCCACCTCAAATCTTTCCTACATCTCCCAAGTTGCCTTCTTGATGCCCCTCTATATTCATCTATTACTAATGGCGGACTCGGAGTTTTCAATTTTAAAATGAAAATCCCCGACATCCTTTATAGAAAAATTCGGAAATTATCGGTTCACTCTCCATCTACTGCAGGCATGATTTACAAACATCCACATACCATTAAACTTATAAATAAACTCTTTATTATGAACTGTGACATCGGCGAAGAAAAAACCAATATCAACGAGTACTGGAATAGAAAGTTAGAAACTTCCTACGCAGGGAGTGGCTTTAGCCAAGGTCACTACAATTCCTCTAATGGTACTTGGATTAACCACCTTCCAAACAACCGGTCAGGCTCGAATTATGTGAAAGCGCTTTTACTCAGATACAATGCCCTGCCTTGTCTAGGGGGAGTCCACAGTTGTAAGAAGCCACTCACTATTTTTGAGAGTTGATACAGTATATCGTCTTTATCAGTATTAAAGCTATTAGTTCATTTATAGTGTTAATTGCGTTTAAGCATTTTGTGAAATGTCCTAACAACATTAACTAAATTTTAATGTAAGTTTCTTGAAACATTAATAACGTACTACTAAACGTACTTAACGATACAATAACATTAATCAGATTGAATGCATTTTATATCTCATAAAATTATTTTTCTCGTGTGTCTTTGTTCAGGTTTACGCTTAAGCTCCAGTACAAATTTTATATTAATTTTCGGCTTATGTATTTCAAATCTTCTTTGACTTGTACTATTACAATTTGATCATAAGCAAGATGAAAGTTATATAAAAAAAGTTTGTTATTGGGATTCCCATCTTAAGATATTTGTTTCTCCATTATGGCAGTGCCTAATTTCAGTACATTTTCAATCAAGTGGGAAATATAAAACAGTCAAGTCAAAGACCCTTAGTTCTTTAGAATGTTCTAAATAACTCAATTCTAATTTTAACTTAGAACACGAAGATTGTGTACATATTTTTTATGACTCGGATTATTCTATTGTTAATTGCAGTTCTTCCTAGTATTTGTTATAGCTACGGATCGGTAAGTTGTCGTAGACATTATTTAGGTAAACGAATAGTAAATTAAATTTTCTAACAATGGTCAGCTTCTTCTAAAAATTTTCCCATAGACTCTACTTTAGTGTACTTATCACGATTGTGATGCACAATAGTTTTCAAATTTCTTTTTGCTCTGCTCAACTCGCCGTGTTACTATGCACACAAATAATAAGTACAAGTACAAATGGCCAGTATTTTTACATTTAGTCTGGTCAAGTCAACTTCTTTGTTTAAGTTTTTTTAAAAGTTCTTTTTATGTTTTATTAGATTTTTTAAATTTCTGACTTTTGTCTGAAACATTCTACAATTGACTTTCTATTTTGTGCATTGTTTACGTTTGAATGCAAAATTTAATTTTTATCTTTATCGTTTTAAACTGATTTCTGTTCAACAAAACACAGTGTTAATTTGAACTAAAATAAAATAAGTAAACTTTAAATTAAATATTTTTGTATATCTGTTTTATAACTTATTTGAATAAAGTATAATATAATGTAAAACATATAACAGTGGCATATAAAGTTTTCAAAAGCGCCGCTAGAGCTAGATACAACTGTTTTGAACTTTTGCGTCAGTGTGTTGAGAATATGAATAAAAAACTTATGTAGTTTTAGAAAACATAATTAAAAAATGCTTTATATAGTAGTTATTACAATCCAGATTTAAATAAATTAATACAAACATTGCCTAGCAATAATCTTAAAATAAAACGGTAAATTTAGTAAATAAAATACAGCACTACTTCAATGAGAAAACAAATACTTAGTTATAATTTATATGAAAATGTAAATGTATTAAATTTCATATGCTTTCGTATAAAAATTACAATACTAAAATGGAAATATTATCTTGAGTGTTAGAAAAAAAGTAGACTTTCTTTCAAACATGAATTAATAATCTGATGTATTATTTGGTTGTTAAACCCAATTATATAAAATTAAACTTTAAAATATGGATTGCTCATATTTTTAGTTCACCTTACAGTTTATTTTTGTTTATTGCAAAGCAAAAGATTCTTCTAAACTATAACTTACGTTTACAAAATAAGTTGTGTTAAAGTTTTTAAAAATATCGTTTTGCGCATTATGTTTATAAACATAAAGTGATTTTATATAGGTTAATGTGTCCAAAACATACACAACCCATTTTATAGCTAATCGCAGTAACAATTTATCTCAGTTTTGAACTTTCCTCTTCAATATTTAATATTATTTTTAGAAAACTTGAACTTTAGATTTCAAGATTAACCGATTTAAAAAACTTTTTAATCTTTTTATGAAGCCTTCACCACACCTTCACTAAAAGTAATATTTTTTTATGTAATTACTATCAAAGCTGTATACTACTGTTAAATAAAAGTATAAGAAGACATAGTATTAACAATAATTTACTTTTTACCGGTAATAGAACAAATAATGGGTTTTTGCTTTCTTTAATGAGGTTTCAAGATCTATTAATAAAAACAGACACAGTTTTTGTTTCAAATATTAGTAATAGCAATAATTAGAAAGAATGTATCTAATGAAAAGAGAATAAAGTTTGCATTGTATAAATGGTACCATCGAAATGGAATATCTTAGTAAATTATACACACATAGAAAAAGCATAACATATTAATTCTTTCACATCTGCTTCAAACATTCAGCAGGTGATTATGAAAAGAGCGAGACAATTTACACTTTTTAATAGACTAACAGATTGCTAAAGTCTTCAAATTGATTCTAAGAAAGCTTTTAACCTATTAGCTCCACTAAAAACCACAAGTCAGATACACTCTCGTTGAATAACCATTTAAGCCAAACCTGGTCATTGAAGACGAGCCTTCTATGTCGCACCCAATCGTTGGAAATGAGCCCTTTAATTCGGACCGAGTAGTTGAAGTCAAAGGTCACCAATCTTTTTCCGGATTTATTTCAAAGGATAAGTTCGAAAACAAAAGAGTGAAAAGAGTGAAATACATCAACCGCCTACAAGGATGCACTATAACAAAAGGAGAATGAAAAAAGAGGAACAGAAGCTCAAATGCAAAAGAGAAAAATTGGGATTTGAACAAAAGTGTTAAAAGAAATGTCTTGACTCAAAAGCAAATTGGTCGTAAAAAAATTCAGAATAATTGACTGTAGTTATGATGAAGATAAAACATTGTGTCTCATTTGTGGTTCATCTTTTGATAAAAATTGGATACAGTGTCACAAATCTTCTGGATAAGCCCATGAAGAGTGCTGATCTTACAGGTGCACTATATTTTACTTGCGACCAGTGTCATACTAATTAAATTTGTATATTGTTGTTCATTTTGAAATTTTGGTGTTGGTCCAAATAGCACATTTAATAAGTATTATATTTAATATTAGAACATTTTTTGTATTGTCCGTCTTAAAGTAATAATATATGCACGAATTTTCAACTGTGTTTTTTAAGTAAATTTTTGATAAATATCGCAAAACAAGATTCAACACGCGACAAACGTTCCCAGTCGAGCACCAAATGCGCACTGATATAATCGTTAGGGTTAGGACTAATATAAAATTAATTGTGCTTGAATATTTTTTTTTCTAAGTTTTATAACAAATTTATATTGCAAGAAAAAATAAAGAAATAATTTTAATTACCTTATTATTGAATAAAATGAAATGTGTTCGGGGCTAACCGACTTTCCCCTACGCCTACTACAATAAGTCACCAATGAACACAAATTCAAAAAAGCTCTAGGGCTTGATCTTATTACGGAGCAAATTCTTAAACAACTTCCTCGCCAAGCTGTATTAAAACAGCTATGTACTGAATGGTTTGCTTAGATTGGGTTTATATGTCAATTGAACGCGGCCAATTGGAAGGGCGACAATTGAACGCTTACGACAATTGGACGTATACGTCAATTTGATGCCCAAAACTTGAAGGCGATACAATTGTACGCGTCTATAGAAAATAGTTAACAAGATGTGACCAAAAACGGTACTACTATGTAAAGTATCAGAATCTAAACATAAAAATCCCAATTTAACCATTTATACTTTACGTTTAAATGTTTCTATCCGATTTTAGTGATGTACATGGAGTTTTTTTACATCTAAACTATTTTTTCAATTAAAGATATAAACGTTACTAATTAATATTTTCTAACCAAGTTTGATATTTACCTGGGTTTTGGTATGAGATTATATAGTAAATGTGAAAATGCCTTATTCAATTTTAATTCAAAATTTCTTATACTGGCAATTACGTGTTTTAGAATTGTTATTATACTTTGAATGTTTTAATTCATGTAATTACATAGTTAGCCTACTATTGTACAAATTGAATTTACAAATGATGGATAATTGTGCAGAATAATGACTAGATGCAAAAGGTAATTATGCCAAAGGATTATAAATCACCATCTTAAACAATTTATAAAAGAAATTTATTTATTAGTGGTCACTACCCGAAGCTTCTAACAAACAATGACCTATATCCGAAACTGTATTTAAAACATTTGCTACTATTTAAAGGTGTAAATATGGTGCTGCAACCTGCAATAAGTGAGTGCGATAACAAATTGTTAGTATACGACCGTTATATCCACAAGAAAATTTTGTAGTAAAAGTGTAGTAATTACAACAAAAACCATCCAGGAAGAGTACATACATAAACATTATTCCGGTGCTTCAAAAGTTGGAGCAAAAGCGTCCGTTGCAAATATTAAGAAACCAATAAAATAAATAGAATTAATTATCCAATATCCTATATTAGCAAACATGTCTTTGCAACTACCAATGCCACCTTAGTGAACTACTGGACGACCGTTTCGCCCTCTTGGGACTCATCAGCAGTAGGAGAACACTCTAATGCATTCCCACAACTGCATAAAATTAATGAATTATGCGACACCTATCGGCTCTTGCATTCGTTCCGAAAGAAAATGTCATATTAGTAATATCGTATAGTATTTCGGTAATTACGTAAGGTCTGCTAAAATACAGTCAAGTGCCAAATGAAAATATATACTTAAGGTAAAGTGGGGCAAGTGCAAAATTGGGGTAAGAGCAACCACCGGTTTCCAATTGTAAATCTAAAGACTTTTTGGTATTTTCTGATTTAAAACCACTTGTTTGGAACCTCCGAACAGCTGTTGTGTCAAAACGGAAAAAAAAATCTGATTTACCGGCTGAGATCCTTACTCATGTTTAAAAGGTAACGTTACACTAGTATGTGAAGTGCAACGTCTTTTACGTATATTAACGATTTTAACGTGAAAAACGAAGGTGAGTATCAAGCCAATTATATTAAACTTGTTCATTAATTGTATATTTAATAGCCGTTAATGGTTCTTTGCAATTTTTTTTAAGCAAGTAAAAGAAAATTGAATGATTGCACTTGCCCCTAGATAAACACGTAAAGGGCAAGTGCAATCAATGCAATTCTTAATCGTGATTGCACTTTCCCGAGAACTGACAATTTCTTTATTTCAGAAATTCAATACGGTAATGGTACGTAATTATAAAAGGAAGTCAAAACGAGGCTCCGGTTACTCAAACGACGACATTGCGGTAGCTTTGCAGCAGGTACAACGTGGTCTGATGACTACAAGACATGCTTCTCGAACTTATAACATACCTTATAGTACGCTAAATTGTTATATTAGTGGGAGACGGAGAAAAAAGAGTCTCACAGGTGGACGTCCACAGGCCCTGCCCCTACAGCTGGAAACAAAAATTGCAAATCATTTGAAAATTCTTGAAAAGTGGGGATTCGGTCTCAGTAGGAAAGAACTTTTTGAATGTATAGAAAAATTTGTATTGCAAAACAACTTAAACACTCCATTTAAAAACAACAGGCCAGGTGAAGATTGGTTTTTGAGTTTTAAAAAAAGAAACGGTTTGTCTGTTAAAAAACCTCAAGCTGTTGAATACAGCCGAAAGAAAATGACTGACCCATTCATTATTAATCAATATTTCGACCTTCTTCATAGTACGTTAACTGAACTAAATTTGTTTGATAAACCAAGTCAAATTTGGAACTTGGACGAGTCGAGTATTTGTTCTGACCCAACAAAAACTAAAATTGTTGGTGCTAAAGGAAAATCTTGCACACGGGTAACTGCTGGTAGTGGCAAAGAAAATACTACCTTTTTGGCAGCTGCTAATGCAGATGGATTGAAGGCCCCACCACTCATAGTTTTTAAGGGACTTAATGTTTGGACAAGTTGGGTACCAGAACCTAAAGAGAGCTTTCCAGGTATGACTTTTGCAGCTAGTCCCAAAGGTTGGATGACCAGTGAAATATTCTTGAATTACTTTAGCAATACCCTGATCCCTGTTTTTGGTCAAGATCGCCCGATATTAGTAGTGTACGACGGTCACGCCACACATGTTACAGAGAAAATTACCGAACTTGCAATAGAACATGGTATATGTATTCTTAAACTGCCACCACACACGTCTCATTTATTACAACCATTAGACCTCTCCGTTTTTAAATCGTTTAAAGACAAGTGGGATCAGAAAATTTGTGCATTGCAACGCAAGCATTCTGGTATGAAAATACCCAAAAAGGATTTTGCAGTATTATTGGGAGACACATGGAAACTTATCAAACCCGAAGTAATTGTCAGTGGCTTCCGAAAAGGTGGCATTTACCCATTCAATAGAACAGTCATTCCTGATGAGAAATATGATCCTCGTGCATTAGAACGATGGCATTTATCAAAAAATAATACTGGTGAAGATATAACACAAAACCAAATGGAAGATGATCCGACAGAACAAAATGAACTGTTAGTTAACCAAGTTCCACAACAAACACCAGGTAGTTCTGCCGACAATCAGCAGCCCTGTTGTAGCTACAATTTCGAAGATATTCTTTTGCAGACTATCAAGCAAAGTAAAAGTGTTCAACCAAAGCAGCCAAGAAAAAAAATTGCAGCTGGAGCTGAAGTAATAACTGCGAATGTAGCAAAGCAAAGAGAAACAGAAGCAAAAAAGCTGTTAACTGAAAAAGGAAAGAATAAGACTGCAAGAAATAAGATATGTAAGAAGAAAAGTGACACTGAGAGTGACAGTGACGAGTCTGAAAGTGAGCCATCATATGCAGATACAGATGATGATATGGACGATGAAGAGTTCTCGAATGAAGAGGAAATGTGCTCAGTCCAGTCAATAGATGAAGATAAAGAAAATGAAGACAAAGGCTTAAAAGTCGGAGATTATATCATTGCTGAATTCAAAGAACAAAAGTTTGTGAAAAATTATGTAGGAAAAATCACATCTGATCAAAACACCAATTCAAAATACATCTGCACATTTTTAAGGAACAAAAAAGACAAAGATTTTAGATATTATTTTCATTATCCAGATGTTGAGGATGTGTCTGTTGTAAACGTGGCAACACGGCATTGTGTGTGTGCCACATAAAATGTACATGTCATGCGACTCATAGTTCATAAAAATATAAAGTTTATTGCAATCTCTGTCTTTTATTTAAATCTTATAAATAAGAGATATGACATGGCGCAGTCGAGGTAATAGAATCTTCGCAAGGAAACAAAAAAATAAACTGCAAGTATTGAAAAATATAGCCATTGAGGTTACGTTTTCACTTCATTGGGTGTGGTTCATAACTAATGAACTTTCTGTTGTAATAAGTTTACATTACAATAAATACAATGGAGGATGCAAGAAAACCAGGAATTTTAAATTTAACAGGAAATATTGCAGAAAATTGGCGTAAATTTAAACAAAATTATAATATTTATATGAATGCTACTAAACGCAACAAGAAATCTACGGAAATCAAAGCGAACATATTGTTGTGTTTAGCTGGTGAAGAAGCAGTTGAATTGTACAACACTTTTGATATGAAAGAAGAAGATAGACAAAATGAAGATGCTGTATTAAAAGCATTCGAGGAATTCTGTAATCCGAAGAAAAATGTGGTATATGAAAGATTTAAATTTTATAAAAGAGATCAAGTTGAAGGTGAGACCTTTGAACAATTTTTAACGGCAGTCAAGAAATTAGCACAATCATGCGAATTTGGAGATAAAAATGAAGAAATGGTTCGAGATAGAATAGTAATTGGACTATTTGATTCAAGTTTACAAGAAAAATTATTACGTGTGGATAAGCTGGACCTCAAGAAAACAATTGATTATTGTCAAGCTGCTGAAGTATCGAAAATGCAAGCAAGAAACTTGAGGGGAAAAGAAACAGAAATAGACATAGTGAAAACAAACTCAAAAAGGACAACATAAGTGTGAAAATATTAAATTTATGTGTCGTAGGTGCAAAACTACTCATGGTCCTAAGGAATGTCCAGCATATGGAAAAAAATGTAACCGATGTGGAATAGTCAACCACTTCGAAAAATGCTGCAGAGTCAAAAATATTACGGTAGTACAAAGTAATGATGATCATGAAAATGTTAGTGATGAAATTCTAATAAATGTAGTAAAGGTAAGGAATGTAAACAGTTTAAATGCATGGTTTGAAAAAAATAAATTAAATAATACGGAAGTAAATTTCAAATTAGATACAGGGGCAGATGTAAATATTTTACCTCTAGATATCTATAATAAAATTAAAAACACAAATGCTATTAAAGTGTCAAATATAAAGTTGGAGTCATTTGGAGGTACAATTATAAATCCTGTAGGTGAAGTAAATCTCAAATGCTCTTATAAAAATATTGTACTCACGGAGAATTTTATTATTGTTAAGACAAAAGTTCCATTGCTTGGAGTATCAACATGTGTTAAACTAAATCTAGTAAAAAGGGTTGATAATGTAAAGAATTTTATTGATAAAAATATGTTTCTTAATAATAACGCTGAAATTTTTAATGGGTTAGGTAGGTTTTGGTAATTATAGAAAAACCAGACAAATCGTTAAGAGTATGCTTAGACCCAAAAAATTTAAATATGTGTATTAAAAGACCAACAAATGTATTAATACCAACAGTAGAGGATCTAACTTATGATCTATGCCAAAAAAAATGGTTTACGGTTTTAGATTTAAAACAAGGATTTTGGCAAATTGAATTAGATTCAAAGTCGTCTGATCTGTGTACATTTTCGACTCCATTTGGATGCTGGAAATTTTTAAGACTTCCATTTGGATTGAATATGGCACCGGAATATTTTCAGTATATTAATACAAAAAATTTTGCTAACATTAAAGGAGTTTCTGTTTATTTTGACGACATTCTCATAGCTGCTGAGAATGAGGCAGAACATGATAAAATATTATTAGAAGTTATAAATAGGGCGAAAGAGTTAGGTATAAAGTTTAATAAAGATAAAATACAATTTAAAGTGAAATGTGTCAAATATTTAGGACATATATTTTCTGAGAAAGGTGTGGAGATTGATCCAGATCGTGTCAGAGCTTTATTGGCAATAAATAATCCAACCAATAAAAAAGAATTACAAAGCATTTTGGGTATGATCAATTTCTTAAGAAAATTTATTGATAATTTAGCTGAACTAATATCACCTTTAAGAGAGTTGCTAAAAAACAATGTAGAATTTCAGTGGTTGCCTAATCATACAAAGGCATTAGAAGCAATTAAACAAAAAATTTGTGAGGCAGCTGTGTTCGCAAACTTTGAGGGTGGAAAAGAAATAACAATACAAGCCGACGCTTCAAAAGCAGGTTTAGGATGCTGCTTGATGCAAGAGGGCAAGCCGGTGTACTTTGCTTCGCGTTGTATGACACCCACTGAACAAAATTTTGCGCAGATTGAGAAAGAATTGTTAGCGATAGTATTTGCTACGAAAAATTTCACAATTTTATATACGGTAGATGCATTAATGTCATAACTGATCATAAACCATTATTAGGGTTATTGAATAAAAATGTGTGTGACATAGCGTCATCACGTTTGCAGAGAATGAAAGTTAAATTGTTTAAATATGAATTAAAGGTCAAATACTTACCTGGTAAATATATGTATGTTTCAGACCTATTATCAAGAGCGTTTCTAAATTATTGTAGTGATGACGAGGATAGTTGGATATGTGAAACGGTTCATTCAATTAGTTCTAATTTAAGCATAACAGACAAAAAACGAGAAGAATTTAAAATTGCTACTAAAAATGATTCAACTTTAGAATCATTAAAAGTGTATTATTATCAGGGGTGGCCAAAAAGTATCAAGAAAGTACCTGATAATTTAAAGGTATATTTTAAACTTCAAAAGGAAATTACAGTTGAAGATGAACTAGTATTTTTAAATAAACGTGTCATAGTACCTCTCAATTTAAGAGATTACATTTTATATATGTTGCACGAGCCACATTTTGAGATTACATTTTATATATGTTGCACGAGCCACATTTTGGAATAAGTAAAACCAAGGAAAGGGCTCGAGAAATAGTTTATTGGCCGGGTTTAATGAAGGACATAGAAAACTTAATATCAAAATGTTTAGTTTGTGAAAGGTTTAGTAATGCAAATAGCAAAGAACGACTAATACCACAAACCATTCCGGAACTTCCATTTAACAAAATAGCTTGTGACTTTCTAGATTTTGCGGGTAAAAGTTATCTAATAATTCAAGACTATTTTTCAAAATGGCTTGAAATAATACTCACAAAAAATAAATCGGCTGAAGAAGTAATCATACATCTGAAAAAAGTATTTTCAAATTTTGGAATACCTAAAACAGTAATTAGTGATAATGTACCATTCAGCTCGTATTTATGCAAGAAATTTGCAGAGAATTGGAATTTTGAATTTATAACCAGTTCACCTCATTATCCACGAAGCAACGGTCAAGCTGAAAGAGCTGTCCAAATTGCTAAAAACATATTAAAAAAAAGTAATTATACAGGAAGTAGTGTTGAACTACTATTATTAGAGTATAGAAACACACTTATTTTAGGCGTAGGTTTGTCCCCTTCTCAGATGTTATTTAATCGTAGGTTGAGAACGAAATTACCAATTCATACAGATAAATTAAAACCAATAATTAATGAAAATGTACATAAAAAACTAGTTGACAGACAAACAAAATATAAATCATATTATGATCAAACAACAAAATCAAAACCTAATTTAAATGTTGGTGATAATGTTTTAATGAGAGAGGAAAAATTATGGGAACCTGCAAAAGTTCTAGCTAAACATGATTCTCCTAGATCTTATGTTGTTAAAAATGAAGGGGTTCAATCGTTCGTAGAAATTCTTATCATTTGAAACCATCCAGAAATGAGTTTAAAGTGAACACAGAACAAGACGACCTATCAGAAATTGACAGTAATAATAATGAAGATATTGATAGGAATGTGCAAAACCAAAATTGTAAAACCTCGACCAGAAGTGGTAGAATACTTAAAGAACCTGTTAAGTTAAGAGATTATGAATTGTATTAATTAAAAAAAAAAAAAAAAAAAAGAGGAAGATGTTGTAAACGTGGCAACACGGCATTGTGTGTGTGCCACATAAAATGTACATGTCATGCGACTCATAGTTCATAAAAATATAAAGTTTATTGCAATCTCTGTCTTTTATTTAAATCTTATAAATAAGAGATATGACAGTGTCGGTCATTCGAAAAGAACAAATATTAAAAGTTCTTCCCCTTCCTGAAGAAAAACGAGGTCGGTTTTATTTTCCTATACCAATTAATGATGTTCATTAGATTTTTTTTGTTTTGAAAAAACATTTTCATACTTATGCATTTTTTAATGTTGTATGTTTGCATTAAGTACTTATTAATCTTGGTTGCCAACGTTCTATTAAAATAAAATTGGTCAATTCCAGATTTGGCATCTTTTTTTATTGTTAAAATAAAAGTGTTTGCTCTTTCCCAATATTATATATAATGGTTTTAAATACAAATTTATAGAGGTGATTGCACTTTCTCTTCATGGCGGGAAAGTGCAACCACCAATGGCAGTTTTAAAAAATTTTTTTTCTCTTAAACCCCGTCATTTATTCTGGCAAAACTTTTTACAGATTTGAAGCCAATGGAGCAAAGAACTAAGTCTATAATTTAGATAATTTTTAAAAATTGTCTTCTATTTCGAAATAGGACTAAAACTTTCACTATGCAAAATAGTGGTCGCATTTACCCCACTTTACCTTATCTGTAACATACACAGTCTATTTTTTACTATTTTCTTAAACTCTTTATTGATCAAATAATCTATACATATATAAATGGATGTTTGTACATATGTATATATGTTATCTTTAAACTCTAACACCGTTCAGTCGATCACTATAAAAATTGGTATGCAAATGTATTTTTTCGTGGAGGTTTTTGCGCTATACTTTTCGTTGTAACTCCTCACCAGGTGGCGCTGCAGCATATCAAGTACTACACCGTTCAACCGATCATCCTGAAAATTGGCATGTACATGTATTTTTCGTGGAGAATTTTGTTTCTGGCAGGACATCGTCTTCCGGGTTCAGCTAGTATACCATAAAGTACGACTATTCGGATTACAAACAGGTACGTACCGGGTTAAACAAGTTGTAAAAAAAAACAAACACACATTTTAATACACCAATAAGGCGTATTTAAAAATGCCTAATTTTCAGAATAAGAAAAATTATAATATATTTTTGTGCTGTCCATTTGTGAATAAGAAAGTTGGAAACCAACGTTACAAAACACCTATAATTACTAAAAAATATTATTTAGTTTAATTTTACATATAACTAAGCGTTGAAGGCGATGCAAAATATCAGCTAGAACGTCAAAAACAATATATATATTTATTACTTTTCATATAATTTGCGACTATTGGCATATACAAAATGCGGCGTTCTAATTTCTGTAGGTACACACGAGTGCACGTGCTACGCACCCGTCAGGTTGATGTTACTCACAAACTTTCTATAATTTATTCCTAACCCACAGCAACTTAAATACCAAACACAGATTATTTATGTTTACTGAAATTTGAAATTTGTTTAGGTACTAATAATAATCAAATTTAATAAACTAAAACCTGTTTCTGCAAATGAAGTATTTTTGTATGCTAAAAGTTACTGTTTTAGTTTGCTTTGCAATTTTAAATAATAACTAATATTTAACTTTTAAAAACTCCACAGCGTTTTAATTAAAGGCTTATTCAAATATTTGACAATAGTTATTATTAACAACCTTGTAGATTTTGAAAGAGATGTGAATATATGTACTCTTTTAATGGTTTCTATGCGTTAATGTTTATGAAACATTTTAATTAATATCTGCGCTTTCAAGTAATTATGCAAACGCTCACATAAAAATATTAAAAAGTTTATTTTAAACATCATACCAGATTAAAATAATAAAAAATGTAATATTATCATATAAATACTTAGTCATACCTTAGCAACAAAATATAAAACATATTTACCAATCTACCATTTTAGAAAACAAAGTTTCTAACAGCATTTAATTTTTCTACTTGTTAATAACCACTGACAAGAACAAACGCTCTTTTTTGCGCATTTAGTAAATTTAGTATTTTATCCTGAGGACAAAGCGAAAATATTTCCGAGCCCAAAAACTTAGCTTTAATTCTCTTCAGTGCCTAGCAAACGTGAGAACTCTTTCTGGCTCTACCGGTCGATGCTCAATTCCCGTGTACACTTTTTCCGACGTCCGCCAACCGTAAGGGTTCTTTCTGGCGCTATTGGCAGCGTTTATATATTCTAAACACCACCGATCAGACAAAGAAACTATTAGTACTTTGAAGGTACTACCGAAAATAAAATTTTAAGACTTACTTTTAAAGGTATATCTATACCTTTAAAAACCTGTGTTTACAAATAATCCATTTAAACATAACGTGATCCGTTTGAGAAACTATACTAAATTGCGTACGTGAACAGTGGCGAGATTTATTAAATGAAATTATTTTTATATCTATGTATTATTATCAATATACTGTACGTTAACTATACTGGATTTTTTTTGCTAATATCAAAGCTGATTGCGTTTCACAATTTTTAAATATTCAGAAAACATTATTTAAACAAAAATGTAATTAAATAGCAAATATAATAGATACATAGTTAGAAAATTTATTTAGTAAGTATTTGAATATGTTTTAATGCAAAATTTACTAAAAATACGTAATAAGCGTTTATTGTTTTATAATACGATCCTTTTTTGTTGTTAAGTAACGTTTGTCAACTTGATTCAATACAATAACTTAAGGTTGAAATAAAAATGATTTTGAAACAAACCAGAAGCTTTATTACAATTTTTTTATTAGTAAATTTAATTTAGGCTATAACCATACCTTATAAAAACACAAAACACACAACAACTGTGATTATGTGTTTATGGTATGGGTCCGAAAAAATCTATACAAAGTACTTCGAAACAATTTGAACACGAATTGTACCGTTGACATTCGATACAGTTTCGTATATATTCAATTATATTTCTACGTAGTCCTCGCCTATAATGATTTCGAAAGGTATCCTAAACAGTTCTCTCAGCACAATTGTGTCCCGGAATGAGTGCATCGTGAAATTCTTGTAATATTTGAACTCTTCCATTTTCAGGATCAATGAGTTGTGCCTCTTCCATATCTTGATCATAATCGTAATGATATAAAACACCATTTGGCATGATGGCATTCGGGCCAAGGACAAGCATCGTAGTTAAGTATTTCTGATTCAAAGGCCTGAATTACTTTTTTTTTACATCGGTATAACTTAATTGCTCTTCTGTGATCTCGTCACAAAAACGTCATGAAAGATCAGTAGTTACTAAATTAATTTTAACCTCCGAGTCACTGCTATGTAATTTGGTGGGTTGGACAAAGCATCCACAACCCCATTTATTTTCCCGGGAGTATTTACGTCGTACAACTGAATTTGAAGTGCCCACTTTGCTAGTTAAGCAGTAGGTGCTTTGATAGTCATTAACTAACGGAGAGGTTGATGACAGTAGCAAGTGCTACTTTCATACCTTGTATTGTATAGTTTATTTCAGTTGACGTCATGAACATACTCAACAAGGGGTTGTTTGCTACCATGTCCCTGTGTTAACGCTGCACCCAGTGCATAAAATCCACTATAATTCTCAATAGAACGCCTATACCAAAAACTAGTTTGCAGTTCTTTTACGTTACGCGACACCGGACGGTTGACTAAAGTTTTTATCTTCTTAGGATCAGTGTGATAATAAAATTATATCGTCTAAGTAAGCAAGTAATTTAACACAAACCCGCTCGGAACCTGTCCATAAATAGCCGAAACGTCGCAAGGGACGGAAAGATAGCTATCAAATGGAGCTATAAAAGATGTTTTATGGCGGTACGTTTTGCTTCGTGATACAAATCGTCGACACGTCATATTGGATATTGATCATGAGTTACAGAGTTTAGTCTTCAATAATCCATGCACTCGCGTTCGTTTGAAGGAGCCCTCTTTATTTGTTAGATATTCGATAAGGCGGTGCCAAATCGGTGCTTGATCTGGTATCGATGCACTGCAATGATCTTTGTAGGTTCTCCCCCTACTTCAAAGATTGTGCGGCTTTCTTTTAGAAATATTAATAGGTGTTTTGTCGGAATAATCTATAATACCAAAACTTGTTTCCCAAATCAAAAACATATCCTAAAAATTTCAAATCCTAATAACGCGTGATTGTCTTCGTTATCATTATAGCAAATTTTCTTTGGGTCGCAATAGACACACTGGCAGTTTTTATCACAATTTATTTCAAAACTCATTTGGCTAAAACGATTTCGGATTTTGCATCTACCTTCAAAAAATTTCTGTACTTTCAAATTTAAAAATTCGGGTTATACCATTTTCATCATATTCTCTTCAGTAACCGTATAAGAGGTGGCCAACTTTGCACTCACAAGATTACATTTGGGACAGTTAGCACGTATTACAGCCGGATTAACACATCCTTAGCCAGTGCAAATAGGTTTTAATGATCTTACGACTTTTGTCTTTTTTCCCATTGTCTTCATCTTTTTTTTCTCTTTTCTTCCGACAGTCCTTAATAGCAAATTTCTGTAGTGATTGTGTCGTGGCTTACTCTTAGATTTTACGTTTTCTTTATTCGATGATTGTTTATGTTTAATCTAAGGATCGAGTTTGTCCTTAAAAGACTGTTTATAACACTTGCAGCTTTTAGAAAATTGATAAATGTACTGACACGGTCTTTAGATATGTTTTCGTATGCGTTTATGAATTAATATATGAACCATATAAATTTGTATCTTTTCTGTCAAGTCAAAAATTTGTGACAACAAAGTTCTACATTTACTGATAAATCAATCAGTTAACAATCCGTAGTTTGTTCCACTTGAAATAATTCTTTATAAACTTGGAGTGGTGTTCTTTTCTTTCCAGAAACATCCAATAGATTCGTTCGACGTTTCGATCGTAGAACAAACACCACGTAGCACGTCCCCTGTGACTTTTTATGGCATTGTCGTTGGATATATCAGAAAATAATTTAGAAATTTCCTCGGCACATATAAACGCTTCAATCTAATTTTTTTGTTCCATCAAAGCGAGATGTACATTTTTTTAAATTTTAATTTTGTTGTGGCAAATTTTGCAAAAGAGAAATGTTAATAAGCGGTCAATTTATTTGTTGAAACAAAGGTTAAAATTTTTCTTGATTACTACTTTTAGCGCTAAGTACACGAATTTTTTTCTTCTATTGCTACCACAGTAACACATTCATTTATTTAGCGCTACGATATAAAAATTGAAGAATAAATTACTCCAAGGTAAACAAGAAGTCCACTTAAATTTTTTATGTCATACACATACACGTTTATAGACACAAAGAAACTTACCCTAAGTTGACTTAATAAACTCAATATGAACTCCTTTAAAATAATACAAAAGTAAAATTTATTTATCAGTGTTAAGGAGCCCACATTTTATTCAATGCAAATGATATTGGTCTTACCACTAAATATTTTGGCAGAATAACTTTTAAGTCCTTCTACGATGTGGAACTTACAATTTCTTCCAACGAATACGTGAAAGCATGCAGGGATTTGTTACTCCTTCGTAGAAAAGTAATCACAATCGCGTTCTCTCCCTCTCTTAATTTTTTTTAGTATGTAGTCGTTTTTGTAACGATTTAGTAAATTGCATCAAAATAAAATCGTCGGAGTTCTACCATTGTCTTGATAATTATCGTCATTTTCATCGCTTGGTGATTCAAGAAGTGTGGTTTTATCTTTTATTCTTTCCGTGCTTCTACATATTCTGGATCCCCCTTTTTTAGGCGTCGGTAGCAATCATACCTTTTTACTTTCTAGTAATTTTTTTGGCTTTAAATTTTCCCCTTGAGATATCCCAATAAGATTTTTCACGTGATAAACATCTTATCAGATTTTTTCGATATAGCCTGTTATCTTTATCATCAGTGGTATTATTGTGATCTTCATAATCAACCTGATTTGTGTCATACGGACACATTTGATAAAAAAAATGTTTTTAGTTGATTTATTTGTACATGTATATTCGCTGTGTCTTTTTCACCAGTCACCAGTTCCAAGTGTCATCGACTTTTCAAAAACTACTCCAACGTTATTGAACGTCCAGGATTCCTAAGTAACCATGATTCTTTTGCTGCATTGTAATGTGCTTGAAAAGGAAAAAAGATTGACAGATGCAACGGTTGCAACTCGTCGGAGCAATGAGGTGGTAGAATTTGAAACAGTTACTTCGTGTTTCTTTTCCAAAATTAGAACTTTTACTGTTAAATGAGTTTAATAATTGTCTATAATTAATAGGGGTGGGTTTTACAAACTACTTGCCGTATGGTGTATAAAATGTTTCATAATGTTGACAAATACTGTAATCATCCATTCAGTAGAGTCAGCAAGATCCAGCATTCCAGAGGGTGCTCCATGTAAGACGTGATTTAATTTTTTTGGGAACATTATTGCAGGAGGAATGAAGTTTCCAGTTGCGCAACAACAAACGGTAACTAATATAATCTTCGTGACGTTTTGCAGCGTAGTTGTAGGTTAAAAATACGTGTTTGATCCTTGAATTCTGGTGTACGATTGAAAATGTTCTCGTAGTTGTTAAAAAATTGATAGACGTTATGTCTATTGAAAGTTGCCGTAAAAGTTTGAACCATTTTGATTGTTGATAGATAAATTTGAGTGATGCGAAATAAAACCAAGAAGCCATTCCAAACTAGTCTATTTTAGTACTCTAATTCTCAGAAACATTAATTGATATGCAATTGCTACTTCATATGCTAAATAACGTAAGTCCTTCCTCAATTTGCGATAGCACATCTTTACGCAGATAATAGCTTATTCTTCTACGGTGTCTTCATGCTTCAAAGCAAACATTTGACGACAGGCATTATTGGTGTAATTCGGATTGTTTTGTGACAACTGTTTCATTTTGGAACAAAAATTTCGTAATGTGAAATATGTCTAAAAGTGGAACACTTCCCCCTACTTAGTGTCTCACGTAATTACCGCAAAAACAATATTATTGCAACATTAATTTGTCAAGTAATAGAATTAATTATTTATTAATTAGTAAACTAAAATTTTTCTGCAAACTACCGTTATTCACTACTGTTTAGTAAAATAATGCCCAACCAAAAAAAATAGTCTAATTTTAATTATTTAAACCGGTGCATTTCTTAGAATTTAAATAAAATTATACTTTTAAATGTATGTATGCTTTTAAAGCAATTTAACATCCGATTTAGTCAAAATTATTTCCTTAGAAAATTGTTCGTCATTAGCTATCAAATGGATTCCGTGTGAAAAGTCGAAATAAATAAAAACTATACTATTAAGCATGTTTTTGTAAAAGTTAACGTAAATTAACAGTTTTTGTTAGTATACAAGGTAACTTAGCATACATTTACATAAGTTACTACGATTTGACGTTCACAGAACATTATTACTTCTTTTTTTTAACATTTAAATCTACTTTCAAAGTTAGTATTGCACTCTATAAATTTTAGTAATTTAACTTTGCAAATTTAGTTATAAATTCACAACTGAAACTAAAAAGTTTGATTTTGAGTTTTTGTAGTCTTTATTAAGAGTGTAATTACAACTTTACTGCAGTTACTTAGATTTATTTACTTTACTGCTACTTTAACAGAATTATTTCTCATATAAAAAATCATGTCGAATGTTTTTTTGTTAAAATTTACCAGTTATTATAAAAAGGAAATAGAATGTTAAAAATGTGCACATTTTCTTTGTATGCATAAATATATTTACATATTCGAATTTGTTTCAACATAGTATGGAATTGCATTAATATACCATATACGAATTTTCTTTGTACTGGACACACAACTAAATCGTTTTTATTGTCATTGTTACATTTACAGAAAAATGTTGGTCGGTAGAAAATAAATTGAACATCTGCAATACATCTGTGTATTGTATTTACGGTAAAATAAAACCAAATAAAATTTACTTGGTTTTGTTTATTTTACAGTTTTCAAAACAAAACTGAATATGTTTTTCTTTGTGGTTTAATGTATTTTAATATTCCTTTGTTATTAACGGGGTAGACAATTTGTAGAACTATTTATTATATGTTTTTTATTAAAATTCTTCATTCAATTTTGTATATTGCTCAGATTTTTTTTATCTCGCGTCTATAAAAAAACGTTTTTGTTCCTTGCGTATATCTAACAAAATGTTTGTTACGGGGACAGGTCACATTTTTTACTTATTCTTTTGAATGCATTTGACCGCGTTTGTCCACAATTATGTTGTAAATTTTACTGATAACAAAACAATAATGATATGTAGAACTACAATAAAATTCTTCGCTTTTAATTTATATTATTAACCTAAGTCAAGAAAATATAATTTGTCAGGTACATTTTTCTACTGTCTAACGAATATCAGAGTATTCTGCAAACGTAAAACTTTGTTTAGGGGAGACCGGGGTTACTTGTTACAATTTTTAGGTTTCAATTTTTTTCGCGAATATTTTTGAATAAATAAAATAAACGGCCACACTGTAGTTTTAAATGGACCTTGCTCTACACAATATATATATAGCACATATCTGTTCAATGCACAGGAAACTCTGTGCAAGCAGTTTTAGGCCGCTAGGTAACTTGTAACAACTTACCCCCTGCAGGGGTCAGTTGTTACACGTTCGGGGCATGTTGTTACAGTTAATAAATGTACTTTATGGTTTACATATTTATTAATACAAACGTGCTAAAACAAATATAACATAAATCACAACTCTTTATAACACAAGATACTTATAAAAATTAGGAAAACACAACAATAATTCTAGGTAGGTGGTAACGAAAGGTAAACAAATTAAAAATCGTCATCTGAATCACAATGTGGGCATTGGAAAAATGGATCTGGGCCTTCTGTGCATTCTTCGTGTGCCCATTGGCCGCATTTGGTACACTTAATCCATTTTTCGCCGGGAATTGAATTAGAGTAAGTTTCGCAACATATCATACATAATGTGTCTTCTCCGCTTGATTCGTCAGTGTCTTCTTTTCCGTAATTTTATTTTTCTTCTTCTTTGGCTTTAATGTTTTTTGCTCTTTGTATCGCATAGATTTCGTTTTGTTCCCGCATCTTTAACATGCTGTTTATTTCTCTTTTCTCTTCTTTTCTCTTCTTCTCCTTGGAGCTCATTTTTATTTGGAGTATCTGTCAATATAGCAGCTTTACGTTTTTTGCGACCCTTTCTGGTATTTAAACGTTGGTCAGCCTTTGGAAATGGCCTCAAATCAGAAGGAATGTAATAGAATTTTGAACTCTTTGATACTCCTGACCCAGAAGGCTCAGATACGGCATTACCAGAAACAAACACCAGCGAATGAGGAGGTGTTTTATTTATGTTTACATTTTTAGTGTTATCATTATTGCTTACTTTATCAGTAGCATTAATTACGTCATTTTCTGTTTCGTCATCAGCCTCCCCTTCGTAGTTATTCACATATTCTTCTTCATCAGCCTTCCTTCTCGTGTCGCCATCATTTCTCTGTTCATCACCGGCATGAGTTGTGCCATAATCATTATTTTTTTCTCTCTCTCTGTCATTATCAGGCGCAGAATGTAGGTTAGGACGGTCTGTCACAGCACTTGTCATAAAGTCGTCTTCTGTGAAGATATGCCTATTGTAAGGCCAAATGCCCGTTACTCGAAAGCCAGACTGAATGTTTTTGGGAGTCGTGGCTAACGGTAGAGCATCTCTAACAATCCCTGGAATGTTGTAAATGTTCATGGTTTTTCCTGGATTGTTGCGCATCCAAGAATCACACATGCTATTTATATATTTTTTTAGAGGGCCATATATCAAAAGTGATCTAGAGGCTGGAGTTTATGGGAGCAATGGGGCGGTAACGATAGCATAATTACCCCATTGTTTCTGCAAAGCTCTACACCTTCTAAAGAAAGATGCGAATCATGGTTATCTAATATCAATAACACTGGTCGCTCTTTCGTTCAACAATTAGTATATTTCACCCACAACAAAAAATATTTGCGGGGTTAGTTGTTACACTGTAACATTTAGCCCCGTCAGTACTGTAACAATTAGCCCCGTGGGTATTATATACAGTAAACAGGCCACTGCTACATAACCTAACACTCGATCACAACACGCAAGCATACAAAATATTCGTAACATATCAGTGCTTCTTCCATCAAATTTGCGTAAATGTTAAAGTGAATCACAAATCATAATAAAACAAAATTTTCCTAGCAAAATAATTACTTAAAGGCATTAAAAACATATAAATTGCTCTTACCTGTCAATGGTTTCTCGGATCGTAATGATACTTTGCCGGCTAATGCACATGTGACCACCAAACATTATGCTAACATGGTTGCCACTTTTACTTTGAAGGCGCGCTTGTAAAGTTGAAAGTAACAACTTGCCCCTGTAACAAGTAACCCCGGTCTCCCCTACCATTAAACTTTTAACTTGCAAGAAATATATACCAATTTTAATAGAAAACACAAACATTTATTTTAATAAACGGCAGATAGTGAATTTTAATTTCGTCTTATTTCACAGTATACATAAAATATATTATCTATAGTCCTCGCAATTTTACTTTCGATGCACGTCATTAACGTCAGTGACGTAGTTATTCAACCATGTTGTCGGTATTATCACGTAAACTTACTGTTTTCGTACATTCTTAATATTACATTGCGAATTACGTTTTTATTAAGTGTTTCTACATTCGTAACAGGTGTACTACGCTTACGTTTTGAGGAGATCTAAAAATCTCGTTGTTAGCAACCGCTGTACATACAGAAATAACTGTAGAATATATGTATGTATTACCACAATTTAAATATTATGTAAAAGGGTACCTCTTGCACAGCATTTACTGATATCAATGGACCACCATTATCTCGTTCAAGCTCAAAATAGTACAGTTTTGTATCAAAAATAATTATAAAAAACAATGAGCACTTTGACGTAAAAAACACAAATTAAATTTGACAGATGTCAACAACGCTGCAACTGTAGTAAGCACATCAACAACGTGACAAAAAAATTTCCATGAGATAATTCGGTATTTATTTAATTTTTGCTATAAATAGGGTGGTATGAATATTACGTCATTAATGACGTGCATCGAAAGTTAAATTGCGAGGACTTTATATTGTATTACTCATAACTCAAACTTAACTTAACATGTCTAATGCAACGTAAATGTAACTATATCAGATCCCCATCACTAAATTACATATTACTATAAAGCGTTTATCGTTCGTTAACTTATCATCTGACTTACTTTCTAAAACAACATATAGAATCTTAAGTTTTCGCGGTTTTCTTGGTTACGATTATAAGCGACTTTCGGTTTAGACCGCGTCGTAGTTGCACACTTTGACTTATTAGGGCTTGGTCCTAGTCTTTCCTTGAGAGCCAAACCTAAATAAACTGATGTTTCGCAAAACATTGCTGCTTGCATCTTCGAAGTGGTGAATATTATTGACAGTGCGAAACGTCAGTTTATTTCGGTTCACGAACGACAATACGTCAAAGGTCAAGTTATACTTCTTGTTTTGGCTCGCAAAAAGATACTAGGACTAAGCCTGGTATGGGTGTGCAACTACGACACGGTCTAAGCCGAAAGTCGCTCATAATCGTTCTAGAACATCACTTAACCTATTTTCAAAATCGGATGTCGCATCTAAACCTTCAGCATTACAAAATCCAATTTGTTTGCAATTTTATTTATGACATCACTATCATAACTAACATAACTAATCGAACTTAACAATTGACCCTGGTGCCGTTTTCAAACAATACCTAAATCTGATATGTGGTAATTATGTACATTGTTTTCTAATATTTCCACTATTTCCCCTTGTACCAAACTGGGTTTGGACTGATTCCTATATTCGCTAACCTGTGCAAAATCCCCTTCATTAAACATTTTTTTCTTATACTCGGAATTTCTAATTCGTTTCTTCATAGCTGTTTTTGTTGTAGGTTTTAATAACTCAAACCTATTGTTTAATTCGTAGCCAAACAATAACCATGCAGGTGTCTCCCCTGTTGACATTTGTATTGTGGATCGGTAATTGAATAGATACCTATTGATGAGAGTACTTAACGTTACTGTTTCTTGCGTCGTATAAGCCTTTTTTTGTAGCCGCTTAAAATTCACAAACCAACATTTTCTGCTGCCATTGCACGCCGTGTGATATAGAGGTGCAAGATATGATTGATATTAATTCTGCAAAAATGTCTAAATCTTCCAATCTGTTTTGCGGCTCATTATCACTGACTACAGTTTTAGCAAATCTAACATTGCACATATTCCAAGTAAGTTTAGTATCTGTCACTTTTACCCTGACTGCTTTAGCCAATTCATGAGTGAACTATTTTTAAAACATCATTTGTAAATGTATGGGTTCCGAACACTTTTCCTTGGACTAGAATGAACTTAAGCACGCGCCTTACAATTTTTAGTGTCCTTGCTTTAATTGTTCGAATCTGATTTGCGGCTCATTATAACTGAGTAAACGTATATGTCACTTTTATCTGAAATACTTTAGGCAATTCACGAATGAACTTGTTTTAAAACATCATTGAACACACGGTGAAGGTATAGGCTCTTGATGGATGCCTCTGCAGAAGACAATAATTGGGCAAATTTGTTCTTAACTTTCCGCTACTGAACTGGACTTCTAACATTCTAATCTTTTTTATTTGCCAATAAAGTGGCAGAAGTCAGCTTGAAGCAAAGTCCAGTACGACTAGCATTATTCAATTCCAAAAACGTTGTTTTTTGGGAAACTGACAATAGTACTATCACCCAAAACTGCTTTGTATTTGCTCGGAATCTTAACTGCTGAAAGAATTGCTCGCCTTCAACATGTTTCCAAAGATTTTAAGTAACTGCTTTAATCTATTGTACATATGTTATAACAAATGGTCGAGGATCGGATATCTTTGTATTAGTCATTATTCTACAATCTACAAAATTTAAATTATATTATAATGAGAAGTAGAGGATGAAGTAAAAATTAAATTGCTTACTTTGTGATCCAGAAACTTTAGTGGAGCATCTTTCAAAAATGTGTAAATTTGAACTTAACTAAAAACGCTGGATTTTTTCGGTTTGCAGTCGATATTCTGTTTTTTAAAATATGCTATTAAACTCGAATTCTGTGATATATCAATGCAACGTGCATTGATGCACATAAAGCATCAAAGCATTAATACTCATTGATGCACGAAGCATTGTATATGTAGCTCTCAGAGTTGAAGCCTTTTTTGTTTCAGCCAATTGACTAAAATATGTAATGAGCACGCTTTCAGGCACCCCTTTAGCAAAGAAAGGCATTTGATACCTTCTTTGTAGCGTTCCTCAGTTTTGGAGGAGTGCTTTCAAATTCACTATCAAACATTGAGACACGATGATACCTATGAAAAATAAAATATGACACGTGTGTCATAAAACGCCATTGTTTTCCTTGCCAGTTAGATTAAAAACAATTTTTCAATTATTGACTTTCAGTTCGATACTTTTTTGTTAGTTTGAATGATGAACCATGATTATAAATAAAATAGTATACATACCTCGGGGTAAGGCTTCATTATATTGTCGGGTATATTGTTGACCACGAGCTTCGCACTCCACACTGTAACGAAGCTTTTGTATGTAATCTACTATTGTATATGCTCTCTGAAAGTGCAATATTTTTTATTAGTGATTTTGTAAGCAAGTCCTCTAAAACCAATTTAACAACAACAAAAAATTAACTTATATATTTGCTCGCTACTTTCTACGCGCGTGTACTACATATGATAGATTGTACTGTTTAATCAACCTAGCGATTTCGTCGCTTGCTTCCTTGCCTCTTTTATTAAATTTCTGGCGCTTGAGGCTTCGACTTGTAGATATTCAAAAGTCTTCACCGTATCTATTATTCTTGTTTCGTGTTATTACTTATATCTGAGATTTTTGTGTGTGACCATTGCTTTAGGTTTACATTTTGATATTTCGCTACGCATCCTAATAACTCTAAAAGATAGAATGGCCGCTAGGTTCCTTTTATCCGCTATTTGTAATGTGACAATTCATACAAAAACATTTTTATTTATTTGCATTGTATAGTTGTGATTCTACTGCTACAACTAGATATGTAAATATTTGTCACAGGAAGACGTGTTAAAATATTAAGTAAGTTATAATAATTATACCATTTTTAACTTAAAAATATTATGTAATATCAAATGCAAATACTCAGAGCTAATAAACAAAATTTTTCTTTCTTGTTAATTTTGGATAAATCATATTTTAAGCCAACAGGTGGGATGTTAATCAACATGAGTTTGTAACAGTTACACCTACAATGCTGTTGTAATTTTTACGATTTAATTAAATTGGAATTATTTTTCAATTTTTTACGATTTACGCTAGAGTTGATACAAAGTTTAATGAGATTATTTTACTGCTAATTTTTAAATTGTAATTGATTAAAAAAGGTAAATCTCGTTAAATTAGTGAAACCTTATCAAGCACGCTATTAAAGTGTGTTTAAATCTTTATTTACGATAATGAACTAAGCATTACAGGAATGTTTATTTTTTTTTAATTTGAACTTTATGATAAAAATACACTACCAAATATACTCAAACTGTAAAAAATGTATTCCTTCAAATATGACGAATGTTTAGGAGTTTCTTTATTTATTATACTTATATTTCTGTATATTAATTTGGTATAGATCACAACGGCGTTTTAAATAAATGAAATTATTGTAACTGTTAGCTACAGTTTATTCGAAACATCTTTTCTTGTATCTGTTTATGTAAGTAATAATTATTATTTACCAAAATGCCGCCTCTAGGCCGCGGCCTATAGGGCCTATTGACATATCCAGAACTGCAGGGTACCTGTAGTTGCGGTGTATTACATACTGCCAGAACATGTAAATAATGCAGTAACTGTCGTTTGATATTTATGTAGTCGTGCCCACAATACCGCTGGACAAAAATTTTTCTGTTTTCTGTACGAGTTTATTAAACGCACTATTATGTGGTACTACTTGCACTATATTCTCATGCTTCTCCCTAAAACCACACTAGTGTTCGTGTATCAATTATTTTTGTTGTAGCATCAGTTTTTAATCTTCATAGTACAAACATATCAAACCTTTTAGACAGACCGGCAGCAAACTGACTTATCGTAAAAGTTCGCATTTTCGGGGAATACCCGGTTTTATTATCGATATCATTTCTTATACCGTTTACGATGTAAAAAAGTATATTAAATGTATATTAAATTATTTTCTTGTATGGAATGACACAAAGCGCTTCACATGGACACCAACATCACACTTGATACATCATGTTGTTTTCTTTGTGACAAAAGCCGCATCTGGGGAATAACAGATGGTCTAGTCGATTATAACGTAAATCGATTTCTTGTACCATATGTCCTTTTTGACATGTTGCACTTTACAACGTGTGAAGAGTGGAAAATACCACTTCTTGCATCTGTATTTAAATTAAAATGTAAACTGAAACACAACACATTATTGTCATGTGACTTTATATTTTTGTAGTCATAACTTCCTCGGGGGTTGCTTCTTCATAGATTCAGAATCTTCGAAAACAAATCCTCTTAATCGATTCTTTCTGACTATGTGAGTTGCATGAGAATTCCATTTTGTTAGCTCATCGGTCAACGGATTTCAGGTGAAAAATTTATCAAAAAAGAGATGAAACTTTTGATCTGACCATTTGCTGCGGAGAGCTGGTACATACTCCATAACTACTCTAGCGCCAACTCCAAGATTCATAAAGGTTCCACTAATGGTCGTTGTAGCTCCTTGATATGATTCAAACCAGTTTATGTAACCCAATCTGGTACAGATAACCATTATCTGATTGTTTTCCATGTATATACCGTTTACAACCATGGCGTGCGTAATATGGAACCATGGTTTCGTCAACAGAGTGCATTTGTAATACAGCTTAATTTTCTAAAAACGTCTTATTTAGTAATTAGAAACGTGGTCGTACTTTGGAAAATTTATCCTTTTGGTCTAAGTGCTGATTATCACAGATATGTATGTGTGTTAGAAAACAAAAACTGAATTTATATCTGAAAATTGCCTCAGAAATAAAATCGTTACGTCCATTTTTTTCTGGCTCCAAAAAATTTTTCGTCGTAGAACTACCATGTAGCCGCCAAGAATTAAAACTTAATTTCACTTTTCTTTTTTCCATATTTCCTTTTTTATTATGTTGTTGGGCGTATACATAACAAAAAAATACATTAAAAATAATTCTAGTAGACTTTTTGTATTGGAATTATTGTTAAAATATTTAAAATTATCATCCTTGATCCAATGATACTGCTTTGAGGATTGGTTTTTGTATGCTTCTTTCTATTTGTTTTTATTTGTGTCTGCAATTGGGATAAAGGCAGTTTGTCTTCCGACGAAGAATGCGATGTGGGGAGATTATTTACTTAAGTAAAACAATAATATAAATATTAAGATATATGCTCAAAGCAGTACTATTTGTTATTATGCCCTACAATAAATATACCTTGCAAGATGAATGTGATGTTCCTCCTTTTTTACTTCTGGGCAAATTTCAAACAGGCACAAAATAAAGTTCAAGAACTAGAGTAATGTTGTTATACACACACTGACCGATTCATAATAGACGTGATTATACCATTTGTACTTTTGAGTCCTCACCGGACCTTGCAGGTTGAGACTTGTTTATTTTGAAAATTTATCATTAAAAATATGAACCAACATAAATCCGTATGTGCAGCAAGAAACTGTTATAATAAACGCTATAATTTTAAAAAATGCCTTTTTAGTTTTCCTACTTATCGTATCAGGTAAATATGAGTTTTAGCACTATTTTATATACATCGTAAGTACAGACTACTTTAAAAAAGCGATGCGATTGTTTTATAATTTTGTTAATTTTCGATTACGATAATAAATATATAATGGCGTATTGAAATCAGCGACCTGGATCAAACCGAAATAAAACCGAAAACCAGACTGAAATCCTTATTTTTGCTTAGACCAAAACCAAACCCGCAACCGAATTTTGTCATGAATTTTCATTATTTAATTTTTAGTATCATTTTCAAAATGGTTAACATAAGTAAGTTTAACACAGTTCTTCCTAATTAAAATTTTAATTGGACAATGAATATGAAATATGTTAATTGCTTTGCGGTTAGAAAAATAGCATCTATTTTTTCGATATGACTTAAGAGTCTTCAATACCACGGCTGGAAATAGCGGAATTGGCGCTACGCTCGTGTCTGTTTACGTCTAAACTAAATTATGTATAATACTAAAATTCAATTTTTTACCAAGAAGAAGCTTTATTGCACCTTTATATAACAACAAAAATACATTAAAATTTAAAGAAGTTATAATATAATACATGTAAATAACGCAATTTTAAGGTCATGTTTGGATTTAAATCCAGCTTATATTAAATCATAAATATAAAATCTGTTCCTATAAACAAGTATTGTAAATCTTGGTTTGTGCAAAAATATTTTTTGTTTATGGTTTTCTATTCTAGATTAGTCAAAAACAGGCACGCGCGTACATGCTACAACAGTCAAAATCGCTGTAAAGTGTCGCCGTCTACGTTCCATCTATCAACTACCCCCTCCTACAGTTTATGCTGGGTGCGGACAGAGGGTATTTCATAGTTTCTGTATGAATATAAGACAACCCCCCGCAAATACAGCAGAAACTATTCGTCTGGTATTGAAGACTCTTAAGGAAGAACGAATTACGATTTTTACTTTTTGGATAAGGCAGGTTAAAACTAGCTTACTCAATAAACATTAGTACAATAAATACTACTATTTGTATCTGAGTTGTGCAAATAAATTTAGTTGCTATTTAATTCAATAATTTGTTAGTTTAATTTAAAAAATTTGAGTTACTGTTGTTGGCTTAACATCTTCTAACATAAAGTATATAATTTATAATTTAAAATATTACAAGAAAATGGGCGATTAACAGAAGCAGAAATGATCTATTGGATGAGGTAGATATACTATGTAAAAGCAATAGGTTATGCAGAGATAAATTGAAATACAAGTAAGTATTTAGTTTTGAAAAATGAGTAGCGCTTGAGTAATTGTGTTTGTAGGACTGGAACAGAGGAACAGATTTCGGAGCTTGGCAACTTGAAGGAACAAGTTGTGGGTTACATTGAGGCAAGTTCTTTACAATAAATGAACAAACTGATTCAGAGATATCGGACTGATGGTGCACCCACGTCACCAACTCCCACAACATGTCGATCTACTCCATTGCAAAGTCGCCTAGAAAAGAGAAAAGCAAATGTTGAAATAGATGAATTATTAAGTAATGCAGATAAAATAAATGTTACGAATGCTGTTTTGTGTATAATAATCATAATAATATATATGTAAAAATCACATTATGACATGTCATGTTCTTTTATAACAGATATGGCTCTTCAACCAAAACAAGGAAGGGTAAAACGAAACATCATTTCATAGGAAGATCAAATAATAAAATTGAAACAAGAACAATACCATGCTTAGGCGTCTTAAATTGGAGAAAACAAAAACGGAAATCAATTACAGCATTCAACAAGAGAAACTTAATGGCAAAAGACATAAACTTGAGCTGGAACAGGAAAAATTACGAGTGACTGAAGAAGAAAGTAAACGGAAAGATTCCCTGCAAAACAGCCAATTATAGTTACAAGAGTAAATGCATATATTATATATATTGAACAGAAGTCTGACACTTGGTTTCTGTTCATATAAATATGACAATTAGAAAGAAAGTAGCAACGTAATATTGCATTTTTAAATGTTGTAGATACAGCTTTTGATTTTTTTTGTAATGAACAAATGCAAAAAATTGGATAAAATTTCCAAAACGATATTCAACGTTGACACGTAGGTTTGACATGTGTTGGTTGAATAATTTTGTCTTTCATTTAATGTTGCTTGATTTTTGTAACCAACTTTGATGTACCTTGAGTTTGAGTATCCAGGATCTCCATATAAAGCGTATGTGCCTCAAGTAATCTTGCATTTTATTTTGTAACTTACTTAAATGAAAAATAGCGGCATCATTTTTTCTTACAATAAAACGACCATCCAGTCTTCCAATTAAACCACTAGATAAAACAACACTTTGGTACTTCACCACATGTTGCTTTTTATAACCACTGTGCAAATCTTTTTGTCTGTACTTCGGCCTACATATGGGTCTAGCAGTACCATCTATGAAACCAATAACGTTTGTATATAAAGAGCCTACATCTACACAACACTACAATTGATATATGAAAATGTATGAATTCTTTAATTATAAATGATAATTACTTTTGCAAACGCATCTAACCTACTTGATATCCAATTTTGGTTTAGCGATTCAACACGAAACTTATTTTTATAATAAATTAGTTTCAACATAAGATAAGAAATTTTTGACATCGTGAAGGATGTTATGTTGTAAATGTTTTAGTATGATGATTGTCTCCTGTATAAGATTTATTAACGTCCACTTTTCGTCACATAGGCAGGGATAAAATGTCAAATTTTAAAAACGATTTTGATTAATCAAACTTACGAGAAAAACCACGTAACGAGGAATATCTGTCAAACATTTTAACCAAATCACATAATCGATTGGTATAGCTCAGACGTCAAAGAAAAATGCACATGCCTTCAATACCTGCATTTTAGATTTATATTTACTAGAAGTACTTGGTGTTACTTTTGGTATTTATACATTTACTTAAATCATATGTATATGTTGCTAATTTAAAAGGCTTGCGCAAATAACTACAAAGTCTATTAGGCTTACGTTTTGATGATGATGGTATTATAATGTTCGCAAAGAAGATGTCAAAGAAACAAATACAAAGATAATAAGTTTATAACGTTTCAACTTCCATATAAACCAATAACCATGTTATTAGGTTATGTCTTGTTTTGCCTTCTAACATTCATAACTTTATATCATTTGTCCAAACTAGACCAGCGTAATACAGATACGTAATACGGATACGTCGCCGTGCCCAAAGTGCATATTATAAACTAACCACAAAAATGTAATGTTTATCTTGCCGTGCACTTTAAAAACCTTGTTCTGTATTCCCATAGTGTTTTCCTATCTCTTAACACAGATCTTACGTCCCAACGCCGATTCCCTCTATATTTATATTTAATTTCATTTTTCCTCTTTATTAGAAGAAGAACTTTTAGATCTTCTCTCTTCTCAAAATAAACTACTGTACGAAAATTATAGGTTACAAGTTGTCATAGTTTGTATTTAGTGTATTTATTAAGAGTTTGGTTAACATGATTGTGACCAGTGCTAATATATGTGGGCTTTGCATTGTTGAGATCGTTGCAATAAATAATAACGCGCTACAAACATGTCTCACAGCAATTTTAAAAAATATTAACAAGAAGTAGGTAATAGATTCTGGAAACACTAGAAGCAGAAAAAGGGTTTTACAAAACGTTTTCTTCTCTTGAAAAGTAATAATTCAGTTTGTCTTTGTATTTTTTAACATGTATATTTTTTACAAATTTTCAAGAGTCAAATTTCGGCTATTTACTAATTCGACGTAACTAAAATTCTTCTATAATTTTTATCGTAAATACAAATTTAAATTGTTGGTACAGTGGAATGGTAAATTACAGAAAAACACCATGCTTATTACTTATTTTTAGTTTTTGAATACATAAACTAGTAGGTTCTAACAGAGTTTTATAGAAAAATCATTTATAAATATCTGCTATTAAATTCCACTTATTGGAAAGCCTATACATGCTGAATGACAATATTAAACGATTAATTGACAGTAGTGTTGAATAATAAATACCTACCACAACTAGATGCGGTATGAAGTATTGCTGGCACCATTGTAAATAGCAAATTAATTTTAATTTGTGTAATTATCATAAATGTATGTTTAACGTGTATAAATTTATATAAAATGTAAATCTCAGTCGGCAATTATGATACAAGCTTGCAATTTTACAGTAATATCAGACTCTGAGTTTTTTTGCAGAAACAAAGATACTTACCAAATAAATATTTACTAAAACACCCCTAAAAGGTAGCAATTGATCTGGTCAGCAAATATAATAAACTAAATCCTGATTATTTCATTCTAAGTCGGGTCTTGGAAATTTACCTTCAGTGTAAGGTTACCATAGTAACAGGTCATAGAGGGATACATGTGAATTGGCTGACGTTCACTGATTTCATTATTATTGGTTGCGTATGCAAAATTACATTTGTAGGTTTAGAAATTTGTGCATTGTTAACTAGTTCTGGTTTTATTGGAATTTACGTTATCATTGACATAATCCCAAAATTGAAGTTACAAGCAAGGTCAAAGCTGTTTTGTCATGCAAATTAGTCAAATTTCATAATAAGATTAACTCTAATAGTCATGGTGTTACAAGTTCATTTTCGTACATTCATGACACACAAAAGAGGCAAGTACATTGAGTTTAACTAAATTCTTCTTAACCCATTTCTTTTTTTACTGAGCACAGAAATAAAAATAAATTCAATTACCGACATAATATTATATATATATATAAAAAAAAAACGATATAAGCCCGCAAAACTTTGCGAAGACTTTGTGAACCTATCTCAGTGTAATCCGATTTTGCTGTGTAAGATTTTAAAATTAAATTTGCAGATAGGGTTACTTGTTATATGAGTAAACTGCCGCTTTTGCGTACTTGTTTGACGTGCGTTTTACAGATAAAAAATACTAATGCTGTTTGCTCATTAATTGTATATAGTATATTTAAAACAAATTAAAGATATAGATATTTTTGATTATTTTTATGTAGTATTAGTAATGTGTCGATCAGTAATGCGTTTTTCTATACCTATTTTTCTGAGATTATAAAATAATCAATGAAAAATCAAATTATGACTTTTTGTTGAAAAAACATAAAGAATACAGAAACCAAATTTAAAACTTTTGAAAAATAAAAATTTACACAATGTCTTCTACTTTTTATATTTATAATAGAGTTAGTATTTTCCTTATTTTTATAGTGCCTGGTGTAGATGGGAGTTAACGAAATTTAATTTCTTTAACTTATCATCAAAAATTAAACGTAAAAGTTTTGAAGATCAAAGCAAACTGTGCTTTATTTTGTTGTAACTATTTTCATATTTTAGTTTCATAAGAAAACAAGTTTAGTTAAGCTAAATACAAAATTCAGCACACGTTTCATAATCTATATCCGAGGGGTGAACACGTTTACTAAAAACTGTACATCTACATCCTCTTTTTTAAGTAAATCCTATAATTTTGTCTTCAATGAATAAAAATCTTTGTAAATCCTACTACATTTATCCGGTACATCCTTATAAAGCCCGGTACATCTTAGTAAATCCATCTACTTTTAAGTAATTACCTTTTTACGAAAATAAAAAAAAATAGAATACAAAATATATTTTAACCAATAAAATGCATATTCAATGTAAAAGAAAAATGTAAAAAAAAAATTTTGTGCTGTCAACTTCGCAAACGTATTTATAAAAAAGTGTACTTACATAATGGGCAAAAAAAGCTCTAAAGTGTCAAAATAAAAATTAGAAATTCACATAAAACTAAGTGTTCAAAGTCAGTAAGTGTTGTAATGTCTTGTTAGTTTATGCTGTATTATCAGGGACCTGGACCGAAACGTAATAATGGTTTTGGTTTGTTTATTCAAGTATTTTGACTGACCTACGTAACGTTACATCATTTAAACATTTGCAAACATTCTTAGAATAAACTTAAATTATCTACGTCTTACATGTTAACGTTATTTTGTATTTATTTTTGGTGTCAGCAAATATCTGAGATAAAATCTTAAGCTTTCGCGGTTATATTGTTTAAAATTATAAGCGACTTTCGGCTTAGACTGCGTCGTATATAAACACACAGACTTTTTAAGCTTGGTCCTAGTCTCTACTTGAGAGCCAAAACAAGAAGTAGAACTTGCCGTATTGTCGTTCGTGAATTCATACAAACAAATTTGTTAGTCGCAGTCGCTTATAATCATAAATTTCTGAGAAGAATTGTGCAGTTCTTAGAACAGTGAATTAAACATCATAACGTTATTTTGTTTTCTTTTTATTAATAGTGTTCTGATTTTTTTAAACTATTGCTAAAGAATTTTATTTTGACATGTTGTGCTTGTATAGATGATATGATTTCACCTTCAAAATTAACAGCCTGTTAATTACCTACACGTTGTATGTATCTAGTGCTTTCTAACAAAAAAACAGTTATTTATTTATTTTGTTGAATATCGGATATTGTTATAATTCAGTTATTGTTATCAAAAACCTTAAGTCCCAACTTGATTGTATTAAGCTACGTGCACCGTATTTACAAATTAAACATTACATATTCAAGTACTGTAGTTTCGTCCTCCTTTAATATTGAATTAATGAATAGGTTGTAGACTATTCCACTCTAACCTTTTTGTTGGCCTGAAGAAGTGCACGCCTGATTGCACAAAACGTTGCCATAAAAAAAATCTTAAGTGGTTTAAGTTGCCCCTCCTAGTGAAGAATATTCTACAACCTATTCATTAATTACATATTCACTGCTCTTCCAAAGTTTTTGTGTATTACCCTTAATAAATATGTTTACACTTTAAAAATAAAACCGAAAACACCAAAAAATAAATAACGGTTCCCAGTGCCGTAACTAGGGCGGTGCCAGCGGTGCCCAGGCACAGGGCGCAGACCCTGGAGGGGCGCAGAAATGACCAGACTAGTATCTACTTTTATCTCATGCATGGTAGCTAGTAGGTACATTTTGTGTTTTATTGCGAACATGGTGTAGACGCGCCCTACTGTACTATCTATATCGCATTTTTAAAGCGCTCTTGAAACAACAAGACATGTTAAGGTGGATTATCGGTTTCATACATTTAGTATGGTAACGTTCACACTAGTGCGTAACGTGTTGTGATGGTTTATGTATGGAACCGATACAGTTCTGACGCGTCAGTCGTCACGTCACAATACATCAGACAAATGTATATCCACCTTAAGTCTTGCTGACAATATGACATTACTTATACCGTTATCTTCAATGATATCTCACAACAAAATAAATGTCCAATAAAAATATTTTTATTTGGTATAAAAATAGAAAATAATAACAAGTAAAACACATGACAGAGCTAAACCAAATATTACTAAATAGTTACTATGTAAACTTGTCCTTTTAAGAACGCATCCAATATTCATTAATATCTGAACGCATCCATGTTAGAGTGGGAATCCCCGCGCCGCGCCGCTTTCCCAATGTTCGGGGATTCCCCGATCCATTACGAATTACGCATTCAGATTGCCGACCGTACCGGAGGTTATAGTTATTGATTGTTTTGTCAATCATTGTCATTATTCGTATAAAATTTCGTTAATCTAAAGTAAAATTGTGTGTGAGAGTGAATAAGGTTATTGTTGATTTGTTGTTCGTTGATAAACTCGTTTGGGTAAGTTAGAAATTTGTATTTAAAGGTTTAGGTCCATCAGGCAAAATGAAGTTAAGTAGTAATGAGGAATTTTGAGAAAGCTAATTTAAAAAAAAAAGATAATATAAAATCTTATAGAGATGGTGCCCTATGCGTTTGGTATGTCAAAAATAAAGATTTATTGATTGAACGACGTATATAAATTTATTAAAATAAAATACCAAACGTTAATATAATTAGTTGTGTTTGCTTCTCTTCTAATTTACTCACCAAGAGACAGTAACCAGAGTTATTTTACCATTTTACTTAAAGCGTATATTTGCTTTTGACATACATGTCACCTCTTGACCAATCCTTCAACCATAGGTTTTATTTTTTAATTTGCTGTCTGAAAATCCCTAATTAATAAACAATAAAAAAAATAACGAAAAAATGGCTAGTAAGACAGCCGAAAAACGAAGTTTTCCGAACTATATTATATACCTGCTAGATTAGGCGTGATTCGCGATTCTTTTTTCAGATATATTACCTGTCGGTTACCGTAAGCTGAGGACGCACGATATAACAAAGAACATGTCTCAAAAACGTCCATCCGGTTCTGAATTTCGTAAGAGAAAACGCGTTAGAGAGATGGAAGCAAAAAAAATGGGAAATACTTTACGAAAATGGACAGTCACACAACCAGAAAGCAGTCAGGAAGATGTGTCCAATGATAACGTTTTGGCCCTCCCTGGTATGTCTGGAACTAAATCTGAAAACAATTTAAAGATAAAATATAAAGAAGACAACCCAGTCAACCCATCCCAGCAAGACTTGACCTTACCCATCACCACCAGTACAAGTTCTGAAATTCAAATTGAAGAAGCAGCTGCTACTGATAAGATCCAGTTAGACATAAACGATCCTGTTTCATGGTTACCATTAACTGACCACATTCGTTGTTTCCTCGTCGAGAAAGGTCCTGATCAAGGAAAAGGTAGTCAAAATATTTCTTCAACTGAAGACGCAGGACGAAAATTTCATATACATTGGTTTACAAAAAAAATGAGCAATGGCGAGATGGTACCCAGGCCTTGGTTGATTTACAGTAAAAAAAGAGATGCAATATTTTGTTTCCCATGTATACTTTTCGGTTCTTCCTCGACTAAGCAAATAATGCCGGCACTGGCTGATGTACAAAAAGGATTTAATGATTGGCGTCATTTAAGTCTACATATTCCTGAGCACGAAAACTCTACATTTCATAGAGAAAATTGTATTAAGTGGAAAATGCTTGAACAGAAAATAAAAAGTAAGACCACAATAGATGCATCCTTACAAAAGGCTATTGATCAAGAAACAAATAAGTGGAGACATATTTTAAAAGTGTGTACCAGCATACTTTTGTTTTGCGCGGAAAATAATTTACCGCTAAGAGGCTCTCATGAGCATATTGGAGAATCAGGATCTGGGGTTTTCTTAAGTGCCGTGGATATGATTTCAAAATTCGACCCTGAACTTAGAGCGCATATTGAATCGCTTAATAAAGGAAATATTTCATATTTTACGCCTTATATTCAAAACGAGCTTGTAGATATTCTTGCCTCTGAGGTCAAAAAACAAATTTTAGACGTATCGCATAAAGAACAGATGTCACAAATATTGAGATTCGTAAAAGTATCCGAGCAGAAAGTTACAATCGAAGAACGATTCATAGATTTCATCCAGTCTCATGAAAAAACGGGCGAGGGATTGTCGAAAGAGATTTTAGAGAAATTAGAAGTTGATGGATTGAATATTCAAGATCTTCGTGGCCAAGGCTACGACAATGGTAGTAATATGGCCGGTAAATATAACGGAGTTCAAGCCAAAATAAAACAAATTAATGAAAATGCTGATTATGTGCCGTGTGCAGCGCATTCTTTGAATTTATCTGGCGTACACGCTGCTAGTGTGACACCTGACATGATCACATTTTGGAATAATCCAGAAAATATTTGTATTTTTTTCGAGTTCTACGGTCAGATGGGAAACTTTAATGAAACACTTAAATATTTCTTTGAAAAAACACGCCGACACTAGATGGGCCTCTAAAGCTAGGGCTGTAAAAGCTTTGAATTCGCAAATACCGCAAATCTGGTGTGTGCTAAAGATTCTAACTACCAATGATTACAATGCGGAAACAATCTCTACAGCTAAAAGCATAATGGACCAAATTAATTATAAATTCATATGTATTCTTCAAATTTGGGATAAAATTTTGGAATCTGTTGACAAAGTGAATGTAGCTCTACAGTCTAAAACTATGACTATCGACAAAGCTTCTGAACTAATCAAGGGACTAACAAGCCAGATACAAAATATTCATGAGACTGTAGACATTGTTTTCGAAAAGGCAAAAACAATTTGTGAACAATGTCACATTGAAGACAATTTTCTTGAAAAGCGACGAAAGCGAGTAAAGACACGATTACAGTGAAAGACCAGCCACCGCGTACGACATTACTCAGCAACAAAGTTTCAAAATTCAGATAAATGAAGCAATAGATACAATCATTTCTGAATTAAAATGGCGATTCGAAAAACTACGCGACATACAAAACTCTTTCGGTTTTTTGACCTTAAAACACATTACTACATATTCCGTTAAAGAACTAAAAAAACATGCAGCTGATTTGAGTATCAAATATTCTGCAGATATAAATGCCACAGAATTTTGGTCCGAAATAGAAACTTTGAAGAGTCAAGTTGAAGCGACTACATTATTTGATAAATGTGAATGTCAGTCAAGTATGGGTCTTCTCAAAGCTGTAGTGGAACTGGATTTAAAGGAAATGTTTCCCAATGTAGTAGTCGCTATAAAGATATTTTTAACGATGCCAGTGACTGTAGCTTCTTGCGAGAGATCATTCAGTAAGCTCAAATTAATAAAAACGTACCTGCGCTCGACGATGGGTCAAGAAAGATTGTCTGGCCTAGCGATTTTGTCGATTGAACGCGACATAGCAGTCTCCTGTCATATGAAAATGTAATCAAGGACTTCGCAATGAGAAAAGCGCGAAAAGTAAATCTTTAAGTATAATCTTAAAGTAAGGACAGCCTTGGGTTACTATCGAGTACTTTGTTTCATTTCTGTATTTGAGCAAATATTTTTGAATGAACAATTTTTATCTTAAAGAAATATACTAAGTAGGTACTTATATCCTTTGGTAAACAATAAATAGATAGATTTATTTGTATGCAAATTTGTCCATTTTATTTTCAGAGCCTGGTTAGGTTAGAGCATTTTTCAGGGGCGCAGTTTTGAAAGCTCGCACCGGGTACATAAAACGCTAGTTACGGCACTGACGGTTCCTGTCCAATTAAAAATACCGGTTTCGGTCCGGTTTTCGGTTTTATATAGGCCCGGTCCAAGTCCCCGTGTGTTATTCCCAAATTCTTTATTACGTGTGCTGCCTGAAAAACTTTTTAGTCATCATATTTAATAACGACATCATCTTCAAAAAATGTCGCAGATGATATAGATTAAAAAAATTAATTGTGTTGACTTTTTATTAGAATCGAATTGAATTAAAAACTGCTTATAATAAAACGTAGCAGATGGTCTGCACTGACCGTATTTTTTGTATCTTATAATAACTAACATAAAGATAATTTTTATAACACTTAGGAAGGGTTTCAGTATCCGATTTGCTTTTAATAAACATCCACAAAGAATCTTTATTTTTTTTTCAATTCCTTTGTAGGAAATGTCACAAAGATCTATAACTAAGTTACTTTCTGAAGTATTGAAATCGTTTTCTTCGGTTTTCTCATTTTTTAATTCTATGGCAGAACACAAAATGTTTTCGACATTTATCTTTATTAATGAGTCATTAAGTCGTCTTCTCTTTTGTCTTCTATTTGGTCAACGTTTACTTTTTTATTTACATTTTCATTGAATGCATCTGCTATTGTAGGTATTGAAATATAATTCTAATGGTAATCATCGATCTCAATTTTCAGATTTCGTAAATTTGTTACCGAATCTATCAAAGCATTTGACACTGCATTTTCTATGTAGATATTAGAAAATTCATGCTGTTCAAAAGATAACAATGTGTCATTTTTTGGCGCTTCCGCAACTTTTGTTTATATCATCGGGAAAATTATAACTGCTTTGTGATCGTTAAAAATATTGTTTACTGCTTTAATTTTGTCTACTTGTTGTAAATGATGTAATAAATCACTGTTGAAAACGTCAAAGTAATTGATCTTGTAACTCAAAAAATCTTCTTTCAGATTGACTAGCAAATAGCGACAGAACAAACAGATTGACGTTCTACTATATAAATTTATTTGGATTTAGTATTGTGTTGTAGCTGTGTACGCGGAAAATGTTATTAAGAAGTTGATGTATTTATAAAAGATCGTTTGTTGTCTATAAAGTAATATTCTTTAAATTCAGTATTAAAATATGCCAAAAAATGTATCTTAGAAGCTTAACTTAAAGATAAGCAACAGTGGCGTTTGTTAAGTACTACTAGTAGTGGCACCAAACTACAGCTAATTCAGCAGTAAACTCACTTGTTTCGACCGTGGAAAGACAATCCAACTCATGCATAAATAGTCTCACAAATAAACCATACTGACTAATAGATAGAAGCTCGTGCTATATCATTGGCGAGTAACAAACTGCTAGTATATAAAGTGCCCTTAAACCCATATAGGCTCATGGAGTATCACTATGGGGAACTACGTGCAAGTCCAATGTACACATTTTAAAACGTTTTGAAACTAAAGTGCTCTTACTAAGTGATCTGTGCATCCAAACTATGAAAACAAAAAGAGGATTTACAAAATTCCTAGATTCCTGTGGATCAAGTTAATAAACAGCTGACTGCAAACACCGCAGAGTTACAAATACAGCAGTTGTAGAACACATGAGGAACCAAGGATACGCTAAACTCTAAGCAAACTAAAGTGTTGGCCAGAACGCCTTTTTACTCTCCCGGACTAATTCACGAAGCTGTGCAAATAGAAAAACATCCATCTAATATGAATCGGGAAGACGGTTTAAAACTCAGCAAATCTTCCTACCAGTACTACACCCTCTAAGACAAAGATCAACCTTCTTGAAAAAGACACATACTCTTACTCTCACTGATAACGAAGTCAGTCAAGCGGTATCGGAGAGTGAAAGATCGTTAATTACCAGATTGCTAATGATATTATACCGTCACTTACCTTTTTTCCTTTAGTAGCATTTACCATCCCCAAGATGTAAGTTGCGTTGTCTTGTAAAACGTTAGTTTGTTTGGGTTCACAAACGACAATACAGCAAAGCCCAAGTTCTACTTCTTGCTTGGCTCTCAAGGCTAAAAAGCCTGGTTCTTCAACTACGTCTAAGCCGAAAGTCGCTTATAATAGTAAAAAAACAATTTTATGTTAATATTAAAACAACTAATTCGTAATAACTTTAGAAAAAGTAATAAGTTTAATTATTTTATAAAATCTAAAGTGTTACGTAAAACATATGTCAGTAGTTATAACCATACAATCAAATTTTAAATCAAAATTATTTAAAATATTAATGCAATACGAAATTCTAAATTCAGCAAAAGTCAGAGTTCAACAAACGTATGTTGAAATTTTACCCCAACATTAGGTAAACTTGGAGGGCGTACTTTTTGGTTTTTAGAAGGCAATAAAGAATAACTTTTCTTCATACTTTTTACAGGTTGTTAACGTAAGATCACAGACGTGTTTAAAAGATATTCATGCACTGGATATTGTCTGTGTTTATTTTTTGGAAGTATTTGTTGTTGTTTTTTTTAATTTTAGATTTTGTATTCTTTTTTGTATGTTTATATTTCTAATTGTTTTTATAATTTTATTAAAAATACATACTTATTTCGACTATATACGATCAGGGTTTATTGAAGTTTTTGCACGTAAGTAAGAGTTTTTAAGCATTTTTTTGTATTCTTGTAGTGTTGTCTGTATTCTTTTATTTAGTGTTACATAGCATGTTCTGCGGCGGTTACAATCCACTGATCGACGTAATAATCAAAAAATTCCTGCAGTTATACTAAATTCGGAGCACTGTTCATTATTAACAACCACGCGTCTCCAATGTCTTCCGGAGGTATATATGCTAAAGCAGCACACATTCGCACATGTAACCAAATTTCTTCCTTTCCTTTATAACCAACAGTCAAACCCAATTGTTGCACCTTTCTGCATAAAGCTTGATTAAAGTGATAGTTGCAAGCACTTATTTAAACATTAGGGAACAAGGTTTTCAAATAAAGTTTTGTGGCCATTTCAAAATCCATTTTAACGATTCTTAGGCCACACTTGGGAAGTTTTCCTTTGATAATTTCAAATAACCTGGAGTTCTTTTCTTATTTGGCAAAAGCGCGTACATTACCAGAATTATGTCTGTTTCCGTCATATAACTTCCAATAATTACATGCAATGAATATATTTGCGTAAATTCTTCTTCTGACTTGTCATCGACAAATAAAAACCAAGATCCATTTTCCATTTCAAGTATGTTTTCTGGAATTTGAATATCTCATTAAGTGCATTCCAGAAAGTGAAAGTATGTCTGCAGCGGGTCCGCAAAGTGCGCAAGTCTCATATCATCTCTAAGAGACACTTCAAAACCAAAAACCGTCTTACTACTCAAAAAACTACATAAACTATCACATAATGATAAAGTAATGTATTCATACAATGTTGATGTAAGCAATTCATTAAAAAATTTACTATAAAACTAGATGCAGTTTTAAAAGTTTTGCCATCGACATGTTTTATTATTATGCAGGTAAACAAATTTATGTAATACGAGTATGAAGACAAGATTTTAATCTAGGCGTACAAAAATATTTTTATTTTTTAATATCATTTCCCAAACGTTCATTACATTTTTTAACGCTGTTCCAATGCTGTTATTCCACTGCAGAAAGTGTTTTTTTATAGATACTTCATAAGCTACTGAATTAAATGTTTTCCAGTATTGTATCATGCCAATAAAACCTACATTACTACAGTAATTATATTTTTGTTTAGCAAATATTGTTTAAATTTTATATTTATTTATAAAAGTTACTAAAAGAACTTGTAATTAAATTTTTTTGAAAGTTTTTATATTTATGTCTAAGTAAATTGCTCTATTATACATTTGTTTAATTTACAAGATAAGGAGCAGTACAATACCTATGTGAAGTCTTGATCAAGTATTCACGTTTATGCACGAACACAGAGGTCAGTTAGGATGCCGTAATACCTTTGAAAATACTTTGTGTTAGCAAATAATCGATAATGAGTTTCCAATAAATAAATGAAGTGAAATGAAAAAGCATTGAAGCAAAATATTTTATTAAAAAGGCTTGAAGTAGAGTTTTTTTTAGATTTTAACTTGGTTAGTACTTATAACTCATGATTTAGAATAATTTTAAAGTTTCGTATTAAACCTATTAAATTATTACAATATAAAAATAAATTGTTTTTAAAACTGAATATTTACTTACCTTTATTTTAATAGTTACTTTTATAGTTAGAATCCATAAAAGAATCGACGCCTTGTTCGAGATTAGACCGAGTTCATTAGATAACTAAAGTGTGTTTTTTATGATCATTTTAAGTAACACCTAAACGACAGATTATATAGCGTGACGCGAAGCGTCGAGGAATATAAGTCGCGCACGTTACCATAATTTTCTCAACCGTAGTCTATAGTACATATTTTTCCATTACTAGAATTATTAAAACCTTTTTAACTGTTGCTAAATTTATTTAAAAAATTTAATTTAACTTAAAATGCAAAATATTATTTTCTAATTAATTTTGTGATTGTGACATATTGTGATTTAGAATATAAAATATATATATATCGTTACCTAAATATTCACTTTCTTCAGTTTCCCAATCATCTTCATCTGAATCACTAATATTTGTGGTAAACATCAAACTCTTCACAACCTCATCAACTACACAATCTGTTTGTAACTGTTCTTTACAAAGATGTAACACGTGATGGTATTGTTTTTGCTATTTGCTATTTATAACAATTTTTTTACAGCAACGAAACCTAAGATTTAAAATATACTTTTGTAAAGTTTCACGTTTTCTTATGTAGTTACTTCATTTTAAATTTTTTTCACAAATATTTTGGGTACTTGATAATCGCCTGTATACATCATGTCATGTACAGATCTTAAAACACCTTGGTCAGAATCATCCAACTCAGTTTTGTTCACAGCATGTTCGACGCTTCTTTTTGGAACTTTTTAAAAGTAAGTCATTACACCAGATTTTTTACAAATTTTTTGAATGAAACTTAAGGATTTCCCTGTTTTAGCAGCAGCGACAGCAAGTTCAGAAGCTTATTTAATTGGATATATACATTGATCAGGTACTTTTTGTCAGCGGCGTAACTAGACATTTCAACATACGGCGGCAGAACAAAAATTGGCGCCCCTACTTATTACCATTATCATAATAAATAAAATACAGTAGATATTCACAATAAAAATATATTTGATAATACAAAAATTACGATTATAAGCGACTTTCGGCTAACACCGCGTCTTAGTTAAACACCAAGACTTTTAGACTTGGTCCTAGTCTCTCCTTGAGCGTTCGAGCGATGTCGAATGATATATCTTTTGTTTGTAACATGTAATTCACCTTGTTCATACTCGTTAGTATTCTGGACCATATGGCAAAGAAACATATGAAGCTGTAAACAATACTTTTTTCTCAGTGATTCTGCAGTATCTCTCGTTTTTGCATTTCAAGTTTCTTTGGTTAAATGTTTTAAAGCTTCAACAACTCTACCATTTAATTTCTGCGTGGCAGTTCAAAGTGATGTTCATATGTTTTATTAGAATCTTCCAACGTATTATGAATCCAGCGAAAAAGGTAAAAATCTTCTGAATCGTTCTGAAAAATGTAGTCATGTGTCCGGATGAAGTAGCAACATGTACCCCTGCTAAATTCAATCGTTACGAAGTTTATCAATAATTTCATGGTTCAAGCCCTGGCCGGTTTTATATGCGATTTGTTAAAATTTACGAATCTTTCCTCAATTGTTACATTACCGTCGCAAATTCTAGCATACTGTAGTATTTGCGACATTTGCTCGTGATGTGACACATCCGTTGAGCTGTCGAATAATACTGCAAAGCATTTAGCTGCCAGAATGGTATTTATAACGTTCGTAGCTAACAAATGTATAACTTCATTCTGCATTAACGGCAAGAAACATGACACTTCCGTTTCTAAGGCTTTAAATGTGGTTTCTTAACACAATTATTTTACGCAAACAAACTGATGGCATTCAGGAATATACTACAACCTGTTTCTCCAATTTTTTCAACATGCTTTCTCAGTGCTAAGTTGTTCTCTAAACAAAATATGAATGCAGAAATAATCAATTTAACAATATTTCTCTATTTGTGTTTCTTCATATTTAAAGCAGCTTGGAGGGAACTGTCAATTGTTCTAATATTTTTCAATTTACAGTAAATAGTATTACAATAAAAAAGGGTTTAAATGAAAAAATTAATGATGATTACAAAATAAAAGAAAATGACACCATCACTTGAACATTGCTAGCAAGCAGTGAAACAAACACAAAAAGCGCAACAAACGAAGCAAGCAGTAAGAATGATAGTAAAACTCATATTCGTCGTGTTTAGACTGCTTACAGGGTTTGCGTGCTTGCAATCGTTTGTACTGTTCGCGTTTAAGTCAAATAATTAATTAGTGTTTCAAAATTGATATACAACAAAAATACGATAATTTTCTCGTAAGTTTATTGCTGGGGACTAACTCAGTAGTATCGGCAAGCGGATCACAAGTCTCGGTGTGCTAATTCTACACTAAATTAAAAAGGCGCTAAAACAAGTAAATAACATCAAATACAGACCTTGTTTAAACCTGTCGATCACTAAAAAGAACAAATTGACAAAACACAACTTCTAACATTAATATATTTATTTCAAGAATAGAGGATAGTCGTTAAAACCAACAGAAAGAAATAGAACAATAACAATTAGAAATTTGTCGACTAATATAATAATATCACAGCTATAATATCAATGTAAGCCCTTTCTCGTTCAGGCAACACACGATACAACCAATTATATTCAATTGCTAACAGCTGTTGTGAATGGTTTCAATTTAAATATAAATATTACTCGGTCAAGCTACCTCGTCTACTAAACGTAAATCGCAAAACAGTAAAATATGAGTATTAAACTGACCAAACCGACACTTCCACTACTCCCATTTATCTGATTTAAAACGGAAACTATGCGTGCTATATATTTTGCCTTTGGCTATGACTGCGTTCAAATGATCGAAGAAATTTGAAGGAGGTCACGTCAATGTGATCTAACGTTGTTACATAAAACAGATTGTATCCGCTAAAGACTGACTGTTAATAAGTACGATTGAAGCAAATTATATAGAGCAAAATTTTACGTTACTAAAAAAAGTAGTACGTACAAGGCTAACACAAGTAAAGTAATAAATATAAATGCAAGAGGATCTATGCTAAACCAAATAATGTGCATAAAGTAATTTCACGAAGTAATACGATACTGATATAAGATGTGAGTCTTCCCTCGTCCTTTCCGATTATGTTAAACGAGGTGAATTTTGCAGGTTACATAGATATCCCAAAAACAGCCGAATACAAAGATAGAATTGCTTAGTATCTGGGAACGTCGCGTAATTAACCCAAAACGCTGAATTCGACCTGGAATACGTTTTCGTTTATCCTTGCACATCCGCTAAAAGCGTAATAGAAATTATTACCAAAGAAGATTCAACAGAAAGAAAACTATTTACATGTCTTCAAATAACACCAAGGTACATGAACCTTCACTAGCGATTTCCACACGGTAAAAGAAAAGTAAAAAATGGACGTTTGACAGCGATATACAGTTTAAGCGTTTCAGGTATGCGTGGACAATTCTTATGAGTGACGGCCGGTGTACGTGTTTATGAAATAAACACTTTTTTTGGGCACCTTTGTGCCTCCGGCGACCAGTGCCGGGCACCCCTGGCACCGCCCTGTTACTGCTTTTTGTTTATCGATGAAATTACGAATACTGTTATGTGCCTTAAAATGAACTATATTTTGTGTTATAAATGAATTAGAGATAATTCTAACCTAAAAATACTGACTAGCTGTTTTAAATGTAAATTGAAATATATCGTTCTAATAAGAACATATATTTGTACACAAGACGAAAATTCAAATATAAAAGCAAAAAGTAACATGAAAAACGAAAATAATAACGTAAACAGAAACCAAATTGACGACAAAATTAATAAAATACTTTGATTTTGAATTTACTATAACGAATTGCGGTACATGCTTGGTTGACACAATATGAAACCAAATAATTCTAGAACATAAAATGACAGAAACGATTTTTACTTTATTAAGAATTTGTTACATTTAAAGGTTTTTAAAACAGAAATTTTAATCCAACTTTGTGTTAATACAAAGGAGAGATTTGCACGTAATCATTGATATCAGGCTTAGGTAATCTATAGAGGAAACAATAATAGCAGGGCTAATACATGTGTTAATAATAGAAATTCCAAACTGTGGTATTACAATTAATTGTTAATAGTTGAATAGTAATATAACAAGAAAACTATAAGCTTAAATTGTTTAAATCCTATAGGTATTAACTTCATACCTAAAATTTTAATCCAATATATGTAGATAAAATGTTCATTGGTGCTGTAATTTATGTTTTCAATATAAATTTAATTTTCAGTTTATATCATATATAATAAAATGTAAACAATGCTATGCTAATATTTTAGAAATTTTTGTAATGTAAAAAAGATACTATTAATATTATATCAATTTTTTTATTTAATAAAATTAAACATTATATATAAACAACAATTTATCAAAAGTAAAACAAATTAGTGTTTCCCTCAATTGCATTACTAAAAAAACCTAAAATTAAATAGTATATGCATAATTTAAGAAAAATATATAATTTTCTATCAATAATAGAAGTTTATTGCTGTATACAAAATTTGTCATATATTTATTTCCACATAATTTGAACTTAATAATCAAAAGTAAAAACAGAAACGAACTAAACTATTAAATACAACTACAAATTCTAAAACCACATAGTGCCTCAAATACGTTTACTAACCATAGTGATGTCTCATTCTAAAACATTGTCAATTATTTAACAGCAACTTTTGTAAATGTATATAACTAGTGTTGTAATTTTTGAAAAAAATATCATTTTAAGAATAATCGATTTTGTATGTAATAATGGAAAATTCTGATTTGTTCATTTTAATGTTATAATAAAAATACGTATATTGCCTACAGCATGTTTATTATTTATTCTAAAAACAAACATACTTAAAGCATCAAAGAGTTCATTTTTCAATGAAATTCGCTGTATGTATGTATATAGTTCATGCGTTTACAAACACACATTACATACATTAATAACGTGTAAAATAAATTATATATAAGGTCGCTGATAAGTTTCTCAATTTTAAGCAAATTTTGTAAGAGGCGTAATGTAATTCAATCGTTTCCGGGTTTTGAAAATAAACACAATTGTTTTAAAATCTATTGAATGAAGAACAATAATTAATGAAATGACTAATTTCTTTTGAAAACATTCTGTAGTTCTGAAAAGTACCGATTGCGATGTTTATGATTGTTTGGAATCCTGTTTTATAAGATGCTCAAAGTGTTCACCATTTGACTCTTTGACAATAATGAATTCGCTGAATAAAATTTTGCATTGTATTTAGAATAGTTTTTTGAGGAATATTATTAATTTCATACACTATCCTTGCTTGCAACTTTTCGATATTTTCTGGTCTATTTTTGTAAATTAAATTTTTGACATGACCCCACAGAAAAAAATGAAGCGGCGTCATATCGGAAGATCTAGCTGGTCATTTAATAGTTTCCCAACACCCTAACCATCTGCCAGGAAAGATTTGATTTAGATATCTCAACTCCAAAATCATGGAGTGCCCCATCCTGTTGAAACCATATTTCTTTCGCTGGTAGATTTGGATCGTTATTGTTCGGAAATAATCAACTAAGGTGTGGAACAATTGATTTTTGTAAGTGCCAAATATCGAGCAAAGTTTAAATTTATATTTATGAAATATGGTCCTACGATATGTCGACCAATAATACCACACTAAACATTTACTTTTGCTGTCTTTGGGTGCAAACTTGTTCCATATAATGTTAGTTTTTATTTGACCAGTACCTACAGTTGTGTCGGTTTACTTGTCCATTTAAACAAAATGTAGATTCGTCGGAAATCAAGATGTGGTTGGCAAAGTTAAAATTGTGGCAGAACTTCTCCATAATAACTTCACAGAGCTAGATTCTGCGATCAAAATCGTCTTCATTCAGTTCTTGCAATAGATGAATTTGATATGGACTAAATTTTTAGCGCTTCGGAATCTTTTGAATTGAATATCGACTCATATTGTGATGAGTCAATAATGTCAAATTTTTTGGATTCTCCAGCACATTCAATACTACATTCAAAGAATTATCTTCATTTGTAACGGTTACTGGCCTTACAGTTCTAGGTCTATCCTTGTCACCGCCAGTTTCATGAAAACGATGCAAAGTTTGGAGATCGATTCCTAGTCAGAATTCAACTCATGGAACATAGTCGTCACTTGAGCAAAGCTTTGTGTTCTATTACCATACCCTATCATCATTATAATTTCGATACGTTCGGTTTCACTCAAACTTGCCATTTTGCACAAAAACTGATGCGACTAAATAAATATTTGAATTTCGTTGGTATGGTATCATTTTAAAACAAAAGAACAATGCTGCGTTTCTAAGGTACCTTGACAAACTACCTACAGAATTTCGATTTCTTGTCTTAATCTTAAGAAAATAAGATTCTAAACAATCATAATAAACATCGCATTCGGTTCTTTTCAAAACCACAGAATGTTTTCAAAAGAAATTCGCCATTTCATTAATTATTGTTCTTTATTCAATAGATTTTAAAGCAAGAGCGTTTATGTTCAAAACTCGTAAACCCGGAAACGATTTAATTTAGGTACATTATGCTTCTTATAAATTATGCTTAAAATTGAGAGAAGAATTGAAATATCGAATAGTATACAGATGTTCCATTTTAAAAAAATTCAATTATGGCCAACTCTGTATAATTAAAATTATTACGGTCTAGTACACATTGAAGAACTGTAAAACTTTTGTATAAAACTTTTTTCGATTCCTTGTCTAGTTTCCCTGATAATTGACCTATTCTAGTCTTATCAGCGACCTTGTATGTACAGAAGCTATTTGTACTAAGCAAAAGAGGTATCAATTTTAGGTCAAAGTATGAAAAGAAAAACAAATTTGTTTTGTTATAGAATAAATGACGAACGCGGCGTAAAGATTTTAATTACAGCTTGACAAATTTTTGAGACAGTAATTTTTCAATATTTTTCAAATAATTTTTTGTTAGTCTCTGTAAACACTTTGAGATACTCTGCATAACGACATCTATCAAAATAAAAATTTCTGCTATTACTTATTTAAATAAATAAAACAGCTAAATAAATAATTACGAAAAATATACTGTTTTGTAAATTAATTTTACAGTGCATTTGTAAATAAAATAAATAATATCATTGACATTTCTATCGATACCATCAGAGTATAAATAAGTAAACTTAACGCCGACTTACCCAACTAAATTACATTGAAAACGATAACTAATAAATAAACCACCCAGCGTTTATAGAAGTAAATACAATCGTATTGACAATGGTTTTATTAAAATCAATAGCAGCAAAGATTAAATTGTCAAGCACTTTTAATTTACGATACTTACATAATAAACCGTTATTCAAAGCTTAGAAGACAGTCCAATAAAAAACAAATACAAAAAAATGGCCCGAAAATTCCGACTGATGACATCTAAGTGAGGATGATTACGTATATATTCAAGCATAAAGGTTCCATTAAATTTGAAAACGGTTCTTTAAATATCAACTTATTTGTTTCATTAAAAAAATGGATAAATTAACATTGTTTTTACTTTTATCTGTAGTTTCAAGATCGACTTTTGTTTGATTTAATTTCAGAGTAAAAACGTTCAAATATTAAACTTATAACAGAAATTAATGAACACTGAATAATCTCTTCTAAATCAATCTAATGAGTACACATGCAGTATTGTTTGTAGAACGACGAAAATATGTAGATATACTAAAACATAAAAAAATTGATTTATTACAAAAATGAAAATAAAGAAGTACGATTTTAAACTAATGACTTTGATAGCAAATGCAATTTGTTTTAACAACGCAGGTTTGTATTTAATTTTATACTCAAATTGGTTACAATTCATATCTGTGTTAATTTTCACAGATGTAATTTCTGCTTTACTATTTTTTACGGATACCCAAATGTAAAAATGTACTATTAATTTGTATTTGACTCATTTCATTAATAATAATTTATTTTAATTAATCACGTGAAGACTTCACATGAAGATAATAATCCATGGTTAGTAAAAATTGTAGATATTTGGTTTATGATTTTGAGACGTTATATTAGGTACACACGATTTTAGTCAACTTTAACCCGACATGAGAGAGGTCGAGTATGTCTTATTCAAGAAGTTTTTAAATGCAGATTATTTAAGGTTACTGTTGCCATGCGAATCCCATCGTAACAGTTGGTGGTAATGGTTGTTACACGTTCGCAAAGGTGGCTAGGGTACGTCACACCCGAGATTTAGGTTGCATTTGAACGAAACACATTACTTTTATCATTAACGTTAACATTATTCTTCATTTTTAAGTAACGTATAGTTTGGTTAAAAATATAATTGAAATGTGGATTATATCGTAGTCCAGCGCAGTGCTTCTACTAGTAAAATCAGGATTGTTTTAAAAATCGTTTCAGGTAGGTAGACAAACATTTTTATGAAGATTCTTTGCAATGCCATGTTTCCGAATTTTTTTTCAATCGTACTATTTGATGATTTACTTATGCGTTTATCTGGGCATATTTCGCTAAAAAGTTGACACACTTTGTGATGTGTTCTAGCTAGGCCTCTATAACCAAGTTTCATTACCATCTCAATTCTTGTTTGACATTTGTAAATTGTATACTTTTATTATGGCTTTTGTTTAATGCGTTAGTGACTAGATTCATTTTGCAAATTTAATACATTTCTAATATCTTAAATTTACTTTTTTCTCAATATTTTTCAAATACTGTAAGTTTTATACCGTTGGAAAGGTAATAAAAGTATCATCATAATCAATAACAGAAAACATTTAAAAAAATATGTCTTTGACATCATAACTCGAAAAAAAATGACATAATAAACTGAAAATACACTGAAAATATTCTCTACGGTCGAAATCAAAATAAGAGCCTATATAGAATTCGAATTCTGGAAAAAAGAGAAACGAAAGCAGTTAACCTTAAGTCTTTCTAAGTTATAATTTTTAAGACATTTTCAATTTTTTTGATTTTTGAACAGTCCATTATCAAAATTGAGACGTTTCAAAACTGCTTGGTGATTACAGAAATGTTTGTGTATTTTATAACAGTTGAAACCTGTTGCAGTAAATTTGGGGTACCTTAATTTAGTACAAGCATTAATTGTTAATTCTTAAAACAAAGACCACGATTACAATTTACTATTTAGAATCGGTTTATTGTTGAATATAAGCAACATAATTATTTAAATAATAAAATCAGCAATGTTTGGAATAACTTATATACTATTAGTTAATCTTATGCGTAGAGTAACAGTGTTAGAACAACAGACAATTTCTGGTACTGTAATCGTTAGAGCTGGAATAAGAAGCGCTGTATTTGCAGCGTTTGTTTTGTTATTACTATATATAGTTTTATCGCTCACACCAAAAATTGTTGTTGGCATATGGTTTACTGTGGTATGTTACACATCCATTTGTACTGCAGATGATAATAATTGAAGAACACTGTACTGCAATGAGTTCCTATTACTACTGGATACAAAAATATTGTAGCCGTTAAAGTTTACTGGATCCAACTCATTCCGTTGTCAGGTCCAATACATAATTTTGTTATATTGTAGTATGCCGTATAAGTGATTTGCGTTATAAAATGTTTAGTTTAGTTTGTGCTCAATCAAAAAACTTGTGTTTTTAGGGTTGTTCATAAAATCATAATTTTTTTAATTAATCTTTAATAAATACATGTTTCAGTAGATGTCATGTAAATAACTTAAGCGAAGCCTTGCTAAACATTAAGAGTTATTGTACCACAATGGTTTATTTTGGATAAATCCCGTTTGTGTAATTGTCTGCACAACTTTATTTTTGAGACTTTTGCGGCCATGATTTTGTAACGGGTTTTGAACCACGTTCCATATTTTGCGGAAACATGAAACGCGGTTCAAAATTGGAAAGTCTTTCTCTGTTTACATAAGTTGAACATTTGTGACACGTCGCAGTGGACAGCTTCAGAGCCTGAATGCGTTTTGAGGGTTTGTTTTCAATTGGATTCCTCATCAAAAAACTTATTTGTAAATATGCTGTCAAGCAAAACTTTAATATCGAGTCAGGCTAAAAGGATTCCTTATTCTTAATTTAAATGATCCTTTATTTGTAAAGATCCATAACCAGAAACATTGTAGAAAATAAACGTAGCGTAATAAAATCTCCAAATTGGAAACGTTCCAAACCAAATTAACTTTAAAACGGAACGCATGGGAAAACATACCAAATTCGTAAATAGACTAACACCATGCGTATTAATCATTTTTATAAACATAACGAAAATTAATCGGAGTTATAATCGTACAACGCATTGAAAAAAAAGCTACCGTACACTAAAACGCAAATTCCAAAGGGTACACGATGCCATAAAAACAAATCAAAAATTATTCCTACAAATTATGCTTTTTTCTTAATATTTACAAGCGCATTTGTGTTCACAACAAATGCATCAATGGAACGACAAATGCATCAATACAACGACAAATGCAAAAAACTGAAACCTGTAATGACAAAATTCAGTTGTTTTTTAAATTAGTTTGACAATTACATAGTTGTATTACAATTTATATGAAAATAAAACTATTGTTGTTTTTAGAAATTGTAAGATATACGCGAATTTAGCATATTTGTTAGTGTTATTCTAAACAATAACACAGATAATGGTGTATGTTAATAAATCTGCCACAATGACAGATGACAGAAAAATTTACTACTACACCATACCGGCCTAGGAAAAGTAAAATTTCAGGTCGATTATGCTATCAATAAAACAATAATATTGTAGTAGTTATTTGTATCACTAGTCCAAAAAGTGCTATTTTGCGAGTATGAGCATATTTGTAGGCCGAGGTGAAGCCGAGGCCTACAAAAAGCGAATACTCGGAAAATAGTTTTAGGACATGTGATACACAACATTTTTTGTGCTGACCCTTATAGAATAAATTAATTAAAAGCAGTTATTTAAGTATTGATATTTAATAAAATTTAATAACATATGTTGACAAAATTAAATTACATGGTGAGGTATATATAGTCTGTTCTAAAATTAATAAATAAACAAAACCAAATTGTTACTATCACTCGACACAGTAAATTCAAAATGAATACAGTAATTGTTGTTGCTTGTAAAATTTCACATCAAATTATTTATATCGAACGAATAACATCGGAATTATATACAATAAATTCTCAAAAATGCCATGACAGAGATAACTTGTAACAACAGATAAAATAAAACCATGATTGCAAAATATGATCAAAAAATCTATTCAATACAAATACCGATAGCTAAATACACAGCGTAAGTACATGTTTGTCGTGAGTTGACTGAGGCTGAACACCAGAGTGATACCAGACGGAATAATCTTGTTTCGCAATTCAAGTAATTTTTTAATAGAACGGTTCGCCTCCTGGTAGGTGATAATTTTAAAATTTGATCAAATTAATGATCCCTTCTTTTAGGAGGTTGGATGAAAGCAACTACTTCAATTGCGTTCGTACGTTTTAAAAGTGCACGATGTACGAAATCACATCACGTTTTTTAATTTTCTAATTTTTTAATTTTAATGCATCAATTATAACTTACTTATTCTGGGTAAAAATTACTTGACTCAGTGTGAGCGAGCCTGATGAAGTGTTCATCCAGAACACGAAACGTCGCAAATTACTGAAGTAGTTGCTTTTATCCAACCTCCTAAAAGAAGGGATCATTAATTTGATCAAATTTTAAAAGTAATTTTTTAATTATTGGAATTTTTCGAAAACTACAACTGCTTGAGTGCAATGATGACAGGCCATAGTATAACGCATAAAGGTGTACTCAGAAAAATAGATAAATTAATCATGTTCCTAATTAAACATAAGTAAGGAAAATAATAATTAAAAGAAGATTCCACTTACATATTAACGCGGAAATTAAAATTCAAGAATCTAAATAAAAACGGTGGTGTGTTATTTGTACAATTCCAATGTAGTTTGGGAACAACAGTAACGGAACGTTACAAGAGATCAAACCATTACATAATCAGTATGTTATTTGCATTAATCAAAAACAATAAAACAAAGTGTTGGTGCAAAAATTTATGTATAGTAAAAACTACAGAAATTACTTTCAAAACAATGTTTAGTGAGCAATAATTTAGGTTCAGTAAAAGTAAAGAAATGATTTCTATTGTTCTAAAAAAATACTTATATTAAAAACGTAATGAACACTAAAGTTTACAAAGTGGCACTCGAAAACTATCGTAGAGCACAAAACTTCAATGAATATTTTTGATGCAGGAAGTTTTGAAGAAACTCATGCTTTTAAAACCAACATGACAATATAAAATTTTTGTAGTATAATAACCCCTAATGAAGTGTACATTTAATATTAAATAAACTAAGAAAATAGTTTTTTCCTATCGGAAAAAATTAAAATAAATAAGTGCTGAAAAAGATTTTCTACCTTAAAAAACAAGTACTAATTATACTTCTGTGACAAGTTAACTGTAAAACAGATGTTTGAATATAGAGGTGAATTGAGATTTAGACGGCACATATGAAATGCCATTTAATCAATTGTAACATGAAAATAAAAATCAATACGTTTGCTAAAAGATTCTGAAGAACTACGCGCTGAACAGGCGAAATTACAAAGCATCCCAAGAATCAGCGAAAATGCAACGTTCATTCCATACTAAACCAACCAATCAGTCAACTAATTAATACTTTTCAGCTTCATCTTGTTAGGTTTTGGTGTAATTCATTTTTAAAATTTGCACAAAATTTTTTTTCGTTTGCGTTAGTATCCATGAATACTTTATACCATTTGTTTTATTGGTATACTTTGAAATTAGAGAGTCATCAAGCCAAGTAGCTTGGCTTGAAACGTAGAAGCTTGGTGTGGGATTGAAAGTCAAAATTTTTAAAAATAAACTTGGCTTGATGTTTGTGGATACAGGTTTGGCTTGGTTTTCAAGGTCTTCCAAGCTTTCAAGCTTATTCAAACTTTTTTTTGCACCTTCCGCAAAAGTAGTTTATAGGCTTGGAACACGCACCCCGCACTTGTTATAACTCACTGCCATAATATAAACTATAAACAATTACCCAACTGCTAGCATAGGTTACCTTATAACTTCGAACTGAAGTGACGGGACAACGCGTCGTCTAGTAAACCGAAAAAATTATAAATAAATCCAAGTTCATAGTTACATTTATTTAGTTATCTAATTATTAATTTGATAATAAGAAATACACAATGTAAATGCTTGATGACGCGTATAGTATACAGCGTGTTTCTGATAAACAACTACAAACTTGAAGAAAAGATTTCTTATGGAGTTAAATAAAAGTTTTTTCTGGTTTGGTCTAAGGTGATATTTGCAATTAAAGTTTTCCGGTTGCTTTCGATAAACTTTTTTTTGCTACTACTACTGCAAAAAATGGAAATAAGAAGTAATAACGTAAAATGTTCTAACATTGACAATTTGATTATATCGATGGAATGTCAGAATATTACAAAGCGTCGACTATGTGGGCGATCCATATGAAAGTCCATGCATTCATGAAGGCAGTTAGGAAGAATGACATATGTATTTACAGAATACGATTTGAGAATATTACGTATTTATTTTTAAAGGTGGTAGCCATTTGGGATATATTTGACTCGTGTTGAAGATGCGATTTACGCATACATGAAGAAGGAAGCGTATTGCTTATTCGTATGCGTCCATCTAAGGCTGTAAAAGCTTGACATTTTACTGTTGCCGACAGTGATGGAATTAGTTATGTATGTGAAACAGTATTTATCATTGCGTCTCCAAAATGCAAGTACACACCGAGTTTTCTTATGGTATAAGGGGAAGTGCACCAATCAAGTGAAATTGAACGATCCTGAAAAATACAGAGGTTATGTATTTTGGCGCACGTGCGCTACTATTATGACGATTAGTGCCATGACCTGAAATCGGCAGCTGTGGCAATTGGTTACGTTGAAGAAAGCAATAAGATGTATGTGTCAAATATTATTGGTAGTGCCATTTAGAGAAGTGCAATCTTATGGACTTTCCCAGAATGTTTGCAGTATTAGTTTGAACCGCATTGCCTCTGATTTAAAAAACCCAAAGCATTAATATTTCAAACAATACCAACTTGACTTTACACATTCATTTAAAAAATTAAGTTTCTTAAATATTTGAATAAAGCGTTTGTAACATTTGTTAGTAATATTTTATTTGACGTTACAAAGTGCTCCTGTCAGATCAATAATTAAAAAGTAGACGTTACGTTTCTTGTGCAAAAAAGGGTATTAATTTAAAAAAAACATTATTGAACGCTAGTTATTTATAAATACACATATTTATACAATTAGGGTTAAAGTTAATTAAAAATGCTTTAATTCATTATATTGATAATTGTTTGATTTGGTTAGATAAGTAGATTTGGCATAATTGATAAACAAATATGTAATACTACTTTTATAGCGTTAGAAAATCTGTGATATAAATTGCTCTCTATCTAACATAACTATAAATCATGACTTGTTTACGTTTACGGACCCTCCACGTTGTTATTGCATGAAGACATAAGTGTATACAATAATTAAAAATTCACTTAAAGAATAGTACCTAAGCGTCTATTTAACATATATTTGTTTACATAATTGTTATAGCGACAAAAATTTCTATTTACTAAATTGTTGACGGGTGAAAAAATGTTTAATCTAATATCGAATTTTTTACATAATTGAATATGTAAATAATCATTAATGATTTCCAAGTTTCAATTATAAAGTACTGTATATTTTATTCACTGGAAAAACATTTAATTTAGTCAATGAGTAGTCTTTCAATACTTCCATTTAATTTCCTAAGTTAATATTTATAAGGGTAGAATATAAAAAGGCATGTTGCTCATCCAATGCTTTATTCAACTGTTGCACGTTCTCTTCAAGGTATATGTTTAACATCATTAATAAATTATTATGTATCAGTAATTTTTAATTCATTCAAGAAATACAAAAACCCCGTTTACTACACGGAGAGAAATATTATACTGAATTTAATCATTACGATTTCATATTTAAAGCATTTGCTTTTTTTCTAAAATTGATCCACGTTCAAATAACATTCAACGTAAATGTACTAAAATTTAAACTAAATCTCTTATTGCAATGCAATTACAGCGACAATCTAATAAAATAGAAGTTTAATTCAAGCGTACATCGGCTTGACTCAAAACCAACAGCCTTTTGCATGATACATATCAATTCCGCATAACCTTTTTTTCCGTGTAATTTACACAAAAGCACTATAAATAAGTATCTACATTTGACATGTATTTAATATTTGTATAACGATAATATAGTCATGTGATAATGTTATGTTTTCGTACCTTGTGTTCATTTTTGAGTGCGGCATTGTGTTATAATTATTAATTAACTTTCGGTAATTTAATTTAATTTATGATGTTAGAATAAGCATCTTAAAAACCGACAGGAACGTCTGTTTACAAACCTTTGGCAACACTTGGACTTAGAAGCAAACGAAAGTGTATATAACCCCACAATTGTACTATAGTATAAAACTGAACAAACCAAACATATGTGTATCAGAGAAAAACAAAACGACATACATATAAGACATAACTCTATTAAACACTACAATACCTTTAAATATCTAGATTCAATCATAACAAATAACGGCACGAAACAGGAAAATAAAAACAACAAAATTTGTATGGGTAGAAAAACCAGAGCATTACATGAAATGATATGGAGCAAAGTATTAACAAAATAACTAACTAAACACGTTTATGAAAGCATTGTACGAGGTATTGTTCTATGTAACGGCGAAACATGGCTTACTCCTTAAAAAATGTGGACAAGATAAGAATCGCAGAGTAAATTTTTTTGAAAAAAGCCCGAAAGAAGATAAATAACACACAGAACAAAAATAGTCCAAAATATAAATAAAATCATCAATCATTAGGAAGTTAGACAATAAAACTTTAAAATGGTATGAAGATTTGGAAAAAATGCCGAAAAAAAGGTGGCCAAAATATATACTACTCTGGAAATCACAAAGTACTTGTAGTTGTACCTATATTAAGAAATATAATTTTATTTCAAACAAAATTTCGTCCTTCAGCCACATTACTATTCAGCGAACATAATCAAAACGTATGCAAGTTAATGGAATTTACATTAGAACATCACGCAAATCAAAGAAGGAAAATGCACCTTTAAATCTATCAGCCATGTGCTGACTCATTACAATAACACCTTAGGGTACTCGAATCTTTGGGTGGGCCAATCAGTTCGTGGCATAGCATAATTCAGTAGCTCGTAACTTTAGTATCAATCAAAAAAGGAATGGGTAGTTGATATTTTAAAACTAAATATCGTTCCTTTAATTACCTTTTTAATGGATTTTTTAGAAAAAAGAACACGTTTATTGGAAAAAATCGAAAAACACTATCAAGTCCATCAATTCTAACACCGAAGTTCAAACTAAGTCGAAGCAGTTTTTTACACGTTAGCTGCAACAATAAAACAATAGTAGTTTACGTAACAAGAGTCGAAAGTAAGAAACAGCATAACGAACGTTAATGCGACGCGAGGCCGCACGGCCGAGCGTTGCATGTGAGTGAGTTATGCTATGATTCTTTCGACGACAGTAATGTATATTATTTTTTGTGTTGCCTTTTATAAAATCACATCTTTTTTTGAAAAAATAAAAAAAAAATCAACAGAAATATAATGTTGGTACTACATTTATTACTAAATCTATCACATTTGACATTAACTTTAACATCGTTTTTCTTCAATTTTAACTGAATTTCAAGATTTTTAAAATGATTTTTCCACCTGTCGCATACTCGTTCTAATATATTAACTGACTTTGAACACTTACTTTTATGTGGATTCCTAGTTTTCATTTTGCCACCCTAGAGCTTTTTTCGTTCATTACGTAACTACACTAACGAACGAATATTGACGTTTGCGATGTTGGCAGCACAAAAACGATATTTGCGTGCTTTGCACCAAACCAAATCATAAAATATTCTCATGTGAAAAATTTCTAAGTATGTTAGCAGATGCACTTCTAGTAGAGGCGAAAAACTCAATCTTTGTTTCAATCGTCTACGTAATGACCATCCTATAGCTAGATGCAGGTCTAGTTGGTGCAAAGGGTGTAACAAGCGTCATTCTACCCTTTTGCATGAAGCTTATAATACAGAAAATAAAACCGCGAAGCCTACAGACACTGTCGAATCGAAATTAACAACTGTTTCATCTTTATTAGGGTTCTCCAATAATTGCGTACAAACTAGACGACAGCCATAGTTTATATTAAAGATACTTACGGCAGACGCTACGAATGTGTGGCTCTTCTTGATTCCGGTTCCATGAGATCGTACATCACAACGTCTTTATGTGATAAACTGAGTTTTTCAACAGAAAGAGTAAACATCCCTGTATGCAGGATAGATAAACGGTTCAAAGTTTCGAAGATTGCCAAACCTGAAATTGCTTCTAAATATTCAGATTTTACAGTTAACATGTGTCTCTTAATATTGCAAAATATTGCTCGCGATTTTAGTTTCGAGAATCATGTAAATAAAATCTGCTCAACGTCCTATATGAAGTTAAAAATGTTAAATAGATTAAAATATTCATTAAGCTCCAATATCAAGATTAATCTAATAAAAAGTTTGATTTATCCCACCCTAGATTACTGTTGCTGCGTATACTACAACTACTTAACTCAATACAATAGGAATAAAATACAAAAGATTCAAAATGCTTGCATGAGATTTGCTTACAACATTCCTTTTAAAGATCACATTACTCCTTACTTAAATGCAACAGGAGAACTAAACACCAGACAAAGATCGAGGTATATCTATTGTGTCTTTTTATACAAATTAATTTACTTTAAATGTCCTATATATTTGTTTAATGAGTTGGTATTAAGATCACAACAACATGATCTTAACATTCGGAATAAAAATTACAGTATACCAAAACACACCACCACAAAATTCAAATGCTGTTTTGCGTATAATGCGCCTTATTTGTTAAATTTAGTTTTTTCACTCCTGTCTTTACCGGACAAGTTGTACAGAAAACAGTTAAAAATGCGTCTACCTATTAGAAATAGAAGGATAATGTAGTTAAGTTTATATAAGTTCTAAATATGATTTGGTTATTTTATATATATTTATATATGTAGGTATATACACAAATATTTTTATGTTTATTTCAGGCAGAGTGGAAGATCGCTTGCGAACTCTGTCCTTTTGAGTAATTGTAATTTTATTTTTTATTTTTGCTCAATAAATATTATTATTATTATTATTTGCCAGCTCTTCCAGTAAATGAAAGTGAAATTGAATTTTCAAATAACGTTAATTTAGCAATTTTACATACATTTTTTAAGGGAACAAAGATTGATATTCTTCTCGGCGTAGATATCCTTTGGCAATTATTGCATCATGAACTTTACAGCACTAATTTTCCTTATCTCTTTCATACGCACCGCAGATACATTATATCTGGTCAGTTTGGTGAAATCATTAGTGGCCATCATAATCACTGCTTTCTTAGCATTACAAGTCTTTCTCGACAGTTATCTTAATTCTAGGAAATTGATAGTATCCCTATAATCGCTTCACAATTTTGATTCCTTTACGATCACATCCTAGTGCTTTTGGTAAGTCTAAACAAAACGCTTTACGTCAATTCTTCCAGTTCGAAAAACGCATTCAGCCAAATACTAATCTTAGAACCTTATACGTCGACTTTATGAAAGAGTACAAAGATCTTGGACATATGACTAAAGTTGTGGGCAAATATGCATCACACTAATATTTCATTCCACATTACGCTGTTTACAAAGAACAGAGTCTTACTACTAAATTGAGAGTCCTTTGTAATTCTAGTTGCCTAACGTTTAATGGTGTATCATTGAATCTTCAGCTTTTTGATTAGATTTCTTAGCTTTCGATACATCATTACCAGTGATTGCTTAAAAATGTATCGTTCTATATTTGATGACAAAACTAAACGACCACTCCAACGTATTTTCTGGAGAGAAAAACCATCACTCCCTTTGAAAATTTATGAGCTGGTACGTAAGGACATGTACTGTAATGACCATTTAACAAGCTGTGATAACTAGGAAACTGCTAAGTTTTGCAGTTTGGTGGTTTTACGTTACATAAATGGAACTCTAATTATCCAAGATTCTTGAACCTGTGTCAACATATTAGATTTTGGTCCTGATCAAAATACAAAAACCCTTGGTCTTCGTACACAGCTTCCCTGATCAGCTATTTTATAGTATAAAGAAACACGACTCTATGCTACAATCTACTAAACGTAATGTTCTCTCTTTTATTTCAACAATATTTGAGTCTTTAGGTCTCTTAAGTCCATGTACAACAGCAAAAATTTTCATGCAACAAGTGTGGTTGTTAGACTCATCTTGGGACCAGCCATTGCCATGTCTGTCTCCATACTCTCCGCATATGTGTGGCTTATAGGAGGCTGGCGTAAAATCTACAAAATTTCATCTTAAAAGAGTCTTATGCAACGCCGTTCTTCCGTTTGAGCATGTCATAACTATTTGAATTCAGATGGAAGGAATATTGAATTCACGTCCAATATCGACACTGTCCTCTCATCCTTTGGATTATCTCCCTTTGACACTTTCGCATTTCCTTATTGGCCGAGTTATTACATCAGTTCCGGAACCAGACGTCGCTGATATACCATACAAAACTTCTGGAAGCATTGGTCAAGGGAATACATTTCTGAACTACAGACGCGCTGTAAGTGGCAAATTACTAAGGCAAACTTGGAAATTGGCACTATCGTCCTCATAAAGGTTGACAATTTACCTCCATTGAAATGGAGCTTGGGAAAAGTGATTGCAGTCTATAGAGGATCTAGCGGCTTGGTAGAAGTACTTTCTCTGAAAACGCAACATGCTACTACACGTTGTGCGATTACGAAGATATGTCCGTTACTAGTGAATTAATATTGTAAAATAGATACTAGTTTACTCTTTAGCGTAATATGATTTATGTTACAATTACCATTTGTTTGCACATTTTTTGTTCGTTGAAAGCCTAATGTATGTTGACTTTCAACTGGGGGAATATGAAATACGCTCTTATTACGACGCATGACTGCGTTATTCGCTTCTGCAAAAATGTCACATATAGTGATGGGCGATATATGGTTACCGGTGACTTTGTCGCTGTGACTTATTGATCACTAAAATATCAGCGACTAATAAAAATACAAAACCAGTTATCGGTGATTCCGTAACTACAGCCGCTCTGGTCAAATTATTAACTTTTTCATTGTTTACGTTGTCAAAATTTTTTACGACCTTTTGTTTTTAGTTACGAGTTACAAGTGATATCGGTCACATGTAAAAGTAACATTGACTTAAAAGTAATCTTCGCCAATTCACCGGTGATCAAAAAGTAGCCAATAAGCCCATCACTAGTCACATATATGCGTATTCATTTTTCGGTGTGCGATCAGTTCAGTTCAGATGTACTTATAGTTGTATTTTACATATTGAAAAATGCAATTTTATTTCAAACACCGCTTTAAATAGAAACCACACGTAAATAAGATTATGGTGGCCAGAAATTTAAAAATTGGGGACTGTGGTAGAATAAACAAGTATGAAAGCTAAAGACGACAAACTCATTAATTTCAAATTAAAAATCAAGTGAGTGATTGTGACAGTTGTCACTAGTTTGATAGAATTAATTTTGAAGTAATTTGTGATTGTGATTTGCAAATCAAAACAAATAGATAACGTAAGTAAGCAAGACGGATAAATCTGAACATTCTAAATCATTCATTGAAAAAACTGAAAAGTGACGATCCAAAACACTATGAGAACTATTTGAGAATGGATGAGAAGAGTTTTTGTTTTGTGGTGTTAAAAGTGTTCAAATTGATTTCAAAGAAAAATACTCATTTGAAAAACAGTATAACCATAAAAGACTGCATTTTGATAACACTTAGATTTTTAGCAACTGGTGAATCTAGTTCTCTAGTTTACAGTATATTACTCGCATACCTCAATGCACTCTTTCAAAAATTATACCCGAAATATGTAAGGCAATCTATGAATCAACGAATCAATGAAGGATGAATTTTTGAAGATAATAAATTGTTATTTTAAATCAAAACACTTTACATTTCATAATACAATGACTTATATAAAATTAAACTACAATAACAACTGGATTTATTGATTAAACGCTGTTATTTTGATTATAAAACCTTCCTCAACATTAGCTATTTGTATAGCTTGGTTAATTATGATCTTACCTGACCTGTTCAGCCAATAACTGACATTTTCTTTCTCACATCAACCGCTGTACAACCTTCAGTATTCCCACTTACGGTTTCTACGATCGATTGATAGACAAACAAACGGTTGTTTCTGCTTTTATAATCATTTTTAACGTTGTATAGTATTTCATTTGCTTCATATTCAGATATTAAAAACTTGCAGCTACTGTTCACTGAAACTTTTCAGACGCCATTTTGATTTCAACTATTACAATTGTTCTATCTAGGAGAACATATTGTCATTGACATATGTTCACATTTGAATTATTATAATATTTAGTATATTACACTGTAATATTTTTCATCAAATAATTAACGTTGATTTATTATTTTAAAAATGCGTTTAATAGTTTTGTAGAGATATGATTATAAGCGACTTTCGGCTTAGACCGCGTCGTAGTTAAACACCCGGTCCTAGTCTCTTCTTGAGAACCAAAACAAGAAGTAGAACTTGACCTTTGTCATATTGTCGTTCGTGAACCCAAACAAACTGACGTTTCGCAAGACATTGCAGCTTGCATCTTCAGAGTAGTAAATGTCGCTGACATGTCAGTGAGGCCAAGTTCTTCTGCTTGGTTTGGCTCTCAAGAAAAGACTAGGACCAAGCCTAAGTTTGGGTGTTTAACTACGACGTGGTCTAAGCCTAAGTCGCTTATAATCATAAAAATAACCACGAAAGATTTTATATTTGTAGAGATATGTCTAAAATTTTCAATTAAAAAATTTCCTACTATTATGTTATTTTTGAGAGTACAACTGTAACCCGTTTTTTATATTTTGTTTTAAATTTATTTTTTATTGAAAATTTTTTGACTTAAAATTGTTAACCTAATGTTTCTGGACTTAAACAAAGCAACATTAGTCAAACCACGTTATGTGTTCACTATTTTTAAAACTTTTATTTAACTTACAATGTATGTTTGTTTAGGTTAAATCTTGCAAGCTGATGTAGAACCGCTTCCTCTTATCCTACGGAGTTTTTACACGTCGGTTCAGTTCCGATCAAAATGCATGCTTGTGATAAGAATGACATGAATCGACATCCATAATTAGCTCTAAATAAAGGAAGAACCATTTTCTCTTATCCTAAGGATGTTGGTTCAGTTCCGATGACAATGCATTTTTAGCCTAGCGAAAACTAAAAATTAAAAAAAAACATTCTTAAAAAGCAAGCTCTTATTTAAATGTTTTAAAAAGTAGAAAATAATCTTCAAATTAAATCAAACTCATAAATTTATTATACAATGAAGATGATATAAAAGTTTGTCGCGAGATTTACCTGTGTAAATAAACAAGAATACAATATCTATCTTGATCTTGACACAAGTAATTCTAAAAAAACATTTTTGTATTTCATAAAATAAATTTACACAGGTAAATTTCGCGACAAGATTTTATATCATATAAATTGTATAATGTAATAAATTTATGGGTTTGATTTAATTTAAAGATTATTTTCAACTTTTTAGAACATTTAAATAAAGCCTTGTTTTTTAAAAACGTTTTTTTAATAATTTATTTAATAGTATGATAAATAAATGTGACAAACTCGTTCAAGTTCGAAATTTATACAATTAAGATAGAATTTTTTTTATTTTGTTTTGTTAAACTTTGTTTTGATTGTAAATTACAATTCTGTATTTATTTGTTAAAAAAAACAAGGGTATTTTGGAGTCAATTTACAACGGAAATTTATGGAATCGCAAACAGTTTTTTTTATAAATTCTATAAACAGGTCATTCTTATACGCAAACTAAGTTAATAATATGATAATAATTATCTAAAGAATTTTAAATAAAATATGCACATTTTTTATGTGCAATTGTTACATTTAAATGAGTTAAAGTAAAATATTGAAAACAATTTATCAACCAAAAATATTTACGTAAACTTCAAATGATAAATTACGATTATTAGACTGTTGATCAAATAAAGCTACTAAAATACAGAAATTGTAGATTTGATGGTTTTTAATAGTGTAGACAACTTACTGAAACTAGATCTTTGTGAGTAATTTAATAGAAAAATCATGAGAAAGTTGCAGTTGTATTCCAGACTAAATTGCAAATCAACTTAGCAGTGAAGATATTTTTTATTATTAAAAGTTAATATGCCCTTAGAACTTTATTGTAATAAGTTTTAAATATAATTTTTATTAGTTAGTAGTACAAAAATTTTATCTCAATTTTAGGGTTTAGTTAAAATTTAAATTTTAGTTATATATAAATTTTAAAAGAAAAAAAATTAAATTTTATTTTAACATTAAATAACTTAAATTTGCATTTTAAATTCTTAATTGCTTACAGATCGCATTATTTTTTAAATAAAAAAAATTGTTTTTAATTATTTTCAATGTGTAAAAATACTATTTCATAATGTATAATAGAACTTTTTAAAATGCTATTTATAATATATGTATGCAGCAAAAGTTGTTAATAGAATTATACAAATTTTTTTTCTTAGGAAACAATAGTATACATTCGATACTCCTAAAACCAGCGTACTATGTTTATGGAATTAAAATCTAACTTAATGCATAATCTACGTCTTTAATACTTTATTTAACTGCTATAAGGATTTACATAGGGATTGATAGGGATATCAATGAGCTTAAGAATCGAAGAGAAATCTAATGGCCACTGCTATGTAACTGTTCTTCTCGAACTATTAAAAATTATCATACATACACTTAAAGAAGTATTTGGTACCAAACTATAAAGAGTACATAATTTGTGTCAAACGATTTAGTTAAAACTGAATTCGTAAATAGACGACGCACATAGGAGTATTTGAACAATCTAGCTGGTCAAAATTATTTTTGTTCTTAGGCAGGCTCCAAATGATATTGTAGTTTTATAGGTTTTATTAACGACTTATACAATTATTTATAATTAACTGGAACCAAAGAAGTATAGAGATATCAAAACTAATTAACAAAATTAAAACTCGTTAGTTCCCCCGGTAGCTTTTGTCGGGTGGTTACGGACCGTCGATTTTTCACTACCGCCGACGCAGTCACCACAATATATAACGATGCTAGGATACGATATAAATAAAAAATATGTAAGTTTACTGAAAATATATTTCTTTTACAAAATATGTGTATATTATAAAAACACACAATACGTATATTAAAAAACAAATTTTATGAAATAAAATACAAGTAGGTAGAAAACATATAATTTAGGTAGCTACACGAAAAAACAAACTTCTTCAGCTAATCTTGTTCGGAAATATCATCTTCATCGCTTTCTGATGAAACTGTTGGGTTTGACTGTGTTGACAGAAGTAATGCCGATGTTTGATCCAAGCTCAAAAGTAACCTATTCAAAATATCTCAATTACATGCCGCTCTTGAAAATTTTTGGGAATAATATTGGCGATAAGCCCTGAAATGTTTGTTCCTCGCCTGTGCTGCCTTTTCTGAAAATTGTTCAATTGGTAGTAACGCGTTCCTTATAGTCACTGCTCCGTGGAATTTTGTTAGAATTTCTGGAAATTCTGCTAGTAACGATCGGTATTTTGAATCTTTGTTTATGACAAACACTGTATCTAGAGGGGATTTCGATACTTGCGCGATAATTGATAGTTTTATAATACCATCGATAAAGCGGCGATTTTGTAGATCCACCAACAGTCTATGTCGTCTTACGAAATCAGCTAGGAAATAAGACGAACAATCTTATCTATACAAAAGTGCCATTTGTAAGGTCTTCTGAGGCCCAAGTTTAAGCACAATAACTTTTTTCCTAATGTCCTAATGTATCGGTAACTGTACCGTTTGCTGCGTAAAGTTTGTATGCTGTAGGAGTAGGTCGTGCGTCTAATGTAACAGGTATAACTGACACATTAGCACCTCTGTCAATTAAAAAACGTATTTTTGTATTCTTATCGGTAACAAAAAGACAGTTTTGTTGGTCATCTTCGTCGATGACTGCCTCCAGCAGCGACGGGTGTATTAGTTTTCCGAATATTCGTATTTACGAGGTTTGGTACACACGACGGCGTTGCTTTCGGTCGTAGGAATGCTTTCATGCAACATTGATTGATTTCTTAATGTTGTTACCTGTGCTTGCAAGGTAGCAATGGAACAATGCGAAGAATACCGATGAATAAACTTTGCTACCGGACGGCATGCCTGAATGCACTGCAGCTAGTGATGAGCGAATCCGGATTAAAAATAACCCGTTATCCGGTTATTGTGATATCCGGATTAACCCGGGTACAGCAAACGCGTTACGGATAATACGAGAAATACGATGCGGGTGCTGAAACCGAATCGACCGATTATACGTATAGTGTATTACGGGTTGTTTTGAGATGACGAGTGCATGAACAGAATGTGGATTTGAATGGATTCGATTCGGAGGGTACAGGATAGTGATGAAAATAGAAAAAAAACGAACCGCTTAAAAAAACGTATTTTTTTAGACAACCTGGAGTTTTTTTCCAATTATCGTTTTTTTTCCTAAATCTAAAATCTAAAAATGTGGAATAAGACCAGCGCATTATTTTTTCAATCACACGATCTTTCCTATGCTTCTCAATATAGGCAAATTTAATAATAGTATCTGGAGAAGCAAATGAAAAAAAGCTCATTGGTGTTAAAAAATAACGCAGTGTTTTTTTTTTGTAAATTGTAGTTCTTTTGATGCACACAAAAAATTCCTACTGATATAACTAAATTAATATGACACGTTGTTTTACTACCTTGTCAATTAAACACAAAGCTATTTTTAAATTGCAATTGAAAAGATGTGTACTAAACTATCGCAAGCGTTTAAAACAAACAAGCGATAGCCGATTCCTTCTGCTGCAGGTTAGTAATCCGGCTTTGCTAAAAACTCTTTCAGTGCCGATGTGCATAGTATACACAAATATTTGAACGCTAATTCACATAATTCCGGCATCAACGTTTTGTGTTTCACCTAAAACTGTAAAGGATCTTTCGTCCTGTCAAGAAGCGGCAAATCCAAATACTGGCGTATCATCAAAATCACTGTACTTGTTGGAGTCAAGCGTGTTTGAATGTGAGATATTTTTTGGTCAAAATGTTCCCAGATATCTGGAGCTAAAGTGTCTTTAACTGGTTGTAAGCCTAATTGTGTTGTTTCTTCCAACCTTTCTGTCTCTTCAGCTGACGACATTGCTGAATCTTTATCAGTCACAAGTTGAACAAGTTCCTCAGTCACTTCTGAGCACTCTTTGCATTACTCTCGATTCCAAACGCGTATTTTTTAAATTGGGGATCGAGTAATGTGGCTTTAGCGAGTACTTTGTTTGTTTCAAATCCTCCCAGCCTACTCGTTACGTTTTCCAGTAACTTGTTCTTCAAAGTATCCCCTGTCTGCATAGTAATAGAAACATTTCTAAGTGCTAACTAAAAACCCCTAACTAGTGGAATAACTATATCAAAATCACTGTACTTGTTGGAGTCAAGCGTGTTTGAATGTGAGATATTTTTTGGTAAAAATGTTCCCAGATATCTGGAGCTAAAGTGTCTTTAACTGGTTGTAAGCCTAATTGTGTTGTTTCTTCCAACCAATCTGTCTCTTCAGCTGACGACATTGCTGAATCTTTATCAGTCACAAGTTGAACAAGTTCCTCAGTCACTTCTGAGCACTCTTTGCATTACTCTCGATTCCAAACGCGTATTTTTTAAATTGGAGATCGAGTAATGTGGCTTTAGCAAGTACTTTGTTTGTTTCAAATCCTCCCAGCCTACGCGTTACGTTTTCCAGTAACTTGTTCTTCAAAGTATCCCCTGTCTGCATAGTAATAGAAACATTTCTAAGTGCTAACTAAAAACTCCTAACTCGTGGAATAACTATAGACATGGTGCAATATCTTTCTGCTGATAATATTTTTGTTATTGCTTTAGCGGGTTTTAAGACTTTAACACAAGATCTGTGATTCATTTGCGTCCAAGAACGGCCGAGGCAAATTCGGAAGACGTGAAACTGACACACATGATGGGTCTTTGATTTCGAGTAACCTTTCTATCATTATGAGGGAACCTCGACGCAACATCCTGTATGACTCTCAAAGTGGACATTTTTAATTACTTTTGTGTAGAAATTAGTATTTCACTTGCCACAACACTGTGGTTGAAGTGTGCCTTACATTTTTTCAAGTCATTGTTTAATATTTCAATATTTCACTGCTATTCAATGCATCTTGCGCGCATGTTTAAAGTGTGGGCAACGCAAAAGTGCATTTTTAAAAATTCATTAACAGCTTTCTTTGCGTTCGCCGCGTTATCAGATACAATAGTAATCACTTTTGTATAGATATCCCACTCATTTAATGCTGATTCTATGGCAGCGTATACAGCTTCAGATGTATGTGATCCACCAAAACTACTAAGGTCGGCTACGTTTCTGGTAGCCAGTACATTTGTTTTAAGTTTAGCATCAGCAACATCGATGAAATGATAATTTATTCTACATTGTTTTCAGAAGTCCATATGTCAGTTGTTACAGCTAAATATTTTACATCCCGTAAAAAAATTTTTAAATTTTCTGCATATTTCGCTTGTAAATGGTGTTGGTAGGTTTTTTTCTACTCGGAGGTGTGTATAGAGGATTTAACAATTTACAAAATTAAAGGAAACTCTTATTTTCTACAATAGACAGTGGCTGGATATATGTCACAATCAATTTTAATAATTTGAGGCCAATCTCTCTACTATCTTCCTCAGATAAATAACCTTTGGGAGCGCCGTAGAGTCTCATTTGTTTAGAACAGCTGGTTGTTTTTTGTCTTCAGTAATGTCTAACAAAAGTTGCTGACCTGAACGAACAGAAGTACTACTAGGCAAAAGATAATTTGAATTCATATCTACACGCTCATTGTCTTTGGGTAATATATAATTTATTTGATGAGGGTGTATACGCTTCAAATTTTGCATCATATTCCCTGTGCTCCCGCCACTAAACTTAAGACTGTTTAAGCATAATTTACAACTCAGTGTTGTTGTCTTTTGTAAAATACTCACACACGAAAGACCGTTTAGTTTCTGGAGCCATTTTACACAATAACAGGAACACAGAACACTCTAACTCGTGTAATAAGCTAACAAAGAACAATGAACATAAGATGAACATAAGAGAATGATTCCTTGAAATATTGCGGGTAACTACAACGCTGCACTATCTACCAAAGCAAACATTTCGTTATGTGCAATTACTGTTACTAACTGTTATTGGCAACAAGAGAAATCAATTGTATACATGGATGAAACGTATCCATTCGTATTACAGCCATTCACAAGGTTGGACTGATAATACTAGCGCCGATTGAAAAAAAACTATTAGCAAAGAGTTAACGTCTAATTATTTTAAATGTAAGCGGCGAAGAAGGCTTTATATCTAATTGTTACATACGTAGAAACTAAAAGTCAAACTGTACTTTGGTAGATTAGGAATTCCCAATTTATGTCGTTATTGACGATGCTAGTAAAATAAGTAGAAAAAAACTCAACATCTGCTACAAGAAAACATGTTGAAATTAGTGATTCATATGTATAGTTAAGCTTTATAATTATCACAAATACACACTAACATAAAAGTTACCAAATTAATAAAATGTAAAATAATGCACATAATTTTTTGTAAAACATATTCTGGAGAAACGCTAAAAATGTGTCAACAATGGCAATACGCCCGAAATTCTGACGTTTTCATTGAAATTCTTGTTCATTGGAGAGTTGGTACGGGGTTTTGCGATTATCTCAATAAAAAATGGTTTTATTTTTTTTTTACTTTATAATTTAAGGTGTAGTTAGATATTATAATAAGATAAAATATTGGGTTTTAAAGTGACAAATACATGTTTCATTTTGCTAAAAAATTTTTTTTTTATTTTTGTACCGCTGCGTCATCTCATCTTATCTGTATAGGACAGTTGACGCACCACATCAGGTGAGATGGTGAGCTAATTTTTATGACAGGACTTCTCAAAAAGAAACTTCTTATACATTGTTTAATGTAGTCGAAGAAATAAAAATAAACAACAATTTAATTCTGAAGTGAAAAACAATATAAAAATAAAAGTAAATTAACTGTTATTTCTCAGAACTTTTTGAACTATTGACATAAACAACATACACATAACTTTAATCAACAACATTTGAATAATAAATGTAGGTCACACAGAACGAATACAACTTCAAAACATACAAAACAGTGTTCTAAAGTTTTTTAGCTGCTTTTTTACCACACAAGTAGCAGTAATTTCACAATTTGGTGCAGTTTTCATGTAACCATCGATTGCAATTTATGCACTGAATCTAGTCTTTAGCCTTTTTTGTATGACTGTACTCTTCTTTACATCCTACACACATATTCAACTCATCTTCACAATTTGAAGAATCGTCGTAGACGATTTCATGTTCATCTTCTTCATCTGTTGATTGAGAAGTGTTTCTTTGTTGTGAAGATATTTTTGTTCTGTTTCTATTTCGCTTTTCCAAGTTTGAATTCGTATTAGGATAAATATTTGATGTTTTCGAGTTTTTTGTTATATTGCTTTTCTTTTCTTATCAAATATTTTTGTTGCTTGTAAATACAGACGCAAGTTTCTTGCTACTTTTTATAATATTTTATACAGCACGCGTAATTGGTACCGGAGATATTTGATCCAGCATTTTACCAAGTGTGGGGTCTTGATTAACCCAACCCGAATAACAGGGCTTTGGTGATAAAGTTGACTTATGTGGAGTTATGGTTTCGATATTATCTGAAGTATCATCTCTGAATTGTGAACGGTCATCAGAATCCTGAAAACTGGGTTGTGGTTCCTTTTCACTCAAATAGGCATAGTCGGGAATAATTGATGAATCAAACGTAATATGCCCGTTGATCTAAATGACGACACGGCATTTTTTATTGTTGCAGATTTTTTCCAAGCAGTGGCAAGTAGTTTTCCAAACTATAGTCTAGTAATACGTTGTCCGGGATTGGCTCTTAAAAATAAATTGCAACTTTCATAGTAAAATACTTTAAATAAATAAAAAAATCCTCTATCTAATGGTTGTAAAAAGTGAGTGCAATGACTTGGCAAACAGAATATGATGATGTTGTTTGCAGCCGCATATTCAAGGATTTCTACATTTTTGCAATGGGAAGAGTGTCCGTCCAACAGCAACATCACTTTTCCTACTGGTTTTCGTGGTACAAACTGTTCTTTTAGCCAATTAAAAAATATTTCAATTCAGAAATCAGAATCAGAAATTCCGTCTTTGAATTCAGACTTCTTATTCTTTCCTTTGAAAACACAGGTTAGTGGAATGTAGGATCCTTCAGCATTGCAGCACACAATTACCGAAATAGTTTCTCCTTTTTCAGCTGACGTAACTGATACAACATTCTTAGACCCTTTTGTAGCAATTACATGTTCAGGTCGGTTATTTAGTTGTAAACCGCTTTCGTCAATATTGTAGATTTGACTAGGTTCGTTCATCAACTCATTTTCGGATCAAGTTTTTTTAAGAAGAAAAAAATATGACGCTACATTTTGTTTGGTAACTGCTAACGCACGTGCGGCCGAAACACGTTCAGATTTTCGTATGCTAAGATCTTTTTTTCTTCTTGATTGATGATTCGAGCCATGGAAAACCGGCCTTCCCAGAATTTCTGTTAAACCTGTGTTTTAACTTCAAACTTTAAGCTAATTGAAAAACCATGGATCGTACAAAAGATCTCGTGGGTGCAAATCCATGTTTTTGTAATTTCTTGATATGTGCCAATATTTTGGCTTTATTTTGAGGTCCTAATGCTGAAGAAGGCCTAAGCATTTAGTGTTGAAATTCCTTTTCTTTCTTCGACGACGTTCCTTCTGGAACACCAAACCGACGACTTGCTTTGCGGACAAAGATCTTGCCTTTGTCAATAGCACTAATTGCTGCAGATAATTGATCGATAGTCCAATCACCTCTTCTAACATTTTCTTTCCTGTTGTATTTAGTCGGCATATCTATCAAATAACACAAAAACTAAATTACTTTAATAAAAAAAATTTCTAAAATTGCGTCAACTCTCCTTATGAAAGGGCGCGTCGTCTTACCTTACTTTATAAGGAGAGACGGCACATCAAGTTATAACTAACTGGTTTGCAGAAACGTGATAAAGTCAGTTTATACACCTTTAAACATTAATCATCGATGCTAATAATATAAAAAATATAATAAAAATGAGGTACTACATATCTGAATAGTGCACGATTCTGGGCGAATCAAAAACGTTTAGCACTCCGTAAAATTAAATTGTTGAAACGTGACCGTAGTGGTATGTTAAAAAAACTGGCGCTAATATCAACGGTTCCATGGTATAATAAGTGGGGGGTAGTGTTGCCAGATTTACTAGAAAAACATAATTGGTAGAGAAATCCATACTGCGTCGTCTCACCTAATGCGCCATTTCCCCTGAAATTACCCTAACTAATTTAAATGAAAATAACGAAGTAAACAGTTTTAAAACAGGGTTCTTTTATACTGACGCTAAAGTTTTAAAAACTTCTTTATCAGATTGTACTTTCGGGGAAACAAACTATTCCTATTCTTACGCACGACTTGCTTTCTAGCTTCTGTGCATTAGTATAGTAATTCATCCAAATTTTGGACGGATAGAAGGCGGGTCATTAGTCACGGCTAATGGATAATTTGGTACCCGGTTGTAATCCGGATACCAAGATCATCCAAATCACAGAAACCGGTTATCGAAATAATCCAGTTATGCCCATCACTAACTGCAGCTATCGTTGGAAATCTATGCTACTGTACTTCGTTAATTGTATACGCTACAGTAGAATATGGACGACGCAACCTTGAACTTTCACTTTCACTGACGTCATTACTGACCTCGGCGGAAACGTATGCGAGGTATTTCTGGGTGTGAGTCATCGATTGATTATGTAACTAATTTTTCCCATGAGTCATACTTTTTCCACATTTTTTTCTCTCTCACACATTTTTTTCTCTCTCACACATTTTTTTTTCTCTCTCTCTCACATTTTTTTCTCTCTCACACATTTTTTTCTCTCTCACACTTTTTTTCTCTCTCTTACATTGTTACATCATCGCATAATTGGTAATTTTGATTGCGTCGTGCGTCATCGCGTAACTGGTAATTTTTTATGCGTCATAAAGTCTCATGATTCGAGCGGGAAAGAAAATATTTTTATTTAAAAAAAGCTTGGGTGTACCTGGATTCGAACCCGGGTTTCTTTATTACAAAGCGGCGAACTTAACAGCTGAGCTACCAAACAGTTGAATCGAAACGGTCAACTGTAAATAATATAGTGATATATTAAAAAATGCATAAAGAATTTCCTATGAAAGATTAGTACTAAAATGGCGAGTTAATTTTAAAATAAATGTGAAACTACTACGTTGCTTGTATATTTACCGAAAGGCAAAATTGCTGAATCATTAACCTGTTTTTTTCTAATGTGTCACGTGACAAACATTTTACTAGAAATACTTTTTGTACAAACATTCTTTCCCTATAAAGATATAAAAGCACGTCTTTACTAAATCTTATTTAGTTCTTGTTCACAATTCGAATCAATACTTCAATATAAAACTTCTTGTGATGGCAGCTAAAACACCACAACGTGATGTAAAGAAGTTTTCACCTTATTCTAAAAGGGAAGATTGGAAGAAAAATTATAGATCACCTGCATCGCCAGTGTACGTACCTACCGCTAAAGACTACGCCTTGTTTGAAGAAGCCAAAAAATCATACGGTATCAATAGTTTAGAAGATAAATCAAAAGAAGTACGCGAAAAACACGAGTTATTTAATGAGGTATCTATTCCATTAAACCACAGTTACTCAAAAATTGCGCGTCTAGGAATAGATGTTTATAATGGCTTCAGACCTTGTCTGAAAATAATAAAGTCCGGTTTTAATTCGGGTGTTTACTTCACGTTACCACAATTTACCGAGTTTCTAAGTGTATTGGGGAACATGATAGAAGACCTCAGTCACAAAGATGTGGGTAAATATCATCTTGAAAATTATATAGTGCACACAACTGATGTGAACGCTGTTCGATTTGTGCCTAAAAATGTGGAAGAAAAATTTCAATTGTATGTAGGCCTTAGTTCATTACAAAGCATTAGAAGAATGAAATCTTATTTTACGTCACTACTGAGCGACAGAGAAAACTGTGACTGTCCTTTTCAAGAATTTATACACGATGTGGTGAATTTTGTATCAAAGAAAAAACAGGAAGCCTGTTATGAAGATTTCGAAGAAGTTCTTGAAGAAAAGTATAACAAAAATTTTATGTTATTCGAATTAGTTCACAAATTTCCAGGTTTTATGAACATTACGGTAAAGGATTATATGGATACATATGATGACCGTTTTTTGTACAAATAATTTAGTATTTTACTATAATTACATGTAGGTAATAAAAACAAAAAATATAACCAATAAAAATAAACTTTTTTCTCGTATATAAAACCTGTTTTATTTTGAATGCATTTAGTTCTTGTTAAGATAACAATCGTTAACATGTACCAATTTCAGCATCCTTTCTCAGCGATTGTTGCAGGACCCTCTGGATGTGGTAAATCTTACTTTATTGTAAACTTTATAAACAATATGAATGATGTGTGTGACACTAAATTTGAAAATGTCATATGGTTTTATGATGAATGGCAGCCTCTGTATAAAGATTTGCCAAATATAAAATTTCAAGAAGGATTACCGTCTATGGATGCGTTTGATGGAAGAGAACCTAACTTAATAATCATTGACGATTTAATGCGCGAAGCGAAACAGAGCTGGTGTAGATATATTTACTAAAGGTTGTCATCATAGAAACCTCAGCGTATTTTTCCTAACTCAAAACGTCTTTCACCAAGGTAAAGGACAACGCGACATATCATTAAATGCCCATTACATAGTTCTATTTAAAAATCCACGAGATAAAGCCCAAATAAAACATTTAACGAGGCAAGTATACCCTGAAAATCCAAAATTTTTAGAAGAAGCTTATAAAGATGCAACGTCGAATCCACATGGATATTTGCTTTTTGATTTAAAACAAGGTACGCCTGACATTGTACGTTTTAGAACATCAATTTTTAACGAAGACGGCGCATGCTACATTTACATTCCTAAAAAAGGGTTTAAATACACAAGTTCAGATAAATTCGACATCATTCAATCATAATGACTAACGTACTCACTAAGCATGCTGAACTTCTACGGGCTTTGACAAAATTAGGACCTAATGAGCGACAAGCTTTGCTAAAGTGTGCCAGCGATAAGCAAATACATTGTATCTGTGAATGCATTTACAATACTTTAAAAGGAAAAGTTCCATTGTCAGGAACGCAGAAGAGACGGCTCTCTCGTCATAAAAACACGTTGAGACGAATAGTAAAACAGGGAGAATCCATTAAAAAGAAAAAAAAGATTTTATTACAACAAGGAGGCGCATTTCTACCGTTTCTGTTAGCACCCTTAATTAGCGGTGTGTTAGGAAGTCTTTTTAACTAATATGGAACACGCTAAAAAGATGATTATTGTTCCCCCGGAGTTAATACAGCGGTTAAAAACTACTCCTGAACCTACGCAAAACAATGTGTTGTCAGAGTTGGACATCGAAATGAACAAAGTTTTAAATTCAAAACTAGCAGATCACGATAAATGGAATATGTATAATCAGATTCTTCAAAGGTATTTACATTTTGTCGGTGAAAGCCGACAGCCTGTTAACATTTCAGTTGAAGAAGAAAAGATTACAAAGATGACGGATTCTGATATAATAAACACGTTACCTCCTACATACAAGAAAAAGCGGAAAACTTTTTGCGGATTTTGAACACTTCAGGAAACATACTATGGGATAAGAATGGAGTTGTAACAATAAAAGGAGAAAATATACCATCTTCGAATATTATTGATTTAGTACATGACGCTATAAGACCAAGAAAAACTAGCAGTCCTAAAGGCTGGCAACAGCTTGCATCTTATATGAAAGAAATCAATTTTCCGCAAGAACTTATTGGAAATTTAAAACGTCGAGATGTTTCACAATTTAGAAATGAGCAACTAGCGGTAACTTCGCCACTTAGAAGTGATCAAAGTTTTGCGCCAAACTATGATGGCGATGACGAGTTAAGGCAGACAGTAACTGAAACCCCGAGAAGATCGAACCGCAGGTCAAGAGTTTTAAGCTGGGAATCTTTCAAACTTTGATAATGGACACCGTATATTACGACCCAGCTCACGTTAGCGGGTTTGCGGGTGCAAATGACTTATTTCAATCAGTAAAGTATAAACATAATCGCCCCAGTGTTGAAAAATGGTTACAACAACAAGAATCGTATACTATACATAAACCTAATAAAAAACGGTTTCAAGAAACAAATACATCGTAAACAATATGTTTGAATTATGGCAGGCTGATTTATGTGATATGCAAAGTTTGAAAAAATATAACGACAACTATAATTACATTTTAACCGTAATTGACGTATTCAGTAAAAAGGCTTGGGCTAGACCACTAAAAACTAAAACAGCTAAAAACGTTATTGATGCGTTTGCAGATATTTTTAAAGAATGTCAAAATAAACCTCTAAACATTCAAACGGATAAAGGCAAAGAATTTGTTGCAAAAACTGTACAAAGTTTTTTAAAGAACACAACACTCATTTTTACGTTACGAACAATCCGGATGTTAAAGCCGCTGTAGTTGAGCGATTTAATAGAACTCTTAAAACAAGAATGTGGCGCTACTTTACATATTCCAATTCATATCGGTACATTGATGTGTTACAAAATTTATTATTGTCTTATAATAATAGATATCATCGGAGCATTAAAATGGCACCCAATGATGTAAATGATTCAAATATTTTACAAGTTTGGCAAAACCTGTATAGCAGTGGAGTTGGACTAAAACGCATATCGAAATATAAAGTCGGTCAACATGTAAGAATTAGTAGAACTAAACAGATCTTTGAGAAGGGTTATACAACAAATTGGAGCGAAGAAGTGTTTAAAATAAGTGAAGTTATTAACCGAAAACCTCCTGTTTACCGAGTTGTTGATTTAAATCGCGAGCCAATTGAAGGAACGTTTTATGAAGAAGAATTACAACCTATTACAATTACTAGTGACACAAGATATAAAATTGAGAAATTGTTGAAAGAAAAAGGTCGCGGAATAAATAAACAGTATTTTGTAAAGTGGCAAGGATATAGCGACAAATTTAATTCTTGGGTATCATCGAACGAATTGCAACAATTATGAATACCGAGAATGAGTTTTATTTAACTTTGCTAAGTAATAGTTCTATGAATTACTACCCCAACAATACAACTGCAAATTTTATGACACAATTACCTAAACGAGTAAGATTGACTGGAGAATGGGTTGTTGGAATTTCTGAAATTCAATATCCGTGTTTTTAGCAGTTGGAGAAACTGATAACTTAATGTACTATAGGACTGAACCGCCGGAAGAACACGAGTTAAGTCTCGAAGAAGTGTTAAATCTTGCAACAAAACATTTTCTTGACAGTAAAGATTCAATTCATTTTTCTTATCAAGAATGGCATATTGTAAAAATTTCTCCAGGAAACTATGAATCAATCGAAGACGTTATTACTGAAATTAATAACCACGAAATAATAAAGAAACTGATAAACTTTAAATACAACAGAATAACAAAACGAGTTTTCTTAAAAGTAAACACCACATTATCTGTACTGGGTTTTTCAAGAAGATTAGCACTTCAATTAGGATTTCAACCCGATCAAAATTTAGCAAAAGAAAAAACTTCCAGCTCATCCAGCAAACATATGGACAGGTATACCATCTCAAATGTTTATTTATTGTGATATTGTAGAACCACAATTAGTAGGAGATGTCTTAGCGCCTTTATTGCGAATTGTCAATGTCACTTCTGACAATTACAATTACGGATGTCACAAAGATGTAGTATTTTCTCCTGTACATTACATACCCCTTATGAGAAAAGAATTTGAAAATATAGAAATAAATATAAGGACCGACACGGCAGCTTCTATGCCATTCGAGTTTGGTACGCTGAATTTGAAACTTCATTTCAAAAACTTAATTAAAATGGCGTGTCCATATCAACAATATTACATTAATCAAGCCGGTAGTGGAATTGGTGTTATTTACCGAGGGCTCCATATCAAAGAGGTCATGGAATTGGAAGTTGGTTGGGGGGTATATTTCGTTCAATTTTACCATTGTTTAAGTCAGGCGTGAAAGCAGTAGGAAAAGAAGCGTTGAGGACGGGAAGTAATATTTTAGGAGATATTGTGGAAAACCGGCCAATCAAAGAATCGTTTCAAGATAGAATGCGCGAAGCCGGTCAGAGTCTGAAGCGCAAAGCAGACACTAAAATTGAAAATCTGATGCAGGGTTCTGGATATAAAAACCGCGTCAAAAAACAACCAGTCATTCTCTGTCTGTAATTAACAAGAAGACGTCAACTTCTCGACGCAAGCCTGCTAATTCCAAAGTTAATTACAACGATATTTTTGACAGAAATTAATAATGGCTTTTCTTCACGCTCAATCTTGCGAATGCATTAAATCTGAATTAGATATATTTGCCCTCCCATCAACTCAAACAAGTATAGAATCTGGCGAATGGATTTTCTACAAGCCACTATCTTCGTTAACTGACGACGCACCGATTGAATTTGTTATACCTGGCAACGGTAATGATTACTTGGACTTAAGTCAAACGATGCTGTATGTAACAGCAAAAATCGTAAAACAAGACGATACTTCGTTAAACCTTGAGGATGTTGTAGGGCCTGTAAATAACTGGTTACATTCTCTATTTAGTCAAGTTGAGATTTATTTAAATCAGAAACTTGTATCTCCGCCTAATAACACATATGCATACCGTTCTTATATTGAAACTCTACTAAACTATGGATCAGAAGCAAAATCTTCACATCTATCGTGTAGTTTATGGCATAATGATACACCAGGAAAAATGGATAGTCTAACGGAAGACAATGTGGGATTCATTAAAAGAAAATCTTTTACTTCCGAAAATAACCAAATCGAGATGATGGGACATGTCCACTCTGACATATTTAATCAAGAAAAATTTCTTGTTAACGGCGTCGAAATGAAGATAAAATTTGTTCGTTCAAGAGATTCGTTTAGTTTAATGGCTAAATTAGGGTCTACATACAAGGTGAAAATTTTAGAAGCCAGTCTTTTAGTAAGAAGAATGAGAATTAATCCTACAATTCTAATTGCACACACAAAAGCGTTAGAATCTACTTCGGCAAAATATCCAATAACTAAAGCAGATGTTAAAGTATTGAGTATTCCATCAGGGATTCAACGAAAGTCTTTAGACAACGTTTTCTTAGGCCAATTACCTAAGCGTTGTATTATTGGATTTGTGTCAAATAAAGCGTTCAATGGAGATTACGCCACCAACCCGTTTAATTTTCATCATTATAAAATTAATTATCTGTCTTTGTATATTGATGGCCAGCAAATTCCTTCAAAACCGCTTCAACCGGATTTTACAAAATCAGGCTTGTACGTGCGAGCATACCATACTTTATACTCCGGAACCGGCATTCATTTCTTAAATGAAGGAAATGATATATCTCGAGAAGATTACCCTAAAGGTTTCTGTTTAATGGCTTTTGATTTAACACCGGATTTATCGGCAAATGCTAATACACATTGGAATCTTGTAAAAAATGGGTCGTTGCGCATAGAAGTTGGATTCGAAGATGCGTTAAGTGAAACTATAAACTGTTTAGTTTACGCAGAATTTGACAACGTCATAGAAATTGATAAACATAGAAATGTAATGGTGGATTTTAGTAGTTAAGAATACTCGACACTTTACTCAACTTAGTTATTACTTAACACTCGAGAAGAATGGACGCGTTTGTTGATTTGCAAGGTTTTCGCGGAGAAGACAAGAAATTTATTCCTAAAGAAGTTGCAGTTGTTTCGTCAGATGGTGACTATTGCGAAGTTTTGCTCATAAAGCCTCCAAGGCCTTATTCTACTTTGCCAAAATCAGTGAAAAACGAAGTTTATTATTTGGAAAATTATTTTCATGGTCTAAAATGGAGTACTGGATACATAAATTATGAAGATTTTGAAGACGAACTTAGAAAATTATTGATGCCTTTTAACGGTATTTTTGTAAAAGGCTATGAAAAGCAAAACACTTTAAAATTTTTAAACAAACCGGTAGTTAACATGGAGGGGATGAGTTGTCCAACATTTAAAGAATTAAAAAAAGATATGCAAGCAATCAAATGTCTACATCATCACATTGAAAATCCTTCGTGTGCTCTGGAACACGCTTTAATTTTATGTGAATGGTCAAAGAAAAATAGCAGAGATGAATGCGGTACAAATTCAACAATGTTTGAAGAACATCGCGACCACCAAGAATGTACATCGACTTGTATGTGCTTCTAATCAATTACCATGGCGTATACAGAGACCTTGTGCTATTATTGCAAACACCGACCCCTCCTATAAACCTGGTGAACATTGGGCCGCATTTTACATTGATGAATATGGACATGGAGAATACTTTGATTCTTTTGGAAGATCACCCCTAGGATATCATAAAAAGTTTTTAGAAAGAAATTGTTGTACTTGGACTTTTAATTGTAAAATTTTACAAGATTTTCATTCTATGTTTTGCGGCCAATATTGTCTTGTATATTTATATTTTAAACTTTGTAACACAAACATGACAAAATTTTTAGAAATATTTACTAATGATTTAATAAAAAATGATGTATGCATTAGTTTATTGTATAATTTGTATTTTAAGAAAACAAATGTAATCGATATTTTATAATATTTATTGTACATAAATAAATAAAAGACAGTAAATTCAAATTCAAGTGTTTTATTCAAAGGCAAGTGTTTAATCATATACAAATAAGAATGATAAAGTTTGAAGTATTTAATAAAGTTAGACATATTCAACAATAAATAACAGTGAAAAGCAATACATAAAGATTCCTTATTTACAAGGAATAAATTTTTAACAAAACCAAGAAGACTTAAATAACACTAATTAGATATAAAGCTGAAACAACTAAAATGTAATAATAATAATAATAATATACCTAAATGTACTTAAATCAAAGCAGTTACTTACAATTAAAATATTTTGATTGAAAATTATTTTTTTTTTTTTTAACAAAAACTTTATACAAATACCTAAAAATAATAAAAGTTAAAATTATAAAAATCATTGTAACCATAAAAAGTAAACATAAAATATATATATATCAAGATTACGTATTTACATTTAAAAAAATTAAGTATTAAAAAATTACAATATACTAACTAATAATAATTAAAAAAAACAACAAACTAAATAAATAAATAAATGAAGAAAACAAACCACTACAACGTCATCACCGGTAACCGTATGGAAGTGTATCCATACTGTCTTCTAAACGACGTCTCTTTGTATAATTTACCCGAAACACTTTGCGTTCAGGTCGCGACAAAACATCAAATGTGGAATTCCTACAAATACGTCGATCCGTCTGAACATACGTGTCCTCTGCTTGATCCAAAACCATGCTTCTAAGGGTTTCAAAATTGACATTCTGCGAATTTTTAAAATTTAAGGTAATACCTTTAACTTTACAAATATATTCGTGTTGATTGGAATTAGTCGAAAACACCTTAAAAGCATAATTCTTCGGACCTCCGCTGACAAATTCTACAAATTTACTACCAGGACCGTAGCATTCGATCTCGTCCGTCATATCGCCCAGAAAATCTCCTGTCACGGGGACCCATTCACCTGGCTTTTCAGTAAAAATTATAGAATCCGTATCGAAGTAAAGGACACGTCGGCCCAATTGTTTCAAGTATTTGTACAATTCCAAACGTGCATTAGCAGTTGTATACGCCGCCAAAGCAACATTTACAGTTTTCAACGGTACGATACCTTCGTCCGGCCTATCCCAATTCAAAATAATGGTGTCATCATCAACAGTGGTTAGCGAGTGAGCCTCTACCGAAGGATCAGTAAGCATCTTGAATAAATCATAAGGGTTCTGAATGATTGAGGATTGCATTAGATTTTCGCGCTGTGCAAATTTACCCCAAAATGAATTTAAACATAACTTTGCAATATAACGCATACCGGGGTTTACAGAAATATTCGACTTGTCTAATGCAATCCCCTCTCGTTCGAGATACTCAGATACATATCGCTCCTTTGCTTGATCATCCGTACACCAAGATGGCCACCCGCTAGACTCCTGTTTCAGTTTCAAAAATTGTTCACATATTTTGTGAATAAACCCCCCGATCTAGAACTTCTATTGTACTGTGCAATTTCGTATTCCCAAACTTCTAAAATTTCTAACACTTTATACCCCTGTGACAACGCTTCTCGGAGCTCGTCTGCTACGTAAGTACCGGTAAACTTACGTTCATCGTCTGTATGGTTGCAGATACCGTTAAACATCGTTTCCCCGCAAACCCTGCATAAAATAAACATAAGCTTGCCGTGCATTCTACAAGGCAGAACGGGGTGGTATAGGCTTGTGGGCGGAAGGACGGTGCATTTAATGATGCCTTCAACTGCGTCTAAAGACAATTGCTGGCAGACATCATTACCTACATGGATTTTGGGATGACCTACGGGATATTTACCATATTTGTTGACAAATGGATAAAGGGAGCATACGTCAAGGTAACGGATAGACTCGTTTTCTTCTGCCTTGTAGTACAGTTTGACGGCATTTGTACGACCTCCGAAAAAGCTGTCACGAGGGTTCAAAGGGGTATTCCGAATTACGGCATGACTAGCTGTGAATTCTAATGCCTGAATATTAATTTTGAGAAATTGCCGAAACTTACACTCTTTCATTTCCACTAAGTTATAGCCGAAAAAACGGATGCGGGTCGCTGTAGCCTCAGTTTTTTCGCGCCTTGCAAACATCGTATCCTGTTTATCGCCACTAAGTTCAGCTGTCTGATCTGGAAAACAGATCTCGCAGCCATGAAAATAGCACCCATGAAACTGATATACGGTGTTTGTAGCGTGACAAAAACCGTCGACTAAGATACCCTCCTTCAGCTTAACTTCGCGGGCATTTCCAGCGTGCTCAATTTTGATATCTAAAGTATGTTCTAACCAAAGTAACCATTTGATTGCAATGGTAGATTGCTTGTCAGCCATTCTATAACCGTTAGGAGGAATAAGTCCAATAGAATTTTCGGTTAAGTAGTTGCGTCTAAACACTGAATTGCATGCCCCAGCGATTGTGCAAGACTCACGAAAAGGGTCAACTCCGTTAGAAGTGGTGAAACGGTTCCAAAATTCCAAGCAAGCTTTTCTCAAGATATTGACGTCGTCTATGCAGTATTTTACAATTTCATTTTGAAAATCAAAAACGTAATTATTATTTACTTGTTCATGGTACCATTTCACAAAATCATTTCTAACTGAAGTTGACATTTCGTCATAACCGTAATAATGCATGGGTGGTAAGGGTCCAACATAATTTTGATTTGCTAATGTATTGAAAAAATGGGGGAAATAACCTTTAGTGCCACGGAAGTTAAAAGTTTTTGGAAGTTTAGCTAATGGCATTGGCATATAATTGATTGAGTCGATAAATTTAATATTACCGTCACAATTAATTGACATTAATTTAGTACCGTTTGTGATTATCTTAGGGTTCCAAGCGTTTCTGTTTTTTAACAATTCTTTTAACACGAATGCCCTGACGTACCCTTTCATATTATGTGCCAATGCCACTATACTACCTTTACTGTTTTTCTTTTTCAAACTGGAAACATAATTTAAAAATGCGCTCACAGGATTTTCTGTAAAGATATGTTGTCTTTTACCACAAGCTATACAATCTTGGTTCATGTTATCAATATCAATACACGATTTACATACTTGTTGTGCTACACATAAGGTGGGCACGTGTAAAAACATATTTGTAGCGCCTGTTACAGGTGTGTCCTGTCGTGCTTCTAGATCAAAGAAAATAAAAATGAAATTTTGATTAAATGTTTTTTTGTTTAAAGTTTTTTTTGCCATAAAACATTGATGACGGATAGGTTTTTCGGAATTGCAATTATGGCAGTACTTGTACCCGCACTTATGTGGTTTAGACTTATTTACCCATACACTATTAAGGCATGACTTACACCTACTCAACGTCTTGCACAATTTTTCGCTATGATTTTTAAAACAATCGCCACCACGAAAATCTCTATTACACGAATTGCACAATATAAGTTCCAAATCTTTGTTACATGGGGGTGTTGAATGACAAGCCGGACAAATGTACTTACAGTTTTTGTGACCTGTTTTATTGTTTGAGCGGGTACGGCACATCTCACAGAAAAACGCTGTTGAAAACGCTGAACACAGATTAGTAATAACGTTGTAGTGGTTTTCTTCTAATATTAAATTTAGAACAATCCTGTCATGAACACGGGGCCCTTCAAAGTAAACAGATTTACCTAAAATTAAAATTTGATTATAATAATTCATTATACAGAAATTAAAAGTTATTATTTACCTAATCTATTGTTATAAACCACAATTGTATAATTTACAAGATGATCTTGAAATTGTCGAATGTGGTCGATGTTTCCCCCATTGCTGAGGTCCACACCAGCAGCTTTGCATAGGTCTAATGCCTTGGTAGTCATTATTGGACTGCCTTCTTCTAATAAAGTAGCGACATTCATGTTTCGCGCTGCCCATGTCATCGCAACCACCAATGCACGAGCAAGACACAAAGTATCTGTATTCTGTATCACTAAGATTCCCTTCTTACGACGGCAAAATTCTTCATAACTGACCCCAGTCATTCGATCGCGTGTACCATATCCCGTAGGTAGAGAAACGCGGTCAAGATGCAGACGTAGGGCATCAGTAGAAAAGAAATTAGCGTTACTTTGTAAGATTTTTCTAAAGTCGCCATAATAATTTTAGAATTAAGCTGATCCCTACGCCTAAAAGAAATACCGATAGGTCTTTCGGGGAAGTTATCGTTTCGTAAAACAACACCTACGCGATCCGAAGGAGATGCATCAACCAGTAGATGATTTAAAATTTCGTTAAATGCATTCTAAAACGTTAAAATGTAAATAAAATCAAAATAAAATTTGTAAACTTTACCTCTAGCCAGATTACAGGGTTGGATGCTGCAGGTACATCCTTAAATTTGAAAACCATAGTTTTAGCAAACGTTTTAAATTTCTTTATTTCTTTTTCCCCTTCGCATATAACATGAAGATGACGTAAGTTACTGTTTGACGTTAACCCTTTTCCAACAAACATCTGTAATAAAATAATTCGTAGAATTATAATTTCTTAAATATTTTCAATAGTAACTTACATCTGATTGAGTGACTCGAGATGTCGACGGTTGTGGGTTACTTAGAGAGTTGAGTAATATCCGCTTAGACAAAGCCTTAGCGTTCTGAAAAAATACATTTAATAGTGATAATAGATACTTTATTTTGAAATGATCTTACCATGATCTCAGTTACTTTATCTGCTAATTGCAGAAGGAGTTCTTCATCTTCTTTACTAAGAGAATCGCCGTGAAGCACGATACGGTCACAAATATCATTATATACCTCCAGCAATTCATTGTCCGAAAACACATTACATGAAAATAGATTTAAAAGGGTAGTTACCGACATAATTAAAGATTTGTTTGTTCAGTATTTGAAAAAACAACTGAAGTAGGTACCCAAAAATTTACTTTTATACTGTTTTTACTGTAAAGAATGCTTGACATGCGCTTTCTTGTAATAATTACTTTTGCGTAAAGTTTCATTAATAATTTTTAGTTTTTTCCTAATCAAGATCGTTGGAAAATATTTATGCATCTATAACTTATTTTTTTTGTTTTAAGGAACTGATAAGAGTTAAATACATGAAAAAGGTTTACTGGTTTTTTTTATTTTCTAATAATCTAAACTGTTTACATATAATATTAAGTAAAATCTCTAAATTATAAGCAGCTTCTTGCTCAAAAGAATTTAGGAATGCTGTTTCTAAATGCCAAGTAATTTTAGTAAATCGATAACAATTAACGTGTAAATAATTATTTCTCTAGAAAAATTTCAAACGTTACAATAACTTTTAAATACATTTGCGGTACATCTATAAAATCTTGAGATTTGTGACATATAAATAATAGATCTTTGAGATATTTAACAATTAATTTTTGTTTTTAAATCTGAACGATAAAACGATTTTGTTAAACTGTAAAAATGTCTTAACTTAATGAGCAGGACATTACCAATAACTTTCTAGATAACTAATTACCATCAGTATAATTTCGTTCATTTCGATTAGATATAATTTGTTTTCTTTATAATAATCTTAAAAAAATATTTACATGTTTTCTTTTTATTTATCATTTAAAAGATTTTTCTTAAAATGCTAGATATTATAATAGTTTGCAAATTGTTAAGATGTCTTTAGTTAGCAAAAGGAAGTTTTTGAACAACAGTACTTAATGGAATTTACTAATTACACGTCATTGGAAAAATTCATTTGTTGAAACCTGTATGAATCAACAGGTATGTATCATAAAACAGTAATTAATAGTAATTGCAAAAATTTATTTTCATCAATGACATTTTTATTTTATTGTAACAATCACTTTTACTTTAGTTTCAGTCGCGTACTGCGGACGTTTTAAATTAAAGTGTTCTTGTGTATTACAATGGTAAGTGGCTTTTAAAGTTTGTCTATTTTATTTTTTCGGAACTATACGCTTAAACGCATGCAATTTTATATCTTACAAGAGATTATTTCAAATTAATAAGTTGTTTTCATAGTGTAATTTTTTTTACTTTTTCATTAAAGTATTTACCGTAGTAAAATGTAAAAATACATTTTCTCATTTTAGTGACTATTAAGTTTGTTAACTATTTTTTTTTCTCCCTCGTTTAGATAAAAACCGTTGATAAGTTCAAGTAACATTAATCTTTCTTAAATTTATTTTATTTTTCTAACAAGTTTATACGCAGCAGTTTTTGTGCTTTTTCTTATAATCTACATTATCTTTTTATACATTTTTAATAAGCGATTCTTTACACAGTACTGCGAGTGAGAGAGAAAGAGTATGAAGCACCGGCCACTAGAGAAGTTCCGATCAACTCAACACGAAGGATGCTGTCATATAAGATGCCGTGTGTACAGTTTTTTTTACTTTTCTATTCAAGTATTTACTGGATTAAAATGTAAAAATACATTTTCTAATTTTACTGATTTTTAAGTTTGTTAACTTTTTTTTTTCATTTTTTTTTTAAATTTATTTCTTATGTTATTGTTTAAACTAACACCTCGTTTAAAAAGAATCATTTGATACGTTCAAATAACATTAATTTTTCTTATGAAATTTGTAGTCATTTTCTTAAATTTATTTATTTATTTTTAACTAATTTACATGCAGAAGTTTTTGTGCTACTTATCTTATAATCAACATTTAAAATTTTTTTTAATAAGAGATTCTTTACAGCGTACCGAGGGTAAGAGAAAAAGAATATAAAAGTACCGACAACTAGAGAAGTCCCGATCAACGCTAGCACGACGGATGCTGTAGAAATGATATAATTATATGCCGTGTGTACAGTTGCCGTAAATGATCAAGCTCCAAATATACTCAAATGACATAGATGCTGTAGAAAAATGATATAATTATCAATTATGTTAATAAAATTTAAAAACAAATTACAATAAATTTTAATATATCTTGTTGTTTAATAATTTAAAAAACCAGAGAGAAAAAAAATGTGTGAGAGAGAAAAAATGTGTGAGAGAGAAAAAAATGTGTGAGAGAGAAAAAAATGTGTGAGAGAAAAAAATGTGTGAGAGAGAAAAAAATGTGTGAGAGAGAAAAAAATGTGTGAGAGAGAGAAAAAAATGTGTGAGAGAGAGAAAAAAATGTGTGAGAGAGGAAAAAATGTGTGAGAGAGAAAAAAATTCATTGTGAGAGAGAGAAAAACACTTTCACAAAAAAACCAGAAAAATACTTTCACAAAAAAACCCTTCACGTACGTCTGCGACGAGGTCAGTAATGACGTCAGTGAAAGTGAAAGTTCAAGGTTGCGTCGTCCATATTCTACTCGCTACGTCAGCCTCTTATCTAACTCTAAGGTATCACTTACAATAAGTATTGCTTGAACGGACGCTGGCATCCTCTGTAATCATAATGTTTTTAATATTCTTTCGTTGTCCTGTTGCGCATGTAGCCGAATAGAGGTTTGTTTTTTGAAATTTGATAAATTGACTTATGGCCGTGTAGACTGCTTAAACACCCGTATGTGCGACGAAGAAAAACGAGTGAAATCCATTAACATAACAAAAATTACCTACTACTCTTACTAAATAACTGGGCTATCACAGATAAATCAAGTAAATATCCAAAAACAAAACAAAACGTAAACTTTAATTCAACAATATAACAAAAACTTGAACTTAACAGATGAATTATTTACGTAAACTACCAAAATTATCAGAGGAAAGTAACAATATGATTTTTTTTAATTGTGACTTGTGTTTATGTTTTTTTAAACAAAAATGTTTGAATCCAAAAGAAAAGAATTTTGCATGTTTTGTTGCGTAAAACATTCGGACAGCAGAACAATTTCTTTCATCTTAGGTTACAAAAATAAATTTACATACTTTCCGGAATGTTTTTTAATTTATTCTCTTTGTAAGAACTCAGACACCTGTAATGTTTCACAAAACAAAAAGTTTTGATACGTTGATTTAAATGGTAATACATTTTTTTTGTTCATTTCGTCTGAATTTTGGCATATTTTTGTCTTCTAAAGCATCTTTATAAGAACGAAGGTGTTACATTATATTCTCAAAATTGTCGATATACAAACATCAGTTTTTTTTGGGTCTAATTATTATTATTTTGTTATGATGGTCAAATAACCTTTTTTTTAAATTGAATTTCTATACGTTTTATTCTTTAAAATCGTACTTTAAATGGTATTATAAAATAAAAAAAAGACAATATGTTAAATAAAATCCTTAACTTCTAGCAAATAAAATAAAATTTAAAAAAACATGAAATCCGTATAATCGTGTTTTTAAAGTATGTTAATTAAAACTAAAATCAATTCTCATAATCTGTTGATTAAATTTGAAATATTGAGCTAATTTCATGAACTCTATAAAGTTAATGATTGACATTAACGTATTACCGACACTCTCTCGATATACGGTAAAATTAATTTTCGAGTAATATTCTATTAATTAACGTGTTTAGAAAATACAACGTTTTATTCATACAGTGTAGTTATTATTTATCATGTAAACGTGCTTTTCTGTAATGCTGCTGTAATTAAAAGTAAATTGTTGATTCAACGTTTACATTTTAGCGTCTAGTGGTAAAATAAAAAATAAAAGGTGCCTGAGAATTTAACATGTTATTTCATTTAAAAACTTTTAAATTTTATGTTTAAAAAAATTTACATTTGTATTAAACAACATTTAATTTGGTTATTAAAAATTTAAGGCATAATGAAATATTGAAGTCAAATTATGTACTTAAGAGGTAAATGTAATTCTCAGTGTAATTTTTCAAGTAAAGAGTACCAAACAGGTTATATAAATAATAAAGTATTTTTTGTAATAGCAGGTAATGAAATCTTTACCGAAATATTAAAAAAAAAACAGAAATGTGTGACGGTTAATAATAGTCTTAGAAATGTTATAGATGTAATACAGTAAAAAGATATGCAATTACATATTACGTATATTAAATGTAGTCACGGTCTTTATCATAGTCGTCTTTGTAAGATAAACTAGTTTTACGATTACACAAGACATTTTCAGTCGTCTATTCCTTTTGCAGACATAATACTTTAGCGCTTTTACCTGGCTGAGATAGTATTTTAAAAACCAGTGATTCAAATAACTGTTAGGTTGGTATGCTTAATGTTGCTGTACAAACTTCAGATTATTTTCTGGTGTTTGTTTTTTGTTGATTGAACGAGAAGTACCATAGTTATAAGTCAGTTTTAGTATAAAACACATCAATACCCTTGGTTTATACCCTGTTGCCAAATAAATCAAAAGTGACATATGTGCGACCTTTGTAAACATTGAAGAATTTGCAAACTTTAATATTACCAAAAACGATTACATTGGTAAACAAAAATAAACTTTTTTTGTGGCATAAATAACAACGCATATGTTATGTAAGATTACACTACAAAACAAAAAAATTACCTTAGATTTTTTCTGTCACCTATACATTGTTTGCTGGAATGTTTTGTATGTAATACTGAAGCAAATCAATAACTGTATGTTCTTGATGTTACTTCAAAATGTTGCGGATGTTTACGACAATATTTTGTCCCTGCGGCTTCTCAGATTAATGTCCAAGAAAAATCAGCAAACAAACTAGGACTCGATTCGCCTTTTCATTACTTTTTCTTGGTTACAATGCCTGGGTGGAACCGTTTCCAATGTTCGTCGGTTACGGCACTCAAATTTTCCTGATAGGAATCGAGATTAGTCTCCAGAAAGTAAAACAATTTGTGTCCGTAAAATTTTATCTTCAGCTTCACCAAAACCACACGTTTGCACCATATTTTTTAAATCAGTCATAAAAACATCAAAAGGTTCACCCTTCTTTTGCTTTCTGGAGAAAAATTTATAGTGTTCCATTACTTCATTCTTCTTCGGCATACAATAAGTTTCAAATTCGTTTAAAATTAGTTCCACTGTTTTTAATGTATCGACTTTAAATGTATTATACACTTTCAATGCATCTCTTCCCATTAAATTTAATTATCTTGCTATTTGGACTTCATCCGTTTTCTTATCAGTTTCAGTAGCAATAAAGTATATTTTTACTTGCTGTTTGAAAAATTTAAAGTTTTCGGCCAGATTGCCTTCCAAAATTAATTCACCTGGCTTATTATATTCAGACATTTTTCAATTTAAAAATTAAGTGAACACGTGCAGACACAATTTTGCAAATGTGCTTAACCTTACTTTTATTTGAACTTTCGAAATCAATGTGTTTCGCCTTTATTGAAACCATAAATATATTCATACCATAAACTAAATCTTAAGCTGTCATTTATCTAAAAAATTATCAAAATATATTTTTTTGCGGAGCATCAATGCTAAAAACTATTTTATTTTTGTAAAGAACGTACGTTATGTCCATTCAACTAAACGAAAAACGGAACATCTTGGTTAGTTCGAATGTAGCGGCGAAAACCAATGCGATTGGTGATCATTCGTGGCCGTTCGCGATGCTAGTTAAGAAATTCAAAATAGACAAATAATAAACATTGACAGCACTAGAAGGTCAAATCGTTTCTTCGCAAAAACAAAAAAATTAAATATTCTTATTTTTCGACTGATTTGGAACAGTGAACTGCATTTTATTTTTATACGAAATAATTTCGCGCGTAAATAAAAGTTCCATATTCAAACAGTGCATTATAAACTTTATTAAGGCTATTTTTTGAACAAATTATATATTACACCCATGTAACAACCTATTAACAACATTGTGAATATGAGTTTAATTAAAAATTAACTTAAGTTCTAATTATATTTTAAGTAAATGTCTTTTTGGTCGAAATGTCAAAGAAAGCTAATTATGATAAATGTTATAAATATTTGCTAACACGTTTATAAAGACTTAATGACAGTGAAATGATTTTGTGTCAAAAATGATATTTGCTGTATTTTATACTAAATATTTTCGTGTATAAATCAAATTAATTTCAACGCTGAACTATTCCTTTGTTCGCCAATGAATGTTTGAAACCTTAGCCATTTTCTGCATTGTTTATTTAGTTTAACAATCCTTTTAGATACGTTCATGTAGGGGCGGGGGAGGCATTATCACTAATATGATAAACAAAAAAAATTGTATTTCCGTTGTCACCCATGTCCTGCTTTACAATGTATAATACGATAAATAATTGTACTTATTGTATTTTTCAGGAATGTCAATTAACAATTTTACCTTTGTATTCTAATTACTATTTTTATTTTTTAAGCCACTGTTATAGTATCAAAATTTTAATTCGCCGGTCTATTATTTATTATATTAAAATTGTGAATGTAAATTACCCCCATCCTTAATTGTTGTAAGAGTATTTGTAGTTTTTTAGTATATTTTATTTATGATTTAGTAGAAATGTAGCAATCAGTTAGTAAATATTTGTTTTTGATAATACCTGCACATACGAGTGTTAATTTGAAGACTCAATTCATTGCGGAGTTAGCGTACGTTCTTAGTGTTGTAGCAATTGCTCGAATCCTTATAATTTCAGACTACTGTGGGACATATCCGAGTTAAGATGCCAGCACACGATAAACATCGGAAGTGACAGACGAAGAGTGTTTAGTATGGCCCAGGACGAGAAACTGCTCTAGAGGATAATCCATTTAAAACTTTACACTTTTTTGGCGTTTTGATAAATTATTGAAAAGCAACAAAAATATTAAATAGAAATATAAAGTATTAGAAATATAGAATAAATGGGTCAACCCGTACCTACCGATACCGGTGGACCAAATCCTTTTGCATGTTAACCATTTTAAATTTAATACGAGTTTTTCGCAACTACTATGTATTCTTTGCAACTAACAGATAACGTGCGCCCTCATTCAATTTGCTAAAGTTTACTTATAACCGCCACTAAAATATCAACTTTGAATGGTTCCTTCTTTGAACCATTCCAAACCCACTTTCCCTTAATTACCGTACATTGTTAACGAAAACTTTATCGTTATAAAGATGATAATACCACAAATGTTTATCAAACGCACTTAATAATCTTACAAGTTTAATGTGAACTCAAATTAAAATTATTTAAATTTTAAAAAATAACATAGAAATGTTTAATGTATTGATTGTTATAAACGAACCTAAAAGTTTTACTGTAATAATTATAAACTTCTCAATTTGAGAAATAAATTTCTAGTTTATAAAATCAAATTAGTATTCAAATTTAAACTTTATAATAATCAAAAACTGTCAAATACGATGCTTCAAAGAAAATGTTGTTTCCTTAAAGAAGCATATAAATTGGTACAAACTTTGCCAAAGAAAATTAGCTACACAATCACGAGATCTCTTGAAATTAGATGTCAATTTAAGTTGCTTTGTCACAAAACCTTATAAATAATTAGGAAACCAATCTTTTTAACTAGTTTAATAAAGTTTATACTAAAAGTATTACCTAAATAGCACTTACGAAGTTAGTACTTGGAGAAAAAGAATTAGTTAAGATATTTTACAGACAAATACTTTCACATTTTATTTGAACAAATTTGCAGTAACTTACACAATATTTACATAGTTTATAAGCTGCTTTATAATTACTTTTGCAAATTATTTCAAAGTGAGCAAATTCTATAAAATTATATATAATTTTAGAAAGCATTAACATTAAAACAAAATTACATTTAATTTATTTGATTTCTGTGTACGAATTTTTTGTCTTCACAAAATTGAGTTTCCACGCTTCATTAAAATGTTTAGAAATTGAAAATTTGATTCTGCAACATTTGACATTAAGTTATATTAGATCAGATAAGCACAAATTCGCGGAACGTTTTTACCGTAAAAGCGCAAAGATTTTTTTTATTATTGTACTGACAGTTTACTAGTTTAAGAAAATTGTTTTGTACAAATTTGTGGATCAATTTAAACAAGTTTCTTTACTGGTCATACGTAATTTCTGTAATACAATAATACACTTCTAGTTAATTGTAATTTTTTTACAAAAATACAATTCTGTAATACGTAATTACATATTGTTATACAATGCATCGATTTTCTATGAGATTTGTACTACATAACTATGTTAAATAACTATTGTTTTGTTTAGTTACAGTTTTCACCTATACATAAATATTCGATGGCGTGGTTTTCTTTGCTCAGTACACAAAAACAGCAAAATCTTACAGTAGAGTTGAATAACGTTTTTAAAAAAGTTTAAATCCTGTCAAGTTTTCGTTTTAGTAAATAGAATGATTACAATTATGCATGTAATGTTACAAAAAATAAAATAATATTGTATTAAAAATAGAAACAATGAGGTAAAAGTACTACAGTATTACATATAATAAAAGTGATATATTTGTTTGCGTGCAATACGGTAATTATTAAAAGAATTTTATATTTAAATTAACGAAATTTATGAATAAATAATGTTTTCAAAGTACGCAAATTGTATAAAATAAAGTTAATACAATATATAACATAACCCCTAGCAGTAAAAATAAATTATATTATTAGTTCTAAATTTCTGGTAAATATTTTTTTGTTAGTAGTAGGCGTACAACAGTGATTCAAGACCTGTTAACGAACAAAGTTATTCACGGATTTAAATACATTTGATAATATCTATTTTCAGTGATATTTAAGCTACATATTAAATGTTAAATGTATTTTTTAAAAATATAATTAGTATAATTTGATTTAATCGCAAACGAAAAACAAAATGTGCAAAATTGGAAAACGTTTCTCACATTAATTAACACAGTGTTTAACGCTTTATGCTAGGTTTAATTTTAAATATTATAATACACGTTATAACGATGGAATTCAAATTCGTTAAAAAAAAGTTAACTTAAAGGATTGCATGAAAAAATGAGTTAGCTTTTGAAGCGTTAGGTAAAGAAAAAAATCAAACCAAAACTATTGACTGAAAAATGAATATTAAAAAAATTAAAGAAAACAGGTGGTTAAGCACAAAAAACAACAAACACAAAAAATATTCGTATACTAAAAGTACAACTATTAAACTAAAAAACAATTACTGACGAAATAAATGCTTCAAAATAAGTTTTTAGTTAGGTTCCAAATCTTAAGGGTAACTAGGAAATTAATAAAAATGCTAACAAACCACAAATAACGATTAATAGAAGAATAGGGACAGAATCCCCTCCACTTTTTACTTTCCCTGACGTCATTACTGACCTCGGAGGGAACGTAGGTGAAGGTTTTTTTTTGTGAAAGTATTTTTCTGGTTTTTTGTGAAAGTATTTTTCTCTCTCTAACAATGAAATTTTTCTTCTCTCTCTCACAATGATTTTTTTCTCTCACAATTTTCCTTTTTTATTTTACATCATCTGGTAATTTTTTATGCGTCATAAGAACTAATGATTCGAGTGAGAAGGAAAATATTTTTATTAAAAAAAGCTGTGGGTGTACCTGGATTTGAACCCGGGTTTCTCGATTACAAACCAACGACTTTGGCTAATGCTCCACGAGGGTATTGGATTTTAAACAGTCAATTTAATATTGTATACAAAAAATTGCAGTAAATAATTTCTTATAAAAGATTAGTACAAAAATGGTAAAATAATTTTTAAAGTGAATGTGAAACAACTACATTACTTGTATATTTACCGGAAAGGCAAAATTGCTGAATCATTAACCTGTTTTTCTAATGTGTCACGTGTCAAACATTTTACAAGAAATACTTTTTGTACAAACATTCTTTCCCTATAAAGATATAAAAGCACCTCTTTACTAAACCTTAGTTAGTTCTTGTTCACAATTCTAACCAACACTTTATTATAAAAGTTGTTGTGATGGCAGCTAAAACAGCACAACGTGATGTAAAGAAATTTGCACCTTATTCTAAACGCGAAGATTGGAAGAATAATTATAGATCTCCAGCATCACCAGTGTACATTCCTACCGGTAAAGATTACACCCTGTTTGAAGAAGTTAAAAAATTATACGGTATCAATAGTTTAGAAGATAAATCAAAAGAAGTACGCGAAAAACACGAGTTGTTTAATGAGGTATCTATTTCATTAAATCACAGTTACTCAAAAATTGCGCGTTTAGGAATAGATGTTTATAATGGCTTCAGACCTTGCCTGAAAATAATAAAGTCCGGTTTTAATTCGGGTGTTTACTTTACATTACCACAATTTACCGAGTTTCTAAGTGTATTGGACAACATGATAGAAGACCTCAGTCACAAAGATGTGGGTAAATATAATCTTGAAAATTATATAGTGCACACAACTGATGTGAACGCTGTTCGATTTGTGTCTAAAAATGTAGAAGAAACATTTCAATTGTATGTTGGCCTTAGTTCATTACAAAGCATCAGAAGAATGATATTCTATTTTACGTCACTACTGAGCGACAGAGAAAACTGTGACTGTCCTTTTCAAGAGTTTATACACGATGTGGTGAATTTAGTAGATGCAAAGAAAAAACAGGAAGCTTGTTATGAAGATTTCGAAAAAGTTCTCAAAGAAAAGTACAACAAAAATTTGATGTTATACGAATTAGTTCACAAATTTCCAAGTTTTATGAACATTGCGGTAAAGAATTATATGGATACATATGACGACCGTTTTCTGTACAAATAATTTAGTATTTTTACTATACAATGTAATTACATGTAGGTAATAAAACAAAATATATCTAATAAAAATAAAGATTTTTTCTCGTATATAAAACTTGTTTTATTTTGAACGCAGTTAGTCTTCGTTAAGATAACGACCATTAACATGTATCAATTTCAACATCCTTTTTCAGCAATTGTTGCAGGACCCTCTGGTTGTGGTAAATCTTACTTTATTGTAAACTTTATAAAAATATGAATGTTTGTGAGACTAAATTTGAAAACGTCATATGGTTTTATGATGAGTGGCAACCGTTGTACAAAGATTTGCCAAAAATAAAATTTCAACAAGGATTACCGTCTATGGATGCGTTTGATGGAGCAGAACCTAGTTTAATAATCATTGACGATTTAATGCGCGAAGCGAACAGCTCTGTTGTAGATATATTTACTAAAGGTTGTCATCATAGAAACCTCAGCGTATTTTTCCTAACTCAAAACGTCTTTCACCAAGGTAAAGGACAACGCGACATATCATTAAATGCCCATTACATAATTCTATTTAAAAATCCACGAGATAAAGCCCAAATAAAACATTTAACAAGACAAGTATATCCGGAAAACCCAAAGTTCTTAGAAGAAGCTTATAACGATGCAACATCGAATCCACATGGATATTTGCTTTTTGATTTAAAACAAGGTACGCCTGACATTGTACGTTTCAGAACGTCAATTTTTAACGAAGACGGCGCATGTTACATTTACATTCCTAAAAAAGGGTTTAAATACACAAGTTCAGATAAATTTGACATCATTCAATCATAATGACTAACGTACTCAGCAAGCATGCGGAACTTCTACGGGCTTTGACAAAATTAGGACCTAATGAGCGACAAGCTTTGCTAAAGTGTGCCAGCGATAAGCAAATACATTGTATCTGTGAATGCATCTACAATACTTTAAAAGGAAAAGTTCCATTGTCAGGAACGCAGAAGAGACGGCTCTCTCGTCATAAAAACACGTTGAGACGAATAGTAAAACAGGGAGAATCCATTAAAAAAAAAACAGATTTTATTACAACAAGGAGGCGCATTTCTACCGTTTCTCTTAGCACCCTTAATTAGCGGTGTGTTAGGAAGTCTTTTTAATTAATATGGAACACGCTAAAAAGATGATCATTGTTCCTCCGGAATTAATACAGCGGTTAAAAACTAATCCCGAACCTACGCAAAACAATGTGTTGTCAGAGTTGGACATCAGAAATGAACAAAGTTTTAAATTCAAAACTGTCAGACCACGATAAATGGAATATGTATAATCAGATTCTTCAAAGGTATTTACATTTTGTCGGCGAAATTCGACAGCCTGTTAGCATTTCAGTTGAAGATGAAAAGATGACGAAGGTAGCGGATGCTGATATAATAAACACGCTACCTCCTACATATAAGAAAAAAGCAGAAAACTTTTAAGAATTTTGAACACTTCAGGAGACATAGTATGGGATAAGAATGGAGTTGTAACAATAAAAGGAGAAAATATACCATCTTCGAATATTATTGATTTGGTGCATGATGCTATAAGACCGAGAAAAACTAGTAGTCCTAAAGGCTGGCAGCAACTTGCTTCTTATATGAAAGAAATTAATTTCCCGCAAGAACTTATTGGAAATTTAAAACGTCGAGGTATTTCACAAACTAGAAATGAGCAACTAGCGGCAAGTTCGCCACTTAGAAGTGATCAAAGTATTGCGCCAAACTATGATGGTGATGACGAGTTGAGGCAGTTAGTAGCTGAAACCCCGAGAAGATCGAACCGCAGGTCAAGAGTTTTAAACTGGGAATCTTTCAAACTTTGATGATGGACACCGTATATTACGATCCAGCTCACGTTAGCGGGTTTGCGGGTGCAAATGACTTATTTCAATCAGTAAAGTATAAACATAATCGCCCCAGTGTTGAAAAATGGTTACAACAACAAGAATCGTATACGGTACATAAACCTAACAAAATACGTTTTCAAGAAACAAATACATTGTAAACAATATATTTGAATTATGGCAGGCAGATTTATGTGATATGCAAAGTTTAAAAAAATATAACGACAACTATAATTACATTTTAACCGTAATTGACGTATTTAGTAAAAAGGCTTGGGCTAGACCGCTAAAAACTAAAACAGCCAAGAACGTTATTGAAGCCTTTGCAGATATTTTTAACGAATGTCAAAATTGCCCATTAAACATTCAAACGGATAAAGGAAAAGAATTTGTCGCAAAAACTGTTCAAAATTTTTTCAAAGGACACGAGATTCATTTTTATGTTACGAATAATCCGGACGTGAAAGCCGCTGTAGTTGAACGATTCAATAGAACTCTTAAAACAAGAATGTGGCGTTATTTTACTTATTCCAATTCATATCGGTACATTGATGTGCTACAAAATTTATTATTGTCTTATAATAATAGATATCATAGGAGCATTAAAATGGCGCCCAATGATGTAAATGATTCAAATATTTTACAAGTTTGGCAAAACCTGTACAGCAGTGGAGTTGGTCTAGAACGAATACCCAAATATAAAGTCGCTCAACATGTAAGGATTAGTAGAACTAAACAGATCTTTGAGAAGGGTTATACAACAAATTGGAGCGAAGAAGTGTTTTAAAATAAGTGAAGTTATTAATCGCAAACCTCCTGTTTACCGAGTTGTTGATTTAAATAGCGAGCCAATTGAAGGAACGTTTTATGAAGAAGAATTACAACCTATTACAATTACTAGTGACACAAGATATAAAATTGAGAAATTGTTAAAAGAAAAAGGCCGCGGAATAAATAAACAGTATTTTGTAAAGTGGCAAGGATATAGCGATAAATTTAATTCTTGGGTCCTATCGAACGAATTGCAACAATTATGAATACCGAGAATGAGTTTTATTTAACATTGCTAAGTAACAGCTCTATGAATTACTACCCTAACAATACAACTGCAAATTTTATGACACAATTACCTAAACGAGTAAGATTGACTGGGGAATGGGTTGTTGGAATTTCTGAAATTCAATATCCGTGTTCGTTTTTAGCAGTTGGAGAAACTGATAACTTAATGTACTATAGGACTGAACCACCCGAAGAACACGAGTTAAGTCTCGAAGAAGTGTTAAATCTTGCAACGAAACATTTTCTTGACAATAAAGATTCAATTCATTTTTCTTATCAAGAATGGCATATTGTAAAAATTTCTCCAGGAAACTACGAATCAATCGAAGACGTTATTACTGGAAATTAATAACCACGAAATAATAAGGAAACTGATAAACTTTAAATACAACAGAATAACAAAAAGAGTTTTCTTAAAAGTAAACACGACATTATCTGTACTGGGTTTTTCAAGAAGATTAGCGCTTCAGCTAGGTTTTCAACCCGATCAAAATTTAGCAAAAGAAAAAACTTCAGCTCATCCAGCAAACATATGGACAGGTATACCATCTCAAATGTTTATTTATTGTGATATTGTAGAACCACAACTAGTAGGAGATGTCTTAGCACCTTTATTGCGAATTGTCAATGTCACTTCTGATAATTACAATTACGGATGTCACAAAGATGTAGTATTTTCTCCTGTACATTACATACCCCTTATGAGAAAAGAATTTGAAAATATAGAAATAAATATAAGGACCGACACGGCAGCTTCTATGCCATTCGAGTTTGGTACGCTGAATTTGAAACTTCATTTCAAAAAACTTAATTAAAATGGCGTGTCCATATCAACAATATTACATTAATCAAGCCGGTAGTGGAATTGGTGTTATTTACCGAGGAGCCCCATATCAAAGAGGTCATGGAATTGGAAGTTGGTTAGGGGGTATATTTCGTTCAATTTTACCATTGTTTAAGTCAGGCGTGAAAGCAGTAGGAAAAGAAGCGTTGAGAACGGGAAGTAATATTTTAGGAGATATTGTGGAAAACCGGCCAATCAAAGAATCGTTTCAAGATAGAATGCGCGAAGCCGGTCAGAGTTTGAAACGCAAAGCAGACACTAAAATTGAAAATCTGATGCAGGGTTCTGGATATAAAAAACGGCGTCAAAAAATAACTAGTCATTCTCTGTCTGTAATTAACAAGAAGACGTCAAATTCTAGACGCAAGCCTGCTAGTTCAAAAGTTAATTACAACGATATTTTTGACAGAAATTAATAATGGCTTTTCTTCACGCTCAATCTTGCGAATGCATTAAATCTGAATTAGATTTATTTGCTCTTCCATCAACTCAAACAAGTATAGAATCTGGCGAATGGATTTTCTACAAGCCACTATCTTCGTTAACTGACGACGCACCGATTGAATTTGTTATACCTGGCAACGGCAATGATTACTTGGATTTAAGCCAAACAATGTTGTATGTAACAGCCAAAATCGTGAGACAAGACGATACTTCGTTAAATCTTGAGGATGCTGTAGGACCCGTAAATAATTGGTTACATTCTCTATTTAGTCAAGTTGAGATTTATTTAAATCAGAAACTTGTATCTCCGCCTAATAATACGTATGCATACCGTTCTTATATTGAAACTTTACTAAACTATGGATCAGAAGCCAAATCTTCACATTTATCGTGTAGTTTATGGCATAGTGATACACCAGGAAAAATGGATAATTTGACGGAAGACAATGTGGGATTCATTAAAAGAAAATCTTTTACTTCCGAAAATAACCAAATCGAGATGATAGGACATGTCCACTCTGACATATTTAATCAAGAAAAATTTCTTCTTAACGGCGTCGAAATGAAGATAAAATTTGTTCGTACAAGAGATTCGTTTAATTTAATGGCTAAATCCGGGTCTACATACAAGGTGAAAATTTTAGAAGCCAGTCTTTTAGTAAGAAGAATGAAAATCAATCCTACAATTCTAATTGCACACACAAAAGCGTTAGAATCTACTTCCGCAAAATATCCAATAACCAAAGCCGATGTTAAAGTATTGACTATTCCATCAGGGATACAACGAAAGTCTTTAGACAACGTTTTCTTAGGCCAATTACCTAAACGTTGTATTATTGGATTTGTGTCAAATAAAGCGTTCAATGGAGATTACGCTACCAACCCGTTTAATTTTCATCATTATAAAATTAATTACCTGTCCTTGTATATTGATGGTCAGCAAATTCCGTCAAAACCACTTCAACCAGATTTTACAAAATCAGGCTTGTACGTGCGAGCATATCATACTTTATACTCCGGAACCGGCATTCATTTCTTAAATGAAGGAAATGATATATCTCGAGAAGATTACCCTAAAGGATTCTGTTTAATGGCTTTTGATTTAACACCGGATTTATCGGCAAATGCTAATACACATTGGAATCTTGTAAAAATGGTTCGTTGCGCATAGAAGTTGGATTTGAAGATGCGTTAAGTGAAACTATAAACTGTTTAGTTTACGCAGAATTTGACAACGTCATAGAAATTGATAAACATAGAAATGTAATGGTGGATTTTAGTAGTTAAGAATACTCAACATTTTACTCAACTTAGTTATTACTTAACACTCGAGAAGAATGGACGCGTTTGTTGATTTGCAAGGTTTTCGTGGAGAAGACAAAAATTTATTCCTAAAGAAGTTGCAGTTGTTTCCTGTCAGATGGTGACTATTGCGAAGTTTTGCTCATAAAGCCACCAACGCCTTATTCTACTTTGCCAAAATCAGTGAAAAACGAAATTTATTACCTGGAAAATTATTTTCATGGTTTACGATGGAGCACTGGATACATAAATTATGAAGATTTTGAAGACGAACTTAGAAAATTATTGATGCCTTTTAACGGTATTTTTGTTAAAGGCTATGAAAAGCAAAACACTTTAAAATTTTTAAATAAACCGGTAGTTAACATGGAGGGGCTCAGTTGTCCAACCTTTAAAGAACTAAAAAGAGATGCAAGCAATCAAATGTCTACATCATCACATTGAAAACCCTTCGTGTGCTCTGGAACACGCTTTAATTTTATGCGAATGGTCAAAGCTTAATAGCCGAGATGAATGCGGTAGAAATTCAACAATGTTTGAAGAATATCCCGACCACCAAGAATGTACATCGACTTGTATGTGCTTCTAATCAACTACCATGGCGTATACAGAGACCTTGTGCTATTATTGCAAACACCGACCCCTCATATAAACCTGGTGAACATTGGGCAGCGTTTTACATTGATGAATATGGACATGGAGAATACTTTGATTCTTTTGGAAGACCACCTTTAGGATATCATAAAAAATTTTTAGAAAGAAGTAGTTGTACTTGGACTTTTAATTGTAAAATTTTACAAGATTTTCATTCTATGTTTTGCGGTCAATATTGTCTTGTATATTTATATTTTAGACTTTGTGGTATAAGTATGTTAGAATTTTTAGAAATGTTTAATAAGGATTTAATAAAAATGATGTATGCATTAGTTTATTGTATAATTTGTATTTTAAGAAAACCAATGTATTAGATACTTTATAGGATTTTTTGTACACATTAACAAAATAAAAAACAATTAGTTGCTATTTAAGTGTTTTTATTACAAAAAAAATATTTAACGAAGTGATTAGACATTTACAAATAAATAAGAACAATATTAATAATAAGAAAAATGCAATAAAATTTTAGCAAATAAAATAACTATTATTAAATTACAGTGTTTTTATTTGGTAAAAAATATACAACTATTTAATTAAAGAAATATGTATAAGAATTGAATTACAAATATATATAAATACACAAATTTATTTACAAACTTATAACTTTACATCTAAGGATATGCAAAAGCAATAAAAAAAAAACATTAAGTGTTTCTATAGCCGTAAGGTAGAGTATCCATGGTATCATCTACCCGACGCCTTTTGGTGTAATTAACCCGAAAGACTTTCCTCTCAGGTTTGGAGATTACGTCGTACATGGAATTGCGAACTATACGGCGATCAGTGTTGACGTACGTAGCTTCTGCTTCTCCCAATACCATGTTTTTCAGATGTTCGAAGTTAACAGTTTGAGCATTTTTAAAATTTTTGACAATACCTTTAACTTTGCATACATACTCGTATTTATTATTTTTCGTCGAAAATATCTTAAGTGCGTAATTCTTGGGCCCACCGCTGACAAACTCCACAATTCTGCTGCCTGGTCCATAACTTTCAATTTCATCCGTCATGTTACCGAGGTAATCTCCAGTTCGAGGAATCCAATCACCACTCTTTTCTGTGAAGATAACTGAATCTGTGTCGAAATATAACACGCGCTTGTCCAATTTTTTCAGATATGTGTATAGTTCTAATCTAGCGTGAGCTGTAGTATAAGCCGCCAAAGCCACATTAACGGTTTTGAGAGGAACGATTCCGTCATCGGGTCTATCCCAATTGAGTATGACGGTATCATCGTCAATAACTGTTAGCATGTGAGCTTCTACCGAAGGATCCGTCAACATTTTGAACAACTCGTAGGGGTCCTGCAGAATAGAACATTGCATCAAGTTCTCCCTTTGTGCAAATTTTCCCCAAAAGCTGTTTAGGCATAGTTTCGCGATGTAGCGCAATCCAGGGTTTACTGAAATGTTGTCCTTGTCTAAAGCAACTCCTTCTTTTTCCAGGTATTCACGGACATAACGATCCTTTAACTGCTCACTGGTGCACCATGTGGGCCAACCGCTGCACTCTTGCTTTAGTTTTAAAAACTTATCTACGTAGGATGAGAACAGTCCTCCGGTTCTGGTGTCTTTATTGTATTCGACAACTTCGTACTCCCAAACTTCTGACACTTCCAACACTTTGTATCCTTGGCTTAGCGCTTCTCTGACTTCGTCAGCAACAAACGTACCAGTAAACTTACGTTCGTTGTCGGTGTGGTTGCAATCACGATTTGACATGGTTTCTCCGCAAACCCTACATAAAATAAACATAAGTTTTCCATGCATTCTGCAAGGTAAGACGGGGTGGTAAAGGTTTGTTGGTGGAAGTATTGTGCATTTAATAATGCCTTCAACAGTATCCAAAGACAAACGCTGACATGCATTATTCCCTACATGAATCTTAGGATGACCAAGAGGATATTTTTTATATTGACGTAAGGATATAAAGAACAGACGTCAAGGTATCGAATGGTTTCATTCTCTGCAGATTTGTGATATAGCTTCACCGCGTTGGTGCGACCTCCGAAGAAACTGTCTCGAGGATTCAAAGGCTCGTTTTGAAGAAAGTCATTGTCAGACACAAATTGGTTTGCTTGGATGTTAGTTTTAAGAAAACTTTTAAACTGGCATTCTTTAATCTCGATTAAGTTGTATCCGTACGACCGTATGCGGGCTGAAATCGCTTCTGTTTTTCTCGTCTAGCAGACATAGATTCATTTCTATTGCCCCCGAGTTCTGCGGTCTGATTCGGGAAACATATCTCACAACCATGAAAATAACAACCGTGAAATTGGTATACAGTCTTCGTTCTAGCACAACAACCATCCACTAGGATACCCTGTTGCAGCCGAACTTCTCGACCATTTCCCGCGTGTTGAATTGTGATTCCAGACGAATGTTCCAACCATAGCAGCCACTTAATTGCGATAGAAGATTGTTGATCTGCCATTCTATAGCCATTTGGTGGTATAAGCCCTATAGTATCATCTTTCAGGAAATGTCTTCTAAAAACTGTATTGCAAGCGCCTGCTATGGTACATGACTCTCGGAAAGGATCAACACCATTTGATTTGGTAAATCGACTCCAAAAATCTAGACATGCTTTTCTCAGTATATCTACATCGCTTATACAGTATTTAACTATCTCCGATTGAAAATTAAAAACAACGTTGTTGTTGACTTGCTCTTCGTACCAAGAAATAAACTCGTCCCGTGTAGAATCCGTCATTTCATCGTAACCATAAAACTCTTTGGATGGTAGTGGTCCAACGTAATCTTGATTTTCCGCCGTGGTAAAAAGTGTGGAAAAAATCCTTTAGATCCGGAAAAACCAAATGTCTTCGGCAGCTTCGCTAGAGGCATCGGCATATAATTTATTGAGTCTATAAACTTAATATTACCGTCGCAGTTAATAGACATAAGTTTAGTTCCAGTCGCAATAATTTTAGGATTCCATGTAGTCCGTCGAGATAAAAGAGTTTTTAAAATAAAAGTACCGTCATACCCTTTCATGTTGTGCGCCAGCGTGACAATGTATCCCTTACACCTTTTCCGCAGGTTTGCAACAAAATCTAAAAATTCACCAACAGGATCCTTTTTAAAGATATGTTGACGCCGGCCACAGTTTCTACAGTCCTCGGAGATGTTTTGTATAGTAATACATGATTTGCACACCTGTTGTGCTACACACAATGTAGGGATATGCAAGAACATATTGGTAGTTCCTTCCAAGGGAGTATCTTGCCTGCACTCGAAGTCGTAAAATACGAATACAAAGTTAGCGTCCATTTTCTTTTTATTTACGGGTTTCTTCGTCATAAAACAGTGATGGCGGATGGGTTTGTCAATCTTGCAGCTCGCGCAATGTTTGTATCCACATATATGAGGTTTCCGTTTGTCAACCCAAAAACTTGAAAAGCATGTCTGACATCTTTTTAACTGAATGCATAGAGATTTTTTGTGTTCTTCGTAACAATCTTGCCCTCGGAAATCTCGATGGCATGAAGTACAGACTACAGTTTCTTCGACCATGTTACACGGTGGAGACGAATGGCACGCCGGGCAGATATATTTACAGTTTTTATGCGCCCTCTTATTGTTTGTGCGAGCACGACACAAGTCGCAAAAATACATTGTTGAGAATGCCGAACACACATTGGTTATTACATTATAATGATTGTTCTCTAAAATTAAGTTTAAAACTGTCCTATCACTCGAACGTGGCCCTTCATAATAAACAGAAGTACCCAGTCTGTTATTATAAACTACAACAGTATAATCTACCAGGTGGTCTTGAAACTGTTGAATATGTTCACGGTTACCACCGTTGTTGAGGTTCACTTCAGCGGCTCGACACAGGTCTTCGGCTCGTTTTTTGTTTGGAGGTTTCCCGCTAGCTGGAGGCTGTATAATAAGGGGTCCTTAGCTTTCCACGCAATTGCTAGCACTAGAGCACGAGCGAGGCATAAAGTGTCGTCGTTTTCAACTACGAGAATTCCCCTTTTACGCCGACAAAATTCTTCATAGGAAACGCCCGTCATACGATCCCTAGATGCGCCAAACCCTACAGGAAGAGAGACTCGATCCATATGTAAGCGAAGAGCGTCATTTGAGAAAAAATTTGCATTGCTTTGTAGAATCTTCTCCAGAGTTGCCATCACCACTTTAGCGTTCAACTGATCGACGCGACGAAAAGATATCCCAATAGGCTTCTCCGGATAATTGTCGTTACGCAGTGTCATTTCCAACTCGATCAGACGGATCCGCATCCTCAACAGATGTCCGAGTATTTCATTAATGGCATTCTAAAATTACATCATTTGATAAGCTATGCATAAAGAATGTTGCAGAAAAGTAATAATCTTACCTCTAACCACAATAAAGGATTTGACGCCTCTTCCGTTTCTTTAAATTTAAACACCATGGCTTTGCCACTAGCGTTAAATTTTTTAACTTCTTTCACACCCTCCGCCATGATGTTAAAGTATTTGTACGAACTCATCGTCGTGCCACTTCCTTGCATCTAAATATTAATTTATAAATTTAAATTTTTTAAATATTTAGTTCTTTCTTACCGATGGACCAGAACCGTTAACACTGACACTCTCTGCTTTGTATAGATCACGACGCGTAACCGTCGACTAAAATAAATTAAATTAAATTAAAAAATATTATAAGTAGTAATTTTATTGAGACTTACCTTTTCTGCCATCACCTTCTCAATCAAATTTAAGAAAACGTCTTCGTCTTCACGAGTTAACTGATCTCCGCGAATCACTATCCTCTCGCAGAGGTCTTCGTAGACAGCCGGAAGCTCTTCATCTTTAAATACGCCACAACCGTACAGGTGTAAAATTGCTGAAGCTTCCATGACGTGATAGTTACCGTAATTCAAATAGTAAACTGTAGCTTGTTTAAGAACACGACCTTTTATACAAAAGTTTTCCTTGACGTCATCATTAAAGTATTAACTTGAGGACTTTTAGAATTACTTTTAATTACAATACTCAAAATTTTATAAGTGAAAACTATTACTCAACGAATAAAATTAATCATTATATTTAATGGAGAAATTAACGAAAATAATTCTCATTGAACAAATTAGAACTTCTTTTGGTAATTCGTAAAGATTAATTTTTAGAATTATTTTTAATTACAATACTAAAAATTTTAGAAATGAAAACTACTGCTTAACAAAAACTTTTCATTAACAAAATCATTTATTATTATATTTAATGCGGAAATTCGTATTAAAGAAAGTAATTCTCATTAACAATGAATTAGAATATAATATGGTAAAGTTTGTAAAATATGAATTAAGTGATTTTTAAAATTACTTTAATTACAATACTCAAAATTTTAGAAATTAAAACTATTACTTATCGATATCCATTCATTAACAAAATCATTTATTATTATATTTAATGCGGAAATTCGTATTAAAGAAAGTAATTCTCATTAACAATGAATTAGAATATAATATGGTAAAGTTTGTAAAATATGAATTAAGTGATTTTTAAAATTACTTTAATTACAATACTCAAAATTTTAGAAATTAAAACTATTACTTATCGATATCCATTCATTAACAAAATCATTTATTGTTATATTTAATACGAAATTTTGTGCTAACGAAAATAATTCGCATTAAGAATGAATTAGAACTTTATTTGATAAAACTTAATATTTTTCTTAGTCATTTTATTTACCTTAGTCAAGCGCTATATAATCATTTTTTGAAAATTTATATACGCATATTTAAGTTACCATGAATTGTGAAGATGTGTCTCTGCCGTTGCTGGAAGGGGATCTGTTTGAAGATGAAAATTTTGAAACTGACTTGACTAGTGTAAGTATTACATCTTCTTTTATTTTTGAAGTAAAATGGACTATTGGTTTGATATAAATGTGTGACAAGTTCTATATTACAATTTGACGTATTTATTAACATTTTGAAAATTATAGTCACTAAGTAAATAAATTACTTATTTTATCTACTAGAGTAAAATAATCCATTTTCAGCTAAGCGAATTTTGCGTAACGGGCGTATCACAAAAGATTTGGTGTGAGTATACGCTGACTAGCCTTACAAAATGTGTGATTTCCAGAAATGAAGGTATTGCCATCATCTTTTAAATACCGCTGTATTAGAAGAGTGAATTTTTTTAATAGGTAACAGTCAAAGCGAGAATCCTTTTTGTACGCCAACATCCCGTGGCTTATACACAGACGACCTTCAGGTTTGTCGAGCAAGACCTCCATGCATAAAGGAATTGGATGGATTTATCTCCGATGATGATGACGTCGTCAGCATTATAAGCATTTCATCTGAAGGTATAAATTATTGATAATTATGTATTTTCCTGTACTTTTAAATTGTTAACTTACAGACGAACGAGAAAGTTCAACATATTCTAAAGAACCAAAACAAGAACTTTGCAAACCGTTCGACTTGATCTACCCTGTAAAAGCAAATATAGAACAACTTCCGGAAAAGGTTATAAACTCTAAAGAAATAAATGAAAACAGTATGCAAGATGATAAAAGTGAGCAATGGCCAGATCTTCCCGAAGGGTTCATGGAAGTTTTGATTTTATAGAAGACATATATTTTTAGTTTTCTTTTGTTTTTTTTATTAAAAATAAGTTATGTTTTGGTATTAATTTTTTTTGAATGTTTGAGATGTAACACGTGACGACTTATTAAAAACAACAGGTTAATGATTCAGTAATTTTACCTTTCAGATAAGTATATAAGTAGTCTAGTAGTTTTACATTTCTCTAAAAATTATTTTACCAAATATTAATTTATAAATTTAAATTTTTAAAATATTTTTTCACTTTCTTAAAAGTATTTCTTGTAAAATGTTTGACACGTGACACATTAGAAAAACAGGTTAATGATTCAGCAATTTTGCCTTTCCGGTAAATATACAAGTAATGTAGTTGTTTCACATTCACTTTAAAAATTATTTTACCATTTTTGTACTAATCTTTTATAAGAAATTATTTACTGCAATTTTTTGTATACAATATTAAATTGACTGTTTAAAATCCAATACCCTCGTGGAGCATTAGCCAAAGTCGTTGGTTTGTAATCGAGAAACCCGGGTTCAAATCCAGGTACACCCACAGCTTTTTTTAATAAAAATATTTTCCTTCTCACTCGAATCATTAGTTCTTATGACGCATAAAAAATTACCAGATGATGTAAAATAAAAAAGGAAAATTGTGAGAGAAAAAAATCATTGTGAGAGAGAGAAGAAAAATTTCATTGTTAGAGAGAGAAAAATACTTTCACAAAAAACCAGAAAAATACTTTCACAAAAAAAAACCTTCACCTACGTTCCCTCCGAGGTCAGTAATGACGTCAGGGAAAGTAAAAAGTGGAGGGGATTCTGTCCCTATTCTTCTATTAATCTAATTAGCAAAACAAATATTACGCAAAGTTGACATTAAAGAGAGATAAATTTAAAGTCATAGTATCGTTTTTGATAAAGATTGTTACCAAAAATAGTGAACGGTTCTTGTCGCTGGTAAAGTTACCTTAGAACTATAAGGTAAGCAACGTAGCCTCTATAAATCATATGCTTAAGCAGGATTGAGCACAAAAAAATCACAAATGTTCAAAGAAGATAAAAAACATTTATTAGTATGTACATACCTAATATACATAATACACTCAAAGCAACATGTATTATATTTATGAATGCTTATCAGCAGTAGTAATTAATAGTAAAAGCACAGATAAATAAGGTATACAGATAGCCAACCGCATGCATTAAATTGGACGGTACTTTTCTGGCGGCCAAATGAAATTAGTTTGGCGGCAACACACTTGTGAGATTAGCGCTGTAATAGCGCTACCCAAAGAATAGTCAGAAAATGAATTGTAGAGATTTTGTAACTATGGTACATCTATTTGTATGCAGATGGCTAAATATTTGTATGTATATCGTTATATTCTAATTATTGTGACAGTCTTATCTTATTTTTCGTTATCTTGTAAGTATATCGAATTCCCTTACAGCATTTGTTTATACAAGGAGCACGTAAATTGCTGAAATTGCATGAACACACGATTTTTTTACGCTTCTTATTTTATGATGCCAAATACGCATTTTACCTAAGGTGCTTCAAGTTAGTAAAGTATGATTCTTACATAATTTAACAAGAATGTATATATAAATGATAATCAAATTAAATCTACGAAAGTTACACAAATGTCAAAAAATGTATAATTATATCGGAACAATAACAGTAAGTCCAACTAAAGCAGAATAATAAATTGGTTGTTTTTATTGAACTAAAATGACATCTTATAGAAAATTTGTCAATTTTTGAAAAAATAATTTATTGTCATTAATTTACTAGTAAAAACGTTATAATAAGAAAACACGTATTTAGCACATTTTCTCTTGATTCAATAAAGTTCTGATTTTTTCGATATACAAGATTTCTTGAAATGTTGAGATGGTAATTTCCTGTCTAAATTATTCCACGCTATCACTTTCATTTTCAAATTTTTTTTTAGAAGTTAATATACCAGATATGCAAATATCCATTACTTGCTTGTTGTGAGCCCCACTTTTTTTGATAAACTAAGAAATTACTATTGTGCTGAATTGTGTTCAGTATGTGCTATCTTGTACCCTAAAAACAATTTCTTTTTTTCCTCATTTATTTTACTGAGACTATCAATCAAAAATTACTAGTGTGCTGAATTGTGCTCAGTATGTGTAAAATAATTGTTATTTCTTTTTATATGTAGATTTTATGAAACAACAAATTGTTTTTTTGTCTTAATTTTAAAATATTTTATTTAGAATTGTCAGAAAAAAAATTGAGTAACACCAAGCACGGTGTCGTGTATCACTAGTGATTCTGTTTGCAAAATCCACTTTTGCTTCGTAGCTTTCTTTATGTTGATGTCGCTGTAACAGTTCCTCCTAAGTGCTTTTTTAAGGTGCATCTTTTTTCTATATACTGCAAATTGTAGCTTTCCTTTTGGGGTCTCTTCACGTCTAAGAAAAGTAGATTTCCATTTTGCTCTTTTTTTATAGTAAGCTCGATTGCTCTGTGCAGTGCGTTGATGTGGCCCAGAAATTGTTGGTTTCTAATAGATGCCATCATTAGGTAAAAAAACCATGCAGCTTTGCTTACAATAACCATAAAAAATTTGAACCAATATATATCTCTGATTATTAATGTTAAAATTTTTTAAACTCAAGCGACAAACTAATTCGTTTAGAACAGAGATTCATGATATTTCAAATTTCTGGCAAAAACTTTGAACACATTAAGGCGAGGTTTCAGTCGATCTACATCTCTGGAACGCGCGTATTATTAATCACATTTTAGCAAGTACTCACAAATATTTACATACTATTGTAGTAATTTTTCAAGTCATCGATTTTAGAAAAATTGACAATAAACGTGTTCTTAGAAGGAATTTTAGTTTTGTATAAAGTTTTTAATAAAGCGAAACTTTTTGGTATATTATTACGCCAATTGGGGTTTTTGAACTTGAACGTTTGTAGTGAAAGTTTCGCTTCGTTTAAAAACTACAGACAAAATTAAATCTCCTTCTAGGAAAACATTTATTATAAATAATTCAGAGCCGATGACTTGGAAGATGACCACAATATTTGTGGTCGGAAAAGCTATATAACAAAATTTAAATTGTTCTGTTTAGTAGTTCCTGAAATTTCTAAGTAAATGTAACGGAACGACAGCAGAAAGTAAAAAAATATAATCATTTTCATAAAATTCGTAAGCGCAAAAAATATATATATAAATACATACATATTTGCGGCACAAAGTAGCAAGTTTTGTCTAGTAGTTTTATATTTCATTTCAAATGAAGAGAAAAACATATATTTGTACAAAACAAAGTACCCTGAAAAACAGGTGACTACAAAAATATTTATAAAAAACGAGGTAAAAAAAATTACGCATTACAATTTTTACTTAGGTAACTTTACATTTATGATTAAATATTACTACAGAAAACATGAATAAAGTATTGCAATTATTATTTTTTACTATTACAGACATGTAATCTTAAATGTATACACGGATCGTTTTCAGTGTAGTACAATAAACCGTAAGATGTCATTTTTTTGTATAAAACAAAAAAGCAACGTCTACTATCGACTGCTATCATAATAATAATTTTGCCGTCATGAACTCTGCAAATGGTAAAAAGATAGAAATTACTGAGCACTACTCAGCACAATAGCTACTTTTCATTTTATCGAAAAAGGCGAAGCTATGTATTATCGTAAAAACTTTTTTTTTGTTCATCAAATCTGCAAATAAAAAGAATGAACAATTGTTTTTACGACACAAAGTAGTACATAATGGGCACAATTTCAGCACACTACTTGTTTTTGATTTTATCGAAAAAAAACGAGGCTACCTGTTTTCGTATAAATTGATGGTTTTTGTGAAAACAGTAAATGGAAAAAAGGAAATTGTTTTTGCGGCGCAAGGTAGAACATACTGAACACAATTCAGCACAATAATATTTTTTAGTTTATCAAAAAAGGCGGGGCTAACTATACTGACATATTTTCAATGACCATCTCCAAAATTTTTTCTGGGTGCTGTTGCATTATACACAAATTCTTGTACACGTTAACGAAATCTTTAAATGCCATGTCATCGTTGATATCTGCTAAAGTTGCATATAGAGCTCAAAATAATTTTAACTGAGTAAGATAGTGGAAGAAAATCATCTTCATCCCAATCAAATTTGACTCCTCTTTCTTGAAAATCATGTTTAACAATGTCTGCTTTTTGAAAATAATTTATAATGGTTTGCTGTTTTACATTGATATTCCATATTTTTCTGAGATCTCTAATGGCGTCCAGTAAACTTATACTAGTGGTGTACATGCCAATTATTTCTTTGGTAAACAATAAACATTAAAAGAAAAGTTTTGTGTCATCTGCATTAAAAATATCGTCTTCAACGAACCCTCCACTTAAATTAAGTAAGTTTTAAGAATCAGATAACAATGTATTTTCAGTATTTTGCATCGATTGCACATTCTAAGTACAACAAAAAAAATCCTGCTGCTCAACTAAAACTTAAAATAATTGAATACCGTTCTGCATGTATAGCTTTATGTTTGCAGTGCATTTATTAATTTATTCAAGTACGTATTTTAACTGACCTACGTAACGTCACCTCATTTAAGCATCTACGTTATCTTCTAGTTGTTTTTAGTGTACTCGTACAGTTCTTAGAATAAAAACGTTGTGATAACATTATTTTGTATTTGTTTTTGGTGTCAGTAAATTACTGAGAAAAAATGTATAGTTCTTAGAACTAAATTAAACATCATAACTAGGTCTGAGTAGTGGTATCAATATTCGATACACAAAATACTGTATCACTCACCTCTAATCATAACATCATTATAACATCGTTTTTCTTTTTTTTTATTTCACAGTGTCAATAAACTTAGGGCAGTAATAAATGTAAGATTTGAAATGTTGCATTAGAACATTACTTTTTGCTTGTATTGATGCTGTAATTTCGCCTTTTGAATTAATCCGATACATGCTGTATGTATTCATGTATGTATTTACTCGTTTCTTTTCTAATCAATAAAAAAATCATTTGGTTATTGTTGTCAAAACCGCCAAGTGTGATTCTATTAAGCGGCGCGCACTGTATTTATTTAATATAGTTTAATTCCTTTATTGGTGTTTAATTTATTTCATTATATCTACTATATTGGTTTTTAGTTTAATAAAAAAAAAAATTATATGTATAAGTTGCCTACATCACAGCTTAATTATCAGTAAAAGAATGAATAAAATATATAAGGGAGACTGTTGTATAGTGGGACAGGTTCTACTACTACTACTAAATCATATTTTATCTTTATTTATTAAAACTCAGTTGTAAATATTCACATACAACGTGTTTGAAGTGTTTTAAAGGTAAGTGCTTGGATTAATTATTCTTACTATGAATTTTTCTAATAAAATTGGGTTAGAATCTAAAATGGCTGTATGGTTGTATAGTGGGACAAAATGATATGGTGCATACTGGGACAACTACACTTCAATAAAAAATCAAATCGCATTAGTTTTAGAAAGACTTGTAGTATTTCTTGAGTAATACATTCTGCAATTTAATTAACATAAGCATCTTTTAAAAATAATCTACAATGTATGGTACCTAATTTTATTTTTTAATTGCAGAAAATGCATAATAAAAAAAGATCCCGAAAAAATTACAAATCTCATAAAGAAAGTAAACAATGCCATATTCAAAACGCAGAAAAAATGGAAAAAGCTGTATTGGGTGTTATTAACAACCACATGAAACTTAGAGACGCTGCTAGTCAATATGAGGTCAGCAAATCGGCATTACAGAGATACGTTGCTAAATACAAAAATACTGAAGAAGAGCATAAAGAAAACTTCAGTTTTGAAAGACATCATGGATTTTCACAAATATTAACAGACGATGAGGAGCAACTGCTTAGTGAATACCTTATCACAGCCTCACATATGTGTTATGGATTATCGGCTAAAGAAGCTCGGTTGTTTGCTTATCGATTTGCCATCGCTAACGAAAAGGTGATTCCCGAGGCTTGGCACCAAAACAAGTGTGCGGGAGAAGAATGGTTGAAACTGTTTCGAGCTAGACACAATATCAGTTTACGAACACCTGAAGCAACTAGCTTAAGCAGAGCGACAAGCTTTAACAAACACAACGTTGGTATATTTTATAATAATCTACGTAATGCGATGGAAAAATACAGTTTTAGCGCGAACCAGATATTCAACTGTGACGAAACTGCAGTTACGACAGTACACAGGCCACCCAAAATCATAGCTCCTTGTGGTCAGAAGCAAGTGGGCAAAGTAACAAGCGCCGAAAGAGGAACTTTGGTGACGATGTGTGCCACTATTTGTAGCAACGGTACGTATGTGCCACCGTTCTTTGTGTTTCCTCGGAAGAACTACAAACCGCATATGCTTAACGGGGCACCACCAGGTTCAAAAGGAGCGGCCCATCCAAGTGGGTGGATGACGGGAACAAACTTTTTAGAATATTTAAATCATGTCACCAACGCATTACACTGCAGTGAGGATAATAAAATATTAATGATTCTCGATAATCATGAAAGTCACACCGATGTGAGAGTGCTGCAATATTGTAAACAGAACGGAATTGTTCTGCTTACACTACCACCCCACTGCAGCCATAAACTTCAACCGCTGGACGTTACTTGTTTTGGGCCCTTTAAGGGGTGTTATAATAAAGCTATGGACGAATGGATGTTAAACCATCCAGGTGTCCCAGCTACATTATATAATATCGCGGAGATAGTTGGAAAATTTTTTACAACTGCGTTTACACCAAGCAATATAATAAAAGGATTTCAATGCACGGGAATTTGCCCTTTAAATTCTGAAATATTTCAAGCTTCTGATTTTCTAAGTGCTTCTGTAACTGATCGCGACCATAATATAGATGAGCCTGCTGCAAGGGATTTACCAGACATTTTAATCGAGCCTCAACCTGGTTGCTCCGGTATCGCAAACGTAGTTGTACCTCCTCAATTAACACCAAAAAAGAATATTGTTACCCCAGAAGCGATAAGACCACATTTGAAAGCTTCGGCAAGAAAAACCATTAAAAGAAGGAAGGTTACATCCACTGTTTTAACTGACACTCCAGAAATTGAAGAAAGGAAGCAAAAAGAAATAGAAAAAAAAATGAAACAAGTGCGTAAAGACGCAAAGGTAGAAAAAGCTAAAATGAATTTATTTCAAGACAGTAGTGACAGTGATGTGCCTGTTAACGTACTATGCGATGACAGTTCCGATATTTCAGAAGAATTTAAAATAGAAACAGTCAATGAAATAGAGATAAACGATTTTGTTATTGTTCGGTATCTTCTCAAAAAGAGAATCAAATATTATGTTGGGCAAGTAGTGAGAATTGAAGATTCCGAATATTTTGTTAATTTCTTAAAAAGGTCCTCTCGTGGTAATAAGTTTGTGTTCCCTGAAATTAAAGATGAGGATCTTATTTCCAAAGATAATATCGTCGCTAAACTTCCTTTGCCTTTTACAACAGGCGGAACTGAACGAGCTGCCAAGCAATGGTCATTTGATTATGACTTCTCCTTATATAACGTAGAATGAAGATTTTATATTAGGTACCTTAAATAATACTTTTTTTGTCCCTATAATATTTTTATGTTTTGTATTAGTTTTTTAAGTTGCCATTTTTTTTAATATTTAGTTTCATTCAATTATCTTAGGCAAAAAACTTTGTTTTATATTTAGTTTTATGTTTCATGCGTTGAAAATACATTTTGGAGTTATCTTCATCTTTAATATAATTTGTTTATTTATTTTTTCCATAATCTTGCAGATGTCCCACTATGCACATAGTCTGGTCCCACTATGAAACATGGGGTTGTTGTATAGTGGGACTATGGTGTTTAGTGGGACAAGCTGTTTTTTTATTTGACTTTCAGATATTTCTATATTTTTTGGTTTTTTTAATAACATTGTTATGTCTTTGATCTGCTAAATCAATAAAATTTAAAAAAAGGTAACAACAAAATTTGTTATGACAAAATAAAAAATTCTGTCCCAGTATACAACAGTCTCCCCTAAATTATTCAATCATTTTTTTATATTTGATTATTAGTAGTCAGCAAAATTTAACAGTTTCAAATTTCTGTTGTTCTGAGTCGACGATTCAGCTGATATGTAACCGACATTAAAGTTACCGTACATAAACATTATTAGTCACAAGTCCGTAAAAGTTTTAAGATAATTTCTTCGAATTTTATTACGTCACTACTACAAGTACACCATCTGTCAAAGAAAAGACAATTTATTTCAACATTGTGATGATTATTTTATCTGCTACTCATAACAATTTTTCTTACTTTGCCATCTGTTGTTAATTTTTCGTACGTTACAAATATTATAGTTAACTAAAATTTTTGTATCCGTACTAACTGCCAAAACCTTCATATACGCTGGCTATCTGTATACCTTATTTATCTGTGGTAAAAGTAAGGTTACTAACCGTAGTAAGTAGTATATCTGTTCACGAGGCCACGTATATTCCGTATGATATTATTATGTTATGTGTTAGATCAAACGAAGTCTAAGAAAGCTTCCTTCAACTGTATATAAACTTGAACCGAACGTTGATAGTAATTTTTTTTAATTTACGCGACTTCCATCAGCGGAAGTGTAGTACTTGTGCAATACAATCGCTTAAAGATGATTGCAAATAAAAATGACTGACTACTCTACTTTGTGTACTCTGTACAAACTACACAATCGTACGCACTTCATCAAAGCCTTAAATGGGTTGGTTGCAAAAAGAAACCACAATTACTTAAATAATGATGTAAAATTAAGAAATAGATTTTTTGGATTACCCACAGCTTTACAAATCCCCAATTTTTTATATGGAAAAACTCGAAGAAAACGTTTGCTGAAGGTGTCGGGTGTACCCCAAACCGCTAAAAAAAATAAAGGGTTACCTTGTAATGAACCAACGGTCTCCAATGAACACTCACTAGGTTTTATTAACGCTTCTATACATTCAATAATATACAAGTGAATACAATAGTGACATATACATACTTAAAAATATGTAAATGTCATATAAACGATAAAATTCGAGTGAACATAACATAATATAGAAAAAGATGCATTTTGGTTTGTCGTTGATGCAAAGATGAACTATGACGTTTCCGCATGTGCCCCTCGAATGGCGCCTCATACAAACCAAATGACTACGGTGCTAGTAGCGGCTTCAAGAATATTTATAAAAATACACCAATACAAATTGCAAACAAAAAATTGGCGGGTTTTGGAGATATTTTTATGGAGTTATTTAAACACAGCTCAAAACTAGTTATGATAAATACTTAAAATGTGAAGAATAGCTTACATAATTTGATTGTATAAAAAATTAAGAAAACAAAGCCTACAAACTCTAGAGGTTTAAGCGTTACACCCACCATTAGAAGTAGTAGTAGAAACCAAACTAAAACTTAAATTATATAAGAAAAAAACGGTTTCAGATTTGAGCGATCAGATACATTTTCTTTTGCCAATTCTATTTTAAATATATTTGTAATTATAACTATAACCAGCTAAAAAGAGAATCCATGCAATAACGCATTTATGTAAAATACCGCCCCTTTAGTCGCGATTAAGCTACAGTAGCATGTATTTCAGTTTCTTAACGCCACCTTTTTAATGTGCGATTGTTTATTTAAAAAAAGATAGCAGGTACTCTTAAAAAGGTACTAGATTTGCGGTGAAAGTACATTCTTAGATAATTTGTAAACAAATTTGTTCAAAACATCTTTTCATCTAAATCGCCACTTGTATCTTCTTGAAACAAATTTAGTAGATAAAATAAGCACGTGTATTATATTTGGCTTGACAAATAACATGTTCATGTTACAATAAAACTTGTTATTAAAAAAAATAATAACCGAATTATTCATAATTTGTTTAGTTTTTATAAGTTTTGGAATTATGATACACACCACTGGATTTTAAGTTACAACATATTCATAAGTAATCTCCCTTGGAGATAAAAGTTAACCAATGTAATATTAGTTTCACATCATTTAACACTCCTTATACAATCCGATTCATTATGATTATCATACGGGTGGTTTTCGATATATACCATTTCGATAAGTATGCTACATCCCTAACAAAAATGTTGGTACCACATTAGGTGCGCGAAAAATGATTGACGTTCCCAATTTTAAGTAAGACGAATGGTAGTCTTAACAGAATCGATTAAAATGTTCTTATATGGGGGATCAAAGTTGGATACAGATGTAGTTATACGTTATTGTTTGTATACAACCAAGTAATCCCAGCGAAAACTATATATGATACAACAGTTGTAGTTTGGAAGTAAACATGGATAAAACACAACATGTGACAGTTGGATACAAGACGAAAGATTTGGTTGTAGACAATGCAGTTATTAAAACTGTAGTTAGATGTAAAGATGTAAAGAATAGCTTAAAAAATGGGAATAGATACAAAAAAATATTTTGAATCAATCTTATAAAGCAAAATAAGTTAAGTGCGTGTAATCTTTACTCGCGTTTAAAGTAAAACTTCTTTGGCGTTTGTGAAAAATATGATTGAAAAGATTAAACTTAAATAAAATAAATATCATTTCAGCTTGTTGGTGTTTCTTTTATTTTTAAATTAACTGAACACTGTTGTATTTTATATTAATGTTGTTTTACATTTTATTTAAAATTCGTTTATACCACACTGACTTTTTAAAAAAAATTTACTCGTTTACTCTTTAAAAAATAATTTCTTTTACAAAACAAATGGATAGTCACAATAAAATTTAGATTACAATATAAACGTCAAAAATATAAATAAAAAATGCTTAGTTACTGTTTTTAAAAAGCGAAAGCTACGTTAGCGTTACTTCCGTCATAAAACAAATCCCCAAAGAAATTTAAGTTCTAAATGTATGTTCAGATTGCTAATGAAAACTGTGGTGATATTTTCATTGGCCCACAATGAATTCAGCAATCAAAATTAAAATAGTAGCCGTAGAACATAATTATTAGACAAAATGTTTAACAATTATACAACAAATAGAAGTACAATATACCGTTAAAAAAACAACAAAAAGCAGTTGTCTTTATATTAAAGAATAAGTAACGAAGCAGAAATAATATACAATAACGTTTTAAAGAAAAAAAAATAGTAAAACCACATCTTTGTAGAAAGAAAATATTTATTGAAAAAAATAATTCTAAAAGCGATGGAGGCGAAACATATAGGAGAGGATTCCTGGCAGAATAAATGATTATGACGTCTAAGATGCGACAAAAGGCTACTTCAATAAAATCGTTATATACAAATAAATGTTGCAGTGTAAAATGGTTTCATTGAAAACATAAAATCGATTTTTTTAAATGCAACTGCATGTTGTACTTACGATATACATATATAAGAAGTAATGAACTAAGTTTTAAATTTAAATATTCAAGTAGGATTTTGGTCTAGTATAATATCAACTCAAAATATACAAAACTAATTGTAAACATTGTAACCGAGTAATTATTTTATATATACTTTGTTTTGTTAATTATTTATAGTTAGCTTTGCAGTTTCTCGATTTGGTGATTTAAGTTTATTGGTAATCATAAACTCGAAAAGTAAATTAAGGTTTGTCGAATAATAACAAATTATGTTTTAATATAAAACTATGTTATCCCCATATTAACAATAAATGATAGTCTTATTTTCCCATCTTATTCTGGTTACGTCTTAGGTTAATATTAATCTTTGTTACGCGCAAAAGGTGTTATTGATGAAATGCATGAATTAATCCAACATAAACGATTTTATTGCTCGGTGCTCAGTGGAGACGACAGTAGGTTAAATCAAAAATATAAATTAGTAACTACGTAAAATAAAAGTCGAAATGAAATCCTGGTGAACACACTGCAAATAGAACTTTTTAGAGTGTATTAACACTAAAATCTGAAATTAAACACGATAGATCGTTTGAATAAAACCTTTGCTTTGCAATAAATTATAACATTTATTAAATTAAAATAAAACAAAATAAAAAGCATGATTATGAGTTGAATTGATTGAATCAAACAAACAAAACACACAAAAATGACAACAATTAAATGATTCAAACAAAGTTAGAATGAACAGAAATTTAAATAATATAATGCATCAAAAACAATAGTTTGGGATCAATTTTTAACACAAAATTAATTACAATCACAAAAGCCTTGAACCCATTATAAAAATTCTGTTAACTAAATAAAAATAAGCAATCTTAACCTTAAACAAATAATATAAATTTGACGGGTTTAAAATCGATTCAAAACTCGTAATCGGAAATACATTGTCTTTTCAGTAATACAAAAAAACCGTTATCGTCCTAATTCGAAAGTTTTAATAACAACGCAACAAACAAGCAATAAATATTCTTATTTATTTCAAAGCGTTTAAAACACTTATAGATGCGTGAACATGCATGCTTTAAACGATAGTTTATACATACTTTCAGTTTAGATATTGTTCCCATTGGGCCGGCTTTTTGATGGTGGAAAGGTCAAAATTTTGGTGGTCGTAGAGTTGTACTGGAACCCTCAGCATAATCATCAGCTCCAAAGGCGGAGATGAATTATGAAACACGAGCTGAACACATGATTCTACGGTAAACACGTTAGCGAGGTTTCCAATGAATTTTCGAGACATTTACGGAATGGGATAATTTCTGTGAAGTTAATTTCATTGAAAACTACCACCGGGTCTTTTGGAAAACACCCTCAAAAAGCTATGTAACCGTATTTACTTGAGAACTACCGTTCTAAAAAGAAATCTTTGTGATATAATAACTAGGTTTCTCCTACTTTATTTGAAATTTATCAGGTAGAATCTTTTAAGGATACCCAAGAAACAAAATGAACTGAAAAAAATATGCAATTAGAAGGTATTACGCACAATAACGGAAAAGAGCGTTCTCGCTGGTGTCAGCAAAAACAAATTAAACTCAATAGCTTTAACATAAACAGAACTTACTTAGAATATTGAATTACAATCCACATCTTTACAACTAGCATGAAATATTTACGACTGACAAAACCAATTAATTATAAAATGCAGTCAGAACTTATACTAACAATAATAAAACTAAATGAACTTAAGTACATTTGTGCTTAACAGCTATTTATAAAACATAATTAAGATGAATTTAAAAGGTTAAATAACTAAATAAGAAGACTAGCACCTTTAACCAATAATATATTTTATTACGTATTAAAACCTACTAATTTTTGAAAACATTATTAAAGTATAACCAATAAACTTAATTGAAATACAGTTGGCTCTAAGAAATCAAAACAATTACTTAAAAAAGCTTTATATAATGATTTAGATTAAATAGTTTTATAAAATTCATTAAATTAAAAAAATGAAAAATATTGTTTTTAATTATTTGATTTTAACTCGTTTACGAACAACAAATAAATGAGTTAATTAAAATTTGCTTTTGTTTTAGTTGTGCCTGTTTCATTGTGTTGTACCTACCTTCAGATAAGTCAATTAAGAAGGTAAATGCGTAGGAAGCAAATTATGAAACACAGTGGAAACAAATGTCGATAAATTTTGGCTGTGTAAAGACACAAACAGCGATAACAATAAAGAGGGCAGTGGAGACCTTAGTAACGTTACTGAGGGAAAATGTATGAGTGAATGTCATGCCATACCTAAATCAATATTTTTATATTTTAACTGTTACACTTTAGTTAAAAAGTTTCTTATTTACGTGTTAAAAATTTCATAATTTAACAAATGTTGACAGAAAAACACGTGATAGACAATAACCTGATGTTATTTTTTAATTGCTTTGTATTCAAAGGAAGGTTTATTAAATCTTTATGGTAATCTCGAAAAGTAACTGTTAATTAATTATAAAATCGATTGTTGTAACAGAGTATTTTACGATATCTTCCGTAACTTAATTTACTCGCTCCCTATATCGCAGTTCAAATTATAAAATTGTAAAAGAGAAGTGTAAATGTACGAAGTGATTTCACAAAAACAAAGATTTTTTTATTTCATTTTTTTTCCTTAAAAAATAATTACTTACTAGTTTTGAATTTAAAATTTATTTTAGCAATTGTAGTAATATATCATATATTTTTAGGTTGATTAATGCGGGAGTAAGCTTTTTTAATTGTAGAATTTTTATAACCAATTTTAAAATTTTCATTCGATCAATTTTTTTTGCACATTTGTATTGCTAGCTTTTCTGCTAAGTTGAAACTTAAAATACCGACTTTCAACTCGATTAAAAATCAGCAAATACATCAAATAATAAGTCTAATGTTTTAAAGAAAAACCACAATTAAAATTAAAATTCAAATATATATATATATATATATTGTGTTTGATGTTTTCACGAGTAAAATTATTATTATTATAAATTATAAACACGAGAAGAAATCCGAAAATCTGTTTTAATTTATAATAATATATATATATATATATATATACGTATACATCTATCCTTGCTGGACCCGCCATATTCTTCAGACTACCTCAGACCTACTAAAACTAATCAACTTATATCTGTATATGTTATCAATACGGATTCTATTTAATAATAATAATCTTGTTAAAAGTTGAGGGGTAACAAATTCTCAAAAAAATATTTTTTACTACGTTTAATAAACGTTTTCAAATCCAACACATAACACCGTTTTTTCACACCCTTTTGTATATAATTGACATAGCTTACCAACGTTTTCAGTTCCAGCAATGTTGACAAGCGTACGGGTCTAGTATGCTGGTTGTACGTTTACATAAAGTATTTTTTTAACGGGAATATAAGAATTGCTGTTGTTAAATAGTTTGTTCAAAAATTGCATGAGTGCAGTTACAGAATAAAGAAATTATTATTTTTTATTGACGTCAAGTTTAACTATTATTTCACTTTAATAGCTTTTTAAAGAGTTTCTTGAGGATTTTACGTGGAACATCAAATTTGAAGTAAAACTTAAAAATTATTTTTAAATTGATTTTACTCTCAAATGATATCCAAGATTTTGTTTACGTTCATACAAGAAACACAAACTTTTAAATATTATTTTCTTATTGTAACAAATTAGAGTAGTTTGAATCATAAACTAAATAAAATTAAATTGAATTGAAGTTTTGAATATAAAATACACAATTTTTGTAAATATTTTGTCGCCATTGGTGAATTTTGCAACATCGTTCCCTTTTGTTGTGTTAAAAGTCAAATGTTTTTTCTGTAGTTTGTTGACTAAATGCTATGTTATGGCTATTAAAGTACTTTTTTCGAGTTATGCCGATGGTCGTTGAGTTTCTTAACGTTTTGTTGATGATGCTGTCACCTCTCAGAAATTCTTCTAGAACTGATGTCGTCCTTTGTTCTTTGTTGTATATTAAATTGGTATCTCATTTAGCTGTTCTTGCGTATAGGTTACGTTTGTGGTTGGTCGATCGATTCTTCTTTTTTTTGGGTTTGGATTTTTGTCAATGTCACGAAGTGCATAACAGTTTTTCAGAACAAGTTCTTGACGTGTTGTTTCTTTTGCAACTGCAAATATCAATCGACGTGTGTTCTTTTCCAATAAACTGAATGTGTCAGTTGGTTTTTGATTGTTCGTTTATTTGCACATCTAAGAAATTTTCTAGCACAGCTAAAGACATAAAAACTACATTTAACCTAACTTCATCAACATGCCCTTCTTAGTAGTAATTTTGAAAGTACAATGATTTTTGTCCGATAAAAGAATATGAAGAAATTGAATTGATAGTTAATTTAAACAATAACTTTATTGGGTCAGACGTGGTACCATCTACATTGTTAAAGTAATGCTGCTCATGCTGCGCGGGTATCATTAAAAATTTGATAAACACATTTGTATTCACCGGAAACTTTTTTTTAAAGGCACATACGATTCCAGTATTTAAAAAGGAAGACAAATACGATTTAAATAATTATAGTTTCATATCATTATTATTCTTAATAAAGAAAAATTTAATAGATTAAGTCCGTTTCATATATTTATTTGTAAAAATTATTTCTTTCAAAAATAAGTATTCACATTTTGACGATTTTACAATAAGAAATTAGTTGTGTTTATTCGATTTGGTTGAATAGTTCACCATATTATTTTTTTTTATTGGTTAAACATTGGCTGAAAAATGATTATTTAGAATGTAATGATAGTAAACAAAAACGCAAAACGGCGAAAACTTGAAAGTACCTTAGCCATTTGAAAATGACAATTTAACGACAGGGGCAAAGAAACGATAACCTTCTTGTCTTGTACATAAAAATGTAAAAACAAGCTATTTTTAAATACCAATTTTAAAAAACGTTTTAATGTATATATTTTATTTAACTTTACTTTTCATTTTAATTTTTGAATAAAATGTTTTTTTGCAAATATAGCAAGATCGGCCGTTCTAAACATGTAAATCTAAGAATCTTATAAACAGAAATTCGTACTTAACACCAATACCGACAAAAATACAAAACAAAGATGTTTCTTACAAAATGCATCTTGCGTTCAAACGTCACTGCATTCAAACTTCTCCACGTCCATACGTTTCGCGTTCAAAAGTTCCTGCGTTCAATCGTCTTTTCGTTCAAACGTATTGCGATCAAAAAGCTTGCGTTTAAACAGGCCATTCCGATAAATAACGTATTAATTATAAAAACGGCAAATTTCCAATTTTTTTCCACTTCCATTGTGCACAAGATGCTACAGTAGTTGTTAATGTGGCTCAGAAACTGATATAAAAGTGGTTCTCTAAAATTTAATATGGTACCGTCTAAAAATGGAACAATTTTTATTTCCTAAAACAGATGCAACACCAACGCCTTAAAAAGTTCACTAAATAGAATCTCAGTATAAAGTATACATCAAACAAACAGATCACAACATCCAATGCAGTATTTAAAAATATTAACTACATACTAGACTGGAGCACATAACAATACATCAAATAAAAGTACAATCCATAACATCAAGTACAATAAAGTAAAGTGCTATTCAAAAGCACACGCTGCTATCCAAAAATTATCAGGAAATCTGTCAACATTATTTACTGCACTTAAAAAGAAAGAATAAGTACTGGTTCAAAAACACATGGAAAGTGACAACATTGAGCAAACTTGCGGTTATACCGATCGACCAACTATAATTATGACGGATACGATGTTTAGCAATTTTTTCAGTATTTGAACATGCACGTCCTGGAAGCTGTACCAGGCAAATCAGTACTCAAAAAAATGAAAATGGTAAATTTTGTTATGTTTTTACTGTGCTTCTGTTACTTTTGTTAATTTTCTTACTAATATACTCTCGCATATTTTAGCTATGACAAAGAGCATGAAAATTTCTCTCTCTCTGCAGTGTCTTTTATCGTTTTTTTATGCTCTGGTATTATGATTATCTCCTATACTTTTGATATTTTTCTTTCAAGTTAAATAGTTTTGTTAGCATTTCAAGACCTTCGTTATTTCTGTCGTTGCTGGTCATATCAGCTACTATAATTTTTTTCACTTGTTTACAACATATATTACTTTCTTCCTTGTGCTTTATGTTGTTTTTTATTGTCTTTTTCTTTTTTGGGGTCTCATATGCTTGATCTGACACTAACATTTCATAAAAATACTCCTTACAACCTTTTATAATGAGTTTTTTTCTGATATTTTTTCATGTTTACTTTCTTACTTGAGTTTTACTTTTTGTATCGTTTTAACGACACTATAAAATAATTTTTAGTTTCCAAAACAGTTTGTTCAATTTTCAATCATCAATACATCATTTCCTCCAAGATTATTTAGCCATAGCTTGCTTTTTCTTTAAAAGAGGATATTACACGTACAACGATACACACTAATAACCTCTTGTTTTACGCTATGTTACGATTAAACTTTTTTATAAACGCGACAGCTCCTTTGATGTATTGTTTGAGATTTTTGGTAATATACTATTTTTACCATTTTTTGTGAAGTTAAACTTGACATGTAAGAGTCAAACAAAAATTTGTCATAATAAAATTTTGCATTCATTTTTCAGTTTACTACCGTTTTAACAACTTATTCTTTATATTTTTTCTTATTTTAAAGTTTTAGTTCAGTTTTGCCTTTTTTGTATTCTTTTCGTTTATATTTTTTTAATCAAAAAGTAATTGTAATTGTCTCCATACTAGTTTTGTTTACTTTCATTAAATTCAAATGGTATATTTTGCGAATTTACGATCAAACTAAAGCTCACTTATTTCAATACCAAAAAACACGTTGTCAATAAAAAAAAAACAATTTTTGTTTAAAAGTTGTCATTGTCATAAATTGGGTAGATTTGTTCATATTAATAATTCAAATTTAAAAATAAAATGTATCAGTTATAACAACATTAACATAAATAGTTTTTCAAATCATGGCAATAACTTTTAAATAAAAAAAGCACGTATCGTATTACTACTTTCGGTTAAATATCGTTTGTAAAACTTTAAAATAGTATTAAGAATAAATAACAATGTTGTCACGTTGTGGATTTGGAAACGTCGATTTCATGTATCCACTTGTATGTAAAGATATACAAATTAAACGGAGCGCCGCCTAACAAAGTTTGCTAGAACTACTTTTGTATATGTGTATATGTGTTACCTCCAAATCAAGCCCACCGTCAAATTGATTTTTTTTATTTTTTTGGATATATCACGTCACAATCAGTCTAAATAACAAGAAAACTTTGTCAGGCCCAGAGGTGGGTTTGACAACGTAAGATTTGGTCTAGTAACGCCGGTAGAACATATCAAATTGGGACTGTGTAAGCGGTTTTATACGTCTATATATATATATATATATATATATATATATATATATATATATATATATATTTAAAAATGTTGAAGTGCTTAGAAAAAAAACAGACAAAAGAAATTCCAGAAGAGTGACAAGAAAATATTATAATACTAATACTTATTTTTAAACTATATATGAAATTAATAGAAAGAAAGTTACGAATATGTATTGAAAACAAACCCGAACTAAACTACAGCGTCTAGAGCAAGACAGTATACAGGATAATATATTACAAAATATAATTAAAAAACTTAAGAAAAAGGAGAAAAACTTTTCACTACTTTGATTGACCCATGAGCTGCTTTCGACTCAATACATAGAATAATAATACGGAAATACTTAGAACAATTAGAAGCACAAAAAAAATAGTAGAGGTTATAAAAGGTATGTACAATAAAGGTAATAGTCGTTAAAATAAATGGAAAACAGTGACTCGGTATGGATGAAAGAATAAAACAAAGAGACAACCTAAAGCCACTGTTATTCATATAAAGACAGTAATAAACAATGATATGATACAATAATTTAATTCTAGTAAAAACTGACTGCCTTCTATATGCTGATGATATAGTAGTAGTATTCGATAACCGTTAAAGCATTAGTGAAACTGGTGAAAATATCTATTAAAAAAAAATAAAAATTAAGAACGGAGACAAACATAAATAAGTGCAAAACCATATTAATAATTAATAAGGTAAAACAGGAAAATAGTGATATACACATCAAAAGAACAACCTATAAGTACTTGGGTACTATAATATCTAAACATGGGAGTATAAAATAAAATCTTAAGCTTTCGCGGTTGTTATGTTTATGATTATAAGCGACTTTCGGCTTAGACCGCGTCGTAATAACACACCTAGACTTAGGCTTGGTCCTAGTCTCTTCTTGAGAGCCAAAACAAAAATTAGAACTTGGCCTTTGTCGTATTGTCGTTCGTGAACCCAAACAAACTGACGTTTCGCAAGACATTGCAGCTTGCATCTTCAGAGTGGTAAATGTCACTGAAAGAAAAAGTGTCAATGACGATATTTATACCAATAGCGATTAGCGTGATTAACGGCAATACGGCAAAGGCCAAATTCTACTTCTTGTTTTGGCTCTCAAGAAGAGACTAGAACCAAGCCCAAGTCTGGGTGTTTTACTACGACGCGGTCTAAGCGGAAAATCGCTTATAATCATGGGAGTATAAATTTAGATATAAATAATTCAATTAATAAAGCGTGGAGATCTACGAATTAAATAAAACAATATTTAGAAAACGGGAGGTAGAAAAAAAAATAAGAATATATAATACAGTGCAGTGTTGACAAGCCCAATAGGCAAAACACACACGTTAATTATTAGTGCTTTGGAAATTAAATTTCTCAGAAAAATCACGAAAAAAGCTGGATATACTATATAATAAACATATAAATGGCCCAACATGAAGTAATTACTAGTCACTAAGTCACTAAAGAGAGGAAACACAAAAAGAAAAACAGACTAAAAATGCATAAAAAAGAGACAGAACAAGGAAAAGAAGAATTCGGTGACCAAGAAAAAAGTTCTTACATAAAATAAAGGAACTTGGTTAACAAAGAGAAAAGAGGAGAGAAGAAGTAAAAATGCTTGCAAAGAAGGAATGAAGAAATTGAGTCAACCAGATATAAGAAAAATAATCCGGCATAAATAATAACTAATAAGATTAATAGCAGAAAAAGAAAAAGCTAAACCCATCTTTTTGTTTATTGTCTTTTCTAATTTCTAAAAGTTTGTTAATTATTTTTGGTAGTTTTTGTTACAAACACTAAATTTACAGTATTTGCAATTATTTGTCTTTTGCAAGTTCACGCTTTGAATTCTTTAATACCTGTATTTTTTTATTATTTTTAGCGATTGTTTGTTATTTATCTTTTTCTTGTCAATGCTGTTTTGTTTTTTTTTTATTTCCATTGTTTCCCTTGTTGTATGTTTTGTGAGTTATTGTTCTCTATTATTTAGTTTGTTGAACACTTTTGTTTTAAGCTTTTTTTATTAGTCTTATTCATTTTGCATAATTTTACAATATTTACTTTTTTGAATGGTATTTTTTTAAATTCGTTATTATGCATTAGTGCATTTTTTTCTGTCGAGGTTATTTTTCTGTATATATTTGTTAATTGTGGTTGTATAGATTTCAGATTTTACGTAATTTTTTTCTATTTTTCGCTAATTTTCCGAGTTTTTGTGTTATAAACAATTATCCACTTAATAAATCAATAGTGACTCTTTTATCCATGCGGTGGCGTTGATCACCAATTTTGCAAGTTATTAATAAATTTTAGATGATAAAGTCAGCCAGCTTTAAATTATATATTCACGTATCAATAATTTGCAATCAGAACTAAAAACTAAAATATAATTCTGTGAGATAAAAAGATAAAATCAGTCATTAATCAATTTTAATAGACTTACAAGAACGTTTGTGATTCATATGAGAATAACTTGAACTGAATTTTTTTTAATTGTCTTCTAATAAAAATATTATTAAATTAATGTGTATACAAAAAAATATCACTTTTTTTAATTATGAAAAGCACGTTTTTTTCATTCTTTGAAGAATTTAATAAATCAAACGCTGTAAATCGGCAATTTAAACATTTTTGCTGTACGTTTAAAAAAACAAGATTGCATGCCTGCAATTGATTTTTTAATGATTAAGAGTACAATACAAAAACACAAAAAAAAATTCAAACAATACGATTATACTCACGTTTAGATTATTTGTTATAAAATAAATAAATATAACGAATAATGCTCAAAGTAAATAAGAAAAGTGGCTTTCACTCGTTTTTCTTAATCTTTTTACCACATTGGTCAATAAAATGAAAATAAATAATATATAATACCAACCTATTTTTAGTACAAAAATTGATAGGATTTGTTATTTTTTTCTCTTTTTTTCTAAGCCGTTTCTGAAAATCTCCTTTAAAATTATTTAAGATTATAAATAAAAAAAGAAACGAAAAGATTTATCTTAAATTTTCGCTAATCTATGTATGAAGGTAATTTAAATAGACACATGCGATATTAAATAGTTATTGTTATTCTCGGCGTCAGTAACGTAATCCGAACTAATTCTGAAGTTTATATTATTTATTCCTTTTGTCAGTGCAGTAATAGTTTGAATGTGAATAATTGTTATTATTAAGTTGATTTAATGAACTATACAGAAATGCAAATTAACAAGTTTAACCCTTAAGACGCACGGGGGTCTAATTGACCTCCAAGCATTTAGATTACTCTATAATATTGTTAAATTGTAATTTGGCGTTGGTTAGTAAACCCGATTTATTATAACGATAGGAGAATAAAATCATTTGCATGCAAATTCGTATGCTAAAGTGCATTTCTTCGTTTCTATAACGTTCAACATAATAAACAGGAGTTTCAGGACAATATGTTTAAATTAAAAATGCAGTTTAATGAAATGTACAGATGATAGTTATTGTTTGCAACGCACGCATAAATAAAATTTTTAATGCGTTTCTGTGTTTGCGATTGCTTCCGAGAACAATAAAAAATCGTCTTTAACGTGGAACGATATGCACTAATGCAAATTATCAAAGTATTTACATTATAAAAAATGGAATTGACGTGTTTACATAAGTTGTTCATTTAGACCGAATTCTGCGTTCTCTGTGTTCGCTTGTATGCTGCACCAGAAAAAATAATTTAATTTTTATAAAGAGTGTGTCTTTTGATAATAAAAAAACATAATAAATAAATAGTTTGATAACATTAACATTGATGGAAATGCATTGTTAGTATATTAATTCGATGGTTATTCGATCAAACCTACATATGCATTAAGAAAACGTGTTGGTGCATGAAATATGCCACCATGTAGTATTCCATCCTATAATTTACTCAACTTACTGTATTAATAAAAATGTTTTATTCTTCTTTCACTGTTTGTGGTACTCATTACTTATATTTGCATTTTTGTAACAATTAATCAATAAAAATGTAAGATGTCAACGTTCTCGCAAGTATCCAATGTTGTTATTTCTACAACAAATAAATTAAAACAAATTTAGATATAATATAATTTATTTCTTTGTATCAATTTTTTTAATTGGTATGTTTTATAGGAAAAACCTGTTTTTACACTTGCGATATCCACTTTTATAAAATTATGGTGATTTGTAACTTTTATTGTTACCAGTTAATTATTAAATACAAAGGACAAAGTCATGAACGATACCCAGCCCACTTATACAAGATCGGGGTATTAGAGGACCTTTTATGCTCAAATTGTGGCTACCAAACATGAGACTTAAACCACATATTTTTTAACTGCAATGCACATAAAATTTACATCGACAAACCAATCAAAAAGCTAAATGCCTAAACAAGGAAAATATTCCAAATGAAAAAAGAAGTGGGGATAGACACTCAAAAAAAGGACGCAATCCGAAAAATTTTGAATAGTCAGCCTGCAATGGAGAATCACTATAATAGAAATAAGTCTAAACGAATTATTTATCGTCTGAACTTAATATAAAAAGTTATTTACGATGTACAACTCCACAGCATTAGAAACATCAAGAGTTTCACTGTCTACCTTCAAAAGATTATTTCATACAGAATACAATATTGGTTTTTCGTCAGCAGCTGTTAACGCCTGCGGAACTTGCATGAATTTAAGAAATACAACAAAACTAAAGCAAAGAGATGAAAAAGCAAAAGTATTGACTGATCTACGTATTTATAAATTACGTTCAAACGAATTTTATAAGTTGGGAAATGAGGACGTGCCTCAGAGTCATTCTGTTTTGACCGGCAACAAGTGCACCCATTTCCAAAATCTCCGATGCAAGATGCCTTTTATTTAAGGCAGATCAGTTTTTATACCTTTTGTTGTGTTGATATGGGATCAAAACATCCTAATTTTTTTACTTGGTGAGAAACGCAAGTTCGCAGAGGAGCAAGTGAAATTTTGTCGGCAGTACTTTCTTACCTACGTTTCTTCAATTTTGATAACTGTAAACTATTGAGACTATTCTGCGACGGCTGTGCAGGTCATAATAAGAATTCATATATAGTACATACGCTAGCTTACTGACAATGAAGCACCACTCTCAGTAACCGAAATTATCTTACACTTTCCAGTTCGCGGGGATAGTTTTCTTCCAGCTGACAGAGTATTCGGAACAGTGGGAAAGATTCTAAAAAAACTTCAAATTAAAACCCTTTCCATTGGGAAATCAGATTACCGGTTAACAGAAACATAATGTAAAAATCCTACTTGAAAAACAATTTACACACAAAAATACCAAATGGGAAGAGTTACCAGATGACTGCGACGTCCATGTCTAATATTCGTTTTGCGTAATTGACCTATTTTCTGTTATTAAAAAGAGTTCATACTTTGTGTTATATATTTATGTTTGTGGTTTCATATTATATCCAATAAAATTGAATTTCGTTCGATACTTCTGAGTTTCAATAGTATTACCGAAAAAGTTCATACAAAACTAAACATGTCCATTTCTGTGGTTACACAAAACTAAACACTTCCAAGAGATTCATTCAAAACACATATACATCTCTTTTTGGCGGTTCTCTCAGTAGCACCCTGCAAACTAAACAAACGCATAAATGAAAAACTTAAAAAACATTGATAGTTCTTGCGCAATAAGTTTTTTGTCTCTATCTCAATATTAATGTCTTTGGACATGTGCAACTTTGGAAAAACAAAAAAAACTATTGCAAGTTTTAATTTTTGATAATTCCAGTGTAGTACAATGTGGTGAGAAAAGCTCGGCTTGTGAAACATCGACGACACCAAAATCATCCACAATAAAAAACTGTAATACAAAAGTATCCCCTGAAAACCTAAATTCTCACATAAAATCAAAACTGTATCATCTCTGATGATGAAAATATAATTTGAAAATGATGCATTTTTTGTTTTCAGAAAACTGCAATTTTCAAATTTGGACTCTGAATTAAAAGGTATGTAATACATCATTCACTATTTTTATAAATCTCTATTCGTAAGATTTAGTAATTTTATTCTTAAAATTAGATAGTACTAAGCGTTGAATTAACATTTTGTTTCTATATATTGCGGTGATATGGTTACTTTGTTTTAATAAATGATAACGAAAACACGCATGCCGGTTTTTGCTCAGAGGTTCAATTTCGTATTAAGGCGGGAGATTCAAACATTAAGGGGAGGTTTACTTGGATTTGGCTAAAAAATAAGCAAATTTTGACGTTTTTTTGTGCCAGAATAAAAATACTTAGAAACTTCTGATTTTGATCATTATATTCGTCAAGAATTTAGCAATAAATCATATTTTTTTTGAAAATTTAAAAACAAAATGGTGTTTTACAATGGCGGTTCGCATGGACTGCTATTGACACAAAACTGATCCACAACTTCGAGCACTCGCCCTCTGGTGGTGAATTGAAATCAAAAATATTTTTTGCTATTAAAGTTTATAAAATTCTTTATGACTTATACCTAACTAGAATGAAATTGGACCAAAATTAGCAAAAATATGGACACTAGAACATAAAAGTTAATTTTTTACCTCTTTTTTTTTAATTTAAACTCACTTAAAAAATATTGATTAATAATTTTTTTTTTTTTATTTTAGGTATAAGTCATACAAAAAACTATATTCTTTAAGGCATACTTTGCAGAATGTAAATCAAACGAATTGTTCAAGCCCTATGCTCGAAGTTGTAGTAAAAAATGTAGTTTCGAGAAAAACGCGTTTAAAGTTGTGGTAAAGTTTAACTTGGGATTATTTTCTCGTTTGCACAGCAAGTATTAGTTACTATACGTTTTCGGGGTCGCTGAATACAAATCTTAAATCAAATTTGCAAAATTAAAAATGGCGGATCCAATATGGCCAACCAAAGAATTTTTGTTCACTAAAATTTAAAACAAAATTTTAACTTATGGGTTTCTGCGGTCGGCAAAAGTAAATTTATTATTAGATGTACTAAATTTAAAGTAAAAGATCCTAAATGGCAGATCTGAACATAAAAGACTTATTTTTTTAACCGTGAAACATATAAATTGAATAATATAAGTAATAAAATTAAACTTATATCAGAAACTTAGTCGGCTATTCCTGGACCGTACAAGATTCCTTCTTCGATTTCGAAGCGTTCCTGGTTGGCTTTTTCTAGCAGACGTTGAGCTATGCGGGATTCTCGAGCAGCGGCCGATATTTTCCGTTCAGCTGCCAGAATCCTTATTTCATCGGCTTCGGTGGAGTAGCGGCGGGCTTCGATGCCAACACCGATTCCCAGTGCGTTTAAAATCTTTAGCAAAGACGATCTCCCTTCGTTGAACAGGCTCGCAGCAATGTATGTAGAAATTTCGACCACTTTAACTCCGCAATGTAGATGTTTTGGAGCCATTTTCCACACTGTAGAATTAAAAGACTCATTGCAGTTTTGTGTGTTTGCACCAATGCACCGTTCTAGCAGGTCATCGGCAGAGAGAGCATCGTAGATTGGCTTGATGGCTTTTTTAACCTTTTCATCGAGTGGAAGGGAATGTTGAAAGTTCTCCAGTTTTCCTTCTTTCTCCGCAACTCGCCACTTACACCAGCTCTCACTTCCTTCCGGACACAAATGGTGTTGCGGATTTTCATTTGTCGAGCACTTATGATAATAAGAAGCCCAAATGGCGTCTTTCATCTTGGCAGCTGAATCAGGGTTGCGTCGAATTGCTAGTCCATAATAGAGCGTCAAATCTCCGACAAGTTTGTCCGTCAATTTTCCAGACCCCTTTCCACCAAGCCCTTTTGTTTCCTTTTTTAACTTTCGAAGTCTAGTTCCCATCCGCTTTTGAACGTGGCCTACGCATTCTTTTTTGGATACCGGGCAGTCATCATATGGATCCATGTCAACGATAGCCTTATATGTTTTCGTGTCTCCATCGCCAATGTAATTTTTATATTTCACACCCAGGAGATCCTCTGATCGCAAAAACATACTTTGTACGCCGTCCACCTCCATTTTTCCCGCACTGCCGGTGTGATTTGCAGTGCAGTCGTCGATGTGATTGTCGCTCCATTCTTCGTACTCCGGCGTCCCTTGTTTCGTTGCCCAATTAGAGCAGGCTTGGCAGTAAGATGATTTTGCAATCACGTCCACAATTTTCGCCGTGTATTTTCCGATGAGTGAGACGATTCCAAACAACGACAAAAATCCTCGCTTTTTCCACGACCCATCTCCGGAAACAGTCAGGTGCGTTGGCTCGTTCCCAGCTGCAGCGTTTGCGATAATTTCTTCCATTACGGCTTTCTTTTGAACCACTTCAAAAATGGTCTTCGATGCGGTGTACAAATTGTCTAAGAAGTTGTAGTACATTGTCGTGCTGAATGAATTCTTTATGTCCAGGATAGAACAAAACGTCTTTATACTCTGTAGTCCGCATCCTAAAATGCGGAACGCAAACATAAGTCGCCGGTTTATTTCATAGACATTCTGTGACATCGGAGATGACAGTATTTGACGCCTGTCGCACGGACAATCCACTATCAATTTAAACCCTACTCCAGGTCCTGCAGTGCGACCGAACTTGACGACACCGGAACACGACTTGCACACGAGAAACTCACTCAAAGCGTTGAAAACCATTAGAAAGTTACATATGACATAACTAGAGTTTGCGTCAATTTCCACATCATCGTGGTCAATGTTTTTTAGTTTTTTCGCTGATGAACTGACGTAATCCGCATCTTTTTTAGCCGTAAATTGATTTCCTTGGAAATGTTTTTTCCGACCCTGAGAAAGTGCTGGTCTCGTTTTCGACATTTTATTGAAATGACAAAATATGACAGCGAAAAACGTTAGCAACAACTGCAGGTTCTCGTCGGTTTTACTTTGTTTTTGTAATAAAAATGTGCATGCTCGATTAAAAAAATGACCATATAAAACATGAGAAAAAAAGGTTTTATTCATATTTATTATTTACATCGGTCTCGTAAGCTACAACATTAGTTTTTTTAAGAATAAAATATAGTGTTTTCCAAATGTTATTCTTAGACAAATTTATAAACACGGGTCTAATGAAGGCGGTTATTTCTATTATGTTTATTTCATCTCGGCATAGTTTATGACACCTCTTATTGAGAGTTATATGACACTTATTACGTTTCTATACAAGTATTACTTTTGGTTCAGTTGTAAAACAAAGAATAATTGTATTTAAATCAATAAATTGAAAATTTTTAAAAATCTATTCTTTATTCTTACCGTAAATTTCTTTTGCTATTACCAAATCATATTCGTTCATTTATATTTTGATAAACTGCACGTTTTAAATAAATACGCTCCCTTCAATTTGGTCCGCGCGGTGAACTGACCTGAGCGTCATTCAGCGCGCGTGCAGTATGTGCGTTCAAGACGCTTTAGTTACATAAATATTTTTCGGATCGAAAAATTCTTTCACACAACAATTCTAGACATATGTAGCTTACATATTATGAAGAAAAAAAAAATTCAATTTTTTAGAAAAAATCCAAGTAAACCTCCCCTTAAACCAAGTTCACTCATCTTTATACCAAATTCAAAATAAACTGAATCAACAATTCATTACATTTATCTTACATACAATGAATTTAAACTCAACTTTATACAATGTCTCTAACTAATATTTTTTTTTTTTTTTTTTTTATTTTTTTAATTAAACACCTGTGTTCTCTGTGATCTGCCCAAAGGCAATAAACAGATATTTTTACACTTGGAGCCATGTTTAGATGGCTAGCGTTACATTGTTATCTTACATTAAAGAAACAATTATCTAATTATAACAACTTAATGTTAGTTTTAACATAAAATCCAATAATAAAAATAAAAATAATATAAAAATAAATTAACAAATTAAGATTTCAAATTAATGTTACAATTCTAGTTAATAAAAAAAATAAATAAATATGTATAATTTACATTAAAGTATTATCTATACTGTATATCTAAAGGACTGCATCGTTTTAGTCGACGTTGCGATTGACTGTTATCCAGTAGATTTACGGCATGAGGATTAGGATGAATTTCCAGTCTACTCAGGTATTTTTCGCTTAGTATTTTTGCCACTTGCTGAACATACGGCAGTTGGAGATCTTGATGAAGAGACTTATTTGTAATAAACCACGGTGCGTTGGTTATCGTTCGAATAGTTTTGGATTGAAATCTTTGCAATATTTCTATATTAGAAACACTCGCGGTTCCCCATAGTTCTACACCATACGTCCATACCGGTCGCATAAACACCTTATAAATAAGAATTTTGTTTCGTAAAGAAAGGTCCGATTTTTTTCCAGTTAACCACATGAGTTTAGAGTATAGAAGTCCTAGTTGCTTTTTTTTTAGTAAATATATGATGTTTCCAAGTTAGACGCTGATCAAGAATCATACCTAGATATTTTACAGTCTCTGCTATTGGTAGTACTTTCTCATTTAAGGTGACGCTTGGGCAAATTTCTTGACGGAGGGTAAATGTGACATATCGTAATTTCTTTTCATTGATTTGTATTCACCATTTTTTACACCATAGTTGTATTTCATTAAGAGCTATTTGTAATTTTGCAGAAGCACGTTTGGCCAGTGCACTTGTTGCCATTATGGCAGTGTCATCAGCAAAAGTAGCAATAGTTGTTCCTTCTGTGTGTGGGAAATCTGACGTGTAAATAAGATAGAGAATTGGGCCTAGAACACTACCCTGTGGAACCCCAGATTGAATTGAGTACATTTCTGAGGTTTCGCTTTGGTACTTAACTATAAAATACCTTTCCGTTAAATATGATTTTAAAATTTGATAATAAGGAGCAGGTAACTTGTATTTTAATTTGTATAGTAATCCCTCATGCCAGACTTTATCAAACGCTTGACTAACGTCTAAAAACATGCCGAACAATACTTTTTTGAAATGCTTTATTTATAGTGTCGACTATTCTGTGTACCTGTTCAATTGTAGAATGATGTTCTCGAAACCCAAATTGATGATCAGGTATGATATTTAATTTTTCTAACTGGAGCTTTAGTCTTTTTAAGAAAAGTTTTTCAAACAGTTTTGACAACGTTGGTAGCAAGCTTATAGGTCGGTATGACGATAGTTCTTCTAACGGTTTTCCTGGCTTTGGAATAAGAATAGTTATCGACACTTTCCATTGGGATGGAAAATGACCAAGTCTTAGAACAGCATTATATATGTGGGTAAGTGTAACAAGAGCTTCATCAGGCAAGTTTTTAATTACTTTTCCAGTTATAAGGTCATAACCAGGCGCTTTTCTTGTATTTAAGTCTTCTTTTATAGTTTGCTTTACTTCTGTTAGTTTTATTTGTTTTACAGGTAGTGACATTTGGTAAGGTGATTTTAAATAAGACTTTATAGTATTTTCTTCATCATATGAAATTTCTGATGCCAAAGGTTGAAAAACATTTGCGAGGTGTTTGGCAAATACTTCAACTTTTTCACTATCTGTTCTAGCCCAGGTTCTGTCAGATTTTCTTATTGGTGGTATATATTCTTGCGTTTTCTTAAACTTTGCTGTCGCTTTCCAAAGAGAATATTCTGTCGCTTGCGTTGGTGTTAATCTTTGAAGGTAGCTTTGAATTGCTTGATTTCTTTCCACCATCAACAACTTTTTAAGTTTTTTTACTGCTCTATTAAATTTTTGCTTATCTTGAGGAGCTCTTGAAACCATCCATATCTTTCTTAGTTTTCTTTTTTCGATTAATGCTATTTTTGTTGAAGTAGAGCAATTTTGTTGTTTTATGCACAACTCTTCGTTGGGAGTTGATTTCCAGGCAGTTTGTTGGATTGCTGTTATTAAATATTCTACTGCATCATCTATTTCTTTAGGAGTTTTTAGTGAAGTTTTAATGTCTATTTTTTCTTTGAGCAGTTTTCTAAACATTTCCCAGTTAGTTTTTTTATTGACAAGATACAGTGGTTTTGATTTAATAATTATAGTTGAGTTATACGTAATTATTATTGGCGAGTGATCTGAAGACAAATCAAAGTTTTGTTCTGCTTGTAAATAATGTTCAGGTATGCCTTTGACGATACAAAAATCTATGACGTCAGGAATTTTTTTCCTATCACTCGGCCAATAAGTGGGTTTACCAGTAGACAGGACTATAAGATTGTTTTTTTCTATAGATTTTACCAATTCACGACCTTTAGGGGTTGTTAATCGTGATCCCCATCTTAAGTGCTTGGCGTTGTAATCTCCACCGGCTAGAAATCTATTTCCTAAAGTAGTGTAGAATTCTGTGAACTGTTCTTCTTTAATTGTATGTCGTGGAGGACAATACATTCCTGTAACAGTTACTGGTCCATACTTGTCTTGGATGACAACACTTGTTGCTTGAATATATTGAGTCTGAAACTTTTTTGCTTCGTAGTGTTTTATGGAGCTTTTAATAATGACAGCGCTACCGCCGTGTGCTCTTTCGTCCGGATGTTTAGTGTCATATACTTGGTAATTTTTAATTTTAAAGTAACTACGATTCGTAAAATGAGTTTCTGATATTAATGCAATATCGATATCATGAAGTTTTAAAAATGTATTTATTTCTGGCCCGTGGTTACTTAGACCATTAGCATTCCATATTACTATTTTAAGTTGTGAACTCATTAATTAAGTTTATCCAACAGTTTGGTAACAATGTTTAAGAGTGTGTCCATGCGTTGAGCCATCTGCTCAAATAACGTTTCCAATCTGAAGATTCTATCTTCTGAATCTTGGCTTTTAAGACTGTAACTTCTGCGTTACTATTTACTTCTTCTTGCCGTTTTACAGCTGCTGCAAATGATTTTCCTTCGGAAATTTTGCTTGTTGAAATTGAAATTTTTGCTTGTTTTACTTCTTGGGGCTCTTTAGGTCTTAAAGCAGGATATTTTCTTTGTTGAAGGTCTTTATATACCACACAACCTCGGTAGTTTGCTGGATGATTTTGTCCACAAAGAGCGCACTTTAATTCGTTGCGCTCTTTAATCGGACAGGATGTATTGCTGTGCAATCCACTACATTTAAGCAGCTCGTTTGACGTCTGCAAAAATTTTTAGTATGCCCAAGTCTTAAGCAGTTTCCACATTGGGGAATTTGTCGATTTTGACGTAATGGCTCAACTATTATTATGCAATTTTGTAGCTTTTTGATGTCGTAAATAGATTTATTGTTTTCATCTGGTTCTAAATCTACAAAAAACATCGATAAAGGTTTCTTATCGCGACTGCTTTGGCATTGTAAATATTTCTAACACGGTGTCCGTTATTTCAGTTTTTTCATTTTTTAGTTCGTCTATGTTTATAGAGTGGTGAAGTCCTTTAATTACAGGGCGAAAGCTACGCTCGGATTTAAGTTGAAAGGTGAAATATTTTACGTCATTTTTATCTAATTCTTTTACTATAGCTCGATAAACGTCTACATTGTCGGTTATAAGTTTGACCTCATCTTTTCGATTAATAATTTTTAATACGTACTTATTACCTATTAGTTTATTTGAATTTAACATGGGTAGTAACGCCAGTCATGTTGTTAATACTTGCCAGACATAATGGGGGCGGTTTCGTTTTAGCAATATTAATATTTTTAATTTCCGAAAAACTGGAAGAAGTTTCATTTTCAATTTCAGTTATATTTTCCAGAAGTTGAAATTTGTTAATAGGGTTAACAGTTCGTTTGTATTCGGTTAATAATTTTTGACGTGTATTTCTTTCTGTATTTTCTAGGGTGTTTCTTTTATTTTTTTTTTGCCTGAAACAATTTTCCAGTCATTTTCTTGCTGTGTATTAATTTGTGTATGTAATTCACATGTAGATTTGCTATTTACAGTATCTATAACTTTGTTGATTTCATGGCTTGTTCCCGACAACGGAAGAATTAAATCGGTTTGATTTTCATTTTGTGGCGGCGTTCTTAACATTTTTAATATTATTTAGCGAGCCCGGCCGTGACCTTCCGTGAGTGCGATATCACGCGACCGATTAATACTAACGTTTTAGCATTGGTGCCGTAGTCTAACTTTATAAATATAAAGATATTTAATTACTGTACTTACAGTTTATTAAAACACTAATTGTTGTTTGCAAGGTGTAAGATAACACTGTTACACACAATCTATTACATTTACCAAACAATTATTAGTAGCACTTCGATTTATTATTATGTAAAGAACCGTCAATAGAACACAACTTTTTGTTTTCAGAAAACTGCAATTTTCAAATTTGGACTCTGAATTAAAAGGTATGTAATACATCATTCACTATTTTTATAAATCTCTATTCGTAAGATTTAGTAATTTTATTCTTAAAATTAGATAGTACTAAGCGTTGAATTAACATTTTGTTTCTATATATTGCGGTGATATGGTTACTTTGTTTTAATAAATGATAACGAAAACACGCATGCCGGTTTTTGCTCAGAGGTTCAATTTCGTATTAAGGCGGGAGATTCAAACATTAAACCAAGTTCACTCATCTTTATACCAAATTCAAAATAAACTGAATCAACAATTCATTACATTTATCTTACATACAATGAATTTAAACTCAACTTTATACAATGTCTCTAACTAATATGAAAATGGCCATTTTCTCTTTCCTTAATTATTATTAACTTATAATTAACATAAGCCAACCTTAATATTATTCGCGTAACCTTTTCTTCATTAGTATTTGAAGTGAATGTTGATGCATCACATTGATCGTCCCATTTTGTATGTAGGTCTAACACGTTCACGCACTTGTTTATTTATTTATTTGTCGATCCGAATATTGATTGTTTTTCATTTAATTGTTTATTTGTCCTTAATTATTTCGCTGTATTTTTAACTTTATCTTCCACGATGCGGACATTGCACCTTTATTGTTCCCATCTACCACGTGATTTACTGCTTAATCTAGTCTATACACTCTCACCTTTTTTTATCAAAAATGCAGAATTCACAAAAAGATCCTTTATTCCTCTCCGTTGCTTATTTATAACCTTTTGTCTGTCACCAATAAGTTGGCAATTTTTTTTGTTCTTTTTTTTTATTAACTTTTCACTCTTTTTTTTACTTGCTTCTCACTTCCATGTGTTTATACACCCGCACTTTACATTATTATAAGTCCTTAATTATTCATTACTTCTAAAAACATCATAATTTCAGTTATTCATTATTTACATAAAGTTTACCAAATTTTTTTATTCTACCTCTCCTTTTATGCAAGCTTCACATCACCTATGTAATGCATATTGCCTGACCACATTTACAACTATGTCATTGCAATATTTATTTCAAAAATTGTTATAAAATCTAGAGCTTTAATCTAAAAAAAGTTTGTAAAAGAAGATAACAGAACAGAAATAACAATTATAATAATTTGTCTATTAAATATTACTCTAATTCAAACGATAGTTTACATAAAAAGGTTAAAAACAATTGTTTTAAAGAACAAACCACAACAGTAATAACAATTTTATAACAATTTCTTGTCCTTTTAAATCTACAAAGTTTTACAGTTACAAAATAACAAAATGTGAATTTTCGTTATTAATTAAAACACTTTAGTTAATTCATTTTAATCAGTGACAGTATTTTAGTAGTTAATTATGTTGTAATCACACCGCTGTGAAATTTAAATCTCCTTATTTATTAAGGTAAAGTTTTAATTTTCTGAACTAAAATTAAAACAAAAGTTTAGTACAACAAATTTTATTATGCCTATCTAAAAGTATCATTAATTAACTATTATGTAAGAAAAGTATTAGTGAAATGTTAGTTTGTTGTAGATTACTACAAAAATATTTTGACGGTATTACTTTGCATTTGCCTTAATTAAAAATGATGTTATCCGTCAAAACTGTTGTTGTGTATATTACTATCTATCTATCTTGAAATTTAAATTAATTCCATTTATGTTCGAACACAAGTTTGAAACAGATTCAAATCAAGTTTTATGTTGTCATTTGCATATTGGATAAACCGTCTCTAAAGCAACGTTAATTGTTGTAATATATGGAAATCGGCATTTAATAAATACATTTCATGGTACCATTTGATAATTAAAATTGAATTAAGTATAAATATAAAATGATTCTGACGTTTTATTAATAATTAATCTCAATACATTAAAGTCCCAATGTTATTAAACTTATTTTAGGTTTTTCATTATATAAACAATAATCACATTTATTTGTTAAAAATAACGTTTGTGTGCCATGCACTTAATAGAAAAGAGACACATTGTTTAACCAAAGATCATGAAGAAAAGTGCGACTTTTCATGTTAGCAACACTAACTTCGCCATTTAAATTAGTGACACTTTTTTCGTTCATTGTATTTATCAATGTAAATTGTAAATGAAGAATTTTTTTAAATTATTAGATACTACACTAGAAAGTGAGGAAACTGGTCCTAACGTAGACACTTAGAAATCAAAATTTATTACTTCGCTTGGTCCTACTGTCGGTGTTGACGTTTCAGAGGTGGAAGATGACTTCGCAGTCGAATTATTAATTTTATTTTGTTAATTTTTACTTTATTTTTGATGCTATTCTGAACATAGACTACTACTACAACACTACTACGCCGCCCGCCGTGTATCTTAAAAACTTGGATGTCAGCTCTACTGTCAGGCAAAAAGGGCGCTAATGTCCTTAAAAAATGGCTTCTGAAGTTGTTTGGCTCCGGTAGCTCTAAGTACGTAGCAATTTTCTTTGATTGTACTACTCCTCTGTTGTCGAGGACCACTTCATGCAACGCTGCATTTCGCCACGCCCTCCAAAAGATCGTTCGATTGGGCGATTGACCCAACAGAAAATGGCAAGGAGTCAAAGGGGACACATCATTAGGATCTCAAAATCATGGGCTTAAAAGTCTTGAATTCAGGACAGACTGTATTTGTACTAATAGGGTGTACAGTCCCTGATATGTCAAATTGGCATCACGTAATATTTTATGAAGGTGCGATTTGGTTAATTTGATATTGGATTCCCAAGTACCAAACTGTGGTGAATCTGGCGGAATAAAACGCTAACTAGTATCTTCGGACAATAGGTAATTCTCCAATTTAGACTGCGTTTTTTTTTTAAATTTCTTATGCCAAGTTTGGAACACTAGAAATAAATATTTTAAACATTTAAATGAAACCCTGCGAGGTTAGATTGGTATCCAAATCCGAATGCGTTGCCTTGGAATTTATGCAAAGGGATAGGACAATGTAAGCCTTTACTAACTTGTGGCTTGTAGTGCATATGAACAGGACTTCGGTGTAAAAGAAACAGGACCGGTGAATTGTAAGGCCAAATAAGGGCAGATCGCCCATTAAGGTACTAACAACCCTTGCGCTAATCCTAAAACAGACTACGCAATTCCTCGTGATTTGTGTACACTTACTGCGGCCGTAGATAAGCCAAATGTGATCCCTCACCATCGACATTAATTTATTGGCGCCGCAATGTAAATATTTCAGATGATAGCATGTTAATATGAGTTTAGTGAATGCGTGACCTCTAGGTAGTAATAGGGGATGGATTTTATGAAATTAAGAAGCATTTTCCGTTTGTCGATGAGATTACAGTTCAGAATTTTTTCCTAAGGCTTTTATTTATTATTAATCTCGCTTGCCAAACAAGCGTATTGTCAAAATCCAGTTTATGTTAGTAACGAGTCATCAAGTTCGTCAATAGAAAGATTATCGAAGCTCTGGACTGAGCAACATGAAAGCATTTTAGCTCAACTAGTGCAAGATTTGAAGATACGGGAAATTCTAATTTGAAGGAAAATAAACTCATAAATGGAGTCTTTTGTTGAGTATGTGATGGACGGCTCCTCTAGATATTTCTGATGGATTGTCGACACTTTTGCAATGTAACCAATTAGCACCATGAGTTAATTCTTGAATTAACGCAATGCGGTTAGTTACAAAGGTTTTTAATCGATTTGGAGCTGCATATGTAACCAACTCAAAGTTATTTTTGAGTCACTCCAGTAGAAAATATTTTTATTCCGCTAGAAAAAATAGTCCGTATCTTGCCTGTAAGTTTGGCTAGCAAAACGCCTGCAGATAATTCCACACGAGGAAGTGTTGCTGATTTGAAAGAAACACCGCAGCTTTTTGAACAAAGAAGTCGCACTCTTACAATATCTGAAACGAACGCAACGTATGTACATGCAAGCCTCATAAGCTCCAGTGCTAGTGTTGTAAAAACCATGTAATTCAACAAAAAGAACTTCTGTCGATAAAGCCGCAGTCACACTGCAGCCACAACCAACCACTACCACCAGCAACCATCAACTAAAATGTTTGTATGCAGTCACACTGCAGCAACTAGTGACCACCGATATCGTATCATATTTTAAATTTGGTGCTTACTCGTCTACAGTACATAATAGCCAACCTTAACAACTTACTGTAGGCTTGTGTAAGATTTGTGCTGTAGCAAAAAAGTATTTATTTTTTGGCTGTAGGTTATCGATTTGTTTATGTGCTGCTTGTTACATGTTAATATTTGTACAATGATATCTGCACACTATACAGACGATTGCTGAATTGTATTACATATGGAATAAAGTAAATGCAAACTGGCGAAACATGTGGGTTCGGGCTATTTTTCTTGAAACGAAGCAGTTAGGAAAATGCCACCAATTAGTACCCCAACTTGTAAATGACGAGGAAACATTTTATAATTATTGTAGGATGAGCAATTCGTCATATGATAAGCATCAATTTGTTTAAATAAACTATAATAATTATTTGAATAATTGTATTTTAGGTACCTGGCTACAGGCGAGTCATTTCATTTAGCTTCATTTAGAATTAGTCATAACTGCATATCTCTAATTGTTACTGAAATGAAATTTATGAACCTCTAGTGTATAAATACTTAGAATTTCCAAATAAAACTAAATTTCAAAAAATTGCAGATGAAATTTATAGAAAAAAGAGGTTTCCGAATTGCATAGGGGCAATTGATGGCAAACATGTTATAATTATAAATTATACCACTTCATTGTTTTAATAGCAGCTGTAGATGTGGAATATGAATTTATTATGATTGATGTCGGCAGTTATAGAGAATTCAAATCAAAGATTGCTAGTTGTCTTGACTGGGGATGAAGCATTTCCTTTATCGGAAAACTTAATGAAACCATATCCACGTCGTGATTTAGATGAAAATAAGGGAGGTTACAACTACCGTTTGTCTTATGCTCGACAGTTTTGGTATTTTAGCTGCCAAAGTCAGAATATTCAAAAATAGTATTATACTGCGCCCTGAGAAAGTGGATAAAATAATATAAGCTGCATGTGCATTACACAATATGATCAAGGTGGAAAAAAGTGTCAATGTCAATCTGTCGATATAATTAAAGGTGATGATCCTATACAAACCATATGCACATCAAATAAAAATCAATTATGAACAGCAAGGAAAATAATGTAAATTTTTAATTATTTTAGTGGTGTTGCTGCTGTAGATTGGCAGCACGAAAGAATACATAGTGGTAAGTAAAATAAATTTCAACAGTGAACTATTAATTAATCATATACGTATACCTACATGTTTCATATAACATAAAAACTGTCTTTTGTTTAAATAAGTACTTATTAACATTTTCTTGCTGTAATGATACACTATAAAAAATAATTTCAAATTTATGAAAACACAAATTTATTTAGTCCTAGTTATCAAAAAATTTATCTAAATTATTTAACATACAAAATTTAAATTTTCTTAAATCATTTGGCAACAACTTATACATATCCTCCAACAAACTTGTTAACAAAGGTTCATTGGCTGATTTGTCTACATTTGTAGTTGCTTCCTTTTTTTCGAAAAATTGTTTTTCGAGCACCATTTTTAAATATAAGTGAATGTGGATTATCATCTTTCAGGTTACTTTGGGACTCGTATTCATCGAAGTCCTGATCGCCTCCATTCCCATCTTTCTCAATTAGGATACCATCATCTACAACAAACCAATTTATGCTATTATTTGTATTTCTGTTTCAATTTAACAGATAGAATATACGATTTCGAACCACCTTCCGATGAAGCCTTTACTGTTGGTGTGCAAGATGCATCTCCAAATTTGTTGAAATATTTCTCTCTGCCATGTACGGTTCCAAAAACAAGAGCCTCACCAAAGTTATTAAAGTGTATATTTTTACAGGAGATCATTAGCATAGTTTTTGATTCATTTTGTGCGCTTATAAAATAGCCACTACCATAAAAATAAGTAGAAATACCGTTAAAATATAAACATCAGATGTTCACCGGCGCTTGCGCATTTACAACCACCGTCGACCACCAACCACTAAATTTCGACAGGTTAAAAATTTCAAACTGGTGGCCACCGTTTGATAGCAGTTGATGGTTAGCAGTGGCTTAGTGTGACCAGTGCCACTTGTTTATAAACGATTGAAATTTAGTTGATTTCCGTGCGTAGTTGACGATGGTTCAGTGTGACTGCGGCCTAACACGTATTGTGGGATTTTAATAGTGGAAGTTTTTGACAAAATCCGACTAAAATTTGTCCACTCACCTTGCAAAGACATAAGAATAAACTCATTCCAGCTTAGTTGCTCTTTCCACACTTTCTGCAAGATGAGTTTGGCTGGTATGATAAAAGGAGATACTAGCCCTAATGGGTCAAACAATTTCGAGATAGTTGACAACAGTTCCCGTTTTGTTACGCTACTAGAAAAAGTGAAGAAGGACTGAAATTCACCAGAGTAGGGATAGCATTCAATGCCCAAAGTCTTCAATACAGTTTCTCCGAAGCCTTATGCAACGTGCGGTTGAACATTTTTTTGTCTACGTTTTGTAAAGCTCAATTTCGTTTACTTCATTTTCGGATGTAACTATGCAGACTCGTTTTTTCTTCGTTTTTATGTCATGTAATATTTATGAATAACTACAATATACCCACAATCTTCTACATCATGTACTTTTAGTAAACATAATTCTTTCGTCTGGCATGCTCCATCCAGAGTTGTGTATTACTTGACTACATAATTTTAAAGTTATATTTACCAGATCAACTAATTTTTGTAACAATCGTTTTTATGGCAATCAAGTGTAACTGATTACTAAGTATAACATTATTACATTTGTGTGGCCGTAATTGATTTAGTTGTAATTAAATTTTAAACATAATTTGTACTCAAATTGCATTTTTCCCAACTCTGCACCCGGCAAAGTCTATACCAACACTACCTTCATAAACAGAAAGCTGACATAAGGATGCGTTTTCTCTATTAACGTATTGTTTTATTTCTGTGCTAAATTAGGTTGCCAATTATTTGTTAATAATGGATAAAATTAAACGAATTCTCTTGTTTTGTGTTTTTTCTGATTCATCGTAGCCTGTTATGCATTCACACTATTCGTTACGTATATTTGTCGATGACGTTTGGTTAGTCTTTTTTAAGTTTTACAAACAAACTTTTTAGCGCCTTTAAACATATTTTGATAGAAGCCGGATAATTTTATAAATTACTTGTATTGACTAAGTAAATAGTTCTCCTCTATAGAGGAGTTTGTTTACGTAAATAAATAATATAAAAACGGTCACGATATGTACTTAATTGTTTGTTTCAGTTTAGTTTGGGCAACTTTTACATGATTATTTATTAACAGTTTTAACTTTATGCATTATTGATTCGTAAAACTTTTTTTTTGGTTTGATAAATTACAATTTTTTTGTAAATTTTAAATAATAAACATAATTTACAGCAAAAAATTTCTAATACACGTTTGGCTTTCAAATGATTTATATAAATAAAACTACATTAAAGTTGTAACTGTTTTACTGCCACAATAAAATGTATTTAAAAGTTTCGTCGTAAATTTAGAAAGGTAAAATTGCTTTAGCATTTTATTCAGTGTCAATATAAAAAGTGAGAAAATCCAAGATTACATTAGAATGAAATGAGCAAATCATAAATTTTGAAGTTGAATCGACTCAAAATAGGATAAGTTTAAATAAATAAAAGGTATATTTTTCGATATATCTCAATAACATATAAAAATAAAGGTAAATATATAACAAATGATAGATTGAACGTATAACGCCATGTCATTATTTATGAGAGCCTAGTGAAAATAAATTGAGTCGTTCTTTATTTTAGTGTGGAAGTACTTTAGTGTTACGAGATAGAGCAGTGCCATATTGCATGAAACTTTTTAAAGGTAATTAATTTCTTGGTTCTGTAGACATTTAGAAGTTACATAGCATGTATTTAAATACTTCAGGGAAAACTAAAACCACCTTCAATGCTTATTAATTGACGGTCCAACAATCAAGAATTCGAGTTAATTACAACGATTTTGTCTCCGAGTGATGTAAAATGCAATAAAACTGTCTTTTCTAATTATTATATAACAACATAAAGTCAACCTAAATATAATCAACTATCACACATAACAATAAAATAGTAAATATGAGTAATACGTTACAGAACAAAGTAAAATATTTTTATGAGACTCAAGTCTGTATAATACATAAATGAATAAAAAAGTGTGTTGCTGAACCAGATAGAAGTTATAGACACTATTAATCATAATATTTTAAAGAAAAAACCAAATTTCCAGTTCCGTGAATCACCCTGTATACTAAAACTCTATTTTACTAAATGCTGTTATAGAGATACTTGTACAAAAGCAAATTTCAAAAGATATTTTAGAAAATCTCCCTTGATTATATAACAAACTATTTCTTCAATGTTTCAATTTGATTATTAAAAAACTGTACAAAATTATACAATTGTCACGTATGTTTATTTTAACCATGAGATTATTAATAAACAGTCTAAATTCCACATGATGTTTTTGTCGTAAAGAATGAAGAAAAAACCTAAACCGCATCGGAAAAACTTCTGAATAAAGTTCACCACATTCTATTCAAAGCTTTAACGCAATAAAGTTTATCAGAAAAACAAATAATAAAACACATTACAAAAAATTCATACAGTGTATAAATTTTATTTACTGTATTTAATTTTTATTACAAAATTAATCAAACAAAGTGAAAATGTTTTTGAATAACATCACGTTTCATAATTCGAGTACGTGACGTACACAAAGAACACAATTTAAATTTTAACAAGGTTCAACAGATTTTATTTTAACATTTAAAGTAATTTAATTTTTTTTTGTTAACTGTAAGTATTAAATTAAAATCTGCTAAAAATGATCTTTCTGTACTTGTAACTTTTTATATATTGTTGATTGCTTTAATACTTTTGCTTTAAGACCTGATAACCAGTACATTTAAAATAATTTTACGCTGTATTTTTTATTTTCTATTTTCTGTAGTATTGTAGTATACCTAACTTTGCGTTGATATATTAATATGTCGGTAATCACACCGAAAGTTTTTATATTTATAGTTGCTTATAAACAAGATTTAATTTTTTCATTATTAAATTTAAATAAAACTTTGAAAACATGTTTTATTAAAATTTATTAATTACAATTAATTAAATGTAGGTAAATATAGTCTTTCAATAATCAAAAATTCAAAATTGTATTTAATTATTAAATGTGTAACATGTTTCGGCTAATAAAAAACTTTAAGCCATCTTCAGACAATAACAATTTGGTCATAAAACAATATAAAACAGTTAACAAATGAAATAAATTAAATTACGAACATATTATGTACATGTCGACAATTATAAACTACATAATTAATTTGATTGCTCTAATACTGAATGTAGACTTAAGTAAGGTTAGTAGGATAAACTATTAAAACGCAACTATTATTTTTTTTTTAATATCATACAAAGGCTAACATAAGAATGAATTGAATTATAAATACGCTTAATAAAACGTATGTTATGTTTTTATGTTTATATGAACGACCACGTTTTGTTCAGCGTCTACACGACTATAATGCAGTTTCGTTCGTCATCGAAGCGTATAGTATTGATCCAAACTCAAAACTGAAATACACTTTAGTTCTAACATATTGTCGGTTGCCACTGAGAGCTTTTGTACCAGTTAGTGATGCTTTTTGCCAGATAGGGCTACAATTTGCCAGCGAGGGCTAAACGTTGTCAACGAGAGCTGACATTTACCAACGAAGTCTAACATTTGTCAGCAAGGGCTAACATTTACCAGCGAGAGCTAACTTTTGCCAGTGAGGGCTAACGTTTGCTTGTAAGGCTTTTGCTAAGACATCTACAATTTTTGAAAAAAAAATAAAACTTCGGTAGAAGCTTTTTGCTTTCATTGGTGACATGACAGCTAGTAATTTTTGTCAATACTAAATCGCCAACTTCATATATTTTTGGTAGTAGAAGTTTTTTTGTTGAAACACAGGTCTTCGTTGATCCTGCTCTGATCAAGGTTTTTACTTGCCTCTTTGCGAGTTTTTGTGACACGTACTACGTCTTCATCCTCATCGTGGATATAGTTATCGGTTCTAAAGTAAAGTAAAAACCTAACAAACAAAAGACAAAAGTCTGGTGCTATTTAAACCTTGTTAAAGCTGTGAAATCTGCTTGTTTCAATTGTCTTTGATGTATTTGAAAGTCATAGAGATAAATACTTTACCTGCATCTATTATCAATAGTGTGACAGTTTTTGTACCTGCTAATGTAGATTTAAACCCGTTGCAACAGGGCCCGACACACCACCTGTAGTCTCACAAGATACTACGATTGTAGAGGTCAAATGGAATGTAGATTACACGCCCAACCGTACGAGGTCACATAGGGCGCGGAAAACAACCCAACTTTATTCTTCATCACTAAATGTATTCAGTAATGATATGAAATAATAAATATGATTTTTTTTTGAAATGTCTAACCAATTAGTAATGTACGATTTTGTTAGTGGAGAGGTGTTATGTATACTAAGATAGTATTTTATTGTTACTGATAATTACCAATTAGTAGATTTAGTTTTAACAAGGTTGATTTTTGAAAATTGTTTTTCACAGTTTCACAGCGTTCGAATGTGGTAGAGATAAAACACCCAATGGAAGTTTACTTAATTCTTTAAATAAATGAATTCCTTTTGAATCTGCCATCTCCTTTAGTTTGTAATAAAGTATGGCTAGCTCATCTGTTTCAGGAAGCTTTTCAGTAAATTGCAATAGTCATTCTTTTATAACTTCGTTAAATGATTCACACAGTTAAATGCAATATTGTGCTCAGTTAAAAATCCGGTAAGTTTTATTTCCGCACGTTTAAATTGTTCTAAAGTATCCACTTTTTTTAAATATGTGAGCAACTGTTGTTGTTGGCATTTATTTTAGTTTTAATAAATGTTTTGCAGATTTTGAATGATTTTTCAAGACTGTTATTTTCACGGTACTACAAGCACGACAGCGCGCTTTTTGAATATTCAAAAACCAAAAATTACTTAACAGTCAACCATCCCTTAAATTCCGCATTAGATTCCCATTCCTTTCGGTACTTTTGAGCTCTATGCTTTGGCTTTGTTGAGCTTTCACAACGTTTAATTCTTTTTTTTTTCAATATGTGATACGATCGTGGCCTGTAGAAGCACATTTACAAATTCCATTGTTACTGTTAGGTTTGTTCGGAACATTATGTTTAATGTAAGAACTATTTGGTTGAATAACTATATTATTGAATGCCACCCGATGAGTAATGTTTTTGGTTGTATATATTTTGTTTTTTAAATAAACAAGACTAGGATTACTAATATTTGAAGATTCAACTGCCGAACTAATATTGCTATCATTGATATCGTTGTGGGACTGACACGGTTTGTCGTTTACGCTTGTGTTGATGCGTGACTTTATTGCTGTTGGTGGTACTGCTATCTGTTGATGTTATGTTTATATGAATGACCACGTTCCATTCAGCGTCTACATAAAGTACCATGTAGAAACTCAAATAATTGTACTATGATCAGCTTTTAAAACTGCCAAAGCTGTATCTAAAACATTTGTTAAATTTTTATTTAGTACTTTTTCCCTCTGCTTTTTACTATTCGAACACATTTAGAATTATGAAACTATCCATTACTGCGTCAGTTTTTAGTATCTTTTTTTCGTTCCGATAAGTTACCTTAAACCATCATCAAGGCCATTCCACTCGTTATCATTTATTTAACGTGTTCGATCTATCTTATTATATTAACACAATCCATTGCGGTTACAATTGGTTTTTCACATAGTTTCTTTATGTTTTTTATGCGTCTATGGAGAGTATTCCTTCAAATATATCGATGTTTTACTAACTCAAAGGATTTTGTTCTATAAGAACTTTTGTACTAAGTTTGTGGTGCCCAGGAGCTGGATAGCCTCGACCTGGTGGAACAGGTTTTGTTTAAGGCGATTGACAAATTTGGAAATGGTTTCATCAACGGTATCCATTTTCAGATGTCGATGGATGTCTTTGTTTCATCAGTATCAATTATGTTTAGTGCTTTGTTTTAGAAAAGCAAAATCGGTTGCATGTTGTTCTGGCACAACCAAAGTGTTGTATACCATGTAGCGCAACTCAGGTAATTTAGATAAGAGAAGAGCGCGCTAACAAACAATATAAGAAATCAATCAAACAATTGGAAAAATTGTCAAAATTGGTCAATTAACTTCTGAAGTCAGGGATGCCAAATAGTTTGATTTTAAGACTAAACTATTAAAGTCTTATCTGAAAGAAAAAGTTACACAGGAAAAATTCATTGATTCAATTTTAAAAGATAGTTATAATCTTATATTCAAAAACACAACAACAAAAACAATAAGGTAAAACTCATTACGGTTACTTAAATCTAAAAATTGAAATTTTCAATATTTAATTAATTAAACTTAAAACTAAGATAATACCGGTACTTCTTTACAACTAAGAGAGACAATTTTAATTAAGCTACTGTAAATATTTGCAGTAGGCAAATGTAATTTTGATATTAATTAGAGAAATTTTATTCTTTTGCATTTATATTTAATAAGTGACGATTAAATATGTTATTTTGTAAGAAGAAAACAAAGTTTGTTGATAAGGCAGTCTTTAATCAACGTGAGGAATGTAGATAAAACTTAACTCACGCATACGGATCGAATTTCCAAAGGAATGCAGAGTTGAAACAGGCGGATGGCCTTGGGAAATTTTCCCATCAAAAATTTAGGACTAAGGTATATTTTCTTCACGAAAATCGATTTGGATAATTGGCATTGATGGTGTTATTCATACACCCAATCCATTCAATTTATATAGGTAACGATAATTTCATTTAAAGATAAAATCGGTACCCAAAAAAAAAGTCTAAAACAAATAGAAACTGGGAATTAGATAAACCCAACAAATAGAAATAAAAGACATACCTGTATTATTAACACAGACTTTTTTAAATAAAGATAATGTAGATATAAGGTAAGATAAACAAGTTACATGGCTTCCAAGTGCCACGCAAGTCAAACGCTAAATACACGTCAAGCGCTGAGTAATGAATGAATCTCAAGATGCCAACGCCTTAAAAGGTGAGATTACACAAAATAAAAGTAAAGGAAGGTTTACACGCAAATTTTAATTAAATAATATAAATAATTTAAAATCAAATAGTAACAGTAACGGAAACGTTACAACCATAAGTCCAAACAAGTGTCAATTATTTTGTTCATATGTATAATTGCAGTTGTTGTAAATAACGGAGATTTGCTCAGGTAGCCAATATATTTTTTTATCAGTTTGATACTAAACTCTTTACGTTTCTTTTTCACATGTATTTTCCAGCAGACCCTAGCGTCTAAAGTCTTTTCCAAATAATTATCTAAGTTAACATAAGAAATTTAGTATGATCGATTTTGATAAGTAGACGTTGCTTTTGTTTGTTAGTAAAGTTTATACGTATAGACTTACATTTGATGCGTCAAGTTATAGTCCGGTTATTAATTCCATTAATAGAGATTTGAAAGTCTCTGCAGTCTCTTCATGATTACTTTTTTTAACTGTACTGATTGCGGTCTCATCAGCAAATATTATTGTTTCATATTTAAAACTTGAGGTTATCTAGTTTGTAATAGATAGAATACCACACTTATTACACTGCTTTGTAGCTCATCGGCTTTGATTTTCTTTAATTAATAAACATTTTTTTTAAATTTGATATACTAAGTATATCTATATATTTTTTAATGTTACGTTTTAATAAAAGCTTGGTACTGTTCTATCTCTTTGATGTTGATTTCGATATTTTTGTCATTTATGATTGTAATTTGATATCATGTCATCATATTGGTTATGTTATGAGTGTATTCAAATTTTTAACTCTCATTGGTGGTGGTGGAGGTGGTGTTTGTGATGTTTAGTTTTTTGTTATCCATTTTGTCTCCCTGGCTAATTTTTCTTCATCAATAAAGAATTCAGACGATTTTTGGTGGTTTCAAGTTAGTGTTTTTTGTGAGAGTGTACTGATTTTTTAGGCATTTTATAAATTGTGATTTTGTTCAGATTTAGAATTCTTCTAAGCATTAAAACGTTTGCTCATTCAATAATTAGGTTCTATTTTTACTGGAATAACTTATTGTTTTGTTGAACTAAGACCATCGCTTTATGTATTCATAAATACCATTTTTGTTGACATAGTAACACTCACAATCGGCACAAGTTTTTGAGAAAATTTTAATCAAAAAATTTTTTTAATGATAACGCAGGATATCAACTATGAACATTTTTTGCAAGTGACAGGCCTCGTGTATTCCAGAATAAAAATTGAGTTTAAATACTATTCATTTAACAAAACCAGTAATATAAAATAATACGGTACAAACAACAGCTAAATACAAATACAGTCGAACTCCTATATAGTGATGTTCAAAATTCCCTTCAAAAACATCATTATATAGAAACTTCATTGTATAGAATTTATGCTTAAAAAATAAAACACAAATTTAAACGTACATAAGAAATACATATTAATTATAAACACTTTCGTTTTGTTATTTTTAATCAACTTTACACTTAAACAACGAAAAAATTCCAAATGAAACGTGTTCAATAACGTGACAATGCATTTCAAAACTCGAAGAAAATTCTATAATCCTCTAAACAATTCATGCATTTGTCATTTACAAATGTACAGAATTTTTAGCACCATTAGTAATAGCCTTTCTGTATTGTAAATTAGGAAGTCTTATAATCCGCTTATCCGTTTAACAATGCGGTATTGTAAAGGTAAAGTAAATTGTACGTGATTCCAAGAAAACTTTAAGTAGTTGGGTAACATTTTCTTTGAAAAAGATCATAATATAGAATTTGAACATCATATTTTAGAGGTGTTTTTACATGCATTTTAACCCGAAGGTCAATATCCTAAAGAAAACATCACTAAATAGAAAAAATCATTAAATAGGAGTTCATTGAATGGAGGGCCGACTGTATGTTGTTAAAATTAAATATTAATTTTTACACGTCTATCTTTATATCAAATTTAAATTAAATACTTTAAAAAAACCTACAATTGAAAAAGACAGAGTGTGTGAATAAATAACAAAAATTCAAAATAAACATTGTTTATGACTATTTAGATTTTACGATTTTATTAATTTTTTAAAAACATAAATTTTACAATTCTCTTTTGTAAAAAAGTATTTTTCGATAAAAATTTATTTTTGATTTTTATTTACAAACATAGTATTTCAAAATGTGAACGGTTTAATTGAGTATTTTTGTCACTATTTGCTGACAGAAAAAATCTTTTTATTCAGCAGAAACAGTTTACTCGATTTAATTAAAAATTTGGGATTTCTTTCAGACGTTAAATAAATTTGAGCATAATACGCAATATCCTAAAAATATATCTTTTAAGATGAAAAACAACCAGATATTTCGCATTTTTCTTTGTAATAGATTAGTTTATTACTTTGTTATAATAAAGAAACACAATATTTCTAAATTATAGATGGATGTTATGCAAAGGGTAATATTACTAAATATGTTTCATTGCCCTTTGCGTTTGTTTTGTTCTGAATACTGTAGTATCAAATTCACTTCAGTTGGCGGGAATTAGAAGTATTACTTGAATTAAGTAAGTGCTATTGTTTTAAGCATTTTTATAAAGAATTAAAGGGCCATTGATAATATATTAAAATAACAAAAAGTAATTTAAATTACAAAAAGTATTAAATTTCGTTTAAGACATGATTTTCTGTATTGTTTTATGTATTTATTTTTCAATATTGTGAGAAGGTATGATAAATGATTCCTCTCAAATCTTAACGTCTCTGATTACTTGCGTATATTTTCATGCTGAGAGAATGTTTTTGCAATTTTAAGTTTATTTTATCAATTTTTTTCTTTTACTTGTTTATTCTTTTTCATTACTTTTGTAATAAAATTTCATAAAATACTGTTCTTTCTTTGGTTTATATTTAGTAAATTTTCTCCATTCGTTCATAAATTAAGTAACATTGCGACAAAAATACATATAACTACAAAAATCAATTGACACTAGTACGTAGTTGTTTTGTATTTTAATATCAATAAGGGCTCTAGGGAGCAAGTCCCCCAAATGTTCATTAAAACAAAAAAACGGTACAAATTATTCAGAATTATCGCGCTGTTATAGCCCACGGTTCAGTAGTGATTGATCAGTAGAACGTGTATCCCGTATTCTAAGTGAAATGGTATATTTGTAATTGTTGTAATTTTCGAAAAATGCAAAAAGATAATGTAAAATCTATTATTAAAAATGAATTTGTAGGACTGTCGTTAGAACAAAAGGTTGAAATAAAATCTCTCGAAAGACTTATTCCAAATTTGGAACTGAATCAAGCGGATAAAACTGCAAAACGTTATTTTACACGCCATTGTTCTAGTGCAGTTTATACATTAAAAAAAATTAACAAAAAAAAACTGATTTAAAAAAATTAACTAAAAAGTAAAAAATTACCTTTGGCGTTTGTAATAGATTTAAATGTGTTTGGCATTGACTTCAAACAGTAATTTTATGTAAATAAAAATTTTGTCGTATAATTGTAAATAAATAGACGTTCCTCCTATAAGAAGTGATCGTTAATTTCATCGTTAAGAACTAAAGTGAATTTGAGAGTTTGATCATTCTCTCATGGATCCCATCATCAAAAACGTTCACATTGTCTACAAGCATTTTAAAAAATGTAGCCCACCTTAAGCCCAACCTCATGAGCCGCCACTGATTTTAAGGATTTATAAGCACTGGAAATACTTTATTGCACTTTTACAATAAATCCAATAAATTACTGTAATGTATAATTCTTTAAAATACAATATCTAATTAAAATTGTTTTTTAGGGTTTTTTTTTCAAACCATAGGTTTTTCATTCCGTATATTACTATCGGCGTTACTATTGATAACTTTCAATAAAATAGTAAAATTTAAACATATCTTCAAAATTGTAGAGCTACAAAAAATTCTATAAGAATTCAAGAAGTTATGACAAATGAGTTACATAAAAACTTACCAACAAGTACAAAAACACAACTACCGAAAAATAAAGTAACACTTACTATCCAATGAATATTTAAAACTGAAGATAGCAGGTAAAACACATTAAAAATGTGTAAATGGATATATATTTTTGTCTAGATATTGTTAGCAACAAGACTAATTCTAAAATTTAGTCATATCTAAGTAAATACTTAGATAAACCAAAATAACGTGGTCTAAAACATAGTATAAAAAAATATGAGTTTATAGGAATGTGTAATGCGACTGGAAAAAATATAGAAACACACGTAAAGTTTTCTTTTATTAATTACATTTTTCATGATTAATCTTACTTTTGATAAACATTTATTTCTGGCTTTTTTATGATTTTTTATGTGTTTTATCATTGCCTGTTTTGTTGTTTAGAAACGAATAGTTTTTTGTATGTTTGTATTATCATAGTCCTATGATAAAACATATAACACAAATATTTGATAAGATTTGAAAGAAAGTAAAGTTGTTTACGGTTTAAAAGTCTTATCACAATAAAAAATAATAGGAAGTATTTTTTGTAAAGAATAATGTAGTAAAGAACATAATCGTCTTGCAACACTTTAATTTAAACTTAATTAACAGAAAACAATGAAATTAAATTCAATCTGTTTAGTTCATTTAACAAATTTTAGAGAATGCCAATTCGATTGTACTAAACAAAATAATTCCAGTGTAACATTGTGGATGATAAGAAACAACTCTGGTTTAACCGTCAAATATGTGGTTCAAATAATTAAACCGTAGTACCGCATGGGTTGGAGAAATTTAGTAAGTTAAATTTTGTCTCAATAGAATTAACAGTTTCTCTTCAAAATCATTTTCAGTTGATAAACTTTTAAAATCAAGTTCACTTTACAAACCCGTTATGTGTATGTAATTTATTATTTAATGTCATACGTATGTTTTAGTTTTTAAATGACGTTATATGAAACGATTATTAAAATTAATAAATAATTAAACATAGTTGAAAAAAAAACAATGAATAAATAATGTATGCATTAGTAAGTATTATTCTAAATTTAAAGTAAAAGCAAAACGTTTTTGTAATATTAATCAAATACTTCAGCCTTAAATCATTTAATAAATCTTATAATGTAAATCCACAGTACAACATTGTTATACTGGCGAGTTTTGTAACCTTATATAATACATGAATGGGGAGATCAAAACATACTTTTAAAATGACAAATTTGAAACCAATTAATTGTTAGAAATCAAAACCCTAAGGTATTTGCAGTGTACAATCCAATGGTGCAGGTCAGTAAAAACTCCTTATAAAAAACATCTTTGTTGCACGCAAACCTTAAATTATTTAACAATTAAAACAATTACAATCAAGAAATCCATAACTTTCAAATTTTTGTCTACTATTCTAAGGGGTTCCAGTAAAGCAAAAAGTAAAATAGAAACATAGCTTACAAAAGTACACATAACGTTACTTTTTTTATTAAAATTAATTGGCGTAATATAAGATCATTTTTAGTTTTTTTGGTACACTACATTTGTCATCTTTTAATTTGTATTACTTAATATATTATATAATATAATTTTATTTTTTTTACTTCGTGAATTAACAGTAAATTCAAATTTTATATTTCTAATAATAAGTTGATAACCCATGTGCTTTTATACGTTTTAATATTTAAGCAACCACTCGGCGTTAGACTGCAATATATAAATTATTACATAGTTTACCAAACCAATTCTGTTAATTATTTTTACATTTTCTTGGAACAAAAACTATTATTTTAGAGTTTTATAATAGAGGCCACGTGTGTAGAATATGTTATCAATAGGATCCGATCATCCGAGGCTGAATTTATACTGCAGAAGTAATTTCACGTACAGAACACTAGAACTTTAACCAAAGTTAGGCTGTTCTTGTTATCTTTTGTACATCATGGTTTCGTTTCTGTACCAAGGAAATAACTGGTTTACATATGTTAGATGTTACTTCGTTATCACAACTTGGAACAGAAACACTATAACACGGAATAATATATATCTCTATATAGAACAAGGTTTGGCATGATGTACAACTTTAGCAATACTTAGTATCTTATTCTATAAATAATTTACGCTATGCTATTTATAGTAAAATTACAATCTGTAAGCTAACCTACTTCCTATGTAGTGCGAAATGTAATAAATATGCATCAGCAGAATACCATTGTAATGTGTATTTTTGCTTTTTCATTAATTCTACAATAAATACGAATGATTAAGAAATTGGGTTGCCACAGGACTCCATTCCCAGTGATGGAATGTGATACTGATTTACCATAATATTGTGGACATAACGGTGTATGCAGCTTTCAGGCGATCGATAGCTTTCGTAGGATTGATTGGGGATTAATTGGGAAGTGTTTTGGTAGCGTCACGTGCAACAAACACTTGTGTAGTTGTATCTATTTCTGTAAAAACAAACTTTCATGTTGCAAATGGTTAGTTCCGGCGCAGATCGTAAAAATGTTGTAATTAGTTAACAAAACTAACAGTCGCAGCTTAATTTATTTTTGCTTGGTGTAAGAAATTCACTACGAAGACGGATAGGCTCATAAACGAGTTCAGCTGCGGAAGACTTAAGATCGTCGCGCCAAGGAGCGCAAATCCTAAGTAAAATTTTGCTTTTCGTGACGTCGAATCGCCTTTAATTGTTATCTGGATAGTAAGCTTTGTTGGTGTTTAGTACCCATAAGTTGACCAAGTTGATAGAATAACAAAGATTCAAATTGTCGACCTTGGTCCGTTGCCAAGTGTAAAGGTGCTCCAAATCGTGTGATTCAACCGTTGCAAAAACTGCGAGTGACGGTATCGGTTTTGATGGCGTAAGCTTCGGGCCATAGTGAAAATGTAACAATGCATGTAAGGCAGTAACGTTTGCGTTTGGAATTTGGATTGTTCCAATGACAGCGGTTGTGTGTCGTGCAACATTCGAGCACTGATACTGAATACATATTTGAGTTCATCTTTTGCACTCGGCGTCGATAGATGACCAGACGTAGCGCTGTTTGATGAGACGACTTGTAGATTACACTCTTGAATGCGCGAAACGATGAAGCGCATCAAAAACCTGTTAGCGGTTTTGGAACGAAAGGGCGAGCAATTGAAGTAAAGAGATTGCAGTCGACGGCTATATCGGTATTAAGAAATGTCACTTGTTTAAGTTGCAGTGATGTTCTACAAGTTAGATGCGTTTGCAGATCTTGGTTGTGCATTCGTGTTTCGACGAGTTTGGCAAAACCGATTAGAGACGTTTCGATGCTGTTGACACAGGACAGTACATCGGCGACAACGTTTTCTTCGAGATGTTACGGATGTCAGTCAAAAATTGCGTTATAAAAACCATGTGTCAAAAATGTTTAATGGCAAGATAGATGGCTAATACAGGGCCCGCCAAGGGAACCTGATGTTTTTAACATGTATAGTATGAAGCCACTGTACTTCGTAGAATAGCGGTAAGTGGGGAAACAACATCTTTAGTAGTTGCCATTGCAGTAATCATGGAAGCGTGGCGCAGTGAACATCGTGCATTCGTTATCGAAACTTATTTTAAAAATAGTGATTCGGTGATCGCAACACAGCGTTTATTTCGCACCCATTTCAACATTGGACGTCATGGTAGTGTTCCAAGCCGTAACACAATTAAATTATGGGTTAAAAATTTTCGTCGACGTGCGTCTGCAATGAAGGTTAAACCACCAGGGATGCGACGCACTGTTCGAACACCAGCAACTGTTGAGAGGGTGAGAATAGCCATCGAACGAAGTCCACGTCGTTCAGTTAATCGACAAGCAAGTGCTTTAAGAATTTCCGAAACAACAGTACGGCGTATTTTGCATAAGGACTTAAATTCATGCAATTCCTATGAATATGCTAGACCGAGTAATGAACAATTTGCAAAATCGCTTGGGACAGTGTGTACGCGGTGAAGGACGTCACTTAAGCGACATTATTTTCCATACATAAAATGGCATGTAATATACTATCGATTACTTGTATGTGAAAATAAATATCTTGTTACATATCTGTGTAGTTTAATACCAAAACTCGTCAGGTTCCCTTGGCGGACCCTGTAGTTCGCGGTCGTAAGTTCCATACTTATTCTTAGCTGTTTTTTTGAAAATAATGCTAATGGTTGTCATTCGCCTTCAAAAGGTTGTTGGAGTGTGGCTCCGATGGCATTAACAAATGCTTTGCTAATAATGGCTTGAGGCGCAGCCAATTCAGGATGAGCTAAATATTTGGCTGGGGCAAGACCCTATTTACAGTCGTTGGCAATGTCTGCTTCGTTCGATCAGGTAAGCTTTGTTGAATCTTTTGAAGTTACCTTGAAGAAGATCTGTGCGGTAGTGTCGCTCATTTCCCTTCTTAGAATGCACGATGGCGGCGTGGATGAATTCTTAATACTTAAATTCACTTTCTCGTAACCACCGCACGCGATTTAAATGGACTGTATAAATTGAATTGAATACGAAAACTTCCGTTATAATTTTATACTAATAAAAATCGTACTTGCTTCATAGAAGTTTTAATTGCTACTGCCTACTATGTACAATTCTAATTTCTAAAAGCATCCCCTAGTACGGACATGCGCAGTTTATATATATTTGGCTTAACCATACCGGCCGCCTTGAAATAATAAATTTCAATGACTTAAAATACAATAAGTTTGATTCTATATTAATAATAACATATTTATACATTATATGATTCTATGAATTGTCAAGACACCTTTTATTAATTGTTTGAGGGCACTGGCAGAACACACACTTTTCTTATTGGGCTTTTAAGAATACCACTATTTGTTTTTATTTTCACTACTCTTGTGACACCGTCTTTCCCTGGTTGTACTTCGGTGATTCTGCCCAATTTTCATTGTAGAGGAGGCACGTTCTCTTCTTTTATTAAAACCATGGCACCAGGAGTTGCATTGTTACATTGTATTTTCCATTTAGTGCGAACTTGGAGCTCGGATACGTATTCCTTGTGCCACCTCGCCCAAAAATGCTGCACTAGTTGCTGGATTCGTTTATAAATATTGAGACGATTTTCTTGAACATACAACAAGGGTGTTTCTGGTAATGATGTTAATGGTCGTCCGACCAATAGATGTCCAGGGGTTAGTGAATGTAAATCCTTGGGATCTGGACTTAAAGGAGTTAATGGACGGGAATTCAAAATGGCCTCAATTTGCACCAATACGGTATAAAATGCTTCTAATGTTAAATTGTTATTACCAATTACTCTAATAAGATGTTTTTTAAAACTCTATACAGCTGATTCTCACAAACCTCCAAAATTGGGGGCTCTAGGTGGTATAAAATGCCATTGTATTTTATCGATTGTCGTCAATGTACCTTGAATGTAATTTTTATTGGTATTTATAAATTCATATAAATCACCTAATTTTGAGTTAGCACCAACAAATGTAGTTGCATTGTCTGAATACAAGTTTAAGGGTATGCCCCTTCTTCAATAAAACGTCTAATTGCCGCTATGAATAGGTCGGTTGTTAGATCGTGAACTAATTCTAAGTGTACAGCTTTAGTAACCATACAAATAAATATGCACACATATGATTTTACTAATTTGTAATTACGCAGTGTTCTATCTCGTAATAAAAATGGACCAGCATAATCCAATCCAGTGTTAAAAAATGGCAAACACTGAGTGGTTCTAACGTTGGGCAAATCGCCCATTAAATAATTGTTTGATTTTGGATTACATCGAAAGCAAATAATACATTCGCGTACAACCTTTCTACATATACTACGACCTGATGTTGCCCAAAACTTTTCTCTTACAGAAGCTAATAATTGTTGAGGTCCGCAATGTTTTAAACGGATGTGCTCGTCTTTTAAAAGTAAATACGTTAATCGGTGTTTGTGAGAAATTAAAATTGGATGTTTTTTATCAAACGCATAATTCCAGTTTTTTAATCTCCCTCCTACTCTAATAACCTTATCCATAAATGGACTTAATGACAAAATGGCGCTAGATTTAGATATGGGTTTGTATTTCATTAAACAAAATTTGCCCTTTGACTGATTATTGCTAAATACTTTAAAGCAGCTTGTGTTTCATGAAATTTCAAGCAACCAGTTTCTCTATTAACAGGTTTTTTCTTAAAATTACTAATAAATCTCAAAATGTAAGAAAATACACGTTGCAATTTTTTTAAACTAGAAAATCTATTAAATACAAAATCTAAATCTACAGAAATAGTTATATTTACAATTTTTCGTTGCTCTGGCAAATCTACTACATTAGTTTCATCAATTGATGGCCATTCGGACTCCTTTAAGGTGAGCCAAGATGGACCGTACCACCAAAGATTATTGTTTAATAAATTACAGGGTGCTATACCTCGTGTAAGCAAATCAGCTGGATTATCCGACGATTTTACATGTTGCCAATTATTAATGTCTGTTAGTTCTTGTATTTCGGATGCTCGATTTGCAACAAGTTTTCCAACGTATTGGGCTTCCCTTTAGCCAAGATAGTGCAATTGTAGAGTCACTCCAATAGTATTTTATACATTGAAAATTTATTGATTGGTGAACTTTCTTACTTAAATTGGCGAGTAACACCGCACTGCATAGTTCTAATCGCGGAAGCGTTACTTGTTTGATTGGCGCAACTCGGGACTTAGCACACATTATTCGCGTAATTGTTTTATTATGATTAATTTCACATCTCGTATAGATTACTGCTCCGTACGCCTTTGTAGAAGCGTCAGAAAAACCGTGAAACTGCATGGAAATATAAGTTTCATTTAAAACGTGTCTATGAATTGATAATGAATTTAATAAACCTAAATCTAACTTAAAATCTGACCACATTTTTGCAATATCTAATGGAATTTCTTCATCCCAATCGATTTTGGCTTGCCATAAACATTGAATTATAATTTTAGCGCGAATTATAATAGGCGCTAGCAACCCTAGAGGGTCAAAAATCTTACAAATTGTAGCTAAGATACTGCGTTTTGTGTTTACAGAACTATTAATTTCTAATATGGAGTATTGTATCGAGTCCTGTACTGAGTTCCACAGAATACCTAAAGTACGACTTTCCTCGTTTGAACCTACTTGTATTTGTTAAGAAATAAAATACATCTGACAACATTGCACAGAATGTGAGTTTAAGTTTTAAGTAAAAAATGGCGGTTACTTTTATTCAATGCTATAATATTATAAGTTACGTTAAATTAAGAAATACATTTCATTAATAATAACAATATAGTTTAAATTTAATAAACCTGCAACACCATGGATCACCGAAAATGTCAAACTTTTAATTGCTATGCGTGAAAAAGCTCTTAAAAAGTTTAAGCGTACTTTTTCTGAAAGTGATTGGAGCTATTACAAACAGTTACGTAATTATACAACGTTCTCTATTAAACATGAAAAAAAAGCATTTTTGAATAGCTTATCACAAGAACAACGTCCTAAAAATATATGGAAACAACTAAAAACCTTAGGCATACACTATAAAAAACAGCCGGAAATTCCTAATTATCTAAATAATCTAAACAATATCAACCGTTTCTTTTCTTCCTTACAGAATAATTCGGAGCCCAATTTGGATCTCTTGAATTATTACAACTCTAATAGTGTGTCAAAATTAATGATTTTTTAATATTTAAAGCAATTTCAGAAGATGATATTGACAAGGTAATTTTCAAAATGTCATCACGTTCAGTGGGTGTAGATGGGTTAAGCATTCAGATGATTCGTCTATGTTGTCCTTTACTAACTCACTTTCTTCGTCATATTTTTAACTGCTGCATAAACGAATCTTATTTTCCCAATAATTGGAAACATTCTAAGATAATTCCTTTACCAAAAAACAATAATCCATTAAATTGTGGTGATCTTCGTCCTATCAGTATCCTTCCGACCCTTTCCAAAATATTTGAAAAAATCCTTATCACCCAGTTGAACAGCCACTTAACTAAATTTAATGTACTTCCACTCAAACAGTCTGGGTTTCGAGCGGGATACGGTTGTGCCACAGCATTAACTGATGTCACTGATGAGATCTTTCGCGCAATAGATTCTGGCAAGGTGACGGCATTAGTAATGCTCGACTATTCCAAAGCCTTTGACGCTATTAATCATAAACTTCTATTGTCAATTTTACATTATGTAGGTCTCAGTGATAGTGCCATCTCACTAATGTCATTTTATTTAAAAGATCGTTTACAATATGTATTTATGAACAATCAATTATCATTGCCGCAAGTTGTTAGATCTGGAGTTCCTCAGGGTTCAATTCTAGGTCCTACTTTATATTCTATCTACACTTCCTTTCTTTGTAAGGGTTTGAAACACTGTGGTTTTCATATGTATGCTGATGATACACAGATTTACCGGTCATTTCCGCCTTTAAAAGTGGATTACAATATTAAATTAATTAACTCCGATCTGTCGCGCCTCATTAACAATTCCAGTAATCATAACTTAATTATAAATCCTATTAAATCAGCAGTCATGATTTTTGGTAGTCGACGCCATCGGGATTTTGTCCACGACAAATTAGCTATCCGAATTAACAACGATACTCTACCTGTTGTTAAATTTCATAAAAATCTAGGTGTCTATCTAGATTCAGATTTACGGTTTACTAAACACATTACAAAGTTAATTCAAAAATCTTTTTCCACATATAAGATTTTATTTGCCCATAAAAATGTTTTAAATCAAAAGCTTAAATTATTATTGTGCGATTCCTTAATTTTATCTAACTTTAATTTTTGTGATGTATTGTACCATAAATGTTTAACGACTGTGGATATTAATCGCATTCAAAAAGTACAAAACGTCTGTTTAAGGTTTATCTACGGTATCCGTAAATATGAACGCGTCTCGCATGCGTTAAAATGGGCTGGCTGGTTGTGCATGGCTGATCGGCGAAGTCTACATCTGGCATGTTTCTTTCATAAAATAATAACTTCTGCATCTCCCCCCTACTTGTACTACAAAATACGCTATAGGACAGATGTTCATAATATTAATATAAGAAATAGAAAGCTCCTATCCATACCAACTCATAATCTAGAAATTTTCAAAAATTCTTTTACTTACGGTATTGCACACTTGTATAACATAATACCCAATAATCTTAAAAATTTATCCGTTGTTAGTTTCAAAAGTCATATTAAACGTTTATTGGCCAACAGAGAAATTGCAATTTAATACGCATATCTACAGTAACAGAGGTATTCTTTGGTAACCTTATTGCGGGAGGATGATTTTCATGAGCGGTGGGAAGAAAAAAAAATTAAATTAAAAAAATATATACATAATAAAAAGGGTTATTTTGCTATTTAATAAGTATTTAAGGGCGAATGGAAGATCAGTCGACTTTTACCAGTCAGACTGAATTCGTTCCTTTTGGCAATGTTATTGTCGTTTTTTTTTCTTTTCTTTTCTTTTTCTTGGATAGTATTATTCTTGTTTTTAGTTACTTAAGATCTTGTATATATTATAATTATGTATGATGTAACATGTCAAATAAAAGGATATATATATATATATATATAGTTTTATTCTACAACATGGTAGCAGAACGTGGTTTAAGCATTTGGTAGATTAACATAAAATAAGAAGTAACAAATAAAGTTAGGTGACCACCACGTGTTTTGAAATTAAGAAAAAAAAAGGAAAATGAATTCTGTAGAAAGATATGGTGTTATCCAATTTGAAAGCAAAAATTACAATAGCTGGAGGTTCCGTATGGAAGCAATCCTTGATCATAACGAAGTAATGGAATGTATTAATGAACAAAATGAAGATCCAAATGAAAATTTTAAAAGAAAAGATAAGAAATGTAAGACAATAATAATTCAGTGTGTGTCCGATAAGTATCTAGAATTTATAAAGGATAAAACTACAGCATTTGAAATGTGGAAATCATTAAAAGATGCTCTTCAACGGAAAAAGTCTTACGAGTCAATTGTTAGTAAGGAAAAATTTATTTACGTTAAAATATAATAACACAGTTAAAATGGAGGATCATTTAATAAAATTTGATACATTGATACGTGACTTAGAAGATGCTGGTGGTAATTTGGATGAAGAAAATAAAATATGTCATTTATTGTTAACATTACCAGAAAGTTATGAAGGGTTAGTGACCGCACTTGAAGTTGTTGACGCAGATAAATTAAAATTGATTATGTGAAAGCCAGATTATTGGAATACAATAAAAGACAAGCCTGTGAAAAGGAAGAAAGAAATGAAGGTACAAATGCTTTTATGGAAGGTCAAGATACCAGGTGCAACATGAAAGTAGTTCAAGAGGATCGAGAAATACAACCAAAGTGAAAGAACGAAATGAAATGGTACCAAATCGTTTTAATAATTATAAACCAAAATGGTGTTACAAATGTGGAAAACAAGGCCACATTCAAGCAAATTGTTGGTCTAGAAATAAACAAGTGCACTGGACAAGAGGTCAAGCAGAAAAGAAGCACGATGAAGGTACAAGTTTTTTAGCTATAGCATGTACAACCGAGGGTGAAAGAAAATCAGAGTATATTGAATTTTATGTGGATTCCGGAGCATCAGACCATATGGTAAATGAAGTAGATGCCTTTAGCAGAAGTGTGGCCCTTAATAAACCAATACGAATAGGAACGTCAATGGATGGAGAAAATTTAAGTGGAACAAGTATAGGTAACATAGATATAGTTTTAAGAGAAAGGTTTAAGTTAAGTCCGTGTTGTATTAAAAATGTAATCTATGCAGAAAAGTTGCGTAAAAATTTATTGTCGGTTAGGAAACTTGAAGAGGCAGGTATTGTAGTAGTATTTTCAAATAGGAAAGTAAAATTGATTAAGAAAGGAAAGGTTTTAGCAATAGGTTTTGTTGATGATAACATTTATAAAATTAAATTTAAATTACTTAAAGAAAGAAATGCAAATATGTGTCAAATAGATACTAATAGTATAGAAAATTTGCATAGACGTTATGGTCATTTGAATCATTCTTATTTAAGATTTCTAATTAATCATAATATGGTTAACGGTATAAATGTTAGTAACTTTTATTGTAAAGATGATATATGCAGAACATGTATATTAAGTAAGCAAACAATGTTGCCGTATAAAAACAGACTAAGCCAGAGAAGCACAAGACCTTTACAATTAGTACATACTGATGTATGTGGACCAATTACTCCAAAAACCAATAATGATGAAAACTATTTTGTGACATTTACAGACGATTTTACACATTTTTGTATAACTTATTTAATGAAACGAAAAAGCGAGGTACTTGAATATTTTAAAGCTTTCAAAAGTTACGTAGAAAATCATTTTAATTCTAAAATATTGGTACTAAGGTGTGACCGAGGTGGTGAATATAGTTCAACAGCGTTTCGAAATTTATGTAGAGAGAGTGGTATTAGGTTACAGTACACAGGTCCTTATAATCCACAACTCAATGGTGTAGCTGAGAGACTAAACAGAACAATTTTAGAAAAGGCAAGAGCTATGATCTTTGACGCAAAGCTAGAAAAATCTTTTTGGGGCGAAGCCCTGCTTTGCGCAGTATATTTGATAAATCGCAGTCCAACATCAAGCTTAAAGGTGAGAAAAACCCCAGCTGAGTTATTTTATAATAACCGACCGAACATAGAAAAATTGAGAATTTTTGGATGTGTCGCATACAGACATATACCAGAACAGTTAAGGACAAAATTAGATCCAAAGGCAGAAGAATGTATAATGATGGGTTATGCAGAGAATGGGTATAAATTATGGAGTATAAAAGATGAGAAAATAAAAGTAGCAAGGAATGTAGTGTTCGATGAAACAAAAACAGTAAGAGATGTAATGGAAAGTGAAAGGAAAAAGGAAGTGAATATAGAAGATCCTAAAGATGCAAATGGTGAACAAGAAACTGAAGAATTGCACGAAACAGAAAATGAAACAGATGAGCGTGCTGAATCGGAATTAAGAAGGAGTAAAAGAAATAGAACAATGCCAACAAAATATCAAGATTATGAGATAAATTCATACCTGGGAAATGCGCTGCAAACATGGGTAATGGAGGTGCCTAAGACATACGAAGAAGCAGTTAAAAATAATGAGAAAGAAAAATGGAAATTAGCTATGGAGGAAGAAATGGAAGCGATGAGAAAGAATAATGTATGGACGTTGGTGGATAAACCGAAGCACGCAGAAATTATAGATACCAAATGGATATATACAATTAAAGGAATAGACCAGGATGAAAAGAGGTATAAGGCTAGACTAGTTGCCAGAGGATTTATGGAACGTGAACATAAATGGAATGAAGAGATTTATGCTCCAGTTGCAAAAATGACAACGTTACGGATGTTAATATCGATTTCGAATGAGTTTGACTTTGAAATACATCAAATGGATGTAAAAACAGCTTTCTTGAACGGGAAGACACATTCTAAAGTGTACTTGAAACAACCAGAGGGGTTTGTCGAAGATTTAAACAAAGTATGTCTCTTAAATAAAACCATATATGGACTAAAAACCTCCCCGAAGATATGGAATGAATGTTTTCACGAATTTATAATAAGTTTAGGATTTCATAGATCACAAAATGACAATTGTTTATATATACAAGTTGGTGTAAATTGTAGGATTTATTTACTAATATACGTGGATGATCTGATTATAGCTGCATCAAATAAAGAAAAATTATTGGAATTAAAAGTAAAGTTAAGCACTCGATTTGAAATGAAAGATTTTGGTGAGTTGACTGAATTTCTAGGAATTAAATTTGAAAGGAACCGAGAGTTAAAAACAATAAAAATGAATCAGACGCACTATATTAAATCTATCTTGAACCGATTCGGGATGTCGGCGTGTAATACTGTAACAACACCTATCGAATGTAATTTAAAACTTCAAAAGGTAACTTCGTCACCAGCTTCAGTACCGTTTAGAGAATTAGTTGGAAGTTTGTTGTATGTAATGGGATGTACCAGACCTGATATTTCATTTGCTACTAATTTTCTAAGTAGATTTCAAGAGAACGTAACTGATGAGACGTGGACCCATTTAAAAAGAATTTTGAGATATCTAAAGGGCACGATGGAACTGTCATTGTGTTTTACTAGTAATGAACATGAAAATATTTTGGAAGGTTTTGCTGATGCTGACTTTGGAAGTGATCCGATAGATAGAAAATCAGTATCTGGCTATGTATTTAAGTGTTATAATAATACGATCTCGTGGTTAACAAAAAAACAATCCATAGTGGCACTCTCATCTACAGAATCTGAATATATATCTTTAACAACAGCAATATGTGAAGCAACGTGGTTAACCCAATTGTATAATGATTTTAAAATAAGAAACTTACAACAGGTTATTATATATGAAGATAATTTAAGTACTATCGCATTAGCTAAAAACTCAGAAAACACGAAAAGGACGAAACACATAGACGTGAAATACCATTTTATAAAAGAGAAAATAGCTAAGGAAATACTGTTAAAGCATATATCGTCTAATGATCAATTGGCTGATGTATTTACTAAAGGGTTGCCAGCCAATAAATTTATTAGGCATCGTAATAGTTTAAGAGTTATATCTGAAATGTAAAATTTTTTTTTGTGCTTAAGCAGTTGTATTTTAGGGCGAAGTGTTAAGAAATAAAATACATCTGACAACATTGCACAGAATGTGAGTTTAAGTTTTAAGTAAAAAATGGCGGTTACTTTTATTCAATGCTATAATATTATAAGTTACGTTAAATTAAGAAATACATTTCATTAATAATAACTAAAGCCCGGATGTTCAGGCAAAATGCCTAAAATGCCTAAAAATGCCTATATGAATCATTTTTACGCATAAATGCCATTTTCTCTTATAAGCGCCTAGTTTGTCTTAAATTTAGAAAATTGGATTTTTTCATATAAGTTAACGCTATTTAAACACATCTAAGGTAGGTAACCTACTTACAACCGTTTTTCTTTATATTTATACTTAATACCGGAAAGTGATTGTAAAATTTCTATGAATTTGCCACCTGACAAAAAAATATTTATTTAACTTTCAAAAGTGGTTTATGCAGGCATGTATTTCTAACGAAAACTAAATTCTGTGAGGATGTTATTGTCACCGTTACTTTTAAACCCCTAGCCCAGTTGCGGCGGCTTGCTTTTTGTGTTTAATCCGCATTACCTTTTGATTTACAAACAAAATAAAATGGTCATTTAAAAATGGAAGAACGATGTCATTTTTATGAAAATGTGTGGTTTTTAAATTTAGTTGTACTTTAAATTTGCTGTAATAATGTCATGCTGAAATTACGGTGTTCTGTAACCGACAAGTTAAATAAATTCGCCCGAGATTTCGGAAGTGGCATTTTTGCGACTGACGGTGATGTGATGTTTCGCGGATTATGTGAAAAATCTGTTAATTTCGAAAAGAAATATTTTATTACCCAAGGATCTAACCATAACAAAGCAGTAACTTTAAAATTCAGGGCTCCAAAAATTCCGTTATTGAAAACGTTTACATCAACACCTAATCGTCAATCAGAATTTTTGTTTGATTTGTGTAAAGTGTTTCTAAGTGCTAGAATTCCGCTATGGAAGTTAGAAAATCTGTTTTTACGAACATTTTTTGAAAAGTATACCAAAAAAAAAATTACCAAGCGAATCAACGGTGAAAGAGAATTATATCGACAGTGCTTATAAACTGGTAATGGTAGAAATTCAAACGTATATAAAAACCCAGAAGATTTGGATATCTATAGATGAAACCTCAGATGCTGTAGGAAGGTAATTTATTCAATAATTTATAAAATTGAAATAAAACTTAATTCTGCAGGCACATTGCTAATGTTGTAATTGGATCTCTCGAACAAAATCAAACCTCCAAGATCTACCTGTTAAACTCCGATTGTCTTGAAAAAGCAAATGGTTCTACAATTGCTCAATTATTCACAAATTCACTATATTTACTTTGGCCAGATGAAATTCAACACGAAAACGTGCTTATGTTTTTAAGCGACGCCGCTTCTTATATAAAAAAGCAAGAAAAGCTCTCAAAGTGTTATTTCCACGTACTTTTTTTTAACGTGCTTAGTTCATGGACTACATCGTGTATCAGAAGAAATTTGTCAACAATTTTTCGATGTAGATATGTTAATATCTTCAATGAAAAAGATTTTCCTAAAAGCACCATCAAGGCTACGAATTTTTAGAGAAACGGCACCAGAACTCACTCTGCCACCACAACTCAGACTGACTCGTTGGGGCACATGGATATCAGCTGCATGTTATTATGCTAACAATTTAACAAAAATTAAAAAATAATTCAAAAATTTAGATAAAGATTCGGCGACCTCGAAAAAAATGGTAAAAGCACTTTTAGAAAAGAAAAACCTAAAAAACGGTTTGGCATTTATTTCCGCTAATTATTCTCTACTTCCTAGTACAATAACAAGTCTAGAAAGTAGAGATTTACTTTTAACTGATGCAGTTAGTACTGTAAATAATGCTATCAGTGCGATTTGTAGTGTTTCTGGCAATAAAGGACGTGTTATACAAGAGAAATATAAAGATTTTGAAATTGTAAAAATTTAGCCAACATTCTTTCAGGTAATACAAATGTAACAAATCATGTAGATTATGAAATTATGTAAACTGTGTGCTTTAAATTCGCACCAGTTACATCAGTAGAAAGATCATTTTCACAATTAAAGTATATATTATCTGATAGAAGACAAGGTTTAACTATCGAAAACATTAAAAAACTTCTTATAATTCTGCTAAATCATAAATTTGTTGCTAATTGTTTTTAAAATGTGCAATAAATTCAGTTGATTATTAATGCCTATTTAATATTTTTAAATGCCTTTTTCTAGATTTTTTAATGCCTTTTTGCCTGCTTATTTTAATATTTTTTAGTGCCTAAACATCCGGGCTTTAATAATAACAATATAGTTTTATTCTACAACAGTATTATACTGTCGTGTAAATCAGAATTGACTTGAAATTGATTAGTTATGGATTGTTTATTGGTAAGCCACTTTCGTAACTCGAAACCTCCCTTACTTAAAATTGTAGATATCTCACGCTGAATTTTTACTAATTGTTCAATTGAATCCGCTCCCGTTAATATATCGTCAACATAAAAATCGCGTTTTATAATAGAACTACTATACGGAAATTGACTTTGATTTTCATCAGCTAACTGATACAAACACCTAATAGCTAAAAAACTTGCAGATGCCGTCCCGTAAGTGACGGTATTTAATGTATAGCACTTTAAATTAGATTCTCGATTTTCACGCCAAACTATTTTTTGCATTGACCTATCATTTTTGTCTACTAATACTTGACCATACATTTTGGCTATGTCTGCTGTCATTACAAATCTGTGAATTCTAAATCGTAAAAGAATCGATAATAAATCATGTTGAATGTTTGGGCCTACTTGTTGAATGTCATTTAAAGATACACCGTTATTAGATTTCATTGATCCGTCAAATACTACTCTAGTTTTTGTAGTTAAACTTGAATTTTTAAAAATAGCATGATGGGGTAAATAGCAACTTAATTCATTGTCAGTGTCGTAGGTTTCGGACATATGACCTAGTTCAATATATTCTCTCATAAATTTAATGTATTCTTCCTTTACTTGCAAGTTTTTGTTTAATTTTAGTTCAAGGTTTTGAAATCTTCTAATAGCTAAATCCTTTGTAGTATCTATTGAATACTTGTTTTCTTTAAATGAAATTTTAACAATAAACCGCCCATCAGACGCTCGCTTATGATTGTTTACAAAATGAGTTTCACAATAATCGGATAAAAGTTTTGAATTTTTATTGCTTGTGCGTTCTTCAATAGACCAAAATTTAGTTAAACTGTCATTAAGTGTATTGTTACAAATAATACTACAATCATTTATTACATGGTTTCTAATTATACTATTGCCTAAGTTACCACTAATTATCCATCCTAATCTAGTCTTAAATAAAGTAGGCTTATCTTTACCTAATTCTAATTGTCCGTTTCCTAAAATTTTTGAAAATACTTGTACACCTAATAAAACATCAATATCCGCGCTTACGTTAAAATAAGGATCAGCTAACGGCATGTTGCATGGAATTTCTAATGCAGATTTGTCGAATGATAAAATCGGAAGTTTTTCCGATATATTATCAAGAATAAAAAAAGATAATTCGTCAGCATATGAATTGTTACATGATTTAATTGTAGTTTGCACTGCGGTATCGATGTGCGTAAAACTTTTACCTACGCCGCTAATTGAAAAATTGGTAGACATTTTACTTAAATTTAATTGATTTAAGAACTGATTTGTCATAAAATTGCTTTGCGCTCCACTATCAATAAATGCTCTACACTGAACCAAATTACCTTGAGAATTTTGGATTTGTATGATTGCTGTAGATAATAAAATTTGAGATTGACTTAACCTCGTTAATGAATGATTATTAATCGAATTGTTACTAGGTTGAATTTCGACATTTGTGTTAACACTACTAGTTGAACTATCGTTATTAATAATTACTTGACGTGGTTTAGAATTGATCGAATCAATGTGTAATAACGTACTATGCTGCCTTCGACATTTTTTGCAACCTACAAGTTTACAACTATAAATAGGATGATCTTTTTTACAGAAATAACATGTAACCTTGTTAACTTGAGTTGTACAAACTTGTGATGGATTTTTAAATTTAAAGTTTGGATAGGTTATATTTGATTTTGAAACTTTATCGTATTGAAGTTTTTGTAGTAACTCGCATTTGTCGTGTAAAAAAATATTCATATCAGCCAATTTAGGAGTTTTTAATTTTATTCTACAAGTCTCCCAGTCCCGGCGTGTAATAGGGTCTACCTTACTAGAAATTATATAAATGATTAATGAATCCCAATAGTTCACTGGTTCACCAATATTTTCTAGAGAACGCAAATTTTTTGTAATATTGTCAAATAAATTTCGTAAGTCATTGTGCGCTTCTCTAGTAACATTCGGATGTTCTATAATGGCTTTAATGTGATTATGAATGATTAAACCCTTATTTTCAAAACGATCTTGAAGTAATTGCCACGCTATTGAATAATTGCTATCAGTAACTTCAATTGATTTTATTATATTTGATGCCTCGCGTTCTAATGATGATTTTAAATAGTAAAATTTTTGTATTGAAGATAATGATTTATTGTTATGAATTAAAGCACTAAACGCGTCTCGAAATTCCAACCAACATTCATATTGGCCGTTAAAACTAGGTAATTTTATTGTAGGTAGTTTTACATCAAGATTATGAGTTAAATTGCAAGAAGATACACGAGTTTGATTTTGACTTGATGCTGAATCTAAAACTAACTTTATGCTGCTTACTAACTCAAAGTACGAGTTTTCAAATGATTCGCGGCAGTTTTCATCAGTACAATTAATAATATCGCTATAATCGTCTTCGTTTTGAGCATTACTCATTTGTTTAATTACATTCAAAGTCTCAATTTCAGATTGAACATTATTGAATTCGCCAAAAAGTGGTTCTAAGGTAGGTGCGCCAAATAAAGCCCAGAACCTAATAAGGCCCACCCTCTGTAAAAATGTTAACCGTAGTGAAAACCGTTTTTAATTCTTAAGTTCCTAATAGCCCACTGACATCTAGTGGAGAAAATATATATTACGTCCAAATAAACTGCAAAACCTACAAGTAGTTCGTTATTCGCCAGTTAACCCGGCACGTGTCTGTATCGGTTATAATTTTTAGTTAGAGAACTGTTATAGTTTATTGTGTTAATCTATATAATTTTGTTTACTTTTCTATATCATCATCTTAGGTGATCGTTGTGTTATTCAGGTATGTAAATATTTTTTATTTAATAGAACTTCAAATACCAAAATTATTTCAAAATGTTTTCCGCTGTGAGTGTTCTTAATAAGGCCCAGCGGGCCTTATTTAGAACATCGCTTGGTAATCCAAATCTAAAACAATTTAGTACTTATTGTTCATTAAGAATCATATTATTAGGTTGTCTCTGGTATCTTTTGAACGAGTTTTGAATCGGAAATTTCTCTTCAGGTCGAACTCAACTTTGGAACTCAAAATGTCTAAGAAAAGAGGTTTGTGGACCGAAACGCAAATGACAAGGGCAATGCAAGCTGTGAGAGATGGAATGTCTGAAAGAACGGCCGCGAAAGAGTTTAATATTCCACGACGCACTCTGAGAAACCACCTACGTACCGGAAATACGCAAAAGAAACTTGGACGACCTTCGTATTTAACAGTTCAACAAGAATCCGAATTATGTCAGAGGATTTTTCGACTTGCTGATGTGGGAATGCCCATTACTTCTAAAGTTATACGGCGTTCTGTTTATGAATTTTGCCAAAAAAACCACATACCTAGTCCATTTAATAATAAGGGCATTGCTGGTCGAAAATGGCTTATGCTTTTCCTAATACGCCACCCCGAAGTGGCCAGAAGGAAGTCACAATTCATGAACCCTGCGAGAGCGGCCAAGTTGAATAGATTTATCGTGAACGGTTATTTCGAAAAATTAAAGAAAATAATGACAAAGTTGGATGTTCTTCAGAGCCCCCAGCGTATATTTAATATTGACGAAAAGGGGTGCCGTCTAAATTTGCATAAATCACAGCATGTATTTGCGCGTAAAAGAGTCAAAAGGGTTCACTTGATTTCACAAGAACACGCTGAAAACGTTTCGATTGTGGGATGTGGAAATGCTATTCGGACAAGTGATCCCACCAATGATTTTGTTCAAGGGAAAAAGAAAGAAGGAAGAATGGCTTGATAACCTGCCAGCTGGTGCGGTTATAGAGATGACTGACAAGGGCAGCATGACCACTCCAGTTTTTGTTAAATGGATTCAACATTTCGCCAAATATAAGCCGCCAGGTAATGTACTCCTTATTTTTGATGGGGCTTCATCCCACTTGGATGCAGGGATAGTCGAAGCAGCTGAGTCGCATGATGTTTTCCTATTTTGTCTACCGAGCAATACCACACATGAATTGCAGCCGATGGATAAGGCTGTCTTCAAAGCTTTCGAGTCGTAACCTAATCGAACGATCACCAAATTCTCTTTTGGGTATATATTTTCCAAAGTGTGGCCAAAAGCTACTAACGCATCTAACGTTGTCTCGGGGTTTCGAGCTACAGGGATATACCCTTATGACCCCAGTGCGATCCCAGATATTGCTTTTGCCCCATCTGAAATAACAGAACAGAAAGTTCCAGATGACGTCCCTTCTTCCCGCCCATCGACTTCAACTTCTGTTGCTGAACAGAAACTTTCAGATAACGTCCCTTCTTCCCGGCCATCGGCTTCAACTTCTGCTTCTATCAGCCTTGGTCAAAATCAGGCAAAATCCAACAAACGGAAACTCAGCGACATAGATAGTACTTCCGAAAGTTCTGATGAAGACCTTTCTCTACACGATACTTCAGGCTCTGAAGATGTTCCAGATTTATCAACTAGTTTCAATGAAATTTTAATTACACCTGACTTGGACACCAGAAAAACGAAGATAGTTTGGAAGAAATCTTTAAATTATCGTGCACAAGAAGTCACCAAAGCGTTGTTTCAAGAACGGGATTTGGCTCCAGGTATCTCAGACGAACAGAAACAACAAAATGAGACAAAAGAGAGAAGAAAAGTATTAAAAAAAACAAAGGGACTAAAACAAAAGTTTAACAAAAATGTGTCAGACGTTCAGAAAAATCAAAAAAAGTATGACGGCGAAGAAAAGAAGAAAAACGAAAGTTGGTACTGTTATGTATGCCAAGAAAATGCTGTACAGGATATGAGACTTTGTGTTATGTGCAAAACATATGTTCATGAGGAGTGCGTAGGACTTACTTCCGCAGACAAAGACATTTTTGTATGTCCAAACTGTAACTAAATACTTACATTTTATCAATAAATAACTGAGTTGACAATATAAACAAATTTGATTATTGCCAGCATATTTTTGGAGACGGGCCATATTTGGTACACCGCATGGGCCTTATTAAGAACAGTATGATCTTAATAAGGCCCACAGAACACCATATTTGAAACACAATTTTAAGTAGAAAACCAAAACAATTTTAGTAAGTAATATTTTTTTATCAACACTTCACAACATGACAGTTCTTGTGGTATTCGCTTGACTGCTCCATTTCATTTAAATTAGTAAATAAAAAATATATTTTCTTAAGTGGGCCTTATTTGGTGCACTTACCTTAGTTTACTTAATCTTAATTGTAATTGGGTAATAACTTGTTCATTTAAATTACTTGTGTCTAGTTTTTTAAAATAATTGTTTTCACGTGTTAGATGAGCCTTAATTTGACTTCTTTTTGCTTTTAAAACGTTAACATCGTTATTGGCCATTGTGATTATAGATAAATAAAAATGGAAATAGATTGGTTTAAATACAGGTATTGAAAGGTAATAATAGGTAATAGAAAAAAAGGAAACGATCTCACCACTAGTTTTTCAAAATGTCGGCTTTTCGATCCGGCTCGAAGGACCATTATGTGCGGTACTGTCGCTCATTTCCCTTCTTAGGATGGATGATGGCGGCGTGGATGAATTTTTAATAATTAAATTCACTTTCTCGTAACCACCGCACTGATTTAAGTGGACTGTATAAATTGAATTGAATACGAAAACTTCCGTTATAATTTTATACTAATAAAAATCGTACTTGCTTCATAGAAGTTTTAATTGCTACTGCCATAGAGAAACAAAGGGGAAGAGTATCAACTACTATATACAAATGTGACCGTTAGTTCTAAAAACCGTCCTTCGGGGCGTTTCGTAGGTACGCAACGTGAATAAGATTGGTTCAGTTTCCCGCTAAATTGTCATTGTAAGTTTCTAACCTTGTTCGGGTGAGTATTCTCTTTAAATGTAATTATTAAATAAATATATTATAATATTTACTAGTTTTGAGTATAATCTTAATCAAAATTAATATATAATTATGCAAATGAATATCAACATGCAATGATTCTAATATTTTTCAAGTTTGTTATTTACAATTATCTTAACCTTAATCGACATTACACATAATAGCCATGTTAATGATTTATAATTATTGTAAAATATGATTATTAATTTAAATTATGTTTCCTATTCCAATAGATTATACATCGTCCTATGGTTCAACACGATTTATTCAAAAAATATTTAATTTAACTCTGCCTGTGATGACGATTTGGTGAACAACTAGCATTGGAGTCATCACTGCCGGTCCCAAGCTTGGATGAAAGAGGAGGGAATATAAACATGAATTCACTAAGATTCAAGAAAGATCGTAGAACCAACAATGATGAACAACATTTAATATGACCCGAAGACAACACCCGCATAATATTGATCAGGAAACGTTTGTTGTAGATTATATATTCGTTATTCATTGTTTTTAAATGTAGTATTATATTTTCTGTATGTAATAAACTGTTAATTACTAATTTTATTTTTGTTTATTTGTATATAAATTAATATCTACTTTTGAATTTAAGTGGAAACGCGCGCTTTTGTTTGTTGGTAAAGTAGAATTATTTATTATCATTTGTTGTAACGTCCGAAAAATTTGTACAGAGTTGATACTCTTCCCCTTTGTTTCTCTATGGCTACTGCCTACTATGTACAATTCTAATTTCTAAAAGCATCCCCTAGTACGGACATGCGCAGTTTACATATATTTGGCTTAACCAAGATCGTTGAGAGGTACTTAAAGTGACAGTGTTGCAATGTAACTGCAGAAACTCTAAAACGGCATTTTGCAGAATTTATAACGGTTCCATGTTGTTTTAGACATTCGAAGAGAGCTAGCGCATGTGCTTTTTGTTTGAGCGTGATGCGATAAGAATGTTATCTAAATACGCGTAGCAAAAATCTAATAAAACCTTGTCTATGAATTATTGAACAATCTGGCCAGCTATTTGATGTCCAATCTACATGTATGGAAATACCAAAAAACGGAAAGGTGTGGTAATTGCAGTTTTTAGAATGTCCTTATTGGCGATGGGAATTTGAAACACGAACTAAGTCGATTGTTGTAAAGATTTTTGATCCCTTGAAGAGTTTAAGCAAAATCTTTGATATGTGGTCTGGAATAGCAATTGGCTATGGTGCGAGCGTTTAGTAGACCACGTGTAGTAGCGATGTCTAACTGATGTCGGATGGTCTTGCAATACCCATTTCAGTCATATTCCGGAACTTATTTTTGGCAATTTGCAGTTTATCAGGAGCAAGGCGGCGGGATTTATAGTAAACTGGAGGTCCTGGTGTAGCTCTTTGTCGAATGCTTGGGAACGCAATGGAAAAGGCCTACGTTAACCCAAATTTAGGTATAAAAAACCACATGTAGAAATAGTATATCCGCTGGAGATTAGCTTTAGTGTCGATTAAAAAATGTGTTTTTGTGTCTGAATCGCTTATAAATAGACGGTACGGGGTACATTGACGGGTGTCGCTGGCCTCGATTAACGACTTTTGTCGTTTTGCTTATAGAAGTCAGGCATGTCAAGGAATTGGTTCCATAAAATTTATTTGGTCAGTTTCGTAAAGATCATCTGCGGCGAGAACGGGAGCGTTGATAGTTCGGTAATTGCTTGTTGGTACGGAGGTAAAATTGCTAAGCGCATAAATAATAATTATTATTCTATAAAGAAACTAATTCTTAATATTAAATTACTTTTCTATTATAAATTGGTAGTGGGTTACTTATAAGTAGTGCTCAATTGGAATTGGACTTGCTTAATATTTTATTTTATAAAGTTATATATAAATCGAATTTAAAAATACAAGGTCAATGCTACGTTTGCAAACTCTCTATGTTCATAAAGGATTACATTGCGATGCATATAAGCAATATACATATACATTCCACCTGTAGTAATTTATCTCGCAATAAAATTATATTCATTAAGAACGAAGTCTTTGCAAACTGAAGTAGAATCATTAATTGAAGCAGGGGGTAACAACAAACCTATGAATAATGAAACATTTCAAGAATCAATATCTGAAAAAGATGATAAACGCGGAAGAGAAAAATATTACTATTTATAATGTTAAAGAAAGTAGCTCGTCAAAATGTTTCTACACGTGTTGATTTTTCTAATGTGGAGGTAATCGGAATTGGTAAACTAAATTCAGAAAAAATAAGACCGTTAAAAATAATTTTTGGAATCGCAACGATATTTTACACATTTTCAAAACCCGAAACAAAATTGAAAACCGTAACACAAAAATTGGAGCCGATCGTATTCCTCGTCAACAAATGTATCTAAAAAAAATTTTGTTAACCTCAATGAAAAACAAGAGCATTCAAAAAAACCTGTAAAAAGTACTAACACAAATTTTATAGTACTCCAACAAAAATTCAATACAACGGAATAAAGTGATTAGAACTATTATTAAACCATTTAAATGCAAGTAAAAAAATAAAACCTGATATACTGTGCATTAGCGAACACTGGCTTAAACTTAACAATCATCAGGTAGGTAATACATTTACCAAATTATTATATACCAAGAATTAGTTTTAGAAACAGTTCAGCACATGGCGGTTCTATGATTTTCGTCAGAGATGTACATTTGTTTCATGAATTTAAAACCAACGTTGTAACAATCGATAAACAATTCATCTAATACAACAAATGAAATAACATCATTATATCGTTATACAGATCACCTAGTGGAGACATTAAAATATTTTTAGAAAAACTATCGGATTTATTAGGAGAAATATTAGACAAGTATATTCTAATTGCTGGAGATTTTAATATACCACTTCATAAACCAAATAGTGAGTTAACTAGAAGAGTACAAAATATAGTAAATCAGCGTAATGTAAGTCTTACAATAAAATGACCAACAAGGAATACTAATACGTCTACTTCAATTATTAAGAATATCACAACAAAGATTTTTAAAATGTACTATAAAGGTACTGCCATAGAAACAGGGTTATCGGATCATAATGCTCAACTCATACACATAAAATCAAGATTTTGGAATTTCGGTTGCAGCTTTGCAAAAACTGCAAATATTTGCAAGTTTAATAAAGACAATTAGTTTAGTAATCTAATAATTAATATAAACTGGAATGAAATATATCTAAGTAATACTGAATTTAACAAAAATGTTGATGTTATTTTGATTCAACTTTTTCTTCCATAGACATCAATTTAAGCAAGATGAATAAATCATGAATTATTGCAAAAATCTTGCAAATCGCAACGCGAATTATTATGAACAGCCATTTGTTAAAAATCTATTAAAATCAATATAGTGGTATTTTGAAACGACTTTTAGTATTAGTTAAATCAACTCATTATAATAATCAAATAATGTCGTCTAACTGTAAAACTAAAACAGTAATTTTTGTAAATCAAGAAACAAGTTAATGGAAAATATTAAGTTGTGTTATAATAACAATTTAGTTGAAGACCCAAAAAATAACAGTAAAATTTGTTTGTGGATACATCACAAATATTCCAAGCTAGATTGCTATTCTGTTACATATGTTTATAATACACGTCAAATCAACCTAATCCGACTACCAAAATATAAACTTAACATCACAAGAAAATCTTTTTATACGTAGGCTTAAAAATATTCAATCATCTGCCATTTGATATTCGTCAACTTAACTACAACAAATTTAAAATAAAATTAAATCGATGTTAACATTGAACGTTATTTATAATTTACAACAATCTTATTTATATAAATTTAATAATAGTAAACATTGTTTAGCATTTAATATTTATTTAAAGTATATTATTCATGCGGCTGGTTAATTATATAGATATTTATAAGTGTTTCAGGTTAAGAGTGAAAAACGGCACCTGGCCGATCTCTTACCTTTTAAACAAAAAATTGTTTATTTTGTAGTTGCGCTTGTTTTTCTTTTCTGTTATCTTATAATTTAGTATAATTATTTTAAGTTTAAAGTAACCGATTTTCTTTAACAAAGAAAAATAAAAAAATTGAGAAGATTTATGGTCCTCTGTTTCATTACCTTTCAAAAGCTGTCGTGCCTTAAGTTTGCGAGATGCGAGACGGTAACGAGCTGACCCTTTAACGTCGCGTATTTACCATCAGTAGGCGGTTTTTCTAAGACGTTTTGTACTTCAGCAGTGTATTTTGGATCAATATTCGCTATCACGTAATTATAGCCTGTAGCATGCAAGGATCTTTAGGCCAAAACGGAGGAATTCGAATGCCAATGAGCTCGACGTAGGCAGGAGCGTTCGTGATAACTTTTCGAATAGCGTTGTTAATGTTTAGGTTCATTTTGAATTGCGCTTTGTAGTTTTTAGTATAAAGATTAGCTGTTTTATACTTGCATTTGTAGTTTATTTGCCGCTTTTGGATGTTTTTTCTGGTGAAAGGCGTGGCATTCTTTCAACAATACGGAGTACGATGAAAAGCAATAGTAGAACGGTTACCAAATTCAACGTTTCTGTTTCAGAAAAACTTGTTGAACCATTTCCATTAACGTTTTGCACAATTTCAATGTCTTTGGATTCTGAGTCGCTCATCTTGATCGCGTCGGGGTCACCACTTTGGCGTCATGTGGCACTTTGGCAACATGAGTCTATTTGCGTAATTAGTTATTTAATCAAAAATGAGTTATTGTAGTGTATATAAGCTATACAGCTACGTACTATCTTATTCGTCAGCAAACCTACTGCGAAGTGTAAAGTGTAATCAATGTGCATCCGGAGAATGTGTATTTCTGCATTATGCTATTTTAATAATTCTACAATAAATATGAATGATTAGGAAGTTAGGTCGTTACAAATCTTTAAAGCCTAATCTTGCGAAAGTTAGCGTAGATTGCAAAATTTCAATTTCTAAGGTGAAGAATATCTCATTTTCGGTCTTAATTTAGTAAGTCATCAAATAAATAATTTTGTTCCCTGTTATAAATAATTTAGGTGTTAAACACAGGTCAGTTTGTTACTGGAATCCTTTAAAACAATGCTTTTTTTTAAATTTAAGCTTTCGAAAAAGGAGAAACTGAAACACTGAAAACCTTTGTGATAGATTATGTAACCTATGCAATTGTATCTACAACTACAAGCAATTTCTAACAATTCTACAAGTATTTAAAGCTTGTACGGTACATCTAAGTGATCTCTTAAACTTTGGGTACTCCTAAAACTATCTTCAACGGTACCACATACTGTAGGGTAAGTACAATTCTGTTAGCTTTTCATAACCTTAAAATACCATAAATTTGACTAAGCCAAAATATATAGATAACAAACGTATGTGAAACAAAGCAATAAAAATATTTATAAAAATAAAATTTTAATCAAATGGCAAACTTAACATAAAATTTGGTAAGTAATTCATTTCAATTATTAATAATAAAATCCAATTTGACACTCATCATTAAAACAAATATAATCTTTTTAACACTAAATATAAAAGTGTTCATTTAATTTAATCAAAAAATGTTTAGAAGTATAACAGATGTTAATCCTAATATATTTTTTGCAGAACAATGTATAATCATGGTTTGAAAAAGCTACATGCTAGGCGAAACGTCAAAAGAAAATATTTTAAAATAAAAAAATGGTTTTTAATAAAAATGCTGTTTTATATATACAAATAAAAATCTTCAAACGTAATACTAATTAAAAATAACTTTAAAAAAACAGCTTTATCCTTTTTATTATATATATAAAAACAATAAGTTGCTTAGCATGTTTCTAAATTTATTTGGTTTCTTATTGCAGATATTAAGTAATTGTTGTGTTTAAGTTAAACGTTTGTAGACAAATAAAAAATTTGGCCCAAATACACAAAAATTGGAAGCGAAATTTTAAAATCCCTACAAAAGAATAGCCAAAGAAACTAGTAAGTTTGTTTTATACGGCACATCAACAACAAACAATCTTAATGATTTTGATTGGCTAAACCTAAATAAAAACACAATTAATGCGATGTGATACAAAAACAGAAATATCTGGATGCGACTGACTTGAAAATAATGAAAAATGAGCGGTTGTCAATTACGATTAAAAAGAAAGTAGAGTAGGAAACAATATTTTGTAATGTTATTTCCAAAACCTTAAATTGTTTAAAAAAGTTAATGAAGCCTATATTATTGATGTTTTTTACACATATGAGGACGCTAAGAATTGAAATAAAGATAATTTCCACTTTGTGTGCACAAATGTGTGAAACTTGATAATCCATTATTAAATTTAAAAAAAATATTCGGATACATGGTGTATAATCCATAAAACTTTTAAACTATTTATTAATCATAACGTTCAAAATTTGTTAATTAAAAACATAAAAACTACTATATAAAATAACCAAAATTGTGTAAGCGGGTATTTTAAACAAAAAAAAACAATAACGAACTTTTACCAGCCTTAACAGTTATTTTATAAGGTATTTGAGATATTTGAAATCCTTCTTTGGTATTAATTTTTTATTTGTGTAAAATCTGTATTCGTAATTACAACATAGTTACCTGCCTTATATGTATAAGCTTATTTATGAAATTTATTATAATATTGTCCATTATAATCCGAAATACGCTGAATACAATTTGATTCTTTCAACGCAACTAAGTCCCTAACTTTACATTTTAAAATATCTCTTAAATTATCTACAATCTGACCTTTCTAGTCTATACCAAATAGCAATCTGATAGGTGTGTTATTAACATTATAATTTACAGTACTATTAATGGCAAACTCAACATTACATAAAACTTAATCCTATTTAGAAGGATCAGTATAAATCCTACTAATCAATGTACCAATTACTCTATTGAACCGTTCGGCCTGGCTATTAGCTCTAGTAGTATGACTAACGATAGAAACATGTTTAAAATTATAAGCGACTTTCGGCTTAGACCGCGTCGTAGTAAAACACCCAGACTTAGGCTTGGTCATAGTCTCTTCTTGAGAGCCAAAACAAGAAGTATAACTTGGCCTTTGCCGTATTGTCGTTCGTGAACCCAAACAAACTGACGTTTCGCAAGACATTGCAGCTTGCATCTTCAGAGTGGTAAATGTCACTGAAAGAAAAAATGAAAATGACGACACTCTGAAGATGCAAGCTGGAATGTCATGCGAAACGTCAGTTTCTTTGGGTTCACGAACGACAATACGGCAAAGGCCAAGTTCTACTTCTTGTCACTCTGAAGATGCAAGCTACAATGTCTTGCGAAACGTCAGTTCACGAACGACAATACGGTAAAGGCCAAGTTCTACTTCTTGTTTTGGCTCTCAAAAAGAGACTATGACCAAGCCTAAGTCTAGGTGTTTTACTACGACGCGGTCTAAGCCGAAAGTCGCTTATAATTTTAAACATAACAACCGCGAAAGCTTAAGATTTTATGATAGAAACATGCTTAACATTACTTAATTCTAGAAATTCATTAAACCTAAACCTCTATGGGATATAATACGTTTATTTTTACTGTAGCAATTAAAATAACACGTTAAATTTTTTATACATTCCTTGGAATCTGTAGATTCCAACGGAAATCGTTTGAAAAAACTTTGTAAAACCACCAACCACTAGGAAAATATACATAGTTTTGTTTAGTCTTGCCTGGGCACTGATCCTTTAGGGATACAAAAATCCTTCATTCTTTTCATAAATAGGCGAGTGCACAATACAGTTTACACAATTACTAATGCAGGTTTTACTTTACTTCTTAGTTTTAGGAACTGGGTCCGCATCTTTAAATCAACCGTTTACTCTACACCAACTTGTCCCATCTGATCGTGGCGTGCTTGTATAACTTGAATTTCCATAATATTCGGCACATAAAATAGTATATCTTTATTACACCTTTTATACACTAAACCATTTCTTATTTCATAGGACAGATGCTTTAATGCTTTAATACTTAAGACTCATTCAATCAAATTATCTTCAAGCAGAAGAATGGTGGTACGACCTAAAAAATCAGCACGAACCATTTTCTCATTTCCGCGATGTTCAATTATGTGTTGATAATATTGTAAAAATAAAACCGATCTCATAATTCTAGGTGCAACGTCATTTTTACTAAACATCAATTTCAAACTGTTGCAGTAAGTCAGAGTTTTCAAAATTTTTTTTTCAAATATACGTAAAGTCTTTCCAAAGCGTTTATAATAGCCAAGCACTCAAATTCATAACTATGATATTTAGATTTTGTCTCCGTTGTACGTTTATTAAAGTGACTTATTGATTCTGTTTCACAACCAATAAAACTTACATTACAATGCAATTCGGTTTCGACAACAAAGATTTGATTAACTCAAAAGCTGACCATTCTTGGGAACCCAATTTAAACTCTGCATTTTTTAATCCATGCATGCAAAGGTTTATTGAGAAATTTTGTATGAACCGACGAAAATAACTGGCTAAACCCAAAAACTAGAAACTCGTTTAATTGTTGTTGGCACGGGATAATTTAAAATTGATCTCACATTTTCAGGGTTAGGCTTTATAACATTGTCTTCGGTAACATATCCAAAATATTCAATTTCAGTGATAAGGAAACTGCATTTGTCTAAACGTAAAACTAATAAATTCTTCAGCAGTCCTCAATAACTTGCAGAATTATTAAGTTCTGCTGCTTTGTCGCAGTTGGAATGAAGATATGATAACTATATATAACAGTATTTTACTTTAATCTATCAAAGAGCTTTCAATACAAATATCATATACATAGTTAGAGGGACTATTACAAACGCCTGTATTCATAATGCCCGTATGTAGTAACAAATGAGGTGTATTTGATGCATTCATCCTTAATTCTAACATGTTGAAATGCATCAACTTAATCAAGTTTAGTGAAAAACTGTTTTGAACGTAATCTAACTGGTCATCTATAATTTGTAATAGAAAATATCCTTCACAACTATGTTATTTAAATCCCTGTAATCTATACATGTTATACTCGTAGCATCTTTTTTACTTACTACAATTTTTGCAATTAAATACTTCTGATTTAATTTAAAAAAATTGGTTCGCTACGTCCGCAACTGCGGATGTACAATGCGTGAGCTATAGCCATTTTTTACATCATCTTTTGTTGTGCTTCTCTGCATGGCCACGTGTTAAATTTGCACCTGTGCTGTACTGCTTTTGTTGTTATGTGGACAATACGCCTTTGTTGTGGTCTCATATGCGTTAGTTATAATTAAAGAAAAACCCGTAATTAGTATTAGGGGTAAGTCTTCTTTGATTTTATACGCGCTTTAGTTTACTTTGTGCGTTAATAGTTAAAAAATGCTTTTCTGTGCGTTATCATTCCGAAAGATTTATGATTCGTTTTATGAAGTTTTGATTATTGATCATCGATCTAATGTGAAAAGGATTAATTAAATCATTGTACGAAACCAATAAATTACGAATTCCGAAGATTTGATAATATTGGATCATTTAATTAGCTCACACCCAAGTTAGCAAAACAAACAAAATAAACAACGTTCGATGGCACGTATGTATGTAACTTATAATTACTATGTTAAGATTTTTGCTGGCTTTCAATATTACCTGCTTAATAGCATAAAATATTATGATGTCCAAAAAATTAAAGTTTCAAATTAAATTAAAACCTTAAAAGCATGATAGAATTCCTACGATCCTAAACATACATTTGTAAATAAATTTATCATCTTCTATATTTTATATTTTGTTTTTTAATACTAATAAATTATGTGAGCTAGCCTGGTGCTATTTGAATTATTATTTTGAAATAAGTTACAAACCCGTATGTAATAGAACTGTAATGATTTTGCTTACCTTTTGTTTTTGATTAAATAATAAGCGCCGAGGCTTATAATAGAACTTTTTGTGGTTTAGTTGTAATTGTATTGAAACTTTATAGGTTGCATCTGAATAAGAAACCCTTTCTAGCAATAAATGCTTTTCTTAAGCATTGACAAAAGATGTTGCTGTGTTTCAAATGCTATCTCATTATTGATATATCGATAGTTAAAAAAAAATTAAACTGTTGCTTTCACTAAGATTGACAATTACCGCAGTGGTAGAATGAACACTTGTTTATTCGTATCTTTGGATAAAAAAAAGCATAGTGTTCTATTTCTCTACAATTAAAGCATTTAATCGTTGTCATTTGATGCTCCCTGGGCTTACTATTCAGCTGACTGTATGACATGATGGTCATTATTGGTCGACGTACGTTATTTGTTGATTCGATTCTTTCTACATTTGAAATAGTATTCATAGTCCTGAGAAGATCATTAAAGCATTTAAATTCTTTAATCTTCGCTTGAGTTTGTAATATGGTATCGTCAAACCCATCGATCATATAGGAGATAACGTCTCCCATTCTTCATAAGCATAATTTATTAGCTAACATCACTTTGCTTTGAAAATAAACTGCAAATTTCTTGCCTTTTCTCCAATGTCTGCTCTCAAACCTTTGCATAAATGTAACGCTTTTAAAGTTTCTTATTTCTTTTTTTAGCAATATATTTATTAAAAATTTCCAAGGTTGTTTTTAAAACAATACGGGCTTGATTGTGTTAAAAAAATTGTCTAATTAAAACTAAGATAAGAATATCTTCCGGGTTTGGACCGTGTCATTGTTGTTGTAACCGAAGTTGCCAACGTTTCGTCTACTTTCGCATGGGGCTTCATCAGGGCGTGAGATAAATCGCAAAACTCAAACAAGCAACCGAAATCTAACTAAGAACTTCTCAAAAGTTAGGTTATCCACTTGTGAAACAAGCCATAATCTAAACTCTGAAAAGGTAAGAATGAAAACGATAACTTGAAAAATCAAACGAAAATCTAACAAAGAACCACTACCGAGTTAGGTAATCAACTTGTGAACCAAGTCAGATTCTGAACTCCGTAGAAGTGACTTAAGAAGAAATAGTCTCCGTTGCCGGAGGTTGCCGAACATCATTTTACTACAGGTCACAAGATAGACTTTGATAATGTTTCGTTGATTGCCAAATCTCCATTCTTTTTCAACAGGAAATTCCGAAAAAGTATAGATATCATCAAACACCCCAATAACTTCAATCGGGATCATGGTTTCGAACTATCCCCTCTTTGGTTCCCGGTTATTAGTCATTTATCGAAAACACGCCCCTTATCAACCGTAACCCAATCAGAGTCGAGCTTAACTATCCGTGACGACCCCTTTTCTTTATATACGGAGACTATTTCTTCTTAAGTCACTTCTACGGAGTTTAGAATCTGGCTTGGTTCACAAGTTAATTACCTAACTGGGTAGTGGTTTTTTGTCAGATTTTCGTTTGCTTTTTCAAGTTATCATTTTCTTTCTTACCTTTTCAGAGTTTAGGTTATGGCTCGTTTCACAAGTGGATAACCTAACTTTTGAGAAGTTCTTAGTTAGGTTTTGGTTGCCTGATGAAGCCCCTTACAAAAGTGGGCGAAACGTTAGCAACTTCGGTTACAACAACAATGACACGGTCCAAACCCGGAAGACATTCTTATCTTAGTATAGATTCCGACCGTGGAAGCTTTCGCTATTATGTCTAATTAAAAGCTTGTTAACCTATATTTTTTGGCACAATGTTTGATACATACAGATAATCAAAATATGACGTTTCAGTGGTAACACATTTTGTCCTTTGTGTTTTTCATCCAAATTTATATAATTGAGCAACACGTTATATATTATTGTGTACCTACTATATAAATCAATTGTTTTTTTTAAATGTATTAGAATGTTTTTGCTACCCATAAAATATCCAATTTTGTTTACTAAATTAAATAGACTAAATAAAGCCGTGTAGCTTTATCTTTCTTCTAGCTCTTACTCACAAATTTATTCTGAATAATCAGATTCCGTGGTAAGCCAGTAACTAAACATTTAATTTAAGTGTTATACAAAGTTAAGATATAAAAAACGGGAACTATTAAAAAACGGCGTTAAGTATTGGATTTTTGACAGCCGTTACTTTGTGAAAGTATTGATGACTTGTTAAGTTTTGCTGTTAAAGCTTGAATAATATTTTTTCTGTCGGATCGCAGTAATTTAACAAATTAAACTGAATCACGTTATGTACACCATTTATTTAATTTGATCCTAAACAATACTAAAATAAGTTACAAAAAATGTTTTTCTTTAAAATGTTTTATATTTTTCAGCAGTATTTACAATAATCAAATTTAGCGTTTTCTCTATATCAAATGTAGAATGTTTGTCAATATACAGTTTTAAATTCTAGCTTCAGTTTAAAGTTTTGTTATATTCAATTCTCAATTTTTTTTTGTATCCTCTCGTACGGAAAACTTTCTACTTGATGGATAACTTGGACATTTTCAATAAAATCTTTTTCGTACGAGACAAATGAAGTGAAAAAGTAGACATGCGGTTGCACGTATAATAAAACAGAACCCGTTAGGTTGAATCAAGATCTGTGTTTAAAAATAGTTTTAATATATTTTCATAAACCGTTAAAACAATTTTTTTAACGATTATGTAAGAAGATTTTACACGAGAGTAACTACAAAGAATTAATCAATTTCTTATTATACTAAGTAAGTATGATTTAATAGGTAAAAGAATTATTTTTCAACGTATGGAAAAGAACATGTGCTGTAGACTTGAAGAGTACTAAAATTTAATCACGCTATTATAAGGTTTAGCGGAAAATTCATTTATTCGGAAATCTTTATCTGAAATTGCATTACAGAAGTTAATCTTAAAGCTAAATTTAATTTAAACGTAATCTATGAAAAATGGTTAACTTTTTTATATGTTATATTCTGTGTTATATTCTAATTTACAGATTTTTATTACATAAAGAAATATTAAACACTTTGTAACGGTTTGTTAGGAAACAAACAAATCATGAGTTGGAAGTGGATACGGTTTGAATTATAAGAAGCATAAATAGACACATATATGTCAATTGGTTACAAGTGGTTGTCAGATGAAACTTTATACATGGTAGTTGAGTCTCACAATATTATAACAAAGTGTTAGAAGACGTTAACAGCTAGCAACAGTAATCTTTAATTACATTAGTTATTATACGTGATACATATACACAAATAATGGTTATAAGGTGTTCAATTACGTATGTAAAATATGTTGCCAACGCCATCTCGTAAAACTAGTACAGTTTCTATCCACATGTAAGAAACTATTAACCTGTTAGTGAGATAGCGAACATTACAACCGCGCAGTTCAAAAATTATATTTGACCAAAATGTGGGTTAATATTGCTAGTCATACTAGTGTATGGATGTTTGTTTCTATATATACCCTGCAGTGCTGGATGAGGTCAATTACCTCAATTTAACCATAATTGGAAAAAACAACGATGGCCTTAGTCAAAAATCTTACACCATGAAAATGAGATATATTTATATATGTCACGCGACGATTATTTAATTTTGCTTGCAAAATAGAGACTGAACTTTTTGTATTTAAGTTTAATAAAATAGATTACAAAAATATCGTTTGTCTAATTTTGTTATAACCTAGATTTGATTCAACTTGATCTTCAAACTCTTCAAAAAGATAAATAAAACAAGCTTAAACGATTTTTTTTAGTGTTTCGCAAACGATGTGTACTAGAAAATTTACACATTAAAACGCTTGACGTAATCCACTAAATAACAGGCACTTATATCACGTCAAAAATATTTAAAACTTAGAACACTACGAAGCAGTATCACAAACAGGATCAATTCAATATTTGATTAACTAAACATCATTTTTTTTTAATAAGAAATAATTGTACAAAGAGGTTTATGTTTACGTTAGGTAAAATGATCTTGTAAGAATAAATATACCTATTGTTTTTCATATGTTTTTGTAATAAAGGAAAATATACACTTTTTCGTAAATAAAAATTTTTAAGAAGTATACATTTCTGATGTTTTTCGTATATTGTTTTTGATTGTTAATGCATATCTAAGTTTGATGCATTTGGGGTATAGTTGTTAATTGTAAGTTGAGTCTGAAGCTTTGGTATTTTATTATACCGGGTTAGGCAAATGTATGGAAACATGGTCATATCGTTTGAACCAATCAAGTTACGGGAATAATGAAATGTGCGTTGTAAATGGAGTTATTTAAGGAATTTGAAGAGATAATATTGGCCGTGATCTGATTATTGGTTATTGCATAAAAAACAAACACAATAAATAGTACTCAAAGAAACGTCATTGTTTCTAAGTTCAATCAAATGGCCGATAGAGACGATAATAATTATTTGTGTGGGTTAATTACCATATAAAACATTAACAGAAAACGACCAAGAAGTTGTGAACTCAAAGACAGAGAAAATACTTTTAAATTTGGGGTGAGTTTTGACAATGGTTTTATTGATAGAGACAAGTAATAATGCTATAATTTAAATTAAGCAAGAGTTTTGGACAACAAGTCCACATATAATTACAAATTGACGGTTAATTACTTTAAAACGGTATTTAAAACACGAACAGAGCAGTTCTGACATGAGGGTCAAACATCAAAATAGACCCCATAAAATCAATCCAGAACATGTGAACTGTATACAAGAAGACATTAGATCGTTTAAAGGGCGCAAGTGACACTATAATCTTAAAAAACTGAAAAGTTTCACGGAAATGTTTTGTGATTAATTCTAACATTATCTTCGTGTTCCAACGATCAGACACCTGCAGTATTTGTGACCAAAATTTAAAAACAAAGCACGGTTGTTAGAGCTAGAATTAAAAAAGCTACCTCCAAGTAGTGAAATCGAAATGTCCAACGTAGAAAAACAATTGACACCGTTGAACACTGAAAACAAACTACATAAGCTTAAAGTGGATACTTTTTACAAAGGGAAACGTGCTGCAAAGAACAAATCTATGTAGTATGAAGAGTTTGAAGCTATAATCATGGATTTTGCCAAAAACCTACCAATCTACTTTATTGGCTTCTGTATTCATTTTTTAGAACGCAAAAAGGTGCAAATAATGTAGTTTCTCTTCTAAATCATTTTTGTTCTAAAGTATTGTCTCCCACTGTTCGTTGTTTTGAAATCATTTGTGATTTCGCGCTGGTCAAAACAAAAATTATACAATATTTAGATTTTTGGATTATTTTATTCACTATAAAAGTAGATTTGATAGCGTATAAGTTATGTTTCCAATTAGTGATCACTCTTATATGGAAAGGATTACGACCTTATGAATCAAAAGACAGCGGTGGAAGTCCCATCTTAATCGGTAAAGGTGTTCAGAAATTCACGAGTAAAACCTACTACCTTCAAAGTTATTGACTACCAGCAAGAAATTGTTTTTTCATGGATCAAGTATCTAACACCACTCTTCGAAAAGACTTCTCTATTTCCGACCAGGCCAATTAGAGAACTTTTCTTCTCTTGGGAACACTTACGCCCTGTTGAAGTAAAGAATTTTTATAAGGGAGCCAAGGAGAGTTTAATTATTTGTTTATATAACTAATGTAAAAACACGATGTTTACTAACTATTGCACCAGAAAAACTGTATAAGCAACTAATTCCATTACCCAAGAACAAAATTGACCAATTCCAAGAATTAAAGGTATTCCTTTCTGATCCAAATCAACGTTATTATGAACATTTGCCTTTTGCTGGCAAGGACAGAGACAGCGATAAGATTTAATGGGATTGTGTTTTTAACTTGAGTAACGCCCAGTACAGCTGAAAACAAGTATGGACTTGGTTAACTTTTCCTTTAGTTTTTGTTTGTTTTTGTAATAAAAAAAATTATATAATAAAGTTAATTTCCAAATATATTATTGTCAATAAAATATTAAAAAAATTGGAACATTTTCTTGATTTATTACCATCGGTTACTTTGGGGTAGAAGAAAAAATGTTTACTTCAAGTTTTATTTCCAATTTATAATCAAAACGGTGTAAAATGATTGATTCACTATATGTTTAAAAGCTAAAGTATGCTAAGGTTTTCTATACCTGTAACAAAGACTTTTGGCTCAATGTTATTTGCAACACAGGCCTAAAAAGTACCAATGTTCACAGACAAGACGTTTTTAGTATGTAAAAAAACCAACAAAACATTTGCAGATGACGTATACGAAATAGTCTGTAACATCATCGTGGTATCGCTATTAGAACTTGACAAGAATGTGTTAGCTTTATTGAGTTTCGAAAGGGAGCTACGAGTGTATGATTTTTCTCAATTACTGTATCTTTAAAACGAACACACTAGTAATAACTTGCAAGTGGCTCTCTAATAGGGAAAGTATCGTTCTTGAATTTTTCTCAAACCTGTATTATTATTAAAAATTTTCAGATCACAGTTTATCATAACAAACTAAAATGAATCCGGAGTATTTAACTTTTGTAAAGCGAAAACCTCTTTCTGAACACCGATAGTAGTACTTGAAGTAATCGTTGCATTACAGTGACGTATGAATCTAAACTCTAAACTCTATCTATGTATTAATAACTATAAATGGCATGCAACCAAACATATAAGCAGTGAAACAATCCAGCTACGGGACAGGTCACTGACAACTACAAAACTTCATAAAATTTGCGTACACCTCAAACCCGTTCACTACAAAACGAGTCTCGACGTGGTGTTCATTTCCAAAAATTGTGTTGAACCAGAAAGCCACGGAAAATTAAAAAGTAGGACCAATCTAAAAATAGAAAATGGCAGATTACACGATTTAATATCAAACAAATTACAGATACAAGAAGCAATAAAATCTTTAGTTTTTTTTTTGCAAATGCAATTGTTCAAAAATTCTTTTGTACTAACGCTACGTTAAAACTTAGCACCATAATTGAATATTGCTTTGTTTGACATTAACACGGTAAACAAACGTCAAAAAGTTTCGCACCGAACGTCATTACGAAACTCAACCTGGTTTGTTTTGCTTAAAAGGGTTTCCAATTACAGTTTACACAGTTTATTATGCGAATCTTTGTAAAAGTAACTAAATAAGTTAGATTGAAGAAAACTTTTTCAATTAATGCTTAATACCATTAGAATGTAGCAAATACATTATTTTAAGCTTTTGTTTAAAGATTTAAAGTTATTTAATTAAATAAAGCACATGTATACAATTTACCAAATAAATACATTTTTAATTTAATTTCTAACAAAAAAAACAGCGATAAATTGATATGAAATATTTATTTAAATTCTGGAAAATGTAAATAATTCGTTGTGTTAAATCGCCCGTTAGATGTAAAACCCGTGTAATCAGAATTTAATTGAAGATAATTTACATTGCAATAATTACATTGTAAATGCTTACAGTAAAAGCATTTTAAAGGCAACAAAATAATTTGCTTTTATTCCATTTTGTATCCCGTGGAAAAACTTTTATTTTATTTATTATGTAAACTGTTCCGTTTCCTTTAACCCATCTTGGTTTTGTGGGGTTCTTAAAATGCTGGCGACAAAGTACGCTCGAGGACATATTCTATTTCCACTTTAAATTTTCCCGATTGATGCGCGCTCAATTGTCCAAAAGGAGATTCGCTATTGTGTTGGTTCTATCATATTGAACATTATTTGTAACAGTGCTTTTTTGTAATATTGGCAGTTTACTAAAACGATTTGTTATATTACAATAAATATTACTATTTGAGCAAATTTTGTATTCTTTGAATAAGTTGCTTTTGCGTGATGATGGCAATAAAAACACATATTTTGTCTTTACGAGCTGTAGCGTCTTTTTAAAATAAAATATATACATATATTAATTTACAAAAACAAATAAATAAAAATAATTTTAAAATATGGATCAACTAGATGCCAATAATAAAAAAATGTACAAGCGTAATAGAAATTTAACCATACTTTATAATATACGAAAAATCGTTTAATGTCACACTATTCAATATTCATTGCTAAAAATACAAATGAAGGATACATTTTAACTGTTTAAAAATTTAGTTAAGTTAATTAGTAAACAGAAATTTAAGAATTGTTGGTTTTGGTTTGATTCCTTTAATAAAGCTCATTTACAGGTTAAATACTCAATATTTTTAGTCCAAGAGTGAAAAAATAATTACTACTTTAAAACATTTGCTTTGTGGAAAAATTTTGTAATAAAACTCATTTCTTATTTTAGACTTTTTTTCTGAAGAAATACTTTTTTTTTTAACAATATTCTTTCATACAATTCTTTGTTGAGAATTTAATTTAAAGTTTTTGTTTTTTCTGTTATTGCTTTGTTCTTACATTTTTGTATAATTACGACTTATTTATAAAATTAAATTTAGGTACCTGAGTGTATTGAATACAAGTTATTTATATAAAACATTTTTCATATTTTTTATTAATAAATAAACATAGTTATACAACATAATTTGCATTAGGTATTAATGCATTTGTATGTACATATGTAGTATATGCTTTAATAATATTTTCTCGCAATTAACATACAGAGTGCGACACAATTTGAAATTATTTGCGTTTATACAGAGTGCTACGTATAACCAGGGTGAACCAAATTAACTTCTTTTTAAATGATTTGCCCTATATATTTTTTAAAATTTAGATTAAGTTTATATCTCCTTGTTATACAGGGTATTTCAAAATTTATGGTTAATTATATACTAGAAGAGAACAACAATAATTTGTTCGCAGGTATAACTTTTTGATTTTTTTTTTAAATATATCACCCTGTATTTTATTTTAAAAACCGTATATGCACTTTATGTTCTTTCATTTTTATAAAGCAATTTGTATAGCTAAAATCTTTATTTTCTGAGATTTTACCAGTAATTATAGTTTTAAAAAAATTTCTATTATAAAAAGTTTGCCGTAGACAAATGACAGATAGATGTTATTGAGTAATAATTACTAGCTTGTCATTTAACGAATTTCTCTAAAATTTTGTATTGTTTAATGATTTATAAACTCCTAAATATTGTTTGAAATGAATTTCTCTGTTGAGGAATCAACAGACATGATATAGATACTTGGACAATGTATGACAATGTAGACAACCTCAAAAAATAGTGTTGGAAAAATTAGTAGATCGTTTTAATCTATATATTAGTACACGTAAATCTCGCGCCAGCAGAATGTTAGTAAGAGGTCTCTCCGAAGAACACCGCGTAAAAATAAAATCCATCCATACCATACACAGTTGCAACAAGAATTACTCGACAATGACTAGAAGAGTTGCTTTTTGCAAATTCGCTTAACAAAAAATCCACAATCATGTGGATTTTTTTGATCTTGTCCTTCGTATCTTCGTATCTGATCCACACACATAATTTATATTATTAGTCAGCAAGTAATCCCCATCTTATAGCAACTCATAGTCAGATGGTCTGTGAATGCTTGAGTGGTATAGTTGCAGATCACGTAATTGGACCACATTTTTTTGATTGCATAATAAATGATCATGTTTATTTGAATTTTTAGAAAATCATTTACCGTTACTGTTGGAAACCGTTTTTTTTTTAATTTTCGCAAGAAACGTCAGTTTGTTTGGGTTCACGAACGACAATACGGCAAAGGCCAAGTTCTACTTTTTGTTTTGGCTCTCAAGAAGAGACTATGACCAAGCCTAAGTCTGGGTGTTTTACTACGAAGCGGTCTAAGCCGAAAGTCGCTTATAATCATAAACATAACAACCGCGAAAGCTTAAGATTTTATATTCCTTACTGTTTAAGAGGTACTGTTTTTTAATAGCTCCAATTTATGTTTTCTAATAGAATTTAGTGTTAAAGTATTTAAAGTTACTCTAAACTTGTGTTTTTAGGATGTTCTATTTTTCAGTAGAACATATATTATATCTATATATGTATATAAAAATGTTATGTTGGTTTGTGTACGCTTCAAAAACTCAAAAAGTTCTGCATCGATTGAGTTGAAATTTTAATATGATATAAAATCCGCATCAAGGATTCTTTTTATCTATTTTTTACATCAGTCACATATCTGCGATCGCGAGAAAAGAGTTTTTTTAACGATCAGTTGTGTACCAGTGACCGCGCCATCTGCCATAAGCGAGGAAAACACTCGCTGACAACCGCAATAGTAACGACGCAGTCACATGAGAAACAATTTCATTTCTAATTACATTGTTTATTTACAAAAAAATTTGCATCTGATTCTGATTATTATACATTCTGAATTAAATATTCACTTAAATCAAGAATTTTTGGTGTGATTGGTTGGATTAACCTTACTTTTAATGTATATAAATATAATTACATTAAAATTAGCAATTATCAATTAATACGAATGTCAATATAGTAAACATCAATTAATTTCAATAATAAATGTATATAAATATAATTACATTAAAATTAGAAATTATTAATTAATACGAATGTCAATATAGTAAACATCAATTAATTTTAATAATAAAATAAAATAAAATAACAATTAAATGTAAAACAGTTCACAGTTAGAAAATGAAACCATAAAGACGTGCATTTTTTATTACATTTTTAATAATTTTCAACAATGAAATAATCCAAATTCAGTTCTTACGTGTGTGAGAAAATTATAATATAAATATTAAATATAATTACATTAAAATTAGCAATTATTAATTAATACGAATGTCAATATAGTAAGCATCAATTAATTTCAATAATAAAATAAAATAAAATAACAATTGAATGTAAAACAGTTCACAGTTAGAAAATGAAACCATAAACACGTGCATTTTTTATTACATTTTTATTAATTTTCAACAATGGCATAATCCAAATTCAGTTCTTACGTGTGTAAAGTAATACACAAAAAAAATTTATTATTAATAAATTAAGTATTATTCATTTTCAATGCTATCTATCCTGTGTCTCATTGTTGTCGAGCTGCAGCTATGAGAATCACGAGAGATAGGAGAATATAAGAACTGTGAGAGTCATAAGAAGTTTTAATCTCATTCCTTTCTTCTGTTTGAGTGAAAACCGAAATAATGCCTCGCAGAAAGTCAAATTTGGGCCGTCGCACTCGCCACACAGAAGGATCAAGAAGACGGCTTTCGAATATGACTGAGAAAGAGCGAGCATCCGTACGAAAGAGGAACAGGCTAAGCACTATCCAGACACGTAACGTGGACCCAGCAGAAAGACGAGCAGTCAGGCTTGAGGATGCACGATTGCGAGCACGTCAGTCGCGTTCTGCAGCAACAAATTTGGTTCGTTCTGAACGGAATGAACGCGAAAGGGCGAGGATAGCTGAACGAAAACAAAGAACAGCTAATCTGCATCTGGAATACAATCGTATTGCGTTCCGGTGCAATCCAGCTGTTGATTATAGTTCAAGTCAGCATGTTGTCATTGGTCAGATGAGTCATGTATGTAGCTACTGCCAGGCTCTAAAGTTTAATAATGAAATAAAAGGGATGTGTTGCGCTGGCGGAAAAATGAAATTGTCTCAACTTGATGCACCACCAGAGCCATTGAAAACTTTACTTGCTGGATCTACCGCTGAATCGAAGCATTTCTTATCGAACATCAGGAAATATAACTCTTGCTTCCAAATGACGTCATTTGGTGCGGAAATCGTGACTGCTCAATTTATGCCAACTTTTAAAATAAAAAGGCAAATATATCACAAAGCTGGCTCCCTGCTCCCGTTATCAGATAGTGACCATAAATTCCTACAAATGTACTTCATTAGTGATGATAGAGATGAAGTAGATGCACGTTGTGGAATACATACCTCGCTAAGAAGATCAATTATTTCGCAGCTGCAGGAGCTTCTTCACGAAAGAAACAATTTAGTGCGTTTGTTCAAAACAGCAATTGATATGATGCCATCAGATACACACAAAATTGTTATTCACGCAGACAAAACTCCCACTGGAGAACATATCCGGAGATATAATGCTCCAACTATAGACGAAGTAGCAATTGTCATAGTCGGAGATCAGTTCCAACCTAGAGATATTGTTCTCCATCGAAGAAATAATCAATTAATAAACGTAGCCATTGTTACGATGCTTTACAATATCCAGTGATCTTTTGGGATGGTGCCGATGGATATCATTTCAATGTGAAAATGATAAATCCAGTAAATGGTGCAGAAATCAATAAAAAGTGCAGTTCAATGAACTTTTACGCATACCGGTTAATGATTCGGAGGAACGAGGACAATCATATTTTAAAATGCCGTCAGTTATTTCACCAGTATATTGTGGATATGTATGCAAAAATTGAAACGGAACGTTTGCTATTTCTCCGTTTGAATCAGACTAAACTACGCTCTGAAGAATATATTCATTTGCGAGATGCAGTTGTGAATGACGGTAATATAACCAACGTTGGAAAGATAACTATTTTGCCATCTTCATACATTGGCAGTCCACGTCACATGCAAGAATATGCTCAAGATGCAATGTCATATGTTCGTCATTACGGGCGTCCAGATTTATTTGTCACTTTCACATGCAATCCAGTTTGGGACGAGATACGGCAGCTGTTACTTCCTGGGCAATCACACGTGGATAGGCATGACATTATAGCACGTGTTTTCCGACAAAAGCTTAAATCGCTGATGGATTTCATTGTGAAACATGAAGTATTTGGATCTGTGCGGTGCTGGATGTATTCAGTGGAATGGCAAAAGAGAGGATTGCCACATGCGCATATACTAATCTGGCTCTACAATAAAATAACTTCAGACAAAATCGATGATGTGATATGCGCTGAGATTCCACGGGCTGACGTCGATAAGGATTTGCATGCAGTGATCATCAAAAACATGATACATGGACCATGTGGTACACTAAATCCAAATTCACGATGCATGGTAGATGGGAAATGCTCTAGGCAATATCCTCGAGCATTCACAGCCAACACAGTAACAGGCGACGATGGATATCCTCGGTATAGAAGACGATCAACTGAAGATGGTGGGAATTCGGCAACTACACACATGCAAAATGGTGATATTGATGTAGACAACCGTTGGGTGGTTCCATATTCTCCTCTACTGTCAAAAACATACCAAGCCCACATAAACGTAGAATATTGCAATTCCGTAAAATCAATTAAATATATCTGTAAATATGTTAATAAAGGCAGCGATATGGCAGTTTTTAGTGTGCAATCAGATAATAGTGACAATAATGCAGTACGAGATATCGATGAAATTGCTCAATACCAGACTGGAAGATACATAAGCACCAATGAGGTTGCATGGCGAATTTTTTCATTTCCCATGCATGAACGCAATCCAGCTGTGGTTCACTTGGCAGTACATTTAGAAAATGGACAGCGTGTTTATTTCACAGATGCAACTGTGCAAGAAAGAGCCCTTAATCCACCTGGTACAACTCTGACTGCTTTTTTCACCTTATGCCAGGAAGACGCTTTCGCCAGAACACTGATGTATTCAGAAGTTCCCTCTTACTACACGTGGAATGTAACTAAAAAAGTATTCGTACGACGCAGACGAGGGGAGCCAGTCGACGGTCAACCTGGCATTTTCAAAGAAAATACAATTGGTAGAATTTATACAGTGCATCCCAATCAAGATGAATGTTTTTTCCTTCGCATGCTATTGGTAAATGTGCCTGGTCCTAGATCTTTTCAGCAATTAAAAATAGTTGACGGCGTCACACATGCCACTTTCCGCGCTGCGTGTCAAGCTCTGAATTTATTAGAAAATGACCAACAGTGGAACATATGCATCAATGACGCGTGCAATACTGCACATCCAAACCAAATTCGCGCATTATTCGCAATTATATTGACCGCTTGCTTTCCTTCATCTCCAACAGAGTTATGGGAAAAATATCGATCGCATATGGCTGAGGATATTTTGCATAGAGTACGCCTTGAAAATGCCAATATGACCTTAGAATTTACAGAAGCCATTTACAACGAAGCATTGATAAATATTGAAGACAAGTGCTTAGCTATTGCAAATAAAGTTCTTAGTCAATTAGGAATGCCAGCACCAACCCGAACTGCGACTGCTGCATTTGATGTAGATTTACGCCGTGAACAGAGTTACAACATTAATGATCTTCAGGCATATGTCCAATCGAACATTCACAAATTAACGCGTGAACAGAAAGGCATTTATGATCGCATAATGCAAATGATATATGACGGAGTTGAGGGGATCTTCTTCTTGGATGCGCCAGGAGGAACTGGGAAAACATTCCTCATTAAATTCATTCTAGCAACGGTTCGATCAAAAAGTAACATAGCGTTAGCTCTTGCTTCGTCTGGAATAGCTGCAACATTGTTACCAGGTGGAAGAACTGCGCGTTCAGCTCTAAAGTTGCCATTAAACATGCAAATCATCGAAACTCCTACGTGCGATATTTCCAAAGCATCCGGTATGGGAAAAGTATTACGAAAATGTAAACTAATTGTATGGGATGAATGCACGATGGCACATAAAAAATCACTTGAAGCTCTTGATCGATCGTTACGAGACTTGCGTGGAAACGTTCAACTATTCGGGAATGCATTGATATTGCTCGCAGGAGATTTTAGGCAAACATTGCCTGTAACTTCTCGATCGACACCAGCAGACGAAATAAATGCTTGTCTGAAATATTCAACACTATGGCGGCACGTACGTACATTGCAATTGACTACGAATATGCGTGTCCAGTTGCAGAATGATCCATCAGCTGAGGTATTCTCACGACAGTTACTGGAAATTGGAAACGGTCAGCTGCCAGTCGATGAGACGTCTAGACGAATATCATTTCCCGATCATTTTTGTAATTTAGTTACATCGAAAGAAGAACTGATCGAAAAAGTATTTCCTGACATTCAAATAAATCATAGAAATCATGATTGGCTCAGTGAACGAGCTATCCTTGCCGCAAAGAATAAAGATGTCTATCAACTTAATAATGTTATTCAATCCAGTATTCAAAGTGATGAAATTGCATATAAGTCGATAGACACCGTTGTGAAAGAAGATAAAGTAGTTAATTATCCAATAGAATTATTAAACTCACCTGATCTGCCAGGGATACCACCACACATATTAAAATTGAAAGTAGGTGTGCCAATTATCCTCTTGCGGAATATTAATCAGCCAAAGCTCTGCAACGGCACGCGAATTGCAGTTAAGAAATTAATGACTAACGTAGTGGAAGCAACGATATTAACGGGGCCTTTCAAAGGTGAAGATGTCCTCATTCCTCGAATACCCATGATCCCGAGCGATACACCAATTCAATTTAAAAGATTGCAATTCCCAATTCTATTGGCATTTGCAATCACAATCAATAAAGCTCAAGGTCAATCTTTAGAATTGTGTGGTTTAGATTTAGATGCGGATTGCTTTTCACATGGACAACTGTATGTTGCGTGTTCCCGAGTCGGCAAACCAGATAGTCTTTATATCTACGCAGACAGTGGAAAAACAAAAAATATTTTATATCCACAAGTATTGCAAAATTAAACTTATATGAAATGTATTCTTTGTTTTGTTTCTCATTTCTCAACCATTCAATCACAATGTGCCACTGCGAAGCGTGGCAGGGTACAGCTAGTTTGGAATACATTTGAAAAGAATCGCCGTACTTTATTGATAAATACTAAGGCGGTTATCATATAATCATAAAAGTATACAGGTAGCGGAACAAAGTAAAATCCTTGACGCCGTAATTTCAGTTACAGCTGATTGTATCATGTAAATTTGTGCTTAAAAAAGTTAGTGCGTGTTTGCGTTTTATTCAAAACTTCTAAAATAATAAAAACATAAAATTTAAAACGGCATTACCAACATTTGAATAATTATTAACTTAAACGTTTTATAAAATTAATAACTCCATAATTGTATTGAAAGTAGTACATAAATAAAAATAAAATTAAATTATATGATTATTCAAAATGTATCTTTCATATAAGTAAGAGTTTTAATAATCTTTCCTGTTCAATAACTATAACTCAAAAGGATATATTACTATGTACAAACGTAAAGTTTAAACAAATTTTGAAATTACATACTAATTATTCTTTTAATGAATTTAACTTATAATTAGTTTTTTTGAACTTACTTAATAAGAATTCTAAATTATTATGTAAATACTGTCACACTTCCTTTGATTCTGGTTTAAGGGTTTTTTAAAATTATTCTTACTACTTTATAAAAATGTTAAATATAATTTATTTTTTGACAATTTAAATTAAAAAAAAGTGAAAAAAGCAAATATAGTAAGATAAATGACAGCTATATAATTTAAAAATACTATTTTGTCAGTTTGCATTAAAACACGCAAAACTGTTATAAAGCAAAAACGTTAATGAATTAAACAAAAAAAATATTTTGATAATAAGCATTGTAAATACAGATTTTATTTAATCGGTTAATCAATTGTAACCAAAGAGTTGAAATTAATATTACTCAAATTGGGAAAAATAAAAGTTTTAAATGCTATTAGTAAAAGTTAAGATTGGGATACGCACAAGTCCGACTAGGCATATTGCTGAGAACACTTGCCGATAGTAGACAGAAATCCGATAACAAACTTTGGACACTACGCGAATTGTGGACACTATGCCGACCGTAAGCAGTATACCGATTGCAAGCATTGGGCTTATTTTGACAATGGACTATGGAGACTTTGTTCACTCATAAAATAGTTTTTATTACTGGACATAGCTTGCAAAATTATATACTAACAGTGATACATACATGACGGAAAAAATCATACTAGTAGTGCTGTTGATTATGGGCGATGTCAAAAAGCTTTTACCCCTCGGTTGTAAGTTTTGATAATCAATTTATTTAATTTTAATAACTGGCCGTCTGGATAACTTAACATTGCAATGTTTGAAAGTTGCCGTAGGAGCCACACCTGATTTTGCTGATACTGGACATTAGTGGTGTTCGGCAAAGTGTTCAGTAATAAAAATGTGTTGTCGGTGTATTGTCCAATGGTCGTTATCGTTTCTAAAATTTGTTATTGGCTGTAGTGGAAGAATTAGAAAATTAGGTTTATATATAATTTTGTATTGAATAAGTAAACTGCAAGTATGTAAGATTATGGAAACCTATGTTAAAGCATTTTAAGTTATTGATAGTTTGGCAATATAAGATTTCAAAATGCGGACACTTAATGTCCTACTAATAGTTCAATCATCTTGCAAACTAGAAATGGCGCCACCAGCCATAGTTATTAAAAAACGTTCTTTCTATTGGGATAAAAAACAAAGCATGAGCTTGAATAATTAGGAGAAAAAAGAAAAAAATGAATATATAAAAAATAGAATGATAAAAGAAAGAAGTTAGGATTATTAGGAAAAATAGGTTGCGTAAAGGATATGTACAGTAAATTGACAAGACGATTCCATACGCCACTGTTTTTTGTCGTAATACAATAATTGGCGTTTAGCTACGCCATTGTTAGACAGCCGTTCAGAAAAGCTCTGCCCACGGGTTTTCAACAAATTACGCGAACTCTACGTTATAATTGTTGTTTGCAGGCATTGCTAAATCTCAAGGCCACGAAATAAAATATCAATTGCATGCTTTTTTTGTACGCCCAAAACGTTGACATATCAGTAGAAAATGACTTTCAACTAAATGTTCACTTAATATTAACAATTTTATTTTTTTGAAATAGTCTAAACATATCGAAAGTGTCTGCATTATAGCCGAGATCGTAAATTTGGTACATCTTGGGCCTTTGGCTTACAATATCATACGATGAATTTTTAGTTTATACGATAAACAATAAACAATTTCCTTGGATTAATACGAAAAAGAACTGAAAGTAATCATTTTTACTCTATAAATCACAACATATTTATTTTTTTATGTACGATGTTCCTTCATTTAATAAAAAAAAAGTGAGCCTCACCTACATCAGCTCACGGAAGAAGTAAAATTTCTTTGCTAATTGATTTCTTTATTTTTACTTATTGACGAAAAAGTTTCAGTCATGAATCGAATTAATTAAAAATTTAAACAAAAAACAAAAGAACGCTTCATAAATGCGTGTATAGTCACAGCGGAATTAAAAGTTAGTGTAGCTGTTAGAATTAAGTTAATGTCACTATTTTGTATCCGTAATACTCGTGACGCCATCTGCAGTACTGTACCCACTGTATGTACTACAATGCAATTTTCACATAATTAAGTAGTGGTAGCTAAGTTCAAGTTTTTTTTGTTTTTCACTTTACGTTTAATCTGTAACTTTTCTGTTAATTAAACACGTTTTATTTTCCTTCAATAAGAGATACGTTATTGAATACGCGACAACGCAATTTCAGTTAAATCTACATTAGTTCATGCCAATATAATAGGACAGTGTTGATGTGTTAGCAAGTTTGAACGTGACCAGTCTAAAAATCGTAACTAGTTGTTCGTTATTGCTTTATATCAAAAAAATGTCATATTTTTCTAACCTTATCAGAAGTTAGAAATATATTTAATTATTCACAATTTAAATATTGTAAATATCCAGCTTATACGTGTTACTAGGATAAATTTATGAGAATGAAACCAAAAAGAACGAAAAGATAAATAACGATTCTGTTTTAAAAAATATATTTTGAAAAAAATTTCGATTCCGATTTGGGTTCAAGTAAAAATTTTGGTTTGAGTCCGATCCATATACTTGATAGGGAATGGAATCAATTAAATTTTAATGTTAAACCAGTTGAATTCTAACTTCAACAATTGTCGACAGATATGGTTTTAAACAATTTTTTTTAACATTTTGTACGCCATTATCTACACAATCTATACATTGTCTACGCATTGTCTACCTATTTTCTACGTACGTAATAGAACCTCGGTACCTTAAACCTTGTAGGTTACTTAACGTGGGGTCCGTTTTAAGCTTCCTACTAAATTAAAATACTCGAAGGACCTTTGTTGATTTTATTTATTAAATACAACTTTAAATTAACTTTACATTTCTTTCAGATTATAAAATGTACACTGCCCTTAAAAGACTGTCCCTGCTTCTCCCATGCTACCTAATTTTTATGCACCACCCTCGCCTACCTTTAAGTGGGGTTAAATGTGTTTACTGGCGTAAACATGCTCCCCGCCTTGAAAGAATAACTTTCAAATAAAAGCAAAGGATTTAAATCTAAATAACTACATTAGTTTATACTTCAAAATTTTTACATATCGGTCACAAGTTTATGGGTAACACACACACTTTGGCGATGCACCGTTTTATTAAACCATTTGTAGTTTTTATTGTCACTACGCGCACTAATCCGTCACCACCGGGATGTAGTTGGACGACACGGCCAAGAGCCCATTTCTGCGGTGGCAGCTGATCTTCTTTTACGACTACCATATCGTTAATTTGTATAGGTCTTGGGGATTTAATCTTGTTTGTTGATCGTTGTTGAAGCTGGTGAAGGTACTCTTTATACCAACGCTTCCAAAAATCTTGCCGAAGTCTTTCCACATATTGCCATCTTGACAACACATTTAATTTTAATTGTCCTAAGTCGGGTTCCACGAAAGAAGTCAATGAGTCTCCGATAAGGAAGTGAGCAGGCGTGATAACTGTTAAATCGTTGGGATCGGAGGATAATGGAATCAACGGTCGGGAATTTAGGCAGGCTTCTATTCGAGTTAATACTGTGTACAATTCCTCATACGTCAGAATACTTTCACCAACAACTCGCTTTAAATGAAACTTGCAAGATTTTACGGCTGCCTCCCACAACCCACCAAAATTTGGTGCCTTGGGTGGTATGAAGTGCCAAGTAATGTTAGCCTTTGTTAAATTTTCTATACAATTATTTTTAAATTCTTGAGTGTGAAATAATTTATATAATTTTTGTAATTCGTTGTTAGACCCAACAAAGTTGGTTGCGTTATCAGAATAAATGTTGGACACAAGACCGCGACGAGAAATGAATCGTTTAAATGCGTTTAAAAAACTATTACTGCTTAAATCAGATACCAACTCCAAATGAATAGCCCTCGTTACGAAGCAAATAAAGACCGATACATACGCCTTTACGCTACGTTTGCCGCGACCGCGACCTTCTTTTATCAGAAAAGGACCGCAAAAATCGAGCCCGCAATTAATAAATGGCCTCGCTGGCTCTACGCGAGTTTTTGGTAAGTGGCCCATCAATTCACTACTAGACTTAGGGGATGCGCGGTAACATTTTACGCATTTATGAATTAGCTTACGTACTAAGCTTCGCCCTGAAATAGGCCAATACTGCTGTCTTACAGATGACAAAGTGGCTAAGGGACCGGAATGCAATAAACGTATATGCTCGTCGATAATCAAAATGTTTGTTATGTGAGATTTATGAGGAAGTATTATAGGATGTTTTTGTTCGTAGGATATTGTTGTACAATGTTTTAACCTGCCTCCTACGCGTAATAGTCCATCATCACTAATAAAGGGATTTAGAGAAAGTAATTTAGATTTTCGGTGAATTGGGTTGCCCTTATTTAAGTCTTGAATTTCTCGATAAAATTCTAGTTTTTGTGTAGAAATAAGTATAAATTTTTTAGAAACAATTAATTCTTGAACAGTCAAAATGGATTTATTCTTGTGATTAGGAAACTTGCAATTTTTAAAGAATCTAAAACAATATGCAATAACCCTCTGAAGTTTAGTAAAATTAGAAAATTTTTCAAGTAATTTGAACAGCCAGCTATTTGGGTCATATACACTAATTAATGCTACGCTTCGTCGTTCTGGCAAGTTCTCTAGATCTTCAACGTACGTATGGGAATTATTTGGAAGCTCGTTTACTATGTCTGGCCCTCTCCACCAAAGTTGAGAGTTTAACAATTTTGCGGAAGTAGCACCACGAGAAATAATATCAGCAGGATTATTTTTTGAGTTTATATAATGCCACTGCTGGACATCGCTATGGGTTTGAATTTCATTTACGCGGTGCGCTACGAATGTTTTCCAGGTATTAGGAGGAAGTTTTAACCACGAAAGTACGATTTGGGAATCCGACCAATAATGGATACTATTGAATTGTAGTTTAATTGAAGTTAATACCTTCTGGGTTAACCTTATTAAAAGCGTCGCTGCACACAGCTCTAATCTGGGTATAGTGAGCGTTTTTAACGGCGCTACCTTAGATTTCGCAGCAATTAAGCAAGTATTATGCGTACCATTAATGGTGTTAACACTTTTTAAATATAAGCACGCACCGTATGCCAATTCGGAGGCATCGCAAAACCCATGTATTTCAAATTGAATTGCATTGTCAACTATTATTTTGCGAGGAATTTGTAAGTGTTGAATATTAGGTAAATCATTTAAAAAATCAGAAAATTTCGCGCAAATGTCCTCAGGAACTATTTCATCCCAATTAAGTTTTAATACCCACAACTGTTGCATTAATAATTTCCCAGTAATAATAATTGGACCTATTAGACCTAAAGGATCAAATAACTTTGACGTGATACTTAAAATTGCTCGTTTGGTAACGCGTTTTGGAAAACATATTTGAGTAGTACAATATTTTAGAAAGTCCATGCGACAGTTCCAAATAATACCTAAAGTTTTCGTTTCTCCCTGTTTATCTAAACTAATTATTGTGGGAGTTTCAGATGTATTTAAATCGGAAAGTAAACAATGTTCATTAGAGGCCCATTGTCGTAATGTGAAACCCCCGCTTGCTAAAACGTTGATTATTTCACCTTTGAGTTTGGATGCTAAATCTAATTCTTGTGCACCTGTCAACAAATCGTCGACATAAAAATCGTGCAGTATGGCAGTTGACGCTACAGAAAATTTGTCTTTTACTTCTAACCCTAATTGCTGTAATGATCTAATAGCTAAAAAGGCTGAAGGTGACATCCCATATGTGACGGTTTTTAACCGAAAAGTTTGAATAGGTTCATCAGGATTATCTCGCCATAAAATTCTCTGATAATCGCGTTGTGTTGGATCAATTAAAATTTGCCGATACATCTTACTTATATCAGCCGATAGTACATATTTATAAGACCTAAAGCGGAGCAAAATGGAAAATAAATCGTCTTGTATAGTGGGACCGGTCATTAATGTATCATTTAAACTTAACCCAGTTGTTGTTTTAAGCGATGCGTCAAAGACAACACGAAGCTTTGTTGTCTGACTCGATTGCTTTAACACGGGTAGATGCGGTAGATAATATGTATTTTCCTTATTATTAATTTCTGTCGGAGGTACCGGCTCCATGTGATCAAGTTCTAAATATTCGTTTATAAATTTCTTATAATTCGATTTTAATTGGGAATCTCTATTTAATCGCCTTTCTAAAGTGTAAAACCGCTTAAACGCGGCGTCCCTAGAATTACCTAAATTATTCAAGTTTTCTTTAAATGGTAATGAAACAACAAATCTACCTACAGAATTTCTTTTATGCGTTTGAACAAAGTGGTTTTCGCATAAGTTTTCTTCGTGACTCAAAGTAATCCTACCGTCGCGTCGCCTAAATAATTATCTATTTCCCAAAATTTCGCTACAATAGATTCAAGGTTTTCGTTTATTACCACGTTGTTAGTTGCAAATTGTTTGCTACTTAAGTTACCTTCAAGTACGCCGCCGACAATCCAACCCAACATTGTGTTTTGCAAGTACAGTTGCCGTTTACCTGTTTTAATCCTTTCTGGCAAAAGCAGTTCCCAGAATAATTCGGCCCCTAATAAAATATCAATCGGATTTGAAATATTGTAAGTAGGATCGGCAAGCTTTACATTTACGGGAAATTTGTGTGGAACCATTGAATAGGTATTTGAAGGTAGCTGACAGGTTATTCTCGGCATAACTAAACAATTTATGTTTTTTTCGTAAGAACTAGTATGCGAAGAAATTTTTAAAGTTGTCATACTTTAAATGCTACTTAAATTATTACTTACTCCTACAATTGAATAATTAATTGGAACTAATTTTAACCCTAACATTTTGCATGCGGATTCCGTTATTATATTAACTTGTGATCCAACGTCTAACAAGGCACGTAATTTTTGAGAAGTATCGTTTACTTTAACTAATGCTGTCGATAAAATAACTTCATTGGTCGTGCTACAAAAACTTGTGGATGCAATTGCAGAATCACTTGATATAATTTGAGATTGTTGATCAATTTGATAATCGTGTAATAAAGAATTATGACGCTTATGGCATACTTTGCAACGACAAGACGACCGACATTTATCTATCTGATGATTAGATTTTAAACAATTTTTACATAATTTTAAATCTTCTATCTTTTCGATTCGCGCCTGAAGGGATAAATTACTAAATTTCTCACATTGATTATTATAATGAGTTTGTTTGCAAAAATCACATTTAAGTTTAACATTAAATGCAGGGTTTGCGGATGTTTGATAATTATTATATTTAATTTCGTTTGATTTTTTAGAATTGTAATTAGCGGTACTGATGGGTTTTAGATTTCTATCGGATTCTAAAGAAGTTAAGATTTTACATTTTTTGCGAAGAAAATCTAAGAAATCATCTAACTTTGGAATGTCGTCAGAATTATTTTCTTCCCAATCCCTTTTACTGATGAAATCCAGCTTTGACAAAACTAAATAAATAATTAGCACATCCCAATGCTGAACAGGAAGTCCTTGACCACTTAAAACCTTTAGGTACAACTTAATATTATCAATTAAATTTCGTAACACTTGAGAGGAAGCCTTCTGTATAGAAGGTAATTCTAATAAAAACCTAACATTATTTTTTATAATTAACCGCTTGTCTTCGTACCTTTGTACTAAAATGTCAAAGGCGATTTGATAATTATCATGTGTGGTAGATAAATTTTTAATTACATTGGCAGCTTCGCCTTTCAAGCAAGATTTTAAATAATGCAATTTTTGTAAATTTGTTAGTTTGCTTTCATTATGAATCATAGAAATGAATGTTTCATAGAAAGAAAGCCACTGTTCATGATTACCATCAAAATGCGGCAACGAAATTGGAGGCAATTTTATTTGAGAATCGTTATAAGTTTGATTAGAATTTAATTCGGAATGAGAATTATTTTGATTAACAAAGTCAGTGGGAATTAATGAGCCCTTTAAAAGTTGATCTGCTTCGGCAGCAACTTCAAAATAAATACTTTCGAATGCATCGCGCTCGCTTGCTTGCTCGGGATTGATCAATTGGAGTTCGGTTTGAATTGCATCAAATTCGTTATATAGGTTATCTAATTTCGAATAACGCAACCGTAAATTTGTTAAGTTACTAGAATTATTAACATCGCAATTCTTACAAAACGCGGCAAAACTGGTTAATTTAGACTTTAAAATATCTCTTTTGGAAATTAATGAATCAAACTCGTTATCTTTTGCCTTTTTAGACATTTTAAAGAAATCGTACACAATATGTATTAGTAAATTAGGAATTAATAGAATCAGGATTTGAAACCAAAGACTCACTCACCGTATGTGGACTGTTGTGGAATTTTCTTTGGATGTCCGTTTCTTGGAATTCTGCTCTGGTGGATTGATTTTGTTACGTCTTTTATAACGTATGTCGGAAGTTTTCAGTTTCGTAAATCCGGCTCGTAAGGACCATTTATGTAGGTTACTTAACGTGGGGTCCGTTTTAAGCTTCCTACTAAATTAAAATACTCGAAGGACCTTTGTTGATTTTATTTATTAAATACAACTTTAAATTAACTTTACATTTCTTTCAGATTATAAAATGTACACTGCCCTTAAAAGACTGTCCCTGCTTCTCCCATGCTACCTAATTTTTATGCACCACCCTCGCCTACCTTTAAGTGGGGTTAAATGTGTTTACTGGCGTAAACAAACCTTATACGGAGTTTACGGTCAGCAAAATGTTCTAGGTCGTCAATGTGTTCAGTCGGCATTGTGTCCTGTGTACTTAAAATTCTCAACCGTATTAATAGATTGTGAACCAAATTAGCTCAAACTATAATTAACTGATTCCGTTAAATAAAATTTCAAAAGAAATGTATTAAATAAACATCAGATAATCTGATGTTTAGATTAATCAGTTAAATTTTGCGCAGTAAGAAAAATATTAAATTTTAATGGTAAAATGTTAACAATTTGGCAACAGTATTTGTTTTATATATATTATTCTTATTTATTCTTTATATTTTTAACAAAACTTTCCACGATATTGCAAAATTATTCAGAGAGCCAGGTTTGTTACATTTTTTATTCTACGCAAAACATTACCGAACTACATAGTCTTGCATGTTTTGTAAATGAATATACCTAATTTTTACCTTTCCTACGATAGTTTCAAAATTTACTACTATCAACAGTGGAGAAATATTTTCATATTTTTTGTGATGTTGGTATGCGCAGATGCGAAGAATGGTGGTTGTAAAGAACATGGCGACAACTCCAGTTCGTTTATTGCAACAAGTTCAATTTTCTTAATGTTTATTAAAGTTTAAATATGAACAAGTGCAGTTTTTTATACAGTCCACTATGTCAACAATAAACTACCAAACAGTTTAAATGTGTTTCGCGCTGTCTTGTCTTTGACGATTTCTTATATCCCAGTTATTTTTTGGGTAATACAATTACTTCTATTTGATTTTAAATTCCAATTTAATTAATTCCCAGCAATGTAATAAAAACTAATGAACTATCAATAAACGCTTGATAATAAATAAAGAGTTTAAAAGCTAAATTAGTGAGGTATCAGCATTGCCAATAATTTAAAAATTTACATAGGAAAAAAACATGAAACTAAAAAAGCAATTCAATATACGACTGTTCATTAAAAATTCGATAATAAAATAAATACGTTTTTATTTTACATTAAATATGTTCTAAAAAAACGTGATTGTATTTATTCATGTCTTACTACATAACAAATTATTTATTGATGTTGTAATGACATCGATATTAAACTACCATTGATCATAACAAGTGTCCCACTAAAAATGTTTCAATTTATTTACGACAAATAAAATTTTGGTGATATAATCCTTAATTGCTTTTAACGCAATTTGAATTTTAGTGTTAGTAACCATGTTTTAATTAAAACCAATGATAAATTGAAATTTGATAATATGATTTAAAATGCATTCAACGTAATAAAGGACAATTAAATAATATCAAAATATTACTTAAAAGATACCTTAAACAATAAAGTTTAATTTTTTTAAAATTTATAATAAATAATTTTATTTTATAATCACTGCCCGACTTTTGTAATTTTTTTAAAATCCATTTTAACATATTTGTTTTGTTAATTTTAATAAATTAAAAACTTAATTTTTAAAATGTACCTGACAATCTATCGTAGCGTATGGTCTGTACACTAGAAATTGTACTTGACTTCTGTGTTGGTTATAGTTTGGCCTGCACTTTTTTTATAATAAATTGTGACTGCACAACAAATAAATACAAATTATATTTTTATTGATATAATACTTTATACATATTATTTAGGTGAAAAATAGTTATTTGATTAAATATGAATTTTGTTTGGTTTTTAATAACAAATGCGGAAGTTAAATAACCACTAACGGGTCACATATGACTTTTTTTCAACGGCTCTAATGTAAAATTGTAATTTAAAAGTATTTTGTTTTTGCTAATTTATATAACTGTACCAAATTACATACATGTACATCATCAAGTTTACCATATTTTATTTTTAGAACTATTTTTTCCGTTTGTTTTAGGCTGTCACATCTAAATATGCTTCATGTACTGTACGTTTCCGGTTAGTTCAGCAAACACATAGTTTTACACCAAACTTGGTTTCACCAAAGCACGACAAACTCGTCTACTTTTAGTTTCTATCTAAAGCTACAATAAATTTTGGCTATTCTAAAATTAAAAAAGTTTATCAGTAATATTATTGTTGTTGGTTTAGTTTTTCTTTCTATTTCATATGAGGTAAAATGGAAAGCACGTAATATTAGAAGAAAACCGATTTGACAAAAGTCGAAAATACTAAATAAACAATTTCTTTTTCCATAATCAATGACTTAATTAACTGATTTAATTGTACTATTTAATGTAACACAAAAAAAAACTAAGAAATTAATAAAATTTTCTTTATTTGCGTTTTTTAGATCGCTATTAAGATTTGTTCGCTTTTTTTATTATTAAAATTTATTCTCTTTAACCAAAACTAATAAACATTCATAAAAAACGTTGAAAGCATTTCATAATTCTTGCTGAATTTCTATACTTAATGGTTTTCGTTTTTTTTTAGATACAAATAGATTTGTGAGGTAAGAAGTTTTTGGGGATTACATTTAATTAGTAATTTGTAATTCATTTAGTATATTGTATGTGAAAAATTAAAATGTTTTGATGTTTCCAAATTTTGTTCTATTCAAACGTCTAAAGGCAACTCCGTTTACAATATACACAACGTGTTTGTTACTGTTAGTAAGTCCACCATATATTGACTATTAAAATAACGAAATGGAGAAAATGGTGAAGTCACACCCACTTTTGAAAAAACGTAAATAAGAATTGAGAATATTTTTAAAACTGCAGTTTGAAGAAAAGTATATTTTTTTGAATATATGCAGAAATAATTTATATGCTAACAAAGAAATTACCTTAAACAAATTCACAAATGTTATCAATAAGAGGAGGATATTTACTATTTAGATAAAACCTACTTAAACGAAGCGCGAAGGTTAAACAGTTTTAAAAAAAAGGGTTTATTTAACTTAAAAAAGATTGCTACTGTATGAACGTAAAAAATAACTTTTCGAAAGAAAATTTTATGAAAACATTATTATAATGAAAAAATATTGTCGATTTTTCTGATAATATTATCGAATTATTGACTAGAATTGTTAATATTTAAAAATTATTTATAAAATAAATCATAATAACCTGGTAGAATTTATAGACATCGAATTACATCTACACCTCTTTCTGCCATAGTTATTTGAAAATACTTTCAGTTCACTTTAGCGGAACACAATGATAAACAATAACAACAATAACAATATTAATTATTGATATTTATAATAAAAACAGCAATATAAGTAAAATTAGAAAGTTGCGCGACATAGGATGCGCACCAAAAACGTAACGAGGTCATTCATCGATAGATTTTACTCCTTAGATTTTTCTCATACCGGGTCCCTTATATATGCAAATCGATTCTTAAGGAGTAAACTCCAATAACAAATTCTCAAACAGTTTTTTTTAAGTTTGTCTGCTAACTTCAAACAAATCTCTATAAAAGTAGTCGTTTAATAATAAGGATATGATTTTAGAAGAGGAAGATAAATGCTGTACACATAGTAAAACAATCAATTGAAAAGTATAGACATGGCGTAAGATTGAAAATGGTATTTATAAATTTTAAACAGGCTAAAATAGATAATAAAATCTAATAAGAACATTAAAATACCAGAAAAAACTGACACCAATGACAATGAAAAATTCTCAAGCAGCAGTCTTGCATGAAGGAGAAACTGAAGATTTTGACAACAACGCTGTTTAATCTAACACTGGATCGAGTAATTAAAGGGGGCAACATGAAATGATATTAAACATTTGCGTACGTACACGATCTCAATATGCTAGCTAAAGATAGGAGATGCTTGAAAGAAGCAATAGACAAAAATCTAACAAGAAATAAAGAAAACAGGATAACAACAGCTCAAAAATGAAAACAGCTAACTTTGATATTGAGACTAGATAACTTTAAATACCTGGAAGTAATGATTTACATTAAACGCGAAATATAATGAAAAGTAAAATCATAAGCATAGTCACAAAAAAAAGAGAATATACTTAGATAATACTAGACCGGTAGTAACTTATGGAGCAGAAGCGATAAACTTGGAATAAGAAAAACAAAAAAAAATTAATCAAAAGATGGTAAGAAGAATATATGAAACAAAGAAAGAGGGAGCCCAAAAAGCAGGTGGGATGATGAAGTACCAAAAAAACATAAAGCAACTTGAAAAACCAACATGGAAATAAAAAATAAAAGACAAATATAAATGTAAAAAATAACGCAAGTAGCAAAGACAAAAAATAGGTTAGACTAAATCGATGTTCCAAAAACGTGGATTAGCTCATTATAAGAAACTGGTTTCTAGAGCTAAAGCCGAATATGTAAATAGTTTATTTTATTTTTCACCGTTGCACAATTTTTAAAGTAACAATACATTGTTTTAATAATGTATACTTAAATCAAATACAATAATATGGAAAAATCTTAACTAAGAGTGGCGATAAAACAATGTTCTATCCTGCTATTTAATAAATATACCATAGAATTATTTAAAGTATTGATTAAGAAAAGAAGTGATGACTTCATTTATTTAGTTATTCCAAGAATTTACCCTTACAAACCTTATAATACACTGGATAGCTAATGCTACGGTTGTATTTAGTTTGTCTACGAAATACCCTGTATACGGAAAAATTCAAAGTTGGCGCTGTCGGTTTGGCAATTCCTATTGACTAGTCTTTGATAGTATTAATTTTAAACGCTAAATGCGCTTCCTGTTTTACTTTTAACTTGTTGCTGTAATCTACCAAGTACGTTTAGCTTTCATTTCACTGTAAGTGCTTTTCTGCTATTTATTTCGGTGGCTAATATTCCTTTTCTCTTGTAGAAAGTGAGTTTGGTTAGTCATTGACAAATGACTGCGATTCCTGTCAGATACGTGGTGGTTGCAGGTAAAAATGTTTCTTAATGGCGACTCCAATAACATGTGGTTGGTTTCACAACATTTCTTTTTTTAGCAACGGTTGGAGGATCGACTATAACCTCACATACACTTCGCGAATGCGGTGATGGGAGTCGAAAATATTCATTCACCGGCCTCAGACAAGTTCTTCAAAAGGTGTCTATTATATAAGTGTGGTGCTGTTACTGTGTGAGTGGGCAAGATTACACTACAGTCCGGCTACCGCATGGTTGGTAACAATCGATTAGTACTACGACAACCTGTGATTGGGTTCACATTACTTCTGCGCCGATGTCCAAACTTGTCGATGAGATTCTAACTTTAACGCCTTCAGTGTTTTTATACTCCATTAATCATTCTAGTATGCGATACAATAGACAATTTTCTTGGTGTAAAATAACAGTGTAGGCCTAAACTGACCAGAATTTAAATACTTTTGAATTTTAGCGACACCTCTGGTGTTTGTGTAGGTTTATTCATTTTCAACTTAGCCGTTTATTAAGCCGCTTTGTATTGCTATGGCTGTGAGCTTGCTTCCGACGAACTAGGTTTTATTTAAAAAAGGTGCACTAAAGTGCAAGCGTGCGTACACCGCACGATAGTAGGATAAGTCATACTTGTATAATTTCTTTTTTCTCTTCTCATTTATTCATCGATGCGTTTAAAGTTGGTAGTTCGAACTTAATGGTATTATATCCTTCAAGTGTTCTCTGTAGTTTGTTTCTGTCTTTCCTTTAGTTAATTTACTTTCAGCTGGTTATTCTAGGCCACCTGATTCGTCGACTGGGTATTCTACTAGTGGCTTAAAGAGGTGGCGCTCAAGTTTTCTTGCTTTGTAACACTTTAGTCATCCACGCCCACTTTTCAACTATTAAGCTAGCCGTGATGTTTCTGAATGTGAGCAACAGGACCCGCTGGAGAAAAAGTTGCTTACAACATATAGTATTGGTTATCATTTTGTAAACATCTCATGAACTACTATTTTAAAATAAAAGGTTGTAAATTCAGAGCCCTCTGCCATCTCTTGAACAGATTAAGTTAGAGAATCCGGACAAAAACTAGATTAAATCATATTAACCGGGGCGCTATCGACTTACAATTCTTAAATGGAATGATATGTATTGTAGCTTTTCGGACAGGTATTTAAATTCTCTACATGACTGGTTTTTTAAACCCGAGCTACGGTTCAGAAGCTACAAGCACTGAAAGATTACAAGAATTTCTAATTTTTTTGCTATAATCGTGTATTCCATGCATTTCAGTTTTGTTTTTAATTTGACAGTTTGCAGTCGACTATTCTCACAGGAGAAGAAAAGTAAATGTTGTGTGACGTTTGATTCAATTTAATTTGCGGAAGTTAATGTTATTTTATAAATAAAATTAATTCTTAGGATACTTGAACGAAATGATTTTTTGCTTAAAAATTTGAAGTCTAATTTTAACCATCATTTATTGTTTGATAAAATATTAAATTTAGTGTCCAAAAGAACCGACTGATTGTTTCTTACGGGACATTTTCAAATATTTCTCCTATGATTGACGCTCTTTCGTGAATAATTCTTTGCTTCAACTCTTCAATATTTAGAGGTTGTGTTTGGTATACTTTTCATTTTAACTAGCCCAACAAGAAAAAGTTCAATGGCGTTAAGAGAACGGGCTGGTCATTCTATCGGATCACGTCGTCCGATCCACCTAACTCTAGGTTAAACATCGTCCAAATAATTCCTTACGTTTTGGTAATAATCAGATGGAGCGCTATCCTACTGAAACGTTATTTCCAAATGTCGAAATACTTCTGCGTTGTTATTAATCGTTTTATTTATTGCAGGTTGAATAGTATTTTGCTGGGTGTTTAAATATTCTGAACCATTTAAATTGCCATCAATAAAGAAAGGTCCTATTATGTGATGTCCAAGAATCCCCGCCCAAACATTAACGTTTTGCGCCCAATACCTTACATTCTGCTTATTTACTGTTCCATTTAAATAAAATGTGGACTTGTCGCTAAAGCAAATAGAGCGTATGTATGTATATGTAGAATTTTGGTTTATTATATTAGATATTGCTTCACAGATCTGAACCCTTCTATTGGGATAATATTCCGTTAGCTGCTGATGTACCAATTTATCTTTATATGGGTGAATTTTTGTTTGTGGAGTACTTTAAAAATAGTGCTCTTAGCAACATTGTGAGCTTCATAAATGTCCGATGACAAAAACTAGATGGCTCTAGCAGTTTAGAATTGGGATCCCAGTCAATCATTCGGAGTACTTTTTGGTTGTTCACAGGTTTCCTCTGACACCTGTCCGATTAGGAGCATCGAAAACACTATTATTTTTGCACCACCAATTAACAGTTTGTGCACAGTAGTTGGTATGTAATATCAAGGATATAGCAGCACGTACCTTCGGACTGTATCTATAACGTATATTTCAAATTCATTTACATTTATTTCTAAAACTGCACGATATTATTTGTAAGATCACGTGGAATCTTTTGATTATATCTTCATCTAGTCTTGTATTAGATGCGGAAACATCGAAATTTTGAAAGAAACTGCGATCAATATTACCGTCATTCGTGCCACGATATCCTTGTTTCGGTTGGTCAATAAAAAAAATTGAGATAGCATCATAGACTTTTTTTAAAATGTTTTCTGGGAAATCAATTGAGTGAAAAGTACCAAATATCTACTTTTCACTTTCACAAATATCGTGACTAATTTAGTAGAAAACTATAAAAATTTAAGATGCCGAATGTCGCAGTCTTTCCTGCTAATTTGGGAAAGCTGATTGATGAACATGGGGAATTATTGTATCGAGATATTTCAGAAATGGAAAAACGATATCAGGATAGGTGGGATCATTTCTGGTTTCTCATTAGCGAAGAAAACAGCCAACATAAAAAAAAAGTTTTGTTTTCTTGATACTAATTAAAAATTCTAATATTGATATGTCAAGATTTTTGTACTTATTTTTTTATGACCTCTGTTTAACAAAATTTGTAAATACAATTACTGTTATTATAACTCTAAAGCTAAACGCTGTGAAAAAATGGTTTTTGATTATGCTTTCAGTTAAAGAGTACTGTACAACTCATTTTTACAACAGTTATTCAAAAAAAAGTATAAAACTGTCTGCACACATCTGTAGTTTTGCTTATAGTAAATTTATTAGAATTTTTTATTGTATTCTCATTGTAATTCTACAACTATCTATGTAAATATTTACGACATAATCAAATTGACGAAAAAATTAGGTTAGTTTATCTTAAAACATGTGGAACTAACAATGATTTATCTTTGTATAATTTAAGAGATTACCTTGAAAACATGTTTATTTCGCGCAAAGTAAACATGAGTGAAAATATGTTATTCTCCTAAACTTATTAAAGCGTCAGTTACTGTATGTCTAAATGCAGACTAGTGTAATTATTCAAAACTAATGATATATTTACTTCCATAATAACGTTTAATATGTAATTTTAATATAGGTCCTGTTTGTAACAAATGTTTTTGAACTACATCTGCGTATATTTCACCAAACCAACATGAAATAATTAGACGTAGTATTCCTCGTTAGACTAGTAATTAATATCAACATTTATAATAATTGAAATTCATATTTAAAGCTATATTACAATACAGAAGCATCTTGGAGACGTTTCTTGTTGAGGAGTAATTAATAATGAACCTTAATTGCGGTTTTGAGCTGCCAAGGTGGTGTGCTAACAAACGATTCTGGGCGTCTCAACGTCTTTACGACGTACTATTCCAAACAATGGCAATGCACCTAAAGCTGTACATAAGCTAATTTAATAGTTATTACAAACGTTTACACATCCTTTGTTAATTGTAGGTTGCTTGAAAATGTTAAGTTGTAAAAAAATACATGAACTTATTAATACATACCTATTATATTAAAAAATCTATCTTTTTGTAACAGCACAATGTTCTAAAATTTTTATATAATAGATAGTGGTAACCATTAACTAAGTTTCATGGCAGAGCCATCTTATAGTACATAAGATCGTATTCCGTAACAACTATAAATGTAACAAATAAATACAACAAAATATTAGTTTCTAATAGAAATTAAATGTTTTATAGTAAAGATTCTTCTTTTGTTTTTATTAAAAACGAAACAGTTTAAACACATTTTCATACATTATCTGATATGTAATTGTCAGTATAATAAGCAGTGTTCTCAACATATACTCACGCTTGATACCCTTTTAGTAATTAAAATTAACTTTTATTATACTAGATTTCTACATCTATCTACAAAATGTTTTTTATGGAGTAATGACTTAAAATATAGAGAAAATTTCTGTTTAATTGGAGAATGTTTAAAAAATATGAACACATTTTTGGTATTATTTGTGAAAAGTGACATCAATATGCATATAAACTTATTAGCTTAAAACTATACAACTTTCACCAACATTGTATGATTTTTTTAATTCCTAACTTAGCAATTATAAACACACCGTGATACATTCGTTTACTTCTTTAAGTTAATAAAACTACCAATTCATTAAAAAAAAGGATTAGTATTAGTAACGTATAAAAGATTGATGTACTCCACATAATTATATTAGTAAACGTTTTACGTTTATTCAGATGACGTTTAATAAATGATGTAGTACAGGAAGACATTATTAATGTACCCAAGCCTCAAGGGGTGCTAAGATAATTGTATCGATTGTTATACAATCTTTCTTTCTGTACAATAAGTAATCTAAACAAAGTTAATTAAAATTAATGACAAATTTAATTTAATGAGCAGAATAAAATGTTTTAAACAATTTAGGTTTAATAGTGTTGTATTGATATTCTTTACTTTCTAAAAATTAAAAAGTAGAATAATTTAATAAAATCAAAATAAGTTACCGTATAATAAATAAATTAAATTAAATAAGTCTATATTTTTAAAACAAACATAATTAATAATAAAAAACATTTTACAAAAAACAAGCTTTTATTTAAATGCTTTAAAAATCAGAAAATTATCTTTAAATTAAATCAAACCCATACATTTATTACATTATACAATTCATATGATATAAAAACTTGTCGCGGGATTTATCTGTGTAAATTTATTTTATGAAATATAAATTTTTTTTCTTAGAATTACTTGTGCCAAGATCAAGTTACATATTGTATTGTTTATATCATGTAAATTATATAATGTAATAAAATGGGGTTGATTTAATAAAAAAACTATTTTCCACTCCTTAGGGCATTTAAATAAAAACTTGTTTTTTAAAAATGTTTTTTTATTATTAATTTTTTTTTAATTTTTAATTTTCGCTAGACTAAATGCATTGTCATCAGAACTAAACCAACATGTAAAAATTCAACTCGTTAGGATAAGAAGAAGAAAAAGTGATTCTTCCTTTACCTGGAGCTAATCATAATTTCAGGTCATGCTGATCATAAAATATATTGTCATAGGAACTGAACCAACATGTAAAAATTCAAGTTCATAGGATAGGAGGAACTTAGGTCATGCTTATCATAAAAATGCTTTGTCATCGGAACTGAACCAACATGTAAAAATTCAACTCTGTAGGATAAAACGAAGTGGTTCCAATTCAACTTCTAAGATTTGACGTAAACAAACCAACGTACATTCGGTCGTAGTTTACAAGCAACATGTTAATTTTAACGTACCGCTAGATATTTTATCAGCCGCTATAAGATAATTGTTATTGTGTATCTAGCATTTTCTTTAAATTTTAACGTATGTACGTTAATTTCATAGATTTAGCGGTAGTCAATTGTCTTATAAATTAATGGTGTCAAATAGTACACATTATTACAAAATCATTGTGTTGTGTGTGTTTAAGAAGTTGTCAACAATAGTGCAAGTAATTACTAATGGCATATGTACTTGATGGCATTATTCATACCGTGTTGATGGATGAAATAAATAATTTAGTAAGAAGGTGAGATTTGTAATTTTTAAGGTTAAAGCTTAGGTAGGTACTAGCTAATTTCAATATCTTTTATAGACATAAATTTCGAATGCAGCAAAAAAACTTGCGTGATATTAGCAACCCTTTTGAAATACTAGGTCGCACATTCTTGAAACTATTTCGTCTTAGTAAACAATGTTGCTTTGATCTCATAAATACTTTAGAGGAACACATGAATAATACTGAGAGAACTACTAAGGTACCAAAACACTTACGAATACTAACCGCTTTACATTTCTTCGGATATGGTAGTTACTAGCTAAATATTAGTAATGGATATACGCTTGCTATTAGCCAACCTTCTGTAAGTCGATGTATTTCAGAACCATCAATCATTTTAGTTGACCACCTACTAAATAGGTGAAATGACGAAGAAAGCGGAAATAAAGTTAAAAGAGGACTCGAAGAACTTGATCACCGATTCTCTAATTTATTGTGTATTATTGATTGTACTCACATATAAATAATTGCCCTTCCAATAAACCATTTTTTAAATATACAAAGCCTTCTAAAGAAAGCAAAGTTTTGTATTGTTGCTAGACGGTCATGCAAGCCACAGTAGTTTAGGTGCTCTCATAAAAGCAAAAGAAAACGGTGTCGTGGTGTTATGTCTACCCCCTCACTGTACTCATAGACTACAACCGCTCGACGTCGCCTCTTTTGGTCCACTAGAAGCCTTTTATAACACTGAAATAACCACGTGGTTAAAAAGTCACCAAGGACGAACTGTTGGATTGTATCCAATTGGCAAATTGTTTGCTAATGCTTATTTTAAAGCAGCCACAATAGGCAACGCAATAAGTGGATTCAAAAGTACAGGGACCAGTCCTTTTAATCCCAATATCTTTCCTGAACATTTGTTCTGTCCTAGTAATGTGACCGATATTCCAAACCAACACCAAGAACATCGTAACGTTATTACTTCTACTCCCACATCGACTGAAATTGAAGAATCCAACTTAAATCTAGCTGAGGAGAAGGAGAACGTGGATCCTAACTTAAATGTTACTGACTGCTTAAATTTGTTACTTCCAAAACCATCGACATCATCTAGAATGGAAGGGAAGCCACAGAAACGTAAACGAAAGGCTGGTGGAAGCAATCCCCGAATCCCCAGATCTAGAAGATCCGTTCCACGTTGATGATAATGATGAAGATGAAACTGGGTGTTTATTGACTTGTATGTAAGGTCCAAACCTGGAGAACATTGGATTAGGTGCCAACAATGTGACTGCGTCGGCATCTCTAGGAAGATAAAAGTGTACATATGTGACCTTTGCCAAGAATAATAATACATTGTTTCATGATATACTTATACCTATTTACCTACATCATTTGTTTTACATAAAATATACATTTTTTTGGAATTAGTAATCTTTTACAACATTTAGGGCTTTTCTTTAAGCAAAATGAAACACCTATGTCATTTTGCCTAGTATATCAGGGTAAAATGAACGTATATACATTTAGTTTTAAGCCGTCAGAGATAGGAGAAGCAGTGTCAAAAATGAATACCGATCTGCAAAGACTGGCTGATTTTTCTAATAAACATAGTTTAAAAATAAACACATCCAAATGCTATACAATGCCATTCTGTAAAAACCACCTATACGATACTATTGCAAATTTGTTGGTTGTTAATATAGACAAAAATAGACTTCAACTCAAAGCACAGCATAAAAACCTAGGTCTTATGTTTGACAGAACTCTCAGATTTAAAGGCTACATATCTGTTTTGTTGCAAAGGGCTTATATTAACCTAAAAGTTATTTTTAATAGTCGCTACAGTATTAACCAAAAAACTAAAATTATACTATGTAATAGCATGGTATTATCTCACTTTAATTACTGTAGCTCAGTATAGGGACCCTGCTTAGACAGTGCAAATTCAAGACGACTACAAAATTTACAAAACGCGTGTCTTCGATTAATTTTTAGTATAAAAAAACGCAAAAGAGTTAAACATAAGCTCATGGAATTACAATGGTTAAACATGGCTAATAGAAGATTATTACATAGTGCTGCTCTCTATCATAAAATTTTAACCAGCGCTATTCCATCATATCTGGCATCAAAAATCATTCTCAGTTATAGTGCGTGTAACGTAAATACACGAAAGAAGTACTTATTATTAATTCCAAAACATCGGACCTCCTTATATCGCAGATCTTACTCTTTTGCACTAGCAAATATATATAACAGTCTACCAGATACCCTTAAAGTATTAAATTATAAGACCTTTAAAATAAAATTATTTCATTTACTTATTTTAAAACAAACGGCACATTAATGATTTCTTTCCTAGTTCTAAGATTATATGTTTAAATTGTATCTACATCCTTTCTATCTAATTATTGACTTTCTAATTAATTATATTATTTCATAATTATGTATCTTTCAGTACTTATCTAAACCCGCTTTACACGCAAACTATCTAAACTAAAATAGAAACAGGTTAAGTGGAAGAGCAGATTATATTATTATCTATTAATAATATAAATCTGAACTTCGCCTGATTGGGCGTCTTTTTTTTGTTTATTATTGTTATTTAATTATTGTATTCATTTCCTTATTTCTGTTATATTTACATGCCTATTATATATTTTGTTATTATGGGGAAAAATGTTAATGAAATTAAGAGCTTAATAAAAGACATTATTATTATTATATGTATATTGTATTCGTAAAAGTTGAAGAAATCGTAATAAATTATTATGATTTTTTTTAATATCGTATATTAAAAGTGCTATGTCTAAGCATGCTAAACCCACTATTACAAAAAGTACAAGCAATTAAGTTACATCAAAAAATAGGGTCAATTGAAAAGTATGTCGTTTTAGGCACAATTTCCCTACTATTTTTATTTTTACTAACTAAATACACTTAGTTCCAATAAATTTTCTATTATTTTATTATTAGAAGAAGCAATATTGCCTAAACATTTTTCGTATGTATGCATTACCTCTTGCATAGGACGTATGCTGACAGTTCACTTTCTTTACAAAATCTTTTTTGACCTTGGTCTTGCAGTTAGTACTATCTCTGCTTGTGTACTTGCATTTGTTTGTTCTGCAGCCTTCACACTTTAGCTTGTTTCAGTATTTGGTGTTACTGGCAATATTATATATGATTCATCCTAGCTAACATATAATCATTATTGATAATATAAGGTTTCATAAAAGAAAAGCAGACCGTTTCAATGTTATTGTTATCTTTGATTGGTTCTTCATCAATAACTGCATTCTCTGCACATGCTTCTTTAAACGGTGCTCCTTGATAACAATTTGAAATATTAATCTCATTATTCCGTCTTCCAGTTCTGACAATTCTTTCGTCTGCTTTGCACTACCATTCTCAGGCCAAACATGTTTTCTCGAGCTTTGCGTCGTTTTTAATTTATTCCAAGTCTACAGACCGAATTCACACTAGTTAGATACATTTACTTAAATAACATAAAACTTACTTCTTTCCATTGTTTTACCGATTTTTTGGACCCCACTTGCGAGTTCAATAAATCCGAAACAGTCTCCCAATGAGTTGCGACATGGATTATATCACTTGGAGCAAACTTTTGACGAAAGTATTATCTTATTTGTTTCCAAGAAACTTATTAAACTTTCTTTTTGTCTATTAGTTATTCGTGTTCCAGGTTGCCAATTTTTCACAGGATAATTTAATAACTACACAAAAACACAACAAACGTGCACAACTCCTCAGCAACAGCTGATTAGCGTTTGAGAGCGAACGGTATGCTGTATTGTGCAAAAAATTTGAGTTAAAAATGATATTTTTTAACAGTGTTTAAAATTTACAGAATATAAAACACTATTTTATCTTTAACATATCGGCTAAAACAAGAAAATTTAAAAGGTGTTTAAAATTAACAGGTTACTTGCAGAATACGGGCTATAGCAAGTTAAACAATAAAAACTTTTAAATAAAATGTGTTTTTTGCTGGAATGTATACACGTATATTTTAATTACCAAACAGAGAAATAAAATCCATATTTTGTATAACATACCTGAACTTATTCTTTTGGTGTGACACAAATCATCGAAATATTGCATATTTGTGTTAAATTACCAATGCAAATTCATTACTTTGGAATGTAAAAGTTAGGTACACATTTAAATTTTATGTACGATGTGTGTTACATGCAAAAGATGGAACTATGTTACTGCCTGAAATGAGGTAACATAAACGATGTTGTGCCGCTTGCTCAGTGGAGACGGGGTGGGTTATATTTTAAAAATTCCGTGATAACTTGGAAACGAGATTGACATAAAATCGAAATAAAACGGTAAAAGACCCAAAATCGGTTAGGGCGCCAATCAAGGACACGATGATATAGCTTCCGGACCCCTGATAATCCAAAAGCTCATCCGGTTGGTTACAACCCCTGAACTTACCTCGAGTTGTAACTAGCTAAATTTCTGAAATACACTTAAAAATTTAGGTACGCGGCAGCTGAATGAATAAAAGCTCTTTACAGTTTAACAATTTAACATTTATTGACTGAATATTAAAAATAAATAATGAATATCAAACAAATTCGAATAAATAAAAAAAAATAATAAATGAAATAATAATAAGCAAGACAAAAAAAATTAACAAACTGAATACAAAATTAATATATATAGGAAAGAAAATAATAATAATAAAAGCGTTAACTCGTCTTTCAATACAACACAATAAAAATAAACTTCAAGGCCTTGACCGCATACATAATCCGCAAACAAATAATAAAAAAAAATACCAAAGTCATAAAATATACGTCCGAAACTTTGCTTCGAACTAAACGTTAAAACAAATTATAGTTTACATATCGTTACATTATCTTTATGCATGAATAAGATTTACTTTTACATACACAAAACAAAATTAATTAATTAAATCGAACTTCACGCAAACACCTTCAAGTGTTTCTTGACATAATTAAAGTTAGCCGTAATTCAATCGGCTCAAATCAAAGCTTTTAAATCATATCGATCGCGGTTCACTTCACGATAATAACAAATTCGATAAATACCTTTACTCAGATGAACTGTCGGCACAGCGGCTCCAGAAGCTACGTATTTAGATTGAACCCGGGCCGGTCTAGGTGTTCAGTAGTCGAATACAAGCTCGGTGGAACCCCCAAACAATAGAATTCCGTCGGTAGATTTATTTCACTATTTAATTGAAAACCGCACAAAAGCGAAGACAGGATTTTTCACACAAAACATTGAAAATAAATCCAACTCGAACGTGAGATTGATTATGGATACCATGAAGTTCCTTAAACCGTAACATTACGAATTTGGAAAATTACTTTTATTTCCCATCACACCACTCAATTTTCACGGCACCATTTGTTTAACTTCCGCGGTATTGCATAACGGTAGGGTAAAACACCCCGAACACTTGACTACATTCCGGTACCCGGTAGTCTTAATTGCCACCGTAAAACAATCCCCCTAAATCAAAATTTTACTCCTTTTTAACACGTCGTAATCCCACTTAATTCAATGAACTTGCGCCGTAAAATCTTTGTAAAAGATGCAACACTAAACAACGTAAATTAACAAAGATGAAAAATATAATGGCCAAGTGCGTTTTGTCACGTAGACCTTTGAAAGAAAGAAAGTCTTCCCACAGAAAACGCTCACTTCGCTAAATTATCAGGTTGTTCGCAATCGCGCTCGTAAAAGAACTCTACATAAACAAAGATTTAGATACCAAGAAAAATTGATCAAATTACATTCCGAAAAGGAAGTCGTAAATTATATAGCATTGTTATTTTACTGAGATAAACAAGTAAAACACTAAATCAAAATCAAAACCACGGACTTTATGCATTTAAAAAAAAATACCAGTAATAATTGTGAAATAACTATGAAATACAAATAAACTTATATTAAACGTAATAAAATACCGAGCGAAACGTTTTCGATGCTAACATCGAACTAATCAATCGAAAAAAAAAACAGAAAACAGAAAATTCAACCAGATGAATCTAATTACGGGGTCTTACATAAAAGATTCACTGCTAAAATTCCAACGCAGGTTACATGTGTTGCCCAACCGAAGGGTGTTTGCATCACCAATTATTGTCTGTCATCTGTACCTACGTACTAGCAATTGGTCGCATCTATATAAATCTAGCTCACTTCACTTTTCTAGTCGCTCTTTTTGTGATAAAATAAAAATATATTCGTGTTATAACATTTATGTTGTCATTTGTTCTCTTTCAGCCTTGAATAGATTTAAACTGTGATTTTCATTATATTTTCTAACCGTTTTGGGCCTTTTTAATCTAACTTATAATTAGCAGATTGGGACCTGCAATCCTATCACCAAAGCATACTAACATAGTCGTCAGCCGTTAAGTTACGAGAAACTCTTCGTAACAAGTTACCCAAACAAGCAAATCAAAAAACACAAACGAGAAATGTTGAGATTGCAAGCGCCATTAAGCTTACGACGCTTACGATACATATCGCAGTTGTCCAAAATCTATGAACATAGGAGGTGAACACAAGACCTTTTTATACTACTTCTTATTCAGTGGGTTCAAGCTATGACGAGCAATTCTGGTTTACCTACAAGAGCGCGAATGCTTCCGACTGTTTATTAAAATTAGCGTAATTGTGAGACATATTTAACAAAACTAATATTTTGAAACTTTTAAAGAGTGTTGCGGAGTTTAGGAAAAATTACAGTTGTGGATAAGAAACATTAATGAGGATGATGGTCAACATTGTTTCCCTAAATTGCAACAAGTACTTGTAGTGCCTTTTCAAAGAAAACCTCTCAAAGCTTACTTATTGATTTTCAGAATACTTTAAAGAAGATAAGTTTGAGAAATTTCCATAGATCTAAGATCTTTTTCGTATTCCAGCTCCACCAGAAACATCTTTGCAGGTGGACGAAAGCCTAATTGAACTTAACTGTAATAAAGACCAAATGTCGATGTAGACCGAGAAATAAAAACAGTAGTGTCAAACCATATTCTGCTTTTTGAAGAAATGTGTATCAAGAAGGAGGCTCATCCGTTAAAGACTTTTTCTAAAAATAAAAAACTAGTTAACTTATTAATCACAAGAATGACTTTATTAAATGAAACTCTGTAAAATGCATATAGGTGCATACAAAATAATATACTACAATATAATTAAGGAAATGTATATTTTCTTTCAGTTTCTGTTAGATAATACATTATTTGATTTTAGTTAGATTATTTTTTTGTTGTCATAATTAATTAATGATATATACCGTAAATAATTCAATAAAACTGCCACGCGTTAGTAATTGTTTTTTCTTCACAGAAGCTTAAAGGATTTGTTTCTGAAGTTATTACGTTGACTAATATAAATTAAAAATACTATACGCCAACATTACTTACATAAATTCACTGAAAGAAAGTATTATTCGTACAAAAGATTGTGTTTATAAATTTATAATTTAATGCGCTAATCCACAATACAGGAAAGAATACCAAAAAAGAAACCCCTAATAAATACTCACAATTTGTAAATATAAAAACCTTTAACATCATTACAAAATTTTATTCCAATAAAAGCAATTTAAAGGATTATTTTACAATGCATCTTTGCGTATACCCAACTTTTGCTACAATACGATTATGTTAGGATTAACAAAATTTGTGTATGCCTCTATTTACATGGATATTTACCTACTAATTTGGTATATAAATGTGTGGTGGTGTTAATTGTAGTTTGTGTTACAACAAGCTTGTTATATGTAATTATCTATGTATATAATTTAATAATAAATATTTTAAGGTGACTATTTAATTTCTCAAATATTGTTTAATATAAAAACCATTGTAAAATAGTTTCCTTATGAACAAGTATGCCATTTTAAAGTAATTGTTAGTTTACACGTTATAACTACTGTCAACTACAACCATGTTAAGTATACAATTTATCTTTTCCAATTGTAATTACAATATTTGCATGACAGTATTGTATCTAGCACTAAGAAAATTATAACTGGCTAATTAATAAAAACAATTAATTTGCATTTTACATGCTGTTCATTTAAAGGTTTTGATTTTAGTACTATATTACAGTAAATAGCAAATAAACATTTTAATTGCACCTACTAGGCAGGTATACTACTATTTTTGTATAAGTAACATAATATGTAGACAAATACCTAATTAGATCGCTACAATTAGCAAAATCTACAAAATCAATGAAATTTTTCGTACACAATCGGAGACTAGCAAGACAAAGTAAAAAAAATTACTTACAATTTAAAAACCTTGATTTTCTTTTGTCTTGGAGTATTTTTCTAATTTTTTTATTACTAAAATGTCTACAACAATTAAATTTTGTTGCTGTTCAATGAACCTCAGTACCACTTCATACATTTTTTGTTAGTTTTCAGCATTTCTTCAACACCATTTAATTTATTGCCGTCAGCGTCGTCTCTTTTAGCTGATCATATGAATTCTTTATCAGCGAAAAACTTATTTTTAAAATCTTTTTCACAGTTCATCATCCAATCCTCAATATTTTAGAATGCAATGGCAATTTTTAGGTAAAATGTTGTGAAGATTCCTTTTCTACGTGTTCGTTTTTTAAAAGAAGCTCATCAGCAACAAGTTGCTCGACGTCTGGCCAAAGTATTAGCCATGATTTCATGACAGTAAAAACCAAATTTTTTTGTAAGTCATAGCTGACGTGTAGATCAAATGCCTAAAGTTAATTTTTTCACGATTTCTAGCATGAACGTGTATTCATTTTTTAAACGTTGCAAAATTTTAGAGAAAAATTTACGTATGTAACGTCTTTGGCACGTTTCAATTACTCTTTGGTCCATAGATTGGACTAAGCTTGTCACGTTAGGGGGAAAAAATATTATTTTTATGTCGGTTGTATTTTCGGTCAGTTTATCAGGATAGGTTTGTTCATTTTCCAAGACGAGGATTGCCTTTAAGAGGAAGTTTATATTTTTTAAACTTTCTTTTGCTCTCGGAACAAACTAAATTAAACCACTTACTTAACAAGCATGAAGTAACGAAGGTCAATTATTGCAACCTATAGTACACGTGAAGAGAATTTGTGAGTTTCCGCTACATTTGAACAAACACCCCCTGTAGTACGATTTTTGATTTACTTAAAACCAGTACCTAATTTTCTTGAATACGCTTTATCTGGCAACATTTTAAAATTCAACCTAGTTTCGCCTATGCTGTAAATTTATTATTTTAATTTTTTCAAATTTAGTTTTGCAGGTAGGAGCATCAGGCAAATGCTCCCCATTTGCGCTAGCAAAATGAACGACGTGCCGGTTTTTCCATTATTCGATCCAACCTTCGTCTGTTACAACTTCGCATATTTTAATTTTTTTGGGAGTGGTCAGAGTATTTTCTTTCAAAATAAGACCATTGATAGGCGTACCTTCATAACGTTCCTAAAGAAACCAAAGCGACAGAGTTTCATCAAAAATATCACAGTGTGTTTCTTTTTTTGAGTAGCGATTCAACTTTTAAATAAAATTTCAGATGATTTCCTGTTCCTTCGCAAATTTTTGCCGTTGATTCACTACCATCATTTCTTTTCAGAACGCATTTCCATACTCACAACACGTTTAGACTTTACGCTTAAATCATGAACGATCTGAATACAACAGTACGAACTCTAAAACTGATACCATAAAAGTAAAAAGGGGGAAAAAACAACACGTACTTTCCTTCCATTATACTTTATAGGAAATGTTGAGTAAAATCGTGCATTAGTCAGGCGGTCAATCTGAAAGACGGTTCATGAGAGGCCGGTTAGGAAGTATTTGGATTTAGAACTCGCACGTTGTATCACATAAACCTCATTATCACAATAAATCTATCTCGATGCATAACGTCCGAAACCAACGTATTATGCATGTTTGTTCCCAAATACTAATAATAATATATTTTACTCGGCAAAACAATATAACCACTAAGATATATAATAGCAATAAAGGCTCTCATTTCATCCTTAGTAACATTTGGTGGGCCAGAATTTAGAAAAGCTGATTATATCTCAAATATTTTTACAATACATATCTAGCAACATTTAGAACAATCGGGTTTAATAACAGTGACTTTATTATTGTCTACTAGATCTGCATAAATCCAATGATAAGGTTTTATTTTCTTGGTTGATTTTTTCTGGCCGATTTCACCAGCATCTTTACTTGTTAATGTTCAGATGTCTATTCTTGTTTTGGGTTTAGGTGATGTCAAAGCACTAGGTTCAATGCCAATCCTTTTGTTATCTTCATAAACAATTTTAACTTACGACCACAATTGTATTTCACTCAAATTGTCTAATAAACCTCCTTTAACTCGAGTAAAATACGATGGCAGAGCCATCTCATAATATAAATTTACTATGCATGAATAACAGTAAGTAAATGGCTATAGAAATGGAAACGTTGAAAGCTGATTTTATACCAGCGTAATTCAAATAAGTTTTGAATAAACCGAGGGCTAAAAATCCAACCTATAAACATTGTAAGGTAACAATGTCAATGCAAATGTAAAAATGCCATTAGAGTGTTCTCCCACTGCTGAAGAGTCCCAAAAGGGCAAAACGGCCGTCCAGTAGTTCACTGTCTTGTCCTACTCTAATAACGATAAGTTGGCGTACCAAGAATAAATTTTATATAGAGGACAAACATATTAAAGCATTTTTAATATAACAAAGATACTAACGTATAGGCGGCTACTTTAAACATCGTCATCTTTAAAGTGTGATTATGAACTGACAATTCTATTTATTCTATTACTACAAAACATTTAATAAGCATTTCCTGAGTCAAAGTAAATTTTTATTCATCTTGAAAAGATTTATATTTAAGATCATAAGCTACTATATTTTTTAGAATAAATAAATATGCATTTGATTAACAGCTAAAACGTTAATATAAATTATAGTGATTAGAGTTACAAACCAGAGTGCTGTGGTGTCGGTATGGTTGACCCTCAAGATCCTCGGGATTTCTACGATACAGATTTAGAAAGTGCCAAGTATCTGTAAATAGGTGCAATAATTTCCATAAAATGCACATTATAGATTTTTAACTATACATATTATTTTGTAAAAAATGCAGTTTGTAAACAAGAAAAGAATTTTTAATCCAAAACAGTATATTTGTCTTATTTCTGCTCTTAAATACAATATTTACTTTTTAAAATTGTAACTCGTCATTTAGTTATTTACTATTTTTACTAGAACCACATTATTTAATTAAGTGGACTGTATTAAACTAATAACTTTTTGAAATGCCAGAAAATAACCTTGTATTTATATCATGGGTAACATTTAATCTAAACGTTTCATTTAAATTACGTGCTTATTTAAATTGCAACAGCCACCGCCATAATTTTTTTTGCGTTGTAGTAAAGAGCTTGTCGTATGTTTAAACTTCTGAAGCTTCATAAATCTTCTGGTATAAGAATGATTTATTTAATAGCATATGTGCTACAACAGATTTTCAAATAAGAATAAAATATAAAATTTTTATGCTTGTTTTGTATACCATATAAACACATTAAGACGATATGTTACATTAATTTTTGTTAGATTCAACCACCTAACAAAAAACTTGTAACCCTTTTTATAAGAACGGTCTTTTAAAACACTGCGTAAAGTTTAACAATGGTGACAAACGTTTTATAAGCTTTATTTTTATTTATTACAGCTAAGATGTTAAAGAAATTCATAATGATAATTAGTTTAATGTTTGAAATAAATTGGTGGTAAAATAAGTCAGGTGTTTTTATGCTAAGAACCAAAAATTATCTACTAGAATATATGTGGTTGTAAAAAGTGATAAAACATCGTTGAGTATATGACATATTTTATGACTTTTTTGTAGTTGATTTAAATAAAACAAAGTATTGTGCATGTTATACTTTTGATCACAATTTATAATGCTATAATAAAAATTTATTAGCTACTACAAATAATTTTGATACTTAAGTATGAGTAATCACAAATACATTAAAAATATTTAACACTAGAACCGCCGATGGGGTCAATTTGACCCTTCATGAATTTTAAAACGTTCTAATTTTGTGTTTCTATAAACTTAAGTTTATACCATTTTTTAACATTAGGTTTATGAAATAAATGTTCAGTAGATTTTTCAAAATAAAGTTTATTTCCGACTTTAAACTGTTAAATTATAGAAAGGGTTAATTCGACTGCAAATGTCGCTTTTAGGTATTTACATTGCGAGAGTACCTCTCTCCTTTCGACAATCTCCTTAACGTGAAACCAAACCAACTTATCCTGTGTATTTCGATACCGGTTATATCGGTATATACCGGACAACCTTTAATTTACATTGCGATACTAACCCTGCCAACTTGCTATTCTTCCTGATAATTCTTCTTTTACTTCTGACCATAATAACCGACCTAGCAATTCACCTGAATATACTACACCGTTTCTAATAAATTCTGGTCGGTGTTTCTCCGTATAAGGACCAAGCGAAGCCAAGTTCATCGTTATACAATGATTCATCTATTCATCAAATCTGTAAGTTTGCTTGTCATGTTAGTTGACCAATGCAATTTTAGTTTCATATCATTAAACGTGTGGTTTTCAATACATATTATTTCGATAACTATGTTACATCGCTAACAAAAATGTTGGTACTACATTAGCTGCGTGAAGAATGATCGACGTTCCCAATTTTACGTGAGACGAATTCTAGTGTGGTGACTTGACTGCTACAAGCATCCGTAATAACCAATAACGAACATACCAGCACCCGTTCTGAAAATATTATGAACCCTTGTATGTAATTCAACAAAATAACTTAAACATTTTCTCACCGACCCTCGCATGCATTTTATTTGAAGTGTACGACATTGAGCAGGCAGTTATTCACCGATTCGCATTCTGTTAGCTCTACATTACAAGCAATCAACCCGTCGTTTTAACTAATAACTCACCGCATTGCTAGAATTAATAATTTTTAATTAATTAATGCGAGCAGTACCGTGGCGATGGTCAACTTGAAAAAGGTTAACTTAAACGGTAGGTACTACCCATTCACCCGCATCTACTTAATCCCAAATCCCTCTGTAATCCGTCATAATAATAATTTTTACACATTTTGTGTATTAAATTCACAACCACCGAATTTGATTCCACACAAAATACGTCCAGCGCCATATTGCTACCAGCTAAATTATTTACAGTTTACAGATTTTGACACTGCGTAAATTGACAGTAATTAAAGCGGCGGGAATTCTAATAAAATAACCTAACGAATGAATGTTTATTTGCGATACAAGTTTATAATAATGTAATTTTAAATACCGTCCTAGTTTAGTTTATATATTGTACATAATTTTCTTAGTATTTATTATGGTTTATCATTTTTTTACGAAATCTATTCGGAAGCAGTGACGACGTTGGCGTGTTACAAAGTAAATAGATTAGCAAGCGTTTAGTAATATACATTGAATCCAACGGTTCGCGAATGATTTTGATTTGGGGTATTATATTAAAATAGCTGATAACATTTTAAGATTTGGAGGTACTACTAGGGATGCCAACTCTCGAAAGAACCAACCCGGGAGGATTTTAACAAATTGGGAGCAGGGGGTACAGTTTTAAAAGGAAATCTTAAAATATTTATAAATTTTAAAATTTATTTTTACATTGCGTTCGAGCAGCATTCAATATTTGACGGTTTTTTATCAAAAAATTATAAAAAGTTTTACATAAAAAATCGAAGTTTGTTAGTAGTTGTTCTAGTACGCATTCGCAAGAAGCATTAGAGAGAGGAATGGAAAGAACCAACGTTACAATTTTTTTTTAATTCAGGACAGGGATTTCTGGCTTTCGATTTCGTAAAGAAATCAATCTACCGTAAATCAACTGGATTCTCTTCAACGAGATGTGGCTCATTTCACGCAAAATTCCAACCTCATCGTACAGTTTGTCTTGATCTGAGTCAATACTTAAAATTTCTTGTAGTCTAGCAATGCCTGTTCATGTGATTGGTTCTTTTAGCGATAAAGTTTTCATCGTTTGGTATTCCGGATCTTCAAAGTTATACCATATACGACACAGTAGCGACGCACCAATTGCATGAACTGCAAAGCGTAAGCAGGGAGAAGGCCACAGATTTTGTTAATTATGAAAATAAGTTTAATATTAGAAAAAAACGAAGAAATTATTGCGAACCGGGAGCTCGGGATGTTAACAATTATTACCGGCATCTCCAACTGACGATGTTTTTAACTTTATTGAATCCTTGGAAAACCAAAACGAGAATATCGATACTAATAGTGACTATAATAACAGTAATATTGATAATGAAAGTGAACACTTGGATCACGATACAGCCTCAAAGATTCATGTAAGAGACGATGGTGACTTATCAAGCGACGAAAGTAGTACAATATCTAATAGTAAAACAGATTTTTACTATGGACGCAAAAGCTATAAGTCGGCTAAAAATCCTCCGGCACCATCAACAGTTTGCGCACGCAATATTCTTAGGCACCTTCCTGGTTTCGTGGACCCGTCCTACAAACGAAACACGTTGGGCACTTTATAAAGCATACAAATGAAAAAATTATTAAACTGAATGCGAATTATGTATTATGGGGATAAATGCACGCATCCAGGCGAAGCTTAACTCAAGGCTTTTTTGGGTCTTACACATTGTATCAATTTAAAAACTTTGGATTTGATTTGGAATGTATTTAGAATAAAAAATATCAAAAATTTTAAAAGCACGTTTCGACAATACGGAGGGAAAACCAAATTGACATGGTCACCCCAACTTCAAAAATGGAAATTGCAACATCCCAAAAATACCAAAAAAAGTGACATTCCAATTGACAGTTTTGAAATAATTACCAAATAATGAAGTTTCGGGAAATTCTGTCAACCCTTAAAATTATACTGTTTGTGACGAAAAATTTTTATTTTTGGGATAGTCGTATTGTCTAGAATATCCAGTGCAGTTATTTTTGAGGATATTGAGTGTGAAAATCTCGTACAATACCATGAGTTCCATTATCCCAATAACGACAATCAGGAGAAGCAGGTAAAAGTTTTTTGTAATTTTGTTTTATCAGAAGTGTTTGTTTGGGCCTTTCGGTTATTGTTTACAAGCATTTACATGTCAGTATTTATTGTTACTTTAAAATGTGTCATTGCTAAATTTTATAAGAAATGTTATACTCAGTTGCTGAATGGGTTTAAATAATTTATCTTTACGCAAGTGAAAATGGATGTGCTGTACGGGTGGCTACTGCGTTCAATGGAAGGCATCTGGATAGAAATGTCAGCGATGTTGACGTGCAACTTTTTGTGCGGAAATTTTAAGCCATTGGTTCTGTAGCAAATAGCAAAGCATGAATTATAGATCAAGCGGTGCAAATTGAAATTTTAACTAAAGTCGCCATGTGTCCAACAACTTCGCTTCGCAAAGTTGCAGAATTCACGTGTCACATGAATCGGTTCGGAAAGTCTTAAAAACACATAAGCTTTGTCACACTATCATTGAAAAACTTGATCTATATCCTAACATTTTAAAGAATGCACATTATTTTTAAACAGGCAGGTCTATATATTCTATTACATTAACAGCATCTTCTATCTCTAGTGTTTATTCAACGGCAACATCAACATGCGTCATTTTGGTTGAAGGCCTATATTGAAATTCATAGTTATACAAGATAATAGTACACCAATACAATACAGAGGGAAAACCAAATTGGCAGTGGCACATCCACACCTACCATTTCACCCATAGTCACCCCAACTTCAAAAATGGAAATTGCAAGTAGTTCTTTTGTATTCTTTGGTCCAGGCGCATTCTTCATCGTTTTTAACTGCAATGCAAGTACTCGACCTCTATCAAAAAAAACAAAAATTAATTTCAAACTTATTTAATCTCTCTAAAACTAACTTTAATTATTCTGTACATTTTTCTAAAGTGGTCGATTTCTTCTTCTTGAGACCGATCTTCCTCTTGCGTAACAATTTCTCTTAATATGACCGAATCTGCCACAACGAAAACACTTCACTAGACTATTACTCATTTGAGCACTTCTTGTTTCCACATTCTAATTTTTCCTATTACTAATATGCCCATTTACGATGTTATTTTCACTTGTTCCCAATTTAAACCTTGTTCATATGTTTTTTCAAATTTTAACTTACGTTCCTTTAATACCATAGTTCGTAAATGTGTGCTTTTTACCTCAAAAACAAATCGATCCCTTAAAGCTTCTTTAAAAAAATCTCCAAACTTACATGTTGTGGCTTTTGACTTTAATTCAACGACGTAATCGTTAATTGATTGCCCTATTTTTTGATCTTTTTTATGATCAAAAATCTCATTTAATTCAGGTTTAAAATAATCCTATAAACATTGAACTAATTCAGCGTACGTTTTTGTTTTCGGTTTTATCAATTTCTTTAAAATAGAATACGTATCTTGCCCCAACAAGGTTATTAAACACGATACTTTTTTATCATCCAAAATATTATTTATTACAAAAAATTGCTCTAACCTTTCTATATAATCGTTAAAATCTTCTCCCTACACAAAATTTTCAATGTTACCCAACATTTTACTATCTAGTTTGTTCAACGATAACTGCAACACGTGCTTACTTACTTTGCTTTACATATTCACTTTTCTTAGTTTAATCTGTACATCCTCGTCGTCAATTATGTTGTGTCGTGATTCAAACGCGTATTAATACTTTCTTAACAAATATTATTTATTCTATATCTTCTACATATTTACAATGGTAGCTTACACTTAACTTTTTACAATACTATGAACTGAACAAACCCCTACTCCGAGGAACACTACTCGCGCTATCTCTCGTTCTTAATACATAACAAGGAAACGCCAAATATTCTCAGAAACTAAACGTTTGAGCTGACAAACTAGTAGATAAAATTGTTGGACTTTTGTTTCTGAATGGAATCCTTACAGGTGATATTTTTGTGAAAAATATATGTTATGTTTATTTCTTAAATTTTTTTGGTCACCATTATTACTAAGTTTTAACAACGTAATTCTTTTTGCAAAAAACGGTAAAAATTAATTTGGTAAATTAAATATTTATGAAAGACAATTGAAATTAATCATCTACAGCATTTAGTGACATTAATAGCTAGAGGAGTACAGGAATGTATTTATTATAAACGCCCATAATAATTTTATATTATCTTCTGGTATTTATAACAAAAAATTTAAACAATTATTTAATATTTTTTTAAGTAATAGATAATACACATAATGCATAAAGGAAAATACAATTTAATTTTACGGTAAATAAAGTTAATAACGGTAATCTAGAGTTAGGTAATACTAAAACAATTTTTTTGTTAAAATTTTAGATTTAAATCTAACAAAGAAAAAGTTTATAGAAACGACTTTTGACGACGGCAATAAACAAAGAAATTAAACTATTAAAAACAGCCTGGACGATAAAGAAATCACGAAGGATCATCTTTTATTCATAGTTTTTGTATTTGTAATAATAAAATCAAAGATTAAAGCTAAATTATTAAATACATTTTTAAGAACATTTTAATTTATCAATTGACAAATTTAATACTTATAGTTTAAAAATACGATTGACATCCTTTTTATGAACACTTTAACATAAAATTAATAAATTAGGTCAAAATTAAATTAGTAATAAAATAACTTATTGCCCAATATTTGAATAGTAAATTTTGTAAAATATTTGAGTGAGTTTAATAATATATAAACTAAGTCTATTTAGTAAAGTTCAAAGCAAACATTTTCTAATTAAATATTCTTACTAATCATATGAATTAATAATGTAATCAAGAACACGTCTAGTATTTTTCTAAACTTTCTAAATTTTCAGTCTAGGGAACTTCTTTAAATACGTTATGTTTATATTAACAACAATTTTGTTAAAAAATTACAGCAACATCTTACATATTTATAATATTGCAAGACACCAATCATTTAGTATATTATTTATGGCTATAAAGATATACAGTATAATTAATTATGAAATTTAATTACGAGTATAAAAAGTAAGTCAAATGTATAAATAA